>OY728164.1:550548298-555548298 GCA_963277665.1 Viscum album | reverse complement strand
GCCCACTCACATGGATAGTCATAATGATGGAAATAATGAATATATATGATAAATATGACATGATATTAATTATATAATATTAATATATCATCTATTTACTTATACTTTCATCTATTAATGGAATGTTATTGTATTCCATTCGTACGTACTACTTACCGTCTCCACGAAGCAATGTGATTCATTTTCCATGTCCAACATTAAATAATGATTCTAAAAAGGTATATAATGAAAAAATATTATATTTATAAAATTAATATTATTCTGGATATAATTTATCTATATCCTATTCAAAATAACTAGAACATCTACAATAAGACATGCATGACAAAATGAAGTAGTTAACACCCAAAAAAATGGTAATAATGAAATATTATTAATGAAAGGGTGGTAAGATATTATAATAGGATCATATATGTTATTTGAAATATGAATATGGTTATGATAAAAATTAATAAAATGTATAAAACTATTATACATGAGTTTAATACACATTCAATTAAAGGTAATCATGAGGTAATGGATTTCACCTCAATTTACAATCTATTGAGATATATTTGTTATTATGAACCTATTTACTTTTATATGGTGTATATAATACACCTCTTATATATTTAACATTAATAAATATTTATTAATTATGACTAATGATTCAATTTTAGTTTATTATTTCAAGGTTTTATAATTTAAAAGTTACTAAAGAGGTAATAATTTATCTTACAATCCCAATTTATTTTGGGATTGATTTTATTTTCATTGAAGGAATATTATAATTTATCCTTCATCAGCTCCAGTAATTTTATTATCAAATGTATATTAAAGGAGTTTCCATATTTTATTCCAAATTTTATTCTTTTTAGTACTTTAATCATGAAATGAAAAATCTTAAAAGAAAATTTTATTTTGTTTCTTCTTTAATTGGAAATATTTTTCTTCTTTTTCCATGTTTTTCAAAATTGTTTTAAAAAAGTACTTTAATTTACTTGAATTATTTGTTAAGGATATTTTATTTTATCCATGAATTTTGAAATGGTTTTTAATTTAATATTTCTAATGATTTAATAATGGGATTTTTTTAATTTATTTACTAAAAAACAACATGAATATTTTTTATTAAATGTGATGATAACAGACTTCCCCGTAATCGTAACTATTTTATGAAATTTAACTTCTTATAATTTTTTTCAATGGTTTTACAAAGAAAAAATATTTTATGAAATATTATTTTAATATTTAAATTATATTCCCTTTATTATTCCAAATTACATGATTTTATTACAAGCCTATATTCCCAATGAATCGATGGCCATCTCTTGTCTCTTATCAATTTTGTGGTCATTAAATTTCTCTTGAAACATTCAATTTTTTGAGATCATTGTAAATTAAATTTCCATTAAATATACATATTATTTAATATGGATATTCTTATTTCTTAAAATGTATATCATTTAAATATATAGTGTTTTTCTTTGAATGGTATTTGATTTATTAGAAAGATATTGATATTTTGTATTGTTTACTCAATATAGAAATTTATAGAAAATGAATATTCTTCATGAATAAAACCAATCACTTGATATATTAGGATTGAATTGGAAATGCAGTGATGGTTGGATTGGAATTATATAGAACCTTGATTCATAGGTAATTATTATTATACAAATCATTTTTCTAAATTAAATTACTTTTTACCCATAGTTTTAAACTATATTAGAATAAGGTCATCATGGTATAGATATCATGATGTATGAGATAATGATGTCCAATATTAATAATTTTCATCATTAATAATTCAGTTATTATTATCCATGAGATTATTTCATTGATATTATCCTTGGATTCATTTTTTTCTCAAGTTATTGATTAAATGAAATGTATTTTCAGTTACTTATCTTTCCATATTGAATATGCCTTATTTACTCATGATAGCTTCTATTTTACATAACCCTTATTAAATATTTGAGATCACACATATTTTGTTTCATTTACCTAGGATTTAAAAAAATATTTGAATGATTTCAAGGATGATGAATGTTTTCCATTATGATGTTTTTTATTCTATTAAAAATATAAAATGGGCATCATATATTTATTTGGTTATCAAAGACTACTAAACTGATTAGTCCTTTAAGATTATAACCATTGTATCCATTTCAATGTAATTAAGTAACCATTGGCTCTTGTTTACTATATTTAGGGTTGTTTCACTTGAGATAAAAATGATTTTATATTCTTATATATGTTCCAAATTCGTATGTGACATCTTTGAAGGAGATAATACCTAAAGAACTTTGAAATGTAATGCAATTAGCTAAGTCATATTATATGATTGGGATATCATAAATCTTTTTATTCTTTTACCACTATCCAATTATAATGTTTGGTTGGTAATATCATGTGATTGGGTTATCGTATGATATGATACACACTAACAATATGATTAATGGATGGAAAATATTATAGTTATTATTTGATAAGATCCTCCATGTGAACTATCATTAAGAACTATTTCATAAGATTAAATACATTATTGTATATGCATTCATATAGGGATTTCATGAACTAGATTAGTTATTTACTCACATGTTATAATGCATGAGTAAATCCAACCACACTTGAGGATCACCCTTGAAGGAAATTTAAAGGGTCCTAATACCATTTGATGGGGTATGAAATTCTTCCAAGCCTCAGCTGAAGCACTCTCATACCTGATTCTCTCTTTCTTCTTCAACCTGTTCACTATGAGGTTTTAGCACGTCATAGTGAGAAGAGGAACCCCTCCTGAATATTTTTTGATTCATTAACTGATGGATACATTCATAGGAGTGACATCATATGATTTTATCTTTTTTATCTTCCTAAATATCATAGAAAGATATTTAATTTTTAGAAATGTTGTAAGGTATATATTCATAGTTCATTAATTTACAATTTATTTGTGGTTTCATTTATCTTGTGTGAATATGATGATTTTGGTTTATTTAATCACATATGTTGTGTATAGAAATTGTTTTTAGATCCTTTAAAAACCATGCAGTGGTATCATATCCTTAGAATTCTATTATATTCTTAAATTAATTTTGGGAAATGATGATTTCAATTTTTCAGTGGATATTCTATAAACTGTCATAAAATATGATTAAATTTTTTTGTTCTATGTGGTTAATTAATATATTACTTTTGGATTTTGAAGCCTATTTAAGGATTTAGATTAAGTTTTTAATTCCCCAAACACAGTTACCTAGATTCAGTGCATTATTATATAACATTGGCATGATACAAGGAATCATGTCTTGAAAGACCGATCAGTTTAGTAGCCTTGGAAGTACTAGATACATACATAAGTTATACATTACATCATGAATAAAAAACAACATTGTGTCACCTTTTAACACTATTATATCCCTTAGCTTATTCCTGTATGTTAATCATAATATACTTCTTCGCATCCTGAGAAAAATAAAACATAAGAAAGGGGTGAGATCAGATGCTCAGTTAGGATAACAATATAGCAGAAACAAACCTAAATAAGCATAAACATTTAATAAAATGTATAAGAATAAAACACAATACTTTTAAACTTAAAATTAAAAATAATATGGAAAAGATAAATCAAATAATTCCATTTACTTATTCACATGGATATTCTACTAGTCAAATAATCACATGTAATATCAATAGCTAATTTCATAATGATTGAATGCATAATGTCGAACATCATAACCACAAAGTCAAGGCCTTGTGCCAAGACTACAAATAATATTTTGTCAAGGACTTGTTCCAAGACACTAGTTTTTCTCATGAGACCTACCGATTCATCAAGGATCTATAGCGAGCTCCACCTGTCACTTACTAAGTCCAATGCATTCCATATATGAAAATGTTTGAATATAACATAAACATTCATATTAAAACTATCATACAAAATGTTCATACTTTAACCATAAAACATGAATGGTATAAAAATAACACATCCACATTAAAACATATCACAAAACCTTCAATACAATATATAATATTGTATCATAATAAATCAACTTCAAACAAGTGTAAAATCCATCCAAGGATGTTGACAGAGATGAAATCAAAACTATTTGAGAGAAATATCTATTTATTTTGAAATCATTTAAAAGTTACATAATTATAAAAGAAAATATTTATTTTTAAAATATTCTTATAATATTTTAAGGGAATCTTTGAATATGTTATAATGGTGGAAAATAGCTTCACTCACCGTATAAGTTAAAAAACATTCTTTCTTTAATTTTTCGGAAAAGGTCGTAAAGGACCTTGTTTGGAAAACAACGGAAAGATTCATTTATAAAAATTTTATAAAAAGTCAAACAAGGATACAAATGAATTTAACCCATATTCTATAAAATATTAAAATGTTTTCAAATATATCTTTATAAAACACGGATGGGGATGATAAAGAAGTCATAGTAGATACTCATGTATAAACAACCTCGGATAATGAAGAGATTGTAGAAATAACCCTTACCTTGTACTTTTCCTTGGTCAAGGGTAAGTTAACATCCTTTATAATAGTTAAATAATTGTTATTAAATTATAAAATAACCACATAAATAAATATGATATCATATATGATCTTCTAATATTGCTTTGTTAATAATATTTTAGTAGTATCATTGTTGCAGCTGTTAACTGATTTGTTTTCCTTTATATGATTGGTTACGTAATCCATGTTTGTTATGTATAAGAAGTATTTGATTCATATCTAGAATGATATTAAGTTCTTAAAAATACTTTTTAATCATAAAATGAAAATTATTCTTGAATGGTTATGATGGGGAATTAATTTCATCGCGTTCATGGAGATGGTAATTCGTACGTACACATGAGTGAAAATATCATTCTATTGATGGTGGAATTGTATGTAATTGGATGTTATATCATATATAAAGAATCATTAACATATTATATTTATTATTTACATCAGTTATACTTATTATTATACCCATCCAAATAATGAAGTGTTTGAATAACAAACTACACCACGATGTGGAGACGGTAAGCCGTACGTACGCACGTATAGTGGCTTGTCATTCATAGGATGGGTAGAATAATGAATAAGGTTGTACCATATTTATAATAATATCATAGTATGTATAAGGTACTGGAGTTATTATTTTGGTATGGAAACAACAAAGAAAGAGGAAGTGGAAGAAGAAAAGAACTTTGAAAATTATTACTTCTTCTTTGGGTGTTTTCTTCTGAGTTGATCAAAAGGGCTCCTTAGGTTGGATTTATGATCAAATTAAGGCCTCTAGGTCTAAGTGAGGGTAGTTTGGAGGATATTTGAGTAGGTTTTGGATAATATAAATGGATTTGGAGGTGTAAAATTAAGATAAGGGGAAGTACCCTTTTATAAGAGAGGTGAGGGTCACTTTAAGAAAATCTTGAAATATTATTTTATTATACAATCATATTTGGTTTATAATGGCTCAAAAAGGATTAATTTCTAAGCTAAGGGGGATATGGGTCTAAAACTTATCAATAAATAGGTTTTATAAATTTTTAGGTCACCATATTAACCTTATCTTTTAGATTTAACTCTTAGTTAAATAGTTTAACTTTTACCATGTATTCTTATATTATTATGATAAATGGTTAATAAACTTACTATAAAAATACAAGAGAACCCCAAGTGGTTAATTATTGATATATTTAACCTTATCTATGTCCTTTTTCTGAACCATAGATTTTTAGTAATATTATATCAATTAATAATATAGTATTGGTTTTAAAAACTCATTTGTTTCAATTTTGACACTATTTAGTATTTGGTTTTTTTGAAAGTCATAATAACTTTATAACTTCGAAAAAAAATATTTAATCAACCTTAAAATGTCATATTAACCTAAAAAATTCGTTTAATACACCAAAAGTATCAATTTACAATTATATTAATATTTATAATATCAATTATTTTAATCATTCAATAATAAGGTAATTACTGCATCATCATTATGTCATAAAAAAAATTTAATTATTTAATGTCTAAAAATTATAAATAAAATAACATTATATAGGAAATTGTTTATGATTTCTAATGAATATTTATAGTCGAATTTATCTTATATATAAACCTATATTAAAAAAAATTAGTTATTAAAATTTGAATTTAATACTTTTAACTATTCTTTAAATAAAATAATAACAAATGTCTTAATATAATCCAAGTGGACCAAAAGAATCATATTTTATTACTAAGGTTGATTTTGGTTGAAATAAATGTATCCAATAGAATTAGTACATGTGTTAGGGTAATTATAATATCATTTTACCTTTAATTACTCTATTTACTTTTAATCGTTGTAAATAAAAGTCAAAAGTTACTATTCACAAAAAATTATTTTCATATTATTGAACCACATTTTACTTATGTAAACCATGTCCCTAGGATTTTTGAAATTAAATTCACCGAAGTGGTAAAATTACGTTTTATACAAATTTGCTAACGTGCCTAGAAGGTGGGTAAAAGACGCTAAAAAGTTCAATAAAATTTTATATGTCTAATATTATTATGAAATGACTAAAATGAATTAAGTTGAATATATATAGTTATTATGTATCTATTTTTACCTAAAATAACTAATTATTTAAATGAAAAGTCATTTTTAAACAATAACGCAGTGTTTTTCACTATTCATCAAAAATTGAAAGTTTTCAGAAAAATACCAAAAATTCACCCTAAGCTAATTTTGATATTGCGAATCCAAAAATGAAGTACATTTTGAAAATTAAAATTTATATATTTTCAAAAAGTGGGTATTACTATTCATAATGTCTAGTTTGATTGGTCGTGGTGTGTTAAAACTCGAAGTTGTGTACATCACAACCTATTGTTTTATTCAAAGAGAAGCGTACCGTGGAAGCTTGGGGTGTTACATTATTTCCTCCTTCAAATAATTTCATCCTCAAAATTTCTATAATATTACTACATAAAACTATTTGGGTGGTTCTTCATCATAAGTTTCACAGGTTCCCATGTTACCTATTTCATCTTATGGTTTCTCCATAGAACTTTTACCAGAAGAGTTTTCCAGTTTCTCAACACTTGTTCTCCGGTATCAAGAATTCTAATAGGATCTTCGAAATAAGACAGGTCGAGTTCCAGTTCTATTTCTTTATAGGGGAGTACGTGCGTTGGGTCAGGCATGTATTTTATCAACAGTGATATGTGGAATACATCATGAACTTTGGAGAGACTTGGTGGCATTGCCAACCAATAAGCTATAACTCTGATTCATTCTAGAATTTTGGAAGGTCCGATGTACCTAGGACTTAATTTTACCTTCTTACTGAATCGTATAACACCCTTCCATGAAGATACCTTCAAGAAAAAAAGATCTCCAACTTGAAATTCTAAATCCTTCCTTCGGTTATCGACATAGCTCTTTTTCCTACTTTGAGCTGCTTTGATGTGTGTTTGGATAATCCTCACCTTTTCCATTATTTCCTCAACATGTTCTGGGCCTATGAGTTTTTTTTCACCAACATCATCCGAAAAAGTTTGTGTGTGACATCTCTTTCCATATAACACTTTATATAGTGTCATCTGAATACTTGAATAGAATCTATTGTTATAACAAAATTCTACCATAGGTAAATATTGATCCCAAATACCTTGAAATTCAAGTGATCAAAATCTCAACATGTTTTATAAGGTTTGAATAGTCTGTTCTGATTGTACATCAGTTTGAGGGTGGTAGGTAGTGCTCAAATGAAGTTCAGTATCCATGTCCTTCTGAAGAATTTTCCAAAATCTTTATGTAAAACAAGGATCACAATCAAAAACAATAGATAGAGGTGCTCCATAATGTCTTAAAACTTCATTAATATATAGTCTTACTAAATGTTCAAGTGGTAAATATTCTCTTATAGTAAGAAAATGTGCTGACTTGGTAAGATGATCAACAATGACCCATATTTCATCATTCCTTCTTGGAGTATTTAGTATCCCCATAACAAAGTCCATCATAATATCATCCCATTTCTACTCAGGTATGGGAAGAGGTTGCTTGACTTCTCTAGGATATTGTCTTCCAGCCTTCACCTATTGACAAACCGTACATATTGACACATAATCAAAAATCTCCCTCTTCATGTTGTCCCACCAAAAATGTTCCTTCAAATCCCTATACATATTAGTACTACCAGGGTGTATAGAGAAATTAAAGCTATGATAATCATCAAACAATTCCCTTTTTAGATCAAGTATGTCAGGAACACAAATCCTCTTCCCAAATTTCAAAATTCCATCTTCATATACAAAGTCAATCAATATCTCTTCATTCATAGCTTTAATTTTCTTTTGAAACTCCTCATCATCACTCTGATAACTTTTTATATTTTCTACTAAAGTTGGATTGGAAACCATTTGAAAAAGTATTGATGTTTCACCATCCCTGATTATTCCTATATCCATATTTAATAGATCCATGAACATTGGATCCCTCTCAACTCTCATCTTGTTCAAAACTCCATGATCCTTTCTACTCAAAGCATCTTCCACCTTATTTTCCTTCCACGGGTGGTAATTTATAGTGAAATCATAATCCATGAGTAGTTCATGCCATTGTATTTTCCTCATGTTGATTTCTTTCTATGAGAAAATATACTTCAAACTCTTGTAATCGGTATATATCTCACATTTTTCACCATAGAGATAGTGTCTCCATATATTCAAAGAAAATATTACAGCTGCTAACTCAACTTCATGAGTGGGATAGTTTTTTCATGAATTTTTAGCTATCGTGATGCCTAGGCAATAAATCTATCATTCTTCATAAGGACACAACCAAGTCCTTTCTTTGAAGCATCACTATAAATAACAAACCCATCATTACCCGATGGTAGATTCAATATAGGATAATTGACTAATATTTTCTTAAATTATTCAAAAAATTCTTCACACTCTTTTTTCCAAACAAATATAACCCCTTTACGTGTGAGCTTGGTTATTGGGTTAGCCAACTGGGAAAAATTCTGGACGAAACGCTGATAATAACCTGCTAAACCAATATAATTGTGTACCTCGGTTATAATTTTCGGTGTTGGACATTCTTGGATGGCCTTGGTATTTGAAGGATCAATAGATATTCCATCCTTGGAGACAATATGGCCAAGAAAAGAAATTTCCTGAATCCAAAATTCACACTTTCTAAACTTCCCATATAATTCATTTCTTCGGAAGGTTTTCAGAATAGTGCGCAAGTGATTTTCATGATCTTCGTAGATTTTTTGAGTATACCAATATATCATTAATAAATACCACTACAAAGTCATCAAGATATTCCTTGAAAACTCTATTCATTAGATCTGTGAAGACAGAGGGTGCATTAGTCAGTCCAAAAGGCAGTACTGTAAACTCGTAATTCTGGTACCTAGTTTGAAATGCTATTTTCAGAATGTCTTCCTTCTTTACACACAACTAATGATATCCATATTGAAGGTAAATCTTTGAAAAATATTGAGCTCCATGAATTTGGTCGAAGAAATCATCAAATCGAGGTAGGGGATACTTGTTCTTTATTGTTATAGCATTGATCTCCCTGTATTCAATGCACAACCTCATAGAACCACATTTCTTATTAACAAAAAGAATTGGGGCTCCCCATGGAGAAACACTAGGGAGAATAAATTCTTTATTACTAAATTCCTCTAGTTTTTTATTTAGTTCCACTAATTCCACATTGGACATTCTATAAGGGGTTTTCGATATGGGCCTTGAACCAGGAATTAAATCAATGGAAAACTCAATTTCTCATTATATAGGATGACCAGGTAAATCCTGTGGAAACACATCAACATATTCTTGTATAATAGGTACATACTCTATTTGAACATTCCTTTCCTCACCCATAGTTATTTAACTGTATTCATCCTCAATAATTGAATTTATTAGAGCTACTGGGGGTAGATCTGGATGATAATCAGATGGTGAAGTTTCTTATCTAAAGATAAGGTACTCCTTATCATCATCAAAAATTGTAAACTCCTTAGTATAATAAATTTTTGCATCATGGTCTGAAAGCCAGTCCATATAGAGGATTATATCAAATTCATTCATGGGTATAACGATGAGATCAGTAGATAAATCACGTTTATATGTCCTAATGGGAACTAATTCACAAAACATTTTTGAAATGATACTTCCCTTAGGAGTTTTGACTGACAACTCCTTTGTTAAATAAAATTGGAAATATCTAATTTTATTAGAAAACTGGGAAGATATGAAACAATGTGATGATCCATAATCAAATAAATCATTGGCTAAATTTGAGGAAACAATCAAATTAGTTGCCACCATTTCATTCAGAACTTCAACCGTAGCAGTAGTGATTGCATAAGCTTGGCCTTTCTCCCGTGGCCTTTTTTTAGGTAAGTTCCCTTGGAACTTAGGACATTCATTTTCATAATGCCCCAATTCTCTACAATTGTAGCATTCAGCATTGACGGACTCTTTCTTTCCTATCCAATCATAATCTTGGTGGCCTTTTTCACCACACTTGTAACAGACTCTCATTCCCATTAGAAAATTACCAGGGTGTTTCTTCCCACATTTATCATAAGATGGAAATTAAAATTTTCCCTTCTTCCCCTTATTTCCATTTTCAAAGTGTTCAGCAGATATCTTCTTCTCTTTCTTTGCTTTAAAGTCGTAAGACTTATAGAATTCCTTTGTTGTATTGATAGCACCTGAGACAATATCTTAGTACGATGAGATGGATCATGAGACTAATGCTCAACGGAGAAATAGTTTTAACCCATCAAAGAATCAATAAATCTTACTCCATGGGTTACGTATATAATTTTTTTCATGCCTTTCTAACCTTGTAAAGTTAGCCTTATACTTTGTGACATTCTCATCCTCCTTTTTCCTCAGGCTCAGAAATTTTCTTTCTATATCATCTCGATGGTCATGAGGAAAGTATTTTTCTATGAAAACCTCTTTAAACTCTATCCATTCCATATTTGATGCTTTTTCATCCTCCTTTGTGTTTTAATTAATGCCCACCATTGATCTGAATCTCCCGTGAGGTGGTAAACTGCCATGACAACATTTTCCCTTTCGCTATGCTCCAAAGCATGAAATATTTTCTCTAAGGAATATATCCATTGCTCATATACAAATGTATTTTTAGTCCCAATGGATGTTTGTTGTTGTTTCCTCATAAAGCGCTCTAACATTTATCCTATACATTGTGGATCAAGGTGCTCCTTATAGGTAAGGTTATTATTCATAACTTGAGTGAGTTGTCCCAGTATGGTTATAAGTTTTTCAGCACCGGTTGCATCACCAGATCCACTATAATTATCTTGATTAGGAGGGAAATCCCAACATGGATTAAGTGCATTGATACAGTTTCCATTCCATCCACTAGGTGTCATTTCTAAACAACGGCATACACTAGATTAGTTTATGAATCTCAATACATAATTCTAAACTAGTAAAACAATTACCATAAATTCAACAGTTTATGGATATAATCCATAATCATAAAAATGTTTTATTTGAGGAGGTATATACTCATAAATCCTTCATAATGGTTTTTAAATAAAATGTGAATTATCCTAATCATATCCTTTGGGGGTTTCATAACCAAGAGTGCAGCAAGGCCCGTTGTCGTGTACCAGGATCCCCAGGTCAAGCCCGAAACTCCTTGTCGGAGTTTTCACTCCTAGGTACATCTGTTCTAGAGCCACCTCTACCTGCTCGTATCCAAACAGGAATTTATTTCTTGTAAAATACACAAAATCTCTATATAACCAAAATTCTAGGAATTTCTTCTATATTAATCCTCAAATCCAATCTTAGAGTAACGTTCTCTAATAAAAGTTTTTCTAAATCTAGCTTCCAAGGTTTGTACTAAACTTCATCTGATACCAACTATAACGCTCCGACCCTAGTTACCAAGAGTCAGTGAATTATTATATAACATTGTCATGATATAAAGAATCATGTCCCAAAATACTGATTAGTTTAGTATCCTTGGAAGTACTAGATACATACATAAGTTTTACATTACATCATGAATAAAAAAACAACATTGTGTCCCCTTTGAACACTCTTATATCCCTTATCCTATTCTTTTAGGTTAATTGTAATATACTTATTCACATCTTGGGAAAAATAAAACATAAGAAATGAGTGAGATCAGATGCTCAGTAAGGATAACAATATAGCAGAAACTAACATAAATAAGCATAAACATTTAAGGAAATGTATAAGACTAAAACATAATCCTTTTAAACTTAAAATTCAGCATAATATGGAAAATAGAAATCAAATAATGCCATTTACTTATTCACATGGATATTCTACTAGTCGAATAATCACATGTAATATCAATAGCTAATTTCATAACGATGGAATTCATAATGTCGAACATCATAACCACATAGTCAAGGTCTCATGTCAAGACTACAAATAAGATTTTGTCAAGGTCTTGTGCCAAGATAGTAGTTTGTCTCATGACACCTACTGGTGTATCTAGGAACTATAGTGGGCTCCACCTGTCACTTACTAATTTCAATGCATTCATCATATGAAAAGGTTGGAACATAACATAAATATTCATATTAAAACTAGCATACGAAATGTTAATACTTTAACCATAAAATGTGAATGGTATAAAAATAACACATACATAGTCAAACATATCACAAAACCTTCAACACAATATAGAAGATTGTATCATAAAAAATCAACAACAAACAAGTGTAAAATCCATCAAAGGATGTTGACATAGATGAAATCAAAACTATTTGAGAGAAATGTATCTTTATTTTGAAATAATTTAAAAGTTACATAATTATAAAAGAAAGAATTTATTTTAAAAATATTCTTATAAGCTTGTAAGGGAATCTTAGAATATTTTATAATGGTAGAAAATAGCTGAACTCAATGTATAAGTTAAAAAAACATTATATCCTTAATTTTGTCGAAAAGGTCGTAAAGGACCTTGTTTGGAAAACGACGGAAAGATTCCTTTATAAAAAATTTATAAAAATTAAAACAAGGGTATAAATGAATTTAACCCATAGTCTGGGAAATATTAAAAATGTTTTGAAATACATTTTTAAGAAACATAGATGTGGATGATAAAGAGGTGTCAGTAGATACTCATGTATAAACAACCTCGGCTAATTAAGAGATTATATAATTAACCCTTACCTTGTACTTTTCCTTGGTCGAGGGTACATTAAACTCTTGTATAATAGTTAACCCATTGTTATTAAATTATAGAAGAACCAAATATATAAATATTATATCATATATGATCTTCTAATATTGCTTTATTAATAATATTTTAGTAGTATCATTGTTTCGGGTGTTAATTGATTCATTTTCCTTTATATGCTTGGTTACGTAATCCATGTTTGTTATGGATAGGATGTATTTGATTCATATATAGAATGATATTAAGTTATTAAACATTATTTTTAATCCTAAAATGAAAATTATTCTTGAATGGTTATGATGGGGAATGAATTTCATCGCGTTCGTGGAGACGGTAATCCGTACGTACGCATGAGCGACAATATCATTATATTGATGGTGAAATCGTATGTAAATAGATGGTATATAATATATAAATAATCATTAAAATATTATATTTATTATTTACATCAGTTATACTCATTATTATACTCATCCAAATAATGAAGTTTTTGAATAAAAAACTGCACCACAACGTGGAGACGGTAAGTCGTACGTACGCACGTATAGTGACTTTTTATTCATAGGATGGATATAATAATGAATATGGTTGTACCATATTTATAATAACATCACAGTATGTATAAGGTACTGGAGTTATTATTTTGGTATGGAAACGACTAATAAAGAGGAAGTGGAAGAAGAAAAAAACTTTGAAAGAGGTGGTGAAATTATTACCTCTTCTTTGGGTGTTTCCTTTTGAGTTGATCAAAAAGGATACTTAGGTTGTCTTTATGATAATATTAATGAATATAGGTCTAATTTAGGGTAGTTTAGAAAATATTTTAGTAGGTTTTGGCCGAGACAAATGTCTTTGGAGGTGTAAAATTAATAGAATAGGAAGTACCCTTTTATAAGAGAGGTGAGGGTCACTTTAGGAAAATATTGAAATATTATTTTATTATACAATCATATTCGGTTTATAATGGCTCTAAAAAAGATTTATTTAGAGGATAATATGGGGATGGGTCTAAAACCTCTCAACCAATAAGTTTTTTATAGGTTTAGTTCACCATATTAACCTTATCTTTTAGATTTAACTCTTAGTTAAATAGTTTAACTTTTACCATATATTCTTGTATTATTATAATAAATGGTTAATAACTTGCTTTAAAAAACCAAGATAATCCAAAGTGATTCATTATTGATATATTTAACCTTATCTATGTCATTTGGACGTGTTGAGTCAATAAGGTTTTCCTTATGACTTTTCCATTCCTTCTTGTTTTGAAAATCACAAAGACCTTATCTTTAAGGAAAATATTTGTTTACCCCTACTTTGATTTTATAAGGAAAATTTATTTTCTAAGGAAAATTATCATTATCATATTTTCATTATCTATATCCATATTTTTATTAAGTATAAGAATCGGATTCATTTCTATATTCTCAGAATCGTTTAAAACTTTGATATGAAGCATTCTGTTTTAGGCTCCGAATTATGGATGAGAACTGTAATGAAGTTCCGCTCCGAATTCTGGATATGAACTGTGATGAAGTTCCACTCCAAATTCTGGATGAGAACTGTAATGAAGTTCCACTCCGAATTCTGGATGAGAACTGTAATAAAGATCCACTCCAAATTCTGGATGAGAACTATAATGAAGTTCCACTCTGAATTCTAGATACGAACTCTAATAAAGTTCCTCTCTAAATTCTGGATACGAACTCTCATGAATTTCGACACCGAATTCTGATGATGAATTCTGATTACAAATTCTCTTTCCGAATTCTCCTATTAAATAGAATCTGATTATCCTTTCTTTATACACTCCGAATTTATTTAGACTCTGAATATTATTTTTGGTTAGACTCTGAACTTTCATTTTTCTTACACTTTTATAATTTGTCTACTCTTTAATATTTTTTCTTGCACTCTAAACCTTCACTCTGAACTTTTGAGTTAGACTTAAAACGATGCCATACATTCTATTACACTTGTTTTGTTATAAAACGATGTCGTCTATTCCGTTATAAACTAACCGTTGTCCGAGTGACACGTGTACAGGTCCCTTCGAATTTTAAGGAAGATATGACCGTTGGAGGAGGGAGCCGACCTTTCCTATAAATAGAAGATCATTTTAAAGAGCTCTAAACTACTTCAAAATTGGTCACACATGATGTTAAAGTGATTTCTAGAGAGAGGCTCTTATTAACTCTCAGCTTCGTGTAGAAAGTTTGAACTGCTTGTTCAAACTTTTCCTTGTGCAGATTTTCTTCGTGCGACTCTGATTGTTGGTGATCACAATCGAGGGATTCCGGGGATAGGAAGACATAGGTTTCAAACACCTTAAAGTTGAGGGCTTCCTTGCTGAGGAAGACAGAGGTTTCTAACTACCTTGAAGTTGAGGGCTTGCGGGGATAGCAAGACAGAGACTCCAATCTTTGTATCGAGGGCTTACCTAGGTGTGGGTAAGACAGACTTTCTTGAAAGTATAAATCAAGGTACCTTTATCCAAGGTTGTTGGATACCCTTCTCTTTGGGTTAAAAGATTTATATCATGTTACTGTTTTTGTTACAAGTTTATTTCTGATGTGTTTGTATATTAAGGAAAGTATAACCATATTGTACTTCCTTACTTTTGTACTCTGTTAAAGTTAGATTCTATATGCTTTAAGGTAGAATTTCATTTTGTAATATTTTAATAAGATTAGAGGTTTTGTGAATTTGCTTAAGTTTAACTTTGTTAAACTTTTCTCTTTCCTTTGTTTAAGGAAATCCTTGTTATTCTTAATCAACTTTAAAGGTTCCAAAGGAATTTTTTAAAGTATACAATTCACCCCACCTCTTGAATTGTATGCATATTCGATCCTAAATTTGATATAGTTGAGTATATCATACTCACATATCATCTCATAGGATTAACCTTATATTTTTAGGAATATTATATCAATTAATAATATAGTATATGTTTTAAAAACTCATTTATGTCAATTTTGACACTATTTAGTATTTTGTTTTTTTGAAAGTCATAACAACTTTATAACTTAGAAAAAAAATTATTTAATAAACCCTAAAATGTCAAATTAACCTAAAAAATTCGTTGAATACATTAAAAGTCTCAATTTACAATTATATTAATATTTATAATATCAATTATTTTAATCATTCGGTAATAAGGTAATTATTGCATCATCATTGTGTCATAAATAAAATTAATTATTTAATGTATAAAAATTATAAATAAAATACCATTATATAGGAAATATTTTTATATTTCTAATGAATATTTATAGTCGAATTTATCTTATGTATAAAATTATATTAAAAATGGTTTAGTTATTAAAATTTGAATTTAACACTTTTAACTCTTCTTTAAATAAAATAATAATAAATGTCCTAATCTAATCCAAGTGGACCAAAAGGATCATATATTATTCCTAAGGTTGATTTTGGTCAAAATAAACTTATCCAATAGAATTAGGAAATGTTTTAGTGTAATTATAAAATTATTTTTTACCTTCAATTACCCTATTTACTTTTAACTATGGTAAATAAAAGTCAAAAGTTATTATTCTCAAAAAAATATTTTCATCTTATTGAATCACATTTTACTTACTAATTTCAACCATTTCTCTCAGATTTTTGAAATTCAATTCACAAAAGTGGTAAAATTACATTTTATACAAATTTGCAAATGCGCCTAGAAGGTGAGTAAAAGACGTTAAAAAGTTCAATAAAATTTTATATATCTAATATTATTATAAAATGATTGTAATGAATTAAATTGAACATATATCAGTATTATGTATCTATTTTTACCTAAAATAACTAATTATTTAAATAAAAAGTCAGTTTTAAACAATAACGCAGTGTTTTTCACTATTCATCAAAAATTGAAAGTTTCATAAAAATACCAAAAATTCACCCTAAATTAATTTTGATATTCTGAATCCAAAAATGATGTCAATTTTTAAAAATAAAATTTACAAAATTTTAAAAAGTGGGTATTACTATTCATAACGGCTAGTTTGATTTATCATGGTGTGTTAGAACTCAAAGTTACGTACAGCGCAAGCTATTTTTTTATTCAAAGAGAATAATATCGTGGAAGCATGGGGTGTTACATAATTCCCCAAAAGGTGGTAGTGGTTGTTATACTTTAGTAGTGGTATGCTGATCAAGATAAAGTTTTGATTGGTTTGTCAATTCAGTGGAAGGTGGATCACTTGATGATGTAAATCATCTAAAATATTGTGATGTTCTTAGACTACTGATTATATCCAGTATAGTTGAATATTGATATAAGATATCATTGGTTACTATTTCAAAAAAATTTATACCTATGAAAGTAGGTGGATAATTAAACCATATGAACAGCCAGGCCCCACTATATATATGGGGTGGGACCACCTACTAATTTGTAATGTTATTACTTTTTAACAATGATCCATGTAGTTGTAAAGAAACTAGTTTTAATATTTGTTCTTTTAGAGAAATAAAAATTGTTTAGTGTTATCTCATGGATATAGGATGAAAGTTAGAAACACATAAATCTAAAGTATTATTTACTTTGTAAATTTTATTTTCTTGTCTATGTTCTTATGTATGTGTTTTTTGGATAAATTTATGTATAGTAATTTCAGCTGCATTCAATATTAATATGATATTTAGATATTAGTTTGGGAGTTTTGGAATGTCCATGACTTGGGATATTTGGAGGCTAAATATCTTATGGAATCAAGATCCTAGTTTTGGTGATTTAACATCTAGGGATTTCTGAATTTTCACCTATTGGTTTTCCCCCTTCTCCCTAAAAAGTGTTATTAGATCTTGGTCTAAAACATGACACACTAAGTTATCTTCATTTAATTTGTTCGTTGACATTATTTTATGTAGTTAAAGTTACTAAATTTATGTAATAACCTCAAAATAAGGAAATATCAGGGTTGATAAGTTTGATAGAAATTAATTTTGCCTCTATAAGATGTATATGGAAGACTACCTCATCCATGAAAACCTATATGTTATGTCAACTACAGTAAAACTAGAGAAGATCTAGAAATATTAACGGGAATAGTTGGATCTTAAAAAACTTAGATTTATTTAGATTACATTCAAAAGGAATGTTTTTGTCAATATCCATAAGAAAAAACACCATAATAATTGATGATAGCCTTGATAGACATGCATGAAAAGTTTAAACCTTTAAACAATGTTTTCATGATTCATAGGTCATCCGATGTGATATTTTTGGAAGGAAGACCAGCTTTAGACCATGATAATTATTTTAAAATGGTCTAGATTCATCTTGAGTTATTTAAGGTCACTTTAACTTATTATTTTTGGGTACATGTATTTATATCATCACTTCTAGAGAGTTGGGATGTGATGGTTACTACTGTTAGTAATTCTACAAGAAAATATAACTTAGTGTTTTTGTATTTAAAGAACATAATTACAAATGAATATTTAAAGTGTAGGGAAGTATGAGTACCTATATAAAATAAATTAAATATAAAAGGTATAGGATTTTCACCCAACCATAAAATGAGTTAGAAGAATGAAAATAAGTCTAGAGATGAGAGTAGGAATAAATATACCATACCTGGACCGGCATGATGTCATTGTAGGAAGAGGATGAATATCAAGAAATATTTTAAGGTTCATAGATTGAGTACCACAACAATAGATTTCAAAATTTTATGTTCTTTAAATTTAGTAGAAGAAAATATCAATTATCTATTATCTATTATTATTTTGGTGGAATTATGGTTGGTTTATTATGGAAAGTCATTTTACTCCACATCAGATAAGGGGTTCATGAAAAATTATGTATCAAGAATATTTGTGAAGGTACACTTATAGGATTTTAAGACTCTTGAAGTTATTAGAAAAGTATATATGAATATCCATATGTCAAATGGGAACTTTCTTAAGTTAAAGGGAGTGTAAAAAATACCTAGTTTATAAAAAAATCTCATTTCAATGGGACAACTGGATGGATAGGGGGCATGAAACAACCTTCATTAATGGTTCATGGAATGTTACCTGAGGATAAATGGTTATGGTAAGGTGAGTAAAGTATTTTACCTTGTATCTAATTAAAATATTATATTAAAGTTTGATGACCATAATGAAAACTTCCATATTTCGAGAGTTATGGCACTATTGGCTTAGTCTTCTCGGTGATATTACAATGAAATAGCATAAAAGGGTGTTTATAATATTGATCAAATCGATTTCAGAACTTATGAAATATTTATAATCAAAAAATAGGGGAAATTAACATTTAACTTAAATTGATGGAAACATCAATACTAAAAGATTGAACTTGTTCATTTCAAAATTTAGGGGATAACCCCAATTCATTCTCATGAAGTTTCCATATACTTTGTCACATTTATTAGTGATATAATAAGAAAATTGTGGGTATATTTCTAGAAGAACACACCATAAGTGTTTTTTTACTCAATGTAAATCCCTAGTTGAAAGGTAGGAAAGATTATGGCTTAAATGTCGTAGGTTAGATAATAGTGGTGAATAAAATAGAGGGTATTTTTAACACTACTGATAGAAGAAAAGGAATTAAGCATGAGAAAACTATACTAGGTATATCAAAAAAAATGGTGTGGTTGAAAGAATAAAAAAAATGTTGAATAGGAAAAACATGTAGTATTAGGTTCAAATTCAGTATATTTAAAAATATTTATGTGAAATAACTGAATTGAATAGTGTACGTATTCAACCAAAGTCCATCGGCACCAGTGGTTTAGGATATTCCTGAGTAATTGTGGTCTGATAAACTAGTGGAAATTCATCATCTAAAAGTTTTCAAAATTATATCATATGTTCACATTGATTTTAAGTAAAGGGATAAGCTCAATTATAAGTCTCGGGATTGTTTCTTGATGGGATGTTGAGATGATAATTTTGGTTACCGGCTCTGGGATAAGAATCATCAGAAGATAGTCAGAACTTGAAACACTCTCTTAGATGAGAGGGTCTTATACAAAGACCAAATAATAGTAGTGGATAAAGTTGTGTTTGAAGAATCAATGGTCTAGGTTCAATTTGATCTGAATGGAAACAATGATAGTTCACTAATTCAATTAAGATCGGATTTTATCACGAGTAGTCCATAAGATATTATAGGGAAAGATATACTTGAATTCTCAAGGGCTATAGAGGTGAGAAGCAGAGTTTTGAAAGTTATATATTTTAAAAAAAAAGGTACTAAAAGACACAATACCATAAATAAAAGAATCACATATTGAATTAAAAGGTATTATAGAGTCACATGCATATTATAAATATTTTTTTATGACTTTAATATCTTACTTTTAACTAGTTTAGGAGAGACTATGATCTTGGAAGAAGTGGAATCACTCAATGATTACGAAATGTGAAAGTTAGCTATGGAAGAGGATACTGGTTCATTATATTCCAATGATACTTGGGAGATAAGGTATTTACCACAAGAAAATTATGTTATTGATAATAAGGGTGTTTTCTAGTTGAAATAATAATAGGATTAAATAAAGTGGTATAAAGCTAGGCTGGAAGTAAAAGGCCTTATATAGAAAGCGGGAGTGGATTTCTCTAAAATATTTTCATGGGTAGACGTACTACCTATTTGATGGTATTATGTTTTGTTTTCTCTGATGATTTTTATTTTAAAAAAATAGATTTAAAGATAGTTTTATTTCATTATTATTTGGAGGAATACATTTACATGAAGCAACCAATTTTTTTTGAGGTAGATCAAAACAAGGACTTGGTGTGTGTGATAAAACTAAGTCTCTGAGGATTGAAATAGGCACCAAGAAAATGGAACCATAAATTTGATGTATTCAAGGTTGAAAATGATTTCATGGGAATAAAATTGGATATTTTTTTCATCGTAAGATGTTTTTAGATGATTTATTTATCATCCTACTCCATTATGTTCATGATATGTTTCTAGTTGGTCAAAACATTCAACAAATCCTAGAATTGTAGTGTGAGTTGTCCAAAACTTTTAAAATGAGGGATTTTGGTGCTCTAAACAAGATTCTTGGAATGAGGATAGAATGTAAAGTCTCATATTCTTTTTTTATTATTTTTGGATATTTATGTATTATTTTCAAGACCAAGCACAGAGATGATGTGTGATTCTAATGTTTGGTGCCCCTGAAATAAACGTTTGAAATATATTAAATATATTAAATAGAAAGAATGAATGTTTTTCCTTAGAAAGAGGAATAAATTTTAAATGGGGGCCCATATCAGAAATTCTAGGGAATCATTTAGTTCATAAAACAAGTTTTACCCTAGGTGCGAGTTAACCTTTGTCGGTGTGGGTTGTTTGTAGAAAATTCATCACGGGTGTAAAAAAAATAAAATAATTAAGTGAAATTTATTTTTTAATCTATTGACACAAATAACTAATTTATTATGAAATAATATGGTTATGATGAAATTATATGGTTATCCTCAAAACCATGGAACCATTGGAGAGTCGTTGGAGATAGCCTTGGAGGATCGATCATAGATGAATGGCAATCAGATCATGGATCGGGGATTGATATAAAATGGGATTCAAGATATCGCCAATGAAAAAGATGAATGCCCTTTCTTATTCATTGATTGATCCATCTTAAGGTAGGATGTTTGATATATTTTTTTTTATTTCACCATTCTTAGTTTCTACGACGAATGCGGATCAATCAATAAACAAATTGATCTGCGGTTCGATAGTCATGTGGGATGGGTTTATTTTGATGGGTTTTATCAGGAAAATTACTTTGTGAATTGATTATTTATTGTTATTATAATGGAGATAGATCAAGGACAACATGAGACTTGTTTGAGGATCATTCCTCATGTTTATGGTTGTGCATTTATCCCCTGATACTTTGTTCACCGTGAGAATTCTTCCTTTGGACCGGGGTTTGACATATCCTAATGAATTGATCATTATAAACCTATTTATTTGTGAAAAAATACAATATTGTAGATATAGGAATGACATGACATGATGGAAGTGCGATTATAAAAGCGGTGGAAAATCAAATGATTTTGAATACCTGGTTTTTTTGTTCTTTGGAATGGAATGAAGAATGAAGAATGATTCTATTTTATGAATAGATCGAAGGCCCAAAATGTGTAAATAGGTGATTTCTTGACTTTTTGGGGCTTGAACATCAATTATCTAATGAGGCGTTTTTCAGATCTATGGTCGGAGGAGAATCCAAAGACACGTATAGTGGATCTGTGATTCTCAAAAATCCTGATACACATGATGTGTAATCTGGGATTACACAGCTTGTGGGTCCCTCCTTCCTCCAGCTAGGGTTTAAGAGAAATTTCATGTGGAATATGACATTGTCACACAACGTGTGGTCTCTCCCTAGTGACTCAGTGTGTACCTCTGTGGGTACACTAACATGATTTGGATCACATCATATACTACCCTACACAGACATATCATGGACCAAAGTACATGGGCTAATCCATATACTAGTACATGATCATAGGTTCATGGGATAATCCATACTTTGGTGCACGGGTAGAGTTCATGGGTAGCCTACACGTCGTGTACTTATACATGGACATGGTAGGAGACATAGGTCATTTACATGGGCAGGACCCAAGGTCAAGGGACACATCATGTGAACCCTTCTACATGCCATGTACTTTATAAAAAATGGTTTGGATCCCTTGTTCTTTGTATCTTTTAAAAGTTTTTTAGGGTGTTCCCCTTATCCTTTCCCTAAGGGTTAGTATAAAATCATATCCTACACCTAGTACAATGATCCCTTCAGTAGTACTTCATAGATAGGGTCATTGGAATCCCTCTATGAGACCCAGAGTGAGATCCTCTATTCATCTTCATTTACAAGGTGGTGTTCTTGGTATCTTCATGACCAACACTGCACAGGTACAAATCCTCTACTTAGTAGGATAATCTATATTGAGTTGTTGGTATACCCTGTAGACTTGGGAGTGATCCTCATCCATGTATTGTATCTCTTTGGACTTAAACGTGTACTTTCTCATAATGATACTCGATGAGCTTTTCTTCTAGGATAGATGTCATCAGTGTGATCCGACTCAGGAGTGTGTTCTCCCAGACAAGTGCTTTGTGGAATATTCAAACTAGAATCATATTTTGTCATACTACAGTTGTGTATTACCAATAGAATGTGTTCCTTTGTTGAGTATATATGGATGTTCTTATTATATGTGATTTAGTGTAGAGATAACTGTATTTTCATTATTGTATTCTTTGTGGTTTCGAGGTATCCTATTGGGTATTGTTATACTAACCCATTCATGGGATTTTCCCACACATGTTTATGAAGACAATCTACTTTTGAAAGAGTCCTTGATAGAACAGGACCAGATGGTACTTAGTGATACCAGATAGACTAAGGTGTGTTCCTTCGTTATCTAGATAGAAATCCATTTACTTTTTGTTTGGAATTGTTTTAAGAGCTTGTGATGAGATTTTATTTGTACCTATCTACTTTATTTTACTTCCTATCATACTCTGGTTGTGGGATTTTAATGTATTCATTCATGGTTGTTCAGTTTTTTTTACATTTCATCATTGAATAGGATTGGAGATGTGTGTGTGTGTGTAGGTACTTAGGCTAAGGCCTCCCATGTTAGTGATATTCCCTCTCGGATCTAGTTTCCATCCCCTAGCCTATTGGAGGTGGGCTTGAAAATTTATAGCATGGTCCCCAATGGGATGGTTTGTGATAGAGTGATATCAGAGTGGTCAGTTCTACATTAGGACAGAAGTCTATGATATTGGTTTAGGGAAACAGTGTTAAGTGTTTCAAGTTTGACTTTCAGGCTAGGGACTCCAGTGTTTGTATGTCTGCTGATGTATTCGTACACCAGGACTATGATCACCTGCTTTTCAACCCGATACATGAGAACATTGGTTTATGGGAAAATAATGGTACATGCACTATAAATGAATGGGTTGTGATTTTTATTTCCTTCTTAACTCATCTCTCCAGATATACTCATTGATCGTGGTACATCTTATTTATTTCAAGATTCCTCTATGATGCATTCCATATAGGATTTAGCATCATGACCATGAGGATGATACCCTCAGTAATAAGGTATCGATATAGGGACTAGTTTCCAAGATGTTACCTCTGGGTGGTGTACCAGCTATACCACCACCTATGGAGAATCATATGGTACCCTCAGTACCAGTGGATTAGGTGTGCAAGATAATATCACTTCATGAGTTTCAGCGATAGAGACCCATCAGGTTCTAAGGAAAGCCTGGCTCATAGGCGGCTAAGGACTGGCTTGAGATGGTGACCCGATTTTTTCGTCTGGTTAGGACACCAACAGAGAAGATGGTAGTTTGAGTGGTGATTCTTCTTGATGGATTGGTAGGGATATGTTGGGGTTTAGTGACCTAGTCTTATGACAAGGTAACTCTAGTGTGGATATAGTTTGAACACATTTTTAAAGAGGAGTTATATCTGGATATGATGATAGTTTTCGTATCTAGGATCTTCTACAACTCCAACATGGCAGCACAATAGTAGCTAAGTGTTCATTGAGGATTACTAACCACTCCAGGTAATTGAGGGATATGGTTCACTATCATTTATTTAGGGCTCATACATTCAAGTGAGGTCTGGATAGTGACATCTAATCCATCATTATCCCTCTATGAATTCCTACCTATTCTGGAGTGCTAGAGTGAGATTTTTTGTTTGATAGTTTCTTGTATGAGAAGATATAGTTAGTGGTTTCTAGTGGAGGTCACATAGGAGAAAATACCTTGGAAATAGGGAGAATATGTCAATATTAAGGACTTGTATGTGTGATAAGTTTTAGGAGGAGGTCCTAGGGAAAAGGGTTTATTGTTCTGGTCTCACATGATGGGTTTATTCATACCAAAGAGAGGTATTTCTACTCATGTGATGAAAAGGGACACCTTCCTTGATATTTTCAGACCCACCATATAGCTGACAGATAGACCATAGATGGGCTGCTAAGGAAAAGTCAGTGATAGAAGAAGACAGGTCCGTAGGGTGGTGAACTTTGTATAAGAGATGGGAGAGAGGCATTAGGTCACTATAGGAAAACAGGCATTTTGCAGCGGTTTTTTCGCGACGGTTTTTAAAACCGCCGCTAAATAGGTTTCAGGCCGGTATTTCGTAGCAGTTTTTTTGCGGCAGTTTAAAAACCGCCGTGAAATGTGTTAATTTTTTTTATTTTTTTTTTTATTTTTTTTTATTTTTTCGAGGATTAGCGGCGGTTTTTTAAAAAACTGCCGCGAAATGAAAAGAAAAAAATAAAAAAAATATGAGAAGCCTTAAAATCGGTAAAACGACCATATCTTTTGATACGGGCGTCCGTTGGAGCGCCATGACCAGTCAAATCGAAGCTAATGAAGAGATATAGAGGAACATATAATCAAAACCATGAGACGGTCTAAGGTGTGGAAGATATGAGAGTTATAAGAAAGTTGAAAAAAGTTCTCCAACTTCAAACGACCATAACTTTCGCTTCGGGTGTCCGTTTGGGCTCTACCACATATCAAATTGAAGCCAGCAAAGAGAGCTATGCAAAAGTTCAACAAAATAAATCTTCTATCATGTTTTTCGACCCCAAAAACCCCTATGAAGGCCTCCAAAACCATGTTTCCTTCACCAGTGTCTCGCCGAACTTGTCTTTAAACAGACATAACTTTTGATCCGCGTGTCAGTTCAGACTCCTCCACCTGCCAGATCGTAGTTAGTTCCATGAGCTTCAGTTTGACTGATTGCAGTGCCCACATGGACTCCTAAATAATAAGTTATGGCATTTTTAGTGGGTATCGAGTTTGTTATGTTTTTCAATGCCTCGTTTCTAGCACCCATTCCCCGTCAGCTTTTTTTTAAATGGTCGTAACTTTTGATCTGTCGGTCTATTCGGTCACTTTCACCTATCAGGTCGAAGATTGTTTCAGGATCTTTGATTTGACTGGTCTTAGATCTGGAATGGACTCTCAGATCATAAGTTATCTCTATTAATGTGAGTCCAATGTTTTTGTCACTTTATGACTGTTTTGATGGGTTTTAACAGTTGCTCCATTTATTACTGTTTATTTGGATTTTCATGACTTGTTATCTTTATTAATGGTTTTTTGTGGGTTATTATGATGATTATGTTGAATTCTTAAGGGGTTTTCCATAGTTTTCATGAGTTTTCATGCGTTCCCATACTTTCTAATGCTTCCTTCTTCATGCTTCTCCATCCGTTTTCATGTGTTTTCATGATTTTTTATCCCTTATCACGTTGTTTCATACTTTTTCATGTGTTTCATTTATTATTTATTATTTATTATTTATAATATACTTTAATTTATTTATTATATATTATTTGTTACTCGTTATTTATTATTTATTATTTATTATTTATTAGTTATTATTTATTATTTATTATTTATATTTATTTATTTCTTATTATTTATTATTTATTATTATTATTTTTAATAATATTTGTTATTGGTTATTTATTATTTATTATTTATATTTATTTATTATTTATATTTATTTATTATTTAGATTTATTTATTATTTATTTATTATTTATTTATTATTATTTATTGTTTGTTATTTATCATTTATTATTTATTATTTATTATTTATTATTTATTATTTATTATTTATTATTTATTATTTATTATTTATTATTATTATTATTTATTATTATTATTATTATTATTATTATTATTATTTATTATTATTATTATTTGTTATTATTTATTATTATTTATTATATATTTATTATTATCTATTATTAATTATGTGTTATTTATTATTATTATTATTTATTATTTATTATTTATTATTTATATTTATTTACTATGTGTTGATTATTATTTATTATTTAATATTTATTATTTAATATTTTTTTATTTAGTATTTATTATTTAATTATTATTTATTATTTATTATTTATTATTTATTATTTATTATTTATTATTTATTATTTATTATTTCTTATTTCTTATTTATTATTTGTTATTTATTATTTATTATTATTTGTTATTTATTATTATTTATTGTTTATTATTTATTATTTATTATTATTTATTATTTATTATTTATTATTTATTATTTATTATTTATTATTTATTATTTATTATTATTTATTATTATTTATTATTTATTATTTATTATTTATTATTTATTATTTATTATTTATTATTATTTATTATTATTTATTTTTTATTATTTCTTATTTATTATTTATTATTTAATATTTATTCTTTATTGTTTGTTTATTGTTATTTATTATTATTTATTATTATTTATTATTATTTATTATTATTTATTTTTATTTATTTTTATTTATTTTTATTTATTTTTATTTATTTTTATTTCTTATTATTTATTATTTGTTATTTATTATTATTTATTTTTTCTTATTTATTATTTATTATTTATTATTTATTATTTATTATTTATTATTTATTATTTATTATTTATTATTTATTATTTATTATTTATTATTTATTATTTATTATTTATTATTTATTATTTATTATTTATTATTTATTATTTGTTTGTTATTATTTATTATTTATTATTTATTATTTATTATTATTTATTTTTTATTATTTATTGTTTATTGTTTATTATTATTTATTGTTTATTATTTCTTATTTATTATTTATTCTTTATTCTATATTATTTTTTTATTATTATTTATTATTATTTGTTATTTATTATTATTTTATTTTTATTTTTTATTATTTTTTATTATTTTTTATTTTTTATTATTTTTTATTTTTTATTATTTTTTATTTTTTATTTTTTATTTATTTTTTATTTTTTATTTTTTACTATTTATTATTTATTATTTATTATTTATTATTTGTTATTTATTATTGGTTTATTATTATTTATTATTTATTATTTATTATTTATTATTTATTATTATTTATTATTTATTATTTATTATTTATTATTTATTTTTATTATTTATTATTTAATATTTATTCTTTGTTTATTGTTTATTATTTCTTATTTATTATTTAATATTTATTCTTTATTATATATTATTTATTATTTATTATTATTTCTTATTAGTTATATATTATTTGTTTTTTCAATTAGTATATATAAGTATATTAAATTCTGTTTATAAACCACATGACGAGCTTGTTGGTGTGGTAAAGTCTTTGGAAAATATGCAAGAGGTTAGGGGTTCAAATCTCACCAAACAGAGTATTTATTTATATTGCATGGGCATGGGCATGCATAAAGTAAATAAAGTAATATGAATTAAATAAATAAATAAATAAAATAATAAATAATAAATAAATAAAATAATAAATAATAAATAAAATAAAATAAATAAATAATATATAATAAGTGCGAAATAAATAAAATAAATAAATAATATATAATAAATAAATAAAATAAATAAATAATATATAATAAATATGAAATAAATACGAAATAAATAAAATAAACAAAATAAATAAATAAATAAAATAAATAAAAATATAAAATTAAAAATTAAAAAAAATTAAAATTTTAAAAAGCTACCGCTAAAAACCACCATGAAACGTTCTACGATGGTTTTGAAAACTACCGTGAATAGTTTCCCAACACACAATTTAGCGGTGGTTTTTCAAAACCGCCGCCAATCGATTTAGCGGCGGTTTAAACCGCCGTGAAATGAAAAAAAAACGCCGCTAAATACCCATTTTCCGTAGTGGGTGGTAGATGTTTTGACTTGTTACCACCACCACCCCAAGGTGGTCCACACTAGGATCTGGGAGATTGAGGAAAAGGGTGGGTACAGTTGTAGGTGGTCAAAGCTTACAACCGAGAGGCTATGGGAATGATTCGAAGTACGATTTATGCCTTTTCTACCTTAGCTATAGTACTGATAGACATATGTGTGAGTCATTCCTTTATTTCCACTTACCTTGTATGATACTTAGAGATTTCGGTTCATCCCTTGGCTATACCCCTTGCTTGGAGACTCCTAAGGGAGAAGACCTGACTCTTGGAGGTGAGAGTTTCTGTTAAGGATCTCTTTATAGAAACAATGAGTCCTTACAATGTCATTTAGGCATGGAATGGTTATCCACATTACATACCCAGATTTACTATTTCAAGTGGTGGATGTGGTGTGTCCATAGTGACAGAACCAGGATCTCCTTTTTTGTTAAAAGGAAACCCAAGTAGTGCAGGATGGACTCATGAATAGGAGGGTGCAGCCAATTACTCATTATTTGGATATAATAACCCTTAGTTTAGTGGATGTTATGAGTTCCCAATTTCATGCAGTGGTGTCGGAGTATGAGGACTTCTTCCCAAAGGATGTTCCAAGACTACCTCCCACCAAGAGATAGACTTCTTCATTGATATACACCTTAGGATGGAACTGATATCTACACTAGCATATCGTATGTCTCTCACCAATATTTGTTAGCTAAGGGTGTAGTTGGAGGACTTACAGAGGAAGGTCTTTGTTAGACCCATTATTTCACCCTGGGCAGCCATAGTTTTGTTCTCTAAGAAGGAAGATGGGAGCTTGAGGTTATGTGTGGACTACTATCACTTGAACCAGGTGACTATGAAGAACAAGTATCCACTACTGAGGATCAATGACCTCTTTGATCAGTTAATAAGGAAATGATCGGGTTAGGCTATCCCCGTTTGCGTGTACGGGATGATGATATACAGAAGATGACATTCAGATATCGCTACGGTCACTATGAGTACTTGGTGATGCCATTTGTCATGATAAATGTCTCAATAGTGGTCATGGGACTCATGAAACAGATATTTTATCCTTTCTTAGACCATTTCATGGCAGTCTTTATCAAATATATCTTTGTATACTCAACGTTCGAGGAGGATCACATGATACACTTGAGGGTTATTCTAAACATACTCTGAGAGCACCAGATTTATGAAAATCTCTCAAAGTTACAGTTCTATATTTAGGTGGTCCACTTTTTGGGACACATTATCATAGAAAATGAAGTGGTAGTGGACCTATCTAAGGTAAAGGTAGTGTTTTATTGGGATCCACCCAAGAGCGTAATGGAGGTGTGGAGATTCCTCTGGTTGGAAGTCTATTATCGTAGATTCATACCTAATTTTTCCAGAATATTATCACCAATGAAAGCTTTGAACCAAAATGGGAAACCATTCATGTGGACAATGAGGTGCTAGCAGGCTTTTCAACAATTGAGATAGGGTTTTAAGAGTGTTCTCATTTTGATATGTCCATAGAAGGGTGTCAATTCTATAGTGTTTTTTGATGCATCAGGAATTGTACTTGGTTTTTTCTGATGAACAGTCAGGTAGTGACTTCCTATGGTTCACATTTGTTGACACCACATGATCAGAACTACACAACCCATGATCTTGAGTTAGTAGTGGTATTCTTCACACTAAAGATATGGTGAACTACGTGATAGGAGAGCATCTTATCATCTATTATGATCAAAATAGTCTCAAGTATATCTTCTCTTAAAAATATCTTAACTTGAGACAGAGGCAATGGATATAGTTTCTCTAAGATTATGAATTCAAATACTCTTGGGAAGGGGAAGGTAATAGCAGAGGCTCTCAGTAAGATATTGTGTTCATAGTTATTGAATGAGGCATCAAATTAGTTGGCCTTGTTGCAGTTATCCTTTATGGATGTGGATGGAGAAGCTTGCCTCAAGTTGATTGTTGTCACTCCTCTTCTCATGAAGTGAGTTAGGGAGACATAGCTTTGGGATACTGAATGTGAGATCCTATTTACTAATATATCCATTGGACATGCTCTCAATGGATTTTCTAAAGATGTGGATCACATCATTATTTTCAGAGGATGTACGATGTTACTAGTGATGTTGTGGGAGGGGGTTCTCATAGAGTTTTATATAAATCCTTTAGTGGTACATCTAGATGTGGAAAAGATGTACCAGAACCTCCGATGTCAATTTTGGTGACTAGGGATAAACAATGGAGTTGCAGAGTTTGTCTCTCAAAGCCATACTTATCAGAAAATTAAGGACGATCACCATGTTCCAGCAAATTTAGCTCAACCCTTGAGGTTCCAGAATGTAAGTGTGATGGGATATCCATAAGCTTTGTTCTAGGATTACCACATATTTTTAGGAGAAGCGATTCCATATTAGTGATCATAAACCAACGCACCAAGTCATCCCACTTCATAGAAATTTGGGAGAAGAGTTTAGTATAGAGATTGGGTTTCCTCTACGTGCAGAAGATAATATGAATCCCTAGATTTTAATCGATGATCATTTTTTATCATGATGATCACATCACATCTTAGTTTTGAAAGGGGTTACATAAGTCTTTTGGGACTCAATTATTATTTATCAAAACATTTGACCCCCAAACTGATGGAGATAATGAGAAAAACATGTAGATTTTAGAGGACATGTTGAAAGCTTTCATGCTAGAGTTTGGCCACATCTATGAGGATCACCTACCATTTGTCGAGTTTGCATAAAATAACATATACCATTACACCATCGATATGGAACCATTTGAGTCTTTTCATGGGAGACCTTGTAGGTCACCACTTTGCTGGACTGACCTAGGAGAGTCAACACTTAAGGGTCCAGAGTTGGTATGAACAACTATTGAGTAGGTGAAGATAATCCAAGAGTGGATGAAGACTATACAGAGCTCTCACAAGTCTTATGATTATAGAAGAAAAAGGCCTTTTAAGTTCAAGGAAGGAGACCATGGGTTCTTATGGGTTTCACCTTGACACAAATTATGGATATTTGGTCGAGGATGCAATATATCTTCGAGGTTAATTGGACCTTTATAAATACTGTGTAGAGTTGGAAAGGTGGAATTCCACTTATCTCTACCACCACAATTAGATTGGGAACACAACGTCTTCCATCTTTCATAGCTGGGGAGGAATGTGCATGACACATCACATGTTATCAATTGGGGGAACTAGACATAGAGGATGGATCTACCTTTGCTGAGTACCTGGTAGATCTCAAGGATCATAAGGATAGGATCCTTCATGGCTGTTAGATTCTTTTAGTGCATGTATGGTGGAAGAATAGGAATCTCTAGGAGATCACATGAGAGAGGGAGGCTTAGATTCATGCTCACTATCCACATCTATTTGTGTAACCCTTGTTTTGGATTTTCAAGACATAAATCCCCATGGCGGGGAGAATGTAATGTCTTGGATTTTCCATGTACTATTTTTGGATATTTTATATATTATTTTTGAGACAAGGTGCTAAGAGGGAATGTGATTCCATATCCCGTTGTGCTCAGAATAAATGTTTGAAATATATTAAATATATCAAATAGCATGTGGGTGCTATTTTCTTGAAAAGTGGAATAAATTCTAAAAGGGGCACCATATCATAAAGTTGATGGAACTTTTGTGTTAAAAATATGGGATTTACCCTAGGTATGACGTAACCTTTAACTTCGTAGGTAGTTTGGGTAAAAGATTTCACACACATAAAATAAATAAAAAATTAAGTGAATTTTTTTATTAATTTTTTGATGCAGCAACCTAAATTATTCTATAATAATATGGTTATGATATATTTTTAGGGTCAGCTACATAACCTTGGAACTATTTAAGATTCATTGGAGTGATCATTTGAGGATCTCTCTCGGATAAATGATAATCGGATCGTGGATCGGCAATCAACATACAATGAGATTCAAGATCTTGAAAATGAAGATTATGTAGGATCGTTCATCACTAGTGATCAATCCATCTCAAGTTATTATGTTTGTTTGATTGGTTTTCTTTCCCCATTCTTATTTTCTATAAATAGCACGAATCAATCAATGAACTAATTGATCTACAGTTCAGTCTTCATGCAAGATGGGTTTATTTTTTGGGGTTTTTATTGGGAGAATTACATTATGATTTGATTATTTATTATTATTCTAATGAAAAATTATTGAGGACAACATGAATATAGTATGAGGTTCATTCCTCATGTTAGTTGTTGTGAATTTCTCCCCCAATTCTTCATTCACCACTGGAATAATTATTTTGTCCCGGGGTTTGACATATCTCGATGAATCAATAATTGTGCACATGTTTCATGGTTCAATGATCTAATATTGTAGATCTAGGTTCAACATGACATAAAGATGGTGTGATGATAGAATTGGTGGAAAATTGGATGGTTTTGGATACCCTATTTTATATTCTTCGGCATGCAATGAAGAACGAATAATGATTCCATTTTCCGAATGGATCGAAGGCCCAAAACATATAAAATAGATATGGATTGACTCATCAAGGATTAATATTCAATTATCCATCAAGGATGTTTCTATATATATGTCCATATGAACAGTATAAGACACATAAATCGGGTCTTAGATTCTAGAAAATATCAGTCCACATGACGTGTAATCCGAGATTATACAGCATGTGGGTCCCACCTAGCAATGACTAATGTTTCATAGAAAGTTAAGTATCACACGGTGTGTAACCTTGTCACATGACATGTGGTCTCTCCACAGTGACTCGGAGTGTACCTCGTAGGGTACACTGACATGGGTTTGAGTACATGGGTTGGAGTACATAGTGTACTTCCCCACACAGACACAGTCTAGACCAAAGTACATGGTCTAAGCCTTGTACTGGTACACGAGCATGGTTTTTGGACTAATTCATGTACATGAACACAGGTAGAGGACATGGTAAGCCTATGAATTGAATCCTTCTACACTGACGTAGAATGAGACATGGGCCTTTTACATAGGTAGGGCATGGGGTCAAGGGACATGGTGTGTGACCCCTTCTACATGTCGCGTACTTTATAAAAAATTTCTTGGAGCCCTTTTCCTCTATATCTTGGAAAATTTGCATTAGGGTACATTCCCCTTATCATTTCATTGAGGGTTTGTATGGAATAATCTTCAACTCCTTGGACAATGATCCCTTCAACAGGACTTCTTTGATATAGTCGTTAGAATCCCTCTATGAGGCCCAAACTAAGATCATCTATTCATATTCATTCCCTAGGTTGATTTATTAGTATTTTCATGACCAACACTATGCAGTCACCGATTCTTTACTTAGTAGGTTACTTCAGATTGAGTTGTTAGTATATTACATGGCCTTGGAAGGGATCCTCATATGTGTATTGTATCTCTTCAGACTTTATCATGTACTTTCTCATGATAAGTCTTGACGAGGTTTACCTATAGGATGGATGTCATCATTGTTATTGGACTCAGTACTATGTTCTCTGGGATGAGTTCTTTGTGGAATCTTTGAGATGGAATCCTAGACTAGCATACTATAGTTGTGACTTACCTTTATACTATGTACCTTTGTTGAGTATATTAGGATATTCTTGTTATATTTGTTATAGACAAATAATCATGTAGAGATGATTTTAATTACATTGTTACATGCTTTGTGGTTTCGGGGTGTCCTAATGGGTATTTTTATACTCACCCCTATATAGTATTTTCCTGCATATCTCATGTCTTGTGTAGAAGATCGAACTTTTGATAGATTCCTTGATAGACCAAGACTAGATGATGCTTAGTGAGAATGAATAGACTGAGGTGTGTTCCTATGCTATCTAAACGGTAGTCCCTTTACTTTCATATTGGACTTATTGTCAGACTTTGAGGTGTGCATGTAATTTTCCTTATTTACTTTCCTTTACATAATTTCTTACTCTGGTTGTGGTATTTAGATGTATGAATGCATTGTTTTTCAGTTGTTTTTACTTTTTAGCATTTTATAGGCTTGGAGATGTGTGCATGTGTACTGGTACTTAGGCTAAGGACTCCCATGTTAGTGATATGCCTTCTTGGTGCTAGTCGGCAGCCCTTGTCCTATTGGTGTTGGTCTTGGGGAGTCACGTTATGGGACCCATTGGTATGGGTCATGACATTGAAAGAGATAGTTGAACTGAAATTCTAGTGTTGTCTCAAAGAGAGTACATCAATAAGATCATCAAGTAGTTTTCAATGACTGGATGTAAGTATGTTTCAACTCTTATGGTCAGAAACTATAAACTATCAAATTTATGAGCACCAAGATCAAATTATGAGGTGAGATATATAGAAAAAAAATTCTTATATAGTTTAAAGTTTTATATATATTATGATTAACAATCATCCTAACATTTCCTATGTAGTGTGAGTCACTATCTAGTATATGGTACATTTGGGGAAAGAACATTGGGAACTCGTAAAATAGATTATTCAATATCTCAATGCTATGGAGAATACCTAATTATGTTTTGGGTTATCCAATATATTCAAATGGTGTGTAGTCAAATATCTTTTAGGTGGTTTTGGTACTTGAAAGAGTAAAAAAACTATATGTTTACTATTTGAGGGAAGAAAATTAGCTGGATGATAAGGATACAGTAAATAGTTTCAATATCTAAAATAAAAGTATAATATTTGTATGTAAAAAACCAAATAAAGGATTTTTTTGGTTGAAACTTTTATTATTGGAATTCATAAGGTACTAGGAAAATGGTGTACTTTACTGTGATAGTTCAAGTGTGATTCACTTGCACAAAAATTCAGTGTTTCATTTAAGAACAAAAAATATCAACTATAAATACCGCTATATTTAGAAATTTATTAAGGATAGAGAGCTCGAGCTTCAAAATATTTCTTGAAGGTAAAATAAAGTTGATATGTGCACTAAGATTCTGGTCTAAGAAACCCTGAGGCAGTACTATGATTTAGGGGGGTTGGGGTAACTAGAATGTGGGGGAGAGCACTACATGTATGCGGAAGGTGATTGAAATTTTTAATATATATAAGTATTTAATTTTTCATAGGGATCCTTGAAGAAATATTCAAGTGGGATATTTTGGTATTTTGAATAATCTTCAAGACTTTGGATTCAATTCACTGAAAGGAGGCAGTGATAGCGAGACTTTAGTAGTGGCATGTTGATCAGGAAGAAGTTCAAAAGGGTTTGTTAGTTCAATAAAAGGTAGATCACTCAAAGGTGTCAATTTTATAGAAGATGTTGATGTGATATGTATTCTAGTTATATCCATTCTAGATTAGGGTTCCTATTAGAAATTTGTGGTTACTATTGAAAATGGATGGAGGCCTATAGAAGTGGGAGTTTGGTGAAACCAGGTGACAACTAGACCCCACTATATATATGGCATAGTACCACCTACTGATGTGTAATGTAATTAATTTCTAAGAGTGATTCATGTAGCTTAAAATTAATCAGTTTAAATCTTTTTAATTTTTTATAAATAATAATTTTGTAGTGTTCTCCTGTGGAAGTAGGATGAAGTTCTGAACTGCATAAATTCAAAGTGTTCTTTACTTCATCACTTTTCTTTGCTTGTTCATATGCTTGTGTATTTGTTTGTAAGAAGAATTTATGAATTGTGATTTAGCATAAGTTAAATCTCTACCAAATTAGATATTAGTTGGGGAGTTTTGGAATGTTCACTATGTGTGATATCTAAGGGTTGAATATCCATTGGATTCAAGATCCTGGTTTCGGTGGTTTAACGTTTGGTGATTTGATGATTAAATCCTTTTGTTTTTCCCTTGTATCTCCAACACCTACGATATGAGATATCATAATCATCAATACAATATAAAACCCTTGTGTTTTTAAAGGTTGTATTATATAACTCTTAGATATGATATCCTATGTTATTGTTACACCATGTTATAAAAAATAAAGGACCATTTCGCTTTTGCAATATCGATGTTAATCATTAATTACAATATATGATATCATAGGAGATGAAAGATCTATCAATTGTAAAATATGATTGATAGTGCTCACCTCCAGCATATCAATCATAATATATGATTTATAAAAAATCTAAAAATATGATTAGTATAGAATAATTTTTTCATTAAATTCAATTGCAAATTGAATTGTATTATGTATAAACTGTTTATAAATAATAACAATAAAATGTATTTTGGTTTATTTATTAATATAAAAGAGTTTATAAATTAATTAATTATAAAGTGATTATGATTAACTAATTAAATTTTTACAAAACATTTATTAATAAATATTCTATAATATTGAGAGTTAATTTAATACACCTTTACTAAACTGTATGGAATGCCTATTAATTATTAATAAAGAATTTATTTATAAATCATATGAGTAACTTATAAATTGTTTATAAATGACAAAATAAGGCTAAATATAAATTTTTTATATTTAAGATTATGAATTGTTCATGACATTTAATTTTAATCATACAATTTAAGGTCCTTACTTGGGATATTATTTAAACCGCATAAATTTTTTTGATATTTGATTTGTTCAAGGTTTTAATAATGTTAAGTATATGATATTTATATTGGGTAAAATATTAAAATAATATATACTGAAATATATATTGTCTATATTTCATAAAATATCATTTATTTAAAGTGAAATTTCATATAATGAATATTATGAATGAGTTCATATTATGAAAATAATATACGGTATTTTTTCAAGATTTTGGAATTTCCATAATGAATAGACTATTTAAAAAGTATTAACAGTTAGATTTTATTTATGAATTGTTCATAATTTTTCATCTTGTTTTTAAATTTATGAATTTTTTATTTATTTAAAATTTATTCCTTGTTTTTTTATTCATGGATGTAAATTTTTTATATTGTGAATATGTGTATGTTTTGGTTTAATTTTAATAAACTACTAATATATATTATCATACATGCATTTATAGAGTTATATTCTTGGGATGATAATAGATTTATTTTTTATCTACCTTGAATTTGATTCATAATTAATGATATTAGTTTGAATTTAGTCATTGAATATAGTTTATACATATTAGGTGTTAGAGTTATGATAAATTGGAATATCTCATGAGTAAAGTATCCCTTGGTATAGGGACTTTGGGTTGGATGTCTCACTAGTCAAGTGGCTTATAAATTATTCTAGAATAGTAGGGGTCAAAAATCTATGACGCTAGGCTTAATCATGAGTGGATTTCCAATTTCATATAATTCAAAACCTTTACATGAAAATATCATCTACCTTGTGTATATGATCAATTTGGATATGTATAAATATTTTTGTATTCTATTTTTGAGTAAATAATATAAATTTTGGGTTTCGTAAAGTGTTACACATATGGCTTGAACATATTGGTTTGTGGGAAGGAATAGTATTCCAAATTAAATCATTATAAGTATGAATACATGTAAAGGGAATAACATGAGATAAGATGGCGAGATTATATCCCCTTATAAATATTAAGTATTAGATTCCTTCCAAATAAGCACTTGTGTGGATCTTGATCATCCAGTCGGGTAGTTTCATGTCATTACTGGGTTCTCCTAGATTATCTTTTATAAGGAAAGAAAGTAATGGATAGATTCATTTCATAGTTTGGTGTGAATTCATGGTGTTTTATTTGGGATACACTTTACTGGAAAACCTTGATAGTTAAGATTCCAAAAGAATATATTTGGTTTTATCCATATGTTTAATTGGACAAAGAGTTGTATGATCATTTATTCAAGATTCATATATGATATCATTGAGATGATTCATTAACTAAATAGCTAAGTGGTGAGATGAATGACATAGGGGACTCATTTAAAAGTGTAATATAGATCTTTTCCCAATAATGTATATGATTCTTGTAAAAGGGTTCATCATTTCAATAGGATCCCATTTAAAAAAAATCCTTATTAAATGTATGTAAGACATGATACTCATTTGATAAAATCTTTTATTGTATATAAATAGAACCATCATCATAAAAATTAACTTTTAGGTAAATCATTTAGAAAGAGAAGATTCAAGTAAAACCTCCCTATGACTTATAATTTAAGAAAATTTATTAGGTAATAAAAAAATTATGTGTTATAGAAATACCTTTACTATAAGAAAATATCCTTTTTGCGGTGCTTTTTTCAGCAACATAAACTTCCACTAAATGTTTTTGTGATTGTTTCGAAAAACCACCACTAAAGTAGGTGTCAAAATCCAAACCATGGAGGTTCCTTATATTTATCATTATTTTTTGGTAAGAATTAAAAAAATGTATATTTAGTGGCGGTTTGTTTCGTTTTAGCAGTGGTTTTCCAGCCAAAAAAATGTTGAGAATTTAGCAGCGGTTTAAACCGCTGCTAAATCTAAATATTTTTTATCAAAAAACCACCGCAAAAATGAAAAACAAATAGCCACTTAATAATAATGACTTTATATAGTGGAGTTTTAAACTTCTACGAAAAAAAATTCAGTATTATATAGCATCGGTTTAAACCACCGCTAAATGCTCATTTTTTTCAAAAAAAGGCAATTGTGGAATCTGTAACCCCAGAACAGCACTCAACCCTGAAAAAAGAACAAAAAATAATGCACAATGGAAATAACGCATATAAACCATCACCCAAAGAAATTTATCACCATTAATAATAATATCAACATTAATTTCACAATTCATGAATAATTATATCATAAGATTCAAAGTTTACCAATTCTCTTAATATTCTATAAATTACAAGGGACGCACTTTAAATGACCAATGGTGTACTCAAACCATATATATAATCCCTTACCACTCTTAGACATATGGGTATCATTGGAACTATATGTGTATTGATCCTCCTAATATACTCTCTCGTATCAATCACATCAACCCTTGATGATTCCATCAAGGTCCAACACCAATATTTGTTATGTTTTCACCCTAAATCCTTACAAATTATTATTTACACTCCCATAACATCAAAATTATCATCATAGAGCCTTAGTTCATAAACAAAACCTCACTTTCCATATTGACCCAAGGGATCAAAGAGACCACTAATCCCTACCCAATGAAATCTGTTGGACACCCTCTCCATATCCTTCTTCACTTCCTACTACTAGAAAATGTAAGACAATTATATTGAAAATTAAATAGTTTTGTGTATTTATATTTAAACTTAAAACCAATAAAAGTTTGTGAACTAAATTATTTTGAAGTTTTTAAAATTACTTGCTCACCACTAGCCACCAAATGCAATATCACGAGGGATAGATCTAGTCATCTTCTGATATAAATCAACCAATACTTTCTACAAAGTATATATCTGATCCCCTTATTCCTAAATTTTGATTTTCATTGAAAAAAACTCTCTCTAAGAATCTTGAGGTAGGGAGTTACTACAACCAGAAGTAGATAAATCTTCAATCCCCAATGGTCTGCCAAAAACCTCATATGGTAATGGTCCCAAACCCATCTCACACACTCGACCAAGATGCTCCTTCCCGTGGAATTTACCAACTAGTTAATCCTAGGAGACTATGAACTAAGATAGATTTTCATCCCATAGATATTTAATTTTTTACCAATAAATAAAATATCATTAATATTTTAATCAATATAAATTAACATAGTGACAACTAACAATAAGTTATTGGAGTGAAAAATGAATTCATACTCCAACTTCTTTGGCAGGCTCATTAAGATAACTCACATCAATTTTTTTATGAATATCCAACCATAGTTATTTTTGGGAGACTTCGTGCCCTAAAAGTTGTGACTACATTAAATAAAGATAAATCAATAATTTAATATATGAAATAGGTAATATTGTATTATAAATATTTAAACTAATAAAAATATTACCAAAGCAGATCAATTTCTGGAAAAACTCTTTGACCCAACAGTGTGTGTAAAGACCCGGAAATTCCATAAAAAAAATTTAAAATTATTTGGGATTATTAAGAGTTTTTGAAAATTGATGACGCATTATTCTGAGGTTCGGTGTGCCCTGAATGATTTTTTGAACTTTTTTTAAGGTACGTTCAGTAAACACATGAGTGGTGTTTTCTTTATTTTGAACTGATGCTCAGATTAAAAATCTGAGGGCACTGTTTAATCCGCAGTGCCGGGATTCTCTTAAGGGAGGCTTCACCTCAACCGTAGTAGGTCATAAGAAAAAGATAGTTTTTCAGAATTTTTAAAGAACAATAAAATAACTTAAAAAATGTTATTTTATTTTATCTTCAGCGGTTGAGTAGTGTGTCAGGACCACTGGGTTGTCAAGACATTTAATGCCTTGAATCTTGGTTTTTATAACTACAACGTTGAAACATTAAATGAAATTTATAAATGAACAACATTAATGTTGTCTAACTCAGTTGATTCTTCCATCTATTTAAGTGAGGCTCGGGGTTTGGTTTTTGAGAAGGAAGTGAGGAACCTCTATCGAAGTGATGTGATGTCTTCCACCAATGAGTAACGGAAGTTTGGACATCATTTCAAAGATCGGTCTGGGATTGACGAACACCAGTGACTTCAACGAACGAGGACTCTTTGATCGTACCATGATTCACTGTTTTATTCCACCCTTACACTGCAGTTTTAAACTAGTTTTGTAATGAATATTACAAATATAATAATAAATTTCACTTTATGTTTGAATCAATAAATTAATGTTAATAAATATTATAATGAGTAATGTTACTTGTTTTTATTGTTTTAATGTAAGTGGAGGTGATTTGGAGGGCCCTTGATGAAGTGGAAGAAAAATGGGCCAAAATTGCATGGATCCATGGGCATCTGTCCACTGTTTTGAATATTACACGAAATACGTGCATCTAAATGGGCTGAAATTTTGTGGGACTGTCCAAAATTTAATATGTTACATTTCATATTAAGGAACTCAATCCTGATTCGGCCTCTATGGGGTCCGTCCGAACTGATCTGTCCAAGCCACCGAATTTGAACCAAGTCAAATGCGGTGTTCTGTATTTTATCAATATCTTGAGTTGTAGTTGCCCAAATGGTGCCAAACTTTTAGTGGAGACATTAAAGAGGTAGGGATACAACTTTTATATTTTCTCCAAAGTGAGATAAGACTTTATGAAGGCCTAAATGCATCATTCAAGTGGATTGATGAAATATGTGTGCCTAAAACCACCTTCCAATTTTCCTATAAAAGGGCACCAATGGAACCTCATTTGCAAGTTCGGACAAGGAGTGAAGTGCTGCCAATTTGGAGTCCTAGATGGATCTCCTAATCACCTTGGAGGTTCTGGGGGCCCCTATACTCATAGGGTAATCAAGGATGAAGAAGGAGTTCCACCCGAGCTTCCTCCCCCTCCCGATGTCGAGCTAAAAGTTGGGTGTTCGTTGTGATGGAGATACACACATGTCAAGGGAGTTTCGATGCATAAATTAGATAATGGTTTGGAGTAATTTGGGTGTTTAAACATTTCATTCCATGTATCTTATTTTATTTCAGATTTGAATGCTTGATTTGATGCATGTGAGTGTTATGCTCTTAATTTCTAACTGATCAGTGTGAGGTTTTGAGTGCATGACCTGTGTTGTTCCGATTGGACATCACAAGAATCCTTTTCATACCCAAATTATTGAGATTTCAATATGATTTGAAAGCTATTATTCCATGCATAAGTACTGGACCTTGACAATACGATTGTTACGTCAAGGTTGGGTCCTTAAAGCATTGAAATAAAAGCTTAGGAATTAATCGGGATTCCAATTAACTCCAACCAAAGAATTACTCTAAACCTAAGATGAATCTATATGAACAATGAACTTCATATGTGTGTAGTGAAATCACATCGACCCTTTTATCTCATATTTTTTAAAATCCACTAGGTCACTCAATTTTTAAGCTATTTCAACTAAGTCGTTGTTTTAAACTCTTTTCAAAACCACCCCCTCTCTTAGTCATTTTTATTAAAAATACACACTCTAAACCTACCAACTCTCCTTGAGAGATGACCTAGGGTCTACCCTAGACTATAAATAAACCTTAAAAACATAATAAATTTGACGTGTCACGACAACGCGGTCAAATTTTGGCACCATTTCTGGGGAGCGCTTTGGTTTTTTGTGTGTTTTTTTGATAAATTTTTTGTAATTTTTGTGAATATTTGTTTGTTTTATCTTCTACCTTTGAATTTATTTTTGTGTTCTAATTTATTTATTGTGTAGGTTCTGTGTATGACGCATTCTACTCCGGGATACCTACAAAATTTCGAACCCGAACCATAGAGGATCCGACATCAAAGAAACCAAGACATACAAGACCACACTTTGAAGGAGGAGACATCAAATATTAAAATTCTTCTTGATACTTCTTCTTCTTCTGAAAAAAAAGTTAAAACTGAACAAAACTTGTATAACATGGATAAAAATAATATAACACTAAAATAACTAACCTAACCTGATGTTGATATCCGACCCACTTACATTCAATTACAAGGCAAGGCCCCCAATTTTGAACTAAAATATGGTTTAATTCATTTATTACCAAGATTTCATGGACTGCCTGGAGAAGATCCACATAATCATTTAAAAGAATTTCATACTATGTTTTCAACATTAAAACCTGCTAATGTGGATGAAGAACAAGTAAAACTTAGGGAATTTCCATTTTCATTAGAAGACACGCCTAAAGATTGGTTGTATTATGTTAATTCACCTATTAGAGGTTGGGCGTACATGAAACGAATTTTTATTGAAAAATACTTCCCAGCCTCTCGAACTGCAACAATAAGGAAAGAAATATGTGGGATAAGAAAATATCAAGGATAAACCCTTCATTAATATTGGGAACGCTTTAAAATATTATTTTCAAGTTGTCCACACCACCAAATTAGCGATCAACTTTTAATTCAGTATTTTTATGAAGGTTTAATTCCAATAGATCGAAACATGATTGATGCTGCTGCAGGTGGTGCACTAGTGGATAAAACCTCAATCACTACAAGGACCCTAATTGAGACCGTGGAACAGAACACTCAACAATTCATTTCAAGGTCCAGTGTACCCATTCAAGGTATCCATGAGGTGCAAAGTACTGAATTCGAGAAGAAGGTGGACACAAAGTTTGAAGAGGTGAGTACCCTTCTACGACAACTTGCTCTTTCCCAAGGGAAATTCCAATCTCATCCTCCCATACATTGTGGTATATTCTCTTCTGATACGCACTATTCTGACCAATGCCCCCAATTGAGAGAAACTTCTGAGAGTTGTGAGGCAATATTCCCAGGACGCCCTTATAACCAACCCATTAGGCAAGAACCTTACTATCCATCCAACCCTGGGTGAAAAGACAACCAAGCCTATAGGCAAGGGGGTATTCAAACCAGCCTCATCAACCTTGGAACCCACCAGGGCAAAGTAGTCATCAACCACCACCACCCAGAAATTTTCAACCACCCCAAAGGCCTTTCCAACAACCCCCTCCAAAAACTGATCCTAGCCTAGAAGATATGATGAAACAAATGGATTCCAATAATCTCAAGTTCCAAAAAACCACCAAAGTAGCCATACAAGACCTCAAAACCCAATTAGGCTAACTAGCTAACTCAGTGGTTGAAATCCAAAGCCATGGGTCTGGTAAACTACCATCTCAACCACTTTTTAACCCTAGGGATAAGGGAAATGTTAATGCCATCACCCTTAAGAGTGAAACTCAACTTAAAAGTCAAATGAATCCTCCATTAGAGTCATCCTCTCCTAAGGGAACCACCATCACAACCACTGAAAAAGGTTCAAATGAGATGGAACCTTGTCTTAAGAGAAATCCTAACAAAGGAAAGAGTGTGTCTATTGATGAGTTACCAAGCCCAAGCATTCCTCTTCCATTTCCCCAAAGATACACCCAACCAAGAAAACAAAAGGAAACTGAACTTGATAAAGAAATCTTGGAGACTTTCAAAAAAGTGCAGGTTAACATTCCATTGATTGATGCCGTCAAGCAAATTCCGAGATATGCCAAGTTTCTGAAGGAGATGTGTACCCACCGAAGGAGACTTAGAGGTGATGAGAAGGTGATGCTGGGGAGGAACATCTCAGCATTGATATAACCATCACTTACCACCAAGTGCAACGATCCTGGAACATTCTCGATTCCATGCACCATGGGGGAGTATTCTTTCTCCAATGTTATGCTTAATTTGGGTGCTTCTATTAATGTGATGCCTCACTCCATATACTCTTCTTTGATGGTCAGTGAACTAAAGCCTACAGGAATAGTTGTTCAGCTAGCAAATCGGAGTACGGCACACCCTTCTGGTGTGTTAGAGGATGTTCTTGTGAGGGTTCAAAATTTAATATTTCCTGCTGATTTTTATGTGCTAAAAATGGAAGATGATAGGATGAATGGACATGCCCCAATTATATTGGGGAGACCTTTCTTGAAAACTTCCAAAGCCATAATTAATGTCCATAATGGTATATTATCTATGGAATTTAGTGGTGACATAGTCCATTTTAACATCCTTGATGCCATGAAGCACCCCTCAGAAGAACATTCCTCTCTCTCAGTAAATTCAATTGATGTACTCCCTTCCCCTAAAATCACTTCATTTGTTTCCCCTGATCCCCTTTCTCAGTTTTCCTCTTTGATTGAAATTCTTGGTAATGAGTCATGTGATGATTGTTGTAGTGGTCTAGAAAAGTGTCATGCATGTTCATTAATTGATAATTTCTTGAACACGGAGGATCACATGACCATCGATGATACTGCTACACTTGTAAAATCTAATTCCTCATCTGAGGATGATACCATTGAGCAGTTAGATGAGATTAGTGACCTCTCACTTTCACACACACTCCCATCAATCCAAAATCCACCTGAATTGTAACTAAAGAAACTGCCTCAAGATTTAAAATATTCATATCTTGAGAATGGAAACAAGTTGTCCGTCATCATTGCTAGTTCACTCCCTCCTGAGCATGAATTGAGACTGCTTGAACTTTTAAGGGAGCATAAACAAGCATTGGGATGGACACTTGCAGACATTCCTGGTATTAGCCCATCAATTTGTATACATCATATTTTATTAACTGATGAGGCTAAACCAGTGAGGCAGGCACAATGTCAACTGAACCCAAACCTCTTAGAAGTAGTTAGAAAGGAAGTAATAAAATTATTGGTTGCTGGAATCATTTACCCCATCTCTGATAGCCAATGGTTCAGTCCTGTTCAAGTAGTTACTAAAAAAATTGGCCTAACGGTAATTGAAAATGAAAACAATGAATTGGTTCCAACTCGTGTGCAGAATAGTTGGCGTGTCTGTATAGATTATCACCGACTAAACCAACACACTAGGAAGGACCATTTCCCATTGTCATTCATTGACCAAATGCTAGAGAGGCTAGCGGGAAAGTACCATTACTATTTTCTTGATCGGTATTCTGGATACTTTCAGATCCATATTGCCCTCGAGGATTAGGAAAAGACAACCTTCACTTGCCCCTTTGGCACATTTTCCTATAGAAGGATGCCATTTGGCCTGTTCGATGCTCCGGGTACTTTCCAGCGATGTATGGTTAGTATTTTTTCGAATTACCTGGAGGATTTCATGGAAGTTTTCATGGATGATTTTACTATTTATGGATCCTCTTTTGATGAATGTTTAAGTAGTCTTGGTTCCATCCTACGTTGCTGTATTGAAAAGAATATTGTATTAAATTATGAGAAATGTCATTTCATGGTGCGACAAGGTATAGTTTTGGGACATGTCATTTCTGGGGATGGTATCCAAGTAGATAAATCGAAATTGGATGTCATTTCTTCCCTACCATTCCCTAAAAATGTACGTGATGTGCGGTCTTTCCTAGGTCATGCTGGATTTTACCGTCGTTTCATTCGTGATTTTAGTAATATTGCACTTCCCCTCTCCCGCTTACTCCAAAAAGAAAAAGATTTTGTTTTTGATAAAGAATGTGAAGAAGCTTTTAATAAATTAAAATGGAGTCTCACATCACCCCCAGTAATCCAACCACCTCGGTGGGATTTACCATTTGAGCTCATGTGTGACGTCTCTAACTATGCAGTTGGGGCAGTCTTATCACAAAGGGTTGATCTAGCTCCACATGTCATTGCCTATGCCTCACGTACTTTGGACCCTACCCAAGAAAACTACACCACCACTGAAAAAGAATTTCTTTCCATTGTGTTTTACTTGGATAAATTCAGGTCATACCTTTTAGGGTCCAAAGTCATTGTGTTCTCAGACCATGCAGCCCTTCGGTATCTCCTAAAGAAACCGGAAGCCAAACCACGTCTCATTCGTTGTATGCTCCTCCTTCAGGAATTCAATCTAGAAATTAGAGATAAAAAAGGAGCAGATAATGTGGTGGCAGACCATATCAGTAGGATACCACCATCCTCATACATTGTCTCATCCCCCTATATTCCCATTAATGACTTGTTTCCTGATGAGAAATTGTACAAAGTGTGAGATTGTATTCCCTGGTATGCTGAAATTGTAAATTGTCTGGTAGCATCTTGCATTCCTACTGATTTCAACAAAAACCAAGTCAGTCGTCTAAAACATGAGTCTCGTTGGTACATTTGGGATGACCCCTACCTTTGGCACACATGTAGTGATCAGGTCCTTAGGCGTTGTGTTCTCGATAGCGATTTTCAATCGGTCCTTAGATTTTTCCACACTCTTGCTTGTGGGGGCCACTTTGGTCCCCAACGGACTTCTTTCAAAGTTCTTGATTATGGTCTCTTTTGGCCAACACTTTTTTGGGATGCCCATGAATTTTATAAATCTTGTCCTCGTTGTCAAAGAATGAGGAATGTCTCTAAAAGGAATGAAATGACACAAAAACCCTTGCTCTTTCATGACATTTTTTATGTTTGGGGAATTGACTTTATGGGGCCATTTCCCAATTCTTTTGGAAACTTGTAAATTCTTTTGGTTGTTGATTATGTATCAAAATGGGTAGAGGAATGGGCCACAAGGACAGATGATTCCAAAACAGTTGTAGAATTTTTGAGAACTCAGATCTTTTGTAGGTTTGGATTACCTAGGTTCATCATCAGTGACCAGGGTTCTCATTTCTGCAACTGAACAATGCAATCACTTTTGCGTCGGTATGGAGTTGGTCATTGAGTATCTACTGCGTATCACCCACAGACTAATGGTCAAACTTAGGTGTCAAAGAGAGAGTTAAAACAAATTCTTGAAAAAATGGTCCAACCCAACAGGAAAGATTGGAGTCTTCTACTTGATGATTCATTATGGGCCTACCGTACTTCTTTCAAAACTCCCATTGGAATGTTACCCTATCATCTTGTGTTTGGAAAGAGTTGTCACCTCCCTATTGATATTGAGCACCGGGCCTACTGGGCCATCAAACAATGCAATTCTAATCATTATGGTGCAGGTGCTCAAAGGAAGTTGCAGATTCAGGAGCTAGAGGAAATGAGAAGAGATGCATGTGAAAACTCCAGGATTTATAAGGAGAAAACCAAGGCTGCTCATGACCGTCTTATCCTTCATCGCCAGTTCCATATTGGGCAGAAGGTCCTCCTTTATAATGCAAGGCTGAAGTTTCATCCAGGTAAGCTTTGTTCCCGCTGGTTTGGACCATACACTATTACTAACGTCTCTCCATTTGGTGTTGTCCAGGTTCAAAATGAAGAAACCAAGCAAACCTTCACTATCAATGGGCAGCGACTGAAGCACTTTCATGAACCCGTTCTGGATTCCCTGATGGAGGAACTCCAAGTTCAAGAAGAAAACTATGAATGACATCAACCAGGTTTTATCCTTCCTTCCCACATTCTATTTTACTACAGCGAGGACACTGCATACTCTAGGTGTGGGGGGGTGGATACATTCCTGGGTTAGTTAGGAATTTTCATCATTTTCTCCTTTTTTTCTCTTTTTGGCCTTCTTTATGGTATTTTCATTTTCCCCCATCAACAATTTCGAAATTCCATGATGTGGAAACCATAAAGTGGGGAAAGTAAAAATACCATAATGAAGGCTAAAAAGAATTTGTGTATGATTTTACCATCAAGGAGTGATTTTTAGTGAATTGGTTTTCTGTCAATGATATAAATGGTCATATTTATGTGAAACCTTTGAGATGATTGATGCCCTTTGTGTGAGTAGTATTTTGGAAAACTGTGTCACTAATATCGCCACAAATATTTTCACCAAACCACAAAGTGTGATTATTTCTTACTTAATATAAGGTAAATATATGTTGGGTTAATATTTTTCAGCTTTAAATGATATTTCCATATGTTTTTTCCTTATCTGATCTGTTTCATTACTGTACCAGATTGACCTATGTGTGTGTACCTAATGTCCGACTGTTGTACGCCCTCAAAAAAATAATAAATAAATAAATTTATTGTGTCTTGGGAAGGTCAAAAATCACTCCTTCTCAACCTTTGATCTTTTTATAACTATTTCAATTAGTGTCGTGAGGAGATCAAACAAGGGTTGAGAGATGAGTGTGAGATTTTTTCCAATTGCAACTTCAAAAAAAATGAGGGGAGTGATGAAATGAGAAACATATGGGGATATCTAGGTCGAGAGCTTATGGTTTGACTTCTGGGAATGCTTAAATAAGTGGGTCTTGAAATATGATTGCAAAGGATGTAGGACAGGTTCGGTGAAAAAATCATTTAAGCTGAAAAATGTTAAAATAACATATATTTATTGGATATCAAGTGGAAAGAATAGCATGGAATGGTTTTCACACACACACATGGAGAGTTAGTGTCATGTTTTACATCTTAATTTATTTCTCAATTGGTTATCGTGAATCTTTTTGAATTTCGCTATGATATGATTTATGAGACATCTTTTTCTATTTTCACTAGGAAGAACTCCTTGGTGTGGTTCGTACATTGATCACTTTACTTTAAATAAAATTTCCTTAAATGATAAATCTTCAGGATTTTGGAAATATATATATATGAATTATTGTATTTGGATATGTGACTTTTCCCAGGAGTGCAAATGTTTAGGTGTGGGGGTGTGATCATAGCACGATTCACTGTTTTATTCCACCCTTACACCGCAGTTTTAAACTAGTTTTGTAATGAATATTCCAAATATAATAATAAATTTCACTTTATGTTTGAATAAATAAATTAATCTTAATCAATATTATAATGAGAAATGTTACTTGATTTTATTGTTTCAATGTAGGTGGAGGTGATTTGGAGGGCCCATGATGAAGTGGAAGAAAAATGGGCCAAAATTGCATGGATCCATGGAAATCTGTCCACTGTTTTGAATATTACGCTAAATATTTGCTTCTAAATGGGATGAAATTTTGTGGGCATGTCCAAAATTTAATAGGATATATTTAATATTGAGGAACTCAATCCTGATTCGGCCTATATGGGGTCCCTCCGAACTGATCTTTCCAAGCCTCCGAATTTGGACCAAGTCAAATGCAGTGTTCTGTATTTTATCAATATCTTGAGTTGTAGTTGTCCAAATAGTGCCAAAATTTTAGTGGATACAGTCAAGAGGTAGGGATACAACTTTTCTATTTTCTCCAAAGCGAGATAAGACTTTATGAAGGCCGAAACGCGTCGTGCAATTGGATTGATGAAATCTGTGTGCCTAAAACCACCTTCCAATTTTCCTATAAAAGGGCACCAAGGGAACCTCATTTGTAAGTTCGGCCAAGGAGTGAAGTGCTGCCAATTTGGAGTCCTATAGTAATCTCCTAATCACCTTGGAGGTTCTTGGGGCCCCTATACTCATAGGGTAATCAAGGATGAAGAAGGAGTTCCACCCGAGCTTCCTACCCCTCCCGATGTCAAGCTAAAAGTTGGGTGTTCGTTGTGAGGAGGATACACACATGTCAAGGGAGTTTTGATGCATAAATTAGCTAATGGTTTGGAGTAATTTGGGTGTTTAAACTTTTCATTCCATGTATCTTATTTTATTTCAGATTTGAATGCTTTATTTGATGCATGTGAGTGTTATGCTCTTAATTTCTAACTGATCGGTGTGAGGTTTTGAGTGCATGACTTGTGTTGTTCCGATTGGACATCACAAGAATCATTTTCATACCCAAATTATTGAGATTTCAATATGATTTGAAAGCTATTATTCCATGCATAAGTACTGGACCTTGACAATATGATTGTTATGTCAAGGTTGGGTCCTTAAAGCATTGAAATAAAAGCTTAGGAATTAATCGGGATTCCAATTAACTCCAACCAAAGAATTACTCTAAACCTAAGATGAATCTATATGAACAATGAACTTGATATGTGTGTAGTGAAATCACATCGACCCTTTTATCTCGTATTTTTCAAAATCCACTAGGTCACTCAATTTTTAAGCTATTTCAACTAAGTCATTGTTTTAAACTCTTTTCAAAACCACCCCCTCTCTTAGTCATTTTTATTAAAAATACACACTATAAACCTACCAACGCTCCTTGAGAGACGACCTAGGGTCTACCCTAGACTATAAATAAACCTTAAAAACATAATCAATTTGATATTTCATGACAACTCGGTCAAATTTTGGCGCCGTTTCCGGGGAGCGCTTTGGTTTTTTGTGTGTGTTTTTGATAAATTTTTGGTAAATTTTGTGAATATTTGTTTGTTTTATCTTCTAACTTTGAATTTATTTTTGTGTTCTAACTTATTTATTGTGTAGGTTCTATGTATGACGCATTCTACTCCGGGATACCTACAAACTTTTGAACACGAACCAGAGAGGATTCGACATCAACGAAACCAAGACATACAAGACCACACTTTGAAGGAGGAGACATCAAATCTTAAAATTCTTCTTGATCATTATTCTTCTTCTGAAACCAAAGTTAAAACTGAACACAACTTCTATAACATGGATGAAAATAATAGAACACTAAAATAACTAACCTCACCTGATGTTTATATCTGACCCACTTACATTCAATTACAAGGCGAGGCACCCAATTTTGAACTAAAATCTGGTTTAATTCATTTATTACCAAGATTTCATGGACTGCCTGGAGAAGATCCACATAAGCATTTAAAAGAATTTCATATTGTGTGTTCAACATTAAAACCTTATAATGTGGATGAAGAACAAGTAAAACTTAGGGCATTTCCATTTTCATTAGAAGATACGCCTAAATATTGGTTGTATTATGTTAGTTCACCTATTAGAGGTTGGGCGGACATGAAACGACTTTTTATTGAAAAATACTTCCCAGCCTCTCAAACTGCAACAATAAGGAAAGAAATATGTGGGATAAGACAATATCAAGGAGAAACCCTTCATGAATATTGGGAACACTTTAAAATATTATTTTCAAGTTGTCCACACCACCAAATTAGCGATCAACTTTTAACTCAGTATTTTTATGAAGGTTTAATTCCAATAGATCGAAACATGATTGTTGTTGCTGCAGGTGGTGCACTAGTGGATAAAACCCCAATTGCTGCAAGGACCCTAATTGAGACCATGTCACATAACACTCAACAATTCAGTTCAAGGTCCAGTATACCCATTCAAGGTATCCATGAGGTGCAAAGTACTGAATTCGAGAAGAAGGTGTACACAAAGTTTGAAGAGGTGAGTACCCTTCTACAATAACTTGCTCTTTCCCAAGGTAAATTCCAATCTCATACTCCCATACATTGTGGTATATGCTCTTCTGATACGCACTATTCTGACCAATTCCCCCATTTGAGAGAAAATTCTGAGAGTTGTGAAGAAATATTCCCAGGACGCCCTTATAACCAACCCATTAGGCAAGAACCTTACTATCCATCCAACCCTGGGTGGAAAGACAACCAAGCCTATAGGAAAGTGGGGTATTCAAACCAGCCTCATCAACCATGGAACCAACCAGGGCAAAGTAGTCATCAACCACCACCACCCAGAAATTTTCAACCACCCCAAACGTCTTTCCAACAACCCCCTCCAAAACCTGATCCTAGCCTAGAAGATATGATGAAACAAATGGCTGCCAATAATCTCCAGTTCCAAAAAACCACCCAAGTACCCATAAAAGACCTCAAAACCCAATTAGGCCAACTAACTAACTCAGTGGTTGAAATCCAAAGCCATAGGTCTAGTAAACTACCATCTCAACCACTTATCAACCCTAGGGATAAGGGAAATGTTAGTTCCATCACCCTTAGGAGTGGAACTCAACTTAAAAGTCAAATGAATCCTCCATTAGAGTCATCCTCTCCTAAGGGAACCACCATCACAATCACTGAAAAAGGTTCAAATGATATGGAACCTTGTCTTGAGATAAGTCCTAACAAAGGAAAGAGTGTGTCTATTGATGAGTTACCAAGCCCAATCATTCCTCTTCCATTTCCCCAAAGAGCCACCCAACCAAGGAAACAAAAGGAAACTGAACTAGATAAAGAAATCTTGGATACTTTCAAAAAAGTGCAGGTTAACATTCCATTGATTGATGTCGTCAAGAAAATTCCGAGATATGCCAAGTTTCTGAAGGAGATGTGTACCCACCAAAGGCGACTTAGAGGTGATGAGAAGGTGAGCCTGGGGAGGAACGTCTCAGCATTGATATAACCATCACTTCCCACCAAGTGTAACGATCTTGGAGCATTCTTGATTCCATGAACCATGGGGGAGTATTCTTTCTCCAATGTTTTGCTTGATTTGGGTGCTTCTATTAATGTGATGCCTCACTCCATATACTCTTCTTTGCAGGTCGGTGAACTAAAGCCTACAGGAATAGTTGTTCAGCTAGCAAATCGGAGTACGGCACACCCTTCTGGTGTGTTAGAGGATGTTCTTGTGAGGGTTCAAAATTTAATATTTCCTGCTGATTTTTATGTGCTAAAAATGGATGATGATAGGATGAATGGACATGCCCCAATTATATTGGGGAGACCTTTCTTGAAAACTTCCAAAGCCATAATTAATGTCCATAATGGTACATTATCTATGGAATTTAGTGGTGACATAGTCCATTTTAACATCCTTGATGCCATGAAGCACCCCTCAGAAGAACATTCCTCTCTCTCGGTAAATTCAATTGATGTACTCCCTTCCCATAAAATCACTTCATTTGTTTCCCCTGATCCCCTTTCTGAGTTTTCCTCTTTGATTGAAATTCTTGGTAATGAGTCATGTGATGATTGTTGTAGTGGTCTAGAAAAGTGTCATGCATGTTTATTAATTGATAATTTCTTGAACACGGAGGATCACATGACCATCGATGATACTACTACGCTTGTAAAAGCTAATTCCTCATCTGAGGATGATACCATTGAGCAGTTATATGAGATTAGTGACCTCTCGCTTTCACACACACTCCCATCAATCCAAAATCTACCTGAATTGTAACTAAAGCAACTGCCTCAAGATTTAAAATATTCATATCTTGAGAATGGAAACAAGTTTCCCGTCATCATTGCTAGTTCACTCCCTCCTGAGCATGAATTGAGACTGCTTGAACTTTTGAGGGAGCATAAACAAGCATTGGGATGGACACTTGCAGACATTCCTGGTATTAGCCCATCAATTTGTACACATCATATTTTATTAACTAATGAGGCTAAATCAGTGAGGCAGGCACAACGTCGACTGAACCCAAACCTCTTAGAAGTAGTTAGAAAGAAAGTAATAAAATTATTGGCTACTGGAATCATTTACCCCATCTCTGATAGCCAATGGGTCAGTCCTGTTCAAGTAGTTCTTAAAAAACTGGCCTAACGGTAATTGAAAATGAAAACAATGAATTGGTTCCAACTCGTGTGCAGAATAGTTGGCGTGTCTGTATAGATCATCACCGACTAAACCAACACACTAGGAAGGACCATTTCCCATTTCCATTCATTGACCAAATGCTAGAGAGGCTAGAGGGGAAGTCCCATTACTATTTTCTTGATGGGTATTCTGGATACTTTCATATCCATATTGCCCCCAAGGATCAGGAAAAGACAACCTTCACTTGCCCCTTTGGCACATTTGCCTATAGAAGGATGCCATTTGGCCTGTGCAATGCTCTGGGTACTTCCCAGCGATTATGGTTAGTATTTTTTCGGATTACCTGGAGGATTTCATGGAAGTTTTCATGGATGATTTTACTATTTATGGATCCTCTTTTGATGAATGTTTAAGTAGTCTTGGTTCCATCCTACGTCGCTGTATTGAAAAGAATCTTGTATTAAATTATGAGAAATGTCATTTCATGGTGCGACAAGGTATAGTTTTGGGACATGTCATTTCTGGGGATGGTATCCACGTAGATAAATCGAAATTGGATGTCATTTCTTCCCTAACATTCCCTAAAAATGTACGTGATGTGCGGTCTTTCCTAGGTCATGCTGGATTTTACCGTCGTTTCATTCGTGATTTTAGTAAGATTGCACTTCCCCTCTCCCACTTACTCCAAAAAGAAAAAGATTTTGTTTTTGATAAAGAATGTAAAGAAGCTTTTAATAAATTAAAATGGAGTCTCACATCACCCCCAGTAATCCAACCACCTCAGTGGGATTTACCATTTGAGCTCATGTGTGACGCCTCTAACTATGCATTTGGGGCAGTCTTATCACAAAGGGTCGATTGAGCTCCACATGTCATTGCCTATGCCTCACATACTTTGGACCCAGCCCAAGCAAACTACACCACCACTGAAAAAGAATTTCTTTCCATTGTGTTTGCCTTGGATAAATTCAGGTCATACCTTTTAGGGTCCAAAGTCATTGTGTTCTCAGACCATGCATCCCTTCGGTATCTCCTAAAGAAACCAGAAGCCAAACCACGTCTCATTCGTTGGATGCTCCTCCTTCAAAAATTCAATCTAGAAATTAGAGATAAAAAAGGAGCAGAGAATGTGGTGGCAGACCATATCAGTAGGATCCCTCCATCCTTAGACATTGTCTCATCCCCCTATATTCCCATTAATGACTTGTTTCCTAATGAGCAATTGTAAAAAGTGCGAGATTTTATTCCCTATTATGCTGAAATTTTAAATTATCTGGTAGAATCTTGCATTCCTACTGATTTCAACAAAAACCAAGCCAGTCGTCTAAAACATGAGTCTCGTTGGTACATTTGGGATGACCCCTACCTTTGGCGCACATGTAGCGATCAGGTCCTTAGGCGTTGTGTTCCCGATAGCGAGTTTCAGTCTGTCCTTAGATTTTTCCACACTCTTGCTTGTGGGGGCCACTTTGGTCCCCAACAGACTGCTCACAAAGTTCTTGATTTTGGTCTCTTTTGGCCAACACTTTTTTGGGATGCCCATGAATTTTTTAAATCTTGTCCTCGTTGTCAAAGAATGGGGAATTTCTCTAAAAGGAATGAAATGACACAACAACCCTTGCTCTTTAATGACATTTTTGATGTTTGGGGCATTGACTTTATGGGGCCATTTCCCAATTCTTTTGGAAACTTGTACATTCTTTTGGTCGTTGATTATGTATCAAAATGGGTAGAGGCATGGGCCACAAGGACAGATGATTCCAAAACAGTTGTAGAATTTTTTAGAACTCAGATCTTTTGTAGGTTTAGATTACCTAGGTTCATCATCAGTGACCAGGGTTCTCATTTCTACAACTGAACAATGCAATCACTTTTGCATCGGTATGGGGTTGTTCATTGAGTATCTACTGTGTATCACCCACAGACTAATGGTCAAACTTAAGTGTCAAATAGATAGGTAAAACAAATTCTTGAAAAAACAGTCCAACCCAATAGGAAAGATTGGATTCTTCGACTTGATGATTCATTATGGGCCTACCGTACTGCTTTCAAAACTCCCATTGGAATGTCACCCTATCGTCTTTTGTTTGAAAAGAGTTGTCGCCTCCCTATTGAGATTGAGCACCGGGCCTACTGGGACATCAAACAATGCAATTATAATCATTCTGGTGCAGGTGCTCAAAGGAAGTTGCAGATTCAGGAGCTAGAGGAAATGAGAAGAGATGCGTGTGAAAACTCTAGGATTTATAAGGAGAGAACCAAGGCTGCTCATGACCTTCTTATCCTTCATCGTCAGTTCCATATTGGGAAGAAGGTCCTCCTTTATAATTCAAGGCTGAAGTTTCATCCAGGTAAGCTTCGTTCCTGTTGGTTTGGACCATACACTATTACTAACGTCTCTCCATTTGGTGTTGTCCAGGTTCAAAATGAAGGAACCAAGCAAACCTTCACTTTCAATGGGCAGCAACTGAAGCACTTTCATAAACCCATTCTGGAGTCCCTGATGGAGGAACTCCAAGTTCAAGAAGCAAACTATGAATGACATCAACCAGGTTTTATCCTTTATTCCCACATTCTCTTTTACTACAGTGAGGACACTGCATACTCTAGGTGTGGGGGGTGGATACATTCCTGGGTTAGTTAGGAATTTTCATCATTTTCTCCTTTTGTTTTCTCTTTTTAGCCTTCTTTATGGTATTTTCATTTTTCCCCATCAACAATTTCGAAATTCCATGATGTGGCGACCATAAAGTGGGGAAAGTAAAAATACCATAACGAAGGCTAAAAAGAATTTGTGTATGAGTTTACCATCAAGGAGTGATTTTTAGTGAATTGGTTTTCTTTCAATGATATAAATGGTCATATCTATGTGAAACCTTTGAGATGATTGATGCCCTTTGTGTGAGTAGTTTTTTGGAAAACTGTGTCACAAATATCTCCACAAATTTTTGCACCAAACCACAAAGTGTGATTATTTCTTAATATAAGGTAAATATATGTTGGGTTAATATTTTTCAGCTTTAAATGATATTTCCATATGTTTGTTCCTTATCCGATCTATTTCATTACTGTACCAGATTGACCTATGTGTGTGTACCTAATGTCCGACTGTTGTACGCCCTCAAAAAAATAATAAAATAATAAATCTATTGTGTCTTGGGTAGGTCAAAAACCAATCCTCCTCAACCTTTGATCTTGTTATAACTATTTCAATTAGTGTCGTGAGGAGATCAAACAAGGTTTGAGAGATGAGTGTGATATTTGTTCCAATTGCAACTTCAAAAAAATTAGGGGAGTGATGAAATGTGAAACATATGGGGATATCTAGGTCGAGAGCTTATGGTTTGACTTCTAGGAATGCTTAAATGAGTGGTTCTTGAAATATGATTGCAATGGATGTAGGACAGGTTCGGTGACAAAATCATTTAAGCTGAAAAATGTTAAAATAACATATATTTATTGGATATCAAGTGGAAAGAATAGAATGGAATGGTTTTCACAAACACACATGGAGAGTTAGTGTCATGGTTTACTTCTGAATTCCTTTCTCAATTGGGTATCATGAATCTTTTTGAATTTCGCTATGATATGATTTATGAGACATCTTTTTCTATTTTCACTAGGAAGAACTCCTTGGTGTAGTTCGTACATTGATCACTTTAATTTAAATAAAATTTCCTTAAATGATAAATCTTCAGAATGTTGGAAATATATATATATGAATCATTGTATTTTGATATGTGACTTTTCCCAGGAGTGAAAATGATTAGGTGTGGGGGTGTGATCGTACCACGATTCACTGTTTTATTCCACCCTTACACCGCAGTTTTAAACTAGTTTTGTAATGAATATTCCAAATATAATAATAAATTGAAATTTATGTTTGAATAAATAAATTAATTTTAATCAATATTATAATGATCAATGTTACTTGTTTTTATTGTTTCAATGTAGGTGGAGGTGATTTGGAGGGCCCTTGATGAAGTGGAAGAAAAATGGGCCAAAATTGCATGGATCCATGGACATCTGTCCACTATTTTGAATAGTACACTAAATCTGTGCATCCAAATGGGATTACATTTTGTGAGCCTGTCCAGAATTTAATAGGATACATTTCAATATTCAGGAACCCAATCCTGATTCGGCCTCTATGGGGCCCATCCGAACTGATCTATCCAATCCACCAAATTTGGACCAAGTCAAATGCGGTGTTCTATATTTTATCAATATCTTGAGTTTATTTGTCAAAATGGTGCCAAACTTTTTGTGGAGATAGTCAAGAAGTAGGAATACAACTTTTCTATTTTCTCCAAAGCGAGATAAGACTTTCTGAAATCTGAAACGCATCGTGCAAGTGGATTGATGAAATCTATGTGCCTAAAACCACCTTCCAATTTTCCTATAAAAGGGCACCAAGGGAAACTCATTTTCAAGTTCGGCCAAGGAGTGAAGTGCTGCCAATTTGGAGTCCTAGAGGAATATTCTAATCACCTTGGAGGTTCTGGAGGCCCCTATTCTCATAGGAGAATCAAGGATGAATAAGGAGTTCCACTCGAGCTTCCCCCCCCCTCCCGATGTCGAGCTAAAAGTTGGGTGTTTGTTGTGAGGGAGCTACACACATGTCAAGGGAGTTTCAATGCATACATTAGATACTGGTTTGGAGTAATTTGGGTGTTTAAACATTTCATTCCATGTATCTTATTTTATTTAGATTTGAATTCTTGATTTGATGCATGTGAGTGTTATGCTCTTAATTTCTAACCGATCGGTGTGAGGTTTTGAGTGCGTGACTTGTGTTGTTCCGATTGGACATCACAAGAATCCTTTTCATACCCTCCTTATTGAGATTTCAATATAATTTGGAATATCTTATTCCATGAATAAGTACTAGACCTTGACAATATGATTGTTACATCAAGGTTGGGTCCTTAAAGCATTGAAATAAAAGCTTAGGAATTAATCGGGATTCCAATTAACTCCAACCAAAGAATTAATCTAAACCTAAGATGAATCTATATGAACAATGAACTTGATATGTGTGTAGTGAAATCACATCGACCCTTTTATCTCATATTTTTCAAAATCCACTAGGTCACTCAATTTTTAAGCTATTTCAACTAAGTTATTGTTTTAAACTCTTTTCAAAACCACCCCCTCTCTTAGTCATTTTTATTAAAAATACACACTCTAAACCTACCAACGCTCCTTGAGAGACGACCTAGGGTCTAACCTAGACTATAAATAAACCTTAAAAACATAATCAATTTGACGTGTCACGATAACGCAGTCACTCTTAACCCTACACAATCGTGACCTCATCCAATTGTTTTTGAGGTAGGGGGTGTAAGAACTTGGATCTTCTTTTCAGGTATGTCTTTCTTTTCTTGTTGTTTTTTAGAAAAATAGGAGTTATGGAAATTTTAGGAGTACACGCTATATAACTGATTGTCATGGGTATTCGTGTGTTGTCCATGTAACGGTCGAGCACATGGCTATGCGGGGTGACTTGGAGACCACCTAAAGCATAGTCCTATTAAAGAAAGTACACATAGTGTACCCTTAAAGAACACTCAATGTACTTTATTTTTATTTCATTAAACGGAATGGGGTCACGTCTCATTCAAAAATTTATCTTCTTCTCCACTCGTCTCATCCAGGAGTGTCCGTAGTTGGAAATTCTTCTTTGAGCCCCAGACTCATCATCCATTATATGAATCGGTCGTTTTTTATTGCATTAGAATCACCACGGTAAGCTCTTCCTTATTCTATAGCCTCATTTCCTAATTCCTCTTCTTTCATGAGATATCCTTAGTTTAACGTTTTAGATTTTTTTTAGATCTATGGAATTCTAGGGAGATTCAAGGCCTGAGGCTCATTTATATCAATCATACAACGAAAAGGAGGGTGGTTTGTGCCTTTCTATAGTTAGTCTTTGAGTTTTATGTGCAAAAGTGACCAATACCATTTTTTGGTGTATTGCGTGTTTATGGTTTTTAGCCCTATTATTGTCTGTTATGCCTTGGGTGCTTGAGTAGATTATTTTTTATTGTAAATAGGGTTTTTACCTTGCTATGAATGTTTTTCCCAAGTCTTCTTGATATTGACCATTTGGTCTAGATTTTCCTGTTAGGATTCTTTGTTTTCCATGCCTAGTATTGTTAGGATGGAGTGGTTTTTATCTGACATGTTTTGAGATACTGTAGATAGTTTATCCAAGTAGTTCTTGAGGTTTACTTTGGTTTCCATATACCGTTGTGCAAGATTGACTTACACAGGGCTGTGAGAACCTGGTGTAGTAGACCATAGGGAGAACGGACATTGAGGACTTCTCCAGAGTGTCTATTTACTTTTATTTTGTGAGACCATAGGGGGAATAGACTTTGTGCTCCCTCATAGTGTCTGTAGTTCCATGTTGCAAGACCACAGGGGGAATTGGACATTGAGTGCTTCCTTAGAGTGTCTATAGTTACTAATAAAAGTCCATAGGGGGAATTGATGGTGAGTGCTTCCTCAGAGTGTCTTTGCCAAAGTTAAACCAGAGGGGTTAGACTATGAGTACTTCCCAGAGGGTTACTTGTGTTTTATAGGTTGAACCAGAGGGGATAGACTATGGGTAGTTCCCATAGGGTTGCTTGGGTTTGATTCTTTCTTACTTGATATATGAAAATGAATGCAATTGGAACTGTAGGATTGTTGACTTTTGGGAACTTTCTTGTTTACTACTTTTTTCTTATTGCCTGCAATATATATTCACGGACTGTTAGGAACATTTATTTGAGTGGTCGCCTACAATGATTCATCTCACACCCTGTTTGGGTCATGATTTTTGTAACATCCCAGTTCTGGGTGCCACTCAACGGGTGCCCCGAACCCGGTTCGTCATGTGACCTCAAGCGCATTTCCCCAAACTCCAGAGGTCGTCGACTAGCAGTGAGGGCCCAGGTCTGATAGTGGGGAAACTATGCCCTCATTTGTCAAAGTGTAGTGCAGCGGAATATAAAATAAACATACAACAATAGTGGAAGCAATAAAACATACACAACTAGAATGAACAACTGATGAAAAAAAGGGAAACTAGCAGTCATATATATATATGAAGATGCAGTATGTCACTGTTCTATAAAATATCCAGAACGTGTTACACTGCAATACAATACATTACAACTGAAATAAAAGTACAAAAAGCATAATAGTACAGCCCGCAGCATCACGAGTCAATGCTCAGTCCCATGATCTCCTACACCCTAGCAGTAATCAAGTACCTGTATAAGGGCCTTTTCCCTTATCTACACCTGCAGAAACATAATCTGTTCGGGCCGAAATGCATGACCCAAACAGGGTGTGAGAAATTAATCTCAGTAGGCACCCACCAAAGGCCCGTGCCCAACTGTGTGAAATCGCGCAACAATAGTGTGCAGTAGTAAAATTCAATAAAGTAAGCAGTACTAAAAGTAACTAAATTAACCAGTTATATTTCCATTTTAATATTCATTTAATAATTTAATTTAAAATATCGCCATAGTGAATATTCTAAGTAAACAACCAACGTCCTCAGACACGTAAACCCTTACCCTCAGGTAAAGAGTATCCAAACACAAGAATATGCCCACAGGCACATGGATATTGCCCATGGGCGTAAGAAGTTTCTCCCACGGGCATAGAATCAACTACCCACAGGCACGGAAGAATTTTCTCACAGGCTAAGTAGTACAATGCCCATAGGCTAATCACAACATTTCCTCCAGGCTAACAGGTAATCGGGTCATGCCCAACATTTAATTAAGCAGTACACAAGTAATTTCTCTCAAGGAAATTCTACAATCATTACTTTAATGGCATACCCTCGGGTATCCTGGCCAAACGGCTAAATAGAGGAACGCACCCCCGGGGTGGTCCTGGATCCAAGCACTGATCCCAAAAAACAATTTTACAATTTTATTTAATTACCCATACAGTTCTAGGTAGTTAAAATAGCCACGGTCTCAGCCACACGACACCCCAACATGGGTTCGTGGAACTAAAATACAAAAAACACACAGCAGTTGGAAAAATAAACACCAAGCCACCTACCTTAAACACCAATGAACGATATACGCGAACGATGCCTTTTGAAATGTCCAAGAACACCGTAGATCTGAGGTAAAATAATTCTCTCTTAAATGAAAATAACTCCCATTAGGGGAAGAATTGGAAAGAACAATTAAAGGATAGTGGAGGGATTACCCGTGCGGTTCCAACGAGATCGTCTGAGGTGGAAACGGATTCCAGACATGCGCTCGGTGGATCTCCAAAGCTCTGGCCTTCCTCTCCTAAGCTCTCTTCCCGTTCTAAGCCTTACCTGTGAAAAGGGGAGGCTAAGGACCATTTTAAGCGAAAAAACAAAGTACACGGCGTGTATTTATAAGTACACGGCGTGTACTTTCCATTTTTAAATTGTTCCTCTGATGGATTCCCGCCATCACGGAACTGTTCACCTGCCGACATGACTACACGACGTGTCTTCATGAGTAAACGGTGTGCACTGCCCCACAGCTGGCCACTGCCTTACTATTCTTCTGTCGACTGACTACACGGCATGTAAAGGACCACTACACAGCATGTAGTCGGTTCCTACACCCTTCATCGCCGACATGGCCACACGCCCCGTGTACTCATCCCACACGGCCAGAAGTACACGATGTGTGGAAAAGTACACGGCGTGTACATCCAAAATTTGGGATTTTTCCCCATTTTCCTTATTTTCTCAAAAATACTTAAGGAAAAGAGAAAATAAGAAACCCGTACCTCAAAAATAAGAACTGGGTTATTACACTTTTGGGCCCAAACAGATTATATTGTTGCAGGTCTAGATAAGGGAAAGTGCCCTTCTACTCCAGGTACTTGCCTGTTGTGGAGCTTGAGATCATGGGACCAAGCTGAGGCTTATGATGCTGTTGGAGTTTATTTGTTATCTTTTTACTTTAGTTTAGTAATATATTCCAGCATTGTGACTTATTTGGATGATTTATTAGACATATGTATCATGCATCATTTATATATGTGTGCTCCAGTTTTTATTACTTCCAATATTCCACTATTTACTTATTTCATGTTATTACTGCTTCTGCTATTGTTATCTATTTATTTCTGCTACTTTACTCTGCCAATGAGGGCATATTTTCCCCACTATCACACCCATGGCCCTCTCTACTAGTTAGTAGCCTATGGTGTTTGGGGAAATGCGTTTGAGGCCTTGTGACCAACTAGGTACGGGGTACCTCTGGGTGGATCCCGGAACCAGGATGTTACAAAGTGGTATCAAAGGAATTATTTTCTTTTTGACTTACTATTTAGAGACTATATCCAAGGATAGTAAGGAATTGGTACTTGGTAATAATTTGTGCTCGGGAGTAGCTAACCCATGTACAAGGAAAATCCAATTTACCTCATATGTTGAAATTTTTCTAGGTTTGAAATTATTACAGTTTGATTTGATTTCACCATTAGGTGATTCACATGTTTTGTGCTGATATTTTTGATATTATTGAGGTTCTACTTATATTGGAACCTGATGAGATGAGGGTATGCCATCTCATGCATCGAGTAGGCACTTGTTAGAGATCACATGTCATGTATTCTTTCCATGCCATTTAGAGTGAATTATTGATTGTATGTTGTTGTGATAAAATTTTTTCTAGATATGCATGTTGTTGTGATAGATTCCTTGATAGGATACCTAATTTTTGATAGGGTATTGTTAATGTTTAAAGTTAATTTGAATGAATGCCACACCTTATTTATTCAGGTGTTATGGGCCCTCATGGATCAGAATTTGGTGGATCATTGTAATATTATGTTGTATATGACATGTATAAGATTCCAAGATTTGATTCATGGAGAGTATGGGCCCTCACAGATCGGAATTTGGTACTTTGATGTTCGTTTCAGTGTTTTTCTGGATTCTGGAGTAGTTTATAAGGCTTACTGTCTAAAAAAATCCAGAATACATGGCGTGTAATTATTAATTCATTCCATGTATCCTTCTATTTGGGAAGGAACTATTTTTCTTAAGTACACACTATGTACTTTATGTACACGTTGTGTAGTCTATAACCATGTCACTGGCTGTGTGGGCAGAGACATGAGGTTGGAAAATCCTTGGTTAAACACACCATGTACCGGACGTACACTCCATGTGTATAGACCATGATTCCAGACGTGTGACCAATGACATGGGTGGATTGTGGGTAGTTATTACATGCCATGTCTGGCACACACACATCATGTAGAGTCAGTTGGGTAACCGACCATGTAACTAACAACACGGGTCAGTGAAGTTCTTTCTAGTACACATTGTGTATGGAACTGATTAGCCACTAAATGAGGATAATATTAATTGTTAATATATATAATATTCATGTGATTTATTATTCATAAACACCATTTTAGTGCATTTTACACTTTGAACATCATTTCACATTATGATTGTAATTCCTTCTTAAAATGCACTATTATGTGGTACATTTTTTAACATCATTTAAAGCACCCAATGATCTTGATTTTATTTTAATATTTAATTTTCAGGTTTATAATTATATTTGGAACAATTCATACTTGTGGAGGGTTGGAAGATTCACATTGGGAGACCACCAAAATGGGATTTCATGCAAACAATTCTGGAGAAGGCAGATTGGACATCAGCCCACTGATGAGAATGTGGGGTCCAATATATAGGTCCAATGAAGCCAAAATTTCGTGGGATTATATAATACATATATATGAACAAATAATTCTACTTAATCTAGTGCTAATTCGGCCTCCATGGTGGTTATTAAGGCGGCCCAATTTGGAGATAAAATTCTGAGCCAGGTTCTGAGGCCCATAAAATTATCCCACCAATTTAATCATATCTTGAAAAAAACATATTAATTTAGGCTGAAATATTACAGAGAGATAGGGGAAATACGTATCTTAATTTTTTTCTTCTATTTCCTACACCAATTATTCCATATATAAGGTCTTTCAGGCACCTCTGTTCAGTGGAAGCAAGTTGGCTGCAACTTCGGGTCAAGGGTGGAAAAGTCTCCTCTCTCTTACTTTCCACCACCATAGGCCAACCATACTCAAGTGGTATCCTTTGTAATATTTTTAGATAGACCCAAGCCTCTTTAAATTTCTATTTAAGGCAGTGTTGGTGGAGGAGTTTATCATATTTGAAGCTTTTTTTCATTGTAATGTTATGTTGCGATTTTGTTGTCTCAAGTTTGTCTTTCACATGTAAGTTGTTTTAATTAATCCTAGTTTCTTAATAAAAGTTTTCTTCGACTATTATTTTGTTCTTCTCCATCTTACTTTGTTACCTTTTCCTCAAGGTTTGAATTTATTCACACAAAACCTTGTAAAATTATTCACACAATGGTGGAGTGATCATTTTCTTTTTATTGTTTTCTTTACTTCTTCAATTCCTCCCTCATGAGTCTACTTCCCGCTTCCATTGAAACCAAAGAATCAATGGAGGGATAAACCACTTATGGGTTGATCCAAGGGAGTATAAAGGGGATATATTGGATGTTATTTATCACCCCATTAATTTATAATCACTTTTTTTAATTGAGATTTTTATTTGATGATTTTAAAACTTCTTCGTCCTTGTTGAATTTTAAGGCCACATACTTCAAGTGCTAATACAAACCTTTACCTTGGAGTGCTCATAAATTTGATCCTCCAAGTGTATAGGTGATTAGTATTATGGTGTGTTGGTATAAAATCAGTAAGTGATGAAGTTGTTTGATCTTCTTAAATGAACTCATCTCAAATATAATAAATTAAAATAATTGAAAAGGGAATACGTCCAATCCACCCTAAGTGATAACCTAGGATCAACTCATTATTTTAAATTGAATTCACTTAAGTCTCTTAGATTTAATTTAAAACCATCTTAAATCAACCCAATTTGGCCACTTTATATCCGAAAACAATCCATATAATTTATGTGTCTGTAGTTTACTTTTTAGGTCTCTAAGGATTCGACAACCCAAGCTAGACTACAAGGACCATTCTACCTTCTTCTCTTGGGTAAATTTGAGCATGAATCAAATTTTGGCACCGTTTCTGGGGACCAAGTAAGTACCTTAGATAAAAACATTCTTTCCTCACCATAATTATTCTATTCTTACACAAGATCTCCTATCTTGTCCCTTTCTCATTTTTTTTCCTTTTGGCGCATGTCTGCCTACACCCACGATAATTCAAATAGACTAGTTAGGGTGGAAAGTCCTGGGGTTGGGGAGTCAATTACACCAAGGGAACTCTTTCAATTAGATCCTAATCTTCCTAATACTCCAGAGTCAAAAATTGATCCCATTTTAGTGGAAGTTCTTCAAAGAAACCAACTCATAAACTTGTGTGGAAACCAAAATGGAAATCCAAACGAGGTAGCCCCAAACATGGGGAATCCAGTCGATCAAACCATGAATGACTACCTCACACCTACCTAGACCAATGCCCCCTCATTCATTAGACACAATTTCCTAGGAGATTCCAACTACATATTTAAACCCCATGTCCTAAACCACCTTCCCACATTCCATGGAATGGAGTCCGAGATGCCCTACCTTCACGTTAAGGAGTTAAATGACATTGTAGAAACCATGTGTCCCCCACATCAACTAGAATCAGCTAAGATGAGGACATTTCCTTTTTATTTAAAGGATCGAGCTAAAAATTGTATAAATAATTTGAGACCATAATCCATCAACTCTTGGGACCAATTACAAAGATAATTCTACAAAAATACTTTCCCCACCACAAAACAATTGCACTTAAAAAGAGCCTCCAAAACTTTTTTGAAAAAGAGAGAGAGTCATTCTATGAAACATGGTAGAGGTTAAAAGAAACCCTAAACATGGTTCCACATCATGGTCTTTCTATACCTAAACAAGTGAGAATTTTTTATGAAGGGTTGGGTCCGAGGAACAAAAAATTCATTAACATGATGTGTAATGGAACCTTTAAAACAAAGCCCCAAATGATGCTTGCGAGTATCTGGAAAGCCTTGATGAACAAAACCAAACATGTGGAACTTCACCTTATTCTGAAAATCCACAAAGAACTAATAGAATTCATACACTTAGAGAAGAGTAAAGCCTTAGGGCTAAACTCGCAGCACTCTCTAGGAAGGTTGAAGAGATAGACCTTAGGAAATTCCATGAAATCCAAACTATAGAACCTGTTTTCACAATTTGTAACAAATATGACCATAATATAGACAAATTCCCAACCATTCTATCCATAAAGGATGTTCTTTTAGGATGACCCCCAGTGGAAGTAAATTCTTTAAACTTTCAAAAGCCTTAATACCAAAACAACTTTGACCCAAGGAATAATGACCACCCAGGCTTCCGCTGGAAACATAACCAACAACCTAGCCAACTACAGGGACAAAATTCTTACCCCCATCAGAACTATCAAACACATAACCAGTTCTAAAACCAACCTATCAAATATCAATAGCCACTGGTCTATTTTCAACAAACCATCCCACCTCCAAAATATCCCCCTGGGATAAACCTATCTTCTCAAGCACCAACCCAAACTATTCCACAAAGACTACTATAAAAACTATGCAAACAAATGTAAAGGATGAACTCGGAAGTATCTTCCCTTAAACAATAACTTAAAACCATCAAAATGTGAAAGGAACCCATGCCTACTCAGGTGGTACCATCCTCAAATTTAAGGGGAGATTCAAGCTCTACTCAAATAACTCATGAACAACTAAAGGTTGTGACTATTTTAAGAAGTGGGAAATCAATTGAGAAACCTGAAAAACTCATTCAGAACCCATTAGAATATTCACACTTGGATGAAAATTCAAATGAACCAAATGAACAAACTAAAAAACATGATAACATTGTCAAAGAAACAACTCTTCAACAAACAACCCCACAACCTGCACCATTTCCTCAATGCATGAGTGGGAAACCAAGCCTAAATTGAGTGAAACATTAAGAGAAATATTCTCACAAGTCAAGTTGAACATTCCTCTTATCGATGAAATCCAAAACATACCTTCCTACTCAAAGTACCTTAAGAACCTGGGCACTTTTAAAAGAAAATTTTCACAAAAAAACCAAGTCCTTTTGGCTGAAAATGTGAGTACCACCATTCAAGGGACCATTCCTCCTAAGTTGAAAGACCCGGGTTGCCCTTACATCAATGTTGAACTATGAGAGAGCAAAGTTTTCAAGGCCTTGTATGACCTAGGTGCTAGTGTCAATCTCATCACATATGTTTTGTACTGCCAGTTAGGCCTAGATGAGCTCTAAACTACATCTGTCACACTTCAACTTGTTGATCGTAGCATTAAGGTTACAAAGGGGATTTTAAAGGACATTCTGGTAAAGGTTGAAAAATTCATCTACCCTGCTAACTTCATTGTCCTTGATAACCATCCAAACTTAGGAAATAAGGAACAAACCCCAATCATCCTTGGTCTTCCTTTCCTTGCAACAATCAACTCTGTTATCCGATTTCAAAATAGGAACATGACCATCACCTTTGGAAACATGAGTCTAGACTTGAACATCTATAATGCAAGCTCACAAATAGGGGATGATGAGGTCATTCATGAAGTAAAAATTATAGGAAGCATTGATAATGAATCCATTGAAAATCAAGGAATATTTGATGGATTTTTAAGTCAGGATGAGATTGATTTCCTTTGTTCACATGAAATAAGTTTATCTCCTTGGATTGAATAATTTTTAAATTGCTCTTATGATGAATTCTTAGGTCCAACAATCGGTGAAACCATTCAGGAAACCACTTTCATGGAGACCACTCCAACTTCCTTCCCTAAATCTGATCAATCCAATATAGTATCTGAAACTTATATATGTGTGGAATCAATCCTATCTAAAAATCTAGGAAGCAAAAAGGATCTTGATCCAATGTCCCAATCTTCTGCTAAAATTCTAAACCAACCTGATATTGAATTGAAGGAACTTCCCGCTTCACTCAAGTATGCCTTACTAGTGGACAATCAAACACATACTATTGTCATTTCTTCTTATCTTGAATCCAATCATGAGAGGATGATTCTAGATGTCCTTAAGAAACATAATAAATCCATTGGTTGGACCCTGTCTGATATTTTGGGGATTATCCCACTTATCAGGACTCATAGGAATGTTCTGGAATCTGATTCAAATCCATGTCATCAACCTCAATGGCGACTCAATCCTAATCTCATGGAGTTAGTAAGGAAGGAACTTCTAAAATTGTTAAAAGCCGGTATCTTATATCCCATAGCTGAGAGTGAGTGGGTCATCCCAATCCAAGTGGTTTCCAAGAAGACAGGAATCATAGTGATAACCAATAAGGATGGAGAGATTCTTCTAACTAGGGTGAGTAGTGGCTGGGGAGTCTGCATCGACAATAGGAAGCTAAACTCATTTATCAAGAAGGACTATTTTCCCTTACCATTCATTGACCAAGTCCTTGAGAGAGTGGCAGTTCGTGCCTTCTACTATTTCTTAGATGGGTACTTAGGGTACAATTAGATTGAGGTATCCCTAGAGGATCAAGGGAAGAATACATTCACCTGTCCATCCGGCACCTTTTCCTTCAAACACATGCCCTTCAGGTTATGAAATTCCCATGGAACCTTCCAGCGGTGCATGATGGGAATATTCTCAGACATGATAAGGGATTTTCTTGAGGTCTTCATGGATGAATTCTCTGTGTTTGGGGATACATTTCAGGGATGTTTGAGGAATGTGGAGAGAGACTTGTCAAGATGTGAAGAAAATAATCTGGTCCTAAACTGGTAAAAATCCATTTCATGGTTAAAGAGAGACTAGTTCTAGGCCATCTGGTCTCAGGTAGGGGTATTGAAGTTGATAAAGCCAAGGTTGACATCATTCTTCACCTTCCATCACCCAAAACTGTCAAGGAAGTGATGTATTTCTTAGGACATGCTGGTTTTTATAGAAGATTCATCAAGGAATTTAGTTCAATCTATCGTCCCCTTTGTGCTCTCCTAGTAAAGGGTGCTCCATTTGTTTGGATAGAAAGCTGTGAGGGTTCATTCTCAACCCTCAAATCCTCTATCACCTCTCCTCCCATTATGAAATATCCAAATTTGAACCTTCATTTCGAACTTATGTGTGATTCCAGTGACTTTGTTGTAGTAGTTGTGTTAGGACAACATTGTGATAAAACTCCTTATGTCATTGCTTATAAAAGAAAATCCTTAAATGATGCCCAAATCAACTACACCACCACTAAAAAGGAGTTACTTGTTATTGTGTTTGCCTTATAGAAGTTTAGGTCCTACCTCTTAGGATTCCCCATCACTGTGTTCACTGACCATTCTGCACTAAAATACCTCTTCCAAAAACAAGATGCTAATGCTAGACTGATTAGGTGGGTCCTTCTCTTACAGTAATATGACCTCACAATCAAGGATAAAAAGTGTTTTGAAAATGTTTTAGCTGATCACCCTCTAGGATGGAATTCAAATACAAATAAAATCACCTTTCTGTGTCTGATTCATTTCCTGATGAACTCCTATAATCTATGAGTAACTTCCCTTGGTATGCCGACATAGCCAATTTCTTAGTTACAGGAGTCATTCCAAAATTCTTAAGGACTCAAGATCGAAGGAAATTCCTTTATGATGTTAGACACTATGTGTTTGATGATCAATACCTCTATAAGTTCTTCCCTGACCAAGTCATTAGGAGGTGTGTCCCAGAATTTGAACAAGAGTCCATCCTTAAATTCTGTTATAGTGAGGCATGTGGAGGTCACTTTTCCTCTAAGAAAACATCTTCTAAGATTCTTCATTGTGGTCTCTTCTAGCCCACCCTCTCAAGGGAATCCTACACATTTTTTCAAATCTATCCTAAGTGTCAACAAGTAGGGTCAATCACAAAAAGGAATCAAATGCCACTCACTCCCATCTCAGTGATTGAAATCTTTGACTGCTGGGGAATCAATATCATGGGTCCCTTCCCAAACTATAGAAGATACCTCTAAATCCTCTTAGTTGTTGATTATGTATCAAAATGGGTTGAATCCATTCCCACCAAGTCTAATGAACATCATGTTGTGATCTGATTTCTGAAAGAGCACATATTTTCTTGATTTGGAATTCCTAGGGCTATAATTAGTGATCAAGGAACCCATTTCTATAACCATCCATTCTCCTCACTCATGTCTAAGTATGGGATTTCTCATAAAGTTTCCAATGAATACCATCCTCAATCCAATGGTCAAGATGAGTTAGCAAATAGAGAAATTAAACAAATTCTTGAGAAAACTGTTAATCCATCCAGGAAATATTGGTCAAACAAATTCTTAGATGCTCTTTGGGCATATCATACAGCATACAAAACCATCCTAGTAATGTCACCATATAGGTTGGTTTATGGAAAAGCATTTCATTTACCTATTGAAATTGAGCATAAGGCTTTTTGGGCAATTAAGAAAATAAATTATGACCTCTCATTGGCCGGAACAAAAAGGAAATTAGATCTCAATGAACTTGAGGAACTAAATATGGAGGATTATAAAAATTCAAGGATCAATAAATCTAGAGTTAGAGCCTTACAATCTAGTAATATCAAAGTCAAACATTTTGAACCAGGAAAATTAGTGCTCTTGTATAGTTAAAAACTTCATTTACACCCGGGAAAGTTAAGTTCTAGATGGTTAGGTCCTTTTATAGTGCATCATGTGTACCCCCATGAGGCAGTAGAGGTTCAAGATCCCACAAGTGGTTACATTTTTAAGGTCAATGGTCAAAGGTTAAAATCATTCATTGAATCATTCAATAAACAAGAAACATAGTTTAAGTTAACTGAGTCGACCTATGAACTAGGAAAAAATTGATAGATTTAGGATCCATGTCAGGATAACAACGTTAAACAAAGCGTTGCATGGGAGGCAACCCATGGTTTTCAAGTTTCCAATGATTTTTTGGTTTTAATCAACTTTATATTTTAAATAGGTTTAATGAATCATTTTGATATTTAAAAATAAAAAAAAATATATGGTTGACTTTTTCTTTTATTATGAGTATGGATGGGTATGAAAGAGGAGTTCCATATTCATCTGTGTCACGTGGTGTGATCCTTGAGTAATACCTTACCTAGAAATTTAAAAATAAGACAATGTATCATTAGTTCATTTTATTTTTATGTGTTTGTTGGTTAAAATAAAAAAAAATTAAAAATTAAAAGGCCACATCGTAGGTCATGGGGAAAACCCCATCACAACCGGCGAAGCCGCGGGGACTCGAACCCGGGACTGAAGGGAGACAGGGGTGCGTGCTTACCACTACCCTACGGCTTATTATGCTTCCTTATTCTATAATTTATATATATATACTTATATTTTACTTTATTTATTATATAAATATATATATAGTTTTTTTTCCCCTTTTTTCACTAGGGAATTCTCAGAGTGACATCGAGATCAAGGGATTAAAAGGGTGCAGCAAGAATTTCAACTTCAACCACCAGGTGACTTCATTCCATGATCCTCATTTTCAATTTCCTTTTTGAACTCTCATTCTCTACCTATACCCCCTTCTAAATTTTCTTTTCTTTAAACATTGGGGACAATGTTATTTTAAGTTGGGGGGGAGATAAAATAAAAAAATGATTTTGTGTCAAAAAAATAAATGATTTGAAAAAAAAAGTGTGCCTTAATGGAAGGAAAAATTTCTTTATCCTTGAACATGATAATAGACATTGTACACTTTGAAACTGAATATCAAATAATTTAGCATTCCCTGATTCTGATTTTAATCCATGTATATTTCTTGAGCATAGATTTTGGAAAGTGTGGTTGCCTAATGTGATATTTCATTGTTTATATTTTCATCCAAATAAAAAAAGAATCACAACGCACGTCATTTGGATAGTGGGGTATTAGTTTGAGTTCATAGGGTCCCCCAAATAAATAGCATAGGTTTGGTGATCATTTTAGTTTTAATATGAGTATTCAATAAAAAAAAATTAAAAAAACTATAAATTTGCGCGTAGAGCAATGAAATGACCTAATGTGTGGCTTTCGGCACTTGGGGATCATGACTCCATAGTTGTCTGGCCTAGAGTTAGTGATTTTATCTCTATTTTTGGTAATTTGAATTTTTTTTGACTGAGTTAACTCGAGATGATGCCTGAGTATGTGGGTTTCACTTGGTTCCCTAAGGTCTTTGAGCCTGGGAGTCATCGGCAAAGTCTCGCTATAGGGGTTGAATCTTTTGAGTGCAATTTCAATTACCATGGAAAAATTTCAAAAAAATACAATAAAAAAAATTGAATACTCATCTTAATATTGAAATGTGATTCCACCTAGCGCTTCCATCATTTCCCTCTTGAATAAAGATGAACCCCCATGTCTAATGTGATATACAACACATCATCACTCTTAAATAATATTGGATGAAATATGGAGATGAATTTGAACAAAGTATTGGGCTTGGGATTGGGATATTCTTATGAAAATATAAAGTATTAAAATATTTTGATGGGTTTCATGATTTTTTGGCATAAGTTTTTTTGGTGGTCATTGTGTATTAAAATGTTTCTAGAAAAGGGAATTTGAATTTCATATTATTGAGATATATTTTGCTCAGGACTAGCAAAACTCAAGTTGGGGTTGTGATTAGCCACTAAATGAGGATAATATTAATTGTTAATATATATAATATTAATGTTCTTTATTATTCATAAACACCATTTTAGTGCATTTTATACTTTGAACATCATTTCACATTATGATTGTAATTCCTTCTTAAAATGTACTATTATGTGGTACATTAATTAACATAATTTAAAGTACCCAATGATCTTGATTTTATTTTAATATTTAATTTTCATGTTTATAATTATATTGGGAAAAATTCATAATTGTGGAGTGCTGGAAGATTCACATTGGAAGACCACCAAAATGGGATTTCGTGCAAACAATTCTGGAGAAGGCAGATTGGACACCAGCCCACTGATGAGAATGTGGGGCCCAACATACGGTCCCAATGAAGACAAAATTTCGTGGTATGATAGAAGACATATATATTAACAAATAATTCTTCAGGAGTCAGTGCTAATTCGGCCTCCATGATATTTATTAAGGAAGACCAATTTGGAGATAAAATTCTGGTCCAGATTCTGAGTCCCATAAAATCATCCCACCAATTTAATCATATCTCAAAAAGAACCTATTAATTTAGGCTGAAATTTTACATAAAGATAGGGTAAATCCGGAGATACATTTTTTTAATCTATGGCCCACTTCAATTCGGCAATCTAGAAGGTCTTCCAGGTGCCTATGTTCGGTGGAAGCAAGATGGATGCAACTTCAGGTCAAGGGTGGGAAAGTCTCCTCTCCCTTACTTTCCACCACTCTAGGCCTACCATAATCAATTGGTATCCTTTGTACTATTGGAATATCGACCCAAGACTCTTGAAATTCCTATTTAAGGCTGTTTTGGTGGAGGATTTTATCATCTTTGGAGCTTTCTTTCTTTGTAATGTTAAGCTGTGATTTTGTTGTCTCAAGTTTGTCTTTCACGTGTAAGTTGTTTTAATTCATCCTAGTTTCTTAATAAAAGTTATTCTTCTAATATTATTCTGTTCTTATCCATATTAAATTGATATTTTTTCCTCAAGGTGTGAATTTATTCACACCAAACCTTGTGAAATTATTCACACAACAGTGGAGTGATCATTTTCTTTTTATTGTTTTCTTTACTTCTTTAATTCCTTCCTCATGAATCTACTTCCCGCTTCCATTGAAACCATAGCATCAATAGAGGGATAACCCACTTATGGGTTTATCCAATGAAGTATCAAGGGGCTGAATCTGATGTTATTTATCACCCCATTAATGTATAATCACTTCTTTTAATTGAGATTTTTATTTGATGATTTTAAAACTTCTTCATCCTTGTTGAATTTTAAGGCCACATACTTCAAGTGCTAATACAAACCATTACCTTAGATTTCTCATAAATTTGATCCTCTAAGTGTATAGGTGATTAGTATTATGGTGTGTTGGTATAAAATCAGTAAGTGATGAAGTTGTTTGATCTCCTTAAATGAAATCATCTCAAATATAAGAAATTAAAATAATTGAAAAGGGAATACGTCTAATCCACCCCAAGTGATAACCTAGGATCAACTCATTCTTTTAAATTGAATTCACTTATGTCTCTTAGATTTAATTTAAAACCATATTAAATCAACCCAAGTTGGCCACTTCATATCCAAAAACAATCCATAGAATGTGCGTGTCTGTAGGTTACTTCTTAGGTCTCTGAGGATTCGACAACCCAATCTAGACTACAAGAACTGTTATACCTTATTATTTTGGGTAAATTTGAGTGTGAATCAGGCACAAACACACCGTGCAGTCTTTCTCTAGTAGAACCTTGTGGGTTAGGTCATGTATAAGAACTCGGGTAGGGGAAGAGGATTCAAGTACATGATCTGTGTTAGGACAACACACCATGTGTATGTGGTGTTACATGAACTGGGCTAGAAAAAGTACACGTCCATGTAAAAGCTTAAGGGAACATGTCGTGTAGGAATTGTACACACCATGTATACACCTTTTGTAAATATTGAATGATTTCTTTCTCATGTTCCCTTCTTGAAATTATAGGTTTTAGTCCTTTTTAATATTGATCTATAGTGTGTGTTTGACCTGGAAGAGTCATGACACCGAGACGTCCTCCAGTTGTACTCCAGTTGTAGGGTAGTGACCAGACACTGGACATGGAAGATCAAGAACTGCCAGTAGATACTCCCGCTATTCTAGTCTTTGCACCAACCTTCATTCAGGACATAGGTGCTAATGCATAGTTTTAAGAGGGCTTCATGAGGTTTATCCAAACCTTCTGAGGAGTACCGCCTCCTACCTCGTTTGTGGTAGAGTTGACGCATGTCCTTCAGCAGCAGTTGTATCCCACTTTCTTAGGGGAAATAGGACCCCAGGCTGTAGATTCATGTCTATAAGCCATGTTGATGATCTTATAGCATCTGTAGATGCCTCCAGAGAGTAGGGTCAAGCTTGCTATGTATATGATTCGGGATTCCTCCAAGAGATGGTGGGATGTGATCTCACAAGCGGTATGCCAGCAAATCATGGTTTGGGATGAGTTCCAATGTGCCTTATATGACTAATTCTACCCAGATACTTTGAGGGCTGATTGAGCCTGAGAGTTCATGAGTCTGGAGCAGGGTACTCTTTTAGTCATGGAGTATTCTTCTCGCTTCACAGAGCCGCAGCGCTTCACTCTCATCCCATGAGGATATGAGTTATTCCCAGTGAGGAAGTCTGAGGATGTTCTTAGGCATGACATATGATCTTAGGTGAACATCTTCAGGTTTACTTCCATCACCTCTATAATCAACCAGGCATTGATCACGAAGCGCGATCTGAGGGATTCTAGAGCTGTGAGCCAGGGAGGTTTAGAATCTAGAGTTGGTACCCCTTAGAATGACAGCAGAAAGCACCACAGGGAGTCTACGTGTGGAGATCGTAGTAGATGGTATACTTCTTTTAGTAGTTAGGTGGTGTGATACCAGTGTGGGAAGAGTGGGCATACGAGGCCACAGTGCCCGAGAGACCCGGTGGAGTACCGATCTTGCAGCAAGATGGGTCATCTTTAGTGTTTCTATCAGTTCTTCTCACCAGCAACTGGTGATAGGAGTTCTTCTATGACTCCGTGTTTAGGAGCAGCACCACCAGTTTCTTATCAGTCAGGTAACTGGAGTTCTTCTGGTTGTTTAGGCTGAGGTGGAGGTCATAGTCTTGGAATCCAGTCAGCAGGATTTTAGTGACAATAAGGTGGATCAGCTTAGGGTGGTCAAGTAGGGTCACAGGGCTATGGTACAGGCCAGAATTTTGTAGTGGATCAGACCCAACAGGAGAAGGATCTCGGAACCTCTACAGTTTCAGGTACTATCCTAGTTTCCTCAGTTTTAGCTTCTAAGCTTTTCGATACAAGGGCTTCACATAGTTTCATATCTATTGCTGTTGTGGAGATCCTTAGGATCTATATCTTTTATTTTGATGATTTATTGACGTTGGACACTCTGTTGGGGACAAGAACGACTAGTGTATGTTAGTGCAAGGAGTGCCATCTTGAGTTTGGTGGGTGTCACTTCTTATGGGACCTCTATGTCTTAGAGATGACAGGTTATGATGTCATTCTCGGAATGGACTGGTTAGTTATCTTCTAGGATGTTGTTGATTTCTATCATCGTAGGTTGAGTTTCACGTCACCATAGGGTGGATCATTTCTTCATAAGGGTGAATGGTATGTCCAGGCGATCAGAGCAGGACCCGAGCATTATGGGTTGGGAGGAGTTACAACCCAGATTTCTAGTTTATATCAGGATAACCAGCGGACATCACAGATGGATTTTCCTCTAGTGGTGGATCATTTTAGATATGTATAGAGGACTTTTTAGGTTTTCCTCTAGAGTGATAGGTGGAATTTTCTATTGAGATCATGCCAAGAGAGGCACCAGTATCCATTCCTCTTAATAGTATGGCTACACCAGAGTTACAGGAGCTCAAGAAGTAGTTAGAGGAGTTATAGGCTAAGGGTTTCATCCAACCCAGTACTTCTACTTGGGGTTCGCATGTCCTGTTTGTGAAGAAGGAGAATGATACCCTTAGACTTTGTGTGCATTATCTAAAGTTTAACCAGTTGATAGTCAAGAACCGATATCCCTTGCTGAGGATTGATGATCTCTTTGATTAGCTTCGAGGAGCCCGGGTGTTCTCAAAGATTTACTTGAGATCTGGTTACTATCAGTTGTGCATTAGACCATCTGATATACCTCTTACAGTATTTTATAGCAGATATGGTCTATATGAATATGTGGTTATGTCGTTTGGTCTCACGAATGCGCCTTCAGTTTTCATGGAACTGATGAACCGAGTGTTCCATCCATACTTGTATTCTTTCGTGGTAGTCTTTGTGGATGATATCTTGGTGTACTCTCACACTCGACATGACCATACCACACACCTTGATATCATTTTTGAGTACACTGAGAGAGAATCAGTTATATGCAAAAAACTCAAAATGTCACTTTTGGATGGACCAGATTCACTTCTTGGGTCATGTTATCTCAGATTCAGGAGTATCAGTAGACCCAGAGAAAGTGAGAGCAGTAGTTTCCTGGGAGCAACCGAAGAACTTATTTGAGGTATGTAGTTTTATAGGGTTGTATTGATACTCCAGGAGTTTTATACAAGACTTTTCATACCTAGAAGCACCATTGATAGGCATGACTAAGAAGGGTGCAAAGTACTTGTGATCAGATTCTTGTGAGTCAGCCTTTTAGGAGATGAAAGGGAGGTTGACTTCAGCACTGATACTAGTTTTTCCAGAGTCAGGCAAGAGTTATATAGTTTACTGTGATGCATCAGGTATCAGGCTAGGAGTAGTGCTTATGTAGGGGGAAGGAGTTGTTGCATACGGGTCTCGGCAGTTTAGGCCACATGAGAGGATTTACCCGATGCACGATCTCTAATTGGGTGCAATTGTTCATTCTTTACGCTATTGGAGACATTATCTTCTGGGATATAATTTTTTGGTTTTCACCAACCAAAAAAGGCTCAAGTATATATTCACTCATTATGACCTAAACTTCAGATAGAAAAGGTGGGTTGAGTACCTTCAGTCCTTTGATTTTGAGCTTGCCTACACGCTTGGGAAAGGCAACGCAGTGGCTAATGCGTTGAGCAGGATGAATTAGATACATGCAATTCGTGAGGCCAATAGTGAGTGGAATCTTATGGATCTATTCTCTGAGATGAATTTAGAGGTTCATGATAGACATGGGAAGAGATTACTTTCTTCTGTATTTGTTACCTCTACTCTACTTGATTGAGTGTGAATGAGGCAGCTATCAGATTCATAAGTCCTAGTCCTATGGAAAAGTGTGTCATGAGAGGACCCTATTCCTGGATGGACTATAGGCGAGGATGATAACTTGTATTTCCAGGGGCACGTATTGGTGCCAGCAGACGTACGCAAGGTGATGATGTGGGACTTTCATTCCTCAGTTTGAGTAGTTCATCATGGTGTCACCAAGATGTATTGAGATCTGCACCGTCAGTATTTTTGGCAAGGTATGAAGAGAGATGTTGATAGTTTTTGAAGAGATGTTCCACTTTTTAGCAGGTGAAGGCGGAGCATCAGTGACCAGAAGGGCTCTTGCAGTAGTTACCCATTCCTGAGTGGAAGTAGAATAATGTCGTGATGGACTTCATGACAGGTTTATCGAGGTCTCTTTGAAGGAATGATGTTGTTTGGGTTGTCATTGACAGACTCATGAAGGTTTCTCACTTCTTTCCGATCAAAGAGACCTTACATGTTGATGAACTGGGAAGGTTGTACATCTGAGAGATTGTACGCCTACATGGAGTTTCACACTCCATCATTTCAGACATGGATGAACATTTTACTTATCGGGTCTAGTAGAGACTACAGAGGGATTTGGGTACACAGGTACTTCTGAGTACAGCTTACCACCCCCATATATTTGGTTAGTCCGAGTGTACGATTTAGGTGTTGGAGGACATGATTCGGGCATGCGTCTTAGATTTTGGAGGTTCTTAGGAGAAGCACATATGTCTTGTGGAGTTTTCCTACAATAATAGTTTTCAAGAACTATTCATATGGCACCTTATGAGGCTTTGTACGGTATTCCATGCCAATCACCCCTATGTTGGCAGGAAGCAGGAGAGGAAGCTATGTTGGGACCTCGTCTTTTTCAGGATACCATAGAACAGATAGATTAGATTCAGAAGAGGATGGATATTTAATAGTTATGACATAAGTCTTATGCTGATCGATAGTGACGACCTCTAGAGTTTGAGGTCAGAGATCATGTTTTCCTGCATGTCACACCGAGGTTGGGACACAAGAGGATTAGGAGATAGGTCAAGCTTTCACTGAGATATGTTGGACTGTTTGAGGTTTTGGTGAGATTCGGGCTGGTTGCCTATCGGTTTCAGTTACCTCAGAGGTATTGGGCTATGCACGACATCTTCTATGTTTATCAGCTACAGTGTTACTTCTCAGACTCGTCTCATGTTTTTAAACTTGGGGAGTTTGAGCTAGAGTTGGACGCACCATTTGAGGAGCATCCTATCCAGATTGTTGATCACAGTGCAAAGGTTCTTCGTGGTTGGTCTTTTCCTCTAGTACGAGTGTTATGGCAGCACGGGCGAGTAAAGGACGAGACTTGGGAGAGGGAGGCTAATGTAAAATTGTAGTGGCCAGAGCTATTTGAGGATTATTCTTCTATACCACCTTGCTAGGGAAATTTGGGGATGAATTTCTTTAAGGGGGAAAGTTTTTAAGAACTCGGATCTTCTTTTCAAGTATGTCTTTCTTTTCTGGTTATTTTTTAGAAAAAAATGGTTTTGTAAATTTCAGGAGTACACATCATGTACTTATAAGTACACACCGTGTACTCAGTTTCTGCAGGTAGTTGTGTGTTAGCTGTGTAACGGCCGATCACATGGCCATGTGGGGTGACCTGGAGACCACCTAAATCGAAGGCTGATTAAAGCAAGTACATGTCATGTACCCTTGAAGAACACATTGTGTACTTTCTTTTTATTTCATTAAAGGGATCGGGGTCATGTCTCGTTCAAAAATTTATCTTCTTCTCTGCTCATCTCTTCCCAGAGCGTCCATAGCCGGTGATTCTTCTCCAATCCCTTGACTCATCATATATTCTCTGAAGCAATCGTTGTCGATTGCATTGGAATCTCCATGGTAATCTCTTCCTTCTTCTAGAGACTCGTTTATTGATTCTTCTTCATTCATGAGATATCCTCGGTTGAATGTTTTAGACATTTTTTCATATCTACAGAATTATAGAGTGATTAAAGGCCTGAGTCTCACATATATTGATCATACAATGCTGAGGTAGGAGTTTTGTACCTTTCCGTAGTTAGTCTTTGAGCTTTATGTGCAAAATTTCCCAATACCCTTGTTCAAGGTATTGCGTGTTTCTGGTTTTTAGCCATGTTATTGCATGTTATTCCTTGTGTGCTTGATTAGAGAATTTATGATTATAAATATGGTTTTTACCTTGATATGTATGTTTTTCCCATGTTTGATTGATATTGACCGTTTGGTCTAGCTTTCCCTATTAGTCTTCTTTGTTTTCCATGCCTAGTATTGTTAGGATTGAGTGGTTTTAATTTGAAATGTTGTGAGATATTGTAGACTATTTATACAAGTAGTTCTTGAGGTTTAATTTGGATACCATATACCTTTGTGTATGATTGACTTACACAGGGATTTGAGAACTTGGAGTAGTAGACCATAGGGAGAATGGATGTTGAGGGCTTCTCTAGAGTGTCTGTTTACTTTTATATTGTGAAACCATAGGGGGGATGCACTTTATGCTCCCTCAGAGTGTATGTAGTTCCAAGTTGTGAGGACATGGGGGGGGAATTTAACGTTGAGTGATTCGTTAGAGTTTATATAGTTACCGATAAATGACCACAGGGGGAATTGACAGTGATTGCTTCCTCAGAGTGTCTTTACTAAATCTGAACAAGAGGGGTTAGACTATGAGTACTTACCAGAGTATTTCTTGTGTTTGATAGGTTTAACCAGAGGGGATAGGTTGTGGTTACTTCCCAGAGGGTTTCTTTTGTTTGATTCATGCTTACTTGATATAAGAAAATGAATTCAATTGGAACTATAGGATTATTGACTTTTGGGTGCTTCCTTGTTTACTACTTCTTTTTGCTTATTATTTGTCATATATATTCACCGAATTGTAGGAACAAATATTTGGGTGGTCGTCTACTGGGATTCATCTCACACCCTATTTGGGTCATTATTTTAGGCCCAAATAGATTATATTGTTGCAGGTCTAGATAAGGGAAAGTACCCTTCTACTTTAGGTACTTGACTGCTGTGGAGCTGGAGAGCTTGGGACCAAGATCAGGCTTGCGATGTTGTCAGAGTTTATTTGTTATCTTTGTACTTTGGTTTAGTATTGTATTCTAGTATTGTGACTTGTTTGGATACTTTCATATACATATGTATCATGCATAATTTATATATGTGTGATCCAATTGTTATTACTTCTTGTCTTCCATTATTTACATATTACATGTTATTACTGATTCTGCTATTGTTATCTGTTTATTTCCACTACGTTACTCTACCGATGAGGGCATAGTTTCCCCACTATCACACCAAATTCCCTCACTTTTAGTTGGAAACCTCTGGCATTTGGGGAAATTCACTTCAGTCCATGTGACCAACCGGGTATGGGGAACCTTTGGGAGGCTCCAGAAACTAGGAAATTATAGGGGGTTTGTTATTAAAGTTTATCTTTGATGAATTAAATTTCTACTACATGTTATGATGTTAACACAGAGGGAGAAATCTAAAAAAACAAGTTTGAAATCCTTCGTTGTTTTTTTCTCGTTGAGTTCTTTGGGGGACGATCTTACAACATATAAGAACCTTGAATCTGGGAGCCACGCAGCGATGACGACATCCCAAGAGGCCCATAGGCACGAGCGGAAGAGAAAACGGACCATCGGAGCTCACCCGGTGGCCTGCATAAGTCTCTCCAGTGTGGTGCCGGTGCAGCCGTGATGGCGACCAGTGGTCGCAGAAGGGGGCGGTGCTGCGGTGGATAGACAGGATAGCCGGCAATGACCGGTCGTGGTGAGGAGGTCATGGCTTCGAAGCTGCGGCGGAAGGGGACCCACCCCCTATGGGTCCCGCGGCCAGCTAGGGTGGAGCCACCTGGTGCCACCAATTAAAGAGCCGAATGGCTCTTTGAGCCATTTGGGAAGGAGGGGGAGTGACTCCCCTCCCCACACATGCCACCAGTTGGCTGTTATGCCACCTAGCGTATTAGACCGCCCAGCGGGCCGCGCTGGTCCGCGACCTAGTGGGCCGAGCCCACTGCGGCCCGGCCCAGCCCAGTTCGGGCTAGGCCGGGTTGGACCCAGACCAGGTCGGGTCAACCCAAATTGGGTTGGGTCGGCCCAGGATGGTTCGGGCCAGGTTGGACTGGACTCGGACCCCTTTCAGGCCTAGTTTCACTTAAAAGGTTGTATCTTACGAACCAGACATTTGTTTGATGAATAGTCTATGTAATTGGGATCCTTGGAGTGAGATAGTACTTTTGATATACTATACTTGGGTTTTGGATAAAGTTATAGTACATCCGGGTTGGATCGTACCCGAATCCAATCAGGCCCTCAGCACTAAAATGCTTATAACTCACTGATCGGGTGTCTGATTGACATGTCATCTATTAGGTTGGAACCCTTATAACATGAAGGTCCTTTGGGTTACTCCTTTACGGAACTTTATAGCATTTGAGGTATGAATGATATCCAGATGATCAGATACTACAGAACTAAAGCGCACCGGGTGCGTGGAATCTTGTGGCTGGCTATCAACATCATAGCGACCCTGTGTGGATAAGTATCATAGAGACCATTTGTGGATCAATATTCATAGAAACCCTCAGTGGATCAGCATCTTAGTGACCCTGTGTGGATCAGAATTCATAGCGACCTTTTGTGGATCAGCATCATAGCGACCCTGTGTGGATCAACATCATAGAGACCCTGTGTGGATTAGCATTCATAGAGACCCTGTGAGGATTAAAATCATAGTGACCCGATGAGTACCAGCCTTAGAGTGGCCCATCATATATCAGCTTCATAAAGACCTTGTGTGGATTAGCATCATAGCGACCCTGTGTGGATCAGCATCATAGCGACCCTGTGTGGATCATCATCATAGTGACCCTGTGTGGATCAGCATTCTAGCGACCCTATATGGATCAGCAGTATATGACCCGATAAAGACCAGACTTAGAGTGGCCCATCATGGATCAGCGATATACGACCCTGTGTGGATTGACAATGGAACAACTCCCACGTAGTTCAGCTGCAGAAACTTCCTAATAGAATAAAATGATATAGCTTTAGACTAATCATATTTATTCCTGAATTCAGGTTTGCATAAATGCTTTGAGCTAAGTAAATTTCTTTGTGCTTTGTGGTTTTCCTTTGTGGAATTATGAGATACCTTTAGGGGTATAGGGGTCCCTACTGAGTATTGTTATACTCACCCCTGCACGGGCTTCACCCGCCCCTTGTTGTGTCTTGTGCAGACAACAGGCAACCTTGACTGAGACTTGGGGAGCTATGACCTGACGGTGGACGGAAGTGATGGTTGATGTGGAGACCTATGGAGACAAGTTGTACCTACCCTTCAGGTAGGATCCTTGGTGGATGATCACAGGAGTTTTTTCTTGTTTCTGTTGTAGTTGTATCTTTTCAGTTGGGATTGTATTCTGGCCCCTTTACTTTCAGTACACACTTTTACTGTTGTAGTTTTACTTCGTTCTTGCATCTTGTTGTGTTCTTGGGCTTAGTGTTTTTATAGGTTTAAAGTCAATGATTTCCCATTTTAGGGATACGCATTTTCATTGCTATTCTCTAACCCGTGGAATTTAGAAGGCAGGCTTGGGGTAGTCACGGCACGGTCCTTAGGGGACGGGTCGTGACAAAGTGGTATTAGAGGATTCGGTTCTACCAAAGAACTAAGACTCAGATATTTCCAAGAGAGCAATAGTGTTAAGTGTTTTAGGTGTAGTTTTCAGTTTGGGGAGTCTAGTTTTGGTGCAGCAGCCGACATATCCATACACCAGGACCCTGAATTTTGATTTCCGACTCGGTGCACGAAAACACTAATTGTGTGTGTTTTGGAAATGTTTTACTTTTGCTCTCTTTTGAGTCAGCTCACCAGGAATAACTTTTTGATTGTGGTGCACCTGTGTCTTTTCAAGATGTCACCACGTAGAAAGCTAGCCAGAATTCTAGATATAGTTCATGATAATGGCCCACCGAGCGACGAGGCTTCAGTGCAAGGCCCTTTTACGATGATGGAACCTTCGGGTGGTGCATCGGCAATACCACCACCCATTGGGAAACAGTTTCCACTATCCCCACTATAGGATAGTTCACGCTGACTGAGTGCATTGTACGGGTTCTAGCAGTAGATCCCTCTAAGGTTTTGAGGAGAGACATATCCCCAGGCAGCCGAGGATGGGATGGAGGCTATGGCATGGGTTTTCCACATAGTTGGGACACCAGTAGAGTAGATAGTGATCCTAGCTACTAGCCTCTTCTAGGGCATAGCAGGGAGATGGTGGATCCTGACCCTCCAGTTACATGATGAGGTGACCCTCACCTGTATGAACTTAGAAAGCCTCTTCAGGGTAGAGTTCGTTCCAACGATACTACGTTCTATGCATATTCAAGATCTTCTGCACTTTTAGTAGGGTAGACTAACAATGGCCCAGTACTCTGAGAGGTTCACTAACCTCTTATGCTACTCCACAGACATGGTACGAGACCCTTTCTTCAAGGCCTGGACTTTTGAACAGGGTCTCTAGTAGAATATCAGAGCATCGATGATATCACTCAATATCCCAACACAGGTTGGAGTGCTCGAGTGAGCATTATTGGTGGATAGATTCTTTGCTGAGTAGTCACCGACGGTGAGATCCACCACTAGATGACAGGTAGCCGAGTCATCTATAGGAGGAAGTAGGCAGATGATGTAGAGGTCCAAAAATTCTAGACCTTCTGGGGGAGACCACAGGATATAGAGTCAGAGGTGTGGAGATCAAAAGGCAGAGGGGGTCAGTAGGGAAGTAGAATGTGCTTCACATGTGTCGGGTAGGGCCACATGGATCATGACTACCTGACCTTCCATAAAAATGATTATCAGACAGTCGAGGGACCGTCGAGGTAGTGGTTGATGTTCGAGTGAGGAGGTCTTTAGGGCGACAGACGTGGCAGAGGAGCCTGTCATTCAGTAGGTGGTGGATGATATGTTGAGGTTCTACCACCACCACCCCCCAGTGGTCCACCCCGACCACAGGGAGCAGGTGGATAGGGGTGAGCTCAACTTCAGGTGGCAGAGGCCTACGACCACGATTCTCTAGAGACGATTAGAGGTTCGATCTGTGTTTATTCCACCCTAGCTGCAATACTTATAGACATAGGTTCCATTCACTATTTCATTTCCATGACACTCAGTCGGAGATCATAGATTATGATGGATCCATTGGCTCAATCCCTGTGATTAGAGACTCCTATAGGAGAAGTTTTGACAATTACACACTAGTGTAGACAGTGTGATCTCACTCTAAGAGGCGAGATCTTTGGTTGGGATCTCCAAGTAGCAGAATTGAGGCCTTACGATGTCATTTTGGGTATGGAGTGGCTATCTACAGTCTATGCTCAGATCGACTATTCTATGTGCAAAGTGCGGTGTGCCTGTGAGGATGGGATCAGGTTTTCCTTTATCAATGAGAAAGAAACCTTTGCAACACAGGATAAACTTTCTCAGAGGAGGGTACAACTGATCACTCCTCAGTTGGCTAGCCTTACTCTCGGGGCAATTTACATGAGGTGTCCGAGTTATCTTGTAGTGGTGGATCAATATGTTGATTTCTTTCCTGATGATGTTTTGGGACTACCTCCTCATAGAGAGGTAGACTTATACATCGAACTGTACCCCAGGATGGCACTGATATCTATGAAAGCATATCAGATGGCTCCTGCAGAGCTTCGTGAGTTGCAGGTACAGCTGGAGGACTTGCAGAGGAAGGGGTTTATAAGGCCCAGTGTTTCTCCATGGGCATCCCCAATTTTGTTTTCACAAAAGGCATATGGGAGTCTAATGCTTTGTGTGGACTATCGGTGCCTGAACCAGGTGACCGTAAAGAAAAATTACCCACTCCCAAGGATTGACAACCTCTTCGACCACTTGAATGGATATTGATGGTTTTCGAAGATATACCTCAGATCAGGCTAACAGCAACTTAGGGTACGGGATGAGGATGTACTGGCCTTCAGATGTTGGTATGGCCATTATGAGTTATTGGTAATTCCCTTTGGTGTGAACAACACTCTGGCAATGTTCATGGGGCTCATTAATAGGATCTTCTCGCCTTACCTTTATCGCTTCGTGGTAGTCTTTATAGAAAACTTCTTGATATACTCGGCATCAGAGGTGGAGCATTCTACGCACCTGAAGATAGTTCTGGATACACTCCGAGAGCACCAGCTTTATAGAAATCTCTTAAAGTGAAAGTTCTAGATACGGGAGGTACACTTCCTAGGGCACGTTATCTTGGAGGCTGGAGTTGCAGTGGATCCGGCAAAGATAGAGGCAGTTCTTTCTTGGGATCCACCTAGGAGTGTGATCAAGGTGTGGAGTTTCCTAGGATTGGCTGGGTACTACTAGAGATTCGTACCTGACTTTTCTAGAGTTGCGGCACCCTTTTCATCCTTGAAAAAGAAGGGACATCCCTTCATGTGGATGGAGAGATGCCAGCATATTTTTTAGGAGATGTGGAAGAGGCTGACGAGTGACCCCATATTGAGGCTACTAGAAGAGGGCATTGGGTATGTAGTCTACTACAACACATCAGGGACCGGACTAGGTTGTGTCCTAATGCAGGAGAGAGTAGTGATATCCTAAGGCTCATGGTAGTTGAGATATCATGAGAAAAACTATGCTACCCATGACCTGGAGTTAGCAGTGGTAGTCTTTGCGCTGAAGATGTGGTGGAACTGCTTGATGGGTGAACAGTTTACTATTTACTCTGATTACAAGAGTCTTAGGTATATCTTCTCACATAAGGACCTAAACCTGAGATAGTGACGATGGCTAGAGTTCCTCCAAGACTACGACTTTGAGATATTTTACACTCTTGATATAGAATCCCGCCTTTTTATAACATAAACTTTCATTACATTACACAAAACTGGGGATCTTTAAGGTTTAGTGTCTTGGAAAATAGGAACATAATACATGAAAACAACATAAAACATTCTTCTTAAACACTTTAAAGGCTTCTACTTAAGTTCATCCTAGGTTCATTACTACATATCATAACCTGGGGACATACATCAAAAGAAAGGGTGAGCAGAAGGCCCAGTAAGGGAAACAAGAGAAAAAATTTACATGTGAACTTGAGATACTTCAATAAGGTCATGAAAAGAACTTTAAGGTGTGAGAAAGAAATCATGAGGAATTTCATAATAAAAATAATATTTTTCATAACTTGAAGATGTGGCTACATCATTTAACATATACAATCATGAACATATCACCAAGGTCCATCCCCAAGGTGTCATTTGAAAATTACCAAGGTTATTCACCAAGATATCGTGAAAATTGTAATCTCTAGTGGTTACATCATTACCCAATGCATTGGAGCGCTATCAGGGCGCACCCTTAAATTTTCCTTTATTATCATGTGAACTACATATATAATCATTAAAAATTTCATAAATAACCCATATAGCATAAAATAAATGGGTTTCATTTCATAATCATAACGTTTTAAAAACTGCTTTAAAGACATGATCTTTACGTCACTTTAAACCCACGGAAGGGGAGAGCGGGTCTCATGTATGTAAATACCAGAATTTAAAATAAAACATTTTGTTATATATGTGAACACCCCTTTAGAAGAAATATCTTTGAGTATTCACTTAATAAAATAAAATAACTTTAGAAAAAGGGAGAGACATTTTGAGGCGGAAATTCTGCAGCATAACACCTATGTTTCAGGGTTTTAGAAAACATTGAAAAGAGAGGGGACATGGGTCAAACAATCATAAATGACCCATAAAACAGTAGAGGGACAGAATATAAAGGATTTGAGAACATTGTAATTAAATTTGAAAGATATACCATATGAAATGAAGAACATGAAAGGAAGACAAAAATAAGATTTCTCTTATGATAATTCGGAAGCCCAACGGCGTCACTTAAACTTCAACAAAAATGAATTGACGAGATAAAATAGGTTCTCTTATCATATGAACATAAAAGATCAGTATGATAGATATAGATATCATACCCCAACATAATACAAAAGGAACTTGAAATACTTGACATGAAAGTAGATCTTTGAAAAATGAGAAAGGTGAACGAATCCCTTAAAAATTCAGCAGCCTAACGGTGTCACTTAAACTTCAACCAAAAATGAATTGAAAAGATCAAAATAATGTATCTCATCATATGAACATAAGGGTTCAGTATGATAAATATATAGATCATACCCCCAACATAATAAAAAATAACTTGAAAGACTTGACATGAAAATAGATCTTGAAAACGAGAAGGGTGAAAGAATCCCTTAAAAATTCGGCAGCCTAACGGCGCCACTTAAACTTTCATAAAATGAAATGATGAGAGTAATAGGGGGTCTCTCATCATATGAAAATAAAAAGGGCAGTAAGAGGAATATAAAAGAACATCCTCCCACATAAGAACATGGATCATAAAAGGAATGACATAAAAGAGATTACTTGAAAAGAAAGAGAGAGGTCGGATCCCTTACCTTAAAACGTAACTCTTAAAACTCAATGGTTGGGACCTTGAGGGCTTGGGGGAACCTTGGGAGGACTCCTTGGGAGGTAATGAGACCAGGGATCCATTGGGGGAGAGTTGGGAGTCGAATGGATGAGAGGATGGCTTGGTATTTATAGGGAAAGTGAGGGGGCAAGGCATTAATGGCCAAGGGACACCTCATTAGTGGTTTTGGCAAAACCATGGGCTTGCCCATGGTATTGGCCACTTGGGACACCTCATACCTTATATTACTATTCATAAGTCGACCATATTTATTACATACATAATACATCATTTAATGATGTCATTAAACACCGGTAACTTAAAAACTGTATTTTCACTATTCATTGAAAATTCAACTTTCTCATAAAAAACCCAAAATTTCACCTTAACCAAATATCGATGCTCTGATTTCAAAAATGAACTCCATTTTATAAAAATAATTTTCTAAATGTTTTTAATTTAATTTTTAAATAAATACACTATTCACCGAAAAATCATTTTTTTCAGAAAAATCCCCAAAAATTACCTTAACATAATATCGATGCTCTGAGTTCAAAAATGAAATCCATTTTATAAAAATAATTTTCTAAATATTTTTAATTTAATTTTTAATTAAAAAACACTATTCACTCGAAAAAACTAATACTTGACTAATAATTTATGAAACCATTATTTAACCATTTTATTGAATCACATTACTTAATCAAGGTGCCTAGATTATATTAATACTTTCTTTAAGTGAGATTACTAATCCATTTCGACACATTACTAATCCTAATCATAAAATCACTATTCATAATTTACTATTCATCAAAAATCAAGTTGATCTTATTAGACTCTAAATTTCGTACTAAACATAATTGTAAAAGATAATTTTTTGAAAATCATTACAAATTTTTAATTATTTAAGGTTTACATAAACATTTTTTAAAATATCCTTCCTCTAAAATTCACAAAAAATATGCATACTATATTTATCCGGTCATTTGAAAATTCATAAAATTCATCATAAGAAGAAATCCCAATTTTTATTTAAAACAAGGGATTGCACAAGGCAGTTACGGTCTCCTTACATAGCCCCTTATCACACCAGCATAGGACCTAATTGTAAGGTGCGCTAAGGTGAGAGAATCTGAGGGAGGCTCGGCCAGCATCGCACGAGTAGTAATTTCTATCAGTTTGAACTTCTCACGAATGCGATTTCGTTCTAGATTCACACGATGAAGTTTGGCTTGGGTTTGGTCCAGAGCAAAGCCCAGTGGTGCTACCTCCTTCCCAAGTTCTGTTAGATGGGCTTCGATCGGTCCAAGACTACTGGGTGAGGCCATCGAATCTTCTTTCTATATTAATTAACCAAGATTACTTGTATTTAGAGACAATAATCAAAACGTTTAGTTTCCAGCGGTCATATTGACCAATGGTCATATAACAGTCAAAACCCAACGGTCTCATTTTAATTATACTCATGTTATCAAATGAAACATTTTTGTTGAGTATAAAAATAAAATAAAATAACACACAAAATTAGGAAACAAGATTTATTCAAAATTTCGGGTCGTTACACTTGGGAAGGGGAATGTATTAGCAGACTCACTCAGCATGAGGTATGGTCTACAGTTACTGAGTGAGGTGAAATATCAATTATCTGCATTGTAGATATCCTTTGTGGATAGTGATAGAGAATCTTACCTCCAGTCTATGACAGTTACTCCCCCACTCCTTCATCGAGTCGGGGAGGCACAGCTTGGGGACATTAACTGAGATGCCCGACGTGCTCAGATATCCTTAGTATGGGCTCTTGAATGATTTTCTGAAGGTAGGGAGCACATCATCCTCTTTAGAGGATGCACTATGGTACCAGTGATGCTTTGAGAGGAGGTGTTGAGGGAGTTCCACACATCCCCATTTGGCGGTACATCCTAGAGTGGAAAATATGTACCAGGACCTCTGGCATTAGTACTGGTGGACAAGGATAAAGAAAGCAGTGGTGGAGTTCGTGTCTCGATGCCTCACTTGTCAGCAGGTAAAGTCCAAGCATCAGGTACCAGTAGGCTTAGCTCAGTCACTTGAGGTACCAGAGTAGAAGTGGGATGGAATATCCATGGACTTCGTCATGGGGATACCACGTATGTCTAGGGGTCACGATTCTATCTGGGTGATCGTTGACCGACTTACCAAGTTGGCATACTTCCTACCCATTTGAGATTAGGGATCAATAGGGAGTTTGGGATGTCTCTACATGCAGGAGATTGTAAGACTTCACGGGGTGCCATCGATGATTGTCTCAGATCGTGATGTTCATTTTACATCCCATTTGTGGAAGGGTTTTTAGGATTCGCTTGGGATTCATCTATGCTTAAGCACCATCTTTCACCCTCATATAGATGGTCAGACGGAGCGGACCATACAGACACTCGAGGACATGCTTCGAGCTTGTGTTCTCAATTTTGGCCACAGTAGGGAGGGCCACCTGCCACTGGTGGAGTTTGCATACAACAACAGTTATCACTCCACCATCGTCAAGGATCCATTTGAGGCCCTTTATGGGAAAACTTGCAGGTCACCACTATGATGGACAGACCCAAGGGAGTCAGCAATTATGGGTCCAGAGTTGGTACAGGATACCACAGAGAAGGTGCAGATCATCTAGGAGCAGATGAAGATTGCACAGAGTAGGTAGAAGTCGTATGCTGACAGGAGATGGAGACCCTTGGAGTTTGAGGAGGGAGACCATGTCTTCCTACAGGTCTCACCCCGAAAAGGATTACAGAGGTTTGGCCGGGTGGAAAATTTTCTCTAAGGTTCATCAGACCCTTCCAGATCCTCTGCTGAGTTGGCGAGGTGGCATACCATCTAGTTCTTCCTCCACAGATTCACCAGGTACATAATTTTTTTCACGTTTCATAGCTGAGGAGATACATGCATCACCCATCACACGTTATTGATTGTGGCGAGTTGGACATCATTGAAGGGGTGATGTTTGTAGAGATCCCGGTGGAGATAGAGTATCGACAAGAGTAGGTCCTTCATGGGTGGTTGGTTCCTCTAGTGAAAGTTTGTTGGTAGCATAGGAATATTTAGGAGAGAACTTGGGAGTAGGAGCCTCAGATACGTGCTCAGTACCCCCATTTGTTCCCCTAGTTTTGTTGTAGCTTTAGAGGATGAAAATACCTAATCTGGGGAGAATGTAAAGACCCAGAAATTGAATATAAATTTTTTTAAATTATTTGGGATTATTAAGAGTCTATGAAAATTGACGGTGTATTATTCTGAGGCCCAGTGTAACCAGAATGATTTTCTGAATTTTTTTAAGGTGCTTTCATAAATGCGCAAGCGGCATTTTCTATCTTTTGAACCAGTGCTTGGATTAAAAATATGAGGGAACCATTGAATCTGTAGTGCCATGATTCATTTAAGGGAGACTTCACCTTCACCACAGTATGTCGTAAGAAAAAGATAGTTTTTTGGACTATTTAAAGAATAATAAAATAACTTAAAAAATGTTATTTTATGTTCTCTCCAGCGGTTGAGCGACATGGCAGGATCACTGAGTTGTCAATCCATTTAATGGATTTAATATTGTTTTTTTAACCATGACATTGAAACATTAAATTTGGTTCATAAATAAATGGCATTAATGTTGTGCAACTCAGTTGATTCTTTCATCTATTTAATTGAGGCTCGAGGTTTGGTTTTTGAGAAGGAAGTGAGGAACCTCTGTCAAAGTGACGTGACATCTTCCACCGACAAGGAACAGAAACTTGGACGTCGTTGGAGGGATCGATCCAGGATTTAATAATGTCAGTGAATTAAACAAATGAGGTCTCTTCACCCTCCACAACCATGACCTCATTCAATGGTTCTCGAGATAGGGGGTTTGTTATTAAAGTTTATATTCGATGAATTAAATTATTACTACCTATTATGATGTTAACGCGGAGGGCACGGGCCAAATGAACAAGGTATGGACCCTCCTCCATTTCGTTCATGTCACGTTCTTTAGGTAACAATCTTACAACACAGCAGAACCTTGAAGTCAGGAGTCACGCAGTGACGGCGGCATCCCGAGAGGCCCGTAGGTGTGAGTGGAAGGGAAAACAAACCACCATAGCTCACCTGGTGGCCCGCGTAGGTCCCTCTAGCATGGAACCAGTTCGGCAGCGCCGGTGACTAGATCTGGTAGGCGAAGGTGTCATCCAGTACTCACCAGTCGCGGAAGGAGGTGGCGCTGCTCGGCACCGCGGCAGATGGACGGGGCGGCCGGCAACGACTGGTCGTGGTGGTGGCGAGGCGGTGCACTGCCACGTGTCACGATTACCAGGTCACAGCTTCAAAGATATGGAGGAAGGGGACCCACTCCCTATGGGTCCTGCGGCCATCTAGGGCAGCGCAATCTGGCACCGCCAATTAAAGACGCGAACGGCACTTTGAGTTGTTCGGGAAGGAGGGGGAGCAGCTCCCCTCCCCACGCGGGCCACCAGCTAGGTGTCGCACTACCTAGAAAGCTGGACCACCTAGCGGGCCACGACATTCTGAGTCCCAACCCAACCAGGCTAGGCCGGGTCAGTCCTAAACCAGGTCAGGTCGGTTCGACCGGATCAGACAGGACTCGGACCCCTTTCAGGCCCAATTTCACTTAAAATGTTGTATCTTGCGAACCAGACGTCTGTTTGGAAAATTGTCTGTGGTGCTGGGATCCTTGAAGGGATACGACTATTTTGAGATATTTAACTTAGGTTTTAAAAAAGTTGGAGTATGGTCGGGTTGGATCATACCCAAATCCAATCGGGCCCCCAGCACTAAAATGCTTATAACTCACAGATCGGGCATCTGATTGACATGTCGTCTGTTGCGTTGGAACCCTTACGACATGATGATACTTTGGGTTACTCATTTTTGGAACTTCATAACATTTTAGGTATGACCGATATCCATAGGAGTAGCTACTACATATCTCAAGTGCACTAGGTGCGTGGAATCTTGTGGCTGGCTATCAGCATCATAGCGACCCTGTGTATATTAGCATTTATAGCGACCCTGTGTAGATCATCATCACAGATACCTTGGGTGGATCAACATTCATAGAGACCCTATGTGGATCAGCATCATAGATACTCTATGTGGATCATAATTCATAGAGACCATGTTTGGATCAGCATCATAGCGACCCTGTTTGGATCAACATTATAGCAACCCTATGTGGATCAGCATTCATAGCGACCCTGTGAGAATCAGCATCATAGTGACCTGATGAGGACAAGACATAGATCAGCCTGTTGTGGATCATCATCATAGAGACCCTGTGTAGATCAGCATCTTAGCGACCCTGTGTGGATCAGCATCATAGTGACCCTGTGTGGATCAACATCATAGCAACCCTATGTGGATCCGTACTCTAGAAACCCTGTGTGGATCTGCAGTGTGTGACCTGATGAGGAACATCATTAGAGAGGACCATTGTGGATTAGTAATATATGACCCTATGTGGATCAAAAATGGAACAAATCCCATGTGGTTCAGTTGTTGAAACTTCCTAACAGAATAAAATGACATAGCTTTAAACTAATCATCTTTATTCCTGAACTCTAAGTTGTATACCTCGGTTGAGCTAAGTCTATTTATTTTTGCTTTGTGGTTTTCCTTTGTGGAATTATGAGAGACCTTTGAGGGTCTCGGGTTCCCTTATAAGTATTTTTATACTCACCTATGCATGGTCTTCACTCGCACCTTATTGTTTCTTGTGTAAATGATGGGCAACCTTGACTGAGACTCGGGGAGATAGGACCTAATGGTGGATGGAAGTGACAGTTTATGTGGAGACCTTTGGATATGATATGTACCAACCCTTCAGGTAGGATCCTTGGTGGATGATCACAGGAGTTTTTTCCTATTTCTATTGTAGTTGTATCTTTTCAGTTGGTCTTGTATTCCAGCACCTTTACTTTCAGTACACACTTTTACTACTGCAGTTTTACTTTGTGGTTGCATCTTGTTGCATTCTTGGGATGTGTGTTTGTACAGTTTTAAAGACAATGTCTTCCCATTTTAGGGATACGGATTTCTGGTGCTAGTCGCCAACCCCTGGCCTATGGAAGGCGGGCTTGGGGTAGTCACGGCATGGGCCTTGGGGTACGAGTCATGATAGTGTGAGGGGTGATTTTCTTAGCTCGACTCGATGCATTATTCCTTGAAGCATCCTAAAATAAATAACATGTTATTTAATAGTAATGTATGAAATTTCATCTCATTATCATATTCATGTATAAATGTAAAATTATATTAATATAATAATATATATTTAAATACCACATGCTTCTCATGATGATGGATATCAATAAAAAACCTTAAATTGCTCTCTAGGTACCTCATTGGGTACCTTATCATAAAATTGTTGGGTGATAAATAAAGTATTGTTGAGTTCGTTCCATAATCTCTATTTATAATCCTTCCATTTATTACCTAAATTTTCAATTTTTACTTCTGTGCTATAAGACCAACAGCGAGAAAATTGGAAAATGATTTGTATAAAGAGATTCATTTTTAAAATTTTAAAATTTAATAACATAATGACATTCAATTACACTATAATGTATTAAAATTACCTTTATCTATGAATCAAAAACTTTATTTTTCCAAGATGGAGGCATATTACTCCAATAAGTATACGTAGTCTTAAGGGTAACCAGCACTACCGCTTGCTGGCCTAGAATCAGGCCATATAATCTTGCGGCATCATCTATAGGGACCCCATATTAGTCAAATGGGAAACTATCTTCAATCTGTTCAGATTTCAGATATCTGAAATTTTCATATTTCTCTTCTAAGTAGCATTATTTCCATCTTTTATTAAAAAATATTTAGTAGTATAAAAACAATTGCAATAACATTATTTATATTAAAATGTGTACCTATAATTGTCACATTTCCAATATCCCTACAAATAAACTAGATTGAAAACCCACTCCCTCGCTACTAAGCCTGCTGAATGGGGAGGCATTGGCTGAGCTGTTGATGGGATACTGATGGAGGGTGTGTAAGAATATGAAGGAATTTGGGTGTGAGATAATGTGTAGATGGAAAGCAAAGGTTGTATCAGATACTATAGGTAAGGAGACCTATTAGGTCCACTAGGTTAGATACCCTGAGAGGGGGTGAATCCAGGTATGAAAAATCAAAACAACTACCCCTTTTGATCTTGCTTTGTTGTTAAACAAAACTCTATTATCTCTCTCCTTCCCATTGTAGAGTATGAATGAATCTTAAAGCATTCACAGGACATAACAATTTTACTTGGTTCACCCTTATTGGGCTACGTCCAAGGAGCATGCACCGGTGATGTGCCGATGCACCAAATCCACTATAGGCACATTGTTGCTTAAATTTAAAAGTGGAATCACTATCCCTCCTGGTTTACAACCATTCACAATTTGAGAACTCACTGCTCTCTCAACTGATGTGAGCTCACGGATTCTTCAGAATATCCACTCACAGTTTATAGACATATAGGTTTCTTTATCATCACTAATGAATACATCCAATGTTATAGATAGATGCTCTGTTGAAGTCCAAAATTCATCCACTAGTGAATACCCCTTTTCCACTGATCACTGGACAATGCCTCTTGAAATACCTTTGAAAATATCACTGCTTCTCAAAGATCCATATTTGGAAAAGCTCAAACAAGCCTTCTCAATTCTCCAACCTTTTCGTGAAGCTCACAGGTTCGCAGAGTTCACAGGTTTGCAAAGCTCACTAGATCGTAGAGCTCTCTGGATCGTAGATCTCACACTGTTCTTTGCGATTTCTCAAAGATAAAAAATCCTTTTTGAAGTGAAAGTCATCTGAAATTCCAAACTGGCCTTCACAGCACGCCTTCCTTTCGCAGAGATCAACTTCCACTATGAATTCCCTTTTCTTTCACGAAGATCTTTGCTCTGCGAATCTCCTTCACAATTCAAGAGCTTAAAGTTTTTCATATGATCTTTCTTCTTCTCTCGAGGGGTTCTAGGTATATTTATAGGTTATTCCACTGACTCAAGAACCTTCTGCGCAAATTCAGCACCATGTCAGCTCAAATCTAAAAGCTCTGAAATTTTCACATAAATTCTCTCTATATCGAAAAGCACAATAGTAGTTTTCGGATCACAGAGCTCATCATAATCATAGAGCATTCTGTCAATTCCTTTTGTGCCACCGCTGCAAAGCTTCACCGCAATGCTCTTCACCTCTGCTGTTCGAAAAGCTAGTCGTAATCGCAGATCTCACCGTCAACATTCTTCCAGTATCTATGAAATCCACTTCATGAATCCCATCTTCGAGAAACTCACGCCTTTGCCATATTTTGATGATATCTTCAAGGAAATCCACTTTTCACGATGCTCACCAAATCCCAAATTTTGGACCCCAAAAAATTGGTAAACACTGGAAAACTGTGCCACCTTGTATCTGTTCTTTCGTACCGCCTCCATAACTTCCATTACTTTTTCATGGTCCTTTTTCAACATGGATTGTCAACAACATCTCTATAACTCTAAAATTCACCATAAAAACCTTCTTTTTCAACAAATACAACCAACCCAAAAATACTGCAATGTTACCTTGAGGGATTTTTTTCCAACAAGACCGATGGATCATCATTTGTCAGTATGGTCAAAGGAATGTCGACTGAGATTTGACTGGGATTAGTAAAACACTTCTTACTTGGAATTCCTATCATTTAATCAAATAAAATTAACTTCATAACATATATTTCAAAAAATTCATGTAGAAAAAAAATATAAATGATAACTGATTCACAGTACTGAAAAAAAAATATACATAGCTATGATAATGAATAACTGCACAAATAACATAAGTGGTTGATAAATTAATGGATAACTTCACATACAATCATTTTTCTCTCAATAATGTCATTTTATGGATCCTCCATTACTTCATATACTTCATCCACCCTTTCAAGACTAATATTTTCAATATCATTATGGAAAAATAAGTTTTCTTCTTACTATTGATGGGATTCAATGTTAGAGGTCAAATCTTCCACTTCGTCATCCATATCATAAAACTCTCTTTGTTTTACAAGAAAAACTACACTCCACCCTTCATCAATGGAATATTCTATATAATGTACCATTTTTTATTATTATGATATGATATAAAAATCATATAATTCACAGTCACTAACATCCATCAAGTGAGTGATGTTCACAGAACTAAATTGAAAGGAATCTCTTTTAACACCCCTAATAATATCGACCCAATTTCATTTAAAAAAACTAAAAAGTTCATGTGGTAGTTTAATTCGATGATATCATTCAACCTTCCATAGTATCCCACTTCATAAAATGTAAATATACCATTATTCTTTGTTTTCAAACCCTCTTTATGATTGAATGTATGAAATTTAAATCCATTCACATTATAAGTGTCGAACTTTCTATCTTGTTTTATAGGACCTCAAGAAAGAAACTTCAAATATTTTGACAAATCAGCTCGAGTATCATTATTCATGATCTATATAAAGTAATATAAATTATTATATTTAAAAAATATATGTGTATACCTAATATCTTTATTTATTTCAATATTTATGAACTTACACATCGTGTAAACCATTCTACAATCTCTTTATTTATAGATGTTGTTATATCTTTCTCATTTTGTGTTCGACCTCTCATTTGTCTCTTTGTTTATTTCCTAAACTCTTCAATAAATGATCTTAAATTTCAATATTCAGCATCACATATCTATGTTCCTAAAATAATTTTATTTTTTTCAGGGTAACATTTTATATCCTCCCAACTGATCGTCCAATAATAGGAAAGATTTTTTATTTCTCATGTAGTTGATATTGATTCAATGTGTCATCAACATGTCCAACTTGATTGAATCTTGTCTCAATATCATCCAAGTATCTAGAAAAAAAGTTAATACACTCCTCTGCTAAATAACCTTTATAAATAGAGCCTTCAGGTCGAGATTTATTTTTCATGTACAATTTCAAATGCCCAAGATATCAATGAAATAAAATAAATAAAACATAATTGTGTATTTAATGAAGTGCAAATAATTTTTTAATTAAGATTAAAAACATATAAATAAAGTAACTCTCAATAGGATACATCCATCAATAATGTATGGGGCCTCCTAATTTAGCTTCATCAACCAAGTGCATAGTTAAATTCATCATGATAGTAAAAAATGATGAAGGAAATATCATCTCCATTGCACAAAGTGTCAATATAAATCTATCCTGATTTTTTTCAATCTCAAATGGTTGTATATTTTTCTCACATAGTTTTCTGAAGAATATGAAAAATTGGAGTACAATAGAATTATCATTTTTAAGTAATAATGTATGCAATTGCAATTATAGTAATTTCTGTAACAAAATATGTGAATTGTGACTTTCAATCCATTTAACATATGATGCTTTAAGTCAAAAGAGCTTGAGATGTTAATTGAATACCCATTAGATACCTTCACATGTTTTAAAATTATATGAAATGTATCTTTATCCCTATTTTTCATTTCAAAAAATTTTGGAGCATACTTTCCATTCTCATCTGGATAGAGATCATGGTTTATGTTCATTGTTTGTAAGTCTTTCCAAGCATTGAGATGGTCCTTCGATTTTTCATGCTCATTAAGAAATGTCAAGATCAAATTGTCATAAAAATTCTTATCAATATGCATAACATCAATACTATTCTGAAAAAAATTAAATTCCAAATACAGAAGTTTGAAGAGTATACTTTTTTCTTCCATTGTTTCATTCTGATTTCACTTGATGTTGCACTTCAAACTCATTTCCCACTATCATTAAAATGATGCACCTTCCCAAATTTCTTTCAACATTTCCAATTTGTGACAATGTTTCATAACTTTTGAACAACTTTGGATGTGGTCTACGATCAATAGAACCATTGAATTTTGACTTGTTCAACTGAAATCTATGAGATGCATAGAGAAATCTTCGATGACACAAGAAGCACCATTTTTTAATATGAGGTAGTTGTTCGGGCTCAAAATAAAAATTGTAAATAGGATAATCCAAACCTGTGTAAGTGTTATAACCATATAAATTCTCATGTACATGGAAACCACTAATGGTCCACATTAGAGAAGCCTTCATTTTGAACATTGTTCTATAAGATTCATCATATGTCTCAACACCATTGCTCCATAAATCTGGTAATTATTCAATTAGAGTTTGAAAGTATACATCAATATCATTTCAAGGCATTTTTTTCAAGAATAATCATTGAAATTATATAATATTTTTATTGGATACACGTCCTCATAGGCAGATTGTATGGGATCAAAACAACTAGCCAAATGCTATAACTGGTGCTCAAAGGCTCAAATGGGTTGAATCCATTGATATCCAATCCCAATCACACATTATTAGGATTGGATGAGAAACCTAGATGTAATGAATTAAATGTATTCCATGATTTTAAATATATTGGATGTCCCATTAACCCATCATTTTTATTATCTATAGAATTACACTTCATGTACTCAACGGTTTTTGATGACATGAAAAATCTTTGCAATAAATTATTTAAAGTAATGTAATGAAAAAAAAATTAAGGTGTTTTTATTTTCTTATTCTTAATATTAGTATGTTGATTCAGACTTCCAACATCACCCATTTACTACCATCTAGAAGAAGAACATTTTTTTAATCATGTCTTCTTGAATCCTCTCCCTAATAAATCATAAAATCATTGGGATATGCATGTATTTTTTTTATAATGAATAAAAATCTTGTTGAAAACTTTTTTCATATCATAAAAAACTCAAGGATATTTTATTTAGGAAATAAATCATGTAACAATACCAATATCATGGGAATTTCCTTATTTTTAATTCCACACAGGCATTTGATATGGTATAACTTCATAAAAAAGAAATTCTTGAATATTTCAAACATCTAATATAAAAATCTTGATTTTCATCATCAACTAAACCATGACATTAATTTTTCTACTTAGTGAAGTTCTCTCTGACATTAGTCTCCACAGAATCAAGAGGAGGATCCAATGATATGTTACAATCTTGATCTTATTGTCCTATAGTCCCAGAAACATCACTTATCATGTTGTTATTTATAGCATCCTCAACTAGTTTTTCTAATATGTTTTGATATTGATTTTGGTGTATTGAAATGTAAAATGCATTTTTTATAATTTTTTTCATTTCATTTTCCATTTTCGACAAATTTGGAAGCTCATTTTGTCGATTGACATCAGTGCTCAAACTTTCTATAGTGTTAGATTCTTCATGAAAAAACCAACACAAATATTGAGCATGTAATTTCTTCAATATAAAGTGTTCATAAACTTCATCTCTCTTCAACCATCTTCTAAATTTACATTTAGGACATGGAAATCTTATTCTATCATCAACAAATCGATTGGAATTGAAAAATATAAAAATACTTCAAACCCTTATCATAATGAGGTGTGTTCCTCAGTAATGTGATCCATCTTTTATCCATATATATCACAATGTTCCTACACTTTATTAAACAAAATTAAAACACATAATTATTATTAAGTAGGAAAAGTGATAATGGTAAAATTTGGAAAAGTGGAATTAGTTGGAATTGAATAGATTCAATCTTTAATTAAAATGTAAATTATTTGAATGAATAGATAACTTATGGGAATATAAAGGGGTGTTGTCTAGTGAGTAGTTTCCCAAGTATAGACTCAGTGCTTCACATGTTCAACCCATCGAAATCAAGCCTCATTTCAACCATCATCATACAAACATAATCTTCAAGGAACAAAAATATTATAACACTGATGCTTGAAAACCACCCTAAAATATCACAATCCATAAGGAACTACCCAAGAGAATAAAAAGATGGGCACCAAACCTAAGTCACCTCAAAATCCTAATTATTCATAAATCCAAAATGGAACCCATATCGAATGCTAATAATTCCCCTTATAAAACCTATATAAATGGTTTTAAGTCTATACTATGGAAAATTACTCAGGATAAGGGTGGGAAACAATATTGTTAAGCTTTGAATCCAAAATATGGAGAAGATCCCTGACTACACTACCATATTCAAGGATCGTGTAGATTAAACACTAGAAAGTTTAATCCAAAAAAATAGAGTAATTGCTTTTAAATTATACCTTTCTACCTTCATCGAGACCTTTTTAGGATATATATACCATATAACGTAAAATATTAATGAAACTAGTTCATGATTCATATATCAAATCAAATAATCCCTATAAACTAGGGATCACACCAAAATAAAAATTCAATCAGCTAAAAAAATAATTTGTGACACAATATAAAATTTTCACTCATTCCAAACCATAAAGACTTAATAAAAACCCAGAAAATGATTTTATAAAAATACACCCACTTGAAAATAAGACATCATTTAAACTTTTAATTTCATTTAATTTAGATAACTAATTCAATTTTACTCATCGTTATTTATCTAAAAATAAATAACTCACTTGAACTTTTAAAATAAAATAAATTTCCTTATTAAATTTAAAAAAAACATTTTAGATTTAATTTTAAAACCAAAAACTTTTGTAAACCAAGGACCCTTTCACCAAAAAACAATTTGAATCAAAAAAATTAGCAGAATTTTACATTTTCCAAAGCAAACCTTCATAACACACATGCATAAATAAGGGTAATAACAAAAAAATAAAACTTAATACATCCCAAAATCTTGAATAAACCAAAATAAACTACCTAAATTTCACCTAAAATGATCAAAAACATCACTAGAATCAATTTGAGAGTGAAAGGAGGTCAAATAAAAAACTTGGTTGTGAAGCAGAATTATGCATAGATGATAGGGAGAGGGCACGGGCAATGGAAATTGTAGGGAGAGGGATCGAAAGAGGATGACTGATTGGGAGATGGAAATGGTGGGGGAGACAAGTCGGGGGTTGTGACCATAACACCGACAAGGTCTAGGGGGGATGGGATCGTAGGGTATAGGTCGAGCGCCGGTGAGGGGGGAACTGTTGATGCTAGGGTTTGGGGTCGGGGGGAATGGGGGCTTGAGTGAGAAGGGAGGGCCTGAGGGGGCACAGGATCGAAGGGCACAGGACACACACTGGTGAAGGGGGAACTGGTAGTTCTAGGGTTTAGTGTCAGGGGGGAAGTGTAGCTCGTGGGGGAAGGGTGGGGTACGAGATGAAAGGGTGTTTTTTTTAAATCACAATATTTAGCGGTGGTTTATAAAAAAACTTCCACGAAATCAGTTAAATTTGTTTTAGCGACGGTTTAGTAAACTTTCTCTAAACAATGAATATGTTGTAGTGATTCCTAAATAAACCTATTGTTCATGTTGTTCAGATAAGTGAATCTATATGCTTATGAGATTTATATAATTATTTTACTAAGGTTTCAAAGGCATTAGATAAAAATAACCTAATGAATTATAGTATCATGTACTTAATCTGATTAGTTATGTTGAGGACGCTAAATATGATTGAGTATGTCAATGAAGTGGTGATACTAAAGGTTTCCCTAAGTCATATTATAGTTAAGGAATTCATTATAATCAATGGAAATTTTTTGATAAGATTAATGAGACCAATAAAATATTTCCCTAATATTCTCAAGTGTTGATAATACATGAAGTAGGAATATAATATCTAGGTTTTGGAACTGTATAAATAGTAAAAGTGGGTAAAAGTTCAAACTAAAAGAATAAGTGTTAGTTGGAAATCCCAATGATGTTTCTTCATGTGTCTATTCAAGATCATTTAAAACTAAAGGTGTTATTAGGAACCAGGAGTAATGATTATATAAGTATTGAATTTTTCAGAATACCTGATGAAGTTTGAGAAACTCCATGGAATTTTTATGTTTGGTGTCTTTGTTATTAAAATTAATTCTTCAGTTTTGAAGGTTATATGATACCAAATTTATACTTTACAGGTTTTGTAAACATACAGGAGTTCAAAATCAAGGTAAAATGGTATAGATTATAGTTTTAATTCAAATAATGAAACAAAGAGTTGTCACATCACTGATTTGAAGGTAAATATATGTATCTTAGTAAATTGTGTGTATAGTTATCTCATTTTTATTATATGATAAGAAAAAAAAATTATCAAATTGTGGTTATGAATAATATGAGATAATATATAGGGTTTATAATTCATCATTTTCTATAACATGTTTTTTAAATAAGAAAAATATAAAAAAAAAATTATCGTTGCAAAAAGTGTTTCATCCTGATGTTTGTTAAAATATGAGGGGAAACATTTTTTTCATCCATAATTGATGTATTTTACAAAATAAAGTCTTATATTCAAATAAAATTCTCAAAACTCATTGAATACCATATATGATATAGAAATAATAGTTTATTTATTGAATATTTCAACTTATAGGAAATAATATTTATTTCCAAAACATAAAGGACATTTTTAATCTTAGCAAGATCTTATAAAGAAAATATATTTTCTAAGAGTCTAGTGATAGTATGATTAAACTTATAGAAGTTTAAATTTAATAAATAAATAATTAAAGATATATATATTAATAGTGATTTACATTTTATATCCTAAATATTTGAGGATATTTTATAGTAAATAAAAATATAAAAGTTGTATTTAGTTACCTTGAGAAAGTTAATATCACTATTTTATAAATTATTATGTCATTTAAGTTAAAATTTTATTTTTATTTAAAATCATAAAATAGTTTTAGGGTACTATGGTAAATAAAATTTTAAATATTTATATACATTCACTATAATAAAATGAATGTCACTTTTGGATGTGGTGGTAAGTAATAATGTAAATAGTTATATTATTTACTAGAATGTTTCAAGGAAATTTTTAATGGAACATTTTCTAATAATGATGATGATTTTATAATTATAAATTTTTATTAGAATAAAAAATAACTTTACATCTTAACATTTATGTCTTAGAGTTGATAATTTTAAATATATTCAAGTAGTTGAGAATTAGGAATATGTTTCCTAAATATGACAATTATTTAAACATGATTTTTTATAGATAATGATCACTAAAGAGTTTAGTGGGAGGGTTTTATAAGATAGTAACATAATTATGTGTAAATAATTGCACATATATGTAATGATTTAACAAAACCCCATAAATTGTAGTAAATATAAGGTTTGCCTATCAGTCTATCATATATAATATGATAGACATGTGCTTATATATGGTTTTGTTAAGTATTCATAAATAGTTTGAGAATATAAGATTTAATATATAAATGGAAATATCCAAATTATCATTATTTAATTTTGAATTGATATATATATATATATATATATATATATATATTAATATACATTTCATTAAATATAATTGTAATTGACATCTAAAAGTACAACTTTAAGTTATTTCAAATTGATGTTCAACGTGAATTATTATAGGTTATGGTGAAATATTAAGGTTTGAGTGAGTAGGGTTCTTGTATAAGATATAGAATATGGACATAAGGCATAAAAAAGTATCTTTTTATGCTAGATGAACCACCAAGTATACCACATAGAGTGTAATATACTATTTATTTAGTATACAAAGGGTGAATGGAAAATATTTGAACTCCCCACTACATGAGGTTGGTGAGATACCTAGTATGAGACCTTTATACTTTGATACCTTTATTTCACAATCCTTGAGTCATATATAATTTTGGGGTGGTTATGTTTGTTTCTGATCATGTCATTTATTGTAGCTCAACTAAGATGGTATTTTTCCTCTCTTATGACAAGTATGACATATGGTCCCTTAATTAAGATAGACTAGTGAGTGTGTGATAACACCTAGAGAGTACATATGTAGTTATTATCTATATAGATTATGGTAATGTGATGTGTTCACCCATACAGGTTAATAACATGTGATATATTCACCAACTTGTTTAGTATATACTTTGAGATTCAAGAACATATGAATTGGCTATATGGGATTGACACACTTTGTTCCCCTTAGTCACTCAATGTCTTGGGAAAAGTGAATATATAATAATGCACTCTGGCATGTGATGTGGATTGTGGATATAGGTATAGAGATACATATATTTTATGTAGATCATGCTAGATCCCTTTGTAGCTTGAGTACCATTGGTTCTTTACTAGAGGTCACTCTTTTCTTATATTAATGGATCAATAAATTCATATTTTTTGTAAATCCTATAAATTCTAGTGGTATAAAAAATTTTGTTTGACTAAATAGGTATTAATTTTGATTTAAATATATAATATAAAAAAATTATAGTTCATGTAAATTATTTTGGGATAGGTATTTACAAAGTATTACATATTATGTGATATAATTTGAAGTTGATGACAGATTTCCAAAAGTATATTGGAATATATCTAAAATAATTTTGGATATTATTTAATAAGTTATCATATGTAATATAATATATAGTGAAATGTTACATAATTCTTTTAGGCTTTAGTATAAGTGGGAGATTGAAGAAGGTATTCCCCAAAACATTTTTGCATGTAATGTAATCTGCTAAGTCATATTTTTTTACAAGGATATTTTCAACAATGTTATACTTATACCACTAGAAAATAATAAGGTATGATTATTTATATTATATAATAGTGTTATCATATAATAAAATATAATCTGACAATAATATTTATGGGTGTATGAATGATAAGAGTTATCATTCGAGAAGATCCTCTACATGGGCTATCATTAAGAACTATTTCATAAGATGAAATGCATGAGTGTACATTCTTTCATGAAAGGGTTTCATAAACTGGTCAAGGCATTTAATAATGTGTTATATTGAATGAGTAAATAAAATATCACTTGAGGATCATCCTAGATGTATATTTAATGGGGACTACTGCCATGAGATGGTGTATGAAAGTATACATAATCCACGACTAAAACATTCTCACACCTAATGCTCTCTTTATTTTTCTACCATTACACTTTTAGGTTTTAGCATATCTTGGTCAGAAGTGGAATCCCACTCAAATGGTGAGTTATTTAGAAATCAATGGATATCTTTGGAGAAGTAATAGTGTATGGATTCATCTTATTGATCACCATCAATCCCAGATGAAGATGTTGCAGTGGAAAAAATAGTGTAAGGTACACATTCATGATTTATTAAATTATAGTTTTTATGGGTTTCATTTATCCATTATGGAGATCTTGGTTTGTATTTATTTAATTTTTTCCATTATGTATGAAAAATATTATTATATCCCTTAAAAACATATAAATATCTATGTTATACAACATAAATATGTTTTGTTTTTAGGGATTGTGATTATTGACTCAGGTGTCCACACTACTATGGCTCATGAATTATTTTATGCCAAAATCCTTATGTCAGGATTCATGATTTATGACCCATGTTATATATATTTTTTATTTTCTTATGTTTTATTAATTCTCCTTGATTATATTCGCATACCCATGTTTTTATATTATTCCCACTTATAATCTTAGATATTTATCGCTTATGTTCACCTTTTATTGAGAATATGATCTCACCCTTTAATATATTTCCATTCCCCATGGTATTAAGAAGATTATTTTGTATGAAATATCTATATCAATATCATGTGTAAAGATTATTTGCATTATATTTTTATGGGTGTTTGAAAAATAAGTTTGTTATGTATCTAGTCTCCAAAAACACTAAACCTATAGGTTTTGGGGTGTAATTTATTATGAGATGTAATAAATATTCATGTAAAATAAAGTATTATGATTTTATGTTATGATTGGGGTATATCAGTTTGTATCAAAATATGGTTTAATTATTTTTTGGATTTGGTTCTGAAGAATTAGAGGATGGGAATTAAAACAACCTATATTTAACCAAAATTTATTTTTAATGAACCAAAAATTTCATAGGTTTAAATGAAGGTGTAAAAAATTAGAAAATATTAGTATTGATTTTCCTTATCATGTTATTACAAATTCTAGATATTATTACTCGATGCTGACACTAACATTTTTGGTTTTAGGTAATAGTTGGAACCATGAGGAATTGGGTAAACAATGAGAATAATGTACATTGTAATTATTTCCCTAATGAGTAACCAAATTGGATGGGAGCTAGAGTAAAAACTCTCATGGTGTTTATCACCCTGCTTTCTCAAGCTATGAATAATAAAAAAACAATTCAAACTCCCAAACACAAAAAGGAAGAACTCTCCATTGATTCTTTCGGACAAAAATGTCCATCCTCCTTTAGTGGGTCTTCTAATCTATTAATTACTAAGTAGTTAATTAACATAGTATAAAATATATTTTTCATATTCAAGTACTTGGAGCATGAAAAGGTTATTTTATCCATATATCATTTGAATAGTAAGGTAGATAAATGGTGGGCCCTAATCAATAATACAAGGAAATAGGAAGAAATCAACTCCATAGAATATGTGGTTTTTTAAAATTTATTTTTAAATAAATATTTTCCTTGAACTCTTCACAATAAAATGGAGAGGGGATTTCTAGAGATAAAACAAAATGAGGTTAAATCCATTGGTACCTATGAATAAAACACCACATGAATTGAAAGGTATTCATTTGGTTTTATCCAGACACTAAAAAATTTTATCAATAAGGGAATATAGTTAAAATTAATAAATTGTTTGACATGCTCTTAATTTTGGAAACTAATTTGGAGACTCGCATTATTCTCACAATTTTGGGGGAAATAATTGAAAAATGAACTTTCAAGGAAACTAAAATGATAAAAAAAACTATTTAGGAAAGAAGGTTCAACTTCTTAAATGTTAAAAATTTAGAAATAAGCATGATGGAATTACATGAAAGGAATATATAAATGATTTAAGTGTGGAAGATAAGTCCATCTAGAACATGAATACTGAAGAGATATGAAAAGTACAACCAATGAAATTAATGGAAAAGAAGTGCATCCTAATACATCACCCACACTTCAATGATTCAATTGTAATTAGTATGGACATTATGCTAACCAATGAATAAATCCAAGGGTTAATGGTGAAAATTGGTATCAATAACCTCTAAATCCAAGGTAGGAAGGGAAAGCCTATGTAATCACAACTATGTAAGTGGTTTGTGATAATGAAATGGTAAAAGTTATACTCATAAACCACTCATGAACTGAAAAAATTATTATTTGATTCTAAATATACCCACTCCTTTATATCTATTTTTTTCAAATTTCATCAAATCATCACCATAATGAATAGATATTGAAATATCAATGAAAACTCTTAGTGGTATGATGATTTAATCCCAATTATATAACTCAAATATGATTGAAGTTTGTGGGAATGTGAATTCTAAAAATCATATTATTCTCCCTTAAGTCAAATTTTAGGTGATTTTGGGCATGGATTATCTCACTCTACATATATACCATATTATGTTTTAGGATAGAGAAGTTATATTTCATATCCCAAATCATTCTATGATCGTCTATTGGTGAAAGGATCAATATAAACTCCTTGTGGGAATTACATCCCTTATATTTATCTTAATACCCAATCATGAGGGATATATAGCTCAAATGGTTGGGGAAACTCTATATTTAAGATATATCTATTTTTTTAGAATTTATTTATGTATTTCCAGAAGTGTTTCCTATAATTCAGCCAAATCATGAGGTTGACTTTTCTATAGACTCGTACCTAGTATTATGATTATATAAAAGACTCCTTATAGAAGGCCCCTATTATCTTATAGTAATTGAAAAAACAAATCCAATATAATTTGTATGATTGTTTTATATAGAATTTGTTTTCAAGATTTAGTGCACCAATACTCTTTGTTAAGATAAAATATGGATCATTCTATCTCCACATTGATTATCCTTAACTTAAAATCATCACGATAAAGAATAAATAACCTATACCATGTATTAATGAATTTTTTTATTAATAATGAGGGACTCAGAACTTATAAAATATTTATCTTCAATATAGATATCACAAATTAATTTTGAAATATAGGACAGACCCATGATAGATTTTTGTACAGGATATGGACACTATGGATTCATAGCGATGTCATTGACACCTACAAATTCCCATAATATCTTTATGGATCTAATTATTAGATTATTTAGATATTTCCTCAATAAATTCTTGTTATTATTTATAGATGATATTATCACATATTACAAGATCATGTAAGGTCATGAAGATCATTTAAGGGTTGTATTGAATACCTTGGGAAAGAAGAAATTGTATTTCAAATTTATCAAGTGTGAATTTTGGATACATAATGTAGTATTTTTGGGTTATGTAATCATAATAAAGTGTATATCTATGTATCCTTCAAAGATATAGGAATTTAAGGATGGTGTAAACTAACCACTATAAATGACATCTGTAATTTTATTGGATTTTCCATATACTACTGGTGCTTTTTGAGAAATTGTTCGTGATTGTCAAATCCAGTAACCAAGTTATCTTGGAAGGGTGTAAAGTTACTTTGGGAAGATGAATGTGAATAAAAATTTCAATTTTATTAAGATAAGGTTGATCACTACACCATTACTCACACTAACCTATAATGAAGAAGGGTTTTTTATATACAATAATGCATCAAACAATGTATTGGGATGATTATTTATAAAAAATAAACAAAATTAGTTTACGAATCATTCTAATTAAAGTTCCATGATGAAAATTAGTATTCAAATGATTTGGAGCTATCATTCATAAAATTTTCATTAAATATATTTTTGAATTATCTCTACAGTGAAAAGTGTGATATATAGACTAACCGCAAGAGCTTAAAGTATAAATTCACACAGAATAAGTTGAAAATGTTCCAATGTATATGGATGGAGTTGATTAAGGACTATAAATGCTTGATGAATTACCCCCACAGGAAGGTGAAAATTTTTATTGATTCTCTACACATTAAATATCATTAAACTTTATCCATGATGAGGATTGAGAGAGACCCAAAACTCAAGGATTTTCAGAGGATGGGACTTAAAATCATCTAGGAATGGTTTAAATAATATATTTCTAAATTTATTTCTCAACCAAGCATCCATGTAAATACAAATGAATAATATAAAGTTTATATGGTTTTGTGGAATAATTTAAGGAATATTCTAGAGTTAAACCATGAAATTGATTGAATTATAAGATTTAGAAATTGAATATGTGCCCCTTTAATAATGAAATTGAATAATGATCTATTTAATGATGAACATAAATCATTATTATCTATATATCCTATAATAATAAAGATTTATAGAGATATAAAAGTGAATTTATGGTAGGAAAACATGAAGAGAGAGATTAAAGAGTATAAATGTTAATGCTTTGTATTCTAGGAAGTAAAGGTATAATGATAAAATTCTAAGGGGATGATACAACCATTACACATACCTATATGAAAATGGGTGAACATCCCCATGGATTTTTTATAGTCCTTATTAAGACATCTAAAGGTTATAATTCCATTTAGGTTGTAGTTTACCTGCTTATGAATTTTGAATAATTCATTTCTATTCAAGAATATTTATAAATTTATCAACTTTCTAGTACATGCATAATTGGAGTGGTAAGGCTACATGGAGTACCATATTCCATTATATTAGATTGGGATCCATGGTTTACCTTGATATTCTAGATAATTATTCAATAAGAATTAAATATAGGGTTGATCCTTAATAGTGCTTATTATCATAATACTGATGGTAAATATAAATAGGTAATTAAAACTCTAAAAGATATGTTGAGATCTTTTCCAATTGATTTAAATGGAGGTTTGGATCAACACCTTCCCTTAGTAGAGTTCACATATAAAAAAATCCATTATTGCATTCTTATGTAACCATATTAGGATCTAAATAGGAATATGTGAAGAACTCCAATATGTTGGTATGAATTTAGATAGTGCAATGTTATGCTACTATATCTTTCTCAATAAATGTTAGAGAAGATACAAAACATTAATTGGTAAAGTAAGGTTGTAAAAATTTGACAGAAGAGTTGTGTTGATAACCATCAATGATATTTTGGGATTGAAGTCAGAGACAAGGTATCCTTTTAAATAGAACTATGAAATAGGGTTATGAGATTCAATAATAATGGAAATTTTATTCTTAGATACATTTTACCTTTTATAATCCATGATTATGGGGGTGGTATATTATTATCTTTCAATTCCACTAAACCTTTCCCAAGTGTATGATTTGTTCCATGTATCACTAATTGAGGAAGTACATAGTTGATCCATAAAATTTACTAAAGTCAAAGTTTTTACTATAAGAAAATTATCTCTCTTATGAGGAACAATATTTTGAAATCTTGGATCGTAGAGATAAAGTACAATGAAATAAGACTACTAACCTAGTTAAAGTTCTCTGAAGGAATCATAAGTTGGAGGAAGAAATGTGGGGTCCTAAAAATGTAATGAGTCAGAAGCACCCAATTTTTTTATTATATAATGAAATTTAAATGGATAAATTATTTTTATGGAGTATAATGTGACAGTCCATGATTTTAGTATATCTTTCCCAATAAATAAATATTTTTTATTTGATAGATTATGGTACATGAGACACTGAACTAAAATAATCAATGCTATATTTAACACCCCAATATTTTACAGTATATATATTTTAAAAAAATTTAATCTCATTGATAAATTTTAGTGTATGAAACCCCTATATTCTAAAATTTTAACAATGTGTTCAATATCATATATAACATGCAACAACAAGCTTAAACAGCCCACAAAATATATTATTTAATTATGACCATTATAACATAACCATTTAATTTGCGGTATGAATAGGATTAAAAACTTTATGAAATATTTATAAAGTTACTAAAAAATATAAATTTGTTAAAAAAGTTCTTAATAAATGATAACTGACTTTTAATAATAACATTTTATTCTATAAAAATGTTTCCTTCAAAAATGATTTTTATTGATTTTTACGAGAAAATATTATAATTAATTTTTTATCTTTTTGAAATATTATTTTATAAAATTAAAATAATTTTTTAAATCAAAATATTAATATTAACATAAGGTGAAATTTTGGTATTTTTCAGAAAATATTGACTTTTCAGTGAATAGTGAAAAATAACAATTTTTGGTAAAATTGTCACTTATTTTAATAAAATAACTAATTTAAAAGAACCATTATTATTTTAATATTTTTTAAAAGTAAAAAATTATTATTTAGTTATATTTAATTCAATTAGTTACATTGAAATAATCTTTATACAACATTTTAATATAAGGTTATTTTGAGGCTTTAAAACACTTTTTTCTGAAAACTGTTTTAAAGTGTGTAATGTTTCTCCATTTTAACTAATTAAAATAACTACTAATGAAGAATTATTTAAATTAAATTTATTTATTATATATCTAAATATATGAATTTAAATCCATCTCATGATGATTACTAGTCATATAGTTAATATAAGATCATCTTATGCATGAAAAATGCATTTCTTAAATACGTGTTTTTTGACACATCTGTGGGTTTTATTTTACATTAGATTATACAAATTATATGAATTTAATTCCATAAAAAGGATTAAATATTTAGATTCATAATAATTAATATTATATAATAAGTTCAACTTAATTTTTTATTATAATGATTAGTAAAGAGGATAGAATTCATTTACCATAATTAAGGTTAAAACAGGGTTTTTCACGTTACATACTCCAGTGTTAAAATTAATTCTCCAAAAAAATGAATTTTTATTTGATAAATTGGATATTATATTAATAATCATTCATTCCAAAATATATAATAATTTTCAATTGGTTTTATTCATAAATTATTAATTACTTAGGTTGAAAAAACTAGTTACCTTAGTGAAAACTAAAAAAGTAGATTTAAATAAACTTAGAGGATAAGGGAATAAAATGTATAATAAATTCTTATTTTTATGTTTTATAGGTGTTTATAAACCTTAAATTCCCTCCACTCCATTATTTTTAAATTTTTGAGGAACTTGGGGTGAGAGTGACTTCCCATTATTCAATAGGTTTGAGTATTTACAAAAATGTCACTCCTCAATTACAAAAGGGAAATCCCTCCCCTTAATTTTTCACACCTATCATTAAATTTTCTTGAAAAAACATGATAAAATATCTCCCCATAAAAATTATCAAAATTATAGTGTTTTTTTCTAGGGAGGCCGCGTGCTCCGAACTGTTTGGGGGGAGGTGGGTTAAATGGAAACCTCCTTCCAGCTGACTCAAGTTAAATGTGGATGGCTACTGCATTCAAGGCATTATGCGAGGCGGTGGGGTTTTACGTGACTCAAGAGGTTCAGTTTACTTGGACTTTAGTCCTACCTTTGTTATGGGTAATTCATTGGGGGCGGAGTCCCGGGCACTTCTCACGAGGCTGATGGTTTGTAGGAGCAGGGGCTTTCTGGTGTCAGAGGTGGAGTCAGATTCAGAAGTTTTAGTCAAATATGTTTAGGGGTGGATGGACGCCCCTTGGGATCTTGCTTACATCATTAGGAGGTGTGCCTTGGAGAACAACCAAGTTTGGATCATGCTTCATATTTGGAGGGAGGGCAACTTCGTTGCGGATGCGCTTTCGAAGATTGGAAGTCCCGGGGACGAGGTTGTTGTCTATGGTAGTTTGGGCACTCTTCCTATCGAGTGTGGGGGTTTTGTGATTGGGGATTCTTTAGGTTTACATTAATTCCAACCTCCTTGAGTGTCTGGGATATTTTTTTCAGGCCTTGGCCTTTCTCCATTTGATGAAATAAAAAAAGCAATTGACAGTCAGTTGACTACCGCCTCGTGAACCGATGTGGCTCATTTTCTTTCTACACCTCTCACAATCAGATAAAATGATGGATTTAATTTATATATATAATATTTATGATTTAAATATAATTATTTAATTTTAATATCACATATACTTTTTAACTTTTCATTCTATTTAAAATATGATAATGTCGCTCGTGTGTACGACGGACTACCGCCTTGCGAAGTCGTGTGATTGATTTCTCACTTACACATTACATGTAATGTAATAAGGATAAATTTAATTAATATATGTGATATATATGAAATTATTTTATTCTATAAAATAATATGTCACCCACTTATTTTCCATTTCAACAGTCAAGGAAATGATAATGTTGTCCATACGTATGTATGGTCTACCGTCTCCACGAAGCGATATGATCCATTCTCCATGTTCAAATTTCAATAATGATTATGAAAATGTATCTAATGAAAAAAATTATAACATTAATATAATTCTATAGATAATTTAATGATATAATTTTTTCAGTAATCAGAACTTTCAAGTTAAAATGTGCCTGGTAAAAGAAGGCAGTTAACACACGAAACAGTAGTAATAATGAAATATAATTAATGAATAGGTGATAAGATGCCATAAAAGAATAATATATGATATTATAAATATTAATATATATATATATAATATGTGAATAAATTGTTTAAACCCATTATACATGAGGTTAAATCACATCCAACCAAAAGGAATCGTGAAGTAAGGTTTTTGTCCCAATTTTATTTCACTAAGTCATATTGTAATGGTATGCACCTAATTCATTTTAAATGGTGTATATAATAATAATTTTACATGTAATATCATGAATACATAATACTTAATCATATTTTAATTTTCAATTTGAATTATATTAACCAAGGGGATTTAAATTGAAAATTACCAAGTGTTAAAGAATTTCATAACTCAATTTCTTTTCATTGGGTTATATTACTTTTTCATTATATTTGATATTATTGGATTATGTGTGTAATTAATTTTATTATATTATGTTTTATTAAACTTTTTTTATGTGTATTTTCATTTAATACACATAACTAATTCATTGATTAATTCTCACTTCAACGTTATGATCATTGTAAGGGTTGCTCGTCTCAAATTGTCATCTTTGGTATATATGTCATGTTATACACCTATATTCTCTTATAAGGTGTATATAATTACCATTTGATATTTTATTTCATAAATTTATTAATATTCATGATATTAAATTTTTCATTTTATGATATTCCTTTTATGGGGTTTATGATTCAAAAGTTACCAAAGTTATAGAGATTTATGCTTCAATCTTGTTTTAATCAGGATTGTTTATACATAAATTTCCAATAATATAAAATATTTTATGATTGTATAATAAACCAATTTAATTTTATTATATTTTATTTAATCATTAATTTTTCAAGTAATATTGTCATTTTCCTCTCTTTGGTACTTAAAATGATTTAGAAAATTCTTTTAATAAATATTGACTTCATTTTTCTCTTTGGTTGGAAATAATTTTTCTTCCAAATCCGTGTTTTATAAAAAAAATTCCAAAAATGTTTTACTATTTTGTTTAAAGTAATTTTTACACATTATTGGGTTTTTTAAAAATGTTTTAAAATGAATTTTCCAATCATTTTCCAAACAAGTTAGTTTTTGACTTTTCTTACAACATTGTGAAAGGAATATTTATTTTTAACATACTCAGAATGAATAGAACCTTCTATAGTCATAACCACTAATTGATTTGAATATTTATTTAAAATTTTAAAAGTTTATTTTTAAAGAAACTGGTTTATTTAATATTATGTAATTTTTAATTTTTTAAAAGTGATTTTCAAATTGGAAATGTTATTTTCCTTAAGAATGTTTTTAAAGACCTTTTTATGATATTTCTATCCATCAACGACAACAACTGTTTATTTTATATATACTCCAATAGCCATATGTTTTAATGATATCATATTTATTCTTTCTCTGGATGGTTTATGATCATCTTGACTAGAAAAAGTATTGAAACTCTATTTCTTGATTAATTTTTGTAATCATTAACTTTCCATTAAAATATTCACTTTCTTATTATCATCATACATTAAATTTCTCCTAAATATCCATATTACTTATCATGTATATTCTTATTATATAAACTATATATCATTTCTTTATATGGTATTTTAGTTTGAAAGTTTTATGATTTACTGGGAAAACTTTTTTAAATAAGTATTCCTTACTCGATATAGAAATTTACTGATAATTCATATTGATCATGAATTAAATAGATCATTCTATATATGAGTAATGATTTTGGATAGGAAATTATAATAGGGTAATGATTATAGATAGTCCCTCAATGCATCGGTAGTCTCATGATATGAATCAGTTGGATAACCTTATTTAAATGGGTTTCTGGTGTATACCTACCCATCAATTAAATGATCTTAGTAAAAGGTATTGATGGTAAAGGTATCATGATGCCTTAGATCATGACATACAATATTAATCATTTCCTTCCTTAAGAATTAATTTATTATTATCCATGATATTATTGCATTGATATTATCCCTGAATTCATGATGTGCTCAATTTATTGAATACATGGAAAGTGTGTTCAGTTATTTTCCCTGCCAAATTGATTATGCCTTATCTAATCATACTAGTCATGTTTTTTGATTAAATAGAATGGGTTATAAAATATTTACCCTCCTATATTGATTATTCGTTATTGATCATGCTTTATTTACTCATGATAGCTTTTGTTTTATGTAACTCTTATAGATAATTTGAGCTCACACTTATATTTTTTCCCTTACTAGGAATCCAAGAAGTTTAATATAATTGATATGAAGCGATATCCTAGAGGGAATAATGATATTATATAAAAAAATTATGTTTTAATCATTATATTCATATATATTATGGGATTTACATATGTAACTAGTTTACCAAGATGACTAAACTCTTTAGTAATTTGGGATGTGATCACTTATATATTATGTAAATGTAATAAAGTAGATATTAGCTCTAGGCTATTGGGTTTGTGCTCATTATAGTTGGTGTCATGGAAAGTTTAGTATAATACTTGGGAACTAGATTTAAGAAATCATAGATTAGATAAAATAACCCTATGACTGACTTTGAGGATAATTATAAATATAGGATAACATCCTAAATTGTTTTATAAGGTATAGATTATGTTTTTTTGTTACCAATACATCCATGTCTAGATACTACAAGTGGGTGTGGTTTTGGAATAGATGAATCTTAGGGTAATAACCCCAAAAAGAGTTGGTTGAGTATATCTCAGACATCATTCTGGTGCATGGTGAGTGTGCTCTTACTGGGAACCTATTTTCACACTCTCAAGGGATATTCTTTGGAAAATTCACATTTTATCTATAAACCATTATGATAAATTAAATAATATAACCCATGAAAACCTATTATATTCCATAGTGATATGGGATAAATTAAAAGTTTCTTGGGATGATATGTATAAAGTTACTCATATGTTTAAAATCATAGGTACTCCTTTTTAGGTTTTAAATAATGGAATTTAAATATTATTAATATTATTTTTGGAGACATTTATGGTAAAACAAACCTTGGTATTAGTATGGTTTTTAGTAAAAAGTTATTCGAAGAATAGTGTCATTACCTTTAATGAACATAAATTCTAAAGTATTGATAAAAATTTGGGTTAATATGATCATTGATGTTAATAAAATTAAGATTATATGATTTTTTAGAATCATGATATCCATTATAATTTTATTTTAGTGATTTTGTCATAAAAATTCATCTTTAATTTTCATCGTTTGGAGTAAAATATGATATTGTGGGGGAAATTGATTAAAGAATGACATTTTACTTATTAAGTAAGTATATTTCCTTGTGTTACTAATGTAGATGGTAAATAAAACCCTAAAAATTAGGAAAGGGGTCTATAAATAAAATTTTTACTTGTTTTTTATAAATCTGTGGGTGATTCTGTTACAAAAAAATGGTATAATGTTATCTCATAAATGGTTATTCCTTCCAAATCCCTATTTTCACTTCCCACAAATGTTTCCCTATATGGAAATATATTTATTTTTTATTCTAGATGTATGTCATAATACACTCTCCCATTTATAATATGAAGTTTTATTATCCCTTTTTATGATGTGGTTTTTCAACAAAAAGAATTTTTAAATATCAAACCCTTTATTTCTGAGTGCGAGTTCAAATTCTGAGGATGCAATTTACTGAAGGTGGGATGAATATAACACCCCAATATTTTATAGTATATTTATTTAAAATAAATTTAATCTCTTATATATCTTTTATTACATTAAACCCTGATATTTTAAAATAATAACATTGTGTTTGATAGTGTATACGATACATAACAATGAACTTAAACGACCCACAAAATATATTATTTTAAATATGCTCATTATAACATAATTGTTGAATTAGTGGGTATGGATATGAATAAATAATTTATAAAATATATATATATATATATAATTCATACACAATATAAATTTATTTATGAATTCTTAATAAATAGGAACTGAACTTTTACTAAAGATATTTTATTCTATAAAAAACAGTTTCCTTCAAAAATGATTTTTATTTCTTTTTGTGAGAAAATATTATAATTATTTTTTAGATATTTTAAAAAAAATTATTTTATAAAATGAAAATAATTTTTGAAATTCACATATATATACTAACATAGGGTAAAATTTTTGGATTTTTCAAAAAATACTGATTTTTCTATGAATATTGAAAAATACCAATTTTTTTAAAACTATCACTTATTTTCATAAATTAAATAATTTAAAATTTACATTAATATTTTAATATTATTTAAAAGTAATATAATTATTATTTATTCATATTTAATTCTGTTAATTACATTTAAATCATATTTATAAATAATTTTAATATAAGTTTATTTTAAGGCTTTAAAACACTTTTTTATGAAAATTGTTTTAAAGTGCATAATGTTTCTCCATTTTAAATAATTAAAATAAATCTTAATGATAAATTATTTAAATGATATATATAGATTATATATCTAAATATATTTATATAAATCAATCTCAGGATTATTACTACTCATATAGTTAATATAAGAGCATCTTATTCTTGAAAATGCATTTCTTGAAAACTCGTTTTTCGACACGTCTGCAGGATTTATTCTAAATTAAATTCTTCCACTTCTGTGAATTGAATTTCATAAAATTTATTATATATTTTGAATCATAATAATTAATATTATATAATAATTTCAACTTAATTTTTTATCATAATGATTAGTAGAAACCTTAATATTTATTTACCACAATTTAGGTTAAAATGAGGTGTTGCACGTTACATGCGCTTGTGTTAAAATTAATTTTACACACACATGGTGTTTTTATTTGAAAAATTGGATTTCATATGAATATTCAGTGATTTTAAATTATATAATAAGGATAAATTTATTTTATGCTTAAATGGTTAATTACCAAGGTTAAAAAACTAGTTACCATGGTGAAAACTAAAAAGGTAAAAGTAAATAAACTTAGAGGATAAGGGAATAATATTTTTAGAAATATTTATTTTTATGTGGTGTAGGATGTTATTGACCTTAAATTACATACAATCCATTATTTTTCAATTTTGTGGTCACTTTTTGTGATAATGACTTTCCATTATTGAATAGTTTTGGGTATTTACAAAAATGCCACCCCTCCTCAATTATAAAAGAAAATTCCCTCCCCTCACTTATTCACCTCTAAAAACATTTTTATCGACATAACCATGAAATAATATCTTCCCAACACCCTTATCCACATTATATATCTTATTTTATTCCAAAAATACCAACCCTAATGTCTTTAAGATCAGATCCAAAGGTGGTTTCTCTAAGAGAAGGAAATCATATTAATGAAGCTCTTTCTTTTTCATTCTTCTTTTAAATCATCCAATTATATCATGAAAATTAAAATATAATAATACTAGTATATAAAATATACTAAGTTGTAATATATTAAGGTAAATACCTATATTTATCTCCTCTTCATTCAAATGGGAAACAAAATCATTGATCATGTGCACGTCAGACTACAACCTCACAAACCGATTTGACTCATTTTCTATCAACACCTCTCACGATTTGATATAATATAAGGACCCGGCCTTAAACATTACATAATATATCTATTTAAACTAGATTTAACTTATTTATGTTCCCAAATATCTTTTCAGTTTAGAGTTTTAGAAAGTTAGGACATAACTTATACATATCAACCCACAAGCATACAAAGTGGGTACCACTAAAACAATATCCATTTCTTCCAAAACATAAAATTTTTATCACAAAATGATTTCTTTGAAAAATATTCATAACATTTAAATTGAATTACTTATTTATATTACACATCCTTATAACCTATGAAAACATTTAAAAACATGGGATGAGCAAAAAAATCTTAGTAAGGGATATAAAAATAAGTAAAGAAACCATTAGTCCATGAATACATGTAATCATATGAAATCATTTTCACAAAGACATACTTATCACACATATACACTTACTTTGTGAAACATGAGATTTCAAAAAAAACATTAGATAACATATATAAAACCATAAAGTTATCTTGGGTAATTAATTACTAATTTTGTAACCCTTAGGGATACCGTATGATTTGTAACCCTCATGGCTACCTTACAATGTAACCCTCACAACTACCTTATGGTGTAACCATCGCAGTTACACTTGGAGTAACTATGCAGTCAACCGCCGAATTACACATACCTAATGAATTGGAGGAACATATAGGTATCACCCTTCATCATAAAAAATTCCCAAGATCCATAAAATAATAATAATACATGAATAATTGCATAAAACATTGCTTTTGAATTTTGTAAAAATAGAATTTTAAAGGAGGATTTTTAAAGGAATGTCCCTTACAAATATCATATAATTGAAGTGAGAATTAATAGAATGAAATTATTATGTGTATACACTGCAAATAAGAATAATAATACATAATATAAACAAAAATACATTACAAAAATATTATTATTACCATATAATCAATGAAGTGGAAGGATAACCCAAAGAATGAAAATTGGGTTAAGAATTTCTCTTACCTCGGGTTTATCTTACTTGAAACTTATTTAAGCCTCCTGCATAATGATTTAAATAGTGTTATTAATATTTTAAATAAACTTATTGATGTTTATAACACATTATATTATTATTTTATAACATAATTCCACCCATTAATTAATAATATTTTGTTCTTTCTATTGTTTCAGGTGCATTCTTTACATGGTTTCCATGGTTGGTTCGTAACGGATTTTCTTATTGAATGGAATTGAACCTATAGAAGTGGAATGAAATGATATTAATATGTTTCCAAAATATTTAATGGTTCCATAAATCATTTTGGTTATATGGTATTAGGATAAATCATTTGATAAATTATTAGTGATATCCGTTTAGATCATTTTAGTGGTTCTTTGACAATCACGAACTAGTTTCATTATATAACATAATATTATGTATATATGTTAAATCAAAAACATGAAAGAGGATATATAATGAACTTTAAAATCTTTTTCAACCATTAAAATGCTTTTATAACTAGTTTTTAAGGAAGTAATGAATAATGAAAACACATCGTCCATGATTTTGGTAAATCAGTACATTATAGACGGTATTTTTATTTTTTAGAATAAGATGAAGAGGAGAGGAAGAATGCTGATTAATTTTTTTCATAAACATGATAAAAAAATAGAATATATATAATAATGTATTTAACATTCCTCTTGGATAAAGGTAGGTTAAGATGTTATAAGAGAAGAAAATAATTGAAATGAAAACACAAGAAAATGAAAGAGGATCTTTACCTCTTGATCTCTTCTCCTTGAGATCCTCTTTAAGACATTTGGTTTGGGCCTTTTGGTGAGACCAGTAGGTCTTGGATGTGAAGAATAGCCTTGATAATTGGATTGGGAAAAATTTAGAAAATTCTCAAAGCTTTAGAGGTGTTAGGGGAAGAGAGGGTGAGGGTGGTATTTATAGTGAAAGTGAGGGAGTTTTTAATTAATTTCAAAGGACACCTCATTAGTAGTATTTGAAAAACCATGAGCTTTACCATGGTTTTTTCCCATGGTATTTTCCACTTGGTAAACCTCATATCATATTTTAATCCTCAAGATTCAACCAGAATGATTACATCATTATTACATCATTATGATGTCATTAAACACCTGAAAACATAAAATTGTATTTTTTTTTTTACTATTCACCAAAAATTCAACTATCTCATAAAAATACCAAAAACCATTTTTAAACATGTAGAATTAAAAAATGAACTCCATTTTTGGAAAATAATTTTCTAAATATTATTAATTTAATTTTTAAATAAAATCAAAATTTATTCAAAAAATAACAATTTTAAAACTATAACTGATTTTATAACACCTTGAAAATTTAATCAAGGTCTCATTATCTTATAACCTTAAGAAAATAAAATAATATTATTATTTATTATTAATAAGGGTCATATTAATATTCATATTACTATTCATAAGGTTATGTTATTATTCACCAAAAAAACAAGTTGGTTATATCAGACTCCAAATAACTTACTGATCATAACCGTAGATGATAATTTTTTGAAATTCAAATCATAAAAGTAGAAAAATTATGTTTAATATAAATTTTATAACTATCTACATTAAACAAAGTTTCATGCATTTCAATTTATTTTTAAAACCTTGGGGTGTTACATATAATGATGGAATTAATTTGTATGTATAATATTTATGATATAATTATACTTATTTAATTTTAATATCTCATAAACCTTCTTACTTTACATTCTGTTTAAAATATGATAATGTCACTCGTGTGTACGGTGGACTACCACCTCACGAGGTGATGTGATTTGTTTTTCTATTACACTTTACATGGAAGGTAATAAGTATAGATTTAATGAATATATGTGATATATATGACATGGTATTGATTTTGAAGAATTAATATATCACCCAATTCCTTACCCTTTCACATGTTAAGTAAATTTTAACATCACTAATATGTACATACGGCCTACAGTCTCCACAAAGCGATGTGATCCATTCTCCATGTTCAAATTTCAATTATGATTATGAAAATGAATATAATGAAAAAAATGATATTTATATCATTCATATAATTTTAGAGATAATGAAAATATATAATATGATCAAGAATTATAACTTTTATGTTAAAACATGCATGAGAAAACAAGGAAGTTAACACCTAAAACTTTAGTAATAATGACTAGTTATTATTGAACAGGTAATAAGATGTTATAAAAGGATCATAAATGATATTCTAAATATTAATAAAGTTATTTTATAAGTTAATAACATGTATAAAACCATTAAAATTAGGTGAAATCATGTTAAACCCAAAGGAAGTGTCGGGTGAGGGATTTTGTCTCAATTTCCTTTTGTTGATACATATTGTTATGTTATGTATATAATTTATTTTATATAATGTATATACTACCCCTTTTACATTTAATATCATGAATCATTAATACATAATGGTATTTTAGGTTTTATTTTAATTATTCCATCCAAGGGGGTTTTACTTGAAAATTACCAAGTGGTGATGAATTTCATGATTCGATTTATTTTCATTGGGTTATATTAATTTTTCATTGTCTTTGATATTATTAGATTATGTTTGTAATGACTTTTGATTATATTATATTGAATTCACACTTGTTTTATGTGTATTTACATCTGATTCACATAATCTATTCATTTATTATTTCTCACTTCAACGTTATGATCATTGTAAGGGTTGGTCATCTCAAATTGTCTTTCTTGAGACATATGTCATGTTATACAAATATCTTCTTTTATGATGTGTATTTAATACCCCATTCATATGTTATAAAATGAATATATTTATATTCATGGTATTTAATGTTTCATTTTATGTTATTCCTCTCATGGGGTTTATGATTCAAAAGTTACCAAAGTGTTTTAGATTTATGTTTCAATATCATTTTAATTCGGGTTGTTTATACATTAATTTCTATTAAAGGAAATTATTTGATCATTGTCTAATAAAACCTTTTAATTTTATTTTATTCGGGTTATTTGGGAATTTTTTAAGTAATAATAACATTTTCCACTACTTGGTACTTAAAATTATTGAGAAAATGTTTTTAATAAAATCTGACTTCATTTCTCTCATTGGTTGAAAATCATTTTCCTTAAAAATATAAGTTTTCTAAAAAAATTAGAAAAATTTTTAACTATGATTGTTTAAAATTATTTTTATACATAATTTTATTTTATTTTTAAAAATCAATCTTCTTGTCATTTTCCAAAAAAAAGTTACTTTTTAACTTTTCTTATAAAAAATGTGAATTGAATCTTTGTTTTTAAAATACTCAGCTTGAAAGGAACCTTATGATGTCATGATCAATCATTAACTCAGTGAATATTAGATAATACCACATAGTAAAATCAAAGGTTATAATGTACCCAACTTATATGAATTAAGTTCAATAGAAAATCATAACTCAGTGAATGAAATTCGAGTTACCAGAAAATACTTACTATTGGGGAAACAACTGAATCAATAAACACTCAAATAAGGGAAAATAATTTTTCTATAAAATCCTATGAATTATAAGGATTGTTATAAAAATAAATCAATGGGTAGTAAATACACCATACAAAGGAAAAAAACCACACAACATAAAAAAGTCTCAAGGATTTAAAGTGTGAGACAAAGAACTCTTACAACTTGAGTATCATTTTAATCAAAACCACATGAAAGACTGGGATTGTAATTAAACATAAAATGAAATTATTAAATGATAATTCATGATATTATATTTCAAATATGATGTATATACACTAAATAAAATAAATTAGGTGTATAGTACCATACATATCCCAAAAAGAGGAATTTGAGACAAAAACCCTTACCTTGTATTCCCACTTACTCGACCATGATCTAAAATCTTATATAATGATCATAAATATCATAATCACTTATCAAAAAACATAATATAAACATAATATATTTTTATAATTATTTTATAACCATATTTTATAAATATATTAAACTATTATAGTTTATTTCTATTATTAGATGTTTGAACTTTTGGTTGTTTTTTTCATAAAAAATTCACAAAGAAGGGATAAATTATCACTAAATAGTTTCAAGTTAATAATTCATAGATAATTAAATATAGAATAATAATTTTTTTCAATTATTAAATAAGTCCCACTTTCTTTAGGTGAAATACTTGAATACAACTTTTGAAAATGGAAATCACGATGAACTAGTTTTTGACCTGTTTAACAATCGAAAGGTGATATATTAATAAATATTTTAAATATTAAGAAAAATATTCAAAAATGAATAAAAAATGTTAAATATATCATTATTACATGATATTAACATTGTATTTCATCCCAAAATCAGTTATGAAATAATCGTTATAACATCGTTTACATAGGCGATTAAATCGACCCAAACTGTTACATGTTATAATGATTTAATAAGAGATGGATGTATTTAGATAATGATAATGTGACATAATAAGATTAAAATTGTAAAAAATTTAATATATCCTCATTAAATCCATTCTAGAAACCATCAATGGTGTGTGGTGATGAATAATGAAATTCATCGTTCAACGAGGCGATCATCCTCACATACACACAATTAACAATACCATTTCTCAATGAATGGATAGGATGATAATATTTGAAAAATGATATTTTCACAATTTAGTTAAAGAAATATAAAATATATTTATTCATAAAATCCATCATTAACACTATCCTTTATGGGATGTTATGAAAAATGAACAACATCACTTCGTGTAGGTGGTAGTCACCACGTACACACGATCGATGTTTTAGTTTTTCTTATAGAATGGAATGAATAATTGTTGATTAATTAATATAATGAAATATAATTATACTAATTATACTTAATTAATTATATTAATTTGTTTATATAAGTTTAGTATAGTAAAAATTTATAAGGAAACACTAAGAAAAAATGGATACTCACGTCTGGGACTTGTTTTTTCTCTAGGAATTCCCCATTGAAATGAAGCCATTATGATAACTAGTAGTGATCAGAGGATTTTTGAAGTGTGATAGGGATATAGTAGTAGAAATTTGGAATATTTTAAGGATAAATTAAAAGGTATGGTGAGTATTTTAGTGGTGGAAGTGTTAGCTTTTTATAAGTGAATAGAAGGGTAGTTTAGAAAGTTACCATTACATTTTCAATAATGTAATGTCACTATTCAAAGGTAAATGTATCCAAAATGGATAAAAGTGATTTTGGGTGGAAAAAAATCCTATAAACTCATTTTATATAAAACAGTGAGTTTTTTAGGATTTTTTCTTTTAACTTTCTAATTTTTACCCTAATTTACTTTTACCTTGGAAATTAATTTTTAAAAAAATAATTAATTTTAATGAAAAACATTAATATTGAAAATTTTAACTAATTTGAAAATTATTATTTAAAATTTGTAAATAATTTTATCAAATAATATTTCTAGGGGTTTGAAGAGTTAATTTTAATATTAGCGTACATAACGTGTAAAAAACAGTTTTTAGAAAAATTGTGTTTTTATGCTTAAAAATTATGTGTAAGCCATAGTTATTAAAATTATGGATTCCCATGACATAAATTGGTTTATTATTAAACAAATAAAAGTTATTAGGATTTAATGAAAAGCTAAAATATAACATAACCTTGAAAATATTTGATTTAAAGAAAAGATCAAAAACATTTTTTAAAAACTAAAATTTTAATTTAGTTCAAAAAATGTTGGAAATAGGATCTATAAGCTCAAAGAATATATTAAAATTCATAATTTTATTCTCAAAAATAAATTTTTTATTACCTAAAAGTGTTTTTAATATTCTAGGATATGATTACTATAGCATCCCTCCTTTTTATAACATAACTTTTCATTACAATTTACGAACAGAGGATCTTTAAAGTCTAGTGTCTTGGAAATCAGGGACATAGAACATGAAAACCACATAAAAAATTCTTCTAATCTACTTGTAAGGCTTCATCATATGTTCATCCTATGTACAAAAACTACATCTCATATCCTGGAGACATACATCAAAGTAAAGGGTGAGCAGAAGGCCCAGTAAGGGAAACAAGAGAAACATTTTACATGTGAACTTGAGATACATCAATAAAGTCATGATAAATAAATTTAAGGAATGAGAAAGAGATCATTAGGCATATCATAATAAAAATAAAGTGTTTCATAACTTGAAGATGTGGCTACAACATTTAACTTATACTATCATTTTCGTATCACCAAGGTCCATCCCCAAGGTGTCATTAAAAAATTACCAAGGTTATTCACTAAGGTATCGTTAAAATGGTCATCTCTAGAGATTAAGTCATTACCCAATGCATTGGAGCGCTATCAGGGCGCACCCTTAATTTTTATTTATTATAATGTGATCCACATATATCATCATCAAACATTTCATAAATAACCCATATAGCATAAAAGAAATGGATTTCATTTCATAATCATAACGTTTTAAAAACTGCTTTAAAGACATGATATTTATGTCACTTTAAATCCACGGAAAAAGAAAAGTGGGTTTCATGTATGTAAATCCCAGAATTAAAATAGAAAATTTTGATATATATGTGAATACCCCTATAGAAGAAATATCTTTGAGTATTCACTTAATAAAATAAAATAATTTGAGAAAACGAGAAAGACAATTTGAGACTAAAATTCTGCAGCATAACGGCTATGTTACAGGGTTTTAGAAAACATTGAAAAGAGAAGGGACATGGGTCACCCACTCATAAATGATCCATAAAATAGTAGAGGGACAGAATATAAAGGATTTAAGAACATGGTAATGAAATTTTAAAAATATACCATGTGAAATGAAGACTTGAAAGGAAGACAAAAATAAGATTTCTCTTATGAAAATTCGGCAGCCTAACAACGTTACTTAAAACTTCAAAAAATGAATTGATGAGATCAAATAGGGTCTCTAATCATATGAAAATAAAAAGGAAATTATGATAGATAAATAAGATCATACCCCAACATAAGAAAAGTAACTTGAAAGAAATGACATGAAAATAGAACTTGAAAAATGAGAAGGGTGGAAGAATCCCTTACAAAAATTCGGCAGCCTAACGGCGCCACTTAAACATTCATAAAATGAAATGATGAGAGTAATAGGGGATATATCATAATATGATCATGTAAATGGAAGTAATAGGAATATAAAAGAACATCCCCCAATAAAAGAACATGGGCCTTAAATGAAATGACATACAAAAGAGTACTTTAAAAGAAAGAAAGAGGTAGGATCCCTTACAAAAATTTGGCAGCCTAATGGCGCCACTTAAACATTCATAAAATGAAATGATGAGAGAAAGAGGGGGTCTCTCATCATATGAGAATGAAAAGTACAGTAATATGAATATAAAATAACACCCCCAACATAAGAACATGGGGCTTAAAAGAAATGACATAAACGAGAGTACTTGAAAAAAAAAAGAGGTAGGATCCCTTACAAAAATTTGACAGCCTAACGGTGCCATTTAAACATTCTTAAAATGAATTGACGAGAGTAAGAGGGGGTCTCTCATAATATGAACATAAAAATTACAGTAATTTGAATATAAAATAACATCCTCCAACATATGAACATGGAGCATAAAAGAAATGACGTAAAAGAGAGTACTTGAAATGAAGGAGAGAGGTAGGATCCCTTACCTTGAAGAGTAACTTCGAAATCTTGAAGTTTGGGACCTTGGGAGGCTTGAGAGCACCTTGGGAGGACTCCTTGGGAGGTAAGGAGACTAGAACTTCATTTAGGAGGATTTTTTAATGAAAAGGATGAGAGAATGGCTTGGTATTTATAGGGGAAGTGAGGGAACAAGGCATTAATGTCCAAGGGACACCTCATTGCTGATATTGGCAAAACCATGGGCTTGCCCATGGTATTTGCCCATGGTATTGGCCACTTGGGACACCTCATACCTTATCTTACTATTCATAAGTCGAAAAGAATTATCTCATAATTACTACATCCTTAATGATGTCATTAAACACTTGAAACTCAAAAACTGTATTTTCACTATTCACCAAAAATTCAACTTTCTCGAAAAAATCCCAAAATTTCACCTTAACCAAATATCGATGCTCTGATTTCAAAAATGAACTCCATTTTATGAAAATAATTTTCTAAAAATTTTTAATTTAATTTTTATATAAAAACACTATTCACTGAAAATTCATTTTTTTTCAGAAAAATCCCTAAAAATCACCATAACCTAATATCGATGCTCTGAATTCAAAAATGAACTCCATTTTATAATAATAATTTTCTAAATATTTTTAATTTAATTTTTAATTAAAAAAACTATTCACCCGAAAAAAAACTAATACTTGACTAATAATTTCTAAAACAGTTATTTACCTATTTTATTGAATCACATTACTTTATCAAGGTGCCTAAATTATATTAATACTTTCTTTAAATGAGATTACTAATCCATTTGGTCACATTACTAATCCTAAGCGTAAAATCGCTATTCATAATTTACTATTCATTAAAAATTAAGTTGATCTTATTAGACTCTAAATTTCTTACTGAACATAACTGTAGAAGACCATTTTTTGAAAATCATTACACATTATTAATTATTTAAGGTTTACATAAATATTTTTAGAAAATATCCTTTTTCTAAAATTCATCAATAATATGCATAATATATTTATCTAGATATATGAAAATTCACAAACTTCACCATAAGAATACATCACAATATTTATTTAAATCAATGGATTACACAAGGTAGTTACGGTCTCATTACATAACCCCTTATAACACCAGCATAGGACCTAAGAGTAAGGTGTGCTAGGGTGATAGAATCTTGGGGTGGCTCAGCCAACATTGCCCGATTAGTGATTTCTATCAGCTTGAACTTCTCGCGAAGGCGATTCCATTCCAGCTTCACATGATGAAGTTCGGCTTGGGTTTGGTCCATAGCAAAGCCCAAAGGTGCTACCTCCTTCCCGCGTTCCGTCAGATGGGCTTCGATCGGCCCGAGACTACTGGATGGGGCCATCAAATCTTCTTTCTATATTAATTAATCAAGATCACTTGTATTTATAGACAATAATTGCAACATTTAGCTTCCAATAGTCATATTGACCAACGGTCATATAACAGTCGAAACCCAATGGTCTTATTTTAATTATACTCGTTTTATTAAATGAAATAGTTTTGTTGAGTATAAAATAAAATAACACGCAAAGTTAGGAAACAAAATTTATTCAAAATTTCGGGTCGTTACATTATTCCCCCCTTAAGAAATTGCATCCTCGCAATTTAAAAAAATTGGGCTTGGAAATTTCGTTGAAAGTCCCACATCGGAAAAAGAGTCAGTAAAAAATTATTTTAAAAGAAAGAAAGGGAGGTACAATGGTCACCCGAGTTAACCCATACTAGGATTCCATGTTGGGAAACATGGATATGGAAGAGAAACCAAAGGGTCATGTTCTGATGGAGAGTGATAGAAAATATGATTAAGAGAAATTTAACCACAAGAAAATCACAAACTTGTGATGTGTATAAACAGTATTTGATTACCCAGTAGGAAACGTAAACCAACAACGTTTTTGTTTTACGTTCCTCTTCATAATTTTGAGGAATTAATTTACTACATAGAATAAAAACATAATAAAATATATTTACCTTCAAGTAGAGTTTCATCCTTTAATAAGTTTCTACCAAAACTAATCTTTTCTCCAAATGATGAGCATTCAAAAAGACTTGGTCACATCAAAAGCACAAGAATCATCTTCTAGAGAGTCACATAATCCACAAAAAGAGAACTATATATTTCCCTTATATTTAGAAATCCACTAAAACCAAAATGGTTAGTATGAGATCATATAATCCCCAAAAAGGATAATCCTTTATAAAAAAATACTACTATTAATCTCCAAAATTCAACAAATAGTACCCAAAGTTTAAGAAAGAACATTCAATACACAATCATCCTTATAATTCATCAAAATAATCCAAACTAAGATTGAAACCCAAAACTAAGAAGGATTTAATCACATAGTCTTCCACAATAAATCTTAACATTTATCTCCAAATAACATCGACTATTCTTAAAGTCTCATACTAAAGTATAATTAACCTAATCACATATTCTCTATGCTTGGTTAATCATTTTCCATAAATAACCCAAATCACCATATGTCCACAATAAATATAAAGATTCTTACAAAATAAAATTTTCAACCATTCCTCCACAAATAAAATCATGTAGTATTTTATTTTCCTTAGGCATATAGTACTCCAAAAGAGAAAACATCGTCCAAAATAACCATTATCATTTAATCACCAAATCATTTTCCTATACAAAGGATATCAATTTGATAAAACATAAGTTTCCAAAATCAACTTATTCTTGATCCATAAAAATATCAGGTGCATTAGTCAGTCTGAAGGGCATAACAACAAACTCATAATGCCCATATCTTGATTGGAAGGCAGTTTTTGGAATATCATCATTCTTCACCCTCAATTGATGATAACCAGAACGAAGATCAATCTTAGAGAAGAATTGAGTCCCATGAAGTTGGTCAAATAATTCATAAATTCTTGGAAGAGAGTATTTGTTCTTCACTGTGATCTCATTCAGTTCTCTATAATCAATGCATAGCTGCATCGATCCATCCTTCTTATTCACAAAGAGAACCGGTGCTCCCCAAGGAGACACACTTGGTTGGATAAACCTATTCTCCAAAAGATCTTGGAGTTGTTTCCTTAATTCCTCCATCTCCACATTTTCCATCCTATAGGGGGTCTTTGACATCGGATGAGATCTAGGTACGAGTTCAATGGAGAACTCTACCTCTCTTTCTGGGGGAGGTCCGGCTAACTCCTTAGGAAATACATCAACTTATTCCTAGACGATGGGGGAATTTTCTAAAAGAATAAATCTTTCATGAGAAACTTATTTCATTTACGAATCTTTTAACTAAAAGGAATTTATTTCTTAAAACTTCATGCTTAGACAATTACATTTTTCTATAATTCCTTCATAATGATTAATAAAAATCTTGCGATTAACCAAACATATCCCCGGGAGTGTCGTAACCATGAGTGCAGCAAGGCCTGTTGTTGTGTACCAGTTCCCGTTCGAGCCTTGCTCAAAGCGGTGTTTTTAGGTTTTACCCCTATGTACATCTGTGCCAGAGCCACCTCTACCTACTCGTATCCAGACAGAAATGTATTTTCTTGATAAACCACTTACTCAATACTCACCAAAATACCAGGAAGATTTCCTATATTTAAACGTTTCTATAGGGTTCTTCCTAAAGTTTTAATATCCTAATTTCCATAAATAACTAAACTATCCTTTGATACCAATTATAGCATCCCTCCTTTTTATAACATAACTTTTCATTACAATTTACAAACAGAGGATCTTTAAAGTCTAGTGTCTTGGAAATCAGGGACATAAAACCTGAAAACCACATAAAAAATTCTTATAATCCACTTGTAAGGCTTCATCATATGTTCATCCTATGTACAAAAACTGCATCTCGTATCCTGGAGACATACATCAAAGTAAAGGGTGAGCAGAAGGCCCAGTAAGGGAAACAAGAGAAACATTTTACATGTGAACTTGAGATACATCAATAAAGTCGTGATAAATAACTTTAAGGCATGAGAAAGAGATCATGAGGAATATCATAATAAAAATAATGTGTTTTATAACTTGAAGATATGGCTACAACATTTAACATAGACAGTCATTTCTGTATCACCAAGGTCCATCCCCAAGGTGTCATTGAAAAATTACCAAGGTTATTCACCAAGGTATCGTAAAAATGGTCATCTCTAGAGATTAAGTCTTTACCCAATGCATTGGAGCACTATCAGGGCGCACCCTTAATTTGTCTTTATTATCATGTGAGACACATATATCATCATCAAACATTTCATAAATAACTCATATAGCATAAAATAAATGGGTTTTATTTCATTAAAAACTGTTTAAAGACGTGATCTTTATGTCACTTTAAACCCACAGAAAAAGGAAAGCGGGTTTCATGTATGTAAATCCCAGAATTAAAATAGAACATTTTGATATATATGTGAATACCACTGTAGAAGAAAGATATTTGAGTATTCACTTAATAAAATAAAAGAATTTGATAAGAAGAGAAAGACATTTTGAGACGAAAATTCTGTAGCATAACGGCTATGTTACAGGGTTTTAGAAAACATTGAAAAGGTATGGGACATGGGTCACCCACTCATAAATGATCCATAAAACAGTAGGGGGACAGAATATAAATTATTTAAGAACATGGTAATGAAATTTGAAATATATACCATATGAAATAAAGAACTTGAAAGGAAGACAAAAATAAGATTTCTCTTATGAAAATTCGGCAGCCTAACAGCATTACTTAAAACTTCAAAAAATGAATTGATGAGATCAAATAGGGTCTCTCATCATATGAACATAAAAAGGACAGTATGATATATATAGAAGATCATACCCCAACATAAGAAAAGGAACTTAAAATAAATGACATGAAAATAGAACTTGAAAAATGAGAAGGGTGGAAGAATCCTTTACAAAAATTCGGCAGCCAAACGGTGTCACTTAAACATTCATAAAACGAAATGATGAGACTAAGAGGGGATATCTCATCAAATAATCATGAAAAGGGTAGTGATAGGAATATAAGAAACATCCCCAAACATAAGAACATGGGGATTAAATGAAATGACATACAAAAGAGTACTTGAAAAGAAAGAGAGAGGTAGGATCCCTTACAAAAATTCGGCAGCCTAACGGCGCCACTTAAACATTCATAAAATGAAATGATGAGAGAAAGAGGGGGTCTCTAATCATATGAACATGAAAAGGACAGTAATATGAATATAAAAAGACACCCCCAACATAATAACATGGGTCTTAAAAGAAATGACATCAACGAGAGTACTTGAAAAGAAAAAGATAGGTAGGATCCCTTACAAAAATTCGGCAGCCTAACGGTGCCACTTAAACATTTTTAAAATGAATTGATGAGAGCAAGAGGGGGTATCTCATCATATGAACATACAAATTACAGTAATTTGAATATAAAATAACAATCTCCAACATATGAACATGGAGCATAAAAGAAATGATGTAAAAGAGAGTACTTGAAATGAAGGAGAGAGGTAGGATCCCTTACCTTGAAGAGTAACTTCGAAATCTTGAAGTTTGGGACCTTGGGAGGCTTGTGGGCACCTTGTGAGGACTCCTTGGGAAGTAAAGAGACCATAACTTCATTGAGGGGGATTTTGGAATGGAAAGGCTGAGAGAATGGCTTGGTATTTATAGGGGAAGTGAGGGGACAAGGCATTAATGGCCAAGGGACACCTCATTGGTGATATTGGAAAAACCATGGGCTTGACCATGGTATTTGACCATGGTATTGGTCACTTGGGACACCTCATACCTTATCTTACTATTCATAATTCGACCAGAATTATTTCATAATTACTACATCCTTAATGATGTCATTAAACACCCGAAACTCCAAAACTATATTTTTACTATTCACCGAAAATTCAACTTTCTCAGAAAAATCCCAAAATTTCACCTTGACCAAATATTGATGCTCTGATTTCAAAAATGAACTTCATTTTATGAAAATAATTTTCTAAATATTTTTAATTTTATTTTTATATAAAAACACTATTCACTGAAAATTCATTTTTTCAGAAAAATCCTCAAAAATCACCATAACCTAATATCGATGCTCTAAATTCAAAAATGAAATCCATTTTATAAAAATATTTTTCTAAATATTTTTAATTTAATTTTTAATTAAAAAACACTATTCACTCGAAAAAACTAATACTTGACTAATAATTTCTGAAACAGTTATTTACCTATTTTATTGAATCACATTACTTAAACAAGGTGCCTAAATTATATTAATACATTCTTTAAATTAGATTACTAATTCATTTGGTCGCATTACTAATCCTAAGCGTAAAATCACTATTCATAATTTATTATTCGTCAAAAATTAAGTTGATCTTATTAGACTCTAAATTTCTTACTGAACATAATTGTAGAAGACCATTTTTTGAAAATCATTACACATTATTAATTATTTAAGGTTTACATAAATATTTTTAAAAAATATCCTTTTTCTAAAATTCATCAATAATATGCATAATATATTTATCTGGATATTTGAAAATTCACAAACTTTACCATAAGAATACATCACAATTTTTATTTAAATCAATGGATTACACAAGGCAGTTACGGTCTCGTTACATAACCCCTTATAAAACCAGCATATGACCTAAGAGTAAGGTGTGCTAGGGTGATAGAATCTTGGGGCGGCTCGGCCAACATTGCCCGAGTAGTGATTTCTATCAGCTTGAACTTCTCGTGAAGGCGATTCCGTTCCAGCTTCACACGATGAAGTTCGGCTTGGGTTTGGTCCAGAGCAAAGCCCAAAGGTGCTACCTCCTTCCCGAGTTTTGTCAGATGGGCTTTGATCGGCCTGAGACTACTGGATGGGGTCATCGAATCTTCTTTCTATATTAATTAATCAAGATCACTTGTATTTATAGACAATAATCGCAACATTTAGTTTCCAATAGTCATATTGACCAACGGTCATATAACAGTCGAAACCCAACGGTCTTATTTTAATTATAGTCATTTTATTAAATGAAATAGTTTTGTTGAGTATAAAATAAAATAACACACAAAGTTAGGAAACAAAATTTATTCGAAATTTCAAGTCGTTACATTCTTCCCCCCTTAAGAAATTGCTTCCTCACAATTTAAAAAAATTGGTCTTGGAAATTTTTTGAAAGTCCCACATCGGAAAAATAGTCAGTAAAATTATTACTTTAAAAGAAAGAAAGGGAGGTACAATGGTCATCCGAGTTAACTCATACTAGGATTCCATGTAGGGACACATGGATATGGAAGAGAAAACAAAGGGTTATGTTCTGATGGAGAGTGATAGAAAACATGATTAGGAGAAAGTTAACCACCAGAAAATCACAAACTTATGATGTGTGTAAACGGTCTTTGATTACCCAGTAGGAAACGTAAACCAACAACGTTTTTTTTTACGTTCCTTTTCATAATTTTGAGGATTTCATTTACTACATAGAATAAAAACATAAGAAAATATACTTACCATCAAGTAGAGTTTTATCCTTTAATAAGTTTCTACCAAAACTAATCTTTTCTCCAAACGATGAGCATTCAAAAAGACTTGGTCACATCAAAAGCACAAGAATCATCTTCTAGAGAGTCACATAATCCACAAAAGGATAACTATATATTTCCCTTGTATTTAGACATCCACTAAAACCAAAATGGTTAGTATGAGATTATATAATCCCCAAAAAGGATAATCCTTTATACAAAATACTACTATTAATCTCCAAAATTCAACAAATAGTACCCAGAGTTTAAGAAGGACCATTCAATACACAATCGTCCTTGTAATTCATCAAAATAATCCAAACTGAGATTGAAACCCAAAACTAAGAAGGATTTAATCACATAGTCTTCCACAATAAATCTTAACATTTATCTCCAAATAACATCGACTACTCTTAAAGTCTCATACTAAAATGTAATTATCCTAATCACATATTCTCTATGCTAGGTTAATAATTTTCCAGAAATAACCCAAATCACCATATGTCCAAAATAAATATAAAGATTCTTATAAAATAAAATTTTCAACCATTCCTCCACAAATAAAATCCTGTAGTATTTTATTTTCCTTAGGCATATAGTACTCCAAAAGAGAAAACATCGTCCAAAATAACCTTTATCATTTAATCACCACATCATTTTCCTATACAAAGGATATCCATTTGATAAAACATAAGTTTCCAAAATCAACTTATTCTTGATCCATAAAAATAATAGGTGCATTAGTTAGTCTGAAGGGCATAACATCAACTCATAATGCTCATATCTTGATTGGAATGCATTTTTTGGAATATCATCATTCTTCACCCTCAATTGATGATAACCAGAATGAAGATCAATCTTAGAGAAGAATTGAGTCCCATAAATTTGGTCAAATAAGTCATCAATTCTTGGAAGAGAGTATTTGTTCTTCACTGTGATCTCATTCAGTTCTTTATAATCAATGCATAGCTGCATCGATCCATCCTTCTTATTCACAAAGAGAATTGGTGCTCCACAAGGAGACACACTTGGTTGGATAAACTCATTCTCCAAAAGATCGTGGAGTTCTTTCTTTAATTCTGTTAGCTCCACATTTTACATCCTATAGGGGTTCTTTGACATCAGATGAGATCCAGGTATGAGTTCAATGGAGAACTCTACCTCTCTTTCTGGGGGAGGTCCGGGTAACTCCTCAGGAAATACGTCAACGTATTCCTAGATGATGGGGGCATTTTCTAAAAGAATAAATCCTTCATAAGAAACTTATTTCATTTACGAATATTTTAACTAAAAGGAATTTATGTCTTAAAACTTCATGCTTAGACAATTACATTTTTCTATAATTCCTTCATAATGATTCATAAAATGCTTGCGATTAACCAAACATATCCCCCAGGTGTGTCGTAACTAAGAGTGCAGCAAGACCCGTTGTCATATACCAGTTCCCGTTCGAGCCTTGCTCAAAGCGGTGTTTTTGGGTTTTACCCCTATATACATTTGTGCCAGATTCACCTCTACCTACTCGTATCCTGACAGAGATGTATTTTCTTGATAAACCACTTACTCAATACTCACCAAAAAACCAGGAAGATTTCCTATATTTAAACTTTTCTATAGGGTTATTCCTAAAGTTTTCATATCCTAATTTCCATAAATAACTAAACTATCTTTTGATACCAACTATAGCATCCCGTGTTTTTATAACATAACTTTTCATTACAATTTACAAATAGAGGATCTTTAAAGTCTAGTGTCTTGGAAATCGGGGACATAGAACATGAAAACCACATAAAACATTCGTCTAATCCACTTGTAAGGCTTCATCATATGTTCATCCTATATACAAAAATTGCATCTCATATCCTGGAGACATACATCAAAGTAAAGGGTGAGCAGAAGGCCCAATAAGGGAAACAAGAGAAACATTTTACATGTGAACTTGAGATACATCAATAAAGTCATGATAAATAACTTTAAGGCATGATAAAGAGATCATGAGGCATATCATAATAAAAATAACATGTTTCATAACTTGAAGATGTGGATACAACATTTAACATAGACAATCATTTCCGTATCACCAAGGTCCATCCCCAAGATGTCATTAAAATTTTACCAAGGTTATTCACCAAGGTATCGTTAAAATGGTCATCTCTAGAGATTAAGTCTTTACCCAATGCATCGAAGCGCTGTCAAGGTGCACCCTTAATTTGTCTTTATTATCATGTGAGACACATATATCATCATCAAACATTTCATAAATAACCCATATAGCATAAAAGAAATGGTTTTCATTTCATAATCATAACGTTTTAAAAACTGCTTTAAAGACATGATCTTTATGTCACTTTAAACCCACGGAAAAAGAAAAGTGGGTTTCATGTATGTAAATCCCAGAATTAAAATAGAACATTTTGATATATATGTGAATACCCCTGTAGTAGAAAGATTTTTGAGTATTCACTTAATAAAATAAAAGAATTTGAGAAGAAGAGAAAGACATTTTGAGACGAAAATTCTGCAGCATAACGGCTATGTTACAAGGTTTTAGAAAACATTGAAAAGAGATGGGACATGGGTCACCCACTCATAAATGATCCATAAAACAGTAAGGGGCAGAATATAAAGGATTTAAAAACATGGTTATGAAATTTGAAAGATATACCATATGAAATGAAGAACTTGAAAAGAAGACAAAAATAAGATTTCTCTTATGAAAATTCAGCATCCTAACAGCGTTACTTAAAACTTCAAAAAATGAATTGATGAGATCAAATGTCATATTAACATAAAAAGGAAAGTATGATAGATATAGAAGATCATACCCCAACATAAGAAAAGGAACTTGAAAGAAATGACATGAAAATAGAACTTGAAAAATGAGAAGGGTGGAAGAATCCCTTACAAAAATCTGGCAGCCTAACGGCGCCACTTAAACATTCATAAAACGAAATGATGAGAGTAAGAGGGGATCTCTCGTCATATGATCATGAAAAGGGCAGTAATAAGAATATAAAAGAACATCCCCCAACATAAGAACATGGGGCTTAAATGAAATGACATATAAAAGAGTACTTGAAAAGAAAGAGAGAGGTAGGATCCCTTACAAAAATTCGGCAGTCTAACGACGCCACTTAAACATTCATAAAATAAAATGATGAGAGAAAGAGGGGGTCTCTCATCATATGAACATGAAAAGGACAGTAATATGAATATAAAAGAACACCCCCAACATAAGAACATGGGGCTTAAAAGGAATGACATAAACGAGAGTACTTGAAAAGAAAGAGAGAGGTAGGATCTCTTACAAAAATTTGGCAGCCTAACGGCGCCACTTAAACATTTTTAAAATGAATTGATGAGAGCAAGAGGGGGTCTCTCATCATATGAACATACAAATTACAGTAAGTTGAATATAGAAGAACATCCTCCAACATATGAACATGGAGCATAAAAGAAATGACATAAAAGAGAGTACTTGAAATGAAGGAGAGAGGTAGGATCTCTTACCTTGAAGAGTAACTTCGAAATCTTGAAGTTTGGGACCTTGGGAGGCTTGAGGGCACCTTGGGAGGACTCCTTCAGAGGTAAGAAGACCAGAACTTCGTTGAGGGAGATTTTGGAATGGAAAGGATGAGAGAATTGCTTGGTATTTATAGGGGAAGTGAGGGGACAAGGCATTAATGGCCAAAGGACACCTCATTGGTGGTATTGGCAAAACCATGGGTTTGCCCATGGTATTGGCCACTTGGGACACCTCATACCTTATCTTACTATTCATAAGTTGACCAGAATCATTGCATAATTATTACATCCTTAATGATGTCATTAAACACCCGAAACTCAAAAACTGTATTTTCACTATTCACCGAAAATTCAACTTATTCAGGAAAAATCCCAAAATTTCACCTTAACCAAATATCGATGCTCTGATTTCAAAAATTAACTTCATTTTATGAAAATAATTTTCTAAATATTTTTAATTTAATTTTTATATAAAAACACTATTCACTGAAAATTCATTTTTTTCAGAAAAATCCCCAAAAAACACCATAACCTAATATCGATGCTCTGAATTCAAAAATGAACTCCATTTTATAAAAATAATTTTCTAAATATTTTTAATTTAATTTTTAATTAAAAAACACTATTCACCCGAAAAAAACTAATACTTGACTAATAATTTCTGAAACAGTTATTTACATATTTTATTGAATCACATTACTTAATCAATGTGCCTAAATTATATTAATACTTTCTTTAAATGAGATTACTAATCCATTTGGTCACATTACTAATCATAAGCGTAAAATCACTATTCATAATTTACTATTCGTCAAAAATTAAGTTGATCTTATTAGACTATAAATTTTTTACTGAAGATAACTGTAGAAGACTATTTTTTGAAAATCATTACACATTATTAATTATTTAAGGTTTACATAAATATTTTTAAAAAATATCCTTTTTCTAAAATTCATCAATAATATGCATAATATATTTATCTGGATATTTGAAAATTCACAAACTTCGCCATAAGAAGACATCACAATTTTTATTTAAATCAATGGATTACACAAGGCAGTAACGGTCTCGTTACATAACCCCTTATAACACCAGCATAGGACCTAAGAGTAAGGTGTGATAGGGTGATAGAATCTTAGGGCGGCTCGACCAACATTGCCCGAGTAGTGATTTCTATTAGCTTGAACTTCTCGCGAAGGCGATTCCGTTCCAGCTTCACACGATGAAGTTCGGCTTGGGTTTGGTTCAGAGCAAAGCCCAAATGTGCTACCTCCTTCCCGAGTTCCGTCAGATGAGCTTTGGTCGGCCCGAGACTACTGGAAGGGGTCATCGAATCTTCTTTCTATATTAATTAATCAAGATCACTTGTATTTATAGACAATAATTGCAACATTTAGTTTTCAATAGTCATATTAACCAATGGTCATATAACAGTCGAAACCCAACGGTCTTATTTTAATTATACTCATTTTATTAAATGAAATAGTTTTGTTGAGTATAAAATAAAATAACACACAAAGTTAGGAAACAAAATTTATTCAAAATTTCGGGTCGTTACAATTACATAATGATAAAATCATAAAAATTATAATTTTTTCCAAAACAATATTTTTTGACTAAAAAAATATTTTTATAAAAAAATCCAAAATTAATACTTAGTAAATTTTGATTTGAGGAATTAAAAATGATTTTTATTTTTTCAAATTTATATTGTAAAATTTACAAATTTTATATTTGAAAAAAATATATAACATAATGAATAAGACTTTTATTGATAATAAACCTTTTCAATGTTAACTCATATTAATTATTTATCTTCTAAAGGTAAAAAATTTTAATGGTTTACAAACTTATTTTTTTTAGATTTTTTAATAGTGTTATTATAATTTTTTTTTGGTTTTTTTATGTTTGGTGTAGCGTGTAATGAAAGTTATCGAACATAACATCTATTCTATAAGGATTAGAATTTCATGTTGTTACACCACGTCTTGCTCCTCTCTTACTTATCGTTGCACCAAGTTCATCTTTCACCTAAAAAGACATGGTCAATGCGGCTGTGTCAAAAGGCACTTTTTAAAGTTATTCATGGATTTTCTAGAGAATTATCATTCTCTTATTCTCTTTAAAGGATCAATAATAGTATTAAAATCCCCTATGATGAACCAAGGTGCTTTCCCCATATCAAACTATGATAGAGAATGCCAAAGATCGGGTCACAACCTAACCCACTGGGACCCTCCTAATCGGTGATGAGCTAAGTGTTACTACCGTTACTAATAATAACTATGATTTCTAAACTATATATGACTAACTAAACTACTTAATAAATAACATATTTTAAACGAAATAAAAAGAATTCAATTAAAAAAATAAATAACTTTAAAATAAATAAGAAAAAATACCTTTAAATGATGATTCACAAGAAACGCAAACTTCTTTTAAGTCACCGGATCCACCGCGCATAAAGAAAATTTTTTCTAGAGAGAGAGAGCTTAGAATGTAGAGAGAATGAAGAATTTCAAAATGAGAGGGATGGGGGGATTTGAAGTGAGGAAGATGGGGGGTGCTACCCTTTTATAGGGCATTAAGTGAAAGGTGGTCGTAGGGGGCGCCTTTCGCTTTTACCGTAGACGAAAAGAGCACACCCCTGACCGCTTTTTGCTTTTTCTTTAGGTGAAAGGTGCGCCACTCCCGGCACCCTTTGTCACGTCACCGATCCGGGGCAATGCGACCGGGAGGAGAAAAGCACCCCCAACTGCTTTTCATGCAAATTTTTTTAAAAAAAAATTAACCTACACACATTAAAAAACACACACACAAAAAACTCCAATTCTTACTAATGATTTTATAAAATAAAAAGCATCACATCCTTCCGAAGATGGTATCATTCGGATGATTACAGTCACAAACCGACGCACCATCAAAGGAAAGATCGGTAGAGCCAATTGTTACTTTGTTGTTGGGAAGGCGGAATTGAGAAACTCCTCGTCTTCCAGGGAGATGTGCAGATTCTGGCTCCTCATCAAGAACCCCATAGCTTCCCCGTCGAATTCCACCAGGGATGCCACCTTTATCAGCTCGGGTAGATCCCCTATACGATCATCCTCGTCCCACAGCAGCCCGGTCGATATTGTTTCTGAAAATTGGGTGGCGAATTCCATGGCACTTCTCTTCCGCCCAGAATCCATCTTCCGCGTGAACAGCTTTGAACCCTCCTTGTCCCACCTCACCATCCGACTGTCATCCACCCTGATGACCTCCCCGGAAGACAACCCCAGGCTGCAGCTCACCAGAATTGGCTCCGCCGTCTCAAAAACAGCGAGGCCGAGGAGGCGCCTGACGATTTCATGCCTCCGCCCTGCTTCCATCCCGACGGAGGGGTTGTTTAGGAAGCCAAGGATGAGTGAGAACAGCTCCTTCTTCCACGCCCCCCTCACCTGCTTCAACTCAACGGCGGGAGGAAGGGACAATTCTTCAACTCTGACAGCCTTGGATATGGGGCTGATCCCGATCTGGCCATAAACCTCACGCAGTTTCCGGCGGCTGAGGGAAGGCAGGCCCGCCTGAGGTTCCCAGACAAATATGGGGCGGGGAGAAGGCCCGGCGAAGATCTCTTTTAGGTGGAGATCATCAGCCAGGAAGACATCTTTCTTGTCGCCCAACCAAACCTTCTGCCTGGATCCAGATTCAGTAGGCAGTTTTGCTAATGTATCCGCAACGAATTTCTTCATGGTTGAATTAAGGTTCTCCCAGCTCTCAGCAACCCGTGCCCAAAAGGCACGACACCTCTCTACTGACAAATGTTGGTCGCCGGAACCTTCCCAATCCTTCCACAGGCCGAGGTGATCGCGGAGTGAAGGCTTGGATCGAACTTTAAGCGCACGGGAGAAGAAGCCCCATAGTTTATTATCGTAGTGTGCATCTAAAAGGATAAAACGCTCAGAGAAGAGACCGCCCTGGTCATGGACAACACATTCTTCAGGACCAACCCACTCCCCATTGTCCCATCCTTTCGGGATCCAAATCTTCTTTCCACCCTTCTGATCAGGTTTCCACTTGAATTCGCTGAGATAGTTATAGATCCGTGCTATAGTAGTGAATTCCTTGTGAGATTTGAGGGAGTCAGCTAGCAGCTTGCAGCCTTCTTCCACATCAACAGTCACTCCAATTGCATGGAGCTCCAGTCTGTACTGAGAAATGAATGAGCCATAGAATTCTTCATCGATGAAAGGACCATCAGTGCGCTGCAAAAACCCTTCCCATTTCTCACTGAACAGTAAGGCTTTGTTTGGGGCCAAATACCCAAAATGGGTTTTCACCCATTCCTTTGATACCCTGGATAAGAAATCAGGGGCAGAGGCTACCCACCTTGGCTGCAACATTCTGATGCATTCCAGTAATGACAAAACACTTGCAGGGGATATGGAGGCAGGGTCTTGTGGGAAACAAAGGTTCCTAGCAACAAAGCCTAGGCCATGCTTAAAGTCTACCGTAACTCCGAGACTCTTCAGCTCATCCTTGTATTCATGTATTTCTTTGCCATAATAATCGTAACTGTCATCGATGTAGGAAAGCACCGACGTTGGGGGAATGGATATCCACTCTGGCCCAGAGAGTATGCACTCCTTGGGGCATCGGTATTGACCAATCTGGGTCCTTAACCATTGTACCTCTTTAATGCATTTCATAAGATCTTCTGGGAAGCTATGCTCTCCCTTCAACCGTCTGAAACAAGCCAGAAATGGAAGAGCATGTTCTTTCCTTATTGAAGAGGATGATGCCTCCTGCCTGAAATGAGAAGCTAATCGTTTGCAAGCGTCCTCAAAATCTACGACCACACCAGTTTTCTTCAACTCATTTTTGAAAGAGGCAATTTGGTATCCATAGAAGCCCTCATCGACCAAGGGGAAACTGTCAAACACCTGCAAAAGACAGCCCCATTCAGGATTAAACATAAAACATTCGCCTGGGGACCTATAGCCTTGTTTTGTCTTCAAGCAATCCTTGTTTTGAAGTGCCTGAGTAATCTTGTTAGATGACCCATATTGTTGAAGGCATTGTAGAATCAAAAGAAAAGCATCAGCAGCAGAAGGATTAAAGTGAGGTGAAGATTTTAAATTGTCAATAACTAGCTGGTAATTTTTGTTAAACCCGACAACCACACCTAGCAACTTTAGTTCATCCCTGTATGAACGAATCTCTTCACCATAGTAATCCTCATCGATGAAAGGTATGTCACTGATTTGTTTGGCGGCAGTCCAGCCATGATCAAACAAGACCGATGCCTCGGGGGATTTGTCACCCCGGAGAGTCTTCAACCATCGCCCGTTTTTTATGCTATTGATAAAAGCTTCAACAGAAACCATCCTGGATCTTAAGAATCTGATGAAATTAAGTATTGAATAGACATCGCCCATGGTTAAGAAAGAGGAACCTGCCATTTTCATAAAATGTTCTCCAATATAGTGACAGACGTCTTCAAATTCAAACCTCACTCCAATTTGACGCAGCACCTCCCTATACTGAAGGATTTGATAATCATAGAATCCCTCATCAATCAAAGGAATGTCAACAAGAACTGACCCATCATCGAGAAGATTTCCCCATTGTGAAGAGCTCACAAATGTTTGAGATGGGGGATTGTATGCGGGAATTCTGTTCACATAAACCTTCAACCAGCTTCCCTGTTTTAAAGATGATAGAAACCTACCTGGAACTCTGTTGTGCCCCTTGGCATAAATCCACCCCAAAAGCTCTAATGCACTTTTCTTGGTGAGTGGAGTTGAGAAGGTAGGAATTACAGCATTAGGGAAAGGGAGACTGGGAATATCAGATGCCCCAACCTGCCTTTTGAGGAAATCTATGAGCTCACCCCTATAAGTCCACATGCCTGCAAAATTGCTAGGCTGAAGATAACACTCTCCAAGTTCCACATAGCCTTCTAACTTCCATGGATTAAAATCAAACAGTTGAGCCCATCTGCTTCCTTCAGCAGGAAGAAGAACCCCATTCCTTTGAGTATATACATAATCATGGATATCTACAATCGGCATTTTGGAACACAATCTACTGACCTCATGCGCATTCAAATGCCCATTTATATCCGAATGATACAAAAAGTGCATGTATGTAATTGCTAGGTTCCAATCATCACCAAGTGCATTACTGATGTCAACAGCATACTCAAACACTCCATAAGAAGTGACTTTAGCCTCAGATGAGAGCCAATCCAGGAGCGCCTGACTTTGAGAAGAGGAAGAAATGGCCTCTTGTGTTAGCTTGGGTAAAGAAAAATGCCTTGATACATTGTTGAATTCTTTGGCCCAATCAATGAGCCATGAGATGGAGGAGGAATCACAAGCCATAAAAAGGCTAGTTCCACCACGTGCAGATGCTGCTGCATTTATGCTGCAAAGTGACACTTGGAAGTTGAGATTGACATACTTCATTAAGGGTATGCTCTTGATACTGGTTTTCTGGAATTTTGAACTCCAATTCGTAGCAAGGAATACTAGAAGCTGCACATAAACATCATCCGACAAACCATGCACTATGTTTGAGCTTTTAATGCATGTCACATACCACTCACTATGGACAAATTGAACTCCTAAATAATTAAGGATATCATCAAATCTTTTGTCAAATGAGGAACTCAAGATTTTAGTTCCATAAGAAGAGAGATTGTGCAACTGTATTCCTTGGTGTCGAGCTTTACTTAGGATATTCCAGAAAGAAGGCGTCAGTCTGAAAACTTCACAAGGCTTACCAAAAAAACTCTGATCCATGTATGGCTCACAAGGAATTATATCTTCCACAAGCAGCTTCGCTTTGATCGTATGCGGGATGAGATTCAATTGTGGATAACAAGAGTTGTTGATTGGTAAAAACCTAAACATGTTAGGGAGGTTAAATATTGGGGCATTTTTCATCTCAACAACCAATGATTTGAATGCATTGATGAATGCAGAGGGGACACAGCCAAGAATCCCTTTGTTCCACTTGTTATCAAATAGAATAGTTTCCCTCGAAGATGTCAAAAGGAAATCAGCTTGCATGATGAAGGGGAAATTTGTAATCATCTCTGTGGGAAAATATGCATAGAGGCCCGGTGGTGTGGTTCCTCTTTGGAGGCGCTCATGGAAGGGCAAAGCAAGTGTGATTGACCATTCCTCCACCTCAATTCTCTTTTCATTTGTGTTCTCTGGCTTCACAGGAAATTTTTGCCGCCACATGTAATATCTGCATTCATTGTCAAAATTATCAGGCTTCTCACCAGTTAAGAGGTGAACATAGAAAGATTCAGCCTCCATATTTTTTCTAGTAACAAAGTCAGTTTCACTTGAAATGGCAATATCACTCAGAGTGCTGGCCCTTGGATCCTTATTGTCCTCCCTAACAGACAGTCTCTTAATCTTTGAGAGAAAGAGCAGGACCTCGGGTTGAATAGACGATAATCGGCACTTCACAAGATCAACCTTTTCAGGTTTTAGGGGGAGGACCAATGTTGTGGTTGGAAGGGTAAATGCAGAGCCATAAACATTTTGTAAATTTGACAGAACGGAAGCCTCATCAACCCATTCAGGAACAATGTACCCAATATTGCAGTGAGGGCATGGCTCTTCGCTGAAACGTATCTGGTAACCATTACTGAATATGTAAGGGTTTGATGAGATAAGAAACACGCTTTTGAAACCAATTCCTGGAGAGTGGAAAAGCCAAAATTGGATCAGCCTTGATAGAAGTTCGAGGGATTATACAGAATTAATAGAAGAAATTTGACCTTTCTCGCCGATGTAACCTCTCTTTCTATTGCCTTTCTTAGTGGAACTCCCAACGCTGCAGATTGAATCGATATTCCTGTGAGAAAAGCCCTTCTCGTTGTTGAAAACCAACAGGGTAGAGGAAGCTCCGGTGCCCGTTATGTCACGAGACGTAATGACAAACTCAAGCGACGGAGTAACTGCTTCCGTGTACTCGTTATCTTCTGCATTCTGCAACCAACACAAGACCCAGTAAGCAACGTTCTCTTAGGAAATTAGATTAAAACTGTACAGTGATGAATACATAACAAGCTTAAGTTCGATTACGTGGTCTATATACGATGAAGAAGAGTAAGCAGAGCCCGTTATCTTACTGATAAATGATAAAATGGTGAAGGAAGGAGTGATGCAATGGGCGAACAACCTGGATGAGTTCCATGAGGAAGTGAACATCCTTAGCATACAGCTCAGCAGAAAATATTTTTACAGACTGATGCAAATCGTTCCTCAGCGGGTTTGGGTGTGCTGCTCCGATAGAGAACTTCACTTCTCTAATCTCCTCTATGTGCTCCCTAGGCTTTGCCATTGCAGCTAGCTCCTTTCCAGTTGAGCCTGAAGCGGCGAGAGCAAGAGAAGGAAAAAACGGAGAGGAAGACGTGGGACGAAAATGGGGCTGATCTCGCCCTATAAATCGGCAAGTGAAAGATGATCCGAAGTAGGAAGGAATCGACTGCGAAGCTAACGGAGGAGGGGAGTGGGGAACTAAGAGCATCGCCAACCCATTACTTAGTAAAGTTCCTTCGGAATGAAGTATGAACTGTTTAATGGACTCCAAACTATTTATTCAATTTCTACTCTAAAAATAATATTCCTTAGATATATCTAATTTGTATAAATCAAAATAAATATAAACTCTTTATTATAGAAATAAAATGAGTAGAACCCAAAAAAAACACAGTGCACCTACAAATATGATACAACACTGTAACATATCTCCAATTTAGAGTTGCCAATAGGTTTGAGTTCTCATCCACACTAAAATAAAATTATTACACTATAATAGAGGTCAATTGGAGATGGTCCAAGGAGGACGCAATTTGGCTTTTGGTCTTCTCACCATCATATATATCAGTAATTCTTTGTTTTTCGTAAAAAAGAACATATGTTTCAAGTTTTTTTTTGGATGGGGGAAAATATCGAGAAAAAATATGACCGTCAGGACAAAAAAATAAACAGAAGCTTGACCGACGTTAAATTAACATCAATATAAAGATAAATTTAAGATATCACACAATTATAGTTCCGCAATTTTAAAATTTATATATAAATCTAAATCAATGGATCTTAGATTAAATATATTTTTTACAATTTTTTATCATTAAAAACTATACTAGTAATGAATTAATAATACTCACTTTATCATTTTTATATATGTGATGGTTCTTTGTATATATTTTACACGAGATTTTCTATGTTTTTAGAATGTATTAGTGGTGTGCAAAGTCGGTTAAAGTCGATTAAGAAAACCAATTTCAACCGATCAATTGAAAAAAATTTACCTTAAGTAAAAACTAAAACCAACTGACAACTAGTTCAAAACCAACATAAACCGAATTGGTCGGTTTATATTGGTTAAAACAGGTTTAGAACGATTAAGAAAACATAGAAAAAAAATATTTTATGTAAAAGTGATTCATAAAAAAGGATAAAACTGTAAACTTTCATAACCAAGAGTTCAAAGATAATGCAAAGATCACAATAAATTAATTAGTAAAGAGATGATATCTTTGAAAAATGTTAGATTTAATATTAGAAAGAATGAAATAGTTTAATAAAACCAAGTCATCAACATGACAAAGATTTAAAGGGATTTAATAATGTAAGGGGGAACTTTCATGGTGGTTTAATGAATTGTATTAACTTAATCATCACCTATGCTCTTCATGTGTCATTGTATTGAAACATCAATAATGATTTATGTTATATTCAACTTTAATCATATAAAGTTCATCATCACTTCCACATTCAACAATGGTTTATATATTTATTTAATTGTTTAATTTCGGCTAAGAACAGTTAAGGTTACCAAAATCAAACTGAACCGAAAAACTGAAATATAAAATATTCATCAACCGACTTGAACCATTTAACTGATTTAAACCGAATTTTACCGGTTTAAGGCGATTTGGTTTGGTCGGTCTAAGTCAGTTAATTTAATCATGCACACCCTTGGAATATACAGTGATTGTTAAAAGAAGACTGCCATATATTTTAATGAATGATGGGTTTTTTATAAAAATCATAAAATTACGATGCTCTAACCCGAATCACTGAATCCGTACTGGAGTGTCACATGACCTCATCCATGCCTCCATGTATGCAAGAGGTTGTCAACTAGTAGCGAGAGTCTGAATGTTGTCAGTGGGGAGACTATGCCCTCAGTATTAACAAAGACAAGCATAAACAATAACACATCATAATAATAAACAATGTTAAAACATATGGCATGGCATGTATGTCATGTTATACAAAAAATAAACCAAGGATCTCCAATGTGGAAGGTCAACAAAAGTGTGAGAAATAAAAAGTAAATAAAAATCGCAACATCACTTCGAAGTCTGTCCCAGCACCGCCTCCGATCATCATGCTTTCTCCTAGCTCCCTGTTGTCGGGGCCTTTCCCTTTCCTGTATCCTTGACCATGAAGTCTTCATGCACATCGAGATGTTTGTTTAGGATGTGAGTAATAAAACTCAGTAGGACACCACCAATACGTCTTTAACACGAGTGCAAGAGAGTATGTCATTATAATAGATAACCGCACAAGCAATCAACATATAATCATATATCGAGCAGTCTTACGCTAACCAAGCCGCCAAAAACCCCTGGTCGTACCTACTTCAGCTCCATGCTGGAAACGTAGTTATAACGGAAGTCGTGAACTAGAGTCGACCACAAGGTCACCACATGTATCCCACAACCACCACAAGGCTATCGAGTCTGGCCACAAGGTCATCGTATCTGACACTACCATGGGTCAGGCGATAAGGTCATCATATCCCAACACAGTATCCTAGGTCAGGTCACCAATGACCAACATGCCCCAATGTTGCCTCTTGGACGAGATCAAATAAGACTATCATGCCCCCTAGGCCAGGCCACAAGGCCATCATGCCCCATTGTCCATCTCGATCACGTCATCATGTCACATGTATCATCCGAACATGCCCCCCTCTAAAGTTATCAAGCCACGACGGGTCCACCTATCACTTGTGTACCATACATAAGACAACAACAACATAGCATATATCATGAAATCACATGGCAACACTTCCATCAAATCAATCACATATATCTATAGGCACAACATAGCATGTCGAGAGTGAGAAACAATAGCCAAACACACACACACACATGTGATCAAACTCAAACATGGGTCTCGCGGGCTACACATGCACACACATGCGATCAAACCCAAGCATGGTCTCACAGGCTACACACAGACATACATGCGATCAACCTCAATCATGGTCTAAGCATAGAAACAAACAACATCATATCATGACAACAATTATATACATGGCCTCTACATGGTAAGAAACTTCCTACCTCAAGCTTGTTGACGTCAATGTCAAGGTTCATCAAGAGCATCGTCACCTGAATCACACTCGTACACCAACCAGATCAAGCTTGCATGCTAAGAACTCATAAAATTAGTTCCAAAAAAGAATCAAAATGTTTATATAATGAGACTCAATGAAGAATTAAGTTAAGGGTATAATTAACACTTACCCAGCATTTTACACCATTAACGGTATAAACTGAGTCTGGTTGAGGAAGGAGAAATTTTCCACACAAGGAACGGTGAACTAAGAAGAAGAGGCAAAGCTCCCATGGTTCTGATTCAATAAGAAAAAACTTCATCTTACAAGGTTTGATTCTTCCAACAAAGTCGAGCAAAGAGGTCAAGAGGAATCAAGGTTCTCTAGGGTGGAAAGACAACGCAAAGAGGGTTTCCCAGGTTCATCCAAGGAGTGTCTGGAATTTGTCGAGATCGATGTGTGACACCTATCATGTCACTGTAAAGTTTATTTTATGAGGTTTTATGAGTTTGAGGTTTTTTTAAGTTTCTATGGAGTGTCAGCCTAAAATTGGAAAATTTTGAAGTTCCTTATTGTGCACAATTTTCATGCATGGTTTATAGGAAACTGTGCGGGTTCCCCTACTCGATTTGTTTTTTTTAGTTCATTTTGTTCCATGCACAGTTTCTCAGCACGGGTGAAGCACATTTGACTTCAAATCATTTGAAACATAGGAAAAACCATGCAGGTCATTTGGTGAGCTTGAGTTGTAGTGATCGGCTTGCGTAGGGGTTGGCTAAACTATGCGACAAGTGTAGGGTTCAGATCTGCATTTTGACAGTGCTGTTTGGAACGGTTAGAGAATAGTTTGTCCAATCATGTAGGGTCCTAGGTAAACCATGTGGGTCAAGTTTTGTCTAGGCAGTGGCTTACACATAGTTGGTGCACTATTTGGAAAACTATGTTGTCGAACCGTGTGGCTTTCCCAGATTCTTTAAAAAGTGAATTTACACTTTTACTTCAAAATGAAGTACGAACACACTCCAACCCATTTACTTCATTTTATACTCTAAAAAGAATATTCCTTGTAAATGGATGTTTTTTTATATCAAAATAAATATAAATCATTTATTATACAAATAAAATGAATAGAAGTAAAAAAAGGATAGTGCACCTATAGTGCAGTGCCAAATATACACATCTTCATTTTAGCATTGTGAATAACATTGGGTTGGAGTACTTATCCACGCTAAAATATCATTTTTATGCTATAATAACACTCAATTGGAGATGGTCTAAGGTGGTCACAGTATGTCTTTTGCTCTTCTCGATATCATATTTATCGATAATTCTTTGTTCTTTTGTAAAAAAACAACAATTGTTTCAAGTTTCACTACGGGAAAAATGGGTATTTGCGACGGGATTTATTCCCGTCGCAAATAGCCCTGTTAAAAACTTATTTGCGACGGGGGTATTTGCCCGTCGCAAATAAGTAGCCTTTTGCGACGGGATAGCTTTCCCCGTCGCAAAAGGACTGGCGCGCTTTGCGCGCCAAATCGTGGGAAACTTATTTGCGACGGGGGAATATTCCCGTCGCAAATAACCGGCGGCGGTAAAAGGTATTTGCGACGGGAATATTCCTCCGTCACAAATAGTATGTCGGCAGGTGGTTATTTGCGACGGGACCCGTCGCAAATAACTATTAAACCGTTGACCGTAATAAATGATGGCTAAGGTATTTGCGACGGTACCCGTCGCAAATAATATTATTTGCGACGGGATACCCGTCGCAAATGGACCCGTCGCAATTAATCTAACCTATAAATACCCCCATCCTTTTTTTTCAAATCATTCTCAAACTCCATCTTCTTCTTCTCTCAAAATTTTATTTCTAAAGTTCAGTTTTTCTCAAGTTTAATTTTTTTCTCCAGAGTTGATATTGAAGTTTTGAAGAACGATCAGAGATCAACTTCAGATCAATTTTCAAGGTATTTATATTCATTTTAATTTAATATTTATTTTTAATTTTTTATTAGTTTCAATTATTCTTAATTAGTTGTAATTTAATTATGTTTACATTGTTTTATTACTTAATAAATTTAAATTATTAGTATTGTTCATAGTTAATGGTAATTAGGAATAATTAGTAAATTTTTTTAATAATTAAGAATAAATATTAATAATTAGTAATAAATATCAATAATTAGGAATAATAACATTATCATATTATTAGTATATTTTATTATTAATATTAAAATAATATAATATTTTATATATATACAATTCTCTTTTCATCTGTGTGTTTGTTGTCTCCACATGTATTATTTGTAGGTGGAGATAGAAAACACACAGATAAAAGGAGAATTGTATATAAATTAGAAAATTATATTATTTTAATATTAATAATAAAATATACTAATAATGTTATTATTCCTAATTATTGGTAATTATTCCTAATTATTGGTAATTATTCATTTAATTACTAATAATTAGGAACAATTACCAATAATTATCAATAATTAGGAATAATTATTAATAATTAGTAATAATTACCAATAATTAGTAATAATTACCAATAATTAGTAATAATTACCAATAATTAGTAATAATTACCAATAATTAGTAATACTTACCAATAATTAGTAATACTTACCAATAATTAGTCATAATTACCAATAATTAGTAATAATTATTAATAATTATCAATAATTAGTAATAATTCGTAATAATTACTAATAATTACCACTAATTAGTAATAATTAGGAATAATTACCAATAATTACTAATAATTACCAATAATTAGGAATAATTAGTAATAATTAGTAATAATTAGTAATAATTAGTAATAATTAGTAATAATTAGTAATAATTAGTAATAATTAGTAATAATTAGCAATAATTAGTAATAATTAGTAATAATTAGCAATAATTAGTAATAATTAGCAATAATTAGTAATAATTACCAATAATTAGTAATAATTAACAATAATTATCAATAATTACTGGTAAATAGTAATAATTACCAGTAAATAGTAATAATTAGTAATAATTAGAAATAATTACCAATAATTAGTAATAATTACCAATAATTAGTAATAATTAGTAATAATTAATAATAATTACCACTAATTAGTAATAATTACCAATAATTAGTAATAATTACCAAAAATTACCAATAATTAGTAATAATTACCAATAATTACCAATAATTAGTAATAATTAGTAATAATTAGCAATAATTACCAATAATTAGTAATAATTACCAATAATTAGTAATAATTACCAATAGTTAGTAATAATTAGTAATAATTAATAATAATTAGTAATAATTAATAATAATTACCAATAATTAGTAATAATTACCAATAATTAGTAATAATTAGTAATAATTAATAATAATTACCAATAATTAGTAATAATTAACAATAATTATCAATAATTACCAATAATTACCAATAATTACCGGTAAATAGTAATAATTAGTAATAATTAGAAATAATTACCAATAATTAGTAATAATTACCAATAATTAGTAATAATTAGTAATAATTACCAATAATTAGTAATAATTACCAATAATTAGTAATAATTACCAATAATTACCAATAATTAGTATTAATTACCAATAATTAGTAATAATTATCAATAACTACCAATAATTAGTAATAATTAGTAATAATTAGTAATAATTACCAATAATTAGAAATAATTACCAATAATTAGTAATAATTAGTAATAATTACCAATAATTAGTAATAATTAGTAATAATTAGTAATAATTAATAATAATTACCAATAATTAGTAATAATTACTAATAATTAGTAATAATTACCAATAATTTCCAATAATTAGTAATAATTACCAATAATTACCAATAATTAGTAATAATTAGTAATAATTAGTAATAATTACCAATAATTAGTAATAATTAGTAATAATTAGTAATAATTACCAATAATTAGTAATAATTACCAATAATTAGAAATAATTAGTAATAATTAATAATAATTACCAATAATTAGTAATAATTACCAATAATTAGTAATTATTACCAATAATTACCAATAATTAGTATTAATTAGTAATAATTAGTAATAATTACCAATAATTACCAATAATTAGTAATAATTAGTAATAATTAGTAATAATTACCAATAATTAGTAATTATTACCAATAATTACCAATAATTAGTATTAATTAGTAATAATTAGTAATAATTACCAATAATTACCAATAATTAGTAATAATTAGTAATAATTACCAATAATTACCAATAATTAGTAATAATTAGTAATAATTATTAATAATTACCAATAATTAGTAATAATTACCAATAATTAGTAATAATTACCAATAATTAGTAATAATTACCAATAATTACCAATAATTAGTAATAATTAGTAATAATTACCGATAATTACCAATAATTACTAATAATTACCAATAATTAGTAATAATTACCAATAATTAGTATTAATTAGTAATAATTACCAATAATTGGAAATAATTAGTAATAATTACCAATAATTAGTAATAATTAGTAATAATTAGTAATAATTACCAATAATTAGTAATAATTACCAATAATTAGTAATAATTAGTAATAATTATTAATAATTGGTAATAGTTAGTAATAATTCGTAATAATTAGTAATAATTAGTACTAATTAGTAATAATTAACAATAATTAGGAATAATTACCAATAATATTAGTACTATGAAAATAATAAAAAATTTATATAATATTAAAATTATCAATATTTGTAACATGTTTTTCTTTATTCTCAACATATATATTTAATTCTTAAAGGGTCAATTTTTAGGTCTATCTCAATAAAAAGTTTGCGTCAGTCGTGTATGATCTAAACTCTATAATTATCCCAGCTTGAGTGTTTTTTCTAACAAATTATTCAAAACCAGTAATGCTTTTATATTTTATAGAGAAATATGGAACAACGGGGTCGTCAACAATCATTATTAGGTGACCGCATATGGATAAATCAACGTAGAACTCCAAACGGTTCTGGTTTAAATCCAGTATATGTAGAAGGTGTGGAGACTTTTTTATCATTTGCGGCATCAAATCCGGAATTTGTTTCAGAAGGAAAAATAAAATGCCCTTGTAGAAAATGTGCATTGAGAACGTTTGACACGTTTGACAAAGTGGGAGAACATCTCTTAAGTTTTGGTTTTCAACCAGATTATGTTTTTTGGTATCAACACGGTGAACGCAGTTCCAGAGCAGGTGATACCAACTTGATTCCGGATCCATCCCGGTTTCAAGATTTAGTACATGATGTTGCAGGTTCATCTGTTCAACATATAGAAACTCCGGCTGATATAGCTTCAAATCCTGAGTTGGCACCGTTTGAATTTTATGAGTTGTTGAAGTCTGCTGAGGATGCATTATATCCTGGCTGCAAGATGAGCAAATTAGAAGCAGTTGAAAAATTTATGGCTATCAAATCAGATAACGGAATGTCAAACACCTGTTTTGACCAGATATTTTCTTTGCTTAAAACACTGTTACCTGAAGGAAATGTTTTACTTGCAAATTACTATGAGAGTAAGAGGCTGGTTCGAAATTTGGGACTTACTTGTTAGAAGATTCATGCATGTTCAAATGACTGTATTTTATATTCTGGGGAAAATGAGTCATTGGATAGTTGTCCCACATGTGGGCAACTGAGATATAAAGAAGGACAACACGGGAAGTCTGGTTTGATTCCTGTAAAATAGTTGAGATATTTTCTGCTTACATCCAGACTTCAGCGTTTATTCATGTCTAAGAATACAGCGACAATGATGTCATGGCATAAAGAGAATATTTCAACCGATAAAAGCTTGAATCATCCAGCCGATGGCGATTCATGGAAACATTTTGATAGAGTGCATCCATCCTTTGCTTTAGAAGCTAGAAATGTTCGACTGGGCCTTTCCACTGATGGTTTCTGTCCGTTTGGATCTTATGGTAGTCAATATTCATGTTGGCCTGTTTTTTTAACTCCGTACAATTTACCTCCATGAATGTTGATGAAGGAGCCATATATCTTTTTGACTTTACTAATTCCAGGACATCCGAAGAAAAATATTGATGTTTATTTGAAACCATTGATTGATGAATTAAATTTATTGTGGAGTACTAGTGTCTGTACATATGATGTTGCAACGAAATAGAATTTCATACTGAGAGCAGCATTGATGTGGACAATAAGTGACTTCCCAGCTTATGGGATGTTATCTGGCTGGAGTACACATGGTCAGAAATCATGTCCTTGTTGTATGGGAGAGAACAAAGCATTTATGCTCATTCATGGAAAGAAACCTTGTTATTTTGACTGTCATCGCATATTTCTTCCAGCTGATCATCCTTTTCACAAAAACAGATCTCATTTCAGAAAAGGAACAGTTGAAAGGGATGGACCTCCAAAAATGATATCAGATTCGGAGTTAAAATCAGTTGTATTTTCATTACCTCCCATCATTTTTGGTCCCACAATAAACCAACATAAAATTTCTGGTTTTGGGAAAGAACACAATTGGATTAAACGTAGCATATTTTGGGATTTGCCATATTGGCCTGATTTGTTGGTCCGACACATGTTAGATGTCATGCATATTGAGAAGAACTGTTTTGATAATTTGTTTCATACAGTTTTGGATACGCCAGGAAAGAGCAAAGACAATGTAAATGCACGTTTAGATCTTGCCCAAATTTGTAGGCGTCCAGAATTGGAACTGTTTGAGAATGTCAGAACAGAAAGGTTACTGAAACCAAAATCAGCTTATACACTGTCTAAAGAAAACCATTTATTATTTTGTCAGTGGATTGTAGATTTGAGACTTCCAGATGGTTGTGCTTACAATTTGGGTAGATGTGTAAAGAATGGTCATATTACTGGATTAAAAAGTCATGATTGTCATGTTATAATGGAAAGACTTCTACCCATTGGATTAAGAGGTCTGTTGAATTCTGTGATTTGGGATTCCATAACAGACATGTCTCATTTTTTTCGGGAAATTTGTGCGGCTACAGCAGATTATGATGCTCTATGCAAACTTGAAAAAGATGTTGTTGTAATTATATGTAAACTGGAAAAAATATTTCCGCCATCTTTCTTCGACTCAATGGAACATTTGATGTTAAATTTTCCATATGAAGCCAAATGTGGAGGTCCAGTACAGTTTCGATGGATGTACCCATTTGAAAGATGCATGCAAAAATTGAAAAGAAAAGTACGTAACAAAGCATCTGTTGAAGGATCTATTGCAGAAGCTTATTTGCAAGAGGAAATATCTTTTTTCTGCTCCCATTATTTTGAATCTGAGTATCCTTCAAAACACAAACGAATGGGACGAAACGAGAGGAATATTGATGAAATCGACAATCAATTATCTGTTTTCAACCAGTCAAAGCTTGGTTTTGGTGGAGTTTATGAACGCTGGCTTTCAGATGATGAACATCATAGAGCTCATACGTATGTTCTGCTCAACTGTGAAGAGATGACATCAGTTGTACTGTAAGTGTTTATATCACTTATTCTATCATTTATGTTACAGTAAATAACTTTGGTTTTTATAGGTTGTATGATAATCATATCAAGAAACAAATTCCACAAATTACAGCAGCTACTCTCGAAGAACGTCGACTGAAAAATTTCTCTCAGTGGTTTCAAAAACTGGTAACATAAATTCTTTATCTTTTAGCAACTCATTCAATGTATAGTTTACTATATTGATAATTATTTCACAAATTTTCAGGTGTCTCGACATGCTGATAAAATTGACAAACGGATGTGTGTATTGAGTAACCCACCTTCCAAACTTGTTAAAACTTATAATTCATATGTGGTGAATGGATTTCGATTCCACACACATGCATATGGAGAATCGAAAAAAACAATGAACAGTGGAGTTAGCTTGAGAGGATCTCATCATCGAGAAAATGAAGTTGACTTTTATGGCATACTTGATGAAATCATTGAACTCTGTTATCTTGGACAACATTACATAACCATGTTCAAATGTCGGTGGTTGGATATAGAGAGAGGCGTGCGTGTTCATCCGACTCATGGAATCATCGATATTAAATGTAAAAGTGTTCTCGCAGTAAATGAAACATTCTTATTGGCTCAACAGGCATATCAAGTTTATTACGCAAAGTACTGTGCTACATCAAGAGACTTGACTGATTGGTGGAGTGTAATAAAAATCAAAATTCGAGACAATCAGTTTAGTCAAAGTGAATGTTCTTTCACTGATGTGCAAAGAATTGAAATTTTTCAAGAGAGTACTCAAAATCAATCTTTTTTACAAAGAGACATGAGTATCGATGACGACACCCCACATTTAAGAGTCGGTGATGACGATGATGTTAATGATGTCACATATGAATTTGAAATGGTAAGAGATGAAGCAACTGTAACTCGAATGGATATCGATGATGTTGAGGAGGAATATGAAGATGACATTGACATATATGAAGATGATGATGAAGATGAACACTGATAGAATTCCATGGTATTTATATACAATCATAATATGTATATATGTATATATAATAGTAATTATCAATTATTTGCTAACAACATTAACATTTTCTGTTTCAGATAGACGACGCCACATTTCGTGAGTTGGCGGATGCTGACCTGCCTTTCGATGCAGATGAGTTGCTGGTAGATGACCCTCAGCCTGCAGGCGCTCCAGGGAGTACGCGGAGGGGGCGCGGTCTTGCACGATTGATGATTCCTGACCCCGTCCCCGAGCGACGTCCACGTCTTGGGTTTGATCCACGCACACGGAGGTGTGATAACCTGTGTGATAACCTGTGGATTTGACTAAGATTTCATTAATCTATTCACATAATAAATGTTTATTATTTTTACAGTTTTCCGCATATAGCAGTCAGACAGAGCAGCGCTATTTTTGCGCAACTATTTCTCTCAGCCGTGGACCACATGGGAGAAGATTCCCATTGATGTGCAGCAGACCATGTTCAGCCATTGGTTGGTACGTACGTAAATAAATAATTTTTATTTTGAAAATTATTTCATTTCTAACTTGATATTTTGATTTATTTGTAGGGTTTATGGTATCCGATCGAGGATACCATGCGTGACGCCATCCACGAGGCACGGGAGGTGGTCATGCGTGATCGCCTTCGTCAGTATTTGCACAATTTAAGAAAAGATGTCATGAAGAAAGCAGGAGTGTCAGATTTTGACGAGTCATGTAGAGCACACCGACCAGAGTACATTTCATCCCATGTATGGGATGGATTATGTGCGCACTGGTTGAGTGGTGCCTTTCAGAGGAGATCATCGGTGGGGAGGCAGAATCGGGGGAGACAGGAGGTGACTCATCGAGCTGGGAGTCGTTCTTTCAGTACTCATAGACAACATCTGGTACGTACATTATTTATAAATATTTTATATAACTATAAATATTAACAGTTTATTTTTTATTCTTATAGGTTGTCGAGCACCCTGATATTATGGAGTACGACGTATATCAGAGGATGTATAGTGATCCTGCTACTGGGGAGCTCAGAGGTGATCGTCAACATCACATCGTGGTCAGTATTATTTGTTTTCAAGTTTAAAAATTAACTGCATATAATATATTCACAATTTTAATTTTAAATTGAAACTACAGGAGTCATATGAGGCCGCAGCGTCACAGGCCCGGCCTGAGAGTCAGGTTGAGTCATCAGATCAGACCACTGGCCGTCAGTTTGATGAGGCGGCATGGATGCAGGCCACCCAGTATGCCTTCGAGAAGGGCCGGGTAGTTGGTATCAGCTCTCGACTGACTCCCGGAGATTATTATGGCAGTGCTGCGATGTCGACGTCCAGCTCGAGAGGAGCTCGTGCATCTTCTTCTGCTACACAGTATGAAGATCAGTTGCGATCTCAGACTGCACTGATAGAGAGTCTCCGACAGGAGCAGGAGCAGATGCGTCAGCAGCATGAGGAGGAGCGTCGACGCCAGCAGCAGCTGTACGAGGAGCAGACGAGTCGGTGGCAGCAGCAGCATCAGGAGCAGATGGAGTACATGCGCCGACTCACTCATGCTTTAGGGATGAAGTTTCCTCCACCACCATCTGCAGATCCCCCCCTCCCCCCCTCCTTCAGATTAGAGTTTGTTTTTATGTTATAAAATTTGTGAAATCAAAATATGATTTTTTTTCTATTCGTAGTTTCTGTCTCATTATAAAATATTAATAATATTATATTTTTAAATAACAATATTAATATGAATAATAATATTATTTATATTTTATAATATTAAATTATATATATATATTAAAATTTTATAATATTAAAATTTAATTATATTTTTTTGTAATACTTGAATTATTTTAATATTTGAATGTAAAATAATTCTATTATTTTTATATTAATTAAAATAACTTATTAATATTTTTTTTATTTATGAATTATAATTCTAATATTATTATATTAATTAAATCATTTATTAATATTCTATTATTTTTTATTTTTGAATTATAATTCTATTATTATTATATTAATTAAAATAATTTATTATTTTTATTTGTGAATTATAATTCTATTATTATATTAATTAAAATCATTTATTAATATTTTATTATTTTTTATTTTTGAATTATAATTGGATTATTATTATATTAATTAAAATAATTTATTAATAATTTATTTTTTTTATTTTTTTTATAGTATTTGCGACGGGATACTATTCCCATCGCAAATAGTATTATTATTATTTTATTTTTTTTAAAATAGTTTTTTGCGACGGGTCCCATCGCAACAACTATTTGTGGCGGGCCCGTCGCAACAGGTATTTGCGACGGGGCCCGTCGCAAATAGTTTTTTACAAATATACAGAGTACTAGTTGCGACGAGGATTCTCCCCGTCACGGAAAAAGGCTTTAGCGACGGGCCCGTCGCAAAAAACTATTGTTGCGACACCGTTTTCAGCAACGGGTCATTTGCGACGGGATCCCGTCGCAAATGACCCGTCGCAAATACCTGTTTTTTTAGTAGTATTTTTTGGATGGAGGAAAATAACGAGAAGAAATATGACTGTTGGGACAAAAAAATGAAACTAAGGTCACTACTGTAGATCCTCCCTTTAACAGTACGCAAAAAGGGTTTTATTAGCGCTAAAATGCGTTGATATTGTAAGCGCCCTTGAAAGCCATGCTGATGCAGTGTGCTGCTAAAATTAGAGCACACTACAACATCAAATAGAGAATTTAATTGAAATAAAATTTAAATAAAAAATAAAAGAAAAACACACTAGATTATATAGATTTCAAACATATTGGTTTGTACAATTTATCACAAACATTCAAAAACATCAATATTTCATCATCTTTGGTCCTCATTCCCCTCTCAAAAGAGCTTAATCATGCTACCAGTTTCTGAACAAACCACTCAAGCTCAATCAAAATAGTGAACCTGTATAAAAAAATCTCATGTTAGTAATACTATAAAGAAATAAACTAAACATAAATATGAAACAATACATTAATAAAATGTCATTTTTAAACTGAAATCACACATTTTGAGTCATACCGGTCACACCGTGTATCAAATTGAGGTGCATATGGTTCCTACATATCACAGATGACTTATGGATCATTTCCCTTATGTATCAAAATAATTTGAATGTGTTTTATTGGTTTTGAGTATGTGAAGTGTGTTTTGAACTGAAGCATCAATTTTAAACTAAAAACATACACATCGAGTCATACTCGACATACCGTGTATCAAATTGAGGTAAAAATGATTCCTACATATCATAAATGACTTATGAAAAATTGTCCTAAAATATCAAAATAATTGAAATGTGTTTGCTTGGTTTTTAGTATATTATTTGTGTTTTGAACTAAAGTGTCAATTTTAAACACAAAACATGCACTTCAAGTCATACCAGACACATTGTGTATCGGATTATGGTGCGGCTGATTCCTACACATCAAAAATGACTTATAGATTGTTTTTTAAAGTATAAAAACAATTCAAATATGTTTTCTCATTTTTGAGTATGTGACATGTGTTTTGAACTAAAATGTCAATTTTAAATAAAAACACACACTTGGAGTCATATTGGTCATATCATGCATTAGATTGAGGTGTGGTTGATTCCTACACGTCAAATATGACTTAAGGATCATTGTCCAAAAGTAACAAAAAAAATTGAATGTGTTTTCTTGGTTATAAGTATGACATGTGTCTTTTTACTAAAATGTCAATTTAAACTAAAAACACGCACTTTAAGTAATACCGATCACATAGTGTGTTGGTTTGACGTATGACTGATTCCTATAAGTCATATATGACTTATGGATCATCTTCCTAAATTATTAAGATAATTTGAGGGTGTTTTCTTGGTTTTTAGCGAGTGACATGTGTTTTGAACTAAAATGTCAATTTTAAACTGATAACATACACTTTTAGTCATACCGGACACACCGTGTATCAGATCGAGGTGTAGTTGATTCCTACGCATCAGAAATAAAATATGGATAATTATACTAAAGTATTAAAACAATCCAAATATTTTTTTACCATTTTTGAGTATGTGATGTGTGTTTTAAACTAAAATGTCAATTTTAAATAAAAATATACACTTGGAGTAATATCGGTCAAATTGTACATCAGATTGACACGTGGTTGATTCTTACATGACAAAAAGGACTTGAGGATATTGTTACTAAAGTATCCAAACAATCTAAATGCATTTTATCGGTTTTGAGTATGTCACGTGACTTTTTTACTAAAATATCAATTTAAACTGAAAAATTCACTTTTAGTCATACTGGTCACATCATGTGTCGGTTTAATGTAAGACTGATTCCTACACATTATAAATGGATAATAAATCATTTTCATAAAGTATAAAGACAAATTGATCATGTTTTCTCTATTTTCAGTTAGTGACACATGTTTTGAACTAAAATGTCAATTTTAAACTGATAACATACACTTTGAGTCATACCGGGCACACCGTGTATCAGATCGAGGTGAGACTGATTCATACGCATCACCAATAACTTATGAATCATTTTCCTAATGTATCAAAACAATATGAACAAATTTTCTCATTTTTTAGTATGTGATGTGCATTTTGAACTAAAATATAAATTTTAAATAAAAACACACACTTGGAGTTCTACTGATCACATCATGCATTGGATTTACGTGTGGTTGATTTATACACATGAAAAATGACTTAAGGATCATTTTATTAAATTATAAAAACATGATGAATGTGTTTGTCTAGTTTTGAGTATTTCACATGTATTTTTTTTTTACTAAAATGTCAATTTAAAATGAAAAAATGCACTTTGAGTCATACCGATCACATTGTGTGTTGATTTAATACAAAACTAGTTCCTAAACATCACAAATGAATTATGAATCATTTTCTTGAAGTATAAAGACAATTTGAGTGTGTTTTCTTGGTTTTCTGTGAGTGACACATGTTTTGAACTAAAATGTCAATTTTAAACTAATAACATACTCTTTGACTCATACCGGGCACACCGTATATCAGATTAAGGTGAAACTAATTCCTATACGTCAAAAGTGACTTATGAATCATTTTACTAAATTATCAAAGTAATCTGAATGTGTTTTATTATTTTAGAGTATGTGACATGTGTTTTGAACTAAAATGTCAATTTTAAATAAAAACACACAAATGGAGTCATTCTGATCACACAATGAATGGGATTGATGTGCGGTTGATTCCTACACATCATAAATAACTTGAGGATTGTTTTAATAAAGTATACTAACAATATGAATTAATTTTATCGATTTTGAGTATGTCACTTTTCTTTTTTACTAAAATGTGAATTTAAACTAAAAACACGCACTTTGAGTCATATCGGCCACATCATGTGTTAGTTTGACATGTTTTTGATTCCTACATGTCACAAATGACTTATGAATCGTTTTCCTAAAGTATATGAAAATATGAGTGCATTTTCTATGTTTTTAGTGAGTGACACATGTTTTGAACTAAAACGCCAATTTTAAATTGATAACATACACTTTGAGTCATACCAAGCACACTTTTTATTAGATTGAGGGTTTTCTGATTCCTACATGTCACAAATAACTTATGGATAATTTTTCTAAAGTATCAAAAAAATCTGAATGTGTTTTCTTGGTTTTAATTATGTGATGTGTGTTTTGTACTAAAATATCAATTTTAAATAAAAACTCACAATTGGAGCTGTATCTATCACACCGTGTGTCGAATTGATGTGCGTTTGATTCCTACATATCACACATGAGTTATGGATCATTGTTCTAAATTATGAAAACAATCTAAATTCATTTGATCGGTTTTGAGTATGTTATGTGTGTTTTCATAAGAAAATTAACTAAAACAAGTATTAATAAGAAAATTAACTGAAAACTAGTAAATAAATTGATGATAAAATTAACTAAATAAGTAGTAGAAAGTCACCTCTTCATGATTTTTGTATACATTATGACACCATGAATTGTTCCCATTCATTTCTAAAAATATATATTTCCTCTTTTGAATATGAGGATTGTGGAAAGTCCTAATAGTACCAAAAAAATATAAATAAAAAAGGATTAATAGATATTTTAAAATAAATTGTAATTATCATCAAAAATACCTCTTTGAGGATGCTATTTTGTTGATGGAATACAACATATTTCATAAATTTTCAAATGCAATGATCATAATATTTGTTATTAGTTTGTTTTGGGAAATATAGAAATGCTGAGAAAAATAAGTAATTTGTTTTGATAATTAAATCTTATTACATATACCCTAATACTTATCCAGTTGTAGAAGTCAATAGGATTATTGTGCTCATGGATTGTCCTCATGCCATGATTTTGATGATATTTAAACACCACCCTATCATAACAGAATTTTCATTAAAACATAATATAAAATGTACAACTTGAAGTTTATTTGTAAAATGTTGCATGTAGTGTATTACAAATTGATAAACTTCATCAAGTGTGGTTGATTTGTTGGGTATCCTTACACTGAATCCAGAAAATAAATCTTTGGAGTATCAGAATTGATTGCAATGAGAAACCAATGCTGCCTAAAAAAAGGAATAAGTAGTGAAAGAAATGAAAATATATTTTATATGATTAAATTGTAGAGGCGTACCCCTACATGATGGGTATTAAGAAGATTCTATCATCTGTAAGTTTTCTTTCAAACATTGCAACCAATTTTTATACTATTATTGAATATTCATTTGGTTCCAATGGGAATTTTTGTGTAGAAGTGATGTGAGAACTAATGAGTCCAAATTTTTGTTCATAGGGTTTTCCCTTCAAAATATTATTGATATACGCACTTATAAAAAATATGAATATTATTTAACTGTAATTAACATGGTAGATCAACTATTGGATAAACAAATTATGAAAACACACCTCATATATACATTTACAACTGAGACTCATAGCCATTCATGCTTGAAGATTTCATGTACATTCTAAAGACCAAGATAGTCTACAATGGCCTCTTCATACATTTGTTCTTCAAAATCAATAATGGTTGTATCACCAATTTTTAACATTGTATCCGCATGAACTTTTAGTGTTAGTAAATAAAGAAGTTAGATTGGAAGGTTAGCGGTGCTTTCTGAATATCTTTTCAATTAATTAGTTGATCCTTTATATCATTTTGATTTGATCCTCCGTTTCACCAACTTCCACTACTGGAAATAGCACCTATACCCACGATTTTAAACCGTGGGTATATCCCTTGAAACCGTGGGTATACCCTATACCCATGGTTTCAGTAACCATGGGCTGCAGTGCCGTCGCAATAGGCCTATACCCATAGTTTTTTGAAAACCGTGGGTATAGACCCAGAAAAAATTATATTACCCACAGTTCATTGAACCGTGGGTATAAATTTATTCCCACGGTTTTATAACCGTGGGTATACAGATTTCCAGCAGCGCATATTTCCCACGATTCAAATGAACCGTGAGTATAGATGTATACCCACGGTTTTAAAACCGTGGGTATACTGATTTACAGTGCCAGAAGTTTCCCACGGTTCAATGAACTGTGGGTATAGGCAGGTCCCCTGCAGCAGAGCAGCTGCACCTCAACTGCACCTTGCTCTACAATTCTTCACCTCTACGATTCTGCACCTGGAAACATTCTGCACCTCTAAACATTCTGCACCTAAAAACAGAATATAAGATCATACATGGATCTTTACAACACCAAGAAGCCAACAATTACCCATGAATCATCATGAATGAAAACCCAATGAAAGAAAGAGTAAAATTCACACAATATTCTACATCATTGAGAAATGTTATTCAACCCATTTCTGAGCCAAAATGTTACATTCAAGGCCTAAACATCCAAGAATAAAACCTTACACTTATACCCCGGTATAAGGAATCCATTAATTGATTCCAAGGTACAAAACCAAGGGGATTCACTACCCAAAGTCTAGCATCACCTATTCTGGCTATACTAGCCTCAATCATACTTGAATGACTCATCACAATCCCATTTACATATGTTGATAGCCCAACCCACATACCCTTTAAAAAGATTGCGTTTTTTATTTTAAAGGTACATGACTTGTACTCCCCCTCTAAGGGACCTACTGCATTGAAACATGCCTCATCCTTTAGATTTTAAACCAAAATCATAGGTCTCATATGGGTACACAAACATGTACATGAAAATGAAGGCATTGTTCTAGAAGTTCCATAGAATCATCATGTGCTTTATTTAGTGTTTTAACATATTCATTCTAGAGTGACTGGGATGAGACCCTTTCTTCTATCACCAGGCCTAGTGAACCAGGAGCTTCCAAAAAGAACCTGACCCATTTCAAAGATAGTTCTCTAATTTAAATTTTTTGATGGTTAAATACATGATCCTCCCCCTCCCCCCTCCCCAGCCCTCCCCCTGCCCAACCCTCCCCCTCCTCCCTGCCCAGCCCTCCCCCTCCCCCCTGCCCAGCCCTCCACCTGCCCAGCCCTCCCCCTCCCCCCTGCCCAGCCCCTCCCCCTCCCCCTCCCCCCTGCCCAGCCCCTCCCCCTCCCTCCCCACTGCCCATTCCCTCCCCCTCCCCCCCTGCCCAGCCCTCCCCCTCCCCCCTCCCCCCTACCCAGCCCTTTCCCTGCCCAGCCCCCCTCCCCCTCCCCCCCTGTCCAGCCCCTCCCCCTCCCTCCCCACTGCCCAACCCTCCCCCTGAATCTCCCTGTATGAAATATGTAGATGCATGACATGTTTTATTTGGATGCAGACCCAACCAGGTAAGGTACTGAAACTGTTAGAAAACATCCTAAAATTTTGATAAGGTACTACAACTCACTGTATTACAAAATAGATTATAACAGAAAAAAAATCTAAAATCGGGTGTCCAACTAAATATGTTCCCTTAAGGTATGTTTATTTAAGGTAATACAACTCACTGTAATACAAAACATATTATAACACAAGAAATACCAGTCAAACTCATGAAGAATGTGATTATCACTATATCATTTACTGCTTGAGTTGTAAACAATATAAGCTTCCATATAACCTATCCTGTTGAAGAGTTAGTTGGGAAAAAAAACCTTCATCAATCCTCGCTGAGACATAAATGATACACATCTCTTAAGTTTCTTCTCCATGCTTGTAAATTGAAGGCATTCATTCCATCATCCCATGCACATTCACTAATATTTCGGTTCATCGCTATGCTAGGATGAGAACAATCAAAGTATGTCTAGAAACTCTTAGACATGACCCACAAAAATCAATATACAGTGGAGTCAATTGTGAAAACATATCACCTGCATTCATATGTTGGATGAAAGGGAGGTTAACTCCATGATTTTACGACCAATAACCTGCATTCATATAGTGTGTAAATGAAAATGAAAAATGATTCATGGTAGGGAGGTTAATTCCACAATTTTAGGAAAACATACCTGTTGTAGAGATCTGGCACTTATTAGTGAAGGATTCCCTTGATCTCTTCATGTGCAGAGTGAGTCACCTGCAATATATAAATAAAAATAATCAATATTCATCTTAAAAGATGAAGTGTGTAATAACGTATGAAAAAGTATTATGCGAAGGGAAATACTGCAAATTGTCTAGGAGATTATTTCAACGATATTATGAGAACATAGCTATTGCGGGGCGAGAAACACATTGGTCAAGATTCGATTGAAGTGGCTGCTCTGGGCGGTTTTGTTAACATCCACCTCACCCGTGCACTTGCTTTGTGTTTCTAGCGCACCCTTCAAGAACACTTTCAGTTTCCAGAATGTTGATTCACTCTGCATCCCACATACCAATTATGGCCGGAAACAGAGAGGAAACAGAGCATTTCTGCTGCAATGAATAGTCAGAAATGTCAGGTTTAATGATAGCAACCAGAAGTGTTTACCTTCAACTGGAAGACAGTGCCCCATTAATGATTGTTCAAAAGGTGCTAAAGAAAGGTGATGTCCTGGGAGTGGTCAATCCTCTAATGCACTATGGTAATCAAATAAATCAGCTACAAATTAATTTCTGGGAGCACTTAAAGTTATACTGTGTTGTTGGAAGCTCAAAAGTGATCTGCCATCATACTCAATAACCTGGCTCCAATTATCATATGCCTTCTTCAGCAAGGTGTCCATGTATACCTGCAAAGAGCCAATAATGGAAGCACTTATTAGGTTTTAAAAGCCTCATATTCAATTGTCACCTGAGATAATATGTTGGGTAAGAGAGAATTGAATAATTGCATTTTATTAAGCTTTGTCCATCATATTATTAAATACTACCTCCGGTCCACAATATAAGAAAAAAATAACAGTTTCACAATAACTAATAAAATCAATTAAAAGTGGTTTGAAACATTCAATTTATCACAAATTATAATATATTCGGTAAAATATTATTGGTTCAACAACATGAAATTCATTTTCATAATTAATGAAGATCATTTGTGGAAGCAATTAATTAAATATGCTACTTTTTCTTATACTTCAGACCATGAAAACACCTTATTTTATTCTTTATATTGTGGAAAGAAACATAATAATGTAAAGAATTTGGCCTGTGTTGTTTAACTCACAGGTCACTGAGATTGGCTAATAGGCCAAGTGACTGTGACCCTATATGGTTGGAAAGGAGAGGACAGATTTTCAGTTTCCCTCTCCTGACATGGTTGGTTTTCTTAATATTATAAAAATTAATATTACATTTTTTTATTAATTTTTATTACCATGTCATTAATTTAACAGAAAATTAAAGATAAATGAATTTTCTGAACTTATTTACCAGGAGGTCCAAAAGTTTATTCTTTTTAACAGTCAATTGGACCTCCTAATAAATAAGTTAAAAAAATTGGATTTATCGGTAAATATCTCTTATTTTAATTATATTAAATTATTTTCCTCTCCATCACAAACCAAACTTCATTTTTAATTATTCTTTCCATTTTTGATTTTTTCTTTTTTCTTCAATTCTTTCAATTTATTTTCTATTAACCAAGCAATGCCTAAAATGAAAAACAAAAAGTATGACTAAAAAAAGAAAAACTGTTTCACTTTCAATAACATGAGCCAACAAAACATCACAACACATGAGCAGCATCGAGCAAATAACTCACTAAAAAACTCCAGCATATAAAAATAAAAATAGGAAATGCGTGACAACAAGGCACGAAATGAAAGAGAAAATCCTACAAACCTTTTGGCTGTCAGACAGAGAATCAGCAGAGAAATATTGTTCTCCAGAAATAAGGCCACCCAACTCATAGATGTTATTAAAAACAACACCTACACTTCTTGATTGATCAGAATAATATACATAATGCTTCCCACTCAGGACATAAGTCTTTGCATGCTCTATGAGAACCTCCCACATCATATTTGACATGCCACTTCCTAGGATCTACATGCATAAAAAAGCTGTCAAAAAATATTCAGAAGCATTGTTTTTTGTTTCAATGGCCAAATCCTATACATACATTTCGCAATTTCTGGTAGTCCCTGACTGCAAGCCGAAGGAAATCTTGAACTGTCAATATACCTTCAGTTGTTAGCTTCTTATGAAATGACCCATCCTTTCCGATCTTCTCCAATCTCCACACCTCATTAGTTAATGCAAGTGGATAGTGTTTCATGTATACTGCAATTTTAAAAAGAAATAAAATGCGACACTTAAGACTCTGTATTAAGAGAAAAATAAGAAATAATAAGAAAACAACACTTAGCCTACATTACCCTCTGTGATCTTTAATAGCAAAAGCTTCTGACTTGGCTTCACGTACGTGTACACCCTCACAGGATCTAGGAGAAACCTTGAGCCCAAGCCTGAATTTTCTGCTTCTTATCCAACTAGAGTTATCAGTAAATGTAACTTCGCCCAGTGTTCCGACTCCCTCCTTCATCACAACTTGCAGGTCGTACTGTACCAACCCTCCTAGCCCTCCACTACAGCACCCCCAGCCCTCCAATGCACCCCCCTTCCCAACCTTCCCCTCCCAGCCCCCCTTCCCAACCTTCCCCTCCCAGCCCCCCCTCCCAGCCCCCCGTCTCAGCCCCCCCCCCCAGCCCCCCAGCCCTCCACTACAGCCCCCCAACCCTCCCATCCCCCCTTCCCAACCTTCCCCTCCTAGCCCCCCTCCCATCCCCCCCTCTCAACCTTCCCCTCCCAGCCCCCCAACCCTCCACTGTAGCCCCCCCAGCCCAGGCCTCCCCTCCACTACTAAGGCCAAGATTAGATGGCGAGATAATAATAAACACACCAAATCATAAAAAAATATATGGCATGTGAAAATCACCTAAATAATTGACAAATAACACCCCTGATGAAAACATAATCCAAAATTAATTTCATTATATAAATAAATTCACATACAAGCAGTCCACCAATACAAAAAAACATTAAACTCCAACACAAGTCTCTATGCTAAGTCAAAAATGGAGGGGATTAATATCCCCCCCATCACCATCATCATCATCCTCATGTTCAACATCATCATCAGCAGCGGCAACATCGACAACAACATCATCACCAACCGCACCGTCAGTATCATTATCAGCAATCTCATCACCAACAACATCATTAACAACATTCTCACCAGCTCTATCACCACCACCATCATCACCACTAGGACCCTCATGGGAATCACCCGAGGCATTATTTAAAGAGCGCATTGATTCCATAAATGAATGAAAAGTGGCAGCAACCTCTGATGGTAGTGACTGACTCAAAACTGACAGAGCTTTCATGAAATGTTCATTCATTAGCTTAGTTTTTTCACGCTCCTCTAATACTATTTTCTTTTTCTTAGCTAATTCAGCATGCACACTTTTCAACTCAGAGGCCTTAGAGGAGTCTGATGATGACCAATACCTAGAGGGGACAATGTTTTTTCCAGGTCTACAACGGACTCTTCCTGGATGCTCCACACCTAACACCTAACTCAAATGATCATTTGGACCTAAGTTGTCAGCTTCCTTCTCATCCATGGCCTCCAAGGCAGACTGTTGAAATTATAAACATATTAAATTATGAATTTCGTATAAATGTTTAAAATATAAATAAACAAACTTACAATTTTATCTTGTGTTTGTGAATTAACTGCAGTTCCATCTTTTTTTTCCTACTGAAGCAGAATAATTTGGCACGGGGTACAGGACCTTCAATTCCCAAATCAACTTGCTACATATGAGAAGTGCACAAATTTGGATTACAACCATATATGATAAATTCAAAAAATTGGATTGAAGTGAGTTGCAACAAAGACCTACAAACATTGAGGTAAATGACAGTCATAACCGATTGGTGGTTTTCTGAAATGGTTTTCAAAAATGGTTTTCTGAAGTGGGTTTCAAGGAAATATACTACTTGTTTAGGAAAAATAGACAAGCTTTCTCCTAGTATAAGATGTGATTTCCAGGATACATGGACTAACCAAGGGAAGGCATGAATAAGTTATGATGACATGTTATAAATAAAGACATTATTTTAATTCAGATGAACGTACCAGCCGCTTCTCTTTGACGGGCATTGTAGTGCGCCCCAATGTGTGTAGATATGTTATTTCATATTTGTTTTTTTTGTTTTTCGCTGACACTTCCTAAGAAACAAAAAAAACAATACAAGTAATAAAAATTAAATTTTATATAAAAACCATTAAAGATGGGTAGTACCTTATACTGTTCAGTCTTCTAATGTGCGATCATTTTTTGATATTGACTTTTTGGACAGTCAGGGTTTGTGGGTACACCCTCTAACTCAGTACCCACTCTGCTCCTCCAACCAATATGTAACTCATACTTGTATGATCGCCAATACTCTCCAAGATCACTCAACCTAGCATCTTTGGCAGCTTCACCATTAGTAAAGTTAAATCGACTCAGCAACGAACATGTTAAGTCATATAAATACATTACTAATATAAATATAAATTTATAAAATTTCTGTACCCATATATGCGCCCATGCCCTATCCTTGATGTCAGCACTGATATGTCTCCATGAGACCAGTTCCACTAGAAAAATATCATGATATTTGGCTAAAGTAGCCATGAAACTTCTACACTCCTTATCATTTTTACCTACCATTTGATTTTGAGAATTGTAATCCACCATAATCTGAGTTTCACGATTCCAGGCATCCCGCATTCGAGTGCTCCCATGTCGCCTACTAGAAGATCTCACTAATAAGACAAGAGGTGAAAAGATAAGAGTTAAGTGACAATACAATAGGAATAAAGTAAAATGATATAATTTAAAACATTTATAATAAAAAAACTGATGTAGGCTCCTGAATAGGCTGTGAGGCATCCGTGGACTATGCTGGATCAGCATCCTCCGAAGGAAGTATCTGTTCCACAGCTTGCTCCGGCTGATCTTCATGAACAGGAGTGGAAATTGAAGAAACAGACTCAATATGTGTAGGATGGATGGTAGGAAAAGGAGGTGGTGTAGACATGTCAGAATATGCATAGTAGGTCTGGGGATACATGAATGGATATGGAAATTGTGCAGGTGAGAACATCGGTCGAGTCGGCGTGGACATGGAATGAGAAAAAGAGGGTAAATGGGATGATGATGGCGGCATGTATGGGAACATCCCATGGTTCTCAAATGGAGGGTGGACATGTGTGGTAGATGGGATGTCCACTAATGGGTCATTGTGGGGAGTGGTACGACGGGAGCTCCGCCTAGGTCTAGGAGGATCCCTGCTCGGTCCCATACTGGGAAGAGGAAACTCTGGAGTTATATGTCCCTACAAAAATTTGATCAAAAATATGAACTTGATATTATATGTAATGAAGAAGATAAATATTAGAATTAATATACTCACTGAAGACAACTCGCGCTCGCGTCTAACAGGATCAACATCAAATAATCTCTTCTTGCGAGCTTCTGTAGTTTTCTTCATAATCTTCATAAGAATGAAATAAATATTTTTTAGCAACAATTTTTACAAATCATACATTCAACTTAAAAAATGTCATAACATCTTTCAGTAATGATAATTTACAACCAAGTTATACAATTTTTAAAACCACATTTTAAACCTAGTTTTCTGAATTGAAAGAAATATAATTAAATGAAACAAAACCAAACATTACTAAAACATACATATCATTCCAAACTAAAACTAAATTAAAGTAATTACATTAGTACCAACCTGAGAAAATAACATCAAGGTAAACTGAATGAACTCTGAATATATATGGTTGCTTTTATATATTACCCTCCACTACCTCAGGTTCAACATCATCTCTCACAATGGGACAATTTGTGTCATCAAATACAATATTTTGGCTAACACCGATGGGGGCGTTAATGGTGACAATTTCATACCCAGCATCATGAAAAATATGTCTTGGGATTACTTCATTAATGACACCGTAATCAGGTTTCAGATGATCTTTCACATAAAACACTTGTTTTTCCATTGATGCCAAAATGTATGGTTCATCGGTATGCAGAAATCAACTCATGTCAATAACTCTAAATCCGCAATCATCAATAAATGTACCATGGCGTGTCATTGAATCAAACCATTTACATTTCATCATAGTGACTCAACCTTGAGAGTAGTAATCCAATAACAATATTTTCTCAACCAGTCCATAATAATACACATCTTCATATCAAGGTCGACTATCTGATGCACTGGCATAACAATCCATTCTAGCAGTTAACATAACTCCATCATGCTGTGTTATCATTTTCACTGCTTTATCAATTGTAACAAATTTGTATCCATTGATTATTAAAGATTTGCAGTCACGAACCAAAGAATTGGGACCAAAATCCAACGCTCTTAATTCTTGAGAAATAAAGTCAGCAGGTAAACTCAATACATGGAATACATATGACTAATATAATTAAATATACATCTACATTTTAAGGTATTTAATGCAATGGTCATACCTTTGATTTCAACCAAGCTGGGAACTCTTGGCTATGCATAGCCTCTCTCCTTCTCAATAGCAAAGACCGATGAACTTTACTTATAATTTTGTTTATGTTCTCTACATAAAATGACAATAAAAGTATAAGGTATATGTGATATGATATCATATGATATAACATATATATATTCAAATTACTTACTTGATATGGGAATCGAACAAACCAAAATTAAACAAGACAGTACGATGTGCCATATTTCGCTCTTCAAAGCTCAATGTAACCAATGTATATGACCTGACAATTCCACCTGTTTGGGGAAGAGATGGAAACGAGGGATGAATTTCCTCATACTTCTCATCTTCATTTCTCATTGGTCGATTATGTCTTGTGCTCACATCAGACAAATACATTGAACAAAAATCCATACATTCTTGGGCCAGATAACTCCTCACAATGGAACCTTCAGGATAATTCTTATTTCGGACATATGATTTCATTCTACACATATTTCTTTCAGTGGGATACATCCACCGAAAAGTGACTGGTCCCCCAAGAAGTTTCTCAGTTGGAAGATGAACTGTTAAATGCAGCATGCAAGTGAAAAAGGATGGAGGAAATTTTTTTTCCAACTCACACAGAATTAACAGTGCCTCTTGCTGCATTTTTATCAACAATGATTTGGATAACCTTTTAGCACAAAGGTCTCTAAAAAAATGACACAACTGAATCACTACCACCCTTACATTATTGGATAGAAAATTCCTAATTGCTATTGGAATCAATTCATGAAGAAGGATGTGATAATCATGAGTTTTTAGGGATTTCAATTTCAAATGTCTTCTGTTGACTCGTTTAGATATGTTGATGGAATAGACATCTGGAACCTTGATATTATCCAATACTGCCAGAAATTGATCTTTCTCTGTCGGTGTTATCACATAAGAAGCACAGGGAACTTTCCATTTGTTTTCACCGATATAAAAAGTATGTAGTTCTGGTCGAATACCCCAATCCAATAAATCCCTACGAGATCGGAAGTAATTTTTGGTCTTTCCCTTAATATTCAAAAGAATTGAAAGCAACATTTCACATATATTTTTCTTAATATGCATTACGTCTAAACAATGACGTAACAAATTAGTAGACCAATATGGCAACACAAAAAAAATACTTCTCTTTTTCCAATTGTAAGTGACTTCAGTATCAGCATACTTCCTCTTTCGAGATGTCAACTGACCTTTTCCTAATGAAAAGATGAAATCTTTCAATTCATCAAGCACATCACTTCCTGACATACGTTGAGGTGGTTCTTCAGTGTCAACATTATTATCAAACCTCTGACGATTCTTCCTATATTGATGATCCATTGGCAAGAATCGGCGATGCCCCATGAAACTGAAACTACGACGATATTTAATCCTTCTTGATCGTGTATTCTTCATACAAATGGGATATGATAGTTTTCCCTTCATGCTCCACCCATACATCATTTCATAGGCAGGAAAATCATTTATGGTCCATAGAAGGGCAGCACGCATCTGAAACGTATTCTTTGAAGAAGCATCAAATGTCTGCACACCTAAATCCCAAAGTAGTTTCAACTCTTTTATTAAAGGCTGCAAGTAGACATATATGTCATTACCAGGACCCGAAGGTCCAAATATCAGTAAAATCAAGAAAGTGAAAGGTTTTTTCATACACATCCATGGAGGAAGATTATAAACATGAATAAAAACTGGCCACATGCTATGAGCAGTAAGCATCTGACCAAACGGATTAAAACCATCACATGATAGGCCCAATCTGACATTACGCACCTCAGCTGCAAAATCAGGATGTTGTGCATCAAATGTCTGCCATGCTAATCCATATGCAGGATGGACCAGCTCATCATTACCTTTAATTCTCTCAACATCGTTCCATCACATATTGATTGAGATTTCTGGAGACATGAATAGATTTTGAAGTCTGGGAATCAATGAAAAGTGCCAAATGACTTTCTGTGGCACACGAGACGGTGTTCCATCTGCATTTGTCTTCCATCGAGATGTACCACATTCTTTACAGTCATTACGGTCATCTGTTTCCTCCAAAAATAAACTGAAATCTTTCGGACAAGCATGGACTTTATTAGTAGCAAATCCAAGCTGCTTAATTAAATTCCATGCCATGTAATGATTTGAGAGAATATCTATACCATCAGGAAGCAAGTCCTTCAAAAATGTAAGAATATAATCAATGGAAGTATTAGAAATCCCATACATGGTTTTCCCATGATATAACCGCATTAAAAATTCCAACTTGGTCATTTTAGTACATTCTTGATATACTGGAGTTCTGGCATCATCCAATAAATTTTTCACTCTGTCAACATCATCGTCTTCAGCATTTTCCTCGTGTGTACTGATATCACTGTCTTCTTACACCAGCATGCTATCTCTCTCAGAATGATGCAGATATGGAAACCAATCAAATATCAAATTCTCCATGTCACTTCGTTCATTTTGTTTATGAAATTTCGAAGATTGACTCGTCTCTCCATGGTGAAACCAAACATTATAGTTTTCTTGAAATCCAAATTTCGTTAAATGGTAACTAACTTCTTCTCATCTTAACCATGGTCTTCCAACACAATTATAGCATAGACACTGTATACAACCTCCATCTGACGTATTGCTAAATGAAAAATCTAAAAAATTCTCCAAATTATTTTGAAACTCGGTTGAAATCAGATCGGTATGATACATCCATCTTCTATCCATTCTATAACAAGAAAAAAAAATTATCATTCAATCAACAATGTAAATCATATTTAAAAAATTCATTACAATCAATTTTATTATTAAATCAATCAAAGCATATTAGTATCTAGCAAAACATATTTAATGACAAGAGGATTCCATGATTGAATAAGTAGGAAAAAAGGGAAAAAGGTCTACCTTGAGATGTAAACTAAAGAAAAAAGTTAAAAAAGACACTCCACATGGAAAGTAGTTCACATTATAATAAGGCACTACACCGGGATCATGCTCAAGTGAAAATGCACCAAATCAATGAGATTTATAGATTACATGATAAATATCCATAATAAACCCCATCCCATGAGGATAAAATAATTTTTACCACCAAATCCACCACTAGGTTTATCAAATCCTCAATGAGTCCAAAAGATATGAGTGGTGACTCCAAGTTAATCTCAACTCGTAGGGCTGGGGGAATTTTTTCCATGACTGTCACTAATCAAATCATAAAATCCTTAGTTGGTGTAGGAAGTATAAATGGTGGCCCCACATCATCCCCATACATTAAGGATGGGGTAATTATTATCATATTTTCTAATAAATTTTAACATTTCTAGGTTGGGAAGTGGTTTCATGAAGTTCGTGCCCTAGTGATTCCTACTGTCATCCAACAAACAGCTTTCATTGGGAGAACGTTCGGTGATGATAGTCAATAATTACCTCAGGGATGTTATCTATAAAAAAATAGGGTAACATCCACTAAATAATATCAAATATCACATAGTTCAAAATATTAAAGACCCATTGAAAATATGTGTTGATGGAAAGACCTCAACAAAACTCTCAAAGGGGAAGCGGGTAGTGAAAAGTCACTCTTTCACTTACATAATAATGATATGATTCCTTATTCCTGTTATTAATTCATGATTTTCATCATTATCAATATGGTAGATGATATAGATTGAGACATGGACACTGTAATGATGATGCAAAAAATGTGGTTTGTTATGTAGACTCTAGTGGGACCATATTTTTTCTACTATATTAGCCTCCTTGTGGGGTCCATCAAATGCTAGGATGACCTTAATCATCATTTAAATTATCAACATAACTATATTCTAAGGAAAATAATTGACATTAATCTCATAGACAATTAACATCAGGAAAATTAAAAGTTCTCTAGATTTATCTCTAGATGGAAATGCCTAATTTACTCACTCAAAATTCTACTCCCGTAGGGGAAGTTTTTTGAAATTTTTGTAGAGAACATCCATGATGAAGTGTAGACACTGTCGATCTCATTGAAATATCTAAGTAGATTCTGGGAGTTTAAATACATGGGTTAGCATCTAGAAGATACCATTTAGTGAAATAGGTATAAAACTGCTAAGGAAGAAACTGTAGCTATTACACTCAATCTAGTGTCAGTGACTACTGGATAACCCAAGAAAGATCTACATCACCTGACACCTCACACTCAGTAAAACAAAACAAAAAACTGTCCTGGTCAAGAGGAAAAGCGATATAAGGGCTTCCCATTATTTAAGGAGTAAAAGTATAATTTATTTATTTTTAAATGAATAGGTTCCTAGTTACATTATTTTCATTATGGAAAATTATCTCCTTAGGCTTATTGATCCTAGGAAACCTAGGGAAGTTTTCCTTAGTGATCATCCTGGCTATTTCCCTTTTAACTAGAGTCCATTCCACACCATCCAATACTTCTTTGTCTTCAAATATATCCTCTAGATAGTGGTTGATTTAGAATAGGCGATACTTATAAAATCCTTAGCAAAAGTTGACCATGTTTCTACTACCCAATCAAAGGGAAAAAGTGTCTAGAAATATGTTCCATCTAGTCATGATTGAATGTTTGATGACTGAATAACACAGAAGATAGTTGATCAATACCATACTAATCTTAGGGCATAACATTTTCAATTTATTGTGGTCTCTACACCTCCTGTGTTATCCAAATTTACACCATAAAACCCATCATATGGAGGTAGATGAAACCAAAATAAGAAGAAAATTGCACAAGATCAAGAGTCTCATACAACAACCAATTACTCATGCATTTTTCTTTAGCTCATGAGAATAAAATACTATGTGAAAGTATCCACACCCCATAGGGATAAATTTGACTAATTTCTGTGTATTCCAGAACTTATTTCCAAAAGGATGAACTAGCCGAGAGTTTACCAAATACCAATAGATCTTCAATCATTTAAAAATTACATCCTGATTCGCAGTAAGATGTACAATATTACCTTGTTTAAGAGGCGATGGCCAGGATGTCGAGGCGGAGGCAAAGGCCGGGAGGTCCAGGTCGGGAGCCGGGAGGCGAAGCTGGGAGTCGGAGTCGGGAGTCGGAGGCCAGGGAGGGGAGTCGGAGGCCGGGGAGGGGAGTCGGAGAGGGGAGGAGAGGGCCAGGAGTCGGTGGTCAGGGAGGGAAGGACACGGCCGAGAGTCGAGGGTCGGGGAGGTAGGGTTGAATCGGGGAGCGCGATGGATGTTTGAGGAGGAGGAGCCCGATAGTTAGTCTGATGGAAGGTTGAATACCCATGGTTTTAATAAAACTGTGGGTATAGACAACTAAAATCAAACTATCCCCATGGTTTAAAGAACCGTGGGGATATGTGTGTGGGGATAGACCCCATTTCCAGTAGTGTTCCCTTTCTCCATATGTAATAATATTAATTGTTCCAAGACTTTTTTCATTAATTGTTAAAGGTTTTTCATAAAAAAATAAATTGGAAATGAATATCTCCTTATCAACATGTATTTTTAAAAGATTAAATAGCCATGCTATGAAAGTTCCAATAACAAGATCAACCGTATGAACATCCAAATCATCAAGTGAAATAGGTAGCTCAACACTCAGCTTATGAGCTACATGAATCCCCACTCTCACATGACCTTTTAGAAGTTGTTTATTATGTATAATATTTCTGTGGATAATATACATTATACCCCTCGCAAAAAAGTGATGGGTGTGTGATGATAGATATAAATCACAATCATTTTCACCCTATATAATATCAATATAGTAAATGTATTAGTGTCTTCCTAATTCACATTTCATAGAAATATTTATGAAAACATTGATTAACTCTTTTAAGGAATCCCTTTGAGAGGAATGGATTTCCTCAAATATGGTGGGGGTGGGGGTGGGGGGATCTCGATGTAGTGGTTGTTGTTGTTCTGATTCTTCTCTTTGATTCAATCCCATAACATTTTCTAAAAACTGAGACTATCAATTAAGTTTATCTTCTAGAGTATCTAATCATGCCTGTATCTCACCCATTTCCTTATCTTTATCCTCCTATTCATTTATTTTCTCAAAATATATTCAAGGTGAAACCTCAAAACCCACACCTCTGACATGGATATACTGTTCTGGTGGCTTCAAGGACATAGATAATAATCATTAATTGGGTACATATAATAATTATTCTTGTGTTTAATCCGAATAAAAAATATTAAAAAATAAGTAATGATTTTTATGTAATACCGATTTAAAGAAGAATAAATTTTTATTATGTCACACTTAAACATGCTTCCCATACTTTATGTGTGTTTTCATCTATTAGTATCATGTCTTTATTTACACAAGCCTCCTTCCAAAGTGCATGATGTGGGAAGAAATCATCCTTGGATTTTGATTCATCAATATTCATATAAAAAAAGGAACATAATGATTTTGTTGTTTCATGTAACATAAAATTATTATTGTAGATTTAAAATACATATCATTTTTTTCAAGTGAAGAATACTTCATCCTTACTTTATGATAGGGGTATGTTGGTTTTGCTGCACACTACTTATTTTCAGCACTCAGTTGTTATTTCATAAATTAAAAATTATTAATTAAATTGATTAATACACATATTTTCAAGAAATGTATTGCCAATCAAAATATACCTAAAAATTTGTCTCCTCACGATGACCAATAAACACATTCCATGTTTGTTAGTTTATCAGGTGTGTATCCATCTATGGTGGGTGCATGTTTATTCTCCCTTCAGCATCCCTGAGATGATACTTCATAAGAATTATCTAAAAGCCTCTATGATCCTTTCCAAAGAGCATTAATATAAATGTCATTCAACAATCATCTGGTATAAATACACTCTGTAAGGGATAATGAAGATTAAATCAATATTTCATTATTTTGTTTTTTAGTAAAATAATGAAAGTATATCATAATGTTACCCTAATCTCTTCCAAAATTTGTCCCTTAAGTGTAGGTAGAACATTATGCCACACATACACATCAATCGAAACATGAATTTGAGTGGTGAGCCCAATGTAACTACGGAACATGACCTAGTTGGGGTTAAGAGGTTGGTCACATGCATTCCATCCAACCTCAAATTTTACGCCTCTGCTTATCGCCTTGATAATTTTTGTTAACACAATCATGATACAACACTCTTATTTTTTATAGGAGATAGGGTTTTCACCATCTACCATTTCCCCAACTTCAAAATCTCCAATATGTTGTTCTGCTAGATTGAAAGCATTGATATGTGCAAAAACTTTTTGCTCCTCTACATTGGGAGAATCAACATGTTGAGAAACCTGTTGTTCCTCGGGATTGAGAGTATCAGTGTGTGTAGAAGTCATTATCTGCAAAAGTGGTTGAACATTAAATTTAGATTATGTAAATATAGCAGTGAACAGATAATAATATGAGATAACACAATGTATATTACAAAAAAAATATAACCAGATTATTGAACTCTCATTTTTTAAAAAGGTTGAAGGGATTTGACCCCTCTATCAAGTATCTAAATACCCTTATTGTGGTATCATATTACATACAAGACCCCATACACATTGGTACTATTTTGAAATTATTGTGACATCCCAATGAAAGGGTTATCCTCAGTTGAATTGATATATGTCCCTTCAGTGGTTTTGGACGATAACAGAAAAATTGACCACTTTCTGTTTGCACATTTTGGAATATAAAATACTTATACTGCCTGTGATTCCATTACAAATTGTTCATATTTGTACCCTTCCTTACTGAAATCCACTTTCATGAATCTCAATTCATCTATTTTAACTACAATTCTATTATCAACCCACTTACATTTAAAACCCAACACTTGGAATGTTGTATAATATAACTCCCATATTTATTCTATGATGCTAAAGTAGGAAATATTCTCATAAATTGGATTTATGTCCTCAATATTAGATACATGCATTGATTTAGACACATGTGTAACTCCAATAATTTTCATGGTACTAAGTTCATCATGTTCATTTCTATTGAATGTATAACCATTAATTACATAAAAATTATAATATAATATATGCACACTTGGACCTCTAGATAACCACTAAAGTCATTCTGAAATTTAATCCAAATTTTCAGTTGACTCCTTAAAAATATGGTCTAAAAAACACCCTATAAAATTTTGATTATTTTTATTTAGAATTAATCTTTCAGTTCTTGATGGATTCAAATGCCTAAAAATTACATTATGGGTTTCTACATACAGTGCAACCACTAAACTGTTATGAAAAACATAATGGTGAGCATACTCCTAATCTATAATAGTAATTGTGACAATATATATTCTGGAAATTCCTTTACCCACAAGTCACCCGATGTGATGTGATTTTGGTAGAACAATGTTTTCCACATCAGATAGGTAGTTAGTATAAAATTTAATGACTTCCTCAACAACATATCACTCTACAATAAAACCTTTTAGATGAATTTTATTTTTGGCATACCCTTTCAGAATCTTCACATACCATTCAATGGGGTACATCAATCTATAATGTAAAAGACCACATAGTTTAATATCTATAACTAAGTAAACCATCATATTAAATAATGATGATGGTAAGAACATCTCAAATTCACATAATATGATAGAAATTTCATTTTCCATAGTTGGAAATTTTGAGGGGTCTATAACATTACTCTATATAGGTTTGAAAAAGAAACAGAGCTTAGTTAATGTATGATGGATATTATTAGGAAAATTTAAATGTTAATCTACAAACATTATATCTTGTATCAAAACATGATAGTCATGTGATTTCAGGCCCTTTAATTTTAAATCAGTTAGTGACATTATTTTCTTGATGTTTAATGAATACCCCTATGGAACCTTTATATCATTCAGGAAGTTTCAAAACTAATATCTCTCTTACCTGATAAGAGTTTTAAGTAGATGGAGGAATAAAATACCATATTTCATCCTTCAATAACACCAACTCTTCTTGTATCCCCATGTCAATCATGTCCAAACCAGCCTTAATTCCATCCTTTGTTTTTTCGGGTGCATTTAGTAACATACCAATGACATTATCACATACATTTTGTTCATATTCATGACATCAAGAAAATTACTAACATGAAAAAAATTCTAGTATGACAATTAAAAAAACTGATCTCTTTTTCCAATGGGGTTTCATAAGGTTTTTTGAAGAAGGTTTACCAAAATCAGTGTCTATATCTTTTACTTTCTCAAATAGTTGATCACATGTTAGTAGAGATGGTATTTTATCTTCTTTAGAACTCCCATCGAATGATGTTTTCCATGATATATATTTATTTCTTCATGGTATAAATCTATGATTTCCTAGAAACACAGTCTTTGATAAACCTTTCAACCAAATTGAGTGTGCACCTTCTTTACAAATAAGACACCCTTGAGTTCCTTTAATACTATATCCCGACAAATTTCCATATGCAATAAAGTCATTTATCATCCCGCACAACATGAATCTCAATGTAAAATATTCATTTCAGTAAGAATCATACAATATAACACATGAATACCATAATAATTTCAAATCTTCGATCAATGGATCCAAATAAACATCAATATCATTACCCTGTTGTTTTGGTCCTGATATAAGTAGAGATAACGTGATGTATTTTTATTTCATGAATAAACATGATGAAAAGTTATAATTTACCAACATAAATGACCATATAACATGAGTACTTCTTTGAAAACCAAAAAGATTCACTCCATCTATAAATTGCACAAGATAGAGGTTTCTCAGCTTATTTCCAAATTCAGGATACTCGTGATCAATTTTATTCCACTGAGGAGAGTCTGGTAGGTGATGAAGTTTCCCATCTTTATTTCTTGTATCTTCATACCATGTTAATTTCCTTGTAGTCTCCTCACTTCTATATAGGCGCTTAAACTTGGAATGAATGGAAAGTATCATACAAATTTTTAAGGACCCAATTAATCTTTCTTTTAATAAGACACACCACACTTTAAACATTTTTTAAATTATGTGTGGTCCTTGAGAAATAGTATACAATCATTTGGAGATACATTTATTCTTTCAGAGATCATACCCATTGAACGTATCATTTGTTTAGTGTCATATGTTTGGCAAGGAATCTCATCATCTTCTAAGAGCATAGTATACAAGAGATAAAGTAGTTCAGTAAAGTTGGTATCACTCCATCCTTTTCCATACTTTACATTATATAGATTCAGTATAGATAAAAATGTTATATATTTAGTATAACCAATATACAATAGTGTCTTTTCACAACTCTATAACTTCTAAAACAAATTTGTACAATCATGAAGTTCATCTTCATCTGACATTGTCATTTTCTCAATACGATCTTCATAGTCATTCACACCTGTAATCATATCCTCAATATGGTCTTTATTATTATTCACACTTATAATCATATCAAATGATCCATAAAATGCAGTGTTATCCCAATCACTAGATACATTTTGTTTTCCCCATGTTTAGTCCAATATTTATAACTTCAATCTATTCTGTGATAGATCAAGTGTTATTCCAACTCCTCTGGACTAATTAGTCTTGAATAACAAAAACATAAACAAAAAAAAAGATTTGAGAAGGGTTATATGCGTGATATTTTGAAAACTTGATCATATATCCATTTTCGATTTATACCTATCCTATTTGATTCATTAATATTAATATTTAACAAAATAAATAAATACAGAGAAAGTATGAGCATAGAACCCCTAAAAGGCCATTCTTAAAGATTCATTTTAGCTATATGAAGCCATTGTTCTAAGATAAAAACAGATTAATGATGTGTATTGAGATTGTTTTTAGTGGTTAAATCATTAAAGGAAAGGAATTTGTGATATATATAAAGTTACAAATAATCTAATTAAATTTTCATCTATTAAAAAACACATAGATTCAGGATGACTTCTGTAACTTTTCTACGTGTGAGTGAAATATGAGGGAGAAGTTGATGTTTATTCATTTCTTCACTTGGTATATGGTGAGCTAGGTGGTGTTTCAATGGTAGGATTCTTAGGAGTGGAAGTTGATCTTTTTTATAGATGATGAAAATGTTGATAGGGCCCAATCACATGGTCTCAAGAACCCAATGTTTGAATAAACTCTTGAATTTAAATCCAATAAAATAGAAGTCTCAGGCTTGGGATCTCAAGATGCTTGTCATGACCCGTCCCCTGGGGCCCATGTCGTGACTACCCCAAGCCTGCCTTCCATAGGCCAGGGTCTGGTGACTAGCACCGAAAAGGCATATCCCTATAATGGGAAGGCATTGCCTTTAAACCTGTACAAACACACAATCCAAGAACACAACAAGAAGAAACCACGAAGTAAAATGATATAGTAAAAAGTGTACTGAAAGTAAAGGGGCCGAAATACAAGCCTAACTGAAAAGTACAAGTACAACTGAAAAGATAAAACAACTCCTGGATTTTCCACCGAGGATCCTACCTGAAGGGTAGGTACATCTCATGATCAGTAGACACTATGACACGTTACGTCAAATGGTCCACCTCTGAGCATCATCCAGTCCTGGTTCCCTCAGACTCGATCAACATTGTCCATCGTCTATTCAAGACGCAACAAGGTTCGGGCATATCCCATGCATGGTTGAGTATAAAAATACTCAGTAGGGACCCCGAGACCTCCAAAGGTCTCCCAGAGTTCCACAAAGGAAAAATCACAAAGCAAGACCTCAATCACAAAACACGAAGTAGTCATCAACTCTACTTAGGTATATTCCCATACATATACCTATGTTATCAAGATATACTCATCTCATACATGAGGAAACATAAGGCTCCAAATTTTAATTCAATTGCACAACTAATCCATGAGGGAAGAATACTACAAAGGTAACACCACGAAGGTAACGCCATGAAGGTAAAAGTACCACAAAGGTAACACCACGAAGGTAACACCACGAAGGTAAAAGTACCACAAAGGTAAAGACTCAGCTCACACTATGTATATAACTTAAGTACATAAGTATAGATGATTATTCGTAAATATAGACCATCTTATTCTATCGAGAGGCTCTACTGCTGACCCACATAGGATCGGTAGATATTGACCCACATAGGATCAGTATGCGTTGACCCACACAGGATCGCTAAACACTGACCCACATAGGATCTGACCCACACAAGATTGATAGATGATGAACCACATAGGATCGATAAATGATTACCCACATAGGATTGATAGATGCTGACCCACATAGGATTGATGTTCTTTCTTCATGTTACAGCCAACCACTTGATTCCCGCACTAAGTACACTTGATTCCAGGAGGGTCTACTCCTTAAGCTATTGGTTTTACCTCAACTACCATGAAACTCTATGTAGAAACATCCCAAAGTACTACCATGTTGTAAGGGTTCCAACGCGATAGACGACGTGTCAATCAGACACCCAGTCTGTGACTTATAAGCATTTTAGTAGCCAGGGCCTGATTAGATTCAAGTTCAATCCAACCTAGACGTACTCTAACTTTCTCCAAAACTCAATTGGAGTATACCAAAAGGACCTTCTCGCTCCAAGAGTCCTATCACCGCAAACGGTTCGTCAAACGGACACCCAATTCACAAGTTATTGCTCTTTTAGAAAAACTAGGCCTCGAAGGGTCCGGGTCCGGTCCGACCCGGTCGAACAGACCCGGCCCGACCCGGTCTGGGTCTAACCCATCCCGGTTGGGCTAGGCCACGGTGGGATCAGGCCCCTGGGCCGTGGATTGGCCTGGCTCGCCTGGGCGGTGCGGCCCGCTGGGCTGGCACGACCCGACCCACGGAGGGGCATGGCCCGCTGGTCTCGCGCGGCCCGGACCACGGAGGGTGTGATCTGCTGGGCACGTACGGTCTCTCCCATAGAGGGGTGTGACCTACTGGAGCGGGGCCCTCCCTAGCTGGCATGGGGGGGGGGGCATTTCCCCCCGTTCGGAGTTAGAGCGGCGGTGCCACAGGGCGTCACCAGGTCGCCCGCAGGACTCGTAGGGAGCAGGTCCTGATCATCTGCCGCGACTTTTGAGTTGCGACTATCTTCAGCAGAACGTGATGGCACACTGCTCGCCTCTGCCTGTGGTCATCCTGTGCCGGCCACCGTTGTCTGCCGCTATTATATGTCACGACCCTCTCTCCGGCGGCGCGCCGCTGCGCGCCGCTGCGCGCCGCTCTGCCTTCCGCGGTTGGCCCGAGCCGACCGCCATCTTCACCTGTCGTGTCCTTCTTCGTTGGCGGCACACCACCATCTCCTCTGTGGCTGGCCGTTGCCGGACGCCACCATCACTCGCCGGTTCTGCCATGCCGGTGCCGCGTCGGCGATCTTCCGCAGGTCACTGGGTGAGCTCTGGTGACCCATTTCTCCATATGAAGGTATCAACAGCCTCCCTGGGATGCCCTCTTCATCGCTAAACCCACCATTCCGGGTTTCATCCATCTCAAATAAATTGATCACAAAGAACGCATCAAATTTCAACAAAAAGCTGGAGGGTCCGGGCCTTGTTCATTTGACCTACGCCCTCTACATTAGCTTGATAGCAAGAGGGTAGTATAAATATTCAACAACTCTTGAAATTAGACATGAAATAAACCCTACCTCAAGATTATTGGAGAACATCTATATTTGAGGAAGAGTCGGCGTTTTTTGGTTCGTGATTTAGTGGCGTTCATCACCGCCTACTAAAACCGGTCTCATCCTCCAAGTGGTTGGCATCGTGGTACTTTACCAGAGTTTCATCGCTTAGTGAAGCTGTGCCAATACTCTACCTCGAGCTCCATATAAATAGGAGAGGGGAAGGTGAGTAACGCCGTTGGAAATTTATGAGGTTCATTTAATGAATGAACCTCCCAAATTCCAATGGTGTTGTTACAAAGATTGAGGAGTCAATCCAATTAATTTCTTAACATATCGTTGGTCCCGCCACTGTCGTTTGTCCATTGGAGGAAAAGAAAAATAGAAATAAAATAACTTTGTTATTTTATTATTCTCTTAAATGTCCAAAAACTATATTTTTCTCCCGACCTACTACGGTCGAAGTTAATCATCCCTTAAGCGAATCTTAGCACTGCGGATTCAATGATGCCCTCAGATTTTTAATCTGAGCATCGGTTCAAAATATTGAAAATGTCGATCAAACGTTTACTGAATGTACCTAAAAAAAGTTCAGAAATTCATTCCGGGCACACCGGGCCTCGGAATCACGCGCCGTCCATTTTCGCAGACTCATAATAATTTCATATAATTTAAAAAATATATATATGGAAAATCTGGGTCTTTACATTCTCCCCACCTTAGGGATTTTCATCCCCGAAAGTCACAACATAGACTAAGGAAACAAAAGGGGGTAATGAGCACGAATTTGAGCCTCCCGCTCCAATGTGCTCTCCTAAAGATTCTTGTGATACTAGTGAACGTGCACCGGAGGTATAAATCATCCACGAAGGACTCGCTCCTATCGATCCTCAATCTCTATTGGAACCTCCGTAAAATTCGCCCCATCATCAAAGTCCAGCTCGCCATGGTCGATGACGTGAGATGAGTCATTCACGTATCTCCTCAACTGGGATACGTGGAAGATGTTGTGAACCCTCTCCAACTATGGTGGTAGTACCAAGCGGTATGCCACCTCTCCAATCCTTCTAAGTATCAGAAATGGTCCGATAAACCTCAGGGATAGCTTGTCGTCCCGACCAAATCTCTGCAAACCCCATCGAGGTGAGGCCCGTGGGAAGACATGGTCTCCCTCCTCAAACACTAAAGGTCTCCGTCTCCTATCAACATAAGACTTATGTCTGCTCTGTACAGTCTTCATCCACTCCTGGATGATCTGCACCTTCTTAGTGGTAGGTCGTACCAACTCCGAACTCATAAGTGCTGACTCCCCTGGGTCTGTCCAACATAGAGGTGATCTGCATGGTCGACTGTACAAGGCCTCAAATAGTATCATATCGATGATAGAGTGATAACTGTTATTGTATGTGAACTTCATCAAGGGAAGTGATCCTCCCAACCGTGGAAAAAATCTAGGACGCAAGCACGAAGCATGTCCTCTAGTGTCTGGATGGTCTGCTCCGTTTGACCATCCGTCTGTGGATGAAAGACGATGCTCAAACGTAACTGAGTCCCGAATGCCTCCTATAATCCCTTCCACAACCGGAATGTAAAACATGAATCACGGTCAGAGACGATCGTCGATGGAAACCCATGAATTTTCACAATATTCTGTATGTAGAGGCGTCCCAAGCCCTCTATTGATCCCTGCTCTCGAATAGGTTGGAAGTGGGACAACTTGGTGAGTCAGTCAACAATAACCCAGATGGAATCATGTCCTCTAGACATACGTGGAAGCCCTATCACAAAGTCCATGGAGTTACCATCTCACTTCCACTTCGGAACCTCTAATGGTTGCGCTAATCCTGCTGGAACCTGATTCTCGACCTTCACTTGCTGACAAGTGAGGCATCGTGAAACAAATTTTTTCACTACTTTCTTCATCCCTGGCCACTAGTGCTGATGTCAGAGGTCTTGGTACATCTTCATCACATCAGGATGTACCACCAGAGGGGACGTATGGAACTCCCTCAACACCTCCTCCTATAGCGCCACTGGTACCATGGTACGTTCACTAAAGAGGATGATGTGCTCCCCACCTTTATAAAATCTATCAGGTGCATGTCCTGAGGATATCTAGGCATGTCGAGCCTCGTAGTCAATGTCCCCAAGTTGTGCCTCCCGAACTCGCTGAAGAAGTGGGGGAGTGACAGTCATAGACTGGAGGTAAGCTGGTTCATCTTTATCCACAAAGGATATCTACAACACGGCTAGCTACTCTGTCATCTCACTCAGCAGCTGTAAACCAGACCTCCTGCTGAGTGCATCTGCCACTACCTTCCCCTTCCGAGGAGTATAGACTATCTCAAAGTCATAGTCCTAGAGGAACTCTAGTCATCACTGCTACCTCAGGTTCAGGTCCTTATGTGAGAAGATATACCTGAGACTCTTGTGATCAGAGTAGACTACAAAACGTTCGCCCATCAAGTAGTGTCTCCACATCTTCAAGGTGAAGACCACTGCTGATAACTCCAATTCATGGGTAGCGTAGTTATGATCATGTTGCCTCAAATGTTGTGATCCATAGGCGATCACTTCTCGCTCCTGCATCAGGACACATCCCAGTCTGGTCCCTGATGCGTAGCAGTAAACTGCATACCCAACGCCCTCTTCTAGTAGCCTCAAGATGAGGGCACTCGTCAGTCTCTGCCTCAGCTCCTGAAAACTTTACCGGCATCTCTACATCCATAAGAAGGTCTTTCCCTTCTTCATTAATACTGACAAGGGTGTAATAACTCTAGAAAAGTTAGGTACTATCTCCGGTAGTACCCAACCAACCCCAGGAAACTCTGCACCTCGATCACACTCTTGGGTGGCTCCCAAGCTAGCACAACCTCTATCCTTGCCAGATCCATTACAACTCTAGCCTCCGAGATAACATATCCCAGAAAGTGAATCACTCATATCCAGAAATGGAACTTCGAGAGACTACCATAAATTTGGTGCTCTCGGAGTGTATTAAGAACTACCTGCAGATGATAGGCATGATCCTCCTCCATCGCTGAGTGCACCAAGATGTCATCAATGAAGACCACCACGAAGAGATCGAGGTATGACTAAAAGATCATGTTCATGAGTCCCATGAACACTGTAGGGGCATTGGTCATGCCGAATGACATAACCAAGAACTCATAGTGGATATACCGACATCTGAAGGTTGTCTTCTGCACATTCTCATCTCGTACCCCGAGCTGATGATATCCTGATCTGAGGTCAATCTTCAAAAACCAATGATCTCCCTTCAGCTGATCGAAATGGTCATAAATCCTCATAAGTGGATACTTATTCTTCACGGTCACCTGGTTCAGGTGCCGATAGTCCACATAGAGTCTCAAACTCCCATATTCCTTCTTGGCGAACAAAATCAGGGCTGCCCATGGAGAAACGCTAGGCCTTATGAACCCATTCCTCTACAAGTCCTCCAACTATACTTGTAACTCACGAAGCTCTGCGGGAGCCATCCGATATGCTGGTGTAGATATCGGTGTCGTCCCGGGGTATAAGTCGATGTAAAAGTCTACCTCCCTATGAGGAGGTAGTCCCAGAACATCATCAGGGAAGACATCAACATATTGGTCCACCACTACAGGATAGCTCGGACTCTCAACATCAACTGCCCTGAGGGTAAGGCTAGCCAACTGATGTGTGATTGGATGCACCCTTCTCCTGGTAAGTCTATCCTATGCTGCAAAGGTTACCTTATCACTGGTGAAGGAAAACCTAGTCTCATCCTCATGGACACACTGCACTTTGCGCCTAATACAGTCAATCTGAGCATGGACTATGGATAACCAGTCCATACCCAATATGACGTCATAAGGCCTCAACGCCGCTACTAGCAGATCTCATCCGAAACTCTCTCCTCCTAGAGTAAGTGCACACTACCGACACTAGTGTGTAATCATCAAATCCCCTCCTGTAGGAGTCTCTAGCTGTAAAGATCAAGACAACAACTCTACTGGAATCTCTGAGCTCCGAATGAGGGTCATGGTAATGAAAGAGTGACTAACACTTGTGTCTATAAGTACTATAGCTAAGGTGGAGTAGACACTGATCGTACCTCTAATCATCTTTGGATCGCCGTGGTCATAAGACTCATCTTCCTGGAGCTAATCTCATCCTTGTCCACCTGCTCCCTGTGGTCGGGGCAGATCACCTAGAGGTGGTGGCAGTAGAACCTCAAATCGCCACCCACCGCCTGCTGCACGACCCGCTCCTCTGCCACGTCTGCCGCCCTGCGGACCTCCTTGCTCGAATCTTTGCCTCCGCCTCGGAGGTCCCTCGACCATCTGTTGGTTGTTCGTACAATGGTTCGGGCAGTCACGAGCCATGTGACCCTGCCCGCCGCATGAGTAGCACTACCTGCTCCTCATCTGTCCTCCTCTATCCCGTGAGCCCCGCACCACCGAACCTGCATCCTGAGGTCATCCACCAGAAGGTTTGGCCTGCTTGGGCCCCTACGTCATCTGTCTACTGCCTGCTGCGGATGACTCTGCTACCTAACATCCGGTGGTGTCTCTCACTGTCGGTGCCTGCACAGCTAGGAAGCTCTCCACCAAAAGTACTCACTCTAGCACCTCAGCCTGCATCAGAATGATGAGTAATATCATCGATGCTCTGATCTACCGTCAGAGACCCTGCTCAATGGTCTGGACCCTGAAGAAAGGGTCCTGTACCATGTTGGTGGAGTAGCGGGAGAGATCAGTGAACCTCACCGAGTACTGGGTCATAGTCATGCTGCCCTGCTGTAAGTGCAGCAACTCCTATATACGCACTGATCGTAGAGCCATTGGGATGAACTCTGCCTTGAAAAGTCCCCCGAAGTCTACCCAGGTAAGGGTCACCTCGTTGTGTATCTGGAGTGTCTGACTCCACCATCTCTCAGTTGCTCCCTAAAATAGACTGGTAGTTAGGATCACCATCTGGTCGGCCGATGTCCCAACTAAGCGAAAAACTCTGGCCACATCCTCCATCTAGTCCTCAGCCGTCTGCGGGTCTGTCTCACCTTGGAAACTCCGAGGCCTTTGCCGCTAAAACTCATGCAACGCGCTTAGTTGGTGTGCACCATCTGCTGGTGGGGCTGGTGGCAACAGCTACCCAACGGGTAGTTGTGCTGCTGGTGCACCACCAAAAGGTTCTAAAATCATAATAGGGCCCTATACGAAGGTCTCATTACTCAGTGGGTCATCATCACGTACTCTCTCAGAAATCCTGGTTGGATGTCTGCGTGGCGACATCCTGAAATAAAAACAGGTGCGCCACGGTCAATAAGTTATACCTGGTGAGATAAATCAAATAGATCAAAAGTAAAACATTTCCAAAACACACGCAATCAGTGTTCTCGTACACTAAGTCAGAAATCGGAATTCAGGGTCCTGGTGTATGGATACATCGGCTGCTGCACCAACACTGGCCTCTCCAAACTGAAAACCACACTCATAACACTTAACACTATCGCCACATTGAACAGATCAGAGTTCTAGTTCTTCAGTAGAACTGACTCCTCTGATACCACTTTGTCACAACCTGTCCCCCGGGGCTCGTGTCGTGACTACCCCAAGCCCGCCATCCATAGGCCAGGGGCTGGTGACCAGCACCAAAAATGTGTATCTCTATAATGGGAAGGAATTTTTTTTAAACCTGTACAAACACACAATCCAATATTACAATAAGAAGCAACCATGAAGTAAACTACTATAGTAAAAAAGTGTACTGAAAGTAAAGGGGCTGGAATACAATCCCAACTAAAAAGTACAAGTACAATTGAAAAGAGAAAACAACTCTGGGATCGTCCACTGAGGATCTTACCTGAAGGGTAGGTATAACTCACGATCAGTAGACACTACGACACGTTACGTCAAATGGTTCACCTATGAGCATCATCCAATCCTGGCTCCCTTAGCCTCGATCAACGTTGTCTGTCATCTACACAAGACACAACAAGGTGCGGGAATAGCCCATGTAGGGGTGAGTATAATGATACTTAGTAGGGACCCCGAGACCCCCAAAGGTCTCCCAGAGTTCCACAAAGGAAAAATCACAAATCAAGACCTCAATCACAAAGCAGGAAGCAGTCATCAACTCTACTTAGGTATATGCCCATAAATATACCTAATTTATCAAGATATACTCATCTCATACATGAGGAAACATAAGGATCTAACTTTTAAGCCATTTTCACAACTGATCCATGAGGGAAGAATACCACAAAGGTAACACCACGAAGGTAAAAGTACCACAAAGGTAACACCACAAAGGTAAAAGTACCACAAAGGTAACACCATAAAGGTAAAATTACCACAAAGGTAAAGACTCAGCTCACACCAGGTATATAACTTAATTACAGAAGTACAAATGATTAGTCGTAAATCTAGATCATCTTATTCTATCGAGAGGCTCTACTGTTGACCCACATAGGATCGGTAAATGCTGACCCACGTAGGATCAGTATGCGCTGACCCACACAAGATTGTTGAGTGCTGACCCACACAGGATCTGACCCAAACATGATCGATAGATGTTGACCCACACAGTATTGATAGATGCTGACCCACATAGGATCGATGTTCTTTCTTCATGTTACAGCCAGCCACTTGATTCTCGCACTAAGCACGTTTGATTCAGGGAGGGTTCGCTCCCCAAGATATCGGTCATACATAAAATTCCATTAAGCTCCATTTAGAAGTATCCCAAAGTATCGTTATGTCGTAAGGATTCTAACGCAATAGACAACGCGTCAATCAGACGTTCGGTCTGTGACTTATAAGCGTTTTAGTACTGAGGGCCCAGTTGGATTCGGGTTCGATCCAACCTGTCCATACTATAACTTTCTCCAAAACTCAAGTGAAGTATACCAAATGGACCGTCTAATTCCAAGGGTCCTAGCATCGTAGATGGTTTGTCAAACGGATGTCTGGTTCACAAGTTATGGCTCTTTTAGCGAAACTAGGCCTGAAAGGGTTCGGGTCAGGTCCGACCCGGCCCGATGCGGTCTGGGTCTGACCCGGGCCGACCTGAACCGGCCTGGGCCGGGATGCGGTGGGATCGGCCCACTGGGCTGCGGACTGGCCTGACCCACGGAGGGGTGCGGCCCGGCCCATGGAGGGCGCGACCCGCTGGAGCGGGGGCCACCCTAGCTGGCACGGGGGGACGTTTATCCCCGTTTGGAGTCAAAGAGGCAGTGCCACGGGGCACTTCCAGGTCACCCGTAGGACCCATAGGGAGCGGGTCTCGGCCCTCCGCCACGGATTCTGATCTACAGCCGTCTTCAGTGGCACACGACGGCGTGCCGCTCGCCTCTGCCCGCGGCCGGCTGGAGTCGGTCACCACTGTCCGTTGCGGCTATATGCTAGAACCCTCTCTCCAGCAGCGTGTCGTTGCGTATTGCTCTGCCTTCTGCGGCTGGCCCGAGCCAGCTGATGTCTTCACCCATCGCGACTACGACCGCAACCTTCTTCACCTGCGGCGCACGACGATGCACTGCCATCTCCTCCACGGTTGGCCGTTGCCGACCACCGCCGGTCACTGGTGCTGTTGTGTCGGTGTCGTGCCGGCGGTCTTCCGCGGGTCTTCAGGTGAGCTCTGGTGTCCCATTTCTCTATGCAAAGGTATCAAAGGCCTCCTCGGGATAACCTCTTCATCGCTAAACCCACCCTTCTGGGTTTCGTCCATCCCGAATAAATTTCTCGCAAAGAACACATCAAATTTCAACAAAAAGTTGGAGGGTCTGGGCCTTGTTCGTTTGGCCCGCTCCCTCCGCGTTAGCTTGATAACAAGAGGGTAGTATAATGATTCAAAAACTCTTGAAATTAGACAAGAAATAAACTCTACCTCAAGATCATTAGAGAACGTCAGCGTTTGAGGGAGAGTCGGTGTTCGTCGGTTCGTGATTCAGTGGCATTGGTCATCGCCTGTTGGAACCGGTCTCGTCCTCCAAGTGTTTGACATCACGGTAGTTTACCAGAACTTCGTCGCTTGGTGAAGTCATGCCAATACACTATCCTGATCTCCATATAAATAGAAGAGGGGGAGGGTGAGTAACATCGTTGGTAATTTATGAGGTTCATTTAATGAATGAACCTCCCAAATTCCAAAGGTGTTGTTACAAAGATTGAGGAGTCAATCCAATTAATGGCTTAACATGTCGTTGGTCCCGCCATCATTGTTTGTCCATTGGAGGAAAAGAAAAAGATAAATAAAATAACTTTGTTATTTTATTATTCTCTTAAATGTCCAAAAACTATCTTTTTCTCCCGAACTACTGCGGCCTAAGTGAATCCTCTCTTAAGTGAATCTCAGCGCTGCAGATTCAACGATTCCCTCAGATTTTTAATCTGAGCACCGATTCAAAAATAGAAAATGCCACCCGCGCATTTATTGAACGTACCTAAAAAACGTTCATAAATTCATTCCGGACACATCGGGTCTCGGAATCACACGCTGTCAATTTTCACAGAGTCGTAATAATTCCATATAATTTTAAAAAAATTACATGGAAAATTTGGGTCTTTACACTGCTAGAAAAACTGTAGAATGGTCGAATTGTGGTTTCACGAATGCTTCAAATTTAAGCAATCTGCATGCCTAATATGAAGCCTATAAGAATAACAATGTAAATTCTTATTGGGTCCGAAAGGAACAATAAACTTCAACACAAGTTGAAGAAGTGTCCTAGTGGGATCAGTATAAATCTTCAACTCAAACTAATGATTGAATTATAAGCCCAACTACCTGGGATAACATAAAAACAAAACTCTGCCTCAATAGAACCAACAAAGTGAATAAACTATAGGAAAATGTTAGATTGGAAACTAAGAGCAAGGATTAAACAATATAGAAGTAGATACAGATGTTTTGAATGTTGGTCATGATTCCAATTTAAGGAGTGAAAGGTAGTTTGAGCTGAGCTTTAAAGAGAGTTGTGGGAGTCCCTATAACTGAGACCATGGTTTAAATAAAACTATGGATCTGTCTCAATGGGATGAAATGATAAATTCAAATGGAAAAATATCAAAATATTGATGACTTAAATAAATCCAATGGTGGTTAGAATGAATGAAAGTGGGATAAAGAGAATGAACACACTAAAAAGAAAGACCCACTTTTTAATCATAACCAGGGTTGAAATGAAATTGTCAGGAATCCTCTATGGGGTCAACAGGGGGAAACAAATACTATGAGTGAAAATTTATAGAACTATGGAATTAAAAATGGAAAAGAAGGTGAACTAACCTACTTAATAATGATCCAAAACTTTCTATTGCGTACGCTCACTTTTTACTCCATTCTTACAAGAAGGATTTTTTAGCTGAACATTAGGTTAGCGGTTTGTGTAGAAAAATTACTATCATAGATGTTCTTGAAAATGCAAATATTAAAATGATTGGGGTTATACTTCAAGTTAATTAAATCAAATGGAAAAAATTGTTTAATTTTAATCCTTGAAGCGTGGATGATACCTGGAACCTAGCTTCTTCTCCCTCTTGTTTAAAGTTTGATCTAAGGCCTTGCTCAAAAATTACCTCAGGATATGGAAGGAGTGGAAAAGTTTAGGCGACTGACACTTATAAATGACCAAATGTCATGTATAATTAATTCAAAGATATCTCATATGACTAAATAGACATACAAGATCCAAAAAAAGAAACGATAAATTGAAATCATATGTTACATTTGGCCACTGACAAGTATCAGTCACCTTAACCTGAAATCAAAAGAAAACAGTGAGGCTAAGAAGAATTGAGTGGACCAATAGAATCATGAGTTTAGTGGTGAATCCAGTGATATCCCCACTTGATGAGGACATTATTGGGACTGCATGAAGTAGTGTGTGATGGTGGTGTCGTTTCAGGTATGTAAGAGGGAGGTGATGCACATCGAGGACAATATCACAAAGATAAAGACACAAATAAAAGGAAAACACATGATGTCAACTAAAGAGTAGTATAAATAATCACATAACTTAGGTTTTGAGAGCGTCGATTCATCTGAGAAGGTCGAGGGGTATGGGTGGTAGAGATATGCTTTCATGAGAGCTTGAATGACACAAAAGCAGTGGAATCTATTAGGGTTGAATTTATAAGATCATGAAGAGTTTTATTAGTGCTTTCAAAAAAGCACTAATAAAGATGAGTTTTATCGGCAATAAAAAAATAAGTGCTGAAAAAACCTATTTTTATTAGTACTAGAATTTTAGTGCTGATAAAGATGAGTTTTATCAGCGCTATAATATAAATTGCTGATAAAAATTGTTTAAAATGAAATTAAAAATATTAAACGAATATATTTTAAAATTAATAAATTATTAAAAAATAAAAAATAATTAACATTATTATAAATATATAATCTTAAATGCATTAATGTTAAAAATAAGTGAAATTTAATAATCTAAAATGAAGACACTTCAAAGATATTAAAAAATGGATATTTTTTATTAATTATACAAATTATTAAATAAAAATAAAAATGGATATATATTAAAATGAAGATGAATACATATTTAAAATCTTAACACATACTAAATAAATATGTAAAAATAAAAGAACTCTCCCACAGAACACGCCCAACGTGCCTCCCCTTTTTCAAGATTGGGAGAATGATAGTTACAAACCAAAAGAGAGGGGTAATTCGGGTTAAGGACCAAAAATTTAGGAAATACCAAATAGAGACCTCCGATTATTAGTCCGGGTATCCAAATGGCTATTATACCTTTAAAATTTCCCCCTATTACGGTTCCTGCTGCTTCCCATCGCACTCAGCTTGCGTCATCGCCCTCTCCCTCCTCGTCGCGCGTCTCTCCCGAAAACCCTAGTCCGGCGTCACCTCCTCCATGCCACCACCCTCATCTTTCACGGTTGTGGCTTCGCCCTCATCTCCTGCAGTGTCTTCATCCTCTCCCAAAAACTGTAGCCCACTGTTGCCTCCTCCCACGCACTGCTCCCGCCACGCATCCACTCCCGTGGGCTGCTCCCGCCACGCATCTTCTCCGGCGGTCGTCCAACAGGCACATCTTCTCCTAGGCTCCCCCAAGTCATCTCCACTTTTAGAATCATTCTATCAGTGTTCCCCTTCTCCTAGCACCAAGAAACTTTATTTTATGTAAATTGTATGCTACGTATTTTTTGGTTGATTTATTTGTTAATGGATGTAAATATGAACTGAGAATGAGTTTTAGGATCTTATATTCATTAATTTTATAGGTTGATTGACAAAAGATGATGTCAAATTATTTTCAAGAAGAAATGTTTTGTTATTTTTATTTTGATGGAGCACTTGTTGGTGATTCACAAGGAAAAATGAATTATGAAGGTGGAAGATCGATGGGTAGAGTGCTAATAGAAGGAATTTCATTTGATGAAATATCAAGATTGGCATCGTCGATTCTAAAGTGTGATGTGTCATAGTTAGATTTAAAATACATGTTAAAGTTTTATAATGGTACTTTTTTAGACCTTATATATGATGAAGGAGTTGATCAGTTGTTCATATTCAATCACAATTTTGCTCATGTCTATATTATTTTGAGGTTGGATGAATGCTTGCAATCGACAGTGGATGTAAATCAACGAGTGGATGTAGATCAAAGGTAATGACATTTCAAAATTGTTTATATTAATATTTTGTTCACATGTTATGTATTTATATTTTATATTTAATTTTTAGTGTTGAATTAGTTGGTGGGAATTCAGAACAAAGTTTATCTGCCGATAGAGATCTTCAAATGCTACCTTGTGCAATTAGTAGTGTTCCATGTTTGATCCCAGAATTAAATACTTCAAATTGGAATGAATTATTGGTGGATGTTGGCCAGATTTTTCCTTCGGCCAAAGCACTGAGGGAGACGATTTTCAAGTATAGCATTGCACATGGGTTTGACTATGAATATGTCAGGAATAGTCCTCAAAAGATTATTGCAAAATGCAAAGTTGAGAGTTTCATGTGGAAGTTAAGAGCATATGTCTTGGGGAAATCGACTCCATTACTTTGTGTTAAAACTTTTCAAAATGCTCATATACACTCAACCCAATATAGACTAACAATTAGTCACAAATAAAGGGCATCATTTCTGTCATCTATCATTTCTGATGAGGTGAAGTCTAATGTGGAAAAATTTGCCAATTAAATTAAAGTTGACTTGTACATAGACTATGGTATATCACTTACATACCGTAAAGCATTAAGATCCAAGTAAAAAGTAGTTGGTCAAATATATGGGGTTCCAGAGCAGTCATATATGTTAACCCCCTGGATATGCAATAGACTAATGGAAGTTGATCCGAAAACAGTAGCGAAGTGGGTATCATCAGAAAATGGTAGATTTGAAAGATTATTCATTGCATATGGGTGTTGCATAAATGGTTTCTTATTATGTGGTCGACTTGTGTTGTTTGTGGATGGGTGTCACCTTAGTGGTCCTTACAAAGGTACCTTGTTGGAAGCGTCAGCATATGATGCAGATGGCAACCTTTTTCCATTGGCATGTTCAATTGTTGGGGGTGAAACATATGATGATTGGACATGGTTTTTAAACAACATGAAAGAAATTATCGGTTCTACTCAACTGGTTATTGTATTTGATCGACACAATGCAATTACAACTACGGTTAAAACAGTTTTTTTGTGGAGATACACATGCGTATTGTTACCGTCATGTGAAAGAAAATTTTAGCTCTGAAATTACAAGATTATGTAGGGGAATGGGAAGAGGAACTAAGGAAAGGGCATTGAAATTATTGGATGCCATTGATTATTCTCGGTTAGACTATGATTTCAATGTTGCTATGAAGAATTTGACAAGATTTTGTCCAGAATTTTCAAGATGGGTTGAAAAGGATGGTGATGTTGATAGGTGGGCAATGTCACGATTTCCACACCGTCGATGGGATCATATTACAATGAATTTAGCCGAATCATTCAATGCATGGATTTTAATGGATAGGAGACAAAATATTTTTGTATTGATTAATGAACATCATGATAAATTGAGTAAGAAATTTTTTAGCACCAAGGAAGACATGAAAAAGTGGAGAAATGGAGTTGGTCCCAATGTGGAGGCAAAATTGAAAATGAATGTGTTAAGGGTTGAAACTTTGATAGTAGAGAAATATGGACATAATGTTTTCTTAGTTCGGACCGGTAATGTGGATATCACTGTACAACTAGAAAGTTGGGAATGCACTTGTCAAGCATGGAAAATGAGTGAGATCCCTTGTGCTCATGCATGTGCAGCAATAAGAAAAGTACATGGTAACCTGTACAGATATATAGAAGATTGTTATATTCTCAACAACCAACAGAAGCTTTATCTTGGAGTTATGAATCCAGTTGAGACCAACGACATGCCACATTTGAATGCATTGACATATAATGATTATATGGATGAAACTTTTTTGCAAGCACTGACGACTTCTCGTCCTCCTGATAGACCATCTCGTAATCTTATTGAGTCTCAATTTCAAAATAAGAAGTTGCATCATTGTTCTCGTTGTAAAGAAGTTGGTCACACATGAAAAAGGTGTAGAAATCCCAATCTAACTTGATGTGGAAACTTTGAAAGGGTGGTGTTTTTTGTGTATGCTGCTGAATATGTTTCAAAACAAGGGCATGTTAGAGAGGGCAAGGAGGTAAATGTTGAGAGGAAAGCGATATGTTTTTTTTGTGGAGTTTTGTTGTTTAACCCCATGAATTCTTCTTAATTTTGGTTATGTGTCACTTATAATGATTTTGAGCTTTGAAAAATCACCAGTGTTTGTAATGTAATTGATGCACTATGGAAGGTGTATGGAATTCTAACATATTAATCATTTCAACATGTTTAGATGTTATAAATTGCAGATTTTAACAGTGACTTCCCAGGTTTTAACGCGGATGCTCCAGATTTTAACAGATCTGCTGTAGGTTTTTTGATTTGGTGTTCATGAAAAATGAAATAATAGTATGTGAATTTTACATATTGATTGTAACAATTTTTTATGGTTTAATGTGTTGATATATACCAATGAAATGGTGGAAACGTATTTGCTGCCATAGAAGAGTTGTCTTAATCATTGTAAAGATGTTGGCGACACACAATAAGGTGTAGAAATCCCAATCCAAGTGTAAGTATGCTGCTGAATATGTTTCAAAACAAGGTCATGTTAGAGCGGGAAAGGAGGTAAATGTTGAGAGGAAAATAATATGTTTTTCTGTGGATTTTTTGTGTTTAAGCCCCATGAATTCTTCTTAATTATGGTCATGTGTCACTTACAATGATGTTGAGCTTTGAAAAATTGATGGTGTTTGTAATGTAATTGATGCATTGTGGAAGGTGTATGGAATTATAACATATTAATCATTTCAACATGTTTAGATGGTATAAATTGCAGAATTTAACAGTGACTTCCTAGGTTTTAACGCGGATGCTCTAGATTTTAACAGACCTGTTGCAGGTTTTTTGATTTGGTGTTCATGAAAAGTGAAATAACAGTCTGTGAATTTTACGTATAGATTGTAACACTTTTTTACAGTTTAATGTGTTGATATATACCAACGAAATAGTGGAAATGTATTTGTTGCCACGAAAGATTTGTCTTAATCATTGTAAAGATGTTGGCGACACACGAGAAGGTGTAGAAATCCCAATCCAAGTTTACGTATGCTACTGAATATGCTTCGAAACAAGGGCATGTTAGAGAGGGCAAGGAGGTAAATGTTGAGAGGAAAGCAATATGTTTTTGTGTGGAGTTTTGGTGTTTAACCCCATGAATTATTCTTAATTTTGGTTATGTGTCACTTACAATGATGTTGAGCTTTGAAAAATCAATAGTGTTTGTAATGTAATTGATGCATTGTGAAGGGTGTATAACATTCTAACATATTAATCATTTTAACATGTTTAGATGGTATAAATTGCAGATTTTAACAATGACTTCCCAGGTTTTAACGCAGATGCTCCAGATTTTAACAGACCTGCTGCATGTTTTTTAATTTGGTTTTCATGAAAAGTGAAATAACAGTCTGTGAATTTTACATAACACACTTCGTTATTGTAAAGAAATTGATGACACTATAGATTCAATATGCCTGGTTCAACAAAAAATGCAAAGTGACCATACGAGAGTACATCATTGATACAACAAATACAGTCACAATAAAACCAAACCAAACTCTCACCAGCATCAACCAAATGCCAACAACTCAATAATAGTTTTCTTTAAAACCATTTCCCCCTAGAAATTCTGTTTTTAACTGGACAACTCCACCAAAAACTTTTTCCTCCTTGCATTACACTCATGATTCACCAACCACCATAGTAAATCAACCCTTTTCATTTGAAGCTGAATCTACAAACATATAATGCAAAATATATTAAGGAAAAAAAATATATATAAATAGGTGTAAAATAATTACATGAGTATCGTCTCTCATCTTCTTCATGTTGTCCCATTATTGTAGGTATTTGATCAAGTGAATGCCACAATCATTACTGAAAAATAAACACACCCATTAGATAACATAACTACATTTGGAAAATAAAGCAGTGAGTAATTTGTCTACCAATTAGACTGAAGCTGAACAGATTCATATACAACTTCAAATTTAAATGGGCAAGAAAAGTCCCATCGTGATAGATGTCGCAACATGGCCGCAAGACAATCACCCTATATGAAAGTCAAAAGATATAATAAATTAGTACAATCTAAATTAGTAACTAGGGTTGTTAACCGAAAACCAACTAATGACAAAGGGAAACTTAAGTACCAGCAATGCAGAAACCTCTTTCTGTTGTTTATCAGTGGAAGCAGTTCCAAGGGAGTCTAGAACATACAAATTCTTTGTATTTAAGTCAGCGCAATAGTAAAACCAATGAAAATTCATCAATGTTGGGAAAAAAATAAGTCGGAAGTTTGTTATGTTGTGCCCAACAACATTAGGCATCACATAAATCAAAACATCAGCAACTTTCCACTCTTCCTTACATGAAATAATCTTTTGCTACAACAGTAGATTATCACAAAATATAAAACATAATACAAAAGTTTTTTTGTACATCAATATATGCCTAAAATAAGTACCACGAATAATGGATCAAAGATGTGTCTAGTCACTGTTCTGAATGCTTTTTGATCATTTACTAGAGTTCTTCCAATCATGGTCACCATCTGTGATTCCAACAATGTCATTCATATGAAACTGATCATTTATCATAAAATAGTTGATTATAAAGGAAGCATTTACTAACCTTGTTGTTGACCCATTCCATAGGACCCAAACAACCACACTCATGTGCAGTCAAATAGTAATTATGCATTTCAACAACAACTCTGCATTTAAATCGCAGCCCATAAGTACATGAAATACATTTCAATATAGTATCATTCTTCAACATATGCATATAAGTACAACCTACTACTCTTTGCTGCCCTGCATCCTTCCTGAAGTGCACAACTCATAAACCCTCCTTTTAAGGTCGGATCTCCCTTTGACAGATTGTTGCACGTAGGGTGACCAATTTTTTCAATCTTTTTTCGTTGTGATATCCTAGGAGTCATCCCAACAGATGGGTCCCCTAATGTTGGTTCAAACACACCTTTATCTGCTTCCTCTTCCGGTTCCTCATCACCATCTGCTGCCCCCCCCCCTCTTCATCACTTTCTTCATCTCCCTCTAACACAGTTTCCTCCCCTTCATCTTCCCTCGCCTCCTCGGTTTCATCTACCCCATCCACTTCCTCTTCAAAGACCTCCGTATGCTCCTCCGACTCTCCAGCAGACTCTATTTCTTCATCTAAAACTATATCAAATCTATCCACTTGAGTAGTAGAGCCTCCAACTAACAAATTTCCTTGAACTCAAAGGAGTCCATGCAGGTGCTCATTGACACCTTTTATATATCTGTTATACAAAACCTTGATATCCTAAAATATATAATAGAGATAAATGTTAGTAACAAATAATAGAAATGAAGAATTAAAATTATTTAACAACAATCTAGCAGAAATTAACACAGACCTTCCTGATTTTAACACTCAGGCTCCGGTTTATAAATGAAAACTGACACTTTCATCATCTTGTCATAAAACAATCAAATGAAAACATTTATTTAAACTCACATCAAAGCACTTGTTAACCCTTTATGAAAATAACCACTTCATGTATCCATAAACATCATTCCATAAAACCATTCAATAATAACATAAACCTTCATAAGGGGTATACCAATTAGGGTATGAGCAAAATGATATACGGTTTCTTCAATGCCATATTGGTCTTAAATTATTTGAAAACATTGATAAAATTATGATATCATTTATTTATAAATTCTAATAAAACATAATAAACCATCTCATCAAAATAACTTCGGTCATTTATTGATGAAAAAGATGATTGAAATTTATTCTAATACCTACTGTTTATGGAAGTGTGAGGATACTGTTATAAATACATTCCATGAAAACTCCAGAATTTAACATTAACCTACCAAAAATTAACACTGATCTACCAGAAATTAACATTCAACATCCAGGTTTTAACATTCCTCGTCCACATGTTATCGTTAACAGTGGGAGATTCAAGAGATTCAAAAAGGAAGCCTTTTAATTTAACAGACCTTCTAGAAACACTAAAATACAAATGTTTAACACCCTCATACCAAGTTTTAACATTGAAAACCAATAAAATAACAAAAACTAACACAGAACTTCCAGATTATAACACTCGTCCTCTGGTTTTTGACACTATTTATTAATAAATGAAAACTTACACCTTCTAGGGACCATTTCAATGTAGGTACCACTAAAACCCCACATGGTAACTCTCTATTTTCAAGTTTTTACCACTATGATTACACATCTAACCACATGGCCATTTCTAAAGAGTATTACAGGGAATTTAACATTAACCTACAAAAAATTAACACTGATCTACCAGAAATTAACAATCAGCATCCAGGTTTTAACATTCGCTGTCCACATGTTATCATTAACAATGGGAGATTCAAAAAGGAAGTCTTTTAATTTAACAGACCTTCCAGAAACACTAAAATACAAATGTTTAACACCCTCATACCATGTTTTAACATTGAAAACCAATAAAATAACAGAAACTAACACAGACCTTCCATATTATAACACTCATCCTCTAGTTTTTGACACTATCTATTAATAAATGAAAACTTACACCTTATAGGGACCATTTCAATGTAGGTAGCACTAAAACCTCACATGGTAACTCTCTATTTTCAGGTTTTTACCACTATGATTACACATCTAACCACATGGTCATTTCTAAAGAGGATTACAGGGAATTTAACATTAACCTACCAAAAATTAACACCGCTCTACCAGAAATTAACATTCAGCATCCAAGTTTTAACATTCGTCGTCCATATGTTATCGTTAACAGTGGGAGATTCAAAAAGGAAGCCTTTTAATTTAACAGACCTTCCAAAAACACTAAAATACAAATGTTTAACACCCGCATACCATGTTTTAACATTGAAAACCAATTAAATAACAGAAACTAACACAGATCTTCCAGATTATAACACCCATCCTCTGGTTTTTGACACTATCTATTAATAAATGAAAACTTACACCTTCTAGGGACCGTTTCAATGTAGGTACCACTAAAACCCCACATGGCAACTCTCTATTTTCAGGTTTTTACCACTATGATTACACATCTAAACACATTTTGACATCGATCATGAACAAGTTACCATAAAAAAACCATATTTTAACACTTCAATTTCAAATTTTGACATGATACTTTTTAAAGGAATCTTTCACGAATATAGAGATGAGGATGAGGTTCTTACTGGATGGGTGAACAAAGCCTGATCAGACAGCTCACTCCTTGATGAGGTAGGAGGTGCATATAAGATGTCTTTTTTCTTGTTTTTTCCAACTTCACCCGCCTTTGAATATTATCTCCATTCAAAAAATGCAAAACGTTCTCGCTACATACATTACAAACTTCTCCAATGGGGAAGTGGATGAAGAAAAACAACTACAATTCAATGTCAACATGTTATTATTAGTAAAATAAATTTACTAACTAATAAAAAAATCACACACAGTTAAACATTTTCAAAACATACCAATAAGACAACCAGACAACCACCAACATGCTTCTTCGATTGTCCTTTTTGTATCGACTTCTTGTAGATATTTACTTCTCTAACAAGCTCCATCAACACCAACTGGGACCAATCCCATTCTCCAAGATTTTGTTGACAACCACACAACATCCTAATGTTTCTTTCATTTACAGAAGAACTAGAGCTGGGATTTAACAATGCCCCCAAGGCAAACAACATAAAGGTTGTCAAAAACTTCTTTCCAACCAAGCCTTTAAAAATCATCTCCTTCAACGCGGTTAACTTTTTCCCCATATAATGCCTCTTTATTTCTTTATATTCATCACTGTCGCTTTCAAGTCAGACAACTCTTCCTCCTGAAGTAATGCGTAACATGTAATTAACATCTGCAACAGTAATCACCATTTCCTTCCCTCTAAATGTCATCGTGCATGTTGGAGTATCAAAGACATCTACAATCTTCTCACATATATCTCTCGGCAAGCGTTGAAAGTTAAATTCCAAAAATGTACCAAATCCCACTTCTATGACCAATTGTTTTTGGTTCTTATGGCTAACAACGAAATCAACAACATCTTTAAATAGATTTGGAGAACATCTACATTTTAAAATAGTTTGGGGTCTAACTTTTTGACCCAATGAAGCATCCTTTTCATCATTTGCCATGTCATTATATTTATTCTTTTGACGCTTTGAAAGTTTTGACCAAACATCTATTATGTCAAAATTTGCATCCCTAGCATTTTTATACATACCTTTATTTTTCTTAAAAAAAATTGTCTGCACGTTAGAAAATAAAATAAAATTCATTCACAACCTTAATATAACATGATTTTCTATAACAAATTAAAACATACCAGAAATAAAATCATACCTAGATTTTGTCAATCCTGATGATCCCTTTCTCTCCATTGCATGCCCTATAAATTCTACCAAGAAACAAAACTGTAAAATAATTATCAAAGATGTATGGAATGAGAGAAATAATATGGTAGAAGGAAAACACTGGGAGAGGATATCAATATGTCACATAAAAGTTAATGGCGGGAGGAGGTACATACCAGGAGGAGGCAATGACCGGCTAGGGTTTTCCCAAGAGCTTGGTGACGGTCCGCGAGTGGAGAGTATTGCACGGCAGTGGAGGGTGACGACGCGACAAACACGAGGGCGACGACGCACGGGGGTGGAGGACAACCGCCAGAGAAGATGCGTGATGGGAGCAGCGTACGGGAGTGGATGCGTGGCGGGAGCAGTGCGCGGGAGGAGGCAACAGCGGGCTACAGTTTTTGGGAGAGGACGACGACACCGCAGGAGATGAGGGCGAAGCCATGACTGTGAAAGATGAGGGTGGTGGCACGGAGGAGGCGACGCCGGACTAGGGTTTTCGGGAGAGACGTGCGATGAGGAGGGAGAGGGCGACGGCGCGAGCTGAGCACGACGGGAAGCAGCGGGAGCCGTAATAGGGGGGAAAAATTAAGGGTATAATAGCCATTTGGATACCCGGTCTAATAATCAGAGGTCTCCATTTGGTATTTTCTAAATTTTTGGTCCTTAAGGGAAGCAGTGGGAGCCGTAATAGGGGGAACAATTAAGGGTATAATAGCCATTTGGATACCCGGTCTAATAATCAGAGGTCTCCATTTGGTATTTTCTAAATTTTTGGTCCTTAATCCGACCCTCTCCTTTCCCTTCAAAATTTTCTGACACTGGTGGCTTCCGCAGCCTCCTCTGACGTGACGACGGCTTGTCCCAACACGACTCCTTCCGCATCCGCTTCCAGGGGAAAATTTGCTGTTGGGGGGCATTTTTTTTATCAAAATGGGTTACCCATTTTCTTATTTAAGAAAATGGGTCACTCTAGCGCCACTTCAGGTGGCGCTAATGGCAAAAAACGCCATAGCGCCACTTGAAGTGGCGCTGATCCCTTATCCATATGCCTATCAGCGCCACTTGAAGTGGCGCTGATCTTCCCCCACCCCTATAAAACCCCTCTCCCCCCTCCTCCTCTCCTCATTCCCTCCACTCCACTCCCCTCCTCTTTCTCCCTCTCACTCTCTTCATCCCCTCTCCCTCATCCTCATCCTCCCCCTCTCCCTAATCCTCATCCAACCCCTCTCCCTCATCCTCATTCTCATCCAACCGAGGAGTTTTTTGGGGATTCAAAATTCTGCAAATTCGAGGTAAGTTTTTATTTAAATTTGTTTAATATTTTAAATTGTTTATTTAATTGTTTAGTTAATGTAATTAGATTATGGAATTTGTTTATTAATTTATTTGTTTACTTTATAGAATTAGTTTAATAATTAATTATAATAATTAGTTAATTAATCAATTTTAATTAGTTAATTAATAGTAAGTAGTTAAGTAATTGTAATTAGTTAATTGTAATTAGTTAAATGTAATTAGTTAAATGTAATTAGTAATTACTTAATTGTAATTAGTTACTTGTAATTAGTAATAAGTTAATTGTAATTAGTAATTAGTTAATTGTAATTAGTAATTAGTTAATTGTAATTAGTAATTATTTAATTGTAATTATTAATTATTTAATTGTAATTAGTAATTAGTTAATTCTAATTAGTAATTATTTAATTCTAATTAGTAATTAGTTAATTATAATTAGTAATTAGTTAATTCTAATTAGTAATTAGTTAATTCTAATTAGTCAATTAATGATTTGTAATTAGTCAATTAATGATTTGTAATTAGTCAATTAATGATTTGTAATTAGTCAATTAATGATTTGTAATTAGTTAATTAAGTAATTATAATTAGTCAATTAAGTAATTATAATTAGTGAAGTAATGATTTCTAATTAGTGAAGTAATGATTTCTAATTAGTAATTAATGATTTCTAATTAGTTAATTAATGATTTCGAATTAGTGAATTAATTAATTCTAATTAGTGAATTAATTAATTCTAATTAGTGAATTAATTAATTCTAATTAGTCAATTAATGAATTATAATTAGTGTATTAATGAATTCTAATTAGTGTATTAATTAATTCTAATTAGTGTATTAATTAATTTTAATAACTGAATTAATGATTTGTAATTAGTGAAGTAATGATTTGTAATTAGTGAAGTAATGATTTGTAATTAGTGAAGTAATTAATTATAATTAGTGAAGTAATTAATTATAATTAGTGAAGTAATTAATTATAATTAGTGAAGTGATTAATTATAATTAGTGAAGTGATTAATTATAATTAGTGAAGTGATTAATTATAATTAGTGAAGTAATTAATTATAATTAGTGAAGTAGTTAATTATAATTATTGAAGTAATTAATTATAATTAGTGAAGTAATTAATTATAATTAGTGAAGTAATTAATTTTAATTAGTGAATTAATTAATTATAATTAGTGAATTAATTAATTTTAATTAGTGAATTAATGATTTGTAATTAGTGAATTAATGATTTGTAATTAGTGAATTAATGATTTGTAATTAGTGATTTCTCATTTGCTAGTTAATTAATTATAATTAGCTACTTAATGATTTCTAATTAGTGGGTTAATTAATTGTAATTAGCTGGTGAATTAATTGTAATTAGCTCGTTAATGAATTGTAATTAGCTCATTAATGAATTGTAATTAGCTCGTTAATGAACTGTAATTAGGGAGTTAATGAACTGTAATTAGGGAGTTAATGAACTGTAATTAGGGAGTTAATGAACTGTAATTAGGTAGTTAATGAACTGTAATTAGGGAGTTAATGAACTGTAATTAGGGAGTTAATGAACTGTAATTATGGAGTTAATGAACTGTAATTAGGGAGTTAATGAACTGTAATTAGGGAGTCAATGAACTGTAATTAGGGAGTTAATGAACTGTAATTAGGGAGTTTATTAATTGTAATTAGGGAGTTAATTAATTGTAATTAGGGAGTTAATTAATTGTAATTAGGGAGTTAATTAATTGTAATTAGGGAGTTCATTAATTGTAATTAGGGAGTAAATTAATTGTAATTAGGGAGTAAATTAATTGTAATTAGGGAGTTCATTAATTGTAATTAGGGAGTTCATTAATTGTAATTAGCTACTTAATGACTTCTAATTAGCTACATAATGACTTCTAATTAGCTACTTAATGATTTCTAATTAGCTAATTCAACTTAAGCAATCAATTCTAATTAGTTAATTATGTAATTTTAATTAGGAAATTAATGAACACTAATTAGGTAATTAACTAAATTTAAGTAGGTAGTTAATTAAATCTACTTAGTTAATGAAATCTAATTAGTTAATTAATGAATCTTATTAGTTAAGTAATGAAGTATAACTAGCGAAGTAGTTACAGTAATTAGCAAAGTAGTTACAGTAAATAGTGAAGTAGTTACAGTAAATAGCGAAGTAGTTACAGTAATTAGCAAAGTAGTTACAGTAATTAGCAAAGTAGTTATAATAAGAATTGTTTATATAATATATATTTGCATTCCATTCTAAGTATGATAATTTATTTAGTTTGTCATCTACCTTGACCTTGGTTTGTAATTGTAGTTATAAACTTGAATTTAGTAGTTTAATATATTTTTACATATTAAGTGTTAGAGTTGTCATGAACTGAAATTCTTGCTTGAGTAAAGTATCCCCGGATAGAGGGGCTTTGGGTCGGACCACCTACTTTCCCGGAGGCTTGCCTTGTCTAGGAAAGTGAATGGGGTTGGCTATCTGTCGCTCCGGGCTTATTCATGTTGAGTTTTTCAAGTTCAGATAACTTTATGCTTTTACATGACATGTTCGTGTACCTCATCCATATGATGGATGTGGATATGTATGAATATGTTTGACTTACTATTTTTGGGTAAATAACACAAACTTGTGGGTTGTGTAAAGCGAGTTACACATCAATATGGTTTGAACATATTGATTTGGTGGAGGGACTAGGATTCCAACATAAATTACATAAATTCTAGAAGCATGCAGACATGATTAGATTGTTTGATCTTATTTGATTAATAACGAAGGTTTATTTTAGATAAAAAAGACGGCTGCTTATATTTATTGCAACAGACAAATAATTGAGACGGAACAAGGATGTAGTTATAGTATACAACCAGAAGCTGTTGTAATACTTGGAGGCTGTACAACTTTGGGAACTCTTCAAAGGAAAATTCATCGAAAGTTGAAACTGACAAGTAACCAAGCGATAAAATCTATCATATACAGACATCTACAATATGTTGATAGATTTTGGCATGTGGCCTATCCGATAACTGATGATGAAGAATGGGAATACGTACTGTCATTGGTTAAGTTTCTACCTGCCAATCAAATGATGGAGTTGTATGTGACCATATCTACAATGGAGATCCCATCGACATTGGAAGTTGGGTCATCACAATTTCACGAGACAATGTCATTTGTTCCTTTTAGAACACATCAAGAAGTTCCATCAGCATTCGTACCATCATTTCCCTCGGCCACATTTTCAATAGATAGTCCCCCACATACTATAGATGCGTTGGTTGATAATTTTGAGGACGATGACAATTTAGAAGAAGAAGATGAAGAGGAAGCTGAAGATGAAGAGGAAGCGCATGCGGAAGAACAATCAGTGCCTACTCATGTGAGGTTTAACCGACCGTTGAACCACCCCCCACCATTGAGTTCATGGTCGACGGAAGGCATGAATCGCTTGCCAGAATTCAATTGGTCAGTTATTACTCCTACTTCAGAATTTCCAGGAATTATTGGAGGCACAGATCGAGTGGCAGATGAAGGTGTTCTGTATATTGGAAGAGAGTTTGACAGTAAAGATGCAATGAAAAATGTGATAAAACAATATCACATTGACAGACATTACTCTTATGTTGTAGAAGAGTCGAAAAGATCTTATTATTTGATCCGTTGCGACAAATATGATTCGAACTGTCAAATGCGTATGCGAGCTATAATTGATAACACTTTTCACAGCTGGCGCATCACAAGATTTACTCCACACACATGTGTGAACCCAAGCTTGTCACATGAACATTCTTCATTAGATGTTGACTTTGTTTCAACAGTTATTGTTGAAATGATTAGATCTTGTCAAGATGTTCCTGTTGTTCTTGTGATGAAGCGAATCAAACAACTTTTTGGGTATCAAATCTCATATTGGAAGGCATGGGCAGCACGTCAAAAGGCTATTGTGAAGGTGTATGGTGATTGGGATGACTCTTATCGAGTTTTACCACAACTTCTGGAGCTTTTACGCCACAACAATCAAGTGATCTATCGGTTAAATACTATTGAATATGTTAACCAATACAACCAAGTTGACCAGTCAATGGTTGTTTTTGATAGATTGTTTTGGACATTTTTACCATGTGTGGCTGCTTTTAGGCATTGCAAGCAGTTTATACAAATAGATGGCACATTTCTGTATGGAAAGTATACAGGAACTTTATTGATTGCTGCCACACAAGATGGAAATAGAGCCCCTCTACCTTTGGCATTTGCAATTGTGGATAAAGAGAACTTCTCGTCATGGAGTTGGTTTCTCGCATGTCTTCGTGAGTTTGTTACGGGTGAGGAAGGGATTTGCCTTATCTCAGATCGTCACCGTGCAATCAAAGAGGCAGTACAATCTGAGGGACTTTCATGGAGACCACCTTATGCTCATCATCGATACTGTATTCGACACATTGCTAGCAATTTACGAAAGAGATTCAAGAATGAGTCGATGAAGAAAGCAATCTTGAAAATTGGTATGAAAATCATTTTTTGTATTAACAAATCCTATCATAGTTATGATCATTATTTGTTCAGATTTTTTCTTGTATGATAGCATATGAGCCTCAACAAAAAAGAATGGAGGAGCGTCTTCAAGATATTCAAAGAGTTAATCCGGAAGTTTATGATTATATGATGCAAATTCCAAAACAGAAATGGTCGTTGGCATATGATGATGGGAGGAGATATGGTCATATGACTACCAACATCGTAGAATGCATAAATGGGGTTTTCAAGGGAGTTCGAAAATTACCAATCACAGGTAAATATGAATATTTAATTATATGTTGATCAGAAAAACATAATTATAATATACTATTAGTATAATGACTTAAATCTAAATTGTAGGTTTGGTACAAGAGACCTTCTATCGTAGTGTCAAGTATTTTCTGGAACGAGGAAAGCAAGCTGAAGAGGGCTTGAACAGAGGGATGCGTTATGGACACCATTTCCAACGCGATTTAGATACAGTTCTTCAGGAAGCTGCAACTTATCGTGTCACCGCATTTAATCGTCCAGAGCAACGATTTGAGGTCGCTGAGCCCGGTGATGCTGTGGCTTGTAGCAATGGTCGGATCCGAATTGTTTTACTGGAGAAGCGTTACTGTGAATGTGGCAAGTTTCAAGCATTGAGATATCCTTGTGGCCATGTGATTGCAGCCTGTGGTTACGTACACGTATCTTGGGAGCAGTTTATTGATCCAGTTTATCGACTTGACAGTATCAACTCATGCTACAATACTCCTTGGATGCCAATCGGAGAATATCAGAATTTTCAGCTCTCTGATGACACACCCACGCTTCTACCGAACATCAGTAGACTTCGACCTAAAGGGAGGCCAAAGTCGACTCGTATTCGGAATGAGATGGATTGGCCTACTGAACAGGCACCTGGACGAAGGTGCAGCATATGCCGCCAGGAGGGTCATACGAAGACGCGTTGCCCTAGACACATAGGGCAATCATCTAATGGTTAAAATGATTTTTGTACTCCATCAGTTACTGTAAACATATTGTACATGTAATCAATATTTTTCCATCGATGAGTTTTGAAAGCATTCATAGTGAATATATCATCATCATTTAAATAAGTGGTTGTTGTTTTAGAAAAATAACAAGAAATTTTAAAATATATAAAATATAAGATCGAGAATTTAACAAAATCTGAGAATTATCTAGAGTGAATAATAGTGAAGAATAAATTGAGGATATAACAGAATATGAGACTACTAGCCTAGAAAATGACAAATAAAGATATTCAAACATTATGCCCCTCTCATCCGTTTCTTTATAATTGTTAAATAGAATGATGAACATAAATAATTGATATTCTTGAAAATTATTAAAACATTATGCCCCTCATTTTCAACCATGAGAATGGGTTTTCTCCAAAAAAAACATTGATTCATTCTGCAACATTGGAATTTCCCCTCTTTAGTCGACCCAGTGAAGAACCAACTGTCATATATTCATTCAGAGGTCGTGAATATGTGACAGTTGGTTTTTTACTGGGTCGACTAAAGCTATGATGCAGAAGGAGGATGTTTTTTCATGTCAACCGTACATGGATCAAAGGTTTTTTTATATTCCTTCTAAACGATGTTGACTGAGCATATTGAGTTGGAGAATCAATCCAAAACTTTATATGTTGAACATATCATTAATTCCTTTAATAATTTTGGTCAATTATTGTGACGTCGTCATCTTTCAAAATCCAATGTCATCGTTGAATTTTGAAATCATCCAAAGTGAATATATCATCAACTTTATATGTTGAACATATCATAAATTCCTTTATATATTGAACATATCCTAAATTACTTACACATTTCTTTCATACATTACATGATAAATTTCATACCTTAAATGATAAATGTGATGACTAACATGAAATTAATGTTTTACTATTTGTACAATCAGATGGAGCAACCACTATTATCTGGTCAGGAGACGCATGTGTCGCGTCTTGTGTTGGCGCGACGACCTGTTCGACAGCTTGCTGTTCGGAGAGCACATCATTTTCATCACGATGCGCCCCCGGCAGCTATTTCTCCATACCTTAGACGTGCGGGATTTTATGGAGTCGCTATGTGTGACTTCAAGACTATTGATCATCATTTGATTGCAGCATTGGTTGAGAGATGGCGGCCAGAGACACACACTTTTCATCTTCCAGAGGGGGAGATGACCATTACTTTAGAGGACGCCATCTACATGCTTGGTTTTCCCATCCATGGACAGGCAGTTACGGGTGCCACTAGTGGCAACTGGGCTGTCGTCATACAACGACTATTAGGCGTTGATGTCGTTGGCGTACGAGGTGTCCTCGTGGGTTCGCGATTGCGCATGACATGGATTGATGAGCATTTCGCTGTCATTCCTGATGACGCAGACGAGGAGATGCTCATTAGGCATACACGTGCATATATTTTGCGACTACTCGGAGGCATGTTATGCGTCGACTACTCCACCCTTTTGGTACACATGATGTACCTCTCATTACTTGAGGATCTTGATCATACAGCTACATACAGTTGGGGATCTGCTATATTAACACATCTGTACAGATCCCTTTGTACCAGTGGTCAGGCAGATGCACATCAGATTGCTAGTTGTATGGCTTTAGTACAGATGTGGGCCTGGGAGCGTTTTCCGCGCATCGCTCCTCGAGCTATCACACCTCTTGCAGCAAATCTATTTCAGGATTGTCCTCGTGGATGATGGTATGTTTACTTCATTACTTTCAGTTATTTAATACTTCTGTTTTTTTTATCAACTTACAGTGTATTACTATTTTGTATCCAGGTGGAGTCAGTCTCAGAAGCATGCACACACACCGAGACATAGTGTGCACAGCTTTCGACAGATATTCGATGCATTAGTGCCAGCTGATGTAAGTCAAACAGTAATTTTTTATATTTCGTTATCACTATTTTAAGTTCTTACAATGTAATCTTACCAACATTATCTTGCTAATATGTCACTTACTTTTTGAGTTTACATTTCAGGTTTCGTGGACTCCATATACAGGTTATGTCTATGCATCACTTCCACCATACTACACAGCTATGATTGGAGATCGTGCTGCAGTGGTGCCACTCATCCACTTCCATATCATTGAGTGGCACCAGCCCGATCGGGTCATGCGCCAGTTCGGTTATATACAGCATATCACGATGGCACCAGGACAGCCAGAGGGGTTGCATTCGATTGTACTTACAGGTAGACAGTCGACGAACTGGCGGCAGTTTCATGCATCTCATATTGAGCTGTGGGACGCGCGTGCCCGATATGATATTTCTCGATATGGATATCCCACAGCACAGTATCAGTTATCTGCCCAGGGGGATTATGCAGATTGGTATCGACGTCATACCATCATGCATCTTACACGTCAGGGGATTGACATTCAGCAGATGGTAAACTTATTAAGATATATTATATTTGTTTAACTCTTTTATGGTATTAATTTGAATGTCATTTCATTTTCAGACAGACGGCATTGATCATCTTGCACATATCACACATCCTCAGGAGGAGGCATATATTAGACGTGATATAGTTCATCGAGATGTGTTGGCTCTCTACGACCATCTCCGGATGATACGAGACAGTTTTTATGACGAGGAGCCACAGGTATATCCTGATCCATATCCTCCAGCTGGAGCTCCTGATGGTGGGGGTGATGATGTGCCTGCTATGCCTGCTGATGACGATGTACCGCCACCACCGCCGCCAGCTGAGAGACGGAGACGAGGACCTCGGGAGGGGCAGAGGCGGCGAGATAGACATCCGAGAGCACCTCCTGCAGATGTGGCAGCACCACATAGAGATGATCATGCCCAACTTATTGATGAGGTTGCACAGCAGGGAGACGTTTATAGACCACATCTATCATCTCCGATGACTACTATGGACTACGAGCTGGATCAGGTGACACATCTTGTGGCAGCCCCCTCTCCTCTCGGCGAGGACTTCTTCAGTATGTCATTTCTACCATTTTTAGGAGCCTCAGGACCATATGGCTCGACGCATGATTATGGGCAGTCATCCACGTATGATTTTGGGCAGTCATCCATGCATGATTTTGGTCAGCCCTCTACACAGCATCATGAGGAGGCACCAGATGCACCAGTAGCAGAGGATCCCGTTGATAGGACACCGGAGCAACACGTACGCCGAACACGGGGAGGACGTGAGATTCAGACGCCACGTTGTGGTACCGGGGGGCATCGACGTTGATTTATTCAGATGCCATGATATATATGTTAAAAACCCTCTTTATTTAGAGAAATGAATGTTATTTAGACATATAATTAGAAAATAAAATAGATAGTATATACAAAATAATATAAATGAAACTTTTAACATTGATTAAACGTATAAGAAATACTCGAAAACAACATAAAACATGGATTAAACATATAATAAATAGTTGAAAACAAAAGGATTTTCCAAAAAAATTGTTAGTGAAAAGTAATCTATAAGCTTTCAAAACCGCCTACTTGAAACTTAAAAATGGTTCAAGTACGTGACTTTGAAAGACTATAAAATATATACTATGAAACGAATAAAAAACAGAAACTTTAAACATATAACAAATAGTTAAAAAAAAGGAATTTCATAAAAAACGTCGACGAGAACTATTTTTTAGGAAATCAGACACTTATTTGAAACTTAAAAATGTTTCAAATAATTGTCTTTGAAAGACTATAATAGATAAACTATAACACCGATATAGATTAGACTTTAGTCATTGATTAAACATATAATAAATATTTGAAAACATAATGAATTTAATGAAAAATGTTGAGAGAAAATAATTTATAAGATTTCAATTTGAAAGACTATAAAACATAAACTATTACACGGATATAACTGAAACTTTAAACATTGATGAAACATATAATAACTAGTTGAAAACAAAAGGAATTTCCAAAAAAAAATGTTAGTGAAAGATATCATTAATTATTAAATTTAAAATAGAGAACTTTAAAACAGTAGAAGAGTTTTAGATAAAACAGTAAGTGTGTCTTCCTCCACTCTCACTCGGAGGTTTACCATGGACGTCTCTCCTTCGTTGAACGGTACGAACCGAGGGGCGTCAGAATTGGGGGGTTAATTTGGATATGTGATTGATATTTCGGTAAAAATGTGGGTCTGTCCAGATTTAACGAAACTGAATTGAACAGTTAAGCTGCATATAAGACACTGTGGTGGTGTTCCCCCCAAAACGAAAGACGACTTCAACCTTTCTTGACATCCAGTATAGATTTTGATATCCAATTCACTGCAACAAATACCAGAACCTCCACATAAACACACCATTTCTGGTATTTGTTGCAGTGAATTGGATATCAAAATCTATACTGGATATCAAGAAAGGTTGAAGTCGCCTTTCGTTTTGGGGGGAACACCACCACAGTGTCTTACATGCAGTTTAACTGTTCAATTCAGTTTCATTAAATCTGGACAGCCCCTCATTTTTACGGAAATATCAGTCACATATCCAAATTAACCCCCCAATTCTGACGCCCCTGGGTTCATACCGTTCAACGAAGGAGAGACGTCTGTGGTAAACCTCCGAGTGGGAGTGGAGGAAGACACACTTACTGTTTTATCTAAAACCCTTCTACTGTTTTAAAGTTCTCTATTTTAAATTTAATAATTAATGATATCTTTCACTAACATTTTTTTTTGGAAATTCCTTTTGTTTTCAACTATTTATTATATGTTTCATCAATGTTTAAAGTTTCAGTTTATCCGTGTAATAGTTTATGTTTTATAGTCTTTCAAATTGAAATCTTATAAATTATTTTCTCTCAACATTTTTCATTAAATTCATTATGTTTTCAAATATTTATTATATGTTTAATCAATGACTAAAGTCTAATCTATATCGGTGTTATAGTTTATCTATTATAGTCTTTCAAATACAAGTATTTGAAACATTTTTAAGTTTCAAATAAGTGTCTGATTTCTTAAAAAATAGTTCTCGTCGACGTTTTTTATGAAATTCTTTTTTTTAACTATTTGTTATATGTGTAAAATACAATTATTACAAATTATTATAAGTAATTATATTTGTAACTATTACAATTTATTATAATTGTAAGTTATTATAATTATAAATTAGTTATAAATAATTAATTTTCATTAATTAAATTACAAATTATTTATTATTAATATTTGATTATTACAAATTATTCTATCTTTATATATACATTATATATTTATTCTATTTATATTTATATAATTATAATAAATATATAATTATAAATATAAATATTATAAATATATACTTATAACTCTAAATATAATAAATATATAATTAAAATAAATAATTATTATAGGCATATATTAATTATAATTACATATTTTTTATAATTACATATTTATAATGTAAAAAATATATATAATGTATATATATAGAATTATATAATGTATACATATATACTAATAACACTAAATATAATAAATATATAATTAAAATAAATAATTATTCTAGACATATATTAATTATACATTATATATAATTAAAATTGCATATTTACAATGCGAAAATATATATGTAATGTATACATAAATATATAATTACATTTACACTACATTTATTATATTTATTACATTTATAACTTTTATTATATTTATATAGTTATATTTTTGTATTTACTGTATTTATAATTATATAATTATTATATTTTTGTTTTTACTATATTTATATATTTATTATTTTTATATATTTATCATAATTATTATATTTATAATTATAAATTTATTATAATTCTATAATTAATATTATATTGAATATATAATAATTATAAATATAATAATTATAATAAATATAAAAATTATCTAATTATAGTAAATATAACATAATAAATATAAAAAAATAAAAAAAAACAAAAAAAAAAACAGTTTAGCGCCACTTCAAGTGGCGCTATTCATTTCTTTGAATAGCGCCACTTGAAGTGGCGCTAAAGGCACCCATTTCCCTAAATATTATCTACCCTACTCCATTAAAAAAAAAAAAAAAAAAAGACCCCTCCAGGCCTCAGCCGCAGGACCCACCCTCAGGCTCTTACCCTCCGCGACTCGACCCTGATCCTATTTCACCGTATCCATCCCTGAAGGATTAGGATCCTCCACCGGTATTAGATTCCTTCTCCTCGCTGCCGGAAGTTCCTATGGACCCGATCTCCCCGCGTGATGCCCTTGGCTCCCCGGTGCTGGACTTTCCTGAAGCGGCCTTCTCTATGGCTTCTTACCATTTTTCCGGAAGCGGCCTTCTCATCTCCTGGACATTCAGTTTCAGATCTTCGGCCTACTGAACCCACTCCTCACTTCCTTCCTCGACCCCCCCGACGAGCCTGGCCCTGATTACCTATCAACCGCCATGCTTAGCGATCGATGCCTGTACCATTCCCCCCAAACCCCTGGAGAAGCTCCCCTTTCTGCCAGCCCCTCCGCTACCTCCCTTGCTTCTAGCCCCGCCAAGGGTAACCATTTCCCCTAGGCGCTCTCCCCTTCATACCTCCAATTATTTTTCAGCCTTAACCTCATTGGAGTCAGATTCCGAATCCCTACCCAAAACACCCCTTCCTTCTCCCCCCGGTGGCATCCAAACTAGATCTCAGAAGAAAGCTTCCATAGACGCCAAGGCCTCCTACCTCACTGCCCCTCCTTCGCCTGGCACCAAAGCCAAAAAACTCATCTTCCAATGATTTCCATTCTTCTGTGGAATTCCAGTGGCCTAGGTGCTCGAGTTAAAATAGATTTTATTTCCAATGAACTCTCTAGATCGAACTCCTCCTAGCGGCTATCTTCGAACCCAAACAACAGCATACCAAACTTACAACTATTACTCACAGAATACGAGTCTGCAATTCTCTTCATGTGGCCCCTCAAAATCAGCATATATGGCTATTCTGGAAGTTGAATATCTCAGTGGAACTGATCACTTGCTTCGAGTAGTTTCTTACTACGAAGATCTGTCAGGGTGTTCACAGCATATTCTTCTCCTTTGTCTATGCAAAGTGCGAGGCGCAGGATCGCGAGGTTTTTTGGAATTACTTGGGGGGTTTCAATCCAAGCACTATTCCATGGATAGTGGGAGGAGACTTCAATATTATTGCAGATAGCTCTGAAAAGAAGGGTCGTGGTGCTCATCCCCACAAATCCAGTCAGGAGTTTATTTCTTTCATGGCCCGTAATGGCCTTGCCGATATGGGTGGTTTCTGTGGTGACCGCTTCACCTGGCGAAACAGTCAGACAGGCTCTAATCATACGTGGTGCTGTGTCGACCATTTCCTGTCCAACTTATCAGCAATCTTGTCCTACCCTGATTCCAAGGTTAACTCTTTCTGATCACTCTCCCCTTGTGGCTACGCCGTCTGGAGGAGTGGAAAATGGAGCTGGTTTCCGATTCTTTAAGTTATGGACCTCCACCCCAGACTACCAAGAGGTGGTGAGTTCATCGTGGAATAAACCTATTCAAGGATTCCTTTAGACCAAACTCCATTAGAAACTTAGGCGTCTAAAGGGTGACCTCCTTGGATGGAACAACAAACGTCCCTCTCGTTTTCAAGCTTTGGACGTGTTATCTCATGAGGTGGAATGCTTAGAGTCGGCACTCAAGTGCAGATGGGATGAGGCTACTTTCGATCAACTCACCACCAAAAAGAACGACCTAACAGTAGGGATGCTAGAACAGGAATGCTCGTTACGAGAGCAAGCCAGGGTCAGATGGCTTGCGGAAGGTGATGACATAAACACCGCATTTTTCCATGCTTGTGTTCAAGAAAGGAAACAACATGTCAAACCTAACATACAGTTGGATGATGGTACCTTTACGGACAATCAAAACATGATTGGGTTCATGGAAGAGCTCTTCAGGGATCTTCTAGTCGGTCCGGATCCCCACATGCAAGGAGGCTACCCTCGGGGATCCTCTAAGCTCTTCGATACCCTTCCCTACTTGGTTTCTGCTAACGACAATTTTCTCTTCGAAGCCATGCCAGAAGAATCGGAACTTATTGACGCATGAAAGCTCTTAACCCTGATAGCTCACCGGGTCCCGATAGTTTCCTGGGATCCTTTTTCATGGCATCTTGGGATCTGGTTAGAAAGGAGGTTGTTGATGCAGTTCAATACTTCTTTCACAGTGGTCACCTCCCCCGGGTTTCTTGTGCCACTACCCTCGTTCTCCTGCCGAAGATCAAGGACCCCTCCTCACTCAAGCACTACATACCCATCAGTATGTGTAACTTCTCTTATAAGGTCCTGAAAAGTATTATTAACAAAAGAATTTCAGTGCAGCTTCTTTCTTGGGTCTCCCAAGAACAACATGGGTTCCTCAAAGGGAGATGCATTTAGGGGGAGATTGGTGTGGAACAGGAGATGATAAGGGATATTAACACGAAAGATTCGGGCTCCAATGTCATCATTAAAATGGACATGGAAAAATCCTACAATAGACTTGAATAGAATTTTATCCTCAAGGCTCTCTCATGCATGGGTTTCTCCACATGGGCCTCAGACCTCCTGTATTGGTGCTATAGTTCACCGTGGTTTAGTATCTCCTTCAGGGGAAAACAATGTGGCTTATTCAAATATGCTCATGGATTAAGGAAAAGTGACCCACTATCTCCCAATCTATTTATCTTAATGCAGGATTTCCTCAGTTGGTATATCAACATAAACCTTCATGTTGGCAAGATTCTTCCTTTTCAATGCAAGCAACAACATAGTGGAGTCACTCACCTAATGTATGCTGATGATACTATCCTTTTTCTCAATGGATGTGAAAGATCTATTCGTGGAATCAATGCAGTCTTAGTGGAGTACTGTAAGTGGAGAGGGAAACGGATAAATCGAGAGAAGAGTAGCATATACCTCACCTCACGGTGCCCGAAAAGGCGAGTTCTTTACCTGGAAAGAAATTTGGGCTTGCAGTGACAGAATTTTCCGATGGAATATCTTGGCGCCCCGCTGTCTTCCTCTCAAGTTTGAATCCAACATTTCACCAGGCTAATTGACAGCGTCCTCACTTCAATTCCAATGCACGTCCTTTCTGCTCTTAAAGCTCCCAAAGAAGTTATCTCCAACATTGAGAATACCCTAAAACCTTCATTTGGGACGCACATTCAGATGGAAAACATCATTGGTCCTCATGTACAAGCATCAACATGGCATCGAGATGTCTTTGCTGCAACAACCCCTGCAAAGAGTCCTCGGGCCACCTTTTCTTCAAAAGCGATTGGGCTCGCATGGTATGGATCACCTTTGGTGAACTCACCTGCATCTACCCTCACTTTCCTTCTCGTGACTCGTTCTTTACCCAGTGGTTCCAAGGGGTGGAGGAAAATTGCCCCTTGAGAAAGGCTAGAGCTCTGATCATTGCGGCTGGCTACTGGTGCATTTGGCAGGTGAGAAACTCTGCTCGGTATGAGGGTACCTCTTGTTTGTTGCTGGCCCTCGTATCCAAGGTCAGGAGCTCACTCCTTGATCTTATTCGCCTTTCCAACATCTGGTCTGACACATCCTCTCTAAGGATCTTCAAGTGCAATCGACCTCCGCATACTTCCATCCTGTATGAACCTCAACATCGACTTGGAAGCTGTGGAGATGGACTCTAAGATCATCCAGACCTGCCTACTTAGCCACAGTAATACTCCATGGATGATTGCATATCCCATTCGCAAGTGCAAGAACCTCATCAATGGCCAAAGTATTGCGCGAGGGCAACAAATTTGCCAGATTCCCTTGGCCTCCACCATTTCCCCCTTTCCCTCTGTTGTTTGCGGCCTTGGCCCTTCCGTGTTTTCAACATTTTTCTTCAATAAAATAAAAAAGATTGAATTATGCATAAAAAAAGTGTAAAAATAAATATTAGAAAATGATTAAATTTCAAAAAAATATAAAAATTAATAAATATAAAAATTGAATAAATAATATTAACTGAAATAATATTGAAAATGAATGAATAAAATTTAATAGATAAAAAAACTATTTAAAAAATGAATTCGTAATATTAATTACATGAATTGTAAACATATAAAAAAATGAAGAAAATAATAAAAAAATGCATTTAAATGAATTAATTATATAGATTCCAAACATTATAAAAATATTACAACTTAGTAAATAATATTGAATGAATATTAATCATATAAATTAAAAACATACTAAGAGTATTAAAACTTAGTAAATAATTATGTAGAGTTCGTAATAATAACTACATTGGTTGTAAACACGTACAAAAATAAAGAAAATATTAGAAAATGCATTTAAATAAATAAATTATATAAATTTCAAACATTTTGAAAATATTACATCTTAAAAATATAATTGAATAAATATTAATCAAAGAATTTTAAAACATATTAAGAATATTAGAACTTAGTCAATAATTATGTATAAATAAACATTAAAAAATGAAAAATATCCAAAAACATTAAAAATTAATAAATAGAAAAAATAAATAAATAATATTAAATGCAAGAATGTTAAAAATGAATAAAAAATTTGAATAAATTACAAAAATATTTAAAAAAGTGAATTCATGACATTAACAACAAGAATTACAGATACATAAAAATAAATAAAAATGAATAAATAGATATTATTAATTATATAAATAACAAAATTATTAAAAATGAATTATATTGACTACAAAAATATTAAAATTAAAATGCATTTATAGGAATGGATTATATAAATTTCAAACATAATAAAAATATTAAAACACAATAAATAAAAATGAATTGTTGGTCGGAGTGGACACTCAAGAGGGGGGCGGGTGAATTGAGTTCCAATTAAAATTTCTGTTAAAAATATTTCTATTAAAATCCCCCAAATTGAAAAACAAGTTAAACTGTAGTGAATTTATACAGATTGTAAATGTTCAATTAGTTTCTCAAAAATTGATTAGGTCTCAGTTAATTTAACCAGGGGAGTAAATTAACTTTTGAAACTAACTTACTGATTCACAATAAGTATAAACACTTGCTGTTTAGCTATCAAAGTAACTTTAAAACAAATAGTATTTCAAAGTAATTAGCAGCGGAATATTCAATATAGTTTATAACCAAAATAGATAAGCACAATAGTTTTTGAAACAAGAGGTTCAGTCTCAAGCCGAGACTTAGTCCTCTCAAACAATTTATATAAATTTGATCCACACCCTGGATCAGGGTAAACAACAGTGCAACTTTGGACTCCTTCGATTCAACAGAAATACTTCTAAGTCCTCTGGTTTTTGGGTAGAAACACAGAGTGTCGTGGTTCTCCTTCTTTCACTTCCAGTGTAAGTGTTCAGTTCGAGTATGAGAAAACGTTATAGCCCTTGAACTTCTTCTTTGAATTTCTGTTCTTGATGAGTATGAGAGTTCTTCGTGTGTTCTTTTCATGTATGTGCGTGCATGGAAGAATTCCATTTTTGCCTCTCTTTCTTGTGTTGTCTGTTGTGTGTCTTTTTACTGCGGCTCGATCTTCCTTATATTCCACGAGCTCCGGCAATAGGAATGATTACCTTTTCATAGGAACGAGGTACGGTTCCCTAACATGCCAACAAATAACATTAAATATCATTAATTTCATTAAAAACATCAAATATGACCGTTGGAATTAAATAAGAGTTAATAGAAATTCAAACAATTTTCATGACTATCGGTGAGTCATGAGATCGGTAGGTCATTTTGAATCTGCATCGGTTTCGGTAGCTTGTGATCAGCATCGGCTTCAGTAGCTCATGATCGGCATCAGCTTCGGTGGCTTGTGATCAGCATCGGTATCGGTAGCTTGTGATCAACATCGGTATCGGTAGCTTGTGATCAGGATCGGTATCGGTAGCTTGTGATCAGCATCGGTATCGGTAGCTTGTGATCAGCATCGGTATCGATAGCTTGTGATCAGGATCGGTATCGGTAGCTTGTGATCAGCATCGGTATCGGTAGCTTGTGATCAACAGCGGTATCGATAGCTTGTGATCGACATCGGTATCGGTAGCTTGTGATCAGCATCGGTATCGGTAGCTTGTGATCAGCATCGGTATGACCGTTTCCATTGGTGCAACCATTCATCATCTGTGCGACCGTTCATCATCGGTGCGACTGTTCATCATCGGTGCGACCGTTCATCATCGGTGCGACCGTTCATCATCGGTGCCTCAGGAAAATAACTAACGGTGAGTCATAAACATGAAATTCACACTAAGTGTCTGTCCAATCCAGAATACTTCCAGGTCAACAGTAAAACATAAATTAACATAGATAACCATTATGTAGACAAGATGTAAACATATGTAAATATATTTAGAACCAATTATACAAAAGACTAAATTTTCATAAATAAAACAATGATTTGTGATTATTAAAATAACCATCTCACGGAGAGTTCAACAATCTCCCCCTTTTTGATAATCACAAATCAATGGCATAAATGAAGAGAGAAGATAGTATGTCATTCAGTATGCTCCCCCTATATAAAAAATATGCCAAAAGATAAGACAAGGTTAGAATATCATAAGTCATTCTCCCCATATAATATAAATCAGATAACACGATTCATTCTCCCCCTTTCATCATTGCTCCCACTTAGATATATGGTCAGCATTTCTCCCCCTATGTATATGCATGCATGTAGTGAACAGTGAAGCATGGCCTCATATTCATATTCAGTTCACCCCATATGCATATTCATGATTTCTCCCCCTTATTCATAGTCATGATTTCTCCCCCTTTGGGATTATCAAAAAGAAAAGAGAAGGAAGAGAAGCAAGAAGAAAAGGCCACTGAAATAATATTTGAAAAAGAGTACAAGAACTAGATACAAAAGTTAAAAGTACAAGAAATAGACACCCTATCAAAAAAAGACAGGCACGACTACTTCTTTGGGTCCAATGGAGCTTTCCCTTTCGCAGAAGGAGGAATGGATGATCCAGAGGGTGCTTTGGTGGAAGGTTGATCTGGCCAGATGGAAAGAGAAGGCAGGACAGCTCTGGCTGGATGAATAGTGGGTTCCAAAGTCACTTGCTGAGGAGTAGCAGATCTTTCGGAAGGTTGTTGTTGAATGGCTGGCCGGATATTTGATAGAGCTTGAGAGACAGATAACTAACCAGGAGCAACATCCGATGGATTAAGAGGCTCAACAGTAGGAAAAACAATGGCCTTCACTTGTACATGAAGGTAAGGTTTGAGCAGATTGATAAAATCTTGAATTACTTCTCCACCGTACTTCATAGCCTTTTCAAAGTCATCCTTGTTCTGCATGAAACTTTCCAAAGTAGGAGTAAAATCCTTCAGCTGCTGAACTTGAGCCTTAAAAGCTTGAGTAACCATAGGAAGCCTCAAATTTTCAGCCAAAACCTTGAACTGATGGTACAACTCATGCTTGGTATAAATCTTAGAGAAGTAATGATCCACTTTCTCTTTAATCTATTTCCGAGCCTTAGTAGCATTGGCTGAATACAACTACACCATTTTTTGAATATGATCACTATGCTATTTCATCTTTTTCAAAGAATATAAATCCAAAATCTTTCCAAGAGCTTCCAGCTCTTCCTTAATAACATCCTTTAAAGTATTAAGCTCATGACCAGTAATCTTGGTCACCTTTGAGGAACTAGCCTGAGCAACGACTTGGGTAATCTCAGCTTTTAACTTTCTCAAGTCTGCCTTATTCAGATGTTCTACCAAATTTCTTAACACTTCCATCATACCAGAGATGGTTGCTCTAAACTCTCCTGACAGAGAGACTAGATTACTACCTAAATCTGTGAGTGTTTGATTCAAAGAGGTAATGTGCCTGCCAAGCAATTCAATGGTATTGCACAGGTCTGGCTTGATAAGGTTTACCACTCTTTGAGCCAAATCATCCATAGTAGCTTCAAATAAAGACATAGGAGCAGGAGTAAGAACATGAGATAACTCATCTTTCATAGTCTCTCTAACTGCTTGAACCAACTCAACCTTAAATCTGTCAAAATCAGATTGAACAACTACAGGACCAGGTCTATCTTGAGACACGGAAGGATCAGGTTTGGATTGAGAACCTGAAGGACCAGGTCTGACTTCTGCTCTTTGCATATACTCAGCAACTAATTGATCCTTAACTGAATCACTTACTCCTGTAATATCCACTTATACTTCTTACTCTATATAATCTAAACCCAGAACAACAAGACCTGAGTGTTCTTCCCATGCAGCTTGGCATGAAGGATACATAGGTTTCACAAACCTAGCTCTTCCATAATTTTCAGGAGAGACTTCTTCATTCACATCAATCTCTGTCTGAACTGTCCTTTGAGTCTCAGGAACAGGTTCTTGCTCATTTAGTTGGGGTTGATGATCATTTTGAATCACATTTTGACCATCCACTGGTCGATTACTTACATCATCAGCATCACCACTATCACCATCACTGCTACTACCATCACTATCACCATCAGCATCAGCATCATCCTCATCACCATCATTGCCTTCACCATCATCATTATTAACTGATTTATCACTTGAACTATCTGTACTACTGGATTCATACTACTCAGGGTTTGATTCTTCAGTCTCAGCTTCTTCTTCATCATCACCTAAAATAGGTTCAATCTCTGGTAAGTTGAGAGGTGGACTAGCTGGTCCAAATTCCATTCTTCTCTTCTTCAGGCTAACTGTATCAGGATCACTCCTCTCATTAGGATATGATTCAGCCTCCTTTTTAGAATTCAAATTATCATCAGCTTCTTCTTCCTCTATTCCCTTCTTACTAGACTCACCAGTTTCCTTAGGAACTTCTGCTACCTCTTCTTCATCAGAATAAACCACTCCCTCACCAGGTTTTAAACTGGGATCTCTCATCCCCTTTGGTCTCTTAGGATGATCAGTAGGATTGAAGGAGTCATACAACTTATCCTCATCAGCAACCCAAGCATTCTTCCATGGGTTCCAGTTGATTTTCATCCTCTTACAAATATCCTTGTTAATACAGAAGCTATTGGATGAGATACACTCATCTCTATCATCAAAACAACCCAAGAATTTCAGCATAGCAGAGATTTTCTTAGAATAAAACAAAGATGTATCTTTCTTTGATAGCTTTATCATCTCAGAAATATGCTCAGAAAAATATCTACACAGGTTTAACTTTTCACCATTCAACAAAAGGAATAACAGAAAAGCATCCTGATACTTTACTGAAGCAAAGTCACCTTTTCTTGGACAGACTTGGTGCTGAATAAATTTAAACAAAATTCTACTCTCACCATCCAATTCTACAACAGATATTCTTCTCGATTCAGAATTACCAGTCAACATTTCCAGAGCTAGATCATAAGAAAATTAATCAGTTTTAGGAGTGATATTACCAGTGTAATCCTCGTATCTTCCATTGTGAGGAACTCCCAAACATTCATCCCACTACTTCGATGAAAAAGTAATCTTTTTCCCTTTAACTATTGAAGACAGTCTCGCAACTTCTGATCCATCCAACACTATACTTAAGTTTAAATAGAACTCATGCAACAACTTCGGGTAATAGACTCGGTTATTATCGCAGAACCAATTTTTTCCAACCTTGCATTTCTAACACTTTCAACATAACAGACTTGCTGGATAATACCCATTCTGAACAAACTTCCTTTTTTGTAGTAACTATTCATTTTTCCAGCTCTGGGTTTACTAAACTTTGTGTCGTGCTGCTAGATTCTCCAAGAGCATGTTTTACAGGAGAGGAACCTTCAGATTCCTTGCTTTGTCACTTTTGCTAGGCCATTTGGAGGTTTGAGAGGATTGAGCGTTTGGAAAGGTTCAGAAGGTTTGGGATTCGAAAAAGAAGAGAGAGTTCAACGGGAGATGAAAGGTCAACAATCATTTAGAAATAGCCATGGGTCATTATTTTTATCATTTAGGGTTACGATAATAATAAAAAATAATAATGATTTAGTAAAACAACGTCGTTTTGATAAACACTAACAGTTTCACTAACTGTACAACTCAATCGGTAGCACAGATCGATTTCATAGATTGGTTTCACAGATCGATTTCAGAGATCAGTTTCATAGATCGGTTTCACAGATCGGTTTCACAAATCAGTTTCACAGATCTATCATACCTAACTCTTGTTTTATAAAGATTAACCATTCAGAGCTTAAGGGATTGGTAAAAATATCAGCTAACTAATGTTCAGAGTCCATAAATTCTAGAGAAATATCACCCTTTTGATAGTGATCTCTCAAGAAGTGATGTTTGACATCAATGTGTTTGGTCCTAGAGTGAGACACAAGATTCCAAGAAATGTTAATTGCACTGGTGTTATCACAGTTAATTGAAACATTCTTAAAATCATATCCATAGTCCAAAAGAGTGTGTTTCATCCACAGAATTTGTGCACAACAACTACCAACAGAAATGTATTCTGCTTTAGCAGTGGATAATGCAACAGAGTTCTGTTTCTTACTACACCAAGAGACCAGAGACTCCCAAAAGATGACGTGTTCCAGATGTGCTCTTCCTATCTAACTTGCAACCGACAAAGTCAGCATCTGAATAACTTATTAAGTCAAAGGATTGTCCTTTTGGATAAAACAAACCTAAATTGGTAGTATTTTTAAGATATTTGAAAATCCTTTTAACAGCAAGCAAATGAGATTCTTTAGGATTATCTTGAAATCTTGCACACATACACACACTGAACATAATATCTGGTCGACTAGCAGTAAGGTAAAGTAATCTTCCAATCATACCTCTATAATTGGTTTGATTAACTAGTTTCCCAGTTTCATCATCATCCAGCTTACAGGTGGTACTCATAGGTGTGTCACTTCCCTTATTACTATCCAAACCAAAACGTTTTAAAAGATCCTTTGTATATTTACTTTTATTTAAAACAATAACATCTTTCTTTTGAAAAATCTAAAATCCAAGAAAATACTTGAGGTCTCCCATTAGACTCATTTCAAATTCATTTTGCATAATCTTTGAAAAATCAGTACATAAAGAATTTTTGGAAGATCCAAAAATAATATCATCAATATAGATTTGGACAATCAAAATGTCTTTCGAAATTCTTTTAATAAAAAGAGTGGGATCAAAAATTCCTTTAGTAAAACCTTTTTAAATAAGAAAATTTGTAAGTCTATCATACCAAGCTCTAGGAGCCTGTTTTAAACCATACAAAGCTTTAAAAAGTTTAAAAACATGATTTTGAAAATGGGTGTTTGTAAATACAGGTGGTTGTTCAACAAAAACATTTTCCATTATAAACCCATTTAGAAATGCACTTTTGACATCCATTTGATATAACTTGAAATTAAGATGAGCAGTATAGGCAAGTAGATTCCTAATGGCTTCTAATCTAGCAACAGGTGAAAAGGTTTCTTCATAGTCTATTCCTTCCTCTTGACTATATCCTTGTGCAACTAACCTAGCTTTGTTTCTAACTATATTTCATGATTCATCAGCCTTATTTCTAAAAACCCATTTAGTGCCTATGGTCAAGGTGTCCTTAGGTCTTTCTACTAATTCACAGACTTTGTTTCTTTCAAATTGATTTAACTCTTCTTGCATATCCATTACCCAAAATTCATCATTGATTGTATCATTGATATTTTTAGGTTCTAACTGTGAAAGAAAGGATTGATGTTCAACCTAATTTCTTAGAGAAGCTCTAGTTTGTGTTCCTCTATCAAGATTACCAACAACAACATATAAAGGATGATTCTTTAGAATCCTAGTTGATTTAGTAAAGATAGGACTAGAGATTTCAGGTTCTTCTCTATGTTTGGGTTCATTAGGAGAAGATTCTGAAATATTTCTAGAACTGGTTGTCTTTACAACAGGTTCATTGATTCTATCATTAAGGTTTAGAACAGAAAAATCTCCTTTAAGATTTTCAAGAGAAGGTTTAGGTTTATGTGGATCAGTTTCATCAAATTTGGTGTGAACAGATTCTTCCATACACTTGGTTCTCTTATTGAAAACTCTATAGGCTTTGCTTGTAACTGAATATCCTAAAAATATTCCTTCATCACTCTTAGAAGCAAACTTGTCTAGATTATCCTTGTTATTCAGGATAAAGACTTTGTAGCGAAAGACTTTGAAGTAACTAACTTTAGGTTTTCTATTGTTCCATAGTTTATAAGGGGTCTTCTTAATAACAGGTCTAATCAAGACTCTATTAATAATATAACAGGCTGTATTAACAGCTTCAGCCCAAAAATAAATAGGTAGGTCATACTCATTGAGCATGGTTCTTGTAATTTCTTGAAGGGTTCTATTTCTTCTTTCTACTACACCATTCTACTGAGGTGTCCTAGGGGCATAAAAGTTGTGACTATAGCCATTGTGTGAGAAATAAGACTCAAACTCATGATTTTTAAACTCACGACCATGATCACTTCTTAGGGTTTTAATCTTAAGTCCACTAAGGTTCTCTACAGACTTGGAGTATTTGACAAAATAAGAACAAGATTCACTTTTGTGAGCTAAGAAGTATACCCAGGTATATCTAGAAAATTCATCTACTAGGACATAGACATAATGCTTCCCATTTAAGCTAGAAACTCTAGAAGGTCCAAACAAGTCCATGTGAACCAACTCGAGAGGTTGAGAAGTTGAAACTTCTTTATTTTACTTGAAAGAAAATTTATGTTTCTTTCCCTTTTGACAGGGATTACAAACTTTTTCTGATGAGAATTCAAGTTTGGGTAGGTTTCTAACTAAGTTATTCCTAGTCAGTTTTCTAAGTAAATGAATGTTTTAGTGTCCTAATATTCTATGCCAAAGCCAAGATTCCTTATGGAAAGCATTTAAACAAGTAACATTTTGCTTGGATAAAGAAGTTAAATAAACTGCATATACATTTTCATTTCTCAAAGCAGAAAATACTAAAACATTTTTAGAGTTAAAAACATTACAAGAATCATTTACAGATTTAACATTGAAACCATCATTACATAACTGAGAAATACTTAACAGATTATATTTAAGTCCATCAACAAATAAAACTTTAGAAATTAAAACTGAGTTAGTGTTACCAATTTGGCCTAGGCCGATGATTTTTCCTTTAGAATTATCACCAAAGGTGACATGGACTCCATCAATATTGATTAAGCTCTTAAAACATGAGTATTCCCCAGTCATATTCCTTGAACATCCACTGTCCAAGTACCATATCTTCTTATGGGAAATTTTCAAGCAGGTCTCCTACAAAACAGATTTAGATGGAAAATGATTTTGGTACCCAGATTATCTTGGGTCCAGATAGGTTAGAAATCAAATATTTTGGTACCCAAATTTGTCTTATGAGTCTCATATAATTTACAGAATCAATAGATTTTGAAAGATAAACTTTATTTGATCTATAACTATGTGAATAACTAGTTTAAGCATATGAATTTTCAGAACTAGAAATAGCAGTATTTTGTCCAGATTTAGGAATAAATCTAGTTTTAGTGATCTGTCTCTTTCCAGCCTGATAGCCTATTCCAGTGGTATATTTTGGTGCACATTCTTTCCTATAATATGAGTTAGGGTATCTTTTCCATTTGTGAACTTTTCTAAGTCTTTTCTAAGTTGCTCATTAGACATCTTCAGTTCAGTATTTTCTTTTAACAGTTGAGCATTCTTTTCTTTTTCTACATCAAGTGCATATTTAACATTTGCAGTGAGAGCATGTTATTTCTTCAATGACTTATATTTTTCCTTAAGTTCATTACAAGTTTCTTCTAGCATATTACAGTATTCAAATAGTTCTTCACTAGACATATTTTCAGATTCAGAATCAGATTCAACTCCAGAATAATATGAATTTAAAGTAGGAGTATCCAATGTTACCTTAGAGGTGTTTGTCATAAAACACATATTAGCCTTTTGAGATTTTTCATCCCGAGTAGAATCGTAGTCACTTGAAGTGTCTTCTGAATCACTCCAAGTTGCTTTCATTTCCTTCTTGTACTTGTTGTACTTGTAGTAATATTTCTTCTTGAACTTCAATTTTGGACAGTCAACTTTAATGTGTCCTTTCCTCTTGTATTCATAGCAGATAACTTCATCACTCTTATCATTTTTCTTCTAGTCTTTCTTCCAGTGACCTTTGTTGTCATATTTACCTTTCTATTTTGATTTTCTGAATAATTTCTTCTTCCTATAGAATTTCTTAAACCTCCTAGCTATTTGAGCCATCCCAGTATCACTATCAGATTCTGAACTTTCACTTGTTGAACTTTCAGTAAGTGTGTGAACTTTCTCCTTATCCTTGCTCTTTGTAGCAGTAGATTTAAAAGCCACTGACTTCCTCTTTGGTTCATCATCTTCTTCCTTATTTACTTTAATCTCTTCCTCGTACATCATTAACTTACCAATCAGCTCTTTAACAGGTAAAGCACCAATATCACATGATTCTCTAATTGAAACAGATGTGCCTCTCCATCGGTCTGGCAGACATCTTAGTATCCTCATGATTTGCTACTTTTCTGGAACAAATTTTCCAAGTGAGCTCATAGTATTGACAATCTCATTGAACCTGAGATACATATCAGAAATAGGTTCATCAGGCTTCATTTTAAAATTATCATATTTAATAGTATAGGTGTTCAGTCTCATTTCTTTGACATTGGTTTTACCCTCATGGGAAACACCCAGGGTATCCCAAATTTTATAAGCAGTTGTACAAGCAGATATGCGATTGAATTCTTCATCTCCTAAAGCACAGTACAAAGCATTCATTGCTTTACAGTTATTATTGTATGCTATTTTAGTAGGTTCATCCCAAGTAGTTCTTTCAGTTTCTGGAATTTTATATTGAGTCTCTATAGCAGTCCATATATCAAAACCCATACTCTCTAAGTGAATTTTCATTTTCAGTTTCCATTGGGCATAATTTGTACCATTAATGAAAGGTGGCCTATTGGTAGCATCACCTTCTAGTCTATTATCCATAGTTAGATTTTAGAAAAAAAAATTTAAAGAGATAAAATTTAGAACTAACAAAAATTTAAGATCTTTAAAGATGCAACTAAAATCAAAGTTGAAAAACAGAGTGTTTTGAAATCCTGTATTAATAAAAACAACTTCTGATACCAAATGTTGGTCAGATTGGACAATCAAGAGGGGGGGGGGTGAATTAAGTTCCAATTAAAATTTTTGTTAAAAATATTTCTATTAAAATCCCCCAAATTGAAAAACAAGTTAAACTGTAGTGAATTTATACAGATTGTAAATGTTCAATTAGTTTCTCAAATATTGAATAGGTCTCAGTTAATTTAATCAGGGTATTAAATTAACTTTTGAAAATAACTTACTAGTTCACAATAAGTATAAACACTTGCTAGTTTAGCTATCAAAGTAACTTTAAAAAAAATATCATTTCAAAGTAATTAGCAGTGGAATATTAAATATAGTTTATAACCAAAATAGATAAGAACAATAGTTTTTGAAACAAGAGGTTCAGTCTCAAGCCGAGACTTAGTCCTCTCAAACAATTTATATAAATTTTATCCACACCCTGGATCGGGGTAAACAACAGTACAAGATACTGTCCAGGTCCTAAGACCTCTACCACAATTATATGTGGGAAAACAAATGATATCAATAACACACAGGCTGTCCAGGTCCTACTTGACCTCTACCACTATCCTTAGTGGGATACAAGAAAGTGTGGAAAGATTGGTGTGAGGATTTAGTATCCTCCAGTTCAGCACAAGAGTCGGTGTGTGTGTAAATTATACAGAGTACGCACACTGCTCGAAAAAGTAAATAATGAATCACTTAGAGAGAGTATATGAGAGTTTAGAATGCTCTAGTGATAAGCAGTGCAACTCTGGACTCCTTCGATTAAGCAGAAATGCTTCCGAGTCCTTCTCTGGTTTTTGTGTAGAAACACAGAGTGTCGTGGTTCTCCTTCTTTCATTTCTAGTGTAAGTGTTCAGCTCGAGTATGAGTAAATGTTATAGCCCTTGAACTTCTTCTTTGAATTTCTGTTCTTGATGAGTATGAGAGTTCTTCGTGTGTTCTTCTTTTCATGTATGTGCGTGCATGGAAGAATTCCCTTTTTGCCTCTCTTTCTTGTGTTGTCTGTTGTGTGTATTTTTACTACAGCTCGATCTTACTTATATTCCACGAGCTCCGACAATAGGAATGATTAAATTTTCATAGGTACGAGGTACAGTTCCCTGACATGCCAACAACTAGCATTAAATATCATTAATTACATTAAAAACATCAAATATGACCGTTGGAATTAAATAAGAGTTAATAGAAATTCAAACAGTTTTCATGACTATCGGTGAGTCATGAGATCGGTAGGTCATTTTGAATCTGCATCGGTTTCGGTAGCTTGTGATCAACATCGACTTCAGTATCTCATGATCGGCATCATCTTGGGTAGCTTGTGATCAACATCGGTATTGGTAGCTTGTGATCATCATCTGTATCGGTAGCTTGTGATCAGCATCGGTATCGGTAGCTTGTGATCATCATCGGTATCAGTAGCTTGTGATCATCATCGGCATCGATAGCTTCTGATCAGCATCGGTATTGGTAGCTTGTGATCAGCATCGGTATGACCGTTTCCATTGGTGAAACCGTTCATCATCTGTGCGATCGTTCATCATCGGTGCGACCGTTCATCATCGGTGCGACCGTTCATCATCGGTGCAACCGTTCATCATCAGTGGGACCGTTCATCATCGGTGTGACCATTCATCATCGGTGCGACCGTTCATCATCTGTGCGATCGTTTATCATCGGTGCCTCGGGAAAATAACTAACGGTGAGTCATAAACATGAAATTTACACTAAGTGTCTATCCAATCCAGAATACTTCCAGGTTAACAGTAAAACATAAATTAACATAGATAACATTATGTAGACAAGATATAAACATATGTAAATATATCTAGAACCAATTGTACAAAAGACTAAATTGTCATAAATAAAACAATGATTTGTGATTATTAAAATAACCATCTCATAGAGAGTTCAACATGAATAAATATTAATCATATAAATTACAAACATATTGAAAATATTAAAACTTAGTAAATATATATGTATAATTCTTAAAAAATGATTAAATTCCAAAAAATTGTAAAAATTAATAAATATAAAAAACGAAAAAATTAAATGAAATAATATTAATAATAAATAAATAAAATTAAATAAATTACAAAAAATATTAACTATTTAAATTATAAATTTATTAAAAAATTAATTTAAATAAATAAATTATATAGATTTCATTTTAAATGTTAAAACTTAATAAAAGAAGAATAAATATAATTCATATAAATTAGAAATGTATTGAAAATAATACATAGTAAATAAATATATGTATAAATAAGTATAAGAAAATGATTAAATTCCAAAAAATATAAAAATTAATAAATATTACAAATGAATAAATAATATTAAATGAAAGAATTGATATTAAAAACGAATAGATAAAATTTAATAGCAAAAACTATTTAAAAAAATGAATTCATATAAGATTAACTAATAAATTATAAACACGTTCAAAAATGAAGAAAATGTTAAGAATTCATTTAAATAACTTAATTATATAAATTTTAAACATTTAAAAATTTTTACAACTTAACAAATACAATTTAATAAATAACAATCATAAAAATTAAAAACATATTGTAAATAATACTTAGTAAATAAATATGTATAAATTTTAAATAATGAATAAATTCCATAAATATTATATTAAAAATGAAAAAATATACATTAAATGTGAAATAATATTAAAAATGAACAATACATGTCATACATACACATATACACACACATGAAAATAGGTACATCCCACATATAGACATAAATATAAATATATATATTCAAATATCACATATTAATAATACCGCATTTATATTTATATAATTGTTTAAATTATTAAAATATATATTAATATATTATATTTATATTACTCATATACATTTTTTAATTAATTTATATAATTAAATATTAATTTTTGAATATAAATATGATAATTATATATATATTGATAATATTCTTTTATTAAAATTTATACAAATCATTGTGTCTTTTATCAGTGTTAGGAAAAGCACTAATAAAGTGACACCTTTATCAACACTAAAAAATGAGCTGAAAAAGGGTACACTTTTATCAACTCTTTTTTTAGTGCTAATAAAAGTATCCTTTATCATCACTTTTACTTAGTGTTGATAAAAGTTCCCCTTTTATTAGAGTTTTCTATTTAGCACTGATAAACTTCAACATTGTATATCACACGATCTGTGGTAGTGGGTTTGACCAAATTTAAATAAATATTAATACAACAATAAATTTAGGATATCTCATAACTATAGTTGTAAAATTTCAAAATTTATATATAAATCTAAATCAATGGATATTAGATTAAATATTTTTTATGTTTTTTAATATTAAAAATTATACAAGTAATGAATTAATAATACTGATATAATCATCTTTATATGTGAAATTTCTATTGAAACCTTTGCACATATTTTACACGAGATATTATATGTTTTTAGAATGTATTAGGGGTGTGAATTGTAAGAACCCGAGTTTTTGGAATGGGTCAAAATCCTGACCCTGTTTGAAATTTTGACTTGTTTATGAGAAAACTGAGAATATCTGGGAAGTTCTGGAAATTTCTATATTACACGCCGTGTACTTCACAGTACACACCATGCATGGGTTAGGTGTGTACCAGCTGCGTGCTCACCGAGTACATGTTGTATGATGACTGTGTAAGAATTTATAGTAACACGACATGTAGTGTTTCTTGACACGTTGTGTAATCTCATTTTCGCGTACTGGCTGAGTTCTAACCATGTGTCGACCCATGTGGCACGTCCAAGCTGTGTGGCTACCTCCGCTTAAGTCAGAGTATGAACAAGGTAACTACACAGCATGTAGTCCTTTATACATGCCTTGTATTTTTATTTTTATTCATTTAAATGAAAGAGCGTCACATCTCTTTTCCAAAAATACCTTGTTCTTCCCCATTTCCAGACCATGACGCTATGAGAGGCCGAAAACATTTATTCTCCTAGATTCTTCATCTGACATCTATTCTTCAATCCGTCAGTGGCTGCGAGATCGCATCACCAAGGCTAAACCCGCACACCCTATTCCGTTCTTGATTCCTTGCCTCACACGCCGCTGTTTCCATCTGAGTAGAATTGCCGGGATTTGACAGAAACGTAGATCTAAAAAGACCAGCTTCAAATTGGAGCTCAATATCGGACGTGCCTACATCTATGAGTCTTAGGTAGGTGGTACATACCTTCTTTTGTGTTTTTGCGTAATTTTGGGTGACACGGCCTTTGGTGCGTATTTGGGTATTTTGAGTGAGACCCTGTTTTATCTACTATTGCATATTAAATTTCCTATTAGACCTGTGGGATGCCTTTGGGTATGCCCTTTTACCTGTTTTTCTGAGCGAGGCCGGGCGAGGGGCCATTGCTCAATTGGGACATTTTGGCTGGGTATTCCAAAATGCGTTAAAATAAATTTTTTTGATTAAACTGCTAAGTTTAATTTTTTATGTTATGATATGAATTGTTAGAGGCTTCCAAGACCTTGGTGTTGGTATGAGACAACACATAGCTAGTGCAATTCAATTGTTTAGTTTGTTTTGTCTATTTAAAGTATTTATTTTGATTATAGATATGTGATTTGTGATATTGCATATGATGAAACCTTTGGGTTGTGCTGGGCATGGCTTGGGTATTATTGAGTGATGCTGATCACAGGTTGGGCTTGACCCGGGTTACATTGGGTGGTTCTGACCATGAGATTGGGCGTCATGGACGTCGGCTTGAGGCAGTGTGACTGTCAGGTTGGGAATGACCTGGGTTACTTGAATGGAAAGGCCATCAGACTTGAGCGACATGGTTGTAGGGGCACGAGGTGTCAAAAATGTTGTGTCTTGGGAACTTATTTTGGTGATTACTGCTCACCTGAAACTTTGAGTAGTGTGCACACAGAGAGACTCCGTGATGAGGTGGTTTTGACCACTACTGTGGGTAGAGGCCCCATTTAGTTACGGTTTAAGTACTATTGGGTTGGGGGTGCTTGACGTATGAAGCCACTACTGGAAACAGAGGTTCTCCAAATAGTTTTATACCAACGTTTTGAAGAAACCATTGGTATACTGTAAAAAAAGGCAGCATTTCCCAACTGTTTGTTCAAACCGTAGGCAATGTGATATTATAATTAAGATTTCCCAACAGTTTACTCAAACTGTTTGGAAATCTATAATTTATCTAATATATACAAACTGTTTATTAAAATAGTTGGGAAAGTTTTCCCCCAAATACACATCAGCCCAGCTACCACTCTGCCCGATTATAAACCCTAATCCGAAGATCCTCCAGAAGGTCTCTCTTTACCCTAGGCCGCGAAAATATTTTCACCCATAGATCCATCTCAATCAAGAAGTTTTTTATTTCTAAACTTCAAATTAGTAAGTGTTAAGTTAGTTTTAATGTTCTGTATCTATTTTTTTTTCTGTTTTATATTTTGATTTGGGCTAAATCAAAGTTCCCGTGGTCTGTGGCATACCGAACACTTTGATTTGTTTTCTATTTTTTGTTCTACACTTCAAATATGGTAAAGGGTTTGTTTAGTCATATGGTATCAAATTGGGTAATGGATATAAGGATGTTCCATGTGAAGGGATTGGGTACGGTTGGGGTAGTGGTGTAGGTGGTTTTCCATTTTTAGTGGGGTGATATGGTAGTTTCTATAGACTTTAGTTTAGTTGAAAATTGGATTTGGATTTTGTATTTATAGTTTTTGTTCAAAGAATAATGGTAAGGGTATTGATATTGAGGATTAATTGGATGTTGGTTGGGTGATGGATTGGAATTGTGATGTTGGTGGTATTGAGTATAGGTAATTTTTAAGGTATTATATGGGTATTGACACCCCTGAACCCCCCACCCCCCCGGACACCCCCCTGGACACCCCCCATTGAACATCCCCCACCCCCCTGGACACACCCACCCCCTTGGACAGCCCCCCTCCCCTCCACCCCCACCCCCTGGACACCCCCACCCCTTGGACACCCCCACCCCCTAGACACCCCACCCCTTGGACACCCTCCACCCCCTTGGATAGCCCCCACCCCCTTAAACAACCCCCTGGACACCGCCTCACCTCCTGGACACCACCGCACCTCTTAAGTGCTTGGCCCAGTTTTTAAATTGGAATTAACAATATAAGTGATTTACCCTTTCCCCAATGACATTTCCTAAGTGTCCCATAGATCCTTATAAATTGAATTTGTCATGTTTTGATAAATTGAATTTGTCATTTTTTGATAAATTGAATGGGTTGTTTGGAATGAAATGGATAATGCATTATGGTTTGCCTTTATTAATAAATAAAATGGTTTTAAATAAAATTACCCTAAGGGGGGATGCGGGGGGATTGTCCAGGTGTGGGGGCTGTCCAGGTGAGGGGGTGGGTTGTCTAGTGGGGGGGGGGGTGGGTAGGGGTGCTATAGGGGTGTGGGAGAGGGGGGATATGGGCTGCCCAAGGAGGGGTGTGGGCTGTCCAGGGGTCAGGGTGAATTGTTTATGTGGGGGAGGGGGTGTGAGCTGTCCTGGGGGGGTGGGCTATCCAGAGGGATGGGGGGTGGGTTGTCCAGGTGGGGGAGGGGGTGTGGGCTGTCTAGGGGGTGGGGGGGGGGGGTGTCCAGGTGGGGTGGGGGTGGGGGTGTCCAGGTGGGGCTGGTGGGGGAGGGGGTGTCCAGTTGGGGGGTGGGGGATATCTAGGTGGGTGGGGGGGGGGGGGTGTCTAGGGGGGTTGTAGGGGGGGGGGTAGGGGGGCTATAGGGGAGGGGGGAGTGGGTTGTCCAGGGAGGGGGTGGGCTGTCCAGGGTGGTGGTGGGTGGGCTATCCAGGTGGGTGGGGGGGGGGGCTGTCCAGGGTGGGGGTGGGGGGGGGATGTCCAATTGGGGGGTGGGATGTCCAGGTGTGTGTGTGTGTGTGGGGGGGGGGTGGGCTGTCCAGGGGGATGCAGGGGGTAGGGGGGCTATAGGGGAGGGGGGGGGGTGTGACTGTCCAGGGAGGGGGTGGGCTGTCCGGGGGGGGGGGGGGGGTGCTATCCAGGTGGGGGAGGGGGGTGTGGGCTGTCAAGGGGGGTGGGATGTCCAAGGGGGGTGGGCTGTACAAGTGGGGGAGTGGGGGTGAGGGTTGTCCAGGGAGGAGGGGGTGGGCTGTCCAGGTGGGGTAGGGGGGGTCTCCAGGTGGGGGGGGGGCTGCAGGGGGGCTGTAGGGGTGTGGGGGGTGGGCTGTCTAGGGAGGGGGGTGGGTTGTCCACTCCAATACTCTACAAAAAAACAGGAATCACATATAACTAATGTATAGTTGCTTTCACATGTTAAGACTTTTCTTGAAGTTCCATACAAACACTCACTCTTACCCTTCCAAGAAGAAGTGATCTCTGCAAAGAAATATTACTCAGGTTCTTATCCACTATCCATATTGATCTCATACAAATTTAACATTCGTACAACTCCATATTACCTAATGATATAACAAGTCTCATACTCCCATGGGTAGTGTCCCATCGAAACTTGGCTCATATTCCTAAACAACATACATAGGATCATATTTGACACACATAATTTTTTTTAAACATACACCTTGTATCACAATGTGGAATTAGCTCTCAGCTAGCCTCTCAAGGCATCAATAATCCACACACCTAGCTCAAAATTTGGAGGTGTGTTTACAATTAGGTGTGCTTTTTTAGAATTCATGTATGATATTTAGAGTGGAAGATAAAATCTGATCCACGTATGATATTTGGAAGTGCATTTACAATTAAGTGTGTTGTAATTTATATGTATGATATTCATGGTTTACACAAACAGTCTTATGGGTCATCTATAATAGGCTCAAAATCATGCTACAATTGGATAAAGATTGGATTCTATGACCCTAATTTGGGGGTGGACATCCCCACCCCCTTGGACAACCCCCCACCCCTGGACCCCCACCCCCTGGACACCCCCACCCCCTGGACACCCTACCATCCCCAAGGACAACCCCCATCCCCCTCGAAAACCCCCACCTCCCATGGACGCCCCCACCCACCCCCTTGGACAGCCCCCTGGACACCACCCCACCCCCTGGACACCCCCCGCCCCCCTTGGACATCCCCACCCCCACTGGGTAGCCCCTCCCTTGGACAGCCCCCACCCCTGGACAACCCCCACCCCCTAGACACCCCGCCCCCTTGGAAAGCCCCCTGGACACCACCCCATCCCCTGGACACCCCCTAGATACCCCCACCCCCTTGGTCAGTGTATGTGATCACTTAAATAATCTACTAAAATAAAAAATTTCTTCAATCTAAAATTTACTTAACTTTTGAATAATTCTCCTCCACAAGTGTACATGATCTCTTACACTCATGTATAGTTCTTCAAAGATATTTTGTTATAAATATAATATTTTGTTGTCTTTTATATTATGATTCTCATATAGAGTAGTGTGTCAGTTATGGTTTCATATAAAGTGAAAAATTCTCATTTACTTAAATATATTTTCGATGAAACTTCAATCTTATTGAATTGCTTTTGATGAAATGACTTATAACAATTTTTTTTACAGAATGGATAGAAGTTGGATGTATGAAACCGATCAAATCTCAAGCGATTTTCAAAATAATTTGGAGAGCTTTTTAGATTTTTCATTTCACAATGCTTCAAATAGTGGTCACATACACTGCCCCTGTTACAATTGTGTTGGAAGACCTTGGTTGAGCTATGAAGAAGTCATATACCACATAACCAAATATGGTTTTCAATCAAACTACTCTGTGTGGCATCAAAATGGGGAGAAAATGAAATCTCAAATTGCTGATGATCCAAATGAGAGGACTGGATTGGATAATTTGTTATATGACTAGTTTTTTGATTCATCATCATGAAAAAGAAAGGATTCCGACCTAATAAGACTTCTATATGAGAAAACATGATGCATCTAATGAAAATTATGATGTTTTTAGGGAGAAAAAATTTAATGATGCTGCCATGAATCCAATATATCGACAATGTGATAAAATGAAAAAGTTGAAATTTTTAATCTGATTATTTCATGGGAAAACTATGCATGAGATTTCTAATACTTCCATTGATTACATTCTTACCTTATTGAAGGACTTACTTCCAGATGATGCAGATATTCCCTTAAACCACTATATGGCATGGAAGTTAGTTTAGGAACTTGAATTTTCAAGAAACAAAATTCATGATTGCTCGAAAGATTGTAGTTTATTATGAAAGGAAACTACTGAACGAAATTATTGTATAAAATGTGGCACATCCCTTTAGAAGACAAAAGTTGATGGAACACCATCCCATGTGCCACAGAAAGTAATGTGGCACTTTCCATTGATCCCGAGACTCCCGAATATTTTTATGTCTGATGAAATATCAATAAAAATGTGATGGAATGATACCGAGATAAAGAAGAATAATGATGAGTTGGTTCACCCTACAGATGTTTTTCATGGTAGAGATTTGATGCTATATATCCTAATTTTGTAGTTGACATGCATAATGTGAGGCTGGGTCTTTCTTGTGACAGTTTTAATCTGTTTGGGTAGATTCTTACTTTGCATAGCACATGGATGGTTTTTATACACATTTATAACCTTTCCCCATAGTTATGTATGAAAAAACCTTTCACTTTCACGAGTATACTCATATCTAGACCTTCTTATCCCGACAATGATATAGACATATTCATGAAACCTTTAATAAATGAGTTGAAACTTCTTTGGGATGTGGGTGTGCGCACATATGATGTATGTTCGAAAGACATATTTCAGATGTGTGCTGCACTCATGTGGATGATCGATGATTTTCCTTCTTATGCAATGATGTTTGGATGGAGCATGAAGTGAAAACTATAATTTCCAGTTTGTATAAAGAATACACGATCCAGAAGACTGAAACATCACTGTAGTTTCAGTTTTATAAGACATCAAATATTCTTGCCAATGGACCATCCATATATAAATAATCGTCGAAGATTTGACAATACCATAGAGACCGATGATCCACCTTAGCGTATTTCTGGAACTAATGTGCTTAATTAATTGAAAGATTTTAGTTTTTCATTCGAGAAGGGTCAAATGAAATCTGGAAAGAGAAAGAATGTTTACACTTAAACCTATTACAATTGGAAGAAGAGAAGTATCTTCTTTGATTTTCTTTATTGGTCAACCAATTTGTTACGTCATTGCTTAGACGTAATGAACATTGAAAAAAATATATGTAAAATGTTTCTTTTGATTCTTCTAAATGTTAAGGGAAACACAAAAGAAGATTTACGGTCTCGGCGTGACTTGGTGGATTGGGGCATCAGACTAGAATTGCATCCTATGTGTATCACTGAAAATAAATGGCGAGTTTCATGTGCTTCTTATGTGATGACACCTACAAAAAAAAAAATTCTGGAAGTAGTAGAGACTATTAAATTTACCGATGGATATTCAAGCAACATATCTAAATGGGTCAGCAGAAGAGAGTTGAAGCTAAAATCTTTGAAGATTTATGATTATCACATCCTTCTGCATGAGTTGATTCCAATAGAAATCCGTTATCTTTTTTCCAATAATGTAAGGGTGGGTATTATTCGATTGTGCCATTTTTTTAGAGATATTTTTGCTAATAAGTTTTCCAAGTATTTATTTCAAAAAATGTTGGCAGATGCCCCATTAATTTTGTGTGAGTTAGAGAAAATATTTCCTCCATCATTTTTCACATGCATGTTGCATCTGACTGTCCATATTCCAACTAAAATACTTCTCAGAGGACCTATTTCTTTTTTTGGATGTATCCAACTGAAATAAATATGTACACATTAAAGTCTTAACTCTAAAACAGGAATCACCCCAAAGGTTCTATCATGAATGGTTACTTGGCTCAAGAATGTATGGATTTCTGATCTATGTATTTGTCTGATCTTACTACAAGAATGAACAGACCAATGAGAAACAAAGAAGAATATTATGAGAAAATTGAACCCAATTTTCCATCACTTCCTCAAACATAATGAATTCCTGGATCATATACATTGATGACATTAAGCCTTGAAGAGCGGGAGATGGCGCATCACACAGTTTTGTTCAACTGTGATTTGTTCGATGACTACATCTTGTAAGTAAATTGAATATTTATATCTTATATATATATATATATATATATCTGTTAAACTATTCCTATTTTTATCTATAGGGAACATAAATCGATGATAAATAGAAATCATCTTTCTTTATATTTGAGAAGGAGGGAGACTTTTCATATAAAAGAGTTTTCTACTTGGTTAAAATTGAAGGTAATAATATTACTATTTAAAATAATTAAAACAATATTTAATTAAGTTTAATATTCATTTATATTTCAGGTATTGAGTTTTCCTGCTGACTCTATCTTTGAGGAAATAAGATCTTTGACTTTTGGTCCTAATACTATGGTTCATGACTGTAAATCAATTTTTATCAATGGGTACATATTTATTATCACTGAATGAGAAAAGAACATGAGAACACAACATGATGGTTTTATGGTTACTACCACAACAGACTGTTATACCATTGCATCAGATAGTAGATCGTGATTTGAAAATGTAGGTTATTATGAAGTCGTTGAAAAAATAATAATATTGGATTATTACTCTCATGGATGAGTCACAATGATGAAATGCCCATGTTTTAATTCAATGACAAGGTAGGGAACATTTATTGATGATTTTGGATTTTGAGTAATTGATATGACTCGTACTCTTGCTACCAATGAACCATATATATTGGCATCAATGGAGAAATAAGTTTTTTATGTTAAAGAACATCTTCCACCTGAATTTAGTGTCATTATTGAATTAATTCCAAGATATATTTTTGATGATCGTGATGATGGAATTGACACCATCCCTACTTCCATTAGAAACGATCCATTTATTACTTTTGATGACTCTAATAGCTCAATTTTCAGAGTTGACTGTGAACCTAAATTTGTGGTAAAAAATATATAGAATCATCCATCCATATTCTCAATTCTTTTGGTTTTGCTTGACTTGGGTTGTTAAGGTTGGTACTATTAAAATTGATTTAATATTGATTACAAATATGCTATATCTAACTTAACCATTATGTGAATTTTCAATGTTTATTGGTTGCAATTTCATTTGAAACTGGTAGATATCTTATCCTTTTTAATATGTGTATATCATCATTATTAACTATCTTAAGGGTTTAATCATTCATAATATATAGATTGATGAAACTTATTGAATAACCATCCTACTAAAAATTAAATTTTTTATTACATCTTGTAAGATTTATTGAATTCATTATATATACATTCAAGCTCACCTAAAACAATGGATAGTTAAATTATCCATGAATCCATCTATTCCCTCTCATATATTTTGTTTTTTGGGTTACACATTAGTTATCCTTTTCTAATTAATTTCATATTTGTTTTCAAATATAGGAAATGAAATCGATCGAAGAGAGGCGACGGAAAAAGATGATAGACAATAATCATCACATGGATGAGATGATAATTCCACCACTAGTGCCTGTAGTGAGTATTTTATTTCAAATATATATATTTAAATAATATATAATGTCATGTGATTAATTTTGTTTTAAACATTTTTGTAGGATCTACCTCTTAGGCGACAATTATTTGATGAGCAGCCTAGTAGTGGTCCCAGTAATCAAGGTGTTTGTATGAGGGGGGGGGGGGTGGTACGAGAGCTAGCATATCTGGTCAACATACCTAATTAGAGGTGGTCCCTTTCATTGATGATTGTCCGTTATAATAGTATCGGAAGATTATTACTCATTGGATGACTACCCAATTTAAGGTATTAATCACATTTGAGGTATTTAAATTAAAATTTTCATGTTTTTCGTTAATAATATTTTTATATTATTGAATTTTATTTAGTAATAATCCATAAGAAATACAAAAACATTGATGCTAAAAAATACCTCCACACATTGGGACGTACTACAATGCCAGATCATGAGAGGAAGCAGGTATGATAGTTATTTATATAATTTTAGTAATGAAATTAATTATTGGTAACCTATTTTTAATTATGGTTTCCTATATTCAATGTCATTGTAGAGGAAAAACATTAACATTGAAGGATGTGTGCCTTGAGAAAAATTGTTTTGCTCGAGTAGAAGGACGAAATATGGAAGTGCAGTTAATGAATCGACTCAGCAGGAGATTGTAAGTTTTAATTTGTTGATTTAAAATTTTAATATATATTTTTTAACTTAATAATATATTTATATTTGTAACAGACTACTTTAAAGGCCCTTGATGCCCAGGAACCTGACAATTTTGGGTCAAATGATCATTTACATTAGGTGTTGGGAGATAAGCACCTTGGTAGAGTACGCTGCCGATCTGGGAAGAGTATAGTCCCAACGAGGTATTGACCCTCCTTAGGTATGAGTTTTAGTGCCACTGAGTTCCAGAAGGTTAAGAAACATGAAGAACAGGCTGAAAAAAGGTCCATAGAGATGACAAAACATTTTTCTAGGGCAACCACTACAATTATAAAACTGATGGAAGTTTTACATCCAAGACTTCCACCAAAGGCCAACAAAACTTGTGATGAATATATGTCATCAATGAGTTCTATATATGGTGCACTAGGTGGAATTTCTAGTGGTGGTTGAGACGATGGCGAGGAGGTGGGAGAGGTAGAGGAGGAGGAGGGCGAGGAGGAGGCTGAGGCAGAGGATAAGGGCGAGGAGGAGGAGGAGGACGAGGAGGAGGCCGAGGCGGAGTATGAGGGAGAGGAGGAGGGTGTTAAGGAGGGTGGGGCTGATGATGGGGATGACGATGAGGAAGGGGTGAGGCTGATGATGAAGGTGATGAGGGACAAATTGATCTGTTACATTTTTGACTGATATTACTGACATTTGATGTTTAATGATTTGTTGTGCTTGAATGTATGTGTGATTTGGTAGGTCACATTATCTTTATTTCTTTATCTATAAATAATAAAAATTGACTTGATGATTTTTTGTGACTGATTCAACCCTCCCCTGGACACCCCCACCCCCGACACCCCCACCCCTTGGACACCCCCACCCCCTTGGACAGCCCCCACACCCCCTAGACAGCCCCGACCCCCTTGTACACCCCCACCCCCTGGACACCCCCTACCCCCCGGACAAGACCCCCACCCCCTGGACACCCCCACCCCCTGTACACCCCACCTCCATGGATATCCCCCACCACCTTTCCCCCCCCCTCGCACACCCCCTTCCCCCTTAGAAAACTCCCAAACCCTTGGACAACCCCCGCCCCCATAGACACCACCCCACCCCATGGACACCCCACCCCCTGGACACCCTTACCCCCCTAGACAGCCCCCACCCCCTAGATAGCCCCCACCCCCCAGACACCCCCACCCCCTTGGGTAGCCCCCAACCCCCTGGACATCCCCTCCATCCCCCCCTGGACACCACCCTACCCCCTGGACACCCCACCCCCATAGACAGCCTCCAACCCCCAGGACAACTCCCCCAAACACACCCTCCCCCCTTGGATAGCCCCCCAAACCCCTGGATAGCCCCCAACCCCCTTAAAAAACACCCCACCCCACTGGAAACCCCCTGGACACCACCACCCCCTGGACAACCACCCACCCCCTGGACAACCCCCCACCCCCAAACACCCCCACCCCCTGGATAGCCCCTCCCCCCTAGACACCACCCCACCCCTTGGACACCCCAACCCTAGACATCCCACCCCCATGGACAACCCCCCACCCTCCGGACATCCCCCCACCCCCCGAACAACCCCCACCCCCCGGACACCCCCTTCCCCCTTGGACAACCCCCAACCCCCTAGACAGCCCCCACCCGCTGGACACCACCCCACCACCTGAACACCCCCATCCCCTTGGCACCCCCACCCCCATGGACAACCCCCACCCCCTGGACACCCCCACCCCTGGACACCCCTGACCCCCTTCGACAAACCCACACCCCCGTGGACAGCCTGCCCATCGAACCTGGATAACCCCACCCCCTAGACACCCCCGATCACCTGGAAAGCCCCCTAACCCCCCTCGACAGCCCCCACCCCCCATGGACACCACCCCACCCCCTGGACACCCCCACCCCTGGACACCCCCACCCCTGGAAAGCCCCCCGCCCCCCTGGATAGCCCCCACCCCCCGGACACCCCTACCCACTTGGACATCTCCCAACCCCCTAGACAACCCCTCCACCCCCTGAGCACCACCCCAACCTCTGGACACCCCCACCCCCTAGACACCCCACCCCGATGGATATCCCCCAACCCCTAGACATCCCCCCACCCCCCAGACACCCCCACCCACTTAGACAACCCCCTAACCCCTGGAAATCCCCCACCCCCTTGAACACCACCCACTCCATAGAACCCCCACCCCCTGAACACCCCCACCCCCTAGATAGCCCCCCTAAACAACCCCCACCCCCCGGAAACCCCTACCCCCTTGGACAACCCCCCACCCACTGGACATCCCCCCCCCCTTGAAACCACCCCACCCCTGGACACCCCCACCCCCTAACACCCCCACCCCCATGGATAACCCCTACCCCCAGACAACCCCCACCCCCAGACACCCCTACCCCCTTGGATAGCCCCCAACCCCCTGGACATCCACCACACCCCTGGACACCACCCCACCCCCTGGACACCCCCACCCCCATGGACACCCCCCACCACCCTGGACAGCTCCCACCCCTGGACACCCCCCACCCCCCCCAAACATCCCCCACCACCCTAGACATCCCCACCCCCTGGACACCCCCACCCCCTCAGACACCCCCATCCCCCTGGACACCCCTACCCCCTTGGAAAGCCCCAACCCCCTAGAAAGCCCCACCCCATGGACAACCCCCCTGAACCCCCCTGAACCCCCCCCCCCCCACCTATACACCCCTACCCCCTTGGACAGCCCCACCACCCCCTGGATGGCCCCCCAACCCCATGTCACATTACCCCTTACTACAACATGGCATACGACATTATCCAAAAATTCAAATCTCATCTGAATTCACCCATGCCTATGAACAACAATTCCATATTCAAAACCTAAAATATGATTTTATTATATAGGGGTTATTACATTCTGAATTCTGAATTCAATTCTGTATGTGTTATAGAGAACTCAATATTGTATATATTCAATTCAGAATTCTGTATTATATAGGGTTATGAATTCTGAATTGAATTTTGTATGCGTTAATTGTTAATTAACTTATGAATTATGAATTATGAATTCTGTATGTGTGTAATTAAATACATAATTGGAGGTATTGATAATTATGTGTTGTATGAATTCTGTATGAAATCATACAGAATTCTGTATGTATTTTGCAGGTATTGAGAATTCTGTATAAATTCTGCACAGGGGGAGGCAGACCTGCTGGTGGAAGTGCTGTAGGTGCATAGGGGGGAGGCAGGCTTTCTGCAGGTGTATAAATACTATGCCAATGGTAGTAAACCATTGGAAAAAGTATATACCAACAGTTTACAAACCGTTGGTATAGAACATTTTACCTGAATTTTACTAACGGTTTCTGGAGAACCGTTGGTAAAAGTCTATACCAACAGTTTGAAAACCGTTGGTATAAACATGATGTTTGATATTTACAACAGTTTTAAACCATTGGTAAAGATTTATACCAATGGTTACATGAAACCGTTGGTTTATAATCTATTTTCCTACCATATCCCAATGGTTATCATAGAACCGTTGGGATATGTCTATCCCCATGACCCACAACCAATGATTTGGACAACCATTGGTATAGTTTATACCAATGGTTGTCCAGCCTTTACCAATAGTTTGAAACCATTGGTAAAGGATAAGTTTCCAGTAGTGATCCACATGGAAGGTGAGGAGCCTTCAGGGGATAACAATGGGGCTATCGGGTTGGTGGTAGAGGATCGCTGTGATTTGAGGTCAGACATCGCTGTCCCTTCGGTTACTTGTTTGAGGATTGACATCGATGTCCCTCTGGTTACTTATTTGAGGGTAGACATAACTATCCCTCCAGTTACTTATTTTAGGACATACATCGCTGCTCCTCCGGGTTACTACTTCTTGGGTGTGCCTTCAGGACATCGGTACTTGAGACACACATTGTCAGGGGCACATGGTGCCGAGTTACATGATAGGGATTCTAGTGTTTGACAAAGCACGTGACACTCCATGGTGGCTGCTGAGCACTAGTGGAGTTTGTTTTTATTTGTGCATCATATTGTTTCCTATTTTCCTTATAAATGCATGCCTAATTAAACACTTATATCAGGTACGCACCATTGGGTGGTATCCTACTAAGATTCATCTCACACCCTGCACGGGCTCTTCGGGACGCGTGTAGACTTTATGGATTTAAGTGAAGGAAAGAGATTAGCTTCAAGATCTAGACTGTATTAGCTATCACATGGAGGTGGTATGGACCTTTAGGTATTGCCTAGCTTGAGTTCACTTTGTTTTTCTTTCTTCCTGTACTAGTATTCCTACCTTGTGTATTGTTGCTACTGTTGGTTATTCATTGGCGCCCTTTTATATATTGAATTTATATTGATGCATGATTTGTCTATTCTAGTAGTTGTTACAAGTGATTTAGCATGCTGTTGTGTTTACATTCCATTGCTGTTGTTTATATTTATTGCTTTCACTGTTTATTACTATTGATTGTGATTCTGTTATGTGGGTCTGGTTCTAGTCTGTGGAGTTTTCTAATTTTATATTATGTTCGGACCAGTACCATTATTATCCTCCGAGAGGGTATATATTCCCCACTATACCTATAAGACCCTTGTTTCTAGTCAACAACCTTTGGTGTTCAGGGATGTGCGCCTAAGGTAGTAACACCCAACCTGTTTAACACTGTTCGGGTGGATGATCAGGTCCGAGACGTTACAAAGTGGTATCAGAGGATTTCTTGATAGGGATTTAGTAGAAGTGTTTTTTTGTCTACTAATGAGATTGAGACTTCTCTTTTTTATTTCTGCTAGTTTTACTATTTTGAATATGGTAGACTGAAGATAGGTTGTTACTGGAACTGGGTTTCTAGCTTGTTCTTGGGTTCCTACAGCCCCAGGTATGAGGGATGGATCAAGTTGCCATGGGTGGGAATTTCTATTTTATTTTTTCTCATATTACAGTTTATATGATTTCCACCTCAATGGATCACTTGTTGTGTGATGTTATTGATTGTGATATTGAACCTTGGCTTGGTATGGCAAGGCGTGTTTTCTTGTTTTTTGATAGGTACATTTTTAGGGTATTTCAATTTCATAACTACACGTATACTTTGTGAAGTGATAATACCATGTGAATAATATCAAATTCCATGCTTTGAATGCTTTGAAATGAGAAAAGGTGAAATTCTTGATAAAATTGCTAGTTTATTACTATGCACTATGCCATGCTTTATATATTGTGAATTTCATGTGGCAGGAGATTTGGGCGTGGCTCTTTTACGAGTAGGCGGGTATTATGGTTGAGGTGATTTTGATCACCAGGATTGGGCAACCAGGTTGTTGGTTTGAGGAAACATTGGTTTTCAGGATGGGAATGGCCTGAGGAAATTTTGATACTTGGCTCTGTTGAGGGTAGGTAAGGAGTCCATGAGGACGGGATGCCGTGGGGCATGGTTTCAGTGGGGGGGGGGGGAGTAAGGGTAGTAGTTATGCATTGCATTTTACTGCTTTCCTTATTTGAATTATATATGTATATTGTTATGTATGTGGGCTGTCTAACCATTTATGGTATTCAGTGGGTTCATTTTTAACGACTCATATGGAGCATCAGGCGGGGGATGGTACAGTGCTGCAGGAGCAGGATCAGGTTCAGGATCCGGTGCAGGAAGAGCAAGAGACGAAGGTATAGGCTCAGGGATAGGATCAGGTTCAAGATCCAGTGCAGGCAGGGCAACAGCTGGGTGTGGTAGCGTTTGGACCGTGTCTCGACGAGAAGCTTCAGTATAGTATGGTATGTGTCTTGTAGGGGATCGACAGAGGTGCGCAGGGTACAAATTCATCTATGGAATATCTGACGTGGGAGTTCCAGTCACAACACCCACCAATTTTTTAGGGTGAGGGTGGTCCACAGGTGGCTGAGAACTGGATAGAGAGAATTCAGATGATCTTCAAGTAGCTCAAGATGCCTCCAATGCAGAGGTTCAAGCTAGCGACGTATATGCTGTAAGGACTGACAAAGCATTGGTGGGATGTGTAGGTTCAGGCTTGCAAACATGAAGGACTATCATGGAAGGACTTCAAGGACAAGTTCTTTGATCACTTTTACCCATAGACACTGAGGGAAGAGAGAGCTCAGGAGTTCTTGATCCTTCAACATGGAGACATGTCCATTATGGACTATACAACTACTTTCACTGGCCTGTCTCGCTTTGCACCTAGTATGGTAAGCTATAACACGACAAGGGTGAGGTGCTTCGAGGATGTCTTATGACACACCATTCGGATCCAGTTAAATATTTTCAGGCTGGTTTTGTTCTCAGAGGTAGTGAATCAGGCACTCATAACAGAGGGAAACCTAAGGGATAAGCCCCAAGTTAGCTAGGCGATGACTTCAGGTGATGGTTCAGACAACAAGAAGCGAGGACATGATGAGTTCCAGTAGGGAAATTAGGCCAAGGACTTAGCTAGACCACCTCATGGCAGTTCATCAGTGGTTTTCTTTCAGTGTGGACAACCAAGACATGTACGGACTCAGTGCGATAGACCTCCAAATTAGTTCCAGGCATGTGGAAAGGTTGGGTATCTTAAGAGGTTCTACAGGAAGCCTTCTCAAATAGTCAACAGACATGGAATAGAATAGACTATGTCATCTGGAGTTGGTTTAGGTTCAGTACCAGGTGATGGTATCCGAGGTTCAGCTACACGCAAAGGACGTGACATAGATAATGGGACCCAGCTTAGGGGTCAGTGGTCAATGACTAGAGCAGCACCGCTAGGAGGTCAGGCATCATGCAATCGTAGTTCAGGCCAGGTGCATGCCATAGAGCTGCCAGAGGCTGATCATGCTGGTGAGCTGACGACGGTTAGAGGTACACCGTGGGTGTGGTCATAATTTCCTTGTTTTCTTTTTTTGGAATAACCTATTGATGCATGTACATTTTGAGTTCACATGATGCATAAGATATATGTGGACTGACTAGATTATGGTCAGTGGGATTGACACCTTATCAGGTGCGTGATATATTTATATATATGTATGAGATGCGTAGAATTAGGGGCATCGAGGATGCGAGTTACTTGAGGTTCCGTGGGCATCAAGGCATCAAGGATGCAGGTTACTTGAGGTGTTGTGGGCATCAGGGCATTGAGGATGTGGGTTACTTGAGGTTCCAGGAACCGGGTTTGTTTTGAGCATCCATGGGATGCAGGACCTCGTGGAGGCGGGCACTGATGAGGCTTGGGATACATTTTGGGTGTCAGAAATGAAACAGAAGAACCAATGAGGTGCAGGGGTGATGATGCATCACAAGAGGGCCATGAGTCAGAAAAACAGGTTGGTGAACCTTTTCTTCTTTGTTGAGTTTTGTAGTGTTGAGACCGAGTTAGAAAATTCCTAAGGTGGGGAGACCCTTAAGAAATTTAGCCAGAACCTTTGAGATTGGGGTATTCCGGGTTACTTTGATCAGGGTGGTATGTTCGGTGCCATCTCTGGGTTTCGTTTGATAGCTCGGGGACAAGCTATGTTAAGGTAGGGAGATTCTAAGAACCCGGGTTTTTGAAACGGGTCAAAATCCTAACCCTTTTTGAAATTTTGACTTGTTTCTAAGAAAACTGGGAAAATCTGGGAAGTTCTGGAAATTTACAGATTACACACCATGTATTTAATAGTACATTCCTTATATTAGTTTGGTGTGTACCAGCCGCGTGCTCACCAAGTACATGCCGTATGATGACCGTGTAAGAATTTCCTACTACAAAACCTGTATTGTTTCTTGACATGCCGTGTAATCTCCTTTCCCCATACTGGCTAAGTTCTAGCCATGTGTTGACCAGTGTGGCACGTCCAAGCCATGTGGATACCTTCACTTAAGTCAGAGTAAAAACAAGGTAACTACACAACATGTAGTCCTTTATACACACCGTGTATTTTTATTTTTATTTGCTTAAATGAAATAGCATCGTGTCTATTTTCCAGAAATATCTTATTCTTCCCCGTTTTCGGACTTTGATGCTCCGGGAGGCTGAAAACGTTTCTTCTCCTAGATTCTTCATCCGAAATCCATTCTTCAATTCGTTAGTGGCTACGAGATCGCATCAACAAGGATAAACCCACACACCATATTCCGTTCTTGATTCCTTGCCTCACACACCGTAGTTTCAGTCCGAGTAGAATTTATGGGATTTGACAGAAACGTAGATCTACAAAGATCAGCTTTGAATTGGAGATTGATATCGGACATGCCTACATTTACAAGTCTCAAGTAGGTGGTGCATAACTTCTTTTGTGTTTTTACAGACTTTTTTGTTGACGCGGCATTTGGTGCATATTTGGGTATTTTGAGAGAGACCTTGTTTTATCTGCTATTGCATATTAAATTTCCTATTAGACCTATGTGATTACCTTGGGTATTCCCTTTTACCTATTTTTCTTTAGTTGGGCCGGGCGAGGGGCTATTGCTCAATTGGGGAATTTTGGATGGGTATTCCAAAATGCATTAAAATGAATTGTTTTAATTAAATTTCTAAGTTTAATTTTGTTGGTCGGAGTGGATACTCAAGAGGGGGGTGAATTGAGTTCCAATTAAATTTTTTTTTAAAAAACATTCTTATTAAAATCCCCCAAATTGAATAACAAGATAATCTGTAGTGAATTTGTAAAACTATAAAGGGTCAGTTAGATTCTAAAGATATTGATTAGTTATTAGTTAATCTAATCTGAAGATTAATTAACTTTTGAAGCTAACCTAATTCTTTATAGTACATACAAACACTTGATATATTAACTATCAAAGTAACTTTAAAACAATTTTATATTTCAAAGTAATTAGCAGCGGAATATTCAATATAGGTTATAATCAAAATAAGTAAGCACAACAGATATAACCAAGAGGTTCAGTCTCAAGCCGGGACGTAGTCCTCTCAAACAATTTATATAAATTTGATCCACACCCTGGATCGGGGTAAACAACAGTGCAAAGACTATCCAGGTACTAAGACCTCTACCATAGTTCTATGTGGGAAAACAAAACAACAACACAATGGCTGTCCAGGTTTAACTTGACCTCTATCACTATCCATAGTGGGATAAAAAAGAGTTATAGAAGGTTTGTGTGAGGATTTAGAGATCCTCCAGTTTAGCATAGGAGACAGTGTGTGTATAAAATATACAGAGTACACACACTGCTTGAAATGTAAATAACAGAATCACTAAGAGAGTAGATATGAGTTTAGAATTCTCTAGTGATTTGAAGTGCATCTCTGGTATCCTTTGATTTGTCAGAAATGCTTCTGAGTCCTTCTCTGGTTTTTTTGGAAAACAGAGTGTCATTTGCTTCCTTGGTTTCCAGGTTTAGCTTGATCATCTTGAGTGTATGAGCAGCTTGTTGTAGTTCTTCACTACTTGACTCAAGTGCAGCTTATGTTCTCTTCTAGAATGAATTTCTTTGTGTATGTCTAGTGATGTAGTCTTTCTATATACACCACTTTACAACAATATTTTTCCCTTTTTGTGAACACACTTTTTCAGGCTCTTTGCACGACATTTGTCCTTACTTTTATAGCTTTCAGCTCCGGCAATGGGAATGATTACCTTTTCATGGGTACTAGGTATGGTTCCCTAACATGCCAACAACCCACATTAATTAACATTAATTGAATTAAAATAATCAAATATGACCGTTGCTTAATAAATAAATAATGTTGACAAAATTAGAGTTTAAGAATCAGTGAATGGGTCTTTCATCAGTAGCTCTCTGTCGGTAGACTTGTATCGGTGGACTTTGTATAGCAGTGAGCTCCTATCGGTATCTCTTTGTTCTTGTACCAGTATCTCCTTGTATTTGTAGCTGTTACTCTGTGTATCAGTAGCTCTATGTACCTGTGACTCCTTCTATCGGTAGCTCAGCTTCTATCAGTAGCTCACTTTTATTGGTGACTCATCAGTAGACTTATGCATACCAACAAACTTGTTCTATCGGTAGCTCAGCTTCTATTAGTAGCTCTCTTATATCGGTGGACATGATATATCAATGGCATGTGCTTACCGGTGGACTTATCCATACCGGTAGCTCTGCTTATCAGTGACCTTTTCTTATCGGTGACCTTTTATTATCAGTGACATTTTCTTATCGGTGACCTTTGCTTATCGATGAACTTTGCTTATCGGTGACTATGTCTATCGGTAGACTAAGTACCGGTAGATCTGTATCAATATCTATAAGCATATCGGTGACTTAACACTTATCTTCTTTATGCAAAACATATGCCGATTGAGTTAGAATTATTTCAAAGTTCATACACACATAGATAAACATTAATTGACATATGTCAAAGATTATTTTAATATCATTATCAACTTGATAATAGAATGTCATAGATTGAAAGAATTAATATATAGATAAATATTATTTGGGATTATCAAAGTATGTGAAAGCATAATTGGGATTATCAAAACAGGTGAGGTCAAAAATATCCCCCTTTTAGATAATCACAACTTATGATATTATAAGCCCAAAATAATTAGTAATCTATAAAAAGATATTGCATTAGATAGAATTGTATCAGAGAAAATAATTTATTATAAAAAATATATATAGAAAAGATAAAATATAAAATGAATTTACCGGAGGAAAATGAATTAAGCTCATAAAATATATTATTACTCCCCCTTTGTCATAAAAGATATTATTTCTTCCCCATAGATGTTTCCCTTAGATAGTATTTCTACCCCTTTGTGATAATCAAAAAGTGGGACAAGAAGGAAATACAGGAGAAGAGAAGTAACAGAGGGTAAAAGAAAGTAAGATCATACATATTCCTTGGAGCAAACAGATACAAGGAAAGACATAAATAAAATAAAAAGAAATACAGGTGATTCATATCAAAAATCCTAGCCACTGATCAATCCACATCCTCAGAATGAGACTTTCCCTTGGGATCAGAAGAGGATTCAGGTGTGGTGGATGAAGGTGGAGGCTTAGGAACACCAGAGATGATCATAGGTGGCTAAGCTACTGAAACTGTTCCTGGCCTATACTATGTAGCTCTTCGAGGGATCATAGGAGTAAGACTTCAGATAGCTTGGGCTGGAGTCAACTGAGAAGGAGAAGTAGTAGAGGCAGAGGCAGTTAAAGCTGGAGGTATAATCACTGGTCGAGCATTAATATGCAGGAAGGGAAACAAGAGATTTCTGAAATCCATAATGATTCCTCCTCCTCTTTCCATGGTAGAAATGAAATCATCCTTGTTTTTCATGAATTTTTCCAGTGCAGGGGTAAACTCTCTGAGATTGCTGACTTGTTCTCTAAAGGCTTGGTTGACTAGTGGTAGCTTCATGTTTTCTAACATAAGCTTGAAATGGTTATTGAGCTGATGCTTGGTATAAACCCTTTGGAAATAATAATCTACCTCGTCTTTCAATTCTTTATGAGAAGCAGAAGCTTCTCTCATATAGTCTTGAACAATCTTTATAATATCTCTAGTGGTATCTCTAGTAGAAGTTACCACTTTGGTTAGATCAGATGTGTCCACAGAGCCACTGGTTGATGCTGACCCAGGCACCTCCTTTATCAAATCTCTAATCTGATCCAAATCTACTGAAGGTTTGGAAGCAAGAGAACCAATAGAGAAGGTCATAGTTTCTTTGAAACTCTTAGTTAGACCATTAATAAGATTTTTCACTGCAGAATATTGGGTGATAACATGATTTGTTATGGAATGCTTAAACTCCTCAAAAAATGAGACCATTTGACTAACCACACTCTTCACATAAGCCAAATCCTTGTATTCTTGAGATTTAGAACTCATATAGGATTCCAGAGAGATAACTGATTGCTTTAGAACTTCAATATCCTTTTCCAGGCTAGAAATCTGATCTGGAAAGCTGTTACTTCATCTACTATCTCTGCCACAAAGGTTGACACATTACAACCGAGAGATAGTTCAAAATACTTTTCCAAATTGCTCATCTCTTCAATAAATCAACTCTTTAACTTAGAAACAGAAGCACTCAAAGACTCTTTCAGCTCATCCTTTAAGGATGATAAGTAATCCATGGTGATCATATTAGCAGGTGAAACCAAAACAGGTTCTCTTTCAGACACTATACTGGCCACATATTCATTCATAATTGATTGAATAGATGACACCAGTGAAGCTTCCATTTTCCTTATTTCTTCCAGAAAACTGATTTTGTGATCAGACTTGAGCTTATCCAGATCATGTATTCTTACCACATCTTCAGGTAACAACTCAGACTAAATATAATAATTGATTTTTGGTCTCCGAAGGGATGTCTCCTTATCAGAGTCTGGATAATCTAATCAACAAACTACAAAACCTGGGTCTTCTGCCCAGTCCTCAATTTCAACAGCCACTGAAACACTACCAAACCTGGTTGGATGCTCCCCCTCAACTGGTGCATTCTCCTGTATGGAAACAACATCTTCAGCAACTCTTTCTTCCTCAGAAGAATCTTTCACAACTATCTCCATTTCTACAACATCAGGAGGTTCCTCAGGAATAGGAGTAGGTCTATCAACTTCATCAAATTCTTCAGTATGCATTAGGGAATGTCCAATCAGTGGACTAAGGCTCAAGATGACAGAAACAGATGCTTCAATTGCATGAATTTCTTCTTTATCTTCTCGAACAGCCTCTTCCTGGTCTGCTTTCTGTTGGTCTTCCTCATCCATAGGTGCTTCTTTATTTCTTACACCCAAAATAGTTTCTGTACTAGGTAGGTTCAAAGAATCACTCTCCTTTTCTTGTGATACAATTTCAGGAGTTGGGCTAGGAGGAAAGTCTGGATCTCCTCCATTTGCTGCAGAGGAATCTTCCTCTTCTGAATCATCACTATACTGTGGATCTTCTTCATCAGGTCCCAGACCTGGATCCCTTACATCCTTAGGCCTTGTAGGATGATCCACAGGATTGAACTTATCATATAGCTTCTTATCATTAGTAACCCACTCTCCTCTCCATGGGTTCCAGTTTATCTTCATGTATTTACATACAGTGCTTGTGATACAAACGTTGTTCTTTACCACAACTGTCTCATCCTGAGACTCAGCTACTCCTTTCACCTTAATCATTACTGAGATCAACTTGGAAAAGAATAAGGCATTGGTCTTTGATTCTGGCCTGGTCATATCCTCCATTTGAATCATTAGTAGCCTACACATATTCACCTTCACACCATGTCTCAAGAGATGTAATAGATAGATATCTTGATATCTCAAATTTGCAAAGTCCCCCCTCCTTGGAATTAGAACATGCTGAACAAACTTGAACAACAATCTGTTCTCTCCATCCATTTCAGCAGCCACCACCCATCTTTTCTTGCCACTACCGGTGATCTCCTCTAAGGAAGTCTCATAGTCAAATATGTCACTTGTAGGTGGTACTGATTTCAAGAAATATCCAGAAACTACTTCATGTGGTACTCTTAGGTGCTCAGCACACTCAATATAAGAAAAAACTATCTTTTTTCCATTCACGACAGATACCATTCTATTCTCGACTTCTGATTTCTCAAACTAAACATACTCATAGAACTGTTTTACCATCTTCAGATAGTAGGGGACATTGTTGTTCGAAAATAATTCTACCCACTTCTGATCTTCCAGCACCTCTAGAACTAACGATTTACTAACAACAACCATTCCATGCATAGCTCTTTTTCGATCACAATATCTCTATTTTGTAAATGCGGGTTCACTGGTCGCCTCCCCGACCTTGTTCTACTAACACTGATACTTCCTTCTTGGTATGTCTTCTACTTCTTCACATTCGGCTCATCAATGTCATCTCTAACAGTAGGCATTTTGGTTTTTTCCATTTCTAGTTCAAGGAACTTAGGGTTTTCGTGAGATTAGGGAGCTAAGGCTTGAGGGTAAAAGAATGGTTCAGTGGATTGAGAAGTAACTAGGACTTCATTTTATCATTTAGGAATCATAAAATAAATAGTTAAAATATAATAAGTATAAACGATACAGATTCTGGCGGCAGACAGAAGTTTAAAATAGTGCATACTTAACAGTAGGGTATACCGGTGAGAATTCCTAACGGTGAGATCCATTTATCAGTGAGGTATATCAGTGAGGTCTATACTAGTGAGGTATATCAGTGAGGTTTCATACCGGTGGGGTATATCAGTGAGGTTTCATACCAGTGAGGTATATCGGTGAGGTTTCATACCAGTGAGGTATATCGGTGATCTATCATTCCTAACTCATGTATAATTTAACTTAACCTATCTGAACTTAAAGGTTTAGTGAAAATATCAGCTAATTGATGTTCAGTACCTATAAATTCAAGAGTAATATCACCTTTTTTGGTAATTATCTCTCAAGAAATGGTGCCTTACATCAATGTGTTTGGTCCTAGAGTGAGATACATGGTTCTTTGAAATATTAATTGCACTAGTGTTATCATAGTTTATTGAAACATGCTTAAAATCATATCCACAGTCGAAAAGAGTGTGTTTCATCCACAAAATTTGTGCATAGAAACTACCAGCAGCTATATATTCGGCTTCAGCAGTGGACAAAGCAACTGAATTCTATTTCTTACTACACCAAGATACTAAGGATTTTCCTAATGAATGACATGTTCCAGATGTGCTTTTTTCTATCTAACTTGCAACTAGAAAAGTCAGCATCTGAATAACTCATTAATTCAAAAGATTGTCCTTTTGGATAAAACAAACCCAAATTTTCAGTATGTTTAAGATACTTAAAAATTCTTTTAATAGAAATAAAATGCGATTCTTTAGGATTAGCTTGAAATATTGCACACATACACACACTAAACATAATATCTGGTCGACTAGCAGTAAGGTAAAGTAAGATTCCAATCATACCTCTGTAACTCATTTGATCCACTAGTTTCCCAATTTCATCAATGTCCAATTTATAGACAGTACTCATAGGTGTATCACTTTCCTTAATACTATCCAAACCAAAACATTTTAAAATATCCTTTGTATATTTACTTTTATTCAAAATAATACCATTTTCATTTTGAAAAACTTGGAATCCAAGAAAATATTTGAGTTCTCCCATTAAAATCATTTCAAATTAATTTTGCGTACTCTTTGAAAAATCAGTATATAAAGAATGTTTAGAAGATCCAAAAATAATATCATCAACATAGATTTGTACTATCAAAACATCTTTATAAATTATTTTAATAAAAAGAGTTGGATCATCAATCCCTTTAGTAAAGCCTATTGAAATAAGAAAATTGCTAAGTCTATCATACCAGGCTCTTGGAGCTTGTTTTAAACCATATAAAGCTTTAGAAAGTTTATAAACTTGATTTGGAAAATGAGGGTTTGTAAATACAGGTGGTTGTTCAACAAAAACATCTTCAATTATAAAACCATTTAGAAAAGAACTTTTAACATCCATTTGACATAACTTGAAATTCAGATGAGCAACATAGGCAAGTAGAATCCTAATAGCTTCTAATCTAGCTATAGGGGCAAAGGTTTCTTCATAGTCTATACCTTCCTCTTGACTATACCCTTGTACAACTAACCTAGCTTTGTTTCTAACTATATTTCCTGATTCATCAACTTTGTTTCTAAAAACCCATTTAGTGCCTATGGTCAAAGTGTCCTTAGGTCCGTCAACTAATTTTCATACTTTGTTTCTTTAAAATTGATTTAGTTTTTCTTGCATATCCATTACCCAAAATTAATCATTGATTGCATCATTGATATTTTTAGGTTCTAACTGTTAAAGAAAGGCTTGATGTTCAACCTGATTTCTTAGAGAAGCTCTAGTCTGTGTCCCTCTATCAAGATTACTAACAACAACATCTAAAGGATGATTCTTTAGAATCCTAGTTGATCTAGTAAAGGTGGGACTAGAAATTTTAGTTTCTTCTCTAGGTTCAGGTTCAACAGAAGTAGGTTCTGGAAAGTTTCTAGAACTGGATGTCTTTACAGAAGGTTCTTTGGTTTTATCATTAAGGTCCAGAATAGATAGATTTTCTTCAAGATTTTCAATGGAAGATTTGGGTTCATGTGGATCAGTTTCATCAAACTTGATGTGAACATATTCTTCCACACACTTGGTTCTCTTATTAAACACTCTATAGGCTTTTCTAGAAAAATAATTTCCAAGAAAAATTCCTTCATCACTTTTAGAAGAAAACTTGTCAAGATTATCCTTTGTATTGAGAATAAAGACCTTGCAACCAAAGACTCTAAATTAATTAACTTTAGGTTTCCTATTGTTCCACAACTCATAAGGGGTCTTCTTGAGAACGGGTCTAATCAAGACTCTATTAATAATATAACAAGCTGTATTTACAGCTTCATCCCAAAAATAAATTGGCAGGTCATACTCATTAAGAATAGTTCTTGCAATTTCTTAAAGGGTTTTATTTCTTCTTTCTACTACACCATTCTGCTGAGGTGTTCTAGGGGTAGAAAAGTTGTGACTATATCCATTATGTGAGAAATAAGATTCAAACTCATGATTTTCAAACTCACGACCATGGTCACTTCTTTGGGTCTTAATCTTAAGTCCACTAAGGTTCTCTACAGACTTGGAGTATTTAATAAAGTAAGAACAAGCTTCCCTTTTTTGAGCTAATAAGTATACCCAAGTATATCTAGAAAAGTCATCTACTAAGACATAGACATAGTAATTCCCATTTAAACTAGAAACTCTAGAAGTTCCAAACAAGTCCATGTGAACAAACTCGAGAGGTTGATAAGTTGAAACTTCTTTCTTTGATTTAAAAGAAACTTTATGTTGCTTTCCCTTTTGACAGGGATTACAAACTTTGTCTGTTGGGAACTCAAGTTTAGGTAGGTCTCTAACTAAGTTCTTCCTAGTCATTTTTCTAAGTGAATGAATGTTGCAGTGTCCTAATATTCTGTGCCATAGCCAAGAATCTTTATTAAATGCATTTAAGCATGTAATGTTTTTCCTAGCTAAGGAATTCAAATCAACAGCATAAACATTTTCATTTCTCAAAGCAGAAAATACTAAAACATTTTTAGAGTTAAAAACATTACAAGAATCATTTTAAAACTTAACATTAAAGCCATCATCACATAACTGAGATATTCTTAAAAAATTATATTTAAGTCCATCAACAAATAAAACTTTATAAATTAAAATTGAATCAGTGTTACCAATCTGGCCTAGGATGATGATTTTTCCTTTAGAGTTATCACCAAAGGTTACTTGACCTACATCAACTTTGATTAAACTTTTGAAGCATGAGTAATATCTAGACATATGTCTTGAACATCCACTGTCCAAGTACCATACTTTCTTATGAGAACTCTTCCAGAAAGTTTCCTACAAAACAGGTTTAAACAGAAAATGATTTTGGTACCTAGATTTTCTTGGGTCTAGACAGGTTAGCAAGCAAAGCCTTAGGTACCCAGATTGGTCTCATGGGTCTCATATAGTTTATAGAATCAATATACTTTGAAAGATAAACTTTATTTGATCTATAACCATGTGATTAACTAGTTGATGCATATGAATTTCCAGAACTAGAACTAGCAGCATTCTGTCCAGATTTAGGAACAAATCTAGTTTTAGTGATCTGTCTTTTTCCAGGCTGATAGCCTATACCAGTGGTATATTTTGGTGCCACTTTTTTTCCTAACATTTGTGTGAGAGTATCCTTTCCACTTGTGAATTTCTCTAAGTCCTTCCTTAATTTATCATTAGACATTTTCAGTTTAGTATTTTCCTTCAGTAATTGAGCATTATTTTCCTTTTCTATATCAAGGGCAGATTTTACAGAGGTGGTTAGAGCATACTGTTTCTTCAAGGTTTTATATTTGTCCTTAAGATCATTACAGGTTTCTTCCATCATATTAAAATATTCAAATAACTCTTCACTAGACATATTTTTAGATTTAGAATCAGAATCAACTCCAGAATAATATGAATTTAAATCAGGAGTGTCCAGTGTTACCTCAGATGTGTTTGTCATAAAACACATGTTATCACGATTATTTTCAGAGTCAGAAACTTCAGATTCACTTGTGCAGTCTTCTGAAGCACTCCAGGTTGCTTTCATAGCTTTCTTATACTTTTTGTCCTTTTAGTCATATTTCTTTTTGAACTTTAGTTTTAGACAGTCTTCTTTTACACGTCCTTTCCTTTTGCATTCATAGCAGATAATCTCATCACTTTTATCAGGCTTCTTCCAGTCCTTCTTCCAATGACCTTTGTTGTCATATTTTCCTTCGTAATTTGATTTTCTAAAGAATTTCTTCTTCGTGTAGAACTTCTTGAATCTTCTGGCTATCTGAGCTATCTCAGCATCACTGTCAGATGCACTCTCATTACTGATTTAACTATCAATTTAACTTTGAATTTTTCCTTTGTATTTACTCTTTGAAGAATATGTCTTGAAGGTAACTGAATTCCTTTTTGGTTCATCATCTTCTTCCTTGTTCACTTTGAGTTCCTCCTCATAAATCATAATATTACCAATTAATTCCTTAACAGGTAGTGAACTTATATCACATGATTCTCTTATGGAGACAGATGTGCCTCTCCATCTTTCTGGAAAACATCTTAGTATTCTCATAATCTTTTCTTTTGCAGGAACATCTTTACCAAGAGAGATCATAGTGTTGAAAATATCATTGAACCTGAGATACATATCAAAAATAGGTTCATCAGACTTCATTTTAAAATTATCATATTTAATAGTATAGGTATTCAATCTCATTTCCTTAACATTTGTTGTTCCCTATGGGAAATAGCCAAAGTGTTCCAAATTTCATAAGCAGTTTTACAAGCAGATATTTTGTTAAATTCCTCATCACCTAAAGCACAGTACAAGGAATTCATTGCTTTATAATTATTATTGTAAGATGTCTTAGTAGGTTCATCCCAAGTAGTTCATTCAGATTATGGAATCTTATATTGAGTTTCTATAGCAGTCCAGATATCAAATCCCATACTCTCTAAATGAATTTTCATTTTAAGCTTCCACTGGGCATAATTTATACCATTAAAGAAAGGTGGCCTGTTGGTAGCATCACCTTCTAATCTATTATCCATATTTAGATTTTATAAAATATATTTAAAGAGATAAAATTTAGAACTAATGGAAATTTAAGATCTTTAAGATATAACTAAAATCACAGTTGAAAAATAGAGTGTTTAGAAAACCTTTAATAATAAACAACCTTTGATACCAAATGTTGGTCGGAGTGGATACTCAAGAGGGGGGTGAATTGAGTTCCAATTAAAAATTTATGTTAAAAATATTCTTATTAAAATCCCCCAAATTGAATAACAAGATAATCTGTAGTGAATTTGTAAAACTATAAAGGGTCAGTTAGATTCTTAAGAGATTGATTAGTTCTCAGTTAATCTAATATGAAGATTAATTAACTTTTGAAGCTAACCAAATGCTTTACAGTACATACAAACACTTTCTAGATTAACTATCAAAGTGACTTTAAAACAATTTTATATTTCAAAGTAATTAGCAGCGGAATATTAAATATAGGTTATAATCAAAATAGGTAAGCATAATAGATATAACCAAGAGGTTTAGTCTCAAGCTAAGACTTAGTCCTCTCAAGCAATTTATATAAATTTGATCCACACCTTGGATCAGGGTAAAAAACAGTGCAAAGACTATCCAGGTACTAAGACCTCTACCACAGTTCTACGTGGGAAAACAAAACAACAACACACTGGATGTCCAGGTTTTACTTGACCTCTACCACTATCCACAGTGGGATACAAAAGAGTTATGGAAGGTTTGTGTGAGGATTTAGAGATCCTCCAGTTTAGCATAGGAGACAGTGTGTGTACAAAATATACAGAGTACACACACTGCTTGAAATGTAAATAACAGAATCACTAAGAGAGTAGATATGAGTTTAGAATGCTCTAGTGATTTGAAGTGTAGCTCCAGACTCCTTTGATTTGTCAGAAATACTTACGAGTCCTTATCTGGTTTTTGTTTGTAAAACAGAGTGTCATTTGCTTCCTTGGTTTTCAGGTTCAGCTTGATCAACTTGAGTGTATGAGCAGCTCGTTGTAGTTCTTCACTCCTTGACTCAAGTGCATCTTATGTTCTCTTCTAGAATGAATTGCTTCATGTATGTCTAGTGATGTAGTCTTTCTGTATGCACCACTTTACAGTAATATTTTTCCCTTTTTGTGCACACACTTTTTCAGTCTCTTTGCACTGTATTTGTCCTTCATTTTATAGCTTTCAGCTTCGGCAATGGGAATGATTACCTTTTCATGGGTACTAGGTAGGGTTCCATGACATGCCAACAACCCACATTAATTAACATTAATTGCATTAAAATAATCAAATATGACCGTTTCTTAATAAAGAAATAATGTTGAAAAAAGTAGAGTTTAAGAATCAGTGACTGGGTCTTTCATCAGTAGCTCTCTGTCGGTAGACTTGTATCGGTGGACTTTGTATAGCAGTGAGCTCTTATCGGTATCTCTTTGTTCTTGTACCGGTAGCTCCTTGTATCGGTAGATGTTACTCTGTGTATCAATATCTCTATGTACCAGTGACTCCTTCTATTGGTAGCTCAGCTTCTATCGGTAGCTCGCTTGTATCGGTGGCTCGTCAGTAGACTTATGCATACAGGAAGACTTGTTCTATCAGTAGCTCAGCTTCTATCAGTAGCTCGCTTGTATCAGTGGACTTGATCTATCAGTGGCATGTGCTTACTGGTGGACTTATACATACTACTATCTCTGCTTATCGGTGACCTTTTCTTATCGGTGACCTTTTCTTATCGGTGACCTTTGCTTATCGGTGACCTTTGCTTATCGGTGACCTTTGCTTATCGGTGACCTTTGCTTATCGGTGACTGTGTCTATCAGTAGACCAAGTACTGGTAGATCTGTATCAGTAGCTATAAGCATATCAGTGACTTAACACTTATCTTCTTTATGAAAAACATATTCCAAATGAGTTAGAATTATTTCAAAGCTCATACACACATAAATAAACATTAATTGACATATGTCAAAGATTATTTTAATATCATTATCAACTTGATAATAGAATGTCATAGATTGAAAGAATTAATATATAGATAAACATTATTTGGGATTATCAAAGTATGTGAAAGCATAATTGGGATTATCAAAATAGGTGAGGTCAACAAATTTGTTATATTATGATATGAATTTTTGGAGGCTTCCAAGACCTTGGTGATGGTATGGGAAAACACATAGCTAGTTCAATTAAATTGTTTAGTTTGTTTTGTCTGTTTGAAGTATTTATTTTTATTATAGATTTGTGATGTGTGATATTGCGTATACTAGAACCTTCAGGTTGTGCTGGGAATGGCCTGGGTATTATTGGGTGATGCTGATTATAGGTTGGGCTTGGCCCAAGTTACATTGGGTGTTTTTAACCATGGGATTGGGCGTCATGGACATAGACTTGAGGTAGTGTGACTTTCAGGTTGGGCATGGATCAGGTTACTTGGATGGTGAGCCCATCGGACTTGAGCGACATGGTCGTAGGGGCACAAGGTGTCAGAGATGTTGTGGCTTGGGAACTTATTTTTGTGATTACCGCTTACTCATTACTTTGAGTAGTGTGCACATAGAGAGACTCTGTGATGAGGTGGTTTTGACCACTCATGTGGGTAGAGGCCCCATTAGTTGCGGTTTAGGTACTATTGGTTTGAGGGTGCTTACCGTAGGAAGCCACGTGGAAGGTGAGGAGCCTTCAGTGGATAGCATTGAAGCTATTGGGTTGGGGGTAGAGGCTCGCTGTGATTTGAGGGTAGACATCACTATCCCTCTGGTTACTTATTTGAGGGAAGACATCGCTGTCCCTACGGTTACTTATTTGAGGAAAGACATCACTATCTGTTTGGTTACTTATTTGAGGACAGACATCACCGCTCCTCTGGGTTACTACTTCTTGGGAGTGCCTTCGAGACGTCGGTACTTGAGACACACAGTGTCAAGGGGCACATGGTGCCGGGTTACATAACAGGGATTTCAGCATTGGCCAAAGCAGGTGACACTCCATGGTGGCTTCTGAGCACCAGTGGAGTTTGTGTTTATTTGTGCATCATACTGTTTCCTGTTTTCCTTATAAATGCATGCCTACTTAAACACTTATATCAGGTACGTACCATTGGGTGGTATCCCATTGAGATTCGTCTCACACCCTGCACGGGCCCTTTGGGACACATGTAGACTTTATGGATTTAGATGCAGGAAAGAGATCATATTTAAGAGCTAGACTATATTAGTTATCGCATGGAGGTGGTATGAACCTTGAGGTCTTGCCTAGCTGGAGTTTACTTTGTTTTTCTTTATTCCTATACCATTATACTTACCTTGTGTATTGTAGCTATTGTTGGTTAGCCATTGGCACCCTTTTATATTTCGACTTGCTATTGATGCATGATTTGTCTACTCTATTAGTTATTAGAATTGGTTTAACATGCTATTTTGTTTACATTCCACTATTGTTGTTTATATTTATTGCTTCCACCATTTACTTCTATTGATTGTGCTTTCATTATGCGGGTCTGGTTCGAGTCTACGGAGTTTTCTAATTTTATATTATGATCAGACTAGTACTATTATTATCCTTCGAGAGAGTATATCCTCACCACTATACCTATAAGACCCTCACTATTAGTCGACAGCCTTTGGTGTTCGGGGAGGTGTTCCTATGGTAGTAACACCTGACCCGTTTAGCACTATTCGGGTGGATAATCGAGTCCAGGATGTTACATGCATAGCTAGTTAAAATCAGTTAAGAAAACCAATTTCAACTAGTCGATTGAATTTTTTTTACCTCAAGTGAAAACAGAAACCAACTGTAAACTAGTTCAGAACCAATATAAATTAAACCAGTTGGTTTGTATTAGTTAAAGCTAGTTTAGATCGATTAATAAAATATAGAAAAAAATATTTGATATAAAAATGATTCATAAAAAGGATAAATCTATGACTTTTATAACCAAGAGTTCCAAGATAACATGAAGATCATGAAAAAATAAGTAGTAAAGAGAAAATATATTTAAAAAACGATCAATTTAATATTAAAAATAATGAAATAGTTTAATAAAAAACCAAGAAATCAACATGAAAAATATTTAAAAGGATTTATTAATGTAATAGGGGACTTTCAAGTTGGTTTAATGACTTATATTCACTTAATCATTTCATATGTTCTTCATGTGTCGTTATATTGAAAAATCAATAATTATATATGTTATATTCAAATTTAATTATAGAAAGTTAATCCCCACTTACACATTCAACAATGGTTTTTATATTTATTTATTTAGTTTCTATTAATATCAGTTAAAGTTACCAAAATCTAACTGAACCATAAAACCAAAATATAAAATATTCATTAACTCACTTGAACTGATTAACCAATTTAAACCGAATTTTACTAGTTTAAGGCAATTTGGTTTGGTTGTTCTAAGTCAGTTAATTTAATCACTCACACCTTAGAATATATAGTAATTTTTAAATGAAGACTATCATATATTTTAATGAATGATGGTTTTTTTATAAAAATCATAAAATTTTGACACCCTAACCCAAATCACTGAATCCGTACTAGAGTGTCATATGGACTCATTCATACCTCCCCATATATAAGAGGTTACCTAATAGAAATTAGGGTTTTAGTGTCATTAATGGGGAGACTATACCCTCATTATCAACAAAGACAAGCATAAACAATAACACAAAAAATAATAAACAATGCTAAAACATATGGCATGATAAGTATATCAAGTTATATAGAAAATAAACCAAGGACCACCAATGTGGTAGGTTAACAAAATTGTGAGAAATAATAAGGAAATAAATAAACACTACAACATTACTTCTGATCCCATCCCAGTACCGCCTCCGATCACCATGCTCTATCTCCTAGCTCCCTGTTACTGGGGACCTACCCTTTCCTGTATCCCCAACCATAAATTTTACCCAAACATTGAGATTCTAGTGTATGATGTGAGTAATAAATCCCAATAGAAAACCACCAATGAATCTGTAACAAATGTTCATATGCATAAGATAGTATGCCATGATAATAAATAACCATAGTAATCAATATAAAATCATTTACCGAGCGGTCATGCACTGACCAAGTCACCACAAACCCTCAATCATACCTATTTCAGTTCCATGCTAGAAACTTAGTCATAAAAAAGTCATGAACTAGAGTCAAACATAAGGTCACCACATTTATCCCAGAACCACCACAAGGCTATCAAGTTTATCCATGAGGCCATCATAATTAACACTACCTTGGGTCATGCCACAAGGTCGTCATATCATGACAATGTGTCCTAGGTTAGGTCACCAATGACCACATGCCCCACCGTTACCTCTTGAGTTAGATCAAATAAGACCATCATGCTCCCAGGTTGGGCCATTAAGTCATCATGCCTTGTCATCCATCTCATTATTGTCATCATTTCACATGTAGTGTCCGAACATGCTCCCCTCTAGGGTTACCGAGCCATGATGGGACCTCATTTCACTTTAGTACCATGAATAGGACAACAAAAAAATAACATATATCATGAGATCACATGAAAATAGTTCCATCATATCAATAAAATATATTCAAAGGCACAACATAGTATTTCAAGAGTGAGAAACAATAGTCAAACACACACACATGTGATCAAACTCAAACATGGGTTTCAAGATCCTGACTTTTCATTGCGGTAGAAATCCTTTAAATTTAAATTTAAAAATCTTTTTTTATTTAAATGAAGGTTTCTAAATAGTTAATAGAGGCCTCATGAGTGTTCAGTCTTGGTTCGGTTGGAGAAAAAGGCTAAGGCACATGGTTGACACATAGTTAGTAGTAATCATGTGGCTCAATCATGAAACCCCAAAGTGATGGAGTAGAGTTTGTTTAACCATGTGATAGGAGCCTCATAAGTATTCAAAACCTGAAATTTATTATAGAGGCGATTCACATGATTTGTGCATGGTGTGTCTAACTGTTCACCTAAACCATGTAGGTGGTTGTATTTTGGACAATATCCATACACGGTGTGTGCATGGTTTGTTTAAATGTGAACCTAAACTATGCAGGGGAGGGGCTCTTGGAAAATATCCACACATAGTGTGAACATGGTTTGTCTATCCATTCAATTATACCATGTGAGGTAGGGTTTTATAGATAGTGTCCAACACACAGTTTGTAAAACTGTGTGTCCCTTTAAAAAAGATGCAATTATAGTTTTCCCCTCCTTCCTCTTAAATCTAATTTCTCATATTATTCCCTCAAATGAAACAACTCCACTATAGGAGATCTCTCCCTCTCCAATCCTCCTAGGCTTTGAGCTATCTCCCTTATCCGAGATCTGAATCAATCGTCATCGGTTGCATTGGATAACCCTCACTAAGTCTAAGATTCCTCTTGCTTCTTTTCTCGGTTTACTTCACCATATTGGATGATGTTTCCATGATAGCTCATATGATCTATTTTTAGGGTGTTTTTCTAGTTTCTTTTATTTCCCTCATTCCAGTATAAGTCATAGTTTGATATTGGAAGATGAGTCTACTATCATGTTAAGGTAGGTGGTCTATTACTTTTCCCTAAAAGTATCACATATTTATAACGTGTTGTTGTTGTGCCGCATGCTAGACCATCTGCACATTTCTCTTAAAATTATTAATTTCTAAATTTATTGTATAGTTTATGAACTATACCCTCTATTAAACCCATTAACATTGTTATAGGATGAAAACCTCAAATAAAGACACCCCTAGTGTGTTTTTGTTGAATGCTAGATACTATTATTCTTGTTATGTGACCAAAACACCCCTTGGGTGTGTTTAACTTGACCCTTATAAAGGAACTGTTTTAATTAAATTAAATTAATTTCCATATGGCATGGATACTCACCTGTCTTATGTTAAATTAACAGAGTATGTCATGCCTTATGACCAAACCACCCATTTGGGTGTGTTGGGCTCACTACTTACTAGTGTAATGCTAAAAATTCAGTTAAATGGATTTTAAAAATGATATAAAAATATTACTTGGCCTATGAATACTTATTAAATGTAACGTTACTACTGATTATAACACTTTTTTATTTAAAGGAGTGTCTTGACTTGATCCAGCCTTAGATTTCTGAGGGAATGCCTTGAGTAGTCTGAGGACTCCACCTTGATTAATTGATACGACTGCTAAGTGAGATACCAAACTAGGGTTTGATCAATGTCTTATATATATGTGAATTCGTTAGTGTTTCACTGATGATTCATTTTCTTACTTCAGAATTAGACTAGCTTGGATTATCTCTTTTGAAGACATGAAACACCATGGATTATCTCCTTGGGATCCTATTATGATCAAAACAAGATTACATTAAAAATACTCCAAAGTATAATTTAAAAACTTTTCTGGTGGAATTCCATGGGATATCCCATGGATTAAAATTATACCCCTATATCTAAGCTACATGTTTTATTAATATTATTTGGACTGACCTTCTAAGGTAATGGATGCATCAGTTTCTCCTTGGGTACTACATCACTATTATTATATATAGACACCTTGATTATGTTCCTTTGGACCCTGACTAAATAATGGTCACATACTTAGAGACATTCGGCTTATGCCACAATAGGTAGAGTCAATTGAGCTTCCCATGAGGAACCCCCACCGACATGTTTTTCATTTATTTTAATGTATTCCTCTATTATTCCTGAACACTATTACATGTTATATTCATAGACTGTATTAGTTTTAGACACCATTGGTGGTGCCGAATGAGTTTTACTCACACCCTATTCAGACCGCCGATTGGTACCTAGACATAGATTATGGATGAAAGTAGGGGAAAAGGGAAGCACCCATATATTGATGCTTGATTTTATATACTGGTTGGATTATGGGAGAAAGGGACCAAGCTAGTTCTTGGGATACTATTGAATTTTATATTTTTGGGTTTTTTGTACACTTTTGTATATCATGTATTTTTTTTCCTGATCCCAATTTTTGTATAGACATGAAATAATTATTTTTTTATATGATACTTTTAAGTGTTATTTATATATATATATATATATATTATCTGGATGATTTAATTTCACTATCTCCATTATAACACTTCCACTAATTTATATATCTTTACTACAATTATTACAATTTTATAAAGAGGGTATAATATTTTCACTATTTCACTATAGAACCTTGTTGCTATCCGATAGCCTATCGCATATAGGGTGGTACGCTTGAGGCCATGCGGCCAACTAGGTTTGGTTACTTATGAGTGAATCAGGATTAAGATGTCACAAAGTTGTATAAAAGGATAATTTTCCTTTTTCTTAATATTTTGGGATTGGTAGATAGGAAACTAGGATGTGTCAGAATTTTGGTAATGAGCCTGTTTCGGGGATTAGCTAACCCATGTATGTGAAAAATCCTAGTTGCTAGGGATGGGACCCATTGTTTTGGTTTTGCCTATTACAACTATTTTTATTTCCACCACTTAGTGATGCACATGATTTGTAATGTTTGTTATGATTATATATTTTTATCCTTGTCCCAATATGAAAAGGAATAATTAGTCATGCATCATTATTGGAACTTGAGGATTCATATGTCATGCATATGCCATGTCATGATTACTTTATTTCATACATTACCAGAATAATATTGTAAGTGCCTTGATTATTATAATATAAATTGTAATAAAGTTTCCCATAGTAAAATGGTGTAAATAACTGGTTACTTAAAGTGTCTACATCAACCTAAAAGATTTTTACTCACATAGCTTAATGATGGCACCATAACCAACCAATTATAACACGTTTGAGCTATGTAACTGTAGTTATATGAGTTGAAACATTAGTTGGTTGCAATTATATGGATTGAAATTGAAATTTATAAAGTTTATGCCTTTATAAATTTGGAATGGTGATCCATATAGTTGAATCATCATTTAGGGACTTGTTATATCCTAAGACTAAATGTAAAAAGTCTGCTCATAGTTACATAAATTACCAATTTTAACTTATAAATCTTAGGCCTTTATAACTTGGGAATAATAATTCATTTAACCAAAACATTTTATAAATATAAAATTTGTTAAATTATGACTCATAAATAAAATGGATGTTGTTAAATGGGGATTTCAATTATAACTTAAAGGTAAATTTCCTCTATAACTTTCAATTGAAACTCCATAAAACGAAACCTCTATGATTAAAACTTAAAATCATACCAATACCTTGACCTTAGAATTTGGATAGATGGTTTAGTATGTCTTGCGTGGTGATCACTTATGTATAATTTGTAATCAAAATAAATATTATCTTTATGTTATCATATATTGAGGCGTGTGCTCGACATTATAGATATATGCCTCCATGACGTCCTTGGGACATGAACCAAGAAGGTGGTGATGACCATCCTTATGAAGTGGTGGGACTTGACCTTCTTATAATGCCACCTTATATACCTATACCTAGAGATGATTCTCATCTTCAAGAATGTTTCTTGCAATTAGTGAAATATTTGGAGGGAGAACCATGATCTACAACCACTATGTTAGAGCTGATGTGAGAGTTCCAGAAGCATCACCCACCTACTTTTTTAGTGGATGGTGGCCCCCAAGCTGCCAAGTCACAAATAGAGGCAATTCTATCTATCTTAAAGAATCCAGAGACACCTTTTTAAATGAGGGTCAAGGTCTCTACTTACATGATTCATGGTTCTACCAAGAATTGATGGGATGTTCTAAACTAGGAATATCAACACCGAGGCATGGTTTGGAGGGATTTCAAATCTAGTTTATATGATTAATTTTTTCTATAAACCCTGAGAAATGATCGATCTAGAGTGTTTATGAACTTAGAGTAGGATACTATGTTCTTCATGGACTATTAAAATCATTTCACCAAGCTTCAACACTTCACATTGACTTTTTCTGATGATGAGCAGTAAAGAGATAGGAAATTTGAAGATGGGCTTAGGTATGCCATCCGATCATAGGCGAACATATTCTGTTTGAAAACTATATCTGAGATAGTAAACCAGACTCTCATCTCTGAGTTAAATCTTAGGGAAGTTAATGGAATAGGGCATGGTAGTTTAGTTATAAGATAGAGAAGTGCTTCATCCAGCTGTAGGAAGCATCACCTTGAGGTTTCTCATCAGAGTAGTGATGGATAAAGTATCCATAAGGGTAGTTCTGTAGAATTCCATCAGTGTGGAAGGCAAGGTCACATGAAACCTCAGTGTGTTAGAGTGTCAAGCCTGTGGTCAAATGGACCATCTCTAGATATTTTTCTATACCATCCCACTTGTTCCTAGTGGAAGAGTATCTACACCAGCTCCACATTCTAGAGTAATATTTGCAGCACCACACTAGGCTATAAGTTGGAGTACTTCTTATCATATATTCTAATGAGGTGGACATGGTCGAGAAAATATAGACTTATGATGTGCAGTACCAACATAGTGGACCTACTCAGGGAGATTAGGTTGTATCTCAGGGCCATGGATATGGAAAGTTACATACAATACAACCTATACATGAGGATTATATTGTCAGACCATCTACAGTGTAAGGCATGATCTTAGTAGCCTCAAATTTAGTATATGATTTGTTTGACATAGGTTCTTCACATTATTTTATATCTGTGGCTATAATGGAATGTATTGGGATCTAAATTCAGTACTTATGTGGTGTGATGACACTAGATACTCTATTGGGAGTATTATCATAGAGTGAACACTAATAAAAGGAGTCCCCCCTTGAGATTGGTGGTTACTTTTTTATTATGGAACCATTTTTTCCTCAAGATGAAAGGATTCGACATCATTCTCATGATAGATTGGTTGGTTCTTTATCACACCCATATCAATTTTTATCATGATAGGGAGTATTTATTATCACCCCAAGATGGTAACTATATTTACAAGGTTGAATGAGATGTCCAAGCTAGTCAAGCTGGACCCAAGAATCATGGTTTGGGTGGAGTTTCGGCCCAGATTTCTAGTCTTTTTCTGAATAATAAAGGAGTACAACATGCCATTTTTCCTCTAGTGGTGGAGCATTTCAAAGACACTTTTCCCGATAAAATTTCTAGGATACCTCATGAGAGATAGGTAGAGTTTACTATAGATCTTGTTCTAGGAGATAAACCAGTATCCATTCTTCTATATAGGATGGATCCTGTTGATCTTTGGAAAATCAAGATACAATTAGAGGACCTAGAATCCAAAGGGTTTATATGACTCAATAATTATCCTTGGAATTCAACCATTCTTTTTTATAAGAAGGTGTATGGGGACCTAATTCTATTTTTGGATTAATGACAGTTGAATCAGCTCACCATTAAGAACTGATACCAACTTCCATGAATATATGGTATCTTTCATCAGCTCCAAGGCGACAAGGTCTTCTCAAAGATTGATTTAAGATTAAGTTATCATCAGGTAAGGTTTATACCCTAAAATATACCACATAATTTTTTTAAAATAAAATATGTCCTATAAGAATTCTTGGTAATGTCTTTCAGTCTCAAAAACATTCCAGCTATCTATGGATTTGATGAATTGAGTTTTCCACCCATTCATAGACTCCTTTTTGGTAGTTTTTGTGGATTATATCTTAGTGTATTATCAAGCTCAACATGATCATTATAAACACCTTGAAATAATTCTAAGTACACTAAGAGATCATAGGTTCTATGCCAATCTCAAAAAATTAAACTTTTTGATAGATAAAGTTCACTTATTGGGTCACATCATATCAGAATCAGGAGTATATGTGGATCTAGAGAAGGTGAGAGCTATAGTTTCTTAGGATTATCCCAAGAACATTTTTAACATATGGATTTTCTTGGGGATAACTAGATATTATATTCATTTTATCCATAATTTCCTATAAATTTAAGCACCTCTTATGGGATTGACCAAGAAAGGTGTTTAATTTACATGGTCCAAATATTGTGAGAAAACATTTTTAGAGTGGAAAGGAAGGATAAATTCAGCACCAATCCCAATTTTTCCTAATCTTGGTAGAGGCTATAAATTTTATTGTGATTGATTAGGCATCAAGATGGGATCCATTTTTATTTAAGAATAATTAGTTATAACATATTAGTCTCTTCAGTTGAGACCTCATGAACACATTTACCCGATGCATGATCTTGAGTTAGCAGTTGTGGTTCATGCTTTATGTTGTCGAAGACATTATTTATTGGTGAAATGGTTCATTGTATACATGAATCAAAAAAATAATCAAATACATATTATCACACTGTGATTTTAACCTTAGAAAATTAAAATGTTTTGAATACTTTTAGTCTTTTGATTTTGGGCTTGCATATATTCTAGGAAAGGTAAATGTAGTTGCTGATGCCCCGAGCCAAAAAACTCAGAAACAAGTTATTCAAGAAGTTGGTGTTGAATTCTAGTTAACAGATATTATTTATAAGATGCATCTAAAAGTTTAGGAGTGTCATGGGTAACCTATTCTTATTACCTTAACAATAACCTCATCACTCTTGTATTGAGTGAAGAGAAGGAAAAATTCGAATCCAAAATTATTGGTCTAAAGGGAAAGTGTTTCTGTTGAGGACTCACCACCTGGTTGGGTTTTCAATGAGGATGAGATCTTTCATATTAATGGATGTGTCTGGGTTCCCATATATTTGTGGGAGGGATTGATGCGAGGGTCTCATGCCTTGAAATGGACAAAAAACCCCAGACTTACCAAGATGTATCATGATTTATTTTTCTAGTATTGCTATCCTGGTATGAAAAAATAGATTGTAGGTTTTGTTACTCGGGGCTCCACCTGTTAGCAGGTGACATAAGAACACCAATGGACTACTATTATTTTACATCCATTACCCATTCTAGAGTATAAATAAGATGATATCACTATGGATTTTGTTACAGGGTTACCAAGATCACTATGAGGCAGTGTTTTCATATGGGTGATTATGGATAGGTTGAAAAAGGTTGATTATTTCCTACCTATAGAGGAGAAATTTTCAATGGATTAAATTGGGTGGATATATGTTTGGGATATTATAATACTTCATGGAGTTCCACATACCATCATATCAGATAGGGATGCTCAGTTCACTTAATGGTTCTAGCGAGGGTTGCATAAAGGTTTGGGTTCACAGGTACTTTTTTGCATAACATACCACCCTCAGACCGATGGTCAGTTCAAGTATACTTTACTAATATAAGAGTACATGATTTGAATGTGTTTCCTTGATTTTAGAGGTTCTTGGAAGGAATAATAACCACTTTTTTAGTTCAATTATAATAATAATTTTCAAGATACTATATAGATAGATTATTATAAGGCCTTATACAATAGGTTATATCGATCACATCTATGCTGGTTAGAGGCATGAGAGGTAGTGATACTGGGACCATATCCCATTTAAGAGACAATGAAGTTGGTACAACTGATCAGAAAACATATGGATAGAAATCCATTTTGTTAGAAGTCTTATTTTGATCTTCATCACCAAACTCTTGAGTTTGAGGTGGGATATTGGGCCTTCTTGTGTGTTTCACCTAGATTAGTTCATCAATGAATTCAGAGGAAAGGTAAGTTATTTCCTAGATTCAACAAACCTTTCAAGATTTTAGAGATGGTCAGACTATTGTTATATTAGATAACCCTTCTACAGTGGTACATGGCTATGCATGATGCCTTTTATGTTTCATAGTTGTGCCATTACTATTTTGAATCATCTCATACTTTTGATCCATAGGAAATTGAGTTGGATTTTGATGCTTATTTTGAGGAGTATATGGTATGTATCATTGATCATAGCATGAAGGATCTCTAGGGAAAGTCTGTTCCTCTAGTTTGGGTGCTATGATAACACCAACGTGTACAAGATGAGACATAGGATCGAGAGTCAAATATATGTTCTTAGTGGATAGAGTTATTCTTATATGTAGATCAACCACCCTTAGGGAAACTTTAGGGTGAGTCGTTTTAAGGAGGTGAGGTTGTAAGATCCTATTTTTTCACTGTGGTAAATATCCTTTAATTTTTAGTTTTAACCTCTTGTTTTATTTAAATGGAAGTTACTAAAGGGTTATGGAGGTCTCAGGAGCATTCAGGCTTAGTTCAAGGCATGGAGTCCGAGTTTTTAGAGAAAAACAGTGAGGCTTATGGTTGGAACATGATTATTAGTAAATGTGAAACTCAATCATATAGACCCAAAGTGAAGGAGCATGGATTGTTTAACTGTGAGAGGATTTGTACAAACATAAAAACCTACAATTTATTATATAGATGATTCACATGGTTTTCACATGGATTGTCTAAGTGTGAACCTAAACCATGTAAGGGTTTGGATCATAGACAGTAGCCACTCATGGTGGGAACACAGTTTGTCTAATCACACACCTAGACCATGTGAGGCAGGGGTTTATAGATAGTTCTTAATGCACAATTAGTGTGTGATTTATAAAACAGTGTGATCAAACCATGTGACCCTTTAAAAATGTTTAAATTCCAAATTTTACCACATTCCTCTTAAATCTATTTTCTCATATTATTTCCTCAAATGCACAATAAATCTACCATAGAAGATCTCTACCTCTCCTCTCCTCTTAGGATTTGAGATATCTCCCTCATCCGAGCTCTGAATCGATTTCCATTAATTATCTTGAATCACCCTATGTAAATATAAGATTCCTCTTGCTTATTTTCTTGGTTTACTTTACCATCTTGGATGCCATTTCCATGCAAGCTCATATGCCCTATTTTCAGGGAAATTGTCTAGTTTCCTTGATTTATCTCATTACAACCCAAGTTAGATGCCAATATTAGACGAGGATTCTACAACTATGTTTAGGTAGGTGGTCTATTACTTTTCCCTAAAAGTATCACATATTTATATAGTGTTTCCATTGTATTACAAGTCATACCTTTAGTGAAATGCTCTTAAAATTAATCTTTCCTACATTTGTTGCCTAGACTATGACCTAGAACCTCTATTAGACCCATTAAAATTATTGGAGGTTGACAACCTCAACTCAATCCACCCTTAGAGAATGTTTGTAGAATGCTATCTACTATTGTTCTTAGCATGTGATCAAAATACCCCTTGGGTATGTTTGGATTGACCCTTATAAAATAATTTTTTAAATTGAATTAAATAAATAGCTATATGACATGGATACTCACCTATCTTATGTTAAATCAACCTATTATTCCATTACTTATTTCCAAACTACTATTTTGTGTGTGTTGGGCTAGCTAATTACTAGTGGAATGATGAAATTTATTTAAATGGATTATAGAAAGGATATGAACATATTACTTGGCCTATGACTACATATTAAATGTAAGGTTCCTGCTGATTACAAATATTTTTTTATTTAAGGGAGTTCCCATACTTGATCCGGCCTTGGATTCCTGAGGGAATTCTTTGAGCACTCATATGACTCCACCATGATTCATCGATGTGACCGCTATGTGAGATACCACACTAGGGTTCAATCAATGTCTTATATATGTGAATGCCTTGGCGTGTCACCGATGATTCACTCTCTTACTCTAGAATTATAATTCCTTGGATTATCTACTTGGATTCAACTTGATGTACTCATACATGTGAAACCATGAATTATCTCCTTAGGATAATATCATGATTATCCTGATATTACTTTTTTACTTACTCCACAAACTCAGTTAGAAACTTTTCCAGTGGAATGATATAGGATATCCCATGGATTACACTTAGACCCCTATAACTAAGCTGCACATTTTATTACTATGAGCTAGAATGACCTTATAAGGTAAAGGATTCCTCTATTTCTTCTTGGGTACTACATCACTATTATTATACATTGACGCCTTGATTATGTTCCTTTGGACCCTAACTAAAAAATGGTTACATACTTAGAGACATCAGAATGAGGCGAAAACAGGTAGAGTCGACCGGGTTTCCCTTGAGGAACCCTAACCGATATGTTTATCATTTATTTTACTATATAACTTTGTTATACGTACACACTATTACTTGTTATATGCATAGACTGCATTATTTTTAGAAACTGTTTGTGGTGGCCTACTTAATTTTACTCACATCCTATTTGGGCCACCGATTGGTACCCGGATAAACCCCATGGATGTAGGTAGGGACAAAGGGAAGTTCCCAACTACGGATGATTTATTTTCTATACAAGGTTATAGTATGATAGAAGAAGAATGTTCTAATTCTTTGGATTCTATTGGAGTTCCTATCCCCCATTTTTATATATAATTGAAATCATCATTTTTGTATATGATATTGTTTAGTTTTATTTTTTTGTATTTATTATTTTAATGATTTACTTCCAATGTCTCCATTATACTGATTTTGCAGGTTTATATATAATTATTAACACTATTCCACTTTGATAAATAGGGTAAAATATCCCCACCATATCACCACAGACTCGTACTACTAGTCAATAACCTCTTGCATACGGGGAGGTGCATTTGAGGTCATTTGGCCAACTGGGTTTAGTTACTTATGAATGAACCAAGATCTGGACATCACATGGGTCTTAGGGGACACAAACACACACACATGTGATCAAGCTCAAGCATAGTCTCACAGGCTACGCACACACACATATGATCAAACTCAAGAATATTCTAAGAATAGAAACATGCAACATCATATCATGATAAAAATTATATACATGGCCTCTAAATGGTAAGAAAATTCCTACCTCAATTTTGTTGATGTCAATATCATGGGTTTCTAAGAGAGTCATCACCTAAATCATGTTCTCACAACAACTAGATCACGAACACATGCTAAGAACTCCTAGAAATAGTTTTAACAAATCATTATAATTTTTTAGAATGAGACTCAAGGAAGAATCAAGCTAAGGGTAGAATTTACACTTAATCAATGTTCAAAACTATCAATGGTATAAACTGATTCTAGTTGAGGAAGAAGAAATTCACCACTCAAGGAATGGTGAATTAAGAAGAAAACATTAGGCTACCATGGTTATTATTCAATAAGAAAAACCTATATCTTCCATGGTTTAATTCTTTCATAAAAGTCGAGAAAAGAGGTTAAGAGGAATCGAGGTTCTCCAAGGCGACAACACAACGTAAAGTGGGTTTCTCAGGTTTGTCTAAGGAGCATCTTGAATTCATCCAGATTAAGTTTTTACACCCGTAATGTCACTATAGAATTTATTTTATGTGGTTTTATGATTTGGAGGTTTGTTTTAAGTTTACATGGAGTTTTGGCATGAAACTTGGATTTTTTTTGAATTCTTCTTACTATGCACAATTTAGAAGAAACCGTGTGGATTCCCCTACCCAAATGGTGTTCCAGTTCATTTTTTTCACACATTGTTTGTCAGCATGAGTGGTTTATAGTTGAGTTCAAATCATGTGAGTCCTAAGATAAACTATACAAATCTTTTAGTGAGTCTGGGTTGTAGCACATAACTTGTAAAGGGTTTGGTAAATTGTGTGAAAAGTGTATGGTTTAGCTCTACATTTTGATAATGTAGTTTGGCATGGTTGGAGCATGTTTTTTCCAACCATATAGGGTCCTAGGTAAACCATTCATATCAAGGTTTGGCTAGTCAGTTTCTTTCACACAGTTTACGTACTATTTGGAAAATTGTGCAGCCAAACCATATAGCCTACCCAGATTCTTTAAAAAGTGAATTTACACTTTTAACCCTCTTTTATTTTAAGCATCCAACTCATCATTTCTTCTCCCTCACACTAGAATGAACCAGGTACCTCCCCTAAGATATATACCTCCCTTATTCTATCATTTTGATGGCTTCTCTACTTGGATTCATGTTGATTCTTCCATGATAAGTCCCTCTAAACTCCTTCCTCTTGTCTCACTACCACAAAATAGGGAAAGGGAAACTCTCCCCTTTATTAGTTATAAACATATAAATATATACTCTTTATTGTTATAATTATTAATAAATAGATATATATTTATCTTATATGTAATTTTAAATAAATATATAAAAATATAAATAAATTATTAAATAAAAACCACTGGAAACTTTATCAACACTCGTTAAAAGCGCTGATAAAGGAATGTTTTATCAATGATTTTATTTTAGCATTGATAAAACATAACTTTATTAGTGCTTTTTTAGTACTGATAAAGGTATCTCTTTATCAGTGCTTTTAACGAGCACTGATAAATGTTCTGATGGTTTTTATTTAATAACCCAACATACCCCTCCTCTCTCGCATGTAGTCAAGATTTTGCAGAAGCTGAACTAGGCCCCTCTTCAACCGCGACCCCTACTCCTTCTCCTCATCCTCCTCGTCCTCCTCCTCCTCCTCCTCCACCACCGCTGCTGGGTTTTCCTCCTCCGCCATGACCGTCATCCTCCTCTACTGCCGCTGCCTCCGCCACCACCGCCCCTACCGCCGCTGCCTCCGCCACCGCCGCCGCCACCTCCATCACCGCTGCCTCTTCCACTGCTGCCTCCGGCACGACTGCCTCCTCTACAGCTGCCTCCACCGTAGCTTCTTCATCTCCAAGGTCCATCTTGATTTGATTGTACCCCAATTACTTATCTATGAAAGAAAGGTCTTGGAAACTATTAGTTGCATCAATCAATATTTCTTTGATTAGTAATAGAAAATCATCCTTTGTAAATGTCAATTAAGGTCTATAAAGTTAATGTGGACCCTATTCTACCTATTATTTTTCTTAATGGGGACAATTTTGGTGATCTATCTTTGGTATTTCACTTCTCAGAAAAAGTTAATTTTGGTGATCCATCTTGCCACTACCTCCGGTGTATGAAACCTTGGGCCAGGGTCCTGGTTTTAGCAATAGGAATAAAATATCTAAATTTTACTTGTTTCAACCTTGTTTCCATTTTATGTTCATCTTTTATATTTTGAAAGTATGTTGAACTCATTCTATAGAAGGTGGGTTCTATAATTTATTGTTATCTTAAGGTGTGTTTAACCATGGTGTGGATTGATTTCGGTTTTAGTGGGTTCTTGGGGTTTGTGGGATGTTTTAAATGGTGTAATCGATTTTATATTATTTTATTCTCATGGGTTTCCCCTATTTTATGTTTTCTTTTCAGCTAGAAATCTCTTCTACTGTGCGCCTCTCCTCTGCCACGAACGCACCTCTACCATGTGCTGAACGACACCTTCACGATTAGTTTTCTTCTGTTACTCATTGGTTTCCTCTTGTTTGTATGTTATTAATGTTTAATATTGATTCTTATAATGTGAAATGTACAGGCTAAACGCCCCGCTGAAAATCGTGGCCATTGGTGGTCCTTGTTTGCGCACTAAATGAATTGCATGTTGGTTGGTTCCTGTTGAACATTTGAATATAAAAATTGGTAATTTACATATACTTGACTTATTAATTAATTCCCCAGAATGATAAAACTTCTATGATAACCCCTGAATTAACAAACAAAACTAAATAAGGGATGCTTTGTAAAATCTGAAATTGTGATTGGTTGGTTTGTATGGTGTTGTGATTGTGAGAATGATTGTGTTTTTGTATGGTGTTGCGGTTGTTGGCATGATTGATATGTCATTTGTTTTCCATGTTGTAGTTCTTACACCATTGAATATCAATCCAAACTTTACCCATTTCAATGGCACCTCCACTTTGCTACTAGTGCAATTCCACTGAATCCTAGAAAACCACTTCTAGAGGACTCTATGAGACACTTTATGGTGTGAAGATGATGTTTTTCAGATTCTATATATTTTTAAAATACATGGTATGTAGTCTTGTTAAATGGAACATGCTTCACCATACATGGATTTCATATAGATTTTAATTCCACACAACATTTATCTTCAAAATTTACACCACATGACTCATCTTTTGACTGAAACTTGGAATAAGTTTCATTTTAAATGTTACATATCATGTGATCCTAGTTTACACATAATGTATCTCCAAGACATATAATTCATCATGAAACCATGTACATGCCATGAAATAATGGTAGAACCACATGATATGTGTTTTAATTCACTCACACTATGTATAAATACCATAGAAACTTGATGTGTATAGACTATACACCCCTAGTGGTCATGTAAGGACTACACACCGTGTATTCCAAAAAAATGTGATGCATAGCCGGTGAGGTGACTCAGTATGTATCTAAATTACACACCTTTAGCTCAAGTTCTATATTTCATGTATTTTTAAATGCATCATGCAGTCTTTGTATGACTAACTTAGAATTAATTTGATATATGTCAGATTAAATCAGGTAAATATTATCCATACACGATGTTCACCCTATTGGACACACCATGTATATGGATTTCACATGAGTTTAGAAATGGTAGTATACAACCAACCTTGACTGAGAACCCTACACATTGTGTATCCATTGAACAAATTGTGTGCTATGTTATTTTCATTATTATTATTTATTTTTCACTTAGATTATAGTATTTCATGTATAAGTAGCCCATTATAGATATCTTATCATGTAGATCAAAATAGTATGATTCCCTCAATCATTGGAAATTGGACACAATGTGGTTTGGATATTTTAATTATATTCACTCTACTTGAGAGTTGACAAGTGACAAGTGAGATGTTTGGAGAAAATATGGAGTATGGTACTCCCCCATGTTTCAGTGAAGATTCCTCCATGTATAGGTTTTAGGTACTCCATGGAGATATACAAAAGACATGGCACAATCCCCCATATATAGATAGAGTTCAAGTACTTTCACATGTTTTGGGGTAGGTTCCTCTATTTCAAGTATGAGTAGCCCATTATATCCTTACATTTTTTTGAGGGTGTCCTACTGGTTATGTTTACAATCACACCTGTATGGCCTTTATAACCACATGTGATGTGTTTATTTTTATATTTTATAGTTTGGAGATGAAATTTGTGGACATAGAGTTAGTGAGGTTAGAGTAACAGTTAAATTATATCTAATGATGGTTCATTGTAGAGGCATTTGTACCATGATTTTTTTTTATAAAACCCAAACAATGATACTTTATTAATTAAAACATAATATTAGGCAAGTTCGAGATCGAACCCATAAAGATGAGGAATATGAGTAAAGAATGGATGAATGCCAATCGGTTGACAAAAGGGTATGAAGATGGCGTGAAAGAGTTTATCAAGTTTGCAGAATATCATGCATGTGACCCTTATCAAATCCTTTGTCCGTGTTTACACTGTTGTTATTCAAGACCAATTAGTCCAGAGGAGTTGGAAGAACACCTGATCTGTCATGGAATAGATTGAAGTTATACATGTTGGAATAAACACAGGGAAAAAACGAATGTAGGTAGTGGCTCGGATAACACAACGTTTTATGGATCATATGATATTATTACAAGCGTGAACAGTGAAGACGATCATATGGAGGATTTGATTACAAATGTGAATAATGATAGAGATCGTATTGAGTAAATGACAAGGACAGTTGAATATGAACTTCGTGATTGCCCAAAATTGTTTGAGAAGTTAAGGAGTTGTGAAAAAACGCCATTGTATGATGGTTGCACTAAATATAAAGCATTTTCAGCTGTACTGAAACTGTATAATTTGAAAGTAGGCAATGGGTGGAGTGACACCAGTTTTACGGAACTACTTGCTCTCCTAAATGACATGATCCCAGAAGATAATGAACTCCCAAGCCGAATATATGATGCCAAATGAATACTACGATCGATGGGTATGATCTATGAAAGAATACACGCCTGAACGAATGACTGCATATTGTTTCGCAAGGACAAAAAATCACTTAAATAATGCCCAAAGTGTGGTGCTTCTCGATACAAGAAAGATGATTCCCATCCTAAAAAATTTGTATGGTACTTTCCAATAATTCCAAGGTTTAGGCGCCTATATGGAAGTGAGGAGACTGCAAGACAATTGACATGACATGCAGATACAAGAATTAAATATGGGAAACTACGTCATCCGACATACTCTCCTAAGTGGAAGAGAATTGATCACGAGTATCCTGAACTTAGAAATGATCCAAGAAACCTTTTTCTAGCATTATCTATAGATGTGGTGAATCCTTTTGGTTTTCAAAGTAGCAGTCACAATACATGGCCAGTTATGTTAGTAAATTATAACTTAGACCCGTGGTTATGCATGAAATAAGAATACATCATGTTATCTATGCTTATATTAGGACCAAAACAACCGGGTAATGATATTGATGTTTATTTGGATCCATTGATTGAGGATTTGAAAATATTGTGGGATTCAGGTGTTACATTGTATGATGCTTACAAAAATGAAGATTTCATTTTGAAAGCCATGTTTTCCAAGATGATAAATGAATTTCCTGCTTATAGAAATTTTTCAGGATATATAATTACAGGAACTCAAGGGTTTCCCATTTGTGAACAAGGTACATAGTCAATTAGGTTGAAACATTCATCGAAAACCGTGTTTCTAGGACATCACAGATTTCTACCCCAACGACATAAGTACCGATCTTAGACGACATCATTCGACGAAAGTTCATAAGAATGTACAACACCGTCTCCAATAACAGGTGATCAATTGTTTGAGAAAGTAAAATATTTGGACACTAATTTTGGTAAACCTTTTTCGAAAAACCTTACGAAAACTGGTTGGAAGAAGAGATCAGTTTTTTTTGAATTACCATATTGGAATTGTCTTTATGACAGAAATTTTCTTGATGTTATAAATGTTGAAAAAAATATATGTGATAGTGTCATTGTCACGTTGCTAAATGCACCCGACAAAACAAAGGATGGAATTAAGGCTAGATTGGACATGGTTGAGATAGGAATACGAGAAGATTTGGCACCAATGAAGGGTGAAAAACAAACATTTCTTCCTCATGCTAATTATACTCTTTACATGCAGGAGAGATATCAGTTTTACAAATTCTTGAATGACGTAAAGGTTCCAGAGGGGTATTCATCAAATATAAAGAACATCGTGTCAATGAGAGATTTAAAATTAAAGGGTCTGAAATCACATGACTTCCATTTTTTGATGCAATATCTAATTTTTATAGCTTTACATTGAATTTTACCCAAGAATATCTTCCATACATTAACAAATCTCTGTTTCTTCTTCAAATCTATATGCAGCAAAGTTATAGACCTGGAAAAGTTTCCAACTATGGAAAGAGAAATTTCCATCATATTATATGAATTGGAAATGTTCTTCCCACTGAAATTTTTCGATATGATGGTTCATTTGATAGTTTATTTGGTGAGAGAGATTAGACTATGTGGTTTTGTACATTATGGATGGATGTACCCCATTGAACGGTATATGAAGACTTTGAAAGGGTATGTCAAAAATCAAAGTTGGCCAGAGGGTTTTATTATGGGGAAATATATTGTTGAGGAAGCTATTGAATTCTGTACCGAATACCTATCTAGTGTGGAAAACGTTGTCCTACTGAAATATTGTCACACTAAGTGGCTTGAGGGTGAAGAAATTTATAGAAGAGAGGTTGTCACAATCAATATTACAGATTGGGAGTAGGATCACCTTTACATTTTGTATAACAGTTTCGACGTTGACCCATATGTTCAAACCCAAAAAGAAATTCTTAGGCATTTTAATCCTTTTAGGGATGAAAAATGGATATCAGATACACATAATTGACATTTTATAGGATGGTTTTAGGACCATATTTTTAAGCAGTTAGATGAAAATCCAGACTCAATTTCAGAACGACATCGATGGGTAGTCAAAGGAGCAAGTGTGTATGTATTATCTTACAATGCTTATGCATTTAATGGTTATACATTATATACTAATGAACATGATAAAGATAGTACCATGAATAATAGTGGGGTTACACTTGTGGCTGAGGCAATGCATGTTTATGGTGCTAAGGAAAGAAATCTAATTTATGCGAATATGTCATACTTTGGCATCATCAAACGAATATGGGAGTTGGATTATACGAAATTAAAAGTTCCAATTTTTTAATGAAAGTGGGTTTACAATAGGAGTGTTGTTAAAATAGATGAATTAGGATCCGTGAAAGTTGATTTTAGTAAGTAAGGGGAGAAAGAAGAACCATTTATAATGGCATCACAGGCAGTACACGTATTTTATGTTCTATACCCCGCAAACTGAAATTGGTCAGTTGTTCTGTTATCGACCAAAAAAACTGAAGGGTTAGATGAAAGTTCAATAGAGGATGACCCTTTTATAGGGACTTCACAATAATTTTGTAGTGGTCCTAATGTAGATGACATTTTTTATGTCAGAGGAGACCAAAATGAAGGGATTTACATAGTTGATAGAGGAGTCAAATCTCTTCAGACTTTTAAAAAAATAGAGTAAAATAATCAGGTTATTTATTTATTGTAATATACATTGTGTTACATTATCTTATTATCTATTCACTGTTGCTTTTATGTAATCTAAATTAAATGTTAAACTACTTCTGCAGATAATGACTTCTTCACCTGTTGATGCACCCAATCCCAAGGCACAAAAGGTCTCTCAACTAGCTGCTGGTGGTCCCAGTGTAGAGCAACAATAGGTTTCTCAACCTGTTGGTCCTGGTCCCAGTTCTGAGGTACAACAGGTTTCTCAACCCGTTGTTGCTGCTTCTAGTGCTGAGGTACAATAGGTTTCTCAACCTGTTGCTTCTGGTCCCAGTGCCAATGCTAGTGCTCCGGAGAAACATAATGATGATACTTCTGAGGAAATGGTAGGAAATGAAACCCAGAAAGCGCAAAAAAAAAAAACAAGAGCACCGTAGTTTGACAATGTTAGCCAAAATCCTTAAGGAAAAATAAAAAGGCATCAAATTTGAGGTGGGATGGAATAAGCGAGGCCAACATGTTAACCCCAACAGAGCCATATTTAGTAGCTACATTGGAATCGTCACTCGAAAATGTGTGCCGATTGATGTACAGTCATGGAACCATGTTGTCACTGGGCTTAAGACTCTATTGTGGGAAGAAATTATAGTAACATTATGATATCATTTTTTTTAATTTATTAAAATAAAATAAAATACGAAAACATTGAATTACTCTTAATCATCCATTGTAGAGTGAATTTATAGTAGATTTCTCACACAAGGAATATGTATTAAGAGTTGTAGGAAAGATTCATAGAGGTTTCCACACAATTTTAATGAAATGTCATCTTAAAGATGCTGAAGGGAAAATCAAGACACAACCACGTCCTCTTTATGCACACTTGATATCCCAAGGAGCGTGGGATGCGTTTAGAAACTGTCGCGGGGAGAAGACTTTTCAGGTACATTGTGTGGGGTAATACGTTATTTGACGTTTCTTGTATTCATCACTTTGATTGACATTTTTTTATTTATGAAATAGAAAATGAGTGCTGAAAATAAAAAACGTGCAACACAACTAGTGTACCCTTACCGTAAATCAAGGATGGGGTATGCTTCACTTGAGAAAAAATTGGTACGTCTTTTAAATCTACCATACTACTTGTATGTGACATAAAACAACACCATAACCATGTTTCTATGTTTATATGAAGATTTATGAATCAAAATCGAAAGCCATATCCTTCCCATTCTATGTGCTATGGAAGGAGGATCGTGTAAATAAAGAGGGGATACTGATAGATGAAAACAGACAAAAAGTGTGGGAAACATGTGTAAGTATGACATAATATAAATTTGATTTGATTTAAATCGCTATTACATTACAATGACTACTTATTTTTCTATATTTTCTATATGACATAGTCACAAGAATCAACAACACCCGCACCAGATGCAGACATACTTTCAACAGCCTTGAAGTAGCCAGAACAGTATGGCCGCGTCAGAGGTGCGGGTTTTGGGGTGACACTCCAAATATATTTTCAAAAAAAAAAAAAACAAGAAGAGGATCAAAATAAAAAATGGAAAAGCTACAAGAAAAATTAGATATTTTTCAAGAAGAATTACAATACTAGATAGAGATGATAACAAGTTTGATGGGGGAGAGGCAAATAGAAGAAACAACTCAACAACAACCCGTACGTGATGATCCCACCCCACCCCCACCAGCTTTGAGGCGATCCATTCCCCTAAAAAACCAGTATTAGATAAGGTAATAAATGTTTCAATAATTGTTTCTATGAAATGTGAATTACATAGAAACTGATACCTTTCCTGTACTAATATTCTACAGGGTGAAAATGACTGTCATTTATATCTATCAACTCCCACCTATCACCTTGTAGTGAGGGATACAATGTTCAATATGCAGAACAACATGCTACACAATAGAAAACTTCCAACAAATAATTTCAAAGTTTCAATTAACGTAGTTAATGAGCTGAGTGCCGAGATACCTATTCCAAATGAAGATGAAGAAATTCATACGGTTGAACAAGCTGTTAGAACATTCATCGCATGTCCGAAAATTCTTGTAAAAAAACATGTCGACAATGAGGTATCCATTTCCAATTTATTTTTCAAGCTAGACCTTTAACATTTAATGAAATAAGGTCTAAACTGATTAATTTTATTACAGAATGACAAAGAGAAGGGGGTGAAATAAAATATCAGCTCAAAACTATCTCAAGGATCAACCAATCAATTAAAACGGTCTACTGAGAGCACCTTTACCCTGCCCGTTCTATATCCACAATTAAATTCATTGCAAGCTCATATGGATACAAAGTTGATACATGAAAATGCTCACACAGTTGATTTTGAAAAAATATGTATGGAGAGGAAGCATCAGATTTAATTAGTTCTGAAAATGTAAATGAAATCCTCAAGTATGAATGGCTAGGTGCCTCAGTTATAAATGTATACATGAGGTATGTTTTCATGATTTGATTTTACAAAATCTGATATACTCTGATAATTATGACCAAATACATTTTATATTTTTCACAAGCGTATATATGAAAAACTATTTAAGGTATTTCCCCATGAATAAAAATTTGGACTCGTTAGTCCTCACATCACCTCTTCAAAAGATGAAATAGATTCTGATAAAGAGGCTGCAATAATGTCATCCCTACTCAAATTGTTTGAAAACAAAATTATGGATGACAGACTCTTTTTAATACCAATGATACAGAGGTAAAACTCTAAAATTTAATCATATCAACTATATTTTTATTTATTTCATTAATTATTCCTTTTTTATTTTTAGGTGGCATTGGATGCTGATTATAGTCAATTTGGATACTCCAAATATTTATTTTTTGGAATCAATGCATGGATATCCAACAAACCGACCACACATGATGGCATTTGTTAATTTGTAATACACTAAATCCAACATTTTAAAACTAAAACATCTAGTTATGTAATTTATATTATATTTTAATGAGGATTCTGTTATGATATGGCGGTGCATCAATATCATCTACTGCATGGAATGAATATAGGGCCTAAGGATAAGAATGCCTAGAAGATCTACAACTGGAAAATTATTCTGGTATATATAATAACATTGCACTATCCTTACTTATTTTTATCGATGTTTCTATAGTTTCCAAAACAAACAAACAGAAAGGACTGTGGTTATTATGTTTGTAAATTTATGAAAGAGATCGTATTTCATCAACAAACTATCATCCCTAACAAGGTATTTTCAAAAATAATTACAAGTTCATTTAAAATATTTATTAATCCTTTGTGTATTTATATTTTTTAAGTACTACCATGACTATCGCAAAAACTCATATTCACAAGATGATATAGATGTGTTTAGAAATGAATGGGCAACATACCTGATGGAAGATTGTACAAAAATAGGATGAAGGTGAATTCCTAATACTTATGTTATCCATATATGATCATTGATATCTACCTTGTTTACACTTATTGAGCATATATGATCACCATTTATTATGTTTTATATCCTTAGGTTATGAAGAATGGTTTTAGAAATGATTTTTATTTATAGTAAATCATAACTCATTGGACTACACTGGTCGATAGTGTAGAAGTCAACCAATGCATAGTCATTCAGTCTACTCACGAGCATCTTAAAAGCTCGATGAGAACCAATATCTTGGATTTTCAGTTTTCTAATTTTAGTTTCCCTTATATGTGGGTGGGGGGTGTCCAGGAGGGAGGGGGTGTCCAGGAGGGGGTGTGTCCAGGAGGGATGGGTGTCCAGGTGTGAGGGTGGGTGGGGGGTGTCTAGGAGGGAGGGGGGCTGTCCAGGGGGTGTCCAGGATTGGGGGTGTCTAAAAGGGAGGGGGTGTCCATGAGTGGGGTGTCCAGGAGGGGAGGTAGAGGGGGTGTCTTGGAGGGGAGGGGGTTTCCAGACAAATATCCATTCAATTCCATTCAATACTGATAATAGACAATGGTTAGATCACTTATAGAGTAGCCTGAAGTGGGTCCATAGTGAGGCATCAAAAGTTCCAACCAACCAAACCAATTCCAAGCCCATGTAAAGGACCAAGAATTATATTCCAGTTCAATTTGAGGTCCAATATATCTTATTTAATGTTATAAAGACCCAACATATGCATCATTTACCTTTATCACATTAGATTTATGTGAAATTTCGTTCCTATTCCTACAATATATTTTTTGTTTCGTGTTTTCCCTTGATTTGTTGAATTGTATCTCTTAAAAATATATATGATTTTATAATTAATATTATTGAATGATGGTGTATGAATAATATTTATTCCATTATCAAATAGATGATGAAAATATAGTTGGATAAAGAAGTTTATTAATGGGTATACACTAAATAACTAGGAGGGAGGGGGTGTCCAGGGTGGGAGGGGGGCTGTCTAGGTGGGAGGGTTGGTGGGGGGTGTCTAGGAGGGGAGGGGGGCTGTCCAGGAGGGGAGGGGGTTGTCTAGGGGGTGGGAAGGGGACTATCTAGGGAAAGGGAGGGGGGATGCAAGGGGAGGGAGGGTGGGTTGTCCAGGGGGAGGGAGGGGGGGTTGCAGGTGGAGTGGTGGTGGTGGGGGGTGCTGTCCAGGGGGATATCTTTGGGAGGGGAGGGAGGGGGGTTGTTCAAGAAGGAGGGGCTGTCCAGGAGGGGGGGGGGACTATCCAGAAGGTGGGAAGGGGGCTGTCCAAGGAAAGGGAGGGGGGATGCAAGGGGAGGGAGGGGGGTTGTCCAGGGGGAGGGAGGGGTTGCAGGTGGAGTGGTGGGAGGGAGGGGGCTGCAAGGGGAGAGGGAGGGGGCTGTCTAGGGGTAGAGAGGGGCTGTCTAGGGGGGATGTCTCGGGGAGGGGAGGGTGGGGGTGTCCAGGAGGGGAGGGGGGGCTATCCAGGAGGTGGGAAGGGGGATGTCTAGGGAAAGGGAGGGGGGATTCAAGGGGAGGGATGGGGGGGGGGGTTTCCAGGAGGAGGGAGGGGGGCTGCAGGTGGAGTGGTGGGAGGGGGGTGGGCTGTTTAGGGGTAGGGAGGGGGCTGCAGGGGGGGTTGTCTAGGAGGAGGGATGGGGAATACAGGTGGAGTGGTGGGAGGGGGGGGGGGTGTCCAGGGGTAGGGAGGGGGCTGTCTCAGGGAGGGGAGGGAGGGGGGGGGGGTTGGCTAATCACACTAAAGAACTAGGAGATCAAAAGAAAAGTGAACTGGTATGATCATGGGGTAGGGAGGGGGGGGGATGTCTAGGGGTAGGGAGGGGGCTGCAGGGGGGGTTGTATAGGAGGAGGGATGGGGGGTGCAGGTGGAGTGGTGGGAGGGGGGGGGGGTGTCCAGGGGTAGGGAGGGGGCTGTCTCGGGGAGGAGAGGGATGGGGGTTTGGCTAATCACACTAAATAACTAGGAGATCAAAAGAAAAGTTAACCAGTATGATCATGGCCTATCTAACTGTGTAGGTTCTCATCAGGACCTCTCTAAAACTATTAAATACATTCCTTCTATACCTTCAACGGGACCTTATATATTGTATGGGGTCCTTGGAGAGGCATAAGTGGTCAGGGTCCAAGTAGGGTTGGACCCAATGTCTGATGAGGACGCACTAGCACTCATTCCCTTTGACCTGGCATGGGAGAGTACACTCTTAGAGGCTCATGATATATATAACTATTAGGTTTATAACCTATCTAGGATGGTGGTATCACTAGGAAACTATTAGAATTTATTCTAAAATTGAATACTCTTATGAAATTGAATACACCATTATGTATATGTCATATTGTATAACCTTTGGAGATTCCTCCATTTTTTTATTATCAATAAATGAAACCTTTTAGATTCCATGATGTTGTTGATATTTATTCCTCTTCTTTTTTCATCCATGTAATCTTAACAAAACAATATTTATAAGTCAATGAATCATGTTGAGCCTCTTCTAAAATATTAATTCAATACAAGGAAATATGGACATGTAAAGGTTTTAACTGGTAACAATTGACATTTTATTAATACATTCTTTCATATTAATGTTTAATTTATTTCATTATTGTATTACTAACTTAATATTTGTTTTCTTATATAGGTGAAATATTTTTCTTGAGTTCTAATTCTTTGTTCTACAACTAATACCATGGAAGAATTTTTTTTAGAGCAAATCATGGATGCAAAAAGGATAGAACATTAATGTTTTTAACTATTTTTTGGATAATTGTAACTATAACCAAATTAAACATTGTTTGAAATGTATATAGTAGTGTGTTGTTTTTTATTAAAGATTTAAAGTAAATGTATATATAATTTTTGTTCTTATGTGCTTTGTGTGTAGGTGTTGTTTATGCTATGTGTGCAGGTGTTGTACATGTGCTGGTTCTGCAAAGACAATTTATCCTTTATCAGCGCTAATTAAGCACTGATAAATAGATAATATATCAGCGCTCAAAATAGTGCTGATAAAGGTAGTATTTATCAGTGCTATTTTTAGCGATGATATATTATCCATTTATCAGTGCTAAAAATAGCGCTGATAAATAATACCTTTATCAGTGCTATTTTTAGCACTGATTAAGGGGACCCCCCCTTTATCTTTGCTGAGATTAAAAATGCTTTTTAGCACTGTTAAAAGAAATTTTTAGTGCTATTATAAGCCCTATTTGTAGTAGTGTCTTATTATTATTTTACTCATGATTTATCTCCTATTATAAACCCTAATATATATTATGGAATATTTTAGGGTTAGGATTGGTATGAATGATGGGGATTTTATTATGTATGGGTTTTAGAGGGTTTATCTTGGCTTGTGGGAGTGCTTTCCATCACATGCAACAACTTTTAACATGATCATAATTGAACTAAGGTATGTGTTTCTTTATCACCACTTTATATTGAATTAATTTAGATTATTGATGGTTTGAAAATGGTTTCCTATTTAAATTGTGCTTATATTTATGACCTAGGAGGGGCCAAGGTGATTTAAATGTGATTTTAAACTTTGGAATGATATATGATTACATGCTAAGTGTTTATGAAAATGACTAAATTTATTTTAAAGAATTATTTTGGTTTTAAAATTAGTGGAAACTAATGTATTGAGGTTTTTAAAAGTGTTCTTGTATGAATTTAATTCTAAACCAAGTGTTATGGTGTTTTGAAAGTGTTTAAAATATTCAGCATGATTTTTTTTATTTTAAAAAGGGGTGTGTTAACCCTTGTGTTCTATTTACAACCTTAATTGATTTCTAAATCCTATGTTTGAGACATTTAAATATTTTGAAATGATAAAAGTGGGTTGTTTGATTTAAAAAGGGTGTGTTATCCCATTTGGATAGTATTTTGAAACATATTGTATTTATTGGAAGATTTCAAAGGTGTTTTAGTGGATGTGTGGATTTTTAAATGGGTTCCATGAATTTTATTATCAAACTGGTCTCAAGAGTAGATTGAGACAACTTTTTAAAAGGGTGAATTGGCTCGGTATTCCTAGAATGTTTTGGGGAAAATGCCCATTTTGTATTTAATTAATAATGAGTTTTCATAAAATATGTGTGACCATCTTGATCCCCTTTTAATTCTTGTATGTCACAAAGCTTGTGATCTAATAAGGGGATGTTTATATGAATTTGTATATGATTTTTATGTTTGATGTATATGGTTTTGCTTCTTGTGAGTGTGTGGGAGTTTATGCATGAGTTATTTTCAAGTGTTTTATCCTTGAGTTATGGAATTTTTTATTGTGTTCACATCTATTTGAATAGTTCTGAGAGTCCTAGGAAGATAGTAGGTGACCTGTGTAAGGGAAAACCCTAGTGGAGAAAGTGAGTTAACTAGGGATTGTTTCCTGGATACTTTGAACTGGTTAGACCAGAAGGATTAGTATGATATTATTCTAAAATTCTCTTTTTATATGATCCTATGGATGAATGTGTTCTATGGAAATTACCTTCATCGATCTAATAGAAAAAGTTATTTCAGGGATGATATATTTATTGATCTCTTGGATGAAGAAGTTCCAGTGAAATTATCTCTAGGTAGTTCAACGAGACTTCCGGGGCTGTGGACCAATTTAGTAGTGTCATCCTAGGTTCCATGCTTACAGTTCATGTATTTTATTACTATATCCTATGGTTTATTCTCATGAAACTATGATCCTTTTTAGGATTGTTTTAGGGGATCTATCTTGGGTATTAATTGTATCCCCTACTTCTTGGATTATTTTTTGGCACCTATATTCTTGTTTTATACTTGTTGCGTAACATGACATAGTGTGCTTGATTGTGTTCTTTCTTCCTTCTTTATGTTCTTTTATTTTTAAATGTTTTTAAAAGGGGACAAGAAATATTTTAATAATAAGTAAAAATTAAGTGTGATTTTAAAAGTTCTTTCAAACCATTTTTAATAATAATTTTGAAAGGTGTTCTTAAATGTGAAAAGTGGAATTCCAATGTGTTTTGGGGTATTTTTATAATAAAGTGGAAATGGTTTGTTTTTTAAGCTTCAAGTGTGTGTGAGTTTTGAAAATGAGGTTTTAGGCTGATATTCCTAGTTTTATGGAAAACTTGGTTTTCAAATAGGTTTTGGAAAACCATGTGAGAACTTGAAACCCCTTTTTAGTGTTTGAAATTAGTATTTATGAAAGATGTGTTTATGAAATGGTTTTAAACCAGGACATTAAAATGATGGTTTGGACAAGAGGTATTAGTTAGGGGAAAATGTTTTCCATGTAATTTTTCCATTTAATGTAAATCGTGGAAAAAAAGTTTTAACACACTTTTGATATGTTATAGTTTATTTTGTAAACCCCTATGAAAAATGTTTATTTTTTCTATTATATTTAAAACTAGATTATTTAGGATGTATTATAAAATAAATTATTAGATTTAGTAGGTTTTTGTGACCTACAGGGCTATTTATCTCACACCTATGTTTATAGGTTTTGGTCCATTCAAGATAACCTTAATCTATGTTGATTATCCATGAGGGATGTGTGGATGGATGATGAATGTGGGTCACATGGAGGCTCATCAGAGATAGTTTAGAGTTTTTCTTTAGCTTGAGTTTTTGTATCGACTATTTTTCTTATTGTATTTCTTACTCTGGATTATATATATTTTTATTTCTATTGTTATTTTATTTATGTATCACTTGTGCTTCTTATTTGGATGTTTAGTTTTTTTATATCTAGTTAGTTGTTTATTGATTTTATTCTCACTGCTTATTTATATTATTTCATGTGGGTTTAATCATTTCCAAGGTTCATTCTTTGATACCCAGACACTAGTTTTTACTTCTTGGGGATCAGGAACACCCTTCGAGCCTCGTGGTGGACCGGGTCATTTTTTAGGTTAGATGGTACCCTGGTCGGTTCATTACAAAGTGGTATCAAAACCTAGGTTCTCAATAGGACCTAGGTTTTGGAATTCCATCATGTTATTTGTAGTGTTGGTAGTTTGGAGATAAGGTTTTCAGGACACGAGAGGTAAGTGTAGGGAGAGAGTCATGAGCTTTTTCCAGCCTTAATCTTTGATTTTACAAGGGCAGTTTGTATTTTTGTTTTTATTTTGATTTCTCATTTTATGGAATTATTATATTATCATTTGATTCCTTTAGTAGTAGTGATTTCATCTTCAGTGGAATGACTTGAGTTTCCTTGGGAAATTGTGTTCAGTGTTTGGTATGGAGACAAAAAAGGGATTTGAAGAGTGAGGTTGATTTTTTTGGGCCTGAGAAACCATATAAAAACCTAACACTTCATATAAAATATGTTATAGGGGACAATGAACAATTTGCATGTATCCATAAACCCTGTGGGAAAGTTGGGTACAATTATTCATCTTATTTTTTTTGTTATTTAGACACCATGACCCTTGGATTGCCTCGAGTGTTTGGGAAATAGAAAGGGAGTCATGGTTGGTCTTGTGATTTGTTGGAATCCATGGAATTAGTTTTGTTTGAGGCTCATGTTATTCCATTATTTATGTGATATTTCATGTGATTTTAAATTTGAATCATGTGGGTGAAATATGGATTTCATGAGAAAATGCTTCCAGTTTTAAAACAAGGCCTTAGGGATTTTTTAAAAAAAGTTTTCTTTCAAGAAATGTTTTGAAATAGTTAATTTCGTTTTGAAATTTGAAAAATGTTTTATGTGTGATTTATTCTTCTAATAAATTTCACACAATTTTTTAAAATATGGGTTTCTTATTTTAAGGTAGACCACTAAATTATAAATTGGGTTTTGTGGCTTTTTTAAATTTTTACCCATGGTTTGTTTTTAAAAAGGGGAAGTGACTCAAGGTGGTTTCAAAATATGTGTGTTTTTTTTCTCATGAAACATGGAAAAGTGTTTTAGTTTTAAAAAAAGTTGGGTTTTTTTTGAAATTAGTTTTGTAAATTTTTTAAAATGAAAAATTAAAGTTATAACATGGATTTTGAATTATAAAATGGGTTTTAATTGGTTTTTAATGAAATAAGGCCTAACTTTAATGGTGCCTTGGTTTTCAAAATGGGATTCTGGGATTGCTTGTGATGATTTGGGAGACACTAATGGGTTGAGTTCATATCTCATTTTGTTTAATATAATCCCCCTAGAAAGGTCTAGTGTGTAAGTAGAGTGTTTTTCCTAGAGGTTTTTCCTCCTTTTGGTGTTAACACTACCCAGAGTCAAATGGAGTGGCAGGTATTGTTCTCCCTATTGGTATAGTGTACATTGGAGTTATTCTTAGTAGTGAATCCTGGTTTGATAGATGGATCATGAGAATCAGTTCTTATTCAATACTTTTTATGTTTTATGGGTGAGTGACCATCGTTTTGTGTAACTATCAGGTGTTTGGTTTGTACCTTTTAGATGACATAACATTTTGGGATCTATACTCATTGAGTTTAGATAAGTTTTTTCTTGAGGAAGTCTTAGCACAATGTTTTAGGGGGTGGTTATTTGGGAAATATTTTTTCCTTGTTTCTCATTGATGGTTTTATTTTCCCTTGTATAGTGTAGACCATGGGTAGGTTTTTTTCTAGTTCAGAAATGGGGAGAACCTATGGTTCATGCTTGAGTAATTTAGGGTGTAGGTGTAGTTTTGTTTCCATTTGGATTGAGGATGCCACCAGGCCATGTTTTCTATCCAAATCACTGTGGGATGGTATTATGAGGATTTGGATCTAAACAACCTCATATGTTGGATGTGAACCTAAGGTTAGAGCCATGCCATTTATTAACAAGTCATGTTCCCCATTGTTTTGTTCTCTAGGTTTTGGATACCTTGGGTTGAGAATCTAATTTTGTGGTTGGATTTGACCAGTGGATTTTAGTGAATTTTGTTTGGAGATTTTGGGACCTCAGTTTTTCAGTGATGTCTTATTTTATTTGTAAAAAGGCATTATTGGTTGTTCTACCATTTAATATCAATTTTGAATAATGGGGATACTGATTCTTGGTCTCAATCTCTTTAGATATTTTACTTGATCAGTTTTTGATCATGTTTTCCTGAGTAATCTTGGTGTTGTTTTAGGATTCACTTAGTTGATTTAGGATTTATCATTTTATCTAAGAGTTGTTTAAGAATCCATTACTTTTGACCTTTTTCTTGGACCTGAGACTTTCTGTGGGTATAAAGTGGTATGATGGGTAGATTTGTGACACCTACTATGCCACTTTAGAGTTTATTTTATTTGGTTTTATGAGTTTGAGAGTTTTTTAAGTTTCTTGGGAGTTTAAACCTGAAACATGATTTTTTAAAGATTTCTTGTTGTGCATGATTTAGAGGAAACCGTTAAAGTGCCCCTACTCAATTGGTTTTTAGTTTATTTTGTTCTGTGCATGATTTTTTTAGAACGGGTGGCTCAAATTTGAGTTCAAGCAAGCATACCAGCTCTCAACATCTCATCAATGGGTAAGCCCAGATTTAACCCATTCCATCACCTTTGGTTCCATCCTTAACACCCAAATGTATATACCGATGAATCTCATCATCACATGTATCAACTGGAACCACATAATTCAGGCCTCCCTGCCCATATATACCACATCAGCCCTCCAGGCCCAACCATACCAGGCACACAACACATCCGAGCCTCCCCACCCCATGTCACAATAGCCATACTAGGCTTATCCATACCAAGATCATACCATAAGGATCATATTTAGAGAACATCATAAATTAGTAGGAACAATAAGTAAACAATAGGGAAAGTAGGCCCTCAAAACAAGGCATTCATCCTTCTCATAAAAATGAGCTCTCATGGCTACAAAACAAGGAACTCAGTCTTCTCACAAAAACATGAAAATCAGTCCCTAGAAAATTATATTTATCACACAACTCGTTATTATTCCATATTTAATTAACTGATTCATTTATTAATAGGTTCCAAATATGATAAACCTAAGTAATTAATCTAAAATAAGATATCAAAAGAAAAACATGCTCTTAGCATTTATTCTGGTTCAAAAACCTAGAGAAGCATCATTATCAATTTATATTCATTTTAAATTATTATCATTAAAGAAAAAACATGCTTCAAATTATCATCAATTCCATTAATCATATATAATATCAACATCAATTAAACATGTGTATTGCATCAATTTGATTATAATAAAATTACAACCACAACAGGATTCATTAAACATGTCTCTTTTTTTAGCCAATTAATTATGGATTTATGTTCTTTATCAATTTCCATCAAGAACCAAATTCTAATGAAACATAACATAGATATCGCACTATCTAAAAAATCATGAGGCAAACCACTATCATGGTATAAAGCAACAACATCAGCATGTGATCACTATCCAATTATTTAATCCATTTAAATAATTATTAGGTCAATTTAATTACTTTATAGGGGCTAAATCATGCTAGATTTATTATTGGATTTAAATAAAAGAGAATCAAAAAATCATCTACCTCAAAATTCGTCAACATTATTCGCACGATAATGGGCCACATTATGGATCTCCGATCAAATATCCCACAAGAACTACATACATTTGAGGACCTTGCAAAAACGCACAAAAAAAACCAAGATAAACCCCTTTAGAAATTTGGGAGATCATACCACATAGAATATAGAGGATATATGGGAGAGAAAGAGATCAAACCAGGAGAAACCTCTATGAAATTAAGGAATAATGTACCTTGGATCCCCACAGATCACCATGAATCAAAGAAGAAAGCCCAAGGATCAACCCCCTTGGAAGGGAATCCAAAACACTGAAGGAGAGGGTCTTTGGATGTTTGGAATGGGAAAGGGAGCCACTACAACCATAAGGTTTATAGAAAAACCTAAGTGTATGAAACATTTAAATACATACATCATCGGGGATTTACACGATGTGTAATAACCTTTCTCATAATAAAAATGTTGGGGTACATTTTTCACTGAAAAATGCATCACCTTTTTATCATTTAACCCTGAAAATATACATGTCATGAACTAGACCTACACAAGTCATGAACCATACTTACACAACATTTAATCTATCTATTTCTAGATTTTTGTATCCAAACACCTACAACCCACTTATAAGCCTCCTCCGAGTAACACTAGCCTTGGAAACTCAAAAAGGGTTAGAACAAACATATCCATAACCTTTCAGATTTATTATTCCCTATATGAGTGTTGGGAAGACGATGAGTACCCGAGTAAGATATATTTTGGGTCCCTGTGTAATAATGGACTTCAAAAATCATAGGAACTCATGTGGTGATGTGCTATTTTTCTACATGAGGTTAGCTGAGGGTTTCTTGGAAATACATGGTGGTTATTTCCTTTTCGAGTAAGAAAAACCTTTAATGGGGGTGGGGGGTGTAGTGACCTTGATTTTTCTATATAAAAGACTTATCTCATTTTTGTTTTTTATATCCTTGAGCCCCCATAAAGGGAAAATGATCCTTTTCTCCTAGAGAACAGGATTTGAAATTTTTTTGATGATTTTTTTTATTTCAAGAATGTGGTATTTACCATTAAACTAGAATTTGGTGAGAATATAAGCCATACAATTTATCTATGATATTAAATATTATATAAATAAATAATAATTATCCTCATGAGATCAAACATTGATATCTCCTAAATGGATCTCTAGATTGGAATTTCATCTTCACAGTTGAGTTCATAATGTGTGGTTTTACTTGGGTAAGGAATAATTTCCATTAGGATATTAGTCCTTGAGTCCATACCATTTAGTGGGTCTTTAATGTTTTAATTAGGGTATTAAATTTACTTAAACTCTTCTCTCCCCCCTATACGCATATAGAGAGACCATTATCCCATTCCCATATTGGTTATGTGAACTGATAAAGATAGAGGGGTGATCTAGGAGGCCTCCAAAACAATTTATCAATGCTAAATCATGATGAAATTACTATAGATTGTGGATTATAGGTGGGAGATTATAAATCTACAACAATCCACCATAAGTTCAGGCTTGTTATTTTTGATTATACTCATTTTGATTCAAAGATCACAACTGATTCTTGTTTTGGGAATTATATTGCATTAAATTTATCTTCTATTTGGAGATGGATCAATTTCTGATAGTTTGGGAGAAATTTGGTTGTTCTGAGGAATCTGTGTTTTGAATTTCCAACTACACAACATTTAATCACAAGAACAAATGTCTTATAGTGTTTTGATGCATCTAAAGTAATAAACAAAGTCTAAACAGTGTATAGTCTAGATAGAAACACTGTTTAGGGCCCTAGGATTCATGACATAGGGTATATCCATGTACATTACTAGACACCCTATATGAGGAACATGACATGTACAAGGACATGTCCTGTTGGGTTACATGATGTAACTTGGGTTTGGGTACATGACCAGGTAGTCGTGCACCTTACACACCATGTTATATAGGGACATACCATGTAATTGGGAAGTAAATGATGAGTTGAGGTGAGGTACATGCCTTGAGTAAGGAATTGGGTGGAGATTCCACATACTCCTATTAGACAACATATACTGTTATTTTGGCCGAGATTTTTATATTTTCCCATCCTGGAGATGGAATTAAAAAAATAAGTAGTTAATTCTGAGTATCTTTCTACATGAGATGTGATGGTGGGGTTATCTTCATGAATAATGTATATTGGTGAAATTATTTGGGTCTAGTATAATATTCTATCCCATGGATATTACTATAAAAAATTTGGAGGAGAAGAAGAGAAGGAAAAAGATTGGTGGAAACTCAGGGTGCACACTAGATCTGGTGTATAGAACCTTCCCATGATTTTAGAGAGTGGAACCCTTCAATATTGGTGATTTTTGGGTGCCTATAGAGGATTGAGAGTTCTTTAAACAAGGGTTTGAGTTAGTCATGGGTGATGCCTCTTCAAATATGGATAGTTTGTTGAGTCCTGAGGTTTAATTTAGAATATGAGAATACTTACCTTCTTCTCATGCACCCTAAGTTATCATTAGTGCTTGTGGTTTGGATTTAAGAGATGGGGTGTTGGTTTTTTCACTCCCCATTCATATTAGCCTATATGAAAAACCTCTAGTTATAATGATAGGTATCATCTTTCCCCCTATGTACCTCCTTAAGTTTTGGTTGTGGGATATGAAGTGACAATTGTAGATGTTTCTCTATTTTTCCTTTCACTGAACTATTGACTCTGATGTTAGTGTGCCATGAGGATCTTGGAATTTATATTTTTATTCTTCTCTATACTAGTTTCCTAGTATGATTATTATGATATCCCTTGCATTACAGATTTGGTACTCCCTTGACCCATGTGGGGTGTATGCCCTCCATACTTGGTTGCGTTTAATTGAAAATACCTTCTCATAGTGTAAACTATTTTATGTGTTATAAAGGAAAAATACTCACAATAGTGATGATAAAGTTGTGTAGTTATATTGACCTAGTATTTTCATACATAAATATCACATCTATTTAGATGAATATTCAATACATTTCATAAATACACACCTAGGGACCATAATGGTTTACTGTCTTTGGAGACCAGATATACAATCTTCTTATTTCATGAATGATCTTTAATATCACCCATAAAGATATTTTCACATATTACACTTCATAAAAATACCCTACTTATAACCTTTCTTCATAACCTGGGGAAATAAAACATAATAAAGGGTGAGATCTGATACTCAGTAAGGGTATAAAAGGGAGATATCAATGATCATGTAAGCATAACATGAGAATAAGGGTATGAGAACATAATCATAATATTTGAAAATCATACCCCATATATCAAAGATCATAACCTTGTGTCATGACATAAATCTAGGCAGTTCATAAGACATGAATCATAAAGTAATAAAAAAACACGATCCATGAGAGTATAACATAGGCATACGAATTTTTTTTGGAATACATATAAACATATAAAATAATTTTCTTAGTAGTCAAGGATCATTTCCAAGGATATGATATGGGAGTAGTTTCACTCCCCAGAAAATCATAGCAGTCAAGGTTCACTTCCAAGACTATCATAGTAGAATAAGTACCATACTGAACTGGGTTAACTCCCCATTCCATTATTGTTTATCTCATGAGTTATAAATCATTACCCAATGCATTGGATATATATATAATTCGGTTCCCACCCATCTCAATTTATAACATAACCACCCATACTTGGTTATAACGTAACCATTTTCCTTGGTTATAATGCAACTATTGTCCTTGGTTTATAATGGAACCACCAGTCACATAATGAAAACCACATATATGTGTTCCACAATATCATAAAACATTCATCTTTGAACAACATATAGAAAGGAAATGAGTGACATAAACATTTCATCATATCCTAACCTATGGAAAAGAAATGGGGTTTCAAATCACAACCTATTTAAAAGAAATAGGTTCTATAAACATTTCATTATAGTATAACCAGTAGGAAAAATGGGTTTCATAAACATATTGTCATCATAATCATAAACCATATGGATAAAGTATAATTATTTTATCATTAGAACATATCCCAATTAAATCATAAGCTACATCTTAGGTTTTTTTTCATTAAATAATGAAAATAATATATCAATATCATTAAAATATTCTTAAGGAAAATATTCTTTCCATTATGAAATAACTTCTATAAAATATATAAATTTAATAAATATTAAATATAAAATTTTATTTGAAAATAACCTTGAAAACAACCTTGTAAACTTATAAGGAAAAATTTAAATTATTGACTGGTAATGATGGAAAAAAATTCCATTCATTTCATGTACATTAAAATATTTATTCCTTTCACATTTTTGGTAAAAATTTAAAATTAACTCATTCGAAAAATGAAAATAATATTCCTTTTAAATGGTTTTTAAAAAATTAAAACAAGGGTAAAAATGTTTTTAAAAATTCAATATATAATAGTAAAAGATTTATTTAAAATATTTTTAGAAAATGTGGACATGGAAGAAAAAGGTTTTTCGAACAAAGAGAGATAAAGTTGGGTTTCCTTAAAAAATTATTTTTGGTATCTTGAGTACATTATGAGAGGAAAATGAAAGGGAAAAATTTATTCTCTATAAATAAAAATAGGATAAGAAATTTTATTAAGTTTTTTGAGAGGTATTTTATGATATTTTACCATCATAAAATTAATCATAAACAATCCTGATAAAATACATTCATATTTTATGATATTTTATTAAGTTTTTGAGAGGTATTTTATATCTCATAATTTTCATCATAATAATCATAAAATACATTCATAGTCAGTATATACACCACACAAAAGAAACAAGTGGTGAATATTTCATGTTTCCCATGAAAACAAAAGTGAAACAAAAACCCCTTACCGTCTTTGGTAACTTTTGAATCATAAGACCCATGAAAGAATAAAATTAAATAAAAAATTAAATATTATTAGAATAAATAAATTAATTATATAACATGTCAAATTGTATGTATATATTCCTCATCAAATAATATTTGTGTATAACATAACATTTATCCCAAAGAAGACAATTTGGGATGAAATTCCCTTACCTCAAATCTTGAATTTCTTCATACACGTTCAAATATCATCTATAATAAATATAGGTTTATTATAAATCTATTAAAGAAAAATAATAATATATTTAATACCATATATTATTTAATTATAATATTTTCCACCAGCTTATTAACAATTCTCTATTAAAATCAGTATTTCGAGTGATAACTACTTTGTTTTTCATGTATGTTTTGGTTTGGTTCTTTTCACACTTGTTTTTTGATTATGGTACCATAGTATAAAAAATGTTAATAATGATATAAATATTATTTATATTAATTATATACATATTTATAGTCATCCATAAAAGTTATATATAAAAATTAATTACATTTTCATGGAGATGGTAGGCCGTATGTATGCATGAACGTTGTTTTCATTTTCTCAACGAATGGAACAAAAGAAAGTTAAATATTAATTCAACATTTAAGAATTATTGAAACACTATATATATCATATATATCAATTAAATCTATCCTTATTACCACCCATTTAAAAATAAAATGAACATCATATTACATCACTTCGTGGAGGCGGTAGTCCACACGTATGCACAAGCGATGTTACCATTTTCCAATAGATGGAAGGTAAGAAGGCGTGAGTGATATTATAATTAAATAATTATAATTATTTCATAAATATAATATATATAATTAAAATAAATAATTACATCCATATATTAAAAGTTGGTTATGGAAAACTAATTACATTGGTTTGTGAGGTGGTAGTCCATTGTACACACGATCGATGGTTTCATTTCCAATTTGATGGAAGAGTAGAAGGATGCGGGTTATAAAACTAACATAATAAAATAAAATTATATAGGAGATAATTATGTTATTATATAATTATATTTTAATAATATTTTAAGTATGTGGAATAATAAATAAAACAAAAATTCATAGTTAATAATTATACATCTTCTTCAAAGAACCTATTTAAGTTTATATCTAAATCCCTCTTAGGAGGGTTTAGTTATAAAAATAAGGCCTCTAGGAAATGGGTATGAAACTAAGGAATAGTTTTAGGTAGGTATTGGCAGAACCAAAATGTTTATTGAGTGTGAATATGATAGAATAGGGAATGTCCTTTTTATAACTGGGGAAAGGAACCCACTTGGAAACTACTTTTAAATTTCCCAAAAGAATCCAAAATAATAAAGTTATTTCCAAGAAAAATGATTAAAAATGAAAATATATTATAATTTAGGATAGGATAAGGTTAAAATATTTACATAAAATATTATTTTTATAAGTTTAATATGGAAACTTATCCTTATGTTTTTGGTTTAACCCCCAATAAACCCGTTTTAACCTTAACCGCAATAATTAATTTTTACTATTTTCACTATTTATTATGGAAAAAATTTATTTTAATTAATTATATAATATTTATTATTATTATTAAAAATATTTAATTCATTTTACCAAATCCAATTCATATAATTTTCACAATTTAATTTAAAACTAAACCCATATACGTAATGTAAAAATAGTTTTTCCCAAAAAAAGTTTTCATAAGTATAAAACGTTTTTATATAAAATTTGAATATAAAATTTATTCCAATGAACTAAATTGGATTAATTATAATATAATTGAAGTAATTTTACTTTTAAAAACATTTTAAAAAATAATTTAACTTTTTAAATACTTTAAACAAAAATACAGCTTTCAATAAAAATCAGTATTTTTCACTATTCATCAAAAAAGTAATCTTTTCAAAAAAATCTTAAAAATTAACTCTAAGATAATTATTACATGTTGAATTAAAAAATTAAGTTAATTTTTTAAAATAAATTTTATAAAATTTTCAAAATTTAATTTATTTTTTTTATTCTTAAAAATCAATAAAAATCATTTTTTGAGAAAAATGTATTTTCGAAGAATGTAAGAACTTTACCAAAAACTAAGTACTTATTTATCAATATGATTTATTTATATAAAACCATTATAATAAATTTTAATTTTTTTATTCCTATTCATATCACCAATTTTAATGGCTAGGTTATAATGATCATGTTTAAATAATATTATTAATAGTATATTGTGGTTCGTTAAAACTTGGTGTTGCATGTAATGAAAGCTATTTTTGGAATTAAATTTATTTGAAAATAATATTTCATAAAATATTAGGGTGTTACATTAGGCCACGCCCTTTATTAAATTTCATCCTCTCAATTTGACCTTGTGATCAGTAATTAATGGTTTGACATTTGAAAATTCCTTTATGGAAAACCCACATCGTAAAAAGGGATAATAAAACTTTCTCTTGAAAAGAGAGAAAGGTAAATATGAAGGTCAATTAAAATAGCATAAAATTAGGTTTCTAAGTAGGATAAAATTAGCGGTGAGTGAATATATGCACATAGAAGAAAATAATAACACCCAAGGATTATTAGAGAGTGATAAATAACATGGTCATGAGAAAGTTAAACACTAGAAAACCATAAATCTACGATGAGTTAAAAGACTATTGATTCATCAGAAATGAAATTAATAAGACATGAATTTTGTCTCAATATCATTTCCTAATGTTGAGTTATTTTTTATTATCAAGATAGAGAACCTTATAAAATATATTTAATTGATTTCCATTCATTTAATAAGCACTATCTTAGCATTTGGTTTCACTTTGATCAATTTCCACTTCATATCTTACTATAAGAAACAAAGATGATTTTTCATTCCTAAAGCACAAACAGATCACAAGATCCATAAAATAATGACAATTCATTCCTTCTATCACTAGTTTTCATAAAAACCAAAATGGTTAGTACAAATTATTCAATATAGATAAATCTTCATATGATGAAATAATACATTAATATCTAAAACCTCATCTAATGTTAAAATAAAATTATTCCATAAATTGTTATATGTATAACCCTTCCAAAATTCAAAAATTTATAAATAAGGTCACTAAATTTCCAAAATTAACTTAACAAAATACCCCAAATATCATAAAGTAGCTCTTAATTATCACATACCAAATATGTGAATACCTTGGTCATATTTTCTCCTGAAACATGGTAATAACTAGAATTACCATAAAACCAAAATGAAAACATACATGATTCCTAATTCCTTAAAAAACAAAAAATTATTGAATATATTCCATAAGTTGAAAAATACTATAAACTCACTCAATGATAAATAAATCACCTTTTTATCAAATCATTAATTAGTTCCAAGGTGATCAATACTATCCAATTTAATTTATTCATATCAATAATATATTTATCCGAAATAAACACCATTATATCAACATTAGAAATATATTAAGGGAATCTTTCCCTTAATTATGTATTTTTTATAAAATAACACCTTTAAATTAAATCAATTTTAGTGATCATCAGTATCATTAAAAAAATTCTTTCAAATTATTAATGAAAAATTTCTTCTAAACAATCCTTATATATTTGGTGATTCATATAACATAATTTTTGAGATATATTATATAAACACCTCAATCATTCCACTTTATTCTTAAACTATTAACTAGTATTCATCATCTTATTCCTTAATACCTCCTTCCTTTCATATTCCATTTGTAGTCTCTTCATTATAAACAACAAAACCTCTACTCGTATAACCTTGATGATCATATTATTTATCTTTCTACTGAGGACATCGATTTTCATAATTCCCATACTTTCCACATTTAAAATTTTATGACCCAACCTAACGGGGCTCAAGATGCGACTCCCCAAGCCTGCCTCTAATAGGACATTGGTTAGAGACTAGTGTTGAGTAGGCTATCACACACATGGGAGGCCATAGCCTACACACACACCCATATGCACCTCCATACAATAGTGTAGAGATATATATAAAAACTGAAAACTAAAATGCATGCATACATCTATCCCAAACTAGAGTAAATCAGAAGTATAAAAAGGAAAAAATACATGCCCACCAAAAGAAAACTAAAAAATCATCTAACTTGATCAAATGGGGGGATCACTGTCAAACAACTTTTAAAAAGCTCCACAGTATGGCTCTAATAAAAACCCTATTCACTACAGCTACTATTCTCTACCTACTCTGAGTCAAACTAGGACTCCATATAAGGACCTGTGGTCTGCACAAGACACAACATGTGCGATAAAATCCAATGAAGGTTTGAGTATAAGAATACACAATAGGTGCCCCAAAAAACCAAACCAAAAAGGGAGTAATTGATAGGAACCAGTTAACGCAACCCATCCAGAGAGAACCCAAACGAGTGAGAAACTCCATCTCTAGACCATCCTACACTACAAAAAACTAGTCATCTAGACACCCTAGGAATTTTAATAAACAAAAAATACCATAGGGACTCCCATAACATACCCATATAAACTCCCACGTCTCATGGTTCCAACCATAGACTATCCAAGATAACCAAATCGAAGTCTCAACACAACAATCACAATGATCTCACGAGTTACTAACCTCATAAATAACAACATGCTTATAATCGAGGCCCAAAGATAGAATCCTGCCTCATAGCACACACACCAAGAGTCTGTCCATCCCTAATGGAACGTAGAACTAGAGGGGACAAGTATCGAAAGCTTGTAACCAAGGAGTCAACCTCACCATCCCAGATTGAACTCAACCGAGAGATGTCACTCAATCGGGAAAGTGAACAAATGATATAACCCAACCAAACCTCATGGTATCTATCCATGAGGGAATAGTCAACAGAAAATTCCACAGAATAATTCACCCAGTAACTAAACCAAATCCAACTCCTCAGGTGGGGGATCCCACCCGGGGTCTACTAGGGGACACTACAAACCCCAGATGAAACAACAAAAATAGAGAGGGGTATCACGCAAAAACCCAAATATGAAACAAACTCACCTATTAGAGGATCAATGCCCTTGTAGATTTGGTCATTATAATTCCTAGAACTCTACATGGGGAAAATGTCACGATAGATTACAGAAGGAAGAATCATATCTTGATACATAGATATAGGTTCTGTGCCTAGGGCTCATTGGGGACTCCATCCACTACTAGAACAACATCTAGGGTATAGGATTGATGCCTGAGTAAATATTGGTCACACTGATTCCAAGAACCCTACCAAGGAAAATGTAAGGACATGAGGATCACGTCGATCCTCTCAGGGCGACACATGCTCCAAATCCACTGAGTCTGCTATCAAAGTGGATTGATACAAATCACTCCAGATAGTGTATATACAACCATGCTGCACATATTCAAAGTAACCAAAGTGGGGTCACAATCTTTTGAATAGGGAGGGATACTAAAAACCCTCAAAGAAAAAGGACCAGGGGGACCCACTCAACCCTACCGATATAAATATCACAAACAAGGAATAGGGGTACCCACTCAACCCTTTCGGTCTAGGATTTATTAACCCAAATGACCCACAAAAAAATTCCTATACACTACACCTCCTAGTACCAAACCGGGGACACCATCACATTCTACATGGAAAAATACTTAGGAGAGGCTACTCATGGGCCTGAATCCAAGCTCTTAAAGAGAAGATATGGGAGGAATAAGATCTAAATAAGATACTAAAGGAGTACATGGCATGAAAAGGGGACACACGACATGTGAACCTACCTGAAAACCAATGTTTAAACATGGTCTAGCAACCCATGTAGGAGTACATGGAGTGTAGAGGTGGTATATGCCATTTCTCGCTTCACCCGACCCCTGGATGTGCTTCTCCTTCACATGGACTATCCATCTATGTCCCTTAAATGTCATGCATCCCATAATACATGGTGTTTTTGGGTTATATGGCCACCTGTCCATGTGGTTTACCTATTTTCGTGTACTTTGGCCATGTTCTATTACACGATCGTGTACTATTACATGGTTACCATGTCTGTTTCCCTCATCCACCTGACAAGGGTCCATGCACTGAGTGTATCCCATGGTACATGGTGTGTAGACCCAAAGACTTCATCTTCACATAATGGGAAGAACACATGATGTGTAGGACTTTTTTACACACTGTGTAGATGGAAAAATATAATGGTAATTCCCTACAAACAACCCGCATCACCCTCATTCACCCTAAAACACACAGATTGACCCATGAGGGGTCCCTAACAAGCATCTAAGGGATCTAAAACCTTAAAATTATGCATAAAAGGGGGATCAAGACTAAAATGAAAAACCACCTACCTCAAGGGTGAAATTATAAAGCTTTAGGTGCAGAACAATGCCCAGGATGCGCTGATTCTCGATCTGGTGATGATTGGCGTCAAAAAATGGGATCTAGTGACACCTCCTCGCCTTAGTTCATCTGTTGATTGAAGGGAGAGAAAGAGGGGGAGAGGGAAATTTGGATCCCTGTGTTCTCACCAAAGGGAGAATGGGGATATGTACATTGTTTTAATTTTTATTAAAACAATATTCACTTAACAGCCTGACCTGAATTGCCATTGACCTAACTCCTAGCATCGACAAAGTTTGTATCGCGCCTAGGGTAAATGAGACATTATTAACTCAACCGCGGTCTTAGAAATACGATCTAAGACTATACTAAATATTTATTCACTTTTTCAAGTGAAACTACACATTAATTATAAAATATATTTAATATTTTTAATATCACCATGATGAGGATCCATGGACCTCAGATTCCTACGCCGAATCAGCACCTAGCTCCGAAAATATTCTTAGAAATATTACTATGTATTACAGGAAAAAACTTGAGTCTCTAAATCCTCCCCAACTTAATTATTTTTTCCCTAAAAAGAAAAATCTTCAAAACATGGGAAAGGACCTGAGCTCTTAACTAGAACTCCCATGCCCGAAAGATCAAAATAGGTTCTTGTGCTATAACAAACAAACTCCTAAAGGAACCACAACACCATAAGACTACCATAAAGGTCACTAAGGTTTCCCAAACTTCCCACAAGAATGCACTCAGGGGAAACTTCAAGTGCAACCAAACAACGTCTAGATCCCACCAGGTCAACATCATGCAACAAGTAGCACATGTTTTCTTAGCTGTGATAGGTGGAAATCACAAAACTCCAACCACACATTTTACTAGAGGACCCAGAAACATGACACCTCACCAACTCTCCAATAATAAAATTAAGGGGTTCAAGAGATTCAGATATATCCTGAAACACTCTAAACCCCCGGTGAGGTGAGATCCAACCGAACATAAGACCTCATCATTGAATACCAAGGTCCACCTTCTTCAGTCTACAACTACCCTGAACGAGCCCCCAAAAACCTCAACCAGCTCCAAACAGTTTTTTACAACACCAACACAACACCAAGGGAAAGAGAACAACTCATCACACCATCTCACCATGTGATTATTGACAAAACCAAACCTTATAAGGTTAACACACTCCCCACCTTAAGAAAAATCCATCAGGAACACATCCACTGGATATCCTGTCACATTATACCTCACAAAAAAACCTCAACACTACAAAGAAAAATTCCTCCTACACTAGGAGAAAAAATAGGGTCTCCTATGTATACACACTAGGTCTTACAATCCCTTACAAAACTATATAAAACACATGAAACTGACCTCGAAATCACTGGTCAAAGGAACTCATCCACCATACCTCGACACTATCTTATTTGGGCGGCACTGACTTGGCCACATGGTTTTAAATCACATCTCAAGGACACATCTTAGAGAGGGACGTGTCCATCCTTCCCAAGAATTAAAATCCATATAAAACCACACCACAACCTCCTTGATCATCCTGTGTACAAGATAATGCGAAGAACATGAGGGTACTAACGAACAACAAGGGATTACCAAACACTCACATTGGGTCTTACCGGGCCCTATGACTACCAAATTCCCTCACAAAAATGATCTGAACACAATATTATAAGGGAATCATCCACCAAACCTTGATACTATCTACTTTGGGTGGCATTAACTTACCCACATAGTTTTCATCCCATCAAAAAATCACATCTTGATGGGGGAAGGATCCCTCTTCATCATGCATTTGAAGTGAAAAAGAGAAACAACAACACAGGGATCCATTGACACCCCACGTCTTTACAAAAAGAAACCATAAGAAATAAATAGAAAGGAAAGAGCACCTCCCAATAGTTTCAATAAATCCTACTATAGAAAGTAGAAATGACAAAAAGTATACCTCTATTCATATGAAGCCTCAGGGTTAACACCCTCTAGTGACTGCAACCGCCCAAGTCCTTGTCCACTAGCTCCCTGATCCTGGCTTGGACCACCTGGGGGTGGTGGTGGTGGATCCACCAACTATACAATTATATAAGAACTTGCCTCATGAATAGGACCCTAAAAGGTAACCCTATCACACATCGGGTCATACTCTAAACCCATATTTGGAAACATCGAAGGTTTTCATCATGGAAACATCCTGAAAAAAATTCAAGATGCACCATGATCAAAGAGTATATCTGGGGACCTGACTCAAGAAGGATAGGAAAAACCCAAAACCTAGTCCTATATGATGCATGCACCATTTATTTACCCTGTGACCAATGTTCTAATGTACTGAGTCAAAATTTAGGTTATCTGAGTCCTAGTGAATGGATATGTCAGCCACCTATACTAATACTAGAGTCTCTATCCTGAAATATGAACTTGAAACATTCTAACACCATCACTATGAAACCCAAACCAAGCTCATGATTATAGTCCCAAAGTGGAACCCACTTTGATACCACTCTGTCACAACCTGATCCAATGGGGCTCAAGCTGCGACTTCCTAAGCCCACCTCCAATAGTTTAGGGGTTGGTGACTAGTGATGAGTAGGATATCAAACACATGGGAGGCCTTAACCTAAGGTACCTATACGCACCCACCCACATACACCTCCATGAAACAATGAAAAGATATATATAAAAACTAAAAACTAAAATGGATGCATACATCTATACCAAACCATAGTAAAAAAGAATCACAAAGAGGAAAAAATACATACCCACCAAAAGAAAATTTCAAAATAATCCAAACTGATCATATAGAGGGCATCAATATCAAACACCCGTAGGAAAGCTCCATGGTACGACTCTATTAAAAACCCTATTTAGTCTAGAAACTACTCTATGCCTTCTCTGAGTCCTACTGGGACTCCATCGAATGAACTATAGTCCAAAAAATACATAACACATGCAGGAAAATCCCATGCAGGGGTGAGTATAAGAATACTGAGTTGGAAACCCAAAAACCCAAACCAAAAAGGGATCAAGTAATAGGCCCCAATTAAAAAAACCTATCTAGAGGGAAACGAAATGATAGAGAAACTCCATATCGAGACCATCCTCTTACACACATGATTCATCAACTCGACACCACGGGGAGTCCCAGAACATACCCAGATACACTCCCACATCTCATAGTCCCAACCATAGACTATCCATGATAATAAAATCGAAGTATCAATGAAACTCTCACATGATCTCATGAGGTACTAACCTCATCGACAACAACATGCTCCTACTCGAGGCTTGAAGATAGAATCCTACCTTGAATCATACACACCAAGAGTCTGTCCATCATTGATGGCATGTAGAATGATAGGGGAAAAGAATCGAAAGCTCGTAGCTAGTGAGTCAACCTCGCCATCCCATATGGCACTCAACCAAGATATTTCACTCAATCGAGAAAGTTAACCAATGTCACAACCCGACCAACCCTCATGGTATCTATCCATGAGGGAACGCTCAATGGACAGTGCCACAAAAAAAGTCACCCAGTAACTAAATAAAATACAACCCCTTAGGTGGGGGATCCCACTTAGATTTTACTAGGGGATACTATAAACCTCAAATAGAATAATGAAAATAGAGAGGGGTATCACACACCAACCCAAATTTGGAACAAAATCACCTAGTATAGGATCAACACCCATGTAGAGTTGGTCACACCGATTCCAAGAAATATACCCGGGGAAAATGTCACAGAATATCATAGAAGGAAGAATAAAATCTTGAAACATAGATAGAGGGTCTGTGCCTAGAGCTCACTGGGGGCTTCGTCCCCTACTAGAACAATATCCCAGGTATAGGATCGATGCCCAGGTAAATATTGGTCACACTGATTCCAAGAACCCTAACAGAAAAAACATAAGGATTTGAGGATTGCACTGGGCCTCTTGAGGTGACACATGATCCAAATTTAATGAGTTTTCTATAAAAGAGGATTGTGACAACTCACTCTAGAAAGTGGGGATACACTCATGCTGCATATACACAAAGAAGCCGAAGAGGGGTTAGGATCCTATGAAGAGGAAATGATATCAAAAACCCTCAAAGAGAAAGGATTAGGGGGACCCACTCAACCATTATATTATAAATTTCACTAAAAAAAGGACCGGGGGGACAGACTAAACCCTGTTGGTCTCAGAATCACTAACCCAAATGACCCACAAAACAACCCCTACACACCACACCTCATAGGCCCAAACTAGGGACACCATCATGTTCTATGTGGAAAAATACTCAAGAGAGGCTACTTGAGATCCTAAATCTGATCTTTGAAGAAGGATATAAGGGAGGGAGAATATCTAAATAAGATACTCAATGAGTACATGAAATTCAAAGGGTCCACATGGTGTGTTAGCCTACCTGAGCTCCTAGTCATCTATCCTTTCTACATGGTCTACCAACCCATGTAGGATTACATGACGTGTAGAGGTGGTACATACCATGTCCTGCTTCACTTGGCCCCCAACTGTGCTTCTCATTCACATGAACCAACCATTAGTTTCCCTTACACGTCATGAATCCCATACTATATGGTGTTTTCAGGTTATACGGACACCTTGCCATGTGTTTTACCCATGCCATGTACTTTGGCCGTGTTCTATTACATGGTTGTGTACTATTATATAGCTACCCTGGCGGTTTCCCCTAGCCACATGATAAGGGTCCCTACATGGCTTGTTGCCTGCAATACATGGTGTGTATACCCCAAGACTTCATCTTATAAGAATGGGAAGAACACATGGTGTGTAGGACTAGTTCACACATCATGTAGACAGGAAAATATGATAGGGATTCCATGTGAATAGCCCTGATTGGCCCCGTTCACCCCGAAACACACATATAATCCCATGAGGGGTCCATATAAAGCACTTAAGGAATATATAACCTTAAAAAATGCATAAAAATGGGGATCAGTAATAAAATATAAAACAACCTACGTCTAGGGTGGAATGCCAAAGCTTTAGGTGTATAATGACACCCAAGACATGCTAATTTTGAATCTAGTGATGATCAACATCAAAAATAAGATATGGTAGCACATCCTCACCTTAGTTTGTTCATCGGTCGAAAGGAGAGGAATAGGGGTAGAGGGGGATTCAGCTCCCTATATTCTCACCAAATTGAGAAGGGGGAGAGGGATATTGTTTTAATTTTTATTAAAACAATATCCACTTAACACCCTGGACCGACTCACCTCCGACCCGACTCCCAGCACTGACAAAGTTTATATTTTTCCTATGGTAAACACAATGTTATGAACTCAACCATGGTATCATAAATCTGACCTGAGACTCTAATCAAGATTTATTTACATTTCAATCAAAACTGTGCATAGGTGATAAAATATATTTATTATTTTTTAATATCACTACACTGAAGCTCCCCGGGCCTCAGATTCATGTGCCGACTCAGTGTCTATCTTTGAAAATATTTTTAGAAATATTCCAAAGTATTACAAGGAAAACCCCAAGTCACTACATAAAACATTAAATTATTGATGATGCCTTAGGGAAAACATTATTCTTATCCATAATGTTAACTGATTTTTTCATTTTTCCTAAGTAATTACTTTATTTGTGCTCTTATTCTCCACACATAAAATATATTCTCATTCATTTGAGACATTCCCTTGGGTGATGGTTCCCATATTCTTGACATATAGGAAAATTAATATTCTTTTCTCTATGGTATCCACCACCCAAGCTCTTAGTGAACTCTATACTTATCTAATATGGGGAGTTTGAGAGTTGGTTAAGGTGAAATCTATTAATCATATATCATGATAAATGATTAGAATTAATCACAATATCCTTTACTCTAGTCATTATCCCATTCCACAGAGTCAATTTCTTACTCTTGGATTGTATTCTTAATAAGTTTCCACCATTGATCTACTTCACCTTACAAATTATAGACATCTAAAATTAATTTTTCATGCTTTGAACACTGGATAATGAAAAATATATTTCTAGTGGTACTGATCCATTAATCAATGACTAGTGGATCCGTGAAAAAATTAAATTAATGTGGATGTTTACTTATTAAGGACTCAACCAAACATTGTTTCGTCCTTTTTTAATTGGAATATCAACATGATTCATACCTGAGAAAGTTGTATGATCATAACAACATGATTTTTCAGTATATCCATCATAACATTTAGTTCCACAGGAGGAAAATAATTTCATTTTCTATTGAATTTATCATTAAAATGATTCTTTAAGGTTCTATCCACTGAATAAAACCAAAAATAATGGTGTAATCAACAATAATCATAGATGGAAAACACATAGTCCCGAAAAATAATTTATAGGATGTCAAAATAATGAAAAATTATTTTTAATCAATGAAACCTTAGGTTTAACCTAATTCATCCATGATTATTATATATTCAAATACTTCATAATGGTTCATAAATAAAATATGTATTAACCAAAGAATATACATAGGGAGTATCAAACAAGGTGTGTAGAAAGACCTGTTATCATGCACCAAGGGGAGATCAATTCAAAGCCCAATACACCCCTTTCAAAGTTATTACTATTGGTTAAAACTGTTCTAGATCCACATATACTTATAGTATCTAGGAAGGGATGTAATTTCTTGTAAAATCACATAATATATTCCTCAACAAAACATTAGGATGTTATACTATACTTAGAATTATCCTTTAACTAATCCTTAGACATATCCTTAGACATATCCTTAGAAACATCCCTAGGTATTTCACTAAAGTTTTCTCATCCTAGTTTCCAAAGGTTAACTAAACCCGCCTCTGATACCAACTATAATGACACAGGATTTTCATACATAAATATCACATCATTTTAGATTAATATTCAATACATTTAATAAATAAAACTCAAGGTTTATAATGTCTTAGTTTATTTGGATACTGGATACACAATCTTCATGTTTCATGAAATATCTTCAACTTCTCCCATAAATATCTTCTCACATAGTACACTTCATACACATACACTAATTATAACCTTTCTTCATAACCCGGGGAAAGGAAACATAAGAAAGGGTGAGATATGATCCTCAATAAGGGTAAAAAAGTGATACATCAATGATCACATAAGCATAACATGAGAATAATGGTATGATAACATTAGTATAACATTTGAAAACCACAATAGACATATCAAAGATCATAACCTTGATTCATGATATAAATATTGGTAGTTTATATGACATGAATCATAAAGGAATAAAATAAAATGATCTATGAGAGCATAACATAGGAACATGACATGTATTTTTGGAATACACATAACCAAATAAAATCATTTCTATTATAGTTAAGGCTCATTACCAAGGTTGTCATAGTGGACTGATTTTACTCCCAAAACCATCATAGTAGTCAATGTTCACTCCCAAGAATATCATAATAGATAAAGTCCCTTACTGAACTGGGTTCACTCCCCATTTTAGTAATTTTTATATCATGATATATCAATCACTACCCAATAAATTAGAGGGATATATAATTACAATCCCACTCACCTCAATTTATAATGTAACCACCCATCCTTGGTTATAATGTAACCAACTTCCTTGGTAATAATATAGCCATATTACTTGGTTTATAACAGAACCACTCATCACTTAATGAAAACCATACATATGTGTTCCAAAAGATAATAAAACATTGATCATATAATAACCCATAGAAATGAAATGGGTTTCATAAACATTTAATCATATAATAACCTGTATAAAATAATTGAGTTTCATAATCATTACCCATGGAAAAGAGATGAGTTTCAAAAACATTTCATCATAGTATAACCCATTGAAAAAAATTAGTTTTATAAATATATTTTCATAGTAATAATAAACCATCAAAATTAAGTATAAGTATGGTATCATCATATCATATCCCCAGTAAACCATAAGAAACATCTAAGGTTGTTGTCATTAATGAAAAGAAATACAATAAAAAACCATTAAAACATTCTTGAGGAAAATATCATTTCCATTTTGAAATCACTTATTTAAAATATATAAATTTACCTAACATTAATAAAAAAATTGTCTTTGAAAATAAACTTGGAAACATTCAAGTGAAAATTTAAATCATTGAGTGGTTATGATGGTAGAAAATTTAATCCATTCCATGTGCGATAAAACACAGATTCCTTTCACATTTTCAGTAAAAATTAAAAATCACATTATTTGAAAAATTACAAAAAGAATATTTTTAAACCATTTTGTAAAAATTAAAATATGGGTAAAAAATTATATAAACATTCTTTATAGAATAGTAACAACTTTTGTTAAAACATTTTTAGAAAATACAGACATGTAGAAAAAAGGTTTTTCAACTAAAGTGAGGAAAATTAAAGGAAAAATGTATTCTATAGAAATAACCAGAGTAGAATAAAATTCATGAAATTATTGAGAGGTAGATCATAATATTTCATCATTGTAAACTTAATCATAAATAATACTAATAAACAATGAGACTGTAACATAAAATTTTTACCACTTTAGAATTTTTTTTATCATAATCCCCATAAAATAAATAACCTTATATGGATATTTTTATCCCATAATTTTAATGAGAATAATCATAAAATACATTCATGTTCAGTATATACACCACATAAAACAAAAAAGTGTTGAATATGATATGTGTCCCATAGAAATAAAAGTGAGATGAAAATCCCTTAACTACTTTAGTAACTTTTGAATCATTAGCCCCATGAAAGAATATATTTAAATAAAACTTTAAATATAATGAGAATAAATAAATTCATGATATAACATGTAAAATTTTCTGTATATAAAACACATAGAAGAATATATTTGCATAACATAACATATTTTCCAAAGTAGACAATTTGAGACGAAATTCCCTTACCTCAAGTCTCGAATTTCTTCATAAATGTTCGATATTCATGTATAATAATTATAGGTTTATTATAAATATATTCCAGAACCATAATAATAAATTTTATACCATATATTATTTACTTAAAATATTTTACCACCTTTTTATTAACAATTCTCTATTAAAATAACTATTCTGAGTAATAACTGCCTTGTTTTTCATGTATGTTTTGGTTTGGTATTTTTGGTCCTTGTACTTTGATTATGGTTCCATCATATCCAGAATGTTAATAATGTTTTTAAATACCATTTATATAAATTATATACATATTTATATATATTCATAAAAGTTATATATAGAAAAATGAATTACACCATTCATGAAGATGATAGGTCGTATGTACGTATGAACACTATTTTCATTTTCTCAACGAATAGAACTAAATAAAGATAAATATTTATTAAACTTTATATAATAACTGTTACATAATATATATAATATATATATTCATTAAATCTATCCTTATTACCATCCATTTTAAAATAAAATTAAAAACACATCACATCACTTTGTGGAGGTATTTGTCCACACATACGCACGAGCAATGTTATCATTTTCCAACAGATTGGAAGGTAAGAAGGTAGATATTATATTATAATTAAAGAATTATAATTATCTCATAATTATAATTTAAATAATTTAAATAATTTAAATACATCATTATATTCATCCATGAAATGGAGTGATGGAAAATAAATTACATTGGTTCGTGGGGTGGTAGTCTGCCGTACACACGATCGACGGTTTCATTTACCAATTGATGTAAGAGGAGATAGATGTAGGTTATGATGCTAACATAATAAAATATAAGTATATGGGATATAATTATGTTATTATATTATCCTAGATTATGAATATTTGTATGAGGTGGAATAATAAATAAAATTAAAATGCATATTTGAGAATTATACCTCTTCTTCAGAGAACCTCTTTAGGTTTACACCTAACGCCTTCTTATGCAGGTTCCCTAATAAAAATAAGGCTACTAGAACATGGGGAGGGAACTAATGAAGATTTTTTTTTCAGGTATTGGCTGAAAAAAAGGCTTTGGGAGTGTGAATAGGATAGGAGATGAGATTCCCTTTTATAAGTGGGGAAAGGAACCCACTTGGAAACCACCTGTAAATTTCTTAAAAGAATCCAAAATGATAAAGTAAATCCTAAGAAAAATACTACCAAATAATCATAGATTATAATTTTATATAGTATAAGGATAAAATATTACTATAAAATAGTATTTTTACAATTTTAATTGGAAAATATACCCTTATATTTTTTTAACCCTCAGTAAACCTATTTCAACCTTAATAACAGTAATTAATTTTTACCAATTTTCACTATTCATTATGGAAAAAAATTAAGTTAAAAATATTATATAATATTTATTATTATGATTAAAAATATTTAATCCATTTTACCAATTTCAATTCATATAAGTGTCTTAATTTAATTTAAAACTAAACCCACAGATGCGATGAAAAAACGACTTTTCTAAAGAAAAAGTTTTCATAAGTATAAAAAAATTTCATATAAAAATTAAATGTAAAATAGATTTTAATGACCTAAATTGGATTAAATATAGTATAATTGAACTAATTTTAGTTTTAAATTCATTTTAAAATATAATTTAACTTTGTAAATACTTTAAATAAAAAGGCATTTTTCAATATAAATTAGTATTTTTCACTATTAATCAAAAAAAAATAATCTTTTTAGAAAATTATAAAAAATACATTCTAATAAAATTTTTAAATGGTGAATTAAAAAATGAAGTATAAAATTTCAAATAAATTTTCTAAAAGTTTCTAAAATTCATTTTATTTTTTGTTCATAAAAAGTAATAAAAATTATTTTTTGAGAAAAATGTATTTTTGATGCATATATAGACTTTACCAAAAATTAATTACTTATTTATCAATATATTTTATTTATATAAAACCATTATACTTAATTCAGAAAAAATTATTCCTTTTTATAACACAAAGTATACTAGCTATGGTATAACATTTATGTTTAAATAATATTATTAAAAGCATATTGTGGTTTGTTAAAACTCTCTATTGTGTGTAATGTCAAATATCAAAGAAATTAAATTTATTTGAAAAAATTATTTTCTAAAATATCAAGGTGTTAAAGTAGTGATGGGGGATGGTACTTAACTCAGTTAGTTTTCATGATCTAGTGAGATATAGATCCCTATGAGGTATACAATTCATGAAGTGCAATGGTTTTGGAAACTGTTTGTATTCTTGGATGGTTCTAAAGAATAGAGTATTTCAGGGATGGTGTGATCTTATTCTCACCTTTTGGAATGCTTCCCTAGAAGATATGGGTTATTCAGGTTGAGGGTTTTCTCTCTCCAAAGATTTATCTTTCCCCTTTAAGTGTGTCTGGGATATAGGGATTTCATTAGGGGTGTTAGAGTGGTTGAGGAGGAAGTTTCTATTAGGTATATTCCCTATGGAGAGGGGTGTGGGTATTTACTTTCAGTGGTCTACTGGGTGTTGATAGTGGGAGGTTTAGTTATGCATATTATACATGGGGTCATGTTCTAGGAATGATGATATATATGCAACTTTGAGTAAATTCCTTATATATATGGATGGTGGCAACACAACTTTAAATTGTGTAGTATTTTGTTTGGTAAACATTACTTTAGTGGGATCTCCATAACTAGATCCTTAAGGTGTGATGGTGATGTATCATATGAAAGTTACCTCTTACATACTGATATAGAGTGATCTTCTAGGATGTAGTAGGTAAGGGAGGGGAATTACAATAAGAGTGATGGATTAGGAAGATTCATCCCTTGATAGATATGGATAATTATGTGTTTTACCCTAAGATATGAGGCTTTTTTATAGAGTCCCCAGTTTTTGGTGTTGGGTGCGTTCTTGGGGTTATTACTAGTAGTCCTCTATGGGCTTGGTTGGCAGTCTTCTTGAGTAGTGGAGTGGTAGTTTCTCCCTTGAGTGTTCTATCTTCCCTTGTTTATTTGGGAGGATGTGTGTTTCAACCTTTAATGTGAGCTGGCATATAGCCTTTTTATCCCTTTTTATGGAATCTTACTAAGTATTTTGATACTCACCCATAAATAGGGAATCTACCAACACATGTTGTGTCTGTATAGATATAGTATTGGTTGGTGATATTTTAGACCCAGTTATAGAGAGATATAGCTTGATGTATTTACCATAATTCAGAGCTGGTAGGGATTAGGCTGGAGTTGATACAATGTAGTGAATCTGTTCTTTATGGTGCTCGAGGTTGGTTTTATGCCTTTGGATATTTTTCATAGGTTCACTTTCATATTTTATATTTTAATTAATTATATATATCCTGCATGGTTGTGAATTATTTTACTAATTGGTGGTATATATATTTGATATATGATTCTTAATCTAAGGCTTCCCAAATGAATTTTATTCTTTCTTGGTGATTGTTTCCTACACTTTGAATATTAGAGGAGGGATTGGGGGAGCATGATCAGACTATCTCCACCCAGGAGGGGTTATGGTGGGTTAGACCATGTCAATAATTGGGATGTTTTTATATAAAATTAGAGCCTTTTTCTCAATTATTTTCAATTATTTTTAATTTTAATTTATGTATTTATGTTTTATATCAAGTTTCTATGATTTATTTTGAGAAACTCTATGGTTTGGAGTGAAAATAAAAGAAATTATATAGATTTATGGTTACTATACATGATCTAGAAAACCACATATAGATCATGCATTATATTATTGGAAACTTATAGTAGGCTTTTCATGGTTGGTTTATGATTTTCCAGATCATGCAGCTAAACCATACATAGTTGTAAATATTTTAAAATTTTAATGTTTTTATGTCTTATGAATTCTAATTTATTTTATTATTTCATATTATTATATCGAGATGAATTAAAGTTAATTTAATGATATTTTTATTTCATTAAAATAGTTTGGGATTACTATCTTATGTTTTAATATTTAGAGATCAATTTTAAAGGTCAAATTTCATAATTTAAATAGGTTTTATAAAATGTTTTTAATTTCAAAGTGAAGTTTTATTTTACAAAGACTACATGTTGATTTTAAAAAATATTTTATAAAAATATTTTTATTTCATTATAAAGTCTAATAAAAATTAATTGAGTATCATTTAATATTTTTACTTGTGTATGATCCCAAAAATTGGTTTTCATTATTTGGAATTATTATAAAATGTTTTCAAGGCATTAATGGTAATTTCAAAATGTGATTTTTCTAAACTGTTTAGGTTAAATAATTTAATGTTAAAAAATTAATATATCTATATGATCTATATTATGTTCAAATTATTTTTAATTATTTATTTTTATAAAATAATATTTTCACTTGTAATGTATTGGTTTTACTTTAGTGAGTTTTCTTATGTTTTATGTATTGGTAAACAATTAGTGGGTGTTATTATAGTACAAGTGATAATTTCTTGATTTTTTTTCATTATTTTACACATTTATGTTTTATTTTATCTATTTTTTAATTTTAAATAATATTTTGGTTATTTTTTATTTCATATTATCTTAGATTTCGCCCCTAAACAAGTCCCTATGGATTCTCAAGAAGAAGTTGTAGGTGATTATTTACAATTTAACCCTCATTCTGATCAAAGTTTGTCTAATTTTGTTATTATATCTACGTTATCTATAAATCATAGTATTCCTTCTAACCTAACTCAACCAAGGTATTAGGTTCAAGATTTTTCAAATTTTTTCCTCTTATCTTCCACAGGTAGCAATGATAAATAAGAAGAGCGGGTGAGAAAAATTGAGGGGATCTTCAACCTTATCAAAATTATAAATTCTTTATAGCTTAATTTCACCATGTTTATTCTCAATGGTCCAATATGGAAGTGGTGGAAGTCTATCATTCTGAAAAATCCATCATACAACCATTCATGTAAAAATTTCAATGCATTTTTTGTTCAAAGGTATTGTCTTGAAACTATAAAAGTGGCTAGGAAAATGGAATTGTATTGAATCAAGAAAAATGGTTTCTCAGTGTAGGATTATGATAGTTTTCTTACTAAGTTAGCATAGTATTTACATAAAATAGACTCAAATGATGCTCTCAAATATCAATGTTTTAAAATTGATATCCAACTTAGTTTTTAGTTAAAGGTGTACTTTTTATCATATCCTGTTATGTGGCAGTAGTGAAACTGGCTATTAGAGTTAAGGATATTAAATTTAGAGTACCTAAGGTGATTTATGTTTCCTCTATAACTAGATGTGGTTACTATAATTTCAGTGGTGAAAAGTGGAATAATGTTGATTCTAGTCAAATTTGTGGTGGTATTAAGAGGCCATTCCCCTTATTTTCATTAGTTTCTTCAAAGAGTAAGCATATAATATTCCATTAATACGAAAATATAGGGTATAAGAATCCTTAATGTTGGGAAGATCATAAAACCTATTATAATTATGTAATATTTGGCCATTTTTGAAGTTATTATATAGTATCATCTTGTAATAAAGGTAGATCCAAGTTTATCTTTTTGAGGAATCCTTAGGGTTAACTTGAACCAGTGCTGGTGTTGGAAAGGGAGCACTAGCCCGCTGAACCTGAAGATGGTTTCTAGGAAACTTGAGTTATTTGTTTATATATATTAAGCTACTATCTCATCCTATTCATTGTGCATTTTATAGTATAGTATTCTTTGAAATAATTTCAATTTTAATGATATGTTATTCATTTGTAATGACATTTCCTAGTGAAATAATAAATAAATAACTAACAACTTCTAGTTGTTCTCTTTATCTTTTAAGTTGTGGGGGGGGGGTAGTGGTAAAATTTAGATAGTCATTATGTTATAATAAGTCCAAATTATGAGGACACAACCATAAAACTATCTCCTCAATTTAATGGTGTTATTTATTTTTTTATCATTATGTACTCTTCATTCTTTTGATAGTCTAGAATGAATTAAGAAAGATGAGTTGACTCAAATTTCACTGTTTCTATCATAAGTGAGATTGGGTGTTCCTAGCCCAACCCATCCCTACCCAAAGTGGTATTGAAGGATCCTTTCTCACAATGGTGGATTATTCCAAACTTCTTATAAAAAGGATGATGTTAAATCTTATGGGGTTATATATTCTTGAGTTTTCTAAAATCATCAATTTATGGGAGATGCCTAGTTTTCATTCATGATCTTGAAATATCTTTATAGAGTCATAATTAGATTAATATTTCATGTCATTCCTTAAGTGATAATCATTTGGTAAGAGAATCTTCTTAAGGATCATTATAGACGATCTTACCATTTTCCTTTGAAATAGTTTATTCTCAATGGATGATTAGTCTCAGTCATAGTCATATGTGTATCTTTCTATGTAGAATTTTTTTCATTAAATATAGTTCTCATGAGAGTGTACTAAATTCCTTCTAAGGTTGGAATTATTTTCTAAATGAGAGGTTCAAACTTGATCACTTATTTAATCAAAATTTTTCCATAGATACTTTCTAGGGAAAGAAAGTGGTAGGATGAGAAGAATTATGATAACCATAACATCACTACATGGTATATATTTCATCCATTAAACATTTTTTGTATTTAACTAATGTTTGGGATGATATTTTATGTTTTTGGAAAGTTATCTAGCTAAAACGGTTAGCCACAATTTTCCCTAACCATTCACGAATGACCTACTTTCTGAAAATGTACTTTGAGTAGTACTTTCACAGTTTTTGCATGGTTTGGTAAGCCCTTTAACCAAATAGTGTAGAACATTAAAACCTACATAACTTTTGTTTATTCAATTTAGTTTTAAGTAATTCCACAACCATTTTGGGCCCCATTTCACTGGTTATCCGCCAAATTTCAATCCCCATTTATTCTAGTTCATCTCCTTCCACTTTATTTATGATTTCTCATAAATGGTTGCTAATTATTCAAGGTTAATTTATCTAAATAACTTCTTATATTATTATATATTCTTATTCCCTCCACTTCTTTCTTCCACATGGATATGAAATCCCATAATTTATCCATGGATGAATTTTTATTTGGATTATTCTAATTTTAGGGGTCCTAATAATCTTTTTTGGATTTCTATTACTCTTATTTGGTAGAGAAATATAATTTGAAACTAGTTTCACTAATCATAGGTAGGTGGATCCATGAATTATATTTTATCAATTAAACCTTGAGTTCCTAATTTTTTGAATCTTGGTTTTTAATTAAAATAAATTTTATAATATCTATATTTGATAAATCTATGGATTTTAATTTATTCCTCCAAATTTACTTAGTTTTCAAAGTGGGTTTCTTATGTTTAAATACCTAAAACCTAAAACTATTTGAAGCATGCACATATGATATTTGATAAAATTTCAAATATGGTTATTCTTAAATAATTTCAAAGGAATTTGATTGAATGGTTTCACAATATTTACAATTAATTTCCATTAATTTTTTATCAATGTTCTCATAGAGTAAGATTCCATTTGGATACCTTGAGTGGTATTTTTTTGATTAGAGATGAAATTCAGACCTGTGTTTCCCTTCTAGGTAAAAAATATTTTTATTGGATTTTAAAAGTTGAATTTGGTGTATTTAAACATGTTTTCAAAATTCTATACTCTCTTTGGTATGTTTAGCAATTAACTTGATATTAATTTTTCTTTAGACCTTAAAGACACACCAATTGAAATTATTGTTATGATAATAGTAATATATGGTGATGTGTAAGGATATTCATAGATTATTGATGAAATTTTGATATTGATATGATTATAAAAGGGGATTTTATTTTAAGGAAGTTTAGATGTGAGGGTGAGTTTATTTTTGTTAAATTATTTTGTTAAATAGTTATATTATATTGGGATGTGTTAGATTGTATTCCTCATATCTATTTTTATATATTGGGAAACCTTGGGTATCTAGGTATGAGATCTAGTTATGATTACTTCACTAAGAATGATAAAAATCTATCTAGTTTCCCCTAAGTTAGGAATTTATTCAACATAGGGGATTTTTCCTCTCGATTAGGCAATGAAGGGTAAAACTGAATGTTTAGACAGCTAGATCACATTAGGCATAACAATTAGATAGATATTTCTATTATGTTTTCATAGATTTTATGTAGGAATACTAAGTACTTCTGTGATGGTTGTTTATGATTTTTATTTATGGTTACCTTGTTGAAATCCATTATTACTAATTAATTTTTTTTATTTTTTTTTCATCAAAGCATAATCTATGTTAAATCATGAAATTATATTTATCTTCTTTAAATGGATTTTTTGACTTTGTAATGTTGTTAATTTTTTTCTTAGTAGACCCACCATTTTAATTACTTAAATTATTAACATAGATATTTAAAAAAAACAAATACCCTTTATTATGTTTTTCATTCCAAATAATTTAATTATTTCTTCAAATATGGTAAAAATGTGGCATATGTAGGTTCTAAGCACAACAGAAGTGTGTGGATGGGTGTACCCAACTTTAATTTTACCATTAAAAACAATCAATCCGAGATCCTTCATGATGATAAAACGCCAAATCTTCGAAATAGAATGAATAATGAAATGGAAAGAGGGAAGTCCTGAAACCATAGAGAGGATCATCATATGTTTGTTATAATTAATTTAATTAAAATACAATAATTACCTTGATGGAATTATCTCTTCGTTGATACTTCCGGTCATGATCTAATGTGATCCTTCATTGCGTCACATAAGCCAAGTGTAGGCTTCCTCTAGTGGTGATCCACACGTGTTCTACGTATCTCTAGATGTCAATGAAGGGATCCCTGGGTCATTGTATGGAAGAGTCTTCACTTGCGATGTACACCGTTGATCGCCTTTAAAGCCGCTTCCAAAGAACTCTCATTGATATGGTGGAGGATGATCTCTCTCGCAACTTGAGAGCGTTCTTAGAGGTAAGAAATTCTCTCTTGTCTTGATAGATTTTTCTAGATCCATTGTGCACAACCACAGAGAATAGCTAGATCTAATGACAATAATTTAATTGAGATTTATATTGCTTAGAATAATAAAATGAATTAATTACCCAAAGAAATTTATTCATTTCATTTAATTATTAGTAAGACCCCATGTCTAATAATAACATTTTTCTATTATTATCACTTGACATGAACCCAAAAGATTACACATAATATTATTTAATTAAATAAATAATATTATTTCTCACAAATCCTTAGAAAAAACTACATAACATGTATATTAATATAGACAACGTGTACTTTTGTTTTTTCATTTTCTTTATTTCCTCCACATTTATTAGACCTTGAATAATGACTATTTATTTATTAAATAAATATCACCGCATTATTCAAAAATATATATATTATTTCACCCACAATATATTCTTTTGAATAACTAGTGCCAAAATAAATGCAATAAGAAATCCTTTAATAATTATTAAACAACAAACAGGAAAAATCTTTATTCAACTTGTTAAATTAATATTTAACTGAGATACTTGGATACACTTAGTGTGTGACCCTCTAGGCCTCTTTCTCAGTGGAATTAGGTGAAGCCTACCTAAATTACAAGGTTAGCATATAGAAACATGCCAAGGTTCCCATAGAGAAAGAAGCTAACGCCGCAATGATGTGTCACCTAATACGAATTATTACCATGTAATGTAATCCCTTTGTATCGATATCTCGAATCAAGTGGGTTGCATGCTGGTGTCATCAAACCATGTGTTCGATTACTATTTCTTTAACCTCTTGGAATTAAACTTTCCCATTACTCATCATTACCATGTATTTATTTAGGATATATCAATTCCATCAAAGGGACTGAGATATCAACTTCCATTATGGAACAGAAGGGACAAATCCTTTCTCATATTATCTATTAATGTAGTATTACTCGTGACAAACCCAACATATCATACCTCACTGCGAACAGTGTGTCATCACAGTTTTCATCAATACATCTAAGTTCGTGAGTTTTAATAACCATTAATAATAATCTTAAAGTCTAAGTACCAATACACACGTCCGTAGATAGGAATATCTAATGACACTATGAAATATGGATTTCCTACTGGCGGGTCTCGTTCTCATAATATCCTCCTGGATATTACCAAGGGAACAAACCATGATAAGGTGTCTCAAAGTTTTATGAGTCCTCACCCCTAATGGCCTATATTATTTGTGTCCCTCAAATAACATCATCTGGCCATAGAACATATATTCAAGAATAATGTTATGACACTTTCAGGTTCTCATCATAGTAGGGATCCGCTATGACCCTTTAGTGAAACAACTATCCTTATGACATTATCACATGCATTTTCATGCAAAAGAACAATCAAGATATGATAAGGTATTTATTAATATCCAAATCCATGAATACAAGTTCATCATAAAGTACGAAGTTGTTTGTTCTAGGACACCGACTCTAACAGACTCCCACTTGGACTAGAGCCAAGTGCTAACAACATTTAACTCACTAGCTCTCACTTGATATTCATGCTTATGCTAAGATAGGCCTTTAGTCATGGGGTCCTCCATGTTCTCTTCTGTGGATGCTATGATCACTACAAATTCACAACTTTGATAGAACTCCCTCAAGAGGTGATACTTTTGGAGAATGTGATTTGTCCATTGATGTGACCTTGGTTCTTTTACAAGAGCCACTGCTGTAATATTATCACAATAAAATGTGATAGGGTGTCTACTTCTAGGCACCACATCAAGATCTTGGACAAATTTCCAAATCTAGATGGATTCCTTGGCTGCATCAGAAGCCACTATATATTCTAAATCCGTAGTAGAATTGGAAACAACTGGCTGCTTTGAACTCTTCGAGCTCACAACTTGTCCATTGAGATAGAAAACATATCCTAACTGTGACTTCAAATTATTCTGATCTATCTAAAAACTATCATCAACATACCCTCTGATGACACGCTCCTCATCTCCTCTATACACCAGGAACATATGCTTAGTTCTTGTCAGATACTTAAGGATAGTCTTAACAGTATTCCAATGCTGTTCTCCTAGATCTTCTTGATATCTTCCCACCATGCTCAGCACATAGGCAATATCAAACTTGTTTCATAACATAACATACATGATGGATCATATAGCCTAAGTTTATGGGATATTACTCATCCTATATTTCTCTTATTGTTTCTGAGGACACATTCTCTTAGAAAGATGTAGGCCATGTGACACTGAAACCAATACCCTCTTGGATTGTTCCATACTAAATCTCTTTAGTATCTGGTCAATGTATGTACCCTGACTTAGTCCAATAAGCCTCTTGTATCTATCACAAATGATCTTGATCACTAGAATGTAGGATTCTTTACCTAAGTCTTTCATGGAGAAACACTTGTTCAACCAGTTCTTAACTGATTGTAAGACTGGTACATAATTTCTAATAAGTAATATGTCGTCAATATATACTACTATAATAATGACCACATTCCCATTAAACCACTTATAAACACATGGATCACATTCATTCTTAATGAAACAAATTCCTTTATGGATTCATCAAATCAAATGTTCCATGACCTGGATGCTTTCCTTAATCCATAAATGGATTTCTGCAACTTGAAAACCCATTTTGATTCACTTGGTGTCACAAAACCTTCTAGTTTTGTCATATAGACATCTTCCTAAAGGTTCTCGTTAAGGAATGCTGTTTTGAAATCCATTTTCCAAAGCTCGTAGTCATGGTAAGATGCTGTGGAAAGTATGATTCTTATGGATTTAAACATGAAACTGGAGAGAAGGTTTAATCATAGTCAATTACTTGACTTTTTCTGAATCCTTTATCCACTAGCCTTGATTTATAGGTGCTAACTTGACCTTCCATATCCATCTTTCTCTTGAACACCCATTTGAATCCAAAAGGATTTACATCAGCTGGCTTATCGACCTGAACCTAAACTTGATTTTGATACATGGAATCCATCTCAGAATTCATAACTTCAATCCATCTTACAGTTTCTGAGCTATCTACTGATTCTTTGTAGGAGAGATGTTCATCATTGTCTAACAATAATGATTCACCATCCTCGGTGACTAGGAAACAAAATATCTCTAGTTCCCTTACCTCTCTTGAGCTCTTACACAATACTTTTGTTTCTAGAACCTCTTCCATGGGGACCTATGGAACTTGTTCCTGAACTAGATCCTATGTATATTGAGCATCAAATTCATTGAATTCAATCTTTCTCCCACTATCCATTTTGAGGATGTGCTCCCTCTCAATAAAGACAGCTTGTCTGGTGACATTCACTTTCTTGTATAAAGGGTTATATAGATAATATCCTTTCGTTTTCTTGGGATATCCTATAAAGATAAACCTTGTGCCATAGGGCGATAGTTTTTTGCCTAATAATCCCTTAACAAATTCCTCACATCCCCATACATGTGTGTGTGTGACAAAATGGATTTCTCTCCATTCCATAACTCAGAGAGAATTCTATTTTCCACCTTAGTTGGTACTTGATTTAATGTGTATTCTATAGTTTGTAATGAATATCCCCAAAAGGATAATAGAAGATCTTCATAACTCATCATTGACCTCACCATATCCAACAAGGTTCAGTTCCTCCTTTCACTAACACAATTACACTGTGGTGTATTTGGATGAGTGAGTTGAGATAAAATCCCAGACTCCCATAAAAGGTCTATGAAATCTTGGTTCAGATATTCTCCACCTAGATCTGATCAAAGATTCTTTATCTTCTTACCAAGACAATTCTCTACTTCATTCTTGAATTCCTTAAATTTCTCCAAGGACTCTTACTTATAACTCATTAAGTAGATATATCTATATCTACTCAAATAATCAGTAAAAGTATTAAAGTAAGAATATCCACCTCTAGCTTCTACTGGGAATGGTCCCCACATATTTGTGTGTACCAATCATATAATCTATGTGGCCCTTTCACACTATCCACTGAAAGGAAGCTTGGTCATTTTACCTTGTAAACAAGTGTGACATTTATCAAGTGGTTTTAGCTTAGTAGAGTCTAAATAACCATTTTGGCAGAGCTTTGTCAAGTGATTCTCATTTACATGACCAAGATGGTTATGCCACAACTGGGTGTTGTATGAGTCATGTGAGTTTGTTTTTCTATCGATTTCCAACACTTGGTTTTTGTAATTTAATACATATAAACCATTATTTAAATGTGCCATACCATAACATACATTGTTCTTATAAAATTAGAAACCCTTATTTACAAACTTGAAAATAAATCCATCCATATACAAACATGATACAAAAATTATGTTCATGGTAACACCAGGTACATAATAATAGTTATGTAAAACCAAAAGAATCCTAGTTGGAAATGAGAGATGGTAATCACCAATGGAAAACTCAGCTAGCCTCACTACATTGATAGCTTGAAGATCCACCTCTCCTATGGAAATATTTATAAATCTACTTGGTTATTGCATTTGAATACATATGTGATCACCACATTCTATATCTAATACCCAATGTGTAGAAATGAAAATATTACACTCGATAACAAACACACCTTTAGCATCCCTATTCTTCTGGGTGCAGTTTCTATTCTAGTGTCCTAGCTTTCCACATGAAAAATATACTACCTCTCGTTCTTTTCCCTGCCTCTAGATATTCCCCTTCTTGGAGGGACGGTGCTCAGGGGCTTCAGACCATTTATAAATCCTTGAACCCTTTTCCCTTTCCTTCCTCTTCTTATTCAATATAAGGACTGTGGGTTTGTCACACCCCATGTCCTTATCTACCTGGAGAATCAAGGTCAGAAGTTCTGATAGTCTCTTCTCATTGTTTCTCATGTTTTAGTTGACAATAAAGTTAGAGAAGGTCTTGGAAAGTGATGATATGATGAGATTTGTATGCAAATCATCCAGGAACTTAATCCCTAAGATGTACAGGCATTCAATGTAGCCAATAAGTTTGACTACATGAGGCTGAGATGGCGCAAACTCTCCAATATTAGTTGGGAAAAAATCATTGGAGATCTCATATATCTTCTGTCTCTCGTTCTCTTGATAGATATCCTTAAGGTAGACATCATGTTATACACATCCATGTTTTCATGTTTCTCTAAGATATCATTAGACATGGATGATATCATGAAACATTAGAAATTTGTGGAATCATACAAATGTTTCATATAGAGAGATATATCCTCATCACTATCCTAATTTCTAGGTGAAACTAGAAGAGGCTCCTCCAACACATACAATTTCCTCTCGCTGTGAAGGATGATGTGTAAATGCCTCTGCCACTCCTATAAATTGGTGCTGGTGAGAAGGTTTTCCTTCTCGAGTATGGTTCACAATGATACATTTGATGTCATTTTTCTTTATTTTTCTAAAAATTAATTTGATAAAATATTTAGTACTTTATAATGATAAAACTGAGACAAATAAATAAATTAATACTTGTTAGTCTCCCATTATTTTATCAAACTCCAATAGCCCTCACCATTGACTTCATAATATTCTGTTTCCTGAATATTCTAGTGGAAAGGATCCATATTTCCCTTCACATTACCCCAAATAGGGTTGTTAAAGAAAATTTAAAGGTTTTAGGTAGGAATTCTAAATTCCAACCACATTAACTCGTATATCCTTAATCCACTGAGTGGACTCCCCAATCTGAATATCCTTTTACTTTGGATTTCCTCAACCTTTTCCTCTTGGTCACAACAAGTACTTCTATGGGAGTAAACCCTTGATGTTAACCAATTCAAGTCAACAAAAAACCTCAAATTATAATTCCTCAATAATTTAAAGCATCGTAACTAGGGTTGGTCAATCACTTTGAACTATGGTTTGATTCTAACCAAGATTATGGAAGGCTATACCGACTTAATATTTCCTTGAGGGATTTTATACTTATATTTAAATTTACATTTTATTATCTTTCTGACATACTTGTTAATATTAATTGGGATATACTTAAGTGATTAACCATGTCTAAGATAATTTTTACACATAATCCGGTCTTATTTTAGTTCCATCTTGCATGCTTGTTTAATTTATTAATTTTGTAATCACGACAACAAAAACACAACAAATAAACCATGAAACTGACAGAAATAAAATAAATGGAATAATCATGACCCAGTTCTATTAGTTTTTTAATCTAGTTGTTGATAAACTAACCCAATACCTAGGGGAGAAAACACCTTGAACCTTTTGGGTTCATGTTTATATATTTCCACCTATCCACCTTTGTATCTACTTGGTTTGGTTTCACCTTGGTTCCTAACTTGAGCTGCCTCCACTAGCTTGGGAGCTCCATTAATTATATATTCTTTTATCTCACATGAAGGTGAGGGGTAAAATGGGGGTTTACATAAAATAAACCTTGTACATGTAGGCCCTACATATTAATGAGGAGAAGGCTCGCAAGATTTTTTTTTAATTTAAATAAATAAATTAAAATAAACCATCCACATATAAAAGGTCCTCATCTAGATCATGATCATCTATACATGCCATGATATTTACACATAAATAAAATTAGCATTAAATTCTTTAATAATTCTTGTTTAAGATAAATCAAACTCGAATCAATTAATTATTATCTTTAGTTAATCAATACTTTTATCTTAAACAATTTTCTGAATTTCCTTGAGGTTCTCATCCATCATAATTTTAAACAAATAAATTCATTTTAAATTATCTTTTTACATAAATTGTACCTTAGAGGAAACCCAATGAATTTCTATTCATAACTACCCAATGAGTAGAAATGAACATTATGTAGATGTTAAATTAAATACATATGTATAAAACACCTATCACGTGTTGTACCCCAGCTTTACACCCGCACCATGGTATATGTATCAAGGGTTTGTATAATATAATAATAAATTTTAATAAATCTACGCAATTTGGATGAGTAAACAATGTTTAGTTCCTACTACATGATGTGTACTATCATTCACCATCTATCCGAAGTACATGCCCGGGGTATTGGTGTGTAGATGTAATTCAGAATTCTTCGGAGTACACAGTGTGCCCAGTGGACCACACACCATGTACTATCCATGATACATGGTATCTAGCCGGAAAAGTTGTGTATGGGGTACACGGTCTAATCCTAACCCAAAGTGACTACACACCGTGTCCAGTGGGACACACAACGTGTAATCCAGAAACCGTGTGCCACATGTTCCTGGATGACACATGGAGTCATAAAGACTTAGATAAACTCCAACACATGGCTTGGTTTGGCGGACCAGTCCCGATGAATTGAACCTTGCCTACGTGACATGTGAGGTAGAATACACTATGTGTGTTCTGGTGTTGTATGTCTAGGAACCTTTAGCACCTTTGGATGAGATCCTCTATTTTTATTTTAATCAAAATTAAAATAAAATATCATTTCTATAAAGTGAACGAGAAATGGAAGAGGAGGAACAGATCTCAAGATTCATATTTATAGAATGATTAACTTAAATTAAAACAAATAAATTATTAAATGCATAAATAATCAAAGAAAAAACAAAATAATTATAATCAATGATATGACCACTTTGATACCACTTTTAGGTTTCGGGCATAGCGGAAGTGCATGAATGGGTGTACCTAACTTTAATTTTACCATTAAAAATGATCAATCTGAGATCCGTCACGATGATAAAATGACGTATCTTCAGAATAGAAGGAAGAATGAAAATGAAAGAGGGAAGTCCTAGAACTATAGAGAGTATCATTATATGTTGGTTATAATTAATTCAATTAAAATACAAGAATTATCTTGATGGAATTATCTCTCTATTGATGCTTCCGGTCACGATCCAATGTGATTCATCATTGCATCATAGAATCCAAGTGTAGGATTCCTCTAGCAGTGATCCACACATTCTCTACGTATCTCTAGACTTTGCCGAAGGGATCCTTGGGTGCTAGCACGGAAGATCCTTCACTTTTGTTGTCTTCCTTTGATCACCTTGAGAGCCACTTCCAAAGTTCTCTCCTTGATCCGGTGGAGGAGGATCTCTCTTGTAACTTGAGAGCGTTCTTGAAGGAAAGGAATTCTCTCTTGGTGTGAGAGATTTTTCCAGATCCGTTGTGCACAAAAATAGAGAATGGATAGATCTAATGAGAATAATGTAATTGGGATTTATATTACTTAGAATAATAAAATGATTTAATTACCCAAAGGAATTTATTCATTTCATTTAATTCTTAGTAAGACCCCATGTCTAATAATAACATTTGACTATTATTATCACTTGACATGCACCCAACAAATTACAACTAATATTATTTAATTAAATAAATAATATAATTTCTTAAAAATCCTTAAAAAAATTACATGGTGTGTATATTAATAAACATAGTGTGTACTTTTGTTTTTCCATTTTCATTATTTACTCCACCACATTTATTAGAGCTTGAATAATGACTATTTATTTCTTAAATAAATATCACTGCATTATTCAGAAATAAATATATTATTTCACCCATAATATATTCTCTGGAATAACTAGTGTCGAAATAAATGTAATCAGGAATCCTTTAATAATTATTGAGCCATAATCCGGAATAATCTTTATTAAACTTGTTAAATGAATATTTAACTAAGATACTTGGATACACTTAGTGTGTGACCCTATAGGCCTATTTCTCAGTGGCATTAGGCAGATCTTTCCTAAAGTCTAAGGTTAGCATCTAGAAACATTCCAGGGCACTCATAGAGAAAGAAGTTAACACCACAATGACGTGTCACGTCATATGAACACTTACTATGTAATGTAATCCCTTTGTCTTGATATCTCAAATCAAGCGGGTTGGATGCTAGTGTCATCAACCCATGCACTCAATTACTCCTTCTTTGACATCTTGGAATTGAACTTGCCCATTCCTCACCATGGACATGGATTTATTTAGGCTATATAAATTCCATCAAAGGGTCTAATATATCAACTTTTGTTATGGAATATAAGTTACAAATCCTTTCTCGCATTTTCTATTAATACAATATTACTTGTGACACATCCAACATATCATACCTCACTGTGAACAATGTGCCATCATAGTTTTCGTCAATACATCTAAGTGAACGAGTTGTAATACCCATTAATAATAATCTTAAAGTCTAAGGAACAATACACACATCCGAAGATAGGAACATCCAATGACACTATGAAATGTGGATTTCCTACTGGCAGGTGTCGTTTTCATAACATCCTCCTGGATATTACCAAGGGCGCACACCATGAGAAGGTGACTCAAAATTTTATGATTCCTCAACCCTAATGGTCTGTATTATTTGTGTCCCTCAAATAACATCATCCGACCATAAAACATATATTCAATAATAGTGTTATGGCACTTTTGAGTTCTCATCATAGCTGGGATCCGCTATGACCCTTTAGTGCAACAACTATCCTTAGGACATTATCACATTCATTGTCACGTAAAGGAACAATCAAGATGTGATAAGGTATTTATTAATATTAAAATCCATGAATAAAAGTTTATCATAAAGTACAAAGTAGTTTCTTTTAGGCCACCAACTCTAACAACATATTCATAGTACAGTTTCACAATTGGTTCTCCTTAATAAATTCTTCATATTCCTTTAAGGAAAAACTTTTCAATCCTATTTAATAAGATATGATTAACATGATCATTATAAAATAAAGTATTTTTTATAGAAAAATCATGATAATTTTTTTATTTGAAATGAAAACCAAGCTTTATTATATATATATATATATATATATATTCAATGTTTCATTTCTTGGATTAATCATAAAAGGATACTGATGGGGCGTAGGGAGGAAACCTACTAGGAATTATTTATAAAACCCTACATACACACCTAGTGTGTGTATTAATCCTTATAATTTGTGATATAGGTTCAAGTTAAGTACCACTTGGTCTAAGTGGATGATCCTAATATTTTGGCTCAGGTATCTGAGAGGTGACAAGTAAAGACCATTTAATTGATTCATAGAGATAATTGTTTTGAGATTTATTTTTAGATAATGTTAGATTATACCTTTTTAGTTTTATCTTATATATCATACCACCTTGTCCTCCCATTTATATTTTTATTAGTGTAGTTATATGTTTATATTAAATTGAAAATTTGGTTATATATATACTGGGATGGTTGATGATGGTTATTTGAGTCGTTTAGGGATTATTGAGTTTTTTCTTGTTTTTATGACTCGTATGGTAAGAGTTTGTTTTTAAAATTACTTATTTTATGTTTATAATTAATCAATATATGGGGAGGTATTACCAAAATTCTGGGTGGCAGTCCTATTATAGCTATTGCTTTATCTGGTAAAATAATTACTAATGGTATAAATTTTTATTCCTAGACATTAGTTTCCTGTCAATGGTGATTAGGAATGCTCTTTAGGATTTATAGTGGGATGAATCAGGTATAAGTTTAAGATAACCCATGCCAATTCAATGTAACCTGCGGAATGGATGGAGAATATTTAATGATTTTTTTGGTTTTCTCTAGACACATAATACTTTTATGTTTAAATTTTCCACATATATATTGGAAGGTCGTATCCATAAGTTGTTTGAATTAGTTGTGCATGAAAATATACATGAGGGTCTTTCCTGGGCTATGCTCAAGGTGATTTTTACCCAAAATTTTTACTAAGAGTCCCTAAATATGTCTAAATTTTGAGAGATTTTGAATTTGGACCAACAAAATTATTATGTTAGGGTGCATAAAACTAAATTTTATGAGTTGGTATAGTTTTATATAGAGCTTCTCACTAATGACTACTTAAAGTCTCGATGCTTTAAAATATTCTTGGAACCTGAGATCAGATCAAAGATTTTTCTCTTTTTCCTTTCGACCTATGCTGAGGTAGTAAATAAGGTGGTGATGGATGAGACTAATATGGTAGGAAATATTGGTCTAGGTAGTTCTTCCATTTCTACAGAAGGAAGCTAGATATCCTCATCTGGTTTGAAATAGAAACATAATTAATCTCATAGGGGCAGTAGTGAGAGTGTTTAATGTCCCTATAACTCCATATTTTATGATCTATTGGGGTATAAGACTCTTGATTGTTTCCAATATGGAAGGTCTAAGAACTATATGACTAACTTACAAGAAGTTTTGAGGGATTACCATATTTGTGTGTATATGAAATATATTTAATGATTTTGTAAGAACCCTCTATTGAGTAGTAAAGTTTGTTCTTCCTCTAACAAAGGCTCTCAGGTGTTGTATGATAGATAGAGGGAGCAAGGTATTGTTCCCAAAGATAAAAGAAACATAGTTGGATGAATAGTGATTCTAATCTTTCGAAGAAATATTAGAGTGATCCCAAATATTGGTTACTATATATTGTGGATCATGGAACTATAGAATCATATGTTGGGCTAGAAATGGTTAGAGGTATGGTATTAATTTCTTCATCCAATGCCCTGATTTTGTTTGAAATTGGTGCTTCACATTTATTCATCTACTCTACAGTGAATAATTTATTATGATTGAAATTTTAGATTGTTTCGTATGTGATTCAACTTAAAAATACTTTGGGTAAGAATAAGTAACAAGGATTCAAGTTTCCTTTATGTCAATGATGATTTCTGATATTGAGATAATGTGACATTTTCTTGTTCTTAATTTGGATATCATTGATCTCATATTTGGAATATCCTGAATGATAATATCTAAAGATAAGGTTTACTAATATAATTTCAAGGTTCTATTACTTTCTCTTAATGGAAACAATCTTGTTTTTAGGGTGATTTGGATCCTTGATCAACTAGATCATGATCCATCATTGTTGATATTTGGTTGATCTCATGCTAGATGTGTAATGCCCCAAACCTGTACATCTGAATCTGGTGATAAAAACATATTCTTCACACAAATTCCTTGACACCAAAAAACATTAATCAATTTTAAAAATACATATATACATTATCAATAATTAACATTGAGTTACTTACATACCCAAAACCTTTTAGGTTTATATTTTAGAGAATTAATAAATCCAATACATAACAAAACCTATCTATTTTACATAACATGGATGTTTTTCCCATTGCACCTAAATTTACTCATTCCATAAGAATAACTAAAAATATACCACCAAAATTCTCCACTCATGATACCCTTATTATCTGTATTATATTTAATACCTTCCTTTATAACCCAAGGAAATGGAAATATAATAAAGGGTGAGCTTAGGGTAAACTTGAGAGATATCATTAGATGATCATAAGTAAGTATAAGATAACAATAAAGGTATGATATCATGATCACAAATTTAAAAAACATACCTAATAAGTTATAGAACATAAATAACTAGTCATGTCTTATGACTTTGTTATAAAAAAAGGAAAGTGTCATAAGAGTGTGGAACTATAAATAATCAATCATGATATATAAGATAATATCATAAGAATAAGTCATAAGTTTATAGAATAAATAAAATAATAAAAAATCATGAAATTTTGAAAATATATAACTGTAATTATGTCCACCCACAAACTTGTGAACATAATTACCCACTAAATTATGTGCATGGTCAACTAAAAATAATTTCCATGCAGGAACATGTGAACCGAGCTACCCAAAATCATGTTCACACACAAACTCCATTATCTCATGAGATATAAAACATTTCCCCATGAATTAGAGTTTTAGAACAGACCCTATCATCACATAATAATAAATCATATATATGTATTCCATAAGATAACAACATTCATCTTTACTTTATAACATAATTAAACTATGGGAAAGAAAAAAGATTAAAAAAAATACTTAAAACATCATCATAATAAGAATTAAAAAGAAAGTAATTGGATGGTATCATAGGATCATATCCTTGGTGAAGCATAATATACTTTAAATAACATTTATATAGATGAAAAATACTTATAAAATCATTATAAAGGTGTTTTAAAAACAATAATAATACCCTTTTCTATTTATAACCTTTAAAACTAAAAATTTACCAAAAACTGGTAATTGGTTTCTTTGTGAAACCTTTAAAAATTATATATTAATATCCATTATGAATAAAGAACATGATGAAAAGAAAATCCATTAATGCTGTAAACATTTTAAAAAATTCCTTTTAAAAAGTTGTTTAGGAAGTAAAACATGATCCATTAAGAAAATAACAAGAATATTACTTTAAAAAATTAGTAAATAAAGTAAAAAATATTATAAAATATCTTTATAAATAATTTATAAGCAGATAATAAATTCCTAAAAAATATATTTAAGAATAAGTATATGGAAAATATAGATTCCTGACTAAAATGTAGAAATAAGGTCATATTTTCTTAAAGACATTATTTCAGTATTTTTGAGTACGAAGAAGGGAGAAAATAGAAAGAATAATTGAAAAAAAATAATTAGAGTAGAAGAAAATAGTTGAGTTTTAAGAGATAAATAACATTAAATTACCCACAATGGAAATTGAAACATAAACAATACCAATAAAATAGAGATTATAATATCAATAATTACCTATTTTGTAATACTTTAATTAAAGACTAATGAAAGATAAAACCTTAGATGAATTAGTAAATCACCAAAAGTTTCTTAAAAAGTATCATGAATTAATTTCAGGAATCTATATACATGACACAAAATAAAGAAGGTAGTGAAAATATAACATATCTTAATGAAGGGAAATTGAGATTTGGAAACCCTTATCTCAATTCTATAATTGCTTCAAACACACTCCAAACTTGGGTATAATAAATATAAACTTATTATAAATATACATAAAAACCTAATTTATCCCCATATTACTATATACCATTCACTCATAACTTATTTTTACCCATTTAATCATAATTATTTATTAAAATCAATATTTTGGTGTTAACTGTCCCATTTCCCATGCATGTTTTGATTTAGTGGTTTTGTTCCTTTCACATTGGTCATGGTTTTATCATCTATAAAATACTAAATATGTTATAATTATCATTTTTATACATCCAATAAAATTTTAAAACCATCCATGTAAGGTGATAATGAAAAATGAGATACATTGTCCATGGATATGGTAGTCTTCACGTATGCATGAATGCTGTTTTAATTTTTATAATGGATGAAAAGGAAATAAAGTTTTTCATGAACCAGCCCAGATACCTTAGTATACTGATACACGATATGACCCTAAAAAGGCCCTAAGAGTGTTCTAGTTTCCCATGGGTTGGTAAATAACACCTAAAATCATATAAGAATCACGAGGGAACAATTTTTTGACACAAAATTTCAAAAGATAAAAGATACAAGTCATTATGCTCAACACTCCAAAAGGATAAGGTACCAAAAACAAACAGGTAAGAGTAACCATATTTTACATCATCAAAATATACACATCTACCAAGATAAAAACTTAGTAATCCCAAGAAAAATGTGGCTCACATATCCACTAGTCACCTCCATTACCCCAGGTCCCAAAGTCCAAGAACATCCACCAACTCCAAGTTGTGCTTTCCATTTAATTGTACCTAGCATAAGATAGTCTAAAAACACCCAAAGTAAAAGGTAGAGTGTGAGCTATAAAGAAGTTTTCACAAATAAAATATCTCTATCAATCAATGGCATGTAATAATCAATTCAAACACATCATAGAACCATGTAATAAGCCCTTTTGTATTTTAGTTTCTAGAAATAGGATCTTAGAACTACTCAATCAATGATCTAGACTCAATGTGTGCACATGTCCCATGACTCAGGCCATCCAGAATCAACTCCCCATTGGGGAAAATCATGATACTATATGTTTATGCCATTGTTTTCATCATCAATCTAGTTCTATGGGTTATATAATATCATGATTAACTAATTATTCACAAACTACCCTGGGTCATATGTTCTTCAATCAATAAATAAATCAATAATGGGAAAATCCATCATTTAAATACAATTTACCATATTTAATTTTCAATATTCCTTCCTCATTTCAAAACCAAATCACTGGTTTTTATCAATTAATTCCTTTTCAAATCATCTTTCAATTTAAACCATTTATCTCAAAATTAATTTTACAAATCAAGCTATCCATTTTTTAGCCAATCCACCAAACAATTTCAATTCCATTAAAATTGTTCATTTTTCAAAATCTACATGGATTTTTTAGAATCATCCATAAATCATCTCAATTTTGGGTTTTTAAATCATTTAAAAACACATTTCAAATCAATTAATACATTAAAGGGTTTAATTGTAGGGAAAAATCACATAGAACTACCATACATTAATCGATGATTAATTCGACACAACACTCATAATGGGTTCCACAAATAAATAACGAAGGTGTATGAAATAAAGGAATCCAAACTAGAATCAAGATCCATCAAAATAGAGATTATATCCATCAATAAAAAGATGATATTTCACTCTTTAAGGATAATAAAATAGGGGATCTTAAGAAACCACATGAGAGGATATTTGCTCACCGAAGGGAGATCTGACATGATCACCAGTGATTCAATTAAAAATGAGAAAAGGTTGGAGTGTCCAAAATGCCTCTTAAGAGTCATCAAGAGATAAAATATCTAATGAAGCTTAATATGAGTCAATTTTAAAATTTAAATTTTCTGGTGCATTAAAGTTTGTATAGCATAGATGTTGCTGCATCCCCCTATGTACCTGATGTAGAAAGGCTGAAAATAGTCAGACCATTGGACAACCTCCTTAGACCACACCATAGATACCCCTGATCAACTGGACTCTTGAAAACACACTAAAACCATCTCTTATATCCGATTTAAACATGGTAAGGCTATGGAATATCCTCAGAACCATACTGCAACAGTTTCTTATTTGGAATAAGCACCAAAAAGCACCAACCAGGGCTCCACGGTGCAACATGACCTCCAAGAATCATCTATGCCGAAATTGGAAGTAGGTATGAAAAATGGACTCTAGGGATCCACAGTGAAACTGACCGTTTATTCCATATCCATATTTGAACTCAATCTCTCCTATGCCACAACCTAATGGTCTATGATGTAGTTGGGACTCCCCATGACATAACCCCTACACCATGGCATAACTCCCTACTGAAATCCAACATCTTTTACACCAAACCCAAAAGACTCTGTAACACTCCCCTATAGAACCTTTGACACATTTTTACCAATACTTCATTAATTCAAACAAACTTACATCCCCTAATTTTAGGCCATTTTCCTAAAAAAATCTCTTCATCCTTGAAAATTATGAAATGCACCCAAACGAAAAGGGAATCAAAATAAGAGTTAAAAAATATCTGAAAGAAGGTAACAAGATGTTACAACTATAGCATCCCACCCCGAGTGCCACTCAATAGTGCCCTAAGATGGTGGCTACATGACCTCAAGCATGCCTCCCCAAATGTTAGAGGATATCGACCACTAGCGAGGGCCTATGGGTTGTCCTTAGGGAGACTATTACCTCATAGATCAATATATTCACAATGGTAAAAAAAGATAATAAATAGTGTAAAAAATATATATAAACAATCAACAACATAAATATAGAGATATACCATGCATAAATAATAAATAACTAGTGGAATCTAAATAAAATTAATAGATACAAAAATGATGCTGATGGCATGACATGTGTCTATAAAAAATATGAGTACATGGAATAGGGGATACAATTCATATACTACATTCTATACAAAAACTAAAAAAGTCCAAAAACTGCTATGTGGTATCTCAAGAATAGGATCGGTCCTCTACCCCAAAACTCCACTCTAAACAACAAGTGAATCAAGAATCAAAAGCAGCACACTTCCCTTTATTTATAACTGTGATCATAATGTTTACTCGGGTACCAAATGGAACCTGAGTAGGGTGTGAGATAATAATTTTAGTAGTTCAGCACCCATAGTGTCTAGTCCAATCCATTTCATGCAGTGAATAAAGACAATGTTACATATATAATTTAAAGTAGAGAGTTAAATAAATAAAACATGAAAACATTGGTTTGGGTTTCTAAATGGACACCCATGCCACACCACCTGCTTAATCCTAAGATAAAAGTCTAAAAATAAGTACCTGTTCAAGGAATAATATGTGTAAAAGGGCCAAAGTGAACAAGTCGACCCAAGAATAAAAAACTGCCAAGCTTGTGTTTTGGATTTGGGTCTCATTTTACATGTCACTAAATAAGTTAACTCACAATATTAATAACAAGAGATGCATAAAAAGTGAAACGAACAATCAAAAAATCCATAAATTCCAAGGGTGGAGTCTGAGACCATCCAAGGCGATCTAACTAGAATCCCAAGGGTCACTATGAAACATCCAATATAAACAATATCATTGAGTCCATATAAGGCAACCAATACAGTGTCCCTTATATCACTGATGACATAGTGAATCTGAGTCTGTACCAAGTATCTCACTTAAAGCACCAGATATCACCTGAGGCATGGAATAACCATCTTACCAAATCGGTCCATCCTCGGTTTCTCACCTGGGAAACTATCCTCACTCACGAGTATAAGTAAATTCGTCCAGTAAGATCTTACTCGAAAATCCAAAGCATCATTCCTAACACATTAAGAGTATCTAACCAAGCATGAAGAGCCCATCCATGGAATCCTTAACTTGGGACCCATGTTTACTCCTGGACCATAGCAAGTGATCCATGATAAATCACATAACATGGAAAGTCATGTATATATAATCATATTCCATTAAGTATCCCTCTCAGTACCACATGCTTACCAAGATAACAAACAATGAAACATTTATATGAAAAAACACAAGGCATTAAATAAGGGTAAAGCATGGGCATGAGGAATAGGAAACAAATCATAGCATATTAATAATCACACACCATCAATGGAATCAAAACATCACAAGATAATAATATTTCCCAAGAATAACATTTATGGAAAAAAGGAAAGAAAGGGATTATGGAATGAATCATAAGAACTAACAACTTACATAATAAATTTAAATATAAGGCAATAACCACTTTTATCTAACCAAAGTATAAAAATTAAGAATAAGTAATTTAAATTATAAAGTGTAGGTATAAGGCTTTATACATGGGAAAATAATAGAAATTAGGCATATGACATACCAATGGGATCTAATTCATAGTTAACGATCAATATAATTTATTTTATCAATTTAAAACATTGAACCAAGGTGAAACACACACACACCCAAGGTGAAACACAACTCAAAGTATATGGGTAATTTAGTCCATTTAGGATGGAACACCCAAAGGGGTGTCCAAAGATAAGGTGATCACCCTCGGATGGGATTCTCCATAAGGTAAGGTCACACAAGTCATTTGAAACCACTTTATAAATAATTTATCTAACAAGAAAAAAACCTTTCCGGAATATTTTGATGAGTGGAACAACTACACAACATATAAAGTGTGATAAAATGATGAGAAAGGGAATAAGCCCCCTACCCCTATGTAGCAATGCTACAATCATCCTCTTTCGAGGATTGATTCGACCTAAAATGGAATAAATCGAAGGATTTTTCAAAATCCCACAAAATTGGGCTAAATCCATTGCACCAAAATATCACAATAGATGAAAATAAAAATAGATATAGAATTATCAAGGAGGAAGAGCATATTGAGGGCTTTCTGTTACTTCCAATGGAAAATGAATCAGTCCATGGATGGGGGTGATACCACAAAACCTAGGATGTGGGAAGAGGGAGATACATGCACGGAGGAAGACAAAAGTCTCACTAGAAAAGGGAGAGGAAATAAATAAGGGGAGTTAAAATCATTAGAGGAGAAAACATGTAATTTCACCCACTTTTGAACTGCACACGGTTTCGCCATACCCTGTGCCAAACGTGTGCCGCTCACTGCTATAAGGGTGAAAATCACACGGTTAGGTGCACAGTTTGAAAAATAATGTGAAAACTGTGTGAAACTGTACTTTCATGAAAAGATATAGCACCACATGACCATGTTCCCTAGGTCACAAGGTTTTTGAAAAACCATGTGGCCCAGATTTCCTTCCCTTTTTGGGGTTCCAGACTTCGAACAAGCCCCAGACACACCCAAGACCTCTTTGGCTTGATTAGGCATCATAATTAGGCCCATTTAAAATAATTTTAAAAACAATTAATGATTTTTACATTTGAGAAAATTTGGGATGTTACAAAATATTCTCCATAAAATAACTCGTCCCTAAGTTTCCCTTTTGAGGGTGGTAGAACGTTTTATGGGAAAATCTCTAACCACTGCACATGTACATTGTCCTCTCAATCCTAGGTCTCATACTATACATGTCTGTACTGCCATAGCACCTAGACCAGAGGAACTGACCTACCATGAAGAACCTTCATGCTATGATCAATGATACGAATTGGATGCTTCTTGAAGGATGCATCCACCTCCAGTTTGATATCCTCAAGGTCAAACGAATGATATGGGGTTGGATGATACATTAGAATCTAAGATATGTGGAAGAAGTCATTCATGGAATGATACCTATAAGGTAATAGAAACTGATATACCACTGGCCCGACCCTTTCTATTATCTCAAAAGGCCTGGCATATCTTGATGATAACTTTCCATGTTTACTGATTCATATCTAACCCAATCTACACTACTAGAAAAACAAGTAATTGCGACGGGACATTTGCGACGGGATCCCGTCGCAAATGGCTTTTTGCGACGGGGGCCCGTCGTAAATGGCTTTTTGTGACGGGGGCCCGTCGCAAATGGCCCGTTGCTGAAAACGGTGTCGCAACAACAATTAATTGCGACGGGCCCGTCGCTAAAGCATTTTTTTGCGACGGGGATTCTCTCCGTCGCAAATAGTACTCCGTATATTTGTAAAAAACTTTTCAAATAGTAATTGCGACGGGCCCCGTCGCAAATACCTGTTGCGACGGGCCCGCCGCAAATAGTTTTTGCGACGGGACCCGTCGCAAAAACTATTTAAAAAAAAATAAAAACTATTAATAATTTATTTTAATGCATATAATAATAATACTATTTGTGACGAGCATAGTATCCCGTCGCAAATAATATAAAAAAATAAAAAAATAAATTATTAATAAATTATTTTAATTAATATAATAATAATCCAATTATAATTCAAAAATAAAAAATAATAAAATATTAATAAATGATTTTAATTAATATAATAATAGAATTATAATTCACAAATAAAAATAATAAATTATTAATAAATTATTTTAATTAATATAATAATAATAGAATTATAATTCAAAAATAAAAAATAATAGAATATTAATAAATGATTTAATTAATATAATAATATTAGAATTATAATTCATAAATAAAAAAATATTAATAAGTTATTTTAATTAATATAAAAATAATAGAATTATTTTACATTCAAATATTAAAATAATTCAAATATTACAAAAAAATATAATTAAATTATAATATTATAAAATTTTAATATATATATAAAATTTAATATTATAAAATAGAAATAATATTATTATTCATATTAATATTGTTATTTCAAAATATAATATTATTAATATTTTATAATGAGACAGAAACTACGAATAGAAAAAAAAATCATATTTTGATTTAACAAATTTTATAACATAAAAACAAACTCTAATCTGAAGGAGGGGGGGGGGGGGGAGGGGGGATCTGCAGATAGTGGTGGAGGAAATTCCATCCCTAAAGCATGAGTGAGTCGGCGCATGTACTCCATCTGCTCCTGATGCTGCTGCTGCCACCGACTCGTCTGCTCCTCGTACAGCTGCTGCTGGCGTCGACGCTCCTCCTCATACTGCTGACGCATCTGCTCCTGCTCCTGTCGGAGACTCTCTATCAGTGCAGTCTGAGATCGCAACTGATCCTCATACTGCGTAGCAGAAGAAGATGCACGAGCTCCTCTCGAGCTGGACGCCGACATCGCAGCACTGCCATAATAATCTCTGGGAGTCAGTCGAGAGCTGATACCAAGTACCCGACCCTTCTCGAAGGCATACTGGGTGGCCTGCATCCATGCCGCCTCATCAAACTGATGACCAGTGGTCTGATCTGATGACTCGGCCTGACTCTCAGGCCGGGTCTGTGATGCTGCGGCCTCATATGACTCCTGTAGTTGCAATTTAAAATTAAAATTGTGAATATATTATATGCAGTTAATTTTTAAACTTGAAAACAAATAATACTGACCACGATGTGATGCTGATGATCACCTCTGAGCTCCCCAGTAGCAGGATCACTATACATCCTCCGATATACGTCGTACTCCGTAATATCGGGGTTCTCGACAGCCTATAAGAATAAAAAATAAACTATTAATATTTATAGTTATATAAAATATTTATAAATAATGTACTTACCAGATGCTGTCTATGAGTACTAAAAGAACGACTCCCAGCTCGATGAGTCACCTCCTATCTCCCCCGATTCTTCCTCCCCATCGATGATCTCCTCTAAAAGGCACCACTCAACCAGTGCGCACATAATCCATCCCATACATGGGATGAAATGTACTCTAGTCGGTGTGCTCTACATGACTCGTCAAAATCTGAGACTCCTGCTTTCTTCATGGAAGCTTTTCTTAAATTGTGCAAAAACTGACGAAAGCGATCACGCATGGCCACGTCCCATGCCTCATGGATGGCGTCACGCATGGTATCCTCGATCGGATACCATAAACCCTTCAAATAAATCAAAATATCAAGTTAGAAATGAAGTAATTTTCAAAATAAAAATTATTTATTTACATACGTACCAACCAATGGACGAACATGGCCTGCTGCACATCAATGAGAATCTGCTCCCATGTGGTCCACGGTTGAGAGAAATAGTTTCGCAAAATAGCGCTGCCCTGTCTGACTGCTATATGCGGAAAACTGTAAAAATAATAAACATTTATTATGTGAATAGATTAATGAAATCTTAGTCAAATCCACAGGTTATCACACAGGTTATCACACCTCCGTGTGCATGGATCAAACCCAAGATGTGGACGTCGCTCAGGGACGGGGTTAGGAATCATCAATCGTGCAAGACCGCGCCCCCTCTGTGTACTCCCTGGAGCGCCTGCAGGCTGAGGGTCATCTTCCAGCAACTCATCCGCATCGAAAGGCAGGTCAGCATCCGCCAACTCAAGAAATGTGTCGTCGTCCATCTGAAACAGAAAATGTTAATGTTGTTAGCAAATAATTGATAATTACAATTATATATACATATATATATATATATATATTATGATTGTATATAACTACCATAGAATTCTATCAGTGTTCATCTTCATCATCATCTTCATATATGTCAATGTCACCTTCATATTGCTCCTCAACATCATCGATATCCATTCGAGTTCCAGTTGCTTCATCTCTTACCATTTCAAATTCATATGTGACATCATTAACATCATCGTCATCACTGACTCTTAAATATGGGGTGTCGTCATCGATACTCATGTCTCTTTGTAAAAAAGATTGATTTTGAGTACTCTCTTGAAAAACTTCAATTCTTTGCACATCAGTGAAAGAACATTCACTTTGACTAAACTGATTGTCTCGAATTTTGATTTTTATTACACTCCACCAATCAGTCAAGTCTCTTGATTTAGCACAGTACTTTGCGTAATAAACTTGATGTGCCTGTTGAGCCAATAAGAATGGTTCATTTACTGCGAGAACACTTTTACATTTAATATCGATGATTCCATGAGTCGGATGAACACGCACGCCTCTCTCTGTATCCAACCACCGACATTTGAACATGGTTATATAATGTTGTCCAAGATAACAGAGTTCAATGATTTCATCAAGTATGCCATAAAAGTCAACTTCATTTTCTCGATGATGAGATCCTCTCAAGCTAACTCCACTGTTCATTGTTTTTTTTGATTCCCCATATGCATGTGTGTGAAATCGAAATCCATTCACCACATATGCATTATAAGTTTTAACAAGTTTGGAAGGTGAGTTACTCAATATACACAGCCGTTTTTCAATTTTATCAGCATGTCGAGACACCAGAAAATTTGTGAAATAATTATCAATATAGTAAACTATACATTGAATGAGTTTCTAAAAGATAAAGAATTTATATTACCAGTTTTTGAAACCACTGAGAGAAATTTTTTCTGTCGCCGTTCTTCGAGAGTAGCTGCTGTAATTTGTGGAATTTGTTTCTTGATATGATTATCATACAACCTATAAAAAACAAAGTTATTTACTATAACTTAAATGATAGAATAAGTGATATAAACACTTACAGTACAAATGATGTCATCTCTTCATAGTTGAGCAGAACATACGCATGAGCTCTGTGATGTTCATCATCTGAAAGCCAGCGTTCATAAACTCCACCAAAACCAAGCTCTGGCTGGTTGAAAACAGATAATTGATTGTCGATTTCATCAATATTCCTCTCGTTTCATCCCATTCGGTTGTGTTTTGAAGGATACTCAGATTAAAAATAATGGGAGCAGGAAAAAGACATTTCCTCTTGCAAATAAGATTCTGCAATAGATCCTTCAACAACTGCTTTGTTATGTACTTTTCTTTTCAATTTTTTCATGCATCTTTCAAATGGGTACATCCATCGAAACTGTACTGGACCTCCACATTTGACATTCCGTTATCTGATTTTATAGCCATAAATTTTGCAACTACTTCTAATTTGCTCATCTTGCAGCCAGGATATAATGCATCCTCAGCAGACCTCAACAACTCATAAAATTCAGACGGTGCCAACTCAGGATTTGAATCTATATCAGATGGAGTTTCTGTATGTTGAACAGATGAACCTGCAACATCATGTACTAAATCTTGAAACTGGGATGGATCTGGAATCAAATTGGTATCACCTACTCTGGAACTGCATTCACCGTGTTGATACCAAAAAACATAATCTGGTTGAAAACCAAAACACAAGAGATGTCCCCCCACTTTGTCAAACGTGTCAAACGTTCTCAATGCACATTTTCTACAAGGGCATTTTATTTTTCCTTCTGAAACAAATTCTGGATTTGATTCCGCAAATGATAAAAAAGTCTCCACACCCTCTATATATACTGGATTTAAACCAGAACCATTTAGATTTCTACGTTAATTTATCCATATGCGGTCATCTAATAATGACTGTTGACGACCTCTTTGTTCCATATTTTTCTATAAAATATAAAAGCATTACTGGTTTTGAATAATTTGTTAGAAAAAACACTCGAGAAAGGATTGAATATGTTGAGAATAAAGAAAAACCTGTCACAAATATTGATAATTTTAATATTATATTGATTTTTTATTTTTTTAATAATACTAATATAATTTTTTCATAAATATTAATTATATAATAATAACATTATTACATTATTAGTATATTTTATTATTAATATTAAAATAATATAATTTTCTATATTATATACAATTCTCCTTTCATCTGTGTGTTTAACATTCTATCTCCACATGTAATATTGGCATTCACTTTCACCTCTCCATTGGCGAGTAGGTTGATAATTTTGAAAAGAATGCCAATATTACATGTGGAGACAGAAAACACACAGATGAAAAGAGAATTGTATATAATATAGAAAATTGTATTATTTTAATATTAATAATAAAATATAAAAATAATTTAATAAGGTAATTATTCATAATTATTGGTAATTATTCCAAATTATTGGTAATTATTCCAAATTATTGGTAATTATTCCAAATTATTGGTAATTATTCCAAATTATTGGTAATTATTCATAATTCGTGGTAATTATTCCTAAATATTGGTAATTATTGGTAAATATTGGTAAATATTGGTAAATATTGGTAAATATTGGTAAATATTGGTAAATATTAGAAAATATTGGTAATTATTGGAAAATATTGGTAATTATTGGAAAATATTGGTAATTATTGCTAATTATTGGTAATTATTGCTAATTATTGGTAATTATAACTAATTATTGGTAATTATTACTAATTATTGGTAATTATTGGTAATAATTGGTAATTATTGGTAATTATTGGTAATTATTGGTAATTATTGGTAATTATTGGTAATTATTGGTAATTATTGGTAATTTTTGGTAATTATTACTAATTATTACTAATTATTACTAGTTATTGGTAATTATTACTAATTATTGGTAATTATTACAAATTATTGGTAATTATTACTAATTATTACTAATTATTACTAATTATTGGTAATTATTACTAATTATTGGTAATTATTTCTAATTATTGGTAATTATTACTAATTATTGTTAATTATTACTAATTATTGTTAATTATTACTAATTATTGGTAATTATTGGTAATTATTGTTAATTATTACTAATTATTACTAATTATTACTAATTATTACTAATTATTGTTAATTATTACTAATTATTGGTAATTATTGGTAATTATTACTAATTATTACTAATTATTGGTAATTATTGGTAATTATAACTAATTATTACTAATTATTGGTAATTATTGGTAATTATTACTAATTATTACTAATTATTGGTAATTATTGTTAATTATTACTAATTATTACTAATTATTGGTAATTATTACTAATTATTACTAATTATTGGTAATTATTACTAATTATTACCAATTAGTGGTAATTATTGGTAATTATTTCTAATTATTACTAATTATTGGTAATTATTACTAATTATTACTAATTATTGGTAATTATTACTAATTATTACTAATTAGTGGTAATTATTGGTAATTATTGATAATTATTACTAATTATGGGTAATTATTGGTAATTATTGGTAATTATTACTAATTATTGTTAATTATTACTAATTATGGGTAATTATTACTAATTATTGGTAATTATTACTAATTATTGGTAATTATTACTAATTATTACTAATTATTACTAATTATTACTAATTATTACTAATTATTGGTAATTATTGGTAATTATTGGTAATTACTGGTAATTATTACTAATTATTGGTAATTATTACGAATTATTACTAATTATTACGAATTATTACTAATTATTACTAATTATTTGTAATTATTACTAATTATTACTAATTATTGGTAATTATTACCAATTATTGTTAATTATTACTAATTATTGGTAATTATTAATAATTATTGTTAATTATTACTAATTATGGGTAATTATTACTAATTATTTGCAATTATTACTAATTATTGGTAATTATTACTAATTATTGGTAATTATTACTAATTATTACTAATTATTACTAATTATTACTAATTATTACTAGTTATTACTAATTATTGGTAATTATTGGTAATTATTGGTAATTATTGGTAATTATTACTAATTATTGGTAATTATTACTAATTATTACTAATTATTACTAATTATTGGTAATTATTACTAATTATTACTAATTATTGGTAATTATTACTAATTATTGTTAATTATTACTAATTATTGGTAATTATTACTAATTATTACTAATTATTACTAATTATTAATAATTATTGGTAATTATTACGAATTATTACTAATGATTACTAATTATTGGTAATTATTACTAATTATTACTAATTATTGGTAATTATTACTAATTATTGTTAATTATTACGAATTATTGTTAATTATTACTAATTATTGTTAATTATTACTAATTATTGGTAATTATTACTAATTATTGTTAATTATTACTAATTATTGGTAATTATTACTAATTATTGTTAATTATTACTAATTATTGGTAATTATTACTAATTATTGTTAATTATTACTAATTATTACAAATTATTCCTAATTGTTGGTAATTATTCCTAATTATTGGTAATTATTCCTAATTATTGGTAATTATTACTAATTATTACTAATTTTTGATAATTATTGGTAATTATTCCTAATTATTGGTAATTATTACTAATTATTACTAATTTTGGATTATTATTGGTAATTATTACTAATTATTACTAATTATTGGTAATTATTGGTAATTATTACTAATTATTGGTAATTATTGGTAATTATTGGTAATTATTACTAATTATTGGTAATTATTACTAATTATTGGTAATTATTGGTAATTATTGGTAATTATTGGTAATTATTGGTAATATTACTAATTATTGGTAATTATTACTAATTATTGGTAATTATTACTAATTATTGGTAATTATTACTAATTATTTACTAATTATTACTAATTATTACTAATTATTGGTAATTATTGGTAATTATTACTAATTATTACTAATTATTGGTAATTATTGGTAATTATTACTAATTATTAGTAATTATTACTAATTATTACTAATTATTCCTAATTATTCCTAATTATTCCTAATTATTGGTATTTATTACTAATTATTAGTATTTATTCTTAATTATTTGTAATTATTACTAATTATTTCTAATTACCATTTAAATATGAACAATGAATACTAATAATTTAAATTTATTAAGTAACAAAACAATGTAAACATAATTAAATTACAACTAATTAAGAATAATTGAAACTAATAAAAACTTTAAAATAAATATTAAATTAAAATGAAAATAAATACCTTTAAAATTGATCTGAGGTTGATCTCTCATCGTTGTTGAAAACTTCAATATCAACTCCGGAAAAAAAAATTAAACTCAAGAAACGCTAAACTCTAAAAATAGAGTTTTGAGAGAAGTAGAAGATCAATTTTGAGAATAAATGAAAAAAACGGATGGGGGTATTTATAGGTTAGATGATTTGCGACGGGGCTAATTGCGACGGGTATCCCGTCACAAATAGTAGTATTTGCGACGGTACCTGTCGCAAATACCTTAGCCCGCATTTACTACGGTCAACGGTTAAATAGTTATTTGCGACGGGGGAATTCCCCCGTCGCAAATAAGTTTTTAATGGGACTATTTGCGACGGGATTTTTCCCCGTCGCAAATAACCAGTCGCAAATGCCCATTTTTCCCGAGTGCTAGGAGACACACATAAAAATACCTAATGTCCCACCTTGAACTCTAGAGGTTTGCGATGATGATCAATATTGGACTTCTTCCTGGAATGAGCTATAGCCATAAACTTCTGAATCATCTGGACTTTCTTTGAAGTATCTTATACAAGACAAGATCCCAGTAGAGCTTCCCCCTAACTCTAACTAGCACAGAGGTGAATAGCTTGACCTACCATAGAGGTCCTCATATGGATCCATCTGAATTATTTCTTAAAATATTTTTTTAATAAAACTCAACTAGAGGAATATGCTTCTCCCAAGAACCATCAAAATAAAGGATACAGACCCATAACATATCCTCTAACACCCGTATGGTCCGCTTGTCTTACCTATCACTCCTAGGGTGATATGTAGAACTCAAGAGAACCCATGAACCTAGTACCTTTTTAACCCTTTCCAGGACCATGAATTTAACCGAGCCTCTCATTTCAAAATGATAGAATGAGGTATACCATGAAGTCATACTATCTCCCAAATGTATAACCTCCCTAGATAATCAATAGAGAAGGTCTCTCAGATCAGTAAAAAGTGTGAGAATTTAGTCAACCTATCGATGATCACCCATACTGCATCATTTCCTCACAGAGATCTTGTAAAGCCTATCAAGAAGTCCATGGTGATGTTGTTCTATTTCCACTCAGAAATGGAGAGAGGCTATAGGAGACCAACATACTCCTGGTGCTCTAATTTCACTTGCTGATAGGTGGAGCACCGAGTAATGAAACCTACTTTATGCCTCTTCATACCTATCCACCAATACTGAAGATGCATATCTCTATAAATCTTGGTAATCCCATGATGAACTACCCAAACAGAGGCATGAAATTCCCTAATTGGCTCTTCCCATATATTTGAAGGTACCCATGCATGCCCATGGTAGAGTAGGGTCTCACTACCATAAAAAACCCAACCAGGAGGTGGGTTCTCTCCTCTGACACTCTCTCTTAAGACAAGGCCTTCTGAATATGATAACTTAAGCAATTAAACCCATTACATAAGAGAATACATCACTTACAAATATACTAAGACCGGTTGACCATGATATTTATGAATGTCCAGATGCATCAAAGAAAACAAAGCCATCATTTGACACTCACTATTGGATACTTGGATAGCTTTCATCTGAGTCTTCTAGCTCAAGGCATCATCTGTGACATTTGATCACATTGTCGAGCACATCAAATTTGTTGTTAAATTTTTACTAGAATTTCTGCAGTATATCCACAACCCTAGGTCATCACTCGACGGATTCATAGATAATTAATTTTAAAATAGGGTTTTGATTATGAAAATAAAAGAGAAATGGGGTTTTATAATACTTGGGTTTGATGATTAATGATGAAAATATAAAATGAAAGCGATAAAACAAAGTAGAAATGAACAAGATTAATTAAACGTGATCAACCTGGGGAAGTCTCGTGATGCTCATCCTTCATTGCTTCAAGAAATAAAGTTATGATATTTTAATACATAGTTTGTAACACCTATTAACATAGTGTTACTGAGTTTATGCTAGGATAACTCCTAGGGTTCAGTTGAAAACACACAATGATTCACCAAACACCACTGATGATTGGGTGATTTGTGTTCAACATCATAACCGAAACTCACCAAGGAAAAACATGAAGAACTCAATGTGCTGTCCAGGTTTGTATGTTATTTCTTTGTGATACCATGACATAAATGTGAATGACCTTGACAGTGATTATGTGAGTTCAACTAACTAATATGAACCACACAAACACCACAATTGAATGAAGGAAGAAAAAGGGATGAACGGTGTGTGAAACATCACATGAAACAGTACCCTCCAACAAGATCATTTGAGTTTGAGTATAACATACCAGTATATAAATCAATTAAATAAGAAGATAGGATGAAGAAAAATAACATACAAACTATAATTAAAAAGATCATTCAACATAATACAAACATGAAGCTCGGGATTACATCACGTTTCTCCCCGGGTGATCACAAGGGGTTTAGAAATCCATGGGAGGGGAGGAATAAGAATATGTTGAATTAGAACTTCTCACAACCTCAATAACTTCTAGTGATGCTTATAAGACTCCTTTTGGACTCCAAAATGGCACCACCTTGCCTCCTGGTCGAACTCCAAAATGGGGTGCCCAAGGTGCCAATTTATAGGCCAAGTGAGAAGTGGTTTTGGGGACCCTGATTTCACGAATCCTCTTGGTCCATGATTTTGGATGGTCAGAAATTATTAAATAACTTTATAAAAAACTATATAGTTGTTTAAAGACACCTTTTATACCTCCATGTAAAATTTGGAATCTATATATAGAATATAATTTGAGATATTTCCAAAATACAGAGGAAAATTTTGACCCCGTTCAGATCCAATTTATTAGACAGATCAGTTTGTATGGGACTCTTAATGGACGAATTGGGATTTGGTTCCTTCATATGAAATGTATATGATTACATTTAGGACCATAAAAAAATGTTTCAATCCATTTTAATTAATGGTTTAGTAGAAGAATGCATTTTAGTACACTGGTGTGCTTGGATCATGTGTAGATTGTCCCATTTTTCTTGGACTTCATCATGGGTCCTCCAAATCACATCCACCTACAATATAATTATCAAAACAAGTAACATTTCCCTTTTTAACTGTTTTAAACACAAAATAATTGAATCAAATATGGAGTGAATTTTTTTATTATACTTTTAATTTTCAATACAAAACTAGTTTAATACATTGGTATAAGGGTGAAATAAAATAGTGAATCATGGTACAATCAACATTTCCCTTACCAGGTGTGTAACTAATATCAAAGTCAAAATACCATAGGTATTATAACCACCTACACTCTCTAAGATTCAAGTATCATTGTGTGCAGATATATTTTAATTTTTTTGGTTTGTGTAAACAACAAACCATTCTCCAAACAAATAATACCTCCAGCAACCTAAATCATGAACCATGGCTTCTAGATCGAGGTCATTCATAGGATATTTAAACTCACGAGGCCTTATATTTCGATATCCATATGTGATGAATCAATAAACCTACATTAAGAATGAACCAATCCCGATTCCTGAAGCATCATAGTATATTGTATAACTCCTGCCCAGATTTGGAAGAATCAGGATTGATGTTGAGGTGAGTCTTCCATTTAACTCTTGAAAATATATCTCACAAGCTTCAGATCATGGAACTTTACACCCTTATTAGTTAGGGATATAATAGGCACTAATAATAAGGATAAATCATGATTTAAACTCCTGTAATAGCTAGCTATCCCTAAGAATCTACGTATGTAAAACACATTCTTGGACTGCTCCTAGGAAACCACGACGCTCACCTTCTGTGGGTGAACATATACGCCTACTTCTAATATGATATGACCTAATAAGTGAACCTTTATAATCCAAAATTTTCATTTACCAAACTTCTCATATAGCTGATTCTCTCTCAGTGAACTCAATATGATCTCAAGATGATTTGAATGGTTATTTCTGATACGTGAGTACACTAAGATGTCATCTATGAAGAAAACCACAAAGGAATCATGATACAGGTGAAAAAACCAATTCATAAAATCCATGAATACTTCTAACATGTTCTTCAGACCAAACAACATAACCAAATACTCATACAAGCCATACCTACTCCGGAATTCTATACATGGTATATCTGATGGCCTTACATGAACCTGATAATAGACCAACCTAAAATCAATCTTAGAGAAAACCGTTTCTCCTCAGATCTAGTCAAAGAGGTCATCTATGAGAGGAATTGGATACCTATTCTTTACCATAATTAGGTTCAATCAGCAGTAATCCACACATAATCTGAGGGTTTCATCTACTTTATTGGTGAAAAGGACTGGAGAACTCCATAGTGATGTTCTCAAACTGATACAACCCTTAGCCTCTAAGTATTCAAGCCACTTCTTAAGTTCCCGGAGCTTTGTAGGTGCCATCCTATATGGAGGAAAAAACACTGGTGTTGCACCTGTCACTATCTCTATAGTGAAATTGACCTCTCTCTCAGGAGGTAAGACAAAGAAATCACCATGGAAGATGTCCCTAAACTGATCCACTACAGGAGGGAACTCTACTAAATACATTCCCTAATTACTCATAAAGAGACTCACCAAATGAGATGTCACTTTTCCAAGCCCAATACACTTTGTTCTAGCTCGATCTTTATGAATATCTCATTTTCCATTGTGTACATACATGATACCCTCAGGTGATGTGAAGTACACCCATCAATGATATAAATTCACTTGGACACGATAATGCACAAGCCACTCCATACCAAAAATGACTTCTAATCCAGTCATATTGAGGAAGAAGAAACTACAAAATAAATTACACCAAACTATCTCAAGGGGGAACTCCTGAAATTTTAATATGTCCTCTTTTCTAACCCCTAACAATGTGTCGATAGATATAATGCTACATAAGTACTTGATAGAAAGGAACAAACTTTCCACAACAGTAAACAATACAAAAGAGTGCGTTGAACCTATATTAAAAAGGGAAGAAACTAAAGTAGAGGTCACTAGAATAGTACCTCAAACCATAGATGGACCTAGACTATTCTTCCCGGGCATTGGCTATATTTCATACATATGGCCTGAACCATGACCCTGAGATGTTGCCTGACTAGCCTGATCAGATCCACTCTGCTGACATTGAAGCTCTGGGGCCTGACTACCTCGACTAAAACCCTACTAACTTTACCTAATCGACCAATATAAGACCAAATCATAGAATTATGTGGAGTTACAGATCCCGTACCTAATAGAGGTGCTGGTATTGATCTCCTATCATTAGAGGCTAGAGGAAAATTATGAAAATATAATTGAAGATTTCCATCCTTCCATACGCTCTAAATTCAATCAGGTTCCTTGTAAACTTGGGCTTATTATTCCCTATCCTAACACACTAGTGAAACATGATAAAACTATCAATCTAGGTCACCTGGATGGTATCTCCCCCACATGCACCCTCGAATCGGCACTTCCTACTACCATAAGAATCATCTCCCTGTTTTGGAACTAAATCGCCCTGGCTCATAAGACCATCTTCTCTAAGATTTAATTCCTTTATTAGGGATTGGTTTACTATATCTATCATGGTAGTAAAAAAAAATACATTCACCTACAAGCGGACAACATGCCCAAGCATATCCTCAAAACGCTCTATAGTCGTCAGCTCATCACCGGTCAGAGATGGAGATAAACTCTAGAGCTCGGTGAAGTGAGAATAATACTAAAACAAAATTATAGAGCCTTTCTAAATATGAATGAATTCTTGTTCTCAATCCTCTCTCAGAGTATACGGGAAGAAGTAGTCTAATAAAGATGTTTGGAAGTCATCCCATCTTATACCTTGGTAATGCTCTGACTAAGAAATGACATCCCTCCAATGCTTGGCAGAGTCACGCAACATGCAGGTAAAAAGTTTGACCCTCATCTTAGGAGGCATCTCAATATGGTCGAAGATAGAAACTATATACTCTAACCTTGATTTCATAGCATGAGGTCTGTCAACCCCCATGAAGGTGGGAGGATGATGCTGTTGAAAGTCCTGTGTCATCTCTACCATAGTCAAGGTAGGTTGGGGAGCACCCTGAATAGATTGCATAAACTGAAGGAATCTCTCACAAAACTGATCCTTGATGTGTAGTGGAGGATCAATAGGAGGTACCTCTGGTGGCACTACAGAACGTATAATAGGTGTCTCAGGTTCCACCACCTCCGGAGTGTTCTTATCACCACTCTCTTGGCATGAAATAAGAGGAAGTTACGGTGGAATAACTCTAAAATTTCCAAGTGCACATATCAATTTTTTTTAAAAATAGATAGGAACAATATATAAAGAAATTGATAAAGGAGGGCAGGTATAAGGCCTCCCTAATCACAACACAACCCTTATCCTACTCTAAGATCTAGGTCTAGATGATAGGGGAGCCCAAAAGTATCACTAAGAACACGAGAAGCATAGCCTACTTCCTATCACTATGGTTAGGTCAGGTCAAAGTCTCAAGAATTTCATTTATAAGGACCATTTAATTGTTAAAAGGCAGTGTTCTTGAGTTACTTTATGTTTGAACCCCATTTTTAATGATTGAATTAGGTTTCCACCATTACAATTAACAAGGGCCCATACACCTTATAAATTGAAATTATTGCCCACTTAATTCAATTTATAACATGATCCTGTAAGGTAAATTGGAACACTTCTATAAATAAAACAAAACAAGCACTATAAGTCTTAACAAAATAAGGCACAATAGTAATTACATGCAAACAAGAAATGCATGCTAAAAGGTAAATATGATATGGAACAATACATCACATTTCAAGTCCTATTGTGCCTAGTATGATTCATTCTTTTAATATTCTATCATCTCATTGGGATAAAATAACAGGAAAAATCATTCCAATCATACCAATATCAATAACTCCATAAAGCAAGTGTTTCACCCAACAATGAAGTCATATCAATAGTAAATGGCATAATCAATAATTAAAATTTCCCATCCTAAGTAATTTGGATTTCCCCTGTACATGGGTTAGTTACATCCATGCATAGAGTAAGGTCCAAATTCCAATTTCCTAGTCTCATATATAAAACCAAAAAGTAATACAAAAGGAAAAATTACTTTGATACCACTTTGTAGCATCTCACCCCGAGTTCCACTCAACAGTACCCCGAGATGGTGGCTAAAAGACCTCAAGCGTGACTCCCTGAATGCCAGAGGCTTCCAACTAGTAGAGAGGTCCTAGTGTGTGTTCATGGAGAGACTATTCCATTATAGGTAAGTGTATTCATAGTGGTAGAAAAAGATAATAAATAGCAGAAACAATAATTATAAACATGCATCAACATAACTATAAAGATAAACCATTTAGAAGGAATAGATAACTACTAGAAGCTGAATAACATTAATAGATACAAAAATGATGCTGATGGAATGACATGTGACTATAAAAAATTTGAGTATAGGGAATAGGGGATAGAAAGAATATACGTAATTCTATACAAAAACTAAAAAAGGCCAAAAACTTCTACACAACATCTCGAGAATATTCTCGGTACTCTGCCCCCAAATTCCACCCTAATAAGTAAGATAATCAAGCATCAGAAGTAGTAAACTTCCCTTTATCCATACCTATGATCATAAAGTCTACTTAGGTACCAAACCATGCCATATTAGGTTGGGAGATAATAATCTAAGCCGGATGACACCCATGATTTCTAGGCCGATCCATTTCAAGTAGTGAATAAAGACAACGTTCCATATATAATTTAAAGTAGATTTTTAAATAAATAAAACATAAAAACCTTGGTCTGGGTTCCTAAATGGTCACTTGTTCCACACCACCTACTTTGTCTTAATCCGTAAATCTGAAAATAAGTACTTGTGCAAGGCATAATATGTGTAAAAGGGCCAAATTGAACAAGACAACCTAAGAAGAGAAAACCCCCAAGCTTGTTCTTTGGATTTGGGTCTCATTTTCCATGTCACTAAAAAATTGAAAAAACAATAATTATAATAAGAGATGAATCACAAGTGATATGACCAATCAAACAATCCATCAATTCTAAGGGTGGAGTCCGAGCCCATGCAATGTGATCTAAACAAAATCCCAAGGGTCACTACAAAAAATCCGATATAACCAATGTCATCGAGTCCCTCCAAGGCAACCCATATGGAATCCCTTGTATCACACATGACATGGTGACTCTGAGTCCATACCATGTATCTTACACAGGGGACTGGGTATCACCCAAGGCATGGCATAACCATGTTGTCAAATGGGTCTGTCCTTGGTTGATCCCCTAGGGAACCATCCTCACTCATGAGTATAAGTAAATATGTCCGATAAGGCCGTAACTTGCAAGCCAAATTATCACTCTCGACATATCAAGAGTATCTAACCAAACACGTCGATTCTATCCATGGAATCCTTAACTTGGGACCCATGTTCACTCCCAAGTGAGCCATGACAAAGCACATCACAAGGAAAGGAATGTATATATAATAACATGCCATTAAGTATCCCTCTTAATACCAAATTATTACAAAGCTAACAAACTATGAAACATTTATATGAAAAAAGGCATTAAATAAGGGAAAAGCATGGGCATGAGGCATAAGAAACAAAACATATCATATTAATAATCACACACCATAAATGGTGTCACAACATCACAAGATAATAAGATTTCATAAGCATAACATTTATGGAAAAAGGAAAGAAAGATATTATGACATGAATCATAGGAACTAAAAAACTTTCATAATCAATTTAAATACAATTCAACAACCATAGGCATCCAACCAAAGAGTAAACATCAAGCATAATAAATTTAAATTATAAAATGTGGGCATAAGGATTTATACATGGGACAATAATGGAAATTAGGCCTATTACTTACCAATGGCTTCCAATTCATAGTTCACCATTAATCTAATTAAATTTATCAATTTAAAACTTTTATCCAAGGTGAAACACACACCCAAGGTGAAACACAACTTAAAGAATATGGATAATTTATTCAATTTAGGATGGACCACCCAAAGGTGTGGCCAAAGAAAAGGTGATCACCCTTAGATGGGTTTCTCTATAAGGTAAGGTCACACAAAACATGGAAAAAATAAATTATTTATAAATAATAAAGCCTCACTAGAATATTCTGATGATTAACACATTGATAGAACTTCTAAAACACAACAAAACGACGAGAATGAGAATACACCCCCACCTCAATGTAGAAATTATCTACTTGTACATTTCTGAGGCTTTATTTGACCTAAAATGGAAAAAAGCAAAGGATTTTTGAAAATCCTAGAAAATAGGGATAAATCTGTCACACCAAAATAGCACAAAAGATGGAAAATAAAAATAGAAATAGAAGAATAGAGGAGGAAGATCATACCGAGGGATTTTAATTTACTCTAATGACGAAGGAATAATTCCAATGATGGAGGAGATATGACAAAACCTAGGAGAGGGGAATAAGGAGATCCATACATAAAGGAATAGATAAATCCCACTGTAAAAGATAGTGGAAATAAATAAGGGGAGTTGAAATCATAAATAGCGGAAAACATGTAATTTCACCCCCTTTTGCACTGTTCATAGTTTAGCTGCATGGTGTAGACAAACCATGCACCAACCATGAACTACTTAATAATATAAGGAGGAACATCACATGGTTAGGTGCATGATTTAAAAAACAATGTACAACCACACTATCCTAAAAAGCTGTATCACTGCACAGCCTTGCGCCCTGGGTCACAAGGTTTCAAACAAACCATGCGTCCTAGTTTATCCTTCACTTTTTGGGTTTCTGGAATTTAAATGAGCCCTAAACACACCTAATACCTCCTTGGCTTGATTTTTCATCATAATTAGGTCCATTTAAAGGAATTGGAACAAAAAATTAACAGTCTATACCTTTGAGAAAATCCAAGACGTTACAACAACCACCCCACCATAAACACTTTATGTCCCCATAAATCCTATCATGAATATTCCACATCAAAGAGATAACTGCACTGAAATATCATCAATTCCCGACGATACCATGTCTCATGTGAATAAAAACTAGGTTTTGATATCACATAGAACAAATTTATCATATTCCCATGAAGAACCTTTGTATAAGAATCAACAATCCTATCTGGATGCTCATTCATAGATAAATCAGGATCTACATTAAGATCTTCCAAAATCAGAGGATTAGAAGGGTTAGAAAGATACTTTTGAATCTTCGACATGTGAAACATGTTGTGGATTGAAGTAAATTGTGATTGAAGTGAAAAACAATGGGTCACTTTCCCCAATCTCTCAACAATATCAAAAGGACCCACAATCCTCGATTCTACCTTTCCCTATTTTCCAAGATGCTAGTGACCCATCCGAGGTGAAACTCTCAATAACACCTGTTCACCAATTGAAAACTCCAATGGTCAATGTCAATAATTAGTATAATATTTACATCGACTCTAGACCATGAAAATTCTATAAAGAATCAAATAAATCTTTATCATAATATCTTGGACTAAACTCTATACAATCAAGTAACTTTCACTAATATTCAACCAACATAATGGTGATTTACATGACCAGCCATACAGGGCCTCAAAATAATCTGTTCTGATCATGGAATGTTAATTTTTTTTGTAGGAAAACTAAACTAGTCCCAAATGTTCATTCCAAGATCCACCAAGTCATGAATGCAAGCACGATGACTATCCTCAAGAATATTTATATCATTTTCTATCTAGTGATCCATGAAAAAAATGATATTCCATTCTCAAATGTACCTTGGATCCCATTTCCTCCTAGGGCTATCCCCAAAAGTGATAAGTAAATCATGGATACTTATCAGAGACTATACCAGATGGAACTCCATGGAATTTCAAAATCTCCTACATGTAGATACATACAAGGTCCTTAAATTTGGTTGTATCTCAAATGGGTATAAAGTGACATGATTTGGTTAGCTTATCAATCAAAACCCATATCACATTCTTCCTCCATGGGTTATGCATCAACCCCACCACAAATTCTATAGAAATCTTTTCCCAATTCCAAGTTGGAACTAGAAGTGGCTAAAGAAAACCCAAAGTTCTTTGGTGCTTAGATTTGAACCATTGGGAGGTATAAAAACAATAAACAAAGTTAGTGATGTATTTTATCATACATAGCCACTATAATTTTTACCAAAAATCATAGAAAATATTTGTGGTACTCGGGTGCACCACCCACTAGGAATTATGAAAATCCCCAATCATATAATTTCTCATTGGAAAAGGCAGATCATACCAATTACAGAAACATAGAATACCCCCTGAAGAGAATGACTAGTCACCAATGGTCTCCCCACTATAAAGAGAGTCTCTATTTACAACTAATTCATCATCAAAATAATTTTACTGAAGAATCATCTCAAGAACATAAGAGGTCAACTATACACTCACCAAAACAACCTCAGAATCATTATCCTAGACTCCCAAATGCAACTAAGTAAATAAAGCCATCAGATTACCCTATTGAGATGAATCATACGTAGAATGAGTTAGAAGTTTCTTGATCAAAGAATCATTAATGAGATTACTCTTACTAGAGGTGTAGGCAATGTTGAAATCAAAATACTACAGGTAATCCACCCAACGCCTCTACTGTAGGTCAAATATTTTTGAAAGAATATATAACTCATGATTTTTTGGTTAGAATAAATGGTAAAACTTTCAACAAAAAGTAATGTCTCCAAATATCAAGAGAATTAATCACAACTATGAGTTCAAGATTACAATTCAAATAATTATTCTTCTATAGCCTATTCTTTCTAGGACCATAGGCTGCCACATGATCACCCTCTATAAAGACAAAACCCAAACCTGAACCCAATGCATCACAGAATTCCACATACCCCTACCCAACCATTAGAATTTTCAACATCGATGAAAAAGTCAAAATACATTTTATCTCAACAAAATAACTCTGAAAATTTTCATCCTAGATGAACTTCACTCATTTCCAAGTGAGAGAGGGAATCCAAGAAGAAAAATTCAAGATATATTTAAAAATCCTATGGTAATATCCTACCAAACCCAAGAATCTTAAAATCATAAAAAAAATTAAATGGTTTATACCATGACATAACAAATTTCAAATTATTAGTATAAAATTAAATACCTTGTTTTGAGACCATGTGTACCAATAATTTTACTTCCTGAATCCATAAATTACATTTTGAAAGATTCACATAAAGTTGGTGATTTATCAAGATTTCTTGAATTACTGTCAAATGATGAAAATGGTCCTCCTTAGTCTGAGAGTAAACTAGGATATCATCCAAAAAATACCACCATGAACATGTAAAGGTACTCATGAAATTTACTATTCACCAAATCCATAAAAATAATAGGAGCATTGGTTAGACCAAATGGAATAATAATAACATACTCTTAATGGCCACGCCTACTCCTAAAATTTGTTTTATGAATGTAAGAATCTTTTATTCTCAACTAGTGATAAAGATATTGAATATAGATCTTTAAGAACCACTTATCCCCTTTTAGCTGGTCAAATAGATCATTAATCCATTGTAATATATATTTATTTTTTATCGAAACTCGATTTATTTTTCTGTAATGAACATAAATTAAAAGTGTTCCATCAGATTTATTCATAAAGAGAACATGTGCCTTCTAAGGTGATGACCTGGAGTGTATAAAACCTTTCTGTAGAAAATCATCCAACTAACTCTTAAACTCTTTCAAATTTTCTAGTGCTATATGGTAAAATGTAATAGACACTATCTGAGTACTAGGTACTAAATAAATAGAAAACTCCACCTCTATTACCTGTGGTAAACCACAGAATTCAAAAGAAAAATGTTAGGAAAATTGATGAAAACTAAAGAGAGATCATCACTCAAAGATTCATACACTAATTCAAAAGAAAACATTCATATTACCCTACCCAAATCCATAAATGAAGGTCTCATTCTACTCGACCTCAGGTCCCACTCTCCTTGAAAGACACAACACACCCCATCAGGCATAGTAAAGGATACTCACCAAAGATAATAGTCGATATATGCCTTATGATAAATCATCTAATCTATCCTAAAAATTATTTCAATAGTTTTCATGTCAAGAACCAAAAAATTCCAAGTAAGCTTAATCTCTAATAAAGAGAAAACAGAACCAGGTTACCAAAGACCCTACTATCTCTTCATTTAGAGGGGTATAGTAATATCCATCACATAAGACAAAATATCCATGGGAAGATTTAGTAAATTCACAAAAAATGTTGATATAAATGAGTGATATTTACCTGTATTAAATAAAATAGTCACTAAATATATATCTATAGTGATGTTACCTCTCATATTATCCAATTCCCCATCATCTTTTAATGGAGACTCTTACCTTCATCTATAACCCATTAGTTATTGAAGCATCCAATTGAACCATATTAATTTTTGGTGCCGATGAGACCATTAAAATACATGGAGTAGAAATGATATGAAAAAACTTCTATAGGTGACCTGAGCAGCCACATGAACTACATATCTTGGGTGCCTTAGTGAAAACCCATTTTGAATGACCAACCTTGCCACACTAAAAGAAAGTCAAAGGGAATATTATAGGCACTACAGGAGGTCTAGACAATTTTTTATATTGAGATCCACCATTAGACTCTTCACTCTTTATCTTTCCTTAAAAGAAACTCATAGAGCTTACACTAAGTGAAAAGGGAACTCTCATTAACCCTGAATTACTAGTCAGGTCAATCTTAGCTATCCATGCCTTATCTAACATGTCATTGTAAAAAGTATGTTTCAAAATGAAAACATGGGATTGAATATTGGATCAAAGAAACATATCAATCCTTCGGGAATTTATTATATAATTAGTCACCACCTCAGTATAAAACTGAACAAGCTCAGTTAAACAATTTGCAAACCATGTCACCATCTTGTCACCCTACTGAAGGTTAAGAAACTCCATGTATTTCACCAAGACCATCAAATCTGGATATAAATGATCAGTGAAAAGGTCTATTAAGTATTTACACTCTAAGAACTCATGATTATTTACCACCACCATCAAATCCCATCATCTCCAGCTATCCCCCCAAGCTTGAAGGTAACACATTTAACTTTAATAAAATATGGAATTTACAAGAACTCATAAAGAAGATCTATCTTTTTTAACCAATCCTTTACCTCTCAAAGATCATTATAGTATTGGAAAGCTGGTGGTTTGTTATGAAAAAACTCTTGATAATGATTTATAGATTCATTACTTTGAGGTTTCACTATCGAATCCAAAACATGGATGGGTGTAGGTACGTGTCCCAAAGCTTGGATAACACGCACCACTATATCAATAAGATTCTAGTCCAATAAAGGATTTTCTTTCTATGGTTCACTAAAAAAGTTCTCCTATGTCCTATTAAAACATATTCTTGGAGGCATGATGCTACAAAACATCAACATGTAACACAAAAAAATAAGCAAGGATACTCAGTTCAAAAAATAAAATAAGAGATACAAGAATATAAATTCCATTAACCTAAATTCAAGATTAAGTTTTCAATATAATTGGATCAGAATCAAGGAAAATTCTAGAAATTAGATCAAAATATTCCTCCAATACACTTTTCTCAAACATTCATGGTGAATTAATGCTCATTACGATGAGATATGGTTAGACACTCACTTACAACTACCTCTTAAGTCCCATCAATTCTACCTACTATTAACCAGGACAACCTAACAAAATACTAACATCAAAGAATGGTACACAACTAAACCTAGAGCTATGATACCACTTTTTCACAAACTATCTAGGGTACCTTGGTGTAATGATACCTGATCCAACCTTGATGGGGATAAAAGGGTGTTCCTGATCCCCATAGTTTGAAAACTAGCACCTAAAATCATAAAAGAATCACGAGGGAATGATTTTTTCCACAAAATTGTGGAATATAAAAGATTCAAGTAAGTATGATCAACACTAGAAAGGGATAAGGTACTCTAAAAAAATAGGTAAAATAGTACCCAAATAGTACATCATAAAAATACACAGATCCTCCAAGATAAAAACTTAAAAATACCATGGGATAGGTGGATCACATCTACACTGGCTACGTCCATCACTTTGGGTCCTAAATATCAAGAACATGCACCACCTAAAAGTAGTGATTTCCCTTTATCTATACATGGCATAATATAGTCTACAAACACTCAAAGGAAAAGGTAGTTTGTTAACTATAAAGTCTAGTAGAGTCTCACCAGGTTTTCTATAATCAATTCCATAACAATTAAACCATATATTCTTTCAATTTTAATAAAACAAGGCATGACATGTCATTTACATATTTTCAACAAAATAAGCTTTTATAATAAAAATATGGAAGATATATCAAAATAGAATCAAATTAAAATTTTATATAAAACATTTAAATTATTGGAATGAATAAAATAGTTCTATCAATCAATGGAATGTAATCATAAAATAAAATATATCATAGCACCATGTAATATGACCTGTAGTACGTTAGTTTATAGAATTAATATCTTCACACTACTCAATCAGTGTTATTGGCTTAATGTGTGAACAAGTCCCACAACTCAGGCCGTCATGACTCAGCTCCCCATTAGGTAAAATCATGCCATAATATGTTTATGTTAGTGTTTTCATAATCAATATAGTAATAGGGGGTCATATTATAGAATGCCTATCCTAATTACCCACCAAATACCCATGATCACATGTGCTTTAATCAATCAATCGATCAATCATGGGAAAATCAATCATTTCATTATAATTTTCCACTTTATATTCTCAACATGACTTTCTCATTTGAAAACCAAATAATAGGTTTTCATCAATTCATTCCTTTTCAAATAATATTTAAATTTAATCCATTTATATCAAAATCAATTTCCAAATCAAGACATTATTTTTCCCAAATCTTACCAATAATTTCAATTCCATTGAAATTGAGGATTTTTCACAATCTCCATGCCTTTTGCAAAATCATCCATAAATCATCTCAATTTTAGGGTTTTAAATCATTTAAAAAGTCATTTCAAATAAATAAATAAATTAAAAGTTTCAATTATAGGGACAAATCATATGGAACCACCTACCTTTGATTAGCGATCAAAACAACACTACACCTACAATGATATCCACCCACAAAGAAGGAAGGCGTTGGAGATTAAGAAATCCAACATAAAATCAAGATCAATAAAAATAGACATTAGATCCAGAAATAAAATTATGATATATCAATATATAATTATAATATAATAGGGGATCATATAAACCACAAAAAATAATATTTACTCACCAGAAGGAGATCCTAAATGTTCATCGGTGCTTCGATTCACCTGGAGAAGAGGTTGGATTGTCCATAATACATCTGAGGAGAATTAAAGAGTCAAAATATTTAATGATGATTAATAGGAGGTAATTTTTAATTTAAAAATATTTGGTATATTTATGTTTATAAAACACTGACTACACCAAAACCCCCATGGCCATGATGCAGAAATGCTGAAAATAGCCAGACCACAATGAAACCTCCTCAGACCATACCATAACTAATCATGGTCAACTAGTCTTCTAAATACACCATATCCATTTCTTAGATTTTATTTACCCATGGTAAGTCTACTATAAAAACTCATCACCATTCCACATCAGTTCTTGATTTGTAAGAAGCACCAAAAACACCAACTAGCGATCCATGATGCAGTAGGACCTCCACAACGTAGCTATACCAAAATTGGTAGTAGATTTGAAAACTAGACACCAAGGATCCATGACATATCTAACTACCTATGTCATATACCTATCCAACCTCATGCTCTCCTACTACATATCCTTATGGTCCACAATACAACTTGGACTCTCCATGGTGAAAACTCTACACCATAATGCTACTCCCTATTGAAAACCCACATCATTTCCAAAAACCCCAAAAGACTCTAAGACACACCCCTATGGATCCTTTGAAACATTTTTACCAAGAATCCATCAATTCAAAAAAAAAAAAAAATAATCCCTAAAATTTAGGTCATTTTCCTCAAAAAATTCTCTCCATCCTTGAAATGCCCAAAATAAACCCAAATAAAAATGGAATAAAAAATATGAGTCATGAAATACATGAAAGAAGGTAACAGGTTGTTACAAATTTGATAAATTTTTAACCTTAAATAATAATAATATTATAATAAATATCATATTTATTCATTAAATCCATCTTTATTACCCACCATGTAAGGAGAAAATGAAAAATGAATCACATCGCTTCATGGAGGTGGTAGTCCATACGTATGCATGAACAATTTTATCACTTTCCAACAGATAAGAGGGTAATAAGGTAGATAATATTTTATGTTTAAAGAATAAAAATTATGTTATAAAAATAATTTATATATATTAAATACTTATTTATATCCAACCGTGTGAGGCAGTGATGAAAAAAGAACACATCACCTTGTGGAGGTGATATTCCTCATGTACACATAAGAAAAGTTTTCATTTACCATAGGATAAAAAAGGTAAAAGATTTTTGTTACATAATAATAATAAAATTTTATTATATTAAATATTATGATTACATTATGTTAAGAATTTTATAATATATTTTAAGAAGGTAGGATAAGAAATAAACTATAAATAATTCAATTTATACTTATACCTCCTCCTTGAATATATTCCTTTAGCTTACATCTTAAGCCATATAGGTTTGGTATTTTTGTGATACAAGGTCCTCTAGGATTTAAGGAGGATATTTCATAAGGTATTTTTATATAAATTGGTCTATCTAGGATGCTCAAAATATGTGGACAAGTTAGGATAGGAGGTTCCCTTTTTTAAGTGAGATGAGTGGCACCCTATAAATATTATGAACTTTAAAATATAATAAATGTATTTATCATGTAAAGTGGATCCAATTTATCCAAATTTAAAATATACGTTAAGATAAGTTCTATATACACTCAAAATTTTTTTTAGAAAATTCATAAAGATATTTTAAGCTTATCTTATAGTATAAACCCTTTTTAAATCTTTTTAACCTTTATCATGGTGGAAAATTTTTACCATGATTACAATTCATTATGCATAAAAATGAAATCAAACTCATTAAAAAATTAAAAAATTCTGATCCCAAATATGGAATTCATTTTATATTATTCAAAATTATATTAGTGGTAAAATTAATTTTAATATAAGTTCTTAAAACACAAGAAAAACCATTTTTATAAAAATTCCCCTTTTTAAACGTAAAAATGATTTTATACCAAAATAATGTATAATGTTGATTGTTAAGGAATTAATTGTATTATTTATAATAAAAGGAGACTTATTTTTTTCAAAACAAACCAAAAATTAATGTAACCTTGTAAAAAATTAATTAATATAAAATAATTAAAAATAGTTTTTATTCGAATAAAAACATTCCCTAGATTTCCAAAATATCCGACATAGATTTCTAAGTTCAAAATTATATTTTTAAATGAATTATATTAATTATTATATATATATGTATATTATCTATAAAAAATTAATCATAAACTTTCAATTCATTCTTATATCATGATAATTTCATAAAAGTGATAATATTTGTAAAATTGGGTTTTTTCACTATTCATACAAAAATCAATCCTTTTAGATTTTTTTAAAAAAGAATACTAAGATGATTTAGAGATTATAAATTCAAAAATGAATTTGATTTCATAAAATCAAATTATAAAATTCTTAAATTTATCTTTTAAATTAAAATAAAAACTATAAATAAAAATAACTTTCATATAAAAATAACCTTTTAAACTTAAAGTGATATTAAATTTATTTCATATAATTTACTAATGAGTGTTTATTTATTTGTTTTAAAATTGTATAATAATAATTTCTTTATGTTTAAATTTAATTTTAATAAATGATTATTCACTTTTTTGGTGTTTCATATATAACATGTAATTTAACAAGATATTTACTTAAAGTAATACATACTAAAATCTTAGGGTGTTATAATATGTATAATTTTCTATTGGATACAATTAAATAGAATTTAGGTGAACAAATAATTATTGTGGTGGATAGGTATATAAAAATTCTTCCCAATGTTTTCTTTAGGTTTCCACTATATAGAGAGGTTAAATTCTCTATATAGTTGATTTCATTGATGAGCCCCATCTCTTTACTGTCACATCAAACGACTCTAATAGAGGTAGAGTAATAGAAAGTAGAACTTAAAAATTTTGAGATAAAGGGTTTAATATGTCATAGTGTATCTCTATGGATAATACTATTCCTCTTTGAAAATAATGATGAAGGAATACTATTAATTTTCATTGATTATCGAAAGATTAACCTAGTGACCATCAAAAATAAATACCCATTAACTTATATCGATGATCTATTTTATTAGCTCAAAGGAGTGAGGTGGTTTTATTTTATTGAAATTAGGTTGGGGTAACATTAGTTGATAGATAAAGAAGATTATATTCCCATGACTACCTTTAAAAGAAGATATGGTCATTATGAGTATTGATTTATTCACTTGGGATTATAAATTATCCTATAGTATTAATGTAATTGATGAACCATATCTTTCATCAATACCATGATTATTTTATTTTCATAGTATTTTTGAATGTTATAATAGTTTATTCTATGATGGAGGCTGAACCTGAGAATCATTTGAATATTTTATTTAGTGAATAAGATATTCATTGAAGACTTAAACACATATTATTTATTAGGCTATATCCCATTTGATGATTTGGGTATGTTATATGAAATGAAATATAGATTTCATTCCAATGACTTAACCAATAATAATATATGATTGGGCTGATTCATTTTCAGTGTTATGATTAGAATCCCATGGTATGATTTACTATAACATCTTATGATTAATGGTAACTGATCATTAATATGTTAACATTTGAATCATTACCCTTTAAATCAATCATTAATATAAAATTTCATATGATAAAATGCATGGGAGGATCAAGGGGTGCATTAATGTGATGAATGCATTATAAGCTGAAGAATTTAATCATAAATTATCAAATGTATGTGTTAATTAATGGTTACTCAGGTGCTTCCTTAAGTGCTATATTAAGAAGTAACCAATATGAGATGATGATGGTTCAAGACTGCCAATGCCTACTATGATTCTCCATAAATCTCTACCTCTTTCTCTATTTAACTTGAGAAGAACTAGTATGTAATGATATTTAGGAGGGTTCTTCCCATGTGATGAGTGATTTAGTTTCAACTAGTGGATACACCATAGAGGTGGGAGTCCTTCAGTTACATATGAGGAATCTTCATTAAAAACTTGAATGAAGAATTAATATTTTCCATTCATTGTTATATGGTACACATAAATATTATTCATTTTAGTTTTACATGGTTTTATGTTTCAAGGATGGTATATCTCAGGTACAAAGTCTACTAGGTTCATTATAGGTTTATAAGTGTTTTGTGAGAGAGTACTTAGGCTATCATTTTTTCTATCAAGGTTGGAATCTCATGTTGTGATATATTCAATGCATTTTTAATATTTAACTTATACGATTCTTTATAATTGTTTACACGTACCTTGTTTTTGTTTATTTTCAAATTAGTTTGGTTTTACTAAAAAAATAGGACATGTTTTTTTATTACTCATACAAAATAAAAGGGTATTTTATAATTTTATTTGAAACTATTACTTTGAGTTTTACTTATGAAATATTTTATATAGATTCATGGTGGTACTTATTGGGTGATTTATCACACCCTATATACACCCACTAGGTATATGTGGACCTTTATTTATCTAACTAATGTAAATAAAAATATGAAACTTGTTTTGGTGTTGTACCACAAATAAATTCTTTATATTTTGATTATGCGATGATTAGGTGGTAACCAAGGGTCAAATGGGTATGATTTGTGTGGTATTTTAGGATTCATACTTCTTTTGGGATATATATATCAACCACTTCAACCACTCTCTTATTTTGGTCTATTTTGTATACATCATTTATTGTATCACTTTGTACCCAATTTTAAGAGTTATATTTGGTTATTTTTTTTGAAAACTACTTATTTATTTAGCATGATTTTCAAATGTATGGATACCTTATGTCAGATTCTTGGTTGAAGTATTCTGTTTTATATGCTATAATTAGAGGGTGAAATAATTTTAAATGGTTATTTTTGACACCCTCAGTACTTTTCACCGACCTTTGATGAAATAGAACATGATTCAAGACTTGTGATAGGCTGGCTCAAGTGACATCGTGGGTTCACCTGGGCCGGTTCACTATAGTATTTTTTTGGTCAGACAACATGAAGATGAGAATTTTATAGTATAAATCACAATATTTTTTCCATCAACATGTTAAGGACAAACATTATAAGATCAAGGGGATGATGAAACCATTACCTATACTCATATAAAAATGATAGAAACTAAATATTTATTTATTCATAATTCTAAAAACCTCTAAATGAAATAATTTCATTTGAGTTATGGTCAATAACCTTATAAATTTAGATAACTTCATTTCTATTTGTGATTATTTCTCACTAGATCATCTTATCAATTTAAATATAAAAGAAGAGGCAAGACTACACAGAATACCACTTTCAATTATATATAATGGAGATCAAATTTTTATCTCAGAGTTTTAGAGAAATATTCAATAATTATCATTTAAAAAACTAAACTTTGACACTACTTATCATCCCCAGACTTATGATTAGTCTAAAAGGTCCATTCAAAATTTTAAAGATATGTTGAGATCATGGTTAATAGATTTTAAAGGAGAATTGGATCAACATATTCCATTAGTTACATTCTTATATAACAACAATTTCCACTCAATCATTAAAATGTAGCCATACGAGTCTCTATATGGTAAGAGATACAGAACTATGGCATACTAGGATACAATTTGAGAGAGAATGTTTTTGGGACCTAATATTTCTGAAGAAATGACAAAGAATATTCAAACCATGGAGTGATATTTTAAATAAGCATAAAGTTAATAAAATAGATATGATGATATAAATCAATGATATTTGATTTTTAAGGTTGGAGAAAAATTATTCCTTTGAATATAACCATAAAATAGGGTCATGAGTTTTGTAAAGAAGGGAAATCTAATCCCAAGATTCATCAACCCCTTTGAGATTATGGATTGTGTGGGGACTGTATCTTATTAACTAAAACATCCAAAAAACATCTCATAAGTGAAAAATGTGTCCCATGTATTACTTTTAATGATGTGTATACTAAATATATCACATGTTCTAAAATTAGAGGTTATATAATTAGATCATGATAGAAATTATGTGAAAAAACTGGTGTAGATCTTAGATTATAGAGACAAAGTACTATACAATATGACTACTCACCTAGTTAAGTTCTGTGGTGAAATCATAAGTTTATAAAAATACCATGAGAACCCAAAAATATAATAAGAAAAAAGTACCCTCATCTATTTTCATCTAATTAAATGATTTTTTAGGGTGAAAATTTTTAATGGGGAGAATGTAACTCCCTATATGTTAGCATGTTTTTCATTTTAACAATTTCTATGGGTTGAATAACTTGCCTCACACATAATATTGAACTATGATTTATTTTTTAAAGGGAGTATATTAAAAAAAATTTGAAATAAAAATTAATATTGGAAGAAGGATATATGGAATATAATTATGAAAAATAAAAGTGGAATATAACCATAAGTAAATAAAAAGACAGAAATTTTGAAGTATTCTTCATCACAGTCTCCCATGAAAATCATATCACCAAGTATAACTGTAGAAGTAATGAAAAAATTATAAATATGATAGATATTTTGTGTAATAAATAAAATAATTGGACAAATGATTTTTATAGATGTATGTAGGGATATATATAGAAAATAAAAAGGGTAATGTGACCATTATATGGTTGTTGGATATATATATAGTCATTGAAAATATGCATATCCAATGCGTATATTGATTTTTTTATAATGGGTATATAATATTTCTATATAAGTGAATAATGTTATGAAAATATTATAATTAAAAATTATTATAATTAATTAAGATTTACTAAATAATTAAGGAATGATAATAAATAAAAATATAATCATTCATCTCATTGGAAATTGTTTTTATTCTAAAAAATTGTTTTTAAAAAATGTTATGTATTTTTAATTAAAATTTAAATTTCTCATATTTAGAGTTTAAATTATATAAAATATATCTAATATTTTGAATTAGAGCGTATAAATTTGGTAACAGGTCCAATTTCATTTTTTGGAATAAAAAATCATTTATTGGGATAAATAATGAAATATTTCGGTATATAGATATTTTTTTCAAAATACTGTATATAGTTAAAATGATGTATAAAATTATATAAAATAACAATACATATCAATAATTAATATAATCATGATTTTTTTTCTAATTATGAACCACTTTCCAACCAAAAATGACATTCCTAAACTATTAAGAAATGAGTATTTGAAAATATGCCACTAAAACTCATATATAAAAGATCTATCCTATACCCATTTCAAATCACACTTCTTATTTATATTACACTTAAATATCTTACTAAATTTCATCCTATATAGTTTATTATCATGTTTGGGAACTTCTTGTCTCAATAAAGTATTATAAATATTTCATTACGAAGGAATTTTTTATGAGAAGAAGTGATTCCATTCAAGTAAATAACGAGTTCTTATCTATGTTTATTTATTTAGTTTATCATTATCATTATTATTAAATTTATTTTAGAAATATAATATCATATAATAAATATAATTATACATATTTTAAAATGATATTACAATAATATAATTACATATTCTTACTCAATAATTTATTGTAACATATTCTTTCCTGTGTCGATTTAACCACTTACCGAATGATGTAATACTATTTTCACCATGTTCAACATGGATGTAAATCATAACATAAGTAATATTATTATATGGTATTAAAGAGGAAATATTTTTTTATGATTCAGAAATGGTTATATTAAAATTAAATTATTGAAATAAAATCTTATGGTTATATAAATAATATTAAATAATTTATCATCTACTTATGAACTGTAACACAAACTTCTTTAAAATTAACATGGGTATTTTAAAATAAATCAATAATTATGATTATAGTACCCTATAAATTATATAGATTATAGGATAATGAAAAAGGTAGGATAATTGATACTGTCTTACTAAAGAAAGCATTGAACAATCAAAACTATTAACCTTTGATAATCAAAATAAACAATGAATAATAAATATATATTTAATAAATAAATATAATTAATCAATAAAAAGGAAGTAAATATAAATAAATTTCTAAACTAAATGATTAATAAGTATATTTTGATTATGTATTTATTTAGAGAGTATTCGAGAAAGTTGGGAGTAAAGGTAGGGGGGATTTTCTGCATGTTTCTTTTTAGTTATAATATTTATCTTACATGTATTTATTATTTTTATTTTTTCATGGATATATTCTATATACTTCATCTATTTCATTGATTTATTAATGTTTCTTTCCATTTATTATGACTCAAGTACAAATGTGGAAAGGTAATATCTTTTTATTTCTATTTCTTTCTTTATGTTTCTCACTGGACCTCTTTGCTCCACCTCTTTCTTCTATTTTATTTAAAAACATTCCTTTTAATTTTTTATTATTATGTGATTATTTAAAATAAATTATATTACATTTTCCTTTTATTTTTGAAATAATTTATTTATATATTCATTTTTTATAAAAAACAAGAACAAGAAATGAAAATTATTTTTAATACTAAACTTTTATTTAATTTATTTTCTTTATTTGAAGGGGGTTTCATCCATGTTAATACTCTTTTATATTAAAAACCTTGAGTATTTTTTATTTTAATATTTTAATTGGTGATATAATATCATGGGATTATGAAATTAATTTCTATATATGAGTTATTTTTAACCTTATTTAAAAATTTATGCAACCCATTTTTTTCAAGGTTTAATTAGATATGAATTTGATGTAATTATGATTGTTTTTTATGCTCATATGGAACACATATGTAAGGATATAACTTTATGTGATTGGTTTACTAGAATTATATAGCCCTCAAATGAGTTATGTAATTATTTAAATCTCATTTGATCACAATTATTATGGTATGTGATGAGTGAATCCAAACCAAAATGATTATGGGATGTGGAGAGTAAACCCAATACATTATGGTATGATGGGAATGGTTATTAGCCTTGATCTTTGATATCTCATGACTATATTTTTGACACATCCTTATGTTATTATTTTTTTATGTTTCATGTTTAATATTACATTAGGTATGATTTTTTTATATTATTATCATGTAAATTTATTATGTTTTCATAATAATATGTTTATTTTATTCTCACTCATTTATGATCTTTATTTTAGTCACATGTGTTCCTCTTATTAATATGACTTTTTTATCCCTTACTAAACATCTAAGATCACCTTTTTTCCATTTTACTTATGTAATAAAGAATAATATTATGTATAATATGTCTAAAAGTGAATTATATGTATATATATAATATTATGGAAGAAATGTGTGTTTTATGATTTATTAAGATGAATATGTAGCTAATTTTCAAAGATGATAAACCTTTGGGTTTAGGATTTTGTATTGTAATTGTCAGGTATAATTTATAATTATATAAAATGTTATAAAATATATGAGTCATATATATTGGTTATCTAAAATAAATTCATCTATTTAGACCTAGAATAAAGTGCGATCAATTCACCCACACTCACAAGGAACAAAAATGCTCCCACATCAAGTCTCATGAATTCAATATCCATAGACAACTCAATCTTCTTTTCCTAAAGATTAAAAATAAATTTATGAAACAAATGACCTCATACTAAAAATTTGATATCTTAAAGTATCTATACAACATTATAGAAAGACTCACAATCTTATACATCCTTATTTTATCCAAATAACTCAGGGAGGACCTCATTAAGAGCTTATCTTACTCTAAAAAATTAAATATGAAAGTGGATTCCTAGAAGACATAAAATGTCAATAATATACCCACTAAATGCAATTTAGTCATCTAATTTATAGATTAGGACCATGAAACAACTATTTAAGGGGAATATTAGACACTTATATGTTTTTATAAAGATCAATGTCATCAATATTCATCATACCCTAATGGAAAATGATTCAAAGATTAACTTCATTATATCTCACATTCTATATCATTTGGGATATAAAAAATTTAATATTACAAAGTAAATCTTTATTTTATTTTTCATGAAATCCCACTTTGGGGAAAATCAGAAAACCACATAAGACCAAAACTAAACTGTAGAAATAGACAACAAAAAAACTAAAACAAAACCAAAAATCACTAGATAGGCTTCCCTGCCAGATCTACCTAATACTCCCAAGATAAGTATCTAATATCAATATCTGGGTGTGAGGTGATGAAAACATCTAACTTATTGAAATAAAACTAGTTAACTCCAAAAAATGATTCCATGTCAAACAGAGGTCCGTAATCAAGGAACAAGACATCTATTTGCGAGGTGTACCATGCCATCTCTTCTAAAATGAGAATCTATAGATATCTCCCCTGATTGAGTAAGTCCCACTCCTCTGTTATCAAGGAATCATCCACAAGTCATTCCCTATATATTTATTCATTTATATCCTTCTTGAACTTACTAAAATCCATAATCATCTTTCCATTAAGAATCTTGGATCTCTCATATTATCCTTTCCAACCTTCTAGTGATTCAACCACATTCAAGGGGGTGGAGTCTAAGGAAACTATTGTAGTTAAGGTTACCTAAAAAATTTGGTCCATCACTCCATGGTAAACATCCCTCTTCCTTGCTGATTTAGTCACAATTGGTTTGGAAATTTAGGAGCAGTTTTTTTATTTCTTATTCTTCTTCTTAGTCGAGACTAAAAAGTACCTAGAATCCTGAGAATCTGTTTCCCCTTTCTTCCTTCCTGAATGAAAAAACATTAAAAAATAACATCATCTTCCCAATAATAAGTAGAAGTGTATCCTTCATTAACCCATATTCCATTAGTGGGAATAAATTTTGAAGAAAAATGCATGTCCAACACCTGAACTATTTCAACACCTTCATCTTACTTCTTATTATTTATGGTTCCCACTGATTTTATACCATCATCCTCTTTGGTGCTAAGGACAACCTCTCCTGGGGTCCCAAATCAGTTGGCCAACTGGACCCCTATGTGTACCTCAACTCCTGGTTGTGCATCAGGACATACATTTTCTATTGCCTTATTTTCCTTATTATTGAGGGGTATTAACACCACCCCATGGATGTCACTTAGATTAGAATAACCCATAACTATTAGTACCCTATGTAATGCCATGAACCTAAAATCTCAAAGCTGGTGCATTATCTTATTACATTGGCATGATTATAAGGAATAAAATCCTGAAGGATTGATTAGTTTAACAGTATTGGAAAGCCATATTACATACATGATACCCATAATACATTGGGAAATAGAAATTATAAACATGATACATAATAAAATGAGATAAACTTAATCCTTGAAATATTATTAAAAGATTTATTCTTTATAACATGGAGAAATGAAACATAATAAGGGTGAGCTCAAATTATCAGTAAGGGTAAGTAAACCAGAAGAAATAATGAATCAATAGGAATACATTATCATGGAAAGGTAAATAGATAACACCTTCCATTAAAATAACTAGATAAATAAATATAAATATGGAAAGGTAAGAAATTGAAAATACATGCCATTAAATCAATGAACTGAAAATGAAATTAATCCATAGATATGTTGATGTAAAATCTAATGGATAAATAATAATAATCAAATTCTTAATAAAGGTAATGCTTAATTATCGGACATCATTTTTCCAAGCACTTGATACCTTTTCCACAAAGATATAGTGTAAACTATTTGGATAACTAATTTTTCTCAGGAGACTACCAATGCATTGATGGGCTTTCATTAATCAGTACCCAACTCGTAGGGATTGCCTTAAATGCTCCCTAACCCGTGTATTTCAGGTACAAAGCATTCATAATATATTTAATAAAAAATATTCCTTATCAAATATCCATATTTAATAAATAATATGGATTTATAAATAATACCACAAAGGAGTATAAGTAATAACAACGGTTGTTGACATTAAAACATTCTTGAGGGAAAATAAACTTTAAACATTACAAAGTGTCCCATATCACTTGAAACATTTAAATCAGAGTTCCACATGATTTAAATGAATCTTATAATATCATGTGAATAATTTTATTCATTATATATCATTTAAAAGGGTATTATATACACCAAATAAAAGTGAATTTGTGCATAATAAAAATAAGTCTCAATAGAATGTAAATTGAGACGAAATCCCTTACCTTGAGTTTCCTTTCAGGTGAACATCCTTTAAATTCATGTATAATAAAATTATGTTAATTTTATACTTTATTGAGAAATTTTTTTATTTTTATAATTAATTTTATTTTAATTTTTATTATTTTGTATAAAACTACCTAAAAAATTGTGTTTACATTGGGTGTTTTGACCAAATTCAGTTTATGTATCAAAAATGACTTCGTTAGGTCAACTATGGTCAAAGGGGTCATTATATAACATCTCTAGAAAAATAATAACAACATAATTATCATATTTATACACCAATTATAATTTTATAAACAATAATTAAATATGGTTATGAAAAATGAATCAATGTTACAATTATGAATACGGTAGGTCGTATATACGCATTAATAACGTTCTATTTATCAATAATCATTATGGAAAGTAGGTAAGTAGAGTAATATATTTAAATAATGATAATAATATCATAAATAAAATATTATTTAATCATATATACTTAAATATATAATTATTTTTATGTAAAAGAAATCATATCAATTCGAGGAGGCGGTAGTCCACACATCCATGAAAGACATTATCATTTTTTAAGTTTGTGAAAGGGTAATAATGAAAATGATATATATATATATATATATAGTATTTTATGGAAAGGTAATTATTTATTGAATATAATAGAGTATTTTTTATTTAACATATTTTTAATTTAAACCATCCTTTATACCTTCCATGTATAGTGTGAACATATCACATCGTTTTGAGGGGGCAGTAGTCCCCACATCCTCAAATGATGTTATCATATTAACGTAAAATAGAAAGTAATAAAGGTATGTTTAATAAAAGTATTTTAGAAGTATAAAGAAATAATAAATATCATATATATCATATATTAACTTAGTGTCCATCATAATGACCACCAAGAGAGGTGGTAAGGAGAAAATAAACAATCATTGTTCCGTGAGGCAGTAGCTCGCCGTACACTGAAGAAACATGTTTATTACCCATTAGATGAAGGTGTGTGTAAGTGTAATTCAAAAACATTACATAAAAACATGATAGTATATTTTGGATATTGTTGTTGTTATATAATAATGGAATAAATATATTTTATAAAGATAATGGAAATTAAACTAGAGAGATTGAGAGAAGATGTTACCACTTAATCGGGTAACTTCTTTTTGTTTGTACCAAAAGAATTCCTTGGAATGATTTTTAAAAAAAGGGAGGATTCATGGTGGAAGGGAAGGATATTGGTAATATATTTGGTAATATATTTTCTGAAATTAAGTGTTTTGATAGGTTTGAGGAATAGGGTGATGTGGGGGCCTTTTATAGGGAAAGAAAAGTACTCACTTGGAAATTTTGGAAACAAGTTAGTTGTACACATGTTATTACCTAAAAAAAGTCATAAGAAACCAAAAAACTCTATAATGGAAGGTTTATGGAATAATTATGACCATAAATGGGTTTTGTACTATTGGATAGGTCATTTGGTCCCTTAAGTTAAAGGTTTAGTCCTTAATTAAGCTTAAATTCTCCTTAAAAATTCTAATTAATTTTAATCACTCTCACTAATAGTTTTGGTAAAAATAAAAATTTTCATTATTAGAAATTAGAAATTATTATTATTACAAATACTGAATCAATTTTATAAATTACAATCATATAAGTGTCATAAATGAATTTAAAATTCACCCTGTAGGCAGGACGACAATGCAAGTTTTTAAAGTAAAAACATCTGAAAGTGCTATGTTTTTTAATCAATTTTAAATTGAAATTGATTCCAATGAAATAAATTGTATTAATTGATAAAAATATGACCTAATTAAAATTTAAAACTAATTAAAAATATAATTTAACCTTATAAATAAATTGGATGAAAAAGCAGTTTTGAACTAAAATTCATTAGTTTTAACTATTCATTAAAAAAATGAAATGTTTAATAAAAATATAAAAAATTCACCCTAACATAATTATTATGTTTCTATTTAAAATATTAATTTTATTTTAAAATATTAAATCAATTAATGTTCCAAAATTTAGATTTAAAATGGGTTCTCCATTAAAAGGCGGTAAAATTGCCTTTACAAAATATAGGTTTTGTTTTGTGTGAAATAGAGTTTTCTCTTATCTTATTCTTATAAAAATGAATGGATGAATATAAAAAATATTTTATTTAATATATAACATATATATTTCATTAAAATCATTAACTAATTGTAATTAATTATGTTTATTAAGATACAACTCCTTTGGAAGCATAAAAATAATAATATTTCTTTTTATATCCGATTGGTTTTTATTTTTATTTATAATTAATTGGTAACCAATGAAGTCATTTTATATTTATATAAACCATAAATTTTAATAAGTTATTTAATAATATTAATAACCGCTAACATAACGGATAGGTTATATCATATTATATTAAATAATAATATTATAATAATATATTGTTTTTTGGTGAAACTTGGTATTACGTGTAATGCAAGATATTGTGGAAGGTCACTATTGCATGTAACAAAAACTATAAAGGAAGGTCAGTATTGAGTGTAACATAAGATATCAAGGAAGGCATCTCTTGCATGTAATGCAAGATAACTTGATTTTGAGTGCATTACAAGCTATGAAATATATTAGATTTATTTAAGATAGTAAATATATTTTGAAGTATTGCAATATTATCTCCCCTTATGCACTTGATGTCATGTGTCATGCATGATATTGAATATAAGGTTATTATTTTATAATTTTAGGGTGTTAAATTCTCCCCACCTTAATTAAATTTCATCCTCACAATTTATACTTTCACTCAGTGATAGAGGGATTGTAAATAAACTATTTTTGAAAGTACCACTTAATAAAAAGAGTTAATACCACATCTTCTTAATAAGATATAAAGGAAAGTAAAAAGGTCACGTAACTAGGTTCCCTAATAATATAACATAGGTGGGGAATAGAAACATAGATATGGAAGAAAAATTCCAACAATCAAGTTATGATAGAGAGTGTTAGAGAACATGTTCAAATTAAAGTTATTGACCACAAAACCGTAAAACATAGGTGTGAATAAAAGTCATTGATATCATAAAAATTATGAAATTTGACAACATTTTTGTTTCAAAACCATTTTTTTATAAGTTAAATTTTTATTTCACTCTGTAAGAATATATGAAAATATAATTTTTGATAAACATAATCTTTTCCTTTTATTACACGTTGATCTATTTCTAATTTATCTCTTAGCACATGATGTATCATATGGTGAAGTAATACATTAAACTATAAAATATCATCCAATTATCATCTTAAACCATTATATAAATAGTTAATTTTTCCAACATATTATGATTCAATCACTTCTGAAGTAGAGTCATTGAATTTCCAAAATGAACTTATCATTAGTCGTTAATCAACATGAAGTAGCTCTAAATTTTCACATTCTAAACATGTGAATAACTTCATCATATATCCTCTTAAAATACGATAATAACTCAAATTACCATGAATTATTACTTATTACTAATGTAAAAAACATGTTATTGGATATATTTCTTAAATACAAAAGTATTTTAAAATACATCAATGATATCATAGACCACTTGTTGTCAAGTCATCAATTAGTTCCAAGGTAGTTAGAACATATCCAAATAAATCACTTCTTTATTAGTATCTCAAAATAAAGAACATATTAAGGATTTTATTTCCCTCAATCACATGTTTTTTGAAACTTTTAACTTTTTACTTAGTACCTTTTCTTGGTACCATTCAGTATATGATTCTCAAATCCTTAATGAAAAAGTACTACAGTAAAGTCCTTACATATTTCATAAATTATATGATGATAATATCATAAAAAAATAATTTTAAAATATATTTCATAGATCCAAATATATTTGTACATTAATCATTCCACTTTGGTTGTTTCAATAGAATATTCTTGACCTTGATCCCTTAGCTTCTTCTAAGGTATATTCTTTTTATTCTTGGGGAATTTTTTTGCATAGTGTTCCATATCCTTATAGTTGTAACACCTAATAACAGTTTTTTACTTATTTCCTTTGCATTCTTTTGTTTGGTGACCCCTTTCTCCACACTTATAACGAACTCCCAATCCTTTAAAGCATTTACTTGGGGTGATTATTTCCATAATCATCACATTTTGGAAAATTATTATTTCCCTTCATCTTCTTTGAGTAATTACCTTTTTCATGGTGTTAAGAAGACCTACTGTTCTCTTGATTTCCCTTGAATCCATAGGACTTGGAGAATTATTTCTCTATATTGATAGCATATAAAACTATTTCATCGTATGAAGAAATTTTTTGAGACACTAGTACCCTTTAGAGACTTGAATTAAGTCCTTCAAAGAAGAGGTCAATATGGCACTGCGCATTGTGTATATAATCTATAACATACCTAGATAAACTTATAAAGGTTTCTTTATAATCTATAACACTCTCTTTATCCTTTTTATTTAATCCAAGTAACTTCCTCTTCAACTTAATTTGTTAATTATGAGGGAAGTATTTATCAAAGAATATATCCTTAAACAATCTCCATTCCATGATTTCTCTTTCTTCTTCATCCCTAGTATTATGGATCATGGAACACTATTGATCAACATAACCTTATAGATAATAGACCACAAGTTTGACCTTTTCCTTTTTATTGCATTCCAAGTCCATAAATATCTTCTCTAAATAATTAATCCATTGATTAGATACAATGGAATTAATAGTCTCACTAAAATATGGGGGCTTCTTCTGCATAAAGTGATTCATCATAGGAGATTATCTCCATGGAATAGGTTTCTCCATTTATGAAAGGTTGTTTTTCATAACCTAAATAAGATTCCCTAATATATCCATAACTTGCTCAGATCCAATAATAGATATATTTATTTCCTCAGTAGGGAAATCTCTACATTCTCCACTAGTACTGATACCATTCTTCCTTCTAGGAACCATTTCTAAACAATGTCATACACTGTATTATCTCATAAATTTGTGAAATTCGTATGACTCTAAATACAATATAAAACATAACATAAATTTACGCATCATTAATCCTAGAATCATAAACTTTGGTTAATTTGGGGACATCCTTGCTTTTAAATCCTTAATAATGGTAGGTAAATAAAATGAATACTATACTAAGTATATCCCCCATGAGTGTAAAATTAGGTGTGTAGAAATTCCCATTTTCATGTACCAGGTTACCCTGAATTAGGCCAGGAACACATTGTTGGAGTTATTACTCCTAGGTACATGTGTTTCAGAACCACATTCGCTTGTAGTATCTAGACAAGGATGCATTACTAGGAATACCCACAAAATCACTACCTTACCAACATTCTAGCATGTTCTTATATACTTATCATTAATGTCTATATAGGGTTGTGCTACCTAATCTAAGTTTTCTAAATCTAATTTCCATGGTTTCTGCTAAACTTCCTTTAATACCAACTGTAACACCCCGACCCCAGAATCTTGGAGCCGGTGCATTATCTTATTACATTGGCATGATTTCAAGGAATCAAATCCTAAAGGATTGATCAGTTTAGTAGTATTGTAAATCTAGATTACATACATGATACCCATAATACATTGGGAAATATAAATTATAAACATAATACATAATAAAATGAAATAAACTGCATCCTTGAAATATTATTCAAATATTTTTTCTTCCTAACATGTAGAAATGAAATATAATAATGGTGATCTCAAATGATCAGTAAGGGTAAGTAAATAAAAATAAATAATGAATAAATAGAAATAAATTAACATGTAAAGGTAAATATATGATAAAAAATTCCATTAAAATTACTAGATAAGGAAATATCAATATGGAAAGGTAAGAATCTAAAAACACATTACATTAAATAAATGAACTGAAAATGAAATACATCCATATATATATATAGACAAAAAATATCATGGATAAATAATAATACTCAAATTATCAATAAAGGAAATACTTAATTATCAGACATCATAATTCCGAGGTACATGATACCATTACTGTTAAGATATAGTTTAAACTATATGACCAACTAATTCGTCTCATGAGACTACCGATGCATCGAGGGGTTTGCATCAAACAGTCCCCAACATGAAGGTCTTGACTTAAAAGATCACCAACCCATGATATATCATGTAAAAGGGTAGTATGTACACCAAATAAAGTGAATTGGCGTATAACAAAAATAAGTCTCAATGGAATGTAAATTGAGATTAAATCCCTTACCTTGTGTTTCCTTTTAGGTGAACATCCTTTAACTTATTGTATAATAAACCTATGATAATTTTATAATTTCTTGAGAAAATTTTTCAGGTTTATCGTTACTTTTATTTCACTTTGTACTATGTTTTATACAACTACTTAAACAATTATGTTTACATCGGGTGTTTTGACCAAATTCAGTTTATGTGTCAAAAAAGACTTTGGTAGGTAAACTATGGTCAAAGGGATCATTATATAACATCTATAGAATAATAATAATTACACAATTATCATATTTATATATAAATTATACTTTTATAAACAATCATTAAATATGGTTATGAAAAATGAATCAATGTTACAATCATGGAGACGGTAGGCCGTACGTACACATGAGTAACATTCTCATTTTCAATGTTCTTTATGGAAAGAAGGTAAGTTGAGTAATATCCTTATAGAATGATAATTTTTTCACATATACCATATTATTTAATCATATATAATTATATATATAATTATTATTATGTAAAAGTAATCACATCATGTTGGGGAGGTGGTAGTCCACACGTCCACGAACGATGTTATCACTTTTTAAGTGTGTGAAAGGGAAATAATGAAAATGATATATATATATGTATAGTATATTTATTGAAATGTAATTATGTAATAAATATCATATAGGGGTTTTTATGTCACATATTTTTAATTTAAACCATACTTTATACCTTCCATGTATAGTGTGAATGAATTACATCACTTTTAGGGGGCGATAGTCCACACTTCCTCAAACAATGTTATCGTATTAACGTAAAATGGAAAGTATTAAAGGTATATGTAATAAAAGTATTAAAGAAGTATAAATAAATAATAAATATCATATATATCATATATAAATATAGTGTTCATCATAATGGCCTCTATGAGATGTGGTAAGGGAAAAATGAACAATCATCGTTTCGTGAGGTAGTAGTTTGCTGTAAACAGAAATAGTATGTTCATTTCTTATTAGATGGAGGTATGTATAAGTGTAAGTAAAACCATTTACATAACAACATCATATTACATTTAGGATATTTTTTTGTTATATAATTAGGAAATAAATATATTTCAGGGGGATGGATAATATAAATAAAATTAGAGAGCTTGAGAGAATACGTTACCTCTTAATAGGGTAACTTCTATTGGTTTTCACCAAAAGGCTTCCTTGGAAGGATTTCTACCCAAAGGAAGGATCCAAGGTCGAGTGGAAGGATTTTGGTAATATATGTGGGAAGATATTTTCATAACCTAAGTGGTTTGAGATGTATGAGGAATAGGGAGATATGGTGGCCTTTTATAGGGAAGGAAAGGGACTCACTTAAATTTTTTGGAAATAAGTTAGGTGTACATATTTTATTACCTAAAAAAAGTCATAAAAAACCAAAAAAACTCAATAATTTAAGGTTTATGGCCGAATTATGACCATAAAATGGGTTTTGGAATAGTGACTAGGTCATTTTCTCCCTTAAGATAAAGGTTTAGTCCTTTATTAAGCTTAATTTTGCCTTAATAATTGTAATTAATTTCAATCAATTTCACAAATATTTTTTGTCAAAAAAAATGGTCTTATTAGAAACTATAAATTATTTTGATTCCAAATATGTAATCCATTTTTACAAATTAAAATCATATATGTTTCAAAAATTAATTTAAAATCCATCCCACAGGTGGGACAACAATGCAGGGTTTTAAAGTAAAAACATCCAAAAGTTTGCTATGTTTTTTTTAATAAATTTCAAAGTGAAATTGATTATAATTACATAAATTGTATTAATTGATAAAAATATGACCTAATTAAACTTTAAAACTAATTAAAAATATAATTTAACCTTATAAATAAATTAAATGAAAAATCATTTTTGAACTAAATTTCATTATTTTTAACTATTCATTAAAAAATAAAATGTTTCATAAAAATATAAAAAATTCAACCTAAAATAATTATTATGTTTTAATTTAAAATATTAAGTTTATTTTTACATATTAAATCAATTAAAGTGTCAAAATTCAGATTTAAAATGGGTTATCCATTAAAAGGTGGTAAAATTGCCTTTATAAAAATATAAGTTTTTATATGTGAAATAGAGTTTGTTCATATATTATTAATATCAAACCTTATGGATGAATATAAAAAATATTTTATTGAATATATAACATATATATTTCATTAAAATCATTAAATAATTATAATTAATTATGTTTATTAAGATATAACTCCTTTGGAGGCATACAAATAAGAAAATTACTTTCATATCTGATTGGTTTTTATTTTTGTTTCTAATTAATTGGTAACCAATGAATTAATTTTATATTTATATAAACCATAAATTTTAATAATTTTTTTAATAATATTCATAACTACTAACATAACATCTATGTTATATCATATTATATTAAATAATAATATTTTAATAATACATTATTATTTGGTGAAACTCAGTATTTTTTGTAATGAAAGCTATCATGGAAGGTCTCTCTTGTGTGTAATTCAAGCTATAAAGAAAGGTCACTCTTGCATGTAACACAATATATTGAGAAATGTTTCTATTGCATGTAATTTAAGATAACTCGGTTTTGTGTGCATTAAAAGCTATGTAATATATTATATTTATTTAAGATAGTAAATATATTTTAAAGTATTGTGGTATTATATCCCCTTACGCACTTGGTGTTGTGTGTCATGCATGCTATTGAATATAAGGTTATTATATTAAAATATCAGGGTATTAAACCCTATAAAAAACTATAGTATTCCATTTACAGTTCTTGTATTATCCTAATCATTCTTTCCTCCCATGTTTGATAGAAAACCTGCCAAAATTCCAGACACGCTAGTCTCCCCTTGATCATGCTAAGAAGTCGTCCTATCTATGGTGATGGGTATATCTTGGAGGTATGAATCATCAAAACAAAAAGGTTCCCTAACCTCCTGTTTAGGGACCAATATCTCACTGATCACCACCCCACTCTCTTAGAGATTTCTACCCACTAGTTTCAGGTTGGGGTCTTCACATCAGCCAAAATGGAGATTAGGTTGTAAATAAACTAGAGGAGGATTGAAATTCGGTTAAGAATAACCCGAGGCATCCCCAAACTCACTGAAAGTTCAACCCCACCCCACTTACTCTATCTGAGGCATGTCCAATATCTTTCTAAAGATATCCCTATATTAATCAACTAAATCAGGTCCTTGGCGGTAATAGTTTCCACATAAAGGAAGAAGTGATTTGTAAATTACCAGTGGTTTAAAAATATATTCCCTTACAATACTTATCTAAATGAAATTAGGAAGATGTTTTTATAAGTTAGTTTCCACACAAAAGCAATCATAAGAAGGATGATATAGCGACGTCAAACGTAGATACGAGCATAGGAATCTACTGTATGTGTTCCCAACCAGTCTCAAAAATAGCATGATTTTAAAAGGTAAGGGGTAGGCCTAGAAGGTGTACCCACACTGTAGCCGAAGATGGATCCCGACCCATGTGATAATCAATCAACCATCAAAATAAAAGGAATGAAAAAACTAAAAAACCTATATTGACATGATCATACCCTTAAAAAATATCCCCCCTTTAAATGGTAGTAAGAAATTATTTGAATCCATATGACCAATCAATGATAAGTTCTTCAAAACCCAAATTGACCTTACATATAGTGAGAAGTCTTGGAAATATGGGAATCTACGACTGAAGTGAGCAACCAGTGCCAAGCCATGCCGATTTTAAGTGATGGAAAATTAAAAGGAGGTGATATCTACCACTAGAAGACCCTCTGAGAGACCAGGAACCTTTGGGCCTAACTCAATGGTCGGAATATCTGAGAACTGAGTACGAGGAGGAAGAAAATCAAGAATTTAATATGGATCTATTATTTTTGATGATTTAGAGTTGAAAAAAATTCAACAAAAAACCCTTTGGAAAGATCAAATTGAAAACCCAATTTGGGTATTTGGTGTCCGACTTTGAGTTAATGGTGTTTTTTCATGAAAACACATTCAATTATCTACTTTGAATACCAAAGATTCATTTTTAACGTCTTCATATGATCAATTCATAAATAATTCTGTTAATGAAAAAATATAGTTGATTTATAGTGATAGTTTCTCTTTTAACTCATGTAAATCTCAATACATTGACATGGGATACTATAAAAGGGAGGGGGAATATGACACATATGTAAGGGATAACACAATTGGTGACCCAAAATGGATTATAGACCAAACCTATCAATTTTATAAATGATGTGAAAGAGTGTTTCCTAGCCCATATCCATCTTATTTAAGTAATAAAATTATATTTAGGAAGTCATTGTGTCCTTTCAACTAAATATAAAGATCCATAAATTAACTTTATCTCATATAACAAACAAATAGTTATGTTCCTTAGATCATCCCAATCTATAAAAGAAAAAAATAATCCTACATGAGCTATGAACATTGATATTAGATTTGATTATTTTATTAAAATGCATTCTTGATTGATACTCAGTCAATACAACCAATAAATTTTAATGAAATAAGGGCGTATCTTCGGAAAATGACACATGGTATGGGTTCCTCTATCACCATCCACATGGAATTAGTAGGGGTTGGAGAACATTTTTCCATAATTGATGAGTGTGATCCAGAAAAATATAATGAAATTATTGTAAAATATTTTGAATATCCCTAGGTTGATCTATCTACCTCTCTTATTGTTGATGTAAAATATCACGGGGATGCCTTGCTTTCATTCCAAGAAGGTGTTTCGATCGCAATTAACATGCTCAATCAGGTGAATCTGGGTATTATAGAAGACCCATGTCCTATGCTAATCAATGTTTCCTTGAATCATGATGTGAAGGAGTAGTACATTTCATTCCTCAAGTAACAAAAAGATTTATTTTCATAGAGTTTCACTAAAATTACAAGATTGGATCCCTAAGGGGCCATTCATCACATGTATTTGAAATCTAACTATTTTGGTTATAAAATGGTGACAATAATTATACACCCAATTTTAGTCTATAATCAATTTTTTTTATAAAAAGTAAAGATCCAAAAATGGATAAATTAAAGTGACCTATAATGATAAAGGACGAGAGAGTTACCAACCAAAATGGTTTTACGTTATAGGGTAAGGGAACTTAGATTAGAGTATACTCTAAATAACTTATTTAGGTCTCAATTATTAGCTATAAGGTCTGACACCATGTTTCCTTCACAACAGATGTGTTATATTTATACACTCTAGCCTAAAATATTTTTTCTATATTCAATTAGAATGTAAAAAATTCTCTAATTAGGTGGATCTTGAATACATATAAAAGAGACCATCAATATATAATCCTTTTCAATAGTAGATAATGTAATATAATGTTCTCTATATAGGGAGACGCCACTAAAAATATCCTTTGACTCTTCTATGAGAAAATTACCTATACCAAAATAAACATTCAATACAAGGTGAAATAATCCCCTATAATCACAAACGATTCCTTAGCCTTTAGTTTCTCCATGCATGCATGCTCAATCTGTATTATGTTTAAATAAATTAATAGAACAATTATAGTAAACCAATTTACTTTAGTTGTACTTTCCCATTATTAGTTAGGGAGGAAATATAATGGGTGGAATAATATATAAAGTTGGGGATATATCATATCCTTTTATGGGAGGGACCAAATAATTAATTTATCAAGAATATGAGGTTTCTTATTTTCATTACTGATAAAGGAGGAATTGTGTTTATCGGTGTTTCTGGAAACATAAATGGACTATAAATAGAGGGAGGGTGAATTACATTGAATAAATCATTAATAAATTGGTCAAAAATATAAATATTGTGAAAAATTCCATGGTAGTCACCAAGGATAATCCAGATAAACCGATCTCATTCCCCTATGAGATGTAAATGAGTTTTATTATCCATTATTGGATTATTAATTTTTTTTGAATATAAGGATATTAACTTTTGTTGAATACTATTATCAGTGGGTAATGCACCAAATCAATTTTCCATAAAAAGGATTATTATTTATAAGGTTGATAACCATCCCATAGGGCCTTATCCTAATGGTCTGAGACCTAGTGATATCGGTTGATCTAATAGAATTCATTAGTATTGATATAGTCAGACCCTACTTGGGTGAAGAAACAATATAAATCCACATATATGAGGGAGATACCATTGAAAACCTCATGCTAGTCTATTTCTATAACCACATTAGATAATATAGATAAATCCTTTTCCAAGTTTAAGGTGGTGTATGGGTTTGGGGGTGAATGACCTTCTCCTGGACAATGACCTTAATAACATTCCTATAATTGTTTTTGATGAAGCAATAACATAATTATTTTTGATTAATCAAATTATAGGAAATTTTTGATTATATAGAGTTCATGGAATTTATGAGGTTTATTATATTAATTCCTCCCACTTCTAGTGATTTAGACAAGTGTTTCCTACCGACTTAATGAATGTTCCCCTCACTTTATGCATCCTATAAGAATCTATTGAAAGACTTATCAATGTTATATGAAATGTTTTTAGTAACTTTGATAACCATGAGTATATGAATGGGTATTGAGGCTATGATGTGGTTGATAAGAGTGAGTCTACTAGAAAATAATAAAATGTGGTTATACCAGTTGTTTATACATTAATTTTTTTTGAGAACCATATCTTTAAATTGATATTTTTGGATTCTACCTATCGATAAGGGTGCACCCAGGTATTTCATGGGAAATTTTCCCTTAAAGATGATATGTTAATTCTCAATAATTATGGAATTAATTACTAGGAATTTATAGAATAAGTAGAAAGGAATTTTTGATTGGTTAAATTTTTGTCCACTATAACTTTCATAGACTTATATAATCTATTTGAACATTTTTATAGACTTCTTGGTTCCATTCCAGAATAATAGTGTATCATCTAAAAATAACGATGGGTTATACCTATATCCCAATACCTTCCATGGAAGGGTTGAAAACCTCTATAAAGAATAAATTTACAGGGGTTCATTCTTAATGTATCTTACACCACAAAAAAAAAAATATTACAAGAGAGAGGATCACCTTATCTCAAACAGTGGGTTTATTTGAAAAACATAAAGATTCATACCTGTGAGGTTATAATATATCCAAGGGGATGAGTATAATATAAAGAAAATACCACATTATCATATTCAGAAACCATATAAACACATAATATTAATGATGAAGTTTCATTCAAGATCATCATAGGAATTTTTGGTATCTAATATCACTATAATGTTGCTACCAATAACCTACCTACCAAGATCCATTCCCATCTCTCACACTACCCCAATAGATCATTGGATACTACAATATTTGATAAACTCATGTTGTTCCATAGGGACAATAATAATAAGGAAAACATATAGTCAATCATTTTATATCCTATACAATATCCTATAAGGGAAATTACCCATGATGATAGGTTGAAAACTATAATGACCCAAACATTACGTACATGAATATTTCATCTTTTTAGATGAATATTCATTACATTATACAAATTCATGACTAATAATTATAATAGTTTAGTGACTTTTTAAACTTGGAATACATTCATATAACTTGTGAAAGATATTCAACATCTCCAATAAAGATCTTCCCCTTAGTAATCCTACTTAAAATATTTCTTTATAACATGAGGAATGGAAACATAAGAAAGGGTGATATTAGATGCTCAGTAAGGGTAAATAAACAACACATGAACATAATAATGTAAAAACATGAACATAACTATTGAAAAATCATACCATGTATAACATATATCAAAATTATGCGTCATGGAACAAATCTTGGTAATTTTTAAGGCATAAATTATAAAAGAACATGATCCATGAGAAAATAGAATTGGAATAAAACACGGAATTGTGGAAAAAACATAATCATAAAAAATAATTTCCATATTAGCCAAGGCTCATTGTAAATACCATAATATTGGAAAAATTCCATGACTGAATCGGGCTTACTTGTCATTCTGGCTTTGTATTACTGAACCAAATTTAACTACCGTTCCATCCATGTATTACTGAACTGAAATTACATGCTGTTATAGTCATATATATCACATGAGATATAAATATTTACCGAATTCATTGGAGGTAGATATAGGTCTCACCCATCTCATAATGAAATCATTCTTATGTGTACCACAAAAATATAAAACATTCATCATAGCATAACCCAAGGAATAAAATTGGTTTCTTAAATATCATTCCATCACAATCCATATAAAAAAATGGATTTCATAAGTAGAATTACATCATAAACACAAAAAAAACATATCAATAATAGGTATAGAAACATAAACCTATTTAAATAATGTCATCTTAGATATAAAATATTTTTGATAAAACACTTGCTATTAATTTTTGAGGAAAATATCCTTTCTTTTTAAAAAAAATTTCTTTTCTCAAAATTCCATGCAATTTTAAAAGAAAATAATTTATTTTAAAATAAACTTGAAATATTTTAGAGTAATTTTCATGGAAATAAGGTATTATGAAGATGTAAAAATCCATTCATGCTGTATAAGTTAAAAAAATTATTCTCGTACTCTTTCTAAAAAAGTCAAAAAACACCTCATATGAAAAATGAAAGAAATATTCCTTCCATAAAATTTAATAAAAATTAAACAATGGGTAAAATTGACTTTAAAAAATAGTAGAATAATATAAATAATATTATATATATTTTGAAAATATAGACGTGTATGATAAATATACCCCAATAAATACTTATATATAAACAATCTCGAATAATAATGAGATTGAGAAATTATACCTTACCTTAGGTATGCTATCATTTATATGTATATGAACCTCTTGTATAATGATTTAAATGATGTAATTGAATTATTATGGAATCATATTAATTTTTATGATATCATATATGATCATATTATCATTCATTTGTTAATAATATTTCATTGTTACTCGTTATTCGGGTATTAACTGCTTTATGTTCTTATGCATGTTTTGTCAAATAAGTTCTGGTTATCCTTCTTAGGTAATAGTTATATAATTAAGAATGATATTAACGTACTATATACCACATTTATTCATTATTTAAATTTATATAATCATTCTTTAATGGATATTTTGTAGAATGAATCACATCGCATTGTGGAGACGGTAGGTCGTACATACAAACGAGCGACGATATCATTCTGATAATTGTGAAATAGTGTGAAAGTGGATGGTATATATGTTGTTTAAAAATCCAAATAATGTTATAATAATCATATATAGTTATTATTTACATCATTATATCCATCCAAGTAAGGTGGTGATGAAAAACAGATTACACCACAGTGTGGAGACGGTAAGCCGTACGTACACATGCATGGTGATTTCATTTTTCATAGGATGGATAGAAAAAAGAATATGGTTGTTAAATAACCATAATAATATATCATAATATAATCTATACTGGATTTATTACTTTATAATGGAAACAACTCATGAATATGAAGTAGAAGAAGAAATAATTTGAAAGTATCCGTAAAGGAGATTGCCTCTTCTTTGACATGCTTCCTCTAAATCTCCTCTTAGAACACAAGAGTTGGTATTTTAAGAAGTCAATAACCTCTAGAATATAACTAGGGAAGTTTATAAGGTAAATGGGTAGGGTATTTAAGATCTTGAATGCTCAAAGTGAAGTGAAATTGTGAGGGAGGATGCACCCTTTTATAATTGAGGTGGGGCACATTTGGAATCCCCAATAATATTAATTTATAATAAAATAAAACCACATGAAAAAACCACAAAAATGTAATATTTTAAAATATTTGATGATATAAGGTTGTAATATCATCAACCAATAAATTTTAGACAAGTTTTTATGTCTATTTAAACCTTATCATTTTAATTTAACACTTAATTATTCTATTTCATTTTAACAAGGGTAACAATTATTTCAATATTAATAGGGACACATATTTACTTATTGGATATAAATTAAATCATAAATAAATAATTTCGATAATTATATACCATAAAATAATTATTATATATTTTTTAAAATTATTATTATTTTTAAATAATTTAATAAAACATTATTTCGATAAACAAGCAATAGTGTCAATTTTGACACAATTCAATTCATTGTTTTTTAAAAATATCAAGATAAGATTTCATCCTATAAAAAAATATTTTATTAAATCCCAATGGGGTCAAGGTAATATATAAAATTAATTTTATATATTAATTACCCTAAATTATATTTATTTTAATATTTTTAATAACATTTAATTTTATATTTCCCTTAATAAAATTATTACAACATTAGTATTGTGTAATTATTTAAAACACATATTTGTTGAATAGAAATTACAAATAAAATACAATTATAAAGATAAATATACTATATTTCATAGGAATATATTTAGTCAAATTTATCTTCTGGAAAATTCAACATTTAAAATTTTATACTTATTAAATTATGAATGTGACAACTTTAACATCAATTTAAATAAAATAATATAAGTATCATAATCTCTTCTATAAGGATTCAAATGGTCCATAACTCAACCCTTGGATTATTATAGTTGATATATACTCGAAAAATAATATCTGGTCAAGTGTTTTTATCTTTTAATGGTTATTATCATTTTAATAAAAATTATTTTATTGATTTTTCATCAATTAAATAATTTCTACATCATCAATGTATAAGCCTTTAAAGTAATTATTTATTTAATAAAAATTACAAATAAATTATCATGATAAATAAAAAAAATTATCTTTAAAATGATAATTTATAATATAAATTATCTTCTATATAAACTTATTTTAAAAATGATAAAGTTATTAAAATTTGAGTAATACATATTTAACTGTTCTTTAAATAAAATATATTAAATGTCCAAATCTCATCCAAGTGGCTTCCAAATGGTATCATCTCAACAAAAGGATGGTTTAGGTATAAAATAACTCATATAATAATATTAGTATTGGTGTTAAGCTAATTTTATCTTATTATATTTACCCTTAATTACTCAATTTACCATTTTATTGTATTAATAAAAATTACTAAAGTTACAATTCATAATGCCCAAAAATAAAATAATTATATTAAAATAATTTGGACCTACTGATTCCAAATATGGAATCCATTTTCAAAAATTCAAAACACAGAAGTTGCATTAAATAATTTAAAATTAATATCATTGTCGGAATGAAAAACAAGTTTTAAAAGTTAAAACATTTCAAAAGATTAAAATGTTTTTACATCAAAATTCATTGTAAAATTAATTCTAATGAAATAAATAATATTTAATGATAAAAATATATTATATTTATATTTTAAAACCATTAAATAATATAATTTAACCATTTAAATTATTTTCATGAAAAAAGTTTTTTTCAATTAACATTTAGTGTACTTTTACTATTCATCAAAACTCAAAACTTATCAAAAAATATAAAAAATTCATCCAAAGTAAATTTTTATATCATTATTCCAAATAATAATTTTATTTTGTTAAATAGAATATATAAAAGTGTCAAAAACTTTATTTAAAATGGGTGCTCCATCAAAAGGTGGCAAAACTGCATTTTTTTGAAAATTACTTCTTTTATCTGAAAAATTGAATTTGTTTGTATATATTGTCTAGAAAACATATAAGATAAATTTTAAAAATTATATTTAATATATTAAACATATATTTCATTAATAAAATCCATCAAGAGTGATTTTATCATTTTATAAACTCACTTATTTTCATGTAAATAGTTTTTTAGAATAAAGTTAATACTGTTCACACCCACCATTATAATGATTAGGGTTTAAGGTAACATAATAATATTTAGTTGTTCACTTATACTTGGTCTTGTGTGAAATTAATTATACCAAAATAACTTGAAATTGTGTGTATAAAAATCCAAGAATATCATTGCATATACCACAAGCTAAGCCGGTGTTGTGTATTGCGCAAGCTTATCTTGGTGTAGTGTACAACATAAGACATAAAAAAAAATAACAAAAACCATCTCATAAAAATCTCTGGGTGTTAAAAAAATACTGGAAAGAGTTTATGTGTTTGAAATTATTAAAGAGAATGAGTGAGGTGGAACATGCATCTCTAGGTAGAGACTTACCTTTAAAGTAATCCTGGATTTCATTTGTAAGATCCTTCTTGACAGTTTCCCACAAAACTATGTAAAAGGAACCTGTGATCCCATCTTCCCCATGGGAACTTTATTGGTTCATACCTTTGGTGAGGATGGAATTAAGAATACTGTTGTTATAAGAATTCATAGATATAAGAATACCCTTGAAGAAAAATGTCATCTTCCCATACTCTAGGATAACAATAGGTCTTTAGTTGTATAACTATAAGTATGTAAGATAAGTATTCCACTATGATAGGCCCTATTATGATTATTTCACTAAAACAACTATCATATTTGATTTTAAGATTTATATTAGCCATAAATTTTATCTCTTTGATCCACTTATGAAAAAAATCTAGAGTTCATGCCCCCTCTTTGCACCATAGTCTTCTGGACCTTTATCTAGTTGATCTTTTCTCCTCTGAGAGCCTTTTTTATATGATCTTTTTATTTTCTTCTAGTGACAGAAAAATATTTTCTTACTATTTTTCATACAGGTTATCATCAATATCAAGAATTTTTCTTTCTGGATCCTCAGTGTTGATATAAAGACCCAAACATAATTATCTCATAATTACATGATTTATAGAAAATATTTTATTACTTAAACTCCCATAATCTTTTTGGTTTAGGGTTTTATAGAATTTGGAAAACATATTACATAAAAAAACCCATACTTTTTTAACCAAATGAATATTTTTACACTAATCCAAACTTTGTAAATTATACAACTACTTTATTTAAGTCTAAAAACTCATAAATATAAATTTAATTCATAATAATTACTACTCATACTTAATAACTATAAAAATAATTTGAAAACATGAGATGAGTGCATAAATCTTACTAAGGGGTATATAAGAAATAAAAACCCCTTTAGACCATTAAAATACATGAAAATCATTGAAAAATTATTTTGTTAAAACATATAAATTTAACCTCATATAAAAATTACTTTCAACCATATAACCATATTTTTTTTATTGAAAATAGTTTCATAAAGAAAAATCATTATCAAGCATAAGAAAATGACATAATTTTGAATGTTCCATGAGAAAACATGAAAAGTTACAAAAATTATAAATCATAAAAATAGAATAATTTTTCCTTCAAATAAAAACCATTTCATTTGAAAAGATAAAAAACATAACTTTTCATATAAAATATACTTCTTGTCTCATTAAATATAAATATTTCCATCAAAATCCATTACAAACATATAAATACCATGGAGATATATTCAGAATTTTTTTTCATATCACCCTTACAATCACACTTACAATGGAATAACTTCATCAATTTATTCCATTATAATTTCTATAAAGAATAAATAATTAAACAATGCATCAAAGAGATAAATACCTAGGTCACATATCATCATATACAATGCGCAAGAATCTTAATTTTAAAAACTATATTTCGAATCTTTCATATTTTCTTATAAAACTCTTAAAAACATATTTTTGAAACCAGAAACAAAACCACGTTTCATTTAATCCATAAGAAGAAAAACCATTTATGATTTTAACAAAATTAATTTCAAATGATTTTTTTATAAAAAAATTATAATATAAATTAATTTTTAAAACCATGAAAAATTAATGAGGGGTATTAGTAAATAAATATGAAAAATATATTTGGAAAATTTGATCATGCGATATTCATTTCACACTTTTGTAAAGAATATAGTGTGACCCATGTAGAAAATGTGAAAATAGAGTCAATACATTTTAAAATTACCTTAATAAATAATATTTGTATAAAGAAGTAATTTTATAAATACATAAGTTTATAAAAACATCATTGATCACTTTGGTAGTGTAGAACAACTTCGGTGAGTGATGTTTTTCAAAAGCATTTTAAAGAAGGGTAAATAAAATAAATATCTTAGTTTTATAAAATATTAAAATATATTTAAAATAATATTTTAGGTTTAATTTTAAATATTAATCATGTTATTAAAAATATTAAGAGGATAATTGAAATGAAAAAATTGTCATTGGGAAACCCATATGTTGACATAATAAAGGCTTATGAAAAAGAGTTTGATGAGAGGTAATGAATGATATATCATAATTAAAGGATAAAATATATTACAATAAAATAGTAATAGAATAATTATAGAAAAATAATAGATGTTTTACATGATTTTAAGAAAAATAATAATAAATAAGAAAGGAGAAAAAGGCTTGGAAACTCTTACCCTACTCTTTAAATCACCACCTCTAGATTGAGTCCAAATCCTTCAAAGAAAAGAATTTTGGAAAGTTAGAGCCTTATTAACATTGAAAAGGATATATAAAGAATTATTTGGGCATAACATGGATAGAAAAAATTACTTAAGATGTTTTTTGGAAAGGTCAGAATGAGTCCCCTTTTATAAGAAAAATTCGATGGAATTTCTAAAAATATTTAATTTTTAAGGCTCAAGAATATAATTTTCAAATAAAAAGTGCCTCATAAATGAAAAATTTATTATATGGTAGATTATTAACCATCCCAATTGACTCATTAAAATATTTTATTATTCTTTATCAATTTGTAAATTATTTTTTAACATTAAATACACTTTAAAGTCATTTTTGGTTTTTTTTCATAATTTTACATTAAAAAATATCTAGATAATTATATAATTAAAATTTTAAAATTGAAATCATGTATTAACTATAATTTTTATCTTTAAAAAAAATATTAAACACTATAATTTATACAAAACTTATCATACTATATTTTTTTAAAACCATTTATTTGATTTTTCCCTACTTGCACAAGAAATATATTGACGCTGTATACGCGTTTTGGTTAAATAATATTTTATTTAAATTTAAAATATATTCTTGAAATATATATAATTTAATATTAATAGATATTATAATATAGAATCATTCATGGTGTATTTTTATTCTCATACTTATTATGATAACATATTTAAATATTATTTTAACTTTTCTAACCTTGCACAAGTACTGGGTAAAAATTTAGATAATTAAATTATTATATAATTTTAAAATTCATGAATATATGTATTTTTATTTATTTATTATTTTTATCTCTTATGGTTGATAAAATACTTAAACCTTCCTATATAATATCTTAAATTCATCAGTTTAACATTTCTAATATTGCATAAGAACTGCATCAACACCAATTAATATTTTCATATTTATCTTAACATGAAAATTAATTTATATTAATTGAATTATAATCAGATGATATTATTATTATATAACAATTTAATATATATTCTCTAAGTTTCATAAATATGTCATAAAATATATAATATTTATAAAAATATATATTTTTTACTCTTCACAAAAAAAACTTTCTAAGAAAAATATAAAAAAATTACCCTAAGCCAATTTCGAATGATGAAACAAAAAATGAAGTCCAAATTATAAAATTAAAACTCCATAATTTATAAATTTAACATTTAAATAAAACCATATAGTTCATATAAATCAATTTATTTTGAATAAAAAATATTCTTTTCTCAAATGAAAAATATTATTTTTGTTTCATACCTTGAAAAAATTATTTTTATATTTATCATAATAATAAATATAAAACCATATAATTAAGATAAATATCCATTTATAAAATATCTAATAGTTAAATAATTATTTAAATAGGTCATAATAATATTTTTTTAAGTCATCACATTTAACCCTTAAGGAAATCACCTTACTATCCTAAGTAAACACAATAATATTAAATGTATAATGAGTATATAATTTTATTATATAATATCATTTTTGATATGGAATATATATATATATATATGTTGTAAAATAAATATTTCTTTAGTAAGTATAAATTTATAACATGAATATTAGATATAATACTATTTTTTTAAATACCTAATGATATCTTTTTTTCTTCTAATTTTTAGGGATCTCATAACGGCTACCCCCAAAAAATAATTTATATAAAAACTACCTATAAAATTAATATGTTTATTTTATAAATAACTACATGTCCCATTCATCTAATTTATCCTAAAAATTTCTTCCATATTTATACTTATTTTCCAACTTTTTATGATTATATTTGGTAGAGTCATCTTAACAGGAGATCATGACGATGCACATTCTAGCCTTATGGATTTATATATATTTGTTATTATTACCCCATTATACTTATACACATCATATTTAATATTTTATTTTATTAATAACATTCATTTCTCTTGTGTTATACCACTATACCTATTATATTTCATATTCTATGAATAAACAATAAATGATGAAACCGGGGTTGTTACAGCCAAGGGTGGAAGTAGGTAGCCTTCCCAACCAATCCTAAAAATAAATCCTCATGTGTATGATATTATTCATAGTTAATAACTATTTTTTTATATGAAAATTTTATCCCATGATACTTTAATAAATTTAAGTAGGTTAGCATTCAAAAAATTGAATTCATGAATAAGAAATGGGAAGGGTGAGGGTTAGAGCTGCCTAAATAAATTAGTAGCAGCAATTGGACAGACAAGTTGCGGGCATGGTGGACCACTGAGATGTTAGAAAAAAAGATGATCCCTAGGGTTTGGATAAATATCTATCCATCCATCTCTAAGATTGATTCCTTGGACTCGCACTCCATGATCTGGTTCTATAAACATGTACTTTACATACAATCTTTGATAACAACTATAAATTCATAGACATAACTATCCCATAATTACATGACTTGAAGAAAATATTTCATTACATAAATTCCCAAGACTTTTTATTTTTAGAGATTTATCAAATTAGGAAAAAACATAAACTAAAAAAAACCCATGTCTTTCTCAACCAATGAATATTTTTTCCACCATAAAATAACCTACTTAATCCATAATAAGTTTTCAATATCACCCACAAATTGATCACAAAATATATCTTTTTAGACATATAATGTGTAATAATTTTATTCATAACCTAGAGAAATGTAAATATAATAGGTTTTGATCTAAAACACTTAATAAGGGAAAACATACAATGCAGGAAATCCTAGTATAAAAATGGAATAAATATTATACACATATTATATAATAAAAAATAATTCCATTATAGAATGAAACTGAAAGAATAATATATCCATGGAAAATAATGAAAAAATAGATCACATGGATATAAATAATGGGTTCCTTAGCGATGATATTCATAATTCTAGAGAAAAATTTCCATACTATAAGCCAATATATCATGATCTTAGACATCATGATCTTACTATTAAAGCCCCGTGTCTAGGAAATAATTTGTTTTGGGTAGGCATACACCAAAATACCTAAGGGTTTTTGTCTCATGAGACCTATAGATTCATAGAGTGTATATCTATAACTAATCCCCACTAGTTACTAATTAATTCCAATTCATTTATCATATGATAAAATGAATAAGAAATACATAATAAAAATTTCCAATAATCATCTGTATTGGAATAACATTATACGGTTCACTAATAATTTTCCCCATGTCAATAAAAGGGATATAATTATATCTAAGGAAAAATTATCCAATTTAAATTATTTAAAATGTGATGTTCACACCGTATAGAGTAATGAGTATATGACAATGTCAATATTAGAATAAAATGATCAATAGTCATCTAGAGAAAGAAGGTGAATGGTTGGAAAAGAACATAACCCAAGAAGTGAGAAATATTTTTCAAAGCGTTTATGTTGTAGGAATTTATATCCCTAGAAAAAAAGTTATCTAATACCACACAATACCATAAAAGGGTATAATATACCCAAATTTTATGAAAAATGTTCAAGAAAATGATCAAAACTCAATGAATGAAAGTTGAGTTGCCAAAAATCCTTATTACTGGGGAAACAACTGAATCAAAGGGCACTTGAATAATAGAACATTATTATGATAGAAAATACCATTAAACACAAGGATTATGATAAATATAACTCCATGGGTAGTCAATAAACCATACAAAGGAAACATGGTGCATAATATAGACAAGTCTCAAGGATTTAATGTTCGAGATAAAGAACAATTGAAGATTGAGTATCATTTTAATAAAAACCCCTTGAAAGAGATGACTTATAGTTAAACTGTAGATACCACTATTAAATTATAATTCATAATATGATATTTCAAATAGTCAGTATATACACTACATAAATGAAATTAGGTTCATAATACCAAAAATTTCTCAAAGATAGATATTTGAGATGAAAACACTTACCTTATATTCCTCCTTAATTGACCATTCTGTAACCTCGTGAATAACGAGAACAACTATCTTAATAAATTATATAAAAACCATAATATAAAAATAACATACTTTTTCATAATTATTTTATAACTATATATTACAAATATATTAACAAATTATTGTTTATTTACATTATCAGGTGTCAAAACTTTTTGTTATATGTTGCATACAAATCTCACGAAGACGGTGTCGATTCTCACTAAGTGGTTTCAAGTTTATAATTCATATATAATTAAATATATAATAATATATATTTTTTCAATTATTACTTATTTCCCAATTTCATTAGGTGAAAGACATGAATACAACTTTGGAAAATGAAAATCGTGATAAACTAGTTTTTGTCATGTTTAACGATTGAAAGGTGATATATTAATAAAAATTTTAAATAGTTAAAACACCTTTAAAAAATAATTAAAAAAATATTAAATATAGAATTTTTAAATTTTATTAATATTATATGCCATATCATAATCATTTATTTCATAATTGTTATGACATCGTTTATATAGGCAGTCAAATTGACACAAATGGTAACATATTATAATGATTTAATAAATATCGTGATGTATTTAGATAATGATAATTTAGAATATAAAGAAGCTTAAAAATTTAATAAAAAATATATATCCTCATTAAATATATTCTATAAACCAAAAATTATGGGTGGTGATGATAAATGAAATTCGTTGTTCATGGAGGCGGTAGTCCGCACATATGCACGATTCACGATCCCTTTTCCCAATGTATGGATATAATGATGGTATATGAAAAATGATCTTATAAAAATTTTATTTGTTACATAAACAACATATTTATTCAAAAAATATATCCTTGATACCTTCCCTCAGGCGTAGTGATTAAAAATTGACAACATCGCTTTGTGGTTGCGATAGTCCGCATGATCGATGTAGTTGTTTTTATTAGTGGATGAAATGGAATGAATACTTATTGTTTAATTAATATAATAAAACTTAAGTATAATAATTTTAATTAATCCATTATATTAATAATGTTAAAATAGGTTAGTATAGTAAAAATTAAGAAGGAAACACTAAGAAGAAGTTGATACTCACGTTGGGGTGTTTGATTTTTTCTAGGAATTCTCTTTTGAAATAAATGACTTATGATAAATAATAGTGACCAAAGGCTTATGGAAAAGGGAGAGAGTTATAATATAATATATTTTTAATATTCTTAAAGATAAATTTTAGGGGAATACAAGTCTTGAATTTGTGTAATTGTTATCTTTTTATAAGTTAAGAGAAGGGTAGTTTTGGAAGTAACCATTACATTTTCAACAATGAAATATTGATATTCAAATATAAACAATTATAAAATAGAAAAAGTATAGGGTAATGTGAGTTTTCTTCAAAAATCACCTCAACCACTATTTTTTTAAAGTATTGAATGTTTTAGTTCTTTTTATTCTAACTTATTAACTTTTAACCTAATTTACTTCTAACTTGGTAATTAATTTTTAACCTTAGTAATTAATTTTAATAATAAAAATTAATATTGAATGATTTAACTAATTTAATATTTCTAATTTAATATTTGAAAATCATTTTAACAAATAAAATTTATAAGTTTTTAAAGTGGTAAGGTTAATATTAGCACACATAGCATATAAAAAATAGTTTTTTTTTGAAAAAGTGTGTTTTTAAGCATAAAATTTATCTAAAAGACATAATTATTAAAATTATAAATTATCATGAAATGATTTGGTTTATTATAAAAAAAATAAAACCTATTATACTTTATTGGAAATCTAAAACCAAATATCACCTTGAAAATACTTGATTTAAGGAAAATTCTAAAAACAAATTCTATTAAACTAAATTTTTTATTTAGTTCTAAAAATGCTGGACATAGGATTTATAAGGTCAAAATATATATTAAAATGAATGATGTTATTTTTTAAATATATATTTTATTACTTAAAATGTTTTTAAACTTTCATGATACACTTACATAATTATAGCATTATAAAAATTATAATTTTTACAAAACACTATATTATTTGACTAAAAAATAATCTTTTTAGAAAAAAATTTAAAATTATTACATAGTAAATTTTGACCAGATGAATTAATTTTTTTTTTATTTTGAAAAATTTATATTATAAAATTTTTAAATCTCATTTTTAAAATAAAATACATAGTATAAAGAAAATAACTTTTATTGAAAATAACCCTTTTCAATATTAACTCATAATAATTAATTATTTTCTTAATGATTTACCATTTAGTGTTTATTATTTATTATTTATTTTTTTTCTTATAATATTTTGTGGTTTTTTCAGGTTGGGTGTAATGTGTGATTCTAGTTATCAAAGATAACATGTGTTTTTCATGGTCAAGAATTTGGGGCATTACATCCCCCCTTAAATAAATTACACCACCCAAATTTCAGTTATAACATACCAATGAAAATATATATGGGAATATAAATTATAGATATGACCTAGGATATAATTTCTAGAGATTATCAAACTTACAAAATTGGGAAATATATCTCTTTCCTATGAATATAATTATTCCCAATATTGAGTTTTTCTCAAACTATTTGGCCTAAGAGTCTATCATTATTTGGTATCAAGACCCAAATTATATAATTTATTTATAAAGGGTGTTTATTTTCATCCTTTCATTTATAGAGTGTCATAGGTTAATATTTAATGTGTTTTTATTACTCTAGAAAAATTTTCCTCTAAGCAGAGGGAACAAATAAATTACTATAATCACATTAAATTTATATAAAGGAAGGTTAATATGATTTCCACAATACAAATTCCTATAAACCTAAACTTGGAATAAATTAATCATACCACTAGAATATTTATTAAATAATAAAATCATCAAATTAGTGATTTAATGATCTTAGATAATTTCTTATATATACTATAGTTCCTAGAATAAAATTCCAATAAGACATCTATAACTCTAGATTGGAGGGTACACGTACCTTAAATATCAGGATCTACTTCAGAAGTAGTGCTTGTATAGGAATTACATTATCCTCTTGGTCTTGAATGTTAGTTGCGATCATAATATCAGTTAGTCCTTTGATTAGGGAATTAACTTGGATAATTCCCATGTTCCCCACACATAAGACATTGAATTATTAATAGTACCTTAGGATGAACCCTATTTATTTCAATTGTGTTAACTAAAATATTTATTTTCATATGGAAGTTTTACGCTCAATGAACCCCTCTTACATAAGTAAATCATATTCTAGTTCCCTTGAGGAAAATACCTTGGCTCATCTTTCCATATATTTGACATATAAGAAATTGAATTTTTTCCCTTCATCATCTTCATCACTTGATCATTCATGAGATCCATATTTCACTTCATTTGTATGTTTGGGACTTCTACTATGTTTATATTTTTAATCATATTTCATGATAGTTGGTTTGAAATAATTACAAGGTATCTCACTCCAACTACAATTCTAATTGGTTATTTGTCACGACCCGACCCTACCCGGGCTCGAGCCGCAACTACCCCAAGACCGCCTCCATAGGCCAGGGGCTAGCGACTAGCGCCAAAGGCACAACAACTCGGGGAGGCTTTTGCCTAAGCACTTGTACACACACACACACGCAACACACTCAATTCAAAAGTGAAGAGTAAAAGAGAAAAGACAAGTAAAGTAAAGGGGAACTACTATATATAAACCACAAAGTGCATTGACCTCTAATAGTACAAAGCAAGATGAAGGTAAACTAAAAAGGAAAAGGGGAAAAAACGTGCCCAACCAAAAAGTTCCACAACCTGGAAACAGGTAAAAAAAAGGAAAAATAGCTGGAAGGGTCCCCCACCTGGAACCCGACTCCGACCACCGCACGCAGTCCAAGCTCCCAAGCTCCTATGCTCCACTGAAGTCACGCTCCACCTGTCCGTCGTCTGCAAGGGAACACCAAGTGTGGGAAAAGCCCAAGCAGGGGTGAGTATAAAAATACTCAGTAGGATACCCCGAAGGCTCGAGGGAGAAACAAAAGGAGGTACCGAAGGGTGAGTAGTAGAGAGAAATGGAAAAGTAGAGGAGTATAACTAAAAGGGGAGTAAGAGTAACAATAGAGAGTCCAGCTCAACCCAACAAGAGGAAATAAGGTAAGACTCGTCCAGACACAAGGAGCTGGAAATGGTGAGAAGATGAACTTCCCGTCGAGTCTTCGCTACCTATAGCAGGAGAGTAGACTCTTCCAACCACGAGAAGCTAGACACGGAAATCACGTGGCATACCCCACACGTCTTGGCCTCTCCTGGAAGGAGAGTAACCAAACTCAAGAAGTTGGTACTAGAACAAGGTATATACATATCCTTATGCTCAATCAAGAAGCCCGAACAACGTCGTAATGGGATCTCCGTCCTGTAGCTCAGCCCAAGAAAAATGAGTAGCCAACAGTCCCAGAAGAAAACACCATCGATTCCCAGCATCCTGCACGTCTGCCCCAAACCACAATCCAAGGGGCTAAATTGCCACACCTCGACACTATCCGCATTGGGCGGCATTGACTCGCCTACACGGTTTTAGGTCGTGTCACAAGGATGCGTCTCGGTGGGGGAAAGCACTCCTCGTACTTGAGAGTTCTCGGGGAATGTCAACCACAACTCGTCACTGCCCCACAGTCGAGAGGTCTGATCAAAGTCAATAGTCGACCCCCTACCCAGCCCCGCTGGAGGGTCTCTGGAAGTTGATGAGTTCCCACTAAAAGGAGACCCGGAAAGTCGACGAGTGCCACAATGACTAGTCCCGTAACAGAGTAATCCACTGGAGGGAGACCCGGATAAATTCGGCGACTGGACCACTGCCCAGCCCAGCTGGAGGTAACCCAACATCGGGGACCACTGCCCAGCCCTTCTGGAGGTAAGCCCGACATCGGGGACCACTGCCCAGCCCCGCTGTAGGTAAGCTCGGCATCGGGGACCACTGCCCAGCCTCGCTGGAGGTAAGCCCGACATCGGGGACCACTGCCCAGCCCAGCTGGAGGTAAGCCCAGAACTGCTCTGGCCATCCCTACTGGAGGGTACTGCTCGGTGAACACTGCTGTACTGTCCATCCCTACTGAATGGTAACCCACTGGTGAGCCCTGCTCGAAAAAACATCAGCCCTGCTGGAATCAACCTCAGCCCTGTTGGAAAAAACCTTAGCCCTGCTGGTAACAACCTCCTGGGTAGAGTATCGGTGCCCGCGTAAAGTGCTGGTCACAACAAATCCACAAGAACTCTACCATGGAATACGGGGTGATGGGAGAAACTCCCCAGGCCTCAAAAGGTGATCCCGCTCCAATCCGCTGAGTCACTGTCGAAGCGGACCGAGACATCTCATCCCAGAAAGTGGGGAAAATGCCCACGCTGCACGAACACCCGTAGTCGTAAACGATGTCGCAGTCCGGTGAAAGGGTCACGATACTGAAACCCCTCATAGTTGAGAAAACAGAGGAACCAAACCATCTCTGCCGGCCAAACCATCGAGAACAAGACCAGGGGGAGACCACTCTACCCTGCTGGTCAGACAAAAGAGCACCAGTCCAGGGGAAACTCCACCCTACTGGTCAAACAAACAAGCACACAGGGACCCTCTAAGTCACGAGAGGTCAAAAGTACGTAAAGCAGAACACATCATGCATGTGGGGCCCACACGACGTGTGACCCCATCTCAACCTCAACCAAGCACACAAACATTCTCAGGTACAAACCACACGTACCTCCAAGCACTCTCATATACTCCTAGAGTATACCACGTCTCCAGCCCTAAGGCTATCGTGCACACGACACCCAATGTCAACGCAAAGGTGTGACCTAACAACTCCTACCTACCACCTCATCAGCTGAGGCACAACCAACCACATATTGTGAATCCTTTACGTCAGTCTCCCAAGAGTGCGCGATCAGACGCCAAAGGTCCGCTACAGACATGGTAGGGAGAACCACCACCGGAGCACCTTTCATGCTTCCACATTTAATAAGATCGTGCAAGAGGCTCCGCACAACCAAATTGATCGCACCATTGTAATCCTCATGGAAAAACATGTGAGATAGACTACTTACTCGCCTCAAACGGATACCCGACGAAAAAGTCACCAACACCGCCTCACGCCCGAACGACGTCCCGTGATCCCAAGCCTTGACCCCGAAAAAAGTCAGGCGCATCGCACCATTGCGATCCCCTCGGGAAAACATGTCAAAAAGAGTGCTCACTTGAGGGAAATGGATATCCGGAGAAAAAGATGCATTTCAGCACACTGCACACGAGCGGTGCTATGTGGGACCTACACCCTGGTCCCGAAGCACTGCCAACAGGTCACACCGTTGCGATCCTCTCGAAAAAGCACACAAGATGGACTATTCACTTGTCCGAAACGGTCGCCCGATGATAAAGATGGAAAATCACCGTCGACACCCAAACGGCCCACGTGGGGCCCGCACCATCGTGCAGAATTACAGTGGGCAGACTGCGCTAACGCGATGCCCTCGGAAAAACACCCAACATCGACTGCTCGCACGCCCCGAAAGGACGTCCGAGGAAAGAGTCGCTAAAAGCTGCTCGCAGCTCAAAAGACGGCCCGTGGGGACCACGCCTCAACACTAGATTCAATGCTTGAAACCACCCTGTAAGGCTTTTCCCCAGCGCCAGGGTCCCAACGCCGCTGATGGTTCTTAAAACGGACGTCGAACGCGTCCGCGCCGTCCAAAACAAGATTCCCAGATTAACGCCCGTCCACTTAACGGTCATGTTGCGCCCCCGAGCCCCTCATTTTGGGAATTAAAAATTCCTGAAACCATCTAAAAAAGTCCGCCTCGTCGATACGGTTCCACCGCCGCAGACGACACTCAAAACGGACACTCGTAGCGGAAAATACGGGTGTCTGAAAACTGAGGGGGCAAGGCCCCTGGGGCTGGACCGGCCCACGGGCAAGCTGCGCGGGCCGGATGTGGACTCGCGGTCCGCGCGTAGACCGACCACGAGGGCTGGTCGCGGCTGCCGCGTGATGACCCGTGCGGCGCGGGTCTTTGTCGCCGCACGGGGGTCATGCGCCGCGACCCCGCGGTCGCCGCTCCCTGGCGACCCACCGGCGCGCCGAGGCGCTCCGCCTGGCGCCGGCCTCCCTCGCTGCTGAAGGCACGCCGCACCCCGGCCTTGACTGTCCGCTCCACCGGACACCCACGCCACTGTCCGAGAGCCCCGCGGACACCCCCAGTGCCCGCTGCCGCTGCCGCCGCACCGGAGCTCCCCGGACCACGTGCTGCCGCCGCAAAACCCCAAAACCCGCAAACTTCGGCAGGTGTTTGCGATCATCTCTGAACTCGAATTTTCGATCCTAAAGAAGCGATGGGAAGAACGGAAAACGTACTACGCATATATATGAATTTCTAGAAGATTAAACATCAAAACGACACATAAAATTGAATTCAAAGGGTGGTTTGAAAATGAAAACGCAACGAAACCTCCTACCTCGCTGGGCTTCGCCCGGAGCTTTGCGTCGATCCGCCGGCACCATCGCAGCTCGCCGGAGTTGCCTCACCAGACCGTCTCACCGGAGATGGAGGAAGAGAGGGGAGAGGGTTTCGCCAGGGGGTTCAAGGGAGAAGGGAAGGGGGAGGGTTTTGTTTAAATAAAGAAAACAAAATAATTAAAATTTTAATTATTTCGACCCTCAAATTAACCCACATCCGAAACTCCCGACAGGGTCGGGGTTACTCCTCCCCTAGGCTAAACACCACCTCCCAAGAACAACAGAGGTCTTGGAGTTTTAATCTGAGGCCCCGTTCAAAAGTTATTAAACTGAACGCCCAAGGGCGCCAAATTACGAAAATGCCCCTGGGGCCATTTTTCACTGACATCCCGCGCCCGCGAAACTTATACCCCTCATAGGGTAAACGACACGCTCTGATCTCAACGGTTCCCTCATTTTTCCAATCCGAGCCACCGTTTAAGAGATACTTGCGTTTCAACATTAAACGAACAAATTAATTAATTAATTAATCCGTTTAACGTTCCAGAAGCGGGCGAGGGGTCAAAATGTCCCGCGCCGACAAGTTTTATGTTGTTCCTAGGGTAAAAACCCCATTCCGGACCCATCCGTAAACTCGGATCTCTGATCTGGATCACCTTTTAGGGTTTATCGCATTTATTTGGCGTTTCCAGTGTGAACGCACTGAAAATTTAATTCCGGCCGCTCTGGGGCTCGGAATCGCACGCCGTCTGAAGGCGCTGCTCTGGAATATCCTCAAGAATATTACAAAGTCTTTCAAAGAAAAAACTGGGTTCTTACATCATTCCCTCTTTCAAGATTTTCATCCCCGAAAAGCAAAACCAGAGAACAACTCAGGGTACACAGCCCGCACCCGGCTCCTCCATACCCATAAGTACTCATGCACAACTCTGTGCCACCGCACACAGACCAAAGGACTGATCCATTCATGTGAGGTCTACCCTCTCCGATGTCGTGCATAGGAGCATGCACACCTCTTCTCAGGTGAGCCATGTGGGAGATATCATGAACCCACTCCAGACTTTGGGGTTAGGGCACGACAGTTGGGAACCTCTCCATCCCTTCGCACATTCTCAAACGGTCCAGAGGACCTTGGGGGTATCTCACCTCCCCGATTGAACCTCTACATCGCACGCTGCGATTGGAATCACCGCCCGCTCCCGGGACAAGGCCCGATGATTCCCTCCTTCAAAATATCCATATGGTGAAACACCCAAGGATATCTGGTCACACAAGGTTCAACAGTCGATGTCTCGCAACCAATAATCTCTTACACGCTTGGAAAGTGATGGAGTCGACACCATAAACTAAAGAAAAAGGTCTTACACCTTTTTTTTCATACCAACACAGGGTTACACTGACGCCCCGCGCCACCCTGGTAACACCTCAAGCAAGGAGCAGGGAAGAAAGCATTCCATACACAGAGTCTAACAAATCTACTGTGAGAAGGTAGAGGAGCAGTAGAGAGTACCTCTTATCACCTCCTGCTCTGCAGGATAGTAGACATCCAAAGCTCGCGACTGTCTGTGGTCCCAACTGTCAGCTCCCGGAGCCTGACGTGGACCGCCTAGTGGTGATGGGAAGACCTCGTAAAGCTGTCCCCCACTACCAGCTCTTCCCGCTCCTCTGCTAGCACCACCTGTCTGAGCACTACTACGATTACAGCGCTGCCTCTGCCATGGTGGTGCGCCTGCTGCCTGCCCGAAGCTCTCAGCACCTCGGGTCAGGCAGTCTCATGCCAAGTGACCTCGCCCGTCACAAGCATATCACCGACTCTCTCTGGGTTGCGTTGGTGCCCTCCGACACCAATGTGGTGTACGACCACGCCCCTGAGTCCGGTTGCCAGAAAGCCACCTGCGTCGAGGTTCTGCTTGCCGACGCCCACTAGCTGCGACAGACTTCTCGGCTCCGACGTGCCTGTTGCCACCACCAACTCTAGAATGTGACAGGAAGCCCTTTGTCACCAGCGCCTACTCTTGCACCCCAGTATATGTGGAAATGACCAAGTGTACTATGACAGCACAAATCTCTAGGCAGAGACCCTGCTCAAACTTCTGCGCTCGGATGTTATCGTCACAGACCAAGTCCGGGTAAAAGCGTGCACGGTCTGCAAAACTAGCCGCGTACTCGGCCACCGTCATCCCTCCCTGCTGAAACTGCAGGAGATCCTAAATCCGAACGGAGCATAATCAGGAGGGGAAAAACTCTTCACGAAACAACAACTAAAAGTCGACCCACGAAAGCGACGACTCGTCAAGAAGTTGAGTCACCAGACTCCACCAACGCCAAGCTGCTCCATGAAAAAGGTTGGCTACCAAAGCCACTCTCTGATATGTCGGCGTCTGCACAAGCCTGAAAAGGTGAACCACTGCCTCGATCCAAACCTATGCTACCTGAGGGTCTGGCTCACCACTGAACCTCAGCGGTCTCTACTGCTGGAACTCATAGAGCGCGCTCAACTTGCGCTTAAGCTCAGTCTGCTCTGCTGAAACTACCTGCTTCTCAACAGGTGGGGGCGCTGCTACCAACCCACCCAGAGAAAGGGGCTCGCATGATGGGTCCTGGACTGTGGCCTCGTAGCTCATAGGGTCGCCATCACACACCAAAGCTGGTATCTTGGCTGACTGTCTTCGCAGAGACATCCTGAATATTATCAAGGAGTGCCGTGGTCAGATGAACATATATGTATATACCAATAACAACAATGGGGAGATGACTCAAGAAGGACAATTAAAGACTCAATCCTATGTGATGCACAAATCAATTTTCCCTACAACAAGTGTCTCAGCATGCCGAGTCGACAAGTGGGTTATCAAGGTCCTGGTGAATGGATACGTCGGCCGCCGCACCATCATTGGACTCCCTGGCCTGAGAGCCACTCTCGAGACACATTAACACTATTGCCCTAAATCCCAACTAATTCCTTTTATTTTAGGGACATCTGAACAACATCCCAAGGAACGAACTACCTTTGATACCACTTTGTCACGACCTGACCCTACCTGGGCTCGAGCCGAAACTACCCCAAGCCCGCCTCCATAGGCCAGGGGCTGGCGACCAGCGTCGAGGCACAACAACTCGGGGAGGCCTTTGCCTAAGCACCTGTACACACACACGCAACACACTCAATACAAAAGTGCAGGGTAAAAGAGAAAAGACAAGTAAAGTAAAGGAAAACTACTATATATAAACCACAAAGTGCATCGGCCTCTAATAGTACAAAGAAAGCTGAAGGTAAACTAAAAAGGAAAAGGGAAAAAACACTCGCCCAACCAAAAAGTGCCACAACCCAACAACATGTAAACAAAAGGAAAAATAGTTGGAAGGGTCCCCCACCTGGAAACCGACTCCGACCACCGCACGCGGTCCAAGCTCCCAAGCTCCCAATATCCTATGCTCCACTAAAGTCACACTCCACCTGTCCGTCGTCTGCAAGGGAAAAACAAGTGTGGGCAATGCCCAAGCAGGGGTGAGTATAAAAATACTCAGTAGGATAACCCAAAGGCTTGAGGGAGCAACAAAAAGAGGTACCGAAGGGTGAGCAGTAGAGCGAACGAGAAAAGTAGAGGAGTATAACTAAAAGGGGAGTAAGAGTAAAAATAGAGAGTCCAGCTCAACCCAACAAGAGGAAAGAAGGTAGACTCATCCAGACACAAGGAGCTGGAAATGGTGGGAAGATGAACTTCCCGTCGAGTCTTCGCTACCTATAGTAGGAGAGTAGACTCGTCCAACCATGAGAATCTAGACACGGAAAGCACATGGCATACCCCGCACGTCTTCACCTCTCCTGGAAGGAGAGTAACCAAACCCAAGAAGTGGGTACTATGACAAGGTATATACATATCCTTATGCTCAAACAAGAAGCCAGAACAACATCATAAGGGGATCTTCGTCCCATAGCTCAGCCCAAGAAAAGTGAGTGGCCAACAGTCCCAGAAGAAAACACCACCGATGCCCAGCATCCTGCACGTCTGCCCCGAACCACAAGCCAAGGGGATCAATCACCACACCTTGACACTATCCGATTTGGGCGGCACTGACTCGCCCACATGGTTTTAGGTCGCATCACAAGGATTCGTCTCAGTGGGGGAAAGCGCTCCTCATACTTGAGAGTTCTGGGGGAACGTCAACCACAACTCGTCACTGCCCCGCAGTCGAGAGGTCTGCTCAAAGTCGATAGGAGACCCCCTACCCAGCCCCACTGGAGGGTCTCTGGAAGTCGACGGGTTCCCACTAAAGGGAGACCCAGAAAGTCGACGGGTGCCACACTGCCTAGTCTAGTAATAGGGTAATCCACTGGAGGGCGACCCGGCTAAAATCGGCGACGGGACCACTGCCCAGCCCAGCTGGAGGTAACCCAGCATCGGGGACCATTGACCAGCCCAGTTAAAGGTAACCCCGACATCGGGGACCACTGCCCAGCCCCACTGGAGGTAAGCCCGACATCGGGGACCACTGCCCAGCCCCGCTAGAGGTAAGCCCGACATCAGGGACCACTTCCCATCCCAGCTTGAGGTAAGCCCGGAACTGCTCTGTCCATCCCTACTGAATGGTACTACTCGGTGAACACTGTTGTACTGGCCATCTCTGCTGGATGGTAACCCACTGGCAAGCCCTTCTCGAAACAACATCAGCCCTGCTGGAAGCAACCTCAGCCCTGCTGGAAACAACCTCAGCCCTGCTTGTAACAACCTCCTGGGTAGAGGATCAGTGCTCGCGTAAAGTGCTGGTCACACCGAATCCACAAGAACTCTACCAGGGAACACGAGGTGACGAGAGAAACTCCCCAGGCCTCACAAGGCGATTCTACTCCAATCCGCTGAGTCACTGTCGAAGCAGACCGATACATATCATCCCAGAAAGTGGGGAAAACACCCACGCTGCACGAACAACCGTAGTCGTAAACGGTGTCGCAGTCCGGCGAAAGGGGCACGGTACTGAAACCCCTCACAGCTAAGAAAACAGAGGAACCAAACTATCTCTTCCGGCCAAACCATCAAGAACAAGACCAGGGGGAGACCACTCAACCCTGCTGGTCAGACAAAAGAGCACTAGGCCAGGGGAAACTCCACCCTGCTGGTCAAACAAACGAGCGCATAGGGACCCTCTACGTCACGAGAGGTCAAAAGTACGTAAAGCAGAACACGAAACGCACGTGGGACCCACACGACATGTGGCCCCATCTCAAACTCAACCAAGTGCACAAACATTCTCAGGTACAAACCACACGTACCTCCAAGTGCTCTCATATACTCCCAGAGTATACCACGTCTCCAGCCCTAAGGCTATTGTGCACACGACACCCAATGTCAACGCAAAGGCGTGATGTAAAAACTCCAACCTACCACCTCATCGACTGAGGCACAACCAACCACATCTTGTGAATCCTTTACGTCACTCTCCCAAGAGTGCGCGATCACACGCCAAGGGTTCACTACAGACATGGTAGGGAGAACCACCACCGGAGCACCTTTCATGCTTCCACATTTAATAATATCATGCAAGAGGCTCCGCACAACCAAAAAGATTACACCATTGTAATCCTCGCGAAAAAACACCCGAGATAGACTACTTACTCTCCTCAAACGGATACCCGACGGAAAGGTCACCAACATCGCCTCACGCCCAAACGGCGTCCCGTGATCCCAAGCCTCGGCCCCGAAAACAGTCGGGTGCGTCGCACCATTGCGATCCCCTTGGGAAAACACGTCAAAAAGAGTGCTCACTTGAGCACAACAGATATCCGGGGAAAAATATGCATTTCGGCGCACCGCACATGAGCGGTGCTACGTGGGACCAGCACCCCGGTCCCGAAGCGCTGCCAACGGGTCGCACCGTTGCGATCCTCTCAAAAAATCACACAAGATGGACTATTCACTTGTCTGAAACGGTCGCCCGATGATAAAGATGAAAAATCACCGTCGACACCCAAACGACCCTCGTGGGGCCCGCACCATCGTGCGGAATTACATCGGAAAAACTGCGCCAACGCGATGCCCTCAGAAAAACACCCAACATCGACTGCTCGCACGCCCCGAACGGACGTCCGAGGAAAAAGACGCTAAAAGCTGCACGCAACTCAAAAGACGGCCCGTGGGACCCACACCTCAACTCCAGCTTCAACACCCGAAACCACCATTGAAGGCTTCGCCCCGGCGCCAGGGTCCCAACGCCGTTGACGGCGCTCAAAACAGACGTCGAACGCGTCCGCGCCGTCCAAAACAAGATTCCCGGATAAACGCCCGTCCACTTAATGGTCATGCTGCGCCCCGAGCCCTCATTTCGGGAATTAAAAATTCCCGAAACCATCTCAAAAGTCTGCCTCGTCGATACGGTTCCACCGCCACAGACGACAGTCAAAACGGACACCCGTAGAGGAAAATATGGGTCTTCGAAAACCGAGGGGGCAAGGCCCCTAGGGCTGGACCGGCTGGGGCCGGCCTGTGGCTAAGCCGCGCAGACCGGACATGAGGGCCGGTCACAACAACCGCATGAAGACCCGCGTGGCGCGGGTCTTTGTCACCGCACGGGGGTCGCGCGCCGCGACCCCGCGGTCGCCGCTCCCTGGCGACCCGCCGGCGCGCCGAGGCGCTCCGCCTGGCGCTGACTTCCCTCGCTGCTGAAGGCACGCCATGCCCCAGCCTCACTTGGCCGCTCCACCAGACACTCACGCCGCCGTACGAGAGCCCCACGGACACCCCCTGCGTCCTCTGCCGCTGCCGCCACACCGGAGCTCCCCGGACCACGTGCTGCCGCCGCAAAACCCTAAAACCCGCAAACTTCGGCGGGTGTTTGCGATCATCTCCGAACTTGGATTTTCGATCCGAAAGAAGCGATGGGAAGAACAGAAAACATACTACACATATACGGGCATTGTTCGAAGATTAAATATAAAATCGACACATAAAATTGAATTCAAAGGACGGTTTGAAAATGATCCGCTAGCACCACTGCACCTCGCCGGAGTCGCCTCGCCGGACCGTCTCACCGGAGATGGAGGAGGAGAGGGGAGAGGGTTTCGCCAGGGGGTTCAAGGGATAAGGGAAGTTGGAGGGTTTTGTTTAAATAAAGAAAACAAAATAATTAAAATTTTAATCATTTTGACCCTCAAATTAACCCACGTCCGAAACTCCCGACGGGGTCGGGGTTACTCCTCCCCTAGGCCAAACACCACCTCCTGAGCACAACGGCGGTCTTGGAGTTTTAATCTGAGGCCCCATTCAAAAGTTATTAAACTCAACGCCCGAGGGTGAAAAATTACGAAAACGGCCCTAGGGCCATTTTTCACTGACAGCCCACACCCGTGAATCTTATACCCCTCATAGGGTAAACGACACGCTCTGAACTCAACATTGCCCTTGGTTTTCCAATCTGAGCAACTGTTTAAGAGATACTTGGGTTTCAACATTAAACAAACAAATTAATTAATTAATTAATCTGTTTAACATTCCAGAAGCGGGCGAGGGGTCCAAACGTCTCATGCCGACAAGTTTTATGTCGTTCTTAGGGTAAACACCCCATTCCGGACCCATCCGTACACTCGGATCTCTGATATGGATCACTGTTTAGGGGTTATTGTATTTATTTGGAGTTTCCAGTGTGAACGGACTGAAAATTTAATTCCGGCCACTCTGGGGCTCGGAATCGCACGCTGTCTGAAGGTGCTGCTCTAGAATATCCTCAAGAATATTCCAAAGTCTTTCACAGAAAAAACCGGGTTCTTACATTATTCTTTAAGGTAATCTCTGCATTATACCTCACACCCAAGGTTCATTCTAGTTACATCCATTATTATTTATTAAAGGGTTGAAAATAGTGAAGAAACATTAAAAATACAGGATAATTATCATAATCAATAACATAAAAGAGATTCAACCTCAAATTGTTTTACCCTTATCAAAACATTATACAATAATTCCATTATTTCAACCTATTTAAATTTTCATTTAATTAAGGATATTTTAAGTTGGGTTATATTCTACTTATAAACCTAATACTTCAAAGTAACTAGAAAATAAATCCTTCAAAGTGGGTTGTAAAGAGTATGAGATCTACCAAATCATAAACCATGAGAGTGTCTAGCCATGTATATAGTCTTAGTACCACTCATCGTGCATTAGGGTGATGACCAAGTCAATGCTCAACCAACCCTTTTCGAGGTGATGACCCCTAGGTGCATCTGTGTCATAGACGCATCCACTAGACAATATCTAGATAGAGACATATTTATAGGAAAACCATATAATCTATAATTTACCAAAAAATTAGGATGTCAAACAATACGTAGACTTATTCCTAGTGTTTTCACTAAAATTATCTTATCATAATCCCCAAATAAAATTTACATTATTACCTTAACATAAAATCATATTTTATCCAAAAGGGAAATATATACCTTTTAAGTTATGAAAAAATATAACTTATCGAACCTTAAATTATCCTCAACATACATATTAGTATCCAAATTTATCTAAACACTACTCTAATGCCAACTATGATGCCAAAGATCCGCAATACCAAATCTAGTTCCATAAACATGTACTTTACATATTGGATTCGATACCAACTATAAATTATCTGACATAACTATACCTTAATTACATGACTTTAAGAAAGTATTTAATTACATACATTTCCAAGACCTTTTAGTTTTAAACTTTAAATAATTATGATAAAACATAAAATAATAAAAACCCATGTCTTTATCAACTAATAGATATTTTTACAAAATAAAAGAAACCACTCAATTCATAATAAGTATTCCTTATCTCCCATAAATTATCCCCACATGCTATATTGTTAGATAAATATTGTATAATAAAATAATTCTTAACCTTATGAAATATAAACATTAGAAGGGGTTATCTCAAACACTTAGTAAGGGAAAATATAAAACTAACTCAGTCATGGCATAATATTATTACAGGATTAGATAATAAAAAATAATACCATAATAGAATGAAACTAAATGTATAATATATATGGATAATAATAGAAATAAATAAATAATATAGATATCAATAACTGTTTCATAGTTATAAAATTCATAATTCCAGATCGTAATTCCACACCATGAGCCAAGACATCATGATCTTAGACATTACGATCATACCATCAAGGCCCTATGTATAGTAACTATCTTATTATTCATAGGAATACACCAAAATACCAAATATAGTTTGTCTCATGAGACCAATAGATTCATTGAGGGGATATCTATAATTGGGTCATAATATCACTACTTAAGTTCAATGTATCCATCATGTGGGAAAATAAATAAACAATGCATAACCAAAATTACGAATAATCATCCCTATTAGAATAGAAACATATGAAAAAATATTAATTTTAACCATTCCAATAAAATAGATAACATTATTTATAGGGGAAAATCATCCAATATAAATTATGTAAAATGTTATGTTCACACTTTATAGAGAAATAAGTATATGACTAAGTAAATACTGGAATAATATGATTGTAATCCACCAAGAGAAAGAAGGTGGATGGCTACAAAAGAACATAACCTAAGAAGTGATAAATATTATTCAAAGGGTTTATATAGTAGTAATTTATATCCCTAGAAAAAAATGAGATAATATCACATAATACAATAAAAGGTAATAATTTACCAAACTTATATGAATGAATATCAATAAAACAATCATAACTTAGTGAATGAAAATTGAGTTACCAAAAATCCTTACTACTTGGGAAACAACTGAATCAATAGATACTTGAATAAGGGAAAATTATTTTTCTATCAAATAATATGAAATACAAGGATTATTCTAAAAATAAATTAATGGGTAGTAAATACACCATACAAAGGAAAAATTGAACACAACATAAAAAAGTCTCGAGGATTTAAAGATTGAGACAAAAAACTCTTACAACCTGAGTATCGTTTTAATTAAAACCACCTAAAAGAGAGGGATTGTAATTAAACATAAAATTAAATTATTAAAAGATAATTCTTGATATTATATTTCAAATAGGATGTATATACACTACATAAATGAAATTAGGTGTATAAAACCAAACATGTCCCAAAAAGAGGAATTTGAGACAAAAACCATTACCTTGTATTTATGCTTACTCAAACATGCTCTAAAATCGAATATAATAATGATAAATATATTAATAAATTATATCAGAACCATATTATAAACATAATAAATTTTTTAATAATTATTTTATAACTATATATTAAAAATATATTAACCTATTATAGTTTATTTACATTATCATATGTTAGAATTTTTGGTTGTTTGTTTCATACAAAATTCATGAAGGTATAAATTATCACTAAATAGTTTCAAGTTAATAATTCATAGATCATTAAATATTGAATATTTTTTTAATTATTAAATAAGTCCCTCTTTCATTAGGTGAAAAACTTGAATATAGCTTTTTGAAAATGGAAATAAGGATGAACTAGTTTTCGACCTATTTTACAATTGAAAGGTGATATATTAATAAATATTTTAAATATTAAGAAAAAATATAAGAAAAAATTAAAAAATATTAAATATATCATTATTACATTATATTAACACTATATTTTATCTCAAAAATAGTTATGAAATAATTGTTATAACATCGTTTACATAGGCGATTAAATCGACCCAAATAGTTACATGTTATAATGATTTAATAATAAAGGTATGTATTTAGATAATGATAACATGGCATATAAATAATATTAAAATTTTAATAAACATCATATATATTCATTAAAAAAATTCTAGAGACCATTAATGGTGTGTGGTGATGAAAAATAAAATTTATCATTCGTGGATGCGGTCGTCCTCACATACACACAATTTACAATCCCATTTCCCAATGAATGGATATGATGATGATATTTGAAAAGGTATATTTTTATAATTTTATTTAGTAAATTTTAAAAAATATTTATTCATAAATTCCATCCTTTATACCATCCTTGAGGGGATGTGATGAAAAATGAACAACATCACTTCATACAGGCGGTAGTCCACACATACACATAATTGATGCTTTAGTTTTTCTTAGTGGATAGAATGGAATGAATAATTATTGATTAATATAATATATTCTAAGTATAATAATTATAATTAATTAATTATATTCATATTTTTATAGAAGTTTAAGATAATAAAAATTAATAAGGAAACACTAAGAAAAAATGGATACTCACTTAGGGACTTGATTTTTCTCTAGGAATTCCTCATTTAAATGAAGGAATTATGATAACTAGTAGTGATCAGAGGATTTTTGAAGTGGGATAGGGTTATAGTAGAATAAATTTGGAATATTTTTAAGTACAAATTAAAATGTAAGGTGAGTATTGAAGTGGTGGAAGTGTTATATTTTTATAAGTGAAGAGAAGGGTAGTTTAGGAAGTTTCTATTACATTTTCAATAATGTAATGTAACCATTCAATGTTAAATGGATAAAAGATGGATAAAAGTAGAGGTAAAAGTGATTTTGGGTCGAAAAAAATCTCATACACTCATTTTATATGCAACATTGAGTTCTTTAGGACTTTTTCTTCTAACTTTTCACCTTTTACCCTAATTTAATTTTACATTGGAAATAAATTTTTAAACACAGTAATTAATTTAGTGAAATAAATCAATATTGAAAATTTTAAATAATTTAAAAATTTTTATTTAAAATTTGGAAATAATTTTATAAAATAATTTATCTAGGGATTTGAAAAATTAATTTTAAGATTAATGCACATAAGGCGTAAAAAACATTTTTTAGAAGAATTGTGTTTTAAGCATAAAAATTATATGTAATCCAAAGTTATTAAAATTTTAGATTCCCATGAAATAAATTGGTTTAATATTATACAAATAAAATTTATTAGGATTTAATGGGAAGCTAAATCAAAATATCATCTTGAAAATATTTTATTTAAAGAAAAGATAAAAACCAAATTTTTTAAAATAACATTTTAATTTAGTTCAAAAAATGATTGACATAGGACCTATAAGCTAAAATAATATATTAAAATTGATAAACTTATTCCCAAAGTAAATTTTTTATTACATAAAAATGTTTTTAATGTTCTAGGATATGCTTACATAATGATAAAATAATAAAAATTATAATTTTTTCCAAAACCGTATTTTTTGACTAAAAAAATCTTTTTAGAAAAAACTTGAAAATTCATAATAAGTAAATTTTGATGTGAGGAATTAAAAAGTTAATTTTATGTTATCAAATTTATATTATAAAATTTTAATGTTTTATTTTGAAAATATAATATATAATATAATTAATTTGACTTTTATTGATAATAAACCTGTTCAATATTAAGTCATATTGATTATTTATATTCTAAAGAAAATAAATTTTAATGGTTTACAAACTTAGTATTTATTGTAGATTTATTCATAGTGTTATTATAATTTGTGTTGTTTTATGTATGTTTAGTGTAATGGGTAATGAAATTTATTGAACATAACATTTTTTCTATAAGGACTATAATTTCGTGCTGTTACACCAAGTCCTAATCCTATATTACCTGTTGTTGCACCAAGTTCATTGGTCACCTGAAAAGACAAGGTCAATGAGGATATTTTCAAAATGGTAATTTATAAATTTCTTCATGTATTTTATAGATAATGATAATTCTCTTTTTCTCTCTCAAGGATCAAGAATAATATTAAAATCCCCTACGATTAACCAAGGTGCTTGTCCCAGATCAAAATATGATAGATATTTCCAAATATATTATCACAAACTGACCTAATGGGACCCTTTTAGATAGTGATAAGCTACATGATACTACCCCAGGCCCTCCTCCATTAGGCCATGGGTTGGTGACCAGCACTGAGTAGGAATATCACACACATGAGAGGCCTTAGCCTATGGAACCTTTACTCACACACACATCCATCTCCATGAAATAGTACCAAGATAACAATAAAACTCATACCAAAATAAATTCATAAATATATCCTAGAATAAGAGTGAAAAAAGTACTGAAATAATGAAAAGGAAAAATACAAGACCACCGAAAACTGATAAAATAATACAAACTTCTCAGTAGGAGGGGACTTCTATCAAATTCAACCATCGATACACACTTCAGTCTGTCTAGCTCACTATGATCTAGGTCCTCCTAGGAATCCATCAAAAGTCCAATCATATACATAATACATGACATGTGTGGGAAGATCCCATACATGGGTGAGTATAACAATACTTTTTATGTGACCCAAAAACCCAAAATAAAAGGGGGAAACTAAAAGGCAATAGTCTGATTGACCCATATCTATAGGGTATAGAAACCCAAGTGAGAGAGAACAAGAATTGTTAACTCCACAGCTCAACTATACATAAATAGTCAACCCATCACCACCTAGTATGTAAAAAAAATACAATACATACCAAAAGTAATCCCAAAATAATCCAGATATACTCATCTTATAATCCAAGTCTCATGGTATTAACCATACAACCTACCACATGATTCTACTAGTGGATCAAATGTATTTATCATATAGAATAAATCACTCCCTAATCCCTTCCATCACTGATGGAAATCATTCGAGATATCTCAATCACTGAGTATCACTGAGATGATGAAAAATACCCTGCATCCTTGATGAAATTAATCTAATAGAACACGCTCATCAAGTCTCGCCATAGTGAAAGTCACACTAGATCCCAGTGGATCTCGATACTTGGTTAGGGTATCCCACCCATATTTCATGGGGGAATCCAAAAACCCTACTAGAAACTAGAATATATAAACTCATAGATAGGGGATCACTCCTAGGACCACTAGGGTACACCACAAACCTAATCTGGAATACATGAGATAATAATGATCAGATAGGGGATCACACCCAGGACTATTGGGGGAAACTACAAACCCCATCAAGAACTACCATCCATGTAGGGTATTGTATGAATGATGATACTGTTAACCATACTGTATCAAACCTCTAAGTAGAGGATCATTACTCATAAATTTTGGCCATACCGATACCACAAAGACCACTTAAGGAAGATGAAGAGATGATATATGATCCCATATTGGTCTCAGAAAATGATATGAAAAACTCTATCTGAACCAATCCCATAGAGAGGATCATAATCCTATATTGAGGATTCAATGGCACATTATGCCCTCAAGGGGATGAAATAAGGGAATACACCATACTGATATTGGCCAAGCGTCGTTGATATAAGTTCCCCACTAAAATCACCATGCATCACTTATCTAACACAAAAACTATGGACACCATCACATTTTATGTAAAAAAATACTTAGTTTAGGCAACTTGCGGGTCACCATCCAAGTCCTGAATATGTATATGTAAAAGAGATAAGTATATGAGGGGAGTAGATGGTGTGAATCTTAAAACCGAACCCTGGACATGTCCCCTCAAGGTAATCATAGAGTATAATTAATATACAAAATGGGTATATCAGAAAACATAATGTGTAACCTTTCCTAATCACATGGTAATGTCTATAACCACACTCAACTTGGATTTCCATGTATCCATACGTGGCGTGTACCCTGGGTATATGACATGTTCCTCTTGGCCCAACCCAAGCTCATTTCCTTGGACATGCCTGTGTATAGTATCACATGCATGTGTACCTGGCCATATCCTCTAACTAGTGTACACCCAGGGTATATCTATGTATTTAAACATGACCATGTCCCCTTACATGACATGCCTTCCCATGTCCTCGGCCACCCAACGAAGCCCCACAACACGTCATGTACCCCCAATACATGGCATTTAGTTAAAAAAGTTCATCTTCCCAAAATGGGAATAACACACGACATGTGCTCCTTCACAAAATTCATGTGATTGGGATTCACGAACCATAAATCTCTAAAATCCTCCTAAAACCCTCGATTTTAACCAATTTCCCATAGATCAACCTATAGGGGATCTATATAAGTTGTATAAGGGTTCTAAAACCTTAAAACAATGTATACATGGAGATAAAGATTTAAATATCATTAATTTTCTTACCTCATGGTGAAACACCAAATATTGTGGTATAGAGTGATGCTTTGAAGCATTTCAGCTCGATTCAATGTCGATCGCCATTAAAGATGAAGTATGATGGCGCCTATTCCCCCTCCCCTTTCGGTCCATCTATTTTATGAAAGAGATAAAAACTCTTCCCCATTATTTCAATGTGTGGGAATCAAAATGGGGGGATGGATATATTAATTAATTAATTAGTATACCTCATTTATCACACCTTCCAATGGATGCCTCTAACCAGCCACCAACAAACCATATGTCGTGCCTAGGGTAAAACCCCCATTTCAAACTCAACCATGATATCACATTTTTGATCTGATCTCTTCTTGGGAGTTATTCCACATTTACTAGAAAAATATTCATGTGTGATATAATATATTTATTATTTTTAATATCACTACAACGAGGCTCTCTGGGCCCCAAAATCCTACACCAACTTAATGATTGGCTTCTAAAATGTGCCTAGAAATATTCCAAAATATTACTGAACAAAACTAGAGTCATTAAAATCTCCCCAGCTTCAAGTATTTTTATCCAAAAAAGTTAAATCCTATGAATAAGGGGGAAATTAACTCTCAACTGAGTCTCCCATACTAGTGAGCTCTCAAAAGGGTCCCTGTGCTGCTAGCGAACATGCACCTAGGGGAACCATGTGCCCAAAAGGGTATTCTATGGTCAAATATCAAACACCAATGGGTACCTCAAAAATGAAACTCCAGACAAAATGTCCATCTCACCCTGTTCAACACTGTGAAATTAATTATGGACACATCTCCTTAGCTGCGCCAAGTGGAAAACACCAAACACCTGATCTAACTATGCTCACAAGGTATAACTGTATTCCACCTTTCTAACCACTGTATAAATTAGTGATAATGCTTATAAAATCTGGAGATATCCTATCATCCTAGAAATATCACATAACCCTCAATGAGGTGATATCTCCTATAACACATGATCTCCTCACAAAACTCTATAGGATACTATCGTCGGTCCATAAGGGACTACAGTCTTCATCTACATCTGGATGAACTGCATGCACAGGGGTCCCAATCTCTCCACTAATCTCTTCTCTCAAATGGGTAATAAGTGTTCCAACATAGTGAGTTGTCATATGATCACTAATATAGTGTTGTGACCTCTCGAAGATCATGGAAATTCACATAACTAAAACCATAAGGTCGCCAACCCATTACCACTACCGTTTGAGCACCTAAGTCTATACCTACTGATAGGTGATATATAAAGAGATAACTCAACAACAATCCACCTAATCCTTGGCCACCAAACCTAATTATAAAGGATATTGGTACAAAAACCCCTCTATTAGGTGTACTATTTAGGTGGAAAACCTCATTAGCACCTCATCTCACAATGTTAGTGGTATTATCAACAGTCCTCAGAAGATCTATATACTCCCCACCTTCAAAAAATCCATCAATAACATAATAAGAGGATATTTGGTCACATGATAAATTGAAAAAAAATCCTCATGTGTTGCATCCCTATCACAAAAAAAAGAGCAGGGGTAAAAACCATCTAATAAAGATATGCTTCACCATCCTCACCCACATGGGTCAACTAAAAAGTGGACAATTGCTCAGTTACCTCTCTCAATAACAGCGGATAGAAACCTCACTATAAGTATCTGCTGCTACAACCACATCCTTGAGTGGTTCTAAATAGAGAAAGACCTCAAAATATAATGGGTCCACTCATTCCCATGATGAGTAGAAATATTACCAGAAGTGGAACTCTTGAATCCATAACTCACTCCATGAGAGCTCCCCATGAGACTAGTACTCCTAGAGCATGTCTGTATCCAACCTCAATTGTCTCATGTGAAACCCTGATTCCAATTACACAAGGGTTCCAATGAAGAATACTACCACTAAAAACTCCAAAAATTATTAAAGGACCCACTTCATAAATCTCTCATCTTCTTCCTGGGTGAAAAAACACAGGACTTCCAAAGTGAAAACATTAGGTCTTACAAATCCCTTCGCATCTAAACCTCTAACTATACCTCATCGCATGAAGCTCTATAGAATCCATCTGATATTCAGGAACAAATATTAGGGTGATCCCTGGGTTTTAGTCTATGAAGAAGTTCAAAAATCATTTGGGAGGTTAAACCAATAATTCCTTGGGAAGATATCATCACACTCCATCACCACTATCAGGAACAAATATCTCATTAGATCCACTACTCCAAGGGTCATACTATCAAACTACTAAAAGGTAATATATATCCTCCCACACATGATCTCATCCCACTTTGCATGGGATCACTCCTAATCAAAGGAGGAACTCCATCCCACAATCCAGAAACATTTCCAACCTCACTGGTGACACCCAGAACTATGGTTGGTAGGAAACCAATCCATACAGGGTAAAACATCATAGGGCCTCTTTGCTATTATAGAGAGATTATATGCAAGGAACTCTCTCCTCCAGAGCCAGATCACACCACTGAAAGGAGTGAGTGGCCTCCAATACTCTCTACTAGATCCTCCAAGCATACATGTTAATAATAAATCTCCACCGGTAGCGCTAGGACTCAAATAGGGTCTAAGCTTAGGTAAATATGGTTCATGACTATTCTAAACCACAGATTGGGTAGTGAAGTCACATGTATTACCTCGAACCATACTCGAGTCTCTAGTCTAGAATCCCCTCCCTAAAGCTCATCCTTTCCATTTCCCACCTATTAACAACAACTGGGTCCTTCTCTTACACCTCAACACCAATATACCCTGAACACATAAGTAATGGGAACTCATCCACCACAACTCAACACTATCTACTTTGGGTGGAACTAACTCACCTGCATGATTTTGGATCGCATCATAAAAAGATGTCTCAGTGGGGGAAGGTTTCCATCTTCCTTGTGAGTCTAAATCTATGTAAAACATCACTATCATAGGGCTCCATAGATTCCACAATTCACCCTAGATAAGCCTCAAGAAAGAGTTGGAAATTAAATAAGAACTCATAACTATGTCTATTAGTGATACTATAAAAGTAGAAAAGACACGAATTGTTCCTCTAACCATCCCTAGAGTTTAGACTACAGCTATCCTCACCCTCTTACTCTATCTCTCTGAACCTAGAGCGGACCACTTGGGGGTGGTGCTGACAACATGTTGAACCATCTACCACATAATGATTCTCTCCCCACTCATTTTTCACATCCTATATCATTAAGAAATCCTTGATCTAGATGATTTCTTTATTGAGGTATTCCATCAATCATATCTTAGTCAGTGTTATGTAAACTTGAAAAATATTTCATGATTTGTCCCTAACCATCCTAAGAAAAACACCACCTCTCTCACAGATGACTAAAACCATCTTGAGAGCCCTGAGTTGTAGATCCTCAATTATGGGACTGTTTCCTAAAGAATATCACAATCCTAGATACTTGATCCTTTTTTTAGATATTAGCTATTGAGGTCTCAAATATTGTGTTCCTAACACCGAAAATCTATGTCTTCTCAATCGGGAATCCCTCCCCAACAAAGGCCCACTCTATCACTCCATCATAGGTGGGAATGTAAAGAGATATAACTGAAACCCTGATATCTTGGCATAAAATCTGTACAAAGGTTCATGCTTATAAAAATGGATCTCAAACCATATCTAAGGAGTATGATAAAAGGTTATTGAAACTTCAAAAATAAACTAACACAGTTACGCTACCCTGATAAAGTTTCAAAAGCTCTTGGATACTCATTGATTGTAATATGGATGTATAAAACTTCTCTATGAAGAGATGCTAAAACTCTATTCAAGTGAGAATCATCTCATCGTGTGTCTGAGTCAGTATACTTCACCATCACCATATGGACCTCTGATGAAGACTCATCATTAGGACCACCATCTGACCAAGAGGTGTCCTCACAAGGTGGAAAACATCTGTGACTATCTCAAGCTAGTCATCACCAGCCTGAGTGTCTAGCTCACCCTGATACCGAGGATTTCTCTGCAAATAAAACACATGGAGTTCACTCAACCTGCACATATCCTTATCGAGTATCATTGGTTCTACTTTCAGCTCAATGGGTGGTTAAACAACTAGAAAACCACCCATAATAACCACTTCCTATACCGACCCCTGAACTGAATCCACGCCATTAGGTGGATCATCATCACAATCCCACTATGGAATCCTAGATAGATAAAATTATGGAGGCATACTAAAATAATCAAGACATACTATATCCAAGTATTATATTTGGGGAGATAATTCAATAAAGACCTGAAAATTACATCCCATCCTATATGATGTATGTGCCAAATTTTCTCTAAAACTAGTGCCTACATTTTTTTAGTTAATAAATATGTTTTTAGAGTCCTAGTGAGTGGATACATAATCCACCACACCAAACTGGATCCTCTGTGGCTGGGGACTAGTGTTGAGTAAGAATATCAAACACATGTGATGCCTAATCCAATGGAACATGTACTAATACACACATATCCATCTCCATGCAACAATGAAAATATAATATTACAATTAACACAAAAATTCATGAATACATCTATCCAACAATCTGAGTGTACAAAATGTAATGAAATCATGAAGGGGAAAAATAAAATCCCACCAAAAAAGAATAAAATCATTCAACCTTCTCAGTACAGGGGGAATACTATCAAATGAAACCATCAGCACACATCTCAGTATATCTAGCTCATTATAGTATGGGTCTTCCTAGGGATTCATCAAAAGGTATGTCATCTACATAATACATGACATGTGTGGGTAGAGACCATTAAAGGGTGAGTATATCAATATCCAGTAGTAACCCCAAAAAACCAAAATAAAAAGGATTAATTGAAAGGAAATAGCCTGCTTGACCCATAGCCAGAGGGTATAGAGACTCAAGAAAGAGAGAATAGGAATCTCCATCTCCATAGATCGACTATAGATGATTAGTCAGCTCATCACGACCCGGAATGCCAAAAAAAAAGACGTACCAAAAGGACTCCCAATATAACCTAGATATACTCATTTCAGACTCCAAGTGTCATGGTATCAACCATACATCCAACCACAATATTCTACTCTAGGATTAAAGGTGTCAATCGTCTAGGATAACTCACTCCATGAGCCCTTCCATACTTGATGGAAATCATTTGAGAGATATCAATCATTGAGTATCATTAAGCTAATGGAACATACCCACCAACACTAATGGAATGAATTTGATAGAACATGCTCATTGAGTATCGCTATAGAGAAATTCACACTAGAACCTAGTGGATCTCAATAATCAGTTAGGGGATCCCACCCATGTATCACGAGGGGCTCCAAAAATCCTACTAGAATCTTGGATATCTCAACAAAAAGAAAGGTGATCACTTGAGGGGACAACTAGGGGACACCACATACCCAATTTGGAATGTTAAAGATCATAACACTCATATAGGGGATCACAATTAAGACTTATATGGGACTCCACAAACCCCATTTGAAACTACCCTCCAAATATGGGATCATATACACGATAATACCATAAAACCTAATGGATAAAACCTATAATTAGGGGATCTACAACCATAAATATTGGACACACTGATACCTCAAACCCCACTTTTGGAAGATGAAGGGATGATAGAGGATCCCACTTCATTCTCATGAAGGGATACGAAAAACTATATTTGATCCAATACCATAGAGAGGACCACAATCCAATGACGAGGATGCAATGAAACAAGATACCCCCAAGGGGATATACTAAGGGAAGAAACCAATTAATTTTGGATTGGTTTTTCTGAAATAATCACCCCACTAGTATCACATCACATCGCATATTTAATGAAAAAAACATGGCCGCCATCATGTTATACAAAGAAAAATACTCAGAATATGCTACTCATGGGCCTCCATATGAGACTTGAAGATAGAGATGCACAAGGGGGAAGTCTACGAGGGGAGTATATGACATGTAATCATAGTACACAACATGTATCTCGACATCTAACCATGGTAGTGCCGCTTTAGGATACTAGGCATTTATAAGGAATATACACGATGTTTATATCTGGTTACACATGGTATAACATTTCCTGATCACTTGGGTATATCCTCAACCACACATGGCTTGGGTTTCCACGTATTAGTACATAGTGTGTGCCCAAGGTACATGATGTGTTCCTCTTGGCCTATCCTAATCTCATATCCTTGGCCTTACCCATGTACAATGGGCTGTACCTATATACCCAGTCATGTCTTATAGCTCGTGTACACCTAGGGTATAGCTGTGTAATTCCACATAACCATGTCCCCTAACACAACATACATTATCATGTCCTTGGCCACCAGACCAAGACCCAATACACTGCATGTACATCAAGTACACAATGTTTAGTTCCAAAAGTTCATCCTCTCCGAATGGGAATAACAAACAATGTACTCTATTGCATTAAATGTCATGTGATCAGGATTTATAAACAAGAGACCACAACTATCTTCCCCAAACCCCTTATTTTCACCAATTTCCCACATATCAACCCTCAGGGGATCTCTAGAAGTCAAATAAGGGCTCTAAAACCTTAAAAACACAAAAATCAGAATCATGACTAAATCTAAAAAATCTTCCTACCTCATGGAGACACACCAAAGATTCGGGTCTAATGTGATACCCAAAAGCCGCCGAACCTAAATCTAGTGTCAATAACCATCAAAGAAGAAGTCGGGCGGTTCCTCTTTCCCCCTTTACTCTTGATCTATCAATCACACACAAGGGATATACCCTCTCCCCCTTTCTTACCACGCATGAGAAACCTAATAGGGTGAGTGATATAATAATTAATTAATTAATTAATTAATATACCTCATTTATTTCACCCGCTAATGGACGCCTCAAACTGAAAACTCTATGCTAAGAATACTTTTATCAAACCTAGGGTAAAACTCACATTCTGAACTCAATGAAGGTATTATATTTTCAAATTGAGACTCCAATCTAGATTTATTCTACATTTCCTAGAAAACTACACATTCATGATATAATATATTTATTATTTTTAATATCACTGCACTGAGGTTCTTTAGGTCATGCCGACTTAACACATGGATTCAAAAACATTCCTACAAATATTCCAAAATAATAATTGAAAAAACTTGAGTCATTATAGATATTTTTCATCAGAGTCGTAACATTTAATATAGATGATGGATATAAATAGAGATTGGTTCGTCCAAAAATTTTTCACAGTGATATGTTGTGATGAAACTTCAACAAACTCTAATAGAAAAATCCCCTTCCAAAATATCTATATATGATGGTTTCATGGACTGGTTTGAAAGTAATAAAGTATACTAAATTTGGTTCCAAGGATGTTAATGGAAGCTACGTCAAGATACAGTTAAAAGATATACACAATGGATACCTGAGAGGGTCATATTTATACCATGATGTATTTATTCCTAGTTAGGGATCAAAGGTCCTTATCATTCCATATTATTAAGGAAACCATTGACAAACTTATTAGGCTTATAATCCATTTCAGAGTTTTCCCAATGAATCTAGTTGTATATTTCCTTCATGAATTTTTTATCTTGTTCATAAATATACTCTTACTTTGAATAGAATATGACCCCTAGCATGTGTGGGGGGGATCCCAGTTCATTTACCCCTAGAAGGATAATGATGGAGAGTTTGTATGGAAAGATAGGTTCTATAAAACTAATAGTGGACTTTGAAGAGGAAGGTATAAATGGAGACAAAGTGTTCACTAAAGACTCAGTTCTATGAAGCATGAATCCCATGGATAAAGAAACTAGAACACCCATCTCTTAGGTGGGGGAAAAGCACACCAGAATCCACCTATGGGGGGGGGGGTGGAACCCTTCTTCCCTCAAGGTCATGGGAGAAGGTCCTAAAGGAGAAGGGAGATCCCACATGTTCAAATCCCAAGGGTCCTCCAACCAAGACAAGGGAGAATTGGAGGTGGGTGGGTTGAGGGGGGGGGGGTTGCCTCCAAAATATCAAAACCTATAGGCTCACCAAGAGTCACCAATCCATCTCCACACTTCTACTAAAAGAAATGAAACTAGGAACAAGGGTCACACTCTGAATTTGACTATACATTATTGTACATAACCACAATTAACTCATCCCAAAGGGACTCTTAAAAGATAAGAAAATAGAAAACAAAGCTTGCATCGATAGGATCATGAAGAGGATATAGCTCAGAACTACACATGTGGAGGAGAGGAGGGTGAGGGACATTGTGGGGGGGGGGGGGTGAGCAATATATTGGATTGCTAATTACTAATATAGTTTACTCTAAGGGAAGATGGAATTTAGGATCTTATTTCCCATATACCAAATCCAAGTGACCATGCAGATGGTAATAAGAACATAAGCTATCCATATTATAGAATAAAATCTTTTACCAAAAGGAGATTCTGGTACTATCTCAAAGGATAATACATTGAGGTAGAGGGTCTATGTGGTTCATCTCCAATAAAATTATTGTAACCATTATTTGTTTCATCATTAAGTTATCCACATCTATACAGAGATACTAACTAAAAGAATATTTGGTCCCTTTGAGGATTTCAGGGTTATGGGAAGGGAGGGGAAGACCGGGAAGATGAACCAACAACTCAATCATAGAAGGATCCCAACCACAGAGAAGGTCTATAGTCCAATGAAAGAGAATAAACCTCCATATATCATAATAAAAAACCTCCCTCTATCTTGCCTTGAAAAATTCATCTTCCATAAAAGGCGAGTTAAAAATGATCTTCGGTTGAGGTAGGAGTTGACAACTAGTCCTGAATTGTTATAAGATTTGATAAAATGACAAAAATATTGGATAAAAATATGATACATCCCAAGAATAGAAATGAGGGACCATTTGTAATATTTAGTAGCATATTTTCACACTTTTAAAGATATGGAGAATACAATATTACCACTGAGATCATTTAATTTTTGACTATTTCATAGATCTCACTAGATCGTAAGGACACTCGAGAGGTGTAAAAAGTGGATCAAGTGTTCCACTAGATGAATGAGTAGTTAGTAGCTCATTTTGGGAGTCTCTAGTGTCAACAAGGTTAGAATTTAAAATGAGAATAAAAAAAGAGTGGTTGGAAATAACAACCTTGGTAGGATCCATAATTTTAATTTATTCACTTAGATGTACCAATTTCATAGTTAAATAGTGGAGGATAATGTGAATAAGCTAATCAATTCCATATTTTTTCAGTAGGATCAGTACCCCATATGGTTGTTTAATATAGTCCTAAATTAGAATAATAATGGGTATATTAGAGTACATATTGAAATTTGGGACCATAAATGTTACACCCCAAGATTTCATAGTACGTTATCTCTTCAAAGTAATTTAATAACTTGCACTACACGCAACACCGAGTTCAAACACACCACGATTTACCAAACCATCCGTACAAAAAGCGGTTATGAATAGTATTAACTGAATTTTGAATTTTATATACTCCATATAATTTTAACATCCATATTATGTTTTTCTTAGACATAATATAAGAACAAATTCAATTTTTCAGATAAAGGAAGTATTTTTCAAAAAATGCAATTTTACCGCCTTTTAATGGAGAACCTTTTTAAAATCCAATATTTGACACTTTTATATATTAAATTTGACAAAATAAACTTCTTATTTAGAATATGGACATAAAAATTTAGTTTTGATAAATTTTTGGTGTTTTTCTGATAACTTTCATATTTTGCTGAATAGTGAAAAATACTAAATTTTAATTGAAAACAACATTTTTAATCAAAATAATTTATAGTGTTAAATTATACATTTGAATGGTTTTTAAGAATAATTATATTATATTTTTATCATTTAATACAATGTAGGTCATTATAAGTAATTTCACATTTAAATTTGATATAAACACATATCAATCTTTTGATAGTTTTTACTTTTAAAAAACCTACTTTTTTGGTTTTGAAAACAGGAATTAATTTCAAATTAATTAATGAAACTTCTATGTTTTAAATTTGGTAAAATAGAATTCATTTTTGAATTTGGAATATCAAAATTATCTTAGGGTTAATTTTTGGTATTTTTTTGAAAACTTTCAACTTTTGATGAATAGTAAAAAACACTACGTTATTGTTTAAAACTGATTTTTTATTTAAATAGTTATTTATTTTATTTAAATTAATTTTAAGTAAAAATAGATATATAATACCTATATAAGTTCAATATAATTAATTGGAGTCAATTTATAATAAGATTAGATATATAAAATTTTACTGAACTTTTTAACGTCTTTTACCCACCTTCTAGGCACATTTGCAAATTTGCATAAAACATAATTTTACCAAATCTATGAATTGAATTTAAAAAATCCGAGAGACATAGTTGACATCAGTAAGTAAATTTTTTTTCAATTATTTGAAAGTAATTTTTGGCGAATAGTAATGTTTGACTTTTATTTACCACAGTTAAAAGTAAATAGGGTAATTAAAGGTAAAAATGATATTTTAATTACCCTAAAACTTGTACTAATTCTATTAGATAAGTGTATTTCGACCAAAAAAAAATTAGGAATAAAATATTATCCTTTTTTCCACTTGTATTAGATTAGTACATTTAATATTATTTTATTTAAAGAAGAGTTAAAAGTGTTAAATTCAAAGTTTAATAACTGAACCATTTTTAATATAGGGATATACATAAGATAAATTTGACTATAAATATTCATTAGAAATATAAAAATATTTCCTACATAATGGTATTTTATTTATAAATTTTAGAGATTAAATAATTAAATTTATTGCTGACACAATGATGATGCAATAATTACATTATCAATGAAAGATTAAAATAATTGATATTATAAATTTAAAAATAAATGTAAATTAAGTATTTAGATGCCATAAATGAATTTTATAGATTAATATGACATTTCAGGGTTGATTAAATGATTTTTTTTCGAAATAATCATGTTTTTATGACTTCCACAAAAACCAAATACTAAATAGTATGAAAATTAACATAAACGAGTTTCTTAAAAAATACAATATTATTAAATTATATAATAATCCTAAAAATCTAAGGTTCATACAAAATACTTATATAATTATAAATATGTCATTAATGAACCAATTGGGGTTCTCTTGTCTTTTTATAGTAAGTTTATTAACCATTTATTATAATAATACAAGAGGACATGGTAAAAGTTAAACTATTTAACTAAGAGTTACATCTAAAAGATTGAGTTAATATGGTGACCTAAACTTGTCTAAAACCAATTGCTTGAGAGTATTTCGACCAATACCCACGTTATATTCGAAATAAATCAATTTGGAGCCATTATAATTTGAAAATGATTTTATAATAAATTAATATTTCAAACTTTTCCTAAAGTGACACTCACCTCTCTTATAAAAGGGCACTTCCCCTTCTCTCAAAATCACACCTCCAAATCCATTTATCTCGGCCAACCCATGACAAAATATCTACCCAAATTCCCTGAATTCAACATAGAGGCCTTCCCTTGATCATAAATCCAACCTAAGGAGCCCTTTTGTTCAAATCAAAAGGAAACACCCAAAGAAGAGGTAATAATTTTAGCACCTCTTTCAAAGTTCTTTTCTTCTTCCACTTTCTATTTCTTTGTTATTTCCATACCAAAATAATAACTTCAGTACCTTCTATATAATTTTATGTTATTATAAATATGGTACAACCATACTCATTATTCTATCCATCATATGAATGATAATGTCACCATGCGTGCGTACGTATGACTTATCGTCTCCATGTCGTGATGTAATTGTTTATTCAACAATATGTTATTTGGATGGATATAATGATGAGTAATATGTATATAAATAATGAAAATAACATGATAATTTCTTTGTAAAATTAATATAACATCCAATTCCATAGATTTTAATCATTAAGTAAATGATATCGCCGCTCGTGTGTACGTACAACTTACTATCTCCACGACAAGATGAGATTCATTTCCAGGTTCACCATTCAACAATGATTATAAAAATATATATTATTAATAAGATTTTAATATATGACGTAATAATTATACTGGTGATATATATGTATATATATTTATGTATGTATGTATGTACTTATATATATATATATCTTATTTACTTACTTCCGTTCAATACGGTATGAAAATAGAAACGACGTTTATGCGTACGTACGACCTACCGTCTCCATAAATGGTGTTTTCCATTTCATATATCTATATATTATACATATTTATATTCTAAATATATATTATATATAAATAATGTTTTTTATTTTGATGTATTTAAATCATGATCTAAATGATACGATCAATAATAACAAGTTAAAACACATACGATAAAGAAAGCGATTATTACCCGAAATGTTAATTTAATATGGAAATAATTATTAAATGGGTAGTATAAAGTCATAAATGAATCATGTATGATATAATAAATATGAATATGGTTCATTTATAATTTAATAACATCTTATGGTCATTATACAGGAGGTTAAACATACCCTCAACCAAAGGAAAGTGCAAGGTAAGGGTTAATTCCTCAATCTCATTATTATCTGATATTGTTTATGTATAAGTATTTAATGGGAAATATTTATTATCCATATCCATGTTTCATGAAGGAGTTTTTAAAATGATTATTTTTAAGGGACTCTTTAAATGAAACATCATTTTAATAGTTTAAATATTTATTCTTCTAAATCATTCTCATTAATGTCCATGTTTTTTCATAATGATTTTAAAGATTTATTTATATGGACATGATTGTTTTAAAATGTTAATTCCTTTCAAAAGTTTCAAAGTGGTATGGTACAATTTGATTCAAAAATATATTTTAAATTACTTCCTTTATAAATATGTGACTTTTAAATGATTTCAAAAAAAGGTATATTTCTCTCAAAAAGTTTTACTCATCATTTTCAACTATGTCAATATCCTTTACTGGATATTATTCTTGATTGGGGTTGATTTATTATAATAAAGTATTCCATATTTTATTGAATGAGTTATGATATGTTTGACTGTGGATGTGATATTTTTATACCATTCATGGGTTATGGTTAATGTATTGACATTTCATATGCTAGTTTTAATAATAATGTTTATGTTGTGTTTCAAAATTTTCATATGAGGAATTTAGTTGACTTAGTAAGTGACAGATGAGGCCTGCTATGGCCCCTTGATGAATTTGTAGGTCTCATGATACAAACTAGTGTCTTGTAATAAGGCCTTGAAAAAAAATTTATTTGCAGTATTGGCACGAGGCCTTGACTATGTGGTAATGATGTCCGACATTAGGCATTCTCTCATTATGAAATTAATTATTACATGTGATTATTATACTAGTATAATATCCATGTGCATTTTTATATGATAATATTTGATTTATTTTCTCCATATTATGTTTAAGTTTATGTTTAAAAGACTGTTTTTTTTATTACACATCTTTCCTTAAAAGTTTATAGCTTCTGCTAAATTATTTACCCTTAATGAGCATCTGAGCTCACCTCTTTCTTATGTTTCATTTTCCCAGGATTCCAAGAAGTGTATTATGTTTGATATGTAGGGTTAAGCTAGGGGAATAATGGGATTCTAAATGGATTATTTATGTTGTGTTTTATGTTTTAATGTGTAATGTAATGTTTATGTATGTAATCTATTTTCCAAGACTACTAAACTGATCGGTCCTTCGGGACTTGATTCCTTGTAATCATGAAAATGTATTAAAATAATGCACCGGATCTAGGATTCTGGGGTCGGGGAATTATAGTTGGTATCAGAGGAAGTTTAGTACAAACCTTGGAAACTATATTTAGAAAAACATTGATTAGAAAACATTACCCTAAGATAGAATTTGAGGATTAGTATAGAAGAACTTCCTAGAATTTTGGTAATGTAGAGATTTTGTGTATTTTCCAAGAAATACATCCCTGTATGGATATGAGCAGGTAGATGCAACTCTAGCACAGATGTACCTAGGTGTCACGACCCGTCCCCCAGGGCCCTTGCTGTGACTACCCCAAGCCCGCCTTCCATAGGCCAGGGGCTGGAGACTAGCACCGAAAGGCGTATTACCTAAAACTGGGAAGGCATTGCCTTTATAACCTGTAAACACACACAACCAAGCACACATCAAGCTGCAAACAACAAATAAACTGTATAAAAAAGAGTGCTGAATGTAAAAGGAGCCAGAATACAATCCCAACAGTAAAGGTACAAGTATAACTGAATACAATACAACTGGAGAAAAAGGAAAACAACCACTGGGTCGTCCTCTGAGGTTTCTACCTGAAGGGTAGGTACATATCGCCTCCTCAGCACTCCACTTCCACCCATATCCTCTATGAACCAACATGCCATATGGTCCACCTCGAGGCTCCATCCAGACCTGGTACCCTCAGCCTCAATCAGCACTGTCCATCGTCTTCACCAAACACAACAAGGTGCTGGCATATCCCATGAAGGGGTGAGTATAACAATATTCAGTAGGGACCCTGAGACCCTCAAGGTCTCACGAAATCCACAAAGGATAAACCGAAAAGAATTAAGTCAACTAAAAACCCTACTTAGGTATATGCCTATACATATACCTAAGTTATCAAGTATACCCATCTCAATCATGAGAAAACACAGGGTTCAACCCAAAATCCCAAAGCTCAACTATCCCACAAAGGAAGGAAAACCACAAAGGTAAGTACCACACATGTACACCACACAGAAGAATACCACCATGGTATTACCAGGAAGGAAAGTACCACACAGGTACAAACTCAGATCACACCAGTTATATCTTAGGTACAATAGTAGAGAAGATTAGATGTAACTACTAAATCATCTTACTCTATTAAGAGGCTCTGCTGCTGAGCCACACAGGATCGCTCGGTGTTGACCCACACATGATCGCTTGATGCTAACCCACACAGGATTGCTCGGTGCTAACCCATATAGGATTGCTAGGTGTTTACCCACATAGGATCGCTCGATTCCAAAGGATCTCTAGGTGCTGACCCACACATGATCACTCTTTATTATTTAGGTCACAACCAGCTACTGGGTTCCCACACAGGCTTGCTCGCCTCTGGGAGGATCCGATCCTCAAGACACTAATCGATAATCCAACTGCCATAAAGTCCCACGAAAAAGTTTCTCAAAGGATCTCCACATCATAAGAGTCTCAACACAATAGACGGTGCGTCAATCAGACGCTTGGTCTGTAAGTTATTAGTATTTTAGTCCCGAGAGCCCGGTTGGATTCATGCTCAATACAACCCGACCATTCCCCAAATTTATCCAAATATCTAGTGGGGTATACCAAAGAGAACATCTCACTCCAAGGTTTCCGGTTCTATAGACGGTTAATCAAACAGATGCCCAATGCCAAAGATATGGCCGAAAGTGCATATGGGGGTCGAAACTGGTCCGTGTCTGGTCCGACCTGGTTCGGGTCGACTTGGCCTGACCCGCTGGGTCTAACCTGGCCCACTAGGTCTGGCCCAGCCTGCGTTGGGCAGCCTGACCCACACGGGGCGGCTTACCCCGCGCTGGGTAGCCCGGCCCGCATCGGGCGGCTCGGCCAGGGGAGCGGCCCGCAGGGCGGCGGAGCGGCGTGAGGCCGTAAGGGCGGTGAGGCCGTGGGGTATCTCGGAGGGCCGCAGGTGATGCGTAGGGCCGTGGGGCATCTCGGAGGGCCGCGAGATGGCGAGGACGTAGGGTGGTGCGGAGAGCCGCGAGCGGTGGGGGTCGCGGGCGGTAGAGGCCATGGGGTGGCACGGAGGGCCACAGGCGGGGGAGGCCACCGGCGGCGGAGGCCGTGGGGCAGAGGAGGCTGCGGATGGCGGAGGCCGTGGGGCGGTGGTGGCCATGGGGCGATGCCGTTGCATCGTCACCTTCATCATGGATGGTGATGGTTCCGACTGCCGTTCTCGTGCCCCACCGAGGTTTAGTTGTCATCTTCCTCCATCTCAAAGAACACAATAATCATAAAGAACGACGGAGGGTTCGAGCCATGTTTGTTTGACCCGCACCCTCCGCGTTAGAGCGGTAGAAAGCGGTTCAAAAAAATCTTGAATGAAGAACATCAAACCCTACAACCTCCCGTGATAAAATATTCCCAATCCCACAAAAAGAAAATTATCTGCGAATCAACTAGTTAGTTAGTTGATCCACATTCTTTGTTTAGAAGGGAAGAGCATGAGAATTGATAATCACACTTAATAAAAAACCCTACCTCAGATATTTGTCGATGGAGGTCGCGAGGAAGAAGACGATGTCATTGAGGATAGACATACATTGGTGATGTCGGCATTTCCTTGATCGTCGGTTTTTTAACGTTGAAGACGTTCCTCATCAGCGGATGTACTGAGGAAAAAGTCGAAGTCGAAGTCGGTGTTCTTCGTTGGGGAGCATGTTCTTCATTGGAGAACATGTTCTTCGTTGGAGGATGAGTTTCTCCACGATTCTCCAAAGCTTCTCCCTTTTCTAATATTTTCCCCAATTCCACCAAAATGAGGAATAGAAAACTTAATCGAATATGTTGTTTAATTTAAAATTGGCACAAAATAGGTTATCTTAATTAATTAGAGGAGAGTTGGCTTAATTAATTAAATGGGAGAGTTGTCATAATTAATGTGGGGGATCTCAAAAGGTTTCTCCCCATTAAGATGGGAGTTCAAGGGGGTTTTAGTCTCAGGTGGTCCTCACCACCATAACCCATGTAGGAGGTTTAGTTTCGGGTGGTCCCCACATCTCAACATCCACATGGGAGTTCCAAAGAAAAATAAAATGTTACACAATTTTATTTTATTGTATTCTTTCACAAAAAACCCAAATTCTATCTTTCACCCTCTACCTACTATGGTCGAGGTGAAGGTCACCTTAAGAGAATACCAGCGCTGCATGTTCAACGGTGCCCTTAGATTTCAATTCCAAGCATCGAATCAAAAGCTACAAAAACCCGCTCGCACGTTTACTTAACGTACCTGAAAAAAAGTTCAGAAATTCATTCCGGGCACACCGGGCCTTGGAATCAGGCACCGTCAATTTTCACGGACTCGTAAAATTTCCATTTAATTAAAAAAAAATTTACATGGAAATTATGGGTCTTTAAATTCTCCCCACATCAGGGATTTACGTGCCCATAAGACACAACTCAAACTAAGGGAAAAAGTGGAGGTACCAAGTCTGTATCTGAGCCTCCCACTCCCATGTGATCTCCTAGAGGTTCCCGTGCTGCCAGCGAACGCGCAAGAGAGGTATCGATCACCCACGAAGGATCCACTCCTCTCGATCCTCAATCTCTTCTGAAACCTCCGTAAAAGTCACCCCATCGTCATTGTCCATCTCTTCGTGGTCGATGATGTGAGAAGGGTCATGCACATATATCCTCAACTGGTATACATGGAAGACATCGTGCACCCAGTGCAACTAAGGTGGAAGTGCTAAGCAGTATTCCACCTCACCAACTTTGTTGAGGACCTGAAAAGGTCTGATGAACTTTGGAGATAACTTTCCACCTCGACCAAATCTCTGTAATCCTCATCGAGGTGAGACCCGTAGAAAGACGTGGTCTCTATCCTAGAACTCTAAAGGTCTATGTCTCCTATTGACATAAGACTTATACCTACTTTGTGCAGTCTTCATCCGCTCCTGGATGGTCTGAAATTTCTCTGTGGTAGCCCATACCATCACTGGTCTCACGAGTGCTGAATCCCCTGGGTCAGTCCAGGACAAAGGTGATCTACAAGGTTTCCCGTACAATGCCTTGAAATGTGCCATCCTAATGGTGGAGTGATAGATGTTGTTGTATGCAAACTACACCAAAGGAAAGTGATCCTCCCAGCTACGACCGAAGTCAAGGATGCAAGCACGTAGCATTTCCTTGATGGTCTGAATGGTCTGCTCAGTCTGGCCATCCGTCTGAGGATGAAAGGTGGTACTTAAACAAATCTGCATCCCAAAATCCTCCTGTAACCCCTTCTATAGTTGGGAAGTAAAACATGCATCACGATCGGAGACAATCGTCGAGGGTACTCCATGTATCCGCACAATCTCCTTCACATAGAGGAATACCAAGCTCTCTACAGAACCCTGATCTCTAATCGATAGGAAGTGGGTTGACTTGGTGAGTCGTTCGATGATCACCCAGATAGAATCATGAACTCCGGATGTGCGTGGAAGTCCTGTCACAAATTCCATGGATATCCCATCCCATTTCCACTCTGGAAACTCTAAAGGATAAACTAAGCCTGCTGGTACCTAATGCCCTACCTTCACTTGCTGACAAGTGAGGCATCGAGAGACAAAATCAGTTACTGATTTCTTCATTCCTGGCCACCAGTGCTTTCGTGAGAGGTCTTGGTACATCTTCACCACTCCTGGATATACCGCTAGAGGGGATGTGTGGAACTCCCTCAACACTTCCTCCCGAAGTGACACTGGTACCATGGTACGTCCTTTGAAGAGGATGACATGATCCCCACTTTCAGAAAATCCATCAGGTGCATGTCCTATAGATATCTGATCACGTCGTGTCTCATAGTCAGTGTCCCCATGCTGCGCCTCCCTGACTCACTAAAGAAGTGGGGGAGTGACTGTAAGAGACTGAAAAAAATCTGCTTCATCTCTATCCACAAAGGATATTTTTAAAGTGGCCAGCTACTCCGTCTCCTCGCCTAGAAGCTGTATACTTGACCTCCCGCTGAGTGCATTTGCTACAACGTTCCCCTTCCCAGGAGTACAGACTATCTTGAAGTCATAGTCCAGGAGGAACTCAAGCCAAAGTTGCTGTCTCAGGTTTAGGTCCTTCTGCGAGAATATATACCTGAGACTCATATGATCCAAGTAGACTGTAAAATGCTCGCCTATCAAGTAATGTCGCAACATCTTCAAGGTGAAGACCACTACTGCTAACTCCAATTCATGGGTAGTGTAGTTCTGGTCATGATGTCTCATTTATCGAGAACCATATGCAATCACTACTCACTCCTGCATCAGGACACATCTGAGCCCGGTCCCTAATGAGTCGCAGTAGAATACGTACCCTACGCCCTCCTCCAGAAGCCTCAATATGGGGGCACTAGTCAGCCTCTACCTCAACTCCTAAAAACTCCGCTGGAATTTCTCCGACCACACAATGGGTTTCCCCTTATTTGTCAATGCTGATAAAGGTGATGCAACTCTGGAGAAATCTGGCACAAACCCTCGATAGTATCCAGCCAAACCCAGGAAACTCCATACCTCCATCACACTCCTGGGTGGCTCCCAAGAAAGTACTGCCTCAATCTTCACTGGATCTATTGCAACTCCAACATCCGATATGACATGTCCTAGAAAGTGAACCTCTCAGATCCAGAACTGGAACTTTGAGAGATTACCATAAATCTGGTGCTCTCAGAGTGTGTCCAGAACTATCTGAAAATGATAGGCACGCTCCTCCTCAGTAGTCGAGTAGATCGGAATGTCATCGATGAAGACTACTACAAAGCGATCAAGGTATGTCTGAAAGATCTTGTTCATGAGTCCCATGAACACTAATGGAGCGTTGTTCATGCCAAATGGAATAAAAAATAACTCGTAGTGGCCGTACCAACTCTGAAAGTCGTCTTTTGCACATCCTCATCTCGCACTCTGAGCTAGTGATAGCCTAATATGAGGTCTATCTTCGAGAACCACCATGCTCCCTTCAGCTGATCAAAGAGATCATCAATCCTTGGGAGTGGGTAATTTTTCTTCATGGTATCCTGGTTCAGGCGCCGATAGTTGACATAAAGTCTTAATCTCCCATCTGCCTTCTTGGAAAAGAAAATCAGGTCTACCCAAGGTGAAACACTAGGCTGAATGAATCCCTTTTCTTATAAGTCCTCCAGCTGTACCCGCGGCCCATGAATCTCCATAGGAGCCATTCGATACACTGGTGTAGATATCGATGCAGTCCCAGGGTACAAGTCAATGTAAAATTCCACCTCTCTGTGAGGAGGTAGACCCAAAACATCATCAAGGAAGACATCCTCATACTGGTCCACCACTACAGGATTATTTAGACTCTCCACATCAATTGCTCCGAGGGTAAGGCTAGCCAACTGATGAGTTATCGGTTGTACTCTCCTCTGGGTAAGTCCATCCTGTGCTGTAAAGGCTCCCTACTTTCCGATGAAAGTAAACATGGTCCTATCCATGAAGACACACCACACTTTGCGCCTAATACAGTCATTATAAGCATGGACTATATATAACCAGTCCATACCCAAGATGACATCGTAAGGCCTTGATGCCACTAATAGGAGATCCCATCAGAAGTTTTCACCTCCTTGAGTAAGCTCACACTGCCAGCACTAGTGCGTAATTATTTAATCCACTCCCGTAGGAGTCTCTAGCTGTAAGGATCGAGCCAACGGCTTCGTCAGAATCTCTGAACTCCGAACAAGGGCAGTGGAAATAAAATAATGACTGGAACCTATGTCAATAAGTACTACAGCTAAGGTGGAGTAGACATAGATAGTACCTCATATAATCTATGGAGTGCCGTGATCGTAGGCCTCATCTACCTGGAGCTAAGCTCACTCCTGTCATCCTTCTCCCTGTAGCCGGGGTAGACCACCTAGTGGTGGTGGTGGTAACATCTTGAATCGTCTCCCACCGCTAGCTACACAATCAGCTTCTCTGTAACATCCGCCTACTCTCTACGGACGTCCTCGGTCGAACCTATGTCTCTACTTGGGTGGTCCTTCGACCATCTGCTGATCATCCATATGTTGAGTTAAATAGTCACGAGCCATGTGACCCTGCCTGCTCCTGGAATGACCAGCTCTTCCTCGGGTGCCCTGCACAATTGAACCTGAATCCCGCGGTCGTCCACATGTAGGTCCGGTCCTTTTAGACCTCTACGACATCTGTCTGCTACCAGCTGCAAAAGACTCCATTACGTGAAGACTGGTGGTGGGTATCGGTACTAGTGACTGATCAGCAAGGAAACTCTCTACTAAGAGAGCTCTCTCTAACACCCCCTCCTGTGTCGCGATGCTAAGAGAAATCATCGAAGCCCTGGTCTCTCACCTGAGTCCCTACTTGAAGGTCCAGACCCTGAATAATGGGTTCCGCACCATATCAGTGGAGTAGTGTGAGAGGTCAGTGAACTTTGATGAGTACTGAGCCATAGTCATGCTGCCCTGTAGCAGATTAAGTAGCTCCTGTATGCACATTGTGTGAAGAGTTTCTAGAACAAACTCTTCCCAAAACAGGCTCTCAAAGTCTGCCCAGAGAAGCGTCACCTCGCCGTGAACTTGGAGCATCAAGCTCCACCATCTGCCTGCTGTTGCCTGTAGAAGGTTGGCGGAAAGGATAACTGTGAGATCAGCTGGTGTCCTTACCAGTCAGAAGACTCTCACTACAGCCTCCAGCCAATCCTTAGATACTTGTGGGTTCGTATCTCCCCTAAACCTGGGTGGCCTCTTGCGCTGGAACTCATGAAACGCGCTCAAGCGGTGTGCAACCTATGCTGATGGGGCTGGTTCCATTGGTGGACCAATGTGTAATGGTACTGCTGGTGCCTCCATTGGTGCCTATACTGGAAGAGGGCCTTGCACCGAGGCGTCGTCACTGGGTGGGAAATTATTGCGTACTACTCTCGGACCCCTAGCTGGATATCTGCGTGGAGGCATCCTGAAAAGAAATAAGTGCGCCACGGTGAATAAGTTATACTTGGAGAGCTGACTCAAATAGATCACAATGAAAACTCTTGAAACACACACACAATCAATTTTTTCATGCACTGAGTCGGAAATCACGAGTCAGGGTCCTGATGTATGGATATGTTAGCTGTCGCACCAACACTGGTTTCCCTAAACTGATAGCCACACTCACTAAACTTAACAATATTGTCGTTAAAGGAAAGATCAGAGTCCTATGTTCCACGGTAGAACCGACTCCTCTGATACCAATTTGTCACAACCCGTCCCCCAGGGCCTATGCTGTGACTACCCCATGCCTGCCATCCATAGGACAGGGGCTGGTGACTAGCACCGAAAGGCGTATTCCCTAAAACTAGGTAGGCATTGCCTTTATAACCTATAAACACACACAACCAAGCACACAACAAGATGCGAAAAAAACATAAACTGTATAACAAAAGAGTTTTGAAAGTAAAAGGGGCTAGAATACAAGCCCAACAGTAAAGGTACAAGTACAAATGAATACAATTCAACTGAAGAAAAAGTAAAGCAGCCATTGGGTCATCCTCCGAGGTGCCTACCTGAAGGGTAGGTATAGATTGCCTCCTCAGCACTCCACATACGCCCGTATCCTCTGCGAATCGACATGCCGTATGGTCCACCTCAGGGCTCCGTTCAGACCTGGTACCCTCAGCCTCGATCAGCGCTGTCTGTCGTCTACACCAAACACAACAAGGTGAAATCATATCCCATACAGGGGTGAGTATAACGATACTCAGTAGGGACCCCGAGGCCCCCAAGGTCTCAAAAAATCCACAAAGGATAAACCGCAAAGCATGAAGTCAACTGACAACCCTACTTAGGTATATTCCCATAAATATACCTAAGTTATCAAGTATACCCATCTCAATCATGAGGAAACACAAGGTCCAACCCAAAATCCCAAAGCTCAACTATCCCACAAAGGAAGGAAAACCCCAAAGGTAAGTACCACACAGGTACGCCACACAGAAGAATGCCACTAAGGTATTACCATGAAGGAAAGTACCACATAGGTGCGAACCCATATCACACCTGATATATATTATGTACAATATTATATATGATTAGATGTAACTACTGACTCATCTTACCCTATTAAGAGGCTCTGATACTGACCCACACAGGATCGCTTAGTGTTGAACAACACAAGATCGCTCGGTGCTGACCCACACAGGATTGATCGGTGCTGACACACACAGGATTTCTAGGTGCTGACCCACACAAGATTGCTCGGTGCTAACCTACACAGGATCTCTAGGTGCTGACCCACACATGTCCGCTCTTCATTCTTCACGTTACAACCAACTACTGGGTTCCCGCACAGGCTTGCTCATCTCCGGGAGGATCCGATATTCAATACACTAATCGATACTCCAAATTCCATGAAATACCATGAAAAGTATTTCAAAGGACCGCCACGTCATAGGGGTCTCAACGCAATAGATGGTGCATCAATCAGATGCCCGATTTGTAAGTTATTAGTCTTTTAGTCATGAGGGCCCGATTGTATTTGTGCTCGATCCAACCCAACCATTACCAAACTTTATCCAAATCTCTAGTGGGGTATACCAAAGGTACCGTGTTGGTCCAAGGTTTTTGGTGCCGTAGATGGTTCGTCAAACGGATTTCTGGTGCCAAATATATGATCGAAAGTGCATATGGGGGTCAAAACTGGTCTGGGTCCAGTCCAACCCAGTCAGACCGACCCGACCCAAACCGATCTGGGCCGACCCGGTTCGGGTTGACCCGGACCGAACCAATAGGTCCGGCCTGGCCCACAGGGTAGTGGAGGCCACAGAGAAATGTGAGGCCGCGAGGGAGACGAGGTCGCAGGGCAGCTCAGAGGGCCGCGGGGCGGCTCAGAGGGTCGCGAGCTGCTCGGTGGGACGTGAGGCGGTGAGGACGCAGGGTGGCGCGAAGGGCTGAGAGCGGCAGTGGCCGCGGATGGCGGAGGTGTCGGGGTGGCGCAGAGGGCCGTGGGCGGTGGTGGCCGCGGGTGGCAGAGTCCGCGGGGCAGCGGTGGCCGCAGACGTCGGAGGATGCGGGGCGGTGGTGGCCGTGGGGCGGCGCCGTTGCACTGTCGCCTTTGTCGCGACCGCCAGTGTTGCCAGCCGCTGTTCTTGTGCCCCACCAAGGTTTGGTTTTCATCTTCTTCCATCCTGAAGAGAACAACAATAATGAAGAATGACGGAGGGGTCGGGCCGTGTTTGTTTGGCCTACACCCTTCGAGTTAGAGCGGTAGCAAGCGGTTCAACAAAATATTGAATGAAGAACATCAAACCCTACAACCTCCCGCAATAACATATTCCCAATCCCACAGAAAGAAAATCATCCATGAATCAACTATTTAGTTAGTTGATCCGCATTCTTTGTCTAGAAGGGAAGAGCATGGGAATTGATAATCACACTTAATAAAAAACCCAACCTCGGAGATTTGTCAACGGAGCTCACGAGGAAGGAGATGATGTCGTTGGGGATAGATGAATGTCAGTGGAATCCGAATTTCCTCGATCATCAGATCATTGATGTTAAAGACGTTCCCCATCAGTGGATTTCCCAAGGAAGAAGTCAAAGTCGAAGTCGGTGTTCTTCGTTGGGGAGTGTGTTCTTCGTTGAAGAACGTGTTTTTCATTGGAGGATGAGTTGCTCCACGATTCTCCAAAGCTTCTCCCTTTGCCAACAGTTTCCCCAATTCCACAAAAATGAGGAATATACAACTTAATAGAATATGTTGTTTAATTTAAAATTTTCACAAAATAGGTTAGCTTAATTAATTAGAGGAGATTTGTCTTAATTAATTAAAGGGGAGAATTGGCATAATTAATGTGGGGGAGCTCAAGAGTTTTCTGCCCATTAAGAGGGGAGTTCAAGGGGGGGTTTTGTCTCGGGTGGTCCCAACCACCATAACCCATGTGGGAGGATTATGATTGGGTGGTACCCACCTCTCAACATCCACATGGGAGTTCCAAAGAAAAATAAAATGTTACACAATTTTATTTTATTTTATTATTTCACGAAAAACCCAAATTCTATCTTTCACCCTTGACCTACTGTGGTCGAGGTGAAGGTACCCTTAATAGAATACCGGCGCTGCAAGTTCAACGATGCCCTTGGATTTCAATTACGATCACTGGCTCAAAAGTTACAAAAACCCACTTTAAAGTTTACAGAACTTACCCGAAAAAAGTTTAAAAATTCATTCCAGGCACACCGAGCCTTGGAATCACGCGCCAATAATTTTTGGGGACTTGTAAAATTCCCATTTAATTAAAAAAAATTTACATGAAAATTTGTGGTCTTTACACTAGGAGTGAAATCTCCAACAATGAGTTTCATGCTTGACCTGGGGTATCCTGGTACACGACAATGGGCCTTGCTGGACTCTTGGTTATGACACTCCCAGGGGATATGCTTAGGATAATTCACATTTTCTTTAAAACCAATTATGAAGGATTTAGGAGTAAATATTTCCTCAAAGAAAACATTTTTTTATGATTATAGATTATATGCATAATCTTTTCAATTTATGTTAGGTATTTTACAAGTTTGGAATTATGAATTACGATTCATAAACTAAGCTAGTATATGCCATTGTTTAGAAATGACGCCCAAAAAAAAGAAATGAGAACTATAACAATATGCATGATCCAAAGAGTAAGAAGGATCATATATTTCATGGTATTAATCCAACATTTAGAAGGTAAATAGTCTCCCACGTATTCTCATCATATGAATAAATAGCATCATGTGTTAAAAAGATAAGTAAATAATTCTCTGAGTCCTATGGCTTTAAAGGGAAGTAAGAGAAGAAAAGGATAATAGAGAGGAAGATGAATAAAGGGAAGAGGGGAAAGAAAATTTTTCCCATATGTGACAACTGTGGAAAGAATCACCTTTGTAAGGAGTATATCTAGTATTATATAAGGAATAAGGAAGAATGAATGTAATCAATAAGGTTTTATGATAATTCAGGGTGTTACCATGTTTTAAAAGAATAAACGATGAAGGTATTCACATGTTATTACGTAGATAAAAAGATATTCACTGTGCTTACCTTCCTTATAAATTTTGGACTGTGAGATTGGAAAGAAGTATTTTGGATAAGTCTAAAGGTTGGAATGGATTAAGTTTGACATTGGATACTATTTTTAAGGGTAAATCATTTCTTAATATTATTTTTGTGTTTTTATAAAAAGGAAAACCCAGAGATTGGGCGAGAACCCATCGTGTCTGGAAAGGGCGTGAGACTTGAACCCGCAAACGAAGGGTGACAAGGGTGCATCACCTACCAATGACCTATGTGATGTCCTGGTTTTTATAATGTAGGTTTTTTTAAATAGTATGAAAAATGAATTATAAATTCAATATTTTTAGAACCCTATACGATTAGTATAAATAGAATATTTTTTAATTCTATTATCTTTTGAAGTGAAAGATGAGTTTGTGGTTGGAATTAGTTGAAGGATGAAAATATAATTGTCAAGTATATTATTTCCCTCTTATTCTATGAATAAATTAATTCTTGAACTTTAGGAAAGGGATCTTAAAACCAAAAATGTGTTATCCTAATACCTTATGTTCTGTTGAACCGATGATATTTTAAATCATCATAGATTGATGGCTTTAAGGCCATCAATTTTAAACTTGTTTATGATTAATGACCTCAATCAATCCCTGTAAATATTTACGTTTTTCCTCCAATTATGTGTCACTAATTTCAACCAATGTTCTCCTAACCGAGATCCTAATTTGGTGGTGACTTTTTCATTTCCCTTTCCCTCTTATTAAAACTAAATTTTATTAACCCAATTTACGATGTGGGTTTTACACAAAGGTATTTTTCTATTTTTAAACTTTTATTTTTGAAGAACAATTTCAAATTTTGAGGACATAATTTATTGAAGGAGGAGAGAATGTAACACCCCAAGATTCCATAGTATAGTATATCTTCAAAGTAATTCAATAACTTCCGCTACACGTAACACTGAGTTTGAGCGCACCAAGACTTATCAAACTAGCCGTTCAAAAAGCGGTTATGAATAGTACTAACTTTATTTTGAATTTTATATACTCTATATAATTTTAACATCCATATTTTTTTTCTTAGACATAATATAAGAACAAATTCATTTTTTCAGATATAAGAAGTATTTTTCAGAAAATGAAATTTTACCGGCTTTTAATGGATAACCCTTTTTAAATCCAATATTTGATACTTTTATATATTCAATTTGAAAAAATAAAATTCTTCTTTAAAATAGGGACATAAAAATTTAGTTTCGATAAATGTTTGGTGTTTTTCTGATAACTTACAAATTTGGGTGAATAGTGAAAAATACTAAATTTTAATTGAAAACAACTTTTTTAATAAAAATAATTTTTAGTGTTAAATTATACATTTTAATGGTTTGGAAGTATAATTAGATTATATTTTTATCATTTAATACAAATTAGGTCATTATATGTAATTTCACATTTAAATTTGACATAAATACTTGTCAATCTTTTGATAGTTTTTACTTTTTAAAAACCCGCTTTTTTGGTTTTGACAACAGGAATTAATTTCAAATTAATTAATGAAACTTCTATGTTTTAAATTTGGTAAAATAGAATTATTTTTTGAATTATTAATATCAAAATTATCTTAGGGTGAGTTTTTGGTATTTTTCTGAAAACTTTCAATTTTTGATGAATAGTGAAAACACTCTCTTATTGTTTAAAACCCACTTTTTATTTAAATAATTATTTATTTTATTTAAATTTATTTTAATTAAAAATAGATATCTAATACATATATATGTTCAATATAATTAATTTGAGTCATTTTATAAAAATATTAGATATATAAAATTTTATTGAGATTTTTAACGTCTTTTACCCACCTTCTAGGCACATTTGCAAATTTGCATAAAACATAATTTTACCAATTCTGTGAATTTAATTTCAAAAATCCGAGAGACACGGTTTATATAAGTAAGTAAAATGTGGTTCAATAAGATGAAAATAATTTTTGGTGAATAGTAACGTTTGACTTTTATTTACCACAATTAAAAGTAAATAGGGTAATTAAAGGTAAAAATGATTTTATAATTACCCTAACACATGTATTAATTCTATTTTATAAGTGTATTTTGACAAAAAAAACCATTGAAATAAAATATGATTCTTTTGGTCAACTTGGGTTTGATTCGGAAATTTAATATTATTTTATTTAAAGAAGAGTTAAAAGTGTTAAATTCAATGTTTAATAACTAAACCATTTTTAATACAGGGTTATACATAAGATAAATTTGACTATAAATATTCATTATAAAGATAAAAATATTTCCTAAATAATGGCATTTTATTTATAATTTTAATATATTAAATAATTAATTTTATTTATGACACAATGATGATGCAATAATTACTTTATCAATGAAAGATTAAAATAATTGATATTATAAATTTAAAAATAAATGTAAATTGAAGATTTTAATTCTATCCATGAATTTTATAGATTATTATGATATTTTAGAGTTGATTTAATGAATTTTATTCTAAGTAATCATTTTTTATGACTTTCACAGAAACCAAATACTAAATAGTGTCAAAATTCACATAAATGAGTTTTTAAAACAAATACTATATTATTAAATGATGTAATATTCCTAAAAATTTAAGGTTCAGAAAAAGGACTTATATAATGATAAATATTTCATTAATGAACCACTTAGGATTCTCTTGTCTTTTTATAGGAAGTTTATTAACTATTTATTATAATAATACAAGAGGACATGGTAAAAGTTAAACTATTTAACTAAGAGTTAAATCTAAAAGATAGGGTTAATATGGTGACCTAAACTTGTCTAAAACATATATTTTTAGAGGATTTAGACCAATACCCACATTATCTTCGAAAAAAATAAATTTTGAGCCATTAGAAACCGAAAATGATTTAATAATAAAATTATATTTCAAACTTTTACTAAAGTGACCATCACCTCTCTTATAATAGGGTACTTCCCCTTCTCTCAAAATCACACCTCCAAATCCATTTGGATCGGAAAAACCTTATCCAAATCTCCTCTCAAATTCCCTCACTTCAACCTAGAGGCCTTAACTAGAGTATAAATCCAACCTAAGGATCCCTTTTGTTCAAATCAAAAGGAAACACCCAAAGAAGAGGTAATTATTTTATAACCTCTTTCAAAGTTCTTTTCTTCTTCCACTTTCTCTTTATTTGTTATTTCCATACCAAAATAATAAATTTAGTAACTTCTAAATACGATGATGTTATTATAAATATGACACAACCATACTCATTATTCTATCCATACTATGAATGATAATGTCACCATACGTGCATACGTACGGCTTACCTTCTCCACACTGTGGTGTAATTTGTTATTCAACACTATGTTATTTGGATGGATATAATGATGATTAATATGTATATAAATAATGAATATAAAATTATAATATTTCTGTACAATTAATATACCATCCAATTCCACAACTTTTAATCATTAAGTAAATGATATCGTCACTCATGTGTACGTACGACTTACCGTCTCTACGATGCGATGAGATTCATTTCCAGGTTCCTCATTCAACAATGATTATAAAAATATATATTATTAGTAAGTATGTAATATATGAAATAATAATTCTAATGGTGATATATATATATATATATATGTATTTATGTATGTATGTACTTATATATATATATATATATCTTATTCACTTACTTCCGTTCAATACTATATGAAAACGGAAACAATGTTTATGCGTACGTATGGCCTACCGTCTCCATAAACGGTATTTTCAATTTCATATATCGATATATTATACATATTTATATTCTAAATATATATTATATATAAATCATGTTTTATATTCTGAAAGTATTTAAATCTTGATCTAAATGATATGATCAAGAATAACAAGTTAAAACATTTACGATAAAGAAAGCAATTACTACCCGAAATGTTAATTTAACATGGAAATAATTATTAAATGGGTAGTATAAAGTCATAAATGAATCATGTAGATATAATAAATATGAATATGTTATTTTATAATTTAATAACATACTATGGTCATTATACAGGAGGTTAAACGTACCCTTGACCAAAGGATAGTGCAAGGTAAGGGTTAATTCCTCAATCTCATTATTATCTGAGATTTTTTATGTGTAAGTATTTACTGGAAGATATTTATTATCCATATCCTTGTTTCATAAAGTAGTTTTTAAAATAATTCTTTTTAAGGGACTCTTTAACTAAAACATCATTTTAATGGTTTAAATATTTATTCTTCTAAATCATTCTCCTTAATGTCCATGTTTTCAAAATGGTTTTAAGGATTTATTTATATGGAGATGCTTGTTTTAAAATGTTAATTCCTTTCAAAAGTTTTAAAGAGGTATGGGAAACATTGATTAAAAAATCTCTTTTAAATTACTTCCTTTATAAATATGTGACTTTTAAATTATTTCACAAAAAAAAGATATTTCTCCTAAAAAGTTTTACTCATCATTTTTAACTATGTCAACATCATTTACTGGATATTATTCTTGATTAAGGTTGATTTATTATAATATAATCTTCCATATTTTATTGAATTATTTATGATATGTTTGATTGTGGATGTGCTATATTTATACCATTCATGTTTTATGGTTAAAGTATTGACATTTTGTATGCTATTTTTAATACGAATGTTTATATTATGTTTCAAAATTTTCATATGAGGAATGCAGTGGACTTAGTAAGTGACGGGTGGGGACCTCTATGGCCCCTCGATGCATTGGTTGGTATCATGAGTCAATCTAGTGTCTTGGAACAAGGACTTGACAAACATTTTATTTGTAGTATTGGCACGAGCCCTTGACTATGTGGTAATGATGTCCGGTGTTAGGCATTCCCTCATTATGAAATTAATTATTTCATGTGATTATTTGACTATTAGAATATCCATGTGTATTTTTTATATGGTAATGTTTGATTTATTTTCTCCATATTATGTTCAAGTTTATTTTTAAAAGGATGTTGTTTTTATTACACATCTTTCCTTAAAAGTTTATAGATTCCGCTAAATTATTTACCCTTACTGAGCATCTGAGCTCACCCCTTTCTTATGTTTTGTTTTAATAGGATTCCAAAAAGTGTATTATATTTGATATGAAGGATTAATCTAGAGGAATAATGTAATTTTCAGAAGATTAGTTATGTTGTGTTTCATGTTTGAATGTGTAATGTAACGTTCATGTATGTAATCTATTTTCCAAGACTACTAAACTGATCGGTCCTTCGGGACTTGATTCCTTATAATCATGACATTTTATTAAAATAATGCACCGACTTCAGGATTCTGGGGCCAGGGTGTTACAATAACCATTATTTTAAAAATTAATATTTTTGTGTACTAATTATAAAATTACTAATTGATATAACATACAATATTTAATCCCTCCCTTTCATGGATACATATTCTGACTATAACTAAATTTGAATGACCTTTAAATATAAGGTGGTCACTAATTTAATGTCACCTTATGTAGTATACTATTACTATGTGATTTCATTTTATTTGAATATTTTTAGATTCACATACCACAGAGTGATGAAAAACATTTTTAATCCCATTCTAAATAAAACTATGGAATATTAAGTATGTTTTTGGTTGTCAAGTCATGCGAGTGTTTGATCCAAATTGATAATTAAGAGGTAGTGTTTTAAAAACGTTAGTCACAAAATTCTAAGATGAACCCATTGAAGTATTAATTTTGAGTGACTTATGACAAATTCCTTAGATATTGAATAATATGGTGAAACAACAACTCGTAAAAATTTTCATCTTAAAGAGTTATTAGAAATAAGTGGTTTAAGGGAATTTATATATATATATAATACTAGGCATTGATATGTTTTAGAGATAATAAAACCCCTTATGACATGTGGCATGGAAGGAAGAAAAAACTTAAACACTTTATGGTGTTTTGAATAAATTAATACATTTTGAATAAAGAAGAAAATCAATGGAAATTAGGTGTTATAACTAATGAAGGAATTTTATTAGGCTATTCTACCATAATTAAATCCTATAAATGCATCATTATGAGATTAAATTAAATCACAGAGAGAAATTATGTCAAAGTGACTGAAGTGAAGGACGTAAGAAAATATAAAAATTTTATTTTGGAAGATATTTTTAATGAATAATAGGATATTGAAAAAAATATAAAAGGCTTTCAAAATTCAATAAATGATGAGAATTATGAAGCCAAATAATAGTAAGAATAGGCTACTGAAGAAAGATATCCATTGACCCATAGGAGTCATAAAATATCTAAAATGAATTATCCAAATATCATTAGACAAAAATTCACTTAAAAAAACCAATAGGACAAAGTGTGTATGAAACACTGATATATAATCACAAGTAGATTTGATATCATTTAAAATATGAAATGTTGGATAAATCATATATCAATTCCATGAATTAGGATTTGGGTTTAATTGATAAAAATAAGATATGGGAGCTTATTAGAAGACCAAAGGATCAAAATATCATTGAAAAATGTGGGTATTTAAGAAAAAATATAGTGATCATAGAAAATTAATATGAAATATGGTGATATTTATTTTCATGGTTTATAAACAAATTGAAGTAATATTGGTGGAATAGACTTTTCATTAGTGGAGATACTTGATTCAATAAGTATTTTTCTTGAAATAATAATTAAAGGAGTCTTCAGTGTTTATCAAATGGATGTGAAAATTTCATTCTTGAATGGATTGTTAAAGGATGAAGTGTATATTGAAAAACCAAAGAGTTTTTAAATCAGTGAAAATAAATAAATTTTGTTCCTTTTAAATAAGGTTTTATACAACTTAAATAAATAACCTTTAGTTTGGTATGATTATATGGAAACATACTTTATGAAACTATAATTCTAGACAGGTGGTGTTAATTAGAACCTCTATATGAAATTAATCAAGGAGGATAAATTTATGGTAATCATCTATGTTGGAAATATCACATTTAGTAAAAGGAAGTGGAAGTTATGGGAGGGATTTTCATGTTTGATGAGCTAATGATTTGAGATATTGTTGATTTAAGAGATTATATACTTTATTGGGAAGAAATTAAATCATAGTAAGAAATATATATTTATTTATCATGAAGAATATGTAAGATATATATTGAATATGCTTGAAATACAAGAGAGAAAACCAATTTCAAAATTAATTGCAGTTAAATATAAACTTGGAAAGCATGAACAAGGGAGAGTATTTGGTCCTATACTATATCAAAGTATTATTGTAAGTTTATTTTATTTTTTAGTAATAATTTTGGATATAATATACGATACATTTTTGGCCACCTAGTTCCAAGGTAGTATAATGGAGGAACAACTCTTGGATATGAAGAGAATCACAAGGTACATATAAGGTACACATGAATATGGATTGGTGTATTATGCAAGAAATGTTAAATACTTATTGGTTTACTAAGATATGGATTGAGTTGGAGAAATTGTTGAAAAAAATCTATAAGTGCAGAATCATTATTTATTAGAAAAAAATGCAATAGGTTTTTAAGAAATTAGCAATATATCACATCTCTTAGTAAGGGTGGAGAATAATATATTTTAACTAAAATTTTTTGTATTTATTTTATATGTATGAAGTAACAACTTTAGGATCTTATTGAATATGTGAATATACCTATTTTTATTCATTATCAAAACAAGAGTCACACTAAATTAATGAATAATCTAGTATAACACTCTCAAATGAAACATATAAAAATTTGGTATCATTTCATTAAAGAAAAGTTGAAGTAAATAATGATTAATATGGAATATTGCAGAATAAATAAGAGGTAAAAATTATCACAAAATCACAACCCACACTAGTTTTTGAGAAGCATAGGTTAAAACCTATTGTTCAATCACTTCTCTTTGCTTGAGGAGGTTTGGGAAATCCTATCTCCCCATAGGTTTTTAATGTATAACATGGTTGTTCAATTATTGGAAAAATATTACCCATTTTTTTTATTATCAAAAGGAATTTGTGATGCCTATGAAATTTAGATAAGTTAAGGACTATATTCTTTGTAAAATTCATAAAATATGGAGACCATTAATTTTATCAAAGGGGGGATCAATGAGTTCAATAACTTGAATTAGAATAGAATTAAAACCTCATGGGGGTGTCTACATTTGAGAGGTATTTTGTGATTTTAGATAAAGGTTGAGATATTATCCATGAGGATAATCTTGAAGAATATTAATAGGGATAAATATTAGTGAAATTTTTATGGTTTTTTAGAGTTTAACATTAAGTGGTTCTTTGCGCTGAATTTTATAGTCCTACATGGTATGCATAAAATTATCTCTTGATCTCCTATTTTCTAAACCTATAATTGATCATGTATAATTAGAGTGAAGGAAGATATATTCTATAAATTTGTCTATATATTTTGTGGTGTTGAATTTCATTGGGGACACTTTACATTACCAATAAAACCAAAGGGGGAGAATGTTGGAAGCAATGTTATCCAACTTAGAGAATATAAAAACATGGATTAAAAAGGGATAAAATGTTGGAGATAAAGAATTTATTTTAATATGGTTTTTTGTTTGTTGTTTTTTGAGAAAAGTGAGCTCATAGGCTCTATATTAAGAACAAAAGAAGTTGCATAAGTCAAAATAAGGGTATTTTACATTTTTACCATTGAAAAAATGGGAACCATGTCACTAGGTGGGATATTATAGAAGTTTCCACCATCTTCATACACTCCTTTGTTTTAAATACCATCAACTAGTTGTTTGGATTCCTGATAAATGTGAGTAATGATATAATTCATTGTAATGATCTGGTCAAGAAAAATGGCCCATTTTGCGGTTAGCTTCCATGAGAGGTGTATATTTTAAAATCTTATAGCTTAGAAAATGATGACATAATCAACTTTAACCAGATATTAGTGCAAGTTATTTGGATTTCATGGTCCAAAACCCTAATAAAACCCATTATTTCACCTACCAAAGAAGTTTCATGGGACCATAGAGGTACTCAATCAAGTCACAGTTGGGGTCCCTAAATACTGCCCTGTAACCCGATGGCCCTAGGTTTCCCCTTGAGGCCCTGTCGATGTCACATTTGATCCAACCAGAGAAAGGGGCAAGTAATAAAACCTCCACAATACTGTGAGTTTTGGGAAAATTACTTATGACATTGACCCTCCTTATAATTGAGAAGTCCCCCACTAAGTTATTCCTTAATTTACCATGCAACGAGGAAGTACTTTGAACTATATAAATGATAGCGTTGAGCCTTCTATGAATGTTGAACCAAGGATGGTGATGCAACAACTTATTGAAACTCGACCAAATTACATGAAGCAATTCTGTCTAGGAGATTCTGAACATCACTATAAGTTGACTGGATAGATAAACGTCCAGAATAGCATATAGAAAATGCTATAAAAAATCATCATAGGGAGGATTCAACTCAAAAAAATAAAAAATTGATTTCCAGATAGTAGAGGAGGTTTGATTGCTATATACGAGGTGATCGACATCTTTGCGATGTTAATGGCATAGAAGAAATCTCAATTAGAGTGAGATTCCAACCCATTGAAGGTTGGCATCCATCCGGATTTTATTTAATGAAATTCTCCAGAGAAGAGTGAATAGGGAGGGAGTAATCCATTTTTTATTGAAACCAATAGTCTAATGCTTATTACCCGGAATTAGATTCTTATAGAAATTCCTTGAGTTGAGAAGGCCATCTGGGGACTTCTCCCAAACCAACATATCCCTCTGTAAGAGGATTGGGAAGTTTGGAGGTGATTTTTCTAGAGAATAAAAAATCATGACATAACCATGTTGGCCATTCCATAAAGGGTGCTATGAATGATTAAATTGGAGTGTTGTTTAGTCAATCATTTCATAATGTAGTTACCAGTACTTAATTTGATGTCTTCAAAATTATTTTGAGTATTTGAAATATTTTCAAAATGATATTGGTTGGATGATTAATTAGTGGTTTATAATGAATCTAGGGGGATTTTTTTGAAGGCTAATAAATTTAATATAAGTGGAAGATTTGAAGGTATATTTTTGGAATCCATTTTGAATAAAAAGAAAAATATTTAGAGAATGGAAAACAATGATAGAGTATAATTAAAAAAACTGGAATTTGAGTGGTGAAAAAATATTGATGTGGAATGGAACTACATTAAAGATATTAATTTTTATGACTAAATTAAAGAAAAATGAATACACCCTTGCTTATTGTTGATGATACTTTTTGTGGAAAATCTTGAGAATGAACATTGGGTCTTTATTTCTTTTATACCTTATCTCAATGTAGTGAGTGGAGATATAAGAAAAGAGAGTGACCCTAGAATCAATTGTGAGCCCTACATAACTCTTATAACCATGACCATGGACAATGATTTTGGTACATTGATAAATCATCGAAGTATTCTACTTCGATTAAATACTCAGTGTTGAACTAAGAAAAATATTAATATCCCTGGATTTACATTGTTTATTTTGATATTATGGTTGTGTGATTTAGATTTACTGACTCAAAGTATTCTTTTTTCAATGTAAGAAAAAGATCTATAGGATATTGAATAAAAATAACATACAACGTAATTCATCCCCTATATGAGGGTGTGTTTAAGATTATTTGGATACAATAAATAGGAATGATAAGAACTCTAATGTACCTTTGAGTTGAGTAAAACTATAGAACTCTTTCAGATTAGGAAATCTAGAGAAATATAAGAACTAACTTTGATTTTCTCTGATAAAATGAATACTAAACCAATTTTCCTTTCCATTTAAAGAAATATAGGAATTCAATAGACTATGAGGAATCTAAATTAGTATTAATCCAATGAAGGTTTAATAAAGAGACTCCAAAGTTCATTTAAGAAATAAAATAACCTCTAAAAGTAGATATGGTGCTAAAATACCTTATAAGGTACATTAATGAGCCTCTAAATTAATTAAAGTTAGATAACAATGTTTTTAAATGGTATATTTACAAGGGACCATGAAATTATATTATGTTATGGGCCTTATAATCCCATTCTATCATACCCAATATGAAATCCCATTTTGGATGTTTTATATCCTCATTTTTCTATGTTAATAACATAAATAAATAATTATTTATATTATTTCACTAAAATAATTATTTAATTAAATAATAATTATTAAATTAAATATCTTCAAACTTGTAAAATAAAAATCCTATTTTTTTATTATTATAAGAATATATATTTTACATAGGGAATAATCACATTAGTCTAAAAATGTAAATTAAATTTAACTTTTGAATAACCCAAAGGTCCCTTTATAAAGTTGGAAATAATTATGAATATCATTTATATTAATTAAATAAATGTGGTACCTAGATAAATATAAAATTTATAGTGACAGTTGTTTCATCATTTATTTTATACCTTATCTCAAAGTAGTGAGTGGATAGATAAGAAAATGGAGTGGCCCTAGGATTAGCAGTGTGTTCTACCTGAATATTATAATCACAAACATGAATAGTGATTTTGGTACATCAATAAATCATCAATGTATTCTCATTTCATATAAAACTTATTGGTGAAGCATATAAAATCTTCATTCCACTACATTTACATTATTTATTTGGATGTTGTTGTTTTATGATTTAGAATGACAGGCTCAAAGTATTCTTTCCAATACAAGAACAAAATATATTAGAAGTTTAATAAAAATAACACACACCCTAATTCATCCACTCTCTAAGGGTGTGTTTGACATGTTGTGGTTTCAATAAATATCCATAAATAAAATATAATAAAATTATATGATGAGTAAAAATAGATAAATATAAGCACTACCTTTTTTTCCCATAATAAAATGAAGTCTACACACATTTTCCTTAATATTTATAGTTATATGTGAATTAAATAGCCTCCAAGGAAGCTAAATTAGTATAAATACAATAAAGTTCAAATAAAGAGCCTTTAATGGTCATTTAAGGCTTTAAATAGCCTCTAAAAGTGGTTAAGGTTCTAAAACAGCTAGGATGGTGCATTAATGAGCCTCTAAATTGATTAGATGTAGTAAATGAGGTTCTTAAATGGAATATTTTCATGGGATCATGAAATTATATTATGTTATGAGATTTGGAAGCCTGTTATATCATGCCCAAGATGAAATCCCAGTTGGGATTTGTTATTTCCCCAAGTTTTTGTATTAATAATAGAAATAGCTCATTATTAATATTATATCACTACAATAATTTTTTAATTACATAATTATTATTAAATTAAATATTTAAAAATTTGTAAAATAATAATCCTTTTTGTGTTTATTATAAATATAAATATTTTGCTCATGGAATAATCAAATTAGTCTAAAAATATCAATTATCATTGTCTTATATGTGACCCCAAGGGCCAATTATAAAGTTGACAATAATTATGAATATCATTCATATACCTAAACTAAGAGTGGTACCTAGAAAAATTTCATAGATACCCAAATTAAAAAGGGGTTTTGTGTGATATAATCCATCATATTTCTATAAGAAATGCCCCTTGATACATGTCATCAATATTAATCTTGAGATAAGAATAATGTCAACCACATATAAATTAACGTTTTTTTAATTCTCAAGTTGAATAAATATTATATAATTACATCACTTGTAATTATATTATCATGTTAATGAACATAATAATAGAAATATAAACTAATGGAAATACCATTCCTTGGGGGTTTAATGCCTGTAGTGGTTTGTCATGGGATAAACCATGTTACGGTGAATGCCAATATGTCATAGTAATATGCATAGAAGTTTATATGTTATTGAATAACACATGATATTACCTCTTTTTTTTATATTAATCTATAATAATAGATTTTTTCATCACGCGATGATGTTTTGAGGATTTTTAAGATCTAAGTTAATAGTTTAAATGATAAAATATTAATAAAAAACAATAGATAAGAGTTATAAATACGGTTACTCATTAAATGTTTATGAGATATTAAATTCAATGTACCTGAACATTTGTAGTCCATGGAGTTTCCTTAGAAGGATATATAAAGAGGGTCTTATTTTATGATTTGTGTACATCTAAATATTGTAAAACTTCTCAATAAAAATATCTCTAGCTCCCTCCCTCCCTCTGTCTGACACACACACTCTCTCTAAATTAAAGTTTTAAGAAAACCATATGGAACAAAGATTACATTGACAACTTTTTATTTTTTTCTATCAAAATCATGTGGAAGAACTTTTTTATATTCAAATCAAAAAAGAATATGGAATGAGATTCTTAATTTATTTATTCATTATAAACACATGGAATGATATTATGGAAAATAGATTTTTTTTGATGTTTTACACTGAGTTTGGATACGTGTAATCTGATACAAAATCAAATAGTGTCGTCAGATACACTTTCATCACATTTGGATTGATTTTTTTGGATGAATGAAGAAATTAGAAAATACAATTTTCCAGATCTATGACAAGTTTAATGATCGTGGTTTAAGATTTTTCAAACCATTAAAGAGTTTGTGAGATAAATGTGCATGGTTTTATAATGATTTATAAAACAATGGAATTGTTTTCTAAAACAACTATATAACAATTACATGGAAACATAGTTTCATTTTTTGATATTGTTATGTCATGGTTTAAAAACCATTAAAACATGGATATGGGAAAATTTTTTCCACCATGAGGGTCAACCACATCATGGTAGATATCAAAAATACATGGTTTATGGTGTTAATATAGAAAAAAATGGCTTATAACCTTCTATCAAATTCATGGTTTATGGTGTTACCATATAAAAAATAGCTTGGATTTTTAAAAAAGGGTGATGGTTTAAGGTGTGATAATTGAACATAAATGGTGTGGATATAAGAAAATTATTCATGGTATTTCTCCTTCAAAATAGTTACAATTACCCTCATTTATAGGTCATTAATTTACCTTTATGAATAATTATTTTGGTGTTGAATTGATGGAATCATAAGGGAGATAATAAAGGTATTTTATAAAAGAAATTATCTTCATAATTTCAAATATGTTTCTTTTTAGATATACCCATTTTATCCCTAGATTTATTTTTAATTTGAGTAGATTGATAGAGATTTTCATAGGAATTGTAATAAGCAAGTTAAGTGTGAGAGGTGAAATACTCACTTGGTTCTCATTGTTCTGATACCAAGCACTAAGTGAGGGTCTGGTGGAAGTGGTGTATTTTTTTGAATCTATTAAGTACATGATGTGTTCATACTAGGGACCCAATATACACCTTGGAAAAATTATTTAAAGAAATGGTATAGTTCCAATTTAAATACAAAATTATAACTATTAAAACCCTTTAGATTGATTTTACCCATTTAACTTGTTCCTAATTACCTTTTGCTCCCTTAAACCCCTTATTCTCCACTTAATCATTAACCTCTTAAATCCTTTTCCAAACTAGTTCCAATTTGGGAGATCATCTTTGAAAAATCTTAGGTTATGAATTCCTTTAATACTCCACATCCTCTTATTTTTTCATAGAATCACCTTCAATATCCTCTTTACTATTATAGGTCTTATGAAATCCTTTTATTACTTTAGATCATCTTCTTTATATCTATGAATGGGGTTAATTATAAGTAAATAATTGGTATCACAACTGATTTTCTTTCTGGGTTCCTCATTCCTTGTTAATAGTGGTCAAATCCCAAAATATCCCTTATAATAGGTTGATCTAAGATTCAAGTGTTGAGACATATTCTTCCTTTTATACCTTTATGAAGCATTATATAATGATTTATTTAAAAAAAACCCTTATTCCTCTTATACTCATAAATAATTAGTTTGGAAATAAAATGGGGTGGAGTAAAATAAACCATATCAATGTGTTTTAAATTGATAAATCCATTCATGAATTATTTTATGCATTTGATAATTTTTTTTGATTAAACTAACCAATGCGTTACTTTTTGGTATTACCTAATTTTTATATAAATATTATTCATATTTCATGATTGTATACTTACTATTCCATAGTCAATATGTCTATTGAAAATAATATTTAATTGGTGTAAATCTCATAATTTATTATTATCCTCTACAGTTTTAATTAATTTTTAAATTGAAAATAATTTATGAATGTATGTTAGAGAATGTTAACATACTTAGTCATGTATAACCCTTGCTTATTGATTAAAATTATTGGTTTTTACCTTATAAGAATATAAGAGAGGATTAATTATGAATATAAACTTTGAGAAGGGACCCACACATTGATGAATAAGTGGTTGGAATGAGATGGGATCACAAAACATTGAATTTGTATACCTATTAACCTATCCCCAAATGGATGGGATAAAAGACTTACTTGACTATGTATACATGATTCAATTTCCCTTGATGGGATAAATATTTCACCCTCACTTATTTATGTGTATTTATCTCTGATTATAACCTTAGGATCAAAGAAAGTAGATTTAGTATGGACTCTCCCTATGTAGGGAGTTACTAGTTATCAATCATATTTATGTCTAATATCTATGATATACCATGTTGAATGTTGTTTATATTATATATCTATATTTACATTGTTTACATATTCACTTTTTATTATAGTTCATAAGGGTTGGGGTTGAGGCCACCTACTGGTTCTATTATACTCACACCCTACACACGTATTTTTGGGATGCATGTAGATTCCTTTGTATGTGAACTTAAGGAAAGTAAAGAACCAAACCATAGGAGTTAGATTCACTTGGAGTATGGTGTCTAGGTGGAGTATTTTGGAATTGTTATCAATTATTTTAGTGGATGTATATTTTCTATTCTTAAATATTCTCATTGGATTTCCATACTAGAGAATTTATTTTTTATTCCTTGGAGAATTTTTGTCTTAATTTATATATGTACATGTAATTTTCATCTAGTCTCACACACTTTTTAATTTTTTTTTGATGTTTTTGGACCATGGTTGTAGGTGAGATGATCCAATCACAACATACATTCATAATAATTAATTTTATATGAATATTCATTACATATAATAATAAATCACACCCCACAAACTTAATGATTTTTTGTTTTTGGAGACTAGATACATAACTAACTTATTTTACAAATTTTTTCTCAAAATATCCCACAAATAATCTTAATAAATTATTCCATTCTATACATTTCATACATAATACTCTTATTCATACCATAGGGAATGGAAACAAAAGAAAGGGTGAGCTTAGACGCTCAGTAAATGGTAATCATAATCGATAACAATACAAGATCATAAATGATCATAAGATAATCATGTGTGTATGAGAACATAATCAAGGCGCATTAACACAACATAAGATAATAATACCTAATACAACTTGCACAATAAATCATGAATTATGACATCAGTATTTTGGAATAATATACATCATAAGTCATATGAGTGTGAAAAAATGAGTCAATAATCATGATCCATGTAACATAACATAAGTATGTTTCATAACATAGATATGTGACATAAGAATATAGAATATAAATAATCATATAAAATCATTTCTTATTCCAAGTTTCACTTCCAAGACTATCATCAAAATCCCATAGTGGATAGAGTCCCAAAGTGGATTGGGTTTACACCCCATACCCTTAATTTTCATATCATGAGATATAAATATTTACCCAATTAATTGGAGGAATATATAATTTTTATACCACCCATCACATAATTAAAACCATACATATGTGTGACACATTAACGTGAAAACATTCATAATTCTATAATAACTTAATTATCCCATGAAAAAGAAACGTGTTTCATGAAAATTTTCACAAGAAAAGTTCATAATTCATCTATAGGAAGAAGTTGGATGGTTTCATTAGATCATAACCCTAGTTAAGAATTCAAAACATTAAAGGATATTGACATAGATGAAAACAACTTTATTATAGAATTAAACAATTCACTTCAAAAAATAAGAAGAAATACTTAAACACTTAAAATAAATATTATTTTACAAGGAAATAATTTATAAATAAATAAGAATAAAAATTTATTTGTAAAACCATGTAAACATAGAAATAAATCTTACCTAATAAAAAAATGATGGAAAGTGATTGTGTGTATAATGTTAAAAAATAAATTCATTTCACACTTCTGTAAAAAAAAGTTAAAGGAAATAGAAAATAACAATAAAAAATCATATAGGTATAGAGAATAAAATCTATAAAAAATATAAAAATATATAAATAGAGGATCATAAAATATATTGGTTTTTATATATAAAGAGAATATCATTTCCCTCGATGGAAATTTAGGGATAAATAATTTTGATTACTATGTGAGATTAGAAAAGAAACCCTTACCTTTACTCTTGACCTCCAAGAAGGTGATTTAACCTATTATATAACATATTTAGGTTTATTATTCATATTTATAAAAAAAGTATTCATATATATTCTACTTAATACCATTTTTTATAATTCCTTATTACCTATACATTGATTTTTTATTGTTAAATTTAATATTTTGGTATTAACTATTATGTTTTCCACACATGCTTCGGTTTGGTGGTTATTATAATTGCTCCTTGATTATGGGTTCTTTATCCCCATAATTTTCATGGAGATGTATTATATGTTTTTTATATAGTTAAATATTACCATGGTCATTTTAGGGATTACATGGTAGTGGTTTTAATGGAACTCTTAAAAATATACTTTTCAAGGATTAAGGAATTAAAAAAATAATTTAATTAATTGGTGAATATAATTTGGAATATTACCATTAATTAATTATGAAAATTTATTAAATTAGTAAATATTACATTATATTATCATTATGTAAGTTTTATTATCCATTTATGATGAAAATTTTACAACATCACTCATGTAAGTGGTAAAACTGACCAAAAACAAGAACACATTATAATGACTGAATGAGTAATATCATATTATTTCATAATAATAATTTAATTTTATATAAGACTAATGAGTTAAAAAGTATGTTATTAAAGTGATATTTTATATTCAATAATAGGTGGATGGATACGAAAAAGAATAATGATTAAGTATAAGATAACACTTATGATGAAGACTTGAATCTCCTCTCAGAGAGCCTCTTGGAAATGCGGGATTTGGGACTCCTTTTGACCAAAGATTCTAAAAAATTTGAGGAATGGGAGTGAGATAATTTTAATAGTCATTAAATAAAAAAATTAATGGTGTGGTATTAAGCATAGATAGGATGTGACCTTTTATAGGCGGGCTTGAGTGACATTTTTATATATACCCATTCTTCAGTGAGTAAGGAATATATTCCTACATGTATAGAGGATTTAAAGTGAAAAAATAATGTATATAGGATAAGGGGAGGTCTATAACTCCCTCAAACACTAATTTTGAGATAATTATTTATGATATTTTAGGTATTTACCCTTGAAATTATCACTTTTACCTCATTTTAGCCTTTACTGTGGTAACTAAATTTTACCTCAGTAAATTATTTTTATGCCTAAAAATGAAATTGACCTACTTACATAATTTTTAAATTATTATTTCAAATTTAAAAACCATTTTATCTAATTCAATTTCTAAATATTAAAAATTTAACTGTTAAATGAAAACATAAATTATATAGAAAAAATTATTCTTATAGAAAGGGGAGTTTTTAAGAATTTAGTGTTCTTAATCTTATTTATTATAAATAAATAAATAAATGTGTTTGAATTAATTAGTATATACATTGAAAAATTAAATTTTATTAGAATCTTCCTTTAAATATGGTTAATTTAGTTTATTAATGTAAAAATACACAACACATTATAAAAGAATCTATTTGAAAAACATCTATTTTTACATTAATTAATCTTAATCACATACTATTAAAATTAATTATTTATCTTATAAACATTCAATAATATCAATCCACTTGCCCAAATGGCCCGAATTACTTCTTTTTATTTTATTATAGATAATCCCCCTTCTAAGGGTTGAAGGGGAACACGTACATGACCCATAGGCCTAAGGCACAGGGCCCAACATGACCCATAATACATGACCAAAAGGCCCAGAGGCATAGGATGCCCAATACATGACCCGTAGGCCCAGCCCACTAGAACTGACCCTAACCAATCCACTTGAATTATAATCTTTCTTTTAATTTTATAAACACAAAAAATAATTCTATAAATATAATAATGAAAAAATACCTATTTTTATAATAATGTATTATCTTTTTATTTCATTGCAGAATTTTTTATTATATATAAATTATATTTTTTTTTAATTTTTTCTAAAAATGAAACAACTTAAAATACCTTTTGGACACAATTATTTTCAATGGCCATATATTCAATGACATATTTACAATAACTATATAACCAATTATTACATATATAATAATTATATTACATTCCAATATATAGCCTTAAATACATCTATGAAATCATTCATCCAATTATCTAATTTAATTTTCAAGATATTTATTATTTTTATAATATTTTTTATTATTTTTATATTTATCATTAGTAGTGTTATCTTTATAATAGATCATGATGATGAGAATTTCCACCTTGTAGTAGTTGTATTCACATATGGTTTCATTCCTTTAGTAATTTTTCTAATTATGTTTTATTTAGTTAACTGGTAATGTATTTAATTTTATATTGTAATATTCTACCATAATGAAATATGGTGTAAATATTCCATCCCTAGTATCCTAGATTCAGTATGGCATCCCGCCTTTTTATTACATAAGCTTTCATTACATTTTACAAACAGAGGATCTTTAAAGTCTAGTGTCTTGGAAATCAGGGACATAATACATGAAAACAACACAATACATTCTTATAATCCACTTGTAAGGCTTTATCATAAGTTCATCCTAGGTATAAATACTGTGTCTCATATCTTGGAGACATACATCAAAGTAAAGGTTGAGAAGAAGGCCCAGTAAGGGTATACAAAGGAATCAATGTACTTGTGATATCAATAAGAACTTGAATAAAAACATAAAGACATAAGAAATGGAAGCATATGAATGTCATAATGAAAAGAACATGAAACATAACTTGAATTTGTGGCTATAAAATTTCATTTATACATTCATGAACATATCACCAAGGTGTATCCCCTAGGTGTCATAAAAATTACCAAGGTTATTCACCAAGGTATCCTGAAACTTGTCATCTCTAGAGATTAAATATTTACCCAATGGATTGGAGAGATATCATGGAACACCCTTAATATGTATTTACTTTCATGAGAGACACATAAATAATAATAAAACATTTCATAAATAACCCATAGATAATAAAAGAAATGGGTTTCATTTCAAAATCGTGACGTTTTAAAAGTTATTAAAAATAAGATCATTATATCATTTATAACCCATGGAAAGGATGTGAGGGTTATATGTATGTCAATTCCAGAATAAAATATACCATTTTTATATATTTATTAACACCCATAGAAAATAAATAGGTTTGGGTATTCACATAAATAAACAAGATTATTTCTTGATAGAAAGAGATAGAAATTTTGAGACGAAATTTCTACAACATAACAGCTATATAACATGGTTTTAGAAAACATTGAAAAGAGAGGGGAAAAGGGACAACCACTAATAAATAATTCATAATAAAGTATGGGTACTTCATAAGATCGTGGTGTGGATATTTTAATGACATACCACATGAAAAGGAGACATGAAAGAAAAGAGAAGATGTGATTTCTTTTATGAGAAATATGGCAGCCTAACGACATTACTTAAAAATTCAGAAAAAAAATTGATGGGAGAAGAAAGGGCCTATAATCCTTTGTAAATGAAATTTAAAGTTATAAGAACAAATAATAACATACCCTCAACATAAATAGATGAAAAATATAAGACACAACATAAAGGAAGTCATGACTTAAAAGAAGAGGGTGAAATGATCCCTTACTTGAAGAGTAACTTCGAAAGCTTGATGTTCGGGACCTTGGAAGGCTAGAGGGAACCTTGGGAGGACTCATTGGGAGGTAATGAGACAAAATATTCATTGGGGAGGATTTGGGAGTGAAATGAATGAGGGAAAGGCTTGGTATTTATAGGAGAAGTGAGGGAACAAATCAATAATGGCCAAGGGACACCTCATCGGTGGTATTGGAAAAACCATGGGCTTTCCCATGATATTTTACCATGGTATTGGCTACTTGGGACACCTAATACCTTATATTACTATTAAAAAGTCGAAAATGTTTATTAAATAATTAATACATCATTAAATATGTCATTAAACACCCAAAACTTAAATCTGTAATTTTACTATTCACCAAAAAATTCAACCATTTCAGAAAAGTCCCAAAAAATTACCCTAACCTAATATTGATTCACTGAACTCAAAAATGTACTCCATTTTATGAAAATAATTTTCTAAATGTTTTTAATTTAATTTTTAAATAAAAAACTATTCACTGAAAATTCAACTTTTTCATAAAAATCCCCAAAATTCACCTAAACCTAATATCGATGCTCTGAAATAAAAAATGAACTCTATTTTATAAAAATAATTTTCTAAATATTTTTAATTTAATTTTTATATAAAAAACACTATTCACCCAAAAAAACTAATACTTAACAAATAATTTCTGAAACAGTTATTTACCTGTTTTATTGAATCACATTACTTAATCAAGGTGCCTAAATTATATTAATACTTTCTTAAGTGAGGTTAATTAACCCATTTGGTAAAATTACTAATCATAAGCGTAAAATTACTATTCATAATTTATTATTCATCAAAAATTAATTTGATATTATTAGACTCTAAATTTATTACTGAGCATAACTGTAGAAGGCCATTTTTTTGAAAATCCTTACACATTATTAATTATTTAAGGTTTACCTAAATATTTTTAAAATATCCTTTTTCCAAAATTCACAAATAATTTAAATCTTATATCTATCCAGACATTTGAGATTCAGAAACTTCACCAAAAAGGAAATAAAAATTTTATTCATCTCAAAGGATTACATAAACCAGCGAAGGTCTTGTTACATATCCCCTTATAACAACAACATAGGACCTAAGTGTAAGGTGTGCTAAGGTGATAGAATCTGGGGGCAGCTCGACCAACATTGCCCGAGTGGTGATTTATATTAGCTTTAACTTCTCTCAAAGGAGATTCTATTCTAGCTTCACATGATGAAGTTCGGCTTGGGTTTGGTCCAGAGCAAAGCCCAATGGTGCTACCTTCTTCCCATGCTCCGTCAGATGAGCTTTGATCGGCCCAAGACTACTGGATGAGGCCATCAAATCTTCCTTCTGTATTAACCAAGATCACATGTATTTATAAACAATAATCACAACATGAAGAGTTTAGTTTCCAATGGTCATATTGACCAACAGTCATATAAAAGTTGAAACCCAACGATATCATTTTAATTATACTCATTTCATTAAATAAATGAAATAGTTTTGTTGAGTATAAATAAAATAACAAAAAAAATTAGGAAACAAAAGTTATTAAAAAGTTCGAGTCGTTACATTCTTCCCCCCTTAAGAAATTTTGTCCTCGAAATTTTTAACTCGTACCCTAAGAAGAGAACAGGTGCAGGTACTTCTGCCTCATAGACTCTTCTGGTTCCCACATGGCTTCTTTACATTTGTGGTTCCTCCACAACACCTTAACAAGGTGGGTAGTCTTGTTGCGTAGAACCTTGTCTCTACGATCCAAGATCTCCACTGGATGATCCTCATAAGATAGGTCATGTTCCAGTTGTACCACCTCTGGGTTTAGTACATGTGAAGGGTCAGGCATGTACTTCCTCAAGAGGGATATGTGGAGATATCAGGGACTTGTGCTAGATTTGGAGGGAGTGCTAGCAGATAGTCCACTACTCCTACGCGATCAAGGATTTCATAGGGGCCAATGTACCTAGGGATGAGCTTCCCTTTCTTCCCAAATATCATGAATCTCTTCCAAGGTAAAATCCGAAGAAATAACTTGTCACCAACATCAAACTCCAAGTCTCTTCAACGGTTATCAGCATAGCTCTTTTTCCAACTCTGAGCTGCCTTAATGTGTTGTTGGATAGCATGGACTTTATCAGTCATCTCTTGGACAAGATCAGTCCCAAGGAGTTTTCTCTCACTAGCTTCATCCCAACAAGTAGGAGTTCTACATCTCTTCCCATATAGGGATTCATAGGGTTCCATTTGAATGCTTGATTGGAAGCTATTATTGTAAGAGAACTCAACTAAAGGAAGATAATGATCCCATTAACCTTTAAATTACAATTAGCATGTTATCAGCATGTCCTTAAGTGTTTGAATAGTCTTTTCAGATTGGTCATCATTTTGGGGGTGGTAGGCCATACTGAAATTCAATTCAGTGCTCATATAATGTTGAAGACTTATCCAGAATTTTGATGTGAACCTTGGATCATGATCAGATATGATAGAAAGTGGAACTCCATTCATCCTTACCACTTCCTTCATGTAAATCCTCACAAGTTGATCAAGAGATAAATCTTTTCGAATGGAGATAAAATGGCAGTCTTGGTGAGACTATCCACAATAACCCATATCGCATTGTTTCCTTTGGAAGTTCTCGGGAGACCAGTGACAAAGTCCATAGTGATATTGTCACACTTCCATACTGGTATGGGTAGTGGTTGCAATACCCCTTTAGGAAGTTGTTGCTCTGCCTTCACTTGCTGACATATTAGGCACCTTGTAGTGTAGTCAGAAATCTCCCTTTTCATATTATCCCACCAAAAATGATCACTAAGGTCCCTATACATTTTTGTGCTTCTAGGATATATAGAGAAATTAGATCTATGAGGTTCATACATCAGATCCTTCTTTATTTTAGGAATAGATGGAACACATAGTCTTGTACAAAATTTCAGTACACCTTCTTGATCAATATTAAACTTAGGAAAATTACTATCCTTTATAGCCTCAAACTTCTTCTGTAACAAAGGATCTTCTTTATGATCTTTCTTGATCTTATCTAGTAATGATGGTTGAGAAATAATTTGGGTTAGGGTTGATAATTTACCTTCCCTTATAACTCCCATGTCTAGTTTTACTAGGTCATTGATCAAAGGATCTCTTTGAATCCTCATCATGGAAAGAACAACATGGTCTTTCCTACTTAATGCATCAACGACTTTGTTTTCTCTTCCAGGATGATAATGAATTGAAAAATCATAGTCTTTGAGAAGTTCTAACCATCTACTTTGTCTCATATTCAATTCCTTTTGTGTGAAAACATACTTCAAACTTTGATGGTCTGTGTATATATATAATTTTTCCCCATAAATATAGTGCCACCATATCTTTATAGAAAAAACGACCGCAGCTAGCTCCAGATCATGCATGGGATAGTTCTGATCATGAATCTTCAACTGTCGAGATGCATAACCAATGACCTTTTCATTTTTCATAAGGACTCACCCAATCCCTTTGAGATATGCATAACTAAAAATAACGAATCCATATCCACTTGAGGGAAGATTTATCACAGGTGCAGTAACCAATATCTTCTTCAGCTCTTGGAAACATTCCTCACACTCTTTTGTATAGAGGAACTTGACCCCTTTTTGAGTTCACTTGGTTAAGGGATTATAAAGTCATGATTTTTTTTTTCAAAAACCTCCTATAATATCCTTCTAATCCAAGGAAACTTAGAATCTCAGTTATTATTGTAGGCTGAGGCCACTCCTCTACAACTTTTTTCTTTGCGGGGTCAACTGTGATTCCTTCATTGGTAACAATGTGCCCTAAGAAAGCAACTTGTTGTAACCAGAATTCACATTTGCTAAAATTCCCAAAAATCCTCTCCTTCGATAGAGTTTTCAAAATAACCATTAGATGATCTTCATGCTCCTCGCGACTTTTGGAATATATCAGAATATCATCAATAAAAACTACCAAAAAGTTATCAAGGTAGTTCTTAAAGACTCTATTCATCAAATACCTAAAAATAGTAGGTGAATTAGTCATTCCGAAGGGCATAACAACAAACTCATAATGCCCATATCTTGATCAGAAGGTAGTTTTTGGAATATATTCTTTCTTCACCCTCAATTGATGATAACCAGATCGAAGATCAATCTTAGAGAATAATTGAGCCCAACAAAGTTGGTCAAATAAGTCATCAATTCTTGGAAGAGGGTATTTTTTCTTTACTGTGATCCCATTTAGTTCTCTATAATCAATGCATAGCCGCATTGATCCATCCTTCTTATTCACAAAGAGAACTGGTGCTCCCCATGGAGACACACTCGGTCCGATAAACCCCTTCTCCAAAAGAACTTGGAGTTTTTTATTTAATTCCTCCAGCTCCACATTTTCCATCCTATATGGGGTCTTAGATATCAGATGATATCCAAGTAAGAGTTCAATGGATAAATCTACCTCTCTTTCTGGGGGAGTTCCAGGTAACTCCTCAGGAAATATGTCAATTTATTCCTAGACGATGGGGACATTTTCTATCCTTAAACTCTCATCTCCTACTTCTTCTTCACCGTTAAACTCCATAAAGAAGAACATAGGGAGTTCTTTTAGACAGAGATAAGGTTGTGATATCTCTACTCAGAAGATAACTGTAGGTTTTCCATTTAAGACTACTGATATTTTCTCACTTCTGCAATTGATATTAACATTATACTTTGAGAGATAGTCTATCCCTAGTATAATGTCAAATTCCAGAATGGGAATGACTACTAGATTTGTGATAAGATTGTGCTCACTAAAGTAAATACTTGAGTTTCTAAACACTAAAGATTCTTGGATAATCCCACAGAGAGTCTCGACTCAATACTCTACTTTTGTAAAATTGGGGGTTGAATCTAAATTCTTTGAAAACTTAGAGGAAACAAAGGAATGCGTAGAACCAGAATCCAACAAAGTACTTGCTATATTTGAGAGGACAACAAGTGTACCTGCTACCACATCATTCAGAGCTTCAACTTCAGCTGACATGATTACAAAAGCATGGCCTTGCTCCCTTGGCCTTTGCTGAGGTTGACAGTGGTTCCCATCCACTACCCTCAGATTTGGACAATGATTGGAATAGTGACCACATTGTCCAAACTTAAAGCACTAGACATCAGGTAGAGCCTGCACCATCTTCCTCTTGTCATTAGTGTTTATAGGTTGAGGTTTCACCTCACTACAACAATTCCATGAAATGTGGCCATCTCTACTACACTTGTAGCACTTCCCACTCCCGAGCAGGCAGTTCCCCAAATGCTTCTTCCCACATTTATTACACGTGGAAAGTTGTACTTGCATGACTCCTATTCCTTGATCAAAGATCCTCCCTAATATTGACTCCATCGATCTCTTCTTTTCATTGTATTTATGAGACCACTGCGTCTCACCAAACTCCAGATCGACTTTCATCACAATCCTCATGATCTCCTCATAGCTATCATAGTCTTGGTTGGCTAGATTCTTCCGTAGTTGAGGTCTCAATCCACCGAATAATCTATCAACCTTACCATTTAGATCCATTAAAAATCTAGAGTTATATCGTGAAATCCATGTAAAGTTCATCTCATAGATTCCGACAGATTCGTTCTCCTTCTACCTCAGCTCAAGAAACTCCTTCTCCATTCTTGTTCTCATCGATCGGGGGAAATACTTGTTGAAGAATATCCCTATGAACTCTTCCCACTCCATATCTTTAAATTACACTCTTGGCCTTGTGTTTTTAATCAATTCCCACCACTGATTAGATTCTCCCTCTAAGCGACAGATAGCCAAGGTAACCTTCTCTTTCTTTGAACAACGGAGCACATAAAAGATATTCTCAATAGAGATGATCCACTGATCAGAAATCAATGGGTCGGTAGATCCACTAAATGTTGGTGGTTGTTGACGCATAAAGGACTCAACATAATGTTGTTCCCTTCATGGTGAGATCGGTCTCTTAGATTGATTCAAGTTATTACCCATAACTTGAGTTAGTTGGGTCATCATTCTCATGAATGTTTCCATTCCAGCTTCCATCGGAGGGTCATCAGCGCATGGTCCATTGAGGTCACCATTTGCACGGTTCCTACTATTGCCCGCCATTTTCTAAAAGGAAAGATCCTTAGTGAGAATCTTATTTCATTTATGAATCTTTTAACTATAAAGGATTTTATATATTAAAAATTCATGCTTAAATAATTACATTTCTCTATAATTCCTTCATAATGATTCATAAAAAGCTTGAGATTAACCCAAAATATCCTCTGGGAGTGTCGTAAACAAGTGTACAGCAAGGCCCATTGTCATGTACCAGGATACCCCAAGTCAAGCCCAAAACTCCTTGTCAGAGTTTTCACTACTAGGTACATCCGTGCCAAAGCCATCTCTACCTACTCGTATCCAAACATGGATGTATTTTCTTAATAACCACTTACTCAATACTCACCAAAATACCAGGAAGTTTTCCTATATTTAAACTTTTCTATAGGATTACTCCTAAAGTTTTAATTTCCTAATTTCCATAAATAACTAAACTATACTTTGATACCAACTATGGAATCCTGCCTTTTTACTACATAAACTTTCATTACATTTTACAAACAGAGGATCTTTAAAGTCTAGTGTCTTGGAAATCAGGGACATAATACATGAAAACCACACAATAAATTATTCTAATCCACTTGTAAGGATTAATCATAAGTTCATCCTAGGTACAAATACTACTTCTCATATCTTGGAGACATACATCAAAGTAAAGGGTGAGCAAGAAGGCCCAGTAAGGGTATACAAGGGAATCAATGTACTTGTGATATCAATAAGAACTTGAATAAAAACATAAAGACACGAGCAATGGAAGCATAGGAATGTCATAATAAAAATAACTTGAAACATAACTTGAATATGTGACTACAAAATTTCATTTATACATTCATGAACATATCACCAAGGTATATCCTCGAGGTGTCATAAAAATTGCCAAGGTTATTCACCAAGGTATCGTGAAACTTGTCATTTATAGAGATTAAATATTTACCCAATGAATTGGAGCGCTATCAGGGAACAACCTTAATATGTATTTACTTTTATGTGATCCACATAGATAATAAAAAACATTTCATAAATAACCCATAGAGAATAAAAGAAATGGGTTTTATTTTAAAATCATGACATTTTAAAAGTTCTTAAAAATAACATCATTATATCATTTATAACCCATGGAAAGGAAGTGAGGGTTATATGTATGTCAATTACAGACTAAAATATATCATTTTTATATATTTATGAACACCCATAGAAACGAAATAGTTTTGGGTATTTACATAAATAAACAAGATAATTTATTGAGAGAAAGAGATAGAAATTTTGAGATGAAATTTCTGCAGCATAACAGCTATATAACATGGTTTTAGAAAACATTGAAAAGAGAGGTGACAAGGGTCACACACTCATAAATAATTAATAATATAGTATGGGTACTATATAAGATCATGGTATGGATATTTGAATAACATACCACATGAATAGGAGACATGAAAGAAAAGAGAAGATGTGATTTCTTTTACGAGAAATTTGGCAGCCTAACGACATCACTTAAAAATTCAGAAAACAAATTGATGAGAGAATGTAACACCCCGAGATTTTATGAAAAATATTATTTTAATTTCATTGATGTCTTGTGTTGTAAGCTAAAAAAATATTACCTTGCGCTATACGCAACACCGTATGAGCTTGCAGTATACACAATACTATTCTTGGATCATGTTATACACAATTTTGATAGTAGTTATTCTACGAAACATTGAGTGTATATATATATATATTAAATGTATAAATGAAATATATTTGGATTCTATTATATGAAACAACAAAGGTGTCTTTCACAACACGCAACCCAGACTTGGCTTGCATTACACGCAATCACGACCTTCCTTGATAGCGTGTGTTGTACGCAATACCAGGTTTCACTAAACAACGATATATGGTTATAATATTATTATGAACTAGCCATTATGAATAGTATCAACTATATTTTTAATTTTATAACATTATTATTCATATTACACATTTTCTAGAACATGGTATGAGAACAAAATCAATTTTTCGAGTAAAATAAGTATTTTTCAAAAAATGTAGTTTTTCCGCCTTTTGATGGCACACCCACTTCAAATCTTGTTTTTGACATGTCTATAAGTTCAATTTGACAAAATAAAATTCTTCTTTGGAATCAGGATATAAAAATATACTTTGGATAAATTTTTCATATTAGTCTGATAACTTTCATATTTTAATGAATAGCAAAAACAAGCTATATTTTAATTAAAAACAACTATTTTCATTGCAATAATTTATATGGTTGGATTATCTTTTTAATTTCGTTTAAAATGTAATTATAATATATTTTTACCATTTAATCCAATGTTGGTCATTGGAATTAATTTCACTTTGAAATTGGATATAAACAAGTATCAATCTTTTGATAGTTATTATTTCTTAAAAAACACGCTATTTGTTTTGATAACGGGAATTAATTTTAAAATTAATTAATGCCACTTCTATGTTTTGAATTTGAAAAAATAGACATCAATTTTGAATTCGTAATTTAAAATAATGCTTATGCTGAATTTTTGGTATTTTTTCTGAAAAACTGCAATTTTTGATGAATAGTGAAACCACTTAGTAGTAGTTAAAAAACTGACTTTTTTTATTTTAAATTAAATTTTACCACTTCTGTGAATTGAATTTCAAAAATACGAGAGAAATGATTAATATCAAAGACTAAAATGTGGTTCAATGAGATGAAAATAATTTATGGTGAATAGTAACTTTTACTTTTATTTACCACGGTTAAAAGTAAATAGGATAATTAAGGGTAAAAATGATATTATAATTACCCTAACACATGTCATAATTCTATTGTATAAGTTTAATTTGACCAAAAACAACCTTAGGAATAAAATATGACCATTTAAGCCCACTTGGATTAGATTAGGACATTTAATATTAATTTATTTAAAGAAGGTTTAAAATAGTTAAAATCAAAGTTTAATAAGTAAATCATTTTTAATATAGGGTTATACATAAGATAAATTCGACTATAAATATTAATTAGAAATATAAAAATATTTCCTACATAATGGTATTTTATTTAAAATTTTTAGATATTAAATAATGTAATTTATTTATGACACAAAGATGATGGAGTAATTATCTTATTAATGAAATATTGACATAATTGATGTTATAAATACCCAAATAAATGTAATTTGAGACTTTTTATAAATTAAAATAATTTTATAGGTTAATATGACATGTTAGTATTTATTTAATTAACTATTTTAGAACTAATAATTCTGTTATGATTTTTTCAAAAATCAAATACCAAATAGTGTCAAAATTGACATAAAATAGTTTTTAAAACAAATATTATATTATTAATTGTTATTTTATTCCTAAAAATCTAAGGTTCGGCAAAATTACTTATAAAAGGATATATATATATTAATAATGAACCAATTGGGGTTCTTTTGGCTTGTTATAGTAATTTTATTAACCTTATAGTGTAAGAAGACAAGAAGACACGGTAAAAGTAAAATTATTTAACTTAAAGTTAAATCTAAATGATAAGGTTAAAATAGAAACCTAAACTTGTCTAAATTCTATTTGATGAAAGGATTTTGACCCATACCCACCTTATATGAGAAATAAATCAATTTTGTGCTATTAAAAACCGAATATGACTTTATAATAAAATAATATTTTTTGTTATTCTAAAGGTTCCCCTCTCCTCCCTTATAAAAGGGCACCTCCTCCCTCTCTTCCTCACACCACTTTGAGCCTTCAAGATCAGCCAAAAACTACCAAATTATCTTCTCCACTTACCTAGAAACATCCTATAGGTCATGGTCTTCTTCAAAGTCCAATTTTAATGCCCTAAAAGGAGGTCTCAAAGAGGCGCTTCAAAGAAGAGGTAATGTCCGTTAACGATTCTTTCAACTTTATTTATTCTTCCACTTCTTCTTATTTAGTTGTTTCATTATGAAGTAATAACATCAGTATCACTCATATACTGATATGTTATTATAAGTATTAAATAACCCTATTTAACCATCTATCCATCCTACGGAAAACGAAATCACCGCGCGTGCGTATGTACGGAATACCGTCTCCATGCCGTGGTGTAATCTATTTTCCGCCACCACCTTACATGGATGGGTATAATGGTGTAAATAAATAACTATATATGGTTATTGTAAATTGATATTGATTCTGTAATATTATACATACACTTCAATACAATTACACGATCATGGGAATGATATCATCGCTCGTGCGTACGTACGGACTACCGTCTCCACGAATGCGATGAGATTCATTTTCCATGATTAACCATTCAAGAATGTTTATAAAGTATATATAATGGATAATAATGAAATATATGACATAATGAAGCTACTGGATTTATGTATACATATATATATATATATATATATATATATATATATTTCATCTACTTAATTCCATTCAATTCAATAAGGAAACGAAAACAGCGTTCATGCATACGTACAGACTACCGTCTCCATGAACGGTGTATTTATTTCCATTTATTAATCTATTATATATATGAATATTATGAATATATATTATATATAAATCATGTTTTAAATTCTGGGTATAAGTAATCATGATCTAAGTAATCATATGAATAATTACAAGTTAAAACACGAACGACAAATGAAACGATTTTACCCAAAACGCTACTTTAACATGAATTTACAAAAGAACAGTTAATATAAAGTCATAAGTGAACCATATATGATATAATAACAATGAATATGATTCTTTAATAAGTCAATGACATTATTTAAATCATTATACAGGAGGTTTGAATACGTAAGAAGCATATCAGACCTAAGGTAAGGGATAATTTTGCAAATCTCATTTTAATTCGAGATTGCTTATTCGTAAGTATTTACTGGGGTTATTGCAGTCATCCATGTCCATGTTTTATAAATGTGTATTCATGTATGTTTAATGTCCTTTATACTCATTTTGACTTTTACCCCATGGTATGGAAGGAATATTTCTTTTGTTTACCCTATAAGGTACTTTTTGACTTTTCCGACAAAAGTACGAGAAGAATGTTTTTAACGTATACAACATGAAAGGATTTTTATGGTTTTATAAAGCCTTATTTTCATGAAGATTCCTCCAAAATTTTTCATGACTATTTGCTACAAAATCCTTTTCTCTTAAAATTTCATGACATTTTGTGAAAAGAAAATGATTTTGAAGAAACAAGGATATTTTCCTCAAGAATTCATTTCAAGTGTTTTATCAAAACCATTTTCATCTAAGATGAAATTATTTCACATGTGTATATTTCAAGTATAATTTCTCTATTATTTACATGGTTTCAATTTTCTTATTATGAAATGATATCCATTTCTTTTATATGGATTATGTGATGATGGGATGATGTTTATGACACCCATTTTATTCATTGGGTTATTATGAATGATGTATGTTTATTTTGTGGCACAAGTAAGAATAATTTCATTATGATATGGGTGGGACCTATATCTCCCTCCAATGCATTGGGTAAAGATTTATATCTCATGAGATAGACATGGATGGAATGGTAAGTTAATCTGGTTCGGTGTTACAGGACTGAAACAAGGAGTGAACTCGATTCAGAAAGGGACTTTGTCCACTAAGATGGTCTTGGTAGCAATGCCTTGGCTACTATAGAAATCATAACATGTGCTTAATGGTTTCCACAATTACATGTTTAATTACCATTCTATTTTATCATGATTAATGTTTCTTTATGATCTATGCCTTACGTACTGCCATGATTTATGTCATTGCTCAAGATTCTGTTGTTTAAATATTATGTTCATGTTTTGAAGTTCAAATGTATATGATTTGTTTTATTTTATCCATGCTTACCCTTACTAAGAATTTGAGCTCACCCTTTATATGTTTTCTTTTCCCCTGGATTTAAAGAGAGGTTTTAGGTAAGAAAACAAAAAGGGGAAGATCTTATGGGAGATGTTGAAGATCTTTCACCACGACTAGATGTTTATATTCCGAGTTTCCAAAGGCACTAAACTATTACGATCCTTGTGTGTCTGTTTTTGTTATGTATTAAGTATTCCGCTAAAGTAATGTAATTTCCATGTACGTCAAGCTTCAGGTCTCTACAGTTGGTATTAGAGGAATGGTTTAGTTAACCTTTGGAAACTAGGATGCAAAAACTTTAGTGAGATCCCTAGAGATATTTTTAAGGTATGTCTAGGTATGTACCTAAGGTTAAGTATAAATATAGGTTATAGTCCTAGAATTATGGTAACGATATTAGATTAAACCTAAGATGTTAGATATTGAAGGTACTCCCCCTTTATTATGTTGTTTTCCCTAGCATGGTATTTGCCTCTCACACTATTATTTTTGGGTTTTAGATGATGGGTGGAAATCGAAGGAACCGTGTTGATCAATGTAATGGACAATGCAATGATTGTCCTCCTGACCAAACCAATGTCATGGGAGATGGAGTGCACAATATTATTTCTATACTTAAAAAAGCTATGAATCATTCTGGATTTCAAAATTAGCAGAGGAAGGAGCAACATTCTGTTGAATCCTTCATAAGGCAGCGTCCACCTTCATTCAGCGGGTCTTCTGATCCCTTAGTGGCTGAACAATGGATTAGTACTACTGAAAAGATATTTTCAGTTCTACAATGTTCTGAGCATGATAAATTCATCTTAACAGTATATCATTTGGAAGGTGATGCTGATAAATGGTGGAATCTTATCAAGAATATGAGGAAAAGAGATGAAATTGAGTCCATGGAATGGGACGAGTTCAAGAACTTGTTTTTCAGTAAGTACTTCACTCGTATTCTTCGAACAAAGATGTAAAAGGAGTTTCTTGAGCTTAAGCAGAAGGATGATGAATCTGTTGGTATATACGAAGCGAATTTTACAAGACTTGCAAGGTATGCATCTGTCTTTATCATCCAACCTGAAAGTAAAGTTGATCGGTTTTTCAGTGGCTTAAAACCAAGTCTTTGAAGGGCATTAACTAAAAGAGACTTCAGTAGCTGTGAAGAAATTGTGAGTTGTGCTATCAATGTAGAACTGGAAGTTAGTGTAATATATCCATCTCATGGTTTTGAAAAGAAACAAAAGATGGAGTTCAAGGAGAAATCTCAGAACAATGGTGAAAAGAAGATGAATGTCTCTTTATGATCGAAGTGTAGAAAGAAGCATGGTGGATATTGACTAAAAGGTACTAAAAAATGTTTTAAGTGTGGAAAAGAAGGTCATCGAGAAGTTGATTTTCTAAGTAATGGGAAAAAGGTTGCTAATGATGTGGATAGAGAAAAGACTACAGAGAATACTCCACCAACACTTCAATGCTTCAAGTGCAAGGAAATGGGGAATTATGATAATAAATGACCTAATCCAAGGGTTAATTATGATCGATATGAGCAACCACTTAAGGCAAAGGACAAAGGGAAGTCACATGAAATCACTATTGGAGATGTTGAATATGACAACGATGTGGTGGAATGATTAAGTGTTTATGTAATGGGATTCCAAAATAATGTTGTATATAGTATCGTGGAATATTGGAATATTTATGTATTGGTCTATTGTGGTTTTCAATAATTTTATGGTACCGGTAACCATGGAAAGTGATTGAGATATTTTTGGAAAAAATATGACATGCGCATAATGAAGGGATAAGAAGAAAATTAAATGTTTGATAGTATTCATGAGCTCATGACTGATATAATGATATGGTTATATCATGGTTTGAGTATATAGAATTTTTGGATTTTGGTATGTGGAAAGAGTTAAATTTTGAGAGCATTCATGTTTTCACTAAGGTTTAATGGGTATTCATTTTTCAAGAGAATACACGATTAAGGTATTCACATGATTGGAATGTGACCAACAAGATATATGGGGGATAAATGATGGTATTCACATGATTGGTTGATGACATTTCAAGTAATAGTTTTCTTTATACTATGAGATTGGACATATGTATTTTGGATAAGCCTAAATATTTGAATGAATTATGTTGGACATAAGTTAGTATTTTTTAAGGATTGATTTTTTTCCGATATTATTTATAATGTAGTTTTAGAAAAAGGACAACCTGCAGGATGAGAGACAACCCATCGCGTCAGACAAGGCTGTGGGAATCGAACCCACAACCGAAGTGCGATTGGCCTTTGTCGCCTACCACTGGCCTACAAGAAGTCCCTGTTTAGTAGAAACTAGTTTTATTATATTAAGAAGTATGATATATGAAGTATAAGTCCATTTTAGGAACCATATATGATTAATCTTACTATATATGGACTTATGTAACTTTTATAACCTTTTGTTTGAGACAGATGGAAGGACCCATCATTATATCACATGATCTTTTAACATGACAAATTCAACTTCATTTCTTTAAGAGATGAAGTGGAAATTGTCCAAAGAACGACCAACGGTGAGACTGTACCAAAATCACGAAAGTATTTCTTCTAATTCCAATTTCATAAAATTTAGGGAAATGAACTTGAAAACCAAAAATGTTGTCCTAGTGCCCTTATATCTGATGAATCAGATGGTACCTTAGATCATCACAAATCTATGGCTTTGTGATTGATGGATTTTTCATATCCATGTTCTCTACCACCCTCCATCATAACTTGATGGTTAGATTTTTATACCATATCCATATTTTCACCTACGTTCTCCTATATGGATACACATTGATGAGTTACTTTGGGTAATCGTTACATTTCATACTTTAGTTTTTAAAATTATGTTTTAGTATGCCTTTTTATGCTGTGGGTTTCTATAAATAGTAAACGATTTATAACCCTGACGAATTTTGAGGGCGAAATTCATTTTAAGGGGAGTGGAATGTAACACCCCGAGATTTTATGAAAAATATTCTTTTAATTTCATTGATGTCTTGTGTTGTAAGCTACAACAATATTACCTTGCGCTATACGTAACACCATATGAGCTTGCAGTATACACAACACTATTCTTGGATCATGTTACACACAATTTTGATAATAGTTATTCTACGAAACATTGAGTGTATATATATATATATATATTCAATGTATACATGAAATATGGTTGTATTCTGTTATACAAAACAATGGCGGAGTCTTGCACAACACGCAACCCTGACTTGGCTTGCATTACACGCAATCACGACCTTCCTCGATAGTGTGTGTTGTACGGAATACCAGGTTTCACTAAACAACGATATATGGTTATAATATTATTATGAACTAGATGTTATGAATAGTATAAACTACATTTTGAATTTTATAAAATTATTATTCATCTTACACATTTTCTAGAACATGGTATGAGAACAAAATCAATTTTTTGAGTAAACTAAGTATTTTTCAAAAAATGTAGTTTGGCCGCCTTTTGATGGCGCACCCACTTTAAATCTTGTTTTTGACATGTCTATAAGTTTAATTTGACAAAATAAAATTCTTCTTTGGAATCAGGATATAAAAATTTACTTTGGATAAATTATTCATATTATTCTGATAACTTTCATATTTTAATGAATAGTAAAAACACGCTATATTTTAATTAAAAACAACTTTTTTCATCGTAATAATTTACATGGTTAGATTATCTTTTTAATTGGGTTTAAATTGTAATTAGAATATATTTTTACTACTTAATCCAATGTTGGTCTTTGGAATTAATTTCACTTTGAAATTGGATATAAACATGTATCAATCTTTTGATAGTTATTGTTTCTTAAAAAACACGCTATTTGTTTTGATAATGGGAATTAATTTTAAAATTAATTAATGCCACTTATATGTTTTTAATTTGAAAAAATAGACATCAATTTTAAATTTGGAATTTAAAATATATCTTAGGCTGAATTTTTGGTATTTTTCTGAAAAACTGCAATTTTTGATGAATAGTGAAACCACTTAGTGGTAGTTAAAAAACAGACTTTTTTTTATTTTAAATTAAATTTTACCACTTATGTGAATTTAATTTCAAAAATCTGGGAGACAAAGTTAATATCAAGGACTAAAATGCGGTTCAAGGAGATGAAAATAATTTTTGGTGAATAGTAACTTTTTACTTCTATTTACCACGGTTAAAAGTAAATAGGATAATTAAGGGTAAAAATGATATTATTATTACCCTAAAACATGTCCTAATTCTATTGGATAAGTTTAATTCGACCAAACACAACCTTAGGAATAAAATATGACCATTTAGGCTCACTTGGATTAGATTAGGACATTTAATATTAATTTATTTAAAGAAGGGTTAAAATAGTTAAAATCAAAGTTTAATAAGTAAATAATTTTTAATATAGGGTTATACATAAGATAAATTCTACTATAAATATTAATTATAAATATAAAAAGATTTCATACATAATGGTATTTTATTTATAATTTTTAGACATTATATAATTTAATTTATTTATGATACAAAGATGATGCAGTAATTATCTTATTAATGAAATATTGACATAATTGATGTTATAAATACCCAAATAAATGCAATTTGAGACTTTTTATGAATTAGACTAATTTTATAGGTTAATATTACATGTTATTATTGATTTAATTAACTTTTTTTGAACTAATCATTCTGTTATAAGTTTCATAAAAATCAATTACCAAATAGTGTCAAAATTGACATAAAATAGTTTTTAAAACAAATATTATATTATTAATTGTTATTTTATTACTAAAAATCTAAGGTTTGGGCAAATGAATTCTATAAGGATATATATATTAATAATGAACTACTTGGGATTATTTTGGCTTGTTATAGTAACTTTATTAACCTTATAGTGTAAGAAAACAAGAAGACACGGTAAAAGTAAAATTATTTAACTTAAAGTTAAATCTAAATGATAAGGTTAAAATAGAAACCTAAAATTGTATAAATTCTATTGGATGAGAGGATTTCGACCCATCCCCAACTTATCTTAGAAATAAATAAATTTGGAGCTATTAAAAACTGAATATGACTTTATAATAAAATAATATTTTTAGTTATTCCAAAGGTGCCCCTCTCCTCCCTTATAAAAGGGAACCTCCTCCCTCTCTTCCTCACACCACTTTGAGCCTTCATGCTCGGCCACCCCTGCCAAATTATCTTCTCCACTTCCATAGAAACATCCTAGAGGTCCTGGTATTCTTCAAAGACCAATTTATTACCCTAAAAGGAGGTCTCAAAGAGGCGCTTCAAAGAAGAGGTAATGTCCGTTAACGATTCTTTCAACTTTATTTATTCTTCCACTTCTTCTTATTTGGTTGTTTCATTATGAAGTGATAACATCAGTATCAATAATATACTGATATGTTATTATAAGTATGAAACAGCCCTATTTCACCATCTATCCATCCTATGGAAAATGAAATCATCGCGCGTGCGTACGTACGAAATACCGTCTCCACGCCGTGGTGTAATCTATTTTCTGCCACCACATTACATGGATGGGTATAATGGTGTAAATAAATAACTATATATGGTTATTGTAAATTGATATTGATTCTGTAATATTATACATACACTTCAATACAATTCCACGACCATGGGAATGATATCATCGCTCGTGCGTACGTACGGACTACCGTCTCCACGAATGCGATGAGATTCATTTTCCATGATTAACCATTCAAGAATGATTATAAAGTATATATATTGTATAATAATTAAATATATGACATAATGAAGCTAATTTATTTATGTATACATATATATATATTTCATCTACTTAATTCCATTCAATTCAATAAGGAAATGAAAACAGCGCTCATGCGTACGTACGGACTACCGTCTCCATGAACGGTGTATTTATTTCCATTTATTGATCTATTATATATATGTATATTATGAAAATATATTATAGATAAATCATGTTTTACATTATGGATATAAGTAATCATGATCTAAGTAATCATATGAATAATTACAAGTTAAAACACGAACGACAAATGAAACGATTTTACCCAAAACACTACTTTAACATGAATTTAAAAAAGAACGGGTAATATAAAGTCATAAGCGAACCATATATGATATAATAACAATGAATATGATTCTGTAATAAGTCAATGACATTATTTAAATCATTATACAGGAGGTTTGGATACGTACGAAGCATATCGGACCTAAGTTTAGGGATAATTTTGCAAATCTCATTTTTATTCGAGATTGCTTATTCGTAAGTATTTACTGGGGTTATTGCAATCATCGATGTCCATGTTTTATAAAATTTTATTCATGTATGTTTAAATTCATTTTTACTCATTTTGACTTTTACCCCATGGTATGGAAGGAATCTTTCTTTTATTTACCCTACAAGGTACTTTTTGACTTTTCCGACAAAAGTACGAGAAGAATGTTTTTTTAACGTATACGGCATGAAAGGATTTTTATGGTTTTATAAAGCCTTATTTTCATGAAGCTTCCTCCAAAATATTTCACGACTATTTTCAACAAAATCATTTTTTCTTAAAATTTCTTGACATTTTGTGAAAAGAAAATGATTTTGAAGAAAAAAGGATATTTTCCTCAAGAATTCATTTCAAGTGTTTTATCAAAACCATTTTCATCTAAGATGACATTATTTCACATGTGTATGTTTCAAGTATAATGTCTCTATGATTTAAATGGTTTCAATTTTCTTATTATGAAATTATATCCATTTCTTTTATATGGATTATGTGATGCTGAGATGATGTTTATGACACCCATTTTATTCACTGGGTTATTATGAATGATGTATGTTTATTTTGTGGCACAAGTAAGAATGATTTCATTATGAGATGGGTGGGACCTATATCCCACTCAAATGCATTGGGTAAATATTTATATCTCATGAGATAGACATGGCTGGAACGGTAAGTTAATCCGGTTCGGTGTTACAGGACTGAAACGAGGAGTGAACTCGATTCAGAAAGGGAGTTTGTCCACTAAGATGGTCTTGGCAGCAATGCCTTGGCTACTATGGAAATCATAACATGTGCTTAATGGTTCCCATAATTACATGTTTAATTACCATGCTATTTTATCATGATTAATGTTTCTTTATGATCTATGCCTTACGTACTTCCATGATTTATGTCATTTCTCAATATTCTGATGTTTAAATATCATGTTCATGTTTTGAAGTTCAAATGTATATGATTTGTTTTATTTTATCCATGCTTACCCTTACTGAGCATTTGAGCTCACCCTTTATATGTTTTCTTTTCCCCAGGATTTAAAGAAAGGTTTTAGGTAAGAAAACAAAAAGGGGAATATCTTATGGGAGATGTTGAAGATCTTTCACCACGATTAGATGTTTATATTCTGAGTTTCCAAAGACACTAAACTATTACGATCCTTGTGTGTCTGTTTTTGTTATATATTAAGTATTCAGCTAAAGTAATGTAATGTCCATGTACGTCAAGCTTCGGGTATCTATAGAGAAGAAAGGGTCTCTCATCCTTTGGAAATGAAATGGGCAGTAATAAGAACAAATGAGAACATACCCTCAACATAAAGAGATGGAAAATATAAGACACAACATAAAGGAGGTCATGACTTAAAAGAAGAGGGTGAAAGGATCCCTTACTTGAAGAGTAACTTCAAAATATTGAAGGTCGGGACCTTAGAAGGCTTGAGGGAACCTTGGGAGGACTCTTTGGTAGGTAATGAGACCAGAACTTCGTTGGGAATGATTTGGGAGTGAAATGAATGAGGGAAAGTCTTGGTATTTATAGGAGAAGTGAGGGGACAAATCAATAATGGCCAAGGGACACCTCATCGGTGGTATTGGAAAAACCATGGGCTTTCCCATGGTATTTTCCCATGGTATTGGAAACTTGGGACACATCATACCTTATTTTACTATTCATAACTCCAAAATATTGATTTCATAATTAATACATCATTAAAGATGTCATTAAACACCCGAAACTTAAATCTGTAATTTTACTATTCACAAAACACATCAACTATTTTAGAAAAATCCCAAAAAATTACCTGAACCTAATATCTATGCTCTGAATTATAAAATGAACTCCATTTTATGAAAATAATTTTCTAAATGTTTTTAATTGAATTTTTAAATAAAAACACTATTCACTGAAAATTCAACTTTTTCATAAAAATCCCCAAAAGTCACCTTAACCTAATATCGATGCTCTGAAATAAAAAATGAACTCCATTTTATAAAACTATTTTTCTAATTTTTTTTAATTTAATTTTTAAATAAAAAACACTATTCACCCGAAAAAACTAATACTTCACAAATACATTCTAAAACAGTTATTTACCTATTTTATTGAATCACATTACTTAATCAAGGTGACTAAATTATATTAATACTTTCTTAAGTGAGGTTACTTAATCCATTTGGTCACATTATTAATCAGGTCACATTATTAATCATAAGCATAATTTTTTTCTTCATAATTTACTATTCAAAAAAAATTAAGTTGGTCTTATTAGACTCTAAATTTCTTACTGAACATAACTGTATAAGACCATTTTTTGAAAATCATTACACATTATTAATTATTTAAGTTTTACCTAAATATTTTTAAAATATCATTTTTCCAAAATTCACCCATAATTTACATCCTATATCTATTCGAACATTTGAGATTCAAAAACTACACAAAAAACGAAATAACAACTTTATTCATCTCAAAGGATTACATAATGAAGATAAGGTCTCGTTACATAGCCCCTTATAACACCAGCGTAAGACCTAAGTGTAAGGTGTGCTAACTTGATAGAATCTGGGGGCGGCTCGGCCAACATTGCCCGAGTGGTGATTTCTATTAGCTTGAACTTTTCTCGAAGGAGATTCTGTTCCAGCTTCACACGAGGAAGTTCGGCTTGGGTTTGGTCCAGAGTAAGGCCCAGTGGTGCTACCTCCTTCCCAAGCTCTGTCAGATGGGCTTCGATCGGCCCGAGACTACTGGATGAGGCCATCAAATCTTCATTCTGAATTAACCAAGATCACTTGTATTTATAAATAATAATCGAAACATTAAGAGTTTAATTTCCAACGGTAATATTGACCAACGATCATATAAAAGTCGAAACCCAACGATATCATTTTAATTATACTCATTTCATTAAATAAATGAAATAGTTTTGTTGAGTATAAATAAAATAACACTCAAAATTAGGGAAAAAAGTTATTAAAAAGTTCAGGTTGTTACATTCAGTGACTACATTATTACATTAGCGTAAGATACAAGTGATCTCATCCAAAAAGACCCAATAGTTTAGTAGTCTTGGTAAAAAAGATACATACATGATTCTAATATTACATTTGAATTCAAAAATTAAAACATAATTTTTTTGAGATTATCATTATTCCCTCTATAATATCCCCTAATATCATTCATAGTACACTTCTTGGATTCCTAGTAAAGGAAAAAAAATAAGGTTGTGATGAAATGCTTAGTAAGGGTTATGTATAATAATTGATATCATGAGTAAATAAAGCATGATCAATAAGGCATAATAAATATGGTAAGGTAAATTTCTGAACACACATTACATTTAATAAATAAATTTACCATCATGATTAGATAAGTAATAATCAATATAGAAGGGTAAATAACTGAAAAAACATACCATTTAATCAATAACACGGTCACAAAATGCATCCATGGATAAAATAAATTCAATAATCTCATGGTTAATAATAAATAAATTCATAATGAATAAAATATATAATATTGAACATAATGATCTTAGTGTAAAGACCCGTAAAATTCAAGGGAAATTTTTTTCTTAATTTTCTTTAGAATTTTACAAGAGCGCGGTTTCAGACGGCACCTGATTCCGAGGCCCGGAGTGCCCGGAATTAATTTCCGAAGTTTGGCTCGGGTACGTTCAGTGAACGAACGAGCGGGAATTCCTAACTTTTGATCCGGTGCTCGGAATTGAAATCCGAGGGCACCGATGAACTCGCAGCACCGATATTCGCTTAAAGAGTCCTTTTCGGGAGTTGCGTTTGATGCGGGTTGAAAGTTAGTTTTTGGGTTTTTAGTTTAAGTTAAATAAAATTTGTGAGGAACAAATTTTATTTCTTTTAACTAGTTAAGTCCTACCAAAGGGAGTTGGGAGTGGGACCCACATCCACTTAACCTCCCTTGGGAGGATTAAGTGAGGTGGGGTCCACACGAACCCCAACTCCTCAAATTCTCTCAAAACCTTCCCTTTAACTCATTTCATTTAATGTTGTAAACTTGAGTTCTTAATTAATTATGGGAGTTTAACCTTTTTGAATTTCAAACTTTTGAAATTCTAATGTGTATTGTAATAATAAAATAAGAAGTGGTCTTATTTTATTTTGGGGTTGTTTTGTTTGTCTCCTTGAGAGCTTTTGGAGAGCCTCCTATTCTTCTTCAAACTCAACGAATAACGCGAAGAACGTCGTTCTTCAACGAAGAACTTCTCCGCCGAAGAACACGATCCATCCGCGACGCCGTATCCGCGACGCGACGTACTTCTTCTGCGTCATCTCTTCCGCGACGGTTTTCCGCGACGAACGCCATCGACAACGACTCTTCCTCCGACGTCAAAGGAATCGACACCGATATTCCACGACTCCGTCAATGTGCGACTATCGAGGTAGGGGTTCTTGAGTTCGTTGTTTCCTTTTTATTTGACTTTCCTCAAGACTTGACGTAGAACGCTCAAGTTCCGACGAAGAACGCCGCTCCGCTCTTCTTCGTCTTCGGTGTCAACGAGAGAGAACACCGCACCTTCCTCGGACAACCTTCGTCGGCGTACAAGGTTTCGCCAACGACGTGCCTCTTCGGACGCGCCTCTTCGTCGTTGAATTTGACGAACGACGACCGCGTCGCCCGACCTCCGCGACGTCATCTTCCGCGGACATAGTCAAATCCTCGAACTTATACCCGAGGTAGGGGATGTTGATTTAATATTTAATTATCTCATTCTTGCTCCTGGTTCGTATGACTAACGTGAGGTTTTTGTTTATTTAAAGTTGGGTTATTAATTTAACGTGAGGGGGCCGGACCGTACGAACACGGCCGAACCCCCTCCAACGTTCTTGTTTGTTCTTGCGGGTGGAAGCAAGTGGCGTGGTGCCGTCGCACCACGCGGATGATCGTACAAATAATTTACGCGGCGCCGTCGCGCTACGTCAAGGAAATATCTTCAAGAACGCGACGCCGTCGCGCCGCGTTGAAAAGAATCATGGCACGGCGAAAGGGGCGCGGTGCCGTCGCACCGCGCCGGACGACGAACACCGCGGCCGGTTCCGGGCCGCGGCGGGACGAGAAGACCGCGGCCGGTTCCGGGCCGCGGCGGGACGAGGAGACCGCGGCCGGTTCCGGGCCGCGGCGGAAGAGAAGACCGGCGGCCGGGCCACCGGCGTCGGATGTCGAAGGCGGGACCGGAATTTCCGGTCCCGTTGGTAAAAACCGGCCGGCCGGCTGGCCGGCCGGATGGCATAAAACTGGGGGAATAAATCCCCCGGCCAGTTCAACAAAACCCCCCTCTTAATGAGGGGGGCGGTTCTTGAGGGAAGGGGGCAGCCGCCCCCTTGGTTCGGCGCCAGCAGGCCCCCCCACGTGAGGGGGGGGGGGGGGGGGGTTTAAAAGAACCGGCGCGGCCTTGTGCCGCGCCACTTTGATGAACCGCGGGGCTTAGCCCCCGCGTGCGCAGCCTCGCCGCGGCCCGCCGCCGCCTCCGCCGCGCCGCCTCCGCGCGCCGCCGCGCGCCGCCGCCGGCCGCCGCGCCGCCGCCGTCCGCCGCCGCCGGCCGCCGCCGCCGTCCGCCGCGCTGCCCCAGGGGGGGGGTCGGGCCGGGTCGGCCCGGACCCGGACCCCCCCATTTCGTACCAGATTTGGTTTTTAACCCATAACTTGAGCCTCGGACCTCCGAATGACGAACCGTCTGCGGCAACGCGATCCTTGGATCGAGACGGTCGTTTCGGTATATCGCACTCAAGGTTTCGGATTACTTTGAGTTCGGCCGGGTTGGTTCGTTCACGGAACCAACCGGGCCTTCGGAGCGGAAACGCTCATATCTTGAGCCACGAACGTCCGATTGACGTGCCGTCAGCCGCGTTGTGTTCCTCTTAGAGAGACGGATCTTTTGGCATACTCCGCCCGAGGTTTAGACGCAGGTGGAGTACGGTCGGGTTGGTTTTGCCTTAAAAACCAACCGGGCCCCGGAGACGAAAATGCCAATAACTCACAGACCGGGCGTCCGATTGACGCGCCGTCTGTTTCGTTGACTTCCTCTTGATGAGACGGAACTTTTGACATACTCCGCCCGAGTTTTGGATGCAGTCGGAGTATGGCCGGGTTGGATTGTACCCGAAAACCAACCGGGCCCCTGGAATGGGAAAGCTGATATCTTTCAGACAGGACGACCGCTTGACGAGCCGTCAGCGGCGTTGGTGGTTACGTTGAGTAACGGTCCCTTTGAGTTTACCCTATGGGAGTTCGGGATACAGTTGGGATACGGCTGGGATTGGTTTCGCTCTCGAAACCAACCGGGCCCCTGGGACGAAAAGGCTAATAACTCACAGACCGGGCGTCCGATTGACGCGCCGTCTGTTGCGTTGAGACCCCTGTGACGAGACGGACTTTTGAGACACTTCTTCGTGGGACTTTGAGATACTTGGAGTATCGACCTGTAGCTCGTGGAGCGGACCCTCCCAGTGACGAGCGTGCGAAGTACGGAGACCGTGTAGCTGGCTGAGACCTGACGACTGCTTGACCGACTCGACTTGGAGTGAGTCGACTAGCCCAGTGGACGGAGCACTACTTTCTGAGGTGCAGACCCATGGCGGACGGAGCACTACCTGTGTGACAGTGCAGACCCGCGGTGCTCGTCCGGAGAGTACCTCAGCAGGCTACTAGGGGGTGTGCACTACGGTGTTTGGGTGACATACCTCGGCGGGAAGCACTACTGTGTTTGGGTGGCTGGCCCGCAGTACTCGACAGGAGGAGTACTTCAGCAGTCTTAGGTTAGTGAGCAGTACCTCGGAGTCGTGACAGGACCACTGTACACTCTAGAGACAGAGCTCTTCAGCAGTTACGGTTTCGATAATGAAAATCCTGGTTTGAGCTGAGACTTTTGACCTTGTGTTATCTCATGATTGAGATGGGTCACCTGCTAACTTTGGTATATGTATGGGCATATACCCGGGTAGTGGTTATCCGTCGTTTTCACAATCCTTGTGTTTCCTCATGCTTGAGATGAGTTACTTGATAACTTAGGTATATGTATGGGCATATACCTAAGTAGAGTTTATCTGTTGAGATCTTCTTGTGGTTATCCTTGTTGGTTTTAGTGAGACCTTGAGGGTCTCGGGGTCCCTACTGAGTATCGTTATACTCACCCCTGCACGGGCTATGCCCGCACCTCGTTGTGTTGGTTGCAGACGACGGACAGTGCTGACAGAAGCCGAAGGTTCGAGGACTTGACGGTACCTGGAGGTGGACTATACGACGAGGCGGTAACCGGAGGTGGACCACTGGGCGGGACATACTCGGAGCGGATGGCGGGACCCGGAGAGCAGAGGAGCTATCTGTACCCACCCTTCAGGTGGGATTTCCAGTGGACATCTCAGCGTAGCAGCTTTACTTTTCAGTCGCTGTTTTCCCTTTCGAGTTGTACTTTACAGTTGGGCTTGTATTTCCGGCCCCTTTTTACTTTTCAGCTCTTCTTTTGTACTTAGTGTTTTACTTCCGCTTGCTTACTCTGTGGTGTTTGTTTACTTTACAAAGGCAATGCCTTCCCTTTTTCTGGGATTTACGCCTTGGTGCTAGTCGCCAGCCCCTGGCCTATGGAAGGCGGGCTTGGGGTAGTCACGGCACGGACCCCGAGGGCGGGTCGTGACAAATTGGTATCAGAGGAGTTCGGTTCTACCGCAGACTCTGATCTTTCTTTCTGTGAAGCAATAGTGTTAAGGGTACCGAGTGTGGTTTTCAGTTCAGGGAGTCCAGTGTTGGTGCGGGCGGCCGACGTATCCATACACCAGGACCCTGACAACTGATTTCCGACTTTGTGCACGAAAACACTGATTGCGTGTGTGTTTTCAAAAGTTTTCCCCCTTAAAACAGCTCAAACCAGGCCAGCTCACTAGGTATAATCGTTTGATCGTGTTACGTTGTTTCTTTCAGGATGTCTTTTCTCAGACGATCATCTAGAGCCCGGAGGGATGAGCGTGCTGACAGTCTGTCGAGCGACGAGGCTTCGGTACAGGGCCCTCTTGCAGTTGAGGCACCAGCGGAGGCACCAGTGGTACTACCATACGTTGGGCCACCGATGCCACCAGCCCCAGCAGTAGGCGATGCACGACGCTTGAGCGCGCTGCACGAGTTCCAGCTCCAGAGGCCACCCAGGTTCCGGGGAGAGACGGACCCGCAGGCGGCTGAGGTTTGGCTGGAGGCTGTGGTGAGAGTCTTCAGGCTGGTGGGGACGCCGACAGACTTCATGGTGATCTTTGCTACCAGCCTCCTTCAGGCAGCAGCAGGTAGGTGGTGGAGCCACTTGTTTCAGTTTTGCGATGAGATGAACTTCGCATGGGAAGACTTCGAGACCTTCTTCAGGGTGGAGTTTGTGCCAGTATCTCTACACCCCGAGCGTGTACAGGAGATTCTGCCTTTGCCGCGTGTTTTTCGATCAGAAGCCGAGTCATCTGTGGGCAGTAGACAGATGATGCAGAGGTCCAGGAGGACCAGACCAGCAGTTGGGCGATCTCGGGTTTTAGGACCGGTGGTGCGGGGCACCCGAGGTGGGGTCAGAGCCAGGCGTGCCAGAAACGGACAATGTTACTCCTGTGGCGGAAAGGGTCACCTGGCACGTGACTGTCCAACTCCTCGATCCGCAGGCTTGGAGGGAGCCACCGAGGTTGAGGCAGCGACAAATGCTGGAGCTCTGGGAACAGGTGGAAAGGGGAGGAACTAGTGGATACGTCTTTTGTACTTCTAGTTCCATGTTGATGTTGCTTTTGTGTAGCGTCTTGTAATATGAGCTGCAATAATAAAAGATGCATACCTTTGTGATGTTTTCTTTCCTGTCCTCTTTTGTGATGTTACTAAGAGGTTCCAGTTGACTGTTGACTTGACCCTCACTTGTGAGACATCTACTGGAGGAGACCGGTTACCACACACTGATTCCGACAGTGTGACTCAACCCTTGGAGGCGAGAGTAACGGTTGGATCTCTTAGTAGTAGCGTCGAGGCCTTACGACGTCATCCTTGGTATGGATTAGTATTATCCATGTTAGGATTGACTGTTTTAGGCAAAGAATGTGGTTCATCCAGGGGATGAGACCAGGTTTCTCTTATCAGCAAAGAAGAAATCTCGCAGCTCTTATGGGACCAGAGGTGGTCCGGGCCACGTCAGAAGAGGTCCATGTCATCCAAGAGCGGATGAGGACAACACAGAGCCGGCAGAAGTCATACGCTGACAGGAGGCGGAGGCCACTAGAGTTCGAGGATGGTGACCACGTCTTCTTGCGGGTCTCACCTCGACGTGGTATTCGGAGATTTGGCCGAGGCGACAAGTTATCTCCGCGCTTCATCGGACCCTTCCAGGTCCTCAGCAGAGTTGGTGAGGTGGCTTATCGCCTGGCTCTACCACCTCAGTTGCACCGGGTGCACGACGTCTTCCACGTATCTCAGCTGAGGAGATACGTGCACGACCCGACGCACATCCTTGATCATGGGGAGCTTGATGTTGACGTTGGGGCGACTTTTACGGAGGTTCCGGTGGAGATAGAGGATCGACAGGAGCGGGTCCTACATGGACGATCGATTCCTCTTGTGCGCAACAGATGGCGGCACAGGAATCTCCAGGAGAGCACATGGGAGCGGGAGGCTCATATGCGTGCTCAGTACCCTCTTTTGTTTCCCTAGTTTTTGATGTATCTTTACGGGGACGTAAAGCCCTGAGGTGGGAGTAATGTAAAGACCCGTAAAATTCAAGGGAAATTTTTTTCTTAATTTTATTTAGAATTTTACAAGAGCGCGGTTTCAGACGGCACCTGATTCCGAGGCCCGGAGTGCCCGGAATTAATTTCCGAAGTTTGGCTCGGGTACGTTCAGTGAACGAACGAGCGGGAATTCCTAACTTTTGATCCGGTGCTCGGAATTGAAATCCGAGGGCACCAATGAACTCGTAGCGCCGATATTCGCTTAAAGAGTCCTTTTCGGGAGTTGCATTTGATGCGGGTTGAAAGTTAGTTTTTGGGTTTTTAGTTTAAGTTAAATAAAATTTGTGAGGAACAAATTTTATTTCTTTTAACTAGTTAAGTCCTACCAAAGGGAGTTGGGAGTGGGACCCACATCCACTTAACCTCCCTTGGGAGGATTAAGTGAGGTGGGGTCCACACGAACCCCAACTCCTCAAATTCTCTCAAAACCTCCCCTTTAACTCATTTCATTTAATGTTGTCAACTTGAGTTCTTAATTAATTATGGGAGTTTAACCTTTTTGAATTTCAAACTTTTGAAATTCTAATGTGTATTGTAATAATAAAATAAGAAGTGGTCTTATTTTATTTTGGGGTTGTTTTGTTTGTCTCCTTGAGAGCTTTTGGAGAGCCTCCTCTTCTTCTTCAAACTCAACGAAGAACGTGAAGAACGTCGTTCTTCAACGAAGAACTTCTCCGCCGAAGAACACGATCCATCCGCGACGCCGTATCCGCAACGCGACGTACTTCTTCTGCGTCATCTCTTCCGCGACGGTTTTCCGCGACGAACGCCATCGACAACGACTCTTCCTCCGACGTCAAAGGAATCGACACCGATATTCCACGACTCCGTCAACGTGAGACTATCGAGGTAGGGGTTCTTGAGTTCGTTGTTTCCTTTTTATTTGACTTTCCTCAAGACTTGACGTAGAACCCTCAAGTTCCGACGAAGAACGCCGCTCCGCTCTTCTTCGTCTTCGGTGTCAACGAGAGAGAACACCGCACCTTCCTCGGACAACCTTCGTCGGCGTACAAGGTTTCGCCAACGACGTGCCTCTTCGGACGCGCCTCTTCGTCGTTGAATTTGACGAACGACGACCGCGTCGCCCGACCTCCGCGACGTCGTCTTCCGCGGACATAGTCAAATCCTCGAACTTATACCCGAGGTAGGGGATGTTGATTTAATATTTAATTATCTCATTCTTGCTCGTGGTTCGTATGACTAACGTGAGGTTGTTGTTTATTTAAAGTTGCGTTATTAATTTAACGTGAGGGGGCCGGACCGTACGAACACGGCCGAACCCCCTCCAACGTTCTTGTTTGTTCTTGCGGGTGGAAGCAAGTGGCGTGGTGCCGTCGCACCACGCGGATGATCGTACAAATAATTTACGCGGCGCCGTCGCGCTACGTCAAGGAAAAATCTTCAAGAAGGCGACGCCGTCGCGCCGCGTTGAAAAGAATCATGGCACGGTGAAAGGGGCGCGGTGCCGTCGCACCGCGCCGGACGACGAACACCGCGGCCAGTTCCGGGCTGCGGCGGGACGAGAAGACGGCGGCCGGTTCCGGGCCGCGGCGGGACGAGGAGACCGCGGCCGGTTCCGGGCCGCGGCGGAAGAGAAGACCGGCGGCCGGGCCTCCGGCGTCGGATGTCGAAGGCGGGACCGGAATTTCCGGTCCCGTTGGTAAAAACCGGCCGGCCAGCTGGCCGGCCGGATGGCATAAAACCGGGGGAATAAATCCCCCGGCCAGTTCAACAAAACCCCCCTCTTAATGAGGGGGGCGGTTCTTGAGGGAAGGGGGCAGCCGCCCCCTTGGTTCGGCGCCAGCAGGCCCCCCCACGTGAGGGGGGGGGGGGGGCTTTAAAAGAACCGGCGCGGCCTTGTGCCGCTCCACTTTGATGAACCGCGGGGCTTAGCCCCCGCGTGCGCAGCCTCGCCGCGGCCCTCCGCCGCCGCGGCCCGCCGCCGCCGCGGCCCGCCGCCGCCTCCGCCGCGCCGCCTCCGCGCGCCGCCGGCCGCCGCCGCCTCCGCGCACCGCCGCGCGCCGCCGCCGGCCGCCGCGCCGCCGCCGGCCGCCGCGCCGCCGCCGTCCGCCGCCGCCGGCCGCCGCGCCGCCCCAGGGGGGGTCGGGCCGGGTCGGCCCGGACCCGGACCCCCCGTTTCGTACCAGATTTGGTTTTTAACCCATAACATGAGCCTCGGACCTCCGAATGACGAACCGTCTGCGGAAACGCGATCCTTGGATCGAGACGGTCGTTTCGGTATATCGCACTCAAGGTTTCGGATTACTTTGAGTTCGGCCGGGTTGGTTCGTTCACGGAACCAACCGGGCCTTCGGAGCGGAAACGCTCATATCTTGAGCCACGAACGTCCGATTGACGTGCCGTCAGCCGCGTTGTGTTCCTCTTAGAGAGACGGATCTTTTGGCATACTCCGCCCGAGGTTTAGACGCAGGTGGAGTACGGTCGGGTTGGTTTTGCCTTAAAAACCAACCGGGCCCCGGAGACGAAAATGCCAATAACTCACAGACCGGGCGTCCGATTGACGCGCCGTCTGTTTCGTTGACTTCCTCTTGATGAGACAGAACTTTTGACATACTCCGCCCGAGTTTTGGATGCAGTCGGAGTATGGCCGGGTTGGATTGTACCCGAAAACCAACCGGGCCCCTGGAATGGGAAAGCTGATATCTTTCAGACAGGACGACCGCTTGACGAGCCGTCAGCGGCGTTGGTGGTTACGTTGAGTAACGGTCCCTTTGAGTTTACCCTATGGGAGTTCGGGGTACAGTTGGGATACGGCCGGGATTGGTTTCGCTCTCGAAACCAACCGGGCCCCTGTGACGAAAAGGCTAATAACTCACAGACCGGGCGTCCGATTGACGCGCCGTCTGTTGCGTTGAGACCCCTGTGACGAGACGGACTTTTGAGACACTTCTTCGTGGGACTTTGAGATACTTGGAGTATCGACCTGTAGCTCGTGGAGCGGACCCTCCCAGTGACGAGCGTGCGAAGTACGGAGACCGTGTAGCTGGCTGAGACCTGACGACTGCTTGACCGACTCGACTTGGAGTGAGTCGACTAGCCCAGTGGACGGAGCACTACTTTCTGAGGTGCAGACCCATGGCGGACGGAGCACTACCTGTGTGACAGTGCAGACCCGCGGTGCTCGTCCGGAGAGTACCTCAGCAGGCTACTAGGGGGTGTGCACTACGGTGTTTGGGTGACATACCTCGGCGGGAAGCACTACTGTGTTTGGGTGGCTGGCCCGCAGTACTCGACAGGAGGAGTACTTCAGCAGTCTTAGGTTAGTGAGCAGTACCTCGGAGTCGTGACAGGACCACTGTACACTCTAGAGACAGAGCTCTTCAGCAGTTACGGTTTCGATAATGAAAATCCTGGTTTGAGCTGAGACTTTTGACCTTGTGTTATCTCATGATTGAGATGGGTCACCTGCTAACTTTGGTATATGTATGGGCATATACCCGGGTAGTGGTTATCCGTCGTTTTCACAATCCTTGTGTTTCCTCATGCTTGAGATGAGTTACTTGATAACTTAGGTATATGTATGGGCATATACCTAAGTAGAGTTTATCTGTTGAGATCTTCTTGTGGTTATCCTTGTTGGTTTTAGTGAGACCTTGAGGGTCTCGGGGTCCCTACTGAGTATCGTTATACTCACCCCTGCACGGGCTATGCCCGCACCTCGTTGTGTTGGTTGCAGACGACGGACAGTGCTGACAGAAGCCGAAGGTTCGAGGACTTGACGGTACCTGGAGGTGGACTATACGACGAGGCGGTAACCGGAGGTGGACCACTGGGCGGGACATACTCGGAGCGGATGGCGGGACCCGGAGAGCAGAGGAGCTATCTGTACCCACCCTTCAGGTGGGATTTCCAGTGGACATCTCAGCGTAGCAGCTTTACTTTTCAGTCGCTGTTTTCCCTTTCGAGTTGTACTTTACAGTTGGGCTTGTATTTCCGGCCCCTTTTTACTTTTCAGCTCTTCTTTTGTACTTAGTGTTTTACTTCCGCTTGCTTACTCTGTGGTGTTTGTTTACTTTACAAAGGCAATGCCTTCCCTTTTTCTGGGATTTACGCCTTGGTGCTAGTCGCCAGCCCCTGGCCTATGGAAGGCGGGCTTGGGGTAGTCACGGCACGGACCCCGAGGGCGGGTCGTGACACTTAGGCATCATGATACCTTTACCTTCAAGACCTTGTCCTAAGATAGTTTAACTGATGGGTAGGTATACACCAGAAACCCATTTAAATAAGTCTAGCTAACTAATTCATCTTATGATAATAATGATGAATCAAAGGGCTATCTATAACTGGGCCCCACCTATAACTACTTTTCCAATGCGTTACTCATATATTTAATGATAAATTTAACTCATGAACAATATGCCTTATCAAAAAATTTCAATATCAAGTATGGAATATAGATTGATAATAATTTTCATAGTCAATCATATAACTATCAAAGTAAAATATCATATGAAGAAATGATATATGGTTTAAGTAATAATTATATAAATGATAAATAATATAGATATTTAGGGTAACTATAATGTATAATGATCACAAGAAAGTTAACAATTCCAAGTAAAGGTAATGACTATAATAATTTATAAAGAAAGAGAGTTTCAATACTTTTCGTAGTCAAATTGACCATAAAACATCTTGAGAAAGAATAAGGATGGTATCATTAAAACATATATCCAATGGAGTATATGTAAAATAAATGTTTTTTGTTTTTGATGAATATAAAATCCTAAAAATATCTTTAAAAACATTATTGAGGAAAATAACATTTTCACTTTGAAAATAACTTTTAAAAACTAAAAATTTCCAGAATATTAGGAAAGAAATTTTGTTTTAAAATAACATTTTAAAATTATAAATAAAGTGTCAAAGTAATTATTGGCCATGAAATAATAAGGTTCGGTTCATGTTGATAATTTTAAAAACAAATATTCAATTCAAATTTTTGTAAGAAAAGTCAAAAAGTAACTTTTTTGGAAAATGATAGGAAGATTATTTTTTAAAAAAAAAATCCTATTATGGATAACAATGAATTTAAAAAATCATGGTTAATTGTTTTTATAAACTTTTATAGAAAACATATATTATTTAGAAAAAGGATTTTCAACTAATGAGAGAAATGAAGTCAGATTTTATAAAAAACATTTTATCAATAATTTTAGGTACCAAGTAGAGGAAAATGTTATTATTACTTGAAACATTAATGAATAACCAAAATAAAATAAAATTAAATGGGATTATTAGTCAAGTATAAAATAATTTACTTTAATATAAATTAATGTATAAACAACCCCAATTAAAAAGGGATTGAAACATATATCTATACCACTTTGGAAAATTTTGAATCATAAAACATATGAAAGTAATGACATAAAATGTAAAATTAAATAACTTGAAAATAAATATATTCCTTATATAAGATTTGAAATGGTCATTAGATACACATCATAAAGTAAGATATTTTTATAACATGACATATGTCCCAAAGAAGACAATTTGAGATGACTAACCCTTATAATGATCATAACATTGAAGTGAGAAATAATCAATTAATATATTATGTGAATCAAATGTAAATCCACATAAAAAAGTGTAAATTAAACATAAGACAATAAAAAGTCATTACACACATGATCTAATAATATCAAATACAACTAAGAAGTAATATAACCCAATGAAAATAAATCGAGTCATGAAATTCATTACCACTTAGTAATTTTCACGTCAAATCCCCTTAAATGAAATAATTAAAATTAAAACCTGAAATACCATTAATTATTAATGATTAATGATATTAAATTTAAAAGTGGTAGTATATACATCCTATAAAATCAATTATATGCATAACATTATCATATTTTTCAATGAAAGGAAATTGAGAAAAAATCCCTCACTCCACACTTCCTTTGGGTTGAATACAATTTCTACTCCTGTATAATGGTTTTATACATGTTATTTACTTATAAAAGAACTATATTAATATTTAAAATATCATTTATGATCCTTTTATAACATCTTATCACCTGTTCATTAATAATATTTCATTATTACTAAAGTTTCAGGTGTTAACTTCCTTGTTTTTTCATGCATGTTTTAACGTAAAAGTTCTGGTTCTTGATCATATTATATATATAAATTATCTCAATAATGGTATTAATGTTATAAATATAACTTTTTTTCATTAGATACATTTTTGTAATCATTAATTAAATTTGAACATGCAGAATGGATCACATCGCTTTGTGGAGACTGTAGGGTGTACGTATGTATGAGTGACATTAACATTTACCTAACAGGTGAAAGGGTAAAGAATTGGGTGATATATTAATTTTTCAGAATCAATACCATGTAATATATATCACATATATTCATTAAATCTATCCTTATTACCTTACATTTAATGTGTATGAGAAAAAAAATCACATCGCCTCGTGAGGTGGTAGTCCACCGTACACACGAGTGACATTATCATATTTTAAACAGAATGGAAAGTAAGAAGGTTTATATAGTATTAAAATTAAATAATTAAAATTATATGATAAATTATATATATACATATTAATTACATAATTATATCAAACCATGATATGTGTAGATGGAAAACGAGTCAAATAGGTTTATGAGGTAGTAATCCGACATACATACGATCAATGATTTTGTTTTCCATTTGAAGGATGAGAATACGGATATAGGTATTTAAATTAACATATGACAAATAAGTATATTTTAGATAATTGTGTTTTTATATTTTAATTTTTAATACATAATTTAATGTCTTAAAATAAAAAAGAAAAATAAAGAGCTTGGTTAAGACGATTTCCTTCTCTAAGAGAAACCCCATTCAGATCGCCTCTTAAAGGCACTAGGGTTGGTATTTTTGGAATAAAATCATCTATAGAATGTGGATAAGGGTGTTTGGAAGATATTTATTCATTTTTAGTTTGATAAAAATGGGTTTATATGTGTGAATAAGTGAGGGGAGGGATTTTCCTTTTATAATTGAGGTGGGGTGTAATTTTTGTAAATACCAAAAACTATTCAATAATGGGATGTCATTCTCACCAAAAGTTCCTCCAGAATTAAAAAATAATGGTTTCTATGGAATTTAAGGTCTATAAACTCCTCAAAAACATAAAAATAAAAATTTTTCAAAATATTATTACCTTATAATCTAAGTTTATCTACTTTTACCTTTTTAGTTTTCACCATGGTAACAAGTTTTTTTAACCTAGGTAATTAATCCTTTAAGAATAAAATAAATTGGTCCTTATTATATAATTTAGACACACTGACTATCAATATTAAATCCAATTTTTCAAATAATAATACTATTTTTTTTGGAAAATTAATTTTAACATAAGAAAACGTAACATGGAAATCCTCGTTTTAACCTAAATTGCGGTAAATAAATTTTACTATTTTTACTAGTAATTATGATAAAAAATTAAGTTTAACTTATTATATTATATTAATTATGATTATTAAAAATATATAACAAATTTTATGAAATTAAATTCACATAAGTGTAGGAATTTAATTTAGAATCAAACCTGCAGACGTTTCAAAAAACGAGTTTTCAAGAAATGCATTTTTCAAGCATTTGATGATCTTATATTTACTATATGACTAGTAATAATATTGAGATGTACTTATATTAAAATAGTTATACATATAATATATATATATATATAATTTAAATAATTCCTTATTAATATTTATTTTAATTATTTAAAATGGAGAAACATTATGCACTTTAAAACATTTTTCATATATAAATATTTTAAAGCCTTAAAATACACTTATATTAAAATGATGTATAAATATGATTTAAATGTAATTAAATTAATTAAATATAAATAAATAACACTTATGTTAATTTTAAATAATTTTAAAATATCAATAAAAATTTGAAATTAGTTAATTTAGGAAAATAAATGACAGTTTTACAAAAAAATTGTATTTTTCAATATTCACTGAAAAATCAATATTTTGTAAAAATATAAAAATTTGACACTTTTTTAATATCTAGATGTAGATTTTAAAAATTATTTTCATTTTATAAAATTTTATTTCTAAAATATCTAAAAATTAATTATAATATTTTCTCACAAAAAGAAATAAAAATCATTTTTGAAGGAAACTGTTTTTTATACAATAAAATATCTTTATTAAAAGTTGAGTTATTATTTATTAATAATTATAAATAAATTTATATTATGTTAGACCTTTAAATATATATATTTTATAAAGTTTTTATTTATATTCATACCCACCAATTGAACGGTTAGGTTATAACGATCATATTTAAAATAATATATTTTGCGTGTCATTTAAGCACTTTGTTGTGTGTCATATACACTATAAAACACAATATTATTCTTTTAAAATACCAGGTTTGCATGTAATAAAAGATATATAATAGATTAAATTTATTTAAAATAGATATACTATAAAATCTTGGTGTGTTAAATTCACCCCACCTTCAGCAAATTGCATCCTTGAAATTTAAACTTGCACTCGGAAATCAAGGGTTTGATATTTAAAAATTCATTTGTTAAAAAACCACATAATAAAAATGGATAATAAAACATCATATTAAAAGTGGGAAAGTGAATTATGATGTTTATCTATAATAAAAGATAAATAGGTTTTTATATAGGGAAACATTTGTGGGAAGTGAAAATATGGATTTGGAAGGAAGAAACAATTATGAGATAATGTTATACCTTTTTTGTTAGAGAAGCATCCATTTATTTATAAAAAATGAATAAATATTTTATTTTGAGATCCCTTTCCTAATTTTTAGGGTTTTATTTACCATGTATACCAGGAATATAAGGAAATATACTTACTTGACAAGTAGAATTTCATCCTTTAATCAATTTCTACCATAATCTCATCTTTTACTCCAAACGATGAGAATTCGAGATGAATTTTTATGTCTGAATCACTAAAATAAAATTCTAATGGATCAAATGATTCTAAAAAATTAGATAATATTAATTTTATTAGCATAAATGATCATATTAACCATAATTTTTATCAATACCTTTGAATTTATGTCCATAAAATGTAAAAACATTATTCTTCAAATAAATTTTTACTAAAACCTATAATAATACCAAGGGTTGTTTTACCAAAAATGTCTCCCAAAATAATCTTAATAATCTTTTAATTCCATCATTTAAAACCTAAAAATGCGTATCTATGTTTTTAAACACATGAGTAACTGTAGACATATCATCCCATGTAATGTCCCAAAAATTCCATGTATTTTTTTAATTTTTTGGGATTATTTTGAGACCATGAGCTTAGAAGATGCTTGATTCTGAGGCTTGGTGAGCCCAAAATATTTATTTGAACTTTATTTAAGTTTATTTAAAATAACTCGCATTCATGGTTTCGACAGCTTTTAAATGGGAGCCCAGATTAAAAATCCAAGGGCACCAATGATGACATTACCTAAGGAAGGAACTAACCTCAACCGATGTGGGTTAAGGGGAAAAGTTTATTTTTGTACATTTTAAGGATGAATAAAATAAACTTAAAAAAGTTTTTTTTATTCAAAATTGTTTCACTGCGATGAAACGTCACATTGGCTGTTTCATTTCATAAATGAAACAGTGTAATGACTCTGAAACTGAAGCGTAATAGAAATGTTATTTCATAAATGAAATAGTGTAACAACACTAAAAATTAGTATAACAGAAATACTAAAATGAATTTCCTTCTTTTAATGGATTAATTGAATATAGGGTCTTGGGAAAAAGATCCATAATTACTCATAACCTTTAAAGGATTTGTGTTGGAGAGTGAGGAACGATGAATCACCACCAACGATGGATTGAGGATCGAGGAACAATGGGTTACTATGGTGATACCATGATATTTTCCATCGAACAATCCAACCTCTAGGTGAGGGGTTATTTTCTAAGTGATTTTCCCTTCCCTGTTCCTTTTTTATAAATGAAGAACTTGGATCAACTCACTAACAAGTTTATCCACGAGTCAATCGTTATTGTGGGTTTGGGAACTCTTTTTTAGGGATTAAATATGGAGGGATATGAATTAATAATTGTTCAATGTCTTCCCGTTTTCCTTAACATGATGAAAAAAGGCTAAACGAACATGACTAATGTTCATCGCTTTGGGTGTTCCTTGTGACGTCTCCCTCCCTCACGTTCTTCTCCGATGGACCCATGTGGTCACATCAGACTTTTCCTTGAGGTTTAAAGCATGAAAAACCCCCATATCGAAGACAAGACAAGTTTGAGCCCATGGTAGGTGAGATGATGACTTGAGGACTCCGAAAAACCCTTCAGATCAATGAATGAACCATCAGACCAAGTTTGGTGGCCCGCAGAAGAAACCACCAGTGACGAGACACGACATCGGCCACACGTGGGAGGTGGTGTGCCACAACAGAGGAGGCCGCAGCCAACAAGACATAGTGGTGCGGAACTTCAGTACCGTGTCAGGCCAGGAGACCTGCGGCCAGGTTGCGGGTCGGTGACAGATACAGTCCGCAGGACCGCGTGCGGGGGAGGTGGCCGACCACCTGCTGGCCGCGTGATGCAGAGGGGATGCAGCCATCGCCACATATAGTTTAGACTGAACCGACCTAAAGTGGAAGGATGGTATGGAGAAGACGGGCCACCCCAGGTGGCCTAAAAGGCCAGGTCAAGTTGGTTTAACCGGGTCAGACCAAACCTAGACCTGACTGGCCCCTTTTTACTAAAATGAGCATAACTTCCTAACTATATGTCTGATCGGAAATCGGTTTGAGGAATTGAGACCCTCACAATGAGGTGGTACTTTTGGTATAAAATAATTGTAATTACATGGGAGTTGATATTTTACTGATGGATTGAGCAGTGGACTCTCTTGGAATCAAGCTTGCTATGAGCGGGTCTAAGTGATCTAGTAAGCCCAAGAGATGAGTGGGTCTAAGTGATTTGGTTGGACTAAGAGATGAGCTGGTCTAAGTGATCCGGTTAGCCCAAGAGATGATCAAGTCTAGGTGATTTGATTGGCCCAAGAGATGAGCGGGTCTATGTGATCAGTTTGGCCTATGAGATGAGCAGGTCTAAGTGATTCGGCAGACCTAAGCACTCATCAGGGATTAGTGCTTCAATAGTACAAGGTGTTAATAATTTCAACTGTTATTCTTTCTTTATTTTGTTTATATTATACATGCATGAGCTAACTCTAGTGACACTCTCTCTCTAGACTGTACTTATTAGAGGCTACACTTCATGTACCTCTTTGGTAGTCTACTTTTTGCATAATTTCCTTTGTGGTATTACATTTGTGTTTTGGGGTCCTTACTGAGTGTTGTGTTACTCACCCCTGAATGGACTCCACCCACACATGTTATGTCTTGCGCAGATGACAAATGCTTCGATAGATACATTGGTGGTTCAGCACTAGGTAGTGCCCAGTGAGATCTGACAGATGAGGCGTACTTCCACAACTTTAGGTGGAACCCCCTTCACCTTCCCTTCAGGTAGGGTTTACCAAATATAGACTTCAGGAGCTTTTACTCATCTTTTTGTTGGTCTTTTATTCTGGCCCCTTTACTTCCAGTTTTGTACCTTTACTCTCAGTGGTTGTCATAGTGGAATGCTTGTTTACTTTTCAGCATTGTGGGTTGTATGTGTGTGTGTGCATGCATACAGGTATTCAGAAAAATGCCTCCCACTTATGGGATAATGCCTTTGGTGCTAGTCACCAGCCCCTGGCCATCAGGAGGGAGGCTTGGGGTAGTCATAACATGAGCCTCAGGGGACGGGTCATTACAAAGTGGTATCAAAGGCGATCGGTTCTACCTTAAAGACTAGGAGTTTGTGGTTTTTTTGGGGAAATAGTGTTGAATGTTTCAAGTTCGAATTTCAGACTTAAGGAGTCTAGTGTTGGTGCAGCGTCCAACGTATCCATACACCATGACCCTAAATCATGTTTTTTTACTCGGTACATGAAAACACTGGTTGCAATAATCATATAGGAATTGATAGTGTTATCATGTTATTATTGAGCCAGAGTCATCTCACTAGGTATAATATATTGACCATGGTTCCTCATGGTCTATTTCAGGATGCCTCCACATAGATAACCAACTTGGATCTTGATGCATGACCACGAGGACAATACACCTATAGATAAGGCGTTAGTTCAGGGACATGTACCAGAGTTAGCCCTACTGGTTGGTGCACCAGTACTACCACTACTCATTGGCCAGCAACTCCTACCATCCCTACCAGTAGAGGACAAATGTAGGATTAGTGAATTACAAGAGTTATAGAGGTAGATGCCTCCCAAGTTCAGGGGTGATACTAACCCCCAAGTGGACAAGGATTGGCTCGAGGAAGTTACTTGAGTCTTTCATCTTGTGAGGACACCTCTCAACTAGATTACGATCTTATTCACAATCATTCTTCAAGGCTCAGTAAGGAGATGGTGGAGCTTCAGAATTTAGATGCATGACGATGAGACCCTCACCTGGACAGACTTTGAGTGCCTCTTCAGGGAGGATTTATTTCCAGTTAAGTTACACTCTATACGTATACAAGAGATACTACACCTTCAACAAGGTAGCATGATAGTAGTAGAGTACTTAGTGAGATTCCCCGAGCTTTCTCGCCACTCTATAGACATGGTGCGAGACCCATTATTCTAGGCATAAGATTTCAAGCAGGGAATATGATAATATATCATGGAATATATGGAATCGATTAGAATCCCTACTCGGCATGGGGTGCTAGAGCAAGCCCTACTTGTATAGAGCTTCCTGGAAGAGCAGACATCAAGAGTAGGAGCTACCAGTAGAAACCATGCAACAGTTTCTTCCACAGTGGGTAGTAAACAAATGACACAAAGACCCAAATGGGTCAAGCCTTTTAGGGGATGACCCCATGACACAGAGTTTATGGTATGAGACCCCTGGGGCAGTGGGAGTCAGCAGAGGAGTAAGGTGTACTACTCATACGGTGGGTAGGGGAACGTGGCTCGTGACTGCCCGACTCACTATGTAGATGATCAGTGGACGATCGAGGGAATACCAAGGAAGAGGTAGAGGGTCGAGTACAGTGGTCCTTAGGGAGGAAGAAGTGGAAATGGATGAGGAATAGTGGTAGGCAGTGGTCATAGGTTTGAGGTACTACCACCACCTCCCCCAGGTGGTCCACCATGGGTTCTGAGAGTCTTTGGATAGGGGAAAGGCTAGTTTCAAGAGATGGAGGCTTACAACCCTATAACTATATATATTATTAGAGGTATGATCTGTGTCTTCTCCACCTTAGTTTTAGTTATTATAGACACAAGTTCCAGTCACTCTTTCCTTGCCACGAACCTTGTTTGGAGGTTAGAGATTCTGGTGGATCCGTTGTCTCGATCCTTATGATTAGGTACTCCTACGGTAAGGGATTCAGTGATCACACACTAATGATGGTAGTGTAAGATTACTCTTCAAGTTGAGAGATTTGGATGAGATATCCTTGTTTCAGTGTCAAGGCCTTACGACTTCATTTTGGGTATAGACTAATTATCCAAAGTCCATGCTCATATTAATTGTTTTAGGCACAGAGTGTGGTATATCTGCAAACATAGGACCAGGTTGTCCTTTACTAGTGAAAAGGGAATGCTTTTAGAATAGGAAAAACTTTTATGAAGGTGGGTATAACCGATCAATCACTAGTTGTCTAGCCTTACCCTCGGTGTAGTGGATGAGAGGAGTCCCCAGTTTCCTGCGGTGGTGGACGAGTACGTGAACATATTCCATGAGGATGTTCCAGGATTACCACATCATAGAGAGGTTGACTTATGCATTGACCTGTACCCCGAGAAAGAAACGATATCCACACTAGCATATCAGATGTCTCCCATGGAGGTTCGTGAGTTAATGTTACAACTAGAGGAATTTCAAAGGAAGGCCTTCGTGAGGCCTAGTGTTTCACCTTGGACGACCCTTATATTTTTTCCCAAGAAGGAAGATGAAAGTTTGAGGTTGTGCATGAACTTAAAGCACCTTAATCAGGTGACTGTGAAGAAAAAGTTTCCACTAACATGGATTTATGAAATCTTTGATCAGTTGAAGGGAGAAAGATGGTTCCCAAAGATATAACTTAGATCAGGCTATCATCAGCTTCGCGTACGAGATGAGGATGTAGTGAAGAAAACCTTCAGGTGTCCGTATGGACACTATGAGTTCTTGGTGATGCCTTTTAGAGTGACCAATGCCCCATCAATGTTCGTGGGACTCATTAACAATATTTTCTAGCCTTACCTTGACTGGATCTCTGTGATCTTCATTGATGACATACTAGTATACTTGGTGTCTGAGGAGGAGCACATGACACACCAAAGAATAGTTCTGGATACAATTTGAGAGCTCTAGATTTATGGGAAGCTCTAGAAGTTTTAGTTATAGATTTGGGAGGTCCACTTTTTGGGACATGTCATTTTAGAGGTTGGAGTTGCAGTGGATCTGGCAAAGAAATAGGTGGTGATGTCTTGGGAGCCACCTAGGAGCCTGAATGAGATGCATAGTTTCTTTGGTTTGGCTAGATACTATCGAAGGTTCATGCCTATCTTTTCTAGGGTAGCATCACCCTTATCATATTTTACATGGAAGACAAATCCTTTCGTATGGATGGAGAAGTGCCAATAGAGTTTTTAGTAGATGAGACAGAGACTGATGAGTGCCCCCATCCCGAGTCTACCAGAGGAGGGCATTGGGTATGTAGTATTCTACGATGCATTTTGGACTAAACATGGTTATATACTGATGCAGGAAATGTCATTGATCACCTACGGTTCATGATAGTTGAGGTAGAATGATCAGAAATATGCAACCCATGAACTAGAGATAGCAGTAGGGGTCTTTGCTTTGAATATGTGGAAACACTACTTGATTGGTGAGCATTTTAACGTATAATCTAACAAAAAAAAGTAATCGATATATCTTCTATCATAAGCACTTGAACTTGAGGTAGGGGAAGTGGCTAGAGTTCCTCCAGGACTATGACTTAGATATAGTCTATACTCATCGGAATGTAAACGTGGTGGAGGATGTGCTCAGCAGGAGATACGATTTGTAGTTTCTAAGTGAAGCATTAGAGAAGTTTACTGTGATGTAGATATCCTTCATAGATAGTGATGTATTAGCTTATATTTAATCTATGGTTGTCACTCCCCAACTCTTACAGCGAGTTAGGGAGACACAACTTGGGGATGTCGACTGTGAGACTATACTTGCTCAGTTATCCACAGGGTAAACCCCTGATGGATATTCAATAGGTTGGGAATATGTTTTCCTTTTAAAAGGTGCACTATTATACCATTGGAATTGCGAGAGGATATTCTAAAGGAGTTCCACACCTCCCCCTTTGGCGGTGCATCTAGGAGTGGAGAAGATGTACCAAGATCTCTGACATCAGTACTGGTGGCTAAGGATGAAGAAGGTAGTAGCAGAGTTTTTTTCTTGGTGCCTCACTTGTTATCAAGTGAAGGCAGAGCATTAGGTTCCTATAGGCTTGGTTCATCCACTTGAGGTGCTAAAGTATAAATGGGATAGTATTTCGATGGACTTCATGACAATTTTACCACACACGTCCAAGGGGAATAATACCATCTGAGTGATTATGGACCAACTCACCATGTCATCCCACTTCCTACCCATCTGGGTGAAGGGATTATTAGAGGGATTGAGACACATCTATGTGTAATAGATAGTTAGACTCCATGGTTTCCCATCGACGATAGTTTCAGATCGGGACACACGCTTTATATCTTAGTTGTGGAAGGGATTACATGAAGTGTTTGGGACTCAGATGCATTTGAGCACATCTTTTCATCCCCAGAAATATGGTGATACAGATATGACAATCTTGGTTTTAGAGGACATGCTTCATTCTTCTATCTTGGAATTTGGTCATAGTTGGGAGGATCACCTACCACCGGTGGAGTTTTTGTACAAAAACAGCTACCACTCCACCACTGGTATGGCACCATTCAAGGAACTATATGGGAGATCCTGTAAATCATCATTATTCTAGACAGACCCCGGGGAGTCAGCACTAATGGGTCCAGAGTTAGTGTGGGCTACAATCGATAAGGTGAAAATCATCCAAGAGTGAATGAGGAATGCACAGAGCAGGAGGAAATATTATGTGGATAGGATATGGAGGCCGTTGGAGTTCAAGGAGGGAGACCATGTATACCTTTATGTCTCACCCCGATGGGGATTATAGAGATTTGGAAATGGTGACAAGTTTTGTCCGAGATTCATCGATCCTTTCTAGATCCGAAGTAGAGTTGGTGAGGTGGCGTACCACCTTGATCTTCCCCCCAAAATGCACCGAGTGAATAATTTCTTCCATGTGTCACATATAAGGAGGTACGCGCATGATCTATCGCACGTCATCAACTGGGGTGAGCAAGATATTGATGATGAGGAAACGTTTATGGAGTTCTCGGTAGAGATTGAGGATCGAAAGGAGTAGGTCATTCATGGTCGGTCTATTCCTTTGGTGTGCATTCGATGGTAGTAAGGGACTCTCCAAGAAACCACTTGATAGCTGGAGGCTTAAATTTATTCTCAGTACCCCCCTTTGTTTGTCTAGCCCTTGTTTTGGCTTTCAAGAATGTAAAGCCTTAAGGTGGGGAAAATTTAATGTCCTAGAAATTAAATGTATTTTTTTTTAATTTTATTGTATTATTTTGAGACTAGGAGCTCAGAGAGAACAAGATTCTAAGGCCTCGTGAGCCCGGAATAAGTGTTTGAACTTTATTTAAGTTTATTTAAAATAACACACATTCAAAGTTTTGGAAGCTTCTAAAAGAGATCCTAGATTAAAAATCTTAGGGCACCGTTTCATCTGGAATGACGATATTACCCAAGGAAGGACCTATCCTTGACCGATGCGGGTCTAGGGAAACAATTTATTTTTGGTCATTTTAAGGAAGAATAAAATAAACGCAAAAAGTTTATTTTATTCTAAAATTTTTCAATGTGATGCAACGTCACGTTGACTATTACATTTCATAAATGAAATAGCGTAACAAATATAAAACTAAAGCATAATAGAGATTCTATTTTATAAATGAAACAATGTAACAACACTATGAATCAGCATAACAGAAACAATGAAATGAGTTTCCTCCTATTAATGGATTAATAAAATATGTAGTCATGAGAAAAAGATCCAAAATTACCTAGAACCTTTGGAGGATTTGCATTGGCGAGCGAGGAATGCTGAATCACCACTAATCATGGATTGAGGATTGAGGAATGACGAATGAAGACGATGCTACTTCGATCTTCACCATCAAACAATCTAACCTCGAGGTAAGGGGTTATTTTCTAAGTGATTTTCCTTCCCTATTCATTCTTTATAAATGAAAAATAAAAATCAACTCACCAACAAGTTGATCTATGGGTTGATCATTCTTGCGGGTTTGGAAAGTCTTTTGTAGGGATTAAATATGAGGGGATATGAATTAATAAATATATGAAGTATTACCTTTTTCTTTAACATGATGATCAAAGGACAAACAAAGAGGTCCAACATTTGTCACTTTGGGTGTTCCTTGTGACCTGTCCCCCCCTCGTGTTCTTTTCCGACAGACCCACATGGTTGCATCAGACATTTATGAGAGGTTCTGAGTGAGACCGGACCCCCAGATTGATGGAAAGATGATTTGGAGCCCACTATAGGAGAGATGACAATCTAAGAACTCCAAAACAACCTTAAGATCAAAGAACAGACCACCGGAGAAAGTCCGATTGTAACGACCCAAGCATTCATTAATGAAAATTCCTCTTGATTTATTTAAATGTATTATTATATAGAATGATAATATAAAATGTATCCACTTATTTGGTTTTATGTTTTTGTATTTTAAAATACCATTATGAATTTTTACCTTTTCTAATATATATTTGTTGAACAGTGATCACACAATTAGTATAAATATAGGGCTTTAACAAGTCCAATTTACTCAGACAAAAGAAGGGATGGACTCATCCAATAGACTTTCCCCATATAAAGTGCATTTTTCGGAGCTCAGAAAGGATGTGGAATCATTGGGATTTTCTCTTGACCAAGCCCAAACTGAGCTTTAACATGTTAAGCTTGAATGGAACCACCTACGAGAGAAGTGAAAGTTTATAGAGATTACCACCCGAGCAATGTTATCTGAGCCACCCCAAGATTCTATCACTATCAAAAACCTTACCCTTCAGTCTTATGTAGGTGTTATAAGGGGTTATGTAATAAGACCTCAGCACTATGGATATGTGCATTATTTTTGTATATTATAATGAATATACATTCATTTTATTATTGTTACTCTGTAAATAGTTTTTAAAGCACAAATAATATTTTTAGTTAATATTCAATTAAGGAATAAATTTTGATGAATTAATGGATTTTTTAATTAAATAATATTTTAATTAAATATTATTACTAATTTTTTTATTAGTTATAAATTATCGAATAATTTTTATGAATGCAATTGTAATTTTTATTATGGTTTGAAAGCTATTTTTATCAAAACCCATGATTTTTCAATAAATGTCAGTTTTTATTTTAAAAGAAAAAATTCAAATATTTAGAAAATTATTTAGATAAAATGAATATTTTTTTTGGAATCATGACGTTGAAATTATCCAGTGGTGAATTTTTCATAATTTTCTGAGATAGTCAAATTTTTTGGTAAAAATTAAGTACTGTTTAAATATATAATGAGTTTTATTACATCATAATTACCTAGTAGTGATGTAATAAAATACTATTAAATTTATGTTTAGATAATATATGTTTTTACATTGAAATAATGTAATATTATGTTTTTTTGATTTATTTTACAAAACATTAGTGGACCCTCCAAGAGTTAAAAAACATTTTCACTTTTTAAATGAATTTCCTTGAGAGTGTGACTCACCTCCACATAATCCACCCTATTATTTTAAGAAGTTCGGAAATTGGAATTATAAAATATTTTTTCCACTCCCCTTTGGAAAAAACCATGGGCAAAATCCATGGGATGGTTTGTGGTATTGATTAGTTTAATGTGTGGTGACCCAAACCTAAATAATAAAGAATCCCCTCTCCTTTACTATATGAACCCACCAAATCTCTCAATTTATCTTCACTCATAGACTTTGGAGTTCTTCTAACATCATCCCTCCTCTCTATAGAATCCTCTCAATGTTCCAAAATCTCCCAAGAAGCCTCTCTCAAGCCTCTCCAAAGCCTTTGGGATCACACTTCCAAGTAAGGGTTTCCTTCCTTTCTCATTTTATCCAAGTTTCTTAATATTGTTATTCCCTTTTATTTTCAATTATAAATGTTGGGGTATGATTAATAACCTCCATTATACTGTCCTCTTTAATATTTAATTATTATAGACCTATTTCTCTCTCACCTATTCCGTCCATGTATACCTGTTACCATGCCAAAATTCTGTAAGGAATTTCTCTCTCCTCATTTACATTCAAGCAATTCTTTTGTATTATGAATCCAGATTCTATTAAATTTCTTGGGACATGTATCTATATGACCCCATTAATTTCCATTTCATTTAAATATTATTAGGCACCCCTTTCTCTCTCATGAACCTTTTTTATGACTTCTTATGTCACGCCGTTATGCTGCCGAAATTGCACTGCGATTTTCCAAGTCAAAGTCATTGTGTAGTGAATACCATGCCCAATTCTCTATCAAGGATATTAACCTTTATGAACATTTACTTATTGATTATATAGTTTCATTTATGAATTCCACATTCCTTTATCTTGTAATAAATGATGATGTTTATTGAATCCATTTTATATTATCCATGTGGCACGCTTATGTATGAAATGAAATGTTTAAGAAGGGTGCATCCAGATAGCACTCCAATGTATTGGGTAAAGGTTAGTATCATGATACGTCAAGTGAAATGAGGGTTTACTCATGATAAATCAAGTTCAATGAGGGGTTACTCATGATCCATGTGCAATGAGCCTTGGATCATGCTAAAATCATGTTAAATATTGTTTCCACATTTCCATGTTATGTTAATCATGCTATATCATGACTTTAAGTTCATGTTTCTCTTATGATCCATTAATATGCCTATTGCCTAACATGTATTGTATATTTCATGTTATTCCTTGTTCACTCCTTATATGTCACCATTTTCTTATTCATGTCCTCAGGTTATCCCATTCAATGCTAAGTACAAGGGAATGTAGTGGTCATGTAAAAGAAGTTTTCAATAAGATGTCACATCCTATGTTTTAATTTGTTATGTAATGTTCCTAAGACCCAAAGACACTAGACCTCGCGATATTCTATGTTGTATAAAGTGATGATTTCTATGTAATAAATCATGTTTATGTGTGTAATAAAGAGTAGGGTTGTTATAGTTGATATCATAGGATAGGTTTATTTATTTTTGGGATTAAGATTAGAAAACCCTAGAAAATCCTTAGAGACAATACTAAGTATAATAAAAACATCCTTAAGTTTTGATGAGTATTGATTAATTGATTTATCAAGAAAATAAATCCCTTTTTGGATATGAGTAGGTAGATGCGGCTCTGTCATATATGTACCTTGGGATGATAACCCTGACAAGGAGTTTCGAGCTTGACCCTTAGTATCTTGGTACACGACAATGGGCCTTGCTGCACTCTTGGTTACGACACTACCGGGGGATATGCTTTGGTAAATTTACCAGCTTATTATGAACCATTGTTAAGGGAATAAATAAATAATACCCTAAGAATATATGTTAGAAATTAGATCATGAATAACATAGATTAAAGCCTATAGAATCTTAAGTTAAGGAATAAAAGTAATTTATAAGTCATCCATTTTTGTCCTTGGATTAACCTTTATGTGTTACCCCTAAATTTCCTTTTATTTCAACAAATGGCCGATAATCAGAGGACTCAGGCTAACAATCGATGTGAAGATCAATGTGATGATGGTGCCAATGAGATGCCCAATACGATAGGAGAGGGAATCACGAACTCTGTCATGCTTCTCTCTCAGTTAACTCATGATTTGAATAGAAATATGGGTCAAGAGGAATGTTCAACCCCTCCCCCCTAAGAAAGAACAAGTCACAATCAAGAGATTCATAAGAAAAAGGCCTCCTAATTTTAATGGATAATCCAATCCCTCAATCGCAGAACAATGGATCAACTCCATTGAAAAGATATTCTCCATCCTTCAATGTTCTGAACAAGAGAAGGTTCTCCTGGATGCTTATCATATGGAGGGTGAAGATGATCAATGATGGACATTGATCAAAAATACGAAGTCTGAGGAGGAGATCGAGGTGTTGGAATGGAAGGATTTATAGAATCTATTTTTCGATAAATATTTTCCATGCACCCTCCAACTTAAGATGGAAAGGGACTTCCTTGCCCTCAAGCAGAAAGACGACAAATTCATCGGAGCGTACAAAGCAAAATTCGCAAGGCTTGCATGATATATATCTGGATTTGTCTTTACCCCTGAATACAAGGTTGACCACTTCTTTGGTGGGCTGAAACCGAGCCTGTGGAAATTCCTAGTGATCTATGACTTCGACAACTATGAGGAAATTGTCAGATATTCCCTCAAAGTCAAAATGGGGATTGGAGAATCTCAGGGGTATCAAGGGGATAAGAAGCATAAGGTAAACATAAATTCTGATGGTATGATAGATAAATCCAATGGTTCTAAGAAAACCCAACACCGCACTTTCCAAAGGTGTAAAAAGTAGCACCCTAGAAATTGCCTGAAGGGGATGAGGAAATGCTTTAGGTGTAGAAGAGAAGGACACCTAGCTATTAACTATCGACAAGAAAAACCTGTGGCTACGATTGAGGAGTAGAATGCTTCACTAGACCATCAACACCTTATTCATTGCTACAACTACAAAGAATTGTGGAAATTTTCAAATCAGTGCCCTAATCCAAGGGTTTTTAGAGGAAACCAACAACCTCCAAGGAATCAAGGGAGAGCTTTTTCCATCACTACTACTGAAGTGAACCCTGACAATGAAGTGGGGAAAAGTATGCTAGTTATTCATTAAATAATAGAGAACATACTTTTTTTTTCTAGTTCTACACATTCTTTTATATCTCGAAAGTTTAGTAGAACAATCCCAGCACCAACACAAATCATGGAAGTAAAGATTTAGGTGAGTATGGGAAATGGGGAAATCAGCGCATCCCATGAATATAACTCCTCCCTTGTCATAATATATGGACTGAACTTCTCGAAGAACCTTATCATACTCCCTATGGTAAAATTTTATGCAATTCTTGGCATGGATTGGCTTTCCTTATATAGATCCAACATAAATTTCCATGATAGGGAAATCACTCTCTTTATAGAGAATCGACCTCTGATTATATACAAGTGCAATGAGGAAGATGAATCTTCTTTAGCTCCATCATCTCAAGCATGGATATTACATCCCTATGAGCATTTTTATCTAGTTTTTATGATTGAGTCCAAGGAAACAACCATCCTTGAAGACATGCCTATTGTGAGGGAATTCACTGAAGTTTTTTTCAAGGAATTTCCTCTTCTTCCTCCTAGAAGAGATGTTTAATTCTCAATTGATCTTATACCTAGGGAATTTCCAATATCTAAGACCCCATATAAAATGTTAGTTTTGGATCTTGAGGAGCTGAAGAAAAAACTACAGGAGAATCTAGATAAAGGGGTTATCCACCCAAGTGCTTTACCATGGGGTGCACTAGTCCTCTTCGTCAAGAAGAAGGATGGGTCAATGCGCCTTTGCATCGATTATCGTGAGCTTAAGAAAATCACAATAAAGAACAAGTATCATCTCCCATGAATTGATGGCTTCTTCGATCAAATTTTTTGAGCACAATACTTCTCCAAGGTGGATTTACGGTCGTGATATTATCAAGTAAGGGTGAGTAATGAAGATATCACCAAGACTGCTTTTCGTACAAGATACGGGAACTATGAATTCATAGTAATGCCTTTAGGACTCACCAATTCTCCAAAAATCTTCATGTACTTGATTAATATATTCTTTAAGGATTACCTCGATAAATTTGTGGTAGTATTCATTGATGATATTCTAATATACTCTAAAACCAAGGAGAATCATGAGGAGCATCTAAGAACTGTACTAGAGACCTTGCGGAAGGATAAGATCTATGAAAAGTGCAACAAGGGTGAGTTCTGGTTGAAGGAGGTCTCATTCTTGGGCCATATCATCATAAGAAATGGGATATATGTGGACCCCTTTAAGACAGATTCAATTAAGGGATGACCGAGGACAACATCGGTAATGAATATCCATAGCTTCTAGAGGTTAACTGGTTATTTTCACCAATTTGTGAGGAACTTATCATGATTGTAAAATCCTCTAACCAAGCCAACTCAGAAGGGAGTAAAGTTTTCTTGGAGTGATGAATGTGAAGAAAGCTTCATGGAGTTGAAAATGAGGCTTATCACTGCACCTCTGCTTACTTTACCCACAAGTGGAGATCTTTCTATGGTATTTAGTGATGCTTCAAAGAAGGGCCCAGGATGTGTGTTAATGAAAAATGAAAAGGTCATTGCCTATGATTCAAGGAAAGTGAATGTTCATGAGAAGAATTATCCAACACATGATCTGAAGTTGGCTGTGGTGATCTTCGCTTTAAAAAATTGGCAGCATTATCTCTTTAGAGAGAAGTGTGAAATATATACGAACCACAAAAACCTCAAGTATATATTCACATAGAAGGAGTTGAACATGCACCAATGAAGATGGTTAGAACTGATAAAAGACTATGATATTTCAATCCATTACCACCCTGGGATAGTGAAAAAGGTGGCAGATGCTCTAAGTATAAAGGATCCTACATCTCTATCATTGATGAGAATTGAAAAGGATCCAATATTCTTAGATTTACAAAGGATAGACATGAGAATCATTAAGGGAGGAACATCATCAATCCTTTCTCAAATGATTACTCAACCGTACCTCATGGAGAAAATAAAGGATGCTCAAAAAAGGATGTAGAAACTCCAAAAAGGGTGGAAACTATCAGAAATGGTAAATGCTCAGAGTTCATGGTTGACATGGATGGAATTGTGGGATTTGGGTCACGATTATATGTACCATCCATTCAGGAGATAAAGAAGGATCTTCTGGATGACTCACGTAGCTCAACCTTCTCTATTCACTCGGGGATCACAAAGATGTGTCGAGATCTCTGAGAGAACTTTTAGTGGGACAATATAAAAAGGGAGATTGCTGAATATACATCAAAGTGCCTGGTATGTCAGCAAGTAAAGGATGAGAGGCAAAAATTCTAAGGGGATGATGCAACCACTACCCATACCAACATGGAAGTGGGAAAAAATTACCATGGACTTTTTTACTAGACTTATAAGGACATCCATAGGAAACAATGCTATATGGGTTATTGTGGATCATTTTTCCAAGACAGATCACTTTATCGCGATTCGAGAGGACTTCTCACTGGATCAACTTACACAGATTTACATCAAAGAAGTGGTAAGGCTACATGGAGTACCACTATCTATTGTATCTGATCGAAATCCAGGATTCACCTCTAAGTTTTGGAAGAGTCTTCAACATGCTCTAGATACTGAGCTGAACTTTAGTAAGACTTATCTCCTAAAAATGATGGCCAATCTGAACAGACTATCCAAACACTTGAGGACATTCTGAGGGCATGCTCAATGGACTTCAAAGGAGGATGTGATCAACATCTTCCTCTGGTTGAATTCTACTACAATAACTGTTTCTACTTGAGCATCTGAATGGAACCATATAAATCCCTTTATGGGAAAAGGTGTAGAACACTGGCATGTTGGGATGTAGTTAGTGAACTTAAGCTTATAGGACCTAAAATAGTCGAAGAAATGGTGGAGAAGGTGAAAATAATTCAACAACATATCAAGGAATCCCAAAGTCGATAGAATAGTTATGCAGATAACTGTTGATGAGACCTTGAGTTTAATGTTAGAGACATTGTATTTCTACATATATCTCCGTGAAATAAGGTCATGAGGTTTTTAAATAAAGGGAAATTAAGTCCTAGTTATGTCATCCCCTTAGATATTCTGGATCGTGTCAGGGCTATGGCCTATCAACTAGCACTTCCACCTACCATGGCCAAAGTACATGATGTCTTTCATGTATCCCTCTAAAGGAAGTACATACCAGACCCTTCACATTTACTCTCTTCAGAGATGGTATAGTTATAGGATGAAATTTCTTATAAGGAGCAACCTATGAGAAAAAGTTCTATGGAATAATACAATGTCCCTCGTCAAGGTGTTATGGAGAAACCACAAGTTTGAAGAAGAGTGGTGGGAATCAGAGGAAATGATGAAGCAGAGTTACCCAAATCTGTTTTAGTGTGGGAAATGGAAATTTTGAGGGTGAAATTTCTTAAGGGGGTAAGATTTTAATGACCCAAGCATTCATTAATGAAAATTCCTCTTGATTTATTTAAATTTATTATTATGTAGAATGATAATATAAAATGTATCCACCTCTTTGGTTTTATGTTTTTGTATTTTAAAATACCGTTATGAATTGTGACCGTTTCTAATATAGCCATTGAACAGTGATCACATGATTAGTATAAATATGGGTATTTAACAAGTCCAATTTACTCAAAAAAGGAAGCAATGGACTCATCTAGTAGACTTTCCTCGTATAAAGACAATTTTTTGGAGCTTAGAAAGGAGGTGGTGTCATTGGGCTTCGCTCTTGACCAATCCCAAGCCAAGCTTCAACATGTTAAGCTTGAATGGAACTACCTACTAGAGAAGTGGAAGTTGATAGAGATTACCACCCGAGCAATGTTATCTGAGCCACCCCAAGAGTCTGTCACCATTTCACACCTTAACCTTCGGTCTTATCCGAGTGTTATAAGGGGTTATGTAAAAAGACCTTAGCACTATGAATGTGTGAATTATTTTTGTATATAATAATGAATATACATTTATTTTATTATTGTTACTTTGAAAATAGTTTTCAAAGAACAAATAATATTTTTAGTTAATATTCAATTAAGAAATATATTTTGATGAATTAATGGATCTTTGAATTAAATAATATTTTAATGAAATATTATTACTAAATTATTTTTTTATTAAATATAAATGATCGTATAATTTTTATGAATGCAATTTTAATTTTTATTAAGGTTTGAAAGCTATTTTTATCAAAACCCATTATTTTTTGATAAATATCATTTTTTATTTTAAAAGTAGAAATTAAAATATTTATAAAATTATTTATAAAAAAATGAATATTATTTTTGGAATCAGAACGCCAAAATTATCCAACGATGATTTTTTCATAATTTTCCGAGACAGTCAAATTTTTGGGTAAAAATTAAGTACCGTTTAAATATATAATGTGTTTTATGACATCATAATGACCCAATAGTGATGTAATAAAATACTATAAACATTATTTTTGGACAATATATGTTTTTACATTAAAATAATGTAATTTTATGTTTGTTTTATTTATTTTACAAAAAATTTAGTGGACCCTCCAAGAGTTATAAAATATTTTCACTTTTTAAATGAATTTCCTTGAGAGCGTGACTCACGTCCAAATAATCCGCCCTATTATTTTAATAAGTTAGGCCATTGTACTTATAAAATATTTTTTTATACTCCCCTTTGGAAAAAACCATGGGAAAAAACCATGGGCTTGTTTGTGGTATTGATTAGTTTAATGTGTGGTGACCCAAACCTGAATAATAAAGAATTCCCTCTCCTTTCCTATATAAACTCACCAAATATCCCACTTACTCTTCACTAAAAGCATTTTTAGTTCTTCCAAACTCTTACCTCCTCTCTCTAGAATCCTCCCAATTCTCCCCAAGCTCTCAAAATCCTCTCTTAAGCATCTCCCAAGCCTTTGAGATCACACTTCCAAGTAAGGGTTTCCTTCCTTTCTCATTTTATCCAAGTTTCTTAATATTGTTATGCCCTTTTATTTTCAATTATAAATTTTGGGGTATAATTTCACACCTCCCCTATAATATAATATTTAGGATTTAATGATTAGAGACCTCTTTCTCTCTCACCTATGCCTTCCATGTATACCCGTTACCATGCTAAAATTCGGTATGGATTTTCTTTCTCCTTATTTACATTCAAGCAATTATTTTTTATTATGAATCCAAATTACATTACTTTTCTTGGGACATGAATCTATATTTCCCCCTTACTGTCCATTTCATGTAAATATTATTATACACTCCTTTATCTCTCATATACCCTTTTTATGAGTTCTTATGTCACGTCGTTACGCTGCCGAAATTACACCATGATTTTCCATGTCAAAGTCAATGTGTAGTGAATACCATGCCCAATTCTCTATCAAGGGTATTCACCTTTATGAACATTTACTTATTTATTATATAGTTTCATGTATTAATTCCACATTCCTTTATCATGAAATAAATTATGATGTTTATTGAATCCATGTTATATGATCGATGTGGCACGCTTATGCGTGGAATGAAATGTTTAAGAAGGGTGCACCCTAATAGCGCTCCAATGCATTGGGTAAAGGTTAGTATCATGATAAGTCAAGTGAAATGAGGGTTTACTCATGAAAAATCAAGTTCAATGATGTTTTACTCATGATCCATGTGCAATGAGCCTTGTCTCATGCTAAAATCACGTTAAATATTGTTTCCACATTTCCATGTTATGTTAATCATGCTATATCACACCTTTAAGTTCATGTTTCTCTTTTTCTCCATTAATATGCCTATTTCCTAAAATGTATTTTATCTTTCATGTTATGCCTTGTTCAATCCCTTACTGGTCTTTATACACTACTGGAAAAAGGGCCTATACCCACGGTTTTGGGAACCGTGGGCTGGAACGACGTCGGTATAGGGGTCTTGACCTATACCCATGGATTAATAGAACCGTGGGTATAGGTGTGTCACACAACAACACCATGATGTACAGTGTGGCATGCACTTTCCCCACGATTTTCAAACCGTGGGGTATATTCATTTAAAAAAAAAGAGCCCCGCAAGGTTTGAACACACCACCCAACACCTGACAGCGAGACCCTGAACCAACCGAGCTGGGAATTTTATATGTTTATTATACATATATAAGATTATATATATTAGTTCTCTCCACAATCCGTATTCAAAAAATGCGGCTTTAGGGATTCGATCCCGCACCTCCGGAAACACGTCCCGCCAGCTTCCAAAGTCGGACCAACCGAGAAATTAATTTAAACTGCTATTTTTTCATATATCTGCATATATATATTAATATAAGCGTTAATTAAATTCCAAAAAATGCCAGTATGGAGAATCGAACCGACGTCTCACAGTGCTACACAACTCCGCATTCCAGTAAAGGACCAACCAGGCTGACAATGTTTTTTGTTATATATACATTCATCTGCTTATATATATTAATATGATCCATGAAAAAATGTCTCCCCTGCCAAAATTGTTTCGTGTCTCACCTAATGTTTTTCCCCGCCATAAAGTGGAAAAGCTATACCCACGGTTCTAGAGAACCATGGGTATATGTCTTCAAAAAAAAAAACCGCAATACCTATGGTTTTGAAGAACCGTCGGTATAAGTCTTCAGATCTTAAAAGAAAACAATACCCACGGTTTTTGGAACAATCGTAGGTATAGGTGACCTATACCCACGGTTTTGGAAAACCGTGGGTATAGGTTCACATACTATCCCTATACCCACGGTTTTGGAAAACCGTGGGCATAAGGGTACCCTATACCCACGGTTTTTTGCAAAACTGTGGGTATAGACCTATTTTCCAGTAGTGATAGCTCATCATTTTCTTAGGAATGTCCTCAGGTTATCCCATGCAATCCTAAGTACGAGGTAATGTAGTGTTCATGTAAAGAAAGTTTTCAATAAGATGTTGCATCCTATGTTTTAAGTTGTTATGTAATGTTCCTAATCCCCAAATAACCTGTCCTATAGATATTCTATGTTGTATTAAGTGAAGTTTTCTATGTAATAAATCATGTTTAAGTGTGTAATAAAGATCAGGGTTGTTATACCGATGGCCCGCCGTGGAGGCCACATGAGGAAGGCGGTGTGAACTGCAGTGGAGGATGCCATGGCCTGTGGGCCACAGCGGTGCAGAACCGAAGTGCCGAAAATGAACTGCGTAAAGATGGGAGACCCACGGCTAGGCCATGGGTCAATGACAGCATGCGGTCCATGATACCGCATGTGGGGGAGGCAGCCGACCACCTATCGACCACGTGACACAGCTGTCGCTACATCCGGTGGAGACCGCACTGGCCTATAGTGGCAGACTAGAGAAGAGGGGCTACCCTGGGAACCCCATCGGGCCGGGCGGATCTAGGACGGGTCGGTGTGACTGGGTCATATTGGACCCAAACCCGACCGACCCCTTTTTACTAAAATATGCATAACTTCTAAACCATACATTTGATGGGTGAGCCGTTTGCAGAGTTAGGACCCTCACAATGAGGTTGTACTTTTAGTATACACTATGTGGAATTACGTGGGAGTTGATATAAAACTGATGGATTTAGGAGTATAATCTCCTAGAATCAAGCACAATTTGAGTGGGTCTAATTTATCTAGTCGGCCCAAGAGATGAGCAGGTCTAAGTGATCTGATTGTCCCTAGAGATGAGAAGGTCTTAGTGATTCGATTGGCCCAAGAGATGAGTGGGTATACATGATCTGGTTGGCCCAAGAGATGAGATGGTATAAGTGATCCCATTAGACCAAGAGATGAGTAGGTCTATGTGATACGACAACCCTAATAACTCATCAGGGATGAGTTCTTCAGTAGTAAAAGGTGTTAAGCATTATGACTATTAGTCGTGCTTTCCTTTATTTATATTATACCTGCATGAGTTGACTATAGTGACTCTCTCTAGACTTTACTTCTTAGAGGATACACTTCATATACCTATTTGGTAGTCTACTTTGTGCATACTTTCTTTTGTGTTATTACCTTTTTGTTTTGGGGTCCTTACTAAGTATTGTGTTACTCACCCCTACATGGGCTCTACCCGCACGTGTTGTGCCTTGTGCAGATGACGAATGCTTCAACAGAGACCTTCATGGTCTAGAAATAGGATATTCCTAGTGAGATTCGATAGATGAGGCATACTTCTACAAATTTAGGTTGCACCCCCCTTCACTTTCGCTTCAGGAAGGGTTTACTATAGACAGAATTCAAGATCTTGTACTTGTATTTTTGTTGGGCATGTATTATGGCCTTTTTACTTCCAGTTTTGTACCTTCACTCTCAGTGGTTGTATTAGTGGTATGAATGTTTACCTTTTAGCATTGTGGGTTGGATGTGTGTGTGTGAGTGTGTATAAGTACTGAAGAAAATTCCTCCAAATTATATGATAATTCCATTGACACTATTCACGAGCCCCTAGCCATCATGAGGTGGGCTTGGGGTAGTCACGACACGTGCCTCAAGGGACAGGTTATGAGATCACAAGACACTTTGGGTTTATCCCATATCACTATCGAATATTATAGGTTTAAATTGGTTATATTATTTAATTTATTATAATGTATCTTAGAGAAAATTTGAATTAATAAAATAATATCCCTCGAGAGTGTAAAACTAGGTGCCCAGTAAGGGCACACTCACTATGCACCCGAATAATGTCTGATATATACTAAACAATCAATTTTTGGGGTTATAAACCTAATATGAATCTTTTACAAAACCATTTACACTTATAATATCCAGACATGGATTTATTTCTCAGAAAACAACATAATCTATACCTTAAAAAAGAATTTAGGATGTTATCATATACTTAGAATTATCCTAAATGTTAGTCACAGGGTCATGTTATCTAATATATGTTTGCCTAATTCTATTTCCCAAGGATTATACTAAAAATTATATGACACCAACTGTAAAGACCAAAACCCTAGTATCCTAGAGATGATGTCTACTTTATTACATTATCATAAGATACAAGCAATCACATCCCAAATGACTAAATAGTTCAACCATATTGGTAAAAAGATACATACATAAATCCCATATTACATTTGAATATAAAGATTACAATATTTTTTAAATAATATCATTTTTACCTCTAGGATATCCCTTCATATCAATCATAGTAAGCTTCTTGTATTCCTAAGAAAAGAAATAATATACGGGTGTGATCAAATGATCTGTAAGGGTTAAATAGAATAGAAGCTATCATGATTAAATAAAGCACGATCAATAAGGAATAATCAATATGGGAGGGTAAATATTTGAACACCCATTACATTTAATCAATAACATGACTATCATGATTATATAAGGCACAATCAATTTGGTAGGGTAACTAACTGAACACACTTTCCTTGTAGTTAATAAATTGATCAAAAAATGAATTCAGGGATAATATCAATGAAATAATATCATGTATAATAATAATTGAATTCTTAAGGAAGGAAATACATAATATTAAATTTAATTATATTAGGATTCATTATACCTTTACCATCAATATGTTTTACTAATATAGATTAAATAATGGGTAGGTATAGACCATAAACCCATTTAAATAAGGTTATCCAACTGATTCATCTCATGTGACCACTGATGCATCGAGGGTATATCTATAATCATTTCCCTACTATAACTTCATTTCCAACTCATTAATCATATGTATAATGATAAATTTAATTCATGAACAATACAAATTACCAAAAAAGTTCTATATTGACTAAGTAATGCATATTTAAAAAAGTTTCCCCAGTCAATCATAAAACATTCAAATTAAAATACCATATAAATAAATGATATACAATTTATATAAAAATAATATCCATTAAAAATAATATAAATATTTAAGAGAAATTTAATGTCCAATGATAATAAGAAAGTTAATATTTTAATGGAAAGTTTATGATTAAAAAAATTAATCAAGAAAGAGAGTATAAATACTTTTCATGGTCAAACTTACCATAAATAGAAAGAATAAATATTATATCATTAAATTTTTTTTATATTATAGTATATGGAAAATAAATGGTTATTGTCATTTATGAATAGAAATATCATAAAAATATCATTGAAAATATTCTTGAGGAAAATAACATTTTAACTTTGAAAATAACTTTTAAAAACAAAAAAATTATAGAATATTAGAAAAAACATTTTTTTTAAAAATAACCTTTTAAACATGTAGATAAGTTTTCAAATCAATTATTGGTTATGACTGTGGAAGGTATTTTTCATGTCGAGTATGTTAAAAACAAAGATTCCTTTTACAATGTTGTAATAAAATTCAAAAACAATCTTGTTTATAAAATGATTGGAAAATTTATTTTAAAACATTTTAAAAAAATAAAATTATGGGTAAAAATGAATTTAAACAATCATATTAAAACATTTTTTTAAACATTTTTATAAAACATGGATTTTGAATAAAAATTACTTTCGACCAAAGAGAAAAATAAAGTCGGAATTTATTAAAAGAATTTTCTCAATCATTTTAAATACCAAAGAGAGGAAAATGATACTATTACGTGAAAAATTCATGAATAACTAGAATATAACAAAATTAAATGGGTTTATTATAAAATGATAAAATATTTTCTATCAATGTAAATTTATGTATAAAAATCCTGATTAAAATGAGATTGAAGCCTAAATCTCTATAACTTTGGTAACTTTTGAATCATAAACACCATAAAAGTAAAATCATTTAATGAAACAATAAATATAATGAATATAAATAAATTAATGAAATAACATATATAATGGGAAGTATATACACCTCATAAAATAATATATGTGTATAACATTACATATGTACCAAAGAAGACAATTTGAGGCGAGCAAGCCTTACAATGTTCATAACATTGAAGTGAGAATTAATCAATGAATTGATTATGTGTATCAAATTAAAACACAAATAAAAAAATTATAAATACAAAATAATATAATTAAATTCATTACACACATAATCTAATAAAATCAAATACAACTAAGAAGTAATATAACCCAATGAAAAGAAATTGAGTTATGAAATTCCTCAACACTAGGTAATTTTTTAATTCAAATATCCTTGGATAAAATAATTAAAATTTAAAATTAAAATACTCTTAATTATTAATTATTCATGATATTACATGTAATATCATCAGTATAGACACCATATAAAATAAATTAGGTTCATAACATTACAATATGCCTCAATGAAAGGAAATTGAAAAAAACCCCTTAATTAATGCTTCCTTTTGGTTGAACATGATTTAAACTCATGTATAATGGTTTTAAACATGTTATTAACATATTATAGAACCATATTAATATTTATAATATCATATATGATCCTTTTACAGCATCTTATCACCCGTTCATTAATTATATTTCATTATTACTACTGTTTTGTGTGTTAACTGCCTTGTTTTTTCATTCATGTTTTAACTTAAAAGTTCATATTCCTGGTAAATTTATATCATTAAATTATCTATATAATGATATTAATTCTATATATATATATATATTTCATTAGATTCATTTTTATAATCATTATTTAAATTTGAACATGGAGAATGGATTATATCGCTTCATGGAGACGGTAGACCATACATACTTACGAGCGATATTATCATTTCCTTAACGATTGAAATAGAAGATAAGTGAATGATATATTAATTATATAGAATTAATATCATTTCATATATATCACTTTATTCATTAAATTTATCCTTATTACCTTACATGTAAAGAGTAAGTGAAAAATCAATCACATCACTTGACGAAGCGATATTCCGTTTTACAAGCGAGCGACATTATCATATTTTAAGTAGAATGAAAATTTAAAAATAATATGTGATATTAAAATTAAATAAGTATATTTAAATAATAAATATTATATATATAAATTAAATCCATCATTTTATCTGATTTTTAGAGGTGTATAAGGAAAACGAGCCACATTGGTTCGCGAGGCGGTAGTCTATTGTACACATGATCAACGATTTCATTTCTCAATTAATATAAGAGGAGATGGATATTTATTATCCCATTTAAATAATAAAAAACAAGTATATGGGATATAATATTGTTATTATATTGTAATTTTTAGGACATAATTGAAGTTTATAAAATAATAACGATAAATAAAGAGCTTCGTTAAGAATATTACCTTATATTAGAGAAACCTACTTTAGATCTCCTCTTAAGGACATTAGAGTTGGTATTTATAGAATAAAAAACTATAGAATGTGTATAATTCTATTTGGGAGATACTTTATCATGTTTTGTCCAAGAAAACTATCATGAGAGGTCTGAAAAATTCAGGGGAGGGTGTACCCTTTTATAATTGAGGAGGAGTGACTTTTTTGTAAATACCCAAACCTATTGAATAATGGGAAGTCACCATCACCCCAAGTACCTCCAAAATTAAAAAATAATGGAGTTTAGGGAATTTAAGTTTGATATAAACCTTAAACACATAAAAATAAACATTCTTTAAACATGTTATTCCATTATCCTCTAAGTTTATTTACATTTACTTTTTCAATTTTCACAAAGGTAACTAGTTTTTTCAACCTAAGTAATTAATAATTTAAGAATAAAACAAATTGAAAATTATAAGATAATTTGGAAATAATTATTATTAATATAAAATAATATTTATCAAATAAATATTTCAATAGTGTGTAAAATTAATTTTAACATTGGAGTATGTAACGTGAATAACCCCATTTTAACCTTAATTGTGGTAAATAAATTTTACTATCTTTACTAATAATTATGATAAAAAATTAAGTTGAATGAATTATATACTATTAATTATTATTAATATAAATATTTAATAATTTTTATTAAATTAAATTCATATAATTGGTATAATATAATTTAACATATAACCCACAAACGTGTCGAAAAACATGTTTTCAAGAAATGCATTTTTCATGCATAAGATGATCTTATATTAAATATATGAATAGTAATCATCTGGATATGGATTTAAATTAATATATTTAGATATAGTATCTGTTAATTTATTTAAATATTTTCTCATTATTAGTTATTTTAAATATTTAATATGGAGAAACATTATGCACTTTAAAACAGTTTTCTAAAAAAAAGTTTTTTAAAGCCTCAAAATAACCTTGTATTAAAATATAATTTAAAGATGATTTCAATGTAATAAATTAAATTAAATATAAATAAATAATTTTTTTTAATTTTAAATAATATTAAAATAGTAACGGGTCTTTTAAATTAGTTAATTTATTAGAATAAGTGACAATTTTACAAAAAATCGTTGTTTTTCACTATTCACTGAAAAGTCAATATTTTCTAAAAAATAAAAAAATTCACCTTTTGTTAATATTCATATTTTTATTAATTTTTTTTTTAATTTTATAACATAACATTTAAAAATGATACATAAATTAATTATAATATTTTCTCACAAAAAACAACAAAAATCATTTTTAAAGAAAATATTTTTATAGAATAAAATATTACAATTTAAAGTTGAGTGCTAATTTATTAAGAATTTATAAATAAATTTATATTATGTCATAATTTTATATATATTTCATAAATTATTTAATCCTATTGACACTGAAAATTCAATAGTCAAGTTATAACAGTCATATTTAAATAATGTATTTTACGGGCTGTTTAAGCTCATTATTGCATGTCATATACGATATTGAACATAATGTTATTATTTTAAAATAAAGGGGATTCCTGAACCAAAATATATCAAATATATTAAATATATTTAAAATAAATATACAATAAAATATTGGGGTGTTACATATTACATTGATCATTTTAGTTAGGTGTTTCATGTATCATAATCCATCGAATATAAAATTTTTATTTACTGGGAAAGATATACTGAAATAATGGTGTGTCACATTATACTTCATAAAAATAATTAATCCCTTGAAATTTCATCATGATAATGAAAAAAAGAGGGTACTTATGACTCATTACATTTTTGGGATCCCACATTTCTTCCTCCAACTTATGATTCCTCCAGAGAACATTAATTAGGTGAGTAGAATTTTTTTATTGTAATTTATCTCTATGATCCATGATTTATAACTATTATTCCTCATAAAAGAGATCATGTTCCAATATTAAAACATTTGAGTTAAGTAAATGCGATGGATAAGTTATGTACTTCCTCAATAAGTGATACATGGAACAAATCATGCACTTGGGAGAAGTTTAGTGGAATTTAAAGATGATAATCTACCACCCCCCATAATCATGGATTATAAAAGGGCCAATATATTTAAGGATAAAATTTCAATTATTCTTGAATATCATAACCGTATTACATAGTTATATTTAAAATAATACCTTTTCTCTAACTTCAAACCCAAAATCTCAATGATGGTTATAAACATAGCCCTTATATCAAATTTTTAAAACCTTACATTAATAATTAATGGTTTGAATCTTCTCTGACATTTCTTGAGAAAGATACAGTCCTATAACATCACACTGTCTAAAATAATCCAAAAATATTTTAGTTTTTCACATATTCCTATAAAGATCATAATATGGATCCATATGAATGAAATAATGGATTTTTTTATACATGATCTATACTAGGGGAAGGTGTTGATCCCAACATCCAATTAAAAAAATTGAAAAAAATCTAGAAATATCTTTCAGAGTTTTAATTACCCATTTATATTGACCATCTGTATAAGGATAATAAGAATTATTAAAGATCAACTCTATATTTAATCCTTATTGAAGAATTATCTAAAATATCGAGGTAAAAATTGGATCCCAATATGATATAATGGAATATATTACTTCATGCAGCCTTTCCAATTTAATTATGTATATACTAGAAAGTTGATTGAGTTAGAAATATTCTTAAATAGAAATTAATTATTCAAAATTCATAAGGTGTTCAACTACAACCCAAATGAAATTATAACCTTTAGATGTTTTTGTAAGGTCTATAAAAAATCCCTAAGGATGTTCACCCATTTTCATATAGGTATGTGTAATGGATGTATCATACACTTATAATTTTTTATTATACCTTAACTTCCAAGAATAAAAAGCATCAATATTTGTACTCTTTAATATCTCTCTTCATGTTTTCCTACCAGAAATTTTCTTTGATATCTCTACAAATATTTATGATTCCATGGTGGATAGAGAATAATTATTTATGTTCATAATTAAATAGACCATTCTTGAATTTAGGTATTAAAGGCACACATATTTAATTTATGAATCTTATAATTAAATCAATTTCAAGGTTTAAATCTGGATTATTCCTTACCTTATTCTATAACACCATATCAACTTTATTTGATTCCTTGTTCTTCACATTGAATGTTGTTTGAGAAATCACTTGAGAAATATATGATTTCAAAATTTCCCACATGATTTCAAGGTCCATACTTTTAAAATCCATGAGTTTTTGGTCTCTCCCAATATCATCATGGATAAATTAGAATTATATTTAACATTTAGAGCATCAATCACTTTTTCACCTTCCTTTGGGGGTAATGCACCGAGCAGTCATAATACTTGATCAACACCATCCATATCTATTGTCACATTTTCAAATCCTTATTTGTGAATATATAATTTAAGATCTTGTGGTTATTCTATATATCACACTTTTAACTGTAGATATAATTACAACATATATTTAATGAAAATATTAGGAATTCTAGATCCAAATCATATGCATACTAATTTTTATCAAGGACCTTTAATTTTCACGAGTCATACAAAAATGTTTTTTATATGGAATCATTTTAATACCGTATTTTATGAATTATTATATATCAAAAAACCCTTCTTCACTATAGGTAATTGTGAATAATGTTTTAGTGATCAAACTTCTCTTAATAACATTGAAATTTTTATTCACATTAATCTATCCAAAGTAACTTTACACCCTTCTAAGAAAACTTGGTTAATGGATTTGACAGTCATGAATAATTTCTAAAAAATCACTGGTAGTATCTAGACAATCTAGTAAAACTATAAATGTTAGTTACAATGGTTATTTTACACCATAAATAAACTCCTATATCTTTCAAGGATACATAGATTTATAATTTCTTATGATTACATGACCTAGGAATACTACATTATGTATGAAAAATTTACACTTGATAAATTTGACATAGAATTTATCCTTTCCCAAGGTATTAAACACAAACCTTAAATGATCTTCATAACCATCCATTCTCTTGTAATATGTTATAATATAATCGATAAATAATACCAAAAACTTATTGTGAAAATATATAAATACTCTAATGATTAGATCCATAATGATAGTAGGGGAATTTTTAGGTCTGAATCACATCGCTATAAATCTATAGTGTCCATATCTTGTAAAAAAATATATCATGGGTATATCATCTATTTCAACCTTAATTGGTGATATCTATATTTATGGTCAATATTTGATAAGTATTGAGTCCCTCATTGTTAATTAAAAAATACATTAATACAAGTTAGATGTTATTTATTCATTATAGTGATCTTGTTATGTTAAGGATAATTAATGTAGATACATAATGATCCATATTTCATCTTAAGAAAGAGGAATGGTGCACCCAATCATGATGAAATTTTCCATATAAAATCATTATACAAATTCTATTGGAGTTTTTTTTTCAATTACTAAAATAAAATAGGGTCCATTCTATAAGGATTATTTTATATAGACATAACACTAGGCATGAGTCTATCAAAAATTCAACCTCATGGTCTGGTTAAATTCCAAGAAACACTTTGGCAAATACATCTATATATTCTATAAAATAGATATATCCTCAATATTGGGTTTTACCCAACCATTTGATCTATATATCCTTCATGATTGGGTATTAAGACAAATATAAGGTATTTAATTCCCATAAGAAGTTTATAACAACCCTTTCACCAATATACGATCATAGAATTATTTGGGATATGAAATATAACTTCTCTATCCTGAAAAATTAATATGGGATATATGTAGAGTGAGATAATCTATGCTCAAAATCACCTAAAATTTGAATAAGAGAGAATTATATGATTTCAAGGATGCTCATTCCCACAAACTTCAATCATAGATTAATTATATACTTGGGATGCAGTAATCATACTGTTAAGAGGTTTAATTGATATTTCAATATCAAATCATTATGGTGACGATTTTATGAAATTAGAAAAAAATCTAGATATGAAGGAGTGGGTATATTTAGAATCAAATAAGAAATTTTTTAGTTTTTGAGTTATTATGAGTGTAACTTTTACCAATTTATTCTCACTAACCACTTATGCAGTTGTGATTGCATAGGCTTTCCCTTTCTCCCTTGGATTTAGAGGTTGTTGATACCAATTTTCACCATTAACCCTTGAATTTCTGAATTGGTTAGCATAATGTCCATACTAATTATAATTTAGGCATTGAAATGTTGGTGATTTATTAGGTTGAGCTTCCTTTATATCAATTTAATTAGCTATAAATTTTATATCTCTTCAGTATTCATGTGCTAGATTAACTTATCTTCCACACTGAAATCATTTATATATACCTTTCAAATAATTCCCTCAAGATTATTCCTAAATTTTTAGCATATAATAAGTTGAAACTTATTTCTTATATTTTTTTATCATTTTAGTTTCCTTGAATGTCCATTTTTAAATTATGTTCCCCAAAAATATGAGAATAACATGAGTTTCCAAATTATTTTTCAACCTTAAGAGCATGTCGAACAATTTCTTCATTTCAACCAAAGTACCTTATTGATAAAACTCTTTAGTGGATGTATAAAACCAAATGAATTCCTTGAAATTCATGTGGTGTTTTATTGATAAGTACAAATGGATTTAACCTCATTTTGTTTTAGCTCTAGTAATTTAATCCCCATTTTAGTGTGAAGAGTTCAGGGAAAATATTTATTGAAAAATAAATTTTTAAAAACCTCCCATTCCATGGAGTTTATTTCTTCCTCTTGACTTGTATTCTTGATTAGGGTACACCATTGATCCACCTTACTCTTCAAATGATATATGGATTAAATAACCATTACATTCTCCAAGTACTAGAAGATGAAAAATATATTTTATACTATGTTAATCCACTACTCAGTAATTAATGGATTAGATGACCCACTAAAGGAGGGTGGACATTTTCATTTGAAAGATTCAATGAAGATTTGTTACTTCCTTTGTGTGTTTGTGAGTTTGACTTGTTTTTATTATTATTCATAGATTTAGAAAGCTAGGTGAGAAACACCATGATATTTTTTACTCCATCTCCCATACTATTTGGTTACTCATTAGGGAAATCATTACAATGTCCACTACACTCATTGTTTACTCAATTTCTCATGGTTACAACTATTAAATAAAACCAAAAAATGTTATTATAATTATCAAGAAATAATATCTATATTAAGTAATAATATGATAAGTAAAATCAATTCTAATATTTTCTAAATTTTTAAACCTTCATTTCAACCTATGAAATGTTAGGTTTATCAAAAATAAATTTTAGTTAAACATAGGTTGTTGTAATTTCCATCCTCTAATTCTTCAAAACCAAATAAAAAAAAACTAATTCCAATTTTGATAAAATATGATATAACCCAATCATAACATATGATCATAATACTTCATTTTACATGAATATTTATTAAATATCATTATAAATCACACCCTAAAACCAATAGGTTTAGTGTTTTTAGAGACTAAATATATAAGAAACTTATTTTTCAAACACCTCTCAACATCTACTACAAATGATCTTCACACATGATACGATATATATATTTCATATACAATAATATTCTTAATACCATGAGGAATGAAAATATATGAAAGGGTGAGATCATATGCTTAGTAAAAGGTGAAAATAAGTGATAACTATTCAATATTAGAAGTGAGAATAATATAAACACATGGGTGTGTGAATATAATAAAGGTGAATTAATATTACATAATAAAATAAAACAATATATAAAATGAGTCATAAATCATGAATCTAGACAAAAGGATTTGGGAATAACATAATTCATAAGTCATAATAGTGTAGAAACCTGAGTCATTGATCATGATATATAACAACAAAACATATTTATGTTGTATAACATAGATATTTATAGGTTTTAAAATGATCTAATAATAATTTTCAGACATAATAGAAATAATTAAAAAAATACAAACCAAGATCTCCATAAGGGATAAATAAAACCTATATAAACTATAATTGAAGAAATAATTAATGTGTACCTTACACCATTTATTCCACTACAACATCTTCATCTGGGACTGATGGTATAGCATCCCGTCTTTTTATAACATAACTTTTCATTCCATTACACGGAACTGAGGATCATTAAGGTTTAGTGTCTTGGAAACAAGTAACATAAAACATGAAACAAAAAAAAAACATTCTTCTTAAACACTTGAAAGGATTCTCCTCATGTTCACCCTAGGCTCATTACTGCATCTCATAACCTGGGGACATACATCAAAAGGAAGGGTGAGCAGAAGGCCCAGCAAGGGAAACAAGTGAAACATTTTACATATGAACTTGAGATACATCAATAAAGTCATGAAAAGGACTTTAATGCATGAAAATGAAATCATGAGGCATATCATAATAAAAATAACATTTTTCATAACTTGAAGATGTGGCTGCAACATTTAATATTGACAATCGTTTCGTTTCACCAAGGTCCATCCCCAAGGTGTCGTTAAAAATTACCAAGGTTATTCACCAAGGCATCGTTAAAATTGTAATCTCTAGTGGTTACATCATTACCCAATGCATTGGAGCGCTATCAGGGCGCACCCTTAAATTTGCCTTTATTATCATGTGATCCACATATATCATCATCAAACATTTCATAAATAACCCACATAGCATAAAATAAATGGGTTTCATTTCATAATCATAACGTTTTAAAAACTGCTTTAAAGACATGATCTTTACGTCACTTTAAACCCACGGAAAGGGGAAGAGGGTCTCATGTATGTAAATACCAGAATTTAAAATGGAACATTTTGATATATATGTGAATACCCTTGTATAAATAAGAGCTTTGAGTATTCACTTTATAACATAAAATAATTTTTGAGAAAAGAGAGAGGCATTTTGAGGGGAAAATTCTGCAGCATAACGGCTAAGTTTCGGGGTTTTAGAAAACATTGAAATGAGAGGGGACATGGGTCACCCACTCATAAATGATCCATAAAATAGTAGGGTGAAGGAATAAGAAGTACATATGGACATGGTAATGAAATTTTAGGGACATACCATTTGAAATGAAAAACATGGAAGAAAAAAAAAGTTTAGATTTCTCTTATGAAAATTCGGCAGCCTTACGGCGTCACTTAACTTCAAAAGAAAATGATTTGACAAGATCAAATAGGGTCCCTAATAATATGATAATAAGAGATCAGTATGATGGATATATAGATAATTCCCCAACATAACAAAAAGGAACTTGAAAGAATTGACATGAAAGTAGAACTTCAAAACGAGAAGGGTGAAGAACCACTTAAAAATTCGGCAGCCTAACGACGCCACTTAAAACTTCAAAATACTGAATTGAAGCGATCAAATGGGGTCTCTCATCATATGAACATAAGAGTCCAGTATGATAGATATAGAGATCATACCCCAATATAACAAAAAGGAACTTGAAATAATTGACATGAAAGTAGAACTTCAAAACGAGAAGGGTGAAGAACCACTTAAAAATTCAGTAGCCTAACGACGCCACTTAAATCTTCAAAATACTGAATTGAAGCAATCAAATGGGGTCTCTCATCATATGAACATAAGAGTCCACTATGATAGATATAGAGATAATACCCCAATATAACAAAAAGGAACTTGAAATAATTGACATGAAAGTAGAACTTCAAAACGAGAAGGGTGAAGAACCACTTAAAAATTCGGCAGCCTAACGGCGCCACTTAAAACTTAAAAATACTGAATTGAAGCGATCAAATGGGGTCTCTCATCATATGAACATAAGAGTCCAGTATGATAAATTTAGAGATCATACCCCAACATAATAAAAAGGAACATGAAATACTTGAATGAAAATAGAACTTGAAAACGAGGAAGGTGAAAGAATCCCTTAAAAATTTGGCAGCCTAACGGCGCCACTTAAACATTCTTAAAACGAATTGATGAGGGCAAGGGGGGTCTCTCATAATATGAACATGAAATAGGCAGTAGGATGAATATAAAATAACATCCTCCAACATAAGAACATGGAGTATAAAAGAAATGACATAAAAGAGATTACTTGAAAAGAAAGAGAGAGGTCGGATCCCTTACCTTAAAATGTAACTCTTAAACCTCAAAGGTTGGGACCTTGAGGGCTTGGGGGCACCTTGGGAGGACTCTTTGGGAGGTAATGAGACCAGAAATTCGTTGGGAATGAGTGGGGAGTTGAATGGATGAGAGGAGGGCTTGGTATTTATAGGGAAAGTGAGGGGACAAGGCATTAATGACCAAGAGACACCTCACATGTGCTTTTCTCAAACCCATGTGCTCTCCCTTGGCATTTATCATGGAGTTAGGCCACATGGGGCCCCCAAAACAATAATTCATCACCCTTGGCCGGCCAACCCTTAAAAAAACTCATGACATCATCATGACACAGTTATGAGGTCATTAAACATACCGAAACCCTAAAACTGTATTTTTACTATTCACTGAAAATTCAACTTTCTCAGAAAAATCCCAAAATTTCATATTAACCAAATATCAATGCTCTGATTTCAAAAATGAAATCCATTTTATAAAAATAATTTTCTAAATATTTTTAATTTAATTTTTAAATAAAAACACTATTCATCGAAAATTCATTTTTTCAGAAAAAACCCCAAAAATTACCATAACATAATATCGATGCTCTGAGTTCAAAAATAAAGTCATTTTTATAAAAATAATTTTCTAATTATTTTTAATTAAATTTTTAATTAAAAAACACTATTCACCCGAAAAAACTAATACTTGAATAATAATTAATGAAACCGTTATTTAACTATTTTATTGAGTCACATTACTTAATCAAGGTGCCTAGATTATTTTAAAACTTTCTTTAAGTGAGATTACTAATCCATTTGGTCATATTACTAATCCTAATCATAAAATCACTATTCATAATTTACTATTCATCAAAAATCAAGTTGATCTTATTAGACTCCAAATTTCGTACTGAACATAATTGTAGAAGACCATTTTTCGAAAATCATTACACATTTTAAGTTATTTAAGGTTTACATAAACATTTTTTTCTCAAAATATTCTTTTGAAAATTCATCAAAAATATGCATACTATTTTTATCCAGTCATTTGAAAATTCATAAACTTCATCATAAGCAGAAATCCCAATTTTTATTTAAAACAAGGATTACACAAGGCAGTTATGGTCTTGTTACATAGCCCCTTATAATACCAGCATAGGACCTAAGAGTAAGGTGTGCTAGGGTGATAGAATCTTGGGGCGGCTCGGTCAATATTGCCCGAGTAGTAATTTCTATCAGTTTGAACTTCTCGCGAAGGCGATTCCGTTCTAGCTTCACATGATGAAGTTCGGCTTGGGTTTGGTCCAGAGCAAAGGCCAATGGTGCTACCTCCTTCCCAAGCTCTGTTAGATGGGCTTCGATCGGTCCATGACTACTAGGTGAGGCCATCAAATCTTCTTTCTATAATAATCAACCAAGATTACTTATATATAGAGACAATAATCAAAACATTTTGTTCATAGCGATCATATTGACCGATGGTCATATAACAGTCAAAACCAATGGTCTCATTCTAATTATAATCATGTTTATCAAATAAAACATTTGTTGAGTAATAAAAATAACGCATAAAATTAGGAAACAATATTTATTTAAAATTTCGGGTTGTTACAATCTTCCCCCCTTAAGAAATTGCGTCCTCGCAATTTTTTTAAAAATTGGGTTTTGAAATTTCATTGAAAGTCCCACATCGGAAAAGGGGTCAGTAAAACTATTACTTTAAAAGAAAGAAAGGGAAGTATAAAGGTCACCCGAGTTAACCCACACTAGGGTTCCATGTATGAAAACATGGACATGGAGGAAAAAACAAAGGGTCAAGTTCTGAGGGAGAGTGATAGAGAACATGATTAGGAGAAAGTTAACCATGAGAAAATCCCAAACTTATGATGTGTGTAAATGATCTTTGATTACCTAGTAGGAAATGTAAACCAACAACATTTTTGTTTTATGTTTCTTTTCATAATTTTGAGGATTTCATTTACTACATAGAACAAAAACATATGAAAATATACCTACCTTCAAGTAGAGTTTCATCCTTTAACAAGTCCCTACCAACACTAATCTTTTCTCCAAATGATGAGAATTCAAAAACACTTGGTCTCATAAAAGCACAAGAATCATCTTCTATAGAATCACATAATCTACAAAAGATTAACTATCTATTTCTTCTATCTTTAAACATTATCCCAAAAACTGAAAGGTTAAGGTAAAACAACTCTTCAAAAAGAAAGAATCCCATAGGAATGGAAACTAATTTTAAATCATCAAAGTTCTATGGTACTACCCAAAGTTCATCATAGACCATTCCATAAATAACGGTCCTTAAAATTCCTCAAAACAAACCAAACTAAGATTGAAACCCAAATACAATAAGGATTTGATAACATAGTCTTCCAGAACAACTTCATTGTTCATCTCCAGACAACATCAACCACTCCTAACATCTTATAAAAAGTAGCTAACCTAAACATATTTTACCCAAGATAGGTTAGTCATTCCCTTAAGTAACCTAAATTACTATAAGTTCACCTTAAATTCATCGATTCTTCAAAATATAAGTCAACCTTACTCCTCAATGAAAATACCGTAGTAATCTATTTACCTCGATCAAATATGGTTCCCAAAATAATGAACGTCTTCCAAAATAATAATCATATTTTAATCCCCTAATCATCCCTGTCATATTAATACGAAAATTGTTGCATTTCCTATCACATTGGTTGTCGGAACATGTTCTTCCATTTCCCACCATTAACTAAGGAGAGAAGCATAATTAGGGGCTTAAGTACTTAGCTAATAATCATGAAAAGGAACTGAAAGAATATAAGGATAACTTGTATATGAAAGGTATACCCTAACTTGTGATCTCCTAGGTTCCCATCTAGGTTATGAATGATCATATATTCTTATGTGAACCTTTATTTTATTTTATCTTTGTTCCTTTAACAATGGTTCATACCAAGCTTATGAATTTACCAAAGCATATCCCCCGGGAGTGTCGTAACCAAGAGTGTAGCAAGGCCCGTTGTCGTGTACCAGTTCCCGTTCGAATCTAGCTCAAAGCAGTGTTTTCGGGCATTACCCCTATGTACATCTGTGCCAGAGCCACCTCTACCTGCTCGTATCCAGACAGGGATGTATTTTCTTGGCAACCCCTTACTCAATACTCACCAAAATACCAGAAAGATTTCCTATATTAAACTTTTCTATAGGGTTCCTCCTAGAGTTTTAATATCCTAATTTCCACAAATAACTAAACCATCCTTTGATACCAACTATAGCATCCCGTCTTTTTATAACATAACTTTTCATTCCATTACACGGAACTGAGGATCATTAAGGTTTAGTGTCTTGGAAACAAGTAACATAAAACATGAAACAAAAAAAAAACATTCTTCTTAAACACTTGAAAGGCTTCTCCTCATGTTCACCCTAGGCTCATTACTGCATCTCATAACCTGGGGACATACATCAAAAGGAAGGGTGAGCAGAAGGCCCAGCAAGGGAAACAAGTGAAACATTTTACATATGAACTTGAGATACATCAATAAAGTCATGAAAAGGACTTTAATGCATGAAAATGAAATCATGAGGCATATCATAATAAAAATAACATTTTTCATAACTTGAAGATGTGGCTGCAACATTTAATATTGACAATCGTTTCGTTTCACCAAGGTCCATCCCCAAGGTGTCGTTAAAAATTACCAAGGTTATTCACCAAGGCATCGTTAAAATTGTAATCTCTAGTGGTTACATCATTACCCAATGCATTGGAGCGCTATCAGGGCGCACCCTTAAATTTGCCTTTATTATCATGTGATCCACATATATCATCATCAAACATTTCATAAATAACCCACATAGCATAAAATAAATGGGTTTCATTTCATAATCATAACGTTTTAAAAACTGCTTTAAAGACATGATCTTTACGTCACTTTAAACCCACGGAAAGGGGAAGCGGGTCTCATGTATGTAAATACCAGAATTTAAAATGGAACATTTTGATATATATGTGAATACCCTTGTATAAATAAGAGCTTTGAGTATTCACTTTATAACATAAAATAATTTTTGAGAAAAGAGAGAGGCATTTTGAGGGGAAAATTCTGCAGCATAACGGCTAAGTTTCGGGGTTTTAGAAAACATTGAAATGAGAGGGGACATGGGTCACCCACTCATAAATGATCCATAAAACAGTAGGGTGAAGGAATAAGAAGTACATATGGACATGGTAATGAAATTTTAGGGACATACCATTTGAAATGAAAAACATGGAAGAAAAAAAAAGTTTAGATTTCTCTTATGAAAATTCGGCAGCCTTACGGCGTCACTTAACTTCAAAAGAAAATGATTTGACAAGATCAAATAGGGTCCCTAATAATATGATAATAAGAGATCAGTATGATGGATATATAGATAATTCCCCAACATAAAAAAAAGGAACTTGAAAGAATTGACATGAAAGTAGAACTTCAAAACGAGAAGGGTGAAGAACCACTTAAAAATTCGGCAGCCTAACGGCGCCACTTAAAACTTCAAAATACTGAATTGAAGCGATCAAATGGGGTCTCTCATCATATGAACATAAGAGTCCAGTATGATAGATATAGAGATCATACCCCAATATAACAAAAAGGAACTTGAAATAATTGACATGAAAGTAGAACTTCAAAACGAGAAGGGTGAAGAACCACTTAAAAATTCAGTAGCCTAACGACGCCACTTAAAACTTCAAAATACTGAATTGAAGCAATCAAATGGGGTCTCTCATCATATGAACATAAGAGTCCACTATGATAGATATAGAGATCATACCCCAATATAACAAAAAGGAACTTGAAATAATTGACATGAAAGTAGAACTTCAAAACGAGAAGGGTGAAGAACCACTTAAAAATTCGGCAGCCTAACGGCGCCACTTAAAACTTCAAAATACTGAATTGAAGCGATCAAATGGGGTCTCTCATCATATGAACATAAGAGTCCAGTATGATAAATTTAGAGATCATACCCCAACATAATAAAAAGGAACATGAAATACTTGAATGAAAATAGAACTTGAAAACGAGGAAGGTGAAAGAATCCCTTAAAAATTCGGCAGCCTAACGACGCCACTTAAACATTCTTAAAACGAATTGATGAGGGCAAGGGGGGTCTCTCATAATATGAACATGAAATAGGCAGTAGGATGAATATAAAATAACATCCTCCAACATAAGAACATGGAGTATAAAAGAAATGACATAAAAGAGATTACTTGAAAAGAAAGAGAGAGGTCGGATCCCTTACCTTAAAATGTAACTCTTAAACCTCAAAGGTTGGGACCTTGAGGGCTTGGGGGCACCTTGGGAGGACTCTTTGGGAGGTAATGAGACCAGAAATTCGTTGGGAATGAGTGGGGAGTTGAATGGATGAGAGGAGGGCTTGGTATTTATAGGGAAAGTGAGGGGACAAGGCATTAATGACCAAGAGACACCTCACATGTGCTTTTCTCAAACCCATGTGCTCTCCCTTGGCATTTATCATGGAGTTAGGCCACATGGGGCCCCCAAAACAATAATTCATCACCCTTGGCCGGCCAACCCTTAAAAAAACTCATGACATCATCATGACACAGTTATGAGGTCATTAAACATACCGAAACCCTAAAACTGTATTTTTACTATTCACTGAAAATTCAACTTTCTCAGAAAAATCCCAAAATTTCATATTAACCAAATATCAATGCTCTGATTTCAAAAATGAAATCCATTTTATAAAAATAATTTTCTAAATATTTTTAATTTAATTTTTAAATAAAAACACTATTCATCGAAAATTCATTTTTTCAGAAAAAACCCCAAAAATTACCATAACATAATATCGATGCTCTGAGTTCAAAAATAAAGTCATTTTTATAAAAATAATTTTCTAATTATTTTTAATTAAATTTTTAATTAAAAAACACTATTCACCCGAAAAAACTAATACTTGAATAATAATTAATGAAACCGTTATTTAACTATTTTATTGAGTCACATTACTTAATCAAGGTGCCTAGATTATTTTAAAACTTTCTTTAAGTGAGATTACTAATCCATTTGGTCATATTACTAATCCTAATCATAAAATCACTATTCATAATTTACTATTCATCGAAAATCAAGTTGATCTTATTAGACTCCAAATTTCGTACTGAACATAATTGTAGAAGACCATTTTTCGAAAATCATTACACATTTTAAGTTATTTAAGGTTTACATAAACATTTTTTTCTCAAAATATTCTTTTGAAAATTCATCAAAAATATGCATACTATTTTTATCCAGTCATTTGAAAATTCATAAACTTCATCATAAGCAGAAATCCCAATTTTTATTTAAAACAAGGATTACACAAGGCAGTTACGGTCTTGTTACATAGCCCCTTATAATACCAGCATAGGACCTAAGAGTAAGGTGTGCTAGGGTGATAGAATCTTGGGGCGGCTCGGTCAACATTGCCCGAGTAGTAATTTCTATCAGTTTGAACTTCTCGCGAAGGCGATTCCGTTCTAGCTTCACATGATGAAGTTCGGCTTGGGTTTGGTCCAGAGCAAAGGCCAATGGTGCTACCTCCTTCCCAAGCTCTGTTAGATGGGCTTCGATCGGTCCATGACTACTAGGTGAGGCCATCAAATCTTCTTTCTATAATAATCAACCAAGATTACTTATATATAGAGACAATAATCAAAACATTTTGTTCATAGCGATCATATTGACCGATGGTCATATAACAGTCAAAACCAATGGTCTCATTCTAATTATAATCATGTTTATCAAATAAAACATTTGTTGAGTAATAAAAATAACGCATAAAATTAGGAAACAATATTTATTTAAAATTTCGGGTTGTTACAATCTTCCCCCCTTAAGAAATTGCGTCCTCGCAATTTTTTTAAAAATTGGGTTTTGAAATTTCATTGAAAGTCCCACATCGGAAAAGGGGTCAGTAAAACTATTACTTTAAAAGAAAGAAAGGGAAGTATAAAGGTCACCCGAGTTAACCCACACTAGGGTTCCATGTATGAAAACATGGACATGGAGGAAAAAACAAAGGGTCAAGTTCTGAGGGAGAGTGATAGAGAACATGATTAGGAGAAAGTTAACCATGAGAAAATCCCAAACTTATGATGTGTGTAAATGATCTTTGATTACCTAGTAGGAAATGTAAACCAACAACATTTTTGTTTTATGTTTCTTTTCATAATTTTGAGGATTTCATTTACTACATAGAACAAAAACATATGAAAATATACCTACCTTCAAGTAGAGTTTCATCCTTTAACAAGTCCCTACCAACACTAATCTTTTCTCCAAATGATGAGAATTCAAAAACACTTGGTCTCATAAAAGCACAAGAATCATCTTCTATAGAATCACATAATCTACAAAAGATTAACTATCTATTTCTTCTATCTTTAAACATTATCCCAAAAACTGAAAGGTTAAGGTAAAACAACTCTTCAAAAAGAAAGAATCCCATAGGAATGGAAACTAATTTTAAATCATCAAAGTTCTATGGTACTACCCAAAGTTCATCATAGACCATTCCATAAATAACGGTCCTTAAAATTCCTCAAAACAAACCAAACTAAGATTGAAACCCAAATACAATAAGGATTTGATAACATAGTCTTCCAGAACAACTTCATTGTTCATCTCCAGACAACATCAACCACTCCTAACATCTTATAAAAAGTAGCTAACCTAAACATATTTTACCCAAGATAGGTTAGTCATTCCCTTAAGTAACCTAAATTACTATAAGTTCACCTTAAATTCATCGATTCTTCAAAATATAAGTCAACCTTACTCCTCAATGAAAATACCGTAGTAATCTATTTACCTCGATCAAATATGGTTCCCAAAATAATGAACGTCTTCCAAAATAATAATCATATTTTAATCCCCTAATCATCCCTGTCATATTAATACGAAAATTGTTGCATTTCCTATCACATTGGTTGTCGGAACATGTTCTTCCATTTCCCACCATTAACTAAGGAGAGAAGCATAATTAGGGGCTTAAGTACTTAGCTAATAATCATGAAAAGGAACTGAAAGAATATAAGGATAACTTGTATATGAAAGGTATACCCTAACTTGTGATCTCCTAGGTTCCCATCTAGGTTATGAATGATCATATATTCTTATGTGAACCTTTATTTTATTTTATCATTGTTCCTTTAACAATGGTTCATACCAAGCTTATGAATTTACCAAAGCATATCCCCCGGGAGTGTCGTAACCAAGAGTGTAGCAAGGCCCGTTGTCGTGTACCAGTTCCCGTTCGAGTCTAGCTCAAAGCGGTGTTTTCGGGCATTACCCCTATGTACATCTGTGCCAGAGCCACCTCTACCTGCTCGTATCCAGACAGGGATGTATTTTCTTGGCAACCCCTTACTCAATACTCACCAAAATACCAGGAAGATTTCCTATATTAAACTTTTCTATAGGGTTCCTCCTAGAGTTTTAATATCCTAATTTCCACAAATAACTAAACCATCCTTTGATACCAACTATAGCATCCCGTCTTTTTATAACATAACTTTTCATTCCATTACACGGAACTGAGGATCATTAAGGTTTAGTGTCTTGGAAACAAGTAACATAAAACATTAAACAAAAAAAAAACATTCTTCTTAAACACTTGAAAGGCTTCTCCTCATGTTCACCCTAGGCTCATTACTGCATCTCATAACCTGGGGACATACATCAAAAGGAAGGGTGAGCAGAAGGCCCAGCAAGGGAAACAAGTGAAACATTTTACATATGAACTTGAGATACATCAATAAAGTCATGAAAAGGACTTTAATGCATGAAAATGAAATCATGAGGCATATCATAATAAAAATAACATTTTTCATAACTTGAAGATGTGGCTGCAACATTTAATATTGACAATCGTTTCGTTTCACCAAGGTCCATCCCCAAGGTGTCGTTAAAAATTACCAAGGTTATTCACCAAGGCATCGTTAAAATTGTAATCTCTAGTGGTTACATCATTACCCAATGCATTGGAGCGCTATCAGGGCGCACCCTTAAATTTGCCTTTATTATCATGTGATCCACATATATCATCATCAAACATTTCATAAATAACCCACATAGCATAAAATAAATGGGTTTCATTTCATAATCATAACGTTTTAAAAACTGCTTTAAAGACATGATCTTTACGTCACTTTAAACCCACGGAAAGGGGAAGCGGGTCTCATGTATGTAAATAACAGAATTTAAAATGGAACATTTTGATATATATGTGAATACCCTTGTATAAATAAGAGCTTTGAGTATTCACTTTATAACATAAAATAATTTTTGAGAAAAGAGAGAGGCATTTTGAGGGGAAAATTCTGCAGCATAACGGCTAAGTTTCGGGGTTTTAGAAAACATTGAAATGAGAGGGGACATGGGTCACCCACTCATAAATGATCCATAAAACAGTAGGGTGAAGGAATAAGAAGTACATATGGACATGGTAATGAAATTTTAGGGACATACCATTTGAAATGAAAAACATGGAAGAAAAAAAAAGTTTAGATTTCTCTTATGAAAATTCGGCAGCCTTACGGCGTCACTTAACTTCAAAAGAAAATGATTTGACAAGATCAAATAGGGTCCCTAATAATATGATAATAAGAGATCAGTATGATGGATATATAGATAATTCCCCAACATAACAAAAAGGAACTTGAAAGAATTGACATGAAAGTAGAACTTCAAAACGAGAAGGGTGAAGAACCACTTAAAAATTCGGCAGCCTAACGGCGCCACTTAAAACTTCAAAATACTGAATTGAAGCGATCAAATGGGGTCTCTCATCATATGAACATAAGAGTCCAGTATGATAGATATAGAGATCATACCCCAATATAACAAAAAGGAACTTGAAATAATTGACATGAAAGTAGAACTTCAAAACGAGAAGGGTGAAGAACCACTTAAAAATTCAGTAGCCTAACGACGCCACTTAAAACTTCAAAATACTGAATTGAAGCAATCAAATGGGGTCTCTAATCATATGAACATAAGAGTCCACTATGATAGATATAGAGATCATACCCCAATATAACAAAAAGGAACTTGAAATAATTGACATGAAAGTAGAACTTCAAAACGAGAAGGGTGAATAACCACTTAAAAATTCGGCAGCCTAACGGCGCCACTTAAAACTTCAAAATACTGAATTGAAGCGATCAAATGGGGTCTCTCATCATATGAACATAAGAGTCCAGTATGATAAATTTAGAGATCATACCCCAACATAATAAAAAGGAACATGAAATACTTGAATGAAAATAGAACTTGAAAACGAGGAAGGTGAAAGAATCCCTTAAAAATTCGGCAGCCTAACGGCGCCACTTAAACATTCTTAAAACGAATTGATGAGGGCAAGGGGGGTCTCTCATAATATGAACATGAAATAGGCAGTAGGATGAATATAAAATAACATCCTCCAACATAAGAACATGGAGTATAAAAGAAATGACATAAAAGAGATTACTTGAAAAGAAAGAGAGAGGTCGGATCCCTTACCTTAAAATGTAACTCTTAAACCTCAAAGGTTGGGACCTTGAGGGCTTGGGGGCACCTTGGGAGGACTCTTTGGGAGGTAATGAGACCAGAAATTCGTTGGGAATGAGTGGGGAGTTGAATGGATGAGAGGAGGGCTTGGTATTTATAGGGAAAGTGAGGGGACAAGGCATTAATGACCAAGAGACACCTCACATGTGCTTTTCTCAAACCCATGTGCTCTCCCTTGGCATTTATCATGGAGTTAGGCCACATGGGGCCCCCAAAACAATAATTCATCACCCTTGGCCGGCCAACCCTTAAAAAAACTCATGACATCATCATGACACAGTTATGAGGTCATTAAACATACCGAAACCCTAAAACTGTATTTTTACTATTCACTGAAAATTCAACTTTCTCAGAAAAATCCCAAAATTTCATATTAACCAAATATCAATGCTCTGATTTCAAAAATGAAATCCATTTTATAAAAATAATTTTCTAAATATTTTTAATTTAATTTTTAAATAAAAACACTATTCATCAAAAATTCATTTTTTCAGAAAAAACCCCAAAAATTACCATAACATAATATCGATGCTCTGAGTTCAAAAATAAAGTCATTTTTATAAAAATAATTTTCTAATTATTTTTAATTAAATTTTTAATTAAAAAACACTATTCACCCGAAAAAACTAATACTTGAATAATAATTAATGAAACCGTTATTTAACTATTTTATTGAATCACATTACTTAATCAAGGTGCCTAGATTATTTTAAAACTTTCTTTAAGTGAGATTACTAATCCATTTGGTCATATTACTAATCCTAATCATAAAATCACTATTCATAATTTACTATTCATCGAAAATCAAGTTGATCTTATTAGACTCCAAATTTCGTACTGAACATAATTGTAGAAGACCATTTTTCGAAAATCATTACACATTTTAAGTTATTTAAGGTTTACATAAACATTTTTTTCTCAAAATATTCTTTTGAAAATTCATCAAAAATATGCATACTATTTTTATCCAGTCATTTGAAAATTCATAAACTTCATCATAAGCAGAAATCCCAATTTTTATTTAAAACAAGGATTACACAAGGCAGTTACGGTCTTGTTACATAGCCCCTTATAATACCAGCATAGGACCTAAGAGTAAGGTGTGCTAGGGTGATAGAATCTTGGGGCGGCTCGGTCAACATTGCCCGAGTAGTAATTTCTATCAGTTTGAACTTCTCGCGAAGGCGATTCCGTTCTAGCTTCACATGATGAAGTTCGGCTTGGGTTTGGTCCAGAGCAAAGGCCAATGGTGCTACCTCCTTCCCAAGCTCTGTTAGATGGGCTTCGATCGGTCCATGACTACTAGGTGAGGCCATCAAATCTTCTTTCTATAATAATCAACCAAGATTACTTATATATAGAGACAATAATCAAAACATTTTGTTCATAGCGATCATATTGACCGATGGTCATATAACAGTCAAAACCAATGGTCTCATTCTAATTATAATCATGTTGATCAAATAAAACATTTGTTGAGTAATAAAAATAACGCATAAAATTAGGAAACAATATTTATTTAAAATTTCGGGTTGTTACAGATGGTGATCAATAAGATGAATCCATACTCTATTAATCCTATGAAGATATCCATGGCTTTCTAAATCACTCACTGTTCGAGTGGGATTTAACTTCTGATCATGATATGCAAGAACCTCATAGCATGAAGGTAGAAAAATAAAGAGAGAATCAGGTGTGAGAGTGATTTAGTCATTCCTCGGGTATACATTCATACACCATCTCAAGGAAGTAGTCCCCATTAAATATCCATCGAAGATTATCCTTAGGTTAGATTTTTTTTACTCATGCAATATAACACGTTATTAAATTCCTTGACTAGTTTATGAAACCCTTTCATGAATGAATGTACACTCATGCATTTCATCTTATGAAATAGTTCATAATGATAACCCATGTGGAGGTTCTTCTTAAATGATAACTCTTATCATTCATACACCCATAAATCTTAGTGGTAGAGTGTATTTTATGTTATGATAACACTATTATATTATATAGATAATCATACCTTATTATTGGAAAATGGTAGAAGCATAACATGCTTGGAAATATCCTAGTTATAAAATATGAATTAGCAGTTTAAATTACATGCAAAATGGTTTTTTGGAATAACTTATTCAATCTCCCACTTTCAATAAAGCCTAAAATAATTATGTACCATTTCACAATATATTATATTACATATGATAACTTTTTAAATTATATCAAAAATTATTTTGGATATCTTCTAATATACTTTTGTAAAGTTTCCATCAACTTCAAATTGTATCACATAATATGTAATACTTTGTGAATACATATCCAAAAATCCTTTATATTAAATATAAAACAATTTTATATTATCTATTTAACTCAAAATTAATCCCTATTTAGTCAACCAAAATTTTTATCCCACAGGAATTTATATTATTGATAAAAAATATGAATCTGTGGATCCATTAATATAAAAAAAGAGAGACCTCTAGTAAAGAACCAGTGATACTCAAGATAAAAAAAGATATAACATGATCTACATAAAATACATGTATCTCTATACCTATGTGCACCATCCACATCACATGATAGATTACATTATTACATATTCTATTTTTCAAAGACATTGAGTTACTAATGGACACAGAGTATGTCAATCCCATATAGCCAATTCACATTTTCTTGAATCTCAATGTATAGACTAATCAAGTTGGTGAATACATCACATGTTATTAACATGTATGGATGAGCACATCACATTCCCATAATATATTTAGATAAGAACAATATATGTACTCTTTAGGTGTTATCACACACTCACTATTCTATCTTAATCGAGGGACTATATGTCATACTTTTCATAAGAGAGGACAAATACAATCTTAGTTGAGATCCTATCAATGACATGATTAGAAAAAAACATAATCACCCCCAAATTAGATATGTCTCAAGGATTGTGAAAGAAAGGTATCAAAGTATAAAGGTTCTCATACTAGGTATCTTACCAACCTTAGGTAGTGGGGAGTCCAAATATTTTCCATTCACCCCTAGTATACTAAATAAATAGTGTATGACTCTATATGGTATACTTTGTGGTTAATATAGCATAAAAAGAAAGTTTTTATGCCTTATGTACATATTATATATCTGATACAAGAACCCTACTCACTCTAACCTTAATATTTCACCATAACATATAATACTCCATGAGGAACATCAATTTGAGACAACTTAAAGTCATAATTTTAGATGTCAATTACCATTAAATTTCATGAAATGTATGTCAATTTATACATATATCCATCCAAAATTAAAGAATTATAATTTAGATATTTCCATTTATATAATTAATTTTATATTCTCAAACTATTTTAGAATACTTAACAAAACCCTATATGAGAAGATGTTTATCATATTATATATGATAGACTACTAGGTCATCCTTATGTTTACTAAAATTTATGGGGTTTTTTAACTCATTACATATATATGTAATTATTTCCACATAATTATGTTACCATATAATAAAACCATCCGACTAAGCTCTTTAGTGAGTATTATCTATGAATAAATGATGTTTAAATAATGGTTATATTTAGGAATCATATTCATAATTATCAAATCCTTGAATATATTTAAACTTATTTTTTATCTAATAAAACATTATAATTTTAACATCATCATCATTGTTAGAAAATGTTCCATTAAAATTTTCATTGAAATATTATAGTAAATAATGTAACTATTTACATTATTACTTACCATCACATCCAAAAGTGACATTCATTTTGTTATATTTAATGTATATAAATATTTAGATTTCTATTTATTTCCATACACTAAAAATATTTTAGGATTTTAAATAAAAATAAAATTGTAACTTTACTGACATAACACTTTATAAAATCGTGATATTCACTTTCTCAAGGTAACTAAATATAAATTTTACATTTTTATTTACTATAAAATTTCCTAAAATATTTATAATATAAAATGAAAATAAATATAATTATAGATATATTTATTCTTTTATTTATTAAATATAAAATTCTATAAGTTCAATCACACTCTCACTAGCCACTTATATAATATATTATCTTTAAAAAATCATGCTAAGATTAAAAAAGTCCTTTATCTATTGTAAATAAATCTTGTTTCCTATAAGTTAAAATATTTTAAAAAAACTATTATTTACATATAATATATGGTAATTAACATGTTTTGATAATTTTATTTGAAAATTAGACTTTATTCTTTAAAATATATCACTTATGGGTAGCAAGAATGTTTCCCCTCATATTTTATGAAACATCAGTATGAAACAATGTTTTCATGGATATTTTTTTATATTTTTCTTATTTTAAAAACATGTTATAGAAAATGATAAATCATAAACCATGTATATTATTCATAACCATGATTTGGTAACAAAAAACTTTTCTTATCATATAATAAAAATGAGATAACTATACACACACTTTACAAATATTTATATACTATTGATATATTCATTTATATTAAAATTTATGATGTGAAAACAATTTTTTTTCATAACAGGAATTAAAACTAAAATCTCTTCCAATTTTCCCTTGATTTTTAACTCTTGTATATTTACATAACTTTTAAATTATACATTTGGTATCATATAACCTTCAAAACTGAAGAATTAATTTCAATAACAATGATATCAAACAAGGAAATTCCATGTATTTTCTAAAACTTTATCAGGTATTCCAAAAAATTCAATACTTATATAATAATTAATCCATGTTCCTAATAACACCTTAAGGTTTCAATAATAATGACTAGCTACTTGAAGAAACATCATCGGGGTTTCCAACTAACATTTAATCTTTTGGTTTGAACTTTTACCCACTTGTACTATTTATAGACTTCCAAAACCTATATATTATATTCCTAGTTCATGTATTCTAAACAATTTAGAATATTCAGGAAATATTTTCTTGGTATCATTAATATGTTTAGAAAATTATCGTTGATGATAATGAATTATTTAAACAGAATATGCCTTAGGTAAACCATTAGTCTCACCAAGTCATTGAAATACTCAATCATATTTAGTGTCGTTAACCTACCCATTCATATTAAGTACATGATGCTAGAATTCGTTAAATTATTTTTTATATAATGCCTTTGAAACCTTGGGTAAATCATTATATGAGTCTCATAAGCATATGTATTAACTTCTTTGAAATATATGAACAATGAGTTTATTTAGTCATCACCACAACATATTCATTGTTTAGTGGCGGTTTACTAAACTACCACAAGAAAAAACTGATTTTATGTGGTTTTTTATGAACCATTGCTAAATAATAACATTTTATAAAAAAAACCCTTTTAACCCCACAACCAAAACTTCTACCCTGACCCTTCTCCCTTGAGATCCCCTTCCCCCTGACCCTGAACCATATCACCATCGGTTCGCCCCTTTCCAGCGCTCGGCCTGTACCCTCCGATCTCGTGTCCCTAAGCCCTCCCTTCTCCCTATACCTCCACTTCCCCCCAAACCTAAACCCCAGCACCAACAGTTCCCCCTGACCAGTTCTTGTCCTGTGCCCTATAATCTCATTCCCCCAGATCCCTTTCCGGTGTTGTGGTCACAATCCACCGACATGTCTCCCCCACCCTTACCCTCACCCGAGTCATCATCCTCGCCCGAGCCCTCTCCCTACCATCCATGCATAATTCTGCTTCACAACCAGGTTTTTTATTTGATCTCATTTCACTCTTAAATTGATTTTAATGATGTTATTAACCATTTTAGGTGTAATTGAAGGAGTTTATCTTTTCATGTTCATGATTTTGGGATGCATTATAGTCAATTTTTTTATTCCCCTTATTTATGAATGTGTATTATAAAGGTTTTCTTTGAAAAATGTAAAATTTTGTTAAAAGTTTTTTATTTAAATAGTGTTTTGGTGAAAGGGTACTTGGTTTACAAAAGTTTTTAATTTTAAAATAAAATAAGTAAAGCGTCTTTAAATTTAATAATTCAATTCATTTTTTTTAAAATTTCATGTGAGTTTTTTAATTTTAGAGAAATAAAGATGGTGAAAATTGAATTATTTATCTAAATTAAAAGAAATGATAATTTTAAATGATGTATTATTTTCAAGTGGGTGTGTTTTTATAAAATCAATTTTAGGGTTTTTATTAAGACTTTAAAGTTTTGAACGTGTGAAATTTTTTTAATGAGCCACAAATTAATTTTTTAGTTGATTTAATTTTCATTTTTGTGTGATCCTTGGTTTATAGGGATTGCCTAATTTGATCTATGAAGCATGAACTTTTTTCATTCATATTTCATGTTATATGGTATATGTCTCCCAAAAAGGTCTTGATGAGGGTATAAAGGTAGACTTTAAGAGTAATTCCTCTAATTGTTTTGGGTTAACCTTTCCAGTGTTTTACTCTACTGAGACCTTGGATATGGTAGTGTAGTCTGGGATCTTCTCCATATTTTATATTCAATTCTTAGTGATATTGTTTCCCACTTTTATCATGAGGAATTGTCCTTAGAATAGACTTTAGACTATTTTTATAGGTTTTATAAGAGGAATTATTAGTATTAGATATGAGTTTCATTTTGGAATTATGAATGATTAGGATTTTAGGTGACTTAGATGTGGTGCCTATCTTTTCTTTTTCTGTTCGGTAGTTCCTTATATATTGTGAAATTTCAGGGTGGTGATTATGCATCAGTGGTAGACTATTTTTTTCCCATAAATATTATGTTTGCATGATGATGCATGAGATGAGGCTTGATCTGGATGGGTTGAACATGGGAACCACTAGTTGCATACTTGGGAAACTAATCACTAGCCAATACCCCTTTATATTCCCATCGATTATCTATTCATTCAAAGAATTTAAATTTTAATTAAAGATTGAATCTATTTAATTCCAACTAATGCCACTTTACCTGATTTTCCATTATCTATTTTCATACTTAATAATACTTATGTGTTTTATTTTTTTTAATAAAGTGTTTTCATATTGTGATATATATGGATAAAATATGGATCACATTACCGAGGAACACACCTCAATATGCTAAGAGTTTAGAGTATTTTTTAGATTTTTTAAATTTTAATTGATTCGTTGATGGTCGAATGATATGTCTATGTCCTAAATGTAAATTTATAATATGTTTGAAGAGAGATGAAGTTTATGAATACTTGATATTAAAGAAATTTCCTACTAAATATTTATGTTGGATTTGAAAAATATAATTTAATATTACAGAAAGATTGAGCATTGATGCCAATCAACAGAATGAGCTTCTAACTTCATTGAAAGTGTAAAATGAAATAAAAAACATTATAAATGATGCATTTTGTATTACAAGACACCAAAATCAACATCAAAACATATCAGAACAACCAGTTGAGGGTTCTACAAATAGAAACTTGGCAAGTGATGTTTTTGGGACTATAGGACAACCAGATCAAGATTGTAACATATCATTAGATCCTACTCTTGATTCTGTGGAGGTTAATGTAAGAGATAACTTCATTGAGTAGAAAAATGAATTTCATGGTTTAGTTGGTGATATAAATCAAGAGTTTTATAGTGGATGTTTGAAATATTCAAAACATTCTTTTTTTGGAAGTTTTACCATATCAAATGCCTATATGGAATTACAAATAAGGCGATGTCCATGAAATTGGAATTGTTGTATGATGAATTTTATGAAGAAAATATCATAAAGTATTTTTATGATATGAAATTTTTTTTAACAATCTTGGTCTGAATTATAAAAAAATACATGCACATCCCAATGATTTTATGCTTTATTCAGGAGAGGATTCAAGCATACAGAATTAAAAAAAATGTTCTTCTTCTAGATGGAAGTAAATGGGTGATGTTGGAATTCTGAATCAACATACTAATATAAGGAATATGAAAAAGGGCACACCTTCAAGGGTATTATTTTACATTCCTTTAAATCCTCGATTGCAAAGATTATTCATGTCATCGAAAAACACTAATCAAATGAAGTATAATTCTATAAATAATAAAAATGATGGGTTAATGCGAAATCCAAGAGATTCAAAATCATGGAATACATTTGATTCATCACTTCCATATTTCCCATATGATCCTAGGAATGTGAACTTGGGATTAGCTACTGATGTATTCAACCCATTTGATACTCTGAGCACCAGTTATATAATTTGGTTGGTTGTTTTGATCCCTTACAATCTTCCTCCAAGGATGTGTATGAAAAAAATTTCTTTTATCATTTAAATGATTATTCCTAGAAAAAAATTCCAGGAAATGATATATATATACTTTCATCCTCTAATTGAGTAATTATAGAAGTTATGAAGAAAAAATGTTTAGACATATTATTTATATTCTAGAACAAATTTAAAAATTCATGTTGCTCTAATGTGGACCATCAGTGAATTTCATGGTCTTGTGAATTTAGATGGTTGGAACACTTACACGAGTTTGGATTGTCCTATTTATAAATTTTATTTTGATCCTGAATGATTACCTCGTATTAAAAATTGGTTCTTCTTGTGTCATCTAAGATTTCTTGATGCATATCATATATTTCTGGTTGAAAAAGTTAAAATTCAATGGTTATATTGATCGTAAACCACCTCAAATTTTTTTCATAGGTATTGAAATATTAGCACAAATTGTAAATTTTGAAACATAATTTGGGAAGGTTCATAATTTTAATGGTAGTGGGAAATTAGTTCAAAGTGCATCGTCAAGAAAAACCAAAAGGAAACAATAAAAGAAAAAAAGTATATTCTTCATACTTATGTTTTGAGAATTTAATTTGTTGTGGAATAATATTGATGTTATGCATATTGAGAAGAATGTTTGTAAAAATTTTATCTTCACATTTCTTAATGATCATGGAAGATAAAATGACCATATCAATGCTTAGAAATAATTACAAACAATGAACATAAAGCATGATATCTGGCCAGATGATAATGGGAAGTATTCTCTGACAATTTTTTCAATTGAAAATAGGGATAATGATACATTCCTTATAATTTTAAAACATTTTAAGGTATATGATGTATGTTAAAGAAAAATCTCATGGTATATTGGCTTAAAGTGTCATAAGTTACTTGGATTGAAGTCACGATTCAAATATTTTTTTTACAATAGTTACTACCATTGGCATTGCATATATTATTACCTAAAAAGGTTACTGATGTTGTAATCCAATTTTTAATATTATTTATACAACTATGTGATAAAAATATACAACCATTTGATATTGAAAACCATTAAGAGATATTTTTATTGACACTTCATGTAATAGAGATGATCTTTCCTCCGTTTTTTTACTGTCATGATGTAGTTAACTGTGAATTTGGTCATGGAAGCTAAATTAGGAGGCCCCATACATTATTTATGGATGTATCCAATTGAGAGGTACTTTATTTATATTTTTTTAATCTTAAGTAAATAATTCTTGGAACTTCATTAAATATAGAATTATTTTTTATTTATTTTATTTCATAGATATCTTCATCATTTAAAATTGTACATGAAAAATAAAGCTCAAACTAAAGGCTATATTTTTAAAGTCTATTTAGAAGACGAGTGTATTACCTTCTGTTCCAAATACTTGGATGATATTGAGAAGCGATTCAATCTAGTTGGACGTGTTGATGACACATTGAATCTATCTTAACTATATGGGAAATAAAAAATCTTTCTTGGTATTAGATGATTATTTGGGAGGAGCTCAAATGTTATACTAATAGAAATAGAATTATTACAGGAACCTAGATATGTGCTGCTGAATAGTGAAATTGTAGTTCTATTTATTGAAGAGTTTAGGATACAATAAAAGAGAAAAATTCGAGGCTGAACATGAAATCATAATGGTATAAAAAAATCTATTAATAAAGAGCATATATAATGGTTTGCACGATGTGTAAGTTCATAAATATTGAAATCAACATGGATATTAGGTTGACACATATATTTTGTAAATATAATAATTTATATTAATTTTTATAGACCATGAATACTTATACTCAAGATAAGTTATCAAAATATTTGATGTTTCTTTCTCGAGGTCCTCTAAAACAGGATATAAAATTCATCACTTATAATGCGATTGGCTTTAAATTTCATATAGTTGACTGGGAAAAGGGTTTAAAAACACATATTTGTGGTATATTTAAATTTTTTTGAAGTGGGATACTATGGAAATTTGACTAATATTATCGAATTAAACTAACACGGTATTTTTTCAGTTTTTTTATTTAAATTAAATTTGGTTGATATTATCAGTGGTGTTAGAAAGATATCCCTTGCAATATACTTCTGTGAACTTCTCTCACTTGATGGATTTCAGTGACCATGAATTACATGATCTATATAACTTATCATCATAAAAAAATAGTATATTATGTATAATATGTCATGGATGAAGGGTGGATTGTATTTTCTCATGTAAAACAAAGAAAATTTTATGATATGGGTGATGAAGTGGAAGATTTGACCTCTGACATCGAATCCCATCAAAATTAAGAAGTGAACCTAATATCCATATTGATTTCAATATTTATGAACTTACACATTGTGCAAACCATTATATATGCTCTTTATTAATAGATTTTTTATATCATTATGTTTTCATGTTCAACCTCGAATTTGTCTCTTTTATTGTATCCTAAACTCTTCAATAAATAGAAATACAATTATCATATAAATAAAGTTATTGCAATTTTTTATACTACAAACTATTTTTTCAGAAAATAAGGAAATAATGATACTATGTAGAGAAATATGAAAAGTTTAAATGTTTGAAATATGAACAGTCTGAAGATTTTTGTCCCATTTTACTACTATGGGGTCCCTATGGATGATGTCGCAAGATTATTTGGCCCGATTCTAGGCTAACTAGCGATGAAGCCTGTTACCCATCCGATTTAATATGATGTTTGGAGGAATATGCCTCAATATTTGAAAAATTAAGTTTTTGATACACAGATAAAGGTAATTTTAATAATTTATAGTGTAATTTAATGTCATGATGCTATTAAATTATATTATTTTAAAAATTAATCTCCTTATATATATTTTTTTCTAATTTTTCTATTGATGATCTTATAACACAAAAGTAGACATTGAAATTTTTTGGCAATAAATAGAAGGATTTTAAATAGATATTATGGAAAGAATTCAATGATACTTTGTTGAACACATAACAACTGTATTATAAGGTATACAATGGGGAACCTAGAGAGTAATGAAAGGTTTTTATCAATATCCATCGTTATGAGAAACATGTGGTATTTACATATATTTTATTATATTAATATCATTTTACATTTATAAATTAATATGGAAAGGATATGTAATTTAATACATTACTATTAAATTACATGGTATTTATTTCAGGATGTTTCAAATAAGAATTCATTGAGTCGAGCTAAGAAAATCATCTCTCACACTATTGGGTCAAATAGTTTTTCTATAAACCAATCGAATCATGTAATGTTTTCATTAGTTTAAATATTTATAAGATAATATTATATGTTTCATATATTAAATTATAGATTTAACTTTGTTTAATGTAGTCATATAATTTAGGTAATCAAGTATTTTGAATAGAATAGTGGTTGGATGTTTAGAAAAAATATGATGGGAGTTATGTTAAAGAGACTTCTGAAGAAGTTGGGATATGAATTCATTTTTCATTGTAATAACTTATTGGAAGATATCACTATATTAATATGTATTTCCTCAAATATGACTGATATTTGATTTATCGGTAAAAATTAAAGAACTATGAGATGCCAATCCCATGTAGTCCTTCTCAGTCTCCCAGGATGACCCAGTTGGTAAATTCCTTGGGAAGGAGCATCATGGTTGAGTGCATAGGATGGTTTTGGGACCATTACCATCTGAGGTCTTCGGTAGGCCATCAGGGATTGAAATTGCATATACTACTAGTTATAGTCACTCCCTACCTTGATATTCTTAGAGGGATTTTGTTTCTATGCAAAGAACAATTCAGGAATAGGGGACTCAGATATCCTCTTTATAGAAAGTGTTGATTGATTTATATTAGAATATGACCAAATCTATCCCTAGTGATATTGCATCAATGGATGTTGGTGATCAGGTAAATAACACAACTTCGAAATCATTTAGTTCACAAAATGTTTTTGGTTTTAAGTTTAAATATAAATACACAACACTATATAATTTCTAATATAATTTTCTTGTAGGTGCCAGTAGTAGGAAGTGGAGAAGGAGATGTAGAGGATGTCAAGTAGAGTTCATCGAGTTGTAATTACTGGTCTCTTTAATCTCTTGGAACAATATAGAAAGAGAGGGTTTTTCCATGACTGGAGGCTCTATAATGAGAATTTTCTTGTTTTGGGAGTAAAAATAAGAATGTGCAAGGATCTAGGGTGAAAACATAACAAATCTTAGTGTTGATACTTGATGGAATCATTAAGGGTTTACATGATTGATATAGGAGAGTAGACCATGAGGATCAAAACATTTTTAGTTACAATGATACCCATATGGGTATGTCATCTAGGAGTAGTAAGGGAATATATAGATTATTTTGAGTACACCATTAGTCATTTAAAGTGTGTCCCTTTTAATTTCTAGAATATTAAGGGAATCGGTAAACATTGAATGTTCTGATATAGTTATTCTTGAATTGTGAAATTTATGTTAATATTGTTATTAATAGTGATAAATTTCTTTCAGTGATGGTTTATATGTGATATTTTCACTGTGAATTATTTTCTTGTTTTCTTCTAGGGTTGAGTGTTGTTCTAAAGCTACAGATTCTATAGTTGTTTTTTTTAAAATCAATATTTAGATGTAGTTTAAACCAACACTATATAATAATAATTTTTTTCATGGCAGTTAAAGCCACAATTATATCAAGTAATTATTATTAAGTGGCATTTTTTGTGTGGAGGTTTTATAGTTAAAAAATATTTAGGATTTGGCAGTGGTTTAATTCACCACTAAATCCTTGATTTTTTTTGGCCGGAAAACCACATCTAAAATGAAAAAAATACCACTAAATATACATTTTGTGACAATTTCCAAAAACTTCCTCTAAATAGAAGGAATCACTATATTTTGGATACCAAAACCTTCTTTATCGGTTGTTTAAACTGCCATAAAAAACATGCTGAAAATAAGAAATTTTCTTGCAGTGAATGTATTTCTCAAACACATAAAATTTAATTATTATTTAATAATTTTTATTAAATTATAATTTATAGGGGTTTCGTACATTAATCTTCTCTTCCTCAAGTATTTACCTAAATGTTATGTTTTATGATGATGATGCAATTTATATACATTAAAATATTTTATCAGTTGAGTATCACATCTTACACATATTTAATAAGGACTTTTTTAAATGGGATCCTACTGAAATGATGAACCATTTTAAAAACATCATATCTATTAGTGGGAAAAGATCCATATTCCACTATGAAATGAGTCCCCTATGGAATTCATCTCACCACTTAGCTATTTAGGTAATGAATTATCTCAATAATATCATATATGACTCTTGAATATTTGATCATACAACTCTTTGTCCAATAAAACATATGGATAAAAAAATCCATTCTTTTGGTATCTTAACCATCAGAGTTTCCCAGTAAAGTGTATCCCAAATGAAACAATGTGAATTCTAACCCAACTATGAAATGAATCTATCCATTACTTTCTTTCCTTACAAAAGACAATCTAGGGGAACCCAGTAATGACATGAAACTACCCGACTAGATGATCAAGGTCATTACAAGTGATTATTTAGAAAAAATATAATAATTAATTAAAATAAGGGGTTATAATCTCACCATATTATCTCATGTTATTCCCTTGACATGTATCCATGCTTATAATTATTTATTTAGAATCTTATTCCTTCCCCCAAACTAATATGTTCAAACCATATGTGTAACACTTTATGCAACCCAAAATTTATTTTATTTACTCAAAAGTAGAAGAAAAAAATAGTTATACCTATCCAAATGCATCATATGCACAAGGTTCATGAAATTTTGATGTAAAGGTTTGGAATTATTTGAAATTTTAAATCCACTCATGATTAAGCCTAGAGTCGTATATTGTTGACCCCTACTATTCTAGAATAAGTTATTAGCCACCTACCTAGTGAGATGCCCAACCCAAAGTACCTCTACCAAGGTATGATTTACTCATGAGAGATTCCAATTCATCATAACTATAACACCTAATATGTATAAACTATATTCAATGACTAAATTCAAACTATTATCAATAATTATGAATGAAAGTCAAGGTATATAAAAACTAAATCTATTATCATACTAAGAATTTAACTCCATAAATGCATGTATGATAATATATAGTAGTAGTTTATTAACATTAAACTAAAACATACATATTCACAATATAAAATATTTTCATCCTTGAATCATTAACGAGAAACAAATTTTAAATAAATGAAAAATTTATAAATTAAAAAATTAGATGAACAATTATGAGAAATTCGTAAATAAAATCTAATTATAAATACTTTATAAATAATCTATTCATTATAGAAATCCCAAAATCTTGAAAAAAATACCATATATTCATTTCATAATATAAACTCATTCATATTATTCATTATATGAACTTTCACTTTTAAATACATGATATTTCATTAAATATAGTCATTATATATTTCAAATTATATTATTTAAATATTTTACACAATCTAAATATCATATATTTAACATTATTTAAACCTTGAACAAATCAACTATCAAAAAAAATTATGTGGTTTAAATAATATCCCAAATAAGGCCTTTAAATAGCATGATTCAAATTAAATATCATGAAAATTTTATAATGTTAAATATAAACACATTATATTTAGCCTTATTTTTTAATTTATAATGAATTTATAAATTAACCTTATTATTTATAAAAAAATAGTATATTAATAATTTATAGTCATTCTATACAGTTTGGTAAAGGTATATTAGTATTAAATCTTAATATTATAGAATGTTTATTAATAAATGTTTTATAAAAATTTAATTATTTAATCATAAACACTCTATAATTAATTAATTTATAAACTCTTTTTAAATTAATATATACACAAAAATACCTTTTATTGTTATTATTTAAAAACAATTTATACATAATATAATTCAATTCGTAATTGAATTTAATGAAAATATTATTCAATAGAAATCATATTTTTAGATCTTTGATGAATCATAGAGTATGATTAAAAGGATGGAAGTGAGAACTATCCATCATATTTTACAATAGATAGATCTTTTATCTCCTATGATATCACATATCATAATTAATGATTAACTTCAACATTGCAAAAATGAATTCTTTTTGTGACAAGGTGCGACAATACCATAGGATATGATATCTAAGAGTTCTACAATACAACCTATACAAAACCAAGGTTTTTATATTTCATTTTTGATTATGATATCCCATATCATAGGTGGTGGAGATACAAATGAAAAAAGGCGTTAATCATGAAATCACAAGATGTTAAACCACCGAAAGTAGGATCTTGAATCCAATGGATATTCAATCCTTAAATGTCACACACATAGTGAACATTCCAAAACTTCCTAAATATGATATATAAAACCTTTTAATCTTGAATTAATTCTAAATAACAATGGATAAAGTAATCTTACAAAAAATGCACAAGCATATGAACAAGCGAAGAAAAACGATGAAGTAAAGAACACTTTGGATTTATGTGGTTCAGAATTTCATCTTACTTCCATAGGAGAGCACTAAAAAAGTATTATTTATACAAAAGTAAAAAAGATTAAATTTTTTGAATTTTAATCTATATTAATCACTCTTAGAAAGTAATCACATTACACATTAGTAGGTGGTACCGCCACATATATATAGTGGGGTCCAACTGGTCTTCTGGTTTCACCAACTTCATACTTTTGTAGGCCTCCATCCATTTGAAATAGTAACCAACAATTTCCTATAGGAACCCTCACCTAGACTAGATATAAATAGTAGACACAGAACATCATCATATTCTAGAAAATTGAAACCTTTGAATTATCTTCCTTCTGTGGAACAGACAAACCCTTCAGAAATTTCTCTCGATCAACATGCCGATATAAAACCTCACTATCACTACCTCCTTTCAGTGAACTAAATCCAGAAATTTGAAGATTATTCATAATACCAAAATTTACAACTTGAATATTTCTTCAAGGATACATAGGAATAATTCAATACTTATATAGATTAAAAATTTCATTCCAATTCCCCATACATTTAGTGATCTCCACCAAATTTTAGTTACCCCAATCCCCTGAAATCACAAAGCTACCTTAGGGGTTTTTAGACCATAATCTTAGTGCACATATCAATTATATTTTTTATTCAAGAAATATTTTTATGCTCTACCTCTCCATAATTAAGAACATTCTAAATTTATTCATTTTTTAGTTTGATATTTTTTGTCTTTAAATGAAACAATAGATTTTTTCTAAGTGAATTGAAATTGAAATATCATAGTAAAGTAAACCATTTTCCTAGTTCCTTATGAGTTACAAAAATAAAATTTTCAACCAAAAAACTCCTTCATTTTTTTAAATACACATATTATTTTTTTATAGTAGAGAGTGAAACTACTGACTGTAGCCTTGTCATCCAGCTGATTGTCTTCCCTCTAATAGTAAACAGCTAGATTTTTTTACTCTTTCAATTACCAAAACCACATAAACAATATACATCTACACTCCCTTTTAATAGATTGGATAACTCAAAACATAATTAGGTATGATTTATAACATTGAGATACTGAATGATCCATTTTACAAGCTCCTAATATTCTTTCCCCAAATATAACATATACTAGCTAGTGACTCCCACTGTATAGGAAATGTTAGGATGAGTGTATATCATCACATATATAAAACTTATGACTGTATAAGAAAAAAAATTATATATATATATATAGATATATATATCACCTCAAAATTTGATCTTGGTTCTCACCCATTTGATAGTTTATAGTTTCTGACCATAAGAGTTGAAACAAACTTACATCCAGTCATTGCATACTGCTCGTTGAACTTCCAAATGTACTCTCTTTGATAAAAAACTGGACTTTCAGTTCTACTATCTCTTTCAATTTCATGAACCATCCTAATGGGTCCCATGCTATGACTTCCCAAGCCCACCTCCAATAGGCCATAGGCTGAAGACTATCACCAAGAAGGCATATCACTTACATGGGAGGCCTTATCCTATCTACCTGTACACACAAAAATATTCAAGCCTATACAATACTAAAATGTAAAAATAATTTAACAAAAATTCATGCATACATCTAAATACCACAACCAGATTAAGAAATTAAGTAAAAGAAAGTAAATAGGGATAAATACAATCCCACCACAAAGTCTGAAAATAAGTCCAACCTGATTGTAAAGGGACTGTTGTCCAGATACCATATGAACAAACCTCAGTCTATTCGGTCTCATTGAGAATCATCTGGTCCTGGTCCATCAAGGATTATATCAAAAGGTAAATATTCTACATAAGACATGACACATGTAGGAAAGGACTATATAGGGGTGAGTATAAAAATACCCAATAGGACACCCCAAAACCACAAAGTATACTACAAAGAAAATACAGTCAGCTCTACATGAGCATATATCTATATCACCTATAATAAATATATCTTGATATACTCAAAAAATACATACAATCTAAAGGTAAGTCACAAACATAGTATTCTAGTCTAGGATTGCAGCTCGAAGATTCCACAAAGCACTCATCTGAGAGAACACACTTAGGAGTCTAATCACACTAATGGCGTCCATCCTAGAGGTAAATCTCATAGGGTATCTTCATGATAAAGTACACAATGAAGTATAAATAGATACAATATATAGATTAGGATCAATCCCAAGGCCATTTTATATACCAAAAAACCAATATAGTTTAACCTTCTAAGTAGAGGATCGACACCCGCATAGCATTGGTCATGAAGATACCAAGAAATACACCCATGGAATGATGATGAATAATGGATCTCACTCCGGGCCTCACAGAGGGATTACAACAACTCTATCCAAGAAGTCCTGCTAAAGGGATCATTTTCATAGGAGTAGGAGATGATTCCATACTAACCCTCAAGGAAAGTATTAGTGGAACATGCCCTAATGAAACTTCTCCAAGATACAGAGGACAAGGGATCCAATTGATTTTTTATAAAGTACATGGTGTGCAGAAGGGGTCACACACCATGTCCATTGACCCCAGGTCCTACCTGTGTAAAAGGCCCATGTCTCATGATATTTATGTGAAGAAGTAGATGACGTTTAGGCTGCCTGTGTCCTTTACCTATGTTTTAGTACATGGATTAGCCTACATACCCATTCCCGTGTACCAGTACATGACATAGCCCATGTACGTTGGTCTAGGTCATGTCTGTGTAGGGGAGTACATGACATTATCCAACCTGTGTACTCAAACCCATGTTTGTGTACCCTCTTAGGTACACACTGAGTCACTAGGGAGATAACACACACCATGTGATAGGGACACACACCATGTGATATATAACATTCTCCAAAATATTAGCTGGCTCTAGGAGGGACCCACATGTCGTATAATCCTGGATTACATGCCATGTGGACTAGGATTTTCTAGAATCCATGATCCAATTCACATATATTCATCCACTCTTCTAACCATTAATCTAGAAACCTCATGGATGGATAATCTAATATTAATCCATAATGATTCAACCATCTCTGATTTAAACATTTCGGGCCTTATATCCATTCAGAAAATCATTTTTTTTCTCTTCATTACATGAAAAAGAACATGAAATCAGGTATCCAAAACCATCCAATTTTACACCTATTATATCATCGCACCACCTTCATATTGTTCCAATACCATATCTACAATATTGGATCATTATGCCATGAAACAAGTGTGAAATGATTGATTCATCGGGATATTTAGAACCTTAGAAAAAATGAAGAATATTAAAAGTGAATGAAGAATCGAGGAAGAAATGAACAACTAAAAACATGAGAAACAAACCTCGACCAATGTTCATGTTGTCCTTGATCCTTCATCATTAAAATAATTATAAATAATCAAATCACAAATTAATTCTCTTAATAAAATCCCAATAAAATAAACCCATACTAAATGATGACCAAACCAAAAATCAATTAGTTTATTGATTGATTCCCATTATTTATAAAAACTATGGACAAGGAAGGGAAAACAATTGAACAAACATACTGCCTCAAGATAGACCGATTTTTGATGAAGAATGAGTCCGAATCATTGTCATTGTCAAGACCTGAATCCCGTTGTATGTTGATCTCTGATCCCAGATCCAATTTCCGTTTTCCTAAGAGAGATCCTCCAACTCTCCCGTCAAAAGTTATCAAATGGTTCTAGGGTTATGTAGATAAACCTATAATTTCATCATAACCATATTTTTATAGAATAATTTAGGTTACTACATCAATGAATTAATAAAATAATTCCACTTTATTTTTATTTATTTATTTTATGCTCGTGATAGATTTTCCATAGAATACCTATGAGGGAAAAGTTTAAGTCATACCTAGGGTAAAACCCGTGTTTTGAACTCAATAGTTCCCTTGAATTTATGATATGAGACCCTTTTAGAATTTATTCCACTTTTTTAGGAAAACTGCACTCACATTCCATTTAATATATTTTATATTTTTAAAACATTTATTCTGGGAACACCAGGATATAGGATCAAACTCCTTAGCACCTAACCTCAAAAATAATCTATAAAATATTAAAAAAAATAAATGGAAAGTTATAGAAATTACATTCTCCCCACTATGGAGATTTATGTTATGAAAATCCAAAACAAGTGCTACACAAAGACATGTGGGTATTGAGCATGAATACGAGATTCCTGATCCCATGTGCTCTCCTATAGATCTCTATGTTTCCACCAAACATGCACTAAAGAAATCAATCACCCATTAAAGATCCTCTCATGTCGATCCTTGATATCTACCAGGTACTCAGCAAAGGTTGCTTCATCCTTTATGTCCTGTTTTCCCTAACCAGTAATGTGTGATGGGTCATGCACATACCTACTCAACTGAAAAAATTAGAAGATGTTGTGTACCCAATCTAACTATGGAGGTAGAGATAAGTAGTATTTCACCTCTCCAACTCTACACAGTATCTAGAAAGGGCCAATGAACCTCATATATAAATTGCTTCCTCGACCAAATCTCTGTAATCTCTGTCGAGGTGAAACCCATAAGAACACATGGTTTCCTTCCTCAAACTTAAAAAGATTTCATTGTATATAATCATAAGACTTGTGACGGCTCTACAAAGTCTTCATCCACCCATGGATGATTTTCAACTTCTTGGTAGTTTTTCATACCAAATCTAGATCCATAAGTGTTGACTCTCCAAGGTTAGTCCAGCAAAGTGGTGACCTACAGGGTTACCCATAAAAAGCCTTAAATTGTTCCATACCGATGATAGAGTGGTATCTATTATTGTATAAAAAATACACCAATGGTTGGTGATCCTCTCAACTACGATCCATGTCCAACACAAAAGCTCACAACATGTCCTCTAGAATCTAAATGGTCCACTTAGTCTCTCTGTTAGTTTGGGGGTGAGATACTATGATCGCGCACAATTGAGTCCCGAAATCCTCCTATAATACCTTCGACAACAAAGATGTGAAGAAAAAATTATGATAATAAATGATCGTTGATGGAACTACATGAATTCAGAATATCTTCTCTATGTAGAGGCATCCAAAAACTCTCTACTAAACTCTAATACTGAATTTATAAGAAGTGGGATGATTTGGTGAGTTGGTCTAAGATCACCCAGATTTAATTGTGTAACCTAGACATATATCAAAATCCTAACATGATTTTCATGGATATCCCATCCCACTTCTATTCTAGCACCTCAAGAGTTGAGCTAAACCTGTTGAAACATGGTGATCATCCTTTATTTGATGAAATGTATGGCTTTGAGAGAAAAACTCTACAACTCCCTTATTAATATCTGTCCACCAAAACTATCATCGGAGGTTATGGTATATGTTTTACACATCTATATGTACTACTAGAGGATATGTTTGAAACTCTCTCAGAACCTCCTCCCACAATGTCACTAGTACCATCATGCATCCTCTAAAAAGAACAAAATGATCCCCACCTTTAGATAATCCATTGGGAGCATATACAGTGGATATCTTAGTACATAGGGTATCATAATTATTATCCCAAATACATATCTTCCTGACTCACTACAAGAATGTAGGAGTGACTACCGTCAACATGAGGTAAGCTGCTTCATCTACATCCACAAAGGATAACTGCAATAATTCAAACTACTCTGATTCCTTGTTCAGCAACTGTGAACAATATCTTTTGATGAGAGAATCTAATATCACATTCTCCTTCCTAGGAGTATAGGAAATTTTTAATTCATAATCATGGAGGATCTCTATCCATTACATTTGTCTCACATTAAGATATTTCTAAGAGAAGATATACTTGAAACTCTTTTGATTAGAATAAAAGATTAACCAATTTCCCATCAGGTAGTGTTGCCACATCTTTAGCGTGAAGACTACCACTACTAACTGAAGATCATGTATCACATAGTTCTTTTCGTGTGGTGTTAATAGACATGAACCATAGGCAATCACTACCTAAATTTTCATCAAATCACAACCACACTGGGTTCCAGATGCATTGTAGAACCCTATGTAATTGACACCCTCCTATGGAAATATCAAGATGAGAGCACTAATGAAACCCTAAATCAATAGTTGAAAAGAATATTGACACCTCACTATCTACTTGAAAGGTTTCCCATTTAGGGTCACAACCTTTATGGGTGCTAATATTTTGGAGAAACCCGGTATGAATCTATGATAATAGCCTTCAAACACAAGGAAGCTATACACCTCCATTACGCACTTGGGTGGATCAAAAACTAACACTGCCTCAACCTTAGATGGGTCCACTTCAATTCCATTTGCTATGATAAAGTGGACCACCTAAATCTATAATTGGAAATTTTAGAGCTTTTCATAAAGCTGGTGATCTCCGAGTATGTCCTGAACTACCCCAAGTGTCTCACATGATCCTCTTCAGATGCTGAGTATAAAAGGATATCATCGATCAAGAATACCATGAAATGGTCTATGAAGGGATAAAATATCTAGTTCATGAGTCCCACAAACACTTCTGGGGAACTTATCATGCTAAAGGGAATAACCAAGTACTCATAGTGACCATAGTAGCATCTGAATTTCATATTCGGTATATCCTCATCCCATACCCGCTGTTGGTGATAGCCTAAACTGGTCATTCCTCCATCAACAGATCAAAGAGGTCATTTATCCTTAGCAGTGAATACTTTTTGTTCATGGTCACCTGGTTTAGGTGCCATTATTCCACACATAACCTCAAGATTCTTTCTGCCTTCTTTGAGAACAAAATTCTGGCTACCTAGGGTGAAACAACGGGTCTACCAAAGAAATTCCTCTACAAGTCCTCCAATTGATCCATCGTCTCATGAATCTTGGTGGGATCCATTCTATATTCTAGTGTAGATATCGGTGTCGTCCTGAGATATAGATCAATGAAGAAGAATATCTCTCAGCGAGGAGGTAATTCTGGAACATACTCTGGGAATATGTCCTCATAATACTCCACCACTATATGAAATTGGGAACTCATAACATCTAATAAACCAATGGTTATTCTAGAAAACTAATCAGTAATTGGATGGACTCTCCTATGAATGATTCTATCCAGTAGTATCTGGGTTTATTTTTCACTAACAAAGGAGATCTTGGTTCTATCACTACAAACACGCCGTATCCTCCACATGAAATAGTAAATATGGGAATGGAATGTGGATAACCAATTCATACCTAAGATGATGTCATAAAAAATCATCACATCTATAAATAGATCCCTAATAGAAACTCTCCTCTTTAATAGTTTGGTCACACTCTCAGCACAAGTGTGTGATCGCTGAGTCTTATCGCATAGGAGTCTCCAAGCGAAGGGTATAGCCAAGGGATCAACCAGAATATATAAGTATCATACAAGATATATGGAAATAAATAAATGACTCACACCTATGTCAATCAGTACTTCAGCTAAGGTACAAACATAATAGATCATACCTAGAATCATTCTAAGAGGCTCTCAGTCAAAAGATTCGACCAACTGTAGCTATCTCCAACCCTTTACTCCAGCTCCTCAAGCCTGGCATAGACCACCTAGTGGTGGTGGTGGTAACAAGTCAAAACATATACCACCTTATGCCTCCTTCTGATATTCTCTACAACTTTATCCACCCTATAGACCTATATGCTCCTGCAATAGGCTCTACCTCAACAACCCATCTATTTTCTATCTATAAATTGTATGGAAGGTTGAATAATCTCAGGGAAAATTTCCCCTACAATCACATGAGTAGCAAAACATATCTCTGGGATGACTGGACCCATTATGTGAGCTCAGAACCATATACCCTTTTCCCTAGGGCCTCCTCCTTAAACTTCTCGCACATCCAGGTCCCTGAGACTAACATCAGCTCCCTATTGTCATGGTTTATGCTCCTGTATGCCCACCACATGAAACCACTGGCTATATTTACTCATCTAAGAAACTATCAACCAAAAAATCTCGATCTAGCACCCTATAATAGGTAGTAATTAATATAGGGATAAAACTGGATCATATGTATATACGCATTACTCACTATAATGTAGGCGAATTGAATAACTGATCATGAACCATATCCATCGAGTACACGGAGAGGCTAGTAAACCCTGATGAACACTCAACTACTATTGTAATTCCCTGTTGGATCTTTATAAGCTCTTGGATACATAAAACTCTTACCATAGATGTAGATAAATCCTCTCTGAAAAGGCACTCAAACTATGTCCACACTAGAGTTTCCTAGTCATAATACTAGATTACTAAACACCACCATAGCTTTGATGAGACATCTAAAAAGGCCACCTCTTGAACTACCATATGCTCTGTTGGTGTCCTGACTAGATGGAAAACCTAGGTCACCATCTCAAGCCACTCCTCAACTGCCTGTCAGTTGGGATCACCTCAGAACCTAATGGGTCTCTTCCACTGAAACTCATGAAGTGTGATTAGATTGTGCACCTAATCAGCTGGTACTATGGGTACCATGTGTTTCTCCATAGGTGGTGGTATAACTGGTACACCACCTTGGGGTAACATCTTGGTAACTAGTCCCTATGTCATCAAACCAGTATTGAGGGGATCATCCATGTGACCATGATGCTAAATCCTAGCTTGTATACATCGTAGAGTTATCCTGAAATAAAAAATATGTACAATGATCAATGTGTATATATAAAGAGATGAGTCAAGAAGGAAATAGAAATCACAACCCATTCATTTATGATTAATGTAACATTGTTTTCCTCATAACTAATGTTCGCATATACTGAGTCGAAAAGTAGTATATCATAGTCCTGGTGCATGGATAAGTAGACCGATGCACAAATACTAGAGTCCCTGTCCTGAAAGGTGAACTTGAAACACTTAACACTATTTCCAAAAACCAATCTCACAAACTTTGATCCTAAAGTATAATTGAACACATTGATATCAATCTGTCACGAAACATCCCAATGGTTCCTATGCTTCAACTCCCCAAGCCCACCTCCAATAGGCCAGGGATAACGACTAATGCCCAAAGAGAATATCACATACAAGAGAGGCCTTAGCCTAAGTACTTGTACACATGCACACATATATAAGCCTATACAATGATGAAATATAGAAACAATTGAATGACCAATCACACATACATCAAAATACCACAACAAGAGTATGAAAAGACGTAAATGAAAGTAAATAGGGCCAAATAAAATCCCACCACAAGTTCTAAAAACAATTCCAACATGAAAGTAAATGGATTTCTATCTAGATATCGGAGGAACAAAATTTAGTCTTTCTGGTCTCACTAAGCACTGTCTAGTCATGTCTCGTCAAGTACTCTATCAAAAGTTGATCGTCTACACAAGACATGATACATGTGGGAATATTCAGTGAAGGGGTGAGTATAATAATACCTAGTAAGACACCCAAAAAAATACAACAAAGGAAATATAGTTAGATCTATACTAGTATATGTATAAAGAACATATAAAAAGAATATTAATATATACTATAAAAATACACAGATTCAAAAGGTAATTCACAACCGTAGTATGGAAACATAGGATTCCAACTCAAAGATTCCACAAAGGACTCGTATGGGAGAACACAATTCCGAGTCTAATCACACTGATGAAATCTATTATAGAGGTAAACCTTAGTGGGTCTTGTTATGAGAATGTACATGCTGAAGTCTTAGCGATATGATACAATTATGAGGATCACTCTGAAGGCCATTAAGAATACCAACAACTCAATCTGGATTAACCTACTAATTATAGGATCAGTTCACATATAGTGTTGGTCATGAAGATACCAAGAAATCCACATTGAGAACAAATATGAATATAGGATCTCAGTCCAGACATCATAGAGGGATTCCAAAAACCCTATCCAAGAAGTCATACTAAAGGAATCGTTGTCCTAGGAGTAAGAGAAGATTCCATACTAACCCTCAAGGAAAGTATAATGGGAACACACCATAAAGAAACATGTAAAATACATATAGAAAAAGGGATCCAATCCATTTTTTATAAATTACATGATGTGTAGAAGGGGTAAAATGACATGTACCTTGACCCTAGGTCCTGACCGTGTAAACGACTTGTGTCTCCTGCCATGTTTATGTAGAAGAATACATTGTGTAGGATGACCATGCACTCTAATTATATATTTGTGCATAGATTAGACCATGTACCTATGCATGTGTACTATTACATGGCTTAGCCCATGTACTTTGGTCCATGACATGTCTGTGTAGGGTGGTACATGATGTGATCCAACCCATGTCCGTGTAACCACCCGAGTACACACTAAGTCACTGGGGAGAGACCACACTCTATGTGATAGGGCCACATATCATTTATTACTTAAATTTTTGAAAAACCCTTGATACTGGTAGGAGGGACCCATAAGCCGTGTAATCCCAGATTACACGTCATGTGTATTAGGATTTTTGAGAATCCCAGATTCACTGCACTCAACTTTGGATACTCCTATGTCCATCAATATAATAACTGCCTCACTAGATCATTTAAGATCAAGCCCGAATGAGTTAATCCATCACCTATTTACACATTCTGGGCATTTAATCCATTTGAAAAATGGACTCATTCTTATTTAATTTTTCCATAACAAAGAACACAAAATTGGGTATCCAAAATCATTCGATTCACCACCGATTCCATCGTCACACCACCTTTATGTCGCGTCGATCCCATATCTACAATATTGGATCATTTCACTAAGAAACTGGTTTGTAATGATCAATTCATCAAGATATGTCAAATCTCTAGCCAAATGAAGAATTCCCAAAGTGAACAAAGAATTAGGGGAGAAATGCACAACCACAAACATGAGGAATGAACCTAAGACAATGTTCATGTTGTCCTAAATCTATCTACATTAGAATAACAAAAATGAATCAAATAACAAAGTAATTATCCTGATAAAACCCTACAAAATAAACCCATCCCATATAATGATCGAATCGTGTGTCAATCTATTCGTTGATTGATACTAGTTGTTCATAGAAACTAAGAAAAAAAATATACAAACAATTAAACCAACATCCTACCTTGAGATGGATCAATCAATGATGAAGAATGAGACTTCATCATTATCATTGGGGAGATCCTGAATCCCATTTTACATCGATCCCTGATCCATAATCTAATTGTCGTTCGTCTGAGAGAAATCCTCTAAGGCTCTCTGCAATAGCTCTCCAATGATTCTATGGTTATGAGGACAAACCTATAATTTCATCACAACCATATTGTTTTAGAATTATTTAGGTCATTTCATCAACATATTAATAAAATAAGTTTACTTAATAATTTTATTTATTTTACACCTATGATATATTTTCCAGAAAAGACCCGCACTGAAAAAGGTTAAATTATGCTTAGGGTAAAACCAATTTTATTAACTCAATGATACCCTCAAATTTTTGATATGAGACCTTTTTTAGAATTTATTCCACTTTTTCAAGAAAAATACTCATGTATGCTATTTAATATATTAAATATATTTCAAATATTTATTCTAGGGACATTGTACCTCAAAGTCACATGACGTCTCAACACATTGTCTAGAAAATAATCCATACAATATCCAAAAATAATACAAGGAAAATCTAGGACATTACCTTCAATCATCATTCCAAGAATCTTGTTTAAAGCACCAAAATATTTCATTTCAAAAGTTTTGGACAACTCACACTTCAATTCTAAGATCTGTTGAATGTTATGTCCCACTAAAAGCATATCATCAACAAAAAGGAGCAGGATGATAAATAAATCATCTGAAAACATCTTATGATGACGAAAATGATCCAATTTTATTCACATGAAATAATTTTCACCCTTGAATGAATCAAATTTATGTTTCCGTTTCATTGCGGCCTATTTCAATCCCAAGATACTTAGTTTCATATTTCACACCAAGTCCTTGTTTCGATCTACCTCTAAACAAGTTGGTTTCTTCATGTAAGTATCTTCCTCCAAATAATAATGAAGGAAAACTATCTTTACATAAATTTTTTAAAAATAAAAATCATCAGTAGAAACAAAACATAAGACCATCAAATAGGTAGTATGTTTTACTAACATTGAAATATTTTTGAGAAATCCACTCCTTCTTTTTACAGAAGTCCTTTTACTACGAGCCTAGATTTATACATCTTTCTTTAATATTCTTCTTATTTCAACTAGAAAAGACCTTTATTCTCAATAACATAATTTTCTTACGGTATATACATTATCTCCCATCTATAATTGGAATACAATGAACCCATATCATCTTCCATATCTAACTTTTACATTTATTAATTATTGAGTGATTCTACTTCTTCTAAGATTTTAGTGTATTCTTAACCGTTTAAAAGTAAGTAGTGAAAGTCATGAAAAAATAATTATAATAGTAATTTTAATGTATAATACCTTTTTAATTTAATCTAAGATTCTGTTATTTATGGTATTATGTCTTTTAGTACCCTTTTTTTCAATATAGAACTTTTGGAACTCTGCTTCTCAGCACTATATCCCTTGAGAATTAAGGTATATCTTTTCCTAGAATATCTTATGGACTACTCATGCTAAAACCCCAAATTAATGGAATTAGTGAACTATAAGTGTTCCTATTCAGATCAAATTGAACCTAGCCAATTGATTCTTCATAATCAACTTTATCCTCTACTATGTTTTAGCCTTTGTATAAGACCCTCTCATATAAGAGCGTGTTTCAAGTTCTGACTATATTCTGATTATTATTATACCAGAGTTGGTAACCAAAATTATCATCTCTATATCCCATCAAGAAACAATCATGAGACTTATCCTTAAGCTTATCCATTTCTGTAAATCAATGTGAACATATGATAGACTTTTTTAAAAATTCTACATGATTAATTTCAACTAGTTTATCAGATCACCACTACTCATGACTGTCCTGACCCACTAGTGCTGACGGAATTTAGTCGACTAGGTACACTATTAAATTATTTGTTTTCCCATAAATACTTTTAAATATACCAAATTTGAGACTAATGCAACATGTATTTCCATTCAACATTATGTTCATGATTTTAGCCACACAACTTTGTTCCAATATACCAGGTATAGTTTTCTCATTCCAAATTCATTTCTTCCATTAGTAGTGTTAAAAACCCCTTCTATTGTATTCACCACTATTATTTGACCAAAGAAATTTAAGCCATAATCTTGTATACCTTTAAACTATGTATTTATATTAAGTGAAAACAAAAAACACTTATGGAGTTTTCTTCCATAAATATATCCACACTTTTTCTTATTATATCACTAATAAATGTGACAAAGTATAAAGAAAGTCCATGAGAATGAACAGGGGATGTCCCCCAAATGTTAAAATGAACAAGTACAATCTTTTAGTATCGATGTTTACATAAATATATCCCCTATTTCTTGAGAATACACCTTTCATAAGTTCTGAAATTGGGATGATCAATATTATAGACACCCTTTTCTGATAGATCATAGTAATCTCACAGGGATGACCAACCTAATAGTTCCATAACACTAGAATTATGGATTTTTTCACTATGTCCATCAAAATTTTATATAATATTTTAATTATATACAAGTTCATATCCTTTAATCCCCTTACCATAACCATTTATCCTTAGGTAACTTTCCATTCACCTTTGTGAAAGTTGTTTCATACCCTCTATCCATACAACTTCCCCATGGAAATATAATTTTTTTATAAAATAGGGATTTCTCACACTCCCTTTAACTTAAAAAAGTTATAATTTGTCCTGTGGATATTCATATATCTCTTTATAATAAATTCAAGAGCCTTAAAATACTCTATGTTTTCCTTTCCAAATATTATAGATACATAATTTTCAATGATCCCCTTATCTGATTCAGAGTAATATGAATTTCCATAATAAACCAACCATGATTACACCGAAGCATTAAAAATTAATAGATAATTTATATTTTATTATGATAAATTTAAAGAAAATGAACTTCTAAAAGCTATTATTTTTGTACTCACTCTACGGACCTTAAAATATTTTTTTATATTCCTCATCTTCCTACAATAACATATTACGGGTCTAGGTTTGGTAGATTTATTCATACTCTCATATCTACACTTATTTTCTTTCATTTGAATCATATTATTATTGGGTGACCATCCTATAACATTTATATTTAATGTATTTAATATAGTTTCTCAGGCTTCCCTCCACTTTAAATATTCATTTGTAATTATGTTCTTGACACTCTCAAACACTAAGTTATATTTTCTACTAGAATTACTAAAAATAGGAACCATAACCTCTCAACTCTATGGAATCGATGATATAAATATTTTTACCGAAGCATCATCTCTCAAACTAACTTTAACTAACTCTAGATGACACCAGGACATGTTAAAATTATTAACATGGTCTACATCTATTATTCTTACCATAAATCTCATGTCGAATGACTTATGAATCATAAAAGTGACAATGAGCCCATCCAAAAGACCCAGGATCGAATATGGGTAGGGAAAGTTTTTTGGATTACTATAGTAGTACTGTAGCAGGACGCTGTAATAGTACTATACTAGTGGTGAAACTATAGAAGCGGTGACACTGTAGTGTTGGAGGTAATGTAGCAGGAACTATAATAGAAATAATACTGTAGTAGGTACTATAGTAGCGCATGTATTGTAGAAGTACTTTTTACCAAAGAGTCCATTGGGCAAAAAAATGGGGTTTTAGGCCTTGTAAATAGGATTTCATACCCCCAGGACTTTGGGATATGTAATGGGTCCCCCTATACCCAATAAAAAAGTGGTATTTTATTTAATAATAAAATTGAGGCTTTTCCCCCAAACTTTAAAAAATCCTATGAATCATAAAAACATTGTTTAAACCTTTCAACTTTTCATACATGTCTATTAGGGATATTATTAATTATTGTGTTGTTTTTTTCATATGAAAATTTACAACAACATTCCTTGTGAATTTCATATGAATCAATATGATTACCTTTATATTTAGTTATTCCCATTTTTATTTCTTGATATTCTTTAGTTTTACTCTAGTTGACATAACATCTAGGTTTTCTTGGATGAGATAATATTATATCTATATATTACATATGCCACATTCATTTTTATCAAACTTATCAACCCTGAGATTTCCTTATTATGAGGTTATCACATCAATATAGTAAATTTCACTAAATCAAATAATGTTAAGGAACAAATAAATGAAGATAAATTAGTGTTTCATGTTTTAAACCAAGATCTAATAACAATTTTTGGGGAGAAGGGGAAAACCAATAGGTGAAAATTATAAAATCCCTATATGTTAAATCACAAAAACCGGGATCTTGATTCCATTAGATATTTTGCATCCCGATGTCCCAAGTCATGAACATTCAAAGCCTCAGAGACTAGGATCTGAATAACTTATAAATCTTGAATGCATCTGAAATAACTATGCATAAAGTCATCCGAAAAACACATACATAAGAATAAAAACAAGAAAAAAATTATAAAGTAAAAAACACTTTAGATTTATGTGTTTCTGAATTTCATTATACATCCATGGGAGAACATTGAAAAATTATTCTTTATATGGAAGTAGAAATATGAAAAATGGTGTCTTGTAAACCACATGGATCACTCTTATAAAGTAATCAGATTATACATCAGTAGGTGGTCCCACCCCATATATATAGGGGTCCATTAATCCGACTGAATAGACCACTTACTTTCACAGGCCACCATTTATTTGAAATAGTCAACATTGATATCCTATATAGATAATGAACTATACTGGATCAAATCAATATAATGAAAAATTCACCATATTTCAAATGATTTACATCTTCAAGGGACCCACCTTTCACTAAATTGACAAACCCATTAAAACTTCATCCTAATCAACCTACCACTACTGAAGTCTCAAAACCACTACCTCCTTTTGGTGAACTGAATCTGAATCCTTGAAGAGGATTCAAAATAATAACCTTAGTACAAGAATAAACCACATAGAACAAAAAATTTAGTCATATTTTATGATAGGTTATAGAATATACAATTAAAATTGAAATATTTATTTCCCAAAATCAATTTAAGAATCTAATAGAATAGTAAGGATACGATACCACTGCATGGTTTTTAAAGGATTTAACAGCACTTTCTAGACACAACATATGTGATTAAATAAATAAAAATCATTATTTTCAAACTAGATAAATGAAACCACAAATAAATTGTAAATGAATAAATTGTGAATGTATACCTTACAACATTTCTAACACTACACCATCTTTAAATGATATTTATGATCATCACCAAGGGAAAATAATATGATGTAACTCCAATTAAGGCATCCATCTGTTAATGAATAAGTACATATTCAGGTGGGGTTCCTCTTCTCACTATGAAATTATAGGACCTCATAGTGAAAAGGTGGAAGAATAAAGAGAGAATCATGTATGAGAGTGTATCAAATGAGTCTTGGATATAATTTAATACCCCATCAAATCGTAGTAGGCCCATTTTAAATTTACTTCAAGGATGATCCATTAGTGTGCTTAGATTTACTCATGACTTATAACATGTGAGTAAATTCCTCATCTAGTTTATTAAACCCCTATATGAATGCATCTACTCTCATGAGTTTAATATTATGAAATAGTTATTAATGATAGTCCACATGGAGGATATTCTCAAATAATAAATATTATCATTTTCCACCCATCAATCATTTTTTTAGAGTGTATCATGTCATATGATAACCCAATAATGTTATAGTACAATTCAAACATTATAACTGGATAGTGGTAAAAGAATAAAAATATTTATGATATACCAATCATACAATATGACTTAGCCGATTTCATTGCATGTCAAATTTCTTTAGGGATTATCTTCTTCAAATATGGGTCAAATGAACATGGAATATACATAAGCATATAAAATCATTTTTATCTCAAGTGTAACAACCCCAAATCTAGTAAACCAGAGGTAGTGGTTACTTTATTAAATTTAAATGGATACAAGGGTAATAATTTTGAAGGTCCAATCAGTTTAGTAGTCTTGGAGAACCAAATAAATATATGATTTCCATTTTATATTTGGAATAGAATATAAAACATAATAATGGAAAACATTCAGTTTCCTTGAAATCATTCAAATATTTTTTCTTCAAATCCTAGAAAAATGAAAAAAATAAGGGTGATCTCTAATGTTCAACAAGGGATATGTACAATGGAATATATCATGAGTAAATAATGAATAATCAATATGACAAGGTAAATAATTGAAAACACATTCCATTTAATCAATAACATTGGAAAAAATGTATCCATGGATAATATCAATAAAATGTTCTCATTTTTAATAATTACTAGATTATTAATGATGAAAATTATTAATATTATACATCATGGTCTCAAACATCACGAAATATATACCATGAAGACCTTATTCTAATATCATTTATGACCATGGGTAAAGAGTAATTTAATTTGAAAAAAATTATTTGTCTCATGAGACCTGTCTATGCATTGAGGGTATATATAATTTTGGGGCCCACACATCACTACATTTCCATGTAATTCCTAATATATTTAATGATTGATTTAATTCATGAACAATATTCCTTATCTATAAATGTCTGTATTGAGTAAATAATACAAAATATCAATATTTTCCTAGTCAATCAAATAACATTAAAAGTAAAACATTTAATATTGAAATGATATATAGTTTAAGAAATAAGTTTATCCATGATAATGAAAATAGATATTTAATGTAAATTTAATTTATAGTGATCATAATAAAGTTAATATTTCAATAGAAAATTAATGACCACAAAATTAATAATATATAAGAGATGGCCATCTGTTCATTGGAAAAATAGGATTGTAATAAAATCATGTCATCTAGAATAATAATGGGAATATAATTGAAATATTAAAATAATATTTCATAAAATATTTTTCTTTGTAAAACCATTACAAAAGATTATATTAAGATAAATTTTATAAAATAGTTACAGTGATGGGGAAGTCCATTATTATCACATTCATTAAAAAAATACTCCCATTGACTTTTAGTAAAGAAAGTAAAAAACATCCATTTTGGAAATAATTAGAAATATTCAGTTAAAAACCATTTCAAAAGTACTATATAACATAAAATATCCTTAAAAAATCATTTGATTAAATTAATGTATATTTTCAATACAATTTTAAAAAACATGAACATGGAAGACAAATATATCCAATTAAAGAAGAAATAAAATCTATTTTTCTTTTAAATTTTTTTTATTTCTTTATTAAAGTACCAAAGAGAAGAAAATTTTGAATAAAATATAGAAATTACTTAAATATACAGTGTATAATAAAATTACTTGATCTTATGAAGGATAAATGATAATATTCCGTTAATGAAAATAAAATCAATCCCAAAATAAAGCGAGATTGTAAAATAAATTCATACATATTAAGTAACTTTTAAATTATGAAACCTTTAAAGAATAAACTTTAATTGAATAAATAATCATAATTAATAAATATTTATTAATTTTTAATACATTAAAGGATTATTATATACACCACATAAAAGTGAATAGGTGTATAACATCAAATATGTCTTAATAGAATGCAAACTAAGATTGAAATCTCTTACCCCACGCTTCCTTTTAGTTCAACGTGTATTAAACTCATGTATAATTGTTTTATGCATATTATTAATTTATATAATAAACATATTCATATTTATGAAATCATATATAATCCTATTATAATATCTTACCACCCTTTTATTAGTAATATTTCATTATTACTATTTTTTTGGTTGTTAACTACTTCGTTTTCTCATGCGTGTTTTGTCATGGAAGTTCTGGTTATTTTTCATAGGATAGAGATAAATCATCCCCAGAATGATATAAATGTTATCAATATAATATTTTTTCATTATATACCTTTTATGAATCATTAATGAATGTTGGCCATGGAAAATGAATCACATCACTTTGTGGAGATGGTAGGTTGTACGTATGAATGAGCGACAATATCATTCCATTAATGGATGAATGGATAAGTATTATATAATTAATATCATCTTATATTTATCATATATATTCATTATTTCTATCATTATGTCTATCCATGTGAGTCGGTTATGGAAAACAATTACAATGGTTCGTGAGGCTGTAGTTCACCGTAAACACGAGCGATGGATTTGTTTCCCATTTGATGGAGGAGGAGATAGATAAATATTATTAAATAAACACAATAAGATCTAATTATATGGGATAATTTTTTTCAATTTTAATTTTTAATACATAATTTAAGGTGATAAAAGAATAAGTAAAAAAGAAAAAGCTCAATGAGAAAGATTGCCTTAACTTAGAGAAACCTTTTTTTGGATCTCTTATTAAGGACCCAAGTATTGGTAAATTTTGGAAGAAAGAACATATGTAATGTGTATAATAATTTTGTGTAGATATTTTTTTAGGTTTTTGTTGAGCTAAATGTCTTGATATGTGTGAATAAGTGAGGGGAGGTGGTGCCCTTTAATAATTGAGGAGTATTAGCATTTTTATAAATACCCATAACTATTCAATAATGGGAAGTCACTCTCAAACCAAGTAACTAAAAAATTGATAAATAATAGGGTAAACTGAATATTAGTTCATTAAACACCTCCACCAATAATAATAAACATTTTTTAAATATTTTATTTCCTTTACCTCCATGGTTACTCACTTTTACCATTTTAGTTTTCACCACAGTAACTAGTTTTTAACCTAAGAAATTTATCCATTAAACCTAAAATAAAAATAAAATTATTAGATAAATTGGACCTAATTTTATAAATATTAAATAAAATTTATCAAATAAAATTTTTATGTGTGTGGAAAATTAATTTTAACATAAGTACATGTAACACGCAAAACCTTGTTTTAACCTTAACTGTGGTAAATAATTTTTATTGTTTTTACTATTCATTATGAAAAAAAATTATGTTAACCTTATTACATAATATTAATTATTATGACATAAAATATTTAATCCATTTTACCAAATTAAAAAAAGTTTTAAAATTTAGTTTAAAAATAAACTCACAAATTGTGTCGAAAAATGGATTTTCAAGAAATGGATTTTTCAAGCATAAGATGATCTTATATTAACTGTATGACTGATAATAATTATTATATGGATTTAAATTCATATATTTAGATATATAATATATATATTTAATTTAAATCACTCATAATTAAATATTATTTTAATTATTAAAATGGGAAGGCATTATGACTTTTTAAAAATTTGTTTTCCGAAAAATATCTATTTTACCTATAAATGATCTAGTTTTATTTATATATAATTGATAGTAAATGAATTTTTAATTAAACATATTATAATAAATTATGATATATAAAATGAAGAATATTAAGATACTACATTTTTAATTTATTCATAAAATATTTTTTTTAAGGGAAAATTTAAAAAAATCATTCTAAAATTATTTTGATGAAGTAAGTTCTGAATTGGTAATCATCTTATGAAATATTAAAATGTGATATATATTATAATTTTAATTAAATATATTTTTAATTACTATAATTGAGGCTCAGGTGTGACATTTTTTCCTCCTATAAAAATTTTATCCTCAAAATTTTCATGGATATTACTTTCTAAAAAAATGAGGGTAGTTATTCTTCATAACATCCTCAGGATCTGATGTTGCATCCTTAATTTTATGATTTATCCAAATTAGTTTTACCAATAGATTAATTCAATTCATCAATAATTTTATCCAGTGTCAAAAATCTGGATGGGGTCTTTTTAGTAATATAGATCGAGTTCCAATTATATTTCCTAAAAGTTTAGAACATGCATTGGGTCTTCCATGTACTTCCTTAATAATGATACATAGAACAAATCATGTACACCAGAAAGGATTAGTGTAATTTCAAATATATAAGCCACAAATTCAATTCTTTCCATAATTTCAGATTTTCCAATGTACCTGAGTCTTAGTTTTACTTTCTTAATGAACCTTATAACACTCTTCTATAGAGACACTTTCAATAAAATGTGATCTCCCATTTAAATTTTAAATATTTCTTTTAGTTATCATAATAACCCTTTTTATTACTTTGAGATAATTTAATATGAGTGTGAATACCCTTTACCATTATTGTTGTCTCCTCAATAAGTTCTAGGCCTATAAGTTCCTTTCACGAACTTAATCCCAACAAGTTGGAGTATGATATATCTTTACATACAAATCTTTATAAGACATCATTAAAATACTTGAATGGAAACTATTATTGTAACAACACTATACTGAAGGTAAATACTGATCTCACATTCCTTGAAAGTCAACTTAGAATGATCTCAACATGTCTCCCAATGTTTTAATTGTCCTTTTGAATTGTCCATAAATTTAGAGATAACAAGTAGTGCTCAAATGTAGATTAGTATCAAGAGACTTTTGAAGAATATTCCATAATTTTGATGTAAAACATGAATCATGATTAGACACAACTAAAATAGGCATTCCATCAAGTCTTATCACTTTAATAATATAGTACCTTACGATGTGCTAAAGAGGTCAATATTCTATTTTAGAAAAGAAATTTGAATATTTGGTAAGGTTATCAACAATTAACCATATTAAATTATTCCTTCTAGGAGTATTGGGTAACCTATAACCAATTATATAGTAATTCCATCCCATTTCGACATAGGAATTGGTAGAGTTTTCATGAATTCTCTATGATGTTGTCTCTCTGCCTTCAGCTATTTACAAACAAAGAATCTTGATATGCAATTATCAATTTATTACTTCATGATATCCCACCAAAACATTTTCCCTCAAATACATATACATCTTGGTTCTACCAAGGTGTATAGAGAAACTTAATAAATGAGCATCATCCAACAATTCACATTTTAGATCAAGTATAGATGAAACACATATTCTCTTTCCAAATTTTAGAATTATATCTTAAAAAAACTCTTCTAGTTTCCCATAATTCAATTCATTAATGTTCTTATGAAAATTACAATCATCATATTGGGAACATTTTATCTTTTCCAATAAATATGGTTTCACAATAAATTAAAAAAGGATTGATTTCTCCCCTCCTTTAATAATTATCATATCCATATTTACTAGATCCATTAACATAGGATCTATTTCAATCCTCATTTTGTCTAGTGATCTATGATCATTATTTATCAAAGCATCCACTACCTTATTTTCCTTCCCCGGGTGGCAGTGTATCCAAAAATCATAATCCTTGAGTATTTTGAACCGTTACCTTAACCTCATATTGATATGTTTTTATGAAATGATGTAATTTAGGCTCTTATGGTCTGTGTATATATCACATATTTTTACCATAGAGATAATGCTTCCATATATTATTAGCAAATATTACTACTACCAACTCGAGATAATGGGATGGATAGTTCTGTTCATGAGTCTTTAAATACCTTAATGCATATGAAATAAATTTATCATTTTTTATAATGGAAAACCAACTCCCTTCTTTGAGGCATCACTATAAATCAAAGATCCATCATTTCCTTATAGAAGGCTCAAAATTGGAGCATTTTTCAATATACTATTCCATTATTTAAAACATTATTCACATTCGTTTATCTATATGAAAATATCTCCTTTACATGTAAGCTTAGTTAACAGGTTATCAAATTGAGAAAAATTCATAACGAATCACTGATACTAGCTTGAAAATCCAATGAAACTACATAACTCTATTATGTTCATTGGTTTAGGATATTCTTTGACTACATCATTATTCATAGGATCAACTGACATTCCATCATTAGAGATAATATGTCTAAGAAAAGTAACATTTTTAAATCCAGAATTCTAACTTTTTACATTTATCATATAATTATTTTTTAAGAGTATTAATAAGGATACAAAAGTGATTGTCATGGTCTTTATAGAACATATAATAAACTAATATATCATCAATGAATATCATAATGAAAATTTAATGATATTACTTGAATACACTATTCATTAGATATATAAACACATATGGTTCATTAGTTAATACAAATGGAATTACTGTAAAATCATAATGTTCATACATCATTTGGAATACTGTCTTCAGAATTTCATCCTTCTTTACTCATAATCGATGATACCCAGAGTGAAGGTCAATCTTTGAAAAATATTGAGCTCCATGAATTTGATCACATAGGTCATCAATGTGAGAAAGATGATTCATTTTCTTTATCATAACTACATTGATTTCCTTAAATTCAATGCTCAACCTCATGGATCCATCTTCTTAATCAACAAAAATAACAAGGGTTCCCCAAGGTGAAACACTAGTGTGAATAAATACCTTATCAAAAAACTCCACTAATTGTTACTTCAACTCCAATAACTCCACAGTGTCCATTCTATAGGGAGTATTTGATATAGGTATTTCACGAGGGATTAAATCAATGGAAAACTTTTCATCACACTATAATGGATTTCCAAGTAATTCCTTAGAAAATACATTGATGTATTATTGTATAATAGAAACATACTCAATTTTAAAATTAATTTTTTTATGAATAGATTGGGTTTTCTATTCTTTTCCAATAATATCATTTAGAAGAGCTACTATGGGTGGATATAGACATGACTCAAATGATGAGATCCCCTCTCTAAATATAAATAATTCCACAGCTTCATCATGACTCATAATTTCCTTCTACTTATAATTAATTCTTGAATCATTTTTTGAGATCCAATACATACCAATTATTATATAAAAGTCAACTATATTTTTGATAATAATGGTAGAAAATAGTGTGGATTTATGTGTCATAATGGTAACTTCCAGACACGTCATTATCTTAGTTAAATTTCCACTAAGAGTTTTGAATGAAAACTCCCTTCTTAAGGTGTTGGTAAAATTTATAAATTTCTTAACAAACATAGAATATAAAAAAGATTATGAATTCAAAAAATAAAATAAATTATTTGATAAATTCTATCTTATGATTAAATTAACTTCCACAACATCATTGGGTACTTCCACCTCAGCTGTAGTGATATCATAATTGTGGAATTCTCTCCTCGACCTCTTCTCTGCTATGTTCCATTGATGCTTGGGTAATTGGAGTGAATAATTCCCAATTTTTATACAATTTTATTATTGTACATTATTTATTTTTCTTCCCCTTTAATTCATTAGCTACAGGACCCTTATCACCACACTTGTAGAAAAATCCCATGTGCTTCAAAAATTTTCTAGGATATTTATTCCCACAATTTTGGTATGATGTAAATTAATTCATTTCTTATTTTTCTTTGATGAGTTCATTTTTTCATGGTTTTTAACAGATCTATTCTTCTATTTTTCCTATTTAATATATATGATCATGAAAATTCTATCCCTATTTTTATGGAACAAAAAACTATTTCATCATATGAATAAAAAATTTTAGAAATCAGTTCCCTTTAGAGACTTGGCTTAAGATCTTAAAATAAATCATCAATATTGAATGATCTATTTCATATGTAATCTGTAGCATACCAAGAAAGTATTTTAAATGCAGAATCATAATCCACAAAAATTTCTTCCTCCTTTTTCTCTAATAAGATTAACATTCTCTTCATTTCAATTTGTTTCTCATGAGGGAAACATTTGATGAAGCATGTTTCTTTAAAATATATCCATTCCATGTGCTCTATTTTATATTACTCCTTAGTTTTATGGATCAATGACCACTATTGATCAACATAACCATTGAAAAAATATACTACCATTATAACATTTTCCTTTTCATTACATCCCATGTTCAGGAATATCTTTTCAAGGGACTTAATCCATTGCTCACATACCACTGGATTAGTAGTCCCACTAAATTATTGGGGATTATTTCACATGAAGTGAACCAAAATCGAATAATGATACTATAGAACAATAGGTTTCTCTATTTGGGAAATTTTATTTTTAAAAAACTAATTATGATGCCCTAATATAGGCATGATCTGATCACTTATAATACTAGTAGTATTGGATTTCTCAGCAGGGAAAATTTATACATTGACCATGAGTGATCATCCCATTTTTTATTATAATAACCATTTCTAAATAATGTTATATAATGGATTAGATCATAAAATTAAAATCTTAAATCATAAAATATAAGTCCGAATCTAGTGTAACACATAACATAAATTAAAAATTTATGCATTTTAAATCATAGAATCTCAAACTTGGGTTTTTTGGGAATATTGTTTTGATGGAAAAGTTATGTCTAGAAACCTTTATTTAATGAATGAAATGGATATGAAATGGATAAATGGATAAATGAGTATTGATAATTCTATATTTTTTTTGAAATGGATATTATGTGATTAAATAAGTTTATGTTGAGTTCACCATTTTTTGTTTCAATGGAAAATGGGATGATCTGGCACCCTTATTTAGGAGAATTCATTTTCTCCCGATGATTGATTTGGGGAGGGGGGTGATTTGGTTGCACAATCATTAACATCAGGTCACCACTATCATTCTTAACAGAAACTCACAATGATTCCCACATCCATAACTGGGTACAAACCTTCGTTCCAAACGTAGGTGGTCAGTTGGGGTTTTAGACCTAATGAGGCTTAGGAATTCACATTGGTCGAGAGGATGGGAGGATGGGATTATCGAATCCTTTTGGGGAGAATTGTTTCGTATTATAGTAATCTCTTATAGATTTAATATATGTTCATAAATCTCTTTATAATCTCAATACATGAGATATTACCCTAATAGAATGATCATGGTATAATCCCTTTTATGTGCAAAAGAAGGGGATCTTATAAGTGAATCCACATGTATGTATCTATGGTTCTTCATCCATTTCACTATAATGAGTATATAATTATATGAGGAATCCCCATAACCATCAAATTCATAATTTTATTCCATACAAAGAGGTGGTTAATAATATGAGGAGTTGATTTATCTATTATCAGGCGTCCTATGCATCCTATTTATAGAAGGAATCAAAATCCATGTAGTTTGTTAAAACCGATGTAGTTTAATATCATATGAAAGGGAACTATGTGCAGGCACTTAGGAACTGGGTATTCAAGATGAAGTCTTAAGGATACATCCTACACATCCTAATTATAGTAGTAATCAAAGTTATCATAGTTTTTTACACCCTTGGGACTAACCCCAAGGTAGATGGCCTTATATGATGTAATCATATAACCCCACTCATCAGGTCTTATACATTGAGGTTACCCTGGATGTTAGAGATTCATGATGTGAATTTTATGACCATTATGATTCCCTAAGACCACATGATCCATGTTAGGTGTGAGAAATAACGGATAAAAATTAATCAGTCTCACTGCATATAGATTCAAGACTTATGTACTGGGGAAAACCTTTGGAAATTTGATATGGAGCTCAAACCTTGGAAATATGTCGTAAATATCCTGGTTATTTTAGGAATCAGAGTCATCATAGTTTAGTTGATTTCTCAGTTTTCTGATGGATGAGGTAAAATGATCAGCCCATGGGAATGATTGGGTCCCGATGGTTGAAATGTTAGATACATGGGGGAACATACACTAAAGTGGATTCCAATTTGATCTCAGGCTGTAAGAAGGCACCCTACATATCCTGGTTATTGTAGGAGTCAGAGTTATCCTAATTCAATTTCTTAAGGATTACTCACTAATGTTTCCCTTATATGCAAGACATGTTGTATTATGCCGCTAATATGAGATTACACACTAAGTTTTACCTTGTATGTGGGACATATCGTATTATTCCATTTCTTGGGGATTACAGAATATCATTCACTTTTATGTGGGACATATAATATTATGATGGTGGTTGGTGAGACATATCATATTATTCCATTGGTCGGGGCTTACACACTGAGGTTTCCCTTGTATGTAAGATATATCATATTATATTACTGGATGGGTCTTACACATTGATGTTATACTTGTATGTAGGACATATAATATTATATTGTTGGTTGGAACTTACAAATTATGTTTCCCTGTCCTTGATATAGGCTTATGACATCAATGATATGATCAATGAAACTCCCTATGCCCACATGATCTATGCTCGGTGTGAGGAACAAGGTATATAATATGATCAATCTCACTACTTATGGATGTGGGACATACACACTAGGAAAACCCTTTGGGTGTTTGATATAGGGATCAGATCATGGAAAGGAATCCTTCATATCTTAATTATTACATGATTTAGAGTTATAGTAGTTCATTTGGCTAGGGCTTACACACTAATGATTCCCTTATATGCGGAACAGATCATACAGTGTCACTAGTTGGGGCTTATAAAATGTAGTTACAATATCCTTGATAGAGTATTATTATGTGAATTATATGATCATTGTAACTCCCTAATCCCACGTGAGCTATGATTAGTGTGAGAAACAAGGGATAGAAAATGATCAGTCTCGTTCCTTATGGAAATGATACTTATGCATCAGGACAACACTTTGGATGTTTGATATGGGGATATGACCTTGAAAAGGCGTCTTATGTATCCTGGTTATTGCATGAATCAGATTTATAGTAGTTCAGTTAGTTATGGCTTACACATTGACTCTTTTTTTATATGGGGTATATATCATACTATACTGAAGTTAGGGGCTTAAACACTGAGTTTTCCCTTATTACCAGGGCTTACACACTGGGGAAATTTTTTTTATCAAGTCCTAGGATTCCTTCTTGATCTAGACTACTTGTATACCTGACATATGTTTATTGTCTGCTAGACATGTCTTGATTGTTTGCTTGACATGCATGAGGATGTCTACCTGATATGTCTAAAAACAATTTCTTGATCCAGTTGACTTATATGAGGTACATCACATAACTTGGGTGGAATTTCTAAAGGTTGTAGCATGATCAAGGTTGAAATTTCTAAAGGAAATCACAAGACCTGACCAGCTTGGCTTGAAAGCCACCACATTATCTTGGAAGAAATGCTTAGAGGGATCATCATGATCTAGATTAATTTCCATGGTGTCATCATGAAAGTCATCTTACACTCTTGGAGGGAATTTCAAGAGTCAATGAGACATGTTTGGAGGGTGATTCATGATCAAGGATGACATGTATGGGTTTTCATCATAAAAGGATGATGACATGTCTGGGGGATGTCATAATAGCCAGCTAATATACACAGAGGGCATTATAGGGTTTGGCTAGCTTGTCCAGATGTCATCAAAAATCTAGTTTACATGCCCCTGGTGTTATGGTGAGACTTATATGACATGTACTAATGCCACCAAATGATTTGGTTGGCATGTATAGAGGACATTTTGAGGCCTTCAGACTTTAGTGGAATGCCTAAGGGTAAACATGTGACTTTCTCTAACATGTCTAGGGGACTTCACAAGATCCAAAAAGTATGAAAAAGAAGAATTTTATGACTTGGGTGACATTTCATGGTGCTATCATGTGTCCTGGGTGGTTCACACGAAGCACATAAGAACCAGTGTATATGTTCTTCACATAAGTATCCCAGATTTTAGTCTTTATTCTAGCCTTTTATTGAATATTCCTTAGATTTGTCCAGTGTTAGCTTGTTTTCAATCTCACATGATTTATTAGATATGAAAGATATTTTATGCATGACCAGCCATAAGTCCTTTGTGTGATGCATGAGTGACCACTCAAGGTGCCTATGCCTGCTGCATGATCGCTCGGGTTTTTCAGTGGATATTTACCTAACAGAAAATTTTCCCGGTTGTGAGATCATACATTCTAATAAATTCACTACCGATTCAAGGTTCTGATGATTGTTCATCTATGTAGGGATGCATTTTTTTGATTCTATGGTGGGGGATTTATAAACCTCACCACTATTGTTACTCATTGTTTTTCATGACACGTATTGCAAAAATCCATCTTAGAGTCGGTGGAGGGATTTGGAGTCATGCATCATTAGGAGGTCTTGCTATAGGTTATTCTGGGGGTGTCACATGATTTTCAGCTACTGCCAGACCATCCCATAAATTCCCCATTTGTTTGATTATAGTAAATTCAATGGGTCTTGATCAATCATACAGTTATGCCAAGGGACTTTCATAATGTCATACCGACATGTCAAAGGGTGTTCACGAGATCAAGGTTCCTTTTGAAAGGCCTTCACATGACCTTAGGCAACATTCCAGAGACCTTTTTTTGAGACAAGGATTTCCTTACATGGGGACATTGGGAGATTAATTCACCACATTGAGGGGTGTTTTGAGTCCATTCTATAGATATCCTAGTCCTGTTGTGTGAGTTTTACAACCACATGAGGCTCCCATCATTCCCCTCTTTATTTACTTAATTATTTTACAAGGGTTTGGGATCTCATGAGGTTGTATGAGTTTTGTTGAAGACAATCACTCTCCCCAATGGTAATTCATCATGTGAAATTTATGACTGCCAGATGATCCTACCTTTTAGATATTTCCTCCTATTTTTGAAGGATTGTTGGGAGGTTTGTAAGGTATCTACTAGTGGACAAGTCATGTGACCAAGGGGATATTTATCCATTTATTTCTATATGATCAATGAGTTATGAATTTTCAAGAACAATAAGTCTTTGTTAAATGGGTTTCATTGGAAATTTTGAGGGATAATCGATCACATGTTTTTTAGCTATTCACATGATCGGTGTGACCATGGAAACCTTTATCTTAATTTTATTTGTGGGAAAATAATACCCATATTTAGGTAATTATTCCTTTTTTTATAATTCTCATTTTTAGAGTGAACCCCCCCCGCTTGAATTAGATTCATTTTTAATGAAATGAATCTAATTATAAGGTAAAAATAGATCAATTTTTCACATATTTGAACTTTTGGAAGACATTGATATTGAGCCTCATGAGGGGATTTTTCGAGAGTGTGTTGAATGAGGAATTACAGGTATTATCAAGAGGAGACTCATGACCAAGAGTGATTAGCTTTAAATTTATGTTTTATGGATCATAAATGGTTCCCATGATTGGTATAATATGAAGTAAACATTAATATCTTGATCTGAATTTTTAAATCATAACATATTATTCTCAGGAAATTCTCATGAATTCCCTCTAACATGAGAATCCCCACTAATTTATCTGATCCAATTATCTTTAGATTACCTGATCCAAAAAAGGATAATTTGGGTAAAATATGTCCTTGGGGGAGAGTTCTCTTTCTTTTCCTAAATCTGATATTCTTGGAAAGCGTAACTTGATTTTTTCTAAGGACATACTGTGGGATGTATGATATTTTCCATTCTTTCAGAATAAATAATTGTTGTGCTATAGTTTTAGAGTCCTTTATCTCAGAAATTCTATATCTATAGTTTAGTGTCTTTTAGCTCAAACATTATATCGCTATAGTTTAGGGTTATTTTGACCAGAAATTTTATCACTGTAGTTTAAGTTCTTTTATCTTGAAACTTATATCACTGTAGTTTAGGGTGTTTTAGCTTTGGCCTTATATCACTATAGTTTAAGGTCTCTTATCTCAGACCTTTGGATTCCATGAAATTTAAATTCTTACAGTGAGGAATTGATTGATGTTCATGAAGTATGGTTAAAACATGCCAGTAATGACTCAAAGAACACTAGTATGTTGGGTTCTTCCACAGTGTTTTTGAGGCTCATGATGATTAGAGATCCTTTCTTGTAAGGAGGAGATTCCACTAGTTGGTAGGTCAAAACCCTAATTCATCGGTAGGATTGTCAAACAGAGGTGTCTCGACTATTTTCAAAGGGTCATGAAAGATTTATGGGGGTAATATTGGTTGAGGGATAAATAATTGGGAAGATAGGCCCATATGGATAGTTATAATATTGGTGATATAAATCATATTATTAGGAGATTTGATCAATGAATCATGGAATATGGAATACATACCATGATGACCCAAGATACTCTAAGGATTGGAGTTCTTTCATGGTGTCGTTAGGGCTTATGAGGATTAGACCTACTTTCTTATAAGGAGGGGATGCCTATGGTTGGTAGTTTCAACCCCTTTATGAATCAATAGCATGTCCAAACAGAGGTATCCCCACTCTTTTCCATGGTCCATGGAAGATTTTTGAAGACTCAATAATTTTACCAATGAAGTTGGGTATGAAGGAAAAGCTATCCCAGAAAGTTTCTAGAACCATAGGGAAATTTATCTCTTAACTTGTGAAACTCTAGCCCTACCCCATATGGTTTTGAATCATGGGTTGTGGTCCATCAAAAGTCTCAATAATGGTATGTTTAATTACTTCCTTGAGAAAGGGTAAGAAACACATTGACATAGTGTCATGGATGTAAAATACTTCGTGAATAGTTTGGTTGTGGGGATTGTAAATCATGGTCTAGTAATTTCTAAGTTAACTGGAAATGGTAATTGGTGGGTACATGTCAACCATTGAAGATGGTACAAGCATCTACTATTCCGCGAGGTCAAGATGATAACTCATTGATTTAATTGGGCCCTTCCTAGGATCTGATGGTCTATTCGGAAGTGAAATTCCATATTAAAAGTATACTATGGGAATGTTGTGTGAGCCCGAACATCAAATGAATACAGATGGTTTATGGAAAGTGTAATATTCAAGGAGGGTTCAGGAACCCTAAAAGTTGTGTCACCATCTAATGAACACGTTCTCATAGTAAAGAGATGTGAAAAAACCATTACTCTAACTTTTTCTTAGATCAAGGGGTCTAACTAGTACATCTTGTCTTTTAATAGGGCTATAGAGTTGGTCCTATGAGATTTATGAATTATTTATTTATGACTTATTTTTTATAAACCCTAGAGATTAAGAGTTTAGAAATCAAAGACTTGAATTTTTTTCAATCCACCCTTTTTTGGTTTTCGGCCTTCCAAGTTTTGTGTCTCTTTTGTTGTAGTTTAAAGTCTTGTGATTTGGACCACCATAGGCTAGAGTTCAAGGTCATACAACCTTGAAAAAAGCGAAATTAGTTTAAGGTCATGATACACATGGATCTAAAATGATGGATATGATATAATAGATCCCAATTAGGATACCTATGGTTAAGATCACTCCAATAACATTTTGAATAGGAGATGAAAATATTCTAAACCATATCTCGATGTTCTTAGGTCATGAGTAATGATATGGGACAATCATACTGAGGATGGCCCAAAACACCCTTAGGTACTTAGTTTACCATGATGATGTCAGGCTCACAAGGATTATAAATCCCTTCTTAAAAATCCAAGATTTCTCCGATTGTTTGGTCTAAGCCGTTTATTCATTGATATCATGATCAAATAGAGAGATCTATTTTTATTTCCAAGGTCCGCGAAAGGTTTGCGGTAATCCTTGGTGCTCAAGACATGAAGTGTTAATTATGGATTGAGGTTCTTAATAGATGATGAAATAACCCCATACTCTGGTTAACTAGGTTCATTCCCTTGTGTTCCTTTGATATGGAATGGTGATGGATGATGGACTGCATAGTTTACTGTCATGTGGAAGGGACATATTTTTCGTGTAGTTTTAATTTCATGTGATTAGGATATTTTCTGTGTAGTTTAACATCATACTATAAGGTAATATTTGTTTCCTTATATTTCAACATCGTGTGGTAAAGATGTTTGAATCGACATGAAAATTTTGCGGGACTTATTGTGTACACAAGAAAGTTGTACATAGATCTTATTCATACATAAGAAAAATGATATTTTATGAATCAACCCTAATGATGTTGGGGGTGAATTTTTTTCATCGGTTGTTGTAGATGGACCCATGATTGGAGATCTAGGAATCACTATGTATCCTGTGATGGAAGGAATCAAGCCACACATAGTTCTTGAGTGGTCATGTAGTTGTAGTGTCATGTGGTAAGGATGTGGGTTTCTCAATGAGAAATGGGAATACCACGGCTAGGCCCATGAAAATAATTCTACGAATTACTATGTATCCAATGGTAATAGAAATCAAGGAACACATATTTCTTAAGATATATCCCTACACAGGTCTGACCCGTATGCACGGAGGCGGAATTTATATATATATTTGTCGTGACTGGGCCCAGATTTGGAGATCTTGGTATCACTACAGATCCCATGATGACATGAATCAAGTCACACATGGTTCTTAAATGGGAAATGCTCTATGAATTTCTAACCCATACATAGAGGTGGGAATTGTTTTCTTTGACAGTTATAGATGAACCTAGGATTAGATATCCAAGAATAAATGTATATACTGTGATAAAAAGAATCGATCATAAGTAGTTCTTGAATGAAGGTGTGGTGAGAAGTCAACACCAAGGGTGGTGGACCTATCGAGCGAGGTGCATAGGAATGCACAGTTTTATGTCATTCAAGGGATATCAACGATGCAGTTTAAGGTCATGCAGTGAGGACTCATGGTATTCCTTTTAAGTTAACGTACTTAGGACCTAGATGAACCTATCATGATCTATCATGGATTTTTTATGAATGGAATCCCTTACTAAAATTACTAATATCATGTGATCCATGCTCGGTGTGAGAAACAGGGAATGTCAAGGGTTATTCTTACCACACAGAGGAAATTAAGGACAGGGAAGGGGAATTTCATATCATGTGGTGGATATACCAAGATATAAGCTCAATTCATCCCTATGGATCTCAATGAGATGATAATAAAGACTTACATATTTTTATAGACACATGTAGTTTAGTGTCATGCGACAACTACTTCATCCATGCATTTTAACGTCTTGTGGTAAGGACGTGGGTGAATCAATGTAAAAGTAGATAGATGTTGTTGATCTGTGTAGTTTTACATAATGTGGTAAAGACCTTTTTCATTTATTTTAACATCACGTGGTAAGGACAAGTATCACCCAACATGAAAGGAAAGTAATAATGGGGTTGGGACCATGAATAGAGGTTCAAGCATCACTATGCATCTTATGATAGTAGGAATAAAGCCACACATATTTCTTGGATGAGGGTATTTCCTATGTGGATCTGACTCTCACATCATGATAGGGGAATTTAATATTTATTTCAAATAGATATACCCTAAGTGTGATGAATCAACAGTGAGATGATGATTCCGATGCAGTTTAATGTCATGCGTTGAGGAAATCATCATTGTAGTTTGACATAATATGGTAAGGAAATTATACACTATGCATTTTATTGTATTTTTACCAGGATTATCAATACTAATAATTTTAATGTCTTGCTACTAGGATGATATATGCCATGAAATTTAATGTTTTGCTACCAGGATGACTCCATACAGTTTATCAGCATGTGGTCAGGATGTAGGGTACTATGCGGTTTAAAGTTGTTCTCCTAGGACTTGAAATGATATGTAGTTTAACACCTTGCTTCCAGAAAGATATATGCTTGATGACAGCTATGAAATTTATTTCATGAGAAATCTCTCATTGGTGGTGGGCGGGACACACTTCCCATCAATTGGGATTGGTGACTATGATCTATTGTGATAGGCTTTATGTATGACATAAGGTCCTTCCTATTTTGGTTCCAACTTTGGAGGATTATTTCCTAGTATAATTGGAGTCCTAAGAGACAATACCGGTTCTACTTGGAGGAATGAATGGAGGTGAAACTTTTTATTGAAGGCTCATGTGATTTGATTCTGATGGACTTCAAATTTGTGCAATGTACGCAATTGTTTTTTCATATATCCACTCCAATTAATCTAGTCACATTTGGGATTTCTCATCATCTGAGATTTGTGAACAAATTAATATTAAAGTGAAGGTATCTAAACTTATATGGGTAACAATGTCTTGATCCCATACACCAATGAGTATGGCGTTGCTTGTGTAGCAGTATGTGTGGTGGTATGAGTGGCCCATAAATCATGGAGGGGAATGTCCAGATAGGACTCATTATCATTGTTCACCATCATTTGGATTATATTTTATCGAGTCTTATTGAATTCCACTATCTAGAAATTTTATGTTTCATGATAGTAAGAAGAGTGATTGGTCTCGATACTGTACTCCTGGTATAGTTTCTTCAACTCTATAGAACAAAATTTGGTTCCATTGTTCATCAATATTATATGATGGAATCCATACCTAGTTATAATATGGGACTTAATGATGTTGATGATATTATTCATTCCAAATTCCTTGATGGGTATTACCTTATCCAAATTGTGAAAGTAATTGGTAGAATTAAGGATGCACTTTAACTGCTTAGCTATGGTTGAGGTATTTATCCACACAACTTCCATTCCCCAAACAAGAAATGAATAGGAATATTTATCTCTATGTAGAAATTATTGGGGTTGACGGACGGAGTTTTCATGGATCTATAATGCATGAAATTTCCTAGTAAATTCCACATAGTCATGTATCATGGGTTTTTGGTTGTAACCCAACCTCATAATTTTGTGGGAGAGCCTAGTCAAATATTGATGAACACTGACGGATCCTGCAAAGACTTCTCCCGTGAAGGTGTGAATCTCTATCTGTTTTTTCATATGAGGATGATTAATCAAATCCATGATTTTAGAGGGTTTTTTTCTCATTTTTCCATCCTGTAGGGTAAATTTCACTGCACAACGCCGAATCTGTTCCCTTCTAACTCAGTATTTCAGGAGAGCTCAAACTTAGAGATAACCAATTATCAACTCCATCCATCTAGGGATGGTATATGGTTCATCATGTTCTGGGGTGATTTTGACCTAATTTATTTCTTCCATATTGCAAATGATGATTGACGAGACCATTATTTGGTGCATGATACAAAATATTGCTTCTTCCTGATTAGGGTCATCCGAGAGTGTGGATGCATTAGCCAATGTGTTAGTATAAGAATTATGTGATTGGGTAACATGATGCAACCCAATATCAAAAGGAAAATATACCATTATTCCCTTTATATAGCCAATAAGAGGGGCCAATTATTTATTTTCTATATCATATTCACAATTTATATACTTTATTACTAGTTTTGAATCCCCTTTGATATTCAGGTAGGTTATTTGTAGCTATAGGACTAGTTCTAAGCCAGTGATGAGGGAATGGTATTCAACCTCATTATTTTCACAACCTTTAAATAGTGAGAAAGTGTATGGGAAAACTAATTTGTCGGGACAGACAAATACAACCCCTAATCCATACCAATTGAGATATGGATTTTCCATCATTTTGCTGATAGGAATTCGGGAGACACCATCAAAATACATGTCCCATGATTGGAGGGTTTCATGGACATAGAAGAACCCCTCATCTTGGAGCTTAGTGTATACTGATTCAATCTTTGGGGTGGGATTTTTCATGAATAAATCAGTGAGGGCCTACCCTTTCACTGCCTTCTATGACATGATCTAGTTGTCGTATTGTTGTATAATGACCACCCATCAGGCTAGAAATATAGTTAAAATAGGGTGTCCAAGGATTTACTTATGAAGATTAATATGAGATACCAAATAGACTTCGTGGTTCTTTAAGTAGTGCATCATCTTTTTTCACTATGAAGATGAGTTCAAGGCAGTTCTTATCTACATCAGGGTATCAAATCTCAGCACCTAGTATTGTTTTATTGAGGTAATTAATACTATTTTCATGTCCCGAATCATTTTCCATGTATGTAGGGAACCTAATGTGCATTTTAGGGTGGCAAAATAGAAGATGACTGGCCTTCCTTCAACCAAAGGCATCAGAACCAGTGGGTGAATCAAGTGTTACTTAAGACTTTTGATGGCCTATTGGCTATCCTTATCCCATTGATAGGTGATTACCTTATTCATTATCTTGGTGAAGGGGATAGATTTATAGGCTAAGTTGGATATAAAACACTAAATGTGGGAAAAGTGCCTTTAGAGTACCCTCAGTTCTTTGATATTTCAGGGGGGGTGATATTGCTAACATAACACTAGTATTCATTAGGTCAATCTTGATTCTATGATGGAATATCATAAAGCCAAGGAACTTTTGTGATGTTACCCTAATAGTGTATTTCATCAGATCCATCTTCAAATTATTCTGTCGCATCTTGTCGAAGATTTTTTGAAGGTCTGTGAAGTGATCACATCACTGTTGGGATTTAAAAACCCGGTCCTTGACATAATATTTGTATATTATTCTCATGAATGGATTAAAGATATGATTCATGGCATGATAATAAGTAGAACCAACATTATTTAATCTAAAGGGAATGACCTGAAAGTAGAATATCCCTTGGGGATCCTTGAATGAAGTGACCTCCTCATCTTTATGGGTAATTTTTATTTGATTGTACCCTGAATACCCATCCATGAAGGAAAGGGCTTTAAATCCAATGGTTTCATCTATCTAGAGTTCTGTGATTGACAATAAGAAATAATCCTTTGGGATGTACTAATTATGGTCTATAAAATAGATGCCTACCCTAATCTTATTGTTCTTTTTTCTCGATAAAGATGATATTGGTAAACCATCTTGGGGATTGTAATTCATAGAAAAGGTTAGATTTGATTAATTTGTCAAATATTTCCTCTAAATTGGTGGAATGAGAGGGTTTTATCCTCATGGATGTGTACTTGAAGATTCAATGTTCATTGGGCAATTTGATATGGTGTGTATCCACATCTCGATTCATCCCAAAACGTTTTTGTATAATTACAAGTGAAAAGATATTGTTTTTGATTTAGAAATGAAAAATATATAACTTTTTCTTCGAGATTCATGGAAGAAATAATTAGTATAGATTATAGGTATTCTTTTGTTCCCAGATTCAAATTCATGAGCTCATCAATGGTGGTGGAGACACATTCCTAGAATATGGGAGAGGATTTCCCGAGGTTATCCTATTATTATTACACCTCTGAGTATGTGGAGACATTTTTAGATGAAGTTGGGGACCTGGGGGCTTTTCTATCACAACTTATGTGAGTGATTCCATGATAAGAGACATTATCATCCCCTACTTACTAATTCATTACAAAGATATTCCATCACTTACTGTATTTTACACTATTAATGGGGATAAAAGGGGATTTTATATTTGGGACTAGGTGTATTACCTCAAATAGGTTTTTGGGGAGCACATAGTCACCGCCGATCATATTCCAAGGATTTGTAGGGGAATTCCCCAAGCATTTGGGGGCTTAAAACTATATATCATCATCCACCATTGTTTTTTTCCTCCCCTTTTGTAGAAACCTAATTTTTTATTTGTGGCTTCACAATCCTCGAAGGGGGAACCATCACCATGTAGTATGTCGACCTTTCCATCGATGGGGTATTTCAGACATTGATGGAATGTTGAAGGTACCACCATATTTATATGGAGATAGGTAATTCCTAGAAAGATATTATATGTCGTGTCTTACTGGAAAACCATATAATCATCATCATATTTGAGATCCCCAAATTGATCTTGGAGTTTTATCTTCTTCATAGGTCATTTATTACACTTATCATACCCTTGAATGGTCAGATTTGTAGGAGACAAATCCTCTTTACTATATCCTAAACATTGAAGGTTTTGAATCTGGATTATATTGATCCTAAATCCATTTTCAATTATATTCCTTCATATTTCAACATTATCGAGTCTTCCCGAAACATATAGTGGTCTAATGTTCCCTTGGATGACGTCTTCTTTATATTTCTCTATGAACAAGATGTCGACATGGAATTCTATTGGGATAGTCTCCAATTGATATAAATCAGCTATAATGACTTATGTATCGAACTCCTATGGGATATTAAGGTCTTAAACAAGTTCCTCCTTGAGTTAATTTTAATGTTGGAGTGCATCTATGATTGAGAGCTTGGATGGGACAATCACTAGTTGTTTCAAAATATTGTACTTTGGTTCTAGATGTCCATGCTTCCTGAGGTGGGGTTGCTCCTGAAAATGTGGCTTAGGAATTGAGAAATTATATGTAGATGGTCCTAGTTCATTTTAATTGGTTGTGGTTGGATATCATAAAAATAGAGTGGGTCATTCCGATGTTCCCCATTTCCTAGGCTGATTGGACAATCACACCCCTACTAGGCATTCATGCAAGACAACTGAGAATGGAAGACCACTGAAGAGTTTTGAGACACCTCTATGTCTCTTTTGGGCTTATTGGAGTTACTATCCATGGTTCTCAACTACATATATGTCATCTATGGTGATATGATCGAAATATTGGGTCCAAACATGCCTGTGTTGTCCCCTTTATCCTCGGTTCTTGTGTATGCGGCATGCTATTCCTTGATTTGGTGCGGGGAACTCATACTCAGAGGCATAATCATCATCATAGAAGTTTTATACCATGTATATAATGTTTATATAACCAAAGATGATATCTCTATCCAAGGTTTCTATTTTCTAGGGTGGTTCTCATGCTTCATATATTGAAGGGACGAAATCTCCAAGAGTCATAGATTGGGTTGGAGAAGAATATAACTCATCCACTCCTTCTTCTTCCTACTTTTGATGGTTTTATCCATCTTTGGGAGGCACATTTTATGTCACCTTCTTAAGTGGTGGAGATATTTTGGATTTTCATATATTTTTTCTCAGGGTGGAATGATCTTGATCATCTATTTTTCCAGTCAAACTGTTGTTGAGCTTTTGTTTATGACTGGAGGAAATTTCCGACCAATCACCTTCTTCTTTGGACTAGGAAATAGTTATACAAGCAAATTACTCTAAGGAGTTATCTAACACTAGAGGTCAAGAATCAACCATGATTTGAAAGAAGTATTTGAGGATGAATCATTTATGGAGATTATGACCCAACCTTCTATAGAAAGGATAGTAGCCGGGACGATCAGTGAGGTTGAACTCATTGGGATTCATGGGCTGTGGTAGCTAAATCAGGTTATTTTCCATGGATTCCAAGAAATAACCAGGGACTTTTTCATTTCAAAAGAAGTACGATTTATTCATCCATTCCTGAAATCTTGGGTAACCATGATTTCTCTGTGCTTCTGATCGAGGGCCATTTTGTGGTTTCTCCCACTCAACAAGAGGTTCTAGGTAGTTTGGAGTTGTCTAGTGATTAAATAGGAACTACTTATAGTTTGATAGTGAAAACTAAAACTTTTAATTTCCTAAAATTTCCCCTCTATTGAGGAAAAAAGTTGAGATTTGGATTGGGTTCACTGAATGGTGTCTCTAATCATTGTGTCATTTTTTTGAACTCATAGAACCCACATGGATACTTCATTGGGATCAAAGGAATCTAAAACTCATCCTAGATATTTTCAGCATAGATTTCTAACAATTTCTCATGTGAGAGATGGATGATAAGTAAGTAGTTTAAACCCTTCTATATGACTGTTAAGTTAGACACACACTCATTTTCACATTGATTTTAGTTTTTCAGGTCGATGACTATCATTTTCCTCAGTGTAGAGATAAAATAATAAAGTAATTGATGAATAAGTTCTTACCATCTTGCAATGGATGCTACGGGTAGACTACTGTACTAAAAAATGGATGTCCCCATTAGAGTATGTACAAAACACCTCAACTGTTTTACATCCTGTTGATCTCAAGGGCCCATCATCTGACCCCATCGAGGTATAAAGTTTGTGAGATGATTTTTGTGTTCACCTGAATTGTCAAAGATATAAAAGGTAAGATTTCCAAAATTGGGTGGGGTAAAAGTGTCACCCACCCACTCAGGATATGGATTACTCTCAAGCTACATAGGTGCATTCCGACCTTATATGACTTCCATTCGACTAGCTAGTGACTTGATGACGTTAAGCAGATCCAGGGGTACTACTGTCTAAGCCATCTTCCATATACAGGGAGTGGGTTGGAGTTGATGAGGTGGTCCTACCTTCATATCCCACTGATTCTTGTTTTTTACTTAGACTGAATGATCACCCAAATGAGGGAGAGTTTTTCGCTGCAACAGATGAAGGTCATGATCCTTTTCGACTTCCTCATTTATATAGACTGACTGCCTAGATACAGAGATAGTTTGATGCCTATATGACACTCTTGTAGGCGGATAATCTATGGGAGTAAAAATATTCATCTCTACCTAAAGATGATATTAAAAAATAATATTTCCCCTGACTAGCTTCTCATTGAGTTGTTTGAGAGTTCGTATCTCATTCTCATATTATGGAAAATGTTCCTCCATGGAAGGTACTTTGATTATTTGGGGCGGTGATTGGGATGTAGCCACACCTTTCCATTTTTATGTGGATGTACTCCACCATAGAGGTGGAAACTCAGTATTCGAATGTGTTAGGTTTTGGATCCTCCTTTGGTTCTGGGTGCGTGAAACCTCAGTTGGTACATCCTGATCACCCTCCTCTCAGGTTAGGTTTTTCATGTTGTAACCCTCTATATTTGTGTCTTGATCCCCAATATATGCTATATTGACCATGATGAAATATAGAGAAGTGTATTAGTCAGTGGTGGTTGTTCAATTAATTTCAATGCAATAGTATGATTCTACACTACCTTCATCATGGTCGATTCTTAGACCCCTAGCCATATTGGGCCATTTTGATTGTGACCCCGATGGGGTATGATTTCTTCTACATAAATTCCTCATGTCTAGTCCTATGAGTAATGAACTTGAGGGAGTTTCCAGTCATGATTTATGAATGATCCCCGAATAGTACAAGTTTTTCTTGCAGGGAGAGGAACTGATGAGATGCCAAGTATTTAAATTTACCTCCCAACCTGGAGAAGACTAATTTTCTATATGGTGACGATGATGATGAAAATTACCCCAGCCCTATGGGATGATGGTTATTTAGGGCCACAATTAGAATTTATTGATCCTGTTTTTGGGAATATAATGATTCTAGTTAGGGATTTGATGACTCTTGAGAGAGGCATTGAGATATAAATACCCCCAGCCTAGGAGGATGAGGTTGATCTAGAATCACTTTCGATTTCCCCAGGACCCTCTTAGGGGGTGATGAAACTGATGTTAGTGATTGATATATATATTACCCCAACCCAATGAGTTGGGGTTTTTCTACAACTGCTGATGATATGTACTAAATCCCCTTGGGAATAAACGATCTGAGAGGTGGATGTAGTGGAAGATATTACCCCCACCCGGCGGGCTGAGTTCACTTCTAGAAGACTACTATAGAAGATACTATTGTGGCCTATTTGATGTGGAACAACTATGATCATGTAAGATTTGGGTGCAATGGAATCCCATGATGGGAGTCAGTTTCTAAGGAAATTTGTCGAGTTGATTATAACATTGGCTTCCATATCTGAAATTCATTCTTGTTGCTTCGATGGGAATGATTCAAATAATTTTTGGCTATCCAATCCCTTCATTTTTTATTTCTAGAATCATTTATGTGGGATAATTATTTTTTAGTGAACAATTGGATTTCATGTTACTTGGTCCTATGATTTCTCCAATGGATATGACATTACGGGATGTCACATCTGAAGTGTTCTATTGTTTTGGGGACATAGTGAAGTGAAATGCTATATACTTCTCCCATCCTCAGAGATGAAAATATAATGATTCTATAGAAATCAATTGGTAGATATTTTTCATGGTGTAGAGACAAACAATGTGTATGTATATGTCACACTCCTCTATTCTTGGGTTCTGGGCTACGAAAAAGGCTGGCATATACAACTTACAAAAGAGTGTATTGATGAAATGAAGGTGATACTCATATCATGTATAGGGTAAATGTCTATCCTTCAGTTAATGATGATTATCCCACATATTATAGCATAGATAAGTCATGAATTCATTTTCTATCTCATTTAGAATCTCATAATCAGAAGTAGAAATGGGAAAGAACATGATGTGGAGGTTGTTTCTGGATAACTCTCTCTATATATCAATTTCGACCTCCCATTTATCAGACCTACATGGCTTCATCCGATTATACCACAAAAGACGCTTCTTGGGTTCACCTACTAACTATAGTAGAGTGATGTTGAAAGTTGATGGGGAAAATATATATAGTTGACCCTGATGTTTTGAGAACCTCTCTATACGAAGGAGTTTGGGTTTTGGAAACCTCTATATTCAAATGTGTTTAGGAAAGGGAAGGATTACATTATATGTGGGAGATATCTATGTAGAGAGGTTGAAAACTATGGATTTAAGGTGTATATTCTCTTCTATCCATCTCCACACTACCATGAGGAAGAATATCATGATAATGATCATCTTTTACTTTGGTTGTAGTGTTTATGCCCCCTTGGGGTGTTGAGAATGTTTCTCAAACAACATCAAGGATACTAGAATTGGAAAAATTAGGGATATAATCCTCATTCTACATCATAGCTGGAATATGCCGACCTGCCTTCTAGAATTGTGTAGGGATATGAGCCTACTTTATGACAGATTCCAAGACTAGTTTATGACAATCTGATACTTCAAAAGTATGAGAACACTGCTGAGAGGCTACTAGAATATGCCAATGATTTTCCTCATTATGGACAGAGATATGAGCCTATCCTAAGTATTTCATATTCTCAGTTAGCGAGACTCGGTCAAAATGAGAATATAATCTTGATCCTAAGCCTTTGGTACATACTGTTGGTTTTTTTGTAGGGATATGAGCCTACCCCAATGCATGTGCTGATCTCACACAGTGAGCCCCATTTGGAATAGGAATATGATCCCGATTCGAATATGAAATCCCCATAGAAATATGATGTCTGACCTATGGAATGGGAGAAGGGGTATGATCCTCCTCTTGTATTGTATTGGAAGAATGATGATGCAGTCATTCATTAACAAAATTAGGAATATGAACATGACATTCATGATCTACTAAAATATGCTAGGTAGATTCATGGAAAAGAATATGAGCTTATCCCAAGGAACGTTCCATTCTCACTTGGTTTGTTCCATATAGAATAGGGATTTGAACCAAATCCTATGAATTTGGAGTATTACACTAGCCTTATTTGATAGAAGTATGAGCCTATCCAGAGGCATGTGCCCCTATAACTTGGTGAACATTGGTCAAAATGGCGATATGATCCCGATCCTAGACCTTTAGAATATGCCACCGAACTTTTTCGATAGGGATATGAACCTACCCTGAGGCATGTTTCACTGCCACCATTTGATCCTTTGTTGGAATGGTAACACGATCCCAGTCTGATGCCTCTTCCTTTAATAGAACATAAAGATAATCCTCTCATATAAGATCAAGAATATGTGGTTTCTCCTAAGAAAATACTTGTTCATAATGATCATAGTTTTGAGTTTCCTTACCTGTAGGGATATGAATATGTGCCTATACCTATATATGTAATAGTACTAAAATATTCCAGTGGAGTTATTAATATGATACTAAGATGTAATGACATTTTAGAAAAGTGTGTGCATGAATATACACCTTCACATTTTCCATCTCTATTATATACTGGAAAATATATTCAATTGAAGTGGGGATATGAGAATAATTTTTCCCCTTGTTCTACCGAAATATATTGATGGACTTCATGCATGGGGGTAGGGATATGACCCCCCATGTTTTTTGTGGGAACATTCCCACAGACTTTTTTCGAGGGAGTAGGGATATGAGCTTCCTCCCTGGTTACTACTAGAATATACCAGCATACTTCATCAGCAGGAGTGGGAATATGAGCCCACTCATGATTATCCAGATCATTCCTCACCTGATGTGTCTTCCATGTCTTCCATGAAACTGTATCAGAGGTGAATGTGTTTCGGGTGGTACTCTCGGTAGAATTCGGATGGGTACCAGTGGGATGATGTTGGTAATGGTGGTTGACAGGATCCCTCCTTGACAGCTCCTAAATTAGAAGGGAGTTGTATTTTTCTTCCTGGTTCACCTACATAAAATACTAAATACGATGATTGTCCTGATCTAAGGATAAGATCCTAAAGCGGTTGGATGTGGAAATGAGTTCTAATATATTAGCTTTAGCTTTCCTTGGTTGATGTATAATTTTTAGTTTTAGTACTTAGAGACCCTTATAGGCAGATTCAAGGGTTGGGATTATACCACATTGGTGGGATTCCTGAACCATGGTTTTTTCCACCTGACACTGAAGTTCTTGGGAATGTGAGATAATTTTTTGACCCATAGGGGTTGTAGAGATAAATGATTTTTCATAATGGTCATCAGATAAATGCATTATCTTATATCAGAATGTTGTTTATGGGAGCAGTATTTGTAGTCATGCAGAAAAAATGAACATGGTCACTGATTAATGCTTTATCATAGGAATGATGTAGGATCAATAAGATATTCATGGTTAACATAGTTTTACTTTCATTCAAAATCTAGATATTATTCTCACATGGACTTTTCAAAGTGTGGATGAACTTATTTTATGGGAACCTCAGTTACAGAAGATCAACTGTATGATTTATTTTAGTCTTATCATATTTTTTTTTATATTCCAACAAAGTAGCCTGTTACGTGTAGAAAGCCAACCATCCCACTATTTGAGGGTTTTACAACAAGATCATTACTTGCATATAATATGAAATGAAAAATTTCATGATTCTGGATTAATAGATCATTCTTTTATTTGACAGATTCACATTGAGTTCACCATTTTTTTAAACAAAAAGATAGGATCAAAAAAGAGATGACTGAAAACCATTATTTAATGAATGAAATAGCTTGACGAGTACTAGAAAATATATCCTTTGTTTTTTTGTAAATGAGAAGTAATGATTAAATAATTTCACTTCGAATTCACTATTTTTGTTTTGATAGAAAAAGGGGATGTATAAGAACCCTCTTTTATGAGAATTTGGTTTGGCCCGATGGTTGAATGTGGGGGGTTTGATTTGGTTTCGTAATCATTTACAATGGGTCACCGCTTTGGTTCTTAATATAAATTCCCAATGGTTCCCACATCCATAACTAGGTATGGACCGGATTTCCAAAGGTAGGTGGTTAGTTGGGGTTTTTGACATAATGACTCTTAGGAATTCACATTGGTCAAGAGGATGAGAGGTCGAGCTCATCATACCCTTTTGGGGGGAATTATTACCTACTATGGGACTCTTTTATAGAATTTAGAAATGTTTATGAATCTATTCCTAATCCTAATATGGGACCAGTTACCTAAACATAATGATCATGGATTAATCCCTTTTACGTCCAAAAGAAGTGGATCTATTAAGTTAATCCATCTATATGTATTTGAGGTTCTTCTTCAATAATGAGTATTATCTTATATGCTGAAGCCGCATAAACAAGCACTTAATAATTTTATACCATGTAGAGAGGTAGTTAATTTTACAAGGAGGGGATTGAGCCATTATGAGGATTCCTATATATCCTTTTTATAGAAGGAATAAAAACCCACATAGTTCATAGATGACCATACAATTTAACTTCATACAGAAAGGAAATTTGTGTGGGTACTTAGGCACTAGGTATTTGAGCTCGATTATTGAGGAGATATCCTATATATCAAGATTATCATATGAATAAGAGTTATTAAGTTCATTCACACCATTGGTACTAACCCCAAGGTATATTCTCTTATACGGGGTAATCATATCATGCCACTCATTAGGGATTATAAACTGAGGTTTTCCCACCTAGTGGTGGAGATTCATGATGTGAATGTTACAACCATTATGATTCCATAAACCCATGTGGTTTATGAATGGTGTGAGAAAATAGGGAAAAAAAGTAATCTGTCTCACTGCATATGGATGTAAGACATATATACTGGGAAGACCCTTTGGATATTTGATATGGAGCATGGACCTTGGAATTATGTCCTAAATATCTTGGTTATTTTATAAATTAGAGTCATTATAGTTCAATTGATTTCTCTGTCCATTGATGGATAAGATAAAATGATCATACCATGGGAATGATTGAGTCCCAATGGATGAAATGTTACGGACATGGGGGGACATACACTAAAGTGGATGTATATTTGTTCTTGGGCCCTAAGAAGGTGTCCTATCTATCCTGGTTGTTGCTGGAATCAGGGTTCCCACAATTCAATTTCCCAGGGCTTACACACTGAAATTTCCCTTATATATAGGAAATATCATATTATGCTATCGATCGAGGCTTACACACCAAGGTTTCCCTTATATAAGATACAAATCAAATTATTTTGTTGGTTTTTTCTTACACACTAATGTTTCCATTATATGTGATATATATCATATTATCCCACTAGTTGTGGGGATGTATCATATTATTCCATAGATCGGGGCTTACACACAGAGGCTACCCTTGTATGAGTGACATGTCATATTATGACACTAGTTGGGGTTTACACACTAATTTTTCCCATATATATAGTACATATCATATTATGTCACTATTTAGGGATTACAAACTAACATTTCCCTAGCCTTGATAGAGGCTTATGATGAAAATGGTATGATCATTGAAACTTTTTAATCCCCTATAAGTTATGGTTGATTTCAGACACAAGGCATAGAAATTGACTAGTCTCACTACTTATATATGTGATACTTATGCATTGGAACAACCCTTTGGATGTGTGATATGAGGCTTTAACCTTGGAACAGTGTCCAACATATTCTAGTTATTGCAGGAATCAGATTTATCATAGTTCAGTTGGATGAGGCTTACACACTGATGATGCCCTTATATATGGGACATATCATACTATGCCACTAGTTGGGGATTACACACTGAGGTTTCACTAGCCTTGATAGAGTCTTATGATGTGAATGATATGATCATTTCAACTCCTTAAGCCCACATGAGATATCCTTGGTGTGAGAAACAAGGGATAGAAAATTATCAGTATCACTGCTTATGGATGATTTACTTATCCATTGGCACAACCCTTTGGATGTTTTATATAGAGCTCAGGCCTTGGAAAGACATCCTATCTATCATGGTTATTGCATGAATCAGAGTTATTTTAGTTTAGTTGGATGAGGATTACACATTGATGTTGACATTATATGAAGGACATATCATACTATAATGATGGTTGGGGATTAGACATGGGGGTTTCCCTTCTGAACAGGCTTACACACTAAGGATAAATGAGTTTATCAGGTATTGGGATGCCTACTTGACTTGGAATACTTGTCTTCCTGACATTTGTTTCTTGTCTTCCTGACATGTCTTGATTGTCTTCTTGATATATCAGATGATTAATTTATGACATGTCTAAAGAAAATCTCATGGTCTAGTTGAGTTTTTTGAGGGACATCACCCAACCTGGGTGTAATGATTGAAGGTTGTAACATGATTTAGGAAGACTTTTCTGGAGAAAATCTCAAGACCTGACCATCTTTTATTGGAAGCCATCATATGATCCCTCCTAACATGATTAGAGGGTGTCACACAATCTATCTGACTTTCCCTGGTATCATCATGAATTCTATCTAAAATTCTTTGAGATAATCACAAGAGTTAATTGGACTTTTATGGAGGGTGATGCATGATCCATGATGACATGTCTCTGTGATCATCACGAAAGCTGACTAACATGTCCAAGAGAGGTCGTAAGAGCCATCTGACATACTCATAGGGCATTTCAAGGTCTGGATGGCTTGTCTAGATGTCATCAAAAAAGACAGTTAACATGCCCTTGGTTCGATTAGAAGACTTAGGTGACATGTAAGGATGCCACCAAATGATATGGGTGACATGTTTAGAGGACATTGTGAGGCCAAGATAGCAAGGTCAGAGGGTTTCAAAATACATTGGTGGAATGGCCAATGATAATCATGTAACTTCCTCTAACATGTCAGTTGGACTTATCATGGTCCAAATAGTATACCAAAGGAGCATCAAATGACCTAGGTGACATGTATTAGTGTCATCATGTGTCATGGGTTGTTCAAAATAACCGCATAAGGACCAACGTATATGTTATTCTCTAAAGTCTCCTAAATTTTAGTATTTGTTCCAGCCTTTTATTTAATATTCCATAGAGTTTTTAAGTGTTAGATTGTTTTCAATTTCGCATGATTTAGTAGATATGCAGGATGTTTTCCTTGTGAACATACAAAATTCCTTTTTTTTCCTATGATTGATCATACAAAGTCCCTATACAGGCTGCATGATCGATATAGTATTTTACCAAATCTTTACCTGACAGAAAATATTCACTATTAAGAGATCATCCACACTGATAAATCCTCTATCGATGTGAGGTTCCAATTATTTTTATTCCATATAGGGTTGAATTTTTTGATGATGGGGTGGGGGATTTATAGGCCTCACCATGTCATTTATTCATCATTTTTCATGGAGTGTATCACACAAATATAGTTTAGAGTTGTTGGAGGGCTTTGGCATCCTATATCTTGGCAAGGTTATTCTGTAGGTCATTTCGGGGCGTCACATGATTTTCAATGACTGCGAGATAATCCCTTCAACACCCCATTTATTGTATTATAACCAATTAATGAGCCTTTATAAATAATGTGTACAACCAAGGTACTTTAATATAGTAATAATGAAATGTCCAAGGACCTTCACAAGATCATGGAGCTTATTGAAAGGCCTTCGCATGAACTTAGGTGGCTTGCTTGGGACCTTTCATGAGACAAGGACATCTTGCTGGGGGGCCTTCACGAGATCAGATTGTCATGTCAAGGGGTATTGTGAACCATATTGCGGAGATCATAGGTGAGTTGTGTGTTTTTTACAACTACAAGAGGCTCCCATCATTCGCCTCTTTATTTCTTTTTTATTTTATAAGGGTTGGGGATCTCATGAGATTTTATGAGTTCCATAGAAGGAAATAAATCTCCCCACTGGTAATGCATCATGTGAAATTTAAGACTGCAATAGGCCCCCAAATTTTGGATATTATCCTAATATTTATGAAATATTTTTGGGGTTTTTATCAGGAATCCACCAATAGACAAGTCACGTGACTTGGAAGAGCTTTACCTAGATGTCTTCATATGATCAGTGAGTTATTGGGATGACTTTTCAAGAACAAGGAGACTTTTTCAAAGAGTTTTCATGGGATATTACATGGTCTATGTGATAATGTGTTTTCTATAGGTTAATGTGATCAACATGATCATGGATTCGTTCATCTTCCTTTGATTTGTGGGAAAATGATACCCATATTTAGTTATTTCCTTATTTTTATTTTTTATGATGCTCATTTAGAGGGCATCAAAAAATATATTTATATCATTAAAATATTTTCAAATCCTTCATAATGGGTTTAAAATAAAATATGAATTAGCTTAAGAATATACCCATGTAGTGTCAAACCTGGTGCATAGTAAGGCTTGTTTTTATCCACTAGGTGATGATTGAGTCAAAGCCTAATGAACCCTTTTAAAAGATATTATCCCTATATAAAAATGTGCTACAATGACGTCCAATTTTAGTATCCAGGAAAAGAAATATTTCTATGGAAAACCACACAATATTTACCTTGTAAAACATGTAGTATATTATTCCACAATTTTACATATCCTCAAAGTATATCATAGAGTTATGTTCCCTAATATATGTTTTTCTAGAACTAGTTCTCTTGGTTTTTACTAAACTTTCTCTAATACCAACTACAAAAACCTCGAATCTTGTAACCCAGAGCTACTGGTTACTTTATTACATTGGCATAGATACATGGGTTCTAATATTGACGGAATAATAAATTTAGTATTGTTAGAGAATCAAATACATACATGAGACTAATTTTACATTGGTAATATAATATAAAACATAATAATAGAAAATTTTGATATCCTTGAACTCATTCAAAATTTTTTTCTTCATATCTTGGGGAAAGGCAACAGAATAAGGGAAATATTAATTTCTCAGTAAGGATTATATACAGTGGAATATATCATGAGTAAATAAGATATAATAAATATAGCAAGGTAAATAACTAAAAACACACATCGTTTAATCAATACATTGATAAAAAAATGCATCCATGGATAATATCAATACAATAATCTTATGTATAATAATAAATGAATTTTTAATGAAGAAAACTCTTAATACTGGATGTCATGATATCCATACCATCAATAAATTTCACCATGATAGTTTAAATCTATGGGTAAAAACCCATTTAATTTGGACAACTAATTTTTCTCAAGAGACATGTTGATTCATTAATGGGCTTTATTATTCTAGGCACCAAAAATTTCTATATTTGTAATTAATTTCTCATATATCAAATGATAGATTTAATTCATGAACAATATGACTTATCAATAAACATCCATATTAAATAAAGAATACAAAATATCAATATTTTCCCAGTTATTCAAATAACTTCAAAAGTAAAATACCATATGTAGAAATGATATACAGTTTATGTAATAAGCATATCTATGATAAATAATATGGATATTTAAGGAAATTTTAATGTACTATGATCACAAGATAGTGAATGATTCAATATAAAGATAACAACCACAAAATAAATAAGAGACAATAGATGACCATCAGTTCATTTGGAATATAGGATTGTAATAAAACCATATCTGTTTGAAGAATAAAGGCAATGGAAGTGAAATATTAACATAAGATTTCATAGAGATATTTCTTTGTAAATTCATTGAAACATATAGAATAATATATATTTTGAAATGGTTATAGTGGAATGGAGGTCCATTATCACTATATCATTTAAAAAACATCCCTTTTGTATCTTTTTAATGAAATTTTAAAATTACACTTTCATAAAACATTATAATGATTCCTTTCAAACCATTTTTAAAATTAATGGATAACTTAAATTTTACATAATAAAAAATTTGATAAAATAAAAGCACTTTTTTAAAATAATTTTGAAAAAAATGGACATGGATGAAAAATTTATCCAATTAATGTTATAAATATAATATTTTTTTTCATTCAATACCTTTTTATAATCATTTTATAACATTGGAAATGGAAAATGAATCACATCTCTTTGTGGAGATGGTGGGGTCTATATACGCATGAGTGATGATATCATTCCCTTAATGGGTAAAAATTTAAGTAAGTGGATGATATAATAGTTGTAAACAATTAATATATTTTTATATTTAATATATATATATTCATTATTTCTATCCTTATGACTATCCATATAAGTTAGTGATAGAAAAAAATTACAACGGTTCACGAGGCGGTAAGTCTCCATACACACAAGTGATTTCTTTGTTTACTATTTAACAGAAAAGGTGATAGATAAATATTATTCAACAAAAATAATAACATGTTAGTATATAGAATATAATTATTTTATTATATTGTAATTTTTAATACATAATTGAAGGCGATAAAATAATAAGTAAAAAATAAAGAGTTTGGTGAAGATGATTACCTTCTCTTAGAGAAACCTCCATTAGATCTCTTATTAAGGATTCTAGGATTGGTATTTTGGAAAGACCATAACCTATACAGTGTGGATAAGATTTTTTTAGAGATATTTTATTATGATTTTGTTAATATAAATTTCATAAGAGGTTTGAAAAAGTGATGGGAAGGGGCACCCTTTTATAATTGAGGAGTGACAATTTTGTAAATACCCAAAACAATTCAATAATGGGAAGTCACACTCAAATCAAGTGCCTAAAAAATTAATAAATAAGGACTCTTATAGAATATCATGAATATACATATATCGAAAACTAAAAATAAACATTTTTTTAAACATGTTATTTCCTTTACCTATAAGGATACTCACTTTTACCATTTTAGTTTTCACCATAGTAATGAGTTTTTAACAACAACAATTTATCCATTAAGAATAAAATAAAATAAGCCTTATTATATAATTTGTTCTCATTGATTAAAAATATGAAATAAAATTTATCAAATAAAAATTATACGTGTGTGTAAAATTTGTTTTAACACAAGCGCATGTAAACCAAAGAACCCCATTTTAACCTCAATCGTGATAATTAATTCTTACTATTTTTACTATTCATTATGATCTTAAATTTAGTTAAATTTATTAAATAGTATTAATTATGATTATTAAAAATACATAATCTATTTTATCAAACTAAAAACAAAAAAGTGGTAGAATTTAGTTTAAAAACAAACACACCAACCGTGTCAAAAAACCTTTTTTCAAGAAATGAATTTTCAAGCATAAGATGATATTTTAATAACTATATTACTAGAAATAATTATTAGATTGATTTAAGTTAATATATTTAGATATATAATACATAAATTTAATTTAAACCATTCATAATTAAATATTGTTTTAATTAATTAAAATGGGAATATTTTATGCCTTAAAAAAAATTTAATGAAAAATAGCCCTCTTTTACCTCCAAATAATCTTATCGTTATTTATATCAAATTTATAATCAATTAATTGTTAATTAAAAATATTATAACACATTATTATATATAAAATTAGTAATTTTTAAATAACAAAATTTAATTTTATTCCTAAAATATTATTTTTAAGGCAAAATTCCAAAAATACATTCTAGGCTAATTTTGACCAAGTTCGAAATCGATATTTATCCTATGAAATTTTAAAATGTGCACTGTATTACAGTTTTATTGAAATATAATGTTCACTAAATATAATTGAGGCTTGGGAGTTACATAAACTTCCACTTCCATGATCATAATCACATAGTGGATAGAGTCAGATAGTGGATTAAGTTCACTCCCCATTCCTATAAAATTAGTGACATTGTCCCATATTGGATTGGGTTCACTCCCTAACACCTTTATCATGATATCATGAGATATAAATATCTACCCAATTCATTATAGGGATATATAATTCTGGATACACATATAACATAATGAAAAAACATACATATGTATGTCACATGGACATTAAAATATTTATAATTCCATCATAGCTTAATTAACCCCCGAGAAAGAAACCAGTTTCAAGAAAATTTCCAAAATACATTATAATAAGGAATATATATAAAAAACATGGATGGTATCATTAGATAATATCACTAGTGAAACATTAAAATGTTAAATTATACTATCATAGATGAAAAAAACTTTATTAGATCATTATAAAATTAATTAAAAAAATCTGAAATATCATTTACATTTTGAATAACCTTTATTTTAAAATTAAATAATTTATTATAAAATTAAAATATAATTAACATTGAAAAATAATAAAAAATAGGTAAGGAAGAATCATAAAGAAAACCAGAGAAAATGATAGAATAAAGTGACCATGCAGAAAATGTTTGAAATGATATTCCTTTCACACATTTGTAAATAAAGTCAAAGTCAGTATAAAATAATATTAAGAAATAATAGATGTATAGAGAAATAAATCCATAAAATAATTTAAAGAATAAATAAATAGAGTAGGATAAAATATATCTGTTTTAAAAAGATATCAAATAAAATTTTCCTTGATGGATGTTACGTTATAAACAATATTGATTACAAAGTGAGATTGAAAAAAACCCTTACCTTTACTCCTGAATGCAATGAAAGAAATTTCTACTCCTATGAAATAAATTTAGGTTTATTATTACTATGTATAATAACTGTATTAGTATTTATTTTTCATAATAAATTTTATTATAATTCCTTATTACCCATATATTAATTGTTTATTTCTTAAAATTATTATTCGAGTGTATCTATTCAGTTTTCTAGGCATGCTTCAGTTTGACAGTTACAAACCACGTTCCTTGATCATGGGTTCATTATCCTAATAATTTTCATGATTATTAATTATATTTTATTATATATTTATATATACCTATGGTCATTTCAGAGAACTTATAGTGACAGTTTACATGGAATGCTTAAAAATCACATTTTTAGTGATTACTAAATAAAAAAATAATTTAATTAATTGGCGAATATGATTTGGAATATTACCAATAAATAATTATAAAAATATATTAAATTAATTATTATTACATTATATTACCAATATTTAAGTTTAATTATTCATTCATGATGTAAACATTATAACATCATTCATGTAGGTGGTAAAACAAAAAAAAACATTATAATGATTTAATAAATAAGAATGTGTTATTATATAGTAATAATACCAATTTTATATAAGATTAATGATTTAATTTTTTTTTATTAAATTGATAAATTATATTCTATATGAGGTATATTAATAAGATAAAGAAGAATGATTAAATAGAAGATAACACTCACCTTAAAGACTTTAATCTTCTTTTAGTGAGTCTCTTAGAAATGTGGGATTTTGGGAAAATTATTGTGGATATAGATTACCAAAGGAATGATAGGTTTTTAGGGATATAATTTTGGTAGGATTTTAAGATAAAACTAATGGAAAGGTGTGGGTTTAAAATAGAAGAGGAGTGGTCCTCTTATAGGTGAGTTTGAGTGGAATTTTCACAAACACACATTTTTTAATGTGTATGGAATGTATTTTCACATGTAAAGGGGATAAAAAGTGAAATAAATGAATATTAAATAATATAAGTTTAATAATTTTTTCATACACTCATTTATATATAATTTTTTATGATATTTTAGGTATTTACCACTTAATTTACCCTTTTACCATATTTTAGACTTTACTATGATGACAAAATTTTACTCTGGTCACTTATTTTTATGCATACAAATAATATTGACATCCTTAAATAATTTTGAAGTTATGATTAAATTTTTTGAATACATTTAATCTAATTATATTTATAAGTATAAAAAATTATTTTTCAAATGAGAACATAAATTTTATAGAAAAATAATTTTTATAGGAAAAGATTATTTTAAGAATTAACTGTTATTAATCTTATTTCATATATATTACTTATTAAATTATTTTTAATTAATTAGTTTATAGAATAAAATATTAATTTTTCTTAAAAACATCCTTTAAAACTAATAAATTTAATTTATTAAAGTAAAAATACACAACACTTTTAAAAATAAATTCTTTAAAATGTACACCTTCTAAAATTAAATGATTTTAATCATATCTTTGAAAAATATATTAATTTTATTATAAAAACTCAAATCTATCAATAAATTATTAAAATAACATTTTTTTTAATTTTATAAAAACATAAAATCATTCATTAAAGATAATAATTATAATAATAATGAATATATATATATATTTATAATAATGAATTATAATTTTATTTTATTCCATTTTTTTATTTTATATGAATTATATTATTTTTAATTTGTTAATAAAAATTAAAAAAATTTAATGTACTTGTTGGATAAAATTATATTCAACCACCATATATCCAATAACAATATATCTGACGACCAAATGTCCAATGACTATATAACCAACAACGATATATAAAATGGTTATATTACATTACTATATATAACCTTACACAGATCAATAAAATCAATTATCTTATTCTCCAATTTAATTACCATGGTGTTTATTATGTTTTTAAAATGTTATATTTGTTTATAGTTATGATCAATAATATAATCTTTATATAAGATCATTAAGATGAGAATTTCTACCATATAGTAGTTTTATTAACTTTTGGTTTCATTCATTTAGGAAAATTTCAAATTATGTTTTATTTAGTTATGTCATAATTTATTTCATTTTTTATTTTAATATTATAGATTAATTATAGAGACCGTGACTTAGAATACATGGATATTACATCATTTTAGACAATTATTGATCAAATTACAAAAATACACACCTGAGGACCGTAATAGTTTAGTGTCTTTGGAAACTTGGAAACATAATATTATAACTTTGTGAAGATCTTCAACATCTCCCCTAAAGATCTTACCCTTTAGTAAACCTAGTTAATACATTTATTCATAACATGGGGAAATGAAATATAAGAATAGTGTGAGCTCAGATGCTCAGTAAGGGTAAATAAGGGAGATATTTAAGCATAATAAGATCACAAGGGTATGAGTACACATTCTTAACATTATAAGATCATAACCTACATAAAAAGATCATAACAACAAGATATGGAATAAATATTGGTAGTTCATAAGATATGAATCATAATATAATCTAGAATAGGAACCATGTGAGTATATCAAAGGCACAAGACATAGAATTTGTGGTAAACACATAAAAATATAACATCGTTACCTATAAGTAAAGTCCTATTGCCAAAATTTAATAGAGAACTTCATGGGGAATACAGAATGACACACCACCATCCCATATCGCAGACCTATCCTTATAAGGTATCGGGTTTCCCCATCTTCCCATAGAGGATCCAGTTTCCCCATCTTCCAATAGTGGACCAGGTTTCCCCATATTTCTATAGTGGATTAGATTTCCTCGTCTTCTTATAGTGGATCCGAACACACATGTTTCCCATTTTGGACTAGGATGCACATATTTATATTTTGGATCAATCCTGGTGACTTGTTTCCCATCCTTATCTCTTGAGATATAAATCTTTACCCAATTCATTCAAGGGATATATAGGTCCCACCCATATCATAATTAAATCCTACATAAGCGTTCTGATAGAACATAAATATTAATCATATCATTACCCATGAAATTAAATGGGTGTCAGGAACATGTAATCATATCATAAATTATATAAAAGAGATAGGTATCATATTTATTTAATAAAATAATATTCCAATAAAATAATCGGGTTTCATAAACATAGAAACAGTGAAAGAGAAATGGGTTTAATAGATATATAACCTAGAAAAAAGAAATGGGTTTCAAAAACATCATGCCATCAAAACATAAACCATTTTGATAAAGAATATGAATGAAAAATTTGGATTATTTCCCCATAAATGAATGATAAAAACAAAATTATATCACCTTAGATGAAAAATAATTTTGAAATATCGTTTAAAAATATTTCTTGAGGAAAATATCCTTTGTTCTTTGAAAATTGATTAAAAACCTAAAACTTCTGAAGACAATTTTTTTTTTGAAAATAATCTTGAAAATTTATAAATAAATATATAAAACCATTTTAATTGAAAACTTATAAAAGATTCTTGAAAAAATTTTAAAAACCCTTTTCCTTGAAAACACATAAAATAATCTTGAAAAAATTTTGAAAAAAAGTTTCCATAAAATCATATAATATAATCTTGAAAAAATTTTGAAAACCTTTTTCCTTAAAAAAATATAAAATAAGATTGATTTTTTTTAAAACCCTTTTCTTTAAAAATAATTTTAAAACTTATAAAATTATATTTAAAATCATTTAAATTCTTTTCCATGAAAAAAACCACTTGAAAAAATATAAAGGGAGCTTTGAAAATCATTTATAACACTTTTTAAACATAATTTTTTTGAAAATATTTTTCTTGGAAAACCACTTTAAAATAAAAAAGATTAAAGAATATTTTTAAAAAATAATTTTTAAAAAAATAATCTTTTAAAGTTATAGTTTATGCTTCAAGTAAATGACATTTATGATGGTGGGTAAGTATGTATATGCTAAACATTCCTTTTAAACCTTAAAAGTTTAGAATAGTACCTTGATTGAAAAATGAAAAGATGATTACTTTTAGTTTTTTTTAAAAGTTAAAAAATGGGTAAAAATGTTATTTAAACATCATAGGATAATAATAAAACATTTTTTAATTTTTTTTAGAAAAAACAGTTTTGAAAGAATAAAGATTTTCGACCGAAAGGAGAAATAAAGTTAAATTTTCATAAAAACATTTTCCTAATTATATTAAGTTAGAAGGAGTAGAAAAATGGTACCAATAATCATATATAAAATTAATAACAATAGGATAAAAAAATTATTGAATGTTCTTGAGATATGGATTATAATATTTTATCAATGGAAGCATAATCATAAAAAATATCGATAAATGATGAGATCGTAGCAATAAACCGTTACCATTCGGTAACTTTGAATCATAATAAAATGGAAATAATGACATTAAATGAAGCATAAGATATAATGAAAAGAATTATATTAATAATATAACATGTCAATTTCAGTATATATACCTCATAGAAAAAATATAGGCACATAACATGGCATCTGTCGTAAAGAAGGAAAATTGAAACAAAATTAGTTTACAAATTTGGAATGTTTTAAAATATAAACCACATGAAATAAATGTAATAAAATGGATATGTAAATACCCATAAATTTAATTATATTAATCATATAATACATCCTTAGACATTATACACACCATACAAAAGAAACGAGTGGTGAATAATGTATGTATCTCACATATATAAAAAGTGAGATGAGAAAACCATTACCACGAGTCTTGAATTTCTTAGCACATTTACAATACTCATGTATAATAAATATAAATTTATTATACATATAACACAGAACCATATTATTATATATAATTCGACATATTATTTTTTATGACTTTATATTACCCATTTATTAACAACTCCATGTTAATGTTATGTATTGGGTAATATACTCTTTCTTTTTCATATATGATTTGGATTGGTATTCTAGATCCTCTTACTTAAATAATGATATACTTTTTTAAATAATTAAAAAATGGTATAAATATCTTATATATTCATTATATATGTATTTATAACAATCTATAAAATATATAAGTAAAAAATGGAATACACCATTCATGGAGACGGTAGGTCATACGTATGAATAAACGTTGTTTCCATTTTATTATCGCATTGAAATAAATAAAGTAAATGTTGGGAAAAAATCCCTCAAGGTATCATTGAAGCATTTTTGAGGTGATTGTGTTTGTTGACAAAGTGGACATCTGAGTGGTGATTGTTGACAAAGCAAAACAATGACATACGAATTTGTTGACAAAGAGGATTTCATGATGGAATGTCGAGTTCAAGAGATGAGGTCAAAGATCCATGTTTGATTCAAGAACATCGACAAGAGGAATGGATGATCTGGAGGTGGTACAAAAGAACAGGTACAAGGTGGCGCCGTTTTCTAGTGTTTGCCAAATTTTTTGGCCTGAAAATCGACAAATGAAGAAAAGTGTTTTTGGAAAAGGGACTTGCGCACCGAGGAATTGGAGTATAGGAAACCTATACACCATATGTTTTTCAAGATAAGAAGATCAAAATATGGAAAAGGAAATAGGTTTGCGCATGTTTGGGAGTTGGTCGCGCAAGTGTCTAGGAGGACAGAAGACTTGTGCGCCGAGACTGGGTCGCGTAGGTGACTTGCGCGCCATCATGCAGGGTGATCAATTTGCCTATAAATACTAGACCACCCCTCTTCATTCTTCACCTAAGTTCAAAACTTTGAAGATTCAGAGCTCCTGTCGCGTAGGTGTGGTGGTCGCGCAAGTGGTGTGTGGTTGTGCAGGTGAAGTTGCGTGCCGGTGGTTAAAGTTGTGGGCCAGTGTGAGAAGTTTCACGCCAGTTGGCAGTTGCATGCCAATATTGGTTTGGGCCTAAAAGGAAGAGAGTCGCGCAAGTTTGGAGTTGTTGAAGCTTCTATTGCGCAAGTGTCTGAGGTGGACTTGCACGCCCATTGTGACCTGCGCGCCGATACTTGCGCGCCGAGATTGACTTGCGCGCCAAGTAAGGTTTATTTCCAGCAGTGATTTTCGGGCTGCCTGGAAGTTGGAAGTTTGCCCGATACCTTCAGTACAAAGAGAGATTCATCTACAGGTGAAATTTGGGCTTCAATAGAGCATCTACTTTCAAAGTAAGATGCATTCCTTCATGCAAATGAAGAGACCTACAGGTCTATAAACTGTGAGTGGATCTTTTCCGACGCAGTGAGCAAAGGAAGAGGAAGAAGGTGATCCTCTCCACTGGCAGTGATCCAGAGAGAGAGAAACATGGAGTGACCCTTGGGAAAGCAGTGAGATGACCCTAAATCTTGTAAAGGCAGTGAGCCTGGTATAGAGGGACTATACCCGAACCTTGTAATCCACATCTAGTGAAGTTTAGTGGAATTTGGTACGACTGGAAACTTGTCGACGTATGATCCTTGGATGCATCCCAATGCAGGTGAACCAATTAAAAATCGTTGTTTCCTGTGCATGCTTTACTTTCTGCTTACATTGTGCAACAGGAAAGAGAGAGAATAGTGTTTTTCTTAACAGCGAAACAAGATCAGTACGGGCATTAATTTTAAATTAATCATACCCTGATTCACCACCCCTCTCAGGGTATTCAGCCTTGTGGACCTTACAGTAAATGAAATATATATTATAATAAATTATAACTATTATTTCATATATATAATATAATTTAACTAAAACCATCCTAAATAAATTCCATGACATGTGTTAATGAATCACATCACTTTGATGAGGCCATACTCCACACGTCTACAAACGAAGTTATCGTATTTACAAAAATGGAAAAAATGAAGGTATATGTTTATATAATAATTATAGAAGCCTAAATACATTATAAATATCATAAATATATTATAAAAATAGGTTTTAAATCATAATCATCACCATGAGATGTAGTAAAGGAAGAACGAACAATCATCGTTTTGTGAGGCGATAGTCAGCGGTACACACAAACAATAAATTCATTACACATTAAATAGAAGTGTGTGTATGTTTAGGTAGAAAACTTAATATAAAAACATATAAATATATTTAGGATATTGGGGATATTATTTAAGTATGGAATCATAATATTATATGGGGTGGATAATGGAAATAAAATAAGATCTTGAGGAAGGATTTTACCTCTTATTCAGATAACTTATTTTGGTTTGCACTAGAAGGATTCCTTGGAAGAATTTATTTTAAAAAAGAGGATTCTATGATTATGGGATTGATTTTAGGAGATTATTTTATCATATTTTGGTTAATCAAAAGGACCTGAGAGGTGTTATTAAGGGGTATTGGTCATTTTATTTTTATAGTGGAGGAGTGTCATTCTTTTAAATTTTTTAAAACGGAATTCCACCCATGTTCTTCCCATTTAAAGTGGATACTATAATAGACCAAAGTAAATATAATGGATTATAGGGTATAAATATGTCTATAAAATTATTTTTTTACAAGTGTATAGATTATTTTATTCCTTAATTTTAAGGTTTATTCCCTTTTTAAGATATTTTTTTAATCGTCAAAATTAATTTTAATTACATTCATTAAATTTTTTGGTAAAAACTAATTTGAATTTATTATAAATTATAAATAATGGAGATTAAAAATATTAAATACATTTTTTATAAATTCAAATCTCATAAGTGTAAGAAATTAATTTAGAATTAATTCTGCAAATGGGATGATAATATAGGTTTTTAAAGTAAAAACCTTCAAATATTTGTTATGTTTTTACATCCAATTTCAATTTGAAATAGATGAAAATAAAATAAATTGTATTAATTGATATATAATTAAAATAATGATATTTTAAAACAAATAAAAAACATAATTTATCCTTATAAATAAATTATACAAAAAACCAGTTTTGAAATAAAATTTAGTATTTTTCACTATTTATCAAAAAACTAAAACTTCACAAAAAATACCAAAAATTCACCCAAACCTAATTTTAATGTTTAGATTTCAAAAAAAAATTTATTTTGACATATAAAATTTATTAAAGTTCCAAAACTTGTATTTAAAATAGTTTCATCATTATAAGTCTGTAAAATTGCCTTTAGAAAAATATTGTTTTTTTGCATAAAATTGGGTTTGTTCATATTTTATACCTATAAAATATACTAGATGAATTTAAAAGATATTTTATTGAATATATAATTTATATATTTCATTAATATCATTAAATAATATTAATTAATTTATGTTATTATAAAAAATGTTTTTGGAAGCATAAAAATAGTTCTTTAAAAAATATTTCCTATATATTCAATTAGTTTTGATAATCATTTATATTTAGTTGATAGTAAATTAATTCAAAAATATATTTCCATAAGTTATTTCATCCCATTTATATCATATAATTTAATGTCTAGGTTATATCTTATTATATTGAATAATAAAATATTTTGATAACAATATAGTATATTGTATTTCGATAAAACTTGGCCTTACATATAACAAAATCTAACGAAAGGACTTAGTTTTGTGTGTGATACAAGACAAACATAGTGTTTCATGCACTTAAAGCTAATTTAAGTGTTGGGAATATCACAATATTGACATGTTCTTTCATATAACACAAGATACACTTAGTGATTTTATATGAAAAAAATCTATATTCAGTGTTCTCTGAAATGAAAAATATCAACATATTAAATTAACTTGAAAAAACTAATTCACAAAATATCAAGGTGTTACAGTAATAAAATAAGGTATCAATTATTTTAGTTCATTTTTTCTTTTATCACAATATATATGATACATGGGATTTATTTATAGATAAATTCATATTAAAATCATGGGGTGTTACTAGAGTATATTTCATGTTCATGTAATTTCCTTTATTCAATATTATTTTATTATTCACCTATATCTTCTGAAAAAAAGTAAACACCATAGCTGATAAATATATAAATAGGTCATTCCAAATATTGGTATAACAATTATATTATTTATTATATTATTCTAAGGGAGAAAACCGTCTACCAATCATATTCCATTTCATTTCTTTTGTTTAAAATTACCTTTGGTGATTGGGAGGTGTGCCTAAGGTGTTGTGATAGTGTGGTCCAGGTGTTGTCTGGATATTTGGGTCACAATCATTAAAAACGGTCTTATATCTCAATAAGGGTTCATGGGTATATTATTTGTGATTATCCAAGATATAAGACTCTCAAGAATCAGAAATTAACCCATTCATACATCTAGAAAATATAATTATTTTGAAATAGTGAGTTACCGTGGGTAGCTCGAGATCTATTTTTATTTCTTCATTTAAATCATCCCTAGATTTTAGAGTATCTTGAATCATTCTAGGCTTTTATAGGTAGGAAAAAGTAGGGTTTCATGGTTTCTTTTATAATTTTTTGTGATTGATTACATTATAATAGGAACGAGTTGATGATCCATAATAACTAAAATATCAATAATAAATAAATAATGTTTTCTGATGAACTAATAATTAATTTTCTTCACTGAGAAAACATGCCTTATTTATATTTATGACTAAACATTTTATATTTCTTTTTATATAATTCTTTGAATATTGCCAAATGATATTCTAAAGAATGTTTAATTTTTTAAAACCTTGTTATTGGGTTCATGTGTTAGACTATTAATTATTATATATAAAATGTTTTTTGTGCTTGTAAACTGTATTTTAAAATGAGATGTGTTTTGGTAAAAAAATTATTAAATATGGAATATGGGGTTTAAATCTTAACAGTGTAGCTTTCACATTAAATTTCGAATTTTAGTTCCATAAAAACCATAGGGGGTTTTCCCTTTGGTCCTATGTTTATATTCTAGGGTGATGTTTTGAATCTTATTCTTTATGATAGCTACAGGGATTTATGAATCTTATTTAGTTATACATTATTATTATCACATGCGATATCTATGCAGTCCTTAAACATTGTATTTAATGGTTTCTTAGTTCAGGAATTCATAGTGGATAAGTACGTGTATTCCGAATATATATTTCTATTTTAGTAATAAAAGGATCATCTACCGTTGGTTAGTTCATGATATTTCTAATGATTATGGGGTAAATAATTTAAATTTATGATTTTCATTATAATTAAATTGTTATAAAATGGTTTGAAATTTGGGAATTGAAATTTAAACTAAAAGGATTTGTGATAAATTAGTGAAATACAAACAACTTTTAATAAATATTTTTTGAAAAAAATATTCTAAGACAATTTGAATGGTAAATTTTATTTTGAAAAAACTAATTTTAATTTTTTTGTAAGTTGGTGTTTTAATGGATATTTTATTAAAAATTTATGATAAAAAAAGTTTTATAAAAGTAGTGTATTTTTAATTGCATGAAATTGAAATGATACCTTTGTTTTGCATTGTTACTTTAGTAGAGGTTTAAAATTTATTTTGAATAATTTCAAAATGAAAATAATTGGAGTTGAAATTTTTGTTTTATGTTTATATAGTCCCAAAATTATATAATACATATTGGGTTTATGTTTTTGGAATTTTAGAGTGTATATTCAGTGATGAAAAAATGTAAATAAGGTCTTGAAGGAAGTGTTTTGGATATAAAGAGTTGAGAAAAATCATGTGTGGTGGAAGAATGTGGATATTGGGTACGAGGTATCCTATTACTTGGTACTTGATGAACACAATAGTGCAATAATTACCTATAAGTTACCTCCTAGTAGACGATGGTGCTCCACTAGGTACCTGGTGGGTTCTAACATGTTATTTTAAATGGAAGGTTTAATTGGTCAATTTCCCCTTATTTATAGTAAATCTATTTTGGAGTTTCCTCAAACCAATCCTTTTTCTTCCATTGTTTGATGGAGGGGGGGGGGTGTGAGTCCTCCTATCCTCATTCTTATTTTTTCTATATTAGCCCATCTATTAAGGATTTAATGGGGGGTTTAAATGAGTAAATCTATGTAAAAAATATCTATACATTTTATTCCTCTCCTACCTAAATAAAACATATATGGTTTAACTTTAATAGACTCATTTTCGATTTTTATGAAAAACATAGTTATAATTTATATTTATTATTATTCTGGTTTTCTTAAATTATATTTTCAATTTTTTTTTATTTCAATTATAATTTCAATTATAATTTTTATTAAATAGGAAAACTAGAATTTCTATATTGATTGAATATCATTTAGCTTTGAAATATTAGTACATTAAGAGTTTTAGTTGCATTATTTGAAATTGATGCAACAATACCAAATATCTATTTAATGATATTTTTTTGAAAAAATATGTGATAATGTGAAGGATATTCATATTAAAATAATTTATATTTTTTTTCTAAATTATAATATCACCTTGATGAAAATGGTATTGTTGGTAATAGTTCTATAGGGGGTATTTATTAGAAGAATTCTAGAGGAATTTACAATGATGTAAAGTCATAAATTCTAATCATGTTGACATGGTCATTAAAATAGATACATTCATCAAAAGAAATTGTATGATTCATGGCATGATATGTTGATGAGATAAAGATATATTCTGAAGAGCCTTGAGGGAAGTAAAATCATGACCTCTTCATAAGGATGTTAAATTCAGCTAATTAAAAAGTAGATTTAGTGAGAAATTCAAACTAAAACCCTTGTGTTCCCCATACCTATATAAGTAATCTTTCTTAAATAAATGGGGAACATCATCTGAGCTTAAGAAGGAAGAAAAAGAGAGTGCTACTATATGAACCTGACCTTAAACATTACATATTATAGTTATTTTAAGAACTATAAATCAAATTATTTTCCCAAATATGTTTTATGTTTAGAGTTTTATAGAATTAAGAAAAACTATTACATATTAAAACCATACATTACATGTTGAAACTTATACTTAGTATCCATTTTTCCACCAAATGAAACCCTTTTAAAATAAAACATGATTTTTTTTCAAGACATATCTTCAATAATTTCATCATGAAATCTTCATTATCCTTACCTATCTTAAGACCTATGAAAAGAATATTAAAACATGGTATGACCAAAACAATCTCAGTAAATTACATAAATAAGAAAGGAAACCATTACTCTTGTAAAATCCTGTAAAGATTTCCTTAAAACATACCTTTTCACCCTAAAAAAGAGATCATCATTTCAAAAATATCATTATCCTAGATTTTGAAAATCAAATGGTTTTCTTGAAAAATTATAAGAAAACATAAAATATATAATTTGGTAACTTGGGAAATAATTATAACAAAATGAAATAATCATATGGTCTACTTCCATACATTTTTCTCTTACAAATGGTATAGTAATATGGCTGACTTCTATACCTAATGCATTGGAGGTTATAACGTAACCACCCATCCATGGTTTATCCTGGAACTAGAAGTCATTGGTTTATCATATAATCACCCATCAAAATTCGAAGTACCATTATATAATCCTAAAACATAAAATCTTGAAATTTTCAACATATAATTCATAAAATTTTATTTTCACACATAAGTAAACATTTTAAGTTGTTGAAGTAACCAATTAATTTTCAAAACCCATTTAAAACATTTAAAAAGATATTTTTAAATCAAAGTTCCCCATACCACTTCAAAAAATTTGAGAGAAATTAGAAAATTAACATTTAAAAACTTTAATTTCCATATAAATACATTCATAATAATAATTTTTACAAACATTGACATGAAATATAAATATTTAGAAAATAAATATTTAAAACATTTAAAATAACTTTTTCTGTTAAAAAGTCCCTTACATTGAGTCCAACTCAACATATACATTCTTTTAATTCATAAATAATAAAATTATTTAAATTTTTTACTTTATTGAGATTTTTTTTAATATTTATTATTCCTTTTATATAATTTATTATCATGTTATAATAATTAATTAATTACTTATGTTCATGTCATACATCTTGATGATATTCAATAGTTGAGTCTAAAATGAATTTTATAAGATGTAAATAGTCAAAGTGATCATAATTTCATAATATTTATAATAATATTCATTACATAATAATAACTTTTATAAATCAATTATTATTTCAAATCCATTCATTAATTATTTATATAAAAAATGAACTATGTTACAATCATAGAGATGGTAAGCCATACATACTCATAATTAACGTTTTCATTTTTCAATGATCATTATGGAAAGAAGGTAAGTATAAATTTATCTTTCTAGAAATATTTAAATAAAATTAATATCATATAAATAATTTAAATATACTTACATATAATATTCATGTGATTTGGTGATTAAAAATGAATCACATCTCTTTGTGGAGGTGATAGTACATGTACACAAGAACAACGTGATCATTTTTCCATCCATGGAAAGGTAATAATGTAAATGATATATTATATTTTAATAATTAATAATATCTCATTAATATAATATAAAATTTTAATTTCATCATTATTAATATTCTTGAGAGATGGCAATATAAAATTAATTATATCGGTTTGCGAGGTGGTAGTTCGCCGTACACACGAATGGTAATGCTTTTCCCATTTGATGGAAGTGGAGATAGATTTAGATGATGATATTAACAAAATAACATCATATTATATTAGGTATGATTAAATTATTATTTTATCATGGTTGAATAATATTTTAAGTAAGTGGAAGAAGAAATAAAATAGAAACAATTAATTAAAAATGATACCTCTTCTTTAGACGATCTCCTTTGATTAACACCTTTACACCTCTAAGGTCAGTATTCTGCCTAAAACGAGATCCCTATAATTTGGGGAGGGATTATAGGATGGGATTTTGGTAGATATTGGTCGAAAAAATAGGTTTTGAAGTGTGAGTATTAGAGAAGAATGGGTACCCTTTTATATGAGAGATGAGGGGCGCTCTTGGAAATCTTCAAAACATGAAATTAATATAAGTTATTTTTATAATTGAAATGAATATAAAATTATTAATTTAGAATATATGATTATTTTTTTAGAAATTAATTCATCCAATAATAATTATATAAGTTTTTACTTTTTTTAAATCCTTATCTTTTATCTTTAACCCTTCTTTAACCTTTTTAATTATTACCGTCATATCATGTAATTTAGACTTTGAAGGTTAATATAATGACTATAAAATTAAAAACTATTAATAATTGAGTATTTGATGAAATTTTATGATTTATACCAATAAATTGGACTAATTTTATAATTTATTAATTTTATATCATTTAATAAAATATCATTTATTTTAAAATAACATTAATGTCATTTTTACACTATTCATCACTTGGTTTTTTATGAATATAATAACAACATGATATATTCAAAAAAATTCTTTTAACTAATCACTAACATGTCAAAGTAATCCAGAAAATTCATGGATGAAATTAATTATATAGAATTATATTTATTTTAATATTTTTAATATAATTTTTTTGATTCTTTTATTAATTAAACAATTACTACATCATCATTGTTTCATAATTTAAGGTAATTATTTTATCACTAATAATTATAAATAAATTTCCATAATGTAGATAAAAATTTATATTTATAAATTATACTTATAGTCAAACATATTCATTATATAACCCCATATTAAAAATATTTCCCTTGCTAAAAACAAAAGTATGATGAAATTGATGTTCCTTTGAATAATATATTGTAAAGTTTATATTCTCATAAAAAGGCCATGAATGGTCTCATAATCAGTTCTTTGATGCTTAGGGATGAAAAAATCATCTAATAAAATTAGTACAAGTGTTAGGGTAATTTAATAATATTTATAATATTATTTTTACCCTTAATTACCCGATTTACCCTTAACCATGGTAATAAAAAATTCCAAAATTACTATTCACATTTTTTACAAAAATAAAAAGGGTGATATCTAAAAAATTTGTACCTTTTTTTTAAATATGGAATCCATTTCTCAAAATTAAAAATACATATTTGGATAAAATAAATTTAAAATAAATTTAAAATTAATCCTGTTGATGGAAAGAGAAAATGGGGTTTTAAAGTAAAAACCTTCAAAAGATTGAAATGTTTTTATATCCAAATTCAATGTGAAATTGATTACAATTACCTTAATTGGATTAAATTATAAAAAAATATTTCTAATTATACTTTAAAATATGTCTAAAATGTAATCTAAATATATAAATAAATGAGATGAAAAAGCAGTTTTCAATTTAAATAAAGCATTTTTTTCACAATTTAAAAAAACAAAACTTATAAAAAAACAAAGAATTCTACCTAATAACATTTTGATACTTATATTTTTAAAAATATTTTTACTTTTTCAAATAAAATTTATAAAAGTTTTATATTCTATATTTAAAACAAGCGCACCATCAAAAGGCGGTAAAACTAATTTTTTTTTAAAAATTATTCTTTTATTTTTAAAAATGGATTTGTTCTTATATCATGTCTTGAAAACACATAATATAAATGTTAAATTTTAGGTTTAATATTATATATATATATATATATCATTAATATAATCCAACAAGAGTTATTTTATAATTTATTGGTATAAAACAAACTTGTGCACATTTATACATTTTTTTTTAAAAAAAACATTTACTTTTACTTTAAAAAGGGTTTTAAATTAATTTATACTTAATTGGTCACCATATAAATAATTATATATAAATTTTTAAAAAATCTTTTATTAATTCAGTTAATCATGTTCATACCTTCCATTCTAATGACTAAGTTATAACTTTAACATCTAAATAATAATATTTTGTTGTTCGTTTAAGCTCGATGCGGTGTATCATGTACAGTAGTAAACATAGTGTTTCCTTTTAAAATTTTGTAATGTAACATTATAACCCCTTTAACAAAACTTCATCCTTGAAATTTGAACTCGGCCATGGTAACTGGGGTTCAACTAATCAAAATACCTTTTTTGGAAATCCACATCAGAACAAGGATTAATGAAACTTATACTTTAAATGGAAGAAAGGTAAGTACAAAGGGATCCTGATGTAACACATACTATGTTTACATGTAAGAAAATATGGACATAAAAGACAAAAATAACTCTCAAATACAAATATAGAGTGATAGAGAACAAAATCATTGGAAAGTAAATGATCACAAAACCATAAATATGTGATGGGTAAAAATACCATTAATACAAGTAAAAAGATAACATTTTTGTTTCAAGATCATTTTAATAGAGTTGATGAATTAATTTACCTCTTATAATTAGATCATAAGGAAACATACTTACTTGAAAATTAGAGTTTCATCCTTTAATCAATTTCCACCACAAACTCATCTTTTTCCCCAAATGATGAGTACTCATGATGATTTTTTCACGCTTGAAGAACTAGAATAAACTTCTATAGAATCAAAAAATACACAAAAGATTAACTATATATTTATCATGTCTTTATACATTAACAAAAACCAAATTGTTTAATATAAGATTAGATAATTCAAAAAAAAATTAATAAAACCTATATGATGAAAAACTACTACAATATCCAAAATTCAATATTAATACCCAAATTTTAACATAGATCATTAAAAAAACCTTAAAATTTATCAAATGAATACTATATATTATGTTCAGAACCCAAATATCATAAGTATTTTATCACATAATTTTCCAATATAAATGTTAAGAATTATCTCTGAATAACATCAATAACTATTAATATCTCATACCAAAAAGTAATTTACCTAATCACATTTTTTCCAAGATAGGTTAATCATTTCCATAAATAACCCAAATCACAATAAGTACACAATAAAATAATATATTACCAAAAAATATAATTTAAACTTTCTTATTAAATAAAATATCATATTATTTTTCTTCCCTTTATTATATAGGGTTCCCAAAAAGGTGAGCGCCTTTCGAAATAACATTAATAATTTAATCACCAAATCATTTTCCTACCCCAAGGTTATCTATTTGATAAAACATATTTTCCCACAATAAAATTATTCTTAATTCATAAAATCATTAAACTAAAAAAAATTCATACTAACTAAGACTTTGTGAAGGCTATTGGTAGGCGATTCACCCTTGTTAGCCTTTAGTTGTGAGTTTGATTCTCACAGCCTTACCGGATGCGATTGGTTTTCACCCATCCCCCCTGAGTTGTCCTTTTTATAAAACTTTATAATTCTTATAACATTAAAAAAATATGATAAATTCATAAAAAATAACCATAATATGTTTTAAACTCAATGTTTATCTAATATTTTTGCATCCTAAATAGTAATAACCCAGAATTAACAAAAAAATGAATGCCTCCAAAAATATTGTTAATAACTTGAAAATTTCATAACATAAATCCTAAAAAGGGATTATAATACATTAAACATATGATAAAAATTAAAATTATAAACTCATGATGATATCCCTAACTCTTAAGAAAACATCATAATATCCAATTTTTTCTAAACCCTACTCTGATGAAAACTGTAAGGACCTAGCATTTGACATTACATATTATAGTTATTTTAAAAACAATAAATCAAATTATTTACAAAAGATAGTTTAGGTTTAGATTTTTTTTCAGAATTATTTTAAAATATTACATAGTAAACTAGTACATTAAAAGTAGATAATTTTACTTAGTATCCATTTTTTCCACGAAATGAAACCCTTTTAAAATAAATCATGATTTCTTTTTAAGACTGATATTCAGTACTTTCGTTATGAAATCTCCATTGACATTACCGATATTAAGTCCAATAATTTTTTTTAAACATGGTATGATCACAAAAATAAAAAAAAGGACATAAAAGGAAAGGAAAAGAACATTCCAGTTAAAAACTATAAAACATTTCCTTAAAACATACCTTTTTACCCTAAAAAAGAGATTATTATCTCAAAAATATCGTTATCCAACCTTTTTAAAATTAAAAAAATTTCATAAAAAATCATAAGAAAAAATATAATATATTAGTAAGTAACTGGGGACGTATTTACACTAAAATAGAATAACCATATGATCTATTTCCACATATTTCACTCTTACAAATGGAATAACTATATGGTCGACTTCTATACCCAATGCATTAGAGGTTATAACGTAAGCACCCATCCTTGGTTTATCACGTAACCACCCGTCAAATGTAAAAGTGCCATTATATAATCACAACATAGAAAATATTTTAATTTTCAACATTTAATTCATAAATATTCATTTTTACACATAAGAAGACATTTTATGTTATTGAAGTAACCAATTCATTTTAAAAACCCATTTAAACATTTAAAAAGAATTTTTTTAAATGAAAATGTCCCATATCACTTTGAAAATTTTGAGAGAAATTAAAAAATTTGAATTTTAAACAATTAATTTCCATATAAATAAATTCATAAAAATAATTTTTGGAGACACGAACATGAAATAGAAATATTTATAAAATAAATCATTAAAACATTTACAACACGGTCTTTAGTTAAAAAGTCTTTTACCTTGAGTCCAACTCATCACATACATTCTTTAAATTACTCAAATAATAAAACAATATTAATTATTTACTTTCTTTATAACCTTTTTAAATTTTATTTCTCCTTTTATATCACTTATTATAATGTCATAACAATTACTTAATTATTTATGTTCATGTTCGACATTTTGATGATATTCAATACTTGAGTCTAAAATGACTTTTATACATTATAAATAGTCAAATTGGTCATAATTCAATCATCTAAAAAATAATATTAATGAAATAATATTAAAATTTATTTGAAAATTATGATTTCAAATCCATTAATTAAATATATATACGAAAATGAACTACGTTACAATGATGGAGACTGTAAGCCATATATACGCATGAGTAACGTTTTCATTTTTCAATGATCATTATATAAAGAAGATAAGTATTATTTTATATTTCAAAAATGAATAAAATATCATATAAATAATTTAAATACACTTATATATAACATTTAGGCGATGCGGTGATTAAAAACGAATCGTATCGCTACATTGAGATGATAGTTCACACGTACAGATGAACGACATTATCATTTTTCCATGCATGGAAATATAAGAATGTAAATATATATTTTATTTTCATAATGATAAATATTTCATGAATATAATATATATATTTTAATTCCATAATTATATAATGTCTTGAGATATGATTATGGAAAAATAATTATATCCGTTCATGAGGTGGTAGTTTGTCGTACACACGAACGATAATTATTTTCCCATTTGATGGAAGATGAGATGTATTTAGGTGATGATATTAACATAATAAAATATATTTAAAATTTTATTATTGATTTATTATTTATTCATGGTTGAGTAATATTTTAAGGAAGTGGAAGGAGAAAAAAAATAGAAACACTTAATAAAAACGACACCTCTTCTTCGGACGACCTCCTTTGATTAACAGCTTAACACCTCTATGGTGAGTCTTATGCCTAAAATAAGAGATCTAGAATATAGGGATGGATTATAGGAAGGTATTTTGGTATAAAGTTTCTAAATAAAATAGGTTTTGAAGTGTGACGAATAGAGAACAATGAGTTCCCTTTTATAGGAGAGGGGAGGGTCACTCTTGGAAATATTAAAAATGATAAATTAATAAAAATTAATTTTATTATACAAATGAATACATACTTATTAAATTATAATATAGGATGATTTTAGGTCTAAACAAATTCATCTAATAAAAATTACATATGTTATTACTATTTTTTATTTTTTATCTTTTAGCTTTAACCCTTATTTATCCTTTTTAATTCTTACCGTGATATAATATAATTTACAATTTGAGGGTTAATATAATTAATATAAAATGAAAAAATTAGAATAATTAAGTCATTGATGAAAGATTAATATTTATACCAATTATTTGGTACAATTTAATATTTTAAATAATTTTATATCATTTAATAAAATAATATTTATTTTAAAATAGCATTAATGTCAATTTTGAAACTATTCATCACTTGTATTTAAAAAAAAACATAACACCATGATATATTAAAAATATCTATTCAAAATCAATAATAAAATGTAAAATTAATCCATAAAATTCTTCTAGTGCATAAATTATGAAAATTAAATTTATTTTAATATTTTTAATTGCATTTATTTGATTCTTCCATTAATTAAAAAATTACTCCATCATTATTATGTCCCCATTTAAGGTAATTAATTTATTAGTAATAATTATAAATAAATTAAATGTAGTACATAAAAATTTTATATTTAAAAGTAATATTTATAGTTGAACACATACCCTGTATAACCCCATATTAAAAATATTTCTCTTATTAAAAACAAAAGTATGACAAAACTGACTTTCCTTTGAATAATATATTATAAAGGTTATATTCTCATCCAAATTGACAAAAATGGTCTCATAACCGATTATTTAAGGCTTAGGGATGAAAAATACTCATCCAATAAATTTTGGATAAGTGTTAGGGTAATTTTGTAATATTTATAATATTATTTTAACCATTAATTACCCAATTTACACATAATCGCGATAATAAATATTTCCAAAGTTATTATTCATATTTTTTCCAAAAAATAAAAGGAACATTTTAATGAAATTTTTAACTTATTTTTATAAATATGAATTCAATTTTTTAAAATTCAAAACACTGAATTGGATAAAATTAATTTAAAATTTATCCTATTAATGGAAAGAGAAAACATATTTTTGAAGTAAAAGCCTTCAAAAGATTGAAATGATTTTATATCCAAGTTCAATGTGAAATTATTTACAATGAAATTAATTATATTAAATGATAAAATATCTATCTAATTATACTTTAAAATTCGTCTAAAATATAATATAACAATATAAATAAATAAAATGAAAAATAAGTTTTCAATTAATATATAGTTTTTTCCACTATTCATAAAAAATGAATCTTATCAAACAAATACCGAAAATTCAACAAAATTAAATTTTAAACTGATATTTAAAATAAGTTTTTAATTTTATCAAATATAGTTTATAAATGTTTCATAAAATAGATTTAAAAGAAGTGCACCATCAAAAGTTAGTAAACCTGTTTTTTATATACTTCTTTTAATTTTGAAATTGGATTTTTTCTTATTTATGTTCTTGAAAAATATAATATTAATGATAAATATTTTATTTTATATTATATATTATATATTTCATTAATATAATAAAATAATATTTATTTTATAATTTATTTATAGAAATCACATTTGTGCACATTTAAATAGTTTCTCAGAAAAACATTTCCTTTTATTTTAAAAAGCGTTTTAAATTCATTTATAATTAATTAGTCATAAAATAATTAATTATACATACATGTTTAAACCATATTTTCATAATTCAGTTAATTATATTAATACATACCCTTCTTACAACTATGTTATAATGGTAACATTTAATTAATAATATTTAGTTCTTCTTTTAAGCTCAATGTAGAATATCATGTACGCTATCAAAAATAGTGATTAATTTTAAAATATTAGGATGTTGAAACTAAAATATATAAATATTTTGAAGGATAAGAAGTATGAAACTAAGTAATTTCCTTTTAGTATTAGAAGAATCAATGTTTGAGGAGTCCACAACTTGATGTTTCAAAGAAGAGTAAGTTCTATATCTCTAGAAGACCAGAAGGTGGAATTTCTCGCCAACATCAAGAATATATTTCTAAAAGTACTGAGTGTTGAAGTAAAAATTAGTGATAATCTCAAGAATAATATTATAAATAAATTAGGATAAGGATAAATTTCATATTATGTACAACTAAATATATAGAGTTAGTTGAATAATAGTCCATGAGGAAGTTCAATGAGATTAATCAAAGACTGGTGCTTCCAATATAAACAAATCTAAAGAAGAAAGGGCTTGTGACATGGGTGTACTACTAGTTTTTAAAGATTCTTGAAGTATTGGGTGTATTTCCAGTTGAAGGAAGTGTGTTTGATGCATGCCAAGGGTTAACAATGATTCCTTCCCATATTGGAGTGGGCTCCTTTGGACCATCTTCTAAGTACATGTTTACATGTATTAATTATATTGAATATTAGTGAAAATTATTATCACATAATTATTGTTCCTATGCATGAAATAATATGTAATAATATCCTAAGAATATATATCACACTAATAGGTCCTGGAAGTTTCCCTCTATGATGAGAACCAAGAGGTTCCATGACATTATTCTTGAGTAAATGTTATAATGCGGAATGATATTGTCTGATGGGACAAAATAAATACATGATATATAGGATATGAGGATCATAAGAAATTGATACAAATTCTCATGGTGTTCATTATAAATAATCTATAATAAGGGAGGTTTTGAGAATAAACCCATTAGTAAAAAATCCATATTTTATGTGTCACTGGATGTTCTTATCTACTGATGTGTTTATTGATCCTTAGAATTTAATATCTTCATTAATGAATATCATAAGTTAGATACATTAATTTATTGATGAAAACCATTAGGACATATTCACATGATAAGGTAGGATATATCAGGTGTGTCATGAGTGATATTTCATTATAGATAATGTCTGCAAGTATTTTCCCCTTTTGTCCATTACTAAGAGTTGATATCTTGGACCCTTTGATGGGAATGGGAATTCCTAGATAAATTCATGGCCATAGTGTTCCATGGGCACACTCATTTTTCGAAATTAAATAAAAGAGACATCTAACACATAGGTTGATGACACTATTATGTAACATGATTGATTAGATATATCGTGATAAAGAGATTATATTAGGCATAAATAATTTGTAGGAGGTTTTATATCATCGTGACATTAAATTATTTCTCTATGGGGGCCTTAGAGTGTTTTTAGATTCTAACCTTGGAATTTAGGTTGTTTTTCCTAATTCCTTTGAGAAAGGATACTAGAGGGTTACACACTAAGTGTATCCACAATCTTAGTAAAATTTAATGTTGAATTTGACATGTTAGAATAAATATTATTCATGATCTATGGATTATTAATTATTTAGTTTTTGTTGATCTCTATGATTTAATCACAATTTATTCAAAATAATAATTGTGTTAAATAATAATAATAAATATTTATTTTTAACGATTGTTAAATATGATATTTATTTATATTTATCAAAAAATAATGTAGTGATATTTATTTATTAAATAAATAGTCATTATTCAATGTTTCGAAAATTTTGAGGATAATAATTTGATTGAGCTTAATGGTATACTTGGAAATAATAAAAATGATATTTATTTATTCTTAGATGATTCACATGTCAAGTGAATAAGACTAATATTATTATTAATACATGTGGTTCAGTAAGGATTAAGTAATTGGAAAGGGACTAGTGTAGAAGTTTCTAAACCTAAATATACCATAATAAATATCTAACTATATCACATATTATAATCAATGTTTTTTCATAGAATAGAGAGATTTATGATCTTTATCAAACCTTATAGAGAGATCTAGACATCTAGAGTGTTCACTTCTCCTCCTCCTCTCTCAAGCCATTAAGAGAATATAAATAATTCTTAAAGGACAATTATTTGATGATCAACTATGAACAATGAAAGAAATTAATATTGACCATGTTTTCACCTAGTTATTCTAGGAAAACATCCAGTGATTGTAGCACACATTTAGATTACCACTAGTGGGATTGTGAACTGGGATCTTGAAATAAAATGAAGGTATGACTAGATCAAGTTAACCAGATCATCAATGAAAGGAATTACAAGTTTAATATATTGTAGATATGTTTATAAATAAATTATTAATTACATTTTAAAAACCTTATCTTGTGTTTACAACATTTAACAATTCATACGGTCTACTATTTAAATCCATTGGTCATGATGTCATTCATCATTTATGAAAATGATTTTCAGAAATTTGGACTAAAAAGATGAGTTCCCCATGACATATAGGTTCTTCCAGTATACCTAAATGACTCAAGTGGTATCAGAGTCATCACATGGTTAATTTATAAATATTTTTTAATCTTTGATTGAATGTTATGTGTTCACAATTTCTTTTACTTCATATCTATTCATTCAAGGAATTTAAACATTTTATTCTCTTTCTTTTCCTTGTTCTCACAAACATAACAAATAAACGAGTTAATTTTTAATTAAGAGACATATGTAAAAAAACATTTGGAGATTCCAAGGGTTATACATATATAACACAAGCATACGTGATGTGTAACCTAAAACTATACACCGTGTACCCATGTATCTCAACTTTATCTTGCATCTTTTTTTGAATAGACTGATAAAATCAGATTAGTGATCAAATAAAATAAGATCAATATATAGATATGAACATGATGGAATATGGTTATAGGAACTACACATCAAGAAACATGTGTATACAACATTTAGTCCTTGTGTCTTTATGATGGAGAAAACGGGGGACCAAGCATGTATTGTATTTACTTCAAGGGAAAAAGATCGAAAAACCAAAAAAAATTGAGACAACACATCATTTAATAAGGATACATTCCATGCACCTTGTACACATCTATGGAAAGCGACACTCCTAATACCTAGGCATGTGTTTCATACATAGTAAAACTGTAGTACATGCCATGTAACTCGATACACACCGTGTAGTTTGTTGTATCTAGTGTGATCAATTTAACATAGAGAGAAGATTTAATTATATTATTATACATATTAAACTATGTTACATGTGTCATTTATTTCATAGTACATGACTTGACATGGTATTTTTAAATATATATTAAAATAATTTCTATGTTAAATTATAAACTACAAGTTGTGTATGGTCATTTCTTAATGTGTACTCTACATGCATCAAGAGAATCACATACAGATTCATTTACACGTGTTCCATGTGTCATTAATTTGATAACACCCTTCATTTAATTACCTATATTCAATGTGTGATTGATACCAAGGGAATTCACAAGCTTATAGATTCTAATAGGCAGTTTGGATGAGTACATGTGGTTTCATTAAAGAATTTTTTTTTAACGTTACTAATTTTAAATAAAATAAATTTATTTAATTTTTTTAAAATTATGGACGATGGTAATTTTTAGGTTGTTTGGATAGTATTAAGATAAATTGGATAAATTTGATTAATTCCTGGCACTTTATCTTGATTAAAGAACAAATTAAAGTAATTGATGGATAAATTGAAAATGTATTTTTTGTTTCATTATATAGGGATGACCATAATATTAAACTAGACCTTTATATATGATTGATTTTGTTTTAATTTAATGTTTTTATAAAATTAAAATGATGTCCTTCATGTAATACCATCATCATTATTATATAAGTTCAAGTGTACCCACTTTTATTTTATCTAAATCCCCTTTATCCAATATATTGGATTCCATTACCAATGTTTGAGTAAAATATTATGTTTGGATAGAGTTCCTAGAAAATAGGAGGCAGCTTGAGTCTTGGAGCCAAGTAAAAACCAATATAAGTGGTATATAAGAGTCGATTTGGAATGCTGCAATACGAAAAAAGATACGATTCAATGTTTTTTCTCCTAGGGTTGAGGGTTAGTTTGTCATCCACTAGATAAACTAACTACTAGAGAATCTCTTGACCATGCCACTTATATTTTATTTCTATTAGTTTCATGGTTTATTATTTACGTTTGTGGAAGTTATTTGATCTCGTAATAAAAAAATTAACATGTATTAAATATGGAATAAAATAAAATTGGTTTAGGCATATTTTTTTCTAATAGGTTTAATCAATTAATTAAAATCCACTTAATATTAACAAGGCATTTGATAAGATAAAATAGAGGTATTTACACATAAGGATAAAAATACATCAACTAAAATATTATATAGGTATATACTTCTATTACTTAATTTATAAGTTGAACCCATAATTAAAATTGCTTGATTGGACCAAGTTAGGGAGCTTTTAGTTATCAAGGAACTTTTTAGTTGAAGTATTGGGTTGAATTAACTTGGTTTACATGAAGGGTGGAATTCCTAAGTAGGATTTGGTGTAACTAAGAGTAAAGGGTTGATAAAATATTTATCAAGTATTTTAGGATTTGGAATTCCACTTAAGATATTAAGGAACTAGGAATTAATGTAACTGGTGAGTTACGCCTACCTAAAACCCTTTAATTAACTGGTCATGCTGAATTATAGGTTATGAGAAAGGAATATGAGTCATTGTCACTCGAATAAAAATTTATTAAAATTTATTTAAATTTATTAATGGTGAGGGATATTAGGCTTAGAAAAAATATTGGGAGATTAATAATTTTTTTTTAAATTTATTAATCTGATTTGGTAGTCAAGGAAGTACTACTTACTAGCTCTTAATTTTTATAGAAATGGAAAACCACAAAACTTAGAAAATATCACCGTGATTTATACTAGAAAAGAGTAACCTTCTCACTAGAATAATAGTTTAGTAATGGTATAGTTAATTATGCATTATACTACTCCATGTATGGAAATTATATATGATAGACACCCCACTTTCTGAGTTACTTGTGAAAGAGTCTGGTGAGGAGGAAGTATATATCTATCCAAAACTTGTGGAAAATGCAATGGACATCCAATTTTTCAAGTTATCCTCTATATAAAGTGAGATTTTAAAGTAATATAAGGTTATGGATTCATATATAATTATTTATCACCTTACCAATATATATTATGGGAATTATATATAAGAGAGGTATGGGATCTCCGATGCACTATCCACATGCAAGCATAAAGTTAGTGCTAGATAAACCTTATGCAGTCAAGATGATTTGATACATAGAATTTTTAGAAATATTGGGGTTTATGATTCATGATGAGTTGCATAAAAATATCATTCTTACCTCACTTCCTAAAACCTTATATATTTTCATTATGAATTATAATTATTAAAATAGAGAGAAAAATCTTTCAAAATTACATACTCAAATTCACCAAGTTGATTAATACATGGGGTGTGACAAACCCACAATACTTTTGGTGAATAAGAAATATAATAAGAAGGTAATTGTTCAAAATAATCATTACAAGTATATGTCTCTATAGAACCATCCTTCATACAAGAATAATATCCAATGGAAATAAAAAGAGTAGAACACAATATGCTTTTCATGTGGCAATCAAGATCAATTGAAGAGGGACTAAACCCAACTAATAAAGAAAGAATAAGTTTTAGGTGTGTCCATTATCAAGTGAAATATTTCCATATTGTCAAGTTTGGTATTAGATACTATGTGTGGTGATCACATCTGTATCCAAATATAGAAACCAAGTATATTTCAGAAGGTCTCCAGAGGTGAGGTGGATCTATGGGCTGCCAATGGAGTGATGTTGGATGCTAGAGATATTTGATTCTACCACCTCACATTACTGACATGATTCATTTTGGTTTCGATTAACATTTATTATATACATAGTGTTACCAATAAAATAATATCTATTTTTTTTCTTTATAAATGGATGGATTTAATTTTAGTTTTTTAAATAAGAGTTGCTACTTTTATAAAGATAACATATATTATGGAATAATTGGATAATGGTGTTTTTATATTGAATTAAGAAAACTAAATATTAGAAATTGATAAAGAATGAAATTCACAAGACTCATTTCAAACCTAGTTGTGGAATCTCCATCATGGCCATGTAAATGAGAAGCATTTGAAAAATTTCTAATATTATGGTTACTTAGACACTTTTTATATTAAACCACATGAATGATTATATAATTATTTAAAAATAAATATGGCCAAACCACCATTTTTTTGTCTAGGTTAATGGGATATAGAGATTCTAGGATTGATATACACTAATACGCATAGAACTTCTAAAGTTGAACGTAATGGTGGATTCCCAAACATTATTATGTTTACCAATGATGTGAGTTAGTATGGTTATATATACATGATGTGGTTTAAGTTGGAATCCTTTGATAAGTTTAAAGAGTTTAAGAATGATGTTAGGAATCATCTTGGTAAAAATATAAATAAACTTTAATCAGATCATGGTAGTGAATTTTATTATCCAAGATTTTATTGATTTTCTATGTGAGAATGTGATTTTATCTCAACTCACTCCACCTTATAAACCATATTGGAATGGTGTTATTGAATGAAGGAATAATACCTTTCTATACATAGAAATGTTGGGATGAGTTATCCAAGAATTCAAGTATCCTTTTGGAGATATTATTTACATAAGAAAACATACATACTAAACCAAGTACCAAATAAAGTGAAAAAAAATATTCCTAATGAGTTAAGTAATGTAAAGAACCGTATTTTTTTTCATATATTCATTCAAAGGGTTGCAAAGTGTTTGTTAAGGATAAATCAAATAACAAACTATTACCCTAGGGAATGAAGTGTACCCTCCTATTTTTCCCCAATAAGATGAGGGGAAACTATCTATATAGTCCCTAATTTAGAAAGGTTATAGTTTTTAGGTAAGTTGTATTCATTTAGAGGGAGAGAATCCTCAGGATTCATAGTTAGAGAAATATTGACTTCGATGAAGTTGATGATCAAGATACACTGGAGTTGGTATGGAAACAGACTCAAAGTTTTCTTGAAGATCAATTTCCTAAACACAAGTACTATGTAACATCAAAAGAGAGGTTATAAAATCTGAAAGATAAGGTTTTATAGTTGTATAAAGTGGTGTCACATTATTGGTTGATAATAATGACTCTCTACATTACAAGGGGGAAGTTAAGAGATCAAAATATTCATGATGGAAATAATCCATGAATTCTGAGATGGATTCCCTATATTAGAACCAAATTTTTGTTCTGATTGATCAACCAGTTGATGTAAATATTATTGTGTGTAAATAGGTATTCAAGATAAATATGGACATAGAAGGTTAGTTTAGTATATATAATTATGATTATTGGTTAAAGGGTATAAATAAAGTCAAGAAAATGACTATGATGAAACATTTTATCAATTTACCATGTTTAAATCCTTCAAGATTCTACTTTCTATAACATCTTTCCAGGACTATGAGATTCAGAAGATGGATGAGAAGACTGATTTATTTAATCAGAACCTTCATGAAGATGTTTATATGACATAACAATAAGGGTTTGTGAATCCAAGAAATTTGAAAAAGGTATGAAAGATGTAGAGATAAATTTATGGATTAAAGTACACATCTAGTTCATATAACATTCAGTTTGATGAAGTTATAAAATAATTTGGTTTCATTAAGAACGAGTATGAGACATGCGTCTAATAGAGGTTTATTGGTAGTATACAAATTTTCATAGTAGTATATGTTGAGGACATATTACTAATTGGAAATAAGATACCATACTTATAGGAGTTTAAGTAATATTTGAGAAAGTGATTCTTTGTAAAGTACTAAGGTAAAGTATCTTATATTACAGGGACCAATATCATGCATGATAGGTCCAAGAGGCTTATTATAATAAGTCAAAGTACATACATTGACCATATATTTAAGTTCTTTGTATAGAATAATCCTATAGGGGATTGATTCCAATGTCATATGTTATACATCATTTCAAGAGAATGTTTCCTAAAAAATAGTAGGAAAGAGAGAGAATGAGTAAGATCCTATATGATTCTATGTTAGTATATATCATGTATTTCATGTTATATATAAGGCTTGATGTTTCTTATTCTTTGAACATGGTAGGCATATAAAAACCTAATCCAAGTGAACAATATTTGACTACTATTAAGACTATCATTAAGTGTCTGAGGTGAACTACTGATATGTTCTTGGTGTATGGAAGAGATTAAGATATAGTCACTAGAGGTTACCTAGTTTCAATCTTCTAGACATATCAAAATGATCACAAAACATATTCATGATATTTATTCATTCAAAATTGAGTATCTATGAGTTGGAAGAGTTCAAAGCACCCACTTATTTCCAATTCTACATTAGAGTTTAAGTATATTTCATCTTCTGATATAGACAAGGAAATAATTGAGGATTCATAAATTTGTATAATAGTTTTTTGTGTTTCTTATATGTAATTAACCTTTCATAGTTTACTATGATAACACTGTAATGGTGTATCTTTCCAAAGATCCAAGGTCTCATTAAAAGAATAAGAATATACTTTGAAAGTTTCATTTTTGGGGGATTTTTTTCAATGAGGTGATATTGGAGCGAGTAGACTATCCATGAAGAAAAATATGGAAGTCCCCTTGAATAAAGATTTATCTCAGAAGAGGCATGAGTATCATATATTAACTAGGAAACAAAAGGTTGTTAATAGTTGGCTCTAGTGAAAATTGGATTCTGTTGGAGTTGGTTCCCTAGAACCAACTTCAAATTACATGATTATATGTTATCATTGTTTTGGATATTAATGAGGTTTCTTATCACATATTAATTATTACTCTTCATGACATAGTATGTGATAATTTACTAAGAATATATGTTGTACTGATAGTTCATGGATGTTCCCCACTATGATGAGAACCTGGACGTGCCATGATAGTATTTTGGAATAAATTTTCAGTATATGGATGATATTAACTAACAAGACATAGAAGATATAGGTTATCAGGGAATGGAGTCTCATAAGCCATTTTGAAACCTTTTCATGGTGTTCAAACATTGTAATCTCTAATAAGGGATGTTATGAGAATGGAATCCCCAATAAATTATCCATATTTTATGTTTCATTAGATGTTCTAATCTAAAGATGTGTGTATTGGTCCATATACTTTAAGATTATCATTAATGAATATCATAAGATGTATAATTTTATGTACTTAGGAAAACCATGATGACATATGCTCACAGAAATGTTTGATATGTTGGGTGAGATATGGGTGATATTTCATTAATGGATAATGTGAGAAAGTATTTGTATCTTTTATCCACAAAAAGGTTTATATCTTAGTCTCTTTGATGGGAATAAGACTACCTAGATAAATCTATGGCCATGATGTCTATAAGAATGTTCATTTTTAGAAACTCAAATAAAGATAAATTGAGCACAAAGGATGATTAAATCTATATGAAACCTTCTTGATTAGTGTTTTTATAAAAAAGGGATTATATTACATAGTAAGCAGTTGTAGGAGGTTGTATGTCATTGGGACATTAAACTCATTCTCTATGGGTTTCTTGGTGTGTTTCTAAACACTAACTTTGAAATTTAGGTGGTTCTTATGAATAATAATAAGAAAGGCTCCTAGAGGGACACACACTATGTATATCCATAATCTCAGTCAAATTCAATGTTGAATTTTAAAAGTTAGAATAAATATTATTCACGCTTTTTGGATTCATAATTATTTATGTTTAGTTGATCAATCTGATTTAATCATGAGTAATAAAAAGAATAAGTTTGTTAACTAATAATAATAAATATTTATTTGTAAGGATTAATGATTATGGTAATTATTATATTTATCAATGAATAATGGAGTGATGTTTATTTGTTAAATAAATAGTCATTATTCAATTTTCAAAAAATAGAGGAAAATAAGTGGAATGAGAATAATGGTCTAATTGGGTATAAAATAAATGATATTTACTTATTATTAGGTGATATAAAAGTAAAGTTAATAATAATTATATTATTATTAATACTTGAGGTTCAATAAAGATTAAGTAGTAGGAAAGGGGCTTGTATATAATTTACAACCATGAACCTACCATAATAAATATCCAATTATATCAGTTCAAATAATCACTCTTGTTGGGTGTAATAGATAGATTGAGGAGCTCTCTCAAACAATTAAGAGATATCTATAGATCTAGAGTTCTCTCTTATACATCTCCTCTCTCAATCCATTGAGAGAATATCAAAAATTATTTGAAGATAATTCTACTGTGATCAACCACTAACAAAACAATTAATCATGATGGACCATACTAGACCGTAATGATTCTACAATGTTATTAATAGATTGTGGTGAACATGTGGATAACCAATAGAGGGATTCTCCACTTGGTTCCTACAAAAAAATATGGTATGACTAAACTGAGTTAACCAGATCATCAATGAAAGGAATTACAAGTCTAGGTGACTCTAGATATGTTAAAAAATAAATTATAAATTACATTTAATGATTCACCTCTTATGAATACAACATTAAACAAGTCATGTAATCTATGATTAATATCAGTTGGTAATGAAATTTTTTTCATGAAAAACAATTATTTTAAAAAATTATGACTAAAATATGTGTTTTTAATGCCATATAGGCATTGCCGCTATACCCAGAACCTGAATCCATCACCACTTGTAGTCAGTGAGATTTATTATTATAGAGAATCATTTTTGAAGTGCATTGACAACAAAAAAATAGTAGGATTTTTTGTCAAACTGTGTAAAAATTACTATGTTCTATTTAATTTACATTATATTCATATAACAAGGGAAAATTATTGAGGTTAAGATTCTAATGATCTATATATCCTCAAAAATAGTAGAGGATCAGTCAATTTTTTTAAAAGGATGATTTTACATTGATCATATTTGGTAAGGATTTGGTCACCCCTGATTCACCCCCTCACAAAATGACTGTACGATAATATAAAAATCTCAATGGGTATCTGAGTGAGGTCACCTCTATTTGGATCTATAATGTTTCTCCTAGTTTTGTTTAATCATTTTACATTATTTTCATATTTACACAAGTAGATGAAATTATTTCTCTAGAAGATAAGGATGTTAAACATGAGTCAAAGGAACAAAATTTATTCCTAGTTGTAGAAGCATAGTGATTTCATATATAACCTTAAAGAACTAGAGGAAGAAACAAGATCATATGTAGTGAAAGATAGAATATGAAAAGAAAAAAAATGAGGATCCACCGCTATTGGGTGTCAAAATGTTTGGTATGAAGTCACATGAATCTGATAACATTAATCATATATAAGAATCTTCCTCAACCAGGGAAGAGTATGAATTAGTGAAAACTATTGAATATTTTTCCTCTAATATCAAAAATTATTTGAGAAAATTCCATATCGAAGTTATTATATATATACTTACATATATCAAGGGACAATAGGAGGAAATCTAATAGATGAAATTATAATGTTATGATACAGAGAATGCATCTGGAATTAAGTTTCATGAATTTAAATCTCTTACCAAACTCAATAAAGAAAAAGAAAAAAAGGTATTAAATTCTCAACAAAATTAAAACATAAAAAATAAGCATTACAAAGGATTATTTGTGAGAAGTTTTCTGAAAAATATTTTTTATAGAAAATCTACATGCATTAGAAGATACACCCAAAGTAATTATTATGGTTAAGAATGATCAATCAAAGATCTAGTAAAATAAAGTAATGTAACAACATATTTATTTGAAAGAGGTTAGTAAGTTTGATGAATATAATATAAAAAAGTGAAAGGTTTAATATGAAGATAAAGTGAGGTGCCTTGAAAGTATGTAGAACAATTTAAATTTTGAGTAAATTGAGAAGGTGGTAGGATTGAGAAACATGGAAACTATGCAAGATAATCTCCACATGAATATGAGAAAAGAATATATGATTAAGTTTATAAGGAAATTATTATTTATTGAATGATACAATCCAATGTAAGGAATACCATGAAATAATCATAATAATCATATTTTGATAAGTTGAATAAAGAGGTAAACACTCATCTTGATGTATCTTTTTACACTAACTCGCATACATTGAATAGTGTAGGTTATATTTTGAGACAAATATGGGTAAAGAAAAATGAAAAAACTATAATTTTTATAAATGGAGATGCATGAGATATAAAATGAATGGATTTACCCACAATATGACCAAAATAAAAAATTTAATATCCAAATGAAATAAGTTTCAGAACGAGTCACCATGAGTAAAAATTTAATTCTATGAAAGAATATAAGGAATATTGGACACTGTTGGTGTTGTGTAAATATTTGAATATGGATATCTATTATTGTTATAATATACCAAGGTTTGTAATGATAATAAGGCAATAATAAAGGGGGATAAAAATGGGAAACATAGCTAAGTATACCTAATATTCTTAAAAGAAGAAAAAAATGTTGAAATATAACATATTAAAATATCTTGAAAAGTTTAGTGGAAGTTGAAAAAGAAGTGGTAAAGGTGAGTTCTAGTTTAATTATACTAATAACAAATCAAAGAAATAAAGGATTCCATAAAATATACAAGAGAATAAAATGAAGATAGAATGTAAGTCTACCATGAGGTGAAAACAAACAGAAGCAATAAAGAAGATTTCACCAAATAATAATGTTTTGAAAGATGTAATGCACTAGAAAAGAAAGTAATTTTTTTATAATAAAATTACTCATAATATATAATAGTAAACTCTATATGAATGTTCAAGTTAATGGAAGGAAGATTAAGAAAAAAAATGCAGTCAATCTAAGAAAGAAACATATAGATTAGAATGGTGGAAGATATCTTTGATAAATAAGTTGAAGTTTATGAAAAGTTACATATAAATATTAACTTATCAAAAGATAAAAAGACTTCTATAATATGTAATTTTTTCTTACAAAGTATTAAAAAATAAATGAAAATTCTAATAAGAAATGAAGATTAGGTAAATAAAAATAAGCAATCTTTAGAAGGAACATGTGGTGCTGTAAATAAATATCATCATAAGAATAAATTTGAACACATTATAAATGTTTTCAAAATTATATAGAAAAAATAGTTGAAGGAAGTAATTTTGTTTTAAGTTGAATAAAACAAGAATTCATGCACCTTTATATCTAAATTTAAGATCAATTTTACATATAAAGAGACAAATAATGGTAATCAGAATGATATAATGTATCCCATAAAGATCAATACTTTGAAAACCAAGGGTGAGATATTGAAGTAAAAGGGATGTGAAGTGCAGGGAGTTTTTGCATTTAGATTGATTTATCATCCCTATTTATCTATTAAATAACATGTTCTATAGATCTTACATTAAAAAGTTAATTAAAGCTGATGAATATTGAGGAGGATCCCTATAAGAAAGTGCCATGAAGCATACACTCTTAAAAATGAAGAAATAATTCTAGATAACAAAGATATATATAATTGAAGATAATATCATCAATAAGGAATTTTGTCTATAATCTACAAATCTAATATGAAAATTAATGTTTAAATGAAAAAGGGGTAAATTATTTGTTGATAAAAAATGTAAGAATTATCTTACAAATGGGGAAAAACCTGGTCATTTTTATGATCGATCATTTATGATCTATTTGTTGAGATGGTTTTAGGGTATAATGTTTAATATAAATGAGATGAAATTTTACCTAAAAGAATAATTTATGAATTTTGGAACCACTTGGTATTGTTATGGACAATTTTAATGTCCATGTTAATCACTCTTGTTTTTTACGAAGAGCATGGGTCAAATAAACTGGTTGATTTGTGAATTATTACTTTAAAATAAAATATTTTATCCTTATCAAAAGGAATTGAAGTTTAAATTTTACTTAAAGGAAGAGAAGAAATTTTTTTAAAAATTTTTCCTTATCTCCCCTAGATATCAATAAAGTGGATTTTAAATTCAAATAATTAAAGGGGATAGAAAATCAGTCGCCCACTCAATGTTCTCAGAAGGATAAGATAACAGAGACATTAAATTTACGATTAATAAAGGGGATATAATGCTTATTGAGTTTAAGATTAAGTTGATATTGAAAAAAAATAAAATGAGGGATATTTATGTTCCCATCATATGATAATGATAATATGTTGATTTTTTAAGAGTTTATTTTAAATTCAATGAGTGTATTGAAGTTGAATAAGATTCATATGGATATTTTAGATGAAGTAAAGTGGTAGAACTTATTATATAAGGAAAAAACAATGAAATAAGTATATACATAGATGAAATATCCTGATAAAAAATATATCCATATACAAGAAATAATATTTTATGACAGTTTTTCTAATGGATACATGGAAATATTCATATTCGAAAGTAGTTGAAAAAAGGTGATCACAGAAGCAATATTTATTATTTATATTACTTTTACTGAAGGAAAAATTAGCATGGTCAACCTAATATTAATTAAAAATAGAATAATAATTGAAGAAATTAAGCTTGGAGGTAAAAACCTAAAAAGAATAGTGTCTTACATAAATACAGTGAAGGCCTGAAGACCAGAACCACTATAATAAATTTTGAACAAAATACGTTGAATTAAATAAAAAATAATATGCTATAGATAAAGATGAGAAATAAAAACTAATAAAGTGTTCAGAAGTATGGAATGATATTACAAAAGGAGTTTCTAGAAGTATTTTTTATGAAGTTAACCAAATATAATTGTTATGGTTGATGTAGAGAAACATATATAGTTTTTATAAGGATTAACTAAGAAACAAGATCCATTGAATGTTTTAAAAAAACATGTTAGATGATTCTATGTGGTTCATTCATCAGAAGAACATAATTATAGAAGAAGAATAAAAAATGATCTCTACTGAGTTGCGTTTAAAAAGTCCATCTCAGTAGAAGTTAATGATGAATGTAAAGCATCATGATGTTTTGAAGTTAATGGAAGGAGGAGACATGACTGGAGAGAGAAAATAGTTAATGAGAAGGTTCCTAAGAATAATTTTAATATTAGGATAATCTAATGATAAATACTAAGTAAATACCATATGAAACATATTTGAAAGATACTTTTATGGAAGGATATTTTATAAATATGAATTGTTCATTTTTCTAAAAGAACATTTTGAGGAGAATATTCTTTGAAGAATATTTGTGAATCCATAACATGGAGAACCCAAGAAAGAAAATCATTGAATATGATAAAATAGTTTACATAAAGAATTTTTGTATGTTAAATAAATGTAATTCTGGAAGGATAATAATAGTTTAGTTAATTCATGATATATAGAAGGAACATAAACAAAAGATGGAGGATGATTTTTAGAAGAAACTTCAAGTCCATGATTAAACTATTGTAGGTGCATCACATGGAGTCCACCGGAAGCACATGAATCTTGTTGGATATTTTTTGAGGTGATAAAGGTTAAAAAAATTGAGTTGGATAAGGAAAAAATATAATTGCATTAAATATATCTGAATATCATTTACCAAAATAATTCCAGAAGAACCTTAAAATGATGTAAAGTCATATATTCTAACAATGTTGAGGTAGTCATTCAAAAAGAGATATTCATGGAAGTAAAGTTTGTGATTAAACCCAATATGATCATATGAGTTTAAGAGTGAGGTTTAGTAAGAAAAAATTACATAGATATTACATCATTTTAGATGAATATTCAATACATAACACAATAATACATTCCTTAGAACCATAAAGGTTTATCGTATTTGGAGACTAGATACATAATAATATAATTTAATGAAATATTTTCAACAACTCCCATAAATATATTCTACCATTGTACACATTTTAGACATACCTTACATAAAACCTTACTACATTACATGGTGAAAGGAAACACAATAAAGGGAATGATCAGATTCAAAGTAAGGGTAAATATAATAGATATCAATCAATGATAATAATTGAGAATAAGATAAGAATAAGGGTATTATAAAAAGATCATATATTATAATAATTATACCCAATCATTCAAATATTAGAAATCTTAAATCTTAATATCAAGATTTTTCATACCAAAATAGAAAATTTATAAGTGTTTCAAATCACTAACAATCAATCATAATACATGAGAACACATCATAAGAATAAGACATAAGTTTTTGGCATACACATAATCATATACAATAATTTCCTTAGTCAAGGTTCAAATTTAAGACTAACATAGTGGATTGGGTTCACTCCCAATTGCATTATATCCTTTTTCACAGTTCATACTCAATACTTTCATAGTGGACAGTGTCCCTTAATAAACTAGGTTCACTCCCCATTCCAATTATTATTATCTCATGATATATCTATCTTTACCTAATTCATACTAGGGATATATAATTATGGTAAAACCAATTATATAATGAAAATCATATATATGTGTGCCAAAATATCATAAAAAACTCATCATATCATTATATCATAACCCATGGAAAGGAAATGAGTTTCATAAACATATCATCACCATAATCATAAAACTTATATTGAAAGAATATGGAAGGTATAATTGGATCATATCCCCATTAATATATATTTAACATAAAATGATGCTATCATATATGAAAAAAATTCGTTAAAAGACCAATAGAATATTTTTTAAGTAAAATAGACTATTCCTTTTGAAATCACGTTTTTTATAATAAAAATATTTCCCAAATATGAAGGAAAACATTTTATTTAAAAAAAACCATGAAAAAGGTAAATAAAGTATCAAATAATTCATCAGTTATGATAGTTTAAAAATCCATTCATGTTGTAATTGTTAAAATAATGATTTTTTTCACACTTTCGATAAAATTACCTTTTTAGAAAAAAATAAGATTATTTTTAAACTTTTTTGAAAAAAGTAAAACATGATTAAAAAATAATTTTATAAATAATTTAATAATATTAATATCTATTGTTGAAAACATTTTCTAAAACATGTATGTGAAAGAAAATTCTTTTTGACTGAAAGAGGAGAAATAAGGGTGACTTTTCCTAAAAACATTTTTTGAACTATTTTGAGTAAAAGAGAGAGAATTTTTTAATAAAATGTAAAAATAACATTAAAAAATAGATTAGAAGAAACATTAAATGGTTTTATCATTTAATTATAATATAATTTCTTGATTATAAAATTCAAGCATAATTTTTTGATTAAAATGGTATTGAAACATAAATCCCTTAACATAGGTCTCATATTTCTTCATATGTATTCAAATATCTTGTATAATAAATAATTCTTTATTATAAATTTATTATAAAACCATATTAATATATATAATACCAAATATTATTTATTTATAAATATTATCACTCATTTATTAAAAATTATTTATTAAAATCACTGTTCCGGGTGATAACTGCTATATTTTTTGGGCATGTTTCAGTTAGATGGTTCCAATTCTTACACATTTTTCATGGTCTAATCATATCCATGATCTTAATCATGACATCATTATAAAATTTATTCATCATATATAGTTTTATAATTATTCATATAAATCAATGGTGAAAAATTAATTACATCACTTTGTGGAGATGGTAGTCCGTATGTACACAAAAGTGATAATTAAGCTTCCCATGACAATTATTATATCATATATATTGTATATATTCTTTAAATATGTCATTATTACCATCAACGTAAATTGAAAATGATAAATTAATCGCATCTCTTTGAGGAGGTGGTAGTCCACACATACGCATGAACGACATTATCATTTTTCAAAGGATGGAAGGGTAATATGGTGGATAGGTAATTATAATTACCAAAGTATAATTATGTCATAAATTTCATATATAAACACTAAATATTTAATAATAACTAACCATAAATTATGTTTATGAAGAATTAATCATATCCCTATGTTGAGGTGATAGTCCATTCATACGTATGAGAGATACTTTTCATTTCTCATATGGTAGAAAGAATATAGAAAATATAACACCCCAAAAATTTTATGGTATGATTCTCTTAAATAAATTATATTAATTAGATAGCCTATATTTCATAAAGTATAGAGTTTCTTTGAAACAACACTTTTTTATTGAAGAGATAGTCATAACCTATCCATTAAACTTAAATTTTCTAATTATGTGTTTTTAATTTCAAAAAACAGACATACATGGTTGTGATCAGGGTGATATTTGGAGTATGATAGAATCAAATTAATTTTTAGTGAATAGTAACTTACCCTTATGAATAGTAACTTACCCTTATGAATAGAAACTTACCCTTATTAATAGTAATATGACCTTTATGAATGGTAACCTTACCCAAAAAAGTATAAATTACTTTAGGCCCCTTAAAAATAAAGATGAATATTTTAAGTGTTGGTATTTTTTGATTAAATAACGATTTTAATTAAAAATAACATATATCACATTTAAAAATTTATTTTGAAAAAATTGAGTTCATTTTTGGATTCGACACGTTGAAAAATGGTTAGGGTAAATTTTTTGGATTTTTCTGAAATACTTGACTTTTTGGTGAATAGTAAAATACCTTAAAGGTTGGGGCTAAAGCCTCATTTTATTATTAAAGCAAATCAAAGACCTCTTTAACTATTAGTAGAATCATGAGTGATGTAAGCACCCAAATCCTGAACTCACATGCACTTATTACTATTATAGTTCATGGAATCCTCACTATTTCTTATCTTGTGGAGAAATAATAAATGAATGAATATAATATTAAGAAAACCCTCCTCCCCTATACTATATAAAATACCCCTCACCCTCTTCCTCCCACACCACTCAAGATTCAATACTTGCCTAAATTTTACTCAAATATCTCCCTAAGATCCTACCCCACTTCCAAGAGCTTATGGTCTCACCAAAAGGCCAAAAAACAAAGGCCTTAAAAAGATTCTCAAGGAGGAGTGCTCAAGAGGTGAACCTCTCTTCCTTTTTCTTTCAATTTCTTTTACAAGTTCTATTATTTTATTTATCTCTCCTAACCTCCCTAGATCCAAAATATATGATAATTATAGTACCTTAAATGGACTAGAATTTTATTATTCTAATGTAATATTTCATCATTATCGCTCTTTCCCCCTCCTCTTACACTAAAAATGAAAATACCGTCTGAGATGTGTTAATCTATCACATTCAAGGATGACGAGTTTTAAATTTATATTACTATCTTTAATATTGGTCATGAAACCTTTTTAATGGTTTAACCAGATCATAATATATTTATTTTACATTATTAAATGTCCTCGAATCCTTACACACTCATAATATAAAATAATTATACAAAACATGTTCATTCTGCACAAAACTGCCAAGTTAATCCAATAATTTATCATTAAATTATATCTAATGAGTCATCTTCGTGGTATATATCCCAAAGTCATTATAATATCATTTAAATCTATGAAATTTCACTAATAATATATATTAATATTTATTGACGTTTAACCACATTTCAAATGAACTTCCAAGTAAACCGATAATGAAAAGCAAGGAAGAAAATGGTTTTAAAATAATAATATTGAACCTATTAAACCCATAAAAAAGGAAATTAATGAAACCAATAAGGTTATAATAAATAAATTAAATATATATGAGGTTATTTATTTATTAATTAATGAATTTAAATTTTATTATTTAGGTCATTAAGATTAATCGAGAACACATTCAAGCATAAGGTATGGGGTTTCTCATCACACTTTTATTTCTGTGAGATTTCTATTATTTTACACTTATTTATGGTATGTGTTTTATGTGTTCTTCCATTTTATATATAATAAAATTATTCCTTTTATATTCATGGTATTGAATTATTCATTTTATGGATATTAATTTTTGGTCACACGATACGATGGATTACAATGTGGTAACGAGCTTTGTCTCAATTTCCATTTCGTTGTGACATACATTGTATTGTGCACCTAATAATTCTTATGTGGTGTACCTAGTTCCCATTTGAGATCATTTTTCATTTTAAATTTTAAATATATTATATATCCATATTCTGGTTTAATGGATATGATTATTGTCTTAAGCCGTATACCCGTTTACATACGGTGTTTAATTGGAATGTTGTTTTAAATATGGAAATATTGATGAATCTATATCCTCTACTCTATAATGATATTTAGAAGGAATATTATAATTTTATTAAATATATTTATAAAGAATAATTTGGACTTGATATGAAGGGCGTGGCCTGCTATAGCCCCTCAATTAATCGATAGGTCTCATGAGACAAATCAGTTGGCGACAAACCCTTCGCGTTTGTTACCAAAAATTAGATGCGTTTATACCGATAGACTAAAACCGTTATGATGGTATAGTGGAATCTGGTTCCATATACATGACATATAATTAATAATCATTCTCTTTATTCATTTTCAGTTATTACTATCCATGAGGTTTTCACTATGACAAAATCTATCGATTCAGTTCCATTTTCAGTTTATTAATGGCATGTGTTTTTCATTTATTCTCCATGCCATATTAACTATGACAATTTTTTTATGATTCAGTTATTGTTGATTCATGCTTCCCCTATTTATAAGCCTTACTGAGCATTTGAGGTCACCCTTTTCCTTCGTTTACCTTCAATAGGTTATAAAGAGGAGACTATTTATTGAGTTCTCGTGGATGAAATTTATTAGTTTGTGTTATGTATTGTATTTTGTTACCTTCCCTATGTAATGTGAGTTTCATATATGTATCTAGTTTCTTCAAGACTAATAAACTAAATGTTCCTTCAAGATTTCATTATTTTTAACAATTACAATGTAATAAGTGATGCACCGACTCTAGAATTCTAGGGTCGGGGTGTTCCAATTGATATCATAGGAAGTTTAGAAGAAAACATAGAAACTAAATTAGAAAATACAGATTAGGGAACAAATCCATAAGATATTCTTTGAGGATAAAAAAACAATAACATTCTAGAATTTTGGTAAGGAATAGATTATGTGGATATTTCTAAAAAAGAAATCCATGACTGGATACAAACAAGTAGAGGTGTCTCTAGCACAGATGTACCTAGGAGTGAAAAATATGACAAGGAGTTTCAATCTTGACCTGGGGTAACCTGATACATGACAATGATCCTTTCTACACTCTGTTTGAAACTTCTGGGGTATATTCTTAGGATAATTCACATTTTATTTACAAGCCATAATTAAGGATTTGAATGTAAATTTTTCCTTAGAAAAACCATGTTTATGAGATTAGATATGTATAAAATTTCAATTTATGCAAAGTAATTTTATAGTTGAGATTATAAATTATGATTCATAACCAAATATAGTGTATGCTATTATTTATAAATAGAACCTAATGGAAGAAGGGGAATAAATACTTGTGGACAATTTAGGGATTTCCCCACTGAGAATTTCAACACAGTCAATGTTGGCGTAGATTAGATCCTAACCATATTGGGAAAAATTACTCAGGCTGTGACGAATAACCATGCTACACCTATGTTGGATTGTTTCATGTGGGAGAATCCCCCATATTTTAGTGGGACTACTAATCCATTAGTAGTTGAGAAGTGGATCAAGTCCCTTGAAAAGATATTCATGGAAATAATAGGCATTGAAAATGTAAAGCTACTGTAGGAAGTATATTGTCTTAAGGGTGACAATGATCAATGGTGGTCCTTGATCCAGAATACCATCGAGAAAGAAGAATTAGAAGAAATGGAATGGAAGACTTAAGGAAATGTTCTTCAACAAATATTTCCCTCATGAACAATGAACTGAAATGAAGAGGAAATTACTTGGCTTAAAAAAATGGAAGAAGATAATGTTATAGAGTATGATAATACCTTCACAAGACTAGTCAGGTATTCTATAGATTACGTACATGACATGGAAGATAAGATTGATCATTTATTTGAAGGTATTAAGACAAGTCTTCGAAGGGCACTGGCTTCTCAAACATTTTCAACATATGATAAAATTTCATTAGGTTCCATAAAAATAGAGAAGGAATTTTCTAGATCAAATTTTTTCAAGGGAAACCAAGATAAGAAGCGGTACTCTAATAACCATGGAAAAGGTGAAGTGCCAAAGAAGAACAAGGGAACAATGAAATTCCCATTATGTGAGAACTGTAGAAAGAATCATCATGGGAAATGGTTGAAAGGAATGGGAGTCTGCTATATGTGTAGAGAAAAGGGTCATCGATCTAATGAATGAAAGGGGAAGAAACAAGTCAGTGATGTTCAATGATACAATTTTAGGGAGATGGGACACTATGAAAATGAGTTTCCTCTGCGCTAAGGAAACTTGCCTCAGAAAAGGCCACAAGAGCATATTGTAGAATAGAAATAGTGTTTGTAGATGATCAATTACAAGAGAGGGGGTGAATTGTAGGTTTAAAACATTTGTTTTTAACTTTAAAGAAAACAATGTTTAACAAAGTTACACATTGTAAATTCAAAAACCCTATTTGGTTCTAACTTTATAGAATAAAATATCTATAGTTCTGGAAAAATGGATCCAGAAAAAAAAAACTTAAGAAAAGTTTAATTAGGGAAAGATTCTACCTCAAAGCATAGAAAATCTTATTTATCAGAGAATAAAAGTATAAGAAAGTATAAGAAAGTTGTACTTTCTTTATTTTACCAAATGAAGTATAAATAGAACTTAAAACAAGAACAAGTAACAAGTAGAAAGTCTTTTAATCTAAAGAGAAGGGTATCCAACAACCTTGGACAAAGGTCCCTTGATTTATACTTTCAAGAAAGTATGTCTTACCCACACTAGGGTAATATCTTGATAGTAATATCAAAATCTGTCTTGCTATCAATGCAAGCCATTGAACTTTAAGGTAGTCAGCACCTCTGTCTTCCCATCCCCGAAAGACATCGATTGTACTCATCGACAATTAGAGTTATACAAATAAAGATGAAAAATATGTTCAGGGCTGAACAAGATGTTCATGAAATGCAGAAAGCATGAGATTATTTCTCTCTCTATAAATCACTTAACAACATCACAACATGTAATCTCTGGGATCATGGAATCAATATGAGCTCATTCAAATGATCTCTTATTTATAGTCATTCCTCTAATGGTCGGCTCCCTCCTCCAACGATCATGTTTTTCCTTGAATTTCGGAGGGACCTATACACATGTCACTCAACCAATGATTAGTCAAAAATATATTATATGATATTGTTTTATTGTTACAAAATCATGTGTAAGGAAAATAAATTAACTTAAGAAAATTTGAAAATTCAAAGTTTAAGGAAAATATATTTCAGAATCTAAATGTATAAACAATAGGATCATAGAAAACATATATATTTAGATTCTATTTTACAAATAATTCAGAGTCTAAATTCTGATGAATTAGGAGTCTGAATTATGAGGAATTCAGATTCTGAATTTCAGAGTATTTAGAGTCTGAAATTTAGATAATTCAGAGTCTGAATTTCAATGAATTCAGAGTCTGAATTTCAAAGAATTATGAGTCTGAATTTTAGAGAATTTGGAATCTTAATTGTAGGGAATTTAGAGTCTAAAAATAGAAGACTCTATATCCAAGGAATTATAAGATTCTGAGGTTAAATATAAGAAACCAATTTTTTGACTTAGTAATAAAATGATTTTGGTTTTCGAGAGGTTATAAAATGAGACGATGAAAACTAGGGTAAGGATAAAAATTTCCATAGAGAAGGGAAACTTTCATTAAGAAAATAATCCTTAGGGAAGGATAATTTTCATTAAGATAAAGTGTTTGTGATTTTCAAAACATAGAGGAATGAGAAAGTCATAAGGAAACCTTATTGACTCAACATATCAAGGGAAAGATTATGAGATTACAACCACAGAGGTTTAAGTTCCTAATGATGTGGTGGTAGGAACTTTAATTGTTTCTTCTAGATTAGCCAATGCATTATTTGATTCTGGATCATCGCATTCATTTATATCTTCCTTGTTTTCAAAGAAAATTGGATATGTCCAGTTTGATTTAATAAAGGAGTTGTCATTAAAAACACCCAGGGGATGTATCATTGCAACAAAGGCGTGTCGATAAGTTCCCATCATGACACATAAACGTGATTCAGTTACTAACCTTATCATCATACCAATTATTGAATTTTATATAATTCTAGGTATGAATTGACTATCAAATTATGATGTTAAGATCTATTGTATGAATAAGGAAGTTACAATCTTTGATAATGGTGTATAATTCTTTATCATTAGACAAGAAACCTCACAATATAATTCTTATATAGATACACCCCCAGTATCTATGTTGAATGAAATTAATAGAGAGGAAGAGAACACAATATCTAGGAGTGAGGAAAGAAATATATAAATTTAATATGTACCTATTGTGCAAGAATACATTGATGTATTTCAAGAGGATTTACCTGGACATCCTCTAGAGTGGGTAGTTGAGTTCTCTATTGATTTAATTAGTAGTTAAAGACCTATATCAAAGACTCCCTATAGAATGACCACTGTGTAATTAGTGGAGCTAAAGAAACAAATAGAGGAATTGAGTGAAAAAGGATTTATTTGACCTAGTGTTTCTCCATGGTGATCCCCTTTCCTATTTTTCAAGAAGAAAGATGGATTCATGAGGCTATACATTTATTATAGGAAAATAAATTCTATTAAAATGAATAGAAAGTATCCTATGCCACTCATTGATGATTTATTTGATCAACTTCATGGAGCCCAATTTTTTTTGTAGATGGATATTCGATCTGGATATCATCAGCTATGTATGAGGAAGGAAGATATCCCAATGGTAGCATTTCAAACATGGTATGGGAATTACGAGTTTACAATAATGCATTTTGGATTGACTAATGCACCCTCTATTTTCATAGATCTAATTAATATTGTTTTCAAGGAATATCTTGATGACTTTATTGTTGTATTTATAAATGATATCCTAGTATACATTAAAAGCTATGAAGGTCAAGATAATCACTTGAAGATTATTCTAAAAACTCATAGAAGAAATGAATTATATGGGAAGTTTAAAAAGTGTGAATTTTGGATTCAATAAGTTTCTTTTCTTAGACATATTTCCTCTAAGGATGGAAACTTAGTTGATCCTTTTAAGACAAAGAAAATCAAATAATTTCCCATGCCGATGAAAATAAATGAGGTGTGTAGTTTTATTGGAATAGCAGGTTACTATCGATATTTCTTTCAGAATTTAACTTGATTGGATAACCCCCTAACCAAGATCACACGTAAAAGGTTTATGTTTGTAAGGAATAAAGAATGTATAGAATGCTTTGAATAATTGAAAAGAATATTGGTCAATGCTCTAATTTTGACTCTTCCATATGGAAATGATGGATTTTTGATATACAGTTATGTATTAAAGAATGGATTGGGTTTCTTCCTTATGAAAAATGATAAAGTTATTTATTATGCATCAAGGAAGTTGGATATTCATGAGAAAAATTACCCAACTCATGATCCTGATTTAGTATCCGTAATCTTTTCTCGGAAAATATGGAGAGATTATCTCTATGATGAAAGTTGGGAGATATATACGGATCACAGGAGTTTTAAATATATTTTTACACAGAAATAACTCAACATGATGAAAAGGAGATGGCTGTAGTTACTCAAAGTTTATGATTTTTCAATACACTACCACCCAGGAAAGGAAAATAAGGTAGCAGATGCATTAAGTAGGAAAGATCATGGAATTTTAACCCAAAAGAGGATTGAGAGAGATCCATATTAATGGAAATACTAAATATTTATATGGGAATATTTAAGGAAGGGAAAAAATCTTTACTCTTTTAAATGATTGCTAAACCATATTTAATAGAGAAGATGGAAATATCTCAATATGATGATGCAAATCTACAAAAGAAAATTAATATTGTTAAGGATGAAAGATTGAAAGACTTCGTGTATGAGGATGGAGTTTTGAAATTTGGGAAGAGGTTATGTGTTCCATCAGTATCTAATCTAAAAATGGAAATAATAGTTGTTTCTCATAGCCTAAATTTCTATATACACCATGGAAGCACAATGAAGTATAGAGATATGAAGGAATATTTTCGGTGGGATAACATGAAGCAAGAAATTTTTTACTATGTGTCATGGTTTCTAGTTTTTCAAGAAGTGAAGGCCGAGAGACAACATCCTAGAGGGGTTATGAAGCCTCTAACTATTCCTATAAGGAAGTGGGATGAAATTACAATGTATTTTTTCACAAGACTACCGAGAACACATAGAAGGAATAATGATATATGTGTAATTGTTGATCATCTCACAAAAATCATAAAATTTCCTTACTATAAGAGAGGATTTACCACTTAAGCGCCTGGAAAGACTTTATATTATTGAAGTTGAAAGGATTTAGGGTGTACCTATATTGATTGTGTCTGATCATGATCCCTGTTTTACTTCAAAATTCTGGAAAATACATTAGAAGGCTTTGGATAATGAGCTTCATATGAGTATTTCTTATAATCCCCAAACCGACGGATAGTCTGGAAGGGCTATTCAAACACTGGAAGACAAGTTGAGGTCATTCTATTTTGAGTTTAAAGGTATATGGGATAAATACTTTCCTTTAGTGGAATTTTCATATAATAATAGTTCCCATTATAGCATTAAAATGTCTCCATATGAAGCATTATATAGTAAGAGGTTTCAAACTCTAACTTGTTGGGATGAGGTTGGTGAGAGGAAACTTACAGGCCCCAAACTTATCAAAGAGAAAACTACAATGTTAATGAAAATTCAATCTCATATTAAAGTATCCCAAAGATGGAAAAAGAGTTAAACTAAAAACCAGAGAAAGGCTTTGGAATTTCATGTAGGAGGATATTTCTTTCGAAATGTATCTTCGTGGAAGGGTGTCTTAAGTTTTGGAAAGAAAGGGAAACTGAGCCCCCGGTATATCAGACCATTTGAAATTCTTGAAAGGATCAAAGCTATAGCTTACTGTTTAGAAATGCCTCCAAGTATCTCTAATGTTCATAATGTGTTCCATGTGTAATTTTTAAATAAATACTAGCTAGATCCAACACATTTACTCACCTATGAAGAAATAGAAATAGAACCTGATTTGTCATACTGTGAAGATCCTATCTAGATTCTTGACACAAGGTAGAAGGAATTGATAAATCAAAAAAATTGACTAGTAATGGCCCTTTGGAGAAACCATAAAATTGAGGAAGCAACATGGGAACCTAAGGATGTTACGAAGAAGAACCACCCACATATTTTTAGGGAGCAATATACAAGGAAAATTTTTAGGATGAAATTTCGGAAGGAGGGAATAATATAACACCCCAAACATTTTATGGTATGTTTCTGTTAAATACATTATATTAATTAGATAGAATATATTTTATAAAGTATTGAGTTTCTTTTAAAAAACACATGGTTATTTAAGTGATAGTCATAGCCTAGCCATTAAACATAAATATTCCACTTATGTGTTTGGAATTTCGTAAAATAGACATACACGATTGCGATCTGGGCGATATATGGAGTATGATAGAATCAACTTAATTTTCAGTAAATAGTAACATACCCTTATGAATAGTAACTTACCCTTATGAATATTAATACGACCCTTATTAATGGTAACCTTACCCATGAAGGTGTAAATAAATTTAGGCACCTTGAAAATGAAGATGAATATTTTAAGTGTTGGTATTTTTCGATTAAATATTGATTTTAATTAAAAATTAAATTTATCAAATTTATAAAATTACTTTTGAAAAACTAAGTTCATTTTTGGATTGTACAAATTCAAAAATGTTTAGGGTGAATTTTTGGGATTTTTCTAAAATACTTGAATTTTTGGTGAATAGTAAAATACATTAATTTAATGTATAAATACATTATAATTTAAATTCACTATTACTATCATCATGGGTTATTTAAGAACACAAATCTCAAACTAACATGAACTTATTACTATTCTAGGTCATGGTATCATCACTATTTCTTGTCTTGTGGAGAAATAATAAATTAATGAATATTATATTAAGAAAACCCTCCTCCCCTCCAATATATAAACTACCCCTCACCCCATCTTCCTCCTACAAAAATAAATATTCAATCCTTTCCTAAATTATGCTCAAATATCTCCCTAAGATCCTCCCCCACGTACCAGACATTCTGGTCTCACCAAAAGGCCAAAAACAAAGGCCTTAAGGAGATTCTCAAGGAGGAGTACTCAAGAGGTGAACCTCTCTTCCTTTTTCTTTCAATTTATTTTACAAGTTCTATTATTTTATTGATCTCTCCTCACCTCAACAAATCCAAATGATATGATAAATACTGTAACTTACATGGACTAGAATTTTATTATGCTAATGTAATATTTCATCATCATCCCCCTTTCCCCCTCATCTTACACTAAAAATGAAAATACCATCCGAGATGTGTTAATTTATCACATTCAAGGACGACAGGTTTTCAATTTCTACTAATATGTTAAATAATTGTAAGGAAACCTTTTTAATGGTTGTAAAAGATCATAATATATTTATTTTAACTTATTCAATGTTCTTGAATCCTTACACACTCATAATATAAAATAGTAATACAAAACAAGTTCATTATGCATAAAAACACCATGTTAATCCAACCGTTTATCATTTACTTTTAATTAATGAGTCATCCTCTTGGTATATAACCCCAAATAATTATAATATCATTTATATCTTTTAAATGTCACTAATAATATATATTAACAATTTTGGATGTTTTACCACATTTTAAATTGACTTCCATCCCTGAATACAAGTAAACCGATCATGAAAAGAAAGGAAACAAATGCTTCCAGAACAATAAAATTGAACCTATTAAACCCACAAAGAAAGAAATAAATGAACCTAATAATGTTATGATAAATAAATTAAATTTATATGAGGTTCTGGAATTATTAATTAATGAAGATAAACTTTATTATTCGGGTCATTAAGATCAACCGAGAACACCTTCGGGCATAAGGTAAGGGGTTTCTCATATCACTTTTATTTCCATGAGATTTACATCGTTAGCCACTTATTTCTTGTATATGGTGTATGTGTTCCGAAATTTTATATATTATATAATTATTCCCCTTATATTCAAGGTATTCAATTATTCCTTTGATGGATATAAATTTTTGGTCACACGATACGATGGATTACAATGTGGTAATGAGATTTTCTCAATTTCAATTTCCTTGTGACTTACTTTGTATTTTTCACCTTATAATTCTTATGTGGTTGAAAGCACAACTGATTGTCACCTATTTATCGGTCAAAGTTCCGATGCTCTGCTAATGTGTATAGCAGTACTCGGGTCGAATCTTGGGTGATAATACTTTTTAATAGTCAGTTTTTTTAGTTAATTGTATGCAGAGCTTATGAAATAATTTATGGATGATGCTTGATTTAACAAATTGATAAAGATTGGGGTGAGTTCATCATTAGTTAGTTAAGCTTGTGATATCCTTGAGCTTTTCTTTATATTGCATTAAATTATCACCCATGTAACAAGTTGACGCTGATTAGAATTCCTAAGTGTTAAAGCTTTAATCCAAGCCTTAACTTAACTAGGACTCTAATCTCAATTAGTACTTGATTGTGGTATTGATTTTATGGTTCCAATAATCCATTCAATACATATTTTAAACAAAAAAAACATTAATCCATGACATTCTATGTTCAACATACACAATGTTAATTTGAAGAATATTCATCGAGAAAAAGCTCTCAATCACTTAACATACCAAAATTATAAATCACCCCAATGAGAGATTTACTCAGCCATTGAAATGATTAATAATATGTTTATAATTATTATGATGAAAAATTAATAAAAGAAGAAAAATGAAGAGATAAGAAAAAGAGTGGTGCGTCGAACACACACACAAATGATATGAATTAAAAAAACGGACTTTTGATTGAATGAGAAAGCAAAAGAAGGGAAAGGGATTCAAATTTATTTAAAATATTTTAAGAATATTAATATTAATATAAATAAGGTGGATGAGAATAAGAGATATTGAATAAGAAACATGCATTAAAGTAGAATTAGAAAAACCAAGACTTTCAAGATGACAAACGAAGAACAACACAAAAGTGAAAGGAAGCAAAGAGAGGAGGAAAGGTATCTCAAGTGAAAAATTGAGTATGGAAGGTCCTATAAAGCCACTAAAAAGTATTTGGTCATTCCAATTGATTCTCTTCTCTTTTTAAATGCCAACTCCTTTGAAGGAGAGGAGGGGGATGCATTTATAGCCCAAGGAAGTGGACTCTTTGCATTCCCAATCTGTCCCTCCACTTTGCTCGACGATTTGGACATCCAGACAACCGAATCTAAAGATATCTACTTCTTCAAAGTTGCAGATAATTATGTTTTCCAACCTGTATCAACATTTGGTGTCATTTTGACCTATGGAGCCAAAGTTATGGCCGGTTGATTAAACAATTTTAATCTGTCCATTTCAATCAAATCTTTTTGAATTCCAAAATATGAAAGGGTTCTTGAATAGGAATATTCCTTCAAAGCCAAATGATTTATTCAACAAATTCGGCTGCCTATATCTCCAATTTAACACTACAAAATATCAGCTCTATTTTATGATTACATCATGACATATGTCATGAATAGTGTCCAAATCTGAATTCCCGACCCGAATGGTGGGCTGGATTTTGAGGCATTAGTTGGGCCCGTTGTTCTTGTAGTTGGACCTTAAAATTTTTATACATGATTCCATTGGATAATATAAAAAATATGGTGGAGTTTCATAAAATTTGGGCTTCGGGATTTAGACCATACAATCAATCATCATTGATGGTCCAGTTTCATCACAAATTCTTTGGGTCTTATTGTGTTGACCATATGAGCCTTAAAATGGCAAAAATGGCCCATGATTCCTTCTAATGACATGTGTGAAATTTAATAAGGAATCCTAAAAAATAATAACCACACAATTTTAATCATTATGTTGAGAGTTATAAATAAAATAATAAACTAACTCAATTGGACTACTTCTAAAAATGCTCAAAAAATATACTAAGTATTAAAACATTAATATTTCACACAAATTATGCACATTTCATATAAAATCAGAAAATAGGGTATATAATAAGTCATGAAAATATTAATAACATCAACTCCCCCACACTTTGTCTTGTTCATGTCCTCATGTGAAACAAATATAAAAAATAACAAAATCATTTTCACTCACCAACAAATATTAAAATTTTGTTTTCTCCGATCAGGGGAGGTCTAGACTATTTCACTCATCCATTTTGAATTACACCATAATTTTTTGTAGAAACAATGTTCCAAAACTAATTCATTTTTTCACGCTCAATTTTAGAAATGGAAAATGTGGACACTCAAAAACTCACACCTCACAAGATGATAAAATTCATTTGTGGAGGTTCACTCTTTCACCAACCAAAATTGAAAATCTTAGAGTTTGAAAGAGCTCTCAGGTTCCAATCCCTATCCAAAGTTCCCAAGAATCAAGAGGTATTTTTAAGGGGTTTTTCTATGGCTATGGTATGGTAGGAATATAATATCTAAGAGAGAGAAGAAGAGGGTTAAAACACCAACATAGAAAAAGAAATGCACATTTTTCTTGAAATAAAACATGGAAGGAAATGAAAACACATATTTACAAGGGAATGATTATGTGAAGAAAGACACAATAGAGGAATAAAATTTGAAGGGGATGTTAAGATGAAAGATTTTCAAACCAAAAAACTTCTCCCAATGACATAAGAATATAATGAAAGTGTTCTTTTTTCCCTTTTTTTCTCTTTTTTCAAAAGTTGAACTTGTAAAAGAACTCACACTCATATCCCAACTCATGATTGATCTCTTTACGACACTAATTGTAATAGTTATAACAAGATAAAATGTTGAGGAAGAGTGATTTTGGACCTACACAAGAAACAACCCATTTTTTTTTGATTTTTTATGGTTTTTTGAACACTTGTCAATAAGATTTATGAAATTACATAAATGAAAGTACATTAAATTCCCTAAAACACACTAAATGAAAACCTCTCCCCCACACTGAAATGGATGCTTTCCCTCAAGCATATGATAACATGGTGAAATCAAAAAAGGGTACCCATAATGAAATCCATTCCCCCCACACTTTAATTCAAAAAATTATGCAATGAAAATCCATGTTTATATTGTATGGGATAAGGAATTGGGCTTGTAATGTGGCTATCAAAGAAAAGGTTTTCATAGGCTCGAAGGGGCTTTCAAAAGGAGGATTAATGTATGATTAATGGGAGGATATTTGGCTATTATAATTCTAAATGGGTTCAGAAAATGCCTCTATCATATTAATGCACACTAAAGTATGAAATTCAGATCAATGGTCCACAAACTCAAGACTCACAAATGAGGGTGAAAAACACACATGTTGAAAAGTTTCCCATAAGTGGACTTGGCCAGAAAGCAAATGTTGTTCCTCACAGGTGGCAAAAATCATTTTCCGAATCAATAATTGAGAATTCAAAATGTGTTGGTTTTGACACAAAATTATTTATCCAAATTCATGATGAAAATACAAAATTTTTGAGATGAAAACATTCATGTTGCCTCCCCAAAAAGGTTGGACAAAATTTCAAAACTCAATGGGGAGTAAGCATGACTCTTGATTTTTTTGTATTTTTTTTGTTATGATTATTTTTTTTGTTTTTTTAAGATTGTTTTTTAGTTTTTAATAAAGACACACACACATAATAGAGAAACAGAAAAATAAAGGGTTTGAAAAGGAAAGTGGTAAAAAAATGAAAGACAGAGGAAGAAGAAGAAAGAGGTAGAGGGAGAAAGAGAGAGAGAGAGTTAAAGGGAAAGAGGTGCCCCCTGGTTTTGATTTGGTGGGTTCCCATCTCTATCTAGTGGTGGGTTGACTGCAGAAGTTGGGGATCCAATAGAAGTTGATGTTGATCCAGGATTGTGAGACCTCTCATGGTGATGATTTAACCGATGTCCATTAATCGTGAATGTCCTTTTGAAAGAGAGGTCTTGGACTTGCATTGCACCAAATGGGTAAACATTAGTAATAACAAAAGGACCTTCCCAATGAGAATTAATCTTACCTAAGTGAAGCTGAAATCGAGAATTAAAGAAAACTAACTTATCACCTTCATGGAATACCTTTCTCAGGATGTGTTTTTCATGGAGTGCCACTACAAGATAATCTTTGTTTTGTGGTGGTCTTTTTTTTTGCGTTTAGAGGACGTTTAAACCACCGCTACATGGTTGGGCAGCAGTTTATAGAAACTTCCACCTAATACAGCGTTGCCAATCTATTAACAGCATTTATTTCCATTTAGCAGTGGTTTAAGGAAAGTGTCGTAGCTACCTCATTTCGTGATGGTTTTTTTGAATTTAGCAGAAGTTTTTATGAGCCTTGGATATCACTTTATTCGCGGCGGTTATAATCACTGCGAATAAACTCAAATCCAGTGGCCGTAAAACTGCCGCTGAAGTCACGGGAACCACTACAGAATGAGGTAGCTACGATGCGACTATGTATCGGTAGTTAAAATCGCCGCTAAACTTAAAAAAAATTTACGTTTAGCGATGGTTTTGACTATTTAGCAGCGGTTTAAACTACCACCAATATACATGTCACAACGGTTTTAACTGCCACGAAAAGTTGACATGATTTTTTTTCTTCCGCTGCACCACTGCCCTGAAAAAAAAATCAAACCAGAAATATAAACCAACTGAGATACATTATAGCCCTCCTCCTACCATGAATAACCAACATCATGTATCATCATCACCACTATATTATTGAGTCAGCAGTATATTTCATTCTTATAACTTTAAGCTATTAGATCCAGCATCAAAATTCCTACTTCAAGCTATCAAAACCCTTGAATATAAACCAACTGAGATACATTATAGCCCGTAAATTTTCACTAGCCCTCCTTATTCACTACATCACATTCCCAAAATCACTTCCTCAATATCAAAAATAACAACATGACAATCACACACCAAAACATCACAATCCACAAAAAAATCATCACCAACAGCATAACCGAATCCACAAGAGAAGAAAACCACACAATAAAAACATTACATTTTCTACATCATTTTCAAATCTCATTATTTACTATTTACCATCCCCATTAAGATTATTATTCCATTAATTTACCCATTCCATACCATTCATAATCCAACATCCCACTTCAATCCATTTATTTATCTTTCAACACATTCGTTCCAATGAAGTTAATACATTTCAATAATAAAAAATTATTAACAATTCATTGATTATATAATTTCATCCAATACCAAATCATAACCATCCCATTATCATATTCACATAAAATTCCCCAGTGATTCATTTCATATTCAATTTCACTATTAGTCATTAATTTTACTGACACCAGATTCCCCAGTTCCAACTTACTCTATTAACCCATAAACTAGATTATAAATGTTTAATAAGGGGTACAACAGAAAAAAACACCAAAAATACATTCTTAGCCTCACCAATTAAACCCAAAAAAGTTCACCCCAAATCACTAGAAGTCTATAAAACAACAAGTTCAACATTAAACCTCAATGATTAATTGTAATATAAATTATTATATTCTAGTTTCCAAGAAATTTATTTTTACTACCATCTTTAAAAAATTATCTTATTATAATGGTCGAGAGTTTCTTAAATGATAAAAACAAGAAGTAAACCATATCATCAATTATCAATCAATATAATTCAATGCATAGTAATATCATGAAAATCCATAAAGTACAAGTGACTCAATTTTCCCTTCTAATTTACTCTTAACTAGTTTACTATCTTTATTTAGTTTGTTCTTCTTTAAAGAGTGTTCCCCCATGTTCCCATTCCTCATAACCATGAGTAATAAAGTAGTCATAACCAAACACATATAAAAAGAATAATATAAGACCCTTGGAAAAGTTCTTAGTAGGCTAGTCAAACAATTTATTCCTAAAGGTAGAAGATAAGTTTATAAATATTCTACCTCAACTAAATATATGATGACTATTGTGTAATAAAGGATAAAAAGAATATGGTGACCTAAAACACATTAGGGGAGCCTTAATCGACCAAAAACATAGTTATTTCCCATAAAAAAAATCCAACCCACTGTACAACCCCTCTGATACATGGTTAAAAATATTTAAATCAATATCATCGAGGAAGGTCGCAATATGAAAAAAGAACTACAACATAATGTCACCCAAGGAAAAACCATTATAAATTGACCACTAGGTCCTTGTGTCATGATAGAGGCAGACACACCACAAATAACCAACTGGAAGATCTCTAAATTCATCCTTTGAAAACCATGTCATATCAAGAAAGTACCACTCTTTGAAGGAACTCTACATAAAACTTCATCTGCTTGTTGATTTTATTTTAGAACCTTTGATCTCTTACAACTGCATGTAAATTATCCTCCAAACCTCTTGAATCTTTTCACCACTTGAGGTTTGTTTTCAAATACTAAGTTTCCATTTTATCACTAAACCTTTATCTTTATTTAACATTAGTTTAACCTCATCCTTTACTCCTCCTTATATATCCATGATTGATATCACTTTTCTTACAAAATTCTAAATTTTCTTTTAATCTAAAAACCTATATCACATATAGCTTCATTTTATTATAGATTTTTAGTGAGTGAGTTTACAACTTGGAAATTAGTTATAAATAAATCCTTTAAACCTAATGACCTAGAACATAATATAGGAAACAAGAACTTATGTTAATAACTCTAGTGGCATCCATCAAGCTATCTTCTTCCATATCCTCAATTGGATACCACTTTATATGTTATAATGTCACTTTTTATCACCATATTTTGATTGATAGAATTGAATACTTTATATAAGTCTTTTACACCACTTGAATTTCAAATCTAACTATACCACATGAACTCTTTCGTTACTATTTATAATTTCATATTTAATAAGAAATGACCCAATTTGTTCAACACATCAACAATGGGCCTCACCAAAGTGTCCACAACACTATACCCTTGATCACTATGAAATGAACCAATTTGTTCAACACATAAACAATGGGTTTAACTCCTAGTCATCCAAAATATCGACTGCCAATTCAAAAACAGGCCTAAATGGAATGATGTATACCACACTCGAGAAATCAAGACATAAAAAGAAACATCATAAATCAATAAAATGCATAAAAGGAAACATGAGAAATCAAGGATATTTTGGGACATGAAAATGTGTGGTGGAAACTATGTTCCACAAATGTTACATATACAAACCAACTGTTCCCATATTTTTTCAACACGTCAACAATACAACTACTCATGGTCTGATGATGCATTGTTATCCTCTCTACCTTTATCTCCTCTTTCTATTGTCACCTATAAGAACATTATAATGAAAATTAAATACGGTTTCATATTTATATTAAAACTTAAAACCAATGAAAGTTAGAAAACTAAATGATTTTTATTTTTTGTGATTTACCCGCATACCACTAGTTGATGCACTACCACCGAGGGAATATCTGCTCATCTGCTGATGTATTTCATTCAACTCTTTCTGCAAAGAAGACACTTGATCCCCGTGCTGGTGAACTGTGTTTCATAATGAAAAAATCTCTTTCATAGAATCTCTGGGTATGGGATGACTAAAGTCATGAGTAGATGTAGCTGCCATCCCCGATGTCCTGCTAAAAACCTCTGATGGTACGGGTCCCAAACCCATCCCGCACACTCTCCCATGACGCTCCTTCCAAAGGACTTTAGAAACCGGGTCATCCTGGGAGACTGAGTAGGACTGCGCAAGATTGACATCCCATAGTTCTTTAATTTTTACATATAAATCAAATATCAATATATATCAAAATAATAAAAACTAATAATAAGTTATTATGATAAAAAATTGACTTCATACCCCAACTTCTTTAGTAGGCTCATTAACAAAACTTCCATCTGATTTCTTATGAACATCCAACCACAGTTTAGTTATGGATGCTTCATACCCTAAACTCTGTGACTGCATTAAGCAAAGATAAATAAACAATTCAATATATTAAATAGATAATATTGTCTTATAAATATTTAAATGAATTAAAAGATTACCAATGTCATTCAGCTTCTAGAAAATCTTTTTGAGCCCGCAGTGTGCGTGATGACTTACTTAGCCCGGTTTGATGCATTCTGTCTTGAGAGATTCTGAAATAAATAAAATTAAATTGAATAATAATGTATTGAATGTCATGTACTTTTCATATACATGTATAAATGTAAAATGAGGATAATATAATAATATATATTTCAATACCATCCGCTTTTGATCACGATGTCTGTCAACAAACACTATCCATTGTTCTTTCAATACCCCACTGGGTAGCTTCTCATACATTTGTTGCACGGTCAACGAAGTATCGTTGAAATCACACCACAATCTCTATTTTATATCTTTCCATTTTTTACATAGATTTTTCAACATCCACTTCCATGCTATCACATCAGCAATAGTAAAGTGGAAGAACATCTGTATACAGAAATTCATTTTGAACATATTAGTAACCTGACATTCAATTAAACCATAATGTAATAAATTTACCTTAATTTGAGAATAAAAAACTTCATTTTTCCAGCTTGGAGGAATATATCTTCAATCATTATATGAAATGGGAAGGGAAATGGGCTCCCCTGCCAGCTAGCCTAGAATCTGGCCATGTAACCCCGCAGCGTCAGCCGTAGGGACCCCATAAGAATCAAATGGCACGACTATCTTCTCGCTAGTCATATTCCAAACATCTGAACTTTTTATGTTTTTCTACATGGTTGCATTTTTTTCATCTTCAATGAGCAAAAAATTAGTATAAACAAAATGCAATAAATTTATTTAATTAAATTTTGTATCTATAACAGTGACACTCCAGTATGCCCATGATGAACTGGAAGGGGCGTGTCGCTGCCCCACTACCGAGGCTCCTGAAGAGGGAGTATTCGACTCAACCTCTAATGGGACATCCATAGATGGTGTCAGAGATGGTGCAGGGGGAGATGGTGCAGAGGTGTAGGCAGCTGGTGCCTTAGATGTCTTGGGGAGAGAGCCATATGGATCGTCATATGTCTCAAAACTAGATGAAATAGTGTACTACTACCTCATTGGAATTCCTATCATTTAATGAAATAAAATTATGTTTAGAATATATATTTCAAAAAAATTCTGCAGAAAAAAATTTAAAAATGATAATAGATGACTAGTTCTAACAGACAAAATATATATAACAATGATAATGAATGACTGCTTAAATGAAACACTTGGTTGCTGAATAAATAAATAATTGAACATACAATCATTTTCCCCTTCAATAATGTCAGTGTCTGGCTCCATTTCTTCATCCACTTCATTCATCCTTTCTAGACTAATATTTTCAATATCATGATGGACAAATAATTTTTCTTCCTGTTGTTGATTAAATTCAATTTCAGAGGTCAAATTTTCCACTTCATCACCCATATCATACAAATATATTTGTATTACGTGAGAAACTACATTCCACCCTTCATCAAAAACTTCATTCACATAATATACCATTTTTTATTGCGATGCTAAGATATATGGATCATGCAGTTCACGATCACCAACATCCATCAAGCGAGAGAAGTTCATAAAAGTAAATTGCAAGGAATCTCTTTTAACACCTATGATAATATTGACCAATTTTCATTTCAATAAAACAACAGAAAAATGTCTGTGGTAGTTTAATTCAATAATATCATGCTGCTTTCCACAGTATTCCACTTCAGAAAATGTAAATATACCACTATTCTGTGTTTTCAAACCCACTTCTCGATCGACTGTACGAAATCTAAAACCATTCACATTATAAGCATCGAACTTTCTAACTTGTTTTAGAGGACCTCTAGCAAGAAACTTTAAATCTTATGACACCTCTGCTCGAGTATCATTATTCATGATCAGAAAAAAGAAATATACTTTATTAGATTTACAAAATTCATGTGTCAAACTAATATTCGTATTTATTGCAATATTTATGAACTTACACGTCGTGGAAACCATTCTTCAAGCTCTTTATTAAGAGATTTTGTTATATCTTTTTCATTTAGAGTTCTGCCTCTCATTCGTCTCTTTGTTTGTATCCTCAACTCTTCAATAAATGGATCTATAATTTCATTATTCAGCAGCACATATCTATGTGCCTGTAATAATTCCAATTTAGTCAGTGTCACATTTGAGGTCCTCCCAACTGATCAGCCAATAGCAGGAAATATTTTGGATTTCTGATGTATTTGAGATTGATTCGATGTGTCATCAACAAATCCACCTTGATTAAATCTTGTCTCAATATCATCCAAGTATCGAGAAAAAAAGGTAAGACACTCCTCATCCAAATAGCCTTCAGCAATAGAGCCTTCTGGTTGAGCTTTATTTCTCATGTATGATTTCAATTTCCCAAGATATCTGTGAAATAAAATAAACATAATTATGCATTTAATTAAGTACCAAAAATTGTTCACGTAATTGAAAAACATATAAATAATGTACCTCTCAATTGGATACATCCATTGATAATGAATGGGGCCTCCTAATTTAGCTTCCTCAAACAAATGCAATGTTAAATGCATCATTACAGTAAAAAATGACGGAGGAAAGATCATATCCATTGCACAAAGGGTCAATAAAAACCTCTCATAGAGGTTGTCAAGCTGAAATGGATGTAGAGATTTCTCACATAGTTGTCTGAAAAATGTGCATAATTAGAGTACAACAACAGTAATTTTTTCAGGAAATAATGTACGCAATTCTAATAGTAGTAACTGTTGTAACAAAATATGCGAATCATGAATTTTCAATCCATGTAACTTATGATTCTTCAAGTCAACACACCTTGAGATGTTACTTGAATACCCATTAGATACCTTAACATTCTTTAAAAATTGAAGGAATGTATCTTTATCCCTATTTTTCATTGCAAAATTTGCCGGAGGATACTTTTCATTCTCATCTGACTAGAGATCAAATTTTATTTTCATTGATTGTAAGTCTTTGCAAGCATTGAGATGATCCTTAGACTTTCCATACTCATTAAGCAATGTAAAAATCAAATTTTCACAGAAATTATTCTTAATATGCAGTACATAAATATTATCCTGCAACAAATTAAATTCCCAATACGGAAGTTTGAAGAATATACTTTTTTTCTTCCATTGTTGCGTTTCGATTTTGTTTAGCGATGCACTTCAGACCCATTTTTCGCTATCATTCAAATTATGAACCTTCCCAAATTTTGTTTCAACATTTTCAAGCTGTGTCAATATTTCAGAACCAGTTAACAACTTTGGAGGTGGTCTACGATCAATGGAACTATTAAATTTTTATCAGTTCAGCCTAAATCTATGAGATTCATCGAGAAATCTTTGATGACACAGAAGCACCATTTTCTACTGTGAGGTAGCTGTTTGGGCTGAAAATCAATGTTACAAATGGGACAAGACAAACCCATGTATGTGTTTCAACCAGATAAATTCCCAAGCCCAGGGAAGTCACTAATGGTCCACATCAAAGCACCATGCATTTTTAACATTGTTTTAGAAGAATCATCAAATGTCTCAACATCATTTCTCCATAACTCCTACAATTAATCAATCAAAGGGTGCAAGTATACTTCAATATCATTTCCAGGATTTTGTTTTCTAGGAATAATCATCAAAAGGATAAAAGATGTTTGTTGCATACACATCCATAGAGGAAGATTATAAGGGATCAAAACAACTGGAAAAATGCTATAACTGGTACTCAAAGTCCCAAATGGGTTGAATCCATCGGCAACCAATCCAAAACGTACATTCATAGGATCAGATGAGAAATAGATATGTAATGAATCAAATGTCATCCATGATTGGGAATCTCGTGGATGTCTCATTATCCCGTCATTTTTATAATATACAGAATGCCACTTCATGTATTCAGTGGTTTTCGATGACATGAATAATCTTTGAAATCGAGGCTTCAATGGAAAGTAATGCAAAACCTTTGCAGGTGTGTTCCTCTTCTCCTTCTCCATGAAATTATGTTCATTCAGACTTCCAACATCACCCTTTTCCTACCATATAGAAGAAGAACATTTCTTGCAATCCTGTCTACTTGAATCCTCTTCCCAATAAAGCATACAATCATTGGGACACGAATGTATTTTTGTATAATTCATACCAAGCTTGTTAACAACTTTTTTCATATCATAAAAAGATTCTGGGATTTTTACTTGAGGAAATGCATCATGAATCAATTCTAATATCATAGACATTTCCTTATTTGTAATTCCACATAGACATTTGATATGGTACAACTTCATCAGAAATGAAAGCTTTGAATATTTCAAACACCCACTATACAACACTTGATTTCCATTGTCAAGTAAATCATGAAACACATTTTTCTCAGTGAAGTTTTCTCTTACATTTGGCCCCATAGAAGAAAGAGTAGGATGCAATGATATGTTACAATCTTGATCTTCCTGTGTTACAGTCTCAAAAACATCACTTGTCACGTTTCAATTTGTATCACCCTATTCTGGTTGTTCTGATATGTTTTGATTCTGATAGTGGTGTCTTGCAGTGCCAAATGCATCATTTATGAGGTTTTTCATTTCATTTTCCATTGTTTACGAACTCGGTACCTCATTCTGTGGATTAACATCAGTGCTCAGTATTTTTGTAATGTTCGATTCTCCATGCCAAATCCAACAGAAATATTTACCAGGGAATTGCTTCAGTATTAAATGTTCATAAACTTCATCTCTCTTCAAACATGTTCTAAATTTACATTTAGGACATGGATATTTTATTCTCCCTTCAACGGATCGATTAGAAATTGAAAAATCTAAAAACTCATTCAAACCCTTAACATACTGAGGTGTTTTCCTCGGTAATGTGATCCAGCTTTTATCCATGTATATCACAATGTTCCTACACAATAATAAAAAAATTAAAACACATAGTTACTACTAAATAGAGAAAGAGATTCATATATACGATAGTGTAAGAATACATAAACATAATATAATAAATATGATCCCCTGAGTTAGATATGAACCCTCTAGTGTTTGGGATAGGGGATGTTTCTTTCGTAAAGAGAAACAATGTGCTAACAATGTGGTATCTACTTTACTATGAAAACCAGAGCACATTGTTAATTTAGAATAACCCCAACCTAAGTTCTCTATAGAGTCTTCATATAAAACTGTAATATCGAATAAATATATTATAAATAATGTTTAGCAAAAAACTTATAATGCTTACAAAACTCAACACATTGTTAATTTGGAGTGGCAAGAACCACGTTAGGGATGGTAGTCTTGAGGCATGATAAGTAGTGGTGTTCATGGAAATTCATGATGAAATAACTTGGGAGATTAGGTTTTGAGGTTCTACGAACCTTGTGTGGATTGAAATCTGAGACCTCTCTTTGGTGTATTCACATAGAAAAGAGTGGTGGTGTGACTTGAGGGTGATTTGGATCATATATGTGTTAGTGAACATGAGTAGAGAATTATGGTTAAATGGGACGATTGAGGATCTGACCATGGAGTTGAACTAAGAGTCAGATTCAGACTTCGGTGTGGGCATTGAACATTTTTGTTATTCCTTGAGTTTTAAGGCATCATGGTCGGGATATGATAGTGCATTGGTGGTTGGGATTGAGCGCCTTTGGTATAATTCATCTAGATAAGGACTTAGTAGTGTTGTTGCATAAAAATTGATGTGGTAAGGTGGAGACCACATCAGAAATGGTGTTTAAGATGCGGCTGATGTGGTTTGGGGATCAAACTTGGGTATTTGAAGAATAGTTGATGTGTCTGGGCTTGGTGTTTGGAGTTTTATAGTAGAATCATGTTGGGAATTTGGAGATGAAATGTGAGGTGTTGGTACTATCATCTGGGACAACATAATAAGATAATAAGAATCACATAGGTGGAAATAGATCCTAGAAGGAATTCTTTCTAAACATTATATTTGGGAACTTGGAAGAATTATATTAATCCAAACCACTACAATAAGTTATAATGAATTCAATACCATTCACTTCAACACAGAAAAAAAAATTATGAAAAGTAAAGGGATGCTATGCTTGAGTAACACATGTTTGATGGACTACATGATCGAGTATCAAATGTATAAGGAACTCCATACCTAAGTGTCATAATTCAATATAGTCAAGTAGGCCTTATAAATAAATAGGTTATCCATTTCAAAAAATAATGAAAAATACAAAGATACATATTCAATGAAAGTGATTACTTTCATCCAAGACTATACATATTAATGAAAAATCATCTAGTTTGGATAACATATAGAGAAATAAAATACAAATAAAATTTTAATAGAAAATAAACCTAGTTGAAGTATCTCACAATAAAATTTCCCAAAAAATTCAAAACCATATTCACAACTCAAAACACCTCCATGTGATCCCCGAAAAGTCACAACATTCCAATGTCATTTAATGGAACAAGAGGAAACAAATAACTAGAAATTCCAATCTTGTAATTAGAATGAATAGATAGAAGTTACACACACAGATGAATGTGTATGAAAAGTGTGATATAAATAGTCCTAGAAATATTTCACCATAGATTCTTTGTAATTAATTTTATAAAAAAGATTCAAAAATACTTATTTTGGATAGAACTCTACCAAGGATTTTTCCAAACCAAATTACAATGATGAAAAGGAGAAAATTGATAAAGAGGTAATTGTGAAGGAATAAGAGGGCCTAAGATTAAGTAATAGACAAGAATCAAGGTCAAATCATGATGAAAACCCCATGGATAAGAGATAACCAGTAGAAGAGGAGGTGTGAGGCATTGGGTTATTGGTTAGGGGTCATGAACCACACAAGAGGGACACAAGTAGGCATAGTGAAATATTGTTAGGTGTATGTGAGGATAAAATTAGACATTGATGAGGAATATTAATGGATGAGAGTATGTGGTGTCCACCTTGGGTGCAGTGTCATTACACAATGAGTGGAGATTAATAGTGGGGGAGACCTGGTTTTGGGGTCTTCTTCATCTCATTATTACTGTTGTAGTGAATGTCATAACATGTCAATAAACATTTTATCCCTAATAAACATATATATAATACACCCATACACACCCATTTAAAAACATCATTTATATATATATATATACATATATATATGAATTACATAACTTTTATAATATACACACACACACATATATATATATATATATGTTGCACCCACTTACATCACTTGAAGCAATTAGTCATAGATTTTGAAATTTAATACTTAAATATACTTAAATATGTTTATGTATGACAAACATGAAATCACATGCATATATTTATATGAATTTAAATTCTAAAAAAATAAACTTGGGAATCACTTATGTATAAAACATGGAATTTGAGATGAATATATATATATATATATTAAATTCCTCTAACAAAATTATAAATTCATGAATTAAAGTTTTTAAAATAAAATTAATCACTTAATTTGGAACATCAAAACATGATAAAATATAATTCTTTAAATAGAACTCAATTATAAGAAAATAAAATTTTAAGGAAAAACTAAACCCTATCTTCTAATTCTCAAAACATGATTTATAGAAACATTAACATAAGACATAAATTATAAAAATGAAATGATCCCTTAAAATAAGTTTTAGCACAATAGTAAATATTAAATTTCTTAAAATATATTTCCTAAACATAACAAAAACATAATTCAAATACATTAAATGATCCCTTATAGAAAATAAGGTCCACAATCCAAAATATAAATTGTATAAAAAATATGTGTTACAACAATTGAATATAATTTTACTAAACATAATCATTTACTGCAAAATGAAAAATCATTACACAGCCAAGTATTGACCAAAGAAATTCCTTATTGAAGACCATAGCTTTGATAAATATAATTCATTACCTATTTGAAATAAAAAAACCATAATATGAAAATAAAATTTCACCCTTAATTGATATGCTGGAACAGAACAGGAGCTGTTGCGGACTCCAAAAAAAAAAACGGACTGCAAAAGGCTGAGACAAATAAACATGAAAAACACTGAAATTAGTTGAAATAGAAATGAACACAACAACGAATGAAGATTACGGCGCCTACTCTATAAAAGTTATTGAGTTATTTTTAACACAACCTACAAGAAAATTACTAGAATTCAAACCTTAGGGTTCTTATAGGTCGCCGGGGTCACGAGGTCGTTGGGGTCGCGGGGGGCCGGGGTCGCTGGGGTCACGGGGTCACCGGAGTCACAGGGTCGCCGGGGTCTCGGGGTCGCTGGGGTTGTGGGTGGCTAGGGTTGCGGGGGAAGCAGTGGTCTTGGGGTCGTGGGGTGAGAAGAGCGGTCGGGGTGGGGGGGGGGGAGGTCAGTGCTGTAAATAAACAAATGTTTCACGGTGGTTTATTATAAACCACAGTGAAACCTTTTTAAAAAAATGTTTAGTAGTGGTTCCTAGAACCGCTGCTAAACAACCATCGCTAAATGGCGTTTCTCTTATAGTGTGCCTTGGATTTTTCATTTTAGAGATTAGAATTCTCGTAAGAATAAAGTCTAAGCTCCTTTAGTTCATCCAATTGCAACAATAATTGTTCATCAGATTTTTCACAATCAAAATCACAGGTTCTCACAACCCAAAAAGACTTATGTCGGATTTCAACTGGTAGATGACATCCTCTACCGAAAACTAGCCTAAAAGGAGACATCCCAATGGGTGTTTTATAGGTAGTTCAATAAGCCCAAAGTGCTTCACCAAGTCTTTCAGGCCAGTATTTTTTGGTGGCTTTTACAATTCACTCAAGTACTCTTTTCACTTCTCTATTAGAAAGTTCATCCATGCCATTTGTTTGGGGGTGATATGCAGTTGAAGTTTTATGCACAAACCCATTATTTTCAAAATAGATTCCATGGTTTTATTATAAAAATGGGTTCCTAAGTCACTTATCAAGGCACGAGGTGTGCCAAATCGGTGGAAGATGTGTGTCTTTAGGAACTCACTAACAATATGTGAATCATCCTTTCTAATGGGTTTGACCTCGACCCACCTAGAAACATAATCAACTATAATAAGAATGTATGAAAATTCATTGGAAGGGGGGAATGGTCCCATGAAATAGATTCCCCAGACATCAAAAATCTCACAAAGAATTAAAGGCTTTTGGGGAATTTTATTTCCCTTTCAAATTGTGCTAAACGTTTGGTAAGTGGGACATGATTGACATAACTCATGTGAGTCCTTGAAGAGTGAAGGCCAAAAGAATCCAGAGTCTAGAACCTTTCGTGAGGTCCTTTGTGGTCCAAAGTGGCCACCACCAGGTATTGAGTGATAGAATTCTAATATGGAATAATTTTCATTTTCATCGACACATCTTTTTATTACCATGTCAGCCCCAGTTTTCCAAAGTTTATTTTCTTCCCAAAAATAGTATTTTGATTTACTTTTCAACTTTATTTTTTGTTATTTTGAAACATTTTCATGAAAAACACTAGAAACCAAGTAATTTACAATTGAGGCATACCATGATATTTTTGGAGTGAGAGATGAATGGTGCTCATTGGGGAATTCAGGATCGATGATTTCAGAATGAGATGAATTAGAAATTCTACTCAAGTGATCAACCACATGGTTTTCTTTTCCTGGTCGATCTTTTATTTCAAGGTCAAACTCTTGGAGCATTAGGATCCATCTTATTAGCCTTGGTTTGGAATCACTTTACTTGAGTAAAAAATTTATAGCAGAATGGTCTGTGAAGATAATGATTTTGGAACCTAAGAGATAGGGTCAGAATTTATCTAAAGCAAAAACAACTACTAAAAGTTCTTTTTCAGTGACAGTGTAGTGATATTGAGTTTCATCCAATGTTTTTGAGGCATAATAGATGACATGGGGAATTTTTTCTCTTCTTTGACCAAGAACACCCCCAACAACTCTATCATAAACATCACACATCAATTCAAAGGTTAAGGACCAATCTGGGGGTTGGATTATAGGGGTATATATAAGAGAAGTTTTGAGTTCAATGAAGGATCTCTTGCAAACCACATAGAATGGAAAGTGACATCATTTTGGAGCAACCGAGTGAGTGGGAGGGAAATTTTACAGAAGTTATGGATGGATCGCTGATAGAAACTGACAAGACTAAGGAATGAACGGATGTCTCAAACAGAAGTGGGTTCAGGAAGTGATTGGATCACATCAATTTTGACATGATCAACTTCAATACCATCTTTTGAAACTATTTTCCCTAGAAAAATCCCATTTCAACCCTGAAGTGACATTTTTCAAAATTTAACACAAGGTTAACTTGAAAAAATTTTGAAGGACTAGAGAGAGTGAATTCAAGCAAGATTCAAATGACTCACCATAAATGGTAAAGTCATCCATGAAGGCATCCATGCAATGTTCAATGAATTCAGAAAGGATACACATCATACACCTCTGGAATGTTGTAGGAGCATTGCAAAGGCCAAAAGGCATTCTCCTATATGCATATGTTCTAAAGGGGCAAGTGAAAGTAGTCTTTCCTTGGTCCCAAGGTACGATTGGGATTTGGAAGTAGCTGGTGTATCCATCAAGAAAGAAATAGTGTGACTTTTCGGGTAATTGTTCCAGCATTTGATCAAGGAATAAAAGAGGGTAGTGATATTTTCTTGTTTCAACATTCAATTTCCTATAGTCGATGCACACACACCATTTGTTCTTCACTCGAGTTGTGACTACCTCTCCATGTTCATTTGTGACAACAATTATCCCAACCTTATTAGGTACAACTTGAATTGGACTAACCCATTCACTATCAAAAATTGGGTAGATAATAAAAGATTGAAGAAGCTTGGTGATCTCTTCCCTAACTACCTCAAGTATGAGTGGATTGAGTCTTCTTTGTGGTTGTCTAATTGGTTTGGATGACTCCTCAAGATGGATGTGATGCATTCAAAAGGCAGGGTGGATTCCTGGTATGTCATCTAGTGTCCAACCTATGGCCTTTTTGTTTTCCTCTAACAATTTAGAAAGGTTGGAATCTTTAGTTTTATTAAGTGAAGAAGAGATAATGACAAGATATGAGTGATCACAGAAAAGGAATGCATATTTTAGGTGTTCGGGAAGATGTTTTAGATCAGTCTCATCTTTCATTTTTGGGTTAGACAACTTAGTAATGGAATAAGGGACTTCAATTGCTTCAGATTCATTTTCCTTAATACTGTCCAAGGTGGAGAAGTAGAGATTATAATTGATGTGGGATTCAAGAGAGTTTTAAAGATCCTCTAGATTGATAGAGTATATTAATGAAAGTTCCACATCATCTTCACCATTTATGACTTTGTTAATCATGGTGCAGATTTCACAAGATCCTTTTTCATTAGAATATGAAGAACATGGTGGATTGGGGTTTGATTGAATCTTAGAAGTGTCCTCAAAAGCATGGATTGAGAATGAAAAGTGATCCTCAGATGGGTATCGCATGGCTTAGAAAATGTTGAACATGACCAGTTGGTCACTGAATTCCATGGATAAGATGCCTGAATGGACATCAATATTGGTTCTAGCAGTCATGAGGAATGGTCTTCCTAGAATTATGGGAGACCAAGAAGAGTTCATCTCACCTTCCATGTCAAGGACATAGAAATTAGCTGGGAAGAAAAGACCATTAACATGAACAAGGACATCCTCAATTATACCCTCAGGACTAGCAGTGCCTCGATAGGCTAACTTAATGATAACACCTGTTGGATGTAAGGGACCTAGACTATGGTTGGATAATATGGATTTGGGCATGAAATTAATTTAGGATACTAAGTCTTTGAGTGCATCATCGAAGTTAAAACATCCAATTTGGCATGAAACTGTAATGGTACCTTGATCTTTGCACTTTATGGGAATAGACTGCACAGTGGAAACATTTTCAAAGGTCCTAAGTTGCCTCTTATGGGTGCACTATTCCTTAAGAAACTTGGCATACATAGGAATTTGTTTGATGGAATCTAAGAGAGGAATGTTGACTTCAACATGTCAAAACATGTCGAGCATTTCAGGATCAGGTTTAAATGACTTATTTGGATTAGAGACAGCTTGTGGAAAAGGAATTGGATTCTTAAGTGGAATGGATGGAGGTGAGGGAATGGATTCAGATTCCTTTTCAAGTTTCTTTTTCTTTTCATTTTCTAGTTCAACATTCAAAGGAGGGTTATAGGACTTATATTGAAGAATAGCAATTTGCTTTCCCAATCTAAGTGAAATTTCACTTACATTACCCTTGGGGTTGGGTAATGGTTGAGTTGCGAGTTGGGAAGAATTGGGTGGTTGCTGTTGACTAAGGTGAGATTCAAGTTGACCAATTTGAGTTTCAATGATCTTGAGACTAGAACGGGTGAAGGAGGCAAGATCTTCAACTGTGCTTTCCCATGGTTTCTTGGAAGAATAGGCTTGTCCCAGATTGGGATTACCTAGATTTTGTTTCTTGGGAAAGCGATTGTATTGGTTTTGGAATTGGGAAGGCTCACTAGGATAATGAAATCCAGAAGGAGGATTTTTCCTTTTATGTTGATGAATAAAATGATAAGGTTGTTGAAAATTACCAACACCTTGACCATATTGAAACTAGTTTGGGATTTGAGGAGGGAATTTAGGAGGATGAGAGATGGGATTACCATACCTCAGGCCATGGTTATAGGAAGAAGAGAAGGGCTCAAAGAGAGGTTGGTTGAAGTTTCTAAGAAACTGACCGGATAGTTGAGGGTTGGCGTTCCGCTGATCATATGCTGCATTGAGATCCATTGGTCCAGATGAATCAAATTGATCCTCTTGAAGTTGTGGACATGTGTTAGTTGGATGAGATGGAGAGTTGCAGATTCCACAGTTTTTGACTGGTCTAGGAAACATTGATTGCAAAGAATATGAGGTTGGGGATTTGGTAGCCATAGCTAGTTGTCACACAAGACCCATAAGTTCACTCACCCACTCAGTCATCCTGTCCGGATCAATTGATTGATTATCTTGGTCTTGTTTGACTTGAGAATGTGCTCGAGTATGGAATTATTATGTGTTTTCAGCCATGTTACTTATGAGATCTCTTGCAGCTACGAGAGTTTTATCGACAAGAGCATCACCACTTGCGACATCAATGAGTGTTCTCTCCATATCCAATAACCCCTCATAGAAGTATTGGATCAAGAGTTGATCATGGATTTGGTGGTGTGGGTAGGTTTCAACAAGATTTTTGACCCTCTCCCAGTATTAATGGAGTGATTCACTTGGGAACTGATAGATACCACTTATTTCCTTTCAGATAGAAGAAGTACAAGAAGCAAGAAATAATTTCTCTAAGAAGAGTCGCTTCATGTCATTCCATGTGGCTTGGAACTAGGAGGTAGGTAGTAAGGTCATGACTTAGCAGTGTCATCTAGGTAGAAAGGTAATGCTCAAAGTTTGATTTGTTCTTTAGAAACCCCTTGAGGATTCATGGAAGAGCACACCACTTGGAACCCTTTAATGTGGAGATGTGGATCCTCACTGGCTAGCTTGTGGAAATGAGGAAGAAGATGAATCAAACCCGATTTGAGTTTGAAGTCAGCTTCTATGTTTGGATATTGAATACCAAGAGGTTGGTAATTCATATCAATGATAGTATGTTCTTTTAGTGTGTTTTCCCTGGGATTAGCGAAATCTAATTCAATTAGTTGGCAAAGGACTCATTCTTGAATGAGTTGATTATCTCTTATGTTCCTCCTAATTTGGCGAAGTGTTCTCTCAATTTTTGCGTCAAATAAATCCGAGGGATTGTTTGGGAGGCTACGAGGCATTCAGAGAGATGTTGGAAGGAAAAGGAAGGCAATTTTTTTTTTCATTTTATGATTTTTATGAGAAGACGGGTTTTTATTCGTGTTTTTTTTCCAATTTTTTTTAAACTTTATTTTTTTACAATAACCAGAAAATAATGAATACTTAAAGCACCATCCCTGGAAGAAGCGCCATTTGAAGTCATGGACGATTTTCACCTATTGACCGGTCAAAGTTCTGATGCTCTGATAATGTGTATAGCAGTACTGGGTCGAATCCTCGACGATGATACTTTTTAATAGTCAGTTATTTTTAGTTAATTGTATTCTGATTGGGGGGTTTGTTTGTAGAGATTATGAAATAATTTATGGATGATATTTGATTTAAAACATTGATAAATATTGGATTGAGTTCATCATCAGGTAGTTAATCTTGTGATATCCTTGATCTTTGCTTTATATTGCATTAAATTAACACCCATGTAAGAAGTTGACGTTGATTAGAATTTCTAAGTGTTAAATATTTAATCAAAGTCTTAAATTAACTAGGATTATAGTCTCAATCAGTACTTGAATATGGTAGTGTATTTATGGTTCCAATAATCCATGGAATCAATATGTTAAACAAAACAAGTCATTAATCCATGAAATGCTATGTTCAACATACACAATGTTAATTTCAAGAATATTCATCGAGAAAAAGCTCTCAATCACTTAACATGCCAAAATTATAACACAACCCAATGAAAGATTTACTCAGCCATTGAAATGATTAATAATCTGGTTATAATTATTATGATGATAAAATAATAAAAGAAGAAAAATAAAGAGATAAGAAAAAGGGTGGTGCGTCGAACACACACACAAATGATAAGAATTAAAAATGAAGGACTTTAGATTGAGTGAGGAAGCAAAAGAAGGGAAGGGGATTAAAATATATTTAATTTTTTTTAAGACAATTAATATCAAACTACATAAGGTGGATATGAATAAGAGATATTGAATAAGAAACATGCATTAAAATAGAATTACAAAAACCAAGACTTACAAGATTACAAACAAAGAACAACAAAAAAGTGAAAGGAAGCAAAGAAAGGAGGAAAGGTATATCAAGTGAAAACTTGAGTATGGGAGGTCCTCCCAAGACATTGGAAAGTCTTTGGTCATACCAATTTATGCTCTTCTATTCTGAAATGCCAACCCCATTGAAGGAGAGGATGGGGATGCATTTATAGCCCAAGGAAGTGGACTGTTTGCATTCCCAATCTATACCTCAATTTGTCTCGACGATTTGGACGTCCAGACATCCAAATATCGATATATCTCCTTATTCAAAGTTGGATATAATAATGTTTTCCGACCTATCTCAAAATTTTGGGTCATTTGAACTTATGGAGCCAACGTTATGTCCGGTTGATTAAACAATTTTAATCTGTCCATTTCAATCCAATATTCTTGAAGACAAAAATGTTGAAGGGTTTTTGAATAGGAAGATGACTTCAAAGTCGAATGATTTACTCAAAAAAGACATCCTCCTATATCTCCTCTTTCACACTGAAAAATATAAACTTTATGTTATGATTACATCATGAAATATGTAATGAATAGTGTCCGGATCTTAATTCCCGGACAGAATGGTGGGATGGACGTAAATTCATTAGTTGGGCCCCTTTTTCTTGTAGTTGGACCTTAAAATTTTAATCCGTGATTCCTCTAGATAATATAGAACATATGGTGGAGTTTCATAAAATTTGGGCTTCTAGATTTATACCATTAACTCAATCATAATTGATGGTCCAGTTTCATCATAAATTCTTTGGGTCTTCTTGTGTTGACCATACGAGCCTTCAAATGGAAGAATTGGCCCATGATTTCCTCTACTTATATGTGAAAAATTTAATAATAAATCCTAGAAAAAAAACCACACAATTTAAATTAGTAGGGTGAGATTTATAAATAAAATAGTAAACTAGCTCAATTGGACTACTTCTAAAAATGCTCAAAAATTATACTTAGTATTAAAACATTAATATTTCACACAAATTATGCACATTTCATATAAAATAAGTAAATAGGGTATATAATAAGTCATGAAAATATTAATAACATCAGTGGTGTACCTAATTCACATTTTAGACCAATTTTAATTTTTAATTTTAAATATATTATATATCCATTTTATGGTTTCATGGATACTATTATTTTCTCAATCCATATACACTTTTACATATAATGTTTATTTGGAATGTTGTTTTATCTATGGAAATATTGATGAATATGTATCCTCTAATCTATACAGATATTTAAAAGGCATATTTTACTAATATTAAATATATGTATAAAAAATTAATTGGACTTACAGTGATGGGAAGGGCTTTTTATAGCCCTATGATGTATCGAAAGGTCTCATAAGATAAATCAGTTAGCGACAAACCCTTCGGGTTTGTTTCCAAAACTCAGACAGTTTTCTGTCCACAGACTTAAACAGCTATGGAAGTAGAGTGGTATCATGCTCCAGATACCTGAAATCAAATTAACAATCATTATCTTTATTCATTTTCAGTTATTACTATCCATGACGTTTTCACAATGATAAAATCTATGGATGCTGTTTCACTCTTAGTTTATTAATGGCCTATTTTTTTCATTTATTGTCCATTACATATTGAATATGCCAATTTGATTATGAATTAATTATTATTTATTCCTGCTTCCTCTATTTGTAATCCTTACTGATCATTTGAGACCACCCCTTTCATTTGTTTACCTTTAATAGGTTATGAAGAGGAGACCATTTATTGAGTTCTCGTGGATGCATTTTATTAGTTTTTGTTATGTATTGTATTTTGTTACCTTCCAAATGTAATGTGAGATTCATGTATGTATCTAGTTTCTTCAAGACAACTAAACTGAATTCTCCTTCGGGATTTCATTCCATTTAATTATGCCAATGTAATAAGTAATGAACCATCTTTAGGCTTCTGGGATCATGGTGTTACATAAAATAGATTATCTATCATCATAATAAATACTCAGTATATTTAAGATACTAAAGTATTTATTTATACTTGATATCAATTATTTAGTAGATTTATAAGAAAAAATAAATTTTATGTGTTCAGGTAAGGCGATTACCTATTATTCAGTAGATTCCTTTATATACCTTCTTAAGGACCCTTGGATTGGACCTTTAATAATATAAAAACCCTTAATATGTACAAGGGTTTTTTATAAGATAATTGAAAAGGTTTTGGTCAAACTAGGTGGATCAAAGTGGTGTAAAGAAGAGAGTAATACTGCCCTTTTATAAGTGGGGGATGGACACACCATGATTTTAAAGAATTAAAATATTATTAAATCATATTCATGGAAAAGTGTCCAATAAAAAAAATTCAATTTAGAGCCCATGGTTATAATGGTAGAAATACTTTCATCAAATAATAATTTAGATGAATGATTATATCCTTATCACTTATCTTAACCTTAATTTACCAGTTTACCCCTTTTTACTAAGTTATTAATATTTTACCCATAGTTACTATTCATAATAACCCAAAAAGTAATTAGCCTCATTAATATATTTTTAAATGATGATTCCAAATATGAAATTCATTTTTAAACAATAAAATATCTATAAATGATAGAAATTAAATTAATTTTAAATCAAAAAATACAATGAAAAATGGTTTTTAAAGAAATGAACTTTTTTGTCTAATTGTATTTTTATACCAATATGAAGAATAATTGTAGAGACCCAAGCTTGAAATATATGGACATTACATTACCTTTTCAGAATACTTAGTACATAAAAAAATAGACACCTAAGGACCATAATAGTTTAGTGTCTTTGGAAACACTAGTGCAGAAAACGTTATTTACGTCACCATTTTTTACGTCAGTTATATATAACCGACGTGATAATCTGTGAAACGTGGTTTTTTACGTCGGTTATTTTATAACCGACGTAACAAATGCGATGAGTAGCTTTTTAACATCGATTATTTTAATAACCAACGTGACAAATTGTGCGTGTTCGGTTTTTATGTCAGTTATAAATTAGCCGACGTAAAAAACAAAAGTGCAGGGGTTTTTTACGTTGGTTATTTGATAAACGACGTAAAAAACTTGTAGATAACTCATTTTTTACGTCGGTTATAAAATAACGGATGTAAAAAACGCGGATTTTGAGGCCTTTTTGACGTCGGTTATTTTATAACCGACGTAACAAAAAAACCCACAGAACATTTTTTACGCCAGTTATACAATACCCAACGTAAAAAAATGTGATTTTTGATGTCTTTTTTAGGTCGTTTATAGAATAACCAACGTAAAAAACCAACACACGGAGTTTTTTTACGTCGGTTATAAAATAACCGATGTAAAAAAAGCTGTATCTGATACATTTATAACATCGGTTATTATAATAACCGACGTTATAAATGTAAAAAACAGTTTATAATGTCGGTTATTAAATAACTGACATTATAAAACATTTAAAAAATTAACAAGCCCCATGGATTGTCATTTATGATTTTTCGATCGATAGTATGGCGGCTCGTCTCTCTCGCGCAGTAAACCCCAATCAACTCGTCTATCTTGCTACGTTAAACTCATTTTGACTTCATCGTTTATCATATTTACTCTCCTTGGATCTATCATCTCAACTCGCATCACTGAAGTAAGCCTTCCACGAATTTATTTCATTCATTTTTTTCCCAGATAGTCTATATTTATGTTTTGCGATTTTTATGTTTAAACTAGGTAATATTCTTCGATTTCGAACCCTCTTACCTCTTTTTTCCATCATCATATTATTTATCATCCCTAGATCTATTAGATCGACCAACAATATTCATGCAAGCCTCAACTAATTTTATTTAGTTTGTTTTTATTTCGCGAATGCCCGACATTGATGGTAATTTTTGTTGTCATTGACAACTAATGATCTCATTCACCTATATTACTTCATAGAATGGTTATTGATTAAATCTAAGAATTTGGAAATGATATTTCATGTGTTGTTGCTGATTATGTTTATCCTCTTTTATTTGAGAATCTATTAGACATATAATGTAATGGATGTTGACCTCTATGGCCCTTCGATGCATCGCTATGTCTCATGATTCCAAATAAAAATGGGTTCTGCTGAGGGCTTACCCTAGTATTTTTTGAGGCCTTGGCCAAGGCCTCACCAATATGTTTGAGATTTCTAGAATTATCCATTACATCATTATGATATTAGTTATAGAGAAAACTTGTGATCATTTGAGTAGTTTAATATCAATGGTTGTTTTTAATTATCATACGATCATTTAAGTAGCCATATTTTATAATATTTAATTCCATCTATTTCATGCTGAAGTATATATTAAATTCATGTGTTTTTAGTTGTTCACCATGCCTAGTTTTTATATGTAAACCATTGTTTGGGGGGTTGTCCGGGGGGGGGGGGGGCTGTCCAGAGGGTTGGGGGATGTCCAGGGGGTGTCCAAGGGGGTGGGTTGGTGTGGGGGGCTGGTAAAGGGGGTGGAGGCCTATCCAGAGGGTTTTGGGGGTTGTTCGGGGGGGGGGGGGGGCTATCTAGAGGTTGGGGGTGTCCAGGGGGGTCGGGGGTGGGGGTGGTGTCCAGGAGGGGTGGGGGGTGCTGTCTGGAGGGGTGGGATGCTGTCCAGGGGGTGGGGTGCTATCCAAAGGGTTGGGGGTGTCCAGCGGGGTGTCCAAGGGGGTAGGGGGTGGGGGTGGTATCCAGGAGGGGTGGGGTGTTTTCTAGAGGAGTGGGGGCTGTCCAGGGGGTTGGGGGGTTGTCCAAAAGGTTGGGGGGTTTCCAAGGGGTGTCCAAGGGGGTGGGTGGGTTTGGGGGGCTGTCCAAGGGGGTGGGGGCCTGTCCATAGGGTTTTGGGGGTTGGCCGGGGGGTGGGGGCTGTCCACAGGGTTGGGGGGTGTCTAGGGGGGTGTCCAAGGGGGTGGGTGTGTGTGGGGGCGCTGTCCAAGGCGGTGGGGGCCTGTCCAGAAGGTTTTGGGGGTTTTCTGGGGGGTGGGGGGATATCCAAAGGGTTGGGGGGTGTCCAGGGGGTGTCCAAGGGGGTAAGGGGTGGGAGTGGTGTCCAGGAGGGGTGATTTTCTCCATCTAAATTTTTATTTTAAATATGATTTGATTATCAGGTTTACTCCATTCTCTCCAATTTTCTATCAACCATGTAGGCGCCATGGTTTTCTTTTATTCAATGGAATTTTAAACTATTATATCTAACTGTATTTTCTTTTAATAATAATATTCAAGCATATTTTTTGAAATACGCATAGATTTGTTTTATATTTCAAATTTTTTTTACATTCAAAATTTGATTTTTTTCATATAAACTTATATTTGTCTTATCTTAAAAATATATATATTTTTGATATTTGTTATAGGTAATAATGAGTCGAAGTTGGATTATGACACATCGAATGAGAAATGAATATGAGGATGGTGTTTATGCCTTTTTGGAATTTTCTAAACGAAATGTTCCAAGTAGTGACATTTTTTTTCTGTCCATGCCTGGAATGTTTGAATATGAAGAAGTTGAAAAGTAGAGAGATAAAAGATAATCTGAGATGTCATGGTTTTAATCTGAGTTACATCCCTTGGATTTGGCATGGTAAAACTAGACGAAATGTCACTGATGATGATGATTCACAAGATGGTAACTACGATGGAATTGAAGAAATGATTCACGATATTGTAGAAGAACAAATTGAGATAGAACCAACAGTTGCACATCTATATGGTGATGCTGGGAAACCATTATATCCTGGTTGTACTGATTTTACGGTTTTGTCAGCGGTGTTAAGATTGATTAACCTGAAGGCGAAACATGGATGAAGTGACAGAAGTTTTACAGAGTTGCTACAATTGATGAAAGACATTCTTCCAAAAGATAACGATATTCCAGATTCACATTACAAGGACAAGAAAATATTATGAACGATGGGATTGGGATACAAGAAAATACATGCCTGTCCGAATGACTGCATTATATATAGGAAGGAATATGAATTTTTGTCAGAGTGTCCTAAATGTGGGACATCACGGTATAAGGTGAAAGAGAAATCACAGACTGATGTAGAGATTACAAATCTCCCTTCAAAGGTATTTTGGTATCTTCCTATAATTCATCATTTCAAACATTTATTTGCTAATTCACATGATGAAAAAAGGTTAAGATGGCATGCTGATGAGCGGGTATGTGATGGAAAAATACGTCATCCAGCTGATTCTCCACAATGGAAGAAAATTGATGCGCAATATTCTACATTTGGAAATGAAATAAGAAATCTCAGATTAGGGTTGTGCACAGATGGAATGAATCCATACCGAACCCTCAGTAACACACATAGTTCATGACCTGTTTTATTGGTAATTTACAACCTCTCTCCTGAAGTTTGTATGAAGCAAAAATATGTCATGTTGTGTATTATGATCTCTGGTCCAAAGCAACCCGGTAATGATATTGATGTTTACTTGTCACCGTTGATTGATGATTTGAAACTGTTATGGGATGATGGTATTAGGATGTATGATTCTTATAAAATGGAATATTTTCAAATGCATGCAGTGCTTCTGTTCACTATAAATGACTTCCCAGCGTATGGAAATTTTTCTGGATACAGTGTTAAAGGTCATAAAGCATGTCCAATTTGCGAACAACAAACGTCATATTGTCAATTGCATCATGGGAGGAAAACCGTGTACATGGGTCATCAAAAGTTTTTGCCTATGGATCACCCTTATAGAAGACTAAAAAAGTCATTCAATGGATAACAAGAATTTGATACTTCTCCAAAAACTTTATCCCCGAATCTGTATTTTGAGAGGGTGAAAAACCTTGATGTGACATTGGGAAAGACACAGAAATATGGTAATGATAGACATATTTGGAAGAAAAGGTCAATATTTTTTGAGCTACCATATTGGAGGTATCATGAAGTTAAACATAATATTGATGTCATGCATGTGGAGAAGAATATATGTGATTTTTTGATTGGAACATTGTTAGATATTAAAGGAAAGACTAAAGATGGGTCGAATGAAAGATTAGACTTACTGTCAATGGGAATACGTTTGGAGTTAGCTCCCACTCTTAAAGGAAGACAAACATTTCTTCCCCCGGCTTGTCATACATTATCGAATAGGGAGAAAATTAGCTTTTGTCAGTGTCTTCATGATATCAAATTGCCTCAAGGTTATTCTTCAAATGTAAAAACGTTTGTCTCATTGAAGGACTTGAAGTTGATAGGTATGAAATCGCATGATTGTCAAGTCATGATGCAACAAATTCTACTAGTTTCATTGCGTGGAATATTTCCTATTCGTGTCAGAAACAATATGATGAAGTTGTGTTATTTTTTCAATTCAATTTGCAACAAGGCGATTGATGTGAATGCTTTGAACATTTTGGAAAAGGATGCAATTTTTATACTTTTTCAATTGGAAATGTATTTTCCTCGAACTTTTTTTTTGATATAATGGTGCATTTAATGATTCATCTAGTTCGAGAAATAAAGCTTTGTGGACCTATATATCTTTGTTTGATGTATCCTTTTGAAATGTATATGAAAATATTAAAGGGGTATGTTAAAAATCCATATCAACTTGAAGCCTCCATTATTGAAAAGTATATTTCTAAGGAGGTAGCAAAGTCTTGTACGAGCTACTTGGCTGCGACACAACACATAGGTTTGGCTCCATCTCGCCATGAATGAGTTAATAATGAGGGAAAGGGGATTCGTGGATTGAAAGTCAAATCATTGTCAGCTGAACAGATGAAGAGGTTAGAATCAAACATCTTGAATAACATAGCTGATGCTCAACCGTATATCACATTGCATATTAATGAGTTGATACAATGTCATCCAAAGAAGAATGAAATGTGGATTTTTAATGAGCACAACAAATTTTTTTTTGTCATGGATTAAAAAGACTTTTCTTGGTAGATCAGATGTATCAGAGACTTTAAAATGGATAGTGGGTGGTCCATGTTTAAATGTGATAACATGGTCCGGTTATGACATTAATGGATATACATTTCATACGAAATCCCAGGACAACAGAAGTGCATTTCAGAATAGTGGTGTATTGGTGTTTGCAGAAGAAATGCATTTTTCGAGTGCTAAGGACAAAAACCCAATTTCTGCATCAAGTGCATATTATGGAGTGATTGAAGACATATGGGAGGTTGATTACTTTAAAATTAAAGTTACTATTTTTAACTATAAATGGTTTATCGGTAACAATAGTGTCAGACACGATGAATTTGGAATGAAACTTGTTAATCTGAATAGATTGGAAGACACAATTGATTCTTTTATAATGGCAACACATGAAAAACAAATTTTCTATGTAGTAGATCAATCAGATATGCAGTGGGATGTTATTTTACAAGGGAAAAAAACAATATATTGGTGAGGATGAAGTTGATGAAGATTCTGATTTATGTGAGATCCCTACTTCCATGGACAGATTAACAAAACATAATGATGAGCATGTTGAAGAAATGGTTTGTGCCATAAGGAACGATCACGACGAAGGAATTTGGGAAAAGAATCCATTTGTATATTCCTAAAATTACAGGTAACATATGTTTATTTCTTGTTTACATTTATTTTTTTCATAAATGTTATATGTTTGATGTTTTTTATTTATTAAAACATGTTCTAAAACAAAATAAGTATAAGTTTTTGTTTGTTTTAATTTTGTTTAGTTTACTTTATCATGTTTACCATTACATGAATTATATATCTATTATTTTTGATCAGTGAAAATTACTTTACCATGTTTACCAGGTTTACCATGTTTACCATGTTTACCATCTTGACCATATTTACCATATTTACCGTCTTTACCATTGTTTAACATTCTTACCATATTACCATTGTTTACTATTACGTAACTTAGTACACTTTTCTGTTTTATGATTACAGTAATATTAAAATATTTGAATTTGTATATTTTTGAACTAACCTTTGTTTTTTTGATTTGAAGGATTGATCAACCACATGATTCTGGAGATGAGCATATTGGTCATACCTCTGGGGAGGAACATTCACATGCTCCTATTACGACAAAGAGTTCAAAGGTTGGTAAACGTGGGTGCACAAATTTACCAAAATTATTAGTTTCCCATACGTAGGATCAGAGGATAGTCGTTGAGTTTGATGATTATGATATTACTAGAGGTCCAAATGAAAAATATTTTAAGAGTTTTGTATAAACTCTGGATAAGAGCAAAGTAAGCATTCTATATGATGACTGGAGAAGTGTGGATAAAGCGATAATCTCTCAGTTATGGGAGACGATTTTGGTAGTATCCTTTGCTATTGTTTGAATATTATTTAAATGTTTCTAGTATATATAATATGTTTAACCTCTTCTTTATCAGATGAAATTTGATATTCCTGACACTGGAGGAGTCAGGAAGAAATGCTTATCGTTGGCTTCCAAGAGATGGAGGGATTTCAAATCAACCCTCTCATCTGATTTCATTTATGGTCATAGGAGTCATGACAATCCATGTCATATATATCCTTTTATAGATGAAGACACATGGAGAGAGTTTTTTGAAAGTAGAAGAAAAGAGTCATTTTTGGTAAGGGTAGTGTAAAATTTTATAAGATTTCTTATGTAAATGATCTTATTAACGTTTTGTTAATGATTTCTTATTCTTAATTTACAGAAAACAAGGAAATCTCATCAGGAGATCCAATCTAAAAATGTATACCCTCATAGTTTATCTCGGGGAGGGTATGCATTATTGAAAGAACAAATGATGGCGGAAAAGTTTCAACAACTAAGAGATGAGTCTTCAAGATTTGGAGAGGTGGCCCTCCATCCCCTCCATCTAGACATGAAAAATGGAAGAGAGATCGGAAGGGAAAAAAGGGAAATATCTTTCGGATGAATCGAGAATCATAGCTGAGAGGATTGTAAGATATATATTTTATTTAGTTAAGTTAACCATTTTATTCATATAATTTCAATCATTACAGAAATGTTCAATTAATTAATACAAGACTCTGTTGAGGAGCAGAGTTCACAGGGGACATTTACAACTACTGGGAGGGAAGATATTTTATCTGTAGCATTGGGAAGGTCCGAACATCCTGGTCATGTAAGAGGATATCCGGCAGGTGTATCGGTAAGAAAAGTGTTTCCATGTTCTTCAACTTCAAACATTGAGGGGGTTTATTAAAAAAAATAGAATCCTTTGAGGCTGAAGTTCATAATATTAATGTGATGATGGAGGACAAGATTAGAGTGTCGGTGTAGTCTATGTTTGAAGACATGCCGAGACAATTTCAGACTGCAGCTCCCACTCCTCCACCTCCCCCTACAGATCCCATTATTTATCCTCCACCTATGCTAGTAGCTCTCACTCCCCCACCTCAGCCTACTTACCCCATTTCTTATCCTACTCCTCCGCCACAACTTCCTACTTATTGTGAGTTTTATGTTGATGATTCTCAACAACATATAGTAGAATATGGGTTGTTATATTGTATAGGAGATACAGTTCATCATCAACAATTAGAGGTAGAGAATCAGAGGGTCACTGTACAAGATATTATAGATAGATCAGCTCAGGTACCATTACCTATAGATGAGGTGGCGACAGTTGGACATAGTATCGACCATTTATTAATTTGGCCATCTAGACTTCTTCGACTCATTACCATAGAGGTATGAATGTTATATATTTTATTTTCTTTTTTTTGTATTAAAGTTGTTTTATCATTTAAAAACTAATATATTTTTCAATTTATTTTTATAGGAATACTTCAAAGGTAAAGAAATACTGTATAGACAACAACAAAGACAAATGTCTATGACATCAGATACAGATTCTAGTAGTCTTGACAGATTTTCAAGATATTCAAATTTGTTGGCGGGTCATTATGAGTTTCCAATGGAAGCTCGTGTTTGTGGATGGGAAATAAATGTGGGGATTATGAAAACGGATATCATGGAGCTTTTTACTAGAGAGAAGTTGGGCATAAACGTGATTCAAATTGTTTCCATGTACATCTTAACACCTTTTCCCTGCATTATATTTATTAAAAATGTATAATTATGTCTTTTTTGTATTAGGTATCTTTATAAAATTTGTGAGAGGAATGAGCTGACAGATGTATATGGATTCATGGACCTGTCAATGATTTCGCCTGAAACATGTGCATTGGATGAGGAACAAAGAATGCTTTATATTACTGAAAGACTTGAAAAGAATATAGTCACACAATGTTGGATGATGCCTTTTTGTGAGAGGTATGAAACAGATCTCTCTCAATGAGTTAATTATATTTTAACATAAAAAACCACTAACGTTAAATTTCCTTTTATCAGTGATCATTGGATGTTAGGGGTTTTTTTCCCAAGGGAGAAAGCACTTTATTGGATATGCTCTGTCCATGATGATGTGCAGGAAAGTTTTAAGAATATATTGGAAAATTAAGTTTGAATTTCTCAATAGTTTTATATATTATAATGAATTTTAAATTTACCCCATTAGTATTATTTTCTAACAGGGCATGGGCCAACATTTGAAAAAACACAAAGAAAAATAATTCAAAGATCAAATATGTAAATGCGATGGTAAATATCCATTTATAATTTGTACTTTTTGATTTATTACATTAAAATAATATATTTAATTTACACTCATTCAAATATAATTGTCATGAACAAAAAGGCGTCATCGAATGCGGATATTATATGTTAAGATTTATGTATGAAATAATAACAACTGGGACAGTTGTGAATTTTGACCTGGTATGATTTCCTCTTAAACTTTGCCATAATATTTCAATTTGATTTACTCATTATACACGTTAACAACTATCCTTTTTCATTTCTAGCTTTTTGATGACCCTCAACCCTTTAATGCTGAAGACATCAAACACTTACAAGTGGAGTGGTCAAATTATTTTAGAGGTTTGATTAAATTTTAGTTTTTTGTAATGTAAAATGTAATTTTGAATATTGTCATTATAATTGTGTATTTGGTAGTTGTTTAGGTTGGATTTAGTTTTTTTTGAAGTTGACAGTGTATGTTTTGAATGTTATATATGTGAATGTTTAATTTTTCTATACTTCTTTTTTTGGTCTACTTATGATGGTTTTTCTGGTATAGATTCTGGTCTGGGGGGAGGGGTTTCAAGGGTGTGGGGGGGGGGGGGGTGTTCAGTGGGGTTGGGGGTGTCCAGGGGTCTGGGAGGGCTGTCCGGTGGGGTGGGGGGGGGGGGGGGGGTATACATGAGGGTGGGGAGGTTATCGAGGGGTGTTTGGGGCTGTCCAGGGGGTTGGGGCAGTCCAGGGGTCTGGTGGGGGCTCCAATGGGGTGGGGGAGGGCTGTCTAGGGTGTGGGGGGTATACATGAGGGTGGGGGTTGTCTTGGGGTGTTTGGAGTTGTCCAGCGGGTCGGGGGGGGGGGGGGGGAGTCCAGGGGTGTAGTGGGGGATATCAAGTGGGGTGAGGGGGTTCTGTTCAAGAGGTTGGGGGGGGGGGGGGGGTTGTAGAGGGGTGTTTGGGGTTGTCCAGGGGGTCGGGGGGAAGTCCAGGGGTGTGGTGGGGGCTCCAATGGGGTTGGGGCTGTCAAGTGGGGTGAGGGGGTGAGGGGGTGCTGTTCAGGAGGGTGGGGGGTTGTCGAGGGGTGTTTAGGGCTATCCAGGGGGTCGGGGGGCAGTCCAGGGGTGTGGTGGGGGCTGTCAAGTGGGGTGAGGGGGTGCTGTTCAAGAGGGTGGGGGGGGGGTTGTCGAGGGGTGTTGGGGTTGTCCAGGGGGTCGGGGGGGGGGGGGGGGGGGGTAGTCTAGGGGTGTGGTGGGAGCTCCAATGGGGTGGGGGAGGGCTGTACATGGGGTATACATGAGGGTGGGGGCTATCAAGTGGGGTATGTTTTATATTTTATCAACGTAAATACTTAAATTTGCTTTAGTTCATGTTTTTATCTCCTTCTATTTTTGTGGTACAAATTATTGATTTGGTTTCTGGTTGATTTTGGGGGAGAGCAGAGGACTGCAGTCGATTTTTTTAATTTTTTTTCTTTAACGTCGGTTATTTTATAACCGACGTGATAAAGAAATCAAGAAGCGTTTATCACATCGGTTTTTTTCATAACTGACGTGATAAATACCTGTGTCATGATTTATCACATCGGTTATTATAACTGACGTGATAAATGACCTAGGAAATGATTTATCACGTCGGTTAGTGAATAACCGACGTGATAAACCCCTCCCGGTACTGGTTTAGCACGTCGGTTATTTAATAACCGACGTGATAAACCATCGCCCTGGATTTTATCACGTCAGTTATTAAATAACCGACATGATAAACTCCCCCGTACGTGTTTATGATTTCAGTTATTTTATAACTGACATGATAAAGCCCCCCCCCCTCGGTTTATCACGACGGTTATATAATAACTGACATTATAAACCCCCCCGGGTTTTTTCACATCGGTTATTAATTAACAGACGTGATAAACACCGCAATGTTATATTTGTTACGTCAGTTTTTAAATAACTGATGTAAATAACTTTATTTATAACGTCGTCCTTATTAACTTCGGCTAAAAATCGACGTAAAAAATGAAAAATAACCGACGTAAATAACGTTTTCTGCACTAGTGAAACTCATAACATAATCTTCTAATCACGGTGAAAGATCTTCAATATATTCCATAAAGATATTTCACTTTTGTTTTCTTACCTAAAACCTTTCTTTATATCCTAGGGAAATGTAAACATATAAATGGTGATCTCAAATTCTCAGTAAGGGTAAGAATGGAGAAAATAAAACAAACAATATACATTTGAACTTAAAAAAATATGAACATAAAGTTTAAACATCAAAATCTTGATTTGGGAAATAAATCTTGGCAGTACGTAAGGCATAAATCATAATTAAACATTACTCATGATAAAATAGCATGGGGGATAAAACATGTAATTGTGGAAAACCATTAATCATGTGATATTATTTCCATATTAGCCAAGGCATTTCTTCCAAGACCATCATAGTGGACAAAGTCCATTACTAAACCGGGTTTACTTGCCGTTCCAGCCCTGTATTACTGAACTAGATTTACTTGTCGTTCCATCCATGTCAATATCATAAGATATAAATTTTTACCCAATGCATTAGAGGGAGATATAGGTCCCACCCATCTCATAACGAAATCATTTTTTCATGTGCCACAAAACAATCATAAATCATTCATCATAACCCAAAGAATAAAATGAGTTTCATAAACATCATCCCATATTAACATAATCCATATGAAACAAATGGATATCATTTCATCATAATAAAAATAAAAAACTGTAAAAAATAGATACATTATTCTTGAAACATAATCATACTAAATAATATCATCTTATATGGGAAATAGTTTTGATAAAACACTTGAAATGAATTCTTGAGGAAAATATCCTTTCTTTTTCAAAAATCAGTTTCTTTTCACAAAATGTCATAACATTTTAAAAGAAAAGGATTTTTGTTGAAAATAACCATGAAATCTTGTAGAGGAAGCTTCATGAAAACAAGGTTTTATAAAACCATAAAAATCTGTTCACGCCGTATAAGTTAAAACAACATTCTTCTCGTACTTTTGCCGGAAAAATCAGAAAGTACATCGAATGGTAAACAAAAGAATGATTCCTTCCATACTACATAGTAAAAGTCAAAAGGGGTAAAAATGACTTTAAACATACCAAAAATAATAGTAAAAACATTATGAAAACATTCTTATAAAACATAGACATGGATGATAAATATAACCCTATTAAATACTTATGTATAAGCAATCTCGGATAAAAATGAGATTGTAAAATTATCCCTTAACTTAGGTCCAATTTCTTCCGTACGTGTCCAAAACTCATGTAAAGTGGGTTTAAACATATTATTAACTTATAATAGAAACATAATAATATTTATTATATCATATATGAATCACTTATGACTTTATATTACCCGTTCATTTGTCAATTCCAAGTTAAAGTCGCGTTTTGGGTAAAATTGTTTCATTTATCATACATGTTTGGACTTGTTGTTCTTGATATTATTATTATTATTTATATAAGGGTTTAATTACTTAAAGAATGTAAAAAATGATTTATATATCATATATATTCAGTATATATATATAATAGATAGATTAATGAAATGAAATACACCATTCATGGAGACGGTAGACCATACGTACGCATGAACGCTGTTTTCATTTCTTTATTGAATTGAATGGAAGTAAGTAGATGACATATATATATATATATTAAATAAATACAGTATAATTATTATGTAATATATTTCATTATTATTTATTATATATATACTTTATAATCAATCTTTAATGGTTAACATGGAGAATGAATCTCATCGAGTCGTGGAGACGGTAATCCGTATGTACGCACGAGTGAGGATATCGTTCCCATAATTATTGAATGGTATTAGAGTGGATGATAGAATATATCAAAATTAGTATCATGTTATAATAATCATATATAGTTATTCATTACACCATTATAACCATCCGTGAAATGTGGTGGTGGAAAACAGATTACACCACAGCATGGAGATGGTATTCCGTACGTACGCACGCGCGATGATTTCGTTTTCTGTAGGATGGATAGAAAGTGAAATAGGGTTGTTTCATATTTATAATAACATATCATTATATGAGTGATACTGATGTTATTAATTTATTATTAAACAAAAAAAATAAGAGGAAGAAGAAGAAGAAATGAATTTGAAAGAATCGGTAAGGGATATTACCTCTTCTTCGACGCACCTCTTCTAAACCTCCTATTAGGGAACTAAAGTTGGTCTTTGAAGAAGAAAAATACCTCTAGTTTGTAGCTAGGGAATTGGATAAGATAAATGGTCAGTGTTTGGTCTATCTTGAAGGCTCAAAATGGTGCGAGGAGGAGAGGGAGGAGGTTCCCTTTTGTAAGAGAGGAGAGGGGCACTTTTGGAAACCTCCAAAATATTAATTTATAATAAACCAAAAACCCACTTAAAAACATCAAAAATGACTAAAATTATAATATTAGATGAGATAAGGTTGTAATCTATTCATAAAATAAAATTCATACATGTTGGGAATTTATTTTAATCCTTATCAACTTGATTTATCCTTATTTAATCTATTTAATTTTATTTGTGGTAATAATATTATAAATTTTAAATTGTTATAAATAATTACTTAAGTGTTTTGAATTGTGCATAATTGGATAATTTATGAAATTTTAGACCACAAAAATATCAATTTATATTTTTATATTTTTTTTGTTTTTTAAACAATTTTATAATATGTTAATATTATAAAATAACAATAGTGTCAATTTTGGAACTATTCATTTATTTGAATTTAAATAAAATCCACACAGAGGACATATTAAAAAAAATTTAATAGATTCATAACATGTCATATGTATATAGAAAAATCATGTAGCACATTAAATAGTATATATAATATTTATTTTAATATTTTTAAAACCATTTATTTGATATTGCAATCAATAAAATAATTTTCACATCACTGTTGTGTAACCATTAATTGTAATTATTTAATACCTAAAAATTATAAATAAATTCCCATGATGTGGATAAATTTATTATCTTTCTGGTGACTATTTATATTCTAATTTTGATGAAGTTTATCACTAAATTAAAATTATTACACTTATAAGATATAAGGGAGTGACATGTTGTCACTTTCTTTTGTTTTAATAATAATTACATCATTTTCATGGTCGAAAGTCCATGAAATGAATATATTCCAACCATAAGGTGATATGGGTCTAATTTTATTCATCCAATATAATTTTGGTAGGTGTTAGGGTAATTTCATAATCTTCTTTTTACCCTTAATTACCCTATTTACCTTTAACTGTAGTAAATAAAAATTACCGTAGTTACTATTCATAATGTCTAAAAATAAAAAGTATCCTATTAACATAATTTGGAACTACTGATTCCAAATAAGAAATCCATTTTTTATAATTCAAAACACATAAGTTTTAGTAATTAATTTAAAATTAATCCCGCTCTTAAGAAAGAAGGTTTTAAAAGTTAAAACGTTGCAAAAGATTGAAATGTTTTTACCTATGAATTCATTGTAAAATTGATGATAATGAATTACATTATATTAAATGGTTAAAAAATATATTCTATTTATACTTTAAACCAATTCAATATTATAATTTAAACATATAATTTATCTTGATGAAAAAAGTTGTTTTTAATTAAAATTTAGCGTATTTTTTCTATTCATCAAAATATGAAGGTTATCAGAATAATGTCAAAAATTTATCCAATGTAAATTTTTATATCCTGATTGCAATTAATAAGTTTATTTTGTCTAATTTAACTTATAAATGTTTTAAAAACAATATTTAATGTGGGTTTTCCATCAAAAGGTGGAAAAACTGCATTTTTTGAAAAATACTTATTTTACCTGAAAATTTTATTTTGTTCTCATACCATGTTCTAGGATATGTGTAAGATTAATGATAATGTTATAAAAATAAAAAATTGGTTAATAATATTCATAACGGCTAGTTCATAATAATATTATAACAATATATCGTTGTTTAGTGAATCTTGGTATTGTGTATAACACACGCTATTGAGGATAGTCACTCTTGCGTGCAACACAAGCTGATAATAATGTTTGCGTATAATAAAAGATAATACGGTTTTGCGTATAGAATAAGAAAATTTTTGTGTAGCGTACAACACAAGACATCAACGAAATTAAAAAATAACATTTCTCATAAAATATCGGTGTGTTACATTCTACCCCCCTTAAAATGAATTTCTCCCTCAAAATTCTTTGGGGTTATAAATGGGTTACAACTTGAAATTTTCAGTCATTGAAACCCACATCATAAAAAGGAATACTAAAACTAAATTTTAAAAACTAAAGTATGATATGTAATGGTTACCCAAATTAACTCATCACTGGGTTTCCACATAGAAGAACATAGGTGAAAATATGGATATAGAAGAGAAATCTAACCATCATGTATTGATGGAGAGTGGTAGAGAACATGGATATGAAAAAGACAACAATCACAAAGCCATAAATTTTTGATGATATAAGGTACCATCTAATTCATCAAATATGAGGGTACTAGGACAACATTTTTGGTTTTCAAGATAATTTCCCTAAAGTTGAAAAATTGGAATTAGAAGAAATACTTACTTGATTTTGGTACAATCTCACCGTTGGTTACTCCTTAAAAAATTTCCACTTCATATCTTAATTAAATGAAGTTGAATTTCTCATTCGTGAAGTGTTAGCAGATCATGTGATAGAATTATGGGTCATTCCATCTGTCTCAAAAAAAAGGTTAGAAAAAGTTATTAAATATACATAAGTCCATATATGGTGATATTAATCATATATTTGTTCCAAAAATGGAATTATACTTCATATATAATACCACTTAATAAAATAAAACTAATTTCTACTAACCAGGGACTTCCTAAGGCCAGTGGTAGGCGATAAAGGCCTGTCACACTTTAGTTGTGGGTTCGATTCCCATATCCTTGTCCGATGCGAAGGGTTGTCACCCATCCTACGGGTTGTCCTTTTTCTAATACTATTCTATTATAACATCAAAAATTTCTAGTCTTAAACAATAATATCTGATGTTCAACTTAATTCATTCCAATCTTTAGGCTTATCCAAAATACTTCTATCCAAACTCACAGTACAAAGAAAACGATTACAAGAATGGTCATCTACCAAGAATTTAAATAACATCATTTATCCCCCATATATCATAAGATATATCTTGTTGGTCCTATTCCAAACATGTGATGACCTTAATCATGTATTCTCTTGAAACATGAATTACCATTGAAACTTAGTGAAAACATTAATGCTGTCAAAAGTTAATTATTTCCACATACCAAAATCCCAAAATTTCTATATACTCAAACCATAATGTCACTTTGTCCTTATATCAGTCATGAGGTCATTAATAATATCAACCATATTATTTTATCTATATCCATTCATTATTCGCATATTATCTTCTTTCCAAAAATATCTGAATAACCATTCACGGTTACCAGTACCATTCAACATACACTTTCAAATAAATTCGGGAAAACAATAGTGTAACATTCCTGAAATGTTTCTTTATTCCATAGTACCTTTAAATTACCTATACAACATAAATCATGATAAACATACAATCATTCCACTACCTTCTTAAAACATTGACCAAGATTCATCATTTTATTCCTCAACCCTTCTCTCATCTCATATATCATTTGTAGTCTCTTCCTCATCATCACCATAAATACTACCCATACGACCATGCTGATTCTCTTCATGAAATTTTCCCTTATGGAATTGGTTTTCATAATGCCCATACATTCCACATTTAAAACATTTAACTGTTTTTGATGTCTTAGGAATACCATTATCCTTGTCCATAATTTTAACTGAACCCTTTCCTTTGCAATTACTAGCTTTATGTCCTTCTTTTCCAAACCCAAAGCATCTTCTAGTTCTTTTGAAACATTCTCCTTGATGTCTCTTTCCACATTATTTACATGAGGAAAATTAAACTTTCTTTCTTCTATGATCATCATGAAACTCCATCTTTATCTTATTAGCTGAGTCAGAAAACTTAGCAAAGTTGAGATTATTGATAATATTATGAGATTGTTGATTAGTAATAATAACGATGTTTCACCTTAAAAATCCCATTTCATTTTCTTGATCCTAAATAATATCATTCCATTGTCCATCATATTCTCCATTAACATGAATCTTCCAGTTTCCAGCTGTTTTCTAAAACCCAAAAAGAATAGTGTGAGAGGTAAAAGTCACACTAGGAAAACAACATAATCAGGGGGATTACTTTCAAACTATAACATATTAGGTTTAATCCTAGGTTATTCAATATTGTTATAATAATTCTAGGACTATAACCTATACTTATACTTAAACTTAGGGACATCCCTAGACATACCTTAGAAATATCTCTTGGGATCTCACTAATGTTTTCGCATCCTAGTTTCCAAAGGTTAACTAAACCTTTCCCCTAATACCAACATTAGAGACCCAAGCTTGAAATACATGGAAATTACCTTACTTTTTCAGAATACTTAGTACATAACAAAAACAAACACAAATGGACAGTAATAGTTTAGTGTATTTGGAAACTCGGAACATAATCTTCTAATTATGGTGAAAGATCTTCAACATCTTCCATAAAGATATTTCCCATTTGTTTTCTTACCTAAAACTTTTCATTATATCCTGGGGAAAAGAAAACATATAAAGGGTGAGCTCAAATTAATAGTAAAGGTAATAATGGATAAAATAAAACAAACCATATACATATGGACTTAAAAAAACATGAAAATAATGTTTAAACATCAAAATATTGAGTTGTGAAAAAAATCTTGGCAGTAGGTAAGGCATAGATCATAAAGAAACATTTCTCCTGATAAAATATCATGGGGATAAAACATGTAATTGTTTAAAAACATTAATCACGTTATATGATTTCCATATTATCCAAGGCATTGCTACCAAGACCATCATAGTGGACAAAGTTCATTACTGAAACGGGTTTTCTTGTCGTTCTAGCCCTGTATTACTGAACTGGATTTACTTGCCATTCCAGCCATGTAAATCTCATGAAATATAAATCTTTACACAATTCATTAGAAGGAGATATAGGTACCACCCATATCATAATGAAATAATTCTATTATGTGCCACAAAACAATCATAAATCATTCATCATAACCCAAAGAATAAAATGGGTTTCATAAACATCATCCCATATTAACATAATACATATAAAAAAATGGATATCATTTTATCATAATAGAAATAAAAAAATGTAAAAAATAGAGGAATTATTCTTGAAACATAATCATACTAAATAATGTCATCTTATATGGAAAATAGTTTTGATAAAACACTTGAAATTAATTCTTGAGGAAAATATCCTTTCTTCTTCAAAATCAGTTTTTTTTCACAAAATGTCATGAAATTTTAAAAGAAAATGATTTTTGTTGTAAATAATCATGAAATAATTTAGAGGAAGATTCATGAAAATAAGGTGTTACGAAACCATAAAAATATGCTCATGCCGTATAAGTTAAAAAAACATTCTCCTCATACTTTTGCCGGAAAATTCAAAAAGTACCTCATATGGTAAACAAAAGAAAGATTACTTCCCTACTACATAGTAAAAGTCAAAAGGTGTAAACATGAATTTAAACGTACATGAAAAATAGTAAACACTTTATGAAAAAATTCTTATAAAAAACAGACATGGATGATAAATATAACCCTAGTAAATACTTACATATAAGCAATCTCAGATAAAAATGAGATTGCAAAATTATCCCTTACCTTAGGTCCAATTTCTTCAGTACGTGTCCGAAACTCCTGTATAGTGGGTTTAAACATATTATTAACTTGTAAAAGAACCATAATAATCTTTATGATATCATATATGATTCACTTATGACTATACATTACCCGTTCATTTGTCAATTCCATGATATAGTCGCGTTTTGGGTAAAATCATTTCATTTATCGTACGTGTTTGGACTTGTTGTTATTGATATTATTATTACTTATATCATTATTTACTTAATTATTAAATGTAAAAAATGATATATATATCATATATATTCAGTATATATATATAATAGATATATAAATGAAATTAAATACACCGTTCATGGAGACGGTAGACCGTACGTAAGCATGAACGCTATTTTCACTTCCTTATTGAATTGAATAGAAGTAAGTAGATGCCATATATATATATATATATAAATATAAATAAATCCAGTAGCATTATTATGTCATATATTTCATTATTGTTTATTATATATGTACTTTATAATCATTCTTGAATGGTAAATATAGAGAATGAATCTCATCGCGTTGTGGAGTCGGTAATCTGTACGTACGCACGAGTGATGATATCGTTCCCATAATTATTGAATGGTATTGTAATGGATGATAGAATATCTCAGAATTAGTATCATGTTATAATAATCATATATAGTTATTCATTACACCATTATACCCATCCAAGTAAGGTGGTGGTGGAAAACAGCTTACACCATGACGTGGAGATGGTATTCCGTACGTACACACGCATGGTGATTTTATTTTTTGTAGGATGGATAGAAAGTGAAATAGGGTTGTTTCATATTTATAATAAAATATCAGAATATGAGTGATACTGATGTTATTAATTTATTATTAAACAACAAAATAGGAGGAGGAAGAAGAAGAAATTAATTTGAAAGAATCGGTAAGGATATTACCTCTTCTTCAACGCGCCTCTTCTAAACCTCCTCTTAGGGCACTAAATTTGGTCTTTGAAGAAGACCAAGACATCTAGTATGTTTTTGAGGAAGTGGAGAAGAGAAATGGTCAGGGGTTGGTTGATCTTGAAGGCTCAAAATTGTGTGAGGAGGAGAGAGAGGACATGCCCTTTTATAAGAGAGGAGAGGGGCACTTTTGGAAACCACTTAAATATTAATTTATAATAAACCCAAACCCCACATAAAAACTTCCAAAATTATTCAAATTAGAATATGATATGATATAGGGTTGTAATATCGTCATCCAACAAAATTTATACATGTTGGGAATTTATTTTAATCCTTATCAACTTTATTTATCCTTATTTAATCTATTTAATTTTATATGTGGTAATAATATTCTAAATTTTAAATTATTATAAATAATTACTTATGTGTTGTGAATTTTCTATAATTGGTTACTTTATAAAATTTTAGACCATATAAATTTCAATTTATAATTTTTAAATATTTTTGTGATTTTTAAACAATTTTATAATTTGTTATTTTTATAAAATATCAATAGTGTCAATTTTCGCACTATTCATTTATTTGAATTTAAATAAAATATACACAGAGGACATATTCAAACCAAAATATTTAATAGATTCATAACATGTAATATGTATCTATAAAATTCATATAACACATTAAATAGTTCATATAATATTTATTTTAATATTTTTAAAACCATTTATTTGATATTTCAATCAATAAAATAATTTATACATCACCATTGTGTCACAATTAATGGTAATTATTTAATACCTAAAAATTGTAAATAAATTAACATGATGTATATAATTTTATTATATTTTTGGTGACTATTTATGTCTTATGTTTGATGAAGTTTATCACTAAATTAAAATTATGACACTTATAAGATATAAGAGAGTGACATGTTGTCACTTTCTTTGGTTTTAATAATAATTACAAAACTTTCATGGTCAAAAGTCCATGAAATGAATATATTCCCACCCTAAGGTTATATGGATCGAATTTTATTCATCCAATAGAATTTTTTCAGGTGTTAGGGTAATTTTATAATCTTATTTTTACCCTTAATTACCCGATTTACCTTTAACTGTAGTAAATAAAAATTACCGTAGTTACTATTCATAATGTATAAAAATAAAAAGTATAATATTAAAATAATTTTGACCTACTGATTCCAAATATGAAATACATTTTTCTAAATTCAAAACAAATTAGTTGCAGTAATTAATTTAAAATTAATCCTGTTATTAAGAAAACGGGTTTTAAAAGTTAAAACGTTGCAAAATATTGAACTGTTTTTACCTATGAATTCAGTGTAAAATTAATGATGATGAATTATATTATATTAAATGGAAAAAAATTATTCTATTAATTCTTTAAACCAATTAAACATTATAATTTAAGCATATAATTTATCTTGATGAAAAAAGTTGTTTTTAATTAAAATTTAGCATATTTTTACCATTCATCAAAATATGAAGGTTATCAGAATAATGTCAAAAATTTATCCAAAGTAAATTTTTATATCCTGATTGTAATGAATAAGTTTATTTTGTCTAATTTAACTTATAAACATGTCTAAAACTATATTTAATGTGGGTGCATCATCAAAAGGCGACAAAACTGCATTTTTTGAAAAATACTTATTTTACCCGAAAAATTTATTTTATTCTCATACCATGTTCTAGAATATGTGTAAGATGAATGATAATGTTATAAAATTCAAAATTTGGTTAATAATATTCATAACAGATAGTTCATAATAATATTATAACAATATATCATTGTTTATTGAATTTCGGTATTGCGTACAACACATGCTATTGAGGATAATCGCTCTTGCGTGCAACAAAAGCCAAGAATTGTGTTTGCGTATAATACAAGCTAATACGGTGTTGCGTATATCACAAGATAATTTTTGTGTAGCATACAACACAAGATATCAAATAAATTAAAAAATAATATTTCTCATAAAATCTTGGGGTGTTAAAATAATGTTGATCAAAAAGATATAAATTTGATTACATTTAAATAAAAAACTAATAAAATTTTAAAACCAATCAAATTAAAAATGGAGCACTGAAAATACTAGAAAGGAAAATACTATTCTCATTACAAAATTGGTTTTTTACTATTCAACAAAAATAAAATATTTCATAAAAGTAATAAAAATTCACTCTAAGATAATTATAACATGATGAATTAAAAAATTAAGTTCAAATTTTCAAATAAAATTTCTATAAATGTTATAAATTAATTTTAATGTCCTTACAAAAAATAAAATATAAACAATTTTTGAAGAATAACATGTTTTTGAAGCATAAAATGTCTTTACTAAAAATTACATACTTATTTATTAATATATTTGAATCATTTAAAAAAATTCTACTGATTTTTAAAAGTATGGCTATTCCTATTTGTAAAATCTATTTATTGTCTATGTTATAATGTTATACAATATTATGGTTTATTTAGACTCGAGGTTTCATGTATCATAATCAATTGAAGAAAATAAATTTATTTGAAGGGAAATATATCAGAAAATCTTATGGTGTTAAATTCTACCTCCTTATACGAATTAGACCCAAATAATTCTATCACTAAAATAAAAAAAATTAGGATACTTCTTCCTCATCATAAATTCATGATCCCACATTACTTCTTCAAATTTATGATTTATCCACAAAACAATGAACAGGTGAGTGGTCTTGTTTGACCTCAGTTTCTTTCTTCGATCCTGTTTCTCAATAGGTTATTCTTCATAAGAGAGATCATACTCCAATGGTATGATCTCCATGTTTAGTACATCTTAATTATTAGGTATTTACTTCCACAGGAGAGATAGATGAAATACAATGTGAACTTGAGAGAGATTCGGTGGAACCAACATGAAATAATAAACCACTACGATACGATCAATAATTTCAAAGGAACTAAAAAATTTAGGGATTAAATTTCCCTTATTTTCTTATATCAGAACTTTTTTTATGACGAGATATTCATAGTAATACCTTTTCACTAACTTCAAACTCTAAAGCTCATCAGTGATTTTAAGCATAACTTTTCTATCGACTCTTAGATACCCTAATATATTTCTTAATAACTCTAACATTATCTGTTATTTCCTCATCCATATCTTGTCCAAATAGATGTATTTCTATAACTTCATCCTTGTATGTGGGAGTTATGCACTTCTTTCTATAGAGGTCTTAATAATGATCCATCTATATGCTTGAGTGAAATCTATTTTTTTAATAAAATTCTACCAAAGGATGGTATTGATCCCATCCAAATTTGAAATACATAGAGAAAGAACTCAACATGAATTATAGAGATTAAAATTTCCTATCAAATTGACTATCTTTATAAGGATGATATGTAGTACTAAAAATCAACTGTATACCCAAATACTGCCAAAGAATTCTCTATAAATTCAAGATAAACCTATGATCCATATTAGATATAATAGAATGTGGTGCTGCATCAAACCTCATTACTTACTAATGTACATATTGTAAAGTTGATCAAGATAGAAATATTATATGTGGTATGAAATGTGATGATTTAAAAAGGTTATTGACTATATCGCAAATAAAAGTTTACCCTTAATAAGGTTTGGTAAGTTTGATGATTAAATCCATGGTATTGTTTCCCCATTTCAATTATGTTATTGGTAATGGATGTAACATTCCATTAGAATTATATCTCTTATTTTTAACTTACTAATATACCATACATCATGACATAAACTAAAAAATATCCTTTTTCATGTTGTCCCACATAAAATACTCTTTCAGATCCCTATACAACTTCATAATTCTAGGATGAATAACAATTGTTGAACTACGAGCATAATCCAATAAATCCTTATTCAGAAATGGTATTGATATGAAACATACTAATTTATTAAACATTATCAATATATCATAGTCATGGTCGAACTTATGAACATTTCTCACCTTATTATATAGTTCCACATCCTTTTTATATGCCACTTTAATCCTCACATTGATGGATAATAGAACATTAATCTGAGAAAAATATGATCTTTCCCCTTTACCTAGTATTTTAAGATCCAAAATTTGTAAATATATAAATATTGGATCTATTTTAGTTCATATTGTAGAAAAATAGTATGGGTTTTATGACTTAAAGCATCATCTACCTTATTCTCTTTCCCATATTGGTAATGTATTGAGTAGTCATAATATTTAATCAAATCAAACCGTCTCCTTTGGTTCATATTCAAATATTTTTGCGTAAATATACACTATCACATTTTATGATTTGTATATATATCAGACTATTATTTATAAAGAAAATTCATCTATATTTTCAATGAAAAAATTATTACTTCCAACTCCAAATCATGATTTAGGTTATTTTTCTCTCAAACTTTCAATTGGTGTTATCTATAAGCTATCACCGTACCATTCTACATAAGAACATATCCCGACCCCTTCTTTGAAGCATATATAAATATCACAAACCAGTATCCACTGGAAGGTAATGAAATAACAGGTTCTCTAACCAAACATAAATTCATTTCATTGAGATTTTCTTAAAATTAATCTTCCCTATAGAGTTTGACTACCTTTAAAGTTAACTTGGTGAGTGTATTAGATAGTCTTGATAAATTCTTTATGAAGTGTCAATAATACCCAAATAAGCCAAGAAAACTATATATCTCGGTCAAATTGGTTGGTCTGGTCCAATGTTCAATAACTTACATCTTTGATGGATCCACTGATATACCCTCACTTGATATTATATAACCCAAGAATGTGAATTTCTATAGATAAAAGTCACACTTGGTAAATTTAGCATACATTTAATTCTTACTCTGGGTCTTCGACACAATTCTCAAATGATCTTTATTTGATTCATTTCTTTATGAATATATATTAAAATCATCTATAAAAAATACCACACATTAATCAAGGTAATCTATAAAGACTCTATTCAATATAGTTATGAATATAACATGGGAATTAGTAAGTCTAAATGGAATCACTATAAATTCATAATGACCATTCCTCATATGGACGAGTTTATTGGATATATCCTCATTCCTAACCCTCAATTAATGTTATCTAGAATGAATGTCAATCTTGGAAAATTATAGAGCTTTGTGAATTTGATCAAACAATTAATCAACATGAGGTACCTGATAATTGTTCCGGATTGTGATCATGTTATGTTCTTGATAATTAATGAAAATACACATCGAACAATCTTTATTCATAACAAAAAGAACAAGTCATACCTATGATGATGCACTAGGGAATATGAATTTCTAATCAAGATTATCTTAGATTTTATATTTCAATTCCTATTACTCAATCAGGTTTATTATATATAGAGTCTTTGAAATAGATTTAGCAATATGTATGAGTTCTATTAAAAAATCTACTACATGATTAAGATGAATACAATGAAACTCTTTCAAAGATACATGAAAAAAACTCATATATAATAGGAATGTATTCAATGTTGAGTTTCTCCCCAACAATATTAGATAATCCCCCCCTTTTACTAGGATTTAAGACCCATAAAATGGATGTAATTTCAATTGGAAGTTCATATTTATCATCAAACATATATATAATCATAGGTTGGTTCAGAATAAAAAACCTAAGTCCCATTATCAATTAATTGATATGAGATTTATATAATGAAATACAATCCATTCCCAAAATAATATCAAATTTTACTAGAGGGATAATCATGATATTTATAGAAAGAAAATTCCCACAATCTTGAATTGGAGAAAAATCATAGACTTAAGATGCATCCATATTACCATTAGGAGTTTTCACAAATAATTACAAACTTAATCATTAAGGTGGTATTATGAAACATTAAGATATAAAAGAGTGGCAAGATCCCAAATCAAAGATGAAATTAATAATTATAGAGTTTATTGTATATGTACCATTCACTAGTTTGTCATCATACCCCTTATTAGCAATAGTGATCACATGAGATTTTCCTTTTTGTCGAGGATTAAGAGGTTTTTGATGTTGATCATCATCATTAACCCACAAATTTTAAAATTTGATAGTATAATTACCATACTTCATTCATTTGAAACACTAGATTGTGGGTGGTTCTTTATATGGTGATTTCTATCTATTTTAATCATTAGATAACTTCTTCCCATCACTTCAATATTTGATTTCCCAATGATGTTACTTTATAAACTTAAATAATTTGCTAATACCATTTATAAAATTTCCCCTATGTTTCTTTCCACACATCAACTATAAAATAAAATCTCAACTTCTTCCATCAATGTGTTTTAATTTTTTAGTTTTTTTAATTCATTTTTAATTTTCTTGTCAAATACATGATATTGATGTGTAACTACAATATCCACTTATACCATGATATCACATAAAATGATTTCTTCATTGCTTCTAAAGTACCTTATGGTTAACACACTTCAAAGAAATGGTTTTAAGACTCTAAATAATTTATCAATCTAACTTTAAGGTTGGATGATAAAACCAAAAACATACCTAACAAGTCTTCTAAAAGTTTCTTCATTGGTACTAATGGATTCATCATACTAATATTTAGCTCAAGAAATTACTTCTTTATTTTTTTATGAAGAATACGATATATGTAATTATTAAAAAATAACCTTATAAACTTATCCCACTCCATTGATTCAATTTCTTCTTGTTGCCTCATTTTATTGATAATAGTCCACCATTGATCTATTTCACTTTCCAAATGATAAAAAACCAAAATAATATGTTAACGTTCCAAATACCAGGGGAAGGATAATTTTTTACTCAAATAAAACTATTTTTAAAAAACTATTGGATTAGTGGACCTAATAAGAGATCATAGATGTTCCCTCATAAAAGACTCAACAAAACTTTGTTCCCTACTTTTCTTGGTTAGAATATTGACATGATTCGTATCTTGATAAGGTTGTATAGGTATTATAACATGGTTTTTATTATAAATCCCATATAATTTGTCCACTTAAGAATAAAATCATTACATTTTATATCATATTCTTCATTAACACAATTCCTTTGGGTTATAACCATTGACTAAAACTAAAAAAGAATAGTGTGAGAAATAATAATCATAGTGAGAAGCATCATAATTATTAAAAAACATTTATAGGATTCCATAATTGTGACACATTATTTTCAATTTATGACACCATAGAATTAACCTAGACCATCCTTGGTTATCATCTATTCAAATACTTCATAATGTTTTATAAGGAAAATTTGATTTAACATAATAATATACCATAGGAGTTTTAAACTTGGTTTGTAGTAATTTCCCATTCACCATGCACTGGAATGATGTCTGAGATATAGTCAACAAAATATTTTTAGGGTTATTACCCTTAGATTCATGTATACCAAAACCACATACTATTTTAGTATCCATATATGTATGTGTTATTAAGAATACCCCATAATATATACCATACAAAACATTAGGATGTTATCATATACTTAAGTTTATCCCTATGGATTTTACCAATGTTCTATACTCAGAATCTAAAAAAATATTAAAACCCTTGTTTGATAATAAGTAAGGTTACCCCAAAAAACATAAGTAGATATTATATCATTTTAGATGGATTTTCAATACATAAAAAAATTATACATTCCCCGGAACTGTAAAGGTTGAGAGTATTTTGAGACTAGATACATAATCATTTTATTTGTGGAAATATTTTCAACATCTCCAATAACAATCTTCTATCATAGTAAAATTCGTAGACAAACCCAACCTAAAACCTTTACTCATAACTTGTGGAAAGGAAAGATAATAAAGGATGAGCTCAGATGCATCATAAGGGTAAAAATTAGAGAAATCAATAATTGATCATAAGTAAATATAAGATAAACATAAGGGTATTAAAAAATGATCATAACTTATAAAAATCATACCCAATTAGTCAAAGATCATTAATCACAAATCATCACATAAGGATTTTTCATAACAAAAGAAAAAATTCACAAGTGTGAGAAATCATTAATAATTCTTCATAATCCTTGAGAAACTAATATAAGAATAAGGCATAAGTTTTTGGAATACAAAAAATTATATAAAATTATTTTCATATTCAATGATTACTACCAAAACTACCATAGTGGATTGGGATCACTCCATATTTTATCATGTCCTTAGTCATGGTTCACTCCCAAGAAAATATTGTTACAAATATCCAATTAGAGAACTGATTTCAATACCAATTATAGTTCTCATTATATCATAATATATCCATCTTTATCTAATGAATTGGAGGTATATATAAATACAGTCCAACTAAAAACATAATTAAAACCACATATTTGTGTTCCATAAGATCATAAAACAATCATCATATCATTATGTCATAAACCAAGGAAATGAAATGGGTTCCATAAATATATCATCATCATATTCATAAACCATAAAGATAAATAATATGGATGGTATTAATGTATTATATCCCAAATAAATCATAATTGACATCAAAGTATTTTATCATACATGAAAATTTGATTAAAATATCATTTGAATATTTATCGATGAAAACAACCTTTTTAATTTAAAACCACTTATTTATAATCCCAAAAATTCCAAAAATATTAAATAATAAATTTTATTTAAAATATATGAAAGGAAACATGTAAATTAAGCTTCAAATAATGGACCAACCATTATGGTGGGAAATTCCATCTAGTTGTAATTATTAAAACAAAGATTATTTCCACACCTTTAGTAAAAAGTAAATTTTTCAGAAAACGATAATAAGATTCTTTTTAATCCATTTTGTAAAAAGTTAAAAATGCATAAAAATTAATTTAAAAATTAATTTAATAATATTAAAAAAAATTATTGAAAACATTTTATAAAACATGGATATGGAAGAAAATGTTTTCCGACCAAAAGAAGAGAAATAAAGTCATATTTTCTTAAAAACACTTTGTAAAACATTTGGGAGTACTAAAGAGATAATTTTTTTACTAAAACACAAACATTTAAACAATATAAGAGAATAAAAACGAAATGGTTTTATCAAATAACAATCATATATTTTTTTCAATGTAAAATTTAATTATAAGCAATCTTGATTAAAAAATATTTCAAACATAAATCCCTTACCTCATGTCTATCCTTGATTCATACGCATTGAAATATCCTATATAATAATTAATTAATTTTTATAAATATATAATAGAACCATATTCATACATATAATACCACATATTATTTACTTATAAAATCTTATCATCTGTTTATTAATAATTTTTTATTAAAATCATAATTTTGGATGATAATTGCATCATTTTTCATGTATATTTCGGTTATATGGTTATGGTACTTTCACCTTACTCATGGTTTAATAATATAAAAAATATTAATCATGAAATAATTATCATACTTACTCATCAAATATACTTTTATAATTATTCATATAAAGCAGTGATGAGAAAATAATTATATCACTTTATAGAGATGGTGGTATGTACAAACACACGAGTGATGCGTCCACTTTTAGATGGTTGAAATGAAAGAAAGGTAAGTAGTAATTCACCTTTAAATAATAATTATTATATCATATATATCATATATATTCATTAAATTTATTCTTATTACCATTCATGTAATGTTAAAATTATAAACAAATAACATTGCTTTGTGGAGGTGGCAATCCACACGTACGCACGAGAGATATTATAATTTCTCAACAGATAGAAAGGTAAGAAGATAGATAATATATTATAATTTAAAAATTATAGTTATATCATAAATATCATATATAAATATTAAATCTAGCATAATAACCAACCACGAATTATGGTGATTTAGAATGAATCATATCGCTATATTGAGGCGGTAGTCCACACATATACATGAGAAAACATTTTCATTCCCCACTTGATGGAAAGTATGTGGAAAATGGTTGATAAATAATAATAATAAAAATTAATAACATTTAATATAACTAAATAATTATTTTATTATAGATACCATTGATTTAGTGGATGTATAAGAAGAAATAAATTGAAAGTGGTTGGGTAAGAAGATTATTTTTTCTTTGGTCAGGAAACTTTAGATCCCTTCTTATGGATAATTTGAATTGTATTTTAAGAATAACATTAACAATAATTCAAGAATATAGAATTCATAAAGATAATTGAGATGGTTTTTTTCGAGCTAGGTGGCTCAAAGTGGTTTAAAAAATAAAGAGGAGGGGTGTCCTTTTATAAGTGGGGGGAGGGACACGCCTTGAATTATATACCATAAAAAATATTATTAATTAATATTAATGGGAAATTGTCCCAAAAAAACTAAATTTATATCCTAACGAGATAATGGTATAAATAAATTCATCCATTTTGAATTAAGTTGAAACATTGTGACCTTATCACTTAGTTTGAACTTAAATTACCTGTTTTACACTTTTTATTGATGTGGTAATATTTTTACCATATATACCATTCATAGTTACCAAGAATGAAATTGGAATAATTAATAAATTTTTAAAATATTATTAAAAATATGGAATCCATTTTTTGACATTAAATCTCTAAAAACGATGTTAATTAATTTAATATAAAAATCAAAAAACAACAAAAAATTGTTTTCTAAAAAAAATATTTTTAAGTCTAAAAGTATTTTTATACCAATATCAAGTATAATTTTGATAAAAAGAATAAATTGAATAATTTTTAACTAAAATAAACTAAATAAAATTTAAAGCCACTCTAAATCAAAATGGGGCTTACAAATACTATAAAACAAAAAAATCATTATTTTCACTATTTACCTAAAAATCAATTCTTTTTTGAAAATTACCAAAAAATAATACTTAGATAATTTTTCTTATTGATTTGAATAATTAATTTCATATTTTGAAATTAAATTTCTTATAATTTTATAATCTAATTATAATTTCTTTACTTAAAATGAAATAGAAATCATATTTGAAGCATAAAATGTCTTTACATAAAGTTGAGTACTTATTTATCAATATATTTTATTCATATGTAACCTATATATATATTTTTAAAGATTTGGTTATTCATATTCATACCATAAATTTAATGGCTAGATTATAACCATATTCTATATTATGTTTCATTTAAACTTAGTGTTTCATGTATCGTAAGATATCAAAGAAGTGAAATTTATTTGAAGAGAAATATATTATAAAATATCAGGGTGTTACAAATTTATTTGATGTCAATTCTTGTAGGAAGTGAAATCTAAATATATTCTCTAGAATATTAATGTTGGATAATTCAAAAGTAGAGTTAGTAGGAAATTTAAACTCATACTCATGTGTCCACCATATCTATCAGAGGCATCTTTCCTCTATAAAAGTAGAACATCACCAATGTTTAAGAAGGAATAAAAGGGAGATATTGGATTTAAAAAGATATATAAGGAGATGAATTATCTAAAAATGTACTTTATTTTATATATCAAGAGGTTTTAATTTTGAGGAGTCTGGAACTAGATGATCCAAATTAGAGTTTCTTCTCTGGCTCTAGAAGACCAGGAAGAAATCCTAGACAGTCTTACATATAATTTTTTTAAATTACAAGACATTTAAGAAAAATGCAACAATAATATTTATAAGAACATTCTACCAGAAGTAGTATAGGGATAACTTCCATATTATGTACAAATTAATATATATAAATATTTTAGGATCCTTCCATAAGGAATTTTAAATATATTACTTTAGGAATGGTGGTTTTAGTATAAAAATTACAAGGAATAAATAGCTTGTGACTGGGGATTATAACCAATTGCTAAAGAGTCTTGAAGTATGGTTTGTACAACCAGTTGAAGGAAGTGTTTTTCATTCATTCCATGGCTTAAGGGTGATTCCTTACTATACAACTTGTAATATGTTATGTATATTATATTATAGAATTCATTTTGGGTTTTATAAACAATATAAAAAGTAGTATGATTTTACATAGAACATTATAAAAATAACTGTGTGGTATTTAATTTACATTTTATACATAACATAAGGAAAATTTATGAGTTTGAATTTCTAAAGATCCACACACCATAATCTATAGTATATGTTTGATCATCTTAAGTAATTAATGATTTTTAAGATAAACATATTCTGAAAACATTTGGTCACTATTGATTCACTCCCCTCTTAGGTTGATTGCATGATCCTCTGGGAATCTTAGTAAGTAACATGTTACAGAAGATTACTATTTTTAAAGATTAATGTTGGTAATTGTATATTTATTTTACTGAATTAATTTAAACACCTACACATTAATGATGAAATTATAATCCTAGTTTATTAATAAATATGGATATCTTTTACTTGGTTCTATATTATACCTAAATTTCATGTTATGTCTTGAATTAATTTAATTAAATGTTCATTCCTACACTAAAAAAGAAGTATAAATAGTAAATTATTACTAATAAATCGTTTTTTTGTAAATATGTATAATAATGTGATAAATTGAAGATGATGTAACTAAAATTATATGATAGCCTATGAATGTTCATGATAATAGTCCTTATTATAATATTTGTCTTAACTTATTAGTTAATTTGGTTTAAAGAATTCCTTTCCATTTGGAAGGTTTTCTATATCCAAGTGACTATAATGTTTTATATATTTTTAGTTTAGTTATGAAATTTTATTCCTTTTATGGTATGAATATTTTTATTTTGACACATTTTACATTTTATCATGAAATGAATTTTCAGAATAATATTTATATAATATTAAATAGAATTTGAACATATAATCAAGTATATTTGGAATTATGGAGCAGAGTGTCTTAATGTTATTTTTATTTATTTCTTTCCAAGAATTAGTCCTTTAACCACATATTCTAAATGAGTCATAAATCACTGAAAAGATTTAATAATTTCTTAAAAGTTTAATCATGGTTAACATGATGGATGTGATATATGTTTTTTTTTGATTATATAAATGATATCTATATTCCTACATTTTCCTCATTGATAGATAATGATATTTGTAGTAATTCATCAAGTGATTATTAAAATAACTTATATTTTTGTCCCTCTTTCTTAAAATATAAATAATTTAGTATTCAGAGATTGACACTATAGTGGATTAAATATTGGGGAGTTATCATCCTTCTTAATGTTAAATGTGGAAACTGTTTTGTTATTTTCAAATGATTTCAGTTGTTATTGGTACCCATATTATTTAATGTTGTAAGATTATTTTCAAGGATGAGAAATCAAACTATGGGGATGTTTTAATGACCTTTTGTTTCGAATGTTTTCCATAAATAATACTGTGTTAGATTATGTTGTGTATGATCATAATCTTGGTCCAACATTCTCGCTTTACAAAGGCAGGTGTCCTATCACCATCAGAGTGATAATGTCATCATCTTGATTGGAATGGGACAATGGGATGTACAAACATACCTCTGTAGAGTTAATCTACTAGTATGGATCTCCCTTATAGATTCAATACATGTTCATGAATCCTGTTGTTATTGTAATCTTGAGGTTGATTCTAATTAATTACATCACTGGTTGTCTTACCAGGGTGAACTCCTTTGTTTGGAGAGGATAAGTTTATCAAGAATGTTGACAATATTGGGCATATAATTTATCTTCCCAATGGTAGTTCATGATGGAATCCTATTATTATCACATAAGAAATATCTAAGTTTAGCACCTAAGTAATCCTATTCTAATTACATGAGGAATGTTATGCTCATCATATAAGGAAATATAGGTTTATCTACTATAGAAGATCACGATCATCACATGAAGAATCTTATTCTATTAAAATAATTCAACTTGGGCCTATCAGCTACGTAATCCCATGATCATCACATGAGGCATCTTATGACCACCACATAAGGAAAATTGGGCTCATCAGCTAAGACTTCCCTTAATCATCACATGAGGAGTCCTTTGCTCATCATAAAAGAATCAGAGTCTTATTTCCTATAAAATAGGGTATTTTTATGTATCCGGATGGGGTTATGCTATACTAATCATGCATGGTGCCTTATACTCATCACATAAGGAAATAACATTTTTATGCTCATTACATAATAATACATTGATCCACTAACACTCATCATGTAAGGGAAAACAGATTAACATATAGTGTTTACAAATACACTTAGTCTTGAAACCTAAAGGGAATTTATTTTTAAAAATTCCTATGAGGAAACTCGTAGTTTAATTTTCTTGTAGAGGACAATCATGGTTTAAAGTCTAGTAGGGAAACTTTGGAGGGCTTATTTATTTCTAATAAGTTTTGTGAATGAATATATATCAAAAGAGAGATAATACGGTAAGGTTACTTGGGTATTTATATTAAACCTCAATGAAGACTCTTATATATCATATTAGAGAATGAATCCAAACCCGCATAATTAGAGGTTCATAGTTTAAGGTGCTATAAAGGGAATGGTTCATATAGTTTAACATAATTCAATAAGGATTCTTGTACTGTGGAAGGGATGATGATAATGGATGGAGTGGTGATTACATGTTAAGATGTATGGATAATCCTAAAAAATAAAATGTATTAAGGATAGGTTTTAGTGATTACTCCTTTAAGGAGGCTTAATATTTTCTTGTGAATAGGAAGGACACAAGTAGAGCATATTCATGTGATTCCTTGGTCCCACTAGGAGTAGGAATAATACATGTTGAGACTATGCATATATTTTACATATCAATATATGATTTGGAGAAATATGAATGAATGCTTCCCAACCCATGATTGATGTAAAGGGACTATGAATGCATGATTCTATGCTTAGGATCAAAAGGAAAGGAGACTTCCTAGTCCATTTTTAGTGTGAAGGAATTTAGAATGACATTCCAAGTTATTGGTTGTGTGTATGTAGTTTTCATAAAGGAAACATATATCATAAAAGTGAAATATCCTCATGGCCTCAATTTTTTTGAAATCATGTTTTGAGAAATGAGTAACTCAAGTGTATCACTATAATATTAGTTTCACACAACATGGGTTTTGAAAAAAACCATGTCTTATGTGAGGATTAGGATTTTTCAAAAAGTATTCTCATCAAGGGAGGGAGTTAACTGAGATAATACCAATCATAATATTTTTTTTAAATACTTTTAATATTTAATTATTAAAATTTTATAATGTTTAAGAGAACATGGATGTGTTTTTGGTGGTGTGAGGTGTGGAAGAATAACTTTAATGAGTTGAGAGCCTTGAAATTTGAAATCCAACCTCCTGGACTAAAGATCCTTCAAATGGATAGATAGGGGGTATTTATAGGCCTTTAACATGTGATAAATGGATGTAACATGGAAATATTTCATGTGTGACCAACTTTATAATTGTTTTGTGTCTCTATTTATAGAGTTACACATCTCTATGTTATGTGGGCTTCTAATCTTTGATTCAAAATTACTTCGCTCAACCATCATTTCTTCAATATCCCACTAGAATTTGTTTTTGGAATAAATAAATTCCATTCCTTATAATTTGGGTTGACAAGGGTGTGGTGTATTTAATTATGAGGAAAGTTATGAAATTTTATGATTTATCCCATTTATTTGAATAAATAAAATCAACCATTTTCCAATAAATATGGAATGGGGAATATAAGGGAACAAAAGATCTTCGTAAAAATTCCACAATGTTCACATTTCATAAAAATCATCTTTATGTGATAATACAAAGATTGAAACCCATACCTTTCATTCTAATAATTTTACATGAACTAGTTTCCATGAAATAAAGTTCTATGAATGTGAAATTTTTAGTCCCTCAAGTAGGACTTGTGTGAGAGAATTTATGAGAGAATATTTATGCAAACAACACTTAGTTTATTTTTAAATAACTCACTGAATTTACTGTCAAAAAAATGATGATGATGAAATAAAGAGGAAAGATTTAGATAAAAATCATAGACTTGAGTCAAGTAAGAGGATCCAACTTCAGCATTAGATACTGAAAAATTTACTGATGGAGGAGTATAGGGAGTACCCATTGAGAGACAAGCTACCATTTTTTGGATTAGGCCTGAGAGATGATACTATTATCCCAGAAGAAAACCTCAACACCTTGAACACCAATTTAAAATCTTAGACTAACTCCATTGGTGGAATGTTTCTTCCACCTTCCATTCCATGAAAGGCCTAAACATAATGATGGAATTCACACTCTCAAATAAAAAAAAGACAATTAATGTTGTACTACCAACTACTAAGGTGTTTCCTCTAAAATAAATCTAGTTTTTTTTTAAGTGGGTATTGTGATTTTTTACTAGGGATAGACATATATAATGGACCTAAAATTTAGAAGTAACATTACTGATGAATGGAAATTGGTCTACTAGGTTCGAAAAACATGAAAAGAGTTTAGGGACTATATTCTTATGGTTAGGTTATATAAAACCATATGGACCCTCTGTTTCTATGTGTATCCCTACACATAAATGTATTTGATCTACTAATATAGTTGTCTCCCAATATAAAAACATTCTACCACCATAAAAGGGAAGCCTAAAATGGTTTTTAGGACCTCTATAATATTAGAGGAATGATTACCATTGATGGAGTGTATGATGAGTCTTATCCAACAATTAATTCTTTGGAGGATATATTAGGAGCTTCACTTCTTGTGAGGGAATTATTGGGGGGAATTGGGTGGGGGGTGTTGTGACATAATCCTTTACTCATCTGCATATAATTTTTATGTTTTGGTTCCATATCATCCTTAATACATCTTTGGGTCCGATTCCATGGAGGCCAAAGAAGTGTCTGAGATCATAAACACAAGGTAGAAATGTGTCGTATTGTCTCATTTTGTACAAGGGATGATATGTGGAGTGGTATTTCAATGTGAAGAACTAGTCCCCATAGATAATACTTGTGGTATTTTGGTTGACATTCCTTAGTTCATGGATGTTGTTGGTGAATATATTTTCACATGGGGGTTTTAATTGAGACATTCATCATGGTCGTTGTATAGTAAAATAAATTCCAAATCAACCTAGACATACTAATTTTGGTGATCTTGTTTGATATGTTGGGGCACATCAGCCAGAGGGATATGATTATGCACCTCCATGAACCCTTTTATTTTTTATGTGGATGGGTGACTATGAATTTCAGGGGGCATGAGAACCGATAATCATCTACCCCTAAAGATACTATCTTCTGACCATCCTTTCTTAAAATCACTGGGATTCAATAAATACAAATTTATGAAACATGCATGTTCACCTGAACTATCTCTCAATATTTTCTTATCTTCCATAATTTTTCTATTCTAATTTGGGAGAAAATCGATAATTACTATGGGATAATTGAGATGACATCCTACCTGTCAGCCTTTAGAGGTGGGGTGTTAGATGCACACATCGATGGAAACACCGTATGTGATCCATAAATGGCACACATGTTATCCCATTAGTTTTAATGCCTCTAACATCTTCTATTGTAGGTTTACACTAGGATATGTTATTAGTGGCCTCCCAAAATTCTTGAGAAACATTATTGTATTCATTCCTATAAGGGATATAAAAAAGGGATTACCCTACCAATGATTGTCTTCCCAAATGATCTGGTCAAGAATTATTCTCAATGATAAAAAATGGAATATTTTGGGGGCATATTAATGTTGTTAGTAGTCTAAGTGGATTTTTTGGAGTGGGATAAGTGGAACCATGGAAAGAGATATTCCACAGTCAAGGTTCCTCACCATCTAAGAATAGGGGATCTTATAGAGGCAGTGAGAGCTACTGGTGGATCTACGATCCCCCATTATTTGGGAGAGGCCTTTGGGGAATGGACATATAGAAGTGGAGGGATACTATGGACAAATATTTGGTAATAGGGTGAATCCTCCAAGACAATTTAGGTTTCATCCAATGAGTCTCTAAGTAAGGATCTTAATGATGTTAAAGTGGTTATTGGGAAAAGGAGATTCCCTATAACCTAGATAAAATAGGATAAGACATGGTTAATCTTCAAATGAAGAAAAATGTGGAACCATATCCAAACATCTATAACAAATCTATTAGAGTTTGGTGTTTCTAAAGATGTAGACATGACTCTATAGTCATAAATTATGGGGTATATTCATTACTTTGAGTCACTAAATTACTGATTGGGTGATAGAGAATCATTAACTTTATCGGTGTTTTAAATAATAAACATATAGATAATTGGAATCTTAGGATGTGTCATGTCAAGTAGTGATGTTCTATCTGAGGTCGTAAAGAAAATATAGTATTATGAATAATACTCTTATAGAATCACCATAGAGATTGTCGATTCCCTATTTTTGGGTGAGGAGATTCCACCCAAGGATGAATCATAATAACTCACTCCAAGAGAGGTAATATTTTTGGACACACATATTTATTTCCATTCATAGACCTATGAAAATACTATTTTTCATCCTCTAATATTTGATAGTATTTTTAAGTGAGGTGGCTGTGGAACCACTTCTTGAGTATATCCTAAAGAGGGGTATGGGAGAGACCCTAGGAATCTTGGTGATGGAGGTGGAATCACTATATAAATCCATTTGGGTACCATCATCCACTGATTAAGGGGGATATTCAATAAAGATATAATCTATAAATCGTTAGTCTTAGGAGGTAGATTATAACTTATTTATTTGTTTTTCATTGATCATATTTTATAATTTCTGTTGAATTATCTTATTTTTTTTATATAAACAGTATGATTGATTTAAGAGTTCCATATGGTGAATGAAGGAGTGACTACTATAATAAAGGCATCTATAGTAATCGATATCACCTATATCCCCCTATCCTACCATATAGCATGGTGACCATGCAAGGTGAAACATTTGGTAGTCCTGTTACTCTGAATAGAGAGTAAAATCACATATAACTATACAATATATAAGTACCCCATTATAATCGGTCTTAATATCACTACTATCATAGCTTAACCCAATTCGTAACTCTATTTTGACAATGTACCCATGAAAGAGTCATATGTTTCAAATATATTTATATATAAAACACAATGTTTTAAAATTTTGATAAAATTTTCTCTTTGTTATTTTTTTTGATATATGATAGGATACCACAAATGTATGGAAAACGAACAAAAAAAAAGAATTAAGTATGTTTAAGACACTTCTTACTCTGACACATCATATCATGGCATGAATGAAAAATATTTAAGATGGAATCTAGAACAAATTTTGACTTAAAAAAGCTAAAAATTGATAATACCATAAAGAGGTAGATGTCCCTGTTGAAAAGGATAAGTCAAGGAACATTCTTGGATATCAAAAATGAATAACCAGATTGAAACGAGGAAAATTCGTCATGAAAAAAACATTACACATTTAAAATATCATACACGATGTGTAACTTGATGGATTACAGGTTGTGAATGAAAGCCCCAAGATGTTTTTCCCCTGAACATTACACTTCATGAATACTCTTCATGAGTTGAATATCCTTGAATAACCAAAAATCACCATTTATTGAAATACATAATGTATAATGACCATTTGTTGATCAAAAACAATAATGACCCATTTTTATGCCAATTACAATGACCAGATCACCTACAAGCTGTATAAATACAAGGCCATGTTAAAGGAGAAATGATCAGTTCTCAAGGATCCACCACTGCACTATATTATAGGGACCCTGCTGCCATGATTTTTCTTTTCTTTTTCATTTTCAATTCCTTTTGAAATTTAATTAATATTCATATTTTTAATTCAATTGTATAATTTTGTTCTAGTCCCAATTTATTTCATCTATACATCTCGCTTTCTAAATTTATCTCTCTTCCCTCATTCCACTGTGATCCCTTTTCACATAAAAATAGAAATAAACTAACCTAAGGCTTAGTATTGTCAGAGGATTCATAGTTTCCTTAAATTCTACTCCTTAATTTCAATTTTTATTCAATTTAATATGGTGTGGATGCAAGTGAATTATATGGGTGTGGTGGTAGTCCACCTTGACATGGATCTCAATTTTGTTTCTATTTTTTATAGTGGGTGGGGAGATTTAGTTTTCTCAAGAGGTTTCATAGGAATGATAAAAATCCCACTGATGGTAGAGAATATAAATACATGTATGAAAATTAATATATTTCCAAATTGAATTCAATAATGAAGGAACCTGCATTACCAAACCCCAGAACCAAGACCATTCTTTCTAAACATCATTATATCATTATCTGGATTTATGTTTTATTTCTACATTGCATTACTCATTCAAAAACACCAAAAATATGTTTTTATAAATAATAAAAACAAAATAAAAATGATTATATTATGTGGAATATAATTAGTGATTGAACCAACTACAATACTTCTCAAGTGAGACGACCTTGGTCAACATCTATGCTATATTAGGAAAATAAATTAGCTTTTTACCTCCCTATGATTGGAACATTAGTCCCTTAGAGGTATACCCTCTAAAAGATAATAATAATGGGATTCTTTTAGTCCAGAGATAACCCATAGCTCCTATTATATTCGAGTGGAATAAGTAGTCATTGAAATGCCAACTACTCATAATGATGATCCTATAAGCACATTGGTGGAAGGATAGAATGTGGAGGTTCCAACTATCTACGAGGATTCTATCATGAATTTTTAGGTTCAATCACCACTTACATAGAGTAAAGTGGTGGAGGAACCACCAGCTGTCTACTCGAGTCATCCTCACACATTGAAGGTCAGATCATTTGAGGAGGTTCCTAAAGGTGTGAATTTTTTACCCGGTTTTCATTATTCCTAACATATGATCCTACCCATAAAGACTTGAAAAAATAGGTCTGTTCATATATATGGATAGCTGGGATATATGGTTATGGGCTTGGAAGATAATCCAGGGCCTCATCATCCACAATCCATTGGGTCAAATGGAGAGTTAGATGGGAAACCTCCACTAGTGGGTGTTGAACCCTAGAGTTTGTGGGGATGAGTATTGTGGACTCTATGTGATGTCACACAATTTACTAGCTATGTGATAGTGTTTAAAGATGTGTTTGTTCAACTCAACCAGAGTTTAATCTATATCCCATAGATTGGATTCAATTTGGGTGGCTCAGTATAACATTATTATATGGGATACATAAGGGTGTCAACTACATTCTCTCACTCAAATACTAGAGGGGAAGTTTACATGCTTGAAGAAAAAGTTGATAATCACCAAAGACAAAATTTCTCAAACCTCATCTAATGTAGTGGATTGTAAGTTATAATGGGTTAGATTTGAGATGGAAGTAATATATGTATTCCCAATGACTAAGGATTATATAGAGTAGATGGATTGGTTGTAGTAATCCACTAACACATCCAGGAAGGTATAGATGAACATGAATGTGTTATGGACCTGGTACGAATGTAGTTAATTTTTTTACTCAAGGAGAGGCTCTAGTATATGAATATACCTTCTATTTTTTACCAAGTAATAATGTTTTTTACTTTCTTTAATTAATTAATTGTAATTAATTATATTTCAATCACATTAATGAAATAATCAACCAAAAATCTCCAAGCCCATGTGAGTCATGATCAATACAAGAAACAAGGTATAAATAGAAGACTAGTCATATGACATTGAAGTGTGAAACATGGATGATGGATCATGTTTGGAATATTTCAACAAGAACTATTGGAAAACCTCTAAAGATGAGGGGAATTAGGTTGGTGTAATTAAAAAAATCATAAATTCCACTACTAATGTGAAAAAACCATGGAAGGATAACAAAATATGTTCTAAAAATTTACTTGATAAAAGAAAAGTAGAGAAAGGTAAGTTGTCACTATGATATTCTGAATGGATAGGGAGAAAGGGTGAAGATGGGCTAAGGATAACCATGGACCAAGTTTGAACTAAGGGCTACACTACCACACCGCTAGAGATATTTCCTCTAGGGCATGTATACCTGACATAAGGCAGATCGAGGCCTGAATGTTAGAATATCACCATAGGGGATTCAATTTTGAATTAATGAAATCATTTTCTTCCAGGATGTGAATCATATATTAGAGGTGGGTTATGGGGAAATATTCTATCACTATAGGAGAGTGTATTTGGAAATTAAAGTGGGTGTCAACACAAATTTTGGAAAAAAGAATGAAAATTAGAGAGATGGTAGATTAAGAGAGTTCAATAACTCTTAGGGTTATTATATCATTCATTATGATTATTTATGAGGAATGAAAAAGGAAGATATAAGGCATGCAGACTAATCAAAAAATGAAAATTCCGATCAATGGGATACATGAGAAAGATATTTGATTGTGCTCACAAGAGGAGACCAATGTGGTCTCTGAGGCATCTTAGTTTAAGGTCACATGGTGTTAACTAAATATTGTCTATTTATTTAAGGTAATGTATCTTATATATTAAGGGTTATGATATTTGGGGCTTCAAAACATGGACCATAAAGGTAATGATATTTAATTTCATGCATCTTTGACCTAGATTCTCTAATAGGTTAAGGACATGGAACTCAACCCATGGATTACTTCTAGTCTATCCTTATAGATCTTAGATAGTGGGAGGATATTTTAGTTTATGGTCAAGTATCCTAGACCATGGGTTAATATTTTTAAGGTTCATGAATCTCATAATGTAAGGATGTATGTATATATGGAAATGTGGGAAAAGAAAACCTGACATGAATTGAAATCCCTCTTCCAACATCAACATTACAAAAACATGGGTGAAAATAGTTTTTGGTCATGATAAATGGATAAGAGGGTTTTTATTAAGTCTATATAATGATGGGAAAGGTAAAACCCAACAATAATTAGAATTCAAATTCTTGTATAGAAAAAATCATAGATGAATGCAGCTAGTTTAAAGTCATGATGCATGGAACAAATCCTTGGGGAATCATGATGTCTCGACATCAATTGGGTGAAGGGGACTTGATGAAGGGGAATTTAATTCCTATAAAACCTATGGATGATAACAAATGATGTGTTTTGGTTTGGGATAATGCATTCATAAATCAATACATATCTCATGAATAAGGAATCAAGATTTATGTATTTATTAGGGCAAAATATTCCATGTAGATTTGAATCATATATATAATGGGTAAAGATCATGACATGGTAGGAGAAAAACTTCACTTTGAAGTAGGTGTCTATCCCGATGAGGAACAAGGAATCACATGATTTTATTTTATGGTACATAAAAAATTCTATATTGTTTAACATCATTCTAAAAATATGACAGGGGTTGTGTAGTTTAATGTCATGTATATTATACCAAAGGTATCTCTATCATAATATTGAAGAAACTAACCAAAACTCCAATACTCACATGATTCATCCTGTATGTGATCTATAAGGGGAAATAGAAGTTGGATCATGTGACATGAGGGTATCAAATAATGGTTGGTGGCTATGAATATGAATGCCACATCGATTTCTACAGAATCCTTGGAAAATGGGGGAAACAAGTTGTGTTTGATACCACATGACATATTTTATATATCGATGTATAAGGATTCATGAGGTGTTAACACTGATGGTGTTAGGATGTTTCTTGGAAAAAGAAGGTAAAATGTAAATTTTGACCTCTAGATTTTGAATCATAACGGGGAATGATATATGGACTGAGGATGACCATATTCTGAATTCAAAACATGGATTTAACTTATAGACTATCAATAATATGTGGAAACAAGTAATAGTTGACTATTGAGAAAGTCCACAATAAGGGATCTAACATGTCTCTACCTAAAAAGTTTCCTCTAGGATGTGTACCTTGGATAAAAGGGGAGTCAGGACTAGAGAACTTGGATATCACCATAGGAAAGAATTTTTGGAAGTAGAGGAGAATAAGGATTCAAACATTGGAGGCCCAAAATAGGTCAGATAAAGTAAAGGTGATGGTCAAGTAATGTTTGGATTCTTTGGGAGATTGGCCACCATGTATCATATACATAAATTAGTAATATCAATACTAGTGGTAACCAATGTGATGTTAATAACTATATAATTTAATGTAAGATTTCATAGACCAAAGGATTGATGAATTTTAAGGTCACATATCTTTTAACAAGGGGTGATATGATTTATCAAGTTAGTAAAAATTGAACCTGAAGAGAATGGATTTATTGATTCTAGTACAAACTGTATCATGGAGAGGTGCATATAGTTTAACTCCATAGTTTTTAGACCACATGAAAATTCCTTTAAAGGACATAGAATAAGGATATTGGATATTTCTATTTAAGGTCATGCATCCAATACCAAGACCATATAGTTTAACATCATTCGATATGGATGATAAGGGTCATGACGTTGTCTCATGATGATAGGGGCCAATAAAAAACATGACATGAACTATGAGCCCAAAGATATATAGAAAACATAAAATGATAAAAAGATATTCTTAGGTCCTGATGAATAGACTATAGGGTTACATTTTATGTCATGAAACCAAGACCAAGAACGTTTAGTTTAACATCATGTGTTGGGGATGAGATACTTTGTATTATAAATTATAAAACTAGGATGAAAGGAGCTTGAAGAAGGAGGATTTCTCTAACTTCTTCTTGGACCAATGAGTCTAATGATAATAATAAGGATTTTAATAAGGAAACATAGTAATACCCATAATTTTTTTTAAATTTCTATTTATGATATTACTTTTTCCCAAGTAATGAAAGTGGACAACTTCTCTAGTTATGGATTGAATTTTTCTTGATATAAATTTATTAGGTTTTCTCTTAACAGGCCATTGTACATATTTTGATTTGTAGTTTAAGATTATCTCTTTTGGACCACAAAAGGAAAACGTTTGAAGTCATGTAGATTAGATCAAAAAATACTAGTGATGAAGGTCATATGGAATTTACTGGTGAGTGAGAATTTTAAGCTGACACATATTGAACCGAGGGTTTTTGAGCTTTATGGTCACAGAAATTTAATCAAATGGTGCTAGTGTTTAAGGTTACAAATCTTGGACTAGGGGTTCTTAAGGTTTATGGTTATAAAACATCTACCAAAGGGTGAGATAATATATCTAAAATGAGTAGGGTAAAACCCAATGCAAATGAGAAACCATGGTTAGTATAGATCATACCACAAAGGGGTAAACATAGATTAAGGTCACGGTTCTTGGACCATACCTTTGTGGAGAAGTACCTCTTTGATATTGGATGTCCAAATTCAAAACCAACTGAGGAACTCAATTATAAAATAAGGTGAGTGATATATGGGATTTGTGGATGGGCATGGTATAGAAGATCTAGGCATCAATACATATCTCATAATGAGAAATCCAGTTCTCAACATCCTATACAAATCTAACTCGTACATAGGGTATGGGGTGAGATTAAATATATATCCAAGTGAGAAAAATGTCAGGGGATTTAATGTGTACTTTAAAGAGTATTATCATCAGGATATAGCCATGAAATGTTTCTAAATAGATCTATCCCATAAACAACAAATTATTTAACATGAGAACCATCCTAATGTCGAGAAAATGTTGCGGTTTAATATAAGTCAATGAAGCATCATAATATCTAGAACAGAAGAGGTTTAAGTTTATGGTTGATCCCAGGATTAGGAATCCATGAATTACTATGAATCCCATCATATTAGAATCAAGAAATTCATAGTTTTATGTAGGTTTTGTGGTAGGTGGCCATCACTAAATTTGGGGGGCGGGGGGTTCCCCCCTCAGGTGAGAATGAGCAGATCATTTATTTTTAAGTCATGCAATAAGGAATACACCATGAAATTTAATATCATGGGGAAAAGAAATTGATATTGTAGTTTAGTATCATATAGTGAAGATATAAATGGGAATTCTACACCAAAACTTCAACATGTTTTGATTATGTTGGAGAAATGATCAACCATAAACTTTAAAGCCACATGATTCATGGTTTGTGTGGGAAACATGGGGGTATTGGAATACGATTCATGTTGGAACCATGGCTGTAATATGAAAGAATTATAGTACGGTTTCTGTTTTTTGTCAATACTCATTGGAAGTTAAGAACATTTCCCAATAAAGTGATCATACAATTAAAGAAGGCAATAATATTTATGGTGGTGCCTTTTCCCAGTGTTTGCCAAATTTTTGGGCCTGAAAATCGGAAAATGAAGATATGGGTTGTTGAAAAAAGGAGGTACACACAAAGAGGAAGTGGTGCGCACAATGGGTGGGTTGTGCATGAAATAGAGTGTGGTGTGAAAAATAGTGGAGCAAGGTTTTTCACGCAAGAAGTGATTTAGAATTAGAACCTTGAAAAATGGAAAAGGCACGGGCTGCACGAAAAACATGGAGATGTGCATGAAAAACTATTGCTGCATGAAAAGTATCGCGTGCCCAATGAGAGGTTTATTACTCCACAATGGGTTTTGTGTATGGGGGTCGGAAACACCTATAAATAAGAGTTCACCCCCTCAATCGGTATGGCTGAAGACTTAGATAATATCTGAGTGCTGATGCGCATAGAAGGTTCGTGTAAAGGGAGTTGCATGCAAAATTCCAGGTTGCGTGAAAAAGGATAGGGTCATGAAAAAGTGGAAGGTGTGTGAAAAAGTAGAAGTTGAATATAGAACATGAAGTTGTGTGTAAAACATGAGTTTGCACATAAAAGTTGATGTTGTGCGAAAAAGGTGAAGCTGTGTGTAAAAGTTGAGGTTGCACGTAAAATATTCAGTTGCATGAAAAGGGTGTTTTTGTGAGAAATATTTTTCCGTGCGAAAAGAAAATATTGCGCGAAAAAGTGAGGTCTTGTGCGCAAAGGGTAGGTGTTGAGCCCAATTGTTAGTGAAAACTGTTTGCACGTTCTGATTATCTGGTTTAGTGGTTCAGTGCGTTCAAGGGTATCAATTCCAGACTTTGATGCAAGCAGAGTCTAGTGCTAAGTAAAGTCAAGGACTTCAATGAGAATCTATTGAAGAGACCTTCATATCTATAAACTGATTGAGATTTCACCAAAGGTAATGATCCAGGGGGAGTCAACGGGAGTGACCCGAGGAACGTAGTAAGCTATCACTGAACTTTTTTAAAGGTAGTGATCCTGGGATAGAGTGACTGTACCATTAAATTGTAATCCACAGCTAGTGAAGTTTTGTGGATTTTGGTATGACTGAAAACCTATCGGCGTATGTTCCTTGGACATAGCCCTTAGTGGTGAACCAAGTGAAAGTGCGGTGTGGTCTCTTTTTCTTGTGGTTGTTTTCTTTCTTCTCCCATCAGTCTTACAGGTTTAACGAGTTCCTACCACCGTGAGAACAATATCTTTGTTTTAAAAGAAACAGTTGACACCCTGATTCACCCCTCCCCTCTCAGGGTGACCCAGGGTCCTACAATTCATTGTACTTGAGATATAATTACATGGATTATGGGTAAGGTTTAGATTTTTTACAACGAAAATCAAGGAAACTTGTGATCATGTGGATACTAGTTGGGGTGTCATCTATAAAACCCGTTATACGTTCTAATACATATTTATTCACAAGAGGGTAACACATTTCAATAATTCACCTATGAAAAGGATAATCATGTGAAAATAATTAATTTTAGAATATGAGTTATAAAGAATCTGATTGAAATGTTGAGGATAGCTATTGAAAAACTTTGAAGCATAGATTCTATTACCACATGATCAACAATATGGGAAGCTAAATTAGGATTGATCACTGACCATGTTGGAAAAATATGATCAAACACATTACTTTTGGTAGATTTTCCTCCAAGCTGTGTACCATAGATAGGAGGTGCTCCAGGGGGTGTTGTTTCATCATTTCATGAGAGTCCATTTATATTTTGTAGACTGATGAGGTAACTCAAACTCAAAAGACAAAAAGTGTATAAGTGATTTAAAGAAATATAATCAAGGTTATGTCTATGCACTCAATGCAAAAATTTAATGCATTATAAATGTTAATAGGGTATACTAGGATATATTGTATAGATACCCAAGATTAATATACATGGGTACTACATCATTTTATATGAATTTTCATCATATTACAAAAATACATGCCTGAGGACCATAACAGTTTGGTGTGCTTGGAATCATGGAGAAAAATCTTCTAACTTGGTGAATGATCTTCAACATATACCATAAAGTTATTCCCATTTAGCACTACTACATTAAACCTATATACATAACCTAGGGAAAGGAAAAATAAGAAAGAGGTGATGTCAGATGCTCAGTAAGGTTAAATAAGGAAAATAGCTACACATAACATGAGGATAAGGGCACAAGAGCACGATCTTAACTATAGAAGACCATACCTTGCATGAAAAGATCATAATAAAAAGACATCGAATAAATATTGGTAGTTCATTATAAACAAATCCAAATATAATCAAGAACATGAACCATGTGAGAATATCAAATCCATAAGACATTGAATTTAGGGCAGACATATAAACATGTAACAATATTTCTTATAAGTCAAGGGGAGTTTCCAAAACATAATAGGGAATTTCATGGGGACTACACCTACTGGGTGTGTCACACCACCATCCCCACTCATAGTCATTTACTTTTAAGGGATCATTTTTTCCCATATTCATATAGTGAATCGGGTTTACCTATCTTCCCAGAGTGGACCGGGTTTCCCCTTCATCCCATAGTGGATTAGGATAGACATGTTTCCCTTTTTGGACTAGGATGCATCCATTTTCCATTTTGTATCTATCATGTAGAAATTTTTCCCATCATTATATAATGATATGTAAATATTTATCCAATTAATTTGAGGGATATATCAGTCCCAACCATCTCATAATGAAATCATACATACATTTTCTACAAGATAATAAAAATTGTAGCCTATCATAACCCATAAAAAGAGATCAGTTTCATGAACATCATATCATAACCCCTGAAATTAAATTGGTATAATAACATTTTATCATATAATTAAATATTTGAATAATATAGATTTCATATTCATTTCATCACAGTATAACCCATGAAAAGAAACAGGTTTCAAAAGCATATAACCCTTGGTAGAGGAATGAGTGTCATAAACATCATTTCATCTAAACATAAACCATTCAAGAAAGAATATGAATGGTATTATTAGATCATATCCCCAATAATTTATAAATTATAATAAATTATTTCATCATATAAGGAGAAGGATTTAGAAAGATCACATGAAACATTTCTTAAGTTAAATATGATTTCTTTGGAAATCCTTTTCATAAAACCATTTGAAAAATCAATTTCTTATAAATAATTCTTTACCATTTCATTTAAAAAAAATTCTTGTGGAAAACATCCTTTCAACTTTGAAAAATTCAATTTAAAATAATTTTTTTTTGAAAACCACTTTCTTTGAAAATAAAATTGATAACTTATAAAGGATTATATAAAACATTTAAAACACTTTTTAAATGTAAAACATATTTTAAAACCTTTTTTTTAAATAGATTTGAAAAAATTTAAAGGAAGGTTTGAAAATAATTTAAAAAACTTCTTGAATCATAATTTATTTGAAAACATTTTTCTTTGAAAATATCATTTAAAACCTTTAAAGGAATATTTGAAAATCATTTAAAACCATTCTTGAATCGTAAAAATCTTTTGAAAAACCTATTTCTTTGAAACCCAATTTTTAAAAAATGAATGCCCATAATATTTGGAAAAAATTTTTCAAAATAAATATTGTAACCTTTAAAAGGGAGCGTAAAATGAACGACGTTCAAGATGGTTGATAAATCTGTACATGATGAACATTACCTTTTCACTATAAAAGTCTAGAAAAGTTTTTCGATCTAAAAATGAAAAAAAGATTAATTTTTTAAACCATTTTTAAAAAATTTAAAACATGTTTAAAAATTTCCTCGAAATATTATAGGATAATAGTAAAATATTTTTGAAAACATTTTTAGAAAACATCGTTTTGAAATAATATAGATTTCATACTAAAGGAATAAATAAAGTCCAATTTTAATAATTTATTTCTTAATTATCCTTAGCACACAAGAGTGGAATAATGGTACTATTACATGGATCTAACATGAATAAATAGAGGTTAAAAAATTTATAAAGGTTCTTGAGTGATGAATCATAATATTTAATCGATGGAAGCATAATCATAATAAATCTCGATAAATGATGAGATTGTTGCATTAAACTATTACCACTTTGGTAACAACAAATTATAATATGAAGAACCCTTTTGGGGTTTTGTTTAACAATGTTTTGTATTTGTTGACAAAAAGTCTTTATGTTGAGGAATGTTTTTGAGTTATAGAATGTTGAAGTTACTGGTTGCTGAAGATTTTTATAAAAAATATTATGTTGAAGAATAAGAAGTCAGAAGTTATGAAAGTGTCTCAAACATTCTAAATAATTAGATGATGCTTTGATGATCTTAAAGTTCTCGGAGATCATGAAAAGTTTCACGATAAAAGTAGTTGAAGAAATGGTGAAGAGGATTGAGTTTCTACACTAAGAAAAATTCTGATGAAATTCAGAACCAGTTTTCCTAAAGCGGGTTTCCAAAACCAGTTTTCCTGAACCAGTTTTCCTGAACCAATTTTGCTGAACCAGTTTTCCTGAACCAGTTTTCCTGAACCTGTTTTCCTGAAACAGTTTTCCTGAACCAGTTTTCCTGAACTAGTTTTCTTGAACCAGTTTTCTTGAACCTATTTTTTGAACCTATTTCTTGAACTATTTTCCTGAATCTATATCCTGAACCTAATATTCGTAATCTGCTTCCTGATCTAGAAATTCGGAGTCTACTTCCTGAGCCAGAAATTCGGAGTATACTTCTTGAACCTGAAATTCAGATTCTACTTCCTAAAACTGAAATTCAAAGTCTGTTTCTTGAACCTAATATTCAGAACCTATTTCCTGAACCAGTTTTCTTGAACCAGTTTTCCTAAACCTATTTTCCTGAACCAGCTTTCCTCAACCAGTTTTCCTGAATGAGTTTTCCTAAACTAGTTTTCCTGATCCCGTTTTACTGAACCAGTTTTCCTGAACCAATTTTCCTAAACCAGTTTCATGAATCTAATTTCTGAACCTAAAATTCGGAATCTACTTCCTGAGCTTGAAATTCAGAGTCTACTTCCTGAGCGAAAAATTCAGAGTCTACTTCCTGAACCTGAATTTCAAAGTTTACTTTCTGAACCTGAAATTCGGAGTCTGTTTCCTGAACCTAAAATTCGGAACTCGTTTCGTGAACCAGTTTTCCTGAACTAGTTTTCTTGAACCAATTTTCCTAAACCATTTTTCCTGAACCTTTTTTCTTGAACCAGTTTTCTTGAACCAATTTTCTTGATCCAGTTTTCCTGAACCTGTTTTCCGGAACCTGTTTTCCTAAACCATATTTCTGGAAACAATTTTCCTGAACCAGTTTTCCTGAACCTTTTTCCTGAACCAAAAATCAGAACCAATATCCAAACTTATCATTCTGAAGAAGATATGAACAGTTCAAGAAAACCCAAATTTCAACTTTGCATAAATCCCAGAAAAAGTTAAGAAGATTTGAAGAAGTCAAATATTGAAGATTAAATGTGAGAGATTTGCAAATTTTTTGAGATTTGAGGAAGTGGGAAATATTTTCAAGATTACCACCTTTGTTTTCTGAGTTTCCTATAAATCTGTGCTCAGATCATTCATTCATTTATAACTTTAACAAACACGGAAAAGATGGAGAACTGGATAATTCTAAGTTAAAAGTTTCTACCATCTTGAAGAAGTTTCCTTGATTGTTTGAGAATAAGAGAATCAGAATTATCTTATCTTTCTAAGAATATGGGTTTCAGAAAATCAGATTCAAGAAATCAGATTGAAGATTTAGAGTGAGAATTTGTGTATCAACTTAATAATGTTCTTATTCTTGTGTTTCTCTCATTTTTTCTTTGAGGAAACATTATAAACTGACGAGAGTCAGTATAATATTTCCTATCGGGAGATAAAAGGTGTCCAATGGGAGTTGGCACAAGCTGTATTCACTTCTTCATTATAGTGGATTTCCATAGACCCACAAGAGTGGCTATGGCAAGGATGTAGGATCTCTTATTGTTTCCAAACCTTGTAAATCTTGTGTGCCTTTCTTGATTTACCTTTCTTTCATGCTTGAGTTTCTTGCTAAAGGTTGATAAGGAAATAAATCTAAACATGCTACAAGGGTTAATTTTCTTAATGTTTTGAATATTATAAAATGTTAAACAACTGATTCAACCCCCCCCTTCTCAGTTGTTATTTGATCCTTTGAACTTTATGTGGTATCCGAGGGAGGTTACCCTGTTTAATCCTTATCATGGGGAATATTAATTCTGACATTATTAGAGGAATTCCTACGTTCGATGGAAAGAATTATTATGGAAGAAAAAATAGGATGATTCTTTATCTCCTATCTATTGGCCTTGAAGTTGTTGATGCTACTATTATTGGCTTTCCACCTATTGAGAAAAATGCCCCTATGACGTTTGCTGATAATAGAAACATAGAAATTGGTGGAAAGGATAGAAATGAAATTCTCATATCCTTATCATAAAATGTTTATCATAAGGTGATGAGTCTCACAACATCAAAAATCATGTTGGACAAGCTGGAAAGTGTTTTCTAAGGATACACAAAAGTTATGGAGGCCAAGCTACAAATCTGGCGTAGTAAGTTTGAAGACATCAGGATGAGAGATGATGAAACAATTGATGAATACTTCACTAGAGTAAATGAAATTGTATGCAACATCAGAGGATTTAGAGAAGACTTGGAAGATTATACAATTGTGAAGAAACTTATGAGAAACTTTCCAGACAGGTTTGATTCTAAAATTTCAGCTTTAGAAGATAAGGATGATTTATCTCTTGATGAACTGCATAACTTTCTTTTTGCATATGAAATGAGGAAAGATCTAATCTTTAAGAAGAAGATAAAAGATGAAATGGATTTTGAAGCTATGATAAAGATGAAAATCCAAGATGATGATGAAGCTGATCCTTGTGAGTCTATTGATAAGGAAGATGAAGAGTTGAATGAAAAAATCATTTCTCTCATATCCAAGAACTATCGAAGAGGAAGAGGAAAATATGGAGGGAAAATTCCTCTCAAATGTTTTGAGTGTGGTGGAATTAGACACTTTTCTATTAATTTCCCTAAGAAGAAAGTTGGAGAATATCAACATGTTTCAAATGAGAATCCTCGATGGAAGAAGTATAAAAAGAATGAAAAAGAATAGAAGACTTCTAAAAACACATGAAGAAGTTTTATGGAAATAAAATAAGTATGTTGAGCAAGAAGGTTGAATCTGAATCATCTGAAAATGATTCCTTAGAAGATGAAAGAAAAGAAAGATTCAGAACCTTCATTGCAAAAGTTTAGAAAACAAATGTTCCCTCAGATATTGAAGAAGGCGGTGAAGAATCTCATATAGAATATCAACTAAGATCCGAACTACTATCATGTCTTGAGAAAAACAAATATCTCAAGAAAGAAATTCACATGATGAAGAAAAATCACGAATAAGTTCATGATGGAAGTAAAGATGTCACCAAGAAGGAAGATGAATACATTCAAGAAATTTTATGTCACAAACTTAAAATCACTAAATAAGGAAAGATGATTAATGATCTTAGTAAGAAGATTTAAAATAAATAAGAAGAGGTCAACAAGTTTCAATCAAAAGTTATTGAGTCTGAAAATTCCCTAAGGAAGATGAATGAAAACTTCCAAAAATCCACTGAAGTAAAAGCTGGGAATTCCAAGATTGCTGGAAAGGCTTACCATGAGAATCAAGTTAAATCTTCTATCAAAAAATAATGTTTTATCTGATTCTTCTAACATTTAAGGTTATGTAAAATGTATTTGTAAAGCTTGGGTGGAGAAAAAATGTGAGAAATCTATCAATCCTACGAAAGTAGAAAACTCACTCAAAATAAGAGATAACCTATATCCTGAGTTTTCTAGAGCTGAAAGAAGTTATCAACCTCAACAAAATTTCTATAAAGAAATATCATTATTTAATAGAAAATCAATATTTGAGGGTTGTTGCTGGTGTTTCAGAATATATGGGAATAGATCTTATAATTGTTGGCACAATTTATCTCTACCTGGAAGAAGGTTTGAGAAAAGAGGAAGAAATAGTGAAAGAAGATTGAGTAACTTTCCGTACACACAGAAAGTTGAAAAGGTGAATTCTCAAGATGTTAGAGGCATTCTAACAAATAATCAATTTGAATGTTTAGAAGAAGTTTGTGGAAGATTTGATCAGTCTGGTGATCGTGCCAGACAATGTATGACACTCTTTTCAGAACAAGTTTCGTATGATAAGATAGAAAAGAGAGCTGAAAATAAGAAGGTTGATAAGAGAGATTTTGTTGTTGAGATAGATTTGAAAGCAAGTAAGAGGAAAAAACCATGGATTCTAGATAGTGGTTGTTCTTCACACATGACAGGCGATATAAAAATATTGGAACATGTTGAAAGTCATGATGGAGAAGAAATTACTTTTGGAAATTATAGTTCTTTAAAAATTAAGGGAATCAAAACGGCAGAGATTTAAGTAGAGAAACTAATATCTAAGGAAGTCTTAATAGTTGATGGGATAAAACATAACTTACTTAGTGCAAGTCAACTTTGTGATGATGGAAAAGAAGTTATCTTCAGAAAGGATTCTTGTATCATCAAAATTGTGAAAAATGGAAAAGTGATTACAAAAGGAGAAAGAACCATTGTGAATCTCTTTCAAATTGGAGAATCAAATAACTCTTGTTATTTGAGTGCTGTAGATGAAAAAAAGTTGTGGCACCAAATACTTGGCCACCCTGGGAAGAAGAACACGGATAATCTTTCTAAAGTTGATGCTGTTCGGAATTTTTCCAAACTGAAAAAAAGAGTTGAAGATATTTTTATTACTTTTCAGAAAGGAAAGATGACTAAAAAAAGTCATAAAAGATTTGAGATTCAATCCAACAAACAACTTGAGCTTATTCATTCCGATCTATGTGGGCCAATGAGACATTAATCAACAAAAAGATGTTTATACTTTATCACTTTTATTGTTGACTTCACTCAGATAACAAACATCATGTTCATGAAGCATAATTCAGAGGCTATTGAAACGTTTAAATTCTTCAGAAGAGATGTCAAGAAAGAATTGGGATCTTCCATAAAGAAGTTGAGAACATGAAATGGTATTGAATTTACAATCAATGATTTTGAAACTTATCTAAGGAATATTGGTATCAAACATCAGTATAGTGCTCCCTATACTCCAAAACAAAATGGAGTAGCAAAAAGGAAAAATAGAAGATTGGTGTAAATGGGAAGAAGTATGTTATCAGAATACAAAATTTCAAAATTCTGTTGGAGAGAAGCTGTTAGCAATGTTGTACATGGTCAAAATAGATTCTTGTTGAGACCAGAAACCAACATGACTCTTTACGAGATGTGGTATAACAAAAAAACTTCTTTTAATTACTTTAAAGTTTTTGGATGTCCATGCTTGATCAAAATCAAAAATCTGGACTTAGGAAAGTTTGATGAGAAACCTAAAGAAGAAATATTTATGGGTTATTCACCGAATGGAAGAAGTTACAAATGCTGTAAAAAATGTTTACGAAAGTTGGTGGACTCATATGATGTAAAGGTAATTGAAAATCCAAGTTCCTTCACAAAATATGTTAATAATACTGAGGAAGATAAATCAAAGAATCCCCACCAGAGTTAAAGTTACTTTGATAAGTCACATGGGGAAGAAAGTGATGTTGGGAAAGGAAATGTGAGTTTTCCTACCATAAAAAAACATGTTGAATTTGAAAATATTATTGGGGATTAGAAGGCTCCAGTTTATACAAGAAGGAAGTTAAGATTAGAAAATCAGGATTCCCTTATCTCAAAAGTTGAATCAAAATCAGTTTCAGAAGCTATTTAACATATAGAATGGGTGGATGATATGAATGAAGAACTGGATCAGATTGAGAAAAATGAAACATGAGAAATTGTTCCAGGGCTAGAAAATAAGAATGTTATCAGAACAAAGTTGGTTTATAGAAATAAATTTAATGAGCATGGAGAAGTTACAGGAAACCAAGCAAGACTTGAGTGTAAAGCATATGAATAGGTGGAAGGTGCGGATTTTGATGAAACTTTTTCCCCTGTTGCAAGATTGGAAACTATTCGAATGTTTCTTACAGTAGCTGATCATCAGAATTACAAGGTTTATCAGATGGATGTAAATTCAGCATTATTAAATGGTGATATCATTGAAGAAGTTTACATTGAATAACCTTGTGGGATTTTAATTGATGGAGATGAAAATGTATTTTGAAAATTGAATAAAGCCTTGTATGGGATGAAACTAGCTCCACGAGTATGGTATTCGAAGATTGACAATTCTTTCAAAAAGATAAACTTTTCTAAAGGAAAGGTTGATAGAAAATTGTATGTTAATGATGTCAACTCTAGTACATTAATTTTAATCTTTTATGTGGATGATATAATTTTTTTTGGACATGAAGAAAAGGTCTGTGAAAAGTTTGCTAAAGAGATGAAGAATTTTTTTGAAATGACAATGTTTGGAGAATTAACTTTCTTCCATGGACTACAAGTTCAACAACAAAAAACTACATTTTCTTATCCCAAGAAAAGTATGTCAAGGAAGTGTTAAAGAATTTTGGGATTGATGAATCAAAATAAGTTTCAACCCTTATCGCAGTGAGCATAAAGTTGAGCAAAGATGAGTCAGGGAACAATGTTATTCGGAAAAACTTTCGAAAGATGATATGAATTATTCTTTATCTTACAACCTCAAGGCTTGATATTTCTTATGCTACAACTCTATGTTCCCAATATCAAAGTAATCCAAAATAATCACATATGTTGGTAGTAAAGAGGATTATGAGATATGTTAAAGGAATAAATTCACATGGGTTGTTATACAAGAGAAACAATAAGATGAAGTTTCATGGTTATACTAATGATGATTAGGCTGGTGATTGTAATGATATAAAATCAACATCAGGAGGAACATTTTTCTTAGGGGAATGCTGTGTGAGTTGGCACAACATGAAACAAAGATCAGTAACTTTAAGTACAACTAAATCCGAATATGTTGTAGCTACTCAGGCTTGTACTCAAATGATGTGGATGAAAGTTCAGCTGGAATATTTGAAAGTGAATGTTTCTAAACCTTTGAAAATACACTGTGATAATCAAAGTGCCATTGATATTTACAAGAATCCTATTTAACATTCATGATCAAAGAATATTGATATAAAGTATCATTTTTAAAAGAGAAAGCTACTGCTAGAGGAGTCTTGATGGAATACATTTCAACAAAGTAAGAGATTACTGATATTTTCAAAAAAGCAATGTCAAAGGAAATGTTTGTTGAACTGAGGCTTCAAATCCATGTTCAGCCTCCTCCCAAGACTTCCTAAAACTCATAAGGAAGTAATCCCCCACCGTGCATTGGATTATGTTGATAAAGGGTGAGAGTAAGTTTTATTTTATGAATATAAAGGTGTGGTTATCATATAATGGAGGAGAGGGAAAGAAAAATGAGAGAAGAAATGAAAAGTGAGAAAGAGAAAGATAATATTTGAAGGGGGAGTTTGAGTAAGGTGAAGTTTATATTTATATGGCCACAAAATTTTCTTTTCACTGAGGGATGGAAATCCTTTAAAAAAATTACTTTATCCAGTAGTGTGGTGTCAGGACACTCTTTTTGAGAAAGGCTATGTTTTGGTAAAATTCCAAAACATGAGATATAAAATTTTTGAGAGGTTAAAACTTGTTAACAAGGGTTTCCAACAAATACAAAGGGGGAGATTGAATAACCTTTGTGGTGTATTGTTTAAAAAAGTTTTGTATTTATTGACAACTAATCTTTTTGTTGAAGAATGTTTTTGAGTTATATAAAGTTGAAGTTGCTGGTTGCTGAAGATTTCCTTAAAGAAGATTATGTTGAAGAATAAGAAGTCAGAAGTTAAAAAAGTGTCTCAAACTTTCTAAATAATCATATGATTATTTTCTAATCTTAAAGTTCTCACATATCATGAAAAGTTTCATGATAAAATCTATTGAATAAATGGTGAAGAGGATTGAGGTTTTTCACTAAGAAAAATTATGATGAAATTTAGAACTAGTTTTCCTGAACAAGTTTTCCTGAACCTATTTCCAGAACCTATTTTCTAAACCAGTTTCTTGAATCTATTTCCTGAACCTAAAATTCAGAATCTAATTCCTGAGCTATAAATTCGGAGTCTACATCCTGATAAAAAAATTCAGAGTCTACTTCTTGAACCAGAAATTCAGAGTCTACTTCCTGAACCTGAAATTCGGAGTATGTTTCTTGAACCTAAAACTCAGAACCTGTTTTCTGAACCAGATTTCCGGAACCAGTTTTCCTGAACCAGTTTTCCTGAACCAGTTTTCCTGAACCATTTTTCCTGAACTAGTTTTCTAAATTTATATCCTGAACCTAAAATTCAGAATTTACTTACTGAGATAGAAATTCAGAGTCTACTTCTTGAGCCAGAATTTTGGACTTTACTTCCTGAACCTAAAATTCGGAGTCTACTTTCTAAACCTGAAATTCGGAGTCTATTTCCGGAACCTAAAATTATAAACCTGTTTCTTGAACCAGTTTTCTTGAACAAGTTTTTCAGAACCAGTTTTCCTGAAGCAGTTTTCTTAAACCTATTTCCTGAACCAGTTTTCCTGAACCAGTTTTCTTGAACCTATTATTCTAAACCAGTTTCCTAAACCTATTTTCTGGAACCAGTTTTCCTAGTCCTGTTTCCTAAACCGAAAATCAGAACCAAGATCTAGCCTTATCATTCCGAGGAAGATATGAAGATTTCAATAAAACCTGAATTTCAACATTACATAAATCTCAGAGAAATTAAAGGAGATTTGAAGAAGTCAAAGATTGAAGATTAAATGCGAGAGATTTGTGGATTTTTTTAGATTTTAGGAACCAGGAATGATTTTCAAGATTCCCGCCTTTGTTTTCTGAGTTGCCTATAAATATGTGCTCAGATCATTCATTCATTTACAACTTTAAAAAATACAAAAAAGACGGTGCATTGGACAATTCTAAGTGAAATGTTGCTACCATCTTGAAGAATATTCATTGAGTGTTTGAGAATAAGACAATCAGAATTATCTTATCTTGATGAGAATATCAGTTTTAGAAAATCAGATTCAAGAAATCAGATTGAAGATTCATAGTGAGAATTTGTGGAGCAGCTTAACAAAGTTCTTATTCTTGTGTTTGGCTCATTTTTTCTTTAAGGAAACATTGTAAACTTATGTGAGTCAGTATAATATTTCCTATCAGGATATAGAAGGTGTCCAATGGGAGTTGACACAAGCTTTATTCACGTTTTCCTTATAGTGGATTTCCATAGACCCGCGAGAGTGGCTATGACAAGGATATAGGTTCACTTTTTAAGGCCTAACCTTGTAAATCTTGTGTTACTTTCTTGATTTACCTTTCTTGAATTCTTGATTTTCTTGCTAAGGGTTGATAAGGAAATAAATCCTAATAGGTTACAAGGGTTACGTTTCATAATGTTTTGAAAATTATAAAAATTTAAACAACTGATTCAACCCCCCTCTTAGTTGTTATTCGATCCATAGAACATCATAATAAAATGGAAATGATAACATTAAATGAATATTAAAATATAATTAAAATAAATAGATTCATGATATAACATTTCAAAGGAAGTATATACAACTTATAGATAAATATAAGTGCATAACATGGTATGTGTATGAGAGAAGAAAATGTGAGACAAAATTACTTTACCAATTTGGTAAATTTTGAAACATAAACCCCATAAAAGAAATATAACCAAATTTATTTTTAAAAAATGATAAATTTAAGTACAATAATCATATAATACAATCATGTAAATTATACGCACCACATATAATAAATAGGAGGTGAACATGGCTTGTGTCTCACAGAAAATAAAAGCGAGACAAGAAAACCCTTATTACTTGAGTATCTTTATAATCATGATCTCCATGAAGAAATAACATCAATTAAAGTGTTTAATATTATTAATTAAATTAAATTAATGATATAAAATTTCATATGGTTGTATATACACCACAAAAAATAATCGAGTTGTGAATAAATAATTTATCTCACAAAAATAAAAAGTGGGATGAAATTCCATTACCTTAAGTATTGACTTTATTCTTACATGCTTAAACAAGATGTATAATAAATATAAGTTTATTATAAATATACCACACAACCATATTTTTATATCTAATAAAATAAAGGATTTTTATTACTTTATATTACCCATTTATTAACAACTCCATGTAAATGTTATGCTTTTGGTAATATCTACTTTGTTTTTTCGTACATGTTTTGACTTATTATTCTTGAAATTATTACTTATATCAATATTTATTTATTTCAAGAATGTAAAATATGATATAAATATCATATATATTCCATATATAAATATTCATAATAATCTATGGATGATAAAAATTTTAAATGGAATACACCATTCATGGTGATAGTAGGCTTTACGTATGCAAGAACACTGTTTCCGTTCAATTATCATTTTGAAAAAATAAAGTAAATGAAATATATATATAAATATATATATATTACCATTTTATTATAATTATTATATCATATATATCATAAAAATTTAATAAACCCATCTTTAACACATTCTATGAAATGTTTTAGTGAATCACATTGCTTTGAGGAGGCGGTTGTCCACACGTCAACAGATTATGTTATCATTTTTACAAGAAATGGAAAGAATGAAAGCATGTTTTATATAATAACTTCAATATATTAAATAATTAAAAAATATCACATATATCATATGAAAACATTTTTCCACCATAATTCCCAACCATGAGAGGTGGTAAAGTAAAAACAAACAACATCATTTGTAATGTGGTAGTTCATCGTAAAAAACAATGGTAAGTTCATTACCAATTAGATGGAAGTGTGTGTAAGTGTACATAAAAAACATATGATGAAAAAATATAACTATATTGAGGATTATTATGTTATTATATAATCATTTAATAAGAATATTTTAGGGGGTGGAGAATGAAAATAAAACAATGGATCTTAAGGAAGGATGTTACATCTTCATTAGGTAACTCCTTTTTGTTTACAGTAAAATGATTATTAGGATGAATTTATATCCAAAGGGAGGATTTTAGAAGAAATGGAGTGATTTTAGAATCTTATTTGAGTATATTTTGGGTGAATAAAAGGGATTAATATGTGTTTCTATGTCTGTGTGTGTGTGTGGGGGGGGGGGTCGCATGCCTTTTTATAGTGAAGGAGGAGTGGTATTCTTGTAAATTTTTGAAAAGGGATTTCCCCCACGTTTTTTCCATGTAAGATGAAACCAATAATGGTCCAAATCTGATAAAAGGTTTTATAGGGTCTAAATATAAATAGAAAATGTATTTTAGACAAGTTTCTAGGTTATTTTTGGCCCTAAGTTTATGGTTTAGTCTTTTTTTAAGAAATTTTTTCTCTTAATCATTGTAATTAATTTTAATCACTTTCACTAATATTTTTGGTAAAAAAATAAGTTGAAATTATTATAAAGTTTACATTATGATGATTACTAATATGTCATAAAATTTTCCAAATTCAAATAATATAAGTGGAATAAATTAATTTAAAATTAATCCCGCAACCAGGAAAACAATGCGGGTTTTTAAAGTGAAAATGTTCAAATGTACGATAAGTTTTTATATCCAATTCCAAAATAAAATTGATTATGATAGAATAAATTGGATGAATTTATGTACAATTAATATAATTAATATATTAAACAAATCAAAAATGTAATTAACCGTTATAAATAAATTATATGAAAAAACAATTTTGAATTAAAATTTAGTATTTTTCATTATATATCAAAAAATGAAACTTCACAGAAAAAAAAAAATCACCCCAAAATAATTTTAACATTTCAATTTAATAAATGAAGATTATTTTTAATATTAAATTTATAAAATTTCTAAAATATATATTTAAAATATATTTTCCATCAAAATGTGGATACACTGATTTTATTAAAAAATATATGTTTTTACGTTTAAAATTTGGTTTGTTCTTATATTATGCCTATAAAATATATTGTATGAGTGTTGAAAATATTTATTGAATATATAATATATATATTTTTTGAAAACATTAATAAAAAGTTTTTTGGTTAATTTATTGAGATAAAATTTGATTCGTACATAAAAAAATATTTTTCTTAGAAAATAATTTTCTTCATTCTCAAATAATTATTAATTTCATTTGTATCTAATTAAAAAAAGGATTCATTTTATAAACATTTGTTGATCATATTTTCAATTTTTTTTAAAATTATTTTTATCTTCCATTCCAACAGTTAGGTGGTAACTATAAAAATATTTTAATAATAATATTAATAATATATTATAATTTGGTAAAATTGGACATTGCGTGTAACACAACCTATCAAAGGGACTCTATATTGTGTGTAATACAAGAAAACCATAGAGTTTCATGTGCCAGAATATAATCTAAGTGTTTTTTGTACAAAAAATTTGAATTAGTGTTGCATTTAATTGAAACCACACTTTATTCTTTTGTATATTAAAATATATATTCAATGTTGTGTGAAACGAAAAATATCCAAAAAGATTAAATTAATTAAAAAAAATTCACAAAATATCATGCTATTACATTATACCACCTGTAAAATGCATTTATCCCTCAAAATTCATATATGTTATGAATGGTTTAATACTATAATGTTTCATTCAATGAAACCCACATCGTAAAAATGAATACTAAAACATCCTTTAAAAAGGGAAAGATGAAAAGATAAAAGTCACCCAATGTAAAATATTACTAGGTTTCCACATAGTAGAGAATAGGTGGAAGTGAAAACATGGAAAAGGAATAGAAGAATATATAATCATAGATATTGATAAATATTACTGATTATAAGAAAGTGGGTGATCCAATGAAAGTTAACCATCACGAAACCATTAAGTAATGAAGCATGAAAGAGTTCAACGATATCATAACGAATGATGATAGTAGGTAAAAATTTTATTTTGAAACCCATTTTCAAAAGTTTAATAATTTTTTAACAAGAATATATACTTACTATATTCTATTCCCATTCATAAGTAAAATCACACCCTTTGGTCATGTCTTGAACAAGTTCCAGTTCACCTATTTCTCTAAAAAGGAAGGGGAATTTTTCATTCCTGAAGCAGCAAAATATCACGATATTGATGATATGTTATCCCATGCTTCATATGTTACCATAAACACAAAGAGGTTAGAACATGTTATCTAATATTCATAAATATCCATGTGGTGAGATAATTCTTTAATCTCACAAACTTTATCCAAATTATAACTTATACTTTCCCCAAATGGTTAACCATATAACCTTTATGAAAGATGAAAATCCAAAACATTTGAATAATGGTCGAAAAATAAGCTTAACATTGATCCACCAAATATGAAAAAGTAGCTATTTTTTATCACATTCTTGACATGTGAATACCCCCATCATATATTCTCTTGAAACATGGTAATAACTTGAATTAACATAATTCCATTTTAGAAAACATTGATTCTTCCATATTCTAATGTTTAATATATATATTCCTTAAATATAAGAAGTTTTATACTTATCCATGATGACATAGACCACTTTTTTAACAACTCAACAATCAGTTCCAGGGTAATCAGTACTATCCAATTTACTTTATCCATATCATTTATCTCTTTATCCATTCTAAACACAATTTTCTCAACACCAGGGAAACATTAATGGTTACCTTACCTTAATCAAAATATCACCTTTACATTGAATCCCTTTTCTAGTTCATCAACACTATTTAGTATATCATTTTCAATCCTTAATGAAAAACTTATACTAAAAATACCAAAATCTCTGATGTTTCATATAACATAATCACTGAAGTCCAAAACATAAATAATAAATTCATCCAATTTTTTTAAACCATTAATTAGGCATCATAAACAAATTATTTAATAACTGATTTCTAGAATATAAATTTCAAATAATATCTTATGGTTCCTCAACCGTAATATAATAATTTTTAATACATTTAATGTAAAAAACACTATTATAACACATCATACCATTGAAATTTCATTCAAAATATCTTTATATTCAGTAGTATAACCAATACTCAAACCACCTTATTGATTCTCTTCTTTAGATTTTCACTTAGGAAATCAATTTTCATATTTCCCATAAACTCTAAATCGGAAGCATTAAATGTTAACCAAGTTCATTATAGTTCCTGTATTTAACTAAAAATAGAATGCATTGTGTGAGAAACATATATCATAATGGAAGACCACATAATCATGAAAAATTCACTTTTAGGATGTCTAAGTCATGGATCCAACTTATTTAGTCAATGAAACATCAGGTTTATCCTAGGTTATTTTTAGTCATATTCTACTTAAATACTTCATGATGGTTCATATATATTTTGTGAATTCCCAATTAATATCCCCCAAGAGTGTCAAAATGAGCATGTAGTAAGGTCTGTTATTATGTGACAGGTTACACTCGAGTCAGGCCCAAAACATATTTTCAAAATTTTTACTCCTAGGTACACTATTAGGACCAATAGGGGCCTATATACCCTGATAGGGGGGGGGGGGGTGAATCAGGGTATGGATATGCTTTTTCAATGTTCTTCCTACCCCACTGGATCTTGACCGCTTTATTACAAGGGTCACTTTGTTTGATCTTGTGTGTAAACCCTGGTCACTTCTTTACTTCTATATCTAATGATGATGCCTTGAATGCAATGCAGGGAAGCAAACATGCATACACAAAGATTTTTACTTGGTTCACCCTCACTGGGCTACGTTCAAGGAGCATACGCCGACAAGTTGTCGATCTTACCAAATTCCACTATTCTTCACTAGATGTGGATACAAAGTTCGGGCTAGATCACTTCTATACCCAGGCCCACTGCCTTTACAAAGTTTAGGGTTAGCTCACTACTTTCCCAAGGGTCACTCCCTGTTTCTCTCCCTCTGTCTCACTGCCATTGGAGAGGATCACCTTCTTCCTCTTCCTTTGTTCACTTCTCCGGAAAAGATCCACTCACAGTTTATGGACCTGTAGGTCTCTTCACTTGCATGAAAGAATGCATCTTCCTCTGTATGTAGACGCTCTATTGAAGTCCAACTTTCACCCGTAGATGAATATCTCTTTGCACCGAAGGTATCGGGAAATCTTCCAGCTTCCACACGGCCCCAAAATAAGGCTGGGGAATCAACCTTACATGGCGCGCAAGTCTACCTCGACATGAAAGTATCGACGCGCAAGTCACAAATGGAACACAAGTCCTTGTCAGACACTTGTGCGACACAAGCTTCTCCAACTCCAAACTTGTGTGACTCGCTTCCCTTTACGCCCAAACCAATAATGGCACACAACTGCCAACCGGTGCACAACTTCTCACACTGGCGCGCAACTTCAACCATTGGCGCGCAACTTCACTTGCGCGACCCACACACCACTTGCGCGACCACCACACCTGTGCGACGGGAGCTCTCATTTATCAAAGTATTGAACTCCGGTCTAGAATGAAGAGGGGTGGTCCAGTATTTATAGGCAAATTAACAACCCAACGTGACGGTGCGCAAGTCACCTGCACGACCCAGTCTCGACGAGCAAGTCTTCTGTCCTCCTAGACACTTGCATGACCAACTCCCAAACATGTGCGAACATGTTTTCTTTGACATATTTTGATCTTCTGATCTTGAAAAACATATGGCGCGCAAGTTTCTTATACTCCAAGTCCTCGGGTCGCAAGTCCCATTGCCAAAAACACTTTTCTTCATTTGTCGATTTTTAGGACAAATAATTTGGCAAACACTGGAAAACGGCGCCACCTTGTATTTTTTCTTTTTGTACCGCCTCCAGATCATCCATTCCATTATCGACGTTCTTGAATCAAACATGGATCGTTGACCACATCTCTCAAACTCAACATTCCACCATGAAACCCCCTTTGTCAACGAATTTGTATGTCATGGTTTGCATTGACAACAATCACAACATGGATGTTCACTTTGTCAACAAACACAATCACCTCAAAAATACTTCAATGATGCCTTGAGGGATTTTTTCCCAACAATCTCCCCCTTAGGGTTTGTTGACAAATCTTCCATAAAAATATGCATCATTAATTATTCAGCCACCATTTTCCTTTTGCGATTCTGATAAAGATCAAGGATTTACTCAACACATACCCTAAGCACACACGAGCAATGCTCGACGTGAGAAACAAGAGTAAATGAAAAGTTTATCAATGAATCACTTCATCTCTGACTTCCAATGTTGACACCAAACTGATACCAATTTGTACTAAACTGATACCAATCGTTGAAGGACTTGTTGGAAGACCAATGTTTGGTTTGGAAATATTCTTACCACTCTACAACACCACTCTTCTGCTTTTATCATGATCCTCAGTTATCGTGATATCTATGATTTGATCGATCACTTCTAGCATCGTCAGATTTAAAAATCTCCCCTTTCTCATATCTCCCCCTATATGGCTGCTCCACTGACTAGCTTCTCCCTGTATCAATCATGATTTACCAAATTTCCACACTGTCTCCCCCCTTGAACAATCACTATTTTCTCCCCCTTTGTCAACGAACCCAAAGGTTACTCCTTTGTAGTCTGTAACAGAGTAGAGAATACATATTAGCACATTAGGGAAAACACATCATACCTCAGGGAGAGGGGGTTGGGTTCCACAACCACACTATGTCAAGTGAGGGGAATCAACTGAACTCCCAGAGCCAGTCGATTCCTCTCAGAAGCTTCCTTGGGTAAGGCCTTTGTCAGAATGTCTGCAACCTGTAACTCTGTAGGCACATACTCCAACTTCACGATTCCCTGCACAACCTTCTCCTTGATAAAATGATACTTTATCTCAATGTGCTTTGTCCATGAGCGATGGATGAGATTTTTTCTGAGATTTATAGCACTTGAGTTATGACACTGGATTCTAATCGGAGACTTCACCTCAACTCCCATATCTTCAAGCTGCTGCTTTATCCACAATAACTATGTGCATTCTTGAGTGGCCGCAATATACTCAGCTTCTGCGGTGCTCAACAAAATGCAATATTGCTTCTTGCTTAGCCAAGAAATACACAATCCACTAAGATAGAATGCACCACCTGACGTTGATTTTCTATCATCTGCTGAACCAGCCCAGTCTTCATCAGTATATCCCAATAACTCTGTCTGAGATTTGTCAGTATATTTCAAGCCAAAATCCACTGTGCCCTGGATATACCGAAGTTTTATTTTCATAGAAAACATGTGGCTTTCCTTGGGATTACTCTAATATCTCACTGCTTGGCATGTGGTGAAAACAATATCAGGCCTTGTTGAGGTTAAGTACAAAAGACTTCCAATAAATTTCCTGTATTCTGTGATATTAACTGCCTTTCCATCTTCATCTTTTGAGAATTTTATCTGGGTAGCAACCAAAGTCTTCATCTACTTGGAATTCTCCATTCCCAACCTTCTCAAGACCTTCTTGGAATATTTAGATTGAGAAATGAATGTTCCATTCCTTCCTTGTGTCACACTAGCACCATCATCCTTTGATTACTGTCATTGCTGAAATAGAGATTGTAATCAACTCCTCCACGCTGGAAACCAAGCTTCTTCAAGTACTGATCAAGCCATGAGTACCATGCCCTTGGTGCTTGTTTCAGCCAATACAAATCCTTCTTCAGCCTGCAAACTTTGTTCTCATCCTCATGAATGGAAAAACCATCTGGCTGCTCAATATACACTTCCTCTTCTAGAACACCATTCAAGAATGCGGATTTTACATCCATCTGGAACACTTTGAACATTCTTTGCACTGCTATGGCCAAAAATAATCTGAGTGTCTCCAGCCTTGCAACCGGTGAAAATGTCTCATCTATATCTATTCCCTCTATCTAGGAGTATCCCTTGGAAAATAGTCATGCTTTCTTTAGAATCACAGTTCCATCTTCATTCATCTTGTTGCGATAGACCCATTTAGTCCCAATGAAATTCTTGTCTGCTGGCCTTGAAACAATCTCCCACATCTGATTCTTCTCAATCTGATTTAGCTCTTCATTCATGGCCTGGACCCAGTTTTCATCTTCAGCTGCATCAGAAAAGCATTTCGTCTCTACCTATGATAGTAATGATGATTGCTGCAGGGATTTCATTCTTCTTGTCTGAATTGGAGCTAACTGATCACTGATGATATTCTTCCTGTAAATTTCAGCTCGACTCTCTGGCTTTTGTGAAGATAAGGATTTTACTTCCTCGTACTCACCATCAGTATTCTCCTCTAAATCATATTCATCCATTTCTTCTCTCCCTGAGTCTCTTTCCACTTCCTCACTTTCAACAGAAAACTTTTCACTGTGTCATTGTTAGAGAAAAATAGAAAAGAATGAGATGCATGATTATTGCTGCTTATCTGAAAATAAGTCTTCCCTCGATTGAAAACTCCCGAGCTGATTCATCCAATTATTGCATTGATGGATTTTTCATCTGATTTTTCCATTAAATGATGCTCCCCCTATGTTGTGAAACACTTCTTGGGGTTAGTCCCACTGTTTAGACCCTTAACAATTCTTCTCCTCATGCATCATTTATCCTAATCTAGCACACAACATCGGGCCATTAACAAAATATCTAAGCCTTTTGAGTTGGAACTCGGTGTTGGAAACAAGAGACAGAGTTAATAACAAAATCACTTCTTATTATGCTCTGTTTCTACCTTTATCCTTCAACTTTGGTACCAGATTTGAATCAATTGAATCTCTGGAGCATATCACTTCTCCACTTTTCATCTTTAGATGCCACTTCCCCTTGGATCGTATCTCCCTAAACCTGAAACACATTAATCATCAGTTAATAGAATTTATATACATAGGGAGAGGGGCACTTATGGAATCCTCAAGATGAGGATGGTGGTTGATCCTGATGGGTCAACACTTTGATTCTTTCTTGTAGAGCATCACAATCTTTATTTGCTTCTTCTAACTTCCTTGCCAACTTCAATTGCTCTGGCCATATGACTAACCATTCATTACTCACATGCTGAGTCTTTTTCTGATATGAAGATTCTTCAGGCCTGGAATTTTTCACAATATGGGGTTTCAACCCACTTGTACACACTTTTGTCTTTGATGTACTACCAATATTCCATTTCCATTGATTCATACTCTGAGCAGTAATATCATTTCTTTCCATCTTCCCTTGCTTCTCCCACCATTGAATGGATCTTGCACCTTCCTCCACTTTTCGCTGTGGAAAACGACATGCGGATTTTTCCTTACATTCTTTTTTTATCTTCCTTTTATCAGATTTATGAGTCTCCACCCTATTTTTCATTGGTGGTGGGTCCTCCATTGAACGTACATTCTCATTACTCACAACTGTTGTGGTTCCTCCCTTTTTCTTCTAGATATGTTCATGTTCTTTCTTAGAGGGGGGTTGTGAGTGTGATAGCGGAGGTGATAGATACACCTTTCGTTCAGCTCCATGTGATTCCCCTAAGACTCAAAGCCTATTCTTCACCTTACCACATTGCCTTCCAGTGTATAATTTTTCATTATGCATCACTACAGTCGAAATTCTCTTCCTGGGTTCCCTTTCCTTCCCTGCTTTCTTCTTGCTACACTGTTTGAAAAAATTACCATGATTAGAACATATGAAACATATTCCATCAATGAAATACCTCATTTCATAATTTCTATGTCGAGATTTTGACGTAGATAGAGTTCTTCCTCTGACATTGATCTTCTGAGCTTCCTGACACATATTCATGGTGTGTCTCATTCTTCCAGAGTAATATCATTTTATGAATGCTTTCCTTTGAGAGACTCTACTCTCTGATTTCTCAGGACACTTCTTCTTATTCTCAGAATCATAAAAGTTTCTATTTTCACAGCCTGATATGTATTCATGAGCCTCTAAACAGAAGCTTGATGTGTGTCCATAAATCCCGCAGAAATAGCACATATCATCACTACTTTTTGAAACTGTACTCTTAGGCCTATCTCCAACACCTATAGGATTTATTTCACATCTGGAACTGTTCAAAGCTCTCTTTCTATCTTGTACGGGAGGGGATTCATCAAATCCGATACTAGTTATTCCCAGACTGTAATGTCTTTGAGCTGAGAAAATTTGTTCCCGCCTTTTTTCAGAATTAGCAAATTTTCTTTTCATTTCGTCATCACTTGTCGAAGGATAATCAAATAGAAAGTGTAAGGCATCCTTAATTTTGGGATTTCCTTTAACATTGGATTTCTCCACTTCCTTATTCACTGATTATAGCTCTTCTTCCAACTTTTAAATCTTCATATCCCTTGATTCAATTTGGGTATTGAGTTCTTTTCTGAGATTCTTTCCTCTATTCATCTCATCTTCTAGTTTCTGTGTGAGCTTTTCCACCATGTCACTTTTCTCCTTTACATTCAATTTTTATTCTTCCATAGAATCTGAACAACATACATTCTATTTTTGTAGCATTTGATTCTTCTGAACAAGCTCAGACAGCTGTGTTGTTAGATCATCATTTCTAGCTTTCATATTCCGAACTTCATATGACTTTTGATTCTATTAATAATAACCAGCCTTCTGTTTTCCTTTCATTGTAGCCATATTTTGTAGTTATTCAACTTGAGAATCATTCTTCTCCTCTAGGTCAGTAGCTACATCAATAATCCTTTGATTCAAACTTCTTATCTTGTTGATCTCAGTTTCCCGTGCTTGGATCCTAATATCTTTAGATTTAATTTCATCAGTGTTTCTAACATCACATGAAATATCAGGTTCTTCGATACACTTGACTTGATCTTTCTCTTTTCTATTCAAGCCATCGATCACCCTTTTCTTTTCTTCAATATTAAGCTTATACTCACTAACTAATTCTGAGTTCTCTTGTGTTGATAACTCGAGTTTCTCAATTTCTTCCATCAACTCAGACTTCTCTTCTTCCTGCTTCTGTTTATAGAGTTTGGCATCATGAACAACATTGTTAGATTTCTTTGTTTCTGATTTGCAAACATCTATCTCCTCAAGATCAGCCTCTAACTTAGCTCGCATATCTATTCTTCCTTCAATTTCTTCTTCTGTTTCAGCATCACTCTGATGCTCATGTACATCACTCATTCCTACATCATGATTGAGTGAATCAATATTTTCCCTGTCAGATTCATCCAGGCCTTCTTTCAGTAAGCTGTTTGATTCTTTTAACTTAATCACACTTTTTCCATACACACTTCCACACTGAGGAATACCACCTGACTTATGATTATTCTTTGATGTTTTTTCCTTTTCCATAGATCACCAAGATAAGAGCAGACTGATTCTTTAAACACACAGATCGACTACACCAATTCGGAGCAAAAAAAATAATAAAAGAAACCTTCCATCTGATACCAATTTTTAGGACCAATAGAGGCCTATATACCCTGAGATGGGGGTGAATCAGGGTATGGATATTCTTTTTCAAAGTTCTTCCTACCCCACTGGCTCTTGACCTCTTTATTACAAGTTTCACTTTGTTTGCTCTTGTGTGTAAACCATGATCACTTATTTACTTCTTTATCTAATGATGATGATTTGAATGCAATGCAGGGAAGAAAATAGGCAGACACAATGATTTTTACTTGGTTCACCCTCACTGGGCAACGTCCAAGGAGCATATGCCGACAAGATTCCGGTCGTACCAAATTCCACTATTATTCACTAGATGTGGATACAAAGTTTGGTCTAGATCACTTCTATGCCCAGGCTCACTACCTTTACAATGTTTAGGGTCAGCTCACTGCTTTCCCAAAGGTCACTCGCTGTTTCTCTATCTCTAGCTCACTACCAGTGGAGAGGATTACCTTCTTCCTCTTCCTTTGCTCACTGCTTCGGAAAGGATCCACTCACAGTTTATAGACCTGTAGGTCTCTTCACTTGCATGAAATAATGCATCTTCCTTTGTATGTAGATACTCTGTTGAAGTCCAACTATCAAACGTAGATGAATATCTCTTTGAACTGAAGGTATTGGGAAATCTTCCAGCTTCCACACGGCCCCAAAATAAGGCCGGGAAATCAACCTTACTTGGCACGTAAGTCTACATCGGCACGCAAGTATCGGCGCGCAAGTCACAACTGGTGATCAAGTCCTCCTCAAGAACTTGCGTGACACAAGCTTCTCCAACTCCAAACATAGGCGACTCACTTCCCTTTACACCCAAACCAATAATGGCGTGCAACTGCCAACATGCACGCAACTTCTCACACTGGCGCACAACTTGAACCACTGACGCGCAACTTCACTTGCGCGACCCACACACCACTTGCATGAACACCAAACCTGCGCGATGGGAGCTCTAATTTCTCAAAGTGTTGAACTCTGGTCTAGAATGAAGAGGGGTGGTCCAGTATTTATAGGCATATTGACCACCATACGCGACGGCGCGCAAGTCACATGTGTGACCCAGTCTCGACGCGCAAGTCTTCTATCCTCCTAGACAATTGCGCGACTAACTCCCAAACATGCGCGAACATGTTTCCTTGGACATATTTTGATCTTCTAATCTTGAAAAACATATGGCACGCAAGTTTCCTATACTACAAGTCCTCAGCACGCAAGTCCCTATTCCAAAAACACTTTTCTTCATTTGTCGATTTTCAGGACAAAAAATTTGGCAAACAGTGGAAAACGGCGCCACCTTGTATCTGTTCTTTTTGTACCGCCTCTAGATCGTCCATTCCATTATCGACGTTCTTGAATCAAACATGGATCATTGACCACATCTCTCAAAGTCAACATTCCACCATGAAACCCCCTTTGTCAACAAATTTGTATGTCATGGTTTTCATTGTCAACAATCACAACACAGATGTTCAATTTTTCAACAAACACAATAACCTCAAAAATACTTCAATGATGCCTTGAGGTATTTTTTCCCAACAATCTCCCCTTCGGGTTTGTTGAAAATTCTTCAATAAAAATATGCATCATTAATTCTTCATCCACCATTTTACTTTTGCGATTCTGATAGCGATCAAGGATTTACTTAACACATACCCTAAGAACACATGAGAAATGCTCGATGTGAGAAACAAGATTAAATGAAAAGTTCATCAATGAATCACTTCATCTCTAACTCCCACTATTGACACCAAAGTGATACCAATTTGTACTAAACTGATACCAATCGTTGAAGGACTTGTTGGAAGACCAATGTTTGGTTTGGAAATATTCTTACCACTCTCCAACACCACTCTTATACTTTTATCACGATCCTTAGCTGTCGTGATATCTATGCTTTGATTGATCACTTCTAGAATCATTAGATTTAAAAATCTCCCCTTTCTCATTTCTCCCCCTATCTGGATGCTCCACTAGTCAGCTTCTCCCCGTATAAATCATGATTTATCAAATTGCCACACTGTCTCCCCCTTGAACAATCACTATTTTCTCCCCCTTTATCAACGAACCCAAAGGTCACTCCTTTGTAGTCTGTAACAGAGTAGAGAATACATATCATCACATTAGGGAAAACACATCATACCTCGGGGAGAGGGGGTTGGGTTCCACAACCACACTATGTCAAGTGCGGGGAATCGAATGAACTCTCAGAGCAAGTCGATGCCTCTCAAAAGATTCCTTGGGTAATGCCTTTGTCAGAATGTCTGCAACCTGTAACTCGGTAGGCACATACTCCAACTTCACTATTCCCTGCTCAACCTTCTCCTTGATAAAATGATACTTTATCTCAATGTGATTTGTCCTTGAGTGATGGACGAGATTTTTTCTGAGCTTTATAGCACTTGAGTTATCACACTGGATTCTGATCGGAGACTTCACCTCAACTCCCATATCTTCAATCTGCTACTTCATCCACAATAACCGTGTGCATGCTTGAGTAGGCGCAATATACTCAGCTTCCGCGGTGCTCAACGAAATGCAATCTTGCTTCTTTCTTAGCCAAGAAATACATAATCCACCAAGATAGAATGCACCACCTGACATTGATTTTCTATCATCTGCTGAACCAACCCAGTCTGCATTAGTATATCCCAATAACTCCATCTGAGATTTGTCAGTATATTTCAAGATGAAATCCACTGTGCCCTGGATATACCGAAGTATTATTTTCACTGCAAGCATGTGGCTTTCCTTGGGATTACTCTGATATCTCGATGCTTGACATGTGGAGAAAACAATATCAGGCCTTGTTACGGTTAAGTACAACAGACTTACAATAATATCCCTGTATTCTGTGATATTAACTGCCTTTCCATCCTCATCTTTTGAGAATTTCATCCGGGTAGCAACCAGAGTCTTCATCTCCTTGGAATTCTCCATTCCCAACCTTCTCATGACCTCCTTGGAATATTTAGATTGAGAAACGAATGTTATGTTCCTTCCTTGTGTCACACCAGCACCATCATCCTTTGATTACTGTCATTGCTGAAATAGAGATTGTAATCAACTCCTCCACGCTGAAAACCAGGCTTCTTCAAGTACTGATCATGCTATGAGTACCATGCCCTTGGTGCTTGTTTCAGCCCATACACAACCTTCTTCAGCCTGCAATCTTTGTTCTCATACTCATGAATGAGAAAACCATCTTGATTCTCAATATACACTTCCACTTCTAGAACACCATTCAAGAATGCGGATTTTACATCCATATGGAACACTTTTAACTTTCTTTGCACTGCTATGGCCAAAAATAATCTGATTGTCTCTAGCCTTGAAACCGGTGCAAATGTCTCATTCATATCTATTCCCTCTATTTGGGAGTATCCCTTGCACACTAGTCATGCTTTGTTTCGAATCATAGTTCCATCATCATTCATCTTGTTGCGATAGACCCATTTAGTCCCAATGATATTCTTGTTTGCTGGCCTTGAAACAATCTCCCACATCTGATTATTTTCAATCTGATTTAGCTCTTCATTCCTGGCCTGAACCCAGTTTTCATCTTTAGTTGCATCAGCAAAGCATTTTTTCTCTACCTATGATAGTAATGATGTTTGCTGCAGGGATTTCATTCTTCTTGTCTGAACTGGAGCTAACTGATCACTGATGATATTATTCCTGTCAATTTCAGCTCGACTCTTGGGCTTTTGTGCAGATAAGGATTTTTCTTCCTCGTACTCACCATCAGTATTCTCTTCTGAATCATCTTCAGCCATTTACTCTCTCCCTGAGTCTCTTTCAACTTCCTCACTTTTAACAGAAAACTTTTCACTGTGTCATTGTTAGAGAAAAATAGAAAATCATTAGATGCATGATTATTGTTGATTATCTGATAATAAGTCTTCCCTTGATTGAAAACTCCTAAGCTAATTCATCCGATTATTTCATTGATGGATTTTGCATATGATTTTTCCATTAAATGATGCTCCCCCTATGTTATGAAACACTTCCTGGGGTTAGTCCCACTGTTTAGACTCTTAACAATTCTTCTCCTCATGCATCATTTATTCTAATATGACACACAACATCGAGCCATTACCCAAATCTCTATGCCTACTGAGTTAGAACTCGGTGTAGGAAACAAGAGATAGAGTTAATAACACAACCACTTCCTATTGTGCTCTGTTTCTCCCTTTATCCTTCAACTTTGGTACCTGATTTGAATCAATTGAATCTCTGGAGCATATCACTTCCCCACTTTGCATCTTTAGATGCCACTTCCCCTTGGATCATATCTCCCTAAACCTGAAACACATTAATCATCAGTTAATAGCATTTATATATATAGGGAGAGGGGAGCTTCTGGAATCTTCAAGATGAGGATGGTGGTTGATCCTAATGGGTCAACCCTTTGATTCTTTCTTGTAGATCGTCACACTCTTTCTTTTCTTCTTCTAACTCCCTTTCCAATTTCAATTGCTCTGGCCATATGACTAAGCATTCATTACTCACATGCTGAGTCTTTTTCTGATATGAAGATTCTGCAGGCCTGGCATTTTTCACAATATGGGGTTTAAACCCACTTGTACCCAATTCTGTCTTTTATGTACTACCAATATGCCATTTCCCTAGATTCCTACTCTGAGCAGGAATATCATTTCTTTCCATCTTCCCTTGTTTCTTCCACCATTGCATGGATCCTGCACCTTCCTCCACTTTTCACTGTGGAAAACGACATGCGGATTTTTCATTACATTGTTTTTTTATATTCCTTTTATCAGATTTATGAGTCGCCACCCTATTTTTCATTGGTGGTGAGTCCTCCATTGAACGTACATTCTCCTTACTCACATCTGTTTTGGTTCCTCCCTTTTTCTTCCTGATATGTTCATGTTCTTTCTTAGAGGGCGGTTGTGAGTGTGACAGAGGAGGTGACATATACACCTTTTGTTCAGCTCCATGTGATTCCCCTGAGACTCTAAGCCTATTCTTCACCTTACCACTTTGTCTTCCAGTGTATAATTTTTCATTATGCATCATTAGAGTCGAAATTCTCTTCCTGGGTTCCTTTTCCTTCTCTGCTTTCTTCTTGCTGCACTGTCTGAAAAAATTCCCATGATCAAAACATATGAAACATCTTCCATCAAATACATACCTCATTTCATCATTTCTATGTCGAGATGTTGATTTAGCTAGAGTTCTTCCTCTGACATTGAGCTTCTGAGCTTCCTGAGACATATTCATGGTGTGTCCCATTCTTCCAGAGTAATAGCATTTTATGAATGCTTTCCATTGGGAGACTCTACTCTCTGATTTCTCAGGATGCTTATTCTTATTCTCAGATTCATAAAAGTTTCTATTTTCACAGCCTGATATGTATTCATGAGCCTCTAAACAGAAGCTTGATGTATGGCCGTGAATCCCGCGTAAATAACACATGTCATCACTACTTTTTTCAACTGTACTCTTAGGCCTATCTCCAGCACCTATAGGATTTCTTTCACATATGGAACTGTTCATAGCTCTCTTTCTATCTTGCACGGGAGGGGATCCATCAAATTCGATACCAGTTGTTCCCAGATTGTATGGTCTTTGAGATGAGAAAATTTGTTCTCGCATCTTTTCAGAATTAGCAAATTTTCTTTTCATTTCATCATCACCCGTCGAAGGATAATCAAATAGAAAGTTTAAGGCATCCTTCATTTTTGGCTTTCCTTTAGTATTGGATTTCTCTACTTCCTTCTTCACTGATTCTAGCTCTTCTTCCAACATTTGAATCTTCATATCCCTTGATTCAATTTGGGCATTGAGTTCTCTTTTGAGATTCTTTCTTCTATTCATCTCATCTTCTAGTTCCTGTGTGAGTGTTTCCACCATGTCACTTTTCTCCTTCACATTCAATTTTTCTTCTTCAACAGAATATGAACAACATACATTCTCTTGTTGTAGCATTTTATTCTTATGAACTAGCTCAGACAGCTGTGTTGCTAGATCATCATTTCTAGCTTTCAGATTCTGAACATCATCTGACTTTTGAGTCTCTTCATAATCACCAACCTTCTATTTTATTTTCATTTTATCCATATTTTGTAGTTCTTCACCTTGAGAATCATTCTTCTCCTTTAGGTCAGTAGCTACATCAATAAGCCTTTGATTCAAACATCTTAGCTTGTTGATCTCAGTTTCTAGTGCTTGGATCCTAATATCTTTCGATTTAATTTCATCAGTGTTTCTAACATCACGCGAAATATCAGGTTCTTCAATACACTTGACTTGATCTTTCACTTTTCTATTCAAGACATCGATCACCCTTTTATGTTCTTCAATCTTAAGCTTATACTCACTAACTGATTCTGAGTTCTCTCGTGTTGATAACTTGAGTTTCTCAATTTCTTCCATCAACTCAGACTTCTCTTCTTCCTGCTACTGCATATAGAGTTTGGCCTCATGAACAACTTTGTTAGATTTCTTTGTTTTTTCTCTCCAAACATCTATCTTCTCAAGAGCGGCCTCTAAATCAGCTAACATATCGATTCTTCCTTCAATTTATTCTTCTGTTTTAGCATCACTCTGATTCTCATGTACTTCACTCATTCCTACATCATGATTGAGTGAATCAATCTTTTCCCTATCAGATTCATCCAGGACTTCTTTCAGTAAGCCGTTTGATTCTTTTAACTTTATCAGACTTTTTCCATACACACTTCCACACTGAGAAATTCCACCTGACTTCTGATTATTCTTTGATGTTATTCCCTTTTCCATGGCTCACCGAGATAAGAGCAGACTGATTCTTTAAACACACAGATTGACTACACCAAGTCGGAGAAAACAAATCTAATAAAATCAACCTTCCCTCTGATACCAATTTTTAGGACCAATAGGGGCCTATAGACCCAGAGAGGGGGGTGAATCAGGGTATAGATATTCTTTTTCAAAGTTCTTCCTACCCCAATGGATCTTGGCCTCTTTATTACAAGTGTCACTTTGTTTTCTCTTGTGTGTAAACCATGATCACTTCTTTAATTCTTTATCCAATGATGATGCTTTGAATGCAATGCAGGGAAGAAAACAGGTAGACACAGAGATTTTTACTTAGTTCACCCTCACTGGGCTACATCCAAGGAGCATATGCCGAAAAGTTTCCGGTCGTACCAAATTCCACTATTCTTCACTAGATGTGGATAAAAAGTTCGGGATAGATCAATTCTATGCCCAGACTCACTGCCTTTACAAAGTTTAGGGTCATCTCACTGCTTTCCCAAGGGTCACTCCATATTTCTCTCTCTCTGGCTCACTGCCGGTGGAGAGGATCACCTTCTTCCTCTTCCTTTGCTCACTGCTCTGGAAAGGATCCACTCACACTTTATAGACCTGTAGGCCTCTTCACTTGCATGAAATAATGAGTCTTCCTCTGTATGTAGATGCTCTGTTGAAGTCCAACTTTCACCCGTAGATGAATATCTCTTTGAACCGATGGTATCGGGCAATCTTCCAGCTTCCACACATCCCCAAAATACGGCTGGGGAATCAACCTTACTTGGCGCGCAAGTCTACCTCGGCATGCAAGTATCAGCGCGCAAGTCACAACTGGCGTGAAATTCCTCCTTAGACACTTGCACGACACAATCTTATTTAACTCCAAACTTGCGCTACACACTTCCATTTATTCCCAAACCAATAATGGCGCGCAACTTCCAATTGGAGTGCAACTTCTCACACTGTCGCACAACTTCAACCACTGGTGCACAACTTCACTTGCGCGACCCACACACCACTTGCACGACCACCACACCTGCGTGAAAGGAGCTCTGATTTCTCAAAGTGTTGAACTCCTGTCCAGAATGAAGAGGGGTGGTCCAGTATTTATAGGCAAATTGACCACCCTGTGCGACGGTGCGCAAGTCACCTGCACGACCCAGTCTCGACGCGCAAGTCTTCTATCCTCCTAGACACTTGTACGACCAACTCCCAAACATGCGCGAACATGTTTCCTTGGACATATTTTGATATTTTTATCTTGAAAAACATATGGCACACAAGTTTCCTATACTCCAAGTCCTTGGAACGCAAGTCCCTATTCCAAAAACACTTTTCTTCATTTGTTGATTTTCAGGACAAAAAATTTGGAAAACACTGGAAAACGGTGCCACCTTGTATTTGTTCTTTTTGTACCGCCTCCAGATCGTCCATTCCATTATCGACGTTCTTGAATAAAACATGGATCATTGACCACATCTCTCAAAATCAACATTCCACCATGAAACCCCCTTTGTCAACAAATTTGTATGTCATGGTTTTCATTGTCAACAATCACAACACAGATGTTCACTTTTTCAACAAACACAATCACCTCAAAAATACTTCAATGATGCCTTGAGGTATTTTTTCCCAATATATACTAATTCCATATCCACATCCACTTGTAGTATATAGACATGAATATAATTCTAGGAAACCAATCACTCTATCATTTACCAAAATTCTAGGAAATTTTCCTATATTTTAACTTGTCCTTAGACTTAACCCTAGATACTCTGCTAGATATAATCTTAGAAATATTTCGATGGATGTCACTGAAGTTTTCTCAAAATATTTTCTAAAGGTTGAACAAACCATTCAATTGATACCAATTATAGAGACTAAGGCTTAACATACATAGATATTAACCACATTACAAAAATACAAGCCGGAGGACTGTAATAGTTTAGTGTCTTCAGAAACGTGGAAACCTAATATTATAACTTGGTGAAATATCTTCAAAATCCACCAAAAGATCATCACCTTTAGTAATCCTACTTAAAACCTTTATTCATAACCTGAGGAAACGAAACATAAGGAATGGGTGAGCTCAGATTCTCAATAAGGGTAAAAAAGGGAGATATGTAAGCATAAGATGATCAAAAGGGTATGATAACATGATATTAACATTTGAAGATCATACCATGTATAAAAATATTATAATCATAATACATGAAATAAATATTGGTAGAAAATAAGAGACAAATCATATGATAATCTAAAAAATGAACCATGTGAGAATACCAAAGGCATAAGACATAGAATTTGTAGGAGACGTATAGACATGTAACATCAAACCCTATAAGTCAAGACACATTTCCAAAATATAACAAGGAACATTATAGGGAATAAACCTATTGGGTGGGACATATAACCATCCCAAGTCATAGTCATTTCCTTGTAAGGGATCAAGTTTTCCCATCTTCCTATAGTGAATCTGGTGTCCCCATATCCCCATAGTGTATCGAGGTTCCCCATCTTCCCATAGTGGAACATGAAATAGCTATTTCCCATTTTAGATCCAGGAACACCTATAACCCATTTTGGATCAAGCCCATATAATTTTTTACTAACATTATCTCATGATATATAAATCATCAACCAATATATTTTTGGGATATATAGGTCCCACCCATCTCTTAATGAAATACTATATACATTTATGCAATATAATAAAAAATTAATCATATCATGACCCATAAAAAGACATGGGTTTGATAAACATCATATCATATCCCATTAAATGAAATGTGTATCATAACATTTAATCATAAAATTACCTATAGAAAATATATATGATTCAAAATCATTTAATCAAAGCATAACCCATGGAATGGAATGGATTTAAAAAGTATATAATCCAAATAAGAGTAATGGGTGTCATAAACCTGATTCCATCTAAACATAAACCTTTTAAAAAAGAATATGATTGTAATTCTTGGATCATAACCCCATTAAATCATAAAATATAAAAAATTATGTTGTCTTATATGTATAAAATTTTTAAAGAACACATGCAACATTTCTTCAATTAAATATCACTTAGTTAATAATCCTTTTCATTAAACCATTTCAAAAATATTTTTATTATAAATAAATAATTACTATTTCAATAAAGAAATTCGTAAATAAAATAACATTTCTTATTTGAAAAAATATTTTTAAAACATAAAGCCTTTTGAAAACCATTTTATTTGAAAATAAATTTGAAAACATATAAAGGAAACTAGAAAACATTTAAAACCCTTTTTAAGTGTAAAACATCATTAAAAACCATTTTATTTGAAAATAGATTTTAACACATTAAAAGGAATCTTTTAAAATCATTTGAAACACTTATTTAATCATGAAAAAAATTTTAGAACCAGTTTCTTTGAAAATATCTTTGGAAACATTTAAATGAATATTTTAAAATACATCAAAACACTTCTTGAATCATATTTTCATTGAAAATATTTTTTATTTGAAAACCAATTTAAAAACAATGAATGTATAGAATATTAGAAAAACCAATTTTCATAAAAATAAATCTTGTAAACTTATAATGTAAGCTTCAATGAAAGTATGTTTAAGATGGAAGATACGTCCAAACATACCAAACATTCGTTTTTCACCGTAGAAATTTTGAAAAGCACCTCAATCAGAAATTGGCAAGAAGATTAATTTTTTAATTTTTTTCTTCAAAACAGTAAAATATGGATACAAATTTCTTTTAAACATTATAAGATGATTGTAGAATATTTTTTAAAACATATTTAGAAAACACATCTTTGAAAGAACAGAAATTTCGTACTGAAAGAAAAAAATAAAATCATATTTTTATAAAAGCATTTATTAATTGTTCCAAAGAGTTGAAAAATGGTAATATTTATTAGATATAACATGAATAACCAGAGGTTAATAAAATTCATGATATTTAGTGTGTTATTTATCATAATATTTCTTCAATAGAATCATAAGAATAAATAATCTTGAAGAACAATGATATTGTTGCAATAAACCGTTACCACTTTGGTAACATTGAATAATAATATGAAAGAAATATTAAAATTTCATAAAGATTAAAATATCAGGAAAAAATTATATTAATGGTATAACATGTCAATGAGATTATATACAACTTATAGAAAAATATAGGTTCATAACATGGAATGTGTCTCAAAGAAGGAAATATGGGAAAAAACTACTTTACCAATTTGGTAACATTTAAAACATAAAACCCATGAAATAAAGATCATAAAATGGATATGTAAATCCCTATAAAATTATGTGTAATAATCATAGAATAAATCTATGGGAGTATACACACCACATATAAGAAATAGGAGGTGAATATGGCTTCCATCTCATGGAAAATAAAAGTGATATTAGAAAACCCCTTCTACTTGAGTAACATTAGAATCATGTTCCACAAGAAATAATAAAAATAAATAAATATTTTTAATATAATTAACTAAATTAAATTAATTATATAAAATTTCATATGTTAGTATAAACACCACACAAAATAATTTAGTTTTTAACATGGCATGTATCTCACGAAAATAAAAAGCGAGATGAAATTTCCTTAACTTAACCCTTGAATTTCTTCATACACGTTCAAAACTCAGGTATAATAAATATAAGTCTATTATAGATCTACCATATAATAATATTATTATATAAAATAACATATATTATTTGGTGATGAATTTATATTTACCCTTTATTAACAACTACATGTTAATGTTAAATTTTAGGTAATATCTACTTTGGTTTTCATATATTTCTTGAATTATTATTTTTCATATTCTTAAATAGATCATGTTTTAATTATTTAAAAAATTTTAAACATGATATAAATATCATAAATACTCACTACATAATTATTTATAATAACATATAAATAATATAAATATAAAATAGAATAAATTATTCATGGAGATGGTTGGTTGTACGTTTGCATGAACGTTGTTTCCATTTAATTATCATTTGTTAAGAAAGAAAGAAGATTAAATATATGTATATATATATTATCCTTAAAAAATAATTATTATTTAATATATATCATATAAATTTACTAAATACATTCTTAATATGTTCTATGTAAACTGTGAATGAATCACATAGCTTTGAGAAGACAGTTGTCTACTCATCTAAAAATGATGTTATCATGTTTACAAAAAATAGAAAGAATGAAGGTATGTTTTATATAACAAGTAAATAGGATTAAATACATCATAATTATCACATATATCCTTTAAAAATATATTTTCCATCATAACAACCAACCGTTAGAGGTGGTAAAGGAAAAATGAATAACATCATTTCGTGTGGTTGTAGTTTTCCGGACACAATAATGGTAAATTTGTTACCCATTAGATGGAATTGTGTATAATTTTAGGTAGAAATATTTGAATAAAAAAATATCAGTATATTTAGGATACTTATTTTATTAAATAATCATGGAATAATAATATTTTACTAGGTGTAGAATGAAAATAAAAAAAGGAGCTTGAGGAAGGATGCTATGTCTTCTTTGGGTAACTCCTTTTGGTTTGAACCAAAGGGCTTCCTTGTATGAATTTATGACCAAAGGGAGGATTCTATGATGAAGTAAGTGATATTTGGATATTATTTGAGTATATTTTTGGTTATCTAAAGGTCGTTTTGGGTGTTAATAAGTGGGAGGGGTGAGTGCCTTTTTATAGTGGGGGAGGAGTGATATTCTTATAATATTTTGAAAATGGGGTTCCACCCACATTTTTCCCATTTAATGTGGCTCCAATAATGGTCCAAATTATATAAAACGGATTATATGGTTGGAATATGAACAAATAATGGATTTTGAAGAAGTTTTTATGTCATTTTTGGCTATATGTTTAAGGTTTAGTCCTTTGTGAAGCTATTTTTTCTCCTAATCATTATAATTAATTTTAATAACATTCACTAATATTTTTGGTCAAAAACCGATTTTACATTATTAGAAATTATAAATTATTGTGATTCCAAATATTGAATCCATTTTTTAGAAATTCCAGTTGAATAAGTATCAGAAATTAATTTAAAATTAATTCTGTAGATAGGACGACAATGCAGGTTTTGAAAGCAAAAATGTTCAAAGGTTTGCTTAGTTTTTGTATCCAATTTCAATGTGAAATTTATTGAAATGACATAAATTGAAGTAATATATGTAAAATTAATTTAATTAATATTTAAAACTAGCAAAAAAAATTTAATTTATCCTTATAAAAAAATTTGGCGAAAAATCAGTACTTGTCACTATTCATCAAAAAATGAAACATCACAAAAAAAAAAAAGAAAAAGTCACCATAAAATAATATTTTAATTGTGAATTAGAAATAAATATTTTGTTCATAATAAATTTATATATGTTCAAAATTTATATTTAAATTATTTTCTCCATCAAAAGGTTGTAAAATTTCTTTTATAAACAAATATGTTTCAATGTGTAAAATTTGGTTTGTTCTTATATTATTCCTATAAAATATATTGGACGAGTATAAAAAATATTTATTGAATATATAATATATAAATTTTTTTAATCAATTAGTCAAAAGTTGTTTTTCTAATTTATTTAGATAAAATTGTATTTTTATATAGAAAAATAGTTTTCATAGAAAATAATTTTTTTTCATTCTAAAATAGTTGTTAATTTCATTTATAACTAATTTAAAACCAAAGGATTCATTTTATAAACATGTGACAATAATATTTTTCAAATTTATTTTATCTTATTTGTAACTTCCATTACAATGTCTAGATGATAACTATAATAACATTTTAATAATAATATTAATAGTATATTTTAGTTCAATAAAACTCAACCTTGTGTGTATCAAAAGCTATAGAAGGGACTTAGTATTATGTGTAATATAATAATAACATATCTTCTAATGTACCACAAGATAATATTAATGTTTTATGTAGCACAATATTGACTTGGTGTTGTGTATAATGCAAGCCACACTTAGTTCTTTCACATAACAAAATATATATTCAGTGTTGTGTAAAATATAAAATATCAAAATTATTCAATTAATTCAAAAAAATAATAATAAAATATCAGGATGTTACATATTGAGTAATGTACATATAAAAGAAAAATTAAAGGTTTTTACCATGCCTTGGGGAGAACTAGATTGGTCCATGATGCTTTATAGTTTAATATCACTTTTCTTGGACCATAAGGTTGGGTGGTCTGTATGAAAGAGGAGGAGAGTAAACCCAAACTTAATTGGGGACTCGACACCATTATAAATGAACATGTAAGTTCATGCACATGGTTTATGGTAATGATTATTTGACTAAATGGGGGTAGAATTTAATGGAATATAACCTTTTACCATGAAGTTATTTCTATTTTATGGTCATGGGTGCTTGGACCACTGGGTGAAACGGTCCATAATATAATGGGAGAGTGATAAAATCAACATGAATTGGGGGCCCAAGGAAAATTTATATGGTATCATTGGATGATAAACATACTTTAATGAAATATGTTCAAACCAAATGGGATTGGAATTTATGTTCACACAAACCTTAAACACTTCTTTTGAATGAAGAATTGTAGAAATTTTAAAGAGGAAAAGGAAACCTCATAGAGGGGCCCTGAATTCCAAGACAAGAAAGAGGAAATAGTGTATTCTTGGTTGGGCCCAAGATATGAAAACTAGATTTCACTATCTATATCATAAAACAAAATTATTTCCCACATAGTCCGGTTATCAAATCTTCTAAAAATATATGACTCATGTATAGAATAAGGGTCCAAAAAAGGATGGGTTCTCTGATGAGGAAAGGGGGACTAAAACCTGACGGGGATTGATGAAAGTATCATTAAAAGGATAGATAATGGGTATGGATATAATTTCCATTTCTATGTTTTGGATAGAAAATTTGGGCATTACCACACATCCCATTAGATGGGAATCAAGCCACATATAGTTCTTGAATGGTGGTGTGGTAGGTGGCCAACAACAGAATAAGGGATGCCCTCTCATGAAAGGGATCTATCATAGTTATATTGTTTAGAATCATATAGAAATAAATTATATATTACATATTAGGTTATGGATATGACTATGATCTATTTATTTTAATTTCATCCATAATGTAAATTTATCATGAAGCCTAATGTTATACGATATAGATAATATTCCATACAATTAAAGGTCATTTGATTGGGCCCAATTCACCACACAGTTTATGGTCACATGACAAAGAATAATTCAGATTAGTGTAGAGTCATGAAATGTGGACTATGAATTTTTTTTAGTTTAACTTCATATATTTAGGGTGAGATGCTACACAATTTAAATTCATTTATATGAGAATTTGGTGAACCCAATATGATTGTATACAAAATACTTCTTAAGGAACATCATGTTTGTGGGTGTTGTGATGTGCTTCACATCCATGGTGAATAATTAGTACACACCATTAGAGTAGAGTTTATATATGGTAAATGGAACTTCCCATTTGGGTTTTATTCTACATTGTTTTTATATTGGTTTCATTAGTTCTCTTAATATCAAAACCAAATCTCCTTAGAGAAATGAGTAGAGGAAAACCTTCTTCTTGAACACTCAAGACACTCTATCTTGATGGACCTCATGATTTTGTAGTGCTTGAAGTTTACTTTTATAAGGGATTATAGTTAAATTATATATACTTGTCACATTTTATTTTTTTTCAACTGGTTATAGATGAAAATATAGAGTTATGGTAGCTGGACCTAAATGGGAATCACTACCTCTATTTCACATGCTAGGGAGTAGAGGGTCACCTGATTCTATTTATGGGTAATATTCCTATATTTACATAAGATATTAGAGATATTTTTAGGATATATATTCTTATTTTTATCCATAAACTTCTACAAAATATTATAGAGTAAAATATTGAATAACTTAGTCTATCTATATGCTGGAATATAATAGTGGGAAATATGGTTGGGCTTGATGTTTTACTTGGCCTATAACTTATTTAGATTAATGAATTGTGATTTGGTACTATTTTCATTGAGAATGGTATGAGAAATTCCAAATTGATGAACGATGTGGGGTTTTAAAAACATGATCATGAATTTTTTTAACCTCTTTGAGGAGAATGAATTTATCTCATTTCAAGAAGAAATCAATGGAAATAGGGATGAACATGAACTATCATGATGCCGATGGTGGATAAGGACACACAACATCAATTAACCATATGAATAAGTTATAAGAGTACTTGTTTTCATGGGAAATAACTAGAGGTTGATGCATAAATTTGGGATAAACATGGTGTGAATAACACTTTCTAGTGAATTCTATATAATCATGTGTTATAGATAGACAGAAGTTGACCAATATCAATATCTTTTGTGAGTTATTTAATACCATATAATAAACCTTTCTTGTCCAAGTATTGATACTTTTTAATAGATAAGGAATATACAATTCTTTAATGGAGAGGATAAGGATTCCATCAATATTGTTCTTGCAGATGACTCACTATATGTTGGGTTTTTTACAAAGGATGAAATTCATAGTAAGATAATGAGTTTTATCCTTCCCTATCAGATTAGTGGAAGAGTTCATTTTTGGAGGTACCTGATCAATGGAGTCATCCAATTGGGGTTTTCTTCTATAACATGAGATTTTATGGGTCCTTACTAGTGATAATTGATAGAATATTGATTCACCTCATGGTTTACTCATTGGTAATATTGGGGGGGGGGTGTCACTTTCTGATGTTATATATAGATGACCACATTGTACTGGACTATATTTTCAAGGTACATGATCAAATATTTCAATGTATCTCCATGACCATTAAGTGATAATAGATAAGATATACTTTTAGCTCTTAAGGAAAAGTGTCCATCAACTCACGTGTGTGCTTGATAAAAGGCATGAGTTCTTGTTTATTACTAGCATAGTCACTATTGATCTATTTGGTATTGACATAAAATTCACCCCTGACATGAAACTAGTTTAATTTAATCTAAAGGGATAATTATACATTGGTTATGAATATTCTTCCTCGTTATTGGTGCATCCCTCAAAAAAATAGTAATGATTAAAACATGATTTTTTAGGGAGTGATAAATACAACATCAAGACTGACCATGTCAAGCTTAGAGTTATTCATTCATCTCCCAATTAATCTTTGGGAGGCACTCATAAAGTGATGTTTCTAGTTAAATGATTTTTATGATAGAGATATAATTTTTTTCAAGGAACTCAATATCCATTGGAGACTCTGCTAGTTTAGGTTCATGGAAAATAATTCTACTTGTTACTTCCCCTTGAATTCCTTCTATGGGATGAACTTGATATTAAACTGCAAAAGAACCAGTACCCACTACAATATTCATCTAATCAACATTGGAGTTTTGAGGATATAATATAGCAGGAAAATTAGAGACATCAATTGGACCCTATGATGTAGCATATGAAAACAGAAATTTTGAGCCACAAATACTTGTTCTGGATTACTTTTTATGATGAGGGAATATCTGGTCTCAATGTCAAGCATCATGCGACTAAGGTAAAATATACTATTCTCTTTACCTTTGTTATTATTCTAGGATAACATGGAACAAATATATCATTATAGGGACATTTTATAGAGGACCAAATAATGTATTAGATACTTCTTGATGTTGTAAAATACACTTTGGAATTATTCATCCCATATTTAGGTGGAACCTTTCATTGTTATCTTATTAAAATACTTACATTTACCCACCATGTTTGTGATAAAAAACTAGATATAATCAAGGAATCCTTTAATGTGTCACAACACCGAATAATTGTATAGAGGAGAGATTTTAATAATGGAATTTATCTTTTTTGAGTATATATTGATGAATTTTTATAGAAAATTAAGGGTAAGGAATTTCCTAGAAGTAACCACAAATTCACAATTCAAGGGGTTTATCTTTAGGTTTTGAGTGAAGAGCATACAAATACTTTAATTATGATATTTAATATGGTCATGAAATTAGTAGGATTTGATCACTATATTATCCACATAACACTCCACCACCATTATGATGAGGGGATTAAAGATGTGATGCATATCCTTCTAATAAATTAATCCATTGGTCTTGAAGGAAAAGTGTGTATCCAGGTAGAAATAGGTTCCTTTAGGATCATTAAAACTCATATTCAGGGGACATTTAGATTTTATTAACCCTAATGTACCCATCCATGAAGAAGAGGTCATGGAATCTAGTAGTTGTGTTTATAAGTAATTATGAGACTAGGATAAAGATTTATTTCTTTAAGAAGTGGTGGTTGAATTACTATAAGGTGATATAGACTCTGATTTTATTATTCTTCTTTATAACTTGGATGATATTAGCTAAGCATTTGGGGTGTTGGACTTTCCTGAAAAATATGGATTTGATCAGCATATCAAATTATACCTAGAAAATTTTCCCATGAGAGGGATGAATCATTCTATGTGATTTCTTGAATCTATAGTGGCCAATGGGAAGGCCAAGGCAATGTATGGAGAAATGGGGATTGAGCCCTATTATATCCTTATAGTTCCTCATAAATACGTTATTATATTTCTTCATGAACACAAAAAACTATTATTTCTCACTGAGATTCATGAATACGCTGATTAGTGTTTGTATTAGATTATCCTCAATGATAAGGCTCACTTATACCAACTCATATAAGATGGTGTAAATGCCTTAAAAGGTAGGTGGAGATTCATATAGGTCATATTTATAAGATTATTTAGGACTGAAGGAAGATGATGAATTTTTTGGTAATGTTGGATTTGGAGTGACATCGCCTTCATTTTCCATTGTATAATCCTTGATACAACATTATCACCCTTTTGATTATATGGAGACCACAATGATATAGGTTATGGTTCATATTCTATGTTTTTATCATTTTCCTAACCCATCTACCATGTTAAATCACCATGACATAGTCATGTTCTAGCTGGTGATTCCCACTCTCCATTATAGATAGCTGAGATTGCTATTTATAATAATAGGATGTAAATTTTAAGGTAAAAAGAGAGGTTTTAATTGATTCCAAGGAACCTATCCTTCATTTGATTAAGAGATCATCCAAGTGAACTCTATTTTATTCGGTATAATGAAATAGTTCCCATATTCTTAGGTTGTTTCTTCAGATTGCGAATCAGTAGTATAAAATCCCTCTTCATGTTATCTTAGAGATCCACTAAAGGGTTTTTCAAATCCTTAGGATCATTGAAAGACTCAATTCGTTTGGCTTGAGTTTTCTTATAATCCCTAATTTAATTCCCAAAATCAAGGTAGAAGGTTGTAATTGCCCAGTAAAGATAGTTGTATCATTGATAGGTGGAGGGGGTGAATTAGTGATGTCTTTTTCTTTTATGTTTCTTTTTTTATGAAACAACCTCTTATTTTTGTTAAATATTTCCTTCCTTGTAACAAAAAAATAAATCAAACATCCACAGGAACACAAAAACTTACAAGGTTCACTACTCAATAAGAGTAGATACATCCTTAGTATGGTTTGAAAACAATCCAATACCATATAATCCATTAGAAAAAAATCCTTTTATGTGCGGTATAATGATTAGGATATCCCCTTACACTCATGTAACATTATGATAATTACAATAGTGAATGTTCTTAAAGTAGAAATAAATGAAATGAGAATGTTTTTTTAACAAACATGTTATGGTGGTTCTTGATAAAATTTCAAAAATATAAACTTTCAATTCAATTCTTCACTTTCTTTCTTAGAAGTAGGTAAGAACTTCCTAGACTTCCTAATGACACTCAATTAGATTTTCTAGTCCAATTTTCCCAGTCATATTTCTCAATAAAGAAAATATATAGCTCTTTTAGAATAAAATTGAGAAAATTTTGAACCACTTGTTTTTTAGTATGGAAATCCCAATATGATTTTCCTATTCTGATGATTTAGCCCAATACGATGACCAAATGAATACAATCTTGTCTGTTATCATTTTTTTCTTCTATCCGGAAAACTTCTTCAAGAATATATGAATCTGAAAACTTATTCTCTCTATAGTTCTTCAGCGCTCCACATTTTTTATTCCTTTCTTGAACAATAATTGTATAAGGAATGTAAAAATTACGTCTTCTTTTATAGACACCCCAAAAGAGGGTTTCGAGGGATTCTTAAAAAGTGTCCCTCTCAACCAAATTTTCTTGAATCACGAATTCTTCATTAATTTTGGATTAATTTATGAATTTTTAAATGCTTCTCAACTTGTCTCGAACCTTCTCTAATCTTCTAATAACTACATCTCACATCGGACTTCTTTAACAAGAATTACTATGATTCTGATTCGTGATTCCAATTTCTCAATAAGATTTAGTCATTACGATTATCTATAGAAACTTATAAAAAAGAGAAAATATTATTTGAACTTCAAGATCCCCATTAACAATACATTTTCACCTCCTTAAAAAATTTCATGAAAGATTCAAGATAAAATTTGAGCCCAATTCTGATTATTCTTTTCATTAAGATCAACCTCATTATGATGAATAAAAAATAAATATAATACATTCTACTTATTTTCTCTTGACCCACTTGGAATGAAAACCAAGAAATAATGTTCATGAAAATGGTTAACTACATTGTTGATCAGTATCTAAATTTTCTTTTTGAATCAGCTCCAACAAACTCAACATATTTTCCTTCCTAAATATGAAACTCATTAACCCCTTTATATGAATATTTAAATATTTTTTCTTTTGTTCTCAATAAAAAGCATCACCTTTAGTTTCTATCATTATAATCAATAATACCTTCCCAACCTATAAAGAAATCTAAATCCGATGATCTGAGGCCGGGATGCTTTGTTTACAAAAAAATTCTTCTTCTTAAGCTTCTTTCTTATAAGAATGACTTATTTATGATGTTGAAAAATTTATGTTCATCTTCAATATCATCTGACTTATAATGGAAATTATTTTAGCTTCCTATTCTTAAAGAAACATATTTCTTTCGTACTCATAATGAATATGATTTTCCAGAATACGATTGGCCAGAATACGACTGGAAACACCATTTCCCCCCCTTATTTCACCAATTTTTCATCAAAAGATTTACAACTTACTTATGATTTTTGTGAAATACAGAACAAAAAACCATTTTCTATTTTTTTTATCAAATCTAGAAAGACTCTGAATAAGAACCTTACTACAATATCTTCCTCCATTATAGACTTGAGGCTATTTTGATGAACCTTTTCATCAAAAAAAATCCCAATATGATGGAATTTATTAAACATTTTTAGTCCTATTTTCTTAATATGATGGTTAGTTCGATTTTCATCAAAAAAAGTGAGGTGATTTTCCTTCTTTTATATTTCCTTGACAATAAAAGATAATACCTGAATAGGAAAATTATTGTTATTAGTTCGGTCATCACAATATTCCCATATGGATTTTATTTTCAACCAATATTCATAAATCACTGAACATTGTAGCCTCAATATATGGATAACTTATCAACAATTATAAGCCTATGTGAGCTGACTCATTGTAGGAAATAAGAATTATCTATAGAAAAACCATGCTATCGAAAAGTAGTGATCATGAAATACTTCCTCACCTTTCTTCCTCAACTTTCTTCCTAATCTTTCTTCCTCATCTTTTATTACTTAGATTTATTTCTTATCTTCTCTTACTCATAATTATTTATATATTTTATCCACTTATTAATCTTCCTTAGAATAATTTATTTACTACAACTAGTCTAGAAAATTGTTAGAATAGTTCACAGATATACATGATGGATTCCCTGCATACCCACAACTCCCCCTTTATGTGTGATTCAATAAGGATTGATTTATAAAAAAATATCCTTTAAATAACTATTTAAATGTAATATGAGAGAGGGGAAAAACAAATACATTAACCTTGATGTGAAAGAGGTTGGGCACCCATGTTCATCCTCAATTTATAAAAATGTTCATTCTATAATGGTTTTGTAAAAATGTGAGAAAATTCCTCCAATGTTGGAACATACTCCATCATTAATTAACTCTTCTCCACATGATCTTTAATGAAATGATAATTGATATTAATATGTTTTAAACAAGAATGTTGTATTATATTTATCACAACTCAAGAGAAAGGGTAACTTCACTACAAAAAATAAATATTCTATTTGGGTATTCATCCATATAAGTTGATTAGTAGCATGAGTGATAGTAACATACTCAACTTTATCCATATTAAGAGTTATTGAATTTTTTTTTCTTTTTATTACAACTACCAAAACTCTTCCCTAGAAAGAAAACTCCACAAAATGTGGATCTTCTATCATTAACATTTCCTACACAATCAGCATCTGAATACCCAAAAAAGACAATACTCTATGAGCTTTCATACATGATTTTTAAATTTTTTGTGCCTTTGATGTATCTGATAAGTTCTTCCTATCAATTAAATGTGATTATTTAGGGTCACTATGAAATATTTCACATAAGATAATAACATAAAAAATGTTGGGTTATGAGGTATTCAAATAAAAAAAAACATCCTATCAACTTTCATAACTATTTTTGATCAAATTCCAAACCTTCTTCATATTTAGACAACTTGGTTTCCACTGAAATTGGTGCAGAAAATAATATCAAATTCTCTATGATGAACTTCTTAAGAAGTTCCTTAGCATAATTTTCTTGTGAAAGAAAAATTTGTTTCTACTTTTGTAATAATTATAACTTAACGAATTATTTCATTTCTACTAGTGTAGAAATCTCAAACAACTTTTTCATCTGTTCAAAAATTCTTTCCCAAGATCTTTCGTCATTCCTAAAAAAGATAAAGTCATAAACATAAAATATTATGATAAGGGAAAACTCATGACTTTCTTTGATGAAAATATGGATACCAACTCTTCTTTTATTAAAATTCATCTTCCTTAATAATGTATCCAATTTGAAATACCATGTGATCATATCTTGTTTTATCCCACACATGTATTTATTTAATATGAACACAAAACATTCATCTTTAATAACAAAAAATCCACATGGTTGTTCAATACAAACTTCCTCATCAAGATCCCCATTCAGAAATGAAAACTTTACATCCATTTAAAAAACAATTAACTCTGTTTTGAAGTAATATCAAAAATGATTTTGATTTTTTCTCACCTTTCCATTGGAGGAAATGTATCATCAAAATAAACACCTTAAATTTGAGAGTAACTCCTGTAGACTAATCTTACCTCTTTCCTTATCATTTATCCTTCTTCATTCATCTTGTTCTGAAATTTCTACTTTGTTCCAATAACATTTTTCTTATCTGTCTTAGGTAAGAGATCTCATGTATCATTATTTTCTATATGATATATCTCTGCATTCATATCCTAAACCCATTCCATATGCTCAAAGTATTCATTCACATCATTTGGATCAACTTCTTAAAACAATGAAGTATGTTTAATTATATTGGCTGTTCTTATTATTTGAACCATTTGATATTTATCACCAATAATGTTATGAGATTCCACTTGTTTCTTCATCCATGGATGGTATTTTCATGAATATTCCTTATAATTGGAAATATATGAGTTCAATTCTTCTGGTTGGGTAGGATTAGAAATGTTTGTATCCTTATCAGAAATGTTAACAAAACATTCATTATCCTTAAAAAGTTCCTTATCAGCTCGAGTTTCTTTATCTTCCTCAACCTTTTCAATAACTTTCACACCTACCAAATAAAAATTTCTTCCGATTTATTTTTTGAAACATCTATATAATCTTTTAACTATCTAATGGATCATGTATCCATATTGAGGGGGGATTATATTTACCAGTATCCCATCGACCTACTCCAGATTCCCACTAGAGACTTTCATATATTTAGAGTCCCAATGTAGACATGAAAATCTTGAGTCACACAATATTTGATCCACCGATAGGATTATTTTAGAATCATAATCCATGAGATCGTTGGATCAAAGTATCTAATGTATAATTCAAGAATATATTCACCGGTGTTATTATTTATTAATAAATTCTGATCACCTATAAATGATCAGCTGCCTTAGTACAACACTTCTGGGGAAATTATTTCTTTTGATAAAGACATGATCTCATTGAACACTAAAAACTCGGAAATAAATTCCTTCTAAATCACCGATGGAAATTATGTCCCAAATTCAGTCTCAAATAGCATGACACACTATGTAATATATATTTCACATGCATTTAAGTAACCTTCATGCATGAATACAAATTCAGGGTTATTTCAAGGTTCACACATATGCATTTAGGCATTCATGAACCACATTAAACAATTTCTCTTCAAGATTCACATACATCACTTACTTATTATGTATGCATGAAATCAAATGCATATATATTTATATATGCATTAGAGGATAATAATTATCCACTCATCCTTTCTTTATTTGCACAAACACACTATCCACACACGGTGATTCTCAATTCTACATGCACAAATACATGAATAGGTTTTGATAGTTAATGTGGATATGTCTTATTCAAAATACCTAGTATATATAAATACAATATTATGAATGTATAAAGCTCTTGATTTTGAAAATAGAAATAGGTAAGGGTTCTCTGTGTTTCCCACAAACTAAGAGGTATACATGCATTCGTGAAACCTCGAGTCCTTCTAATAAATTCTTCATATTCCATCACTGTACATTTGAAAAAAAATGTAATATTTAGTGTAAAAAAATCCCCTTTAATCCACAAAGCCGAAGGGTATTAGATTTTTATGTGCACAATACCTTCTTCACTTAGTATACGTAAACACTATTCATGGTTCCTCAAAGTTGTTTATCCAAACATTATAAGATAAAAATGTTAGAATTTCATATTATCTCAATAGATTCAAAGAAACTTGTTCATCACTAATCACTATGAGTGTCCAAAGCACATATCATATGCCTATAGATTCTATTACTCTTTTCACAAAAAATTTGTGTATAACCTCTTTTTATGATGAACTATAGATTTCATGATTCTCTATTTCTATGGGAATGAATGTTTCTCAGAATACTCAACATATTCTCATAGGAGTTGGCATCTATATTAATATGAAACAAAGAACTAACCTATAATGCACACACTGAGTCACTTTAAAAACTCCAAAAATCATTACCTCAGATAAATCAATCTTTTTCACATCATAAAACCTTTGTTTTTTCTATTTTATATTATAAAAACAAAGTTGCATAATTATTTTTATTATATTCTAATCATTAGAATTTAAAATAGAGTTCAGAATCTTGAGATCAATCGGCCGTCGATGTCACTTTATGAAAATACCAGTGAGTAGAACACCTTTGGTGGATTTTTGGAGAAGACGAGGTTGATAGTTTGATCGAACAGATGGGAGATCTGATCAAGTAGATCATATGATTGAGAAAATCAGTGAAACGATTGGATATCTTGAATGATTAGATGGAAATATTAGACGACTTTGGTTTTTTCAATAAAACAATAACCGTATCCCACATCAAAATGGCTTGTGTTTTCTATATTCTTTATAATACAAGATGTAACTTTCACATTGAATAATTGGTTACAAAGTGATCCCATGAATAGCTGGCACCACCCCATTCTAGTGATCATATCCGCCACCATACCGACATACATGGTGGCTCTCCTCCTCTCATTTTCTACCCATAGGCGCAATTACTTGCCTTTGTACAAAACTATACTAGCCAGTTATTGGTTATTTGGATTAACCAAATTTTTAATATACTCACCATTTAAAAAACTATAGCTAAATTCCGTAGACCAACCTACTCCAAATAATCCAAAAAAAATCAAAAATCAAAATTCATTCATAAATTCCAAATAAACCATATTCAATTAATATCTTTCATGGATATATTTATTCTTTACATCATTATTTCAATGTGAATCTATATTTTCACAAGTATTAGGAAGTTAAGTCAGTTCAATAAATGGTACATTAAGAAATCATTGACTTTTTCATATTATCATGTAATTGACAACAATTTCAACTTCAACAATCCATTTGAGTTCTTCAGTATCATCCTTTGGATTTGTTTTACAAATACATTTTATTTTAAAATCCAATGATATGTTCTACCATTGTTGGAAATAAATCCAAAGATATAAGTATGAGAAGGGATTATCATTTCCAAAAATTAAAATTCTAAAAAACAACCTATTCTCTTTTGACATTTATTGTCTGATTTACTTATGAGAAGGATGGAATCACTACTAAAAAATAAATGAAATAAAATTAACCAACTCTAGTCTAACTAATAAATGCTCTTTATAGAAAACATGAGTTATTAAATTAAATACCAATGCTGTAATTAAACTTCCAGCATGTGACACCAATTATTGAAACTTCTTTTTAGGAATTTCTCAACATATTTCAAAATAATATCTACCATACATCTCAAAAAAAAATTAAAAAAATTATAATGAAAAATTTATTTCCCCATTTCTAATAAAGTGATAAATAACTCCCATTTTGGGAATATATTTTTCATTATGAAAATGAGATTATATAATCAACATACCCCAATAATGACAAGAATAAATTCCCTAACATTTTTTTTGGAATTATCAGACTCATACCTCACCATAACTTTTGATATTCATATGATGCCAACTGAGATAGAAATATATTATGGATAATCTTCTATACTCCCCTCAAGAGATAAACACATTATTTTATTCATCAGTATACACATTTATTAACAATAATATCTAAGTATCTTATGATATTATTTGAGATGTTGCAAAGAGATAACATGATTCTAATAATATTTTATGATGGAAATATTTATAGCTATAAGGTATTAATATATTTTATAAATTTATGTCTCCACCTAAATATATTTTCCACCTTCAATTCCCTTCATTGAAAATAAACACAATATATATGGGAATAAGGTGGTTCTTTAGTGATCCTCAGTTAGAGAAACTTAGTAGAGTGTTTCTTCTAAACCCAGTAATAATCTTAAAAAATGGATTCATCAAATTTTATTACAAATCAATTTTAGATTTATATTATTTTCCAAATTTCTTTCCTCATCCAACATTTCGGGCCATATGATCAAACATTATTTAGAAATATGCTCAGTATTGACTTTATGTATAGAATTATTTTTATCAGTAATAAAAGTCACAGATGATTTCCCTTTGATATCTATAATTATTCTTGAGTAGATAACCATGTCAAAAAAATTTACCTAATTGTATAGAAATTTTGAACCTTTCACACACAACATTAGAGTTCAACAAGTTACCACTTTTAGGAAAATTTTCAGAGTCTTCATTAAAGATGTATTTCACTAAATCAATATTTCCATTTTTCTTTTAGATTGATTCTTTCTTTCATTCCAACTTTCTTCCTTTAGTATTGATAGTAACATCCAAATCCCAATGGTCCATGATTTGACCTTTCCTACCATAATAGCATAATATTTTCATTGGTGAGATACTCTACACATCATTTCTCACAAGCATCTTGGGATTCGTTTGTTTAAAAACCTTTATGTTCTGTTCACATCCCAAGGTTGACCCATCATCTTCATTTCTCACTTGATTCAAATATTTTTTTGGTCTTTTATTCACATAAATAAATGATTTTTGAAAGATTGGTACATACTATAACTCATAATAGAAATGACTAATTATTTTGTAATAATCACATAAATTTTCAAAGTAATCACATCAGTTTTTGATAAACTGATTCTATTTCTATGAATTATTATTTTGTTGTCGAAGTTTTAGTTTTTTTATATTTTATTTCCCTAAATGAATGAATTTTATAATTTTTATATAATTTAATATTATCTTAACAATTTATTTCTTAATTCCCAAAATTCCAACAAAACCAATAGTTCCAAGTAATCTTGACTTCTTTTGTGACATGTTCTGACAATTTTTGGAATTTTTCTTCTTATGTGTATCACATTTATTCTTCCATGCCTTATTTATGGAATAAAAATTTGAAAACTTCTTCACATACATATTTAAAGTTTTTTTGGATCCCTCTCCTCTTCAATGAACAAATAGTATATTTATATTTAGATAATCTCATGCCATTATTTCAATTGAATTTAATATTTTAGGAAATGTGACTTTTATCAGATGAGTCATTTGATATAATTATATTCCTAGAAACTTAGTAATTATCAATATGTGTCTCTTCCATATTTCTCAGTTTTAGTTATAGTTAAAAATGTTTTATGTTGAGAGTAATCTTCTCATCTTCAATAGATTTCATGCTTTCTTCCGACTACATTTTCATCTTTTAAACCTCATCTTAATGCATATGATTTTTCGTTAGCAACAAATTTTTAAGATTCATGATTTTTTATTCTTTATCTTTCGACTAATCCTCTATAAAATTAATTGATGTAATATGTAGTTTTTCATGTTCACGGAGAACTTCGGTAATTTTTTTTCAAAAATACATTTCTCATAAACATTACATTTCAGTTATTCAATAGCATCAGAATATCTTTCTTTTAATAGATATATTATTTATTCCTTTAATTTTATATGTTTTTTGAGAGTGTTAGCTATGCCAACATTTTTCCTCAATTCTTGTTCTACCGTATTATCAGCTTCTTATAGTTGTAAACTTTTATCCTAATGTTCCATGAAAACTTTGGTCATACATGTGATCACTTCATTGGGATTTGTCTTCATTTGCTTTATGATTTCAGAATTGAACATATCATCATTATATCTTGAACTTGATTCATTATAATTATAGCCAACTGATTTTATTAAAAAAATTCAACTCTGAGTGAATTCAGCTAGCAGTTAATTTTCATTTGTCAGTGAACTATTCTTCATGTTATTTTCCACGATTTTCTTCCTGTTTTTCACAGTCTTGACTGAAACTTCAACATTTATAACATTTGGATAAGTGATAGTATTTTCCATCTGAATATATTCTAAATTTTCTTCAAACTCAAATCTATACATCATATGATTTTGATAAAAACAATTATAAAAGTATAGTATATTCAGTCATAAGTGTCCCTACTCTAATAGTAATTGATTTTTCAAGTGGATTATGCAGTCACACTGATATTATTTGTGTGTGTGGGGGGGAGGGTGAATTAGGTGTGAATAATTTTTACTAAATTATTTTATTTAATTAAACCCCTTTAAACCTATGTCACCTGTAAGGATGAGTGGATCCTGTATGAAATGTAGAATGTAAATTATAAAACAACACACAATATTTTTTATAAGGTTCTCTAGTAATACTTATGTCTTTTTTAAATCTAGTTATACCCCACAGTTACAGTTTTTTCACTATATTTAGATGATTATAATAGGGAAATTCACATTCCCTTAAACATTGAGTCCCACAATGTTCAGATTTAGAGACCCCCTAGAGAACACATGTTCCCACCTATACAAGTGACTCCTGAGTCCCACAAGAAAATATTTATACTACATCCCATAGTGTTACCAACATCCCACTAGAGTTATCTAGAGTCTCACTAGAGACTTTCACTACTTCAGAGTCCCACTGAAGACTTCACTATCTTGAGTCACACAAGATTTGTTCGACTTATAAGATGCTTTTTATAATATACCTCCATGAGATTTATGGATCAAATTGGCCCATTTACAATTCAAGAGTATTTTTACTGATGTTGTTCTTGGTTGATAAATTTTTATCACATGTAAATGACCATCTACTTCAGTACAACACTTATAGATAAATCATTTTTTCTTTTGAAGACTCAGCCTCTCCGAACACGAAAAACATGGATATAAATTCCTTCTGAATTACTGATGAAAATTATACACTAGACTCATTATGAAATATGATTGCACACTATGTAGTATATATTGAATGTGTATTTAAGAAACCTTTATAAATTAATAAAAATGCATGGTTATTTAAATGTTATCACACATGCATTTATGTATGCATTCACCATATTATACATTTCATTTCAAGCTTCACACATCTCACTTACTTCTTATGTATGCATGTGATCAAATATATATATATATACATATATTTATATATGAATTAGAGTATATGAATTCTACCCAAACTCTATCTATTTGCACACACACACACACACTCTCCACACACATTGACTCTCAATTCCACACGCACAAAAAGCCAAATAGTCATTGTCTGTTTATGTGCATAAGTATTTTATACAGAAAATAATATATATATATATATATAGTCTTATTGATGCATCAATCTCTTGATAACCCAAATATAAATAGGTACAGGTTCTTTGTATTTCACACAAACTAGGTTGTTTGCATGCATTCAAGAAACCTCAGATCCTTCTCAGTTATTCTTCGCATGCTTTCATCGTAACTTCTCAAAGCAATGAAAAATTAAGTGTAGAACAATTTTATTGAATGAAAAAACATGAATGGGTATTACATATTTATATTCACATGATATTTTTCATGTAGTGTAAGTAAACACTATTAGTCATTCCTCAAAGTTTTTTATGAAAACACTAGAAGATACACACATTAGAGTATCCCGATATCTTAATAGCTTTATGAAACCATGTTCATTGTGAAGAAATATGAGTGTGAAAAGAACATATCATATGCCTGCGAAATCTCTTCTTTTTTCACAAAAAAGGTTTGTGTTGAACCTCTTTCTATCACCAACCAAAGTGTTTACGATTCTATGTTTCTACAGAAACAAAATCTTATCAAAACGATCAACATATTATCATGAGAGTAGGCCTCAATATTTATAGCAAACAAAGAACTGAACTAGAATGTACACACTTCCTCAATTACAAGACTCTAAGAGTCATAATATCAGATAAATAAATCTTATACCCAACATAAAACCTTGTTTTGTTCCTTGTTATATTATGAAAAAAACTTTTCATAATTATTTCGATCATATTATGATAATCAAAGTTTAAATTGGAGTTCTAAATCATGAGATCAATCAGCTATTGACGTCGCTACATGAAAATACTGGAATGTAAAATACCTTCAATGAATTTCTATAGAAGAAGACAAGGAGAGGTTAATCAAACTACCATGAGATATGATAGAGTATATTCTATTATTGAAAAACTCATAGAATCAATTGGATGAACATAATGATTATATGTGCAGATTAGATGATTGTGGGAAGTTCAAAGAAACAATAACCTTATCCCACATCGAAATGCCCATGTTTTTTTCTATTATTTATAATAGAATCCATGACTTCTGTATTCTAGAATTGGTTATAAAGTGCCTCCATGTCTTGTTGAAACCACCCCATGCTGGAGCTCACATCCACCGTCGTGCCGTCATACATAGTGCCTCTCTACGTCTCATGCACCATCCATAGGTTCTCTTACATGCCTTTGGTCACCACCTTACTAGCTAGACATTAGTTATATGTCTTAACCAAATTTTTAATAGAATCACCATTATAAAATCATTAGCTAAATTCCATAAACCAAACTACTCAGAATATTCCACAAATTTTTATTCAAATTAGAATTCATTCATAAATTCTAACTCAACCGTATTCAAATAATATTTTTCATGGATTTAATTCTTATTGACATCATTGTTGTAATATGCATCATTATTGGAACAAGTCATAGAGAATTATGAAAAGTTTAACAATCAAAACATTAAGTCATTATTGACTTTCTCATATTATCATTTGATTGAAAACAATTTCAACTCCAACAATCCATTTGGGTTTTTCACTCTTCCTTCCAAAGAATAACTAAGAAAAATTACATCTTCACCTCTCTGGTCAAACTTTTCAAGGTTTCCATCTTTATTCATTATAATGAATAGACTCTGGAAAAATCTTATGCATTTAAAAATTGGTGTTTTTCCATAAAAAATTTCATGTGGAGTCATATATGAACAATACCTATAAAAACATCAGTTTTTAATATAAATAACAGTACTCATTTCTTTCCTAAAATAGTAATGAGAAATACCTAGTTTATGTAATATAGTTCTCCCCATTTCCACCAAACATATATTATTCCTTTCAGAAAACTCATTTTGTTGAGGTGTGTATGGTGAATTAAACCATGTGTAATTCTATTCTTCTTAAGACAATATTAAAAATATTCATTTCCATACTCACCACCATTATTAGTTCTCAAATTCTTCACTGAATACTGACATTCCTTATCATCTTTCTTCTAGAAACCTTTAACCATTTTTAGAGAATCTGACTTATGTTTCATATACATAAAACAAATTTTGTTAATAAATTCATCAATGAAAGTTATTAAGTAATTATCTCCATTAGTAAATTTTTCATCATTGGCCCATAGATATCAGAATGAATATGTTCCAATGGTTGTTTTGAACAAATCTTAACTTTCTTATGCACTAAATTAGTAATTTTAACTTTTTGAAAAATAGTACAACACCAATATCTTCTACTTGACAAATTAGGAATATCTTGGAAAATATATCAATTACTTAACTTTTTCATGTTTCTCTAACACATGTGTCCCAAACTTTTATTCCATAACTTATTCTCTTTCCCCATTCCCAAGTAACAAGAGTTTTTTATTTCACCAACTTGAAATAAGTTTCCTTTTATTTGCTGACCTCTTCTAAAAATCATTCCACATTCCTTACATTTCACAAAGAAAATCCATTTTTTTAAAATTAAATCATTTCCATTATTGTATAGATGTAATACACAAAGCAAGTTGGGTTTTATCCCATCAAAATACAAAGTTTTCATAGATATCAACTTTTATTTCCCAATGATGGCTGATTCAACACCTTTGATTCTTAGAGATTCATCATTTCCAAATATCACTGTTCATTAATTGAATTTGTTCACATTCATAGAAAAACTTTAGCATCCTACCATATGAGAATAACTTCAACTATTAAGAATCCAATATCGTTCTACTTTTATAGAATTCAAAGCGGTTAAAACAAAAGATATTTTTCTATTCCCTTTTCATTCCTAAAGCCGAAATTTTGAGAATTGTTAAGAAACTTATGTTGTGATGATAAGAAAATAAGAAAAACATTAACATGATTTCAAGGTTTTTCACATCTTTCACAAATAGTGTATAGGGGTTAGAACCTATTCTCAACATTCACACCAACCTTCTCAGGTTTCTTCCAAAATTCCGTCTCAGACTTCTTCTCTTGAGAGGATTGAATCCAACTCAAACCATTCCATACATAACCTATGAAATATTAGTAATATTGTTGGTTGAACCAACACATATTTTTTGTATTTCTGAATCCACCACAATTACAACAATATCCATAGAAAGAGTATTTACCTCTGAAAATTTTGGATTGACAGGGGTTGTGAGTATGTTTCTTAGTAAACTTTTCAATAGTCATTTTTTACCATGAACCTTTCCATTTTCAACTAGAATATTCTTTCTTAGATTAATTATATTTAATCTTTATCATAACCAGAAGTTGTAAGACATTTTCTTTATAAACCATTCTTTTTAATGGTATTCTCTTCCTTCTATAATCTTATTCACCGTCCTCTTCTTTATTTCGTTGAGGAAAATTAGCCGTAAAGTGCCCATTGATTCCACATTCAATGTATTTAAAGGAAAGTTTACCATTATATTTACCTGTAATGCTTCTCACAGTTTTAGAAAACAAGGATAAAAAAACATCAATATTTTTATATTCCACATTTTCAGAATCCAAATCATTAATTTATTATTCAATAAGAATCTTCTTTGACTTCTATTTCTAGAATCCTTAAAAAAATTCTATGTAAACATTTGTTTTTATTTTTATAGATTTATCCCTTCTCAATTCATAAGTTATGAGAGTAATATTCAAATCATTCAGAGATAATGTTTCATGATCTCTATAATCCAATGAAGTAACATTAACATCAAAATTTTGTGGAAGGATTATCAATAACTTTTTAACAACTATATAATCTTCTTAATCCTCACTAAAGCATATGATAGTACTGAAAATGTCATTCATCTGGGTAAACAAGTCACTAATGGATTCCTAGACACCCATCTTGAGATCTTCATACTTCAGCCTATTAATTTGTAGCTTTTATTTATTCACTTTTTATTGACCTTGTCTTTTTTTCAACTTATCTCGTATACCTTTGGCTGTGGAAACACCCTTCACCCTTAAAAACTCACTTTTAGAAAGTGAGTAGAGTAAATAATTCTTTTCCCTTCCATCATTCTAAATATTATTCTTATTAATAGATGCAAGAGTAAATTTATCATCAATAGGAGGAAAACCATATATTGTATCTTCAGGAACATCATATCCAAGTGATATAAGATAAGGAAACATTCTATCTTACTAGATATGAAATTTATTCCCATAAAAATTCAATATACCTTTACTATTGACACAATTTAGATTCTCCATCAACTTATCTTCAATGTTTCAGCAAATAATAAACAAAGGTAACCTTATTCTATGATACCAATTATAATTTCCCAGTCAAGATAGTTATATCACTAGGAGGGGAGGGGGTGAATTAGTGATATATTTTTCTTTTATTTTTCCATGATTATGAAAAAACCTTATCCTCATATTAATGATTTCATTCCCTAATAAAAGAAAATAAAACACATATCTATAAGAACACAATACTTAACAAGTTTCACTAATCAATAAGAGTTGCTAAATACTTGATATGGTTTAGAAACAATCAAATTCCACATAATCCACTAGAATAAAATCATTTTTTGTGGAATAAAATGATTAGGATATGACCTTACACTTGTTCAAGTCTATGATGAATGCAGCAATGCATGTGCTTCAAGTATCACGAAATGAAATAAGATTTTTTTTAACAAATATGTTATGGTGATTCATGATAATATTTCACAAATATTGAATTTCAATTCGTTCCTTCACTCTATTACGCAAAATATGGTAAAACCTTTCTAGATATTGTAATGACACTCTATCTGATTTCCTAGTCCGATTTTCCCAGTCAAATTTCTTAATATGAAAATATATAGCTCTATTAGAATACAATTGAGACATTTATGAAATAATTCTTCTTCAATCTTGAAATAAAAAAATTATTTTCCTTGTCTAATGATTTATCTCAAAATAATAACCAACTAAATATAATCTTGTCTCTTATCTTTAGTTTCTTATATTCGAAAAACTTTTTGATGAAAAAAAAACTGGAAACATCTTGTCTCAATAATTCTTCATTACTATTCCTTCTCTCTTCCTTTCATGAATAGTACTTGTGTCCGGAATGTAAAAAGTACTTATCCTTTTATAGTCACCCCAAAAGTTGTTTGGGCAGGATTGTTAAATTTTTTCTCACTCAACCATATTTTCCATAATCATTAATTATCCGAGAATTTTAGTTGTGCTTATGAATTTTTCAATGCTTCTCAATGCTTCCTGAACCTTCTTGAATCTTTTAAAAATTTCACTTTATTCTGAATTCTTTAAAAAATTTAAGTCTGATTTTGATTCTCTAATATTATTTCCTAATAAAATTTATTCATTATGATTCTATGAAACAACTCATAAAAAAGTGAACATATTTTTTGGACTTCAAGCCCTCCTTGATTATAATTTTGTATCTCCTTAAAATTCTTCAATAAAGATTCTGGACAAAAATCAAGTCTGATTCTGATCATGATTTTCATTAATATATTCCTCATTAAAATGAATAAATATGTAATATAATAGATTCTTATTCTTCTTTACTATTCACGCACTTGAAAATACAACAAAAAATACCTGGTGATGAAAACTATTGACTACATTATTGATCGTTCAATGACTTTTCTTTTTCAATTGGATAAAAAAATTAAACTTATTTTCTTTTTTGAATAAAAATCTCATAAAATAATCTCTATAAAGATTTAAATCTTTTGAATTTTTGTCTGATTGAAAACTAGAACCTTCATTTTCTCTCATTATGATCATGACAACCTTCCAAACCTACAAAAATAAAATTAAATCAAATGATCTGAGACTGAAAATCATTATTTATAAAAAATTTCTTCATCTTTAAACTCTTTCTTATAAGAATGACTTATTCATAAATTTGAAACATTTAAGATCATATTTATCATCATCTGACTTATAATGGAAAGTATTGTGACTTCCTATTCCTCTAGAAAAATATTTCTTTTCCACCTAGCCTGAATATGATTACCCTTAATATGATTATCCTGAATAGAATTAAAAACACCATTTATCCCCTTTATTTCATCAATATTACATAAAACGTTTTATAGCTTACATATTATTTGTGAGAAATACAAAACAACAAAGCATCATTATATTTTTATCAATGTCTTTTAGACTCTAAAGCAACACATCATTATGATCTCTTCCTCCATTCTAGACCAAAGGTGAGTCTGATGAAACTTTTTATCTAGAAAACACATTCCCAATATGATGGAATTTAATTAGTATTTTGAGTCCGATTTTCTAAATATGACGGTCAGTATGATTTTTACCAAAAACTAAGTGAGGTGATTTTTATTTTATTTATATTTCATTTTATCCAAAACATAACATTGAAATATGATAATTACCCTTATAATCTCAGTCCTAACATGGGTCTCACAAGATTCAATGGGAGTAGAATCATCGTATAATAACCCTACTTTACTATTAATAGAATAATTGAGGCATTGATTATATAATGATAGGATGAACACATGAAGGTGGAGCTATGGAATTATTATTAAGTCATTTAAATAGGTATCCTATGAGACAATCATTAATTTGGTATTTGATACCAAATCACCAAAATGGGACATCAACTGGATCTTGTTTGGATAATTCTTCTCATATCACTAAATTATCAGGTTGGATGGGGATATATTAGAATATATGTTACCCATCATTAAAATAATCTAGGTCAATACGAGATTGATCCTGGAGCTTGTTTCAAATAAACACTGATGGAAATCGATAGCATTGAAATTACCTAAGAGGTATATAGGGTGTATGTGGTCCTATATGATAGAAAACTCATATTACCTAAAGAAGGATATGGTGACTTATCCATAATTAAACCCAGATTCCTCTTCATATTATACTTCGGAAGTTACTATTTTGGTCTCTCACTCCAAAGGGTGATTTGAGGATTAAATTAAGGCCTCAAGAAGTTACTTTTATATGAAAGTAATGAAATTTTTTTGAAATTTGGTTTGTTATAATATCATGTTTATTGATCACATTTTATATCTGGGTAAGGAGAATATACTTTCTCTCTATGGGTCCCTCTTTAAAAGGAAGCGCAAAGGGCCAATCTAGCTAAGGTGATGGTTTCAGGTGGAGATCCAATGTTTTTAATAGGATTGGGTTGTTTTGGGATGAATTTTGGATGAATATTTTTGAGAATAATGGTCAACCAAAAAAATGGGTTATGAAGCATCACTAGAGGATACTTCCATAAAATAATTTTCCGATTTATCTTGGTGTAATTCTTATCTTCTTTTCTCAAATAAATTAATAAAAATTTCATATATAACACCCCTAACATTGAGTTTTTAATGAGGATTTCACTTATCCCTAGAGTTTTAGTGAGTGGGTGGTGGATCTGTTAGGTTTTTTAATTTTTTGGGATCAACACTATCATTCAATAATATTATAATATTGATGAAGGCAAATTACTGGTCCTCATTAAAAGAATCCTCCAGATTCTGTTGGGTCTTAGGTATCCCCCTAATGGTATGACCGTAAATATTTTGTGGGTGAACACTAGATTTTAAATGATAGAGGATACTAAATATAATTTCCATACAAATTTGGTCTCATTTTAGTATTGGAATATTATGAAGCTAATGAAATTTTCAAAGAGGATACACCAACTAAGAGGGGTTCAAACTGGTTTAGCCATACATGGATAATCCTAGGGGATCAAATGATAAAATTTCATACCAAAAAATCTATAAAATTATATGTTCCATAGTCATAATCTTTATTTCAATCCACATTATCCATTCCAGTCTTTAATGTTGTAGAGATTCATGTGACATGCAACATAGGGTCTCCTAGTTCAACTATGTTGTGAACTACCATGTCCTAGAGCTTGTATTTAAAGAAAAACACTCTTTGATGGTGTGTTTGAGAAATTTATAGTAGTTTCAGTATTTTATAATGTTATTTATCTCATCCACTTACAGATTCTTGATCTATAGGATCTTGATAAAATTATTATCCATGAAACAAACGAAGAATCTTGGAACTTTATCATACTTTATGAAGTGGAAAATATTCTATCATTCATTGAAGGATCTAGATGGTTGTCCCTATTAGGGAAACTATTCGATATACTTAGTGTGATAATGTTCATATCAGATATTGTTTTATAGAGACACCTAAATTTTAGTTATCTATGGTTTTATATTTTGAATCATATAAGCTATCACAAATTTCTGAAGATTTCATGCAAGCATGATGGGTTCCAAATAATATATTCAATTTAGACATTACATCGTCTCCACTTGGTGTTGATCTATTTACATGAATTCATATAATCCACCTCGGTACTACAAAGAGATAATGGTTGGTACCATCTCATCCTTAATATTCACCAAATACCTCCTCAAAAACTATTCCAACGGAAGTTGAACATTGAGGGAGTATGATAATCCCTTCCACCAAGTGATAAAGTTGGTGACATGTTTGTTCTCCCACTATTTTCACTTGGAGAAGTTGATGAAACTTGTCCTATAAAAGATGAAACTGAACAAATAGATAATTTTTTAATGAATATACTCTTAGAAATTTATGGATCATAGTGATAGGTTTCTATACCAGATGAAGGTGCGTCATTCCATAATTTGGAAGCATGAATATATGTTTCCATTATCCCACTATTGTGGGGTTTCCAACATTGGGAGAGGTGAAATGGGTAAAATACAACTCTTGATCCCATATACCATTAAAATAGGTGAATCTTGGATTATGAAAATTTAGAAGAGGAGGGACATAGTCCACCCACTCTAACTAAAAATTTCATTCAGGATATATTGAGCTTATTGAGTCACCATAACTTCTATTCTAGTAGTTAGGGAATCGATCATGTAATCTTTGGGGGATTATACAGGTCTATGCCCCTTGGATGGATAGATAACTCACAATGAAAGGTGGTTGTGGTATGGTGGCGGTAAGTATGTTCGATCCACTAGAGAGGAAGCCTTGGATAGTACTATATTATGCCTCAAGTGAGTTGATCCACAAGATTTATTTGTAGTTGATAGATTGAGGAGTGTAAGTTATCGGGGTTCTATGAGTAGCATGGTAGAATCATCTTGAACATTCCCTATATCTTGATGGTGTCATAAAAGGAGGTTATCCAAGTTCTATAGACCGACCTATAGTGTAACAACCCGAGATTTTATAAGATACATTCTTTTTAATATCATTCATATCTTCTATTGTACGACACATCAAGATTATCTTGCGCTATACGCAACACTGTATTAGCTTGTAGTATACGCAACACTTTTCTTGGCTCTTGTTACACACAATTTCATGTTCGTTTGATAGAAGTTATTCTACGCAACATTGAGTGTATATATATATATATATTCAATGTATAAATAAAATATGGTTGGATTCTGTTATACGCAACAACAAAGGAGTTGTGCACTACACGCAACCCTGACTTAGCTTGCATTACACGCAATCACGACCTTCCTCGATAGCATGTCTTGTACGCAATACCAGGTTTTACTAAACAATGATATATTATTATAATATTGTTATAAACTAGCCTTTATGAATAGTGTTAAATAAATTTTGAATTTTATAACATTATTATTCATCTTACACATTTCTAGAACATGGTATAAGAACAAAATAAATTTTTCGGGTAAAATATGTATTTTTCAAAAAATACAGTTTTGCCACCTTTTGATGGCGCAACCACTTTAAATCTAGTTTTTGACATGTTTATAAGTTCAATTTGACAAAATAAAATTCTTATTTTGAATTAGGATATAAAAATTTACATTAGATAATGTTTTGATATTTTTCCGATAACTTTCATACTTTAATGAATAGTAAAAAGACACTATATTTTAATTAAAAACAAATTTTTTCATCGTAATATATTATGTGGTTAAATTATAATATTGAATGGGTTTAAATTATAAATAGAATATATTTTTACCATTTAATATAATGTATGTCATTAGCATTGATTTTACGTTGAATTCGTAGGTTAAATCAATTCAATCTTTTGCAATGTTTTAAAGAAAAACCCGCTTTCTTTCGACAACAGGATTAATATTAATTTAATTTCTGCATATTTTGTGTATTGAATTTGGAAAAATGGATTCCATATTTGGAATCAGTGGTTCCAAATTATGTTAATAAGCTACTTTTTATTTTTGGGCATTGTGAATAGTAACTACGGTAAATTTTATTTACTATAGTTAAAGGTAAATCGGGTAATTAAGGGTAAATATAAGATTATAAAATTACCCTAACACTTGGAAAAATCCTATTGGATGGATAAAAGTAGACCCATATAACCTAAGGGTCGGATTAGATTCATTTTATGGACTTTTTTCTATGAAAATAATTTAATTATTATTAAAACCAAAGAATGTGACAACATGTCACTTTCTTAAATCTTATAAGTATAATAATTTTCATTTAGTGATAAACTTCATGAAACTTAGAAAATTAATAGTATCCAGAAATATAATACAATTATATACATCATAGGAATTTATTTAGAATTTTTTAGGATTAAATAATTATCATTTATTATGACACAAAGATGATGCAGTAATTGTCTTATTAATGAAATATTGACATAATTGATGTTATAAATGCCCAAATAAATGTAATTTGAGACTTTTTATGACTTAAATTAATTTTCTATGTTAATATGACATGTTATTGTTGATATAAGTAACTTTTTTCTAACTTATAATTCTGTTATGAATTTCATAAAAATCATGTACCAAATAGTGTCAAAATTGACATAAATTAGTTTTTAAAACAAATATTATATTATTAATTGTTATTTAATTCTTAAAAATCTACGGTTTGGCCAAATGACTTATATAAGGATAGATAGATTAATAATAAACAACTTGGGGTTCTTTTGGCTTGTTATGGTATGTTTATTAACCATATAGTGTAAGAAAACAAAAAGACACGGTAAAAGTTAAATTATTTAACTTATAGTTAAATATAATTGATAAGGTTAAAATAATAACCTAAACTTCTCTAAATCCTATTGAATGAGATTATTTTGACCCATCCCCACTTTATCTTCGAAATAAGACCCTTTGGAACCATTATAAACCGAATTTGACCTTAATATAAAATAATATTTTGAGATTTTCCTAAGGTGCCCCTCTCCTTCCTTATAAAAGGGCACCTCCTCCCTCTCCTCCTCACACCAATTTGAGAATTCAAGATCGGCCAAACCCTGAAAAAATCTCTTCTCCACTTCCATAGTATCATCCTAGAGGTCCTGGTCTTCTTCAAAGACCATCCTTAGTTCTTTAAGTGGAGGTTAAGTGAAGGCGTGTAAAAAAGAGGTAATATCCATTACCGATCTTTTTTCAATTTCTTTCTTCTTAAACTTCTTCTTCTTTAGTTGATTAATGATAAATTAATAACATAATTATTTCTTATATACTAATATGTTATTATAAATATGAAAAAAATCTAATTAACCTTCTATCCATCCTACGGAAAAAGGAAATCACCGCGCGTGCGTACGTACGGAATACCGTCTCCACGCCGTGGGGTAATCTATTTTCTGCCACCACCTTAATTGGATGGGTATAATGGTGTAATGAGTAACTATATATGATTATTATAAAGTGATATTGATACTGAAATATTATACATACACTTCAACACAATTCCACGACCATGGGAACGATATCATCGCTCGTGCGTACGTACGGACTACCGTCTCCACGACGCGATGCGATTCATTCTCCACATTAACCATTCATGAATGATTATAAAGTATATATAATGAATAATAATGAAATATATGACATGTTAAATCTACTGGATTTATGTATATATATATATTTATTTCATCTACTTACTTCCATTCAAGACAATAAGGAAAGGAAAACAACGTTCATGCGTACGCACGAACTACCATCTCCATGAACAGTGTGTTTCATTTCAATTATCTATCTATTATATATATATATATATACTGAATATATATGATATATAAATCATGTTTTATATTTTGGAAGTAATTAAATCATGAAATAAGTAATAATAATGTCAAGAACAACAAGTCCAAACACCTACGATAAATGAAACGATTTTACCCAAAACGCTTCTTTAACATGGAATTTACAAAAGAACGGGTAATATAAAGTCATAAGTGAACCATATATGATATCATAACAATTAATATGATTCTATAATAAGTAAATGACATTATTTAAATCATTATACAGGAGGTTCGGACACATACAAAGCAAATCATACCTAAGGTAATGGAAATATCACAATCTCATTTTTATCCAAGATTGTTTATACTTTGGAATTTACTGGGGTGTATTTTATCATCCACATCCATATTTCCCCAATATGTAATATTTATATCCTTATAAAATATTTTATATACAATTTTACCATTCGGTGAGTTTTTAGTAAAAGATATGAAAGGAATCTTTTGTCGTTTTTCGTACGATGTACTTTTTGACTTTTCCGACAAAAGTACGAGAAGAATGTTTTTTTAACTTATACGGCATGAATAGATTTTTAAAACATTATTTCCAATAATCTTAATTTACAAATTTTCAAGTTTATTTATAATCAACTTATTTTAGTTTTGAATTGTATGACATGTTTAGAAAGGAAAAGTGTTTTTGAAGTAGAAAGGATATTTTCCTCAAGAATGGAGTTCAAGTGTTTTATCAAAATTATTTTCCATCTAAGAAAATACAGGGTTCTGTTTCTATCCCTATTATTACATTGATTTGATTATGTTGTGATGGATTTATTTTTATGAATTCCTTTATCTTATATGAATTGTTTTATGATATCATGTTTTTTAAGAATCCCATTTTTATTACATGGGTTATGCAATGATGTATGATTTATGATTTTGTGGAACACATAAGAATGGTATCATTATGAGATGGGTGGGACCTATATCTCCCTCCAATGCATTGGGTAAAGATTTTATATCTCATGAGATAGACATGGATGGAACGGTAGGTTATACCAGTTTTGTGAAATAGGACTGAAACGAGGGTGAATCGGTTCAGAAATGGACTTTGTCCACTAAGATAGTCTTGGAAATGAGTCTTGACTAATAAGATATGATTCTCTATGATTATGTGTGTATGCAACAAAGTTTCATGTTTTATGTTATGATTATTGGGATTTCATTTCACTACTATGATTTATCCCATGTTATGATATTATGATCTATTTTGCAGGTTAGGATTTCCAAAATTTTATGTTCTTATGAATATGATGTGATTGATATTTATTTTGTTTACCCTTACTGATCATTTGAGATCACCCTTTTATGTTTTCTTTTCACCAGGATATAAAGAAAGGTTTTAGGTAAGAAAAAGGAAGATCTTTATGGGAGATGTTGAAGATCTTTCACCATGATTAGAAGATTATATTCCGAGTTTCCAAAGACACTAAACTATTATGATCCTTGTGTGTGTGTTTTTGTTATGTACTAAGTATTCCGCAAAAGTAATGTAATGTCCATGTACGTCAAGCTCCGGGTCTCTACAATTGGTATCAGAGGGAAGGTTTAGTCAACCTTTGGAAACTAGGATGCGAAAACGTTAGTGAGATCTCTAGAGATATTTCTATGGTATGTCTAGGGATGTATCTAAGGTTAAGTATACATATAGGTTATAGTCCTATAATTGCTCTAACGATCTTAGAATTTAGCCTAAGATGTTAGATATTGAGGGCACTCCCGCTTTACTTGAAGGTTCTGGGCGCAGCGGAAGCGCGTTGGTGGGTTTTCCCAACTTTAATTTTAACGTTAAACAACGTCCAATCTGAGATCCGTCACGATTTAAAATGCCGAATCTTCAGAATAGAACGAAGAACGAAAAAGAAAATAAGAGTCCCGGAACCCATGAGGAGGATCATCATATATTGATTATAATTAATTTAATTAATTCATAAGAATTACCTCGTTGAAATTCTTTCTTCGTTGGTTTCTCCAGTCACGATCATGTGATCCGTCATTGCATCGGAGAATCCAAGTGTTGGATTCCTCTAGAGGTGATCCACACGTGTGCCACGTATCTTTGGACGTCGCCGAAGGGAACTCCGAGTGCTAGCACGGAAGATCCTTCGCTTGCGATGTCCGTCTTCGATTGCTTTGATCCGGTGGAGGATCTTGCTTCCGTAACTTGAAAGCGTTCTTGGTGGAAAGGGAATTCTCTCTTGGCTTGAGAGTATTTCCAATACGTTGTGTGCAACCAAATTGGCTAACCCCTTTGAGAATAATGTAATTGGGATTTATAATACTTAGAATTAATAAAATGAATTAATTTCCCAAAAGAATTTAATTATTTCATTTAATTCTTAGTATTACCCTATGTCTTAATAATGACAGTTGACCATCATTATTACTTGACATGCATCCAATGTATCACATTTAATATCATTTAATTAAATAAATAATATTTTTCTCACAAATCCCGAAAAAAAAACTACACGGCGTGTATATAAATATACACAGCGTGTACTTTTATTTTTTAATTTTGTTTATTTCCTCCACCATATTTATTAGACCTTGAGTAATGACTATTTATTTCTTAAATGTAACTGCATTACTCGCTAATAGATATATATATTATTTCGCCCACAATATATTCTCTCGAATAACTAGTGTCAAAATAAATGCGATCAGACATCCTTTAATAATTATTAAACCACAATCCGGAATAATCTTTATTCAACTTGTTAAATTAATATTTAATTGAGATACATGGACACACTTAGTGTGTGACCCTCTAGGCCTCTTTCTCAGTGGCATTAGGTGGCGCCTGCCTAAAGTCCAAGGTTAGCGTATAACAACACGCCAAGGCACCCATAGAGAAAGAAGTTAACGCCGCAATGATGTGTCACCTCCTACGAACGCTTACCGTGTAATATAATCTCTTTGTCTCGATATCTCCAATCAAGCGGGTTGCATGCTAGTGCCATCAACCCATGTGCTTGATTATTCTTTCTTTGACTTCTCGGAATTGAACTTGCCCATACCTTACCATGGCCATGGATTTATTTAGGCTATATCAATTCCATTAAAGGGCCTGAGATATCTACTTCCATTATGGAACAGAAGGGACAAATCCTTTCTCGCATTATCTATTAATGCGGTATTACTTGTGACGCACCCAACGTATCCTACCTCGCTGCGAATAGTGTGCCGTCGCAGTTTTCGTCAATACATCTAAGTGCGCGAGTTGTAATACCCATTAATAATAATCTTAAAGTCTAAGGACCAATACACATGTCCGCAAATAGGAACATCCAATGACACTATGAAATGTGGATTTCCTACTGGAGGGTCTCATTCTCATAATATCCTCCTAGATATTACCAAGGGCACACACCATGAGAAGGTGCCTCAAGGTTTTATGAGTCCTCACCCCTAATGACCTGTATTATTTGTGTCCCTCAAATAATATCATACGGCCATAGAAAATATATTCAAGAACAGTGTTATGGCACTTCCGGGTTCTCATCATAGCAGGGATCTACTACGACCCTTTAATGCAACAGCTGTCCTTAGGACATTATCACATGACATGTCACGCAGAATAACAATCAAGATGTGTTAAGGATTTTATTTAATGAATAAAGTACAAAGTAGTTGGTTCTAGACCACCAACTCCAACAGACCCCCACTTGGACAAGAGCCAACTGCTAAAAACCTTTAACCCGCTAGCTCTCACATGATATTCATGCATCTGCTAAGATAGGCCTTTAGTCATGGGGTCCGCCACGTTATCTTCCGTGGACACTCTTCTCACTGCAACTTCACCCCTTTGATAGAAATCCCTCAAGAGGGGATACTTCCAGAGTATGTGCTTTGTCCGTTGATGTGACCATGGTTCTTTTGCAAGAGCCACCGCTGCAGTATTATCACAATACAATGTAATGAGATCTTTACTGCTAGGCACCACATCAAGCTCTTGGACACAGTTCCGAATCCAGACGGCTTCCTTGGCTGCATCAGAAGCCGCTATATACTCGGACTCCTCTGTAGAATTGGCGACAACTGGCTGCTTTGAACTCTTCCAGCTCACAACTCCTCCATTGATACAAAAAACATATCCAGATTGCGACTTCAGGTCATTCTGATCTGTTTGAAAACCAGCATCAGCATACCCTCTGATGACAAGCTCCCCGTATCCTCTATACACCAGGAACATATCCTTAGTTCTTCTCAGATACTTAAGGATAGTCTTAACAGCAGTCCAATGCTGTTCTCCTGGATCTTCTTGATATCTGCCCACCATGCTAAGTGCATAGGCAACATCAAGACTAGTACATAACATGGCATAGATAATGGATCCTATAGTCGAAGCGTATGAGATCTTGCTCATCCTATCTTTATCCTGTTGTGTCTGGGGACACATTTTCTTAGAAAGATGTAAGCCATGTGACACTGGAACCAATCCCCTCTTGGATTTTTCCATACTAAATCTCTTTAGTATCTGGTCAATGTATGTACCCTGACTTAGTCCAAGCAGCCTCTTGGATCTGTCACGAATGATCTTGATCCCTGGAATGTAGGTTACTTCTCCTAAGTTCTTCATGGAGAAACACTTGTTCAACCAGTCCTTAACTGACTGTAAGGCTGGTACGTCATTTCCAATAAACAATATGTCATCAACATATACCACTAGGATGATGACCGCATTCCCATTAAACCGCTTATAAACATATGGCTCACATTCTTTCTTAATGAAACCAAATTCCTTTATGGCTTCATCAAATCGAATGTTCCATGACCTGGATGCTTGCTTCAATCAATAAATGGATTGCTGCAACTTGCAAACCCATTTGGATTCACCTGGTGTCACAAACCCTTCTGGTTGTGTCATATAGACATCTTCCTGAAGGTTCCCGTTAAGGAATGCTGTTTTTACATCCATATGCCAAATCTCATAGTCATGGTAAGCTGTTATGGCAAGTATTATTCTTATGTATTTAAACATGGAAACTGGCAAGAAGGTTTCATCATAGTCAATTCCTTGACGCTATCTGAATCCTTTAGCCACTAGCCTTGCTTTATAGGTGCTAACTTGACCTTCCATGTCCAGCTTTCTTTTGAATACCCATTTGCATCCAACATGCATTAAATCAACTGGCTCATCGACCAGAACCCATACTTGGTTCTGATACACGGAATCCATCTCAGAATTCATAGCTTCTAGACATCTTGCAGCTTCTGAGCTTTCTACTGCTTCCTTGTAGGAGAGAGGTTCATCATTGTACAACAATAATGATTCACCACCCTCAGTGACTAGGAAACCATATCCCTCTGGTTCCCTTACCTCTCTTGAGCTCCTACACAGTACTTGTGTTTCTAGAACCTCTTCCACGGGGACCTGTGGAACTTGTTCCTGTACCAACTCCTATGTATCTTGAGCATCAACTTCGTCGAAGTCAATCTTGATCCCACTATCCTTCTTGATGATGTGCTCCCTCTCAAGAAAGACGACTTGTCTGGCGATAGTCAATTTCTTGTCTTGAGGGTTATATAGGTAATATCCTTTCGTTTCCTTAGGATATCCTATAAAGATACACTTCGTGCCCCGGGGTTCTAGTTTGTTGCCTGAGAAGGCCTTAAAAAACACCTCGCATCCCCATACACGTGTGTGCGACAAAGTGGGTTTCCTTCCATTCTATAACTCGGATGGAATTCCATTTTCTGCCTTAGTTGGTACTCGGTTTAGTGTGTATGCTGCAGTTTGTAATGCATATACCCAAAAGGATAATGGAAGATCCGCATGACTCATCATCGACCTCACCATGTCCAACAAGGTGCGGTTCCTCCTTTCACTAACACCATTCCACTGTGGTATATAAGGAGGAGTGAGATGAGATAGAATCCCAGAATCCCGTAGAAGATCGATGAACTATTGTTTCAGATATTCTCCACCTCGATCCGATCGAAGCTTCTTTATCTTCTTACCAAGCTGATTCTCTACTTCATTATTGAATTCCTTAAATTTCTCTAAGGACTCTGAATTATACCTCATTAAGTAGACATAGCCATATCTACTCAAATCATCAGTAAAAGTAATGAATTAAGAATATCCACCTCTAGATTCTACTGGAAATGGTCCACACACATCCGTGTGTACCAATCCTAGACGCTCTGTGGCCCTTTCACCTTGTCCACCAAAAGGCGGCTTGGTCATTTTTCCTTGTAAACAAGCGTGACATCTATCAAGTGGTTTTAGCTAAGTAGAGTCTAAATAACCATCTTGGCAGAGCTTTGTCAAGCGCTTCTCGTTCACATGACCTAGGCGGTGATGCCATAACTGGGTGATGTATGAGTCATGTGAGTTTTTTTCGTTATCTATTGCCAACACTTGGTTTTCGTAATTTAATACATACAAACCATTATTCAGATGTGCCATACCATAACATACGTTGTTCTTATAAAAGAGACAACCCTTATTTCCAAACATGAAAATAAATCCATCCATATCCAAATAAGATATAGAAATTATGTTTTTGGTAACACTAGGCACAAAATAACAGTTTTGTAAAACCAAAATCATGTCAGTTGGCAATGAGAGGTGATAGTCGCCAATAGCCAACGCAGCCAGCCTTGCGCCATTGGCAGCTCGAAGATCCACCTTTCCTATGGAGATCTTTCTAAATCTACTTGGTTCCTACTTTTGAATACAGATGTGAGCCCCACAAGCTGTATCTAATACCTAATGTGTAGAAATAGAAAGATTGCACTCGATAACAAACACACCTTTAGCGTCCCCACGCTTCTGGGTGCAGTTCCTCTTCCAGTGGCCCTGCTTGCCACATGAAAAACACACTGACTCCCATTCCTTGCCCTACCTCTGGATCTTCCCATTCTTGGAGGGACGATGCTCGGGGGATTCAGACCGTTTATAAGTCTTTGGCCCCTTTGCCTTGTCCTTCCTTTTCTTGTTCACCATAAGGACCGCGGGTTTGTCACGCCCCATGTCCTTATCTACCCGGCAAATGAAGGTCAGAAGCTCCAATAGAATCTTCTCATTGTCGTTCATGTTATAGTTGACAATGAAGCTAGATAAGGTCTTGGGCAGTGATGATTGGATGAGATCTGTAGGCAAATCATCTGGGAATTTAATCCCTAAGATGTCCAGGCGTTCAATGTAGCCAATAATCTTGACTACATGAGGCCCAGCTGGCATAGAATCTCCAAGCTTCATGGTAAACAAAGCATTGGAGATCTCATACCTCTCCTGTCTCGACTTCTCTTGGTAGAGATCTTTAAGGTGAGACATCATGCTATACACATCCATGTTTTCATGTAGCTTCAATAGCTCATTAGACATGGACGATAGCATGAAACACTGGACATCTGTGGCATCATCCATGTGTTTCATGTAGAGAGATAATTCCTCATCACTAGCCTCTTTCCCAGGCGCAACTGGAATAGGCTCTTCCAGCACATACAATTTCCTTTCATGGCGAAGGACGATGCGTAAACTCCTCTGCCACTCTTGGAAATTGGTGCCAGTGAGAAGGTTTTCCTTCTCGAGTATGGTGCGTAATGATATGTTTGAAGTCATTTTCTTTCCGTTTCTACAAATTAAGATGAGTAAAGGTTTAGTACTTTATAAAAAAATTGAGACAAATAAATAAATTAATACTTATTAGTCTCCCACTATTTTATCGAAATCCAATAGCCCTCATCATTGTCTTCAGAATATTCTGTTGCCTGAATATTCTAGTGGAAATGATCCATATTTCCCTTCGCATTACCCCAACTAGGGTTGGTCAACAAACTTGAAGGGTTTTAGATAGGCATTCGAAATGCCAACTGCATTAACTCGCAGCTCCTTGATCCACTGAGTGGACTCCCCAATCCTGAAATCCTTGTATTTTGGATTTCCTCCACCTTTGCCTCTTGGTCACACCATGTCCTGCTATGGCAGTCCACCCTTGATGCGAACCAAGTCAAGTCAACCCAAAACCTTGAATTAGAATTCCCCGATAATTGAAAGCACCCCAACTAGGGTTGGTCAAACACTTTGAACTATGGTTCGATTCTAACCAAGATTATGGAAGGTTATACCGACTTAATATTTCTTTTGAGGGATTTTATCCTTATACGTAAATTTACATTTTATTATCTTTGATTACATGCTTGTTAATATTAAGTGGGATATAATTAAGTGATTAACCATGTCTAAGATAACATTTACGTATAAAACAGTCTTATTTTAGTTCTATCTTTCATGCTTGTTATATTCATTAATTGTGTGATCGTGACAACACACCCACAATAAATAAACCATGCAACTGACAGAAATAAAATAAATGGTATGATCATGAGCTTGTTCTATTGGTTAGTTTATCTAGCGGTTGATAAACTAACCCAATACCTAGGGGAGAAACACCTTGAACCTTGAGGGTTCGTGTTTACAGCTTTCCACTTGTCCACCTTTGCATCTCCTTGGATTGGTTTCACCTCGGCTCCTGACTTGAGCCGCCTCCACTAGCTTAGGAGCTCCATCCATTACATATGCATTTATCTCACACGCAGGCGAGGGGTAAAAAGGGGGTTTACAGAAAATAATCCTTGGGCATGCAGGCCCTACATATTAATGAGGAGATGGCTCGCAGGCCAACAAATTTAATTAAAATAAATAAATTAAAAGAAACCATTCACATACAAAGGCCTCGGTCTAGCTCATGATCATCCACACATGCTACGATATTTACGCATAAATAAAACTAGCATTGAATTCCTTAATCGTTCTTGTTTAAGATAAATCACGCTCGAATTAATTAATTATCTTTAATTAATCAATCCTTTTATCTTAAATCACTTTTCTGAATTTCCTTGAGATTCTCATCCATCATAATTTTAAACAAATAAATTCATTTAAAATTATCCTTGTACGTAACTTGTACCTTGGAGGCAACCCAGTGAATTCCCATTTATTACGCAGATATTAAATTAAACACATATATATAAAACACCTATCACGTGTTGTGCCTCATCTTTACGCCTACACCATGGTACACGTCTCAAGGGTTTGTATAATATAATAATAAATTTTAATAAATCTGCATAATTTGGGTAAGTACACAACATGTAGTTCCGACTACATGGCGTGTACTTTTCTTCACCGTCCATCCAAAGTACACGCCCGGGGACATGGCGTGTAAATGTACTTCGGAAATTTTCGGAGTACACGGCGTGTTCTTTTGGACACACGCCGTGTAGTTTCTGCGTTACACGGTTTCCAGCCGGGCAAGCCGTGTACGGGGTTCACAGCCCAACCCGAACCCGAAGGAACTACATGTCGTGTTCAGTTGGACCACACGACGTCTTATCCGGAAACCGTGTGCCACCTGTTTCTGGTCAACACACGGTGTTATAAATGACCTCAATACACGGCCTGATTTGGCGGATCAGACAATGCATTGAACCTAGACTACACGGCATGTACTTCCAAATACACGCTGAGTATTCTGGTGTTATACGACCAGAAACGTTTGGCTCCTCCGGATGAGTTCCTCTTTTTTATATTAATCAAAATTAAAAGAAAAATTCGTTTCTGTGAGGTGAACGAGAAACGAGGGAGGACAAACAGATCTTGATATTCAGATTTCCAGAACGATTAAACTTGAATTGAAATAACTAAATTATTAAATGCGTAAATTACCAATGAAAAACTTAAATAATTATAATCAATGATATGACCCCGCTCTGATACCACTTGAAGGTTCCGGGCGCAGCAGAAGCACGTTGGTGGGTTTTACAAACTTTAATTTTAACGTTAAACAACGTCCAATCCGAGATCTGTCACGATTTAAAACACCGAATCTTCAGAATAGAACGAAGAACGAAAAAGAAAAGAAGACTCCCGGAACCCATGAGGAGGATCATCATATATTGATTATAATTAATTTAATTAATTCATAAGAATTACCTCGTTGAAATTCTTTCTTCATTGGTGTCTCCGGTCACGATCCTGTGATCCGTCGTTGCGTCGGAGAATCCAAGTGTAGGATTCCTCTAGCGGTGATCCACACGTGTGCCACGTATCTCTAGAAGTCACCGAAGGGAACTCCGGGTGATAGTGCAGAAGATCCTTCTCTTGCGATGTCCGTCTTCGATCGCTTTGATCCGGTGTAACTTGAAAGCGTCTTGGTGGAAAGGGAATTCTCTCTTGGCTTGAGAGTATTTCCAATCCGTTGTGCACAACCAAAATGGATAACCCCTTTGAGAATAATGTAATTGGGATTTATAATACTTAGAATTAATAAAATGAATTAATTGCCCAAAAGCATTTAATTATTTCATTTAATTCTTAGTATTACCCCATGTCTTAATAATGACAGTTGACCATCATTATTACTTGACATACATCCAATGTATCACATTTAATATCATTTAATTAAATAAAAAATATTTTTCTCACAAATCCCAAAAAAAAAACTACACGGCGTGTATATAAATATACACGGCGTGTACTTTTATTTTTTCATTTTGTTTATTTCCTCCACCATATTTAATAGACCTTGAGTAATGACTATTTATTTCTTAAATGTAACTGCATTACTCGCTAATAAATATACATATTATTTCTCCCACAATATATTCTCTCGAATAACTAGTGTAGAAATAAATGCGATCAGACATCCTTTAATAATTATTAAACCACAATCGGGAATAATCTTTATTCAACTTGTTAAATTAATATTTAACTGAGATACATGGACACACTTAGTGTGTGACCCTATAGGCCTCTTTCTCAGTGGAATTAGGTAGAGCCTGCCTAAAGTCCAAGGTTAGCGTCTAGCAACACGCCAAGGCACCCATAGAGAAAGAAGTTAACGCCGCAATGACGTGTCACCTCCTACGAACGCTTACCGTGTAATATATTCTCTTTTTCTCGATATCTCCAATCAAGCGGGTTGCATGCTAGTGCCATCAACCCATGTGCCTGATTATTCTTTCTTTGACTTCCCGGAATTGAAGTTGACCATACCTTACCATGGCCATGGATTTATTTAGGCTATATCAATTCCATCAAAGGGCCTTAGATATCTACTTCCATTATGGAACAAAAGGGACAAATCCTTTCTCGCATTATCAATTAATGTGGTATTACTCGTGACGCACCCAACGCATCCTACCTCACTGCGAACAGTGTGTCATCACAATTTTCATCAATACCTCTAAGTGAATGAGTTGTAATACCCATTAATAATAATCTTAAAGTCTAAGGACCAATACACACGTCCGCAGATAGGAACATCCAATGACACTATGAAATGTGGATTTCCTACTGGCGGGTCTCGTTCTCATAATATCCTCCTGGATATTACCAAGGGCGCACACCATGAGAAGGTGCCTCAAAGTTTTATGAGTCCTCACCCCTAATGACCTGTATTATTTGTGTCCCTCAAATAATATCATCTGACCATAGAACATATATTCAAGAACAGTGTTACGACACTTCCGGGTTCTCATCATAGCAGGGATCCTCTACGACCCTTTAATGAAACAGCTGTCCTTAGGACATTATCACATGACATGTCACGTAGAAGAACAATCAAGATGTGATAAGTCTTTTATTTAATGAATAAAGTACAAAGTAGTTGGTTCTAGACCACCAACTCCAACATTACTATGTTGTTTTCCCTAGCATGATTTTTGCCTCTCACAAGATTCTTTTTGTGTTTTAGTTAATGGAGGGGACCAGAAGGAATTCGGTTAACATTGAATCCAATGGACAAATTGGTGACTATGAGAAACAAAATTGTGTAATTCCTAGAGAGAAAGATCTTGTGATTATGCCAAATCAGTCATCGCGATATATTATTAACAAGGTAAAATTTAGAGGTATTCCTAATTCATCAAAGAAGAGGAAGATAAACTATTATGCATGTTCGCATGTTGAGGATCATAAAGAAAGGAAGATTGAGATTTCTAAAGAAGGGAAGAAGAACCTTGAGGAATACCTCAAATGGAGGGACCGATGTTATCTGTGTGGAGAAAAGGGTCATAGAGTGACAGACTGTTATGGAGTTCAATGTCTTATTTGTAGAGAACATGGGCATTACCCAACTCAATGCCCTGACCTAAAAAGTTACTTCTAAATCAAGGAAGGACTTATTCCAGGACAATCATTGAAGTGGATGGACTGAAGTGTTTATGTATTGGTATTCAGGAATAATGTTGTTGAGGTACTTTTATGGTGTATTTAAATATTTATGTATTGGTCTATTGTGGTTTTCAATAATTTTAAGGTACCGATAACCATGAAAAGTGATTCAAATATTTTGGAAAGTAGATAATATGTGCATAATGAAGGGATAATGAGAAAATGAAATGTTTGACAGTATTCATGAGCTCATGATTGATATAAGGACTAAGTGATATCATGGTTTGAGTATATATAATTTTGAGGATTTTGGTATGTGGAAAGTGTTAACTTTTAACTGCATTCATGTTTTCACTATGGTTCAATGGGTATTCATTTTTCAAGATAATACATGATTAAAGCCTTCGAATGTTTGGAATGTGACCAACAAGACATATCTTATGATATATGGGGATCAACGATGGTATTAAATCTCTGGTAATCATTTTCACTATATTATGAGAGTGGACTGCAGTATTATGGATAAGCCTAAATATTGGAATGGATTATGTTGAACATAAGTTAGTATTGTTTAAGGATAGAAGTTTTTTCAATATTATTGATGGGATGTTATAGTAATATAGTTTTAGAAAAAGGACAACCTGCAGGACGGGCGACAACCCATCGCGTCGGACAAGGCCGTGGGAATCGAACCCACAACCGAAGTGCGACTGGCCTTTATCGCCTACCACTGGCCTACATGAAGTCCCTCTTTAGTAGAAACTAGTTTTATTATATTAAGCAGTATGATATATGAAGTATAAGTCCATTTTAGGAACCATATATGATTAATCTCACTATAGATGGACTTATATATTTTTTGATAACTTTTCTAACCTTTTGTTTGAGACAGATGGAATGACCCATCATTCTATCACATGATCTACTAACACATCACAAATCAAAAATTCAACTTCATTTATTTAAGAGATGAAGTGGAAATTGTCCAAAGAATGACAAACGGTGAGACTATACAAAAATCACAAAAGTATTTCTTCTAATTCCAATTTCATCAACTTTATGGAAATGATCTTGAAAAACAAAAAATGTTGTCCTACTGCCCTTATATCAGATGAATCATATGGTACCTTAGATCACCACAAATCAATAGCTTTGTGATTCTTGGATTTTTCATAGCCATGTTCTCTACCACTCTCCATCAGAACATGACAGTTAGATCTCTCTTCCATGTCCATATTTTCTCTTATATGGAAACCCAGTGATGAGTTCATTTGGGTAACCGTTATATTTCATACTTTAGTTTTTAAAGTTCTTTTTTGGTATTTATTTTTACGATGTGGGTTTTTATGAATAGTAAACGGTTTATAACCCCGAATAATTTTGAGGGAGAAATTCATTTTAAGGGGGGTAGAATGTAATATCCCGAGATTTTATAAGATACATTCTTTTTAATTTCATTCATATCTTCTATTGTATGACAAATAAAGATTACCTTGCGCTATACGCAACACTGTATTAGCTTGCAGTATACGCAACACTTTTCTTGGCTCTTGTTACACACAATTTCAAGTTCGTTTGATAGAAGTTATTCTATGCAACATTGAGTGTATATATATATATATTCAATGTATAAATAAAATATGGTTGGATTCTTTTATACATAACAACAAAGGAGTTGTGCACTACACGCAACCCTGACTTGGCTTGCATTACACGCAATCGCGACCGTCCTCGATAGCGTGTCTTGTACGCAATACCGGGTTTTACTAAACAATGATATATTATTATAATATTGTTATGAACTAGCCGTTATGAATAGTGTTAACTAAATTTTGAATTTTATAACATTATTATTCATCTTACACATTTCTAGAACATGTTATAAGAACAAAATAAAATTTTTGGGTAAAATAAGTATTTTTCAAAAAATGCAGTTTTGCCGCCTTTTGATGGCGCACCCACTTTAAATATAGTTTTTGACTTGTTTATAAGTTAAATTTTCCAAAATAAAATTCTTATTTTGAATCAGGATATAAAAATTTACATTAGATAAAGTTTTGATATTTTTCCGATAACTTTCATATTTTAATGAATAGTAAAAACACACTATATTTTAATTAAAAACAAATTTTTTCATCGTAATATCTTATGTGGTTACATTATAATATTGAATGGTTTTAAATTATAAATAGAATATATTTTTATCATTTAATATAATTTATGTCATTAGCATTGATTTTACCTTGAATTCATAGGTTAAATCAATTCAATCTTTTGCAATGTTTTAAAGAAAAACACGTTTTCTTTCGACAACGGGATTAATTTTAATTTAATTTCTTCATATTTTGTGTATTGAATTTGGAAAAATGGATTCCATATTTGGAATTAGTGGGTCCAAATTATGTTAATAAGATATTTTTTATTTTTGGGCATTGTGAATAGTAACTACGGTAAATTTTATTTACTATAGTTAAAGGTAAATCAGGTAATTAAGGGTAAATATAAGATTATAAAATTATCCTAAAACTTGGAAAAATCCTATTTTATGGCTAATAGTAGACCCATATAACATAAGGGTCGGATTAGATTCATTTTATGGACTTTTTTCCATGAAAGTAATTTAATTATTATTAAAACCAAAGAATGTGACAACATGTCACTTTCATAAATCTTATAAGTATAATAATTTTAATTTAGTGATAAACTTCATGAAACTTCAAACATGAATAGTCTCCAGAAATCTAATACAATTATCTACATCATAGGAATTTATTTAGAATTTTTAGGGATTAAATAATTATCATTTATTATGACACACAGATGATGTAGTAATTTTCTTATTATTGAAATATTGACATAATTGATGTTATAAATGCCCAAATAAATGTAATTTGAGACTTTTTATGACTTACATTAATTTTATAGGTTAATATGACATGTTATTGTTGATATAAGTAACTTGGTTAGAACTTATCATTCTGTTATAAATTTCATAAAAATCATGTACCAAATAGTGTCAAAATTGACATAAATTAGTTTTTAAAACAAATATTATATTATTAATTGTTATTTAATTCCTAAAAATCTAGGTTTCGGCCAAATGACTTATATAAGGATATATATATTAATAATAAACAAATTGGGGTTCTTTTGGCTTGTTATGGTAAGTTTATTAACCATATATTGTAAGAAAACAAAAAGACATGGTAAAAGTTAAATTATTTAACTTAGAGTTAAATCTAATTGATAAGGTTAAAATAATAACCTAAACTTCTATAAATCCAATTGGATGAGAGGATTTCGACCCATCCCCACTTGTCTTAGAAATAAGACCCTTTGTAACCATTATAAACCGAATTTGACCTTAATATAAAATAATATTTTGAGATTTTCCTAAGGTGCCCCTCTCCTCCCTTATAAAAGGGCACCTCCTCACTCTCCTCATCACAACAATTTGAGCATTCAAGCTCGGCCAACCCCTACCAAAATCTCTTCTAAACTTTCCTAGTATCATCCTAGAGGTCCTGGTATTCTTCAAATACCATCCAAAGTTCTTTAAGTGGAGTTTAAGTGAAGGTGCGTCAAAAAGAGGTAATATCCATTACCGATCTTTTTTCAATTTCTTTCTTCTTAAACTTATTCTTCTTTAGTTGTTTCATGATAAAGTAATAACATAAGTATTTATTATATACTGATATTTTATTATAAATATGAAACAACTCTAATTAACCTTCTATCCATCCTATGGAAAAAGGAAATCACCGCGCGTGCGTACGTACGGAATACCGTCTCCACGCCGTGGTGTAATCTATTTTCCGCCACCACATTAATTGGATGGGTATAATGGTGTAATGAGTAACTATATATTATTATTATAAAGTGATATTGATACTGAAATAGTATACATACACTTCAACAAAATTCCAGGACCATGGGAACGATATCATCGCTCGTGCGTACGTACGGACTACCGTCTCCACGACGCGATGAGATTCATTCTCCACATTAACCATTCATGAATGATTATAAAGTATATATAATGAATAATAATAAAATATATTACATTTTAAATCTACTGGATTTATGTATATATATATATTTATGTCATCTACTTACTTCCATTCAAGACAATAAGGAAAGGAAAACAACGTTCATGCGTACGTACGGACTACCATCTCCATGAACGGTGTGTTTTATTTCATTTATCTATCTATTATATATATATATATATACTGAATATATATAATATATAAATCATGTTTTATATTCTGGAATTAATTAAACCATGATATAAGTAATAATAATGTCAAGAACAACAAGTCCAAACACCTACGATAAATGAAACGATTTTACCCAAAACGCTTCTTTAACATGGAATTTACAAAAGAACGGGTAATATAAAGTCATAAGTGAACCATATATGATATCATAACAATGAATATAATTCAGTAATAAGTCAATGAAATTATTTAAATCATTATACAGGAGGTTGGGATACATACGAAGCAAATCGGACCTAAGGTAAGGGAAATATCACAATCTCATTTTTATCCGATATTGTTTATACATTGGAATTTACTGGGGTGTATTTTATCATCAACATCCATGTTTACTCAATATGTAATATTTATATCCTTATACAATATTTTATATCCAATTTTACCCTTCGGTGAGTTTTTAGTAAAAGATATGAAAGGAATCTTTTGTCGTTTTCCGTACGAGGTACTTTTTGACTTTTCCGACAAAAGTACGAGAAGAATGTTTTTTTAACTTATACGGCATGAATGGATTTTTAAAACATTATTTCCAAGAATCTTCCTTTACAAATTTTCAAGTTTATTTTTAATCAAATTCTTTTAGTTTATAATTGTATGACATGTTAAGAAAGGAAAATTATTTTTGAAGTAGAAAGGATATTTTCCTCAAGAATGGAGTTCAAGTGATTTATCAAAATTATTTTCCATCTAAGATAATATAGGGTTCTGTTTCTATCCCTATTATTAAATTGATTTGATTATGTTGTGATGGATTTATTTTTATGAATTCCTTTATCTTATATGAATTGTTTTATGATGTCATGTTTTTAAGAATCCCATTTTTATTACATGGGTTATGCAATGATGTATGATTTATGATTTTGTGGCACACATAATAATGGTATCATTATGAGATGGGTGGGACCTATATCTCCCTCCAATGAATTGGGTAAAGATTTCATATCTCATGAGATAGACATGGCTGGAACGGTAGGTTATACCGGTTCAGTGAAATAGGACTGAAACGAGGGTGACTCGGTTCAGAAATGGACTTTGTCCACTAAGATAGTCTTGGAAATGAGTCTTGAATAATAAGATATGATTCTCTATGATTATGTGTGTATGACACAAAGTTTCATGTTTTATGTTATGATTATTGGGATTTCATTTCACTACTATGATTTATCCCATGTTATGATATTATGATCTCTTTTGCAGGTTAAGATTTCCAAAATGTTATGTTCTTATGAATATGATGTGATTGATATTTATTTTTTTTACCCTTACTAAGCATTTGAGATCACCCTTTTATGTTTTCGTTTCCCCAGGATATAAAGAAAGGTTTTAGGTAAAAAAAAGGAAGATCTTTATGGGAGATGTTGAAGATCTTTCACCACGATTAGAAGATTATATTCCGAGTTTCCAAAGACACTAAACTATTACGATCCTTGTGTGTGTGTTTTTGTTATGTACTAAGTATTCCGAAAAAGTAATGTAATGTCCATGTACGTCAAGCTTCGGGTCTCTACATATAGATATTAGAGTAAAGAAAAAATTTGTGAATCCACCTCATTAACCTAGTTGGAGTCTATCATAATGGAAGCTTCAACCAACCTTTACTCTTATCAAGGTTTCAATAGGTGTTTTGAGAGAAGTATTTCATGAGGTCTCCTAATATCCTTAAATGTTCTTTGTTATTAGGTTTGTACACCTCCAATAGGGTTTCGTAGTTTCTCTTCATCCCTTGAGGGTTATTCCTCCCCATCCACCTCATCACGAGTTTCATGCTCTTATGTGTTATAGGGGTTGTTGGGGACAACATTCATTATTCTAATGGTAAGTGGTGGAGGGTGTTTATCTTAGTCTAATGAAAAAATTGAGAAATATGTCATTGATTACCAGGAAAGATGAATTTTAAAGTGTCATATTTCCTAAAACCTGTTATTTTAACATGGGGAGAAACCTATTAAAGAATCTAAAACAACACTATAAGATTTTAAGTATACACTATCTAGAATATATGGAAAATGGAAGCAGAGTCAGGGTAATTTTCCAATAGAAACACTATGAGATCAACCATTCAACACTTCTGATTTAGGACTTAATGTTTCTTAGATATTCCTAGATAGGATGATTAATAGAACTAATGGAAATTGAATATCACCCATAGGTTATTCTAGAGAATTCAATATGATTTTTAGTGAGAATATTTGGGATAGATAAATATAGGGTCACATGAATCCAAAACTAAACCAAAATATGGTTAGTGTCTAGGGATTCCCATAGGCTTTCATTATTTTCTTCATAATTACTAAATAGGTAGTCTTTTAATGAAGAATTTTTTTAGTAGGAAGCCATAAAGATAAGTGATGAAGACCACTTATTTTGTGACTCCGTAGATAGGGGTTCCATTATATGGATAACCTTTTTATATTATTTTGGTGTCTATATGAGGTTATGGATTCTTCATAAGTATTCCTATATTCGAGGAAGAGTACGTATCTTTTTAAGGGATATTATTGGGATCCAATAGCTCAATAAAACATTTATTCTCACCTAAGAGTGACTGTCAAGAACATAACATTTCTCATAATCCTAGTGTATAAGTTTTGAGAAGAGATGCTTATAGTTATATGGGAGGTTTCATGACTAGTACCCTGAAGTAAGAAAATATATCTTCTATATAAATGTATTTATGAGGTCCCTAGGGACCTTCTACACTTTATCCTTGGGAATTGAAATCCTAACCCATTCATTACCATCCCTAGGAGCTGTGATACTAGATGTTGGACCCACAATGTGTGAGTTATATTTGATGTCATGGAATTGTTTCCAAGGAATGTAAATATGTTAATAAACAAGAAGTATATTTAAAATTACATGAATGATTAGGTATCCAAGTTTTAAAATTAGAAGATTACAAGAGTCATGCCCAATCATATTAAGAGAATTAAGATTGAATAACATATCTTTGAAGAAGTGGATTGAAGATTTGAGGTTTGACTATAAGAAGTAAACCATGACCATGATATGTGTGCTTCCATGAAAAGATATTCAAGTGGACATGTATTAGAAATTGATCGACCAAATGAAATTTTGATAAATCTCTAGAATGGTCAAGTGACCACATGAAAGAATGATCGACCACATGTTGTAAGGAGAGAGACAACTCATTGTAAGTTGGGAAACCACATAATTGGTCATGAAACAATATTTTTTAGTGTGACTACATGTTATGTGGTGTGACCACGAGTTGGATTATGACCATACATAATTTGGTTGGATCATGAGTTGGAATAGTGTGACCACATGAAGGCTATTTATGATAATAAATTGAAATGGTGAGAACTTATGAAGAGTCATGTGACCTTAAATTGGAATTATGTGACCACATGAATGGGATGATTGGCTGTAAATTATAATTAGATTTTTTGAGATAAAAATAGAGTTACTATGTTTTTCCTGTAAGTTGGTGCTATTATAAACAAAAGATCTTCCATAGATGAAGTAAGATCAACAATGAGGGTCTCATAGAAGGAGGTGTGGTCATAAGGGTAGAAAGGTATGAGGATATATCATTCAGGACACACTAAAGGCGACTAAGAGTTCAAACACAGAATATAGAATATATATGGAAATACAATGAAAGGTGATATTTTAATTATTAAATATCATGTTAATTATTGTCATGATTCTTGAAGAGGATATTTTAGAAGAACTACATAAATATAATATACCATGTACCTAAAGTTGAAGAATAATGAGATGAAAAAGATATCTTGAAGCCAAACACAATTGATTATAGGTGATGTAACCTTTATTGGAAAAAAGATATAACAATATTTAATTCATGATATAGGTATTTTTTTTAAATAATAACTTGAAAATTACTCTTCATTTCAAATGAATAAGTCATGATAAAAATCCATACACATTCATATAATACTATAAATTCAATGGATTATCATGGAGAGATTATCTAGTAGATTATAATTAAGATAATAATCATTGAAATGATAGTTTGGAGTATTGGTTTAATATGGGATTTAGGAAGTTATAAATAAAAAATGAATGTATAACCTATTTCTCATGCAAAAATTGGGAGAAATACCATGATCTTGGTGCTGTGATGCAGGTTACATGAATACAACATGTTCATGCATTTATGAATGTATACCAATTAATATAAATAATATATAATGGAATGAAGAAAAAAAGTTTATGTGGTTTATATTGAAAATGATTTTCATGACTTCATTTACTAGAGAATTATGCATACTCATAAGTGTTTTAAGTGAATAAAAATTGTCATCGATTAAAGGAGTAGTTGTGAAGAATGAAGAAACATGAAAATTAAAACATGTCATTAAATTTATTAATAATTGATATTGATGTGGTTTTTATGAGAAGGATACATGGCCAATAATTATGGATTTAGTCAATGGTGAGGTCGATGATCCAATAGGATTTGAATTACCGTAATACTTGGTAATTAAAACTGAGTATTTATGATATTTAAGAAAAAAATAAATAAATAATAGAGAGAGAAAGGAAGTAATGAATCTTGTGATTATTGTTATTGTTATATATATATATATTATAGGGTATTAAAGAAAACATGATATGTTTTAGAAGATATAATACAAAAACTGGAGAAAATATTTTCTAGTGTCAAAGAACAAGAGAGATACCCAAATTATTTTTTCTTATACATCATAATGAGTCAATGACTTAAAAAGAGATCCATTTATATATTATTTTCATTGAAGAAGAAATATAGAAAAAGATATAAGAGAAGAAATTTTTTTACATTTATTTTTTATATAGTATGTTTAAGTAGAATAAGGAGAATTGGTCGTGTTGCCATGAAGTTCATAGGAGGAAGAAGGATTTGTAAAGTGAATTTTTTATAGAGAGAGAAGGGTATTTAAATTGGTGTAAGTGAATAATAATAATAATAATAAGAAATTTTTGTGCACTATTGTGCATATATTAGGAGAATAATAGAGGTTTCTTACTTTCTGACGTGAAATTAACAATAAAAGAAGAAGTAAAATAGGAACAAGGAACACTATAGTAATCAATGGAAGTCACTTTTGTTTAGGAAATTATCGGTGTTGAAAATAACTTAATGAAGTTAAAGAATGTCTATACATGAGGTATAAAGATCCATCAAGGTACTACAGTGGGACTAGGCTATCAACTATCCAGGGAATCGAGATTTTTTTCTATCCCCCCCTCTTGAGTGTAGGGTACCACACTTCAGGATGAAGATTTTTTTATGTATGATCCACTATAACATTTATCTCACCATAGTATTCTATTTGATCATCTACTATTTCCTTGTTACATTAAATAATATCCATTATTATTGAAAGGTGAACCTTTAAAATATTTTATCTACTTTATATGTGTGATAAAAAACGAATGAATGATAGGATAATGAGAGAATAATGATTTTAACATGTCTCAGAGTTTATGGGATAAAAATATTAAATTGGAATAAAATTCCGCCAACACTGATTCAATCCCCTCTCAATGTTGACTATATCCAAAGTGGTCCTCTCAAATGGTATCAAAAGGAAAGTTCACCTCTATTAGATTCTTAATTTTAAATTGTTCTTATAGCGACCAAGAATTAATATACATGGACATTACATAAATATAGATGAATATTCAACATATTACAAAAGGACATGACTGTGGAATGTAATTGTTTAGTGTATTTGTAAACATAGAACAAAATCTTATAACTTGGTGAAAGATATTCAATGTTTCCTACAATTATCTACCCCATTAGTAATTCTAATTAAAAATTTCTTCATAACCTAGGGAAAGAAAACATAAGAAAGGGGTGATCTCAAATTATTATAAAGGGTAAATAAAGTAAGTACATAATAATAACATGAAAATAAGTGTATGAGAACATGAGAATATCATTTTAAGATCACACGCTACATATTAAAGATCAAAATATTGAGACATGGCATAAAGATTGACAGTTCATAAGACATGAATCATAAGTAAATAAATAGAATAAACTATGAAATAATCACAGTGTAATAAGAAAAAAAATATGTGCAATACCCATAATAATAGAAAATATTATGTCAAGTCTACTTTTCAATACCATAATAATATGTTAGGATTGGGAAAAAACTATATAATAGCTTCAGGATTTGGCTAATAACTCGTATACCCTCTTATTTTTTAGATTAGGATAAAAATCGTGTATTTCATGTTTTCAGGCTTGGGATACAACACATGTACCATATTGTTTTCAATCATGGGATATAACCCTTTTACTCTCTTGTTTTTAGGCATGGGATAAAAATTGTGTACCCTTTTATCTCATATACCACTTATCATTACCCAATGCATTGGAGGTAGATATATATCCCCCCATCTCATAATAAAATAATTAATACATGTTCCACAAGATAATAAAATATTCATCGTATCATGATCCACAAAAAGATTGGGTTTCATGAAAATCATATAATGAACCATGAAATAAAATGTGTATCATAAATTATTCATAACAACATAACATATGGAAAGGATATTGGTTTCATAATCATTTCATCAAAGCATAACTTAGGAAAAGAAGAGGGTTTCAAAAGCATATAACCTGGGGTAGAGAAATGGGTGTCCTAAACATCATACTATTAAAACAAAAAACATTTAAGAAATAATATTAATGGTATTCTTGGATCATAGACAACATAAAGATTAAAATATAACAAAGTATGACATCTTAGATGGAGAAGGGTTTTGAAAGATCACATAGAGCATTTTTTATATTAAATTGCATTTCTTTGAAAATTAATTTTATAAAACCATTTCAAAAATAATTATCTTATAATGAACTATTTACCATTTCATGTGAACAATTTCTTGAGAAAATATACTTCTTTCATAGAGAAATTATTTTTAAAACATAAAACATTTTAAACACCATTTTCACTAAAATTAAACTTGAAAACATAAAAAAGATCTAGAAAAACATTTTCCTTGAAAACATATAAAAGAATCTTGAATTTTTTTTGAAAACATTTTCCATTGAAAAAATAATCTTAAAAACAACTTGAAAACCATTTCTCTTAAAATATATAAAGTAATCTCTAAAACATCATTAAAAACCATTTCTTTGAAAATTCATTGAAAACTTATAAAATAATATTTTAAATCATTGAAATCAATTTATTTGAGAATAGATTTTTTGAAAACATATAGTGGAATCTTTGAAAACCATAATTTTTTTAAATCCCTTTTCCTTGAAAATGAACCTTACAGAACATTTTAAAAATATTTTATTAAAACAATTTTTAAAACATGGTTATGAAAGAACACATATTTCTGACTGAAAGGATTAATAAAGTTATATTTTAATAAATACATTTTCATAATTATATTCAGTACCATAGAGTATAAAAATGGTACCATTAATTTTATATAACATGTATAACCATTGGAGGATAAAATTCATGAGATTTATTGATATATGGATCATAAGAGTTCATCTAATGAATCATAATCATAAAAAATCTAGATAAATGATGAGATTCTAGCTATAAACCGTTACCACATTGGTAACTTTGAATCATAATAAAATATAAAAAATAACATTAAATTAAGCTTAAAATTTCATTAATATAAGGATATTAATGATATATCATGTCAATAGAAGTATATACACCTCATAGAAAAATATAGGTGCATTACATGGCATGTGTCTATAAGAAAGAAAGTTGAGAAAACATTACTTTACCGATTTGGTAACTTTTGAAACATAAACCCAATGAAAGATATATCTTAAAATGGATATTTAAATACCCATAAATTAATGTATTAGAATCATAGATTACATTTAATGACTGTATACACACCACAAAAAATATATGTGTGGTGAATAAGGCATGTATCTCATGGAAAAAAATTGAGAAGAAATTTCTTTACCATAAGTATTGAATTTATTTGTACATGTTTAAACCTACTATATAATAAATATAAGATTATTATATATCTACCATAAAAACATATTATTATATCTAATACCATATATAATTTTTTATGCCTTTATATTACCAGTTCATTAACAAGTCTATCATAATGTTAAGTTTTTGGCAATATCCTTTTTATTATTGGCATATGTTTTGAATTTTTATTATTGATCCTACTACATAGATCATTATTTACCTATTTATATAATGTAAAAACTTTAATAAATATCATATATATTCATTATATATGTATTTATAATAATCTATACAAGACATAAGTATGAACTGAAATACACCATTCATAGAAATGGTTGGTCATACGTACGCGTGAACATTGTTTCCATTTTATTATCATATTAAAAGAAAGAAATTAAATTACATGTATATATATATTATAATTTTGGTGGAGTTAATTTTTCATATATATTTTATAAATTCACTAAATTCCTTATTAATACATTCCATGTATGGTGTGATTGAATCACATCGCTTTGAGGAGGTGGTAGTCCACACTCCCCCAAATGAAATTATCATACCTACACAAAATAAAAATAATTAAGGTATATTTTATATAATAATTAAATTAGAATAAAAAAATCATAAATATCAGATCAAAAATATTTTCCATAATAATACCCAACCACGATGGGTGGTAAAAGAAAAACGAAAAACATAGATTTGTGAGGTGATAGTTTTTCGTACACAAGAACGGTATGTTTTTTACAAATTTGATAGAAGTGTCTCTAAGTTTAGGCTGAAACCATAATTTAAAAATATTTCATTATAGTGAGGATAATATGTTTATTATTTATGCATGGAATATTAATAGTTTATTGGATTTAGAATGAAAATAAATCAAAGTAACATGAAGAATGATGTTACCTCTTCTTTGGGTAATTCCTTTTGGTTTGGACAAAAGGGATGCCTTGGATGGATTTTTTCCCAAAGGAAGGATTTAAGGTGGGATTAAGGGATATTTGGAAGTTAATTGGGTATATCATGGATAAAAACAAGTGGTTTGATAGGTATAAAGAATGGGGATAGGTGTTTGAATTATATAAGGGAGGTAGGGGATACACCTGACAATTTTGGAATCAAATTAGGTGTACCCATGGTTTTACCTAAAAAAGTCACCAAAAACAACCCCAAAATTGATAATATATGGTTTAGGGAAGAAATAGTTCCATAAAATGGGTTTTTGGAAAAGTGTCTAGGATACTTGGCCCTAAATTTTAAGGCTTAGTCCATTTTAGGCTTAATTTTTCTTTAACCACTGTAGTTTAATTTAAATACTTTGATTAATATTTTTGATCTAAAATTAATTCGATCGTATTATATATAAATATTATAATTATTACAACTATATAAATATTTTTTTTCAAAATTCAACTCACAAATTAGGAAAAATTATGTTTAATGCTAATCTCGCAGACATGGTGAGAAAATAGCTTTCAAAAGTGATAATGCTCAAAAGTTCATTAAAATTTTATATCTAAATTAGTTATAAAAATTATTAAAATTAAATAAATTGTATTAATATATGTTTAATTGATAAATTTTTTACTTTAAAACCAAATTAAAATATAATTTATCTATATAAATTGATTAGACAAAAAAAAGTTTTGAATTAAAATTAAATATTTTTTACACGTCGTCCAAAAATGAGGTTTTAAAAAAAACATTAAAAATTCACCCTAAGATAATTTTGAAATTATGAATTCAATAATTAACATTATTTTATAGAATTAAATTTCAAAAAGTTTCTAAAATTAATTTTATTATTTTTCACAGAAGGACATAAAAAGATGTTCTTTTAAGAAAATATTATTTTCAAACATATAAAGATTTTATTAAAAATTGTTTGCCTTATTATAAATATGATTTATCTATATAAAACATTATAAATTATATTTAAAAATTATTCATTATAATTCGTATTACAAATTTTAATGTTTATGTTATAACTATCTTGTTTATATAATTAAAATAATCAAATGTTGTTTCGTAGAAATTTAGTGTTGCATGTAATGAAAGCCAATTTGGTGTTTTATGTATTGTAGGATTATCTTGGTATATTGTATAACTAAATAAAAAAATAGTTATTTAGTATAATATAATCAATATTTTTCATTGTTTGAAATTTAAAAATGAAAAAAATATTAAATTAATTCGAAAAACTAATTCGCAAAATATCAGGGTGTTACATTCTCCCCCCCCCAATAAAATTAATTTTTCCCTTGAAATTCGTCTTTTTTATCAAATTTTTAATAATTGAAAGTTTCATTAATAGAAACCTACATCATAAAAATTAATATTAATTTTTTAAAGGTAATGTTACCCAACATAACAAATAAAAAGGTTTCCACATAAGATAAAATTTGTGGAAAGTGAAAATATGGACCTGGTGTAAAAGTGTAAATATTTATAGGGAGTGATTGAGATAATGAATCACAAAAAAGTGAATGATAAATTGAAAACTTATACAATCAAATTCAAAAATATGTGATGATTTATAAGGGCATTAGTTCAATAAAAATTAAGGTTTGAAGACAACATTTTATTTCTTGATCATTTTTCTAAAGTTGATTGATTTTCATGAAAATATATACATTCATGAATTTAGGGAAACCTTACCCTTAATTGTTCCTTGAAAAACATCCAATTCATCTCATATTTTAATAAATGAAGGTAAATTTTTCATTTTTAAAGAATTAGTAGATCATGAGGTCAATAAATAGAATGATAGGTCCTTCCATCTATCACAAGAAAAACGTTGTCATAAGTTTTCCAATATGAATAAATCCGTATATGGAAAGATAATAATTTTATCCCTAAAACCTCATACGAAGTTTAACATTAACCATTTTATAAATGTTTTACCTTATAACCATTCCATAAGATGATAATCCAAAACATTAAGGCCACTATATCAACAAAACATTGACACCACACATATTATAATGTATCTCTTGGTTATCGCATTACAAACATGTTAATACCCTCATTGTATATTCTCTAGAAACATGGTAATAATAATAATTTCCATAAATCCATTTTGAAAGCATGCATGATTACTTATTCCAAAGATTATTGGACATATTCCTTGAATCCAAGAAGTTCTAAACATCATCCATGATAACATAGACCACTTTTTCAAAACATCATTTATCTATTCCAAGGTAATATTTACCGTCCAATTCAATTCATAATATCTGACTTGTATTTTATCTAAACATCATTATCTTAACATAGTAACATTTTAAGGGTTATGTTTCCCTTAATCGTGTGTTTCCCATGAACATCACCTTTCCATTAAATCAATTTTATAGTTTATTAGTACTTTTCAATACATCCTTTTCAATTCTTAATGAAAAAATTATATTGAAAATACTTATAAATTTATTGACTCATACAAAAAATACTTGAATTCAAAAACATAAATACATCATTTATCTGACATTATTCTTAAACCATTACTTTGGATTCATCATATTATTCTTTAATACTACTTTTATAGAATATTAAATATGAATCATGTCTTAAGGTTTCTCAACCTCAATCAAATCATTCTTCATATGTTTAATGTAAACAATACTATTAGAACATACCATACCTTTTACATTTCATTAATAACCTATTTATCTCTAAAAGTATAACCAATACTCATACCTCCTTCCATATTCTCTTCATGATATTTACACTTACGATTTTTTTTTTCATAATTCCCATAATTTCCACATTAGAAACATTCAATGTCAACCATGTTCTTTCTAGTTCCGGCCATTTACTAAAACCAGAATTTATATTGTGAGAATCATTTTTCACAATGGAAAACTGCATAATCATGAAAAAAATAACTTATGGGATGTCTAAATCATTTATATTACTTCTTTAATATATGAAACCATAGGTTTATCCAAGTTTATTCATAGCCATATTTTACTTAATTCTTTCAGGATGGTTTATAAATAGTTTTTGAATTCCCAATTCATATTTGTAGGGTGTGTCAAACCAGGTGTGTAGTAAGGCCTATTTTCATGTACTAATTTACAATTGAGTTAGACCCAACACACCTTCTCAGATTTTTTACCCCAAGGTATATCTATGATAGAGACACATCCATTTGTATTATCCATGAAGAGATGTATATCGAGAAAACCAATCACTCTATCAAAATTCCAAGACATTTTCTTATACCATTCCCTATACTTAGGGTTATCATTTAACATGACTTTAGTGTTATCACTAAGTTTATATCATCCTTGTTTCCAATGGTTGACTTGAACTTTTCTTTTATACCTAATAGAGTAACATAAACTTAAAATACATGGATATTACATCAATATATATTAATATTCAGCATATTAAAAAAGTACATGCCGGAAGACAGTAATAGTTTAGTATGTTTTTAATCATAGAACAAAATTTTCTAACTTGGTGAAATATTTTTAATTTTTCCGAAAAAGATCTACACATTTATTACTTCATTGTAAAACATTAATTCATAAGTTGGAGAAGGGAAAAAAATATTAGGGTGAGATCAAATGCTCAGAAAGGTTAAATAAAGGAAGAACATAAGCATAACATGAACGTAAGGGTATGAGAACATGAGAATATCCTTTGAAGATAATAACCTGCATATCAAAGATCATAATCAGGATACATGTCATAAATATCATATATTCATAAAAAACTAATCATAATGAAATCAAGATAATAATCCATGAAAGCATAATCGAGGAATAAGGAATAGAATTTGTGTCATACACATTAGAAGAAAAAATATTATGTCAAGGATACCTACCAAGAAATTCATAACATGTTAGGATAAGTATAAATCCCATGTACCTAAATCGGGAAGGGGTTAAAAACCACATACCCCCTTATTTTTAGGTTTGGGCTATAACCTTGGTACCCTCTTGTTTTTAGACTTGGGCTATAACCCATGTACCCTCTTGTTTTTAGGCTTGTGATACAACCAATGTACCTTTTGGTTTTTAGTATTGGGCTAACTCCCATGTACCCTTTGTGCTCATATACCACTTATCATTACCCAATGCATTATAGGGACATATAGTTCCCACCAATAGCATAATAAAATCATTTATACATGTAACCCAAGATAATAAAACATTCATCATATCATGACCTATAAAAAGAGATGGGTTTCAAAAAAATCATATCACGAGCAATGAAATTTAATTGGTATAAAAAAAGTTTCATCATATCATAACCTATAGAAAATGTATAAGATTCATAATCATTATATGAAATTATAACCCATGATAAGATGATTATTTAAAAATCCTATTAGCCATGGAAGAGATACAGGTTTCATAAACATCATACTATTAAAACATAATCCATTCAAGAAAGAATATGAATTGTATTCTTGGATCATTTCTCCAATAAGTCTTAAACCACAAAAAAAGATGAAATCTTATATGGAGATGGATTTTGAAATATTACATGGAACATTTCTTAATTTATATTGCATTTATTGGGAAATCGTTTTCATAAAACCATTTCAAAAATCCCTTTCTTAAAAAGATTGAATTACCATTTCATTTACAAAATTTCTTGAGGAAAATATCATTCCATATTTAAATAATAATTTTTAAAACATAAAACCTCTTGAAAACCATTTTTACTGAAAATAAAAATGAAAACATAAAAGGAAATATAAAAAACCATTTTCCTTGAATGAATATAAAAGAGGCTTGAAAACATTTGTAAAAAAAAAATTCCTTTTAAAAATAAATTTAATTTTTTTTAAAAACCATTTGTTTGATTACTTATAAAGGAATATTGAAAACATTTATAAAATACCATTTCACTGAAAATACATTTAAAACTTATAAAAGAAACATTTAAATCATCGAAATCCTTGTCTTTAAAGATAACTTTTTTGTAAACATGTAACAGAATATTTGAAAACCATAAAACATTTTTGAAATCCTTTTATACTTTGAAATTAGCTTAAAATTACATTTTATAAACATTCTTTTGATATTTTTTGAAAACAGGTTGTTAAACGAACATAAATCTTCAACCTAAAAGATAAGTCATGTTTTATTTTCATAAATACATTTTCTTAGTAATCTTAAGTAACAAAAATTATATAAAAAGTACAATTACGTGGATATAAAATAAATAACCAGAGGATGATAAAATTCAAGAGATTTCTTGAGAGATGGATCATAATATTCACTAATGGAAAACCAATACCCATAGATCTATACCCATGGTTTAGAGAAACCATGCGTATATTGTGTCTACCCAAACATATACCTATCATTTTTAAAAAACCATGGGTATATCTCTTTAATATGGAATCCTATCTAAGGATCCCCCCACATCATTATAAGAACTACCTCTCATCTCACAAGTGACCTAAGAAATCCACCATCCTCTCCTTAGGATACAATCAACATCCCTCCCTACCCTCTTCAAGAGACCTTCAATATCCCTCCCTCCCCTCCTCAGGCAACCTTCTCTGCCCACTCCCATACACTAATTTTTCACTCACCCGAGTGAGAAGCGACCTCCCATATCCTCTGACGATCTCCTCCATTTCAATCATTTTTTATTTTATGGGTAATGATTTATTGTATTGTTTATATTACATTTCTCTTCATTCAGTTTTATTCAATCCCATTTAGTTTAGATTAGTTTAGTTAGGTCTGGTTCACCACTATTCTAGGATTTTTTTTTGGTTTAATTCAATTGAAATAATTTTTATTCAATTAAATTTGTTAAGGATCAATTTATTATTTTTGTTTCATTATTTTTAATTTATTATGTTATAGGTAATTATATTTTAATTAATGTTTTTAACTTATTATTTATCTATCTTATTTTAAACTACTTTCGTTAGATTTATATTTATTTTTCTTAATATAATTGCTTTTTTTAATTTGGATTATTTTTGTTTGGTTTGAATTTTCTTGGATTAGCTTAATTTTATTTAGATCAGTCTAGACCCACCTGTTGACATCATTATATTTAAATTTATTTTGTTTTGTTCTATTTTATTTTTATACATTTTCCTCAAACTATTCTCGTTTAATTTAGATCAAATCTATTCATTTCAATATAGTTTGTTTCAATTTGGTCCAGTTTGGTTTGATAAAAGTCAGTTTGATTTAGTACTGGTTAGTTTAGGTATAATAGATCCATACTTATTCAACATAGTTTCTTTATATTCCATTAAATTTTACTCAATTTCATTTGTCTTTTCCATGTATGAATCAAATCAATTAAATTTTGTTTTTTAGTTATACCTGTTTCAATTTGACTTATTAATATCTATTTTGTTTTTTATTAGCATAGAATGTTTTATTATATTTTATAAGTTTTAGTTTGGTTTTATAATAATCATTTCAAGATATTTTTGTACAATTAGGGTTATTTTTGTTATGTTTTATTTTGTTCAGATCTATTTTTCATGGTTATGTTTAATCTGAATAAGTTTATATATATTTAGTTCAATTATATTTAGTTCAATTTTGGATAACTCAGTAAAATTATATATATATTGGTTTTTTTGGTTATTTTTTTGTTTACATGTATTCATTGTGACATGATTTAGTTAATTTTGGTTTCATTATCCATATTTTAATATTATTTAAATTTATTCATTTTTATTGAGGTCACATTGATTCGATTCATTTCACAAATATTATTTCAAATCAACTCAATTATTCTATGTAAATTCCTATATGGATAAAACAAATTCGACTATTCAATTTGATATTAATGTATTTTTAATAATTTTACGCTATTATATTCATATTTTTTGGTTTTATTTATATTATATTGATAGGGATCTATTTATTATTTCTTGGTTTAGTTCCATTACACTACATTGCATTTTATTTTCATTGGTTAAACTTCTTAAGGATTGATATATTCTTCTTAAGTTTATTTTACAAAATTTTAAAAGTATATGTTAATTTTAGAACATGTTAGTAAAATTTAGTTTTTTTCTCACTGTAGATAATCAAATAACATAATAGTGTCATAAATCAAGTACATGAAAATTTATTTCCTTTTTAAATGAAACAACCCATTTTTTAAGTATATTGATTCGATTTTTATTTTATGGATAATTTTTTTAAATCCATCATGTATAGGATAAAAGGTGTTTTATACAGGTTTAAGGTTACATATACAATACCCTTCTCAAATCCAAAATACTAAATATTATTATGATGACTTTGATTGGAAATTCCTTTCAACTATGTTTATTCATAACAATGTTTAAGAATCATAAACATAGTATTTACTAAATCCATGGTATTTTAATAGTTTATTTAAAAAAAAAATGACATTCTCCGGGTCTTAATCCCCACACAATTTTCAAGTATTGTATATTTTTTGAAATTAAATAATTAAGAAATATGATATTTACATAACAAGACTCCGAATGATGCTAAAAAAATAATTAAAAGAAATAATTTCATATTTTAGAATATATTATATTTTTTATCATAAGATGAACTATATCAAATCATGATATATGATTAACATGATATAGATTAAAATTACTATTCTAAATCATTTCTTTGAAAAAATATTATAATCTAAAAAATTCTCTTTATAAGTGATAATTTGTCTCTCAATGAATTATATAAGTCTATATACCCTAGAAAATAATCTTATGAAATTCATATAGGTCCCTCAATCGAGGGTTAAAATATTCTAAATAATATTTTCAAAAATAAGCATTAATCTCACCAATAACTTTTATTAATTATCCCAAAAATTATTTTTTATTATTTAATCATTATTTTGAAAGAAACATATATATCCTCAAGAAAATACATAAATTTAATTGATAAATATGATTACCCAGTTTTAAACTTATGAATCTAGTTCTAAAAATACATATTTTTCGTTACTTATAGTACATATTATTTATCTTATTTTTTTCTAGCTACTAGTATGATTTCATGACTTCCATATTAAAATTTTTTGTAATGAATTTTTTAATTATGTTTTCAATTATTTATTGGAACATAACTTTTTTCCACCACAATAGAATGAATATAAGCTGGATGTATCATGCTGAGCAGATTTCAATCGAGTCTTACAATATTTTTTATTTATTTTTTATTTTGCATCTAACAATGCTTCATATGGTGGTTCTATACAGTTTCAATGCTATACATGTGTTATAAGACCATGGTTAAGCTGAGAATAATTTATCTACCATATAAAATAAATCTATTTTAAAAAAAACTTTTATGTTTAGTATCACCATGGAGAGACTAAACAATATTATACTATTCATGAATAAAAAGAAATAATTAGATTGAAGAATTTGATATTTGATAGGTTTCTATTTGTACATCATCACAAGAGAGATCGTATAGGAGTTAAATAATGCGATGATATCAATACACACTATGAACATACTAAAGCTTATGATGTTCAGAGAGTGAAGAATTTAATGGATGATTCCAGAACTACAATATATTAGGAATGTACTAAAATGACCATGTTTGAATTTTTAGTGCGTCTATATCATGGAAAAACTATGTAAGGAGCTTTTAATACATCCATTATTTATATACTTACCCTTTTTAAATAATTTCTTCCTTATGGTATAGATATCACCTGAAATAATTATAAGGGATGAAATTTAATTAAGCATCTTGGATTTTATACTAATAATGATCATGTGTGTCCGTAAGATTACAGTTTATTTTGGTAGGAAACAGATGAACTTAATGATTGTAAAGAATGTGGTACATCTATATGGAAGGAAAATGTATATGAAACACTCTCTCATGTTTCATATAATGTCATGTGGCACATTCCATTGATTTCTAGGCTTCAAAATCTATTCATGGCTGAAGAAATTTTAGCCAATATGTGTCTGCATGATGATGAGAGAATTAAAGGTAACGATGATTTGGTTCATCCTAAAAATGGATAAGCATGGTAAGAATTTTCTGAAAACCATAAGGTTTTTTTAGTTGTGGTGCGTAATTTTAGGTTGGTTCTATCTTGTGATGGTTTTAATCCATTTGGTCAGATGGTTACTACTCACATCATTTGGTCAGTTTTTATTCACATTTATAATTTTCCTTCGTGGATGTGTAAGAAAAAAATTTCACTTTCAAGTATACTAATATCTTGACCTTTTTATCCTAGAAATGATATAGAAATATAGTTTAAATAATTAATAACTGAGTTAAAACATCTTTGGTATATAGGTGTGTAACATTCGATGATTCTTAAAAAAATATATTTTAGATGCATGATACCCTTAAATGGACTACAAATGATTTTACTTCTTATAAAATGATGACTTGCTAGAGAATGAAGGGAAACTATGTTGTCCTATTTTTATGAAGAATATAGGATTGATAAGTCTTTAATATCATCGTAGTTTTAGTTTCATGGGTCATTAACGATTCTTAAAAATGGATTATCAATACAACAATACTCATAGGAGAGTTGATAATACTGTTGACCCTGAATAACCTCCTCAACATATGTCTGTATGTGATGTTCTAAATGATTTAAAATATTTTAGTTATATATTAGGTAAAGGTCAGTTCAAATATAAAAATATGAAGATTGTTGAAATTGAATCCATTTACAATTGGAAAAAAGAGAAGTATATTTTTTTAGTTTATATATCAGTATACCAATTTGTTACATCATTGTTTAGATTAAATGCACATTGAGAAAAATATTTGTGAAATGTTTCTTTCAATAGTTAACTTTTGTTTTTATTCAGGGTTGGATCAAGGAAGGGTTTTTGTCTTCTTCCATGTCCAATACAAGGTCACAATGGGTGACCCCAGGAATGCTCATGGCTGGGAAATTCACTCACATGATCCCACATTTTCGATGTTTTCCCCTTTTGGGTTCTATTTTTTTCTGGGGTCTGGTTCTGCCAATTGATGATTCTCCTCTACTATTTTGGACATACCCTTTTCTCATTCCCCCACTATGGGCTGATTTGGAGGTATATTTGGAAAATTGGGATGCTGTTGGTGGATCTGATTATGGCGTTTCTTGTCTTGGAGGCTCTTGGGTGTGATTTTATGGTGGCTGGTTCCATTTGTGGGGTATCTGTCTATTTTTTCTCATTTGGTTCTCACTTATCCTCAAAGTGATGATCATGTGTGTTTTCATGGTGTTTTGGGTGGGTTTGGTCTTGGAAAGGGTTCTTTGTTCAGCTCGTGAATGTATCCTTGTAATGGTATGTTGGTTATCACATAGCCTCAATGTGATTTGTAATGGTGGGTTATCACTTTACCTAAAAGTGTTTTTTTAAAAATAATGAAGGAATTTTTATTTAGTCAAGGGGAAGACCAAATATGAATTCTGATCACATCAAGACTTGTTGGATTGGAGTATTAAACCAGAACTACATCCTGTGTGTATCGGTGAAAACAAATGGGATATTCATTATGCTTCTTATGTGATGAAACCATTAGAGAAAGATCAATTTCTGGTATTATTGGTGAATATCAAGGTTCCTGATTGATATTCCAATAACATATCTATATGATTCAACACAAGGTATTTGAAACTAAAATCCCAAAAAACTCATGATTATCAAATCCTTCTCCATGAATTGATTCCAATAGAAATTCAGAATTATCTATCCAATAATATAAGGGTAATGGTGATTTCATTGTGCAATTTTTTTAAAAAACTTTGTGTAAAACTATTATCCAAGTCACTCTTGATAAAAATAGAGAAATATGCACCATCAATTTTTCATGAGTTGTAAAACAAATTCCTCCATCATTTTTCACCTGCACGATGAATTTAACATTTCATCTTCCAATTGGAACAATTATTGGTGGACCGGTTTCTTTTTGGTGGATGTACCATATAGAAAGAAATATATTCACAATGAAATCTTATATCCAAAAGAATAATTATCTTGAAGGTTTCACTATAAGAGGTTATCTGGATCAAGAATGTATGGATTTTTTATTCAATGTAGTTTTATTTTGCCAAAAAATATAGAACCAACCAATGATAAATGAAGATGAGTAGTATGGGGAAATTGATCCCTTGTTTCCGTCTCTTCCCATAATATGTGGAATTTCATGGTCATATACATTGGAAACATTGAGCCTTGCAGAGTGGGATGCGGAACATCACATAGTCTTGTTTAACTATTAATTATTCGATTACTATATCAAGTAATTTGAATATTTATATGTTATCTCATACTATTTAATTTCACATATATCTTATAATTTTAATATTATTTTATATAGGGAATATAAACAAATTATAAGCATAGTTCATCGATCATTTCCTTTGAGAAAGAGAGAGGCTTTGAATAGCCAAGAGTTTCCTTCTTGGTTGAAATCTAAGACATTACCATTAAATTAGTCAACCTAAAATAAATATATCCATTTTATTGTATTATTCATTTATATATTTTAGTTTTTTAGTTTACCTATTGACTATGTCTCACAAGAACTAAGTGCATTACCTTTTGGTCTCAATTATTTGGTTCTTGAATAAATGTTTTTAATAATCAATGGGCATAAAATTGTTACAATTGATTGAGAAATGAAAATGAGAACACAACATGATGGCATTATGTTATCAGCTACAAAATATTGTTATGCCAGTGCATCAGATAGTCAGCCCAATATGAATATGTGTATTATTATGGATTTGTTGAGTAAATATTGTTATTGGATTACTACTCTAAATGTTGAGTCATTATGATTAAATGTAAATTTTTTGATTCGATGATGTGACATGCTAAATGTATTGATGATTTCGGATTAAGAGTTATTGACATGAGTCCATTAGTGCATACCGATAAACCATAAATCTTGGCATTAATGAAAAAAAGCGTTTTATGTGAATGATCATATGAGACCTGATTATGATGTCATTAATGAAGTAATACTAAGACATATTTTTCATGATTCTCTAGAAAAAAGTTCCACTATTTATGCCCCCATTAGAGTTGACCATAATATTTCAATTGATGACTCAAATTGTCCCATTGTGAGAGTTGATGTTGAACCTGAAGTAGTGGTGTGTAATATATAGAATCAAACATATATGTTAAAAGTTCATTACGTTTACCTTGAAATGAGTATATAATGTTGGTATTACTGTAATAACATTAATTTAGTTCTATTTTTTTAAGGATATGTTTGTTTTTAATATTTTTTGGTTTCATTTCATTTAATTATAATTATTTTAATTCATAAAAGTGGGTTTAAAATGGGTATTTAAAAATGTATAACTTGGTTTTAAATTATTTTTATTGAATTATTTTATGACATTTTTATGTTTCTTTGAATTCTAAGATGTATGCATTATTTTTAAAAACAATTTATGAAAAATGTACATTTCATTCTTATGAATATTATGATAAATACATTAGAAATATGAAGGAAGCAATTATTTGATCATGATCGACAGATGCACAAGCGTGGGTTTCCTCCTTCACTTCCTTCAATAAGTACAATGATTGTAATATTTTTCTTCTACATTTCATATAATGTCATGTTCATATTATTTATCAAAATTTTTTATGGAAATTCCATTCCACCCGAGTTAACACCTCCTCATTCTAAAAGAATGGGTCCGAGCGAGGACACTCCTTGACCTTGAAGGAGAAAACTTCGTACATGTTCCCACCCCAACCCACCACTAGAAACCCTATCAACCACACCTTTCCATCTTATGCTTGATACTCTAGGGATGTTCCCATCCATGCCTCTATAATCCTCTCCTTTATCCGCTCATTACCATACTATTTTTATACTGCTTATAGGGATATTCCCAATCATGCCTTCATCATCTTCTCATTTAGAATATTCTTACCATACCATTTCTACAACGCCACCACAGTTGTTCCCACCATTAACATATCTATATTCTTTGATGTATCCCCAATACCACTACCCATATTCTTCCATATATATTCTACTTCCATTTCCTACCACCCATCTAGTATTTAATGAGTCCGTTCCTTCAGCTTTGACTCTAGTGCATGAAGACCACCCAAAGAATGAATTTGAATAACGTCATACCTTATTATCTATTGATAATTTTGTAACATTTTTTTTATTATAACTGTGTCAAATTATATAAATTCAATTATATTCTTTTATATAATAACTTAATTATTATTCCCCCTCTTATCTTATTCAGTGGGATATTTTGGTAGGTGACATGGATGAACTCCCACACAAGAAGCTTGGAATCACCAATCATAGATAATGGTGGATTATAATGAAAGAGATTAGATTGCAGCTAAAAATTATAAGCAATGTAGAAGTTTCATGTAAACTTTATCCAAGTACAACAATATCATTCTAGTGTAACCGATATAATGGAGAAATATCAGTAATGAAATCAAGGAAAAAGCATGGTGATAGAATTGGGTAAGAAAACTTTATAAATTTATATCTATATTATTATTGTATTTATATGAATTAACAAGTTCATTATAGATTCGGTTTAAATTTCCTAACAGTGAAGCTACTATGGTTGGAAGGTTTATGGATCTTGGAGAGTAATGAAGATCATACATACATGAGTTATATGTTGGTTGGAGGAGCAGATTTGGTACTAATTTAGAGGGTGTACCCATATTCCATGACTTTTCAAAAACACAGTATCAAAAAATTATCACATTTAAGGATTGATGAGTTTAAGATATTCCTAATCATTAATGATTTTCATATAAAATTTAATTCTTATTACATGTATTTATTTTTTAATAAGTCTCAGGAAAAACAAAAGGAAAAAAGATTAAATGACGTATCTATACACATAGGGTCAAACTACGATGCCCAAGCATGAGAAGTGATATGTACTTTAATCTGAATTAAAATAATATATTGATTTATGTTTTTACATTGTTATATTTTCATGATGAATTTTAACTTTTATTGTCATAAGTTTATTTAATATAAGGACAAAAATATCCCTTTCAAATGGCCAAATTTCATATAGGCCAATTGAATATTAGGCATAATGGGAAATTGTCCTCAAGGCCTGTTGGCCAACTGTCCTCTTGGCCTAGTGCCCAATTAGCCTCTCGACCTAATGGCCAATTAAACTATAGGCCCAATGGCCATTAGGCATATAGGCCAATTGGCTATATAATGAGTAATATGTAGTTCATATTATGGAATGTATATAAATAATTTATATTCAATATTAATGATTATAATGAGCAGATAAAATTATAATGTGTTTATGAATAGATTTTATATATGAATTTTTCATCAATGATTCTCTATTGTTTAAATTTATGAATTTTTCATTCATTTAAAAGTTATTCTCTTTTATTATTATTCAATATTATAAAATTATTTTATTTTGAATCTATGTAAAATAATCTATGTCATTTTCATCAAGCTATATTGGGCATCGAAGGTCATGTACCTCAAGGAAAATTAATTTTCTCTAGTAGGAAGGAAAAATATGGGAGTGTAGTAAATTCAAAAACACAAGAAAAGTTTTAATGTTTTCTATTTTTATTTCAAATACTTATATGAAATTAATAAATAAATATCTTTTTTATATATTAAACAGTCTTCCTTGGAGGCATTCAATGATAAATAAAATGATAACATTGGGACAAATAATAATTTGAGTAAAGTATTAGGGGAGGATCACCAGGGGAGAGTCTAATGTACACCTGAGAAAAAAAATTCCCCCTCTAGGTAATGGTCCTCATTAGGCTCCTCTCAATCCTATCAGACCCCCAAGATGCAAAGAACTCATGTAGAAGTAACTAAGGAAAAAAAATAGCTTTATTGAAGCATGAAAGAAGTAAATAGGAGTGTGAAAAAAGTAGGTTGATCATGAAACAATTTCTGAAAGCTATATAAGTTATACATCAATCAATTCCATCACAAGATTCTAATACTATTTATTCATATATGGAATCTGTGCTCTCTTTAAATGATGCCCCAAGTGATTCCATTAAGGTTTATAGTGGTGATAGAGAAAATGGTGATGGTGATGATGTTATTGATCACGTTGATGCTCAAGATTATGCAGTTGCTACTCCAGATGATTTTTTTTGGTGATGAGAAAGTTTCTAATGGGGATGATGATATCATTAATAGTGGGGATGGCGAGGATACTAGATATGAGGGGGATATTTATCCCTTCGATTTTTGACTTATTAGGAAGGAGACTTGTGTTAGTTCTTTAATTAATTGAATTAATTGGTCGTAATGATGTATATTTATGTTTTAGTATTGTATATACTTTGAAAATTGTTACAATTAGTTTGTTTAATTCTTAATAAAAAATATTTTATCTGCATTGAATGTATACTCTGTGTTTTGTTTGATTTACAGGTTCATGAGCTGGAGGAAGAGGTGGTGCTGCTACCGCTTCCAAATGTAGACAATTATCTATACCCACAGTATGAATAACCAAGGGTATATGTTATTTTATGGGATAATATGTACCTATTGTTTAAAGAACCATGGGTATAGATATCTACCAATGTTTTTATTTAAACATTGGGTATCATAGAATCCCTTAGACCTATACCCATGATTCGTACCAAAAATGTCTGTATAGGTCTATACCCATACCTCCATTAGCCATGGTTTTGAAAACTATGGGTATATCCTATACCCCATGATTTAGGGCCTATACCCAAAAATTAAAACCATTGGTATAGGTTTTATTCCCATAGTGATTTCATCAATGAAAGCATAATCATAATCAATATCTGTAATAGATGAGATTTTAGCTATAAATCGTTACAACTTTGGTAAATTTGAATCATAATAAAATGAAAATAATATCATTACGTGAAGATTAAAATATAATGAAAATAAGGATATTCATTATATAACATTTAAATATCAATATATAAACCTCATAGAAAATATATGTGAATAACATGGAACGTGTCTCAAAGACAGAAACTTTTGACAAAATTACCTTAATGATTTGGTAAATTTTGAAACATAAACCCCATGAAATAAATATCATCAAATGGATATGGAAATACCCATTACATTAATTATAAGAATAATATAATACATCCATGGGATATATACAGACCAAACAAAAGATATGAGTGGTGAATATGGCATCTTTCTCAGGGAAATAAAAAATGATATTAAATTCCCTTACCTTACGTATTGAATTTATTTGTACATATTAAAACCTCATGTATAATAAATATAATCTTATTATAAATCTAATAATTAACCATATTATTATATCCAATCCTATATATGTTTAGTTTGTGACTTTATATTACATATTTATTAACAACTCCATGTTGATGTTACATTTCGTGTAATATCCACTTTATTTTTCATATCTATTTTAACTTGTTATTATTAATCTTCATATATAGATCATGATTTACTTATTTAAAGAATGTAAAACATTGGATAAATATCATATCTATTTAGTACATCTGTATTTATAATAATCTATATAAGATAGAATTATGAAATGGAATACACTGTTCATGGAGACGGTAGGTCATACGTACCCATGAATGTTATTTCTGTTTTATATTCATATTGAAAGAAGGAAAGTAAATTACATATATGTATATCTATATATTATAATTTTACTATAATTAATATTCTATATATATCATTTACATTCACTAAATTAATTCTTAATACATTCCTTGTAATGTGTGAATGAGACACATCTCTTTGAGGAGATGGTAGTCCACACTTCCCCAAAAAATTATCATACTTACAAAAAATGGAAAGCATAAAGTTATGTGTTATATAAAAATTTCAAAAGAATAAATTCATAAAAATATAAAAAATATCATAGAAAAATTGATTTTACATCACAAATCCCAACCATGGGAGCTGGTAAAGATAAACGAACAAAATCATTTCTTAAGGTGGTAGTTTGTCGTACATAAGAATGGTAAGTTCATTGCACATTTGATGGAAGTGTGTACAAGTTTAAGATGAAACCATAATATCAAAACATCTCAGCATATTTATGATACTAAGGTTATTATTTAATAATTTAATAATAATATTTTAGTGGGTGGTGAATTAAAATAAAACAAAGGGGCTTATGGAATGATGTTACTTCTTCTTTGGGTAACTCCTTTTGGTTCACACCCAAGGGATTCCTTGGATGGATTTATAACCAAAGATAATATTCAAGGAGGAAGGCAGGGATGTTGTGAAGTGAATTGGTAATATATTTTCAGAACCCAAGTGGTTTTAGAGGTGTGAATAAGGGGGATCGGTGGTGGCCTATTATAAGGGGGGAGGGGACACACTTGGCATTTTTGAAAACAAGTTAGGTGTATCTATGTTTTTACCTAAAAATAGTCACCAAAAACCAACCAAAATAAATAAAATAATGTTTATGGATAAAATATGACCATAAAATGGTCATTGGAAAAGTATATAAGTCACTTTTTCTCTTATGTTTATGTTTTAGTCCCTTGATAAGATTAATTTTACCTTAATCATTGTAATTAATTTTGATCACTTTCACTAATAATTTTGGTCAAAAATTTAATTTATATTATTAGAATATAAATATTATACCGATTAAAACTATTTCTATCCATTATTTTGAAATTTAATTCATATAATTTGAAAAATTATTTTTAATGATAATCTTGAAGACATGGTGAGAAAGAGGGGTTTTAAAGTGAGAATGTTAAAAATTTCATTAACATTTTATATCTAAATTCAATATAAAAATGATTATAATGATGTAAATAATATTAATGGATTTATAATTTCTATATTTTAAATTTAAATCCAAATTAAAAAATAATTTAACAATATAAATTAATTATATGTAAAAGTATCTTTGAATTAAAATTTAGGATTTTTTTACTATTCATCAAAAAATGACGTTTCTCAGAAAATCAGAAAAAATTCACCCTAAGAAAATTTTGAATTTATAAATTCAAAAATGAAATTTATTTCATCAAATTAATTATCTAAAAGTGTAAAAAATATTTTTAGTGGTGTTCCCATAAATAAATAAAATGTAGTTCTTTTATGAAAGTAGTTTTTTCAAACATATAAAGACTTTAATAAAAATAGTATTTCTTATTTTCAATATGATATATATATATATATATAACCATTATAGATTATATTTTAAAATTATTTATTTCTATTCATATTACTTAGTTTAATGACTATGATATAACAAGCATGTTTAACTAACTAAAATTATAAATTGTTGTTTTATAGAAAATCAGTGTTGCGTGTAACGAAAACCAAGTCAGTGTTGTGTGTAGTGAATGATTGATAGGGTATAGTGTATAACATAAGTTACACTTAGTTATTTCATGTAAAAAAATCTAAATTCAGTTTTCTGTGGAATGAAAAAATATCAAAAAGATAAATTAATTATAAAAATAATACTTCAGAAAATATTGGGGGTGTTACAGTTCTCTTTTAATATTTGAAGTTTGTTCCCTAAAATTATAATGAAGTGCAGTTTTATAGAATTTATTTCTATGTCATATTATTACTTTGTTTCTTAAAATACATTGATGAATAAGAAAAATAAATAGGATAAGTTGATGAGGAATATATCCCTCTGATCAAAAGAGGAAAAAGTTTCATGTTCTCCAAATAAAGAAGACATATATATCTTTGAAGGAGAATATTATATTGGTTAAAATACAAAAAAGGACATGGATAACATTTATATATTAAGGGATCAAGGGATATACGATAACCTATATTATGTGATGAATTTTGGTTAAAATAACCATGGGAATAAAAATAAATAGGGTTTTTATCATATGTCGATATATTTATTTATTGAAGCGTTAAAGGATATAATGCATGGATTACCAAAAGAATTATTTTTTTTAATTTATGGGATGTTTGAAATTTAGCTGGAATAAATCATCTATCTTGAAGGTCATACATACAATATTGAGAATTTTCTGATGTAAATATCATTTTAATTTATAAATATCTCTATGTTGGTTGGAGCCTTTAAATAAGTATAATTAGAAATTCAAGATAAATGCTCTATGTTTCAATATAAGTGGATCAATAAAATTAATGTGAAGGAAGAGTCTATTTATGAATTTGAGAATAAGAACCATTCATTGGAATAAATTTTATTTAAACATCTTTGATGTTAAGGATTTGAAAATGGAAGTGAAATGTAAGATGTTTGAGGAACGTGAGCCATTATGAAAAGATAATGTTAAAATGCATGAAGAGGAATATAAAAGACTAAGGAAGGACTATGAGGATAGTGTGTTATTGATTTACTATCAAAATAATTATCTCAATATGAAATTTCTAGAATTAGAAATTAAATTGGTTAATTTGTAAATGAAACATATTTAGTCTACATGGTTGAATATGTATCAAGATGTTATCATAGAACTCTATTATATGATCAAAATAACATGGAAATACTTGTTGATCTTTACCAAGTTATTGTGATGATAAAGGTACAATACTTACCTATTTTTAATAATTAATATAAATATATTTTCATGATCAATGTAGAAGTAAAACAAATATCCATATGTATTCATGATGAAAAATTATGATAAGATTACCACCATGTCCATGCTGTATGAAAGAATAATTTTAGAATATGGTTCATTAAGAATAACCCAATAAGTGTTATAGAAGACCCAAAAATAACATGCCCATTTTGATGGAAATTATGGATAACATGTAGTAGATGTAATTAGATCAATGCTTTTTGTTTAATGTTGGTGGTCTAACTAGTTTGGGTATTATTCACAGGTTTATGGTATAATATATTCATCTCTAAATCAGAAAATATTCCCATGTCTATTGGGAGAAAAAAAGAAATTTCAAAAGATGATGAGGAACTTGTCTACATCAAATAGATTTTATATGCTTGAATATATCCATGATAATAATAATAAGAGTGGTCATATAAAAATTTGATTATTATATAATAATGTATCAAAATTTTAGGACATAATAATTCCAAAAATATTGGTGAATAAAGAAGATACAACATTGGGAAGAAAGATAAATAATGTTGCAAAAAAATAATTCTCCCAAGAAGATATCAATAATGAAAAGTGAGAGATATTTGGATAATAAAAATAGGAAATATTAGATTCCAAACTATTATAATAAGTGTCAAAGAAATACATCATCTAATATAACCGATGAGAATAAAAGAACATTGAAAAATCCTTTTGGGGACTTCAAGAAGTCTTTTAATTAACCCAATGATATATTAGTAATTAAACCAGAAGATATGGGGAAGGAAAGAAAGATATAAGAGGACTAAGAAAAATCTAGTTCCAAAAGAGAAGTGGAAATTCCACATGAAGAATTAAAATATCATGGGAGGTTTTCAATAAATTGAAATACATATAATAATAAAGTAATATGGGTGAGTATCAACATGGATAGACAAACTCCTAGATATTGTTTTAAAATAACTCTCATACAAGTATATTTATTTAATAAGATTAAAGTTTCACCAGGTGATTCAAGTTCCTTATAGGATCCTCAGAAGTAAAAATTTACACAAAAGTAAATTGAATATGTGATAATATCTATTCCACCTCAATTGGAATTGAAGTTTAGATGTGTGAGCATACATAATGGGCGAAATTGACAAATATTTTTGAAAAACAAACATCTTAGCTCTACAGTTCAAATTGAAAATAAAGGAAGATCCACATTATTCCTTTAACATTTATATTTTTTAATTTTTCTTATAATTAAAGTATTTATAGGAGAAGTATGATCTTAAGGGGATAACACGAGGTAGTATATGTGTTGTCATCTTTGGAAAACATTATTTAAATAAATTTACCATTCTAGAATGATTTCTAAATATTTATACAAAAACATTTAATGAGAGAACCATCCTTGATAAATCTGAAGTGAATTTTGTCAATACATGATATAAAATTAAATAATATACCATCTTTTTTTGATCTTACATTTGGAATTCTAGAGGAATATATTGAATAATATCATCGTAAATAAAGTTGTGTAAGTCATAAAATCTGTACATCCACAAGTTGAAGATCAATTCTAGTGTATTCTTTATATTATGATCCTTAATCATATCTATTGAAGAGATTAATCATTATTAATTTCTTAATGAATGTATCCTTGAGGGAGATACATGTGGAGAATATTAAATAAGCTTCCAAAATCATTATCTCATTAAAATACGATTATTTTGGAAAGTGGTTAAAGTTCATTTTATTGAAGAGTTATGATTTCATTATCTATCATCCATGACTAATAAAAAATTAATTATAACTTTAAGGGTGATAAATTTAATTAATCAATGACATAATAAAATTGAAAGGATTATGAAGTTCAATTTCTATTATAATATAATATTTGCACTTGAAGTTTTTAATCTTGTTTGTTGAAGTGAGTGAAAGAGTTTTAGGTTGATTTATTCTATAACTAATTTGTATCAAAATTGGTATCTTAAGCCAAGAATAAAGTTAATTATCCCATAAAGAAAATAATTTGGGTTATCATTTAATTTGTTATCATTCTATTTTATAAGGGATATCTTTTTTTCAGATAAAAACCACTTGTTTTCTACACTGATCATGGATCAAGTAGGCATAGAGTGGAATGGTTGATGGAACTTTCCTAAGTATGAATTTATACCACATTTCCCATGTAATTTGTTTTTATTTTCAAAAAGTGGGGGAGAAAGTGAGATGAATGTTTTATAAGAAACTAGGAGATAATGCATACCACACATTGAAAAATCATTTAGAATGTATTTCCGACAAATACAAAGGGGAGATTTCTGAGCCCACTTCGTGTGAGTTGCATTTTCTATGAAGGAATGATTTCCAAGGCATGCCAATAAATTGATGAAGAAGTAGTAGAATGGATGTTACTTGAATTATGAGGAATCTATAACTAAAAAGAAGAATATTCCAAAAGTTGTTCCCAATCATATTAAGATAATTAAGGGTTAATGAAACATCTTAGAAGATGTGGTTTGGAGATTTGAGGTGTCCCCGTGAGAAGTGAATTGTGAGTGTGAGATGTGTGCTTCAATGAAAAGAAGGCGTAGCAACCATAAATTGTAAATGGCTTGAATTTATGAAGGTTTAGGGGACCTCATTAAGGGTATACAAACAACATGAAATAATCTTGACCACACATTGTAGGTTGTGGAACAACATGTTGTAAGACGAGTGATAGTATGAGGGTTTTATTACATTGTATTGTTGTGTGACCATATTTTATTTGATGGGACCCTGAATTGGAGTGTGACTATATATTTTGTGGTGAGGACACGTTTTCGAGGAGTAAAATGTCATTAATGAGCAGTGTAGATGTATTTTGGAATAATTGGATCATGTAATGAGTCATGCGCCTACATGTTTGAATTGTGTGACCTCATAGAGGGGTTAATCGAGAAGATGTTATAACAATATTCCATATTAATTTAATTGAGCTACCGTGAGTCACATGGTATTTTTTTCTACCATTAATTGTATATATTCAATTTTTGAATCAAGAGCGACCATGAGGGTAGCACAGAAGGAGTTGTGACTGTAAGTGTCACACATTAAGAGGAGATACTATGAGGTTTACATAGAATGTGTCATAGAGATTGATTTATGAAAAGGAAAATATCTCTATAAATTAAATGTAATTTGATCTAATAATGTTTAAATATCCTGATAATGACTATCATGATTCTTGCAAAGGAGATTTTAGATTAAATACATATGGGTAATATACCATATGTCTAAAGGAGAAGCAGAATGAGATAGAGAATAGATCATAAATTCATAATAAGTTTATTCCAGGGGATGTGTTATTTATTGGAAAATAAATATCATGATAATTAATTAATGATTCATGTAGTCTTATTAAAGGCATAACTTTTAAATTATTTTATGATGTAAATGAAGAAACATCAATTTTCATGCATAAACATTCATATGCAACTATAAATGCATGGGATTGTCATGGAAAATTATCTAAGCGATTCCATGTAAGATTTAATTCATTGAAATGATAATTTTAAGGATTTGTTTTATTTCTTGATTTAGGAAGTCTTGAATATCGAAGGAATGTATGGTCTATTCCTCACGCATGAGTCAGGATAAGTATCATAATACTGGTGTAGAGATAGAGGTACCACAACTAAAACATGGTCTTGTATTCATTCGTGAATAAAAAATAATATGAATTAAATTTCTAAGAATGAATAATGAAGAAAGTGCGAGGTTTGGGGTGAAAATGAAAATTAATCTCCAACTGTATTTACTAGAGAATAATGCATACTTTTACATGGCTTAAATATACACAAATTATGTTGGATTGAAGGGGTAGTTATTAAGTATTAAGAACCATGATAGTTACTTCATGTTCTTGATGTTATGGATAATTAAAATTGTTGTGTTTTTATGAGAAAAAGAAATGTCTAGGAATTGTGGATCTCATTGATAGAAGAGGTCAATGGTCGAGGATTATTTGCATTACATTAAGACTTGGTAATTAAAATCATGTATTTATATGGTTTTTTAAATATACAAATGAATAAGAGAGAGATAGATAATGTAACTGATGCTGAATTTATTATTATTATTATATATAAATACATATATATATATATATATTTAAATGTGAATAAAACATAAACATTTATCAAAGAAACAACATAGAAAATGAAGAAACTATTTTATGGCATTGAATAAAAATATAGAGACTCAGCTATGTTTATTCATATAAATCCTAAAGAGTCAAATAATTAAAATTAAATCACGTGTAGTCTATTATTTACTAAATAATAATGAGGGAAGAAGAGATAAGAGAAAAAATTATTGTTCCTATATTTTTGCACATTAATTAGAATAAGAAGAATTAGAATTGACCAAGACACATGTAAAGTTCACAAGTGGAAGAAGGCTTTGTGTAGTTGTGTTTTTATAGACATTGAAGGGTCTTGAAATCAATGAAAGATAATAATAATAAAAGGAAAAATATTTTGTGTACTATTTTGCATACAGGGGGAGAAGAAGAGAGGTTGATTTCTTGTTGTTTTTCAAGTAATGAAATAAGAAGAATGAAAATAAGAACAGTGAAACTTTGTTATATTGAACAAAAGTCACATCAGGGTAGAAATTTCTTACCATTACAAAGAACATGGAGAAGTTTAATACTGTCTACATAGGTAGTATAAATATCTAGCAAGGGTTTTCAGTTGGACTAGAGTATCACAAGTCTTAGAAATTAGGATTATGTTTATCCCCCCTCTTGAGTGTAGGGTACCAAATTTTGGTCCAATATTTTTTTCCGGAAGATATTCTATAACATGTATATCATTTTTGTGGCCTATGTGATCGAGGATTATTTCCCGGTTACACCAAGGAAATTCCTTTATTATTGAAATTCCATCCTTGTGAATCTCTTGACAACATTGTGTTTGTGCTAATGAATTATAAAAATGTAATATATTGAGAGAATCATGATCTTAATTGGTCTAATAGTATAAGGTAGAAAATAGTTAACTTATAATAAAAACTCCCTAATACTAATTCACCACTTTTCTTGGTGTTGAGTATATCCCATGTAGCCCTCTCTGTGGTGGTGGAATCACCTCTCTTGAATTCTCCATGGAATCTGATTCTGAAATATTAGGGTTTATAGAGTTATGATTCCCCTAACTTTCCCTAGGTGTTATAATGGAATTTCCTTAATAGTGATATTATTTTTTTCATTAGGATCTTTACCATAGGATGTTCTATTGGTTTCCTTGGGAGGACCTCCATAGTGGCTAGGATACCTTCTATCATGGGGAGGAAATTCATGGTGGTGGACTAATTGTTCATGTGGAGGACCTCCATTATGTTGAAAATTGGCATGGATAGCATAGTAAATCAACCTAGTATGACTAGAGGATTTTCAGTTTCTCTATCACATTCTAGTATCAATATTCCCCCAAATATTTCTTAAGGTAGAAAAATATTCATCAATGGTGGAAGGGGCCACATGATCTTATTGAGAGATGATTCATAGGGTAAGGAATGATGTTCTTCCCACAAAAATAGTTCTACAATGTCTGGACTATAGCTGGTTGATAAAGATCATGTCCATCTTTTTCAACAATGGTCTTGATATCCCCACACTATTAGTGAAATATGCTAGCATGATCCCTCCTTGGTGACTCTTGAGTAGCAATAGGGTCTACCCCATGTTGGATATCTACTACCTCCTAGGTGTATAAGAACGTTACACAAATATGATATAGGGAGACATTACTGAAGCATTTAGTAGTTATAATTAGGTGGGGTGATTTTCCTCTATGAGACCTATGTTATTGAGGGAGTCAGCATAGTTCCGTAGAGTCAAGCATCCTACATGCCATCTAATAGTTGGACTGATTCCCTCCCATTCATACTAGTGGATGAGGGGGTTTCCTTATTTTATTTGGATGATATGCATCAGAGAGGGGGTTAGGGAACTCGATATTTATTAGAAAGGCTGTTGTCATCTCTTTAGAATAGTTGTTTGGGATTTTTATTCACGGATTTTCATGAGATCCAACAATATCCTGTGTACATTCCTTGCCCCATTACATATCATCAGTAGTAGGAGTGCCTCTCCTAAAATTTATGTTGGATTGAAGTATATAGGGAGATGAATCCAACTATAATTTCATGTTTAAGGATGACGATTCCCAAGATTCCTAATGATTTAGAGACATAAGGTATTGAAGTACACCATTACTCATCCTCTCATTATTAAATGTTAAAGGATTCACCTTGGGTTCAGAATTTTAATTTTATTATGTATTTTATCAGGACTATTACATTGAACTATACCATGGATGATCACAATCTGGGTCCTACATTCTGATTTTCTAAATATGAGCATCTCATCACCATTGGGGTGATGGTGTCGACACCCTGATCAAAATGTGATGTTGAGATTTCAATTCATCATTATATGGAGTTTATCTCATAGTATCAACCTCCATTATATTTTTAATACATGTATGTGAATTATGTTCTAGACACAATCTCAAGGTGTACACTAGTTAATTACATCATTGACTAGAATATTATGATGAACGACTATTATTGGAGAGGATGAGTCTTTCAGAAACACTGGAAATATTGAGAATCTATTTTAACTTCCTCAAGATCAGATATGATGTCATCCATTTCTCATCATATAAGGTGTCTCTATATTCATAACAAATGGATTTTCATACTTATCATATGAGGAATATTATACTCATCACATAAGTAAACTAGATTCCATCACCCAAGGAATCCCATGTTCATCACATGAAGAATATTATTCTCATAACATAGAAAAACTTATGCACATCAGTTAAGGTATCACATTCACATCACACAAATCATATTATGCTCATCACATAAGGTATCATAGGCTCATCACCTAATTTATCTCATTATATTAACATGATTAATCATATAATCCTGACATAGGTATCCTAGTCTCATTGTCTAAGAAAATAGGGGTTTTGATACATAAGGAAGTGGATAACCTAGACTCATCACATTCGGTTCCTTATGATCATCACATAATGAATGGATCTGTTTATACTCATCACAAAATAAGAAATCAATCCACTTATTCTCCTCACATAAGGCTGGTCATATGTTAACATCCAGTAAGAAAATATCTACTTATGCTCACCAATTAAAAGAAATTACATTGTTAAAATATATTGGGGAAAATCATTGTTTAAATTCTTATATAGGACACTCACAGTTTAAGTCCACTTGGGACATTTTGGATGGATTGACGCTTTCCAAGAAGGTATGGGTTTTATAATCTCTCAGAAGGGAGATGGGGAAGTAAGGTTATTTGGGTATTGGGATTGAAACTAAATGTGGTATTAGATGTTTAATATCAAATCATTAAGCAAAACTCACATAGTTTATAGTGTATAATTTTATGTCATGTAACATGACCGGTCCATATAGTTTAACATCATGCCATAAGGACACTTATTCCATGAAATGGGAGACAAAAAGGGAGGGAGTGGGTCTTATTCATTATGTTTCCTAGATCAAACACTCTAATAGAATAATAAAATGATAAGTTACTATTCTTACACCAGATAGGAGGCATTGGAGTTTCCAAGGATTAAGAAGGTTATGTATGGGGTTCATACTCACGCTTCCCATGTCCTATTTGAGAGAAGGAAGGATATTTATGGGGCTTACACATATGATGTGCTTCACGATCTATTATTCATAGAAACAAGAATGGATGATTCCCAATCCATTGTTGATATAACGTTATTGGGAATGAATGATCTTATTATCTATATATAAAGGAAATAATACTTATCAAATGATGCTTGGTGTGAATGACATTGTCATGAGAGTCCACGATATTAAATGTCCATATGTATTTTTCCCAAAGTAACCCCATATAAAATTATTATAATACCAATGAGGCCTAAGCTTTCATGAAATTGTGTTTATAGAAATGATTACTTCTATTATATCACCATGGTATGAGATTCATGCATGTTGGGTGTTGCATTTACCTGTGACTTTTGTGGGGATTAATACTTTTCATGATATATGTTAATCATGGGAGGTATTTTTTTAAAAATATATTATTAATATCAATGTATTTTTAAGCACTTGTGTGAGGTAATTCATATAGGTTTATCACCTTTAATAGTTCAGTGATGTGTTTTAGATTTCTAGAAGTGAAAACGTTAAAGTTACATAAGAAGAGAGCTATGCAATTCAAACTTCAACCATCTTGAATGAATATCCCTTAAATATAAATTTAATGGGTATTTACACTAATGTAGATCATGAAATATGGGTGTATTATTGAAATATTTCACGTGAACACAAAACATGACTTTTGTGGTGCTTCCAATTATAAACTCCTAGAACTCCATGTTATAAAAACTTCTATAATTTTCTATAAAATTACTTCTCTCGGGAATATTTTATCCTATATCATCATTAAATTCGTTTTAGACTTAAAAATATTCATTTCTAGTACATTAATATCACATTATATATTGTTATTTAGGTGGTTAATTGATGGAATCTTGATGATAACAATGAAGGGATGTTATGGGTATTATTGAACCTAATATTTTTAACATTGTTTATCTTCAGATCTATATCTTTTTAGCCTTATTTGGGGTGATTTTGAGTTGATTCAATTTGGATAGATGTGGAGGGGATTCAGAAAAAGGGAGTGAAGGGGTTGAGAAGCATCATATGTATTAGGCACCCATTGGTTTGTATTATATACCTAATGGGGGTCTAGTGGAAGCATTGAATTTATTTAAATCAATTGGGTACTTGGTGGCCTTATATAAAGTAATAAATAAAAAAATAGGATAATGTTTTTAAGTAATGGGTATTTGTTAACTAAACTCTAAAATTATAACCCTTAAAACCCCATGGACCAAGTATTTCTTTCATTTCACCCATTTCTCATCCGTTTGTTTCTCACAAACCCCTCATTATCCTCTCAATATAACCCCGCTTTAATCTTTTCCCAAATTAGTTACATGTGGTCAAAAGATAATATATTCGTCAAAACTTGGGGCATGGCTTCCTCTAATATTTCTCATCATATTTTTTCTTCATGGTATTATATTAAATTTACTATTTTCTATTATAGGTCTTATGAAATGATTTAATTCCTTTGGATTATCTTCTCCCTAGTTATGGAAGGATTAAATCCTATATGGATCAAAGGTATCACCATTTGTTTTATTTATACATAACTTACTCCTTTTTACTAGAAGTTAAATTCCTAAAGGCGCCTTATGTTAATTTGATATTAATTTTCTACGGTGAGTCATCTTATTACTTAAGAACTTGAAGAATTGTTCTGTAATGATTTAGGTATATAAACTCGTTCATTATCCCATACTCATAAATATTTGGTTTGGAAATAGTATGGGGTTGAGTGAAATAAACCATATTAAAGAGTTTTCAACTAATAAATGATTTCATTAATTATTTCATGAAGATGAATTTTTTTGATTAAATTAACTAATGTTTATCTTTTGTGGAATACCTTAATTATAATATAAACATTATATATCATTCTTGATTATCATATTATTGATTTATGATTAATATATATATTGGAAAGAATATGTACATAGTGTAAACATTATACTTTAAAATTTTCCTCTATATTTTGAATTTATTTTCATCTTGATAAATTATCTATGCATGTAATTTTGATAAGGGTAACTGAATTAGTCACATATATTCCACGATGTATGATTTTATTATTTGTTCTGTGCCTTATGAGTGCGTTGAAAAGGATATATTTTGTATATAAATTTTGATAATGTACTCAAACAATGATGGATAGTTAGGTGGTATGGGATGGGATCAAAATGCCATACCTTTATATAAATCTTCCCCTATTCCCAAAGTCACTGACTATATTATTTCCCCAACTATGTATTCATGATTCCATTTCCCTTGATGGGATATGTATTTTACCTTAACTCAGTTATACTTGATCATCTCATATTTAGATCTTATGCTTGAAGTAGTTACCACAGGTTTGGATTCTCCCACTGTAGGGATTTACTTTCTATTTCTTATATTTATGTGTCATATCAGTAATATACCATGTATATTATTTTTCTTCTTATCATTATGGTGATTCATTCTTTATATATACACTTCAGTTTATGATAGGTCATAAGAGGTGCTGTGGTGACCGCCTAATAGGTATTTAGACTCACACATTATACATGCATTTTTTTGATGCATGTATATTATTTGGTATGTTATCTTAGTAAAGGTAAATTCGGTTATATTTAAATTTATATTTTTGAGTCTATGTTGAGTATTTAGAAGTTTAGATAGATGATAATAGGGGATTAATAGGGTCTATATTTGGATACTCTCATTGGAAATCCACACATGGGACTTTCCATTTTTTTATTAGGGAAGGAATGACTTATATTATATTTGTAAATTTTATTTTCATTTAGTCTCAATTTTGTTTTTAAACTTTTGGTTGTTTTTACACCACAGTTGTAGGAAATTTCCTATTCATTTTATTTGATTCATTTATTATTGTTATATTATTCAACTAAATCTATCGATAACTAAATATAGAACCGGTGCGATAAATATTAAAATTGTTCATTACAAATATGAACATGAACGTTATGTTGTATATTATACTATATTATATGAGAAAACTGTCTCCTGATTTTATGTCATTAAATACCCGATATCTATTCTATCATATAGTGATCAGATGGTGTGCTGAGGTCTTATAATAACATGGTACATGTACTATTTTGGTTGTAACATACATAGATGACTGAGTACTAAACCAGTAGTCGGACCAGTCTCCACATGACCTCAAGTGAGTCTCCCCATTTTCTAGAAGCTGTCAACTAGATGCGAGGGTCTTAAAAGGTGATAAAGGGGAGAGTATACCCTCATGTAAGAGTAGCACACCAGTTTATTAGATAATAAATAGAAAGAAACAATAGAAATAGTGTAAATAAATGATAAAGAATCAAGAGAAAAATGTAATTTCAACTGAATATAGAAGATGACCAACACCATTTTATACAAAGCATGTATGCCAGATGAGGACACATATGCTAAAATAGTAACATACAATATGCTTTAAAATTTATTACAATATAGGTCTCTAAAGAATAAAATAACTAAAAATTATAAATATGACCTCCAAGAGAATCATGCTCTCTAGCTCAGTTCTGTTCTACGTAACTCCTAGGTATAAGAAAATAAAACAATCAAAAGTCCATGGTCATACAAATAAGAAGGTCTACTCAGGTACCAATGGAACCTAAGTAGGGTGTGAGATAATATTAGAGTAGGCTGAAACCCATGGTGTCGAGTCCAATCCATTTAATCAAATATAATTTAATGAATTGTGAAAGTAAATTGGTAAGGATTAAATGTAAGTAAATATTCCAATGACATGTAAACTTCTAAACTAGAAAAAATAAAATAGCCCCTCAAGGCTCCCAACATAAGGTGGTCAAGCTCTTTCAACAATAAAACTAAAAATAATGAAAAAATAACAACACATACTTTACATTCATACAAACATGTTATACCATGATGGAATTGTCTTATAAACCATGTTATATATCAATCTCGACCTTACCGTACCACCAGAAGAGTCATAACATCCACAGTTTAGCTGTGCAATCACACATGTCACAAAGTTTTCATGACCAAGTTGTATAATGAAAAGTATCATATACCTAATGGTTATACTGTATGTTAAATATTCATGATATGAAGGGCTATATCCAAGTTTTCTAAGAATAATGAATCCTCATAGAGTCTCAGGAGCTTCTTGATGGAAAATTAGTTGGTCACTGGTTGGAGTCATAAGAGCATGTCATACCAAACATGTCCTATAAAAGTTCAAGAAAGTCGAATCCAAGGGGTAAAAAAGCCCAAGGAATCCAAAGGAATCAATAACCAATGGGCATACTCAACCAAAGGTGTTCACTACTGCATTCAAGATACATGTAGTTCCTTCCATTCCAACTATACAATTATTCATCTTATAACACCTTGATTTATTATGAACCATTTTTTCGAATGGATTAATTTTCATTGATGTATTAAAATGGAATAAGTCAAAAATTACTTTTACAAAAAAATAACATAGAACATGTTAAACAAAACATCTAATATACATATGTTACACACAAAACTAACATGGCATAGGTTACATGCAACACCGACTTTGTGTACGTTACACACAACACCAACTTGGCGTACGTTCCACACAACACTGATTTTCTACGAAACAACTTTTTATTATTATAATTATTTAAATGAAATAAATAACATATAAATTAAACTTATTAATATTAATATCAATAAATACTTTTCAAATATTATTTTATAATGGTCATATATAAATAAAACATATTTATTATGAAAGATATAATTTCTGGTAATGTCCTTATATGTTTTAAATAACTATTTTCTCAAATAGAATCTTTTTCATGTCTTCGAAAAATATTAAATGAATTTTATACACATATATATATATATATTTAATTTTATAATATAAACATAAATTTTTAGTTTATAATGTTGAAATATTCTAACGGTGAATTTTTCATATTTTTATGAGAAACTTCATTATTGGATGAATAGTGAGAAATATTGAATTTTAATTCCAAACTGCTTTTTCATATAATTTATTTATAAGGATAAATTATATTTTAAATTTTCATAAATGATTAATTGGATCATAATGTTATAAATTAATTCAATTGAGGTCATTATAATCAATTTCACTTTGAAATTGGTTGTAAAAACATAGCAAACTTTTGGATGTTTTAAAAGAGTGCCACTCCACTATAAAAAGGCCTCCTCTCCCCCACTTCCTCAAGACTATCATGATATTTTGGATTGACCAAAATATTCCCAAGTATATATTTAAAATCCCTCCCTTAATCCTTTAATCCTCCCTTTGGGATGAAAAAAATCCAAGGAATCCCTTTGGTGAAAACCAAAAGGTGTTACCAAAAGAAGAGGTAACATCCTTCATCAAGTTCATTTATTTTATTTTCTTCCTCCACCACCAAAAATATACTCATTAAGTGATTATATGATAAAACCAATATCATAAATATTGTGATATGTTGTCATATTAATGGTTATACCTACTATTACAAACTATTCAATCTAATGGGTATCAAACGTACTGTTTATGTTCACAACTAACTACCACATCTCAAAACGACGATTGATCATTCTTTTTTTTACCACCTATCATGATGGGAATTATGAGGGAAAATATATTTATATATAATATATGTGATATTTATTTTTTATCTATAATTATTTAATTATTTTATAAATAATACCTTTATAATTTCCATTTTGTGTATATATGTTAATTTTGTCTAAGGAAGTGTGGACTACCGCCCCCTCAAAGCGATGTGATTTGTTGACACACTACATGAAATGTATTAAGGGTTTTTAGTGAAATTATATAATATGTATATATATAATTATAATTCTACTATAATAATACTATATAAATATATACATATATGTTATTTACTCTAATTCTTTCAATATTGAAAATTAAATGGAAACAACGTCCATGCATACGTACGAACTACCATCTCCATGAATAGTGTATTCCATTTCATAATAATATATTATGTATATTTTTATAATACACATATATTAAAGATAAATGATATCTATATCATGTTTTACATTTTTTAAATCATGATATACGTATAATGACCAATGATATGACAAATTAAGACACCTAAAAGGAACAAAGCAGATATTTCTCGAAGTGAAACCTTAACATAAAATTGTTAACAAGAGGGTAATATAAGGTTGTAATAAAAAAAATATATGATATTAGATATAATAATATACTTCTGTAAAATATTGATAATAAACTTACATTTATTATACATGAATCTTGTGTGATCATGATTAGATTCAAGACATAATGTAATGGGATTTATAGGCTCACTTTTATTTTTTTTTTGATATTTAAACCTTGTTCACCACTCAACTATTTTTTGTGGTGATTATACTTCCCATGAATATATTTTATGGGGATTATCCTCGTGTTTATGGGTATTTATATATTCATTTTATTATATATCTTTCATGGGTTTTATCCTCATGTTTATGGGTATTTAAATATCTATTTTATGATCTCTCTTTCATGGATTTTATGTTTCAATTGTTACCAAAATGGTAGAGTAGTTTTGGATAAATTTTCCTTATTTGAGACACATAACATAATCTTCCAAAAACAATGTTTTCAAATATGATTATTTAAGCACATTATTAAGGAGAAGGATTTTAAAAAATGGGTTTTATGTTTTTCAATCTTACTTTATAAGTTTTAAAATTATTTTCAAAGAAATGGTTTTCAAAAATAATTTTGAGTTTTCTTTTTTTAAGGAAATGGTTTTCAAAATATTTTCAAGATTATTTTATAAGTTTTTAATAAAAATACTTTTCAAAATATTTTCAGGCCCTCTTTATCTATTTTGAAAGAAAAATGTTTCTAAAATGATTTCAAAGATTTCTTTATAAATTGTAGATGCCGAAAAAGTCTGCAACTCCCAGAGGATGTTTCGAAATGACAAAGAGAAGTCATATTCAGAATCAGTGGCCTGGTCCGGAGGCCCGAAAAGTGGTGCACGAAATTAAGGAGGACTGGTGTGAAATAATGTGGTGCGCGCGAAGCATTCCCAGGATTCGCGTAATCGAGCCGATGGAACGTGCAATTATGTGCGCCCCGGTTCCGTGCGGTGAAGCTTTGCATACCGACGGTTACCGATGAGGAAGATTTCACGCGCCGCCTGGATTCCACGCCGGCTGATGCCTATAAATAGAAGGTGACCCCTGATGGTTTGGGGGTTGCAGAATTCAGATCAGCTCCCGTGTGCGCAATGCATACTCCCCCGCGCGCAAGATGACTTCCAGGTAATTCCTCTTTTCACGCATCCTTTCCCCGGTGTTCGCCTTTGCGCACAACTCCACTGGCTTAAGTGATTTCACTTAGTCCTCTGAGTTTCCCCCTTGTGTGCAATCCTTACCCTGTGCGCGCAATCCCCTCCTATGCGCGCAATCCCCTCCTGTGCGCGCAATACCCTCCTATACGCGCAATCCCCATTCTTTGCGCGCAATCACGTCTCCGCGCAATCCTCTGGTCCTATTTCACGCCATCCTGGTGTTTTGCGCGAAACCCTTCTTTTTGCACGCAACACCCAGGACCCCTTTACCTTGATGCCCATTGGGTTCCTTTCCGTGCCGGCACCTGATGTCTCCCCTGCCGGGCATGTGCGCCATGCGTTGTTTTCCCGTAAGGCCTTCCAGGATCGTACAAAGTAACCTCAAGGTCCCTTGGGCGGTGTTTCCCGTTGCGTTGCTTTGCCTTATGCTTCTCCTCATAGGCACGCTAACAGCTATTGCTTCATCGCATAGCCACGCTATCATGGACCCCTCAATGGTTCGCCCTGCTGGCCCACTTCACTACGGCCTTGCCAATGCCTTCCCTCCCACAAGGGTTAGAGAGCATTGGGCATGTAAGCCCTAAGGGTGTAGAGAAAACCCACCTCGTCCAAGCTGAAGGACGTTAAAATGCAAAGCACCTCATCCTTAACACATGATGTTAAACTGTTGTCCTACCTCGTTCTTCGCACGCAAGGTCCCCCAAGCTTTGACATTTTTTACACCTCTCATTCAACGAGAATGGAATCTTCCTCACATGGAATGAGATCCCCCTTGTCGGAGTGGCATTTTTCCACAGGGGAAGGGCTACCTCAGAGCGTAAGCCCCTAGCCTCTCTTACGGAAGGTTGCACCCATGCACCTCTGTACTTCCCCCTACCAAGGCCAGTGGAGTCCCTTTCCCACTGCACTTTTTCACACCATGGGCATCCATCATGGAGTAAGCCCCGACACCCAGGGCAGCTAACCACGCATAAGCCCCTGTTTCCTATTTGGGCCGCTCAACGCGTAATCCCCTTTCCGCTTCTCACGGACGAACAATTTGCGACGTGGTCGTCTGGTCCCTGCTGCCACTTGTTTCTCACACCGAGTATGACTCACGTGGGATTAGAGCGCGCATCGACCATGAAATCCTCTTATGGGCTGCCTCAGAGCGTAATCCCTATACCAGTGAACTACGTGGACTTTGATCCGTGCTAACGCATGGTACGTAGGAAGCCTCCATGAGGTTCAAGCCCACCACTCGGTCATTCCGACTTCTTCACGTCGGTTCTCCAACACCATGGGCCACCTCAGAACGTAAGCCCCAAATGCCCTTGTCCCACATGACGTTAAACTGTATCTCATCCCGCATGACGTTAAACTGTATCTCATCCCGCATGACGTTAAACTGTATCCCTTCCCACATGACGTTAAACTTTATCTCGTCCCGCATAAAGTTAAACTATATCCCTCATCCCGCATGACGTTAAACTGTATGTCGTCCCGCACGACGTTAAACTGTATTCCCCAAACTACGTGGACTTTGATCCATGATAACGCATGGTACATAGGAGGCCTCCCTGAGGTTCAAGCTCATAACTCCATCACCCATCCTGATCCTTACCCGATCCGCCACATCCAGGTGAGATCATGCCACCCCATCCCACTCCATAATGTCCGGGAAGCCGCCCATGTGTTGGCCCCAACATCGTTGTTCCCCCTAGGGGGTTCTTCAATCTGATCCACTCTCAGTGTTCCGATCAGTCCGATCCATCTCCGCAAGATGTTAAACTCGTGGAATACCCCGTGTTAAACATGAGAAGCTGAGGAAAACCTCAGATGGTACACAATTCCCAGCATTCGATGTAGGATGCCTCGGGCTTCCACGCCCTTGAGAAGCCTTGTAATAAGGGATAGAAGATAGACATGCTGATCCCCAGCATCAAGACATGCCAACGACTCCCCAACGTGACCATTATCCTCACTGAAGGTTGCTGCCCCGACAAGACCCCTTGGAGCATCTCGACAGAAGCAGTGTAATTAACTGGCGTCCATGAAGATATGGTGCTGGGAACGAGCTTCCCGAACCCTTCTCAAATCTATGAGGGAGACCCGGAAAAGGTGACAAGCTCCGAGGAGGAATCCACTGAAGGAAGAACTTCCATCCCATCATCCCAGTTTCGATCAAGGAGCAGACGTCCCTGAACAAGGAACAGATGCCACCCGCCTTTGGAAAGAGGGAAAGCGGGGCAACAAGCCACGCATCCTCCCATGTGTGATGGACACGCGCGCGTGCCCCAACGTAAAAGCATCGGAAACAGAAAATGGTTAACCCAACGTGAATCTATTCTCCTCAATATGGGGATAGGTAGCGTTCAAGGTTTCAGAAGATTAGCATGTCACCAGGTCCGGGTACCTATTACCGGGATGTGAAACCCGCCAGGGGTTGAGGCAGTCATGATTTTGTGCACTCTCTTCTGCGATGTCGTCAGCGTGGATCCCTCTCGCCGACAACGGAAGACGGAATGATGTTGGGCTATTGTTTGTAGATTTCTTTTCCTGTTAGTACTAATGGGTTCATCTCCCTGCTTCCATGAATCAAATCACTACACTCAGAGCTCGATCTCCACCTTCCCATCGGCGTAGGGGTAGGGGAAGTACCGACGCGACTACCCCACATGGTCCCGCCTTCTCCACCGTCACTCTATCTCCGATTGCTACGACTGTCGGGCACTCATGCCCCCTACCCCCATCAGAAATCATCCAGCGAAGGGTGATCAATGACCTAGTTCGTAGGTACGATGAGGAAGGGATCATCCCCACCAGGGGAATGACCCATTTGGATCTAGAGGTGGCTGCGCCTCACCATCGTCGCCACCCCCGAGGGCCGCGCAGGGGGCCGATTCTCCCCACTCCGATGTTCAACCGCTTCGGGAGCCTATCCCTGGAGTGCCTTGACACATCCCTCCCCTACACCAATGAGGTGGGGGATGTCCAGGTTCGCCCGATCGGAGACCCGTCCAAGGGTTAACGGCACGAGCCCCCGCCAGGCTGCATCGGCGCCGCCGCCCTGATCCCCAGGCTGAGGAGCAGGCAATCGTCGTGCCCGCACCACTGGCTCCAACCCATCTGAACCGACGCCAGCGTCGTGCGCGAACGGAAGAGGATGCCTATCCTGGGGCACCAACGTTAGCAACCACTATGGCCTGAGCCACTACTGACTCTTGTTACCAGACCCCCGTACACGTTGAGCAGGGGCAGTCACATGCCTGACTAGGATCGAGGCCTCGACCGCCCTGCAGGTAGGTTGGGTCGACTCTCCTGGTCGCGGGCACAGGAAATGGACACCGTAGACCAATCCGCTGTAGTGCCACCCACCCTGAAGGATCATTCTGTGCCACTGGTCTGGAAAGCCGAAGGCTTCGCCGCGACAGCTACGCTCTGGGTATGACTCTTCCTAGTGCCCACTTCACTGGGTATGGGGTCACTCCCCCTACCGCTGTCTGTGAGTATGGAGCCGTTGCGTATCCAGTCGCTCACCCACATGTAGGTCCTCCCCATGTCCCTTTCGACATCTGTCCCGGTGCTCCTCGCACCCCGGCCTTTAGTCCCCTCTGCCCCAGCACTATTGAGCCCAGGGGACTCCTTGATGGAAATCATCCTTACCCTGAGGAGCCACCCATGGGATGGAAGGTGGGGCGTCGTCGCCGTAAGAGGAATGTCAGGGGAGTCCGGACAGAAATTAGACCAGTCGGTTTCTCGGACTCTGAGGCGGAGTACGACTCGACGATGGAACCTTCCCCCAACCCTTTGAGTCGAGGGCAGGGATGTGGATGCAGCGTGTCATTATCGTACTCCCTGAATGCGAGATCTGTATGATTCCCTCCTCCCTCCGAAGGTATATCAAGGAGGATGAGGACTTGGCATACCCCTAGGGGTTGAACCCGCAGTTATCACTGGCCTCCCCAGAAGCACCTTCCACCTCAGTCAGAGAGGGTGGGGAAATTTTCTGGGGACCGACAGAAGATTTGTGATGCGACACACCCTCGGAGAGAATCAATAGTGTGACAGGAGGCCTGTTTTCCAGCCCATCCTTTCGTGACGTGGCAGTCAGGGCACTGAAACCCTTAGAGGACGACTCAGGGATCAGCAGCCAATCGGCTTATCCACCGTATTCCCCGCCAGCCAGCTCAGAAGCCCAGCAACCTGCCTCGGCATCATTTCCAGCTCCCTAACCATTCTCGGTTGATGAGAAAGAGCAGAAAGGGTCAGATCCCAAACTAGAGTTGTGGAGCTTCTGGACCGTCCTCGCAGTGGGCCACTTCCCCGAGAAGTTTTGGCCGGTCGCAGGATTGGATTTTGATATTCCAGAGCCACTCACCCCGTGGGAGTTTGAATGTTTATGCTAGACTCTTCGGGAGACTCACTCCCGTCTTCACCATCAGCTAACACCTTATCCCGGTAGTCAAGCACATCTCGATGAAATCAGTGAGTAGTGCCGTCGGGTCGACCTGGCTGCACTCCCCACAATTCGTCACCCCGAGTCACTTGACCACCATGGGTCCCTCCAGCAACAATGCATCCAGAGTTTTCAATTACTCTACAAGGTTATCGAGGAATCCACCCCCCACGCAGACGTCCGCAGATGGGGGCAGTACGCTTCCCTTCTTTTCTGTGCGATATACCGACAACCTGACTCACTGGGCGGCCCTGAGGGAATGTCTCCAAGGGCATTGGCGGTCAACATGGCTAACCTTTTAGATGAGGGAAACAGTGTGGAGCTCCTCGATGGGGACTCGCCCCCTGAGGAAAAGCTGCTAATGGACCCATCTGGGAGGATGAATCACCAATAGAGGAGCCCCCTAGGTCTCCCTACACCCAATAAAGCCTTAACACTGAGCTGAAACATCATCAAGGGTAAAGAGCACGTCGGGTATGTCAAGCTTACCGACCCATCTGCCTCGGTACAGAAGGTAGATGAAGAACCCGAGAAGGCCACGCTACACCAGCAGCTTGCTGAGAAAAACAGGCTGGTTGATGAGCTCTTGGCCGAACGAATTGCAGAGTGGCGACCTGAATATGGTAACCCTAGGCCAAGACAGTAGGGGTAGGAGCACCTACCCCTTGACAAGATTCCCCCGGGAAGCTGCGACCATGTTGCATTCACCGACAGGGGAGAGGCCGGAGCCCATGGCAGGAGGGCGCGAAATGTTTCGCCGAACCCTCCCGAGCAGCGGGATCACCTGGGGGACCCTGCTCGATTTCCTCCCACTACCCCGAGAGTCGCTCCGACAGCCGCCCCGCGAGCTGCTGAGCTTGACTACCGGACCAAAGTTCCCGACAATGTTCTTATGGTTAGATATCCCCGTCGGGAAAGGAATCCATGTCTGGACCATCTAATGGAGGCGCTCATCGCCCACTTAGAGGCCCTGGAAACTTGGCAGGTGGAAATCCCAACGGATGACAAGCCATACCCAGCGTGGGTGGATGACATGCCGGCCCTGCCGGGATTTGGGAACCCCACTTTTTCCCCCATTAACGGGATCAGGGACCCGCCACACCACCTATCCCACTTCAACTCAAGGTGCGGGCCTATGTTAGGGACTCCGACGTAGTAGGAGGCTGCCAAGCTCTGTTGCTTCATTCAGACATTAGAAGGACCAGCATTCGTTTAGTACAGCCAACTCCCCGTTGGATCTGTGACTAGCTGGGAAGACCTTCTCTGGAAATTCCTCTACCATTTCAGTTCCACAACCCAGAAGATGAACATCTCAGACCTCTTCAGGTGAAAACAAAGGCCCGATGAGCGAGTCAATGACTTCGTCGCCTGGTGGAAGGGGCTCACGTACTCTCTTGACATGCCACTGACTCTGGATAAATTACTGACAATGTGCGTAGGGAACATCAAGGCAGAGATGGTTCATTATATGATCACTCAGAATTACCCAGGAGGGTTTCGGGACTTCTCGGACAAGGCTCAACGCCTCGAAGAAGCCCTACAATAGGCCAGTCAGGCACGCCCGCTGCCTCCTGTAATCCCTGCAAGGAGAGATTCCAGATCCGAGCCCGCTATTGTGGCCCAGATAGAGGACCCCAGATAGCTAGATTTTCTACCAGTAAGACCAGCTCAGCAGCCTCATAGGGGTCCACCCCCACGGGCACAGCCTCCAGCCCATCAGAGACCGCCCCAAAATCGGTGGGTGCCTCCGCATAATGCACCGCCACCACCGAGGCGAGATAATTAGGCTCTACCTCCTCGTCATGCTCCTCCTGACCCTGGTCATGGTTAGCCTCCAAGATCCCCCTTTCCAGACAGAAGGAATCTGACTTACTCGTTTGACGAGGCCCATGTCCCCAATTATTTCCGTAGTGCCTTGGAGCAAAGGATCGTGCGGCTGCCTAAGTGCCGGAAGCCAGAAGAGGCATATCTCACTGATCACCCTAACTAATTCCCTTATCACCGGACCCTGGGGCACACCATCCAGTGATGCTACATGTTCAAGGACTAGATCCAAGACCAAATTGACAACATCATAGTCAGGTTGGGCCCAGAACCGGTGCAAGTGGCAGGTGTCTTCGTGAGATCAGATGGAAGCAACGACAACAAGGATGAGTGGCAGCAGGTTTCCGACCATGGGTCCCGGATGTATAACAACTGGATGGCCCACATGATGGTCACCCGTGCCCATGGCATCATCTATGCCCACCTGAGTCATCCAAAGCCCTCAGAATCTGCGAGTGCCACTTTGGCATCGTCGTCCCAACCTACCTCTTCCCAGAAGAGCAAGTGGCAGCGCAAGAAGAAAGAACGCGACCTGCCAATGCCATCATCATCCCACACTCTTGGTGATTTTATGCCCCTAGAGATGGGGATCCCTCTGAGACGCCGTCTGGTAGTGGATGATTCCTCGAGTGAAATCCCGGGGTACGCTTCGGTTAACACCACAGAGTTGGTAAATCCCTTTTTGACTTCCGGCGATGAGGAACGCCAGGTGGACCTTCCCAATGTCCCCAGCCGTCGCCAACGTCGATGGAGCCGTGGCTACACGAATCGTCGGGGCATGACAGTCATCACCTCTAGTCAGGCCGTACACGCTACTGAGACTAGGAAGAAAGCCCGATACGGAGCTCAACACACGTGACCCCTCACCCGGTGTCGACAGGTTCTCCTCCACCACCGTTTGTGTTGCTGGATCAGGCGGGACCACCTCGACCATGCCGTGACCCGACCTGCCCTGCCACCAGCCAACTACAGCCTTCCGATCCAAGCACGGCAGCCACCTCCCGGGCTTTGACTAGTGAACAGCGAGTCATGACTAGTACCAGTCAGTCACCAGTTCCACCGACAGGGCCTGTCGTGCCTCCAATCATAGAGCGGCCTCCTGTAAGCAGAATCGCGTGTTTGGCTCAAAAGTATGATGTTCTGAAGCACCTGGCCAGCATTCCGGCAAGGATTTCTATCCTTGAGGCCCTTTTTCTGTTGTCTAAAATGCGTGAGGTGCTTGCCGATGCTCTATGGAGCCCCCTTCAGTTTGAGACAGAGGTGGAGGCCATAGAAACCTCCCACACCGAGGCAATTGAGGACGTCGAATGTCAGGCGGTTATCTCATTTTCCGGTGAAGATGAAGTCCTTCCCATATAGGGGAACATTCACCCACTATACATTGCCGGCAATTTCAGTGGCGTGGAAGTCCGCCGCTGTCTTGTTGACACTGGTTCCGGGATTAACATAATCCTAACTCGGACACTGCAGAAACTGGGGTTGTTTGAGGATGATTTAACTCCCTCCGACCTCAGGATCCAGGGGTATGACAGGACTGAGAAAACTCCCCTCACCATGATTCACCTAAAGACCTAGTTTGGCGGCATAGTTGCTAACACCGAATTCATGGTTGTCTCTCAGGACACTGCCTACAACGCGTTGATGGGAGGCAATGACACCACCTTCACGCAGCGGTCCCCTCATCATATCACCAGTGCCTCAGATACTCCCTTAAGGGTCGAGTGTGCGTGCTCGAAGGAGATGTGTCTCCTTTTTCCTCTTGTAATGCCCGTTATCTGGATGCTGACTATTACAAGAGGAAGGACAAGCAGATCCTGGCAGGTGAGGTTGAGCCCGCCACTGTCACGAGTAATCCCTGGGTAGGTTTGGACAACACATATGTCATCCCAATCCATCGGTTGGAGGCCACGACCCCCCGACATGGGGCATTGCTTCGTCTTTTCGAGTACCAGAGGAAGGCATATTTCTGGGTCCAAGCAACGGTGGGAAATCACCTCATACTCTAACACCAACCAGGCTCAAGTGATCCCAAAGACCCTTAACCTTGTACAATATCGGGATGTTAGGCTCATGGAAACAGCAGTACGTCATACGTTTCTGTTTTGTCGGGCTGGAATCGACCGGTAACAGCCAACATGCCACTACTGCTTTGATGTCATAAAGCGTGGCCCCTTGGGCTGAAGGCCAGATGGGACTGGATCAACCACCTTTGTCACCATGGTCTCCGCAGTGCATGAGTCTCCGGACGTGATGACCTCTGCCGCCCAAGCCGGTACCAGCTTCTCATTAGGGTCTGGCAGCCTCGAAACGGCTCCCCCCATGGATGATCCCTCTACAAGTGGAGAGGAGGGCATAAAAGATTCTCCTCCTGCCTTTGAGGAGGGCGTCCCCACCACGGTAGACAAGTTAGTACAGGTGAACCTCGGTAGCGAGGCGGACCCGAGACCCACATTGGTCGGTGCTGCTATGCCCCCCGAGGAATGGCAACAGTACGTAGACTTCCTCAGACAACACCGTGATGTGTTCACATGGAGTTATGATGAGATGCCAGGGCGAGATCCCCAGGTATCCGTCCACTACCTTGGCCTTCCAAGAAACTATCGTGGGTTCATGCATTCTCCCAGGAAGATGCACCCCTCTCACAGTGCCATGGTTGAGGCCGAAGATGATAAGCTCATCAAAGCCAACATCATCAAGGAATTCCAGTACCCCAGGTGGCTAGCCCAAAATTGTGCCAGTCAGGAAGAAGAACGGGCAGATCCGGGTCTTTATCTACTTCCACGGTCTTAATCTCCACTGTCCGAAGGATGATTTTCCCCTTCTCGTGATAGAGTTGATGATCGATGCCACAGCTGGGTTCCAAGACATCTCATTCATGGATGTGTACTCCGGGTACAACCAGATCTGGATGGCCCCAATGATGAAGGGTTCACTGCCTTCACGCCCCCCCAGGGTACTTTCTTCTACCAGGTTATTCCCTTCGGCCTGAAGAATGCGGGTGCCACCTATCAACGGGCTATGCATCGCATATTCAAGCCTATTCTCATGACACTGGTGGAATGCTACTTTGAGGATCTGGTGGTTAAATCTCTTCAGTGCCAGGACCATCTCAAAGAACTTGAGAAAGTGTTTGGCTTCCTCCGTTCTCACCACTTGAAGATGAACCTGTTGAAGTGTGCCGTTAGGGTCTCCTCTGGAAAGTTTCTTGGCTTAGTTGTTAGGTACCGAGGCATCGAGATCGACCTGGAGAAAATCATGGCCATCAGTCAGATGCCTCCCCCGAATAATATTTGGGAGCTGAGAGGTCTTCAAGGTCACTTAGCCTATATACCCCGATTCATTGCGAATCTGGCCAGCAAGTGTAAGCCCTTTTCTCGGCTCATGAAGAAAGGATCCACCTATGAATGGGACTAAGAGTGTTAGATCGCTTTTGAGGAAATCAAGCAGTATCTTCTCCAACCTCCAGTCTTGATGCCACCCATTTTCAGAAAGCCTCTGATCCTTTACGTGACTGCCCTGGAGCGATCCCTCAGTGCACTTCTCGCCCAGAAGAAAAACGAGGGAACAGAGAATAGCCTCTACTACCTCAGCCGCATTCTCCTTGATATGGAAATTAGATATTCTCCCATCAAGAAGAGCTGTCTGGCGCTCATATTTTCCATGCAGAAATTGCGGAACTACTTGCAGCACCATAAGGTACAGCTGGTCTCTCAGGTAGACCCGTTGAAATACCTCCTGAACCGACCTCTGTTGACCAGCCGATTGGCACGCTGGGCGGTGATCCTCCATCAGTTTGACATCAGGTTCGTACCTCAGAAGGCCGTCAAAGGACAGGCATTGGAAGACTTCTTAGCTTCCAACCCAACCTCTGCAGACCAGCCACTGGATTTAGGCTTTCCAGATGATGAAATCCTCTCAGTCAATCACGCCATTCCATGCTGGAAGATGCACTTTGACGGTGCCTCCCGAAGCCCCACCGGTAGGAGGCTCAATGATCCTAGGTTCAATAGAGTGGGCCTGGGTGTCGTCTTCATCACCCCAAAGCAGGACTTTATGCCGTATTCATTCCTATTTTCATAAGGCTACACCAACAATGAGGCAGAGTATCATGCCCTCATCACTGGCCTCGAGTTGACTCTCGAGAATGATGTACCCCATATGTATGTAAAAGGGGACTCCGAGCTAGTCATCAAGAAGGTCAATGGTCAATATGCTGTTAGGAAGCCAGAACTCGTGCCATTTCTGGAGTGCACCCTTCGTCTAATGGCTATGTTCCCCTCTCGTCCAGAGGTCATTCACATTCCCCGGTTGTAGAACAGTCGATCAGATGCTTTGGCCAGCCTGGCCGCATCACTTGCGGAGCCCAAGAAGGATGACCTAATTATCCACGTGGCACACCGGGGAGTCATTTCTCATGTTATTCCGGAGGGCGATCATGGCCCGCGAGTGAACCATCTCACCGCTGGTGCCCCTACGTCAGGATCCCCGGGGGATTAGGGTGCTGTAGTTGAGACAGTTCCTGACTGGAGGATGCCCTTGGTAGAATATGTCCTGCATGACAATCTTCCGTCAGACCGAGCCGATCGCAAGCGAATCCGATGCCGTGTGCCGCAGTTCACCCTTCAGAGCGGTCCCAGTCTTGAGCAGCTCCTTTATAGGCGCATATTTGATGGTGTTTTCCTCTGTAGCCTTCAAGGATTCAAGAACCCACAGGTCTTGCAGGAGGTGCACACTAGTTCCTGTGGTGCCCACCATGCCGGGTCGAAGTTTTCCCACCAGATTTGGAGGCTGGGATACTTCTGGCCCTCCATGATCCACGACTGCATAGAGTATGCCAAGAGGTGTCACGCATGCCAAGTTCATGTTAACTTTGTGCATCGGCCACCAGAGCCTCTCCATAATACCAAGTATTCTTGGCCCTTTGTAGTCTGGGGGTTGGATGTTGTAGGACCTTACCCGCCGGTGACAGCCCGCCAGTGCCGGTTCATCTTGACTGCTACAGATTTCTTCTCCAAGTGGGCAGAGGCAATCCCGATCAAGGAAGTCAAAGCCCGTTCTATCGCTGAATTCGTAAGATCCAATATCATCTATCGATTTGGAGTACCTCATGCTATCCTCATGGGTAACAGAACCAATTTCTGAGTAGCCGAGCTGAAGAAATTGTACGCCAAGTACAACATTCTCTCTAACCACACCTACCACTATCATGCGCAGAAGAATGGACAGATCGAGGCGTTTAACAAAACCCTCTCTAACATTCTGCAAAAGATGGTTGGTTAGAACAAGAAAAGTTGGCCGGAGAAGTTCCCCAACGCCCTCTGGGCTTATAGGATGACGAATCTTAAGTCCACCCAGGTGACTCCATATTCCATGGTGTATGGAGATGAGGCCATCCTGCCCATCGAGATTGAGTTGCCCTCATTGCGCACGTCAGTCTATGACCAGCAAGTGCTGAATAGAGTTGCCGAAATCCGTCTAGACGAATTGGAAGCACGAGAAGAAAGTAGGATTTGCACGTTACATAACATGGAAGGCATCAGAGCAAGATGGCTCAAGCTTTCAATAAGAAGGTTTTCCTCTGCTCCTTCCTGCAAGGCAACCTGTTGCTGGCTCTCAGAGCGCCGATGATTCCCGATAGAAAACCACCCAAGTTAGAGCCCAAATGGGAGGGGCTTTTCATTGTCCATAAGGTCTATTCCAATGGAACGTATTCCTTGGTGACTATGGATGGTGAGAACATAACTCCTCCCACCAATGCCAGGTACCTCAAGCAGTACTTTGCCTAGGTATATATGGTCCTGCATGACCATAAACTGTACGGTCCCGCACGACCCTAAACTGCACCTTGGCTCGAGTTATAAGACCTTAAACTAAGAACCTTAGATGGTCCTACATGACCTAAAACTACATTTTTTCCTACATCTGGGCCCCCAATGGTCTGAGTTATAAGACCTAAAACTATGATCCTTTCCCGGTCCCACACGACGTTAAATTGTATTTCATCCTACATAACATTAAACTGTATTTTGTCCTACATGACGTTAAACTGTGCTTCTAGAACTACGTGTGGCTTGATTCCCATCTTTATGGGATACGTATGACTGCCTGAAAATTTAGATTTCAGGTCCATCCCCATATCTTAGGAGATCCCACGATCTCTCGGTTGCCTCGGTCTTTTGACCTGCCCTTCCCTCAGGAATCCGCCATCTTTTGGCCGCTCTCAGAATGAGCCCCTTGAACCTTTCCAGTGGTCTGCTAATGTGTTCAGAGTACTCTGGTCTAGGACCTGGAGTGTCAGATTCGACTTAGGCAAGTCTTCGTCTGCTTGTCAAGCTTCATGATCCCCTTCATTCGGGCCCCACCCTCTTTCACACTTGGAGGGACCCCTAAGAACGTCTTGGATAAAACGCCTAAGGTCTCTCCTACTATCATGGGCTAATTCCCCCAAGGGTTTTAGGCAACAAATTGATACAAATCACGTGTTGTGAATGTGGTCAGTGGTTGATGCTCATTTGTTTTCCCCTACCTCTAGGCTAACACGATAGGATGCTGTGTTGCGAACATGGTCTGCAGTAATCCTCAGTCATCACACCGACTTCTTCAGGCCCTGAATGTTGGTTGCATGATTCACACTATGTTCCAACCCACCGTGTCAAGGTGGAATCTCGACACTCCATGTACTAACCCTCAGTACACCCCCACACGTCAGATGGACCAATCTGCGTAACGGTGTCTCTCGGGGCTCCCGTGATCTGAGCACTAGAGTATGTGCTTGGGTTTCTTTTTTACAGGTTGCGTGCAGATTGACCCTCATACACATGGGGAACGAGGAGTCACCCAGACATTGCATTTTGGGCCCAGCATAGCTGGGAGCTAGCATCTCCTACCCCCTGATTGTTGAACCCTCGTAGGCCCCTTTGGCCCGAGGCTCCTCTCTCGAAATCGTGCACAGTGATGGTATGGGATTATGTCCTCGTTCACATCAGGTATGCTTTATCACATCGTGCACGTTTCCCATGGTCCAATCCATATGACCTTAAACTATGCTACCTGGTCCAAGACATACGACCTTAAACTGTACTGCCAGGTCCAACCACATGACCATAAACTGTGATGATATTGTCCTGGATGCACGCTGTTAAGGCGCTACCTCCCAAGAACTACATATGGATTGATTCTCATCCTTATGAGATACGTATTAGTGCCTGTGAACTTCCCCACAGGCCCAAAATCACTTTTCGTGTTCGGTCTCTCGGCCTAAATGCGTCCCTAGGAGCACATAGTAAGTAGGGCTTTCCCCATTCACATTGGGGTTTTCAACCACTTTACCGTGTGTCTCCCATTCCCCTTATTCTGTGGTCTGAGTTCTAAGACTATAAACTATGACCCTTGGATTTTCATGACACGGTATCTCTTGTGGGATTTTACAGTGTGGTGCGGGATTATGTCCTCCTTCACGTTAGGTTACTCGTTGTACCGTGCCTAACCCCAGATGAGATGTGCCCCTCGTCCCACACGACATTAAACTGTATTTCATCCTACATGATGTTAAACTGTGCTTCTAGAACTACGTGTGGCTTGATTCTCATCCTAATGAGATACGTAGGAATGCCCGAACATTTCGTCTTGGGTCCAACCCCAGGGATTACCAAATCATGTCCCTCCTTACTGTCGGCCCCTCGGCCCGACTTCTTGGGAAGTGGTGTAATCATGAAACCTACCCCGAATATGTTCGAGATGCCCCATAGTAATAATGGGAAGCGGCAGTTCTCTCGCCAGAGTGGTCCTGTCTAAAAATTTGGACGATCCATGATCAGGTTGGTACGTCCGCCAAATGCGCCTCCTTCATGGTGGTGCAATTTCGGGAGTGTTGGATTCTATTTGAACAAACCACCACTCCACTTTCCATGATTTATGTGCCCCTTCATTCGGATCCTCATTCTCATTCATGTTTGATGGGACCCCCTAACAGTATGGGTGATAGAATTTGGTCCGCCTACTTCCATAATACGGATGATAGACCTTTGGTCCGCCTATTGTAGCAGTATGGATGATAGGCCTATAGTCTGCCTTCTGTCCTGGGCCAATGTTCCGGAGGACTGGTCATGTTTGACGGGATCCCCTAACAGTATGTTTGATAGACTTTGGTCTTCTTGCTGCCATAATATGTATGATAGACCTTCGGTCCTCCTATTGTAGAAGTATGGATGATAGACCTATAGTCCACCTGCTGTCCTGGGCCAACGTTCCAGAAGACTGGCCGACGATATTTGAGTTAGGCCCCATGTTGTGAAGATGGCCATCGGTCAGCACTCATTTATTGTCCCCATTCCAAGCCAACAAGATATGGATGATGCGTTTCTGCCATGGTTAACAATTATCCTCCATCATCACGCCCCAGAGTATTCCGAATTCGGGTAGCATGATTCACCTTTCCTTTCCATCTCCCTGTGTTCGGATGGATTTTAATGCCCATGGAATTGCCCCACTCGTGTGTCAGAGCGCATTGACAAGGTGATATATCAATCGGTCTGAGGTCTTCTCCTCAGAAATCCAGGCCCAATTTCGGATGCCTGAAGCTTGGTTAAAGCCCCACAGTTGGGAAAAGTGATAACATGAGTATCCTTTGCTTCTCGCGTTGGGTGTGACCCACATAATCTTAGGGATGATTTGTTATTCATTTCAAAATTATGGTTGATCATATTAGACCAAGGGTTCAAATGAATGGATTTTCCCATGTATTGGATTGAGATGATGAGTAGTACAAGAAGGAAGTTCATGAGATGGCCAAAAAAAGCCCCTAAGGGTCGGCGTACTGGATTAATCCTTCCAACACTACTACCCTTTGGCTGCTAGCCTCCAGGACTGCTTCTCACTCCTTGTAGACTCTCTCCTCATCAACCGCCGCAGAGAGTAGCTAACCAACCCTAGCTTGTTCCAGCGCCCGCTCAGTTTGAAGTACGACCATCTGCTGACTCGTATCCATCAGTTGTTCCGACGCATCTGCCAGCTGGGCCGCTAGTTGTTCCACGAGCTCAGAGCACATTGCAAGTAAGGCCTCCTTCTCTGCCGCCTTCCCTTCGTGGTGTAAGGCCTCCCGCTCTGCCCTCAGCAATGCTCGGGCGTCCGCCGATATTTCCTGACACCGGGAAACGTTGGTGAACTGGCTACTCTCGTGTATCTTCTCGGCCATGTAATCATGGACCGTCAGATAGAGGTGCTGAGAATCAGCCCCTCCGGCGCACAGGAAGCGCAACCAGGTCTGGAGTGATCCCATCTGCCTCAGCCAATTTGACTGGGGCTGTCTAAGAATGTGCTGGATACACTTCCACCCTTTGCATCATGTCATCCAGCTCTCCTTGGCCGCTTCTGAGTCTGAGTCATCTATCTCCCCAGGGTCAGCAGGCCGATACACAGGAAAGGTATCCAACAGGTCAGCGGTAGGATCTTCCTCAGGGATGTCTTCATGAGGAATAGGATCCTCGACGTCCGAGCGATCTTACTCTCTCACCCTGACTGTGATGGTGCCTCCGTCAGCCTCCAGCCTCACCTCAAGAATAGCGCCACTGATGCCCGCGGCCCCTACTCACCGATTGCAAGGGCCGACTCAGTGCGGGAAGCATGTTCTGAAGGAGGTGGTATGTCCGCCACTGGTCCACTCATAGATGGACCGAGCTCCGTAGCCTGACGAGCCTCCAATGTTGAAATCACTACGCAAGGCGTATGCTGATTAGTTGGGATCTTTTGATAACAAGCGCCAGTAGTGAAGCGTGAGACTCACAGGAATCCAGAGCGTCGACCTCCAGTATTCCGGCCACTGCAGGAGCTGCCGTGATGGGAGACCCCTCTGCGCTTTTCAATTAAATGATGGGTGTCAGATCCCCATCCTTTTCCATCGGTTCCCTTCCTCCCTCCTCTAGTGGGTACGCATAACCAACACTTAGGCGCTCCTGAGTGAGGTAGAGAGTGTTTAGAAATTGAAAAGGAGAATGTATGAAAAAGGGAAATGAATGAGGATAGAGACAAACCTCAAGTATCTCGGTTATGTCGAGATCAAAGCCTACAATCTCACCGCTCTCTCGGAGACTCCCTTGGTAGGTCACCCCCTGCGACCCCTCACCTTCGGGTCTCCTTATTCTTTATCTTCCATTTTGCCTTCGTCTTCTCCGGTCTCCTCCCCCTCCAACTCTTCATCACTGTCGCCTTCTCCCAACGACATCACTTCCGAATCATGCTCCTGGCCGAGCATCACTTTCACTAGGAAAGGTGGCGTCGCACGCCGACCCCTTTGGCGCGCGTATGTGTCCATGGACGTCAGATAAGCATGCCGCCGATGGAAGTTTACCTGGTCGGTAACTTGAACGAGCCCGACCTCTGGCAGCTGGATCCCGTTTTGCATGATCTTCTGCCAGACGACTTCAACGCTCAGCGATTGCCACAGGGTTATCCAGGGTGACCATAGTGTCGGGAAAATTGCATCTTGGGAAGGTTCGAGCAGGTACCTTATCTACTTCTTGGGAAGTTCCCTGGCCACCTCATGTGACCCCCCCCCCCCCACGGGCAACGAGGTCACGACGGCACCGTGTGATGTTCCCGTTGCTGAGGTCCCAGCCTGTACATGCCTCGCTACCGGACGCGCCCCGAGTTCCCCCATTCTGGAGGCACCTTGCCTCTTCACCCGTCGCCTGGTTTCTGCGTGGGTAGCCTCGAGTTGCCAGACTTTCTTATGTAAAATCCCGTCAGGGTATGCAATGGTCCAGTGCTCGACATACTCAGTTTCTAGTCCAGCGTCGACCCCGGTGGGAGGGAGAGTGATGACGTCACCTGAGCCGAAAGTGGTAAACAACAACCACATCTGGTGCAGAACGCATGGATTCTTCTCCTGCCAGACGGTCATTGACACCTTCTTCAGCATTCGTTGGAGGCAACCAAATTTCCTGGTGAATTGGGATGGAACGTAAGGCTCGCAGATCACCTTCCCTTCGATTCGAGCCATGAGCACCCCACCTCGAATGCTCTAAAAATACTCCCTCTGTTCCAGTGGGCCTCTCCCATTGTCCACCATCTGGCCAACTGGGGTGGGGAACGGGCTGAAGTTGAAGTTGGTGTGGTTACCAATGTGGATTATCATGCCCTCCTCATGGAGCGTCATCAGCGCCACCCCGGCGATGTTTAGCAAGGACGGTCGCCGGCCATTGCCCAGAGGATGGATGGCATTTGGCAATGTGTACCTGCCGAGGTGAGCCGCCACCCAGCCGTGGAAGATCTGGAAGGGGCCACATACTCTCCGAGGTGACCCCCCTCATGAGATGAGTCCCAGGATGGAATAAAACTTGGCCAGTATGGGGACGCCCATGTTGAACCGTTTGTTGGCGGCCATGGTGCCCGCCATCACCAGTGTTGCTGGACGGACACCCATCCTCGCGTCCCGCACTGGCAGGATCCACCCGCTCAGGAAGGCGACAAGGAACCAGACATACTGGACATTTGGGTCCTGGGACTCGATGATGTGATAGCCCCATGATTGGTATTTCCCTACCTCCAGGGTTCTCCAGTATGACCCATCCCTGCTCCTCTGAGCCGCGGTTGGGCACCGTTTCCCCCGTCCTGACATATTGATTGCTGGATCCTTCTCGAGGAACTGGCTGAACTAACCCTTGTAGGCAATGTCCTTCAAGAAGTCCTTGACCCCCAGCCTCTCTTTGGCCAGCTCTAGCAGGTGCCACGCCAGCATGGGCGTCCGTGACCTGTCTTCCCAGGTGTTCTTTGGAGGAATGAACTCATCATATTGGTATCACTCTAGAGGGATACCTCCGATGCAGTGAACGTCCCAGAGACTGATGAAAACTTCCCCATGGTGAAGGTGGAATGTGTTGGTATCAGGAGACCACCAGGTGAATAGCTCCGGCCCGAGCTCGGGATGACAGTGGAAGTGGAACTGCGATGTCCATACCTCCTTGAACAGGCCAATATGCCGCAGTTCATCCCCAAACTGGTCGCAAGTACGGCGAACCCAGAATGCCCAGGCCCACTCGCTGGTGAAGTTGCCCCCGGACCGTCGGTCCCAATCCTTCATCCAACCCTTTGTGTTATCTGTGACGCTCTGACGAAACGTACTCGCAAAGAGGTCCGGAGAATTTTCTGCGACAGGCTCATCCCCAGTAATGGTCCTCGTCCTCGGGTTCAGGACATATACGTCCATATGTCTGGTTTCCCTAGAAGGATGGTCGTTGTTGGTAATGCTGTATTAAGGAAGCTCGTCCTCCCAGGTCACCCATGACCGCAGTGTGTCCACCTCGAAGCCCAGTAGAGGCACCTCCTTCAGGATGTCAAAGTTCCAGAGCGGGAGGTTGTCAGACAGGGGATACGTCTTCTGGGCTGGAGTCAGCAGATTGAACAAGGTCAGATTGTTGGAAATGATCACCTTAGCACCATAAACCTCCTCGTTCGCCGCCATTTAGGTCATACGAGCGGTGACTTACCCCTCATCAACTCGGTTTTTGGCCGTCTCGAATATTTCAATAGTTTCACGAAATCAAGATGTAGTGTGCGGAATCAGAGAGTGCTGCGTGAAATCTGAAGTGGAGGCTCGAAATCCCGGAGTTGGGTGTGCCATTGGTACGCTAGGTGCGGAATATCCCGAGTAGGCACGCAAGGAAGGCTGAAATTTGAAAGGAATTACGCGTTGCCAGAGCATTTTTACGCGTAGCCATGGGATAAATTTCGCGCACGAGAGAGTTAAGCCTATCGCGCGGAAAATCTTTTGTATGGCTTTGGGACCCAATGCCCCTTTTTATAGGCGAGTCTAGGGATCCGCGCTGCGCGGAAGGAGAATTCCATGCGGATCCGTCGTTTTGCATGCCACACTGGTTTTTTTGCATGCTAAGTGCCCAGGATAGGCCCTGATTTGGCATTTTGGAGTTTCCCTCGGAATCCAACCGTTGCGACCTCTCAAGGATCCAATTCCGAGGGGGGACATTTTTAGATGCTGAAATAGTCCGTAACACCCAGAGAAAGTTTATAAATGACAAAGAGAAGTCATATTCAGAATCAGAGGCCTGGTCTGGAGGCCCGTGAAGTGGTGCACAAAATTAAGGAGGAATGGTGCGAAATAATGCGGTGAGCACGAAGCATTCTTGGGATTCGCGTAATCGTGCCGATGGCGTGTGCAATTTTGCGCGCCCCGGTTCCACATGGTGAAGTTTTGCGCACCGACGGTTCCCGGTGCGGATGATTTCGTGTGTTGTCTAGATTCCATGCTGGCTGATGCCTATAAATAGAAGGCGACCCTTGATGGTTTGGGGGTTGTGGAATTCAGAGTGGGTCCCATGCGCACAATTTAGACTCCCCCACACGCAAGATAACTTCTAGGTAATTCCTCTTTTCACGCAACCTTGCCCTGGGGTTCACCTTTGCGTGCAACTCCACTGGCTTAAGTGATTTCATTCACTCCTCCGGGTTTCCCCCTTGCGTGCAATCCTTAACTTGTGTGCGCAATCCCCTCCTGTGCACGTAATCCCCTCCTGTGCGCGTAATCCCCTCATATGTGCACAATCCCCATCCTTTGCGCGCAATCACGTCTCTGCGCAATCCTCTGGTCCTATTGCGCGCCATCCCAGTGTTTTTCACACAACCCTTCTTTTTTCGCGCAACACCTAGGACCCCTTTAACATGACGCCCCTTGGCTGCCTTTCCACGCCGGCATCTGATGTCTCCCCTACCGAGCATGCGCGCCATGCCTTGTTTTCCCGTACGGCCTTCCAGGCTCGTATGACGTAACCTCAAGGTCCCTTGGGCGGTGTTTCCCATTGCGTTGATTTTCCTTATGCTTCTCCGCATAGGTATGCTAATAGATATTGCTTCTTTGCATAGCCACGCTAACGTGGACCCCTCAATGGTTCGCCCTGCGGCCCCCCTTCACTACGGCCTTGCCGATGCCTTCCCTCTAACAAGGGGTAGAGGGCATTGGGCATGTAAGCCCTCAGGGTGTGGAGAAAACCCACCTCGTCCAAGCTGCAGAACCTTAAACTACAAAGCACCTCGTCCTTAAAACATGACGTTAAACTGTGGTCCAACCCTGTGCTTCACACGTAGGGTCCCCCCAGCTCGGACATTTTTTACACCTCTCGTCTCCACGGGAATGGAATATTCCTCGGATGGAATGAGATTCTCCTTTTCGGAGTGGCGTTTGTCCACGGGGGAAGGCCTGCCTCAGAGCGTAAGCCCCTAGCCTCTCTTATGGAAGGTTTCACCCATGAACCTCCGTACTTCCCCCCTGCCATGGCTAGTGGAGTCCCTTTCCCACTGCGCTTTGTCGCACCACGGGCCTCCATCATAGAGTAAGCCCTGACACCCAGGTCCGCTAACCACGCGTAAGCCCCTGTTTCCTCTTTGGGCCGCTCAACGCGTAAGCCCCTTTCCACTTCTCACAAATGCACCCTTTGCGACGTGATCATCTGGCCCCTGCTGCCTCCTGATTCTCACACCGAGCATGACTCACGTGGGCTTAGAGCGTGCATCGACCATGACATCCTCTTATGGGCCGCCTCAGAGCTTAAGCCCCATACTAGAAAACTACGTGGACTTTGATCCGTGCTAACGCATGGTACGTAGGAAGCCTCCACGAGGTTCAAGCCCACCACCCAGTCGTTCCGACTTCTTCACGTTGGTTCACCAACACCATGGGCCGCCTTAGAGTTTAAGCCCCAAATGCCTTCATCCCGCATGACGTTAAACTATATATATTCTCGCATGATGTTGAACTATATCTCTTCCCGCATGACATTAAACTATATCCCTCATCCCGCATGACATTAAACTGTATCTCGTCCCATATGACGTTAAACTTTATCTTTTCCCGCATGATGTTAAACTGTATCTCGTCCCACATGACGTTAAAATGTATCCCTTGTCCCACATGACGTTAAACTGTATGCCGTCACACACGACGTTAAATTGTATTCCACGAACTACATGGACTTTGATCAGTGCTAACACATGGTACGTAGGAAGCCTCCACAAGGTTCAAGCCCATAACTCCATCACCCATCATGATCCTTACCCGTGCCGCCACATCCCGGCGAGATCTGCCACCCCATCACACTCCATAGTGTCTGGGAAGATGCCCATGTGCTAGCCCCAACATCGGTGTTCCCCCTAGGGGGTTCTTCAATCTGATCCACTCTCAGGGTTCCGGTCAGTTTGATCCGTATCCGCAAGACATTAAACTCGCAACATACCCCGTGTTAAACATGGGAAGCTGAAGAAAACCTCAGATGGTACACAATTCCCCGCGTTCGATGTGGGATGCCTCGGGCTTCCACACCCTCAAGAAGCCCTGTAATAATGGACAGAAGATAGACATGCCGATCCCCAGTGTTAAGACATGCCAACGACACCCCAACGCAACCATTCTCCTCACCGAAGGTTGCTGCCCCGACAAGACCCCTTGGAGCATCTCGATGGAAGCAGCGTAATTAACTGGTGTCCATGAAGATATGGCACCGGGAACGAGCTTCACAAACCCGTCTTGAATCTAGGAGGGAGACCCGTACTAGGTGACAAGCTCCGAGGAGGAATCCACGGAAGGAAGAACTGACATCCCATCATCCCGGTTTCGATCAAGGAGCAGACGTCCCTGAATAAGGAACAGATTCCCCCCGCCTTTGGAAATCAGGAATGCGGGGCAACAAGCCGCACGTCCTCTCATGCGTGACAAACATGTGTGCGCGCCCCGGCGTAAAAGCATCAGAAAAATATGTTTTCATGTTTATTTTCATCAAAATGGTTTTTAAATGGTTTTATGTTTTAAAGATCCATTTTCAAAGAAGGAAAGATATTTAACTCAAGAAATATTTTCAAAATATTCTTCCAAGCTATTTTCCATCTAAGATAAAATATTTTTATGTTACTCATTACCAAGTAAGAAATTATCCAAAGGATCCGTTCATATTCCTTCTATAGTGGTTTATGTTTTGATAGAATGATTCTTATGACACCCATTTATCTTCCATGGGTTATATTATTTTGAATCCTGCTAATTTTAAAAGGTTATTATTTTGAAAAATGATTATAAATACTATCTATTTTCAATATGTTATGGTGTAATTAAATTTTAATGATACCCATTTCATTTCCTGGGCCATGATTTGATGTTTATAGATCCCATCTCTTTTTTTTGGGTCATGAAATGAGGAAATTTTTATTATATTGTGGCACATGTATGGATTATTTTTTTATGAGATGGGTGTGACCTATATATCAATACAATGAATTGGGTAAATATTAATATCTAATGATACTATGATTGAAATTCAATAGGATTAATACACTATGGGAATATGGGGAAACCTGACCCCGTATAAGGAAAGGACTGCATCTAGATATCATGGTGTGTCCCACCCAGTAGGTGTAGTCACCATAAAGATGGAAAATGGGGAAACCTGATCCAATATGGGAAAGATGAGGAAACCATATACCTTATAATGAAATTACTATGACTGGGGATGGTGGTGTGTCCAAACCAATAGGTTCAATTCCCATGAAGTTCCTTGATAAGTTCTATAAAGATATTATAACTTATATGGAATGATATCAGATGTGTATTTATTTCACAATTACATGTATTATTCCTGTGATATGTTTTCATTGATTATTGTAAGAACCCAAAACTTCTTTTCAGGTATGTTTTTCTATTTCTGGTCATTTTTGAGAAAAAGAGGAAATTCAGGAAATTTTCAAAGTACGCGCAGTGTACTTTATGAGTACACTCTGTGTACTTATTTGCCGCATAAATCCGTTTGTTGGCCATTTAGTAGCCACACACATGGCCGTGTGAGATTGAATTGGAGGCCTCTTAAAGAGGAGTATGGAACGGAGAGTACACACCATGTACTTTCTTTTTTTTCATTAAACACACGGGGGTCGCGTCTGATGGACAGAACACACATCTTCTAGGTCTCGTTCGCCCACGAGAGTCCGTACAACCACAGATCTTCGATGAGCCTCCAAACCTCCATCCATCCTCAGAATCGATCATCATCAGTTGAATTGGAATTGAATCATTGAGTTCTCTCTTCTAATGGAGCCTCATTTCATGATTCCTCTTCTTTTCCAAGTTATCGTGGGATGAACATTTTATATGTTTTTGAATATCTTTGACGTTCTAATGAGATTAAAGCTTCAAGGATCAAGTATATTGATCTCCTAACCCGGATGTAGGTGTTTTGTGCCTTTATGTAAGAAGTATCTGAGTAATATGGGAAATTGTTTCCCAATACCCATGAATGGGGTATTGCGTGTTTCCCGTTTTAGCCCTATTGTATCTCTGTTATATTGGTAAGCCTGAGTAGATGATTTTGGTTGCGAATAGGGATAATTGTTTTTATTTGGATGTATTTTCCATGCATGTTTTCCTATTTGGACCTTTGGGTCTTGTTTCCTGTTAGGCTGTTTTTTACTTTCCCATGCATAGTATTGTAGGATGGTGTGACTGTTGTTCTGATAGGCTGAGATGTTGTAGACTGCTAGCCAAGTACTTCTTGAGTTTTACTTAGACTGATACGCACTGCTACACTTTCTTGCCTTACAAAGGGCCGTGAAAACCTGGTGTATAGACTATAGGGATAATGGATGTTGAGGGCTTATCTAGAGTTTCTTATAGTTTCACGATATGAGACTACAAGGGGGAATTGACATTGAGTGATTCCTTAGAGTGTCTATAGTTCCTCGATGCGGGCCACAGAGGGAATGTGATGTAAGCGCTTTTCTAGAGCACCTTTTTACTGATATGAGACTATAGGGGAAATTGATGGTGAGTTCTTTCCCATAATGTCTATGCTTATGCTGAACCAGAGGGGTTAGACTATGGGTACTTCCCAGAGGGTTACCTTGTGCTTAGCTTCTTGCTTGTACATGTTGGTAGGACCATAGGGGATAGGCTGTGAGTACTTCCCATAGGGGTACCTTGTTCTTAGCTACTTTCTTATACTTGTTAGGTACAACCAGAGGGGATAGGCTATGAGTACTTCCCCGAGGGTTACCTGTTGTGCTTATCTGCTTGTTTAGTTGTTTCATGTTGTGTGCTGATTTGAATTCTTTGAACCGTGGATTGTTTACTACTGAGTATCTTCATGTTTATTGCTTTCTGTACTTTACCTTCCATATATTCAATGACTATTATGAACAGATCTCGTGGTGGTTGCGTATTGGGATTTATTCTATCACCCTGTTTGGACCATGATTTTGGTCCCTAAAATATTATATTATTGCAGGTATAGATAAGGGAAAGCTCCCTTCTACTTCAGGTACATGACTTGCTGTGGAGCTCGAGATCATGGGACCAAGCTTATGCTTGCGATCCCGAGGATCTATTTATCTTCATCTTTTGTGCTTTAGTTTAATACTATTTGTGTTCTAGTATTGTGATCTATTTGGTTGCTTTCCTAGATATATGTATCATGAATCACTATATATATATATATACATGTTCTCCAGTTGCTTTTTTACTTTCATTCTTCCGTTGTTTACTCTTGTATGGATGATTACTGCTTCCGCTATTGCTTTTGTTTTTCATCCACTGTGTACTCTTCCAATGAGGGCATAGTTTCCCCACTATCACAACCAAGGCCCTCGTTGCTAGCCGGCAGCCTCTGGCTTTTGAGGAAATGCTCTTGAGTCCATGGGACCAACCAGGTATGGGGATCCTCTGGGTGGATTCTAGAACAGGGATGTTACAAAGTGGTATCAAAGGATTTATTTTCTCTTGATTTACTATTTGGAGCATTTAGCTAGGGATAGAATGGAATCAATACTTGGTAATAAGATGTGCTCGGGAGTGGCTAACCCATGTACAGGGAAAATCCAATCTACCTCATTATTTAAATTTTTATGGTTTGCTATTTTACAGTTGATTTGATTTCACTGTTGGGTGTTTCACATGTTTTATGCAGTTACTATTGATGTTATTTAGGTTTTATTTCTGTCGCAACCCGATAAGATGAGGGTATGCCATCTCATGCATCATATAGGCACTTGTTAGAAATCACATGCCATGCATTATTTCTTTGTCATCTAGGATGCATTAGCGATTTCATGTTGTTGTGATAGAGGTTGTGTAGAATATACATTCTGTTGTGATATATTCCTTGATAGAAATACCTACTGTTTGATAGGGCATTGTTTGATGTAATGTTTTACTTGAATGGTTGCCAAAATTTGGTTCTTGAGGTGTTATGGGCCCTCATTGACCGGAATTTACTGGATCATTAATCTGTTTTCCTTGTTATAACATGCACAAGATGACAAACATTGATTCGCGGGGAGTATGGACCCTCACAGATCAAAATTTGGAACTTTCAATGCTTTTTTTAGTGTTTTCTGGGTTTCAGAGTAGTTTTTGAGGCTTACTGTCTGAAAAAACCCATAATACACACCGTGTAATGTTATGTACATGCCATGTGTTCTTCTGTTTGGGAAGAAACTGTTTTTCATATGTACACGTTGTGTACTTTATATACATGCCGTGTAGTCTCTAACCGTGTCATAGGCCATATGGGTAGAGAAACGGGATTGGAAAAATCTAGCGAGAACACACTGTGTACCAGTCGAACACTCCGTGTAGTGTCGACCCTATTTACACCCGTGTAACTAACAACACAGACAGATGAACCTTGAGTTACACACAACATTTCCACATTGAACACGCTGTGTAGTCTGACCCAGGTACCCAACCATGTCATGAACAACATAGGTCGATGTAATACCTTCACAAACACACCATGTCTATGCAGAACACGCCGTGTAGTGTCAGCCATGTGTCAGGCTGTGTCACTAACAACACATGCCAAGTAAAGCTTGTCCAGTACACACCGTGTCTACCTTGAACACACCATGTAGTCTTGTCTTAGGATATCTGTGTGGCTTAACCATGTAGAAGGACCCGGGTAGGGGAAGAGGATTGAAGTACACACCATCTATTTAGAGAACACGCCATGTGTTTGGGGTGTTACACGACCAGTTAGGGCCAGAGTACATGCACATGTGAATGACTTTAGGGAACATGCTGTGTAGGAAATGTACACGCCATGTAGTCATGCTTTGTAAAACTTGAGTGCTTTCATCCTCCTATTAACATCTTACACTCCTTGTTTTTAGTCTTTGATATCTTGATATAAGGTGTGTTCTTGACCTTGCAGAGTCATGCCATCGAGAGGTCCTCTGGTTGTACCCCAGTTTCCAGACGGTAATCAGACACTGGACATGGCCGATCAGGGACTACCTGCGGATCCTCTAGTTGTTCCAGCCTTGGCATCAGCTGTTGTCCCCGAAATAGGTGCAGATTCACAGTTTAGGGAGGGATTTATAAGAATGGTGCAAACCTTTCAGGGAGCTCCACCTCTTACCCCATCAATGGCTTATTTGACGTGGGTGTTCCAGCAACAACATCCTCCCACTTTCTCAGAGGAAGGAGGACCTCAGGTTGCAGAGTCATGGATAGAATCCATGATGATGATCTTTGAGAATCTGGAGAACCCTCTAGAGAGGAGGGTGAAGCTCGCTACCTATATTCTTCGGGACTCTGCCAAGAGGTGGTGGGGTGTGATCTCACCGGCAGGACACCAGCAGGTTATGGTGTGGGACGAGTTCCAGCGCATCATCTTTGAATACTTCTATCTGGAGACCCTGAGGGCCGATCGGGCCTGGGAGTTTATGAGTCTAGAGCAGGTTACTCTTTTTATTATTGAGTATTCCTACCGCTTTACCGAGATACAGTGCTTCATGCCTATTTCAAAATGTGATCAGTTGTTCATGGAATGGAAGTTCGAGGATGGTCTGAGACACAACATCCGATCACAGGTGAATAACTTCCGGTTGACTTCTGTCACTTTATCGTCAACCAGGGGCTAATCACAGAGTGCAATCTAAGGGATTCCGGAGTGGTGAGCCAGGGGGGCTCGACATCTAGAGTTAGTATTCCTCCTACTGACAGCATGAAGTGCCGCAGGGAGTCTTCACGCGGGGATCCGAGGAGGCGAGACACTTCCTCTAGTAGCAAGGTGGTGTGCTACCATTGCAAAAAGAGTAGGCATACGAGGCCACTTTTCCCGAGATACCCAGTGGAGTGCCAATCCTACAACATGATGAGTCACCTTCATTTATTTTTCAGTTATTCTCACAAGCAGCTAGTGACAGGGGTTCTTCTATGACTCCACGTTCAGAAGCAGCACCACCAGTTTCTCACCAGTCTGGGAACTGGAGTTCTTCGGGCTATTTAGGCTGAGGTTGAGGTCATTGCCATGGTAGTAAATCACTCGATTTTCAGCAAAATCAAGGAGGATTAGCTTAGAGTGGTCAGGCAGGGTCACAGGGCCACAACACAGGTTAGAGTTTTGTAGTGGAGCAGACCCAGTAGGAGAAGGATACCAGAACCTCTACAGTTTGATGTATGATTTTTTTAGCCTTAGTTTTAGATTCTTCTATTTTCGATACAGGGCCTTCCCCTAGCTTTATATCTATGGCTGTTGTAGAGATCCTCAGTCTCTGCATCTTTTCTTCTGCTGATATCTTGATGCTAGACACACCATTGGGGACTAGAACGGCTAGTGTACGTCTGTGCAGAGAGTGCCCTCTAGAGGTTGGTGGGTGTCACTTCTTCTGGGATCTCTATTTTCTAGAGATGATAGGCTATGATGTCATTCTCGGAATGGACTAACTAGTTACCTCTAGGTAGTCATTGACTATTATTTCCGCAGGGTGAGTTTCATATCACCAGAAGGTGGATCTTTTCTTCATAAGGGAAAGTGGGATGTCCAGGCGAGAAGAGTGGGTCCAGAGCATCATGGGTTGTGGGCAGTTAAAGCCTAGATTTCTAGTCATTATTTAGATGAACATGGGACTCTACAGTTATAATTTCCTCCAGTGGTGGATCATTTTAAAGATGTATTTCTAGAGGACTTTTCAGGTCTGACTCCAGAGCGTGGGGTAGACTTTTCTATTGACCTTGTGCTAGGAGTGGCACCAGTGTCCATTTATCCTTACAGGATGGCTACACCTAAGTTGTAGAATCTCAAGAAGCAGTTGGAGGAGTTACAAGGAACGGGTTTCATCCGAACCAGTACTTCTCCTTGGGGTTTGCCTATATTATTTTTGAGGAAGGCAAACAATACCCTTAGGATTTGTGTGGATTATCGAAAGCTGAACCAGTTGACGGTCAAGAACCGATATCCCTTGCCTAGGATTGATGATCACCTTGATCAGCTTCGAGGAGCCTGAGTGTTCTCGAAGTTTGACCTGAGGTCCTATTATCATCATTTGTGCATTAGACCATCAGATATACCTCTTACAACCTTCAAAAGTAGGTATGGTCTATAGGAGTATATGGTTATGCCGTTCAGTCTTACGAATGTGCCTGCAGTTTTCATGGAACCGATGAGCCAAGTATTCCATCCATACCTAGATTCCTTCGTGGTGGTTTTTTTGGATGATATCTTGGTGTACTGTCACACTCGACACGACTATGCTACCCATCTTGAGATCGTTTTGAGTTCATTGAGAGAGCATCAGTTATACACTAAGCTCTCAAAATGCCACTTTTGGACGAATCAGATTCACTTCTTGGGTCATGTTATCTTAGAGACAAGAGTGTCAGTCAACTTAGATGATTAGACAATAAAAACAAATATTTTGATTACATTTTAATGGTATTAAATTTATATTTTTGATCTTATGTGCCTGAGTTAGTGGATTTTAATTTTGAACATCCATTCTCTTCATTTGTGCACTCTATGCCTAATATGCACCAATTTAGGCCCAATGTTTCATCTGATTTCAAAGAATGTAATTATCCATATTTAAATTTGATATTTTTTAAAATGGATATAAACTTAAATATGAAAATTTTTAATTCAGGGATCAATAGAGGACTCATAAAGGATGATGATGATTTTTGGCGAAGAAAGGAAACAATTCTGGAGAAGGCAGATTGGATATCATCCTACTGATCGGACTGTGGGGCCCAAAATACAGGCCCAATGAAGCCCCAAATTCATGGGAGACTATAATACATATAAAGTAACAAATACTTCTTCTGGAGTCAGTGCTAATTCTTCCTAAATAGTGGTTATTAAGGCATACCAAGATGAAGATTCAATTCTGGTCCAGATTCTGCGGCCCAGAACATCATCCCACTATATATATCATATCTCTGGAAAGGTGTATTATTTTGGACTGAAATTTTACAGGGTGTTATGGGACATCCGGGGATTCATTTACGTCTTCTAGGGATTACTCTAATTTGGCCTTCTAGAAGGTCTTTTAGGTGAGCCTTTCCAGTTGATGCAATCTGGATGCAACTTCGAGGCAAGAGTTGAAAAGTCTCTTATGCATTAAATTTCCACCTTCCTTTCTCCAAAAAAATTAATTAAAGTAACACGGGATGATGGGAGCTCGGTCAAAGGCTTCCACAATGCCTATTTAAGGCATTAGGAATGGAGTATTTGAGGATCTTTGATGCTTTGTTTCATTGTAATGTTTTGTTGTCCATTTGATACTGTAATCGTTCTTCATTCTCATGTAAGTTATTTGAATCACATTAGTTCTTAATAAAAGTTCTTAATTTCCTCTTTTTCTTTTATTCTTCTTATCACTTTGATACTATTTCTTTATGGTGTGAATTTATTCACACCAGAACTTGTGAATTTATTCAGACAACAGTGGAGTGATCGTTTCATTGTTTTATTTTTCTTCTTCAATCCCGCATCTTTAAGTCGACTTCCCACTTCCATTTATTGAATAGAATAAATGGAGAGCAAACCCCTTATGGGTTGGTCCTAGGGAGTTGCATGGGGAATATTGGATGTTATTTCATGATCTAAAATTTTGTAATCATTTCATTAATTTAATATTTCCATTTGATGATTAATTTTTTCTTTATCTTCGCCAACTTTAACAATGACACATTTTGAGTGCTAGTACGATCCAATTCCTTGGAGTGATCATTAAATTTATTCTATAAGTGTATTAGTGATTAGACATGGAATTGTGTAGGGATTAAATTGGTGAATGATGGTGAGGAATTATATCATTTTGTGGATACGTCTTGAATTAGTGAAATGAACATTATAAGAAAATAAATACATCCAATCTAACACTAGTAACAACTTAGGATCAGCTCATCTCCATTAATTGTTTTAGACTATGTAATTGAATGCGTTAATTTATTTTATTTAGTTTAAATAAGTAGTTATTAAAATAAAATCAATCCAAATAGTTGGGCACTCCATAGTCAAATCCTTCCAAAACCAGAGTGTCTCTCGGTTTCTTCTTCGGTCCCTGTGGATTCGACCCCTACCTGTACTACAACGACCGCATACCTGTAGGGTAAATTTGGGCACAACCAAATTTTGGTGCCGTTACCGGGGACCCCAGTAAGTTATATTAGACACTATCATCCTTTTCTCACCCCACGTTCTCTATTCTCACCCCATCTCTCTTATCTTTACCCCTTTCTATTTGTGTGTGTCCTGAGAATCTAGAATCCAACTTTCTATCTTCTCCAATGAAATATCTTCCAAATTATCATGTCACAAACTCATGCTGGAATCAAATGGAATTTCAATATTGGGAAGCCCCTAAATTAGACAATTTCTTTGATCACCTCTTGAATGATTACCACACACCTGATGAGATGTACAATCAATGGGATGATGACGGTTTAAATGATCAATTTCCAGCCCTCTTGATGATGATTGAAGAGATGAAACTCAATGAAGTTCACGATTTACAGTCTTCTATCCAGACTAATCCTCAAAAACTTCTTTATCAATTGTGTAATAAAATGGAGATGATGAGTTCTGAGGTATCATCATTTAGATTAGAACTATAATGCATTAATACTTGTGAGGAACTCATCCATACACCAATTATACCTTCCAAAACCTTATGTGAAGTTTCTAGTTTCCCACAAGCCTCTCATGAATTTATTGGAGAACCAACCTTCGGATTTGGGGTAGGGTAATTGAATCACTAAATCGATGGAGGGTCTTTAAATGAGGAGGAAATTGGTTTTTTGGATTCAAATGAGAAAAATTTGACATCGTGGATTGAGTCTCCTATGTATAACTCTATTGACGATTTTTCAAAAACATCATTCATTGAAGCATTGAGAGAAATTAAAAACCTTGAGTCCATACCCATTCCTAACATTGATCTTTCCAATTTGGAGGTTGAATCTTCTATTAAAAAGGAACCAATTTTGTTGAGAAATTTGAAAAATGAAAATGAGTTGGATTCAAAATCTCAAACTGTGTCTGATTGTCTTATCAATACCGAGCTCAAAATCATTGTCCTTCCTTCCCATCTCAAGTATCCCTTTATAGGGCATAATCGTGACCTTTAAATTGGAATCAATTCTTCTCTTGAAACAAATAATTTTGGAATGATCATTTATGTATTTGGAAAGACTACAGTGGAAACTTGATCAACCATCTCTTACATTCGTTGGATTTTCCCATTCATTTCAGAAAATAGGATTGTTCATGAATAAAATTCAAAATATTCTTACCAATCAAAAGGGATACACATTATCAATCATGTAGAAGTTAAGAAACATGGGGTCCTCAAAATATTGAATGTTGGAATTGGGTAGGTTAGGGGGTTCATATCGAGCTAGCGACGTTAAACAAAAGCGCTACATGAGAGGAAACCCGCGGTTTTCATGTTTTATTTCATTTAATTAGTACCTCGGACTGTTGACATGTTCTTATTTTATGAGTAAGGATGTGTATGAAAGGGGAGAACCATATTCACCCATGTCACGTGGTTTGATCCTTGAGTAATACCTTACCCAGAAAATTAAGAGAAGACAATGTATCATCAGTTTGTTTTATTTATGTTTTTGTAGGTTAAAAAAATAGATTGTTGACCTGTTATTCTTTTATGAGTAAGGATGGGTATGAAAGGGGAGCACCGTATTCATCCGTGTCACAGGGTGTGATCCCTAAGTAATACCTTACCCATATATTTAAGAGAAGAAAATGTATCACCAGTTTATGTTATTTATACAATTTTTTTAGGATAAAAAAATACAAAAAATATATATATTAAAAAAAATTAAAGGCATGTCATAGGTCATTGGGAAAAGCTGGTCACAACCATCTAAGCCATTGGGAGACAAACCAGAACTGAAGGGAGACATGGGAATTGATTTTCAACATCAACCACCAGATGACTTCATTCCATAATTTTCATTTTCAATGTCTTCGTTGAACTTCTATCCTGCCCCTTCTATGTTTCAATTCTTTAAACATTGGGGACAGTGTTATTCCATGTTGGGGGGGGAGATGAGAATGTGTGGAAGGAAAAATGTCATTAACCTTGAACATGATAACACACATTCCAAACTCTGAAATTGGATATCAAATAATTTTGCCTGCCTTGATTCTGATTTTAATGCAAGTTTATGTTCATGTGCATAGATATTGGAAAGTGTGGTTTTCCAATGTGATTTTTCACTGTTATATTTTCATCCATTTAATAAAAAAACACAATGCACGTCCTCTATATTGTGGGGTTTTAGTTTGAGTTTTTGGGGACCCATAATAAATAGCATAGGATTGGCAATCATTTTAATTTTAACATGAGTATTCAAAAAAATCAATTGCAAGTAGAGCAATTAATTTACCTAATGTGTGGATTTTGGCACTTGGGGATCGTGACTCCATAGTTTTCTGGCCCAGAGTTGGGCATTTTATCTCTATTTGTGGTAATTTGAATTTGTTTTTGATTGAGTTAACTCGAGATGATGCCCGAGTATGTGAGCTTCACTTGGTGCCCTAAGGTCATTGAGCCTGGGAGTCATCGGCAAAGTCTTGCTACAAGGGTAGACTTGATTGAGTTCAATTTCAATTACCATGGAAAAATTGCAAAAAAAAAAACCAAAAAAAAAGAAAAGAAAAAAATGAGTACTCATCTTATTATTAAATTTTGATTTCTCCTAGTGCTTCCATCTTTTCTCCCTCGAATGGAAATGAACCCCCATGTCTATTGTGATGCACAACACTTCATCATGCTTAATTGAATTTGGATGAAATATGGAAATGAATTTGAACAAATTAATGGGCTTGGGATTGAGATATACCTGTGGAAATAGCTTGTTTTAAATTATTTTGATGAGTTTCATGACTGTTTGGTATGTGATCTTTGGGTGAGAAATGTGTATTAAAATGTTTTTGGAAAAGGTCATTCGAATTTCATTTTTGTGAGATATATTTTGCTCGGGACTAGTAAAACTCAAGTTGGGGGTGTGATTAGCCAATAAAAACACATATTTTGATTACATTTTAATGGTATTAAATGTATATTTTTTATCTTATGGGCCTGAGTTAGTGGATTTTAATTTTGAACATCCATTCTCTTCATTTGTGCACTCCATACCTAATATGCACCAATTTAGGCCCAATGTTTCATCTGATTTCAAAGAATGTAATTATCCATACATTAATTTGATATTTTTTTAAATGGATATAAACATAAATGTGAACATTTATCATTCAGGGATCAATGGAGGATTCATAAAGGATGATGAGGATTTTTGGCGAAAAAAGGAAACAATTCTGGAGAAGGCATATTGGATATCATCCCACTGATAGGATAGTGGGGCCCACAATACAGGCCCAATGAAGCCCAAAATTCATGGGATACTAGAATACATATAGTGGAAAAAATAATTTCTCTGGAGTCAGTGATAATTCGTCCTAAATTGTGGTGATTAAGGCGGCCCACTTTGAAGATTCAATTCTGAGCCAGATTCTGCGGCCCAGAAAAACAGCCCACTATTTATATCATACCTCGTGAAAGGTTTATTATTTTGTGATTAAATTTTACAGGATGTTATAGGACATCCGGGGATTCATTTAAGTCTTCTAGGGACCACTCAAATTCGGAAATCTAGAAGGTCCTTTAGGCACGTCTTTCCGGTAAATGAAATCTGGCTGCAACTTCGAGGCAAGAGTTGAAAAGTCTCTTATGCATTAAATGTTCACCCACCTTTCTGCAACAAAATTAATTAAAGGAACATGGGATGATGGGAGCACGGCCAAAGGCTTCCAAAATTCCTATTTAAGGCAGTATGGATAGAGTATTTGAGGATCATGGATGCTTTGTTTCATTGTAATGTTTTGTTGTCTATTTGATGTTGTAATCGTTCTTCATTCTCATGTAAGTTATTTGAATCACATTAGTTCTTAATAAAAGTTCTTAATTTCCTATTTTTATTTTATTCTTCTTATCACTTTGGTACTGTTTCTTTATGGTGTGAATTTATTCACACCAGCACTTGTGAATTTATTCACACAACGGTGGAGTGATCATTTCATTGTTTTATTTTTCTTCTCCAATCCCGCTTCTTTAAGTCGACTTCCTGCTTCGATTTATTGAATAGCATAAATGGAGGGATAAACCTTATGGGTTGGTCCTAGGGAGTTGCATGGGGAATATTGGATGTTATTTTATGATCTAAAATTCTGTAATCATTTCATTAATTTAATATTTCCATTTGATGATTAATTTCTTCTTCATCTTCACCAACTATAACAATGACACATTTCGAGTGCTAGTACGATCCAATTCCTTGGAGTGATCATTAAATTGATTCTCTAAGTTCAATGGTGATTAGCCTTGGAATTGTGTAGGGATTAAATTGGTGAATGATGGGGAGGAATTATAACATTTTGTGGATACGTCTTGAATTAGTGAAACAAACGTTATAAGAAAATAAATACATCAAATCTAACCCTAGTAAAAAATTAGGATCAAATCATCTCCATTAATTGTTTTAGACTAAGTAATTGTATGCGTTAATTAATTTTATTTAGTTTAAATCAGTAGTTATTAAAATCAAATCAATCCAAATAGTTGTCCACTCCATAGCCAAATCCTTCCAAAACCAGAGTGTCTCTCGGTTTCTTCTTCGGTCCCTGTGGATTCGACCCCTACCTGTACTACAACGACCACATACCTGTAGGGTAAATTTGGGCGCAACCAAATTTTGGCACCATTGCCGGGGACCCAAGTAAGTTATCTTAGACACTATCATCCTTTTCTCACCCCATATTTTCTATTCTCATCCCATCTATCTTATCTTTACCCCTTTCTATTAGTGTGTGTCCTGAGAATCTAGAATCCAACTTTATATCTTCTCTAATGAAGTATCTTCCAAATTATCTTGTCACAAACTCATGTTGGAACTAAATGGAATGTCAATATTGGGAAGCCCCTAAATTATAAAATTTATTTGATCAACTTTTGAATGATTACCACACACCCGATGAGATGTACAATTAATGGGATGATGATGGTTTAAAGGATCAATTTCCAGCCCTCTCGAGGAAGATTTAAGAGATGAAACTCAATGAAGTTAACAATTTACAATCTTCTATCCAGCCTAATACTCAAAAACTCCTTGAACAATTGTGTAATAAAATGGAGATGATGCGTTCTGAGGTATCATCATTGACATTAGAACTACAATGCATTAATACTTGTGAGGAACTCATCTATACACCAAATTTACCTTCCAAAACCTTACGTGAAGTGTCTAGTTTCCCACAAGCCTCTCATGAATTTATTGAAGAACCAACCTTTGGATTTGGGGTAGGGGAATTGAATCACTAAATTGATGGAGGGTCATTAAATGAGGAGGAAATTGTTTTTTTTGGAATCAAATGAGAATAATTTGACCTCATGGATTGAGTCTCCTACGTATAACTCTATTGAAGAATTTTCGAAAACATCATTCACTGAACCATTGAGAGAAATTAAAAACCTTGAGTCCATACCCATTAGTAACATTTATCTTTCCAATTTTGAGGTTGAATCTTCTATTCAAAAGGAACCAATTTTGTTGAAAAATTTGAAAAATGAAAATGAGTTGGATTCAAAATCTCAACCTGTGTCTGATTGTCTTATCAATAGCGAGCTCCAAATCATTGTCCATCCTTCCCCTCTCAAGTATCCCTTTATATGGAATAATCATGACCTTTAAATTTGAATTCATTCTTCTCTTTAAACAAATAATTTTGGAATGATCATTGATGTATTTGGAAAGACTATAGTGGAAACTGGATCAACCATTTCTTACATTCTTTGGATTTTCCCATTCATTTCAGAAAATAGGATTGTTCATGAATCAAATTCAAAATCTCCTTACCAACCACAAGGGATAAACATTATCAATCATGTATAAGTGGAGAAACATGGGGCCTTCAAAATTTTTAAAGTTGGTATTGGGTAAGTTAGGGGGTTCATGTCGAGCTAGCGACATTAAACAAATGCGCTACATGGGAGGCAACCCACAGTTTTCATGTTTTATTTCATTTAATTAGTACCTCGGACTATTGACCTATTCTTCTTTTATGATTAAGGATGTGTATGAAAGGGGAGAACCATTTTCACCTGTGTCACGCTGTGTGATCCTTGAGTAATACCTTACCCAGAAAATTAAGAGAAGACAATGTATCATTATTTTGTTTTATTTATGTTTTTGTAGGTTAAAAAAAATAGATTGTTGAACTGTTCTTCTTTTATGAGTAAGGATGGGTATGAAATGGGAGCACCGTATTCATCCATGTCACGTGGTGTGATCCCTGAGTAATACCTTACCCAGAAATTTAAGAGAAGAAAATGTATCACCAGTTTATGTTATTTGTACGATTTTTTATGTTAAAAAATTCAAAAAATATATATATTAAAAAAATTTAAAGGCATGTCATAGGTCATTGGAAAAATATGGTCACAACCTTTCAAGCCATTGGGAGACAAAAAAAAACTGAAGGGAGACATGGGAATGCATTTTCAACATCAACCACTAGGGGACTTCATTCCATAATTTTCATTTTCAATTTCTTCGTTGAACTTCTATCCTGCCCCTTCTATGTTTCAATTCTTTAAACACTGGGGACAATGTTATTCCAAGTTGGGGGGGAGATGAAAATGTGTGGAAGGAAAAATGTCATTTACCTTGAACATGATAACACACATTCCAAACTCTGAAATTGGATATCAAATAATTTTTCATGCATTGATTCTGATTTTAATGAAAGTTTATGTTCATGTGCATAGATATTGGAAAGTACAATTTTCCAATGTGATTTTTCACTGTTATATTTTCATCCATTTAAAAAAAACACACAATGCACATCCTCTAGATTGTGGGGTTTTAGTTTCAGTTCTTGGGGACCCATAATAAATAGCATAGAATTGGAAATCATTTTAATTTTAATATGAGTATTCAAAAAAATCAACTGTGCATAGAGTAAAGAATTGACCTAATGTGTGGCTTTCAGCACTTGGGGATCGTGACTCCATAGTTGGCTAGCATAGAGTTGGGAATTTTATCTCTATCTGTGGTAATTTGAATTTGTTTTTGATTGAGTTAACTCAAGATGATGCCCGAGTATGTGAGCTTCACTTGGTGGCCTAAGGTCTTTGAGCCTGGGAGTCATCGGCAATGTCTTGGTACATGGGTTGACTCGATTGAGTTCAATTTCAATTACCATGGTAAAATTGGAAAAAAACCAAAAAAATAAAAAATAAAAAAATGAGTACTCATCTTATTATTAAAATTTGATTTCTCCTAGCGCTTCCATCTTTTCTTCGTCGAATGGAAATGAACCCCCATGTCTATTGTGATGCACAACACTTCATCATGCTTAATTGAATTTGGATGAAATATGGAAATGAATTTGAACAAAGTAATGGGATTGGGCTTGAGATATAACTGTGGACATAGCTTTTTTTAAATGATTTTGATGGGTTTCATAATTGTTTGGTATGTGATCTTTGGGTGAGAAATGTGTTTTAAAATGTTTTTGGAAAAGGTCATTCGAATTTCATTTTTGTGAGATATATTTTTCTCGGGACTAGAAAAACTCAAGTTGGGGGTGTGATTAGCCAATAAAAACACATATTTTGATTACATTTTAATGGTATTAAATGTTTATTTTTGATCTTATGGGCCTGAGTTAGTGGATTTTAATTTTGAACATCCATTCTCTTCATTTGTGCACTCCATGCCTAATATGCACCAATTTAGGCCCAATGTTTCATCTGATTTCAAAGAATTTAATTATCCATATTTTAATTTTATATTTTTGGAAATGGATATAAACATAAATATGAACATTTTTCATTCACGGGTCAATGGATGATTAATAAAGGATGATGAGGATTTTTGGCGAAGAAAGGAAACAATTCTGGAGAAGGCAGATTGGATATCATCCCACTGATAAGACTTTGGGTCCCCCAATACAGGGCCAATGAAGCCCAAAATTCATGGGACACTATAAGACATATAGAGGAAGAAATAATTCTTCTGGAGTCAGTGCTAATGAGTCTTCAATAGTGGTGATTAAGGCGGTCCAATTTGAAGATTCAATTCTGGTCCAGATTCTGCGGCCCTGAAAAACAGCCCACTATTTATATCCTATCTCGTGAAAAGTTTATTATTTTGGGCTTCACTTTTACAGGATTTTAGGGGAAATCCTGGGATTCATTTAATTCTTCTTGGGACCACTATAATGCGGCCTTCTAGAAGGACCTTTATACGCATATTTCCGGTGAATGCAATCTGGCTGCAAGTTCGAGGCAAGAGTTGAAAAGTATCTTATGCATTAAATGTCCAACCACCTTTCTCCAAAAAAAGTAATTAAAGGCACATGGGATTATGGGATCTCGGAAAAACGCTTCCAAAATTCCTATTTAAGGCAGTAGGTATGGAGTATTTGAGGATCTTGGATTCTTTGTTTCATTGTAATGTTATGTTGTCCATTTGATGTTGTAATCGTTCTTCATTCCCATGTAAGTTATTTGAATCAAATTAGTTCTTAATAAAAGTTCTTAATTTCCTATTTTTATTTTCTTCTTCTTATCACTTTGATACTGTTTCTTTAAGGTGTGAATTTATTCACACCATCACTTGTGAATTTATTTACACAATGGTGGAGAGATCGTTTCATTGTTTTACTTTTCTTCTCCAATCCCGCTTCTTTAAGTCGTCTTCCCGCTTCCATTTATTGAATAACATAAATGGAGGGCTAACCCATTATGGGTTGGTCCTAGGGAGTTTCATGGGGAATATTGGATGTTATTTTATGATCTATAATTCTATAATCATTTCATTAATGTAATATTTCCATTTGATGATTAATTTCTTCTTCATCATCGCCAAATTTAACAATAACACATTTTGAGTGCTAGTACGATCCAATTCCTTGGAGTGATAATTAAATTGATTCTCTAAGTGCATTGGTGATTATCCTTGGAATTGTGTAGGGATTAAATTGGTGAATGTTGGTGAGGAATTATATCATTTTGTGGATACGTCTTGAATTAGTGAAATGAACGTTTTAAGAAAATAAATACATCTAATCTAACCCTAGTAACAACTTAGGATAAACTCATATGCATTAATTGTTTTAGACTAAGTAATTGTATGCGTTAATTTATGTTCATTAGTTTAAATCAGTAGTTATTAAAATCAAATTAATCCAAATAGTGGGCCACTTCATAGCCAAATCCTTCCAAAACCAGAGTGTCTCTCGGTTTCTTCTTCAGTCCCTATGGATTCGACCCCTACCTATACTACAACGACCGCATACCTATAGGGTAAATTTGGGCGCAACCACTAGAGAAGGGGAGAGTGGTAGTTTCTTGGGAGCAGCCGATGAACTTCTTTGAGGTGTGGAGTTTTTTAGGGCTAGCAAGATACTCCAGACGCATAATATAGAACTTTTCACACTTAGAAGCACCACTGGAGATCCTGACTAAGAAGGGTGAAAAGTTCTTATGGTCAGATTATTGTGAGTCGGCCTTTTAGGAGCTGAAAGTGAGACTGACTTCAGGGCCGATACTAGTCTTTCCAGAGTCAGGAAAGAGCTATACTATCTACTGTGATTCTTCAGGTATCGATCTGGGAGCTGTGCTTATAAAATGAGATGGAGTCGTTATGTACGGGTCTCGGTAGTTGAGGCCACATGAGAGGAATTACCCGAAACATGATCTTGAGTTGGAAGCTATTGTTCATACCTTACACTATTGAAGACATTATATTCTGGGAGATCACTTTGTGATTTTTACCTACCAAAAAATTCTCAATTACATCTTCACTTAGTGTGACCTGAATCTAAGACAGTGCTGGTGGGTTAAGTATCTTCAATATTTTTATTTTGAGCTTGCCTATAAGCCTGGGAAAGGAAACGCGGTTGCTAATGCATTGAGTAGGAGGACTCATATATGAGAAATTTATGAGACCAGCAGTGACTGGTACCTTAAGGCTCTGTTCTCTAAGATGCATTTGGAGGTGCACGACAGACAGGGGCAGACGTTCCTTTCTTCTATAGTCGTTACCTCTACTCTTCTGGATCGAGTTCGAATGAGGCAGCTATAAGATTCAGAAGTCCTAGTCCTATGAGAATGTGTCTCAGGAGATAACCCTATTACTGGATGATCCATAGGTGGGGATGAGATCTTGCATTTCGAGGGGCACGTATGGGTGCCAGGAGATGTACGTGAAGAGCTGGTTCGGGACTTCTATTCCTCAGTTTGGGTAGTTCATCCTGGGGTAACCAAGATGTATCGTTATCTATACTGTTAGTACTGGTAGCCAGGTATGAAGAGGGATGCTTCTGGTTTTGTCATGAGGTGTTCCACTTGTCAGCAGGTGAAGGCGGAGCATGAATGACCATAAGGGATTTTCCAATACTTACCTATTCTTGAGTGGATGTGTAATGACATTGCAATGGAATTTGTGACTGGTTTGTCGAGGTCACCTCAAGGTAATGATGCAATTTGGGTTGTCATCGAAAGACTTACGAAGGTTTCTCACTTCTTTCTAATCAAGGATACCTTTAGTGTTGATGAGTTGGGGCAGTTGTTCATCCAAGAAATTGTACAACTACATGTTTTTAAATAATCCATTGTTTCAGACAGGGACACCCATTTTACTTCATGGGTATGGCAGGGGCTTCAGAAGGCATTGGGGACGCGAGTGCTTTTGAGTACAACTTACCATCCCCAGAAAAATGGCCAGTCTAAGCGTATGATTCAGGTGCTTGAGGAGATGCTCCGTGCATGCATTCAGATTTTTGGAGGTTCTTAGGAAAAGCATATACCTCTTGTGGAGTTTTCCTATAACAATAGTTTATATGAAACTATTTAGATGGAACCTTACGAGGCATTGTACGGTAAGCCATGCCGATCACCCTTATGTTGGCTAGAGGCAGGAGAGGCTGATTTATTGGGACCTCGTCTTGTTCAATAGACCAAAAAGAAGATAGAGTTGATTCGAAAGAGGATGAATACTACACATTCTCAACAAAAGTCTTATGCTGATTAGCGGAGACGACCTATGGAGTTCGAGGTCGGGGATCAGGTTTTCCTGTGTGTCACACCGAGGTTAGAGCACAAGAGGATTAGGATACAGGGTAAGCTTTCACCGAGGTACATCGGGCCTTTTTTAGGTGTTGGAGAGTGTTGGTACGATTGCTTATTTGTTGCAGTTACCTGAGAGGTACACGAATATGCACAATGTTTTTCACATCTCTTAGCTTCGACATTACTTTTCAGACCCATCTCATGTCTTTCAACCTGAGGAGGTTGAGATCAAAGTGGATGTGTGATTTGAGGAGCATCCTATCCAGATTTTTGATCATAGTAAAAAGGTTCTCTGTGGAAAGTATGTTTCTCTGGTACGAGTGCTATGGTATCACGAGCGAGTACTGGATGAGACTTGGGAGAGGGAGGCTGATGTATGAGTATAGTGGCCGGAGTTGTTCGGGGTTTCTTCTTCTACGCCGCTCTAGGGAAATTTTGGGATGCATTTCTTTAATGGGGGAAGTTTGTATGAACTTGGATCTTATTTTCAGGAATGTTTTTCCTTTTTTGGTCATTTTTGAAAAAAAGAGGAAATTATGGAAATTTTCAATGTACACGCCGTGTACTTTATTAGTACACACCGTGTACTTATTTTCCACAGAAGTCCGTGTGATGGCCATGTAGTAGCCACACACACAACCATGTGGGAGTGACTTAGATTCCACATAAAGTGGAGTACATAATGGTGAGTACACGCTGTGTACTTAAAAAGTACATGCTATGTACTTTTTTTTCATTAAATGCACTAGGGTCACATCTGATGGACATAACACACATCTTCTAGGTCTTTTTCTTCCACGATAGTCTGTATGGCCATATATCTTCTAAGAGCCCCTGAGCCTCTATCCGTACTATGAATCGAACACCATCGGTTGCATTGGAATCAAATCGGTGAGTTATCTCTTCTGCTGGAGCCTCGTTTCATGATTCCTCATCTTTTCCATGTTATCGTTGGTTGAAATTCTTAGACTTTTTTTAGATCTTCGATGTTCTAAGGAGATTCAAGCGTCGAGGTTCAAGTATATTGATATCATAACCTCGAGGTAGGTGGTTTGTTCCTTTTTTTAGGAATTCATTGAGTTATATGTGCAATTTTTTTTCCTAATACCCATGAACGGGGTATTGCGTGTTTACCGTTTTAGCCCATATTGTTTCTATGCTATGCTTGTATTCCTAAGTAGATGATTTTGGTTGTGAATAAGATGAATTATTGTGATTTGGATGTATTGACCGTGCATGTTTTCCTGTTTGGACCTTTGGGTCTGTTTTCTGTTCGGCTTATGTGTACTTTCCCATGCCTAGTATTGTAGGATGGTGTGACTATTGTTCTGATAAGCTGATTTTCTGTAGACTAATAGACAATTAGATCATGAGTTTTACTTAGGATGATATGCGCTGCTATGCTTTCTAGCCTTACAAAGGTCCGTGAGAACCTGGTGTATAGACCATAGGTAGAATGGACATTGAGGGCTTCTACAAAGTGTCTTATAGTTTCATGATACGAGACCATAGGGGGAATTGACATTGACTACTTACTTAGAGTGTCCGTAGTTCCTTGACACGGGCCATAGAGAGAATGTGATGTAAGTTCTTCCCAAGAATGCCTTTAGTACCGATACGAGACTATAGGGAAAATTGACAGCGAGTGCTTTCCCAGAGAGTCAATGCAGAAGATGAACTAGAGGGGTTAGACTATGAGTACTTCCCAAAGGGTTACCTTGTGCTTAGCTATTTGCTTGTACATATTGGTAGGACCAGAGGGGATAGGATGTGAGTACTTCCCAAAGGGTTACCTTGTGCTTAGCTGCTTGCTTGTACTTATTAGGTAGGACCAGAGGGGATATGCTATAAGTACTTCCTAGAGGGTTACCTATTGTGATTATCTGCTTGTTTAGATGTTTCATGTTTTGTGGTGATTTGAATGCTTTGAACTACGGATTGTTTATTTCTGAGTACCTTCATGTTTACTGCTTTCTGTACTTTACCTGCCATATATTTAGTGAATGTTAGGAACATATCTCATGGTGGTTTCCTACTATGATTTAGTCTGACACCCTGTTTGGTCCATGCTTTTGGGCCCAAACATATTATATTGTTCCAGGTATAGATAAGGTCAAGATTCATTCTACATCAGGTACTTGACTTGCTGTGGAACTGGAGAGCATGGGACCAAGCATATTCTTGCGATGCTGCGGAGCTGTTTATTTGATTCTTTTGTACTTTGGTTTAGTACTATTTGTATTCCAACATTGTGATCTGTTTGGATGCATTCCTAGATATATGTATCATGAATCATTTTAAATATATATATATATATATATATGTTCTCCAGTTGTTTATTACTTTCAGTCTTCCACTGTTTACTCTTTTATGGATGATTTCTGCTTCCCCTATTGCTTTTGTTTTTCTTCTGTGGTGTACTCTTCCAATGAGGGCATAGTTTCCCCACTATCACACCCAAGGACCTCACTACTAGTCTAAAGCCTCTGGCATTTGAGGAAATGCACTTGAGGGCATCTGACCAACTAGGTACGGAGCACCTTTGGGTGGCTTCCAGAATCAGGACGTTACAATTATGTTCTTTATTTACTTATGATTCATGTCTTATATACAACCAAGATTTATTCCATGATTCGTGTTTTTGATCATATGAAATGAAGGATATGATATTCTAATGTGATGATAAAGTTCTCATACCCATATGCTTATGCCTATGCTTATATGTCTTCCATTTTTACCCATACTGAGCATTTGAGATCAACCAATTTTATGTTTCCTTCCCTAAGTTACGAGGATATGTATTATGTTTTCTGTCTCTATTAAGGGTTATAGTCATGAAGAACCTCATGGGATATATTTTATATCAATAATTTACCCGTGTTTATGTTTCCATGATTCAAAAGGAACTAGACTAGTATAGTATTTGCGTGTCTACTTGTATAGTGTTTTATGTATTTTGAAAAAGTTATAAATGTTAATGTATGAAAAGAGAGGGTCTATATAGTTGGAATCAAGGAATATGTTTTGTTAAACGTGGGAATATAGGATAAGTAATCCATTTTGAGAACCCTAAGGAAATGTCTAAGGACATGTATAAGGATAAAAAAAGAATAGGAAAATGTTCTGGAATTTTAGTAAAGGATAGAGGGAGTGGTTTACTAGAAATAAATCTATTTCTGAATAATAAAAGTGGATGTGGCTCTACCAAATATGTACCTAGGAGTAAACAATCTGATAAGGTGCATTTGAACATACTCAGTGTATCATAATACAAGAAAATGGGCCTTTCTACACACCTGGTTTGACGTTCCCAGAGGTTATTCTTTAGGAATTTACAAACTCTTTATGAACCATCAAGAAGGATTTTAATAGAATTTAGATATGGATAACCTAGGATAATCCCAAGGTGTCATATATTAAGGAAGTTTTCATAATTTATACATCCTATAAGTGATTTTTCATGATTATGTGGTTCCTCCTTATGATAACTATTTCTTACTCTAAGGTTTTTGGTTTTAGAAAATGGATAAAACATAAAGGAACCACATTAATGGATATTGAAATAGATAATTAAATGATTGTTCTCCTGAGAAACTAAATGTTATAGGAGTAGGAATAAAAAATATCATTACTATAATCACCTAGATTTCTCAAGCTATGAATCACGATGAACTCCATAATGAGAAAAAGAGGGAACAAAAATATATCGATTCTTTCAGGAGGAAATATCCACCTTCTTTTAGCAGGTCTTCTGATCCACTTATTTCTAAACATTGGATAAGTACCGATGAAAAGATATTATCTATTCTCCATTTTTGGATCTTGATAAATTCATTCAATAATTTTATCAGTTAGAAGGTTAAGAAGACATGTGGTGGAATGTAATCAAGAATACAGGTAATAAAGATGAAATCTAATCCATGAATTGGGATTAGTTAAAGAAATTATTCTTCAATAAGTAATTTCCTAATGTTCATCATGAAAAGATAGAAAATGAGTTAATTGAGTTTAAGCAAATGTATTATAAATTTTTTGGTACCTATGAGGATAATTTCACAATACTTTTAAGGTACACTTCTGGAATTATCATCCAACCTGAAAGTAATGTTGATAGGTTCTTCAGTGTCTTAAAGCCATGTTTTAAATGGGAATTGTTCATAATAGACTTTATTAGCTATGAAGATATTGTGAATTGTGCAATAAAAGTTGAAAAGTATTTTGGAGTTACATATCAATTTAGGGTTTTAACAAGAAAAGGAAGATGGATTTTAGAGAAAAATATAAAAACCATGAAAAGAATAAGATGAGCCTTCCCTTATGATCTAAGTGTCAAAATAATCATTGAGGGAATTACCTTATGGGTTATAATATGTTTTTTAATTATGAAAGGGATGGATATCCAGAAATTAATTTCCAAATTTATGGAAGGTGTTGTCCAATGATTCAAATAGTGGAAAATCTACACAGATTGCACCTCACACACTATAATGCGTTAAGTGTAATGAGAATAATAATTATTCTAACCAGTTCCCAAACCCATGGGCTTATAATGATGATTGTCTTCAGAAGCCTCTTAAACTAATGGACAAGGGGTAATCTCATTCGATAACTATTTCAAATGAGGGATGCAATAATAGCATGGTGAAAGGTATACTAACCATCTACCCTAGAACTTCTAGTGTCATATTTATTATTTATCTTCCCACTATTTACTATCTAAAATATTTTCTAAGGGTGTTAAGATTACACCAAAATGATTAGATATATAATTAGTAGTGAAACATATAATAGTATGATGATTTCATCCCAAGTCTACGATTCCTCTCTGGTTGAAATTTTTGGGAATGTGCTTCCGGAAAATATTGTCATTATTACTTTTGTATAATTTGATGTTCTATTAGGTATGGATTGGATTTGTCTACATAAATAACACATATATTTTTAAAAAAGGTTAGTTAAATTTTATATTTCAAACCCTACTATGATCTTTTATCCATGTGATGATATGTGTGAACATCCTGTGTACATTACATCCGGTGTATGTATCTTAATTCCAATTCATATGGGTTGTTTATTTCAAATGGATGGAGATAAAATTTTCATCAATGATATGCCTATTTTTTGATAATTTTTAGATGTATTTATGGATGAATTTCCTAGAGTTCCACCAAAATGTGAAGTTGAGTTCTAAATATAACTCATACTAGGTTCCACACTGATTTCAAAGACTGCTTATTGAATGGCCCCGATTGAGTGTCATAAATTAAATAATAACCTCTAAGAAAACCTTGATAAGGGATTCATTCGATCAAGTGTCTATCCTTGGGGTTCACCTGTTCTTTTTGTGAAAAATAATGATAGGTCAACATGAATCTACATTGATTATCAAGAGTTGAATAAATCAAAACTAAAAACAAGTATCCTCTTCCCTATATTAATGACTTGTTTGATCAACTACACCTATCTTAATACTTTTCAACGATTGACCTTTCTTCTGAATATCATCAATTGAGGGTCAAGAAGGAGGATATACCCAAGATGACATTTCATACAAGTTATGGACACTATGAATATATAGTGATGCCTTTTGGTCTTACTAATTCCTCTACTATATTAATATATATGATGAATAGATTATTTAGAGATTACATTGATATATTTTTGGTCATCTGTATAGATGATATTATTATATATTCAAATTTAAAGGAAGAGAATGAAGATCACTTGATAAATTTACTAAAGCCCTATGAAATGAGAAACTGTATGAAAAATTTTAAAAGTGAAATTTTTTTCTATAAATGGATTCATTGTTGGGTCAAATAATCTAAAGAGAGGGTGTTACAGTAGATCCAAAAAATATGGAGTATATTTAATGCTTGTCTAAACCAACCACAGTGACTGAGATCCATAGTTTTCTTTGTTTAACTGGATATTATCTATGGGTTGTGGATAATTTATAACGAATATCTAATACCCTAACTAAGTTAACTCAAAAGGGTGTCTCGTTTCTCTGGACAAATTAATATGATAAACATTTCAAGAAATTGAAGAGAATGTGGGTCATCGTACCTGTGCTTATATTAACCTGTAGTGTAGAAGGGCTTGTAATCAATAGTGATGCATGCAAGAATGGATTGGGATGTGTTATTACGAATAATAAAATGTTTATCACTTATCCCTCATGATAGTTTAAGATTCATGAGTAAAATTACCCAAATCTTGATTTGGAGTTATCAGAAATAATTTTTTCATCAAAGATATGGAGGTATTAACTTTATAAAGTAAAGTGTGATATATATATGCCAATCCTAAATGTCTGAAATATATATTCATAATGAAGGATTAAAACATGCGCCAAAGAATATGGTCAACATTGATAAAGGATTGTGACTTCTCAACTCATTACCACTCTGAGAATGAAAACAAGGTGGCTAATGATTTTTTTCAGAAGGATCATACTAGCGTATCTGTGATGAGGATCACAAATGGTCCAATATTTCTTGATTTGAAAAGAACAGATATAGAAATCCTAATTGTAGGGGAAAATATTATCATTCTAAAATAAATGGTCAACCATCTATACAAGTGAAGATTAAAGAGGTGTTGAAGGAAGATTTAGAGTTGAAAAAGAAATTTAGAAATGTTCCTGAGTTTAACCTTCATCAGGATGGAATGATAAGGTTCATAAATAGTCTATGTGTTTGTTCCATGCAAAATTTGAGGAAGGAACTATTAGAGGGGTCTCATAGTTCTTCATTCTATTTTAATCCTATAAGTACGAAGATGTATATGGATATGAAAGAATAATTTTGGTGGGATTTAATGAATAGAAATATCACAATGTTTGTATCTTGATACTTGGTATTCCAACAAGTGAAGGCTGAAAGACAAAAGTCTAAAGAGATGTTTCATTTGTTACCCATAAAAATATTTAAATAGGAGAACATCACTATGGATTTTGGTTGTTTGACTAACCAAAACCTTTAAAAAATATTATTCTATATGAGTGGTATTCAACCTCCAAACAATGTTAGATCACTTAATCACAAATATAGAATACCTATATCTAGATTATATTTCTAGGATTTATACTAAGAGAGTGGTAAGGTTTAATGGAGTTCCATATTCCATTGTATCAGATCAGGATATGAGGTCTACCTAAAAATTAAAGATAATTCTTCAGTAGGAACTTGATATGTAATTGAGTTTTAACACTCCTTATCAACCTCAGATAGATGGTCAATCTAAAATAATAATTGAAACCCTTGAGGATTTGTTGAAATCTTGTTCTCTGGATTTTAAAGTTGGTTGGGATCAAAACCTTCCTCTAGTATATTTTTCTTAGAAAAATATATTTAACTAAAGAATTTAGATGGAAAAATATGAATACATATATGGGATGAAATATTGAACTCCAACATGCTGGGATGTAGTTTTATAAAAACATATATTTGGACCTGAAATCACTAAATAAATGGTCAAGAAGGTTATAACCATTGAACAATATATCAAAAAACTAATAGTTGGAAAAAAGGTTATGCTGATAACCAGGAAAGTGATCTAGAAATTGATATTAGTGATAAGGTGTTTCTATGAATATCCCCTAGAATAAATTAATGAGGTTTAGAAAGAAAGGGAAACTATGCCATATGTATATCGGTCCCTTTGAAATTCTTGCACATATCGAGACTGTATCCTATCACTTGGAACTTCCTCAAAATATGTCTTAGGTACATGATGTGTTAAATGACTCTCTATTGAGGTTGTATATACCAGACCCTTCATATGTACTACACTCAGTCGTCATACTACTGGAGTATGATCTTTCTTATGAGGAATAACCAGTTGAAATTATAGACTATATGAGAATGTTCTACAAAACAAGATAACTCACCTAGTCAATGTTTTTTGGAGAAATAAATATTTATAGGAAGCTATGTGGGAACATGAGGATATGATGAAGAAAAATTATCCTAATTCTGTTTTACCCAAATGATGAATTTCAAGATAAAATCCATTTTTATGGGGGGGGGGGGTAGAATGTAACACCACAAGTTTTTATGGACCTTTTTTTCGAATGAATTAATTTTAATTGATATATTTCAATTCAATAATTCAAACATTACCTTCACATAGAACTGACTCTATATATGTTACACAAAACATGAACTTGGAATACATTACACGCAACACCAAATTGGTGTTTTTTTCACACAACACCGACTTGGAGTATGTTACCCACAACACTAAGTTTCCATGAAACAACATTTTTTGTTATAATTATATAAATGAGATTACTAAACTATCCATTCAACATAGTAATATGAATATAAATAACTAATTTTTAAATATTTTTTATAATGGTTTTATATAATTAGAACACATTGATGATGAAAGAAATAATTTTTTGTAATGTCCTTATATGTTTAGAAATACTATTTTCTTAAATAAACTAATTTTCATTTCGCTCTATGAAAAATAATAAAATTAATTTTAGACAAATATAGAAATATAATATGATGAACTAAATTTTATTTTTAATTTATAATGTTTAAATTATATTATGGTGAATTTTTGGGATTTTTCTGAGAAACATCATTGTTAGATAAATAGTGAAAAAATAATTAATTTTAATTCAATACAGTTTTTTCATATAATTTATTTATAAGGTAAAATTATATTTTTGATTTTTTTAATAGTTTAATTAGATATTATATTTATCAATTAATCTAATTCACATAATTATAATCATTTTCAATTTCAATTGTGTATAAAAATATTGCAAAATATTGGATGTTTTTACTTTAAAAACATGCAACGTCGTCTCATCAGTGGGATTAAAATTAAATTAATTTAATCCAATTATGTTATAGGAATTTGGAATATTAGATTACATAATTTGAGTAATAAAAATTTATAATTTATAATTATTAATTTTTTTTACCAAAACTATTAGTGAAAGTAATTAAAATTAATTACAATTATTATGGTTAAATTAAACTTAATATGGGACAAAATATTAATCGTAAGGGGCCAAATAACATAGAAACTTTTCAAAGATCCATTTTATGGAAATATTTCTACCCTATCCTCACTTTCCTTGTCTTTAGACCATTATTGGATCAGATTTGAATGAAAAAACGTGGGTTTAATTCCATTTCTAAAAAATAACAAGAGTGCCACTCCTCATCCTCAATAAAAAGTCCTCCTATCCTCCCACTTCCTCACACCTCTCAAGACAAATTTGATCAAACAAAATATACCCAAATATCTTCTAAATATTACTCCATTCCTCCTTGAATCCTATATTTTATTAGAAATAAATCCAAGAAATCCCATCGGTGAAAACCAAAAGGAGTTACCCAAAGAAGAGGTAACATCCTTCCTCAAGCTCCTTTCATTTATTTTCTTTCTCCACCACCTCAAATATACTTATTAAATGCATGTATTATAACAAAATTATCTTAAATATACATAGATGTTTATATATTATGTTTTATACCTAAAATTACACACTTTCATATAATGGGTAACAAATATACCATTTATTTGTACGACGAACAACCACCTCACTAAACGACGATTGTTCGTTCTTCCTTTACTTCATATCATGGTGGGAATTATGATGGAAAATATATTTATATATAAGATATAGGATATTTATTAAATATTTATAATTCTTTAAATATTTTATAACACATACTTTTATACTTTCCATTTTGTGTAAATATAATAATTTTGTTTGAGGAAGTGTGAACTACCGCCCCCTCAAAGTGACGTAATTCATTCACAACCTACATGGAATGTATTAAAGATGTGTCAATTAAACTTATATGACATATATATGTATATTTAATTATAATTATAATCTTATTATATTATATACAAATATACATATATGTTATTTATTCTCTTTCTTTCAATAATGACAAATAAACGGAAACAACGTTCATGCGTACGTATGGCCTACTGTATCCATGAACAATGAATTCAATTTCATTCATATATATTATATAGATATTTATAATATAAATATAATCAATATATGTGAAATTTATATCAGTTTTTAGACTTTTTAAATCATGATATAAGTATAAGGACCAAAGATATAACAATTGAAGACACATGCAAAGAACAAAGCAGATATCACCCCAAGTGAAACCATAACATAGTATTGATAACAAGATTGTAATATAAGGTCTTAATAAAAACATATATCATATTAGATATAATAATATTATTCTGTAAAATATTTATAATAAAATTAAAATTACTATATATGAATCTTGTATAATCACAAAGACAGTCAAGACACAAGGTAATGGGATTTCTAGTATCACTTTTATTTCTGTGATATTGATGCCTTATTCACCACTCATATATTTTATGTGGTTATTATAATTCACATTAATATATCATAAATTTTTTATACTTATGTTTATGTGTATTTACATATCAATTTTAAGGTCTCTCTTTCATGAGTTTTATGTTTCAAGAGTTACTAAATCGGTAAGGTAGTTTTGTATCAATTTTCCTTCATTGAGTCACATACCATGAACATTAAGAACCATGATTTCAGAAATGTTTTCAAAGATGATATTTTAGGCCCATTTTAATGGAAAATGGATTTTAAAAATATGGGTTTTATGGTTTTCATTATTCCTTTGAAAGTTTTCGATGTATTTTCTACAAAATGTTGTTCAAAAAATGTTTTGAAGCATTTTTTTAATGAAATGGTTTTCAAAGTGTTTTCAAAATTATTTGTTATGTTTTTAGTGAATATATTTTATTTAAAAAGTTTTCAGGATATCCTTATATGTTTTCAATTAAAAAGGTTTCAAAAATGTGTTCGAATATTTCTTTATATGTTTTAATATTTATTTTGAAGAAAATTGTTTTCAAAAGGTTTTATGTTTTAAAGATCAACTTTCAAAGAAGAAAGGATATTTACCTCAAGAAATTTTTTCAAAATATTCTTCCATGAATTTTTCTATCTTTGATAACATCCATTTATGTTACTCAGGAAATTCTGGGAAATGATTCAGATGTTCCATCTTATTCCTTATTGAGTGGTTTATTTTTTTGATGGAATTATGATTATGAAACCCGTTTCTAATCCACGATTTATATAATTTTGAAACATTATTATTTTCATGAGTCATGATTTGATGAAATTATTATGAAACCTATCTATTTTCCATAGGTTATTATGTGAAGAAATGTTGACGATACCCATTTCCTTTCATGGGATATTATTTGATGTTTGTAAAACCAATATTTTTTTATGGGTCAGGATACGATGAATGTTTTATTGTATTGTGGAACATGTATACATGATTTTATTATGAGATGTGTGGGACGTATATCTCTCTCCAATGAGTTGGGTAAATATTTATATCTCATTATATAATTATGAGAATCAGTTCAAAGGGATTGATCCACTATGGGGTGATGAGTAAACCAGATCCCTTACATGGAAATGACTATAAATTGGGATAATGATGTGTCCTACCGAGTAAGTATAGTCACCATGAATATGGAAGATGGGGAAACCATATAAATTATTGTAATATGATGAAAATAAATCCCTTACATGGAAAATAATGAGACTGGGGATGGTTGTGTGTCCCACCCAATAGGTGAAATTCCCATTAACTTCCTTGATAAGTTCAAGTGAGGCATCTTGACTTATAGGGAATGATATCACATGTTTATGTATGCTAAAAGTCCATGTCTTTTTTAATATGATATTTTTTCATGGATTATGTTATTTATTTATTTAAGATTCACATATTATGAATTAATAAAATTCATTCCATGATTCAAGTTTCTAATCTTATGATATGTAAGGTATTATCTTCCAATGTTATGATCACATTCCCATATGCATATGCTAATGTTTATGCTTACATGTCTCCCTTGTTTACCCTTAATGAGCATTCGAGCTCACCCATTTTTATGTTTACTTCCATAGGTTATAAATAAATGTATTATGTTTTATGTGAATAATAAGGGTTCTAGTCATGAAGAACCTAGTGGGAGATATTTTATCTCACTTAAATACCAATGCTAATGCTTCCATGCTTCCAAAGAAATTAGACCTGTATAGTCTTTACACATCTATTTGTATATTGTTTTATGTATTACGAAAATGTTATTAAATGTTAATGTATGAAAAGTGAGTATTTCTATACATCCATTTCATATCATTTAAAATTCAACATCATATATGTTGACCCACTCATATATAACTATTTACATTCAATTCATAAAATGAGTATACCCACTCATTAATCACATTTCACAACCAATTACATATCACGAGTATACCCACTCATAATACCCTAATTAATATTCAAAATATCTAATAAATACACCCACTTATTATTCAAAATTCATAAAAATGTCATTTAATGAGTTTACCGAGTCATTTATCAGAAATTTGCATTTATTTATAACCCATGAGTTTACCCTCTCATTTCCACATTATCCAAATAAACCATTATGAAATGAAAGCTAAATATATCCATTTAACCAAATAAAAGAAACATGCAAGGTAGGAATCACATCTCTTAACTAAGCAAAACAATTCCCATTAGTAAAAAATAAGCATCCTCTAACTATGAAAGATTAGGAACACACACCTTGGGTGGTTCAATAATGGGTAATTAAAATTAAAAAGGACATGATGGAACATAGAAGGGGAAAAGATTCCACAAAAATTTATAAAGGAAAACTCCATTTCCTAACTTAATTAGAGGCCATGTCTTGAACATACCTTAAATCACACTATGCCATCAGGGAAAAGTACAAAGCATTAATATAAGAATTTATTAAACGAAAAATATATTCCTTTTGTCTTAGAAAACGTCACCCCTTCATTGGAGGCATTTTATTAAAGAAAAATTACTTTGTTTCTAAAAAAATAATTTACCATAACTAATAATTTCATTCAATTATAACTATTCAATTTATCAAATAATAATTAAGTAGGAAACTAATAAATTATTAAATTAAAATGGTGAAGAAAGGGATCCTACCTTTATAAAAGATCCAAGCTGAGAAATCAACATTTGATACCTTTGACAAAGATCTCTCAACACTTTTACACACATACATTCCAATATATATATATTTATCCCGTAATCCAATTTAAATATTCCCTTTTCCATGAGGTAATCTTTATAAATAAGATATATACGTATATATATTTATACAAAAAACCTATATATGTGAGTGGAAGCTTTTAAGGAGCCCCCAAACACTCTCTAAGTGACGACGACATGCGGAGAACATCACGGTGAGGCCAACACACACAAGGAAAAGTACTAAGAACATAAAAAATAAAAAAACCAAATTATAAATTGAGAAATGAAAAATAATGGAAGAAAAAATTACACCAAATTGATATAAGAAAACCTAAATCAAACCAATCCACTTCACCTTCACAGAGGATGTAAGAAATCACCCATACTGACTTGATAAACCTTTCACACTCCTTATAATTAGAAGAAAACAAACAAAAACCAGATTAAACTATACATAAGGTTTAAACACACATGGTGGGAAGGTGAGGATATGAAAAATTCCAAATATTAGGAAGAAGAGGAAGTTAAGAGCTTACCTCGTTGAATCGAAAAAGAACTATGAAGAAATCCATTGGAAAAATCCACACTAGAGGAGGCCGTGAGAAGAGGTAGGTCACGCATGTCTAGGGATCTAGGGGTTTTTTGATAATTAGGTAATGGTTTTGTAGACTTAGAATAGGTTTTTATTTTATTTTAACTTTATGAAAAAGGGTACTGCACACGGTTTGGGATGCACGGTTTGGAAAACCACGAACCAACTATGTTCCCTCCACTAGGAACCTAGAGCACCAAACACAAGATAACCCAAAGGTTTATAAACAATGAATCAACCATTTTGTTAATAGTGTTTAGGTACTACCTCTTGCTACTAAATGTGCAATCTAGGTGAATGGTTTGATAAACTGTGCGAAGCCCGTGCACACAACCAATGTCTATTTGTATAGGGTTGTACAGTTTCCACCTAGGGATGCACAGTTTTTGAAAAACCATAAACCCTCTAAAGACCCAAAAAACATGTGATTTATAGACTTAAAGCTCCCAAAAATCAATGAGACACCCAATAGACTTGTAAGGACTTCACTCAAGCCTAGAAAAATACTTTAAAGTGTTACAACTCTTAGAATTTCATTCTGAAGCCTAGTTTATAAAACAGACCATCTAGTAAATGAAAAATTTCAATTTCCCATGTAATTCCATCCAATTCAAAAAATTGTATTCTTCAATCTCCCGACCTCAAAATATCTCATCCCGGAGAATACTTGGGGAAACAAAAAAAAAATATCACTCATACTACAAGGGATGTGAAGTCTTGTTCAAATGGTTACATTTCATTTACAAATTCCAAATGCACCTCAAATCTCTTCACATGCCTAATGAATTTAAGCTATAAAAAGTAGATCCAAAGCTCAATTTCCAACCAAAACTTTTAAGAAGCACTTAACTGAGCCCCTTAAATAGAGACACTATCTATAACGTCCCAGGTAAATAAAGAATATGACGTTCTCATATTTATTAATTTTTTAATTAAATATTAATTTTACTTTAAAAGGGTTGCTATGTTTTATAGAGTACCTGATACGCAACAACGAGTTCCTTTGAAATATTACGCTGCACACTAATAATATATTATTATTTTAAACTGTAGTTAACTCCTTGCTCTTTTATTGGTAGGAATGAATGAAACTAACTAAAATATGATTATACATGTTTGTTAAATGTATTTACATTTATCCAATAAAAATTAGAGGCTTAAAATGTGAATGAATCTAATTTTAAGCATAATTTACATTAAAAGGCCCATTTATCGCCTTTTAATTGATAAACCTTTTTAAATCTAGTTTTGGTTACTTTAATACATTATATTTTTCCAAATAAAATACTTCTTTAGAATGTCGACATCGAAATTTACTTTTTGTAAATTTTTGGAATTTTTCTGATAAAGTTCATTTTTAATGAATAGTGAAAAATATTGTATTTTAATTCAAAAGTTCCTTTTAATATAATTTATTTATATGGTTAGATTATATTTTTAATTGGTTTTAAAGTTTAATTAATATATAATTTTACCATTTAATCCAACGTTGGTCATTGGAATTAATTTCACTTTGAAATTGGACATAAATAAGTATCAATCTTTTGATAGTTATTGTTTCTTAAAAACACGCTAGTTGTTTTGATAATGAGAATTAATTTTAAAATTAATTAATTCCACTTCTATGTTTTGAATTTGTAAAAATAGATATCATTTTTGAATTCGGAATATCAAATATAGTTTAGGCTGATTTTTTGGTATTTTTCTGAAAAACATCAATTTTGGATGAACAGTGAAAGCACTTAGTGGTAGTTAAAAAAACTGACCTTTTCATCTAAATGAAATTTTACCACTTATGTGAATTGAATTTATAAAATCTGACATACATGGTTGTTATAATAGAGTAAAATGTGGTTCAATTAGATGAAAATAATTTTTTGTGAATAGTAACTTTTTACTTTTATTTACCGCAGTTAAAGGTAAATAGGGTAATTCAAGGTTAAAAGAATATTATAATAATTCCAAATTTCTTTAAAATTTGTCATAACCTTATTGTATGAGTAGTGGCTGACCATGTGAATCCTTATATTGATTTTGGGACCCCATTGATCCACTTGGTAGTGATAATGACAATTTGGATTAATTAATTTAATGTAAAGACAAAATTGACATTAACAAAAATCTTTTAGTAATTAATTTTTATAAGGGGTGATATAAATTATCCATTAGACTATAAATATTTATTGTAAATATAAAACTATTTCCTACATGATGGTATTTTTTTATAATTTTTAGACATCATATAAATTAAATTATTTATGACACAATAATGATTCAGTACTTACCTCATTAATAAATGATTTAAATAAATAAGATTATAATGATTAAAATATTATCCAAAACATGCCCAATTTTGATTGGATGATTTAATTTAGACCATGAGTCATCTTATCTTCATCTTCAATGATTTTTGGAATTTTTGAAATAGAAGATAATTTTATAATAAAATAATATTTTCACACTTTCCAAAAGAGCCCCTCCTCTCCGTTATAAAAGAAGACCACTTCTAACCAATTCCACACACCTCTCAAGCCTTTTGGCTCGTCCAAAATCAGCCCAATTAAGCTCCCTACATCCCAATACTTCTTCTAGAAGCCTTAACTTAGGTATAAGGCACATTAAAAAGTCCTTTGGTTTAAACCAAACGGAGTTATCCAAATTAAAGGTAACAGTTTCTCTTAATTTGTTTTCTTTTATTTTACTTATCCAACCCCTAAACTGTTTTATTCATTTATTTTGTAACAACACCAGTATCCTCAATATACTAGAATGTTGTTATGATATGTAATAGAACTAAACTTACACACATCTCCATATAATGGATGAATAACATAATGTTTCTGTGGATGGAAAACTAATGCCTCACGAAATGATGATTGTTCAAATATCTCCAACCACCTCTCATGGTGTCCATTATGATGGAAGTGTATTTATATATGATATATATATTATGTTTATTTTTTATTTATTCTTATTTATTTTCCATTTATATCACGCCTTTATGGTTTCCATAGTGGGTAAATATGATAATCTCATTTGAAGAAGCACAGACTACCACCCCCTCAATGTGATGTGACAAGTTAATGCCTTATGTGGGATGTATAAAGGATAGAGTTAATGATATTATATATGATATTATATTGGAATTATAATATTACTATGTATCATTATGTTTTAATTCCATTAAAATAAGAAATAGAAATGAAAGTAGCGTTCATGCGTACGTACGACTTACCGTCTCCATGAACAATGCATTTCATTTCTTACCTCTAAATGTTATGTACTATTATAAATACATGTATATACTAGATATATATGATATATATGATATATAAATCATGAATATGTTTCTGGATATAATGAAACATTTACCACATGAACAACATGTAATTATAAGAAGTCCATTTTTGACTCAAGTACCAAATATCGACAAAATGAACATTATTAACATAAATGATTACATAATGTTTATAACATTGAAATAAGTGATATAAAATGAATAATAAACTTGAATAAGGTTCTTAATAAATTATAAATTAACTTTACCTTATTATTCAGGAGATTAAAGAACGATCGAGTCAAGTGGAACACGAGGTAAGGGATTTTCTTATCTCACTTTTAATTCCGTGAGATTTCCATTGTTCGCCACGTATTCACTTCATGTGGTGTATTGTGTACTTCCATTTTATATATATTATCATTATTACCATTATATTCATGTTATTCTAAGATTCATTTGGTGGTTATTAACTTTTGGTCATACGACTCGATTGATTACAACGTGGTAAAGGGTTTCATCTCAGTTTTTATTCCCATGAGATTCATGCTATATTTGCCAGTATTTCCTTTTGTGTGGTGTATGAAATGACAATGATTGTACTCTTTGTGTAATATAATTTCATTTATGAGTATTTAAATCTTCATTGTATTATCCTTATTTCATGTGGCATATGTTTTGTATGTTACCAAATCAGAAAGGGAACCTTTCACGCTCCTTTTTATAAAAGACTTCTTTTTGTTATGTCTTTTAATTTACATCTTATTGTGTTGGGATATGTTATTATATGTCCTTATTTATATAGAAATTATGTACAAGTGATGAGATACCCTTTTTATCTCATCAACTCATTTTCTGAATTTTAAAGTGATGTTGTTAGGCTATCGAATTTTTATAGGGGAACTTCTTAACCAAATTTCATTTCCTTGGGTTCAACTTGTACTTCTTGAATATGTTGTCCTATGTATACGTGTGAATGGCCTATTATTATTTTAAAATTAATATCCACTTATATTGGGAATATTTATATTTTTCACACATAATTATGTGCTTGATTTATCCTTAATTTAAGGACACCATCTTTATAAGGGATTTAATCTCAATTTACATTTCAATTGAGACTTCATTGTTGTTATGCACCAATTCACTCTTAAATGTTGTATATACTATACATTGACATATTATATCATGAATCCCTTTATTCTCATGATATTAAAATGTCTTTATTAAATCTCATACCTCAATTGTTTGTATTCAAGTGTCTCTCTTTTTGTTAAAAAGCTCTTTAACTAAAATATCATTTTAAATGTTTTAATGATTTATTATTATAAATATTTCTCATTAATGTCCATGTTTTCAAAATGGTTTTTAGGATTTATTTATATGGAAATTAATGTTTTCAAATGATAATTCATTTAAAAGCTTCAAATTGGTATGAGACGCATTGATTTAAAAATAAATTTTTAAATGGTTTTGAAAATGATTTGATAAAACATTTGTTATTACATTATCTTGATTTTATATATTGGAATGTGGAAATTTTATCCTTCCATTATTCTTGTGTTATGTGTTATGAATATGTTATGGTTATTGGGCATTGTTTATGTATACGGGTGGTTCCGTGATAAACTTAGGGTGAGTGAGCCCGAGATAGCTCTCCAATACATTGGGTAATGTGACGGAGGTAAACTTGATGTTTCTCCAAAGAGATTTAGGGAATATACTGTGATGGGTATAACAAGTGTAACTCCCTATGTAGAAGTGATAGCTACAATTTATGTTTGATATGGATTCCATATGTAACCATTATTATTTATGATTTGTGTGTGTTATTCATAAATATTATGATTTTTTAAGGTTTGTTATGATTGAAAAATATGGTTTCATTTGATTTGTATTTATTGATGGGATAATGTTTTCCTTCCTTATTTTATAACTTTTTCTGAGATTTTAATACTAACCCCAAGTTTTTGAATTTTTTTCCACATGACATAAATATTAATAGGGTCAAGGATGGAATCATGGAATATTCATGCTATCTAAAACATGGAACTAGACATGTTTCTTTTTAAGTGTTTTTATTTTATGAAAATAATGGGTACTGAGTAGCAGTGTTTACATGTAATATTCAAGTTGTTATGTAATTTTTATGACTAATTCTATAAAACACTAAAACTAAAAATATTTTCAATGTGTATTATTAATTTAACTGAACATTATGTAATGTTATAAAGTCGGGTCCTTATAGTTGGTATTAGAGGTCAGTTTAGATAACTTTAGAGGTTAGGTTATTTGTTAAGCATAAGTGACATTACCATAATGGTTAGGATTTATGAAAGATTCATAGTTTTTTAGATAAATTAAATGAGTTTATGATGACATGAATAATTATATCTTAGTATTATATGTGATTTTAATGATATAATCACACTGACCTTTTTGGTTTTAGTAAATGGATGGATCTAGAAGGTTCCAAAGTAACAGTGGATGTGAATAAAACTGTTACGATTTCCCTAATGAGCAACTAAATGATATTGGAGCTGAAATGGGAACTCTTGTGGTTATTATCAACCAACTATCTGGAGTCATGATTGACCACCTAAACCTTAGTGATTTTTATAAGGCATCATATATGCGAAAAACAAATCCCCACGAATGTTATGTTAATAATCATAAAGGTAAGTGTGTTCCAAAACCTATGTGTCAAAGTTGTGGAAAGAAACACCTAGGAAAATGTTTCAAAGGGACAGAAAATGCTATTTATGTGGAAATGAAGGTCATAAAGGCAGAACCTACCATTGAAAAAGGTAGCATCTAGTTGACTCTATGAATGGGAAATATGTCCTTTCCGAGGGATGAATTGAATGATTTAAATGTGGTGTGCATGGTCATTATGAAAAAACATGTCCTAAGAAGAAGTTTTGGGCATGGGACCACCAGGATCATACAAATATTCATTTACCAATACCTAATGCCATTCTGATTGTGGATGAAGAAACTGACAATGACAAATGGAAGGTATGGATTATTTCTTAACATATGTTTTCCTATTATTGAAATCTTAAGATATGATTCATGATTTTGTTTCTAGGAAAGAAGTATTTCATAATAAGTTGGAAATGAATGGTTAATGGATCATGAAAAATGTTGAATGAGTAAGAAGTCAACATAAAATGGATTCACGAGTTATGGTAGAATTTAGGATGGTGAAATGATTAAAAGTATTAAGGATCTTCTGATGATGGGAATACATTAGAATACGTTTTATAGTATGTGTAAACCTGATGTTTGATACATGAAAATTTTATTCAAGGAATAATTATCTTCTCTTTTGTGGATATAGTTATAAAGAACCATTTGGGTTTATATGATCCTTGAATTTGAGTCCATTACTGGTTAATACATTTCGGGATGAAAAATGAATGTTATTAGATAAACTTTGTGGTTAAATTATGTTATGGTTATTTTTGATTAATTTATATCTTTTTGAGGAATGATATAAAATTATATAGTTTTTTAAAAGGGACAACACGCAGATCGTGTGACAACCCACTGCATCAGATGAAGCTGTAGGAATCAAACCCACAACCAAAGTGTGACCGGTATTTACCGCCTTCCACTAGACTACATGAAGTCCCCGGTTAGTATGACTAATTATTTTTAGTTAGATGATATTATGAATCAGGAATTAGTTGATTTTTGGTTAACTATTGAAATGAATAACCTATCATGGAGGATATGTGATTAGGTTAATTACTTTTCAGTATGAGACTTTAAGAGTAACAGATGTTATTTGGAAATAAATGTTGTGATTTACCTTGGAATACTATGTGATTAAATCCTTCAAAGATTTGAGTTTCAATCTTAGTTTGGTTTACTTTTAAGAATTTTAAGGATAACTATTTATGTAATGGTCTGTCTTGAACCTTGGGTTTTTTTTGTTGAATATTAGAGATTAAGAGTAGTATTTATTTTTATAAAGGATTATTCTTTTGGTGATTATCTGATCTTGTAATAACAATTTTGGTTTTTGTTGATGTATAAATACAAGGGAAATAAATAGTTCTCTTTTTGTGGATTATTTGATTCTCTAGAATATGATTCTTCTGCTTTTGATGTGACCATGTCTTTTTGAATGCTCATCATTTAGAAAAATGATTAGTTTTGGTAGAAAAATATTAAAATATGAAACTCTACTTGAAGGTAAGTTTATTTTCTTATGTTATTATTCTATTTAGAAGATGAATTCCTCAAAATTATGAAAAGAAACATAAAAAAATGTTGTTGGTTTAAATTTCCTACTGGGTAATCAAAGACTGTTTACACACATCATAAGATTTTGATTTTCTCGTGGTTAACATTCTCCTAATCTTGTTTCTTATCACTCTCCATTATAACTCGACCCTTTGTTTTCTCCTCCATATCCATGTTTTCATGGAATCTTAGAAAGGGTTAACTCGGGTGACCATTGTACTCCTCTTTCTTTCTTTCTTTTAATGTGATATTTTTACTGACTCTTTTCTGATATGGGATAATGAATAATGTTTCTGAGCCCAAATTTTAAAATTGCGAGGATGAAATTCTCAAAAGGGGGGAAGGATGTAACATCCCAGGTAAATAAAGAATATGACTTTTTCATATTTATTAATTATTTAATTAAATATTAATTTTACTTTAAAAGGGTTGTAATGTTTGATAGCATACCCGATACACAACAAAGAGTTCCTTTGATATCTTACGTTGCACACTAATAATATATTATAATTTTAAACGGTAGCTAACTCCTTGCCGTTGTATTGGAAGGAATGAATGAAACAAACTACAATATGATTATACATGTTTGTTAAATGTATTTACATTTATCCAATAAAAATTAGAGGCTTAAAATGTGAATGTATCTAATTTTAAGCATGATTTACAATAAAAGGACGATATATCGCCTTTTAATAGAGAACCATTATTAAATATAGTTTTGATCACATTAATACATTTTATTTGACCATATAAAATCCTTCTTTATAATGGGGACATCAGAATTTACTTTGGGTAAATTTTAGGAATTTTTACAATAAAGTTCATTTTTAATGAATAGTGAAAAATATTGTATTTTAATTCAAAAGTTCCTTTTAATATAATTTATTTATATGGTTATATTATCTTTTTAATTTGTTTTAAAGTTAAATCAAAATATAAATATACAATTTAATCCAATGTTGGTCATTGGAATTAATTTCACTTTGAAATTGGACATAAACAAGTATCAATCTTTTGATAGTTATTGTTTCTTAAAAACACGCTATTTGTTTTGATAACAGAAATTAATTTTAAAATTATTTAATTCGAATTCTATGTTTTGAATTTTTAAAAATGGAAATAATGTTTGAATTCGGAATATAAAATTTTTCTTTGGCTGAATTTTTGGTATTTTTCTGAAAAACTTCAATTTTTGATGAATAGTGAAACCACTTAGTGGTAGTTAAAAAAACTGACGTTTTCATTTAAATGAAAATTTACCAATTCTGTGAATTAAATTTAGAAAATACAATATACATGGTTGTTATAAAAAATTAAAATGTGGTTCAATAATATGAAAATAATTTTTGGTGAATTGTAACTTTTGACTTTTATTTACCGCGGCTAAAGGTAAATAGGGTAATTCAATGTTAAATGAATATTATAATAAGTCAAAATTACCATAACACTTTTCCTAACATTATTGGATGAGTAGTTTCTGACCATGGTCATACTTGGGTCGATTTTAGGACCCCATTTAGCCACTTGGTAGTGATAATGACAATTTGGATTAATTAATTTAATGTAGATACAAAATTGACATTAACAAAAATATGCTAGTAATTAATTTTTATAAGGGGTTATATAAATTATCCTTTCAACTATAAATATTATTTGGAAATATAATACGATTTCCTAATTGGTGGTATTTTTTTATAATTTATAGACATCATATAAATTAAATTATTTATGACACAATAATGATTCAGTACTTACATCATTAATAAATGATATAAATAAATGAGATTATAATGATTAAAATATTATCCAAAACAAGTAAAATTCTGATTGGATGATTTTATTTCGACCATGATTCATCTTATATTCATCTTTATTGATTTTTGTAACTTTTTAAACCGAAGATAAATTTATAATAAAATAATATTTTCACACTTTCCAAAGGAGCCCCTCCTCTCCCTTATAGAAAAGACCACTTATAAAAAATTCCACACACCTCTCAAGCCTTTTGGCTCGTCCAAAATCTGCACAATTAATCTCCCTACATCCCTCCCCTCCTCTTAGAAGACTTAACATAGGCATAAGGCACTTTAATAAGTCATTTGGTTCAAACCAAAGGGAGTTACCCAAATTAAAGGTAACTGTTTCTCTTAATTTGTTTACTTTTATTTTACTTCTCCAAATACTAAAATATTTTATTCCATTATTTTGTAGCAAAAAAAGTATCCTCAATATACTAGTATGTTTTTATGAGATGTATTAGAACTACACTTACACACACCTCCATCTAATTGATGAAGAACATAATGCTTCTGTGGATGGAAAACTAACGCCTCACGAAACGATGATTGTTCAAATATCTCCAACCGCCTCTCATGGTGGACATTATGATGGATCTGTATTTATATATGATATATATTATGTTTATGTTTTCTTTATTCTTATTTATTTTCAATTTATAGCACGAATTTATGGTTTCCATAGTGGGTAAATTTGATAATCTCATTTGAGGAAGTGCGGACTACCGCCCCCTCAAAGTGATGTGACTCGTTAATGCCTTATATGGGATGTATAAAAGATAGTGTTAATGATATTATATATGATATTATATGAGAATTATAATATACTTATGTATAATTATGTTTTAATTCCATTAAAATAATAAATAGAAATGAAAGTAGCGTTCATGCGTACGTACGGCTTACCGTCTCCATGAACGGTGCATTTCATTTCTTACCTCTAAATGTTATGTAATATTATAAATACATGTATATAATAGATATATAAGATATATATGATATCTAAATCATGAATATATTTTTTTATATAATGAAACATTGACCACATGAACAACATGTAATAATAAGAAGTCCATTTTTGACTCAAGTACCAAATATCGAGAAAACGAACATTATTAACTTAAATGATTACATAATGTTTATAACATGGTAATAAGGGATATAAAAGGAATAATAAACATGAAAATGTTTCTTAAGAAATTATAAATTATCTTTATCTTATTATTCATGATATTAAATAACGATCGAGTCAAGTCGAACACGAGGTAAGGGATTTTTTTATCTCACTTTTAATTCTGTGATATTTCCATTGTCTGCCACTTATTCATTGAATGTGGTGTATTATGTTTTGATATTTGATATATATTATCATGATTATCATTATATTCATGGTATTCTTGTGATTCATTTGGTGGTTAATAACTTTTGGTCATACGACTTGATTTATTACAATGTGGTAAAGGGTTTCATCTCAATTTTTATTCCTGTGAGATTAATGCTATATTTGCAACTATTTACATTTGTGTGGTGTATGTAATTCCCATGATTGTACTCTTTGTATAATATACTTTCATTTACGAGTATTTATATCTTCATTGTATGATCCTTATTTCATGTGGTATATGTTTTGTAAGTTACCAAATCAGAAAGGGAACCTTTCACCCTCCTTTTTTAAAAGACTTCTTTTTGTTATGTCTTTTAATTTAAATCTTATTATGTTGGGATATGTTATTATATATCCTTATTGATATAGAAATTATTTAATGGTGATTAGATTACGTTTTTATCTCATCAAATATTTTTCTTAATTTTAATGTGATGCCGTTAGGCTATCAAATTTTTACAAGTGAACTTCTTAACCCAATTTCATTTCTTTGGGTTCAACTTGTTATTCTTGAATATGTTGTCCTATGAATATGTGTGAATGACCTATGATTTCTTATACATAATATCAACTTATATTGGGCATATTTATATTTTTCAAACATAATTATGTTATTGATTTATTATTAATTTAAGGATACCATCTTTATAAGGGATTTCATCAAAATTTACATTTCCATTGAGACTTCATTGTTGTTATGCACCAATTCACTCTTATATGGTGTATGTACTGTACTTTGACATATTATATCATGAATCCCTTTATTCTCATGATACTACAATGTTATGATTAAATGTTATTATTCAATTATTTGTATTCAAGTGTCTCTCTTTTTGTTAAAAAACTCTTTAACTAAAATATCATTTTAAATATTTTAATGATTTATTATTCTAAATATTTCTCATTAATGTCCATGTTTTCAAAATAGGGTTTAGGATTTATTTATATGGTAATTAATGTTTTCAAATGAAAATTCATTTAAAATCTTCAAATTGGTATGGGACACTTTGATTTAAAAATCTCTTTTTAAATGGTTTTGAAAACGATTTGATAAATAATTATTTATTTCAGTATCTTGATTTGATATATTGGAATGTGGAAATGCTATATTTCCATTATTCTTGTGTTATGTGTTATGAATATGTTATAGTTATTGGGCATTGTTTACGTATACGGGTGGTTCCGTGATAAACCTAGGGCGGGTGAGCCTGAGATAGCTCTCTAATGCATTGGGTAATGTGACGGAGGCAAACTTGATGTTTCTCATAAGAGATTTAGGGAATATACTATGATGGATATTCCAAATGTAACTCCCTATGTAGTAGTGATATCTAAAATGTATGTTTGATATGGATTCCATAAGTAACCTTTATGATTTATTATTTGTGTGTGTTATTCATAAATATTATGATTTCGAAAGGTATGTTATGATTGAAAAATATGGTTTCATTTGATTTGTATTAATTGATGGGATAATGTTTTCCTTCCTTATTTTATAACCCTTACTGAGCTTTTTATGCTCAACCCATGTTTTTGAAATGTTTTCCACATGACTTAAATATGAATAGGGTCAAGGATGGAATCAAGGAATAGTCATGATATCTAAAACATGGAACTAGACATGTTTCTTTTTAAGTGTTTTTATTTTATGAGAAAATGGATACTGAGTAGTAGTGTCTACATATAATATTCAATTTGTAATGTAATTGTTCTGACTAATTATCTAAAACTCTATACCTGAAAAGATCCGCAATGTGAATTATTCATTTAATTAGACATTATGTAATGTTATAAGGCTGAGTCCTTATAATATCTAGTCATCCTATCTTAAAAAATCACCCCATTGGTGATATCCACCAAGGTTCATAGCATTTAAAAGCCAATTATAAGACACATATCCCCCTCCATTGTAATTTACAAATATAAAACATTCCATGTGCTCTAGAGACACTCCCCGCATGATTTATTTAACCGGGTTAACTTGATCATGTCTAAGGCCATATCAGAGACCTCAATGAAAGGAAACGGTAAAATCTCGATTGACCAACATAACCCAATTGCAGTAGATTTACAGAAAATTCAAATATACCATTACAATACACTAACCTTAAAATATTATCCTAATTTATTAATGTTTTAAACACCAACCATATACGTTGAATAATATGTATTTCTTATTGAGACACTCCGACCATCTTATCTCATATCTTCCTGGCTTAAATGACCGACACATTTAAAACACAATTGTAATGCCTTTCCCTAAGGAATAAAAAGGTTAGAATAATCATGTACACCAAAGTACATACCTAACTTTCGATGTATTTCCAAAATCAAACCATCACCAGGCCACTTAAAACTGTCATGCCTCATACTGAAAAATGGCACAACCCAGATCTGGACCACTGGAATTCATTACACTTTTAAACACAACTTCGAGAATGACTGCTAGTCTAGGGTAACCTTGGATTCATCAAAATGGAGTCCGAAGAACTATCCTAGGTAGTTTATACTCTATTAAACAAGTGAGACATTGGAACAAGGCCAAAACGTCCACATCATAAAATTGACTAAGTCCAGAGCGGCATCTGCCTAGGGGTCATGTTAAGGGAACAACATGTGTCCAATATTCCATACAAGGAATTCCAAAATGGGAACCCATGTATAACTCTGAACTTACCACACCCCCAATGATCCATGTATCTTTGGTGAAATGCTAACAAAGCACCCAAACTATCCCAACATCCTGTTAAAACTTTATCGTGACATAAGACTGACACTCTCTTAGTGAATCAAGGAGGATTCCCTGATAGAATACATGCTCTCTAGTAAACATAACACACTAAGATTATATCAAGGATTTGAAGAATAAGGAAAAACCATTACTATCGACCTCCCGAAATAATATTGGCTTCAATTATAGACACATCGCCATTCAATTGATCACAATGTATTTACCTCGAGGCATTCCTGTGATCATTCAAAAATAACCACCAAATTAATCCATGAATAAATTTCTTCTCAATTTTGCATACATATCCAACCACATCCATGTCATGCTGCCAAGAAAGAATCGACACAACTTTAAACTTGAAATCCTCAAGGCATTAAAAAAAATGATCATTTCTAAATGGTCTTCCTCAGATGTGTTCTTTAGACATAGAAGAAAAATTTTTCCTAAATAAACCTAACACTCCGGCAAGCCATAGTCACATGTTAAATAATTCAAATAAAGACAAAAATATACTTACCAACATGTAAAAACACTCGAGTATCTTGAAACTCTATAACAAGAACTGAGATGAACTTGAATCCATTGAAACTCAGGCCACTCTACTTGGTGGTGACCCGAGAATACACTGAACAACATAGGGATAAACAATTCAACCAAATTCAATTGGTCTGTTCTCTAGTTTTTTACTCAACAAGCACCGTGTATGTGAACACATACTTCCCCAAGATTTTAGAAGAAAAATACACATCATTGATACATTCGATAGGATTTATTCCCTATGAATTCGAGTATTAGGTATTTCATAAAAAGATTTAACTCTATTCAAATTTCCTATACAACCATTTACTCAGATGACAATTTACAAAGTTGTATATCACTAAATAAAATAAGGGTTCACACAAACTCCTAAGAAACTAACCATTATTGAGACAAATCTAACCAACAAAATCATGCATTCCTCTATTCCCATTCCTATAATAAGGGTCAAGATACAACCACCGCCCATCCGAACATGGGTGTCATTTAAAAATTCAATGTCCAATAAGGGATAATGAGACCCGAGCGACCCCAAACATCCAAAGGATCACAACATTATAAAAGAATTTCAAGATATAAGGGTAATAGATATGAGGGGATATCCCCTTATGAAGACTAAATATCAAACCTATCACTAGGTAACTCATAATATATTTCACTAGGCTCAAGATATTTTCATTTAAGCCATTTCTAAAAAGAATCAGCTGACAGATAAGCATTCATGTCTCTGTTCTAAGGAATACCCCAAGAAATGTTTATACTAACCTTATATTAGGTTGAAGCAAAGGAAACCACTAAAGGATCTATTTTTAAGTCCATAACATTTATTCACATTTAAATATTTAAACATATAAAATATTTAATTCAAAACATAATGTACCATTTTAAAAAAAAAACATTAATAAATTGATTTCAACCAACACCCCAGGGAAAGAAATAAGTAATTTATATTACACATCCTTTTGAAAAATTAAACTATTTTTGACATCCCATAACAATTAGGAAATTTATCATAGAAATTCCCTTTAATAGATAAGGTGACCTATGAGGGTCCCATTAAACCAAGCCGAGTTATTCAAAAAGAAAACCAACAATAGTTGTTTATATATATAAATCATAAACCCTTAATAGTTTATCTCATAAAAACATTTCCCAACACCTACTTGGGTATATTTGAGAATTTTAAAATTTGACCAATTGATTTTAGTTAAATATTAAAAAACATGCATATTACACCATTTACAAACACATCATGCCTTTAAATTCGATATGGGTTTCCATTTCTGAATTCATGAAGCACCCATAGCCTTCATAAACTGAAAATGAGCTCCCATTGATCACAAAAAATCCACTTTAACATTTCAACATTTGAACCCTTTTGCAATGGTTTGAATACTGAATGACTGAAAATTATATTTTTTATTTTCAAAAAGCCTCTTTGAGGATAAATTCATCCAATGAAACCATTTACATTTAAAAACATATTTATCATGTTATCATATGTAGTAACACATAAAACATGCTATAACACTGAAGAATTTCAAATCAGAAAAACATGCTAAAGTAGAGGAAACATGGAATATAATCATATAAGAATGTTATAAAACTAGAAATGTTGAATGTTACCTAAACATTTACAATGATGCATGGTATAACACCCAAGCACACAATCAACATTTTTACACAACCTATTAATGAAACTACATTGCATAGCATATGCATGACTTGTTAATTTCTAGGTTCTTATAATGATTCATGCAATGCATTATCCTTTTCATACCAAGCCAAGGGAAAAAATACCATAAATCCCATAAACTAATTAGCAACAAAAATTACACCAGTTACCCACGGTGAAATAATAATCCTCTGTAATATCAAACATCATGAACAAAAATTCATATCCCTGTACACTTGTTCATTTCCCATACATGGGGTGTTTAGTCTGAAGCACAACTAATTTCTAAGAACCAGAAAATTCGTAGTCTCTTTTATACTAGCCAAAAATAGTAAGGTAAAGGGAAAATAAGGCTCTAATTACTATTTGTAAAATCCCTTTCTAACTGACCAATAAACCGATAGCTAGACTGGTTTCCACATGTCCACAAGCGTGTCTCCCCGCGTGCCAGAGGTTGTGACTACCAGTGAGGGTTTTGAAGAGGTTATAGTAAAGAGACTATACCCTCAAACCAGAGTAGAAAAGTGGTTTACCAAATATTAAATAGAAAGAAATAGAATAAGTGTATTAATGAAATGATAAAGCATTGATATAAAAATATAATATCAACTGAATATAGAATATTTTTAGTGCTAGTTTATACAAAGAATGCATTCTATATGAGGAATCATAAGATAAAAGAGTGACATAGAAAATTATTTACAATTAAGTATAATACAGAACTCAAGTAAGAACTAAAAATACCAAAGGTGATCTCCACGAGCATCCTATGATCTAGCTCAGCCTTTTTCTTCTTAAATCATAGTTATAAGGAAAATAGAACAATAAAAATTCCATGTTCCTGCAAACAAGAAGGTCTAATCAGGTACCAATGGTTCCTGAATAGGGTGTGAGATAACGTATTTGTTGGCCAGAACACATGATGTCTATCCCAATCCATTTGGTGAAATATAATTTAAGGTAGTGTGAAGGTAAACATGTAAGTAGTAAATTCATGTAAATATGTTCATAGTATGTAAAATTCTAAACCAATGATTCTAAAATTTCAACTAAAGGATCCCTATACAAAATGGTAAAGCTCCAATAACAAGGATGTTAAAAATAATTCAAAAATAAAAAAACAACCATGCTATTCATCCAAACATTTTATAACACCATGAACTTTCCGTATACACCACATTCCATATTAATCACGAGATTATCGTACAACCATAAGAGTCGGAACATTCATTGCCGAGCTATATAATTACACATGTCAAAACGTTACCACGACCAAGATGTATAACCAAAATTATAACTCATGGTTGTGCAATTTGTCAATGATTTAGACAATTAAGGGTCATATCCAGGGTGTTGAAGACCAAGACATACTCATCTAGTCCGAGGGGAATCTCAATGGAGACTCAGTTAGGCACTGTTTGGAGTCCTAGGAGTATGTAATACTAGATAGGTCCTATAAGAGTCTAAGGAAGTCAGATCCAAGGGGTAAAAAATCCTAAGGCATCCTATCGAATCAAGACGCAAGTGAAATACTCAACACAAGGTGTCCAAAACCATGTTCGAGATCCATGAATATCTATCCTTGGAATCTATACAATCATTCATACATTTCATAACATTTAATGTTCAACATCATATGAGTCTACCCACTAATATTTAACCATTTACATTCAATTCATACAATGAAAATACCCACTCATTAATCAAATTTCACAACCAATTACATCTCATGGGTATACTTAGTCATGTAACCCAATTCATATTCAAAATGGATGAATGATTTTACCCACTAAGTTATCACAACATCACATTTATAAAAAAACCCATGAGTTTACCCACTCGTTTACACATTCTTCAAATAAAACATTATGCAATTCAAGTTAAATATAACCATTTAACCAAGAGAATCAAAATTGAAGGGGGTATTACATCTCTTAACTAAGTAAAACAAATACATTTAGTTATAAAAAATACTCCTCTAACAAGTCAAGCATAGGAACACACCCCTTGGGTTGTTCAAATAAGGTAAATTCTAATTAAAAGGGACATGATGGAAATTAGAAGGTGTAAAGGTTCCATAAAAATTTATAATGGGGTAATCCATTTCTTAAATTCATTAGAGGCCATTTACCAGGCATTCCTTACATCATACATTGTCATCAAAGCATAAGGAAAAATAAAAAGCATTAATCCAAACAAACATTAAACAAATAATCAATACCTTTTGGCTTAGAAGACAATGCACCTACATTGAAGGGGGTTTACTATAAAAAAATTACATTTTTTGTCAAAACAATCATTTACCATAACCAAAAATTTCATTCAAGAATCACTATTCAATTTTTCAAAGAATAATTAACCAAGAAACAAATGGATTCTTATATAAAGGGCCTCGAGAGAAAATCCAAGCCGAACACTCTAAATTTGATGACATTGAAAAAGATCGATCCACACTTTTATACACATACATTACTATATATATATGTATATCCTTTAATCAAATGTACATATTCCACTTTCTACAAGAGAATATGTAAAATGAATATATATAAATATATATTTATATACATACCTATATATGTGAGAGAAATCCATCCTCAGCCACCAAACGCTCTTGAAGTGATGAAAGTAATCCAAAACCATTTTAGCGAGGAGAAAAAACTTAGGGAAAAAACAAAGAACTTATAAACTGCAAAACCCCCAATTATAAATTGAGTAATAAGGATTAACAGAGGAATATCTTACCCCAAATCAACAGTAGAGAACCTATATCAAACCCATCAACTTCTCCTTTAGTGGAAGATATCAGAAAACACCCAAGCCAACTCGAGAAGCCTTTCTCACACCCTAGAATCTTAATAAAATCAAGACAACCCAGATTAACCCAACCTTATAATTTGGACATACAAGATAGGGGGATAAGAAGAGGAAAACACCCAAAACTAGGAATAAGATGAAGATAAGACCCTACCTTGTCTAATCGAACAAGAACCACATATATATCTAATGGAAAAAAGCTGCACCGGAGGAGGCCATGAGGAGAGGGTGGTTTCACACACCTAGGGCTCGAGAGGGGTGGGTTAGCACACAAATTTGGTAAGGGGAGATGTTAGTTAGAATTGGTTTTTATTTAATTTTAGTTTTAATTAAATTAATTTAATTTTATGAAAAAGAGTACCACACACAGTTTGGGACATACAATTAAGAAAAATATACGCTAATCATGAGCCCTAAACTGAGAACCTAGAGCACCCCGCCTAAGCAAGCCTAATGGTTTAGAAACTATGAACCAATTGTGTGGTGAACAATGTTTAGGTACAAACTCTTTCCACTAAATGTGCGAGATAGGGGAACAATTTGGTAAATTGGGCATAGATCATCCGCATTGTCTCTGTCCACTTGCATAAGGAAACAAAATTTATAGTTCGTGTCATACAGTTTTAGATGAACTGTGCACCCTCAACAGACACTCAGAACTTGTGGTTTCTACCCCAGTGATCCTGAAAATTGACCAGACACCCAAGGGACATATCAGGCTCTCACCCAATCCAAATAAAAATACATTGAAGTGTTACAACTCTCAAAATTTCATTCTTATGTCATGCGAATAAAATATACCATCTAGTAAACGAAAAAGTTCAAATTCCCTTGGAACTCCATCCGATCAAAAACAAACAGGATTCTACATGGGTATTCATGTCACTATCATTACAAGAGTTTTCATCTTTGTTCAAGCATTTCGTATTCCATATCAAAATGGATATGGTATAAATATTAAAAATAGGTATCACCTTGGGTTATACCCTTCCACTGTGGATATCTGAAACAATCAGGGAGTACTGAATTTTAAATAAAATTATTTTTTATTAGAATTATCAAAAACCATTATGAACGTGGGCCTTTCTGGGCCATGCTGAATCGAAGGTGGATTTAAACCATACTATTATTTTGGTAGATGTGTTTTAGGTTTAATATATATTTTCATGAGGGATAATTTGTAAAAATTTTATGAATGAAAATATGGTGATTTATAATAGTATTTATATTTATTTATGATTTTTTCATAAATGAGAGTGTAAAATTTATATTACTTAAAAAGTCATGTTTAGTTTATGTAAAGTGTTTTAATAATATATAATTTTTTTATTCAATTATAAAAGCGTTAAAAATTTTCACATATTTTAAATATAAAGTATTTCATATTAAATTCCATATAAAATTTCCATAAAGAATAACTAAATAAAAAATTATTTATAATTGATTTATTTATGAATTTTTCATTAATGTTTATCTAATGCCTAAATTTGGGAAATTCTCATTTATTTGGTATCATTATCAACTTTATTCATGGATATAAATTTTTTATATTATGAATTTATTTTTATACTTTTTTTAAAATATATATAAAATATTTCCTAAAATTTTCATACATGCATTTAAAGTGTTACATGCTCTGTATGATAATTGATTTATTTTTATTCTACTTTGACTTTGGCTAATTCATGGTTCATTAGATTGAATATAGAGTTTAATTATATTTTATAAATATTAGGTGGTATAATTATATTGGAATATAAGTATCTATCAAGTACGGAATGATTGTTAGTGGGACTTTAGGTTAGACTACTCAGTAGTTTGGGAGTATAGTCTTTGCCTATAAATGTAGAAGTTTGATACGTGTCACTCAATGATTTCTCTTGTATGGATTTTATATTTAATATAATTATAAAAACTATATAAAAAGGTTTCATAAACCATATTACTGTGATGTTTATATATATTTCTAAATATATTTGTATTTTAATTTAGGTTAGAAACACATTCTATGAGTTGTGTAAAGAGTTAAACAACAATATAGTTTAAACATTTTTATTTTCTATAACAAATAAGAATTAAATAATAAATAAATAGAATCATTCATAAATTTCAAGGTAATACATAAGATATTATACAAGGATCAAATAGCATATAAGAATATTAAGTGTAAGATTCTTTCCAAATGGACACTTATCAAGACCACAATTATCCAAATAGATAGGTCACACCAAAGTTGGGTTCTAATAGATTATCTAGTGTAAGGGTATCATGTAATTGGTGACACTTATAAGATTAGGTTACCATATTTAACATATGATTTGGGTTATAAAGATCCTAATAGATTGTCACGATTGTATTTGTTTTCAATGAGTGATCTAGTTATTAATATGTGTCGTGTGATGGTTGAAGAGAACAATGAATTAAGTGGTTAGAAGTTATGAGATATATCATTGAATAATCGGTATTCCATTGAGTATTATATACCAATTAACATATTGTTAAAAGAATTTTGTCATGATATTTCTTTGTATCGTAGAATCATCCAATATATATGATGATTATAGAGTTGATATTATTGAGAATCAATGATACGAGATATTAGAGGCATATATTACTTTCTACTACAAGATGTTTGTTGAGTTTGAAGAGATAAAAATTTAAAATATTGAGGAGTTGTGATTAAATATGTACAAAGTTTGGCTGAAATATTGGCAATGCATCCTTGGATTATCAAGAATAAAGGCTACTCTATTTTATAGAGAATATATATTTTATGGTGGATGAAAAAGGACGAGTTAAAACTTGAACTACGGAGGTAGTGAAGGTTTATGGAAATAATCTATAAAAGTATTTATATATTGCAAGATGCTTTGATAATTTCATGGAAAATGTTTTTTATGTTTTGATAAATTCACAATGTCATTTAAGTTTTTTTGAGGAGAATTAGAGTGATTGTAGAGGACCTAAGAATAAATAAATATTTTCTAAGACAAATTTAAAAAGTTCAAGAATTTTTGAATTCAGTATAAAAATTAGAATTCAATATATAAATTAAAAAGGGAATAGAATACATAAAAGTATAAATGAAGAGTTTATAAGAGTATACTAGAATATACTTACTGAAAATCAAAAAAATCTTAATCCTCATTGTGATATAAAAAAAATACTTAAGATGATACATCAAAGTAACTCCAAAATTATTATTCCTATATAAATTACCTATGAGTAAATTATTGAAAACTGAAAAAGTCCTAAGTAACACAGTGATACATAAAATTATTTTATTTGGTAAATATGATTCAATATAGTTATAATAGGTAATATGAAAGGTTATGGAAGAATTAAAGATAACAAACTCTAAAAAAGTGTTTGATACACACTGTGATATATAATGGTTAATTACCTCCCACGTAAGACTTATCCAGAACTTTTGAACTGAAAAATTTTATTTGTCATGGGTCACACTATGGCACGTAATGGTATTTTTCTCCATACATAAAGGTTATCAAAGGGGTTTATAAAGGTATTAAGTGGAACTATATTTATTAATTTACCCAAGCCTTTCTATGATATATAATTTCTATATTATCAGTACATAAAGGTACTTAGTGAGAAGAATAAATGATTTGGAAAATTCCAAGATCCTCATAGTGATATGTAAGTGTACATGGAAGGTAGTGAGATTAAAAATTTCTAATAATCATTGTGATACACATGGATTACAATTCTATATGTAAATTATGGTCATTGGAAATTTGAAAAATCTATAGAACTACACTATGATATGAAAGAGTAACAAAAAATTATGAAGGGGTTACTCATAAAAAAATTATTAAAGTCCAATATCATCATAGTGATATGTAAGAGTAAAAATTTCTAAAATAACGGTTCAATATTATAGAAAATTTGAGATATATATCGTTTCAAAACAGTTGATGTTGAACTGTTATTAAAGTGACTATGTATCATGATTCTTGTGATTAATCTATAATTCAATTTGAGATTAGTATATTAATATATGAGAATACATTGATAAGATAACTACTCTAATATTTAGGGTTTTCAAATATGATGATTTGAAAATAATTAATGGTGACCAAAGATGGAGGAATTCTCAAGAATATTATTTAACTGGATTAAATGAGATGCTATGTATTGTTAAAATACTAGCTCAACTAAGAATATTTAAAATATCACTACGCTAAAATTTCTGGAGTTTCTATATTCCATATATAGATATTATATTCACGTTATTCTGATGAGTTGGTGATAACTATAGTGAATACATATTGAACTAGATAATATAATTTTTTTGAATATCATGTATATCGATGATAGAGAAGATTAAGAGATATTCAACACTATATTCTTGAATAACTCTTTGTGTATCAATGACAAAGAAGCCAAATATATTCTATTGAGAAGATCTTGTACATCGTGGAGGAATAATAAGAGAAAAAGAAGGAGTCTGATAAAGATGCTACTACTATACACAGATTATCATCAAATATAAAAGATAGGAATGATGATAAGTGAATAAGGAGAAGGAGATATAGGAATAAATACCTATTATATTATATCGAAATATCGTAGAATTTAATTAAGAAAAAAATGTTTATAAAGACTAACACTACCACTTTTATTCCAAGCATGTGTTTCAACTATCTTGGAGAATAAAAATATAAAGAAAGAAGACAATATGAAGAAAACCATTGTCTTTATTCATTTATCATTTTGAGTTTAGTTTGAGAGGAACAATATTGATGTGCATACTACTATTCAAGAACACTAATTCAAAATTAATGACATATTCTCAAGGAATAAGTTCTTTCATTGATGATATAGATACATCTAAAGCATATGGGATATCTTGTTCAAGAATGGAATTTATAGTAACTTAAGATATTAGAGGGATTTATTATAATCTAAACCATACCGGTTGAGATGCTAAAGATCTATCATGAAATAATTTTTATCATGAAATATCATTGGGTCAAGGATGATACCTTTCCATTGGTTAAATATTATAGATTTCCTCCCCTTATATGTTTTTTAAGGATGATAAAATCTCAAACATCTATGATCACAATATTTATTACAGATAATATATGTCTCAGACTCAAATATAACCTAATAAATATTAGATACCCACATTGGGATCAAACCTTATAAAAATACTTAATATTTTTTCTCTTGATTATTTATGACATTGAATTTAGTGGTGATTATTTGGAAAACCTAAATAAATTTATACATATTAACTAAGAAAAATGCTAAAATACTAAGAGTGTAACCCCCTTGGTTTGAATTAAATATTTTTTCCCTAGTTAATTTAATTTCGCTGATAGGTTTCATTATACGCAACACTGAAGTTATAACTATCCATGATATACTATTAATATTATTATTTGAGCATGATAATTATAACCTATAAGTTTATATTAGAGCTAAAAATAGAAATATCCAAAATCATAAAAAATCTATAATAGTTTTATAGAATTAAAATATGTTAATAAAAAGTAATTTTTTTTTGTGAAGTCTTTATATGCTTCAAGAAAACATTTTTCTCAGAAAATGATTAATTACCTTTTGTGAGAAAATAGTAATTTTTTTATATTATTGAAAATTTATTTGAAAAAATTAATTTCATTTTTATAATTAACATATAAAAATTATCATAGTATGGATTATATATATATTTAAAAAATTATGATTTTTTTGATAAATAGTGAAAATAATGCTTTTTTAAAAACAATAGTTATTTTTTAAGAATTTGTAAAATTAAATATTGTGTTAAATTTGTTTCATAATTAATATTATCTTAATTATTTTATAATTAATCCAATAATGTTGAATTTAATTAATTTTATATTTATTTTTTTGAAAATATTTTGATCCTTTGAAAAATGTCTCTTATAAAACCGATTTTTTCGTCGTGTTTGTAGGTTTAATTTAAAATTAAATATTACCAATTTGTTGAAGTTTTTTGAAAAAATGTATTATGTTTTTGGAATAATAATAATTAATATTATATAATAGGATCAACATTATCATTGACCATAATTAATAGTAAAAAAATTAAAATTTTACTAGTGAAGTTAAGACCAAGGTGTTATACAAAAAATACAACCATTAAAAATGACCCAAAATCTCTATAATTCTCTTTAAATGAAAATATTTAAACTATATGAAATCTAAGATTCTATAATGACCCATTTTTAATTCTTTTAGCTTGTGAAAATTTGGGTACACGTTATTCTTTTCAAAATTTCCGCTTGTTTCATGTCCCCCACTTATAAATGGACACCCTCTCCTCTCCTCTTAAAACTTTTAAAACAATTGGGATTGGAAAATATCTTCCAAAATATTTTAATTTTTTCCCTTAAAATATAATATATAACGTAATTTTATTATGAATCTCTCTTAATAAGGCTTTATGTATAATCCCAAAGAGGATCTCTGAAGAAGAGGTAAAATTCTTAAACTTGTGTTTTTGTTTTATTTCTTCTTCAAAATCATTAAAATATCCCGAAACAATGATTAAATAATAACACAAATATATTTCATATACAAATATTATATTAGGTTAATGGTATGATTTACCTCTATCTCTTCTTCCATCAAATGTGAAACAAAATTGTCCACCGTGTGTACGATGGACTATCACCTCACAAACTGATGTTATTTCTTTTGAATCAGCACCTCTCATGGATTGATATAATGATTGATTTAATTTTTATATATGATATTTATGATATAATTATTCTTATAGAGAAATAATGTCACATATAACTTATTAATTTCTATTCCATGGGAATATGATAAAGTTTCTTGTGTGTATGGTATACTACTGCCTCATGAAGAAATGTGATGTGTTTTTCACTTATGTGTTACATAGAAGGTAATAAGGGTAACGTTAATGAATATATGTTATATATATAAAATAAAAATGATTATAGAAATAAAATATATTATTTACCTTTCTTTCTTTTTTTCCTTCTAGAAAATGGAAATGACGTTCTAGTGTACGTATGGTTTACCATCTTCTTGAACAATGTGTTTCATTTTCTATCTATAACTTATATGAATTACTATAAATACTTATATTATAAAAATATATTGTAAGAACCTGGTTTTATCTCATGTATATATCCATTCTAATTAGGTCTAATTATTTGTTATGAACTTAATATGGATCCCCAATGAGTTCAGAGAGGTTTTAGGGGTGTCTGGGGCTTGTTCAGAGCTTAGAACCCAGACCATTTAAAAAAAATAGTCTGGATAATAGTTAGGAGAAAACATGCGGGGAATGTCGCATGGTTACACCTAAATATGTAGGGATAAAAAGTTGAGTGAATAAAGGTTCACATTTTTCTATAACGTTGTTCCATAGGCTGCAAAAACATGCAAAAAATATGATGTTTTTAGTAGAGGAGAACGAAATGGTTGGTGCATGGTTTCTCAGACCATATGAACTAAATGTAAGGGTCCTATATTGAGGTAGTTAAATTTTTACAGTTGGTTCATAGTTTTTCGAACCAAGAGGCCAAACTATGTGCCTCAGTTTTTGGGATGAAATGATCCTTTTTTTCTTAATGAATTGTTTAAACCTAAAACTATTCCCCATTCTTTACCCATTGGAAAGATGTTGAGTTTGAGAGCTCTCCTTGAACCCAAATCATAGGCCTAGATCCTGTTCCTATGTCTGAACTTTGATTCTATCTTATGAATCATGTTAGATTCACATCGGTAGGTACTTGATTCCATTTTATCCATTAATCATTATTCTTACAATCGGCGAAGCTATTTAGATGCAAGCTCATATACCCTATTTTTCAGGGTGTTTATCCGTTATTCATATTTTTTCCAATAAAAAACAAACTAAAGGATTATAATAGATGAGGAGAGTCATATGAGCTTATGGTATTTGGTCTATGACCTATCCCTCAAGTTTTATCATTTTATAAATTCTTGTAGTTGTGTGTGCACTGATTTCATAGAGTGTGTCCTATTAAATTGACATTCCTTTCTTATAGTCATTAAAATTGTATTATAAGACCATTTTTATATATGGTATCCATTATAGGAGGTTATAACCTCAACGCCAACTTACCTAAGAATGATGTTTATAATAACACCTTTAATGGTTCATTATGTTCATATACGTCACCGTTTAGGTGTGTTATGAACTGACCCAATTAATGGTAATCCATCCATTAATAAATGGATTTTTTAATTTAAATGGTTATCCTTGTATATTAAAATTTCACTTAACCCTCATAAGGTAAGTGTTTCAATATGATTAATGAATCTTAAATATGAATGGAAAGTATACTATGTATATGACATGGCAATATAAATGTAATTAAATAGATTGGTTTCATGTCCATAGAAAAATGTCCCAAACTTAATGGAAGTAATAAAAGTGAACCAAAGGAACTAATTAAGTAATTTAAATGTAAATGGTTGCATGAATTGTTATTCCTTTCCACACTAATGAAAGGGAAAAATCTTAATCCAAATAACTTATTTATAGGTATGTGTATTACATGTACTAATTAATTTAACAAATAAAGTATATGGTGTGTATTTTAGATGTACCTAATCATTATAATAGGATTGTCCAGACTCGATCTAGACTTGGATTCCCATGGTAATTCATTGAGCACTTGTGGACGTCATCCCGATTCATGTTTGTTGATTTCCAAGAGTGAGACCCACCTTGGATCCTGATGTTTTTTTACTTGTGTATGCCCAATATGACACTATAGGATCCCTCCATTATCATTATAGGATGCCTTTTATACACTCCTTATATCCATTATGAAATCGTAGTATCTCTCCTTTATCATTATAGGATTCATTGGATACACTCCTTGGATCCATCATGACGTCTATGAACATGTGGTTCCATGAGTTCACCTATTGGGACAAGTCATTTCTTATCCCGTTTTATCTTTGATGAATATGTTGGACTCAATTAGATCATACATCAGTGGAATTCCTTAGGTGATTCATCTTGGATCACAAACATACCCTTATATCTAGGATACATGTTATTACTGAGTTGGATCAACCCCCAAGGTTAAGTATTCCATAGTTATTATCTTGGATACTCTTCATTATTGTCATTAATATAATATTCATTGTTATATCTTGGATCCTTTACCATTATCATCATGTCTGGATGTGTGTTCTAGTTATACCTCACATGAACTACTATATAAACAAGAACAAAATTAATTAATGAAATGATCTCATGTTTAGAGATATTACTAGCTGAGGCTAAAGTAGGGACATTGATATATATATTATGATACATCATTACTATTATATATTCATTCCTACGCACTATTTGATTTTATATTACACATACTGGATGTTATGGGAATTTTTTGGGGCTGTCTACTGAGATTTATCTCACACCATTTCTGGATTTCCATTGGTTCCTAGGAATATTACATGTTTGAAGGTGTTTTTAAGGGGAAGCATCCTACTTTGGACACCTGATATTTATTGAATGAATTAGGATGATGATTGGTTGTAGATGACCGATCTGGAGCCTGAAATGCATGGATAGTTTTTGGGTTCTATTTTTCAACTTTTTTATAGCTTGTATTGTCTACTTCCTTGTATATATGTTTTTCATATTTTGTAGAGACATGAAATATATTATCATTAGCTTCTATATATGAGTATTACAATCACTATCTTATATTATTTATTATTACTACCTATTTATGTTGTTCCATATGTTTACCTCTGTTTTTTACTATATTTAAATATTATTAAATGTTAATCCACTCTGATACACTCTATTAATGAGGGAATATTCTCCCTAGGAACACACCCCAGACCCCTGCTACTTATTGAAAGCCTCTATCATTTGGGGATATGTTCTTGAGTCCATGTGTCCAACCAGAGCGTGGGGAACCTTTGAGTTGAATCCATTTTTGGGACATCATAATGTGGTATCACATATGTTCATTTCATTCTTTACTATTTAGAAACAAAACATGGGACATTAGGAATACTTTGGAACTTGGTTATGTGTTGTGCTAGGACATATCTATACCATGTTCGGGGTAAATTCATAGTTTCCAGAAATAATAATTATTGTTATTCTTTTTTTATTACAGTTTAAATCTTTTAACTGTTGGGTGATACACATGCTATTTGATGGATATTTTTATTATTTTGATTGATTATTTCATTTCATCATTCAACTAATGAGATGAGGTCAAGGATAATTGTTACATGCATACTCAAAGACACTTAGAATTCACATTCTATGAATATGTAATTCCATATAGATTCATTTCATTGCTTGAATTTTCTTGTATTGCTTTTGATTATTGATTGATCCTTATATATATATATATATTTATGTTTACTTCAGTGCTTATATTTGGTTATGATTGAGTGATTTCCAATTTCAATTCATGAGGTATATCTGCCTTCTTGGGTTAGAAAGGTTAGTTTACTAATTGTATTTATCATATATAACCCATCATACTCAGATAATGAAGGTATACTGGGTTCACTAGAATTAAATGGGTGTCAATTTCAGTGATAATTTGTATGGTCCCTAATTCATTGGGACTGAAAATCCATTTTAAATTAGATACTGATAAAATTATATAATAAAATGTCCAATTAAATGTTAAATCTTGACTTAAAAAAGAATGGATTCTATTAAATAAATATACAAGGTGATATTGGCTCTTTCATTTTCTAGAAACCATGTAATTTAAATTTGAACACTTACCAATACTTAGCCTCCTAAGAGGGTAGTTGTGGTAGTATAACTTGGGTAGAGAGCCCTCATATTTTTATTTATCTTCTTCTAGTTCTTCTATCTATATATAAATAATGATAAGAGGCATGTTCTTGGAATTTTTAGAGCAATTCCACCATAAAATCCTCATGACATACACCATGAGGGAGGTGATGACCATGCTCCAAACGTGGTGGACCCTAAGCAACCAGTATTACCACCAGGAGTAAAACATGTGGCACCACCTTCTAAAGATCATATGGGAACTAATTATAACCTTGATGAGGGTTTCCTACATCTAATGTAGTCCATGAAGGGTGTTCTATGACCTGACCCTATAATTGATGATCTGACATGTGAGTTCGAGAAGCAACATCCCCTTACCATCTCAAGGAATGACAGTCCACAAGACTATGATTCTTGGATGGAGGCCAACTTATTAATATATAACAATCTAGAGATACCTCTAGAGTGAAAGGTCAAGATTGATACCTACATGCTACATGATTCATCCAAGCGCTAGTGGGATGTGATTACCCATGTTGGTCATCATCAGGGCATGGTTTGGGATGATTTACAAACTGCCTTCCGGGATCATTTCCTTCCTCAGACCCTAAGATCTGACCGATCAAGAGAGTTCATGAATATAGAGCAAGGTTATATGTCAGTTATGGGGCATTCAAAGAATTTTACAAAGTTACAACACTTTTTACTACAACTAGTTAGTGATGAGCATTTGCATGCTAGATGCTTCAAGGATAGAATTACTTATTCCATCCATAATCAGGTGAATGATTTTTCCTACTTAAATCCTATGATACTTTATATTAGGATATTATCAATAAGAGAAACATAAGGGAAGGATATAACACCAGGCAGAGAGCATTAGTGCTAGGTTAGGCTAGTATTTCTTCCGGTAGTAGGAAACGTTCCCTCCATGTTTAATGTCAGAGTAGTGGAAGTCAAAGTAACTGCACTGGAAGCTCAGTGGCATTTTATCACTTTGTGAAACAGGGTCTAATGAATCCTTAGTAAGATAGGGACCCTTTGGAGTTCTAGTATTGTATCCATTTATGGTATCTTCATAGGTTTTTTCACTCCCTTCCAAATTTTTCTAGTGGAAGAGTATCCACATCTGCTCCACCCTCAGGGGAAGGTTCTTTTACACCACCTTAGGTGGGGAGATGTAGTATCACTAAAAGGACTAGATAAGGAGGAGGTCATAGATGGAATAGCCAAAATTCTGATCATCATCACCATCAAATTGATCATAGTTAGGGTAGTCCAATTAAATCACGTGGTCATGGATCATGCCAGTTGCATTCTTTATAGATTATACCTGACGATCAAAGTGCATGAATGTCTACAGTATGAGGTACTATTATAGTAGCCTCCACTATAGTATATTCTTTATTTGATATATTTTCATCACACTACTTCATCATATTATATACCATGTAAAGTCCTAGGCTATCAATTCAGTATTATTGTGGTGTAATAACCCTGCATGCACTATTGGAAGTATGGATAGAGGGTTTACACCAATGTAGGGGTTGTCCCCTTGAGGTAGGTAGTTAACATTTCTTATGGAACCTCTTTTTTTGTGATATTACATGTTTCGATTTCATTCTTGGGATAGATTGATTGGTTATATATCACAAATTTATATACTACTATAGCTGTAGGTTAAAATTTACATCACCATAGGGAAACAGTTATCTAACAAAGGGTGAGTGGGATGTCTAGGCTACTGGAGATAAACTAGAGAATCGTGGTCTTGGTGCAGTGACCACCCATACTATTAATGTTTTCTTAGGGGATTAGGTTTTACATCTGACAGATTTTCCTCCAATAGTGGATCATTTCAGGGACACCTTTCCTGATGATTTTGCTGGATTAACTCCTAAGAGATAGGTATATTTTACGATTGATCTCATTCTAGGAGAAATTATAGGGTCCAATACTCTATAAATGATGGAACCTACTAATCTCCCAGATCTCTAGCATTAGTTGGATGATTGAGAGGCCAATGGTTTTATATGTCCTAACACTTCCTCTTAGGGTTCACTTATTCTTTTTTCTAGAAGGAGGATGATATTATTCTTTTATGCATGGACTGCAGATGTTTGAACTAGCTTATGGTCAACAAATAGTATCCAATACCTCAAATAGATGATCTTTTTGGCTAAATCCAAAGATATAGGGTATTTTCTAAGATCCACATGAGATCAGACTATCAACAGGTGTGAGTCATACCATTATACATACCATGTATAAATTTTTATAGTAGTTATGGTCTGTATGATTATCTTGTTATTTATTTTATTTTTACAAATGACTCTATCATTTTCACAGATTTTATGAACAGGGTTTTCATCCCGATCTAGGTTCTTTTGACCTAGTCTTTGTGATACAAACCTTGGTTTATTCTCATTCTCGTAGTGACCTTTCTAAACACCTTGAGATAATTTTTAATACACGTAGAGAGAACCTTATTTATGAAAATCTTTCTATGTACCACTTATTGATCAAAAAAGTTCACTTATTGGTTCATATTATATCAGAATCATGAGTATCTTTTCACCTAGAAAAGGTTACTATTGTTGTGTCTTGAGGGAAGACCAATAATGTGTTTGATATATAAATATTCTTGGGGTTGGATAGATAATGAAAGAATTTAATAAAGTTATTTTTACAACTTGCATCACCTATTATTGGTCTTATAATGAAGGGTGTTAAAATCATGTGGATAGAATAGTATTTGAAATCCTTTCAAAAGATGAATTGAAGGTGTGTATCAATACCTCTTCTTACTCTTCTAGAGATTGTCAGAGGCTATACTGTATTCTGTGATACATATAGAATTTTTCTAGGAGTAGTGTTGATGTAGGAGGGTTGATTTGTTTCATATAGATATCTTCCGTTTAAGCCTCATGAGTTAAATTACCTATCACAAAACCTTGAGATGGCAGTAGGTTTCTAAACCTTATGTTGTTGGAGACACTATATATTAGGAGAGTGATTTGTGATATAAACAGAATAAATGATCGTCAAATATATATTCACACAATGTGAATTGATTATTAGATAGGGAAAATGGATCAAATATCTTCAATACTTTTATTTTGAGCTTTCCTATACACCTAGAAAGGGAAATGAAATAGTTTATGTACCGAGATAGAAAGCATATGAACTTTCTGTATGTGAAGCTAGTGATGAATGAAAATCGATAGCCCTATTTTTAAAGTTGCATCTAGAGTTTTATGACAATTATGAGAAGTAATATCTCTCAACCTTGATATCCACCTTTTCACTCCTTGGGAGGGTAAATAGTAGGTTGTTTTCAGATCTGTGAGGCTTAGTTCTCTAAGAGAATATTGCTGGAGAGAACCTGCCACTTGATTTTTCCATGGAAAAAATTAAAATTATGCATATTCATGGAAATGAATAGATTCCTATAGATATAAGAGAATAACTGATGCAAGAGTCATACAGTTCTCGGTGGTATGTTTATCCAGGAATCTCCAAGATGTATTGAAATATGAAACACCATTATTGGTGGACTGGGATGAAATGTCACATATCATGAATTATTATTTGGTGTTCCACCTATCATCAGGTGAAGGCGGAGCACTAGAGACTTGTAGGATTGTTATTACTACTTCTAGTCCTAGAATGGAAATGGGAATATATTTCCATTGACTTTTTAGTCGTCCTACCGAGATCACCTCGAGATAGAAACACAATTTATGTTTTCATTGGTAAACTGTTTAAAGTATCCCACTTCATTCATATATGGGGACATTCTCAATTTTTGAGTTTGGAATATTATATGTCTCTGAGATCATATGACTACACTTTGTCCCTTATACCATTGTTTCAGATAGAGATGCTTTCATCACATCAAGGTTCTATTAGGGGTTGCAGAAGTCTATGGGTACACAAGTGAATTTGAGAAAAACCTTTCACTCTCAGACCGATGTCTAATTAGAAAAGACAATACAACTATTAAAGGATACGCTACGAGCATGCTTCCTTGATATCAATGTTTCTTTGGAGAATAATATCCCTCTCACTGAGTTCTCATACAATAATATATTTCATATGAAAATTTAGATGGTTTCTTTTAAGGCCTTGTAAAGATTTCCATGTCGTTAAACCCTATTCTAGTTAAAAATAGGTGAGGTGGTGCTTCTCGGTCCTTCTCTTGTATAGGACAATTGAAGGTAGGTCCAGTTGATCATAAAGCGTATGTGTACTACTCGGTCTAGATAGGAATCTTTTTCTGATCACTGTCAATGACCTCTGGAGATCAAATTCAGGGATCATGTTTTCTTATGGGTATTTCCCAATATTGAGAATAGATATATACATAGGAAAGGAAAGATTTCACCTCATTATGGTGGGATGCTTGAGATTTTAGATAGAGTTGGGTCAATAGGCTATATATTTCTATTATCTCAGAGGTATCATGACATGAACAACATCTTCCATATTTTACAGCTTCAATGTTATCACATCGACCCATCTCATAATTTTGATCTCACATAGGTTGATTTATATGACGATGATTTATTTGAAGTGTTTTCAATATGCATCATTAACCAGTTCGAAAACTCTTTCTAAGGCCGTTCAGTCCCATTAGTGTGGGTGCTATAGAACCAGGGATGTGTGCAAGATGAGACATCGTAGTAGGAGGAAAAATTATATGCCCAATGACCAGAGTTGTTCTCATATAGTGTTTCTCCACCCTTGTAAGATGAACTCATGGATGAGTTTATTTTAGTGGGAAGATTTTAAGAACTCAATTATTATATTAGGTATAGATCCTTTTAAATTCTGTCCATTTTTTTATGAGCCTAATATGGTTTTCCAATGAGTTTATTGAGGTTCTAGGGGTGTACATACCTTTTTGGAGATTGTAATCTTGACCGGTGGGAAAAAATATATTTCCCATATTGTTAGGAGAAACCATGTAAGGAAAGGGTCATGGTTACACCAAACAATATGGGGATTGAAAATGGGGTTAAGTAGGAAACAGAGTTTTCCCAAACCATGTTCCATGGGCTTCACAACCATGCAAAAACATAGTAGTTCTTAGAAGAGTAGAATGGAATGCTTGGAGCATCATTTCTTAAACTATATGACCGAACCATATAGGTCTCCTATTGAGTTAGTTCCATGTGAAATGTTGGAGCATGGTTTGGACTACTATGCGGCCAAACTATGTGCCTCTATTTTTGTGGTGAAATTACCCTATTTTCCATAAATAAATTTTTAGTCCTAAATATATTACTCATTATTCACCCATTAGACAGTATTGATTATTGAGAGCTCCCATTGAATCCAAATTCTCAGCTCAAATCGCATTATTCTATTCAAAAACCAATTCTATCACTTTTTTTCACATTGGTTGCACATCGTTAAGTACCTGATTACTTTTTATCCATCCATCATTATTATTACCATTGATGATGATATTTAGAGACTAGATAATATCCCCTATTTTCATGGTGTTTAACCATTCTTCAAATTTATTTTTATCCAAGAAAAAGTAAAGGATGATAATGGATGAGGATGGTCGTACAAGCTTACAGTAGGTGGTCACTGACTTATCCCTCAATTTTAATCATTTAATAAATTTCTATAGTTGTGCATACACAAATTTTAGCATGACTGGCCTATTAAATTAACATGCCTTGATTTTAGTTGTTAGAATCATATTCAAAGACCCTTGTTATATACCTTATCTATTGTTAGAGGTTATGCCTACATAGTCGACTACCCTAAGTAGGGTGGTTCAATAATAATTCCCTTAGTGGTTCATTGGGTTCATCTGTCCCACTATTTCGGTGTGCTATGGATTGACCTAATTAATGGTAATACATTGATTAATAAATTTATTTATGAATTGTAATGTTTAAACATTTATCTTATAATCTCACTTGACCCTCCTATGGAAAGTGTTTAAATTTAATTAATGAATCATAAATATTAATGGAATGTATACTATGTATTTGAGATGCCCTAAATGAATGTAATTAAATGTATTGGTTGTACATATATAGAAAATCATGCCATGATTGTTAGAAGGAAGTATAGTGATCCTAATGAATTTATTAATAATCTTAAGAACTAAATTGATTCATGCCTACTTATGCCTTTTCACACTAACAAAAGGAAATTACTTGAGACAAATAACATATTAAGAGGCATCTATATTACCTGGACTAATTAATTAAATGAATAAAGTCTATGGTGAATATTTCATATGGATTTAATCATTATTATAGTAGTGGTCATAATCGAGCTATCTATGGATTCCAAAGAGAATGCCTTCAACACTCGTAGACATCATTCTGATTCAAGGATGTTGGTTGCCAAGGGTGAGACCCACTATGGAACCTAATCTTTGTTTGCTTGTGGATGCTCGATATGACACTATAGGGTCCGTATGGTATCATCATAGGATAACATGGATACACTCCTTGGATCTAGTGTAATTTCAGTAGACATGTGGAACCATGGTTACACCCATTGTTCATAGTCATTTCCTATCCCATTTTACCTTGGATGTATCCCTTAGACTCAGTCAAATCATACATCAGTGGAATTCCTTGGGAGATGACCCTGGGATTAAATATAGACCCTTATATCTAGGATACTAGTTATTAATGAGTCATCTTGACCCCCGATGTCATGGACTGTATGGTTATTACCTTGGATCCTCTTCATTATTATCATCATTAAAACATTCCTTGTCATATCATGGATCCTTTACTCTTATTATCATGTCAGGATGTCAGTGTTGGTTATAACTCAGGTGACCTATTGTATACACTGGAACATAATTAATTACTGAAATGTTATCATGTATAGAATCATTACTATCTAAGGCTGAAGCAGGTATGTAGCATCCCCAACCCAATTAGCCCTTAGAAAAGTGCTATGAGGCCAGGTTCCATTAGTTTTAGGCATGCCTAACCAAATTATAAAGGCTGCTAACTAGACGAGAGGGTGTAAATAGGTATAGAGGAGAGTCTATACCCTATGGGTTTATATAGTAGTACTTTTCTAAATAAAAATGTAACATTAAATGGAAATATAAGACTCATCAGAATCAAACCGGATCCGCAAAGTGGAGGGACGAGAAATATCATACAATATTATAAGTAATATAAAAAAACAATGGAAGATAATTAAATAGATCAACATTCCCAACTAACAACTTATAACTACTAAAAAAAATAAATCATGAATTTTATAACATGTAATACATGTCAATATATGAAAGGGGAACTAATGGATAACCAATGTAGCTATATAAAATATATAAAAAAATATAGAAACAGAAGAAACTAAATAGAAACTCCCACTAGCCACGACTTCAAGGTCCATGCCAGCTCCATGTAAATAGCTACTAAGGTATAAATCCTGAGGTCGATCCCATACCTATACATAAATTCATATGGTCTACATTTTTGACAAAGGACCCATGAAAAGTGTGAGATGAATCTCAGTAGGATACCACCCATTGGTGAATAACTAACATATGTGTTTAGGAGGGCGTGACACAATAAACAAATAAGTATTTCAATTAATTTTAAAAAAAACCAAACATCTATGGTTCCCAACAACCACCAATAAGCGTCACCTTATTTAGAAAACATCGAGATATCATAAGCAAGGAGGTCCTTGGAGTATTGCCCAAGGCACCTCTAAGGTCACATATTCTAGGTGAACCCTAAGGTTCCACCTATATCAAGTAACTCAACACCTTGTGCCCCCTAACACCTAATGTCTCAACATAGTATAGACATCCCGAAGACATTCCCATGTAATCAGAAAACTGGTCCCATAGTCCCCTATTTGAAATTCCTCGTTATCCCAAGGCTCAATGTCTTGAGGTGAAATGATATATTCCCTCATATAAATATCCTAGCCCATGACCTCAATAATGATGAGCCTCATCCCCCAACTGTTATCCTCAACACTGATATTCGAAGGCTCCTCACCTTCCACATGGATTTCTATTGGAAGAAACCCCAAACCAGAAATAATTAAGACTCAAATATCAGGGGCCTCTAGCCACACTAGTAGTCCAAGCCACCTCATCATAGAGTCAACCTATGTGAACATTACTAAAAATGGAACTCAGGCTATCCCGGGTGAGTGGCATTCACCAATAAAGTCCCTAATCAACATAATCAATGAAAACTCATTGCCCGAAAACCTTTTCACTCAATAACGATAGAATATTCATATTAATAACATGGATCATGACCAACTGATAGCCTTTCTACCTCAACTGATGTCCTTGATTCCAAATCTTGTGGCCAAACCACTCAAGTATCTATGCCAAGTACAACCGTAAGATCTATATCTCCCCAATCCCAATGGTCATTCCATCCCAACCTATGATCAAGATCATCACAAACCCATTGGTCTCAACATATTCTATTTCAAGAATTACACATATATAAATTAATTTATAACAATTTAATCAATCAATTAAATTAAAATCCATAAGATTCAATAAGCCAAAAACTATAAAAAATCCACATGGAGGTCTTGAATTACTCAAAATCATTTTAATAGGTTATTAAAATTTAAATGAATCAATTTAAATAAATTTTTTTTCAATTCAGATGATTTTTGGGACCTCCGGCCAAAATATCTTAATGAGAAACTACCTCTGGCATAGCAGTTCTCATCTAAAAAAGGTCTAGGCATGCCCAAAAATATCTCTTAGGGTCACAAAGTCATTTTAATATGATGTGTAAGATATAAGGGAGTCTTGCTCAAAATACCCAAAAGTGCACTATAGGATTCACCACCAAAAATTCCCGAAAAACATAAATTAATATGTGTGCATACTACCTTAGACTCATAGACATATGCACAATCCATATTGAGCTCCAATTTGAAGTGGATGAGCATATATTTGAGTTTTTATCAAAAAAACTAAAATTGGATTCGAGAGAAACCACAGTTCATGAGAAGAAAGATAAATTAAGAAGAAGAAAAAATTAATATAGCCTTACCGAGGTGGATCTATAGCTTTGTACTAATCTAATATCAGAGCACCAGTTGAGGATTTGGATGAAAAACCATAGGAGAAGAGGAGGAGGAGGTTTACTCCTATATTGCACGCAACCAAGGATAATAAAGGGAGTAGAAAGAAGAGAAAAAAGAAAATACAAAATAAATAAAAACATTAAAAAAAGAACCCAACAAGGGCTGCATGGTTTTCCAAACCATGCATAAACTTTGCAGGCTACAGTGCATAGGTACTTCATAAGTTGCAGAACCCATGCGCTCTACCACACGATTTTCACTTACCACGTACAAACTATGCAATGGCGCTCTGCAACCTCTGTGACAAGTATATATGGACATGCACTCCAATAACACAGTTTTACCAAACTATGAAACAATTAAAAATGATCCGCACAGTTACATCAAAGTGACCACACAATTTTTCCTTAAATCGTGTGCCTAAACCTTCATGTCCAAAACAGGACATTTAGCCTCTGATGCTCCAAAAACCAAACCAAAATATCCGAGTTACTCTAAATGCCTCTAAACCGACCCCAAACCATCATATAAGGCTTATAGAATTCTCAGAATTGAGTTTTTATCATTATTTTAGAAAATGACATAGTAACTATTTGAAAAAGCTCAAATTTGGAGTGGTTTTTCATCCCAACTCAAAACTCAGGACATTAAAATATCCCTACCTTAATATAGATCATCTCCAAAATATAAAAAAAACTCATTGATGGTACCGACCATAACCATATTAGTAAAAACAAATATGGACTTCCCCAATCCCAATAATGTTGCCCAAATTTCTCAAGGGGGATCCCCACCATAGGGATTGCCTAATGTGGTCCATTTTAACCCAAATCTAAAACCATCCCACTATTCTAATGACCATTCTGAGACTCAATTTTCCTCTCGTGACACATCACCACTCCCGCACCTCACCAGATGCTCCCATTTCATATATGAAACCCATCACATTCTACACTGCATCGGTGCTCACCTCAAGACCATGAAACCCATTGAAACATCGAGGTCACACATAACCTTGGATGCTCAAATAATTCCAGGCGATTCACACCTCAATCAAGTACCACATCATCAATGCCTTGATTCCCAAGGAACATCAAGAAAGAAAAATCCCTCAAATTTATAGATTCCTAAGCACCTAAAAAATTACATCTAATGATGTTCCTGTTTTTAAGAAGCACACAGACACACACACGCACACACACACACACACATATATATACATTCACGCACCCGATATGGTTCCTACCTACTGATGAGTTCTTGGTTAGTCAATATATAGCTTGTGCACCTCATTCTCTCAAAAATAAACATTACTCAATAAGACATTCCAAAATAAAAACAAAATTAAATAATGGCCATGCCCATGGTGTACCTATGACCATCGTCATATCACAAGCCTTCTCAGCCCTTTGGAACTCCACGACATGAACCTGGCCTAAAGCTCAGCTTCCTAATGTCTGACCTGCCAGTATTTATGCTCTAGACATCGGCCAATGAACACACTGACAAGTTTCACTACCTCTACTGTGACCTCCATGAGTTGTTGAACCTTGAATACCTACACCAGATACCGATCTTGAATTGAATATTGACACATTAATATATCCCGGTCATGGATTTATGGTTATCTGAGAATGCTTCCTCCAACACCTCTCGAGATATTGAACCTACCAACATGCCTTACACTCGTTTGGAAGCCACTAACATTGAGTTCATACATGTCTTGGATTCCCACCGTGTAAGAAAACTATATAGGTGCCACTCTGAGGTGGTCTAGTTGAGTCTTTGGCCTGACTACCCTACATGAACTCATCCCAACCCTGTTTCCTGCTATCTAATACATCGCCACTGAAACCAACTGAAGCCACTTCCAAGCTCAAGTATAACCTTCCAGTCAGTTTACCCTCGTCGATGAGCACCTTGTTCACTGACTATAAGAATGAGGCTAACCTCAATATATTCACCTACAATGGAATGGGGTTTTATAAACCATCATTGAATCACCTCACCCTCTAAGTGTCATCGCTGACCATACCATGTATAAAGAGAGATAACTTAGTGAACATCGCCACATAGTCCATAATAGATATGTCGCCCTATTAAAGGCTTAGAGACTCCCAAGCCCTTTACACCCTCAGCTTCTCTGGGAAGAAATGATCAAAGAGTCTTTCCTCAAAGACCGTCCAGGACAAACCCATGTGTCTTCAAGCTTGCACCTGCATGTCTCACTAGCGCTTAGCTATCCCTCAGAGCATGTATTTCACCAACTTCATCCATCACCCTGGAGGCATATAGAGCTGCTCAAAGACCATCTTCAATATATTTGACAAGTTCTCAGAAACCTACAGAGCACCCTCACCCTAGAAAATTAGAGGGAGTTGTGATTATAACCCTTTTTTGAGGTACTCCATGGATGGATATTTTCCTTGAGAACCTTTGTCGATCCCCTTTAAGATATATACTAGGTTCGATCAGAGTAGCTTATCATGACACAACCCAAATTCTATTAAGTATGGAAGCTTCCCTGTCAACATTAGATCCGGAATCGGAGCCTATCCCTGACCCTGTACCTACAGATCATGCTCTACCTAACCCTCAGAGGTCTAAATCTGATCGTGCTCCTACGACACTATATCATCACCTACCTGATGCTCTATTGATTAGTCTAGGAGGAAACCTAATGAATACCATAAATGGACATATATACCATATATATTAAAAATATATAGGAAATAGATAGTGAAATAAATAAATGACAGCGCATCCTCATTACCCTTACTCCCCCCACCACAACCATCCCACACGACATCCTAACCTCCCAGCCTCCTTACCCACACTAAATAGAGCCAAGTATCAATAGTACTCTAGGCCATGCCCATCCTGACTAATATTATTACCTTAATACAATGACCAAGTCACCCAATCTTATTGATCAAAATCCCCTAAACCATATTACTTTCCTACTCATATAAGTTCCAGACCTATGTCACATAGAAAATTCAATTCATGTATACAAAACATGGAATGTCACATTGCATATATGAAGATATTCTTTATGTAATTTATCATATATAATTAAAAAAATATCAATCATTCAATTTCCTATTTAAAAAGGGATTTGATATTTTTCATATGGTATGATCACTTCATAAAGAATACAAGACATTAGAAAATTTAAATACCATAAAATGTTCCTATGAAAATACAAACAATAGAAATCACACCTTTAGAAACTGGGCCAAGGTTCCCACTTATCCCTTATCCCACCAAGTTAAGGGTTACATATCAAAAAAAAAATATTATCACATTCCAAGTGAGCTACAATGGTGAAAATAATAAAAATTGTAATCTGAGAAAAAGAAAAATAGTAATTCCCACCTAAGGAATCAAGGTTCGTTCCTCGTAACTAGGGATTCTGGCACATAAGAACAAGATATAAACCCAGTTACAACCACAAACTATCTCTAGTCTACCATATACAAAATAATAAACCAATAGATAAGAGAAATGAAAAAAAAATGTCTTGATATAGTTAGTATCCAATAAAAATATGATATTAAATCCCTAATAAGAACTGATATGATACCATTGATAGAATCCTTGAACCAATTATCCACTAAAATAGTGCTATTGGGTTGGGTTCCACTGGCCTTATGAATGCTCCCCTAATGCCAAAGGCTTCTAACTAGTTACGAGAGTGTAAAAAGGTCTAGTATGGAGGCTATAACCAATGTGGACAGATAGTAGAAATTGTACAAATTAAAATGCAACATGTAGTGGAATAATAAGACTCAAAAAACACAAACAATACTTGTAAAGTGGAATAAAAAGAAATTTCGAACAATAGTAGAAAAAATATAAACAAAACCAGTTGAAGATAATCAAATAGATCAATATTCCCCACAAAAAACTTATATGTACTAAAATAAAACAACCAAGACATGCATTTCCTAAAAGTTCATACATGTTAATATAAAAAATGGTAACCAATGGATAACCACAATATATAAATAAAATATACAAAATATCATGCCGAAACTGAAGAAGAAAAATAAGAAATCTTGCAAGGAATGACCTCAAGGTCAATTCCAGATCCATGTAAATTTCTACTAATATCCATCTCTTAATGTTGATCCCTTACATGTATGTAAACATATATGTTCTGTATGCATCATGAAGGATCCATTAATTGTGTGAGATGAATCTCAAAAGGATACCACCCAATGGTACATACCTAGCATACATGTTTAAGTAGGTATAATACAACAAATAAATAAGCAGTTTAATGAATTTAAATGAAACAAACAAACTTCATTGGTGCTTAAAAGCCACCATGAAGTGTCACCTTCTTTAGATAACACCTGGATATCATAAGAAAGGAGGTCCATGGTACATGTACCAAGGAAACTCTAATGTCATAGCGTCCAGGTCAACCCTCAGGTCCCCCCTCTATCATGAAACCTGCCACCTCATGCCCCATGACACCTCGTGTCTCAACATAGTATCGATATCCCGAAGGCATGCCCAGGTAACCAGTAACCAAGTCCTGTGGACCCCTAATCGAAATACCACATTATCCCAAGGCCTATTGTTTGGAGGCACAATGATATCTATGCTCAAATAAATATCCAGGTCCATGACCTCAAGTGTAAAGGCCCGTAAAATTCAATGAAATTTTTTTCTTAATTTTCTTTGGGATTTTACAAGAACACAGTTTTTGAAGGCACTTGATTCTGAGGCCAGGTGTGAACAGAATTCCTATAAGAAGTTTAGCTCGGGTACGTTCAGTGAACGAATGAGCGGGAATTTCTAACTTTTGAACCGGTGCTCGGAATCAAATTCTGAGGGCACCGATGGAACCTTAGCGCCGGTAATTGCTTAGGAATGCCATTTCCGGAGTTGCGTTTACACGAGAGAAGTTGTTAATTTAAGTGGAAGGTAAAATAAAAATTATGCAACAATTTTTTTTATACCTTAAGTGGATTAAGCTTTGGGTGGAAGTTGGGAAAAACCACCCAACTTCCATTTGGAGGTTATGAAGGTGGTGGGGCCCACACGAACCCTACCCCTTCAACTTATTTAACCTTCCATAACATTCCATTAATTTTGACAACTTGTGGTAATTAATTATGTGGATTAATTCAATCTTTTGAATTTCAAACCTTTTGTTATGTTAATAAAATAAGTAAGTGTCTTATTTTATTTTTGGTTGGAGTCTTGTTTCTTTGAGAGTCTTTGGGAGAAAATCTAAGAGCTTGAAGAACTTCTTCTCTTCGGAGAAGAATGCGAAAAACGCGAAGAACGCCGGATTCTTCAGAGATCGATGACGCGACGCCGTCCTTGCGACATGACTCTCTCCTTCCGCGACGCCTCTTCCCGCGATGGTTATTTCCACGACGAACCTACGTTCAAGCTACGCTCAAGGTAGGGGTTTGTTTATTTTAGTTCATGATTTCTACCTTGACGTTCTTCGTAGAGTATGAAAAATATCTATCGTATAACGAGAGGGGGCCGGACCGCACAAACACGGCCGACCCTCCTCCACTATTGTTGTTATTTCTAATATGGTTTGGGACGGAAATGGCGTGGTGCCGTCGCACCTCGCGGGATCATGTGGCAAGGAATGAGAGGCACCGTCACGCCGTGCCATGAAATTGAACAAGGACACGAATCCTTCGTGCCGTGTCGAAGAAATCCGAAGACACCGTGGCCGGAGCAGGGCCGCATCGGAGGGGCGCGGCGCCGTTGCGCCGCGATGGAGCAGGGTGACCGGCGGTCGGTATTGGGCCGCTTGTGTCGGAGCAGGGAGGGGACCGGCCATCGTCGGTCCCATGGCGGCAGAAACCGGCCGGCCGGGGTGGGACGGCCGGAAAGGAGAGAATCCGGGGGTTCAAACCCCCGACCGACCAGCTAGCGGCCCCCATTAACGGGGGCCACTGTTACAAACACTGGGGGGGGGGCAGCGCCCGCCCCCGCAAACCGAACGACTCGGCGGTTCGGTCGAGCCAGCTGGCGCCCGGCCATGCTGGGCCATGCCCAGCCGGGCCGACCCGGACCCGGGTCAGGTCGACCCGGTTCGGGCCGACCCAGGGGGTCTCGGGCCGGGTCGGTCCGGGCCCGAAACCCCCATTTTCAGACCCTTTTTGGTCTTTTCCCATATCTCGGGCTACGGATCTCCGATCGACGCGCCGTCAGTGGCGATGAAATCCTTGGATCGAGACGGTCGTTTTAGTATATCACACTCAAGGTTTCAAAATACATTGGGTTTGGCCGGGTTGGTTCGTACACGAAACCAACCGGTCCCTCAGAGCGGAAACACTTATATCTAAAACTCCGGACGTCCGATTGACGTGCCGTCGACTTTGTTGGATTCCTCATAGTGAGACGGATATTTTGGCTTAATCCTCCTGAGGTTTGGATGCAGGTGGAGTACGGTCGGGTTGGTTTTGCCTTAAAAACCAACCGGGCCCTTGGGACGAAAAAACCAATAACTCTCCGACCGGGCGTCCGATTGACGTGCCGTCTGCGACGTTGAGTTTCTATTGTCGATACGGAACTTTTGGATACATCAACTCCAGACTACGTATCAGTTGATGTATCAGCCTCTTGGCTCGTGGAGCGGACTCTCCCGAACGATCTTGCTGTGTGTGGGAACCCTAGAGCTGGCTGCGTTACGACTGTGACGATGACGACGACTGTGCAGAGATCCTCTGTGGATTCGAAGGCGACAACTACAACACTCAGAAATCCTTTGTGGATCAGTGCTACCGATCATGTGTGGGTCCGATCCTGTGTGGGTCAGCGCTCAGCGGTTCTGTGTGAGCCAGTGCCTACAGATCCTGTGTGGTTTCGATCCTGTGTGGGTCTTTGCGGGGGTTAGTTACCTATCGATCCTTTGTGGGTCCGATCCTGTGTGGGTCTTTGCGGGGGTTAGTTACCTATCGATCCTTTTTGGGTCTGATCCTGTGTGGGTCTTTGTGGGGGTTAGTTATCTATCGATCCTTTGTGGGTCAGATCCTCTGTGTGTCATTGCGGGGGTTAGTTACCTATCGATCCTTTGTGGGTCAGATCATGTGTGGGTCATTGTGGGGGTTAGTACCTATCGATCCTTTGTGGGTCTGACGGCTTAGATTAATCAGTGGCAATATCTGATCATCTCTATCGTCTTTTGAAGAAGTATACATCTGTGAGCTAAATCCTGTTTTCCATTCCTATGTGGATTGTGTTGTGCCATCCTGTGTGGATTTACGTGGATTGTGTTGTGCTATCCTGTGTGGATTTACGTTTTTCTTTCCTGTGTGGACTGGGTTGTACTTGGGCTCGATTGTTGGAGCCAAACGAGAATTGATGACTTAGGTATATGTATGGGCATATACCTAAGTAGTGTCGGATGTTACTTCTTGATAGTATCTTTCCATTGTGGATTATCCTTTGTGGATTTTGGGAGACATTCGGGGGTCTCGGGGTCCCTACTGAGTAGCTTATACTCACCGCTACACAGGCTATCCCCGCACTACGTTGTTTTGGTTTCAGACGACAGACAGCGCTGACCGTTGTTGAGGCTTGCTGAGCAGGACGGTACCTGGAGGTGGACCACTTGGCGGAACATACTCGGAGTGGACGGCTAGACCCGAGGAGATGTGGAGGCTATCTGTACACACCCTTTAGGTGGGACTTCTAGTGGACGGCTCGACGCTGCGACTTTACTTTTCAGTTGCTGTTTTCCCCTTTCCAGTTGTACTTTACTTTCAGTTTGGGTTTGTATACTGGCCCATTTACTTTTCCACACTTGCTGTTGTACTCAGGTTTTACTTAGTGTTTACTTCTAATGCTTGCTTGTTCTGTGGTGTTTGTTTACTTTACAAAGGCAATGCCTTCCCTTTTTATCAGGATTTACACCTTGGTGCTATTCGCCAGCCCCTGGCCTATGGAAGACAGGTTTTGGGTAATCACGGCACGGGCCCCGAGGATGGGTCGTGACATCAAGAATGGCAAGCCTCAATCTCCAACCATCTATCTCAACGCTGATATCTGAAGCCTACTCAGCATCCATAAGAATCTCTACGGTAAAAAGCCAAAAACCATAAATACCGAATCCAAAACTATCAGGGGCTGCTTTCCACAAGAGAAATCTAAATCACATAACCATGGCATCCACCTATGTTCAAACGATCCAGAACATCACTTAGTCCATCACAAGTGAGTGACAATCACCAATAAAGTCCCTAAGACACATCATCACCAAACCTCATTCCCCAGTGACATTGTCAGTCAATTTGGATGGACTTTCCATCAAGATATAATTGTCCATGACCACTTAACATCCTCTCCACCTCAACTAATGTCCATGATGCCCAATCTTGTTCTCAAATCACTCATGTGTATTGGACTATCCCAACCAGATGATCTATATCACCTAAATCCTGATGGATGTTCCATACGAACCTATATATGAGCCCATCACAACCCCATGAGACATAGAAAAGGAAATCTCAATAATTATTCATATATAAATAAATTTTAAACAATTTAATCAAGAAATTAGTGTTAATTTAATTAGATTTCAAAATCCAACAACTATAAAAAAATCAACATAGAGGTATTAAATTCCTGAAATTCATTTAAATGATCTATGTAAATTTAAATGAATCAATTTAAATAATAAAAATTCAATTCCACTGATTTTTGAAAACCCCAACCAAAATACCCTAAGGAGAAACGAACCCTATCCCGAACTTTCTCATTCAAAAAAAGTCTAGGCATTCCCAATGACATCCCTTTGGGTCACACAATAACTTTAATAAGAATCAAGAGATATAACAGGGTCTCTCTAAAAATACCCAAATGTGTGATATAGACTAAACCACCCAAAAGTCTGTGAAAAATAATCATGGTATGCACCACCTAACATAAACTCATAGATGTAGGTACATTCGATATCAAGATCCAATTTGAAGTGGATCAGCATAGATCTATGTTTTAATCAAAAACCCTGAAACTATCTCGGATGGAAACAATGGTCTATAAGGTGAAAGATAAGAGAATAATAAGTGTGAATGAGGTTATACTTAACAAGGAACATTTATATCAGCCGTTCGATTGAAGTTCAGACCCCCAGTTGAGGAGTTGGATCAAAAACCATGGGAGAAGAGGAAGAGGTGGTTTCCTGCCAAGTAGCACGCAACCAAGGGGAAGAAAGGGGGGGGAAAGAAGATAAAAATGATAAAAATGAATAAAAAACTAAAACAAATAACCCAAAAGGGATTCATATTTAGTTCGCATAGTTATCAAAACAAAGAACAAACCATGCGGGCTACAGTGCATAGGTACTACCTAAGTGGAAGTACTCATGCAGTCTACCATACGATCTGCACTTACCATGAAAAAACCATGTGGTGTATCTATTCAACCTTGGAAGATGAGTCCGAATAGACTTTTAATCCACTCGTATAGTTTTCCCAAACCCTGTGGTAGTTCAAAATTAGCCCCAAAATTAACTAGAAGGGGCCACATAGTTTTTCATTAAATTGTGCGTCTGGACCTGTATCTCCAAAATATGCCATTTGGCCTTAGACACTCAAAAAAAGAAAACCAAAACATTCAATTCACTCTCTAAACTTATCAACCAACCCAAAACCATCATATAAGTCTTATGGAACTCTCAAAACTGAGTTCTGATCATTAGTTTAGAAAACAACATAGACACTGTCCGAAAATCTCAAACATAGAGTATTTTTTTGACCGTACTCAAAACCCAAGATGTTATAAGGTACTTGGGTATTTACATTACAATTTAATTTCTTTTTTATATGATTTTATACACACTTTGACTTTTTATATTCCATATACTGGAAGTTATATGTACCATTTGTGGTGGCCGACTTTGATTTATCTCACGTCCTTTCTGAGCCTCCAATGGTACCTCGGGAGATTACATATAAGTATGTATTGATAATGGGAAGTGTCCTCCTTTGGACACTTGATATTTATTTCTTACATTAATATGGAGTTTGGTAGAAAATGACTGAGATAGAGCTCATGATTCCCAAATAATCTTTTGTTTCTTTTTGTTACTTTTGTATAGAAAGTATTTACTACTACCATCTATACATGTTTTCATGTTTTATAGAGACATGCCATACATTATTAGGAAATTTTGTATACCAATATTACTATCAATTGATTTTATTAATTATTATTCTTATAGGCCTCTGATGTGCCATATGTTTAAATATAATTCTTCCACTATTTACCTATTATTATGGGTTTATTTTTTGTGCTACACTCTAGTAATGAGGGAAACGTCTCCCCATGGACACAACCTAAGACCTTGTTACTAGTTGGAAACCTCTTTCATTTGAGGATATGCACTTGAGGCCATGTGGCCGACCAGGGCTGGGGTAATCTATTAGGGGAATATAGGGATAGGAAATCACATATAAGATATTTATATCATAGTTGAAATTATTTATATGATGTAACCATGATGAAAATAAAAGTATCAAAAATACCAAACCAAAAAAATACATGGAAAATGAAGTAGTTATCACCCAAAACATGATTTTAACAAAGAATTTTTAATAAAATTTTTATAAAAGATCATAATTAAATCATATATGGTATGATAAATTTGATTATTGTTCTATAATAGATTTATAATAAACATATATTTATTATAATAGAGGTTCAAATGTGTACGAAAGAATTTGATACTTGAGGTATAGGATTTTTTTCTCAATTTTTCTTCTTTGGTACATATGTTATATTATGCACCTATCTTCTTCTATGAGGTTTATATAAATCCCCTTTGATATTTAATATGATGATTTTATTTATGATCATAATATTTTAGGATTCCATTAAAGATATTATTTCAGGGGGATTATGATTCAAGTTTACCTATGTTGTATGAGTTTTATGATACAATATCACCATTTATTTGGATTATTTATTTTCATGCTTCCAATGATGAAATATTATGATCTATATATCATAATACTCATTAATTTTATTATACAGATATTATGTAAGGAAAATATATTATTTTATTTAATGTTTCTATCATTATATACTAAAGAGTAAAGAATAATGTTTTATGTAAAATCAACTTTATCTCCCTCTTCAACCGATAATCCTTTTTCTTCCATATCCCTGATTTCTAGAAAAATTGTAATTAATGTTTTTACAACTCGCCAATGATCTTAATAAAATTTTCCCTTGTTTTATTTATTACAAAATGTTTCAAAAAGAATCTGCATGCCATTTTCCAAACATTCCTTGATTTTATTTTACTAAAAATGTTAATGTAATAATTTTTTTAACAAGTTCGACATGAAAATAATTTCCAACAGTTATTACCACAAAATGTTTCAAAGATTTATTATATGTTTCAAATTTTATTTTCAATGATTTTTTTATTATTAATTTTTTAGTTTTTTGGAATGTCATTTTCAAATTGAAAAAGGTCATTTTTCTTAAGAAATATTTTAATAGATCTTTAATGGTTCCTTTATATGATTCCAAATTTATTTTCAAAGAAAATTATTTTTAATTATTTTTGTTTTAAAAATATATTTTCAAAGTATAAAGCCTACTTTTATCAAGAAATTTTCCATGTGGCCTTTCAAAATTATTTATTCAAATTAGATTTCATCCTTTGTTTTTACATATACTTTACCGAGGGATATGATTCAAGGATACCATTCTAATACTATGTATGAATTTTTTATTATAATTATGGAAAAATATTTATGAAACACTATCCTTTTACATGGGTAATAATATGATGGATGGTTTATGAAACCCATTTATTTTCATGGGTTCTAATATGATGAATGTTTGATGATCATTTGACACAAAAATGTATGGATTATGTAATGGGTGAGACCTATATGTACCTCCATTTCCTTGGGTAATGTGTAATGTTATATTAGCTCAAAGGGTACATGAGAAGTTATCCCAATCCTAAAAAATAGTGCACAATAAGTTATTCCATTCCTGAAATAGGGTACATAAAAAGTTATCGATAACCAAAAATAGGGTACATTGGAGGATATCCGAAGCCCAATGAATATACATCTGTGGTTACCCCAATACTAACATGTTATGAAAGTCTTGGTGGGTAGCCCTGAGATAATGTTTTATATATTTATATGTATTCCACAACTCTATGTATTATGAAAATTATATTCTCTCATGGATTATATACATTGATTCCTTTATGAATTATGTCTTATGAACTACAATGATTTATGTGCATGGTATGCTTTTCAAATGTCATGATCATGTTCGCATGAACTTATTATAATATTATTATTACGTGATCATTGATATGTCCCTTGTTTACCCATACCGAGCATATGATCTCACAATTTATTATGTTCTCTTCCCAAGGTAATGAAGATATTTTTATGTATGATAAGTGTAATTCGGGTATGAAATATAATGAAATTAGTGGGAGAATATTTAGTTCACTTATGAAATAGTTTTTTATGTTTCCATTTTTCTAAAGGCACCAGTTATAAATTATTATGGAATGGAACATTATGTTTTGTAGTGAATATTAGTCAATTATGATGTAATATTTATATATGAGAAATTTTGGCTTTTATAGTTGGTACCAGTGCAATGTTTAGTTATGCTTTAGAAACTAAGATGAATTTTTTTTAGTGAAATACCTAGGGATATTCCTAAGGATATGTCAAAGGAAATTTATAAGGACATGCCTAAGGATGAGTCATTGTATAGGAAAATGTCATACAATTTTGTTAATGGATAGAGTTAGTGGTTTCTAAGAAATTAAATCCCTCCCAAGATATTAAAAGTGGATGTGGCTCTAGTACATAGGTACCTAGGGGTAATAACACCAAAAAAGGTCATTGAGATGGACACGATCATCATCTAGTGCACAACAACAAGCCTTATTGTAAAATTGTTTTAAAAATCCTTGGGGATATTCAACAGAAATTAGCAAACTCTTTTTGAACCATCATAAAGGATTTAAATAGACTGAGATGATGAATAAACTTAGATAAACCAAATGTTTGATAAATTAAAGTTAATGTGTCAGGATTTAGATATCCTATGAATTATATTTCATAACTACGCGATTTACCATTACGATTATAGTTTCTTACACTATTAATTTTCATTTTAGTTAATGGTTGGAATATGAAGGAACTATTTTAATGTTGCGTTAAATGGATAGTGCAATGAATTTATTCTTGAGAAACCAGATGTTATGGGAGTTGGAATAAAAAATCATATTTATATATTCAAAAAAATTTCATAGGATATGAATCATGATGAACTTATAAAAAAATAAATAGAGGGAACAATGGTTTTTTGAGTCCTATATAATGAAACATCGACCTTCATTTAGTGGTTCTTATAATCCACTAGTTTCCCAGCAATGTAAAAAACCATTGGATATATATTTTCCATTCTGTGGTGCTTGGATTATGAAAAAATCATTTTGTATATCTATCATTTGAAAGGTGATGTTATTCAACAGTGGAATCTTATAAAAAATACAGGGCATCAAGATGAAATTGAATCCATGTATTAGGGTGAGTTTGAGATTTTTTTCAATAATTACTTTTATTCTTAATATGAAAATGGAGAAATAATTCATTGAAATAAAATTGGTTTATGGTGAATCTGTTGGTACTTATGAGGAAAAATTTACAAGGCATGAAAAGTATGATTATGCTATTTTCATCTAGCCTAAATTTATGATTCAATGATTTCTTAGTGTCTCAAAAAAATTCTCCAAAGGTATTCAACTATAAGGGACTTTAATATTTATGAATAAAAAATTCTATGTTATATATATGGGAAAATTTAGATTATATTTACCCATCAATATCATGGACTTAGTAATAAAAGAAATATATAATTCAATGGAAAATCTAAAAACAATGGAGATATTATGATGAGCTTTCTTTTATGTTTATATCATGGATGAAAACATAAAAGAAACTATCTTATGGGGACTGTTGAATGTTTTAAGTGTGGAAATAAAGATCATAAAGAAGATGATTGTAAAAGTGATGGGAAGAAATTATATAATTATGAGAATAGAGGGGAATCCCAAAAAATGCACCCCCATACTCTAGTTTTTCATGTTCAAAGACTATGGGAATTATATGAATGAATACTCTAATCGAGGATCCAATTAAGATAATAATCCCCAAAAAAAATCTGATGAAGAAGGAGAAAAGGAATGGTTATGAAATCACAATATTATATGTGAATCATGATAATTAAGAAACAGTAATCCTCCACTACAGAATAAGAAATATCATGTTAGAGTTTATATGAATGAGACCTATGAAAATATTTTTGTTTATCCTTTAGTAAAATCTGATGTGATTCTATGAATTGATTGTCCCCCTATACATGGATTATAGAATAATGAAATCAAATTTGATATTCTATCAGTGTAAGGATGAACCCACTCTCCAAATGGAAATGTTTATGTATAAGATAAGAGATTATTTAAGTAATACATGGTGAATTATATTTTTAATCATATATATCTCTAAGTAAGATTTACTTAAGAGTTATGGATACAATCATGGGTTTATGAGTTTAATTTTTATCATAATTTTAAAGGCATAGAAACCCCGTTTTATGTTTTATGTGATTGTATTTTATCATGAATAATGGAATTTTGAGAGACATTTATGGGAATACAAACATTTGTGCTGGTTTATCTTTTAGTGAAAAAGATTTTTTTGTCAAGTAATGTCTTTAAATTTTTATATATATGAATAAAGCAATTGGTAACCTTTTATTTTTATCTTTTATTTGTTATTTTTTTAATTATACATTATTTTAAATTTTTATTGTTTTAGGAATTATTCATATATAGTTTTTGAAAAAGGATAACCCATAGGTTTGGTGACAACATTTCACATTTGTATAGGTCACAGGGCTTCAACCCACAACAAAAGGATGAGAAGGGTATAATTCCAACCACTAGACTACATAAAAGAGTATTTATAGTGGGAAAATGAAAATATAGAAATTACTAATAATGTATCTCTGTACTTGGTATGTTAGTAAGATATAGTTGTGAGAAAAAAGTTTATGGTGATGTTATAACCATTATATATACAAGAATGGAAGTAGGAAAACATCACCTTTTATTTTATCACCAGACTCCCAAAAACATCAAAAGGTAATAATAATATATTGGTTATAGTTAATCACCTTACAAATTCAGTAAACTTCATTTCTATAAGATAATACATCCTTCTTAATCATAATCCTTAAATATAAATTAAGTAAGTGATAAGTTTTCATGGAGTACAAAACTCCATTGTATATGATTGGGATCTGAGGTTTACTTAGAGGTTTTAGAGAACTATTCGAAAAATATTGAAATATAGTTGAGTTTCATTGCTGCTTATCATAATCTGATAGAGAGTCATCCTGCTAGAAAAATTCAAACCAGAGAAAATATATTGGGAATTTGTTCTATGGATTTCAAAGGTGGTTTGGATCAACACCTTCTCCTAGTTGAGTTTTCCAAAAATAATAGATTTCACTCGAGAAATAAGATGTATCCTTATGAATACCTATATGAAAATATTTATATAACTACAATGCATTAGAATGATGTTAAAAAAATAAATCTTTTGGGACTTGATCTAGATGAAGAAATGACAGATAAGGTTAGATCCATTGAACAACACATAAGGGAAACAATGTTGGTAGAAATGTTATGCTGACAATGGTTGATGAAATCTCAAATTTGAAGATAATGAAGAGGTATTCTTAAGGATTAATCCATTGAATAATTTAATGATATTTAGAAATATGAATAAATTGATCCCTAGGTATATTAGCCCATTTGGAGTTTTTTATTTCATTTATAATGTTGCCTATAATTAGGCACCCCCACTAAACCTCTCTTCGAATCATGAGGCGTTCTCGATATCTCTCATGATGAAGTACATACTATGATCCATAATAAGTACTTAACTCAAAGGTCATACTGCTAGAGCATGATATTTATTATTAGGAATAACTAGGGTATAATTTGGTGTGATAAATTTCTATGAATAAATACCACTCACCTCGACAATGTTTTGTGGAAAACCAACCATCTTGAGGAAGCTACGTTGGGAACTGAAGATGTGATGAGGAAGAAGTATACTCATTTTTTATAACAAAGTAATGAATTTCAAGTGTAAAATTTATTTTAAGGGGGGTAGAATGTGACACCATGAGTTTTACGAAATATTTGTTTCAAATAAATTTAATTTCATCAATAGATTTCAATACACGCAACACCAAAGTTATAACAAACCATGATATACTATTAATATTATTATCTGAACATGAATATTATAACATATCAATTAATATTGGTAGTATTAATATTAATAAATTAATTTAAAATGAATTATAAATTTTATATAAAAATAAAAAATTTTAATAAAAAATACTAAAGTATAGTAATGTCTTTACATGCTTCATAAATACTATTTTCTGAAAAAATGATTTATATTAATTTTTGTGAAAAAATAAAGTGATTAACTTTTTAAAATTTTAGAAAAATTATTTTAAAAAAATTATTTCAATTTTTTTAATATAAATATCAAAATTATATTATGATGAATTCTCGGTACTTTTCTGAAAAAATTATTTATTGAAAGAACAATGAAAAAAACTTTTTATTTAAATTGATTTTACATTTATTAAATTTATAAGATTACATTATGTTTTAAAACAGTATAAAAATTAAAAATAGATCAATTATTTTATAATTAATCCAACATATTTAGTTTTAATCAATTTCATATTAAATTTTCATATGAAAAACCCTACATACTTTTGAAAATTTTCTATTTCCAAAAATATTTTTTTCTTTTCATATAAAGGTTCTATTTTAAATTAAAAATTTCTAATAATGTGAATTAATATTTTAAAAAATGGATTCAATATTTTTAATTATAATAACTAATATTATATAATAAGTCTAAATTAATTTTTTATCTAGTTGATTTGTAAAAACAGTGAAAATTAATTATTGTGGTTAAGGTAAAAACATGTTTACCAGGGGGTAACTAATTTATAATGGAATAAAATGAGAAAAAATAGGTATAATTTAAATTGTATGGACATATTTATACCTTATGGAATATATGTTTCTAAAATGTACCATTTTGGACTATTTTTATGTGAAAAATGGGTGCACATTATTATTTAAAAAATTACAAGTGTTTACTCTCCCCCACTTATAAAAGGCCACCCCTTATCATCTCCTAATAGTACTTCAAATAACATTTGGTTCAGTCAAGATCTACGCAAATACATTTCTTACATACCTAAAAATATACAAGAGGCCTTAGTTTTGTTAATAATCTCTCATAACAAGGCTTTAACAATAAACCTAAAGAGGCTCTCTGAAAGAGGTGAAAGTCTAAAACTTGTATTTTTGTTTTATTTCCTTTTTAACCACATTAAAATTCTCATAAACTATTAAATTTAATTTTACTATTATATTACATATACTAATATATAATTATGTTAATTTAATGACTTATATATATCTCCTCTTCCATCAAATTGGAAAGGAAATCATTGACTGTATGTACAGTGGACTACTGCCTCAAGAACTGATGTTATTCGTCTTCCATCACTACCTATCACACATTGATATAATGATGGATTTAGTATCTGTATATGATATTATTTATAATATTATTATTATATAATTATATTATTACATATAACTTCTTGCTTTCCATTTTGAGAGAATACGGTGACGTTGCTCGTGTGTATAGTGGACTACCGCCTCGTGAAAAGATGAGAATCATTTTTCACATACACTTTAAAATGATGGTAATAAAGGTAAATTCAATTAATATATGTGATATATATGACATAAAAATGAATCTATAAAGATAATATGATATATAATATCCTCTATTTTCATCCTTTGAGAAAATAGAAATCATGTTTATGCGTACATTCAATCTACAGTCTCCATGATTGGTGTATTTCATTTTCTATCTCTAAAATTTATGGACTAATAACATGAAATATATAATAAATATATATTATATTAATATCATTGTTAGAATTCTGGAGATTACGGAACCATGATCAATGTAGAAGGTTTGAAAATACCAAACCACAATATACATGAAAAATGAAGCAATTGTTACCTAAAACACGATTTTAAAAAGGAATTATTGATACATGGGTAAAAACGTTCATAAGTAAATCAAATATGGTATGATGAATAAGATTGTGTTTCTTTAATATATTTATAATAAACCTATATTTATTGTACAATAGTTTTTAACATGTATTAATGTAGTCGAGACTTAAGGTAAGGGATTTTTGTATTAATTTTTCTTCTTCGAGACATATGTTATGTTATGAACTTATATTCTTATATGAGGTTTATATAAGTCCCCTTTGACATGTTATTTCATGAATTTTTTAATTATCATGATATTTTAAGTTTAATTTAATTTTATTCTTTCATGGGGATTATGATACAATGTTTCCAAAGTGGTAAGGGTTTTATGGTACAATCTCATTATTTATCGGGATTTTTTATGTTTATGCTTACATAGATGAAATATAATGATCCATCTTTAAATAAACTTCCAAATTATATTATCCTCCAGTTATTTCATGAAAATAATTGAATTACTTTAATTTTCATCTCTTGATGTAATCAAGAGTTCAAAAGATTATTTTTATGAAAAGTAGACTTTATCTCTCTCTTTGGTAAAAAATAACTTTTTTCCATATTCCCAATTTCTAAAAAAAAATTCACGAATGTTTTTAATAATATCCAATGATTTTATATACAATTTTACGCTTTTAACTTTATAAATAAATTTAAAAGTTATCTTGAAGTCAATTCCCAAAAAAGGTGCATTTGGATTTTACCAAAAAATATAAAAGGAATCTTTGTTTTAATGTGTACAACATTAACAGAATTCACCACTGTCATGACCACACATTATTTATATATTCCTTTATTTGTATCAAATATTATTTTTGAAGGCTATTATTTTAAGAATATTTTATAAATTTTGAATTAAAAAAATGTTTTTTAAATTGAAATGGTTATTTTTCTTAAGAAATATTTTAAATGATCAATAAATATTCCTTTATAAGTTTCGAATGTTCTTTTAAAAGAAATGGATTTTGAAAATTTATTATTTTTTAAAAGGTTAATTTAAATTTTGATAGGATAATTTCCTAAATAAATGTTCCAAGTGACATTTAAAAATTATTTTCCATCTGAGATTTCATCCTTTAATGTTTCTTTTGATTTACCGGGGATATGATTCAAGAATAATTTTTTTTCTCTGAATGGTTTAAGATTATTATGAAGAAATTTTTTTGAATCCCATTTGATGTCAAGGGGTTATGATAAAATTAAATGTTTATGAAACAAATTTCTTTTCATGGTTCTTGATGTGATGAATGTCATATGATCTTCTTCCACACAAGTGTATGAATTATGTGATGGGTGAGACCAATATTTAAATACAATTAAATTTATAATAAATAATGTTATAGAGATGATAGGGAGGTTATCCCATGTTCCCAAAAGGTACACAAGAAGATATACCATGCATGTAATAGGGTAAATGGGATGTTTTCCCATGACCAAAATTGGGTACACAGGAAGTTATCCCAAGTTCGAGGAAGATTGATTGGTGGTTAACCCATTCCTAACATGTTATGAATATCTTGGTGGGTAGACATGAAATAATTTTTTATATTCTTATGTGTATTCCAAAACACCATGTCTTAGTCCAATGTAATTATTTCAAGGAATATGTAATTTTATTCCATTTTGATTCAGGTATTATGAACTACCAAGATTTATTTCATGACTGAAGTATATGATATATGATATGATGAGTATGGTTTTCAAATATCAATATCATGTTATCATACCCTTATTCCTATATTATTATTATGATATAATTAATATATTCCTTAATTACCCTTACTGAGCATCTGAGATAACATTTTATTATTCTTTCTTCCCCAGGTCATGGTTAATATTTTATATATGAGAGGTTTTAGAAGGGTTTTAGATATGATGAAATTAGTGGGGGAAGATTTAGTCAACCTATTAACAAGTTTTTTATGTTTCTATGTTTCCAAAGTAATAATACCTAAATGATTTTTGAATGTATCTTTATTTTATGGAATAAATATTCTTCTATTATGAATTAATATTTACGTATGAGAATTTGGGGCCTTTTTAAAAAGGGTATAATTAAAATATAAAAGGAATTTGGTAAAAAGGGTCACAATAATTTACCCATGTCACAGAGTGAATTCAAAATCTCTTGGGAACTTCAGGTTACACTTAGCTAATAAAATCATGTTATTTGGATACCAGAGGAATAAATTTGGGATTATCTGTATGATGGATTGTGAAAAGTTTTTTCTAATAAACTATCTAAGAGTTATATATGGTATAAACAACATGATGGCTTACATTAATAACTAATACATGAGTGAAATACCACAATGAACTAATTTGTTGATGAAACATAGTTCTTATACAAAATATTGATAATATTTATTAGATTGATCATTATTTTATTCATATTATATTAAATATAATAACCAATTAAATGAATGTAAAACATGACACTCATATGATAAAATCTACTATTTTAAGAAAAAATTGAATCATCATCATAAAACATTAATTTGAGATCAATATTGTAAAAAAGACAAATCTTAATAGATGAAGCTTCTTAGAATAGTATAGATACTTAAAAATTATTCTAAAATAATATAGAAAATTCAATATGTTAGAGAAACTCGTTAAATATCCTTAAAATATAAATGGATTCTATTAAGGCTTTCCTAAAATCTTCAAAATGTTAAGGATGATTAAGATCGACATGGGATGTCCATGCTTTAGAGATACAATAATAAAACAAAAGGGTAAAGGTTTAAATCAAAATAATAATATTTTATTCCCTAATTATCATCCTAACTCATTGAAACCTAAATGGGGTGTCATGATAAAGGATAAATGTTTTCGATTATATTGAATTATCCAAAATACATGAAGATATTTAAGAAATTTTTTTGAGAGTCCACATTAAGTATTAATGTTATAGGAATCAATTAATTGGTTTTAAAGGTATATTATACTAAATGTATATCATAAATATGTTGTAGCTATATAAAATTATAAAATAAAGGTATGGATTGGTATAGAATATAGTTTTTAATAAAGTATAGTAGACGAAATGTTACTATTATGAATATTTGGAATCTAAATTATTATTTAACGATTAAATGAATCTTAATAAAGGACATGTACATTATTATTATTTCTCCCCCATAAATAAGATAAGTTATTTGTAAACTTATATTTTTCATGAATAAAGTGAGGAAATGTTTTTGATTAACTTGGTTTATGGTTCATCAAATTAGATATCATGTTTGAAATGGAGATAGATATAAATAGTGATTTATCCATGATAAAAAATTTATCTAATGTTTTATTAAAATATGCATTAAAGAGTTCATATCACCAAATGATGTCATATTTTAAAATAATAGAATATTATTTTTAGAATAATTCTATACACACATAAAATAACATATAAGATATGGGTGTTAATAGATAATTTTTTAAATATTATTATAATGGGAAAAAATTTATTTCATAACATAGTGTATTGGGTCTTAAAAAATTATTTTGGACAAAAAGTAATTTCTTATAGGCTAGTAGGAGTAATTTTGAACTTTAAAGAATTTATTGTTTAATAAATTATGCATTATGCTCATATAATTCTAAGTGAACATAAGTTGATATCCTAAAAGTGATTAGGAGTATTTGGTATAGAATTACCATATAATAAATATTTATATTTTAAAATATAAGAAATTTTCTAAAAAAAAGTTTGATTTAAAATTTTAAAAAGATAATATTAATGAAAATAACATAATACCCTTGATTTTTGAAGTAAGGATTTTGAATATAATTTTAAAATATTTAAACAATAGGTATATGATTTATAAATCGTACCATTATTCAAATAAAAACCCTTCATAGTTATAAATAACACGTCTCTTGTAACAATGAGCCTACAATTATTTATTACATTTGTATAGAATATATATTATCAAAATATATAGGATCCAATATTTTAGTAGTCTTAGGAGACAAGATACTTCAATGGAAATTATATTACATTGTAAACTTAAAGTACATCATAGCATTACATGAAACATTATTATTTCTCCATAGTTTATCCTTATGTCACATGTAGTATATTTATTGTTTTTGAGGGAGATGGGGATAAATATAAAAGGGAAAGCTTATATGTTTAGTAATGGGCAGAATACAGTGAAAGGTAACTTGTAATAAGCATGAAAGACATAATATTATAGAAATATAAAATCATATAATGCTATCTAAATATTAATAACATATTAATATGTCATTGTATAATAAAAAATGGAAATAAACAATCACATTGATAAGAAAAACTAATCTCATAGTGATGAAATGCATAACATTGGGCATCATAACCATAAAGTAAATGCCTCATTCCAATATATCATCATAAATAGGAAAACATACATAAAATAACCATGCTAGTTTCTCTAATGAGGCCTACTATTTAATTAAGGGGCTACATAATTTTAGGACCCGTCTATCAAAAAATAAGTCCAATTAATACTTGATATGAATAGAGTGTATCATAAATAAAATATACATTATTAATATAGGAATCTCACACATTAAAATGGAAAAATAATGAAAGACTATCAATATATAAATATTGTATATACAATTTTTTAATGTTTCCCCAGTCAATGGAATAACATATCTATGTAGGTGACTATCCGTATATAAAACTAGAAATTAATGAATATTCATATTGTATTGTAAATGACCCTTATCAAATGAATGATAATGGAGTTTTAGGGTGGGATACAATCATTTCATATACGTAAGGATTAGTCAAATATTATAATATTTTATAATGGTTTGATAGAAAATAAATGATATAAAAATTACATCTAAAAATAGTAGTATGGAACATATATTTGATTTTCAATAGGGGTGACAATTTTTCAAAACATGAAACTTCCACGATGGTATTATTTAATAGAAAAGGTTAACATGTTACAAAACTATGTTTAATCTACTATGTAACTAATAAAGGATCAAATAGACACATCTTCATCATCATTCCATAGAAAACATATCCCACTTAAAAATAATATATCCATAATACCATAAATACATGAAATACATTGGGATGTGGATAATGGATTTTGGTCCTATAGAAGTAAGTTTGTATTATAATGAATAATTATGGGGGTATAATGGGATGGAATAGTAATATGACATTAATATTAAATAATGTATGTATAATAATAAATAATAAAAATACTTTAGATGAAAATTTATGGAATTAAAATGGATCATAAAATAGAAATGTAATGTGAAGATTAGGAACCCTTAAATTCCATTGTATCTTCCTAGAACATGAGAAGGAACTAATTAAATCCTTAAAAACTACATGGAAGTATTCATGATGTTAAATTGAGTGGAGAATGGAACTAAAAGAATTTTGAGTTAAGAAGAAGTTAGGGTCAGTTCCTTGGAAAAAAATTAGATTATACTTTCTAATTTTCTATATTTTGAAATAGTTGAATATTAAAAATGTTATTATCATATAATGGTTGTTCTTCTATATGGAATTGAATATGATAATGTCTTTAGGATACTTTTTTCAATAAAAGTTTATAATAATTCCTTATATTGATGAGAACCTTGACGTTGTATTACAATATTCTTAAACATATGTTCTAGGATATGATGACATCATTTAATATGACAAAGATAATGCATGATATAAGTTTTAGGAGGCTCATAAAACATTATGATTTATTCACATGAAGTTCACCCATGTAAATCTATAAGAGAGGATGTTGTGAGAACATAGATTCTAATAAGAAATCTACTTGTTATATGTGTCATTGGATGTTCCTATATATGTAAATGTATATTGGTCCTTATAATTTATATTATTATTCATGAGTATCATAAGTCATGTACTTTTTTATATTGAAAATGATTGTAATGTAATATTATCATAGAGAGGTATGATACATTATGTGTTTCAAGATTGATAAGACATTAATGAAAAAGGTAACAAAGTATTTCTCCATTATGTGTTAATGGAAGTTGTTATATTTTTTCCTTTAATGAGAATAAAATGGCCTGTTTTTTTCCATATCCATGATGGTTTTTTCAATTAGTTCATTTCAAGAATGTCAGTGAGAATTTATCAGGCACAAAGGTTGATTACACATGTGATGCAGCATGCTGGATGAGATATCATAAAAAATGGATTATATTACATAATGACAATTCATAGGATATTATTTTCAATGTGACATGTAAATCAATTTTATATCATTACCTGGACATATTATTAAATTCTAATAATGGACTTTAGGAAAGTACATCCTAATTCCATTGAAAGAGGGGCCTAGTGGGTCCCACACTAAGTGTTTCCAGAACCACATATTATTTCTATATTAATTTTCAATTATAATAAATAATTATTCTTTAGTTCCAATAATAAATATTTATTTGGGTTATATTGATCAGTTATATCCAATAATTAGTTATTTGAGAGACTAAATATGTGCGTTGAATAATTAATAAATATTTATTTATTGGTTAAGTAAATATAATATTTGTTTATTTATTGAATAAATATTTCAATAATATTTATTTATTTAACTAAATTTTCATTATTCAAGGTTCGATGATTATCGAGGAGGAAAAATTGATTGAGTTAATAGTCTGATGAAAATCTTATATTACATATCATTTAAAGTAAAATTTAATAATTTACTTAAGAAATTATATTTATTTTATTCTTAGGCATTACACATATCAGGGAAATAATAATAACATTATAATTACTAGGTATGGGTTTCTCAAAGGATTAAGTAATTGGTTAATGGCCAATGTGAAATTACCTATTCAAACCTAGATATAAAAATACTCAGTTATATCATTTTCTATGATAATTTTCAAGAGAAATCATTATTCATAATGAATCCTCTCAAGAGAAATCTCTCAGTCCTAAAGAAAATTACTCTATAATTCCCTCAAGAATGGATATATTTAATAATAATCTCCCTCTTAATTAATTTAGAGAATATGTAATAATGCTTCAAGAATTATAGGGATACTTTTTGAGATCAAGGATAAATGATGTAATCCTTAAAATCATTCATGCTAGTACCATGAGATTTATATGATGAAGTATTGGGCTTAGTGAATCACTTATGGATCATTTAAGCATCATGAAATGATTTTATAATTTATATATGCTCTATTTTAGTGGAACATTGGGCCTTAGGAACACATCCCTATAAGAAAAAGGATTTCGACCATCATTAACAGTTTAATAGGTGACATTACAGAGACTATTCCCTCTGGTGGTGACTATGATAGTGGTCTCTCTCTATAGTTATAACACAATGGAATAAGTACCATAATAATGGAATAAAAAGATACCAAAATCAACATTATTAATAATAAACAACATCAATATAATGAATCCCAATAAATTATACCATTTTTAGATAAGAACAAATTTCATGATAGAACATACATAATAATAAAGTCATACAATCAGATGAAAAAGTTATCCCACTAATGACCATATAGTACATATATAAAATCCCAAAATAAGTCCCAGATCGATGTGGAGGAAGAAACCAATCCAATGACATCCATATCATACTAAATCTTTACATCATAGATCACTATTTTCCAACTTTTAATCTTGATCCATTACATGATCTCAATACCATAAAGTCTATACGCATCCCGATGGCCCTGTGCAGGGTTTATGTATAAACTTAGAAGGCCACCACCAATGTTTGGATTCTTTATTTAAAAATCTATATCACTGTATACAAAATATAAATAAATGGACAATATAGAAATATTTAATAATTAACCTTCTTACCATAGGATCAACACCATCAAGGAAGTATTTACTTGATTCTACTAATACCGATATGTCTTTGTGGATATTCCATAATATATATAATTTCATACATTAAATTTATCCAAATATATCCTATGTCATGGTAATATTCATCCTCCAATACATAATAACTCATTGTAGGCTCAAAAAATGGATTCTATGGGGAAAAAATATATCCTTACTCTCATAATTCCATCCCCTCAGCCCAAATATATGTGGTGAGCCTCATCCCCCAACAGAAGATCTCAAAAACCATCCACCATGACATAATACCATGAGAACTAACTCTATAAATGAAGTCAAAATAATCTCCTAATATGCAATATTTATGCATACCACTACCCAAAAAACGAGGTCAACACCTCCTAACTAAGTTATATACTTGTGATCATGACTCCAATGGAACTTTAGATAAAAAAAGTTGAGAGTAAATCCCCAAAAATTTCCAATACACACCATATAGAAACCTCATTTCCATATGAAAACCATGTCACCCAAGTCTGATGGTCAATACCATCCTGAGATCTGTGAGCCATGACCTCAGACTAGCGACCTCATTACCTCAAATTCGGTTATAAACATCACCCCATGTATCTCGTGCCAAGAAAAGCTTTATGAACACCATAACATCAATTCTTGTGATCAAAATCACCCGACATATACTGGTCCATTCCCAACATGTTCCCAAAGAATGCATATAATCATTATAAATGATTAATTAATTAGGGAGTTATTCAGTTTAAATAAGACACCCAACCCACCTATAAATCCCCATTAGGTCATGATGTTCTATAAAATGATATATTATTATATTTAAAATAATCAAATTCCCTTAATCATCTTTGATTACATTTATAAAAGAAATTATTAATTTTTTAAGGTCACCCGGACCACCCTTACACACGCATTTCAAAACAAACCCAATAAAATGTATATAATTATCTGAAAATCAAGGAACCACCTACCTTATATTCATAGATGATCACTGATCAATAGAAGAACTGCGATTTGAGTTGAAATGCAAGAAAACATGTACTTATAAAAATTCCCCCAAAATAGGGAAAATGAGACTTCATAGAAATAGTGCTGAAAGCGGTGAGAGAAAATAAAGAAAAGTGGCTAATAGACTAAAGAACGTACAAATATAAATAAATATCCACCAATGGAACCTAAATCAGAGATCAAATTAAGGACTTACAAAGGAACCTATAAGAGGGTGGGTAGTGCTCCACAACTGCAGGGAGCTGCTGCATGTGAGAGGAAAAAATGAGGAAGAAGCCTCTTAAAGAACCAGTTTGTTAAAAGGTAAATTTGTACTCTTTAAAAATATTAACAATTACCACACTATTTAAAAACCATGCACAAATCATGCAATGATCACTTTCTAAGGGACACACCCATTACATGGTCAACTTCAGGGTTTAGAAAACTGTCCATAAAACAAATGATTCTCATTTTATGAAGGACATACACCATGCATATTTTGGATGTGAAATTATAAAAACTATGTTCTAAAAATGTATGTGAGTATGGGAACCTACATGCTTGAGAATGGTTGAATGGAAATACAACACATTTAAAACAAAACTCACCCTTTTGAAAAACACGTCGCATAGTGTAGGCTGCATGGTTTGACAAACCGTGCACCTCTGTCCATCATTCCAGAAACTGGGTTTCCAGATCCTGATGCACTTGAAATACATTCAATCTCTTGAGGCACTCCTTGATCCTTAAAACCCATATAAAATGACATAAAAATACATTAAAACCATCATGTTTAGGTCCTAAAGACCAAATTTAATTTTGGTCCATCCACCAAACAAAAAATTCAAATTTACCGAGGAAAATGACTCATTTAAGAACCTGAGATTTTACAACCTGCCCACCTTAAGATAGACTGTCCCTAAACTATGTATCTAGATATAGTGATTATACTAGACATACCCCTATCATTTAAATTAACCCTGTGTACCTTTATTATTAGTCATGGTGAATTCCCCTTATGGAATTCCCATATTATGATTTACATACCTGATCACTTACTAGACCAAACAAACATTTATCACTAAAATGGTTCCTCCAACAATCCCCAAATGTACACATCACCACATCACATTCCATCATTCCTACACCTTATCAGGTTGTCAATTATACCTGCTTCATTCTGTATTCCCATTATGTTCAATATCTCATCAGATGCCCATTTCATACCCAACCCATACACGACACCCATGTGTCCCACATTTCATCAGATTCCCTTTTCATACCATTTCCATACATGAAACCCATCACGTAACATATATCTTTAGTGATCAAAGTTCTCACATCATAAATGATTCTCAAAAGTAATCTGGAATCATAAATTAATATATATATATATATATATTCTTTTATATCATAGTCCCAATTCCTATGCACCTCATAAGAAACATACCTCGAACGTGATACCCACATACTAACCAGTTCCTAGTTATTAAAATCACAAATAATTAGAATTTTTCACCCATATCAACCATAAAAAAAAGGACACACCATGATGAATGCATACCTCAAATCATCATCGTCTCCCTAAACATCTATGACCCTTCTAGCTCAATAAACTATACCTAGCCTGAAGCCCGATTACCCGATGCTTGAACACCCTACGGAGTTGCAGCATCTACCAGCTATTATCCCCACTATTGATTATATCTCTATATCTACTAAAACCTATATGTGAAGTATAATTCTGTCTACTAGATTTTAGTATCGATCCAAGTCCTACATCAAATCCCTAATTCTAATTCAGTTCCTATCTCCCAGCTACCCGAGAAGTATTCCTGCAAGACCTCTCCAAGATCACCCTCTGAAAACATGACAAACACTCCTTTGGTGGTTACCCATAATTATTCCAAACATGTCAGGGATTTACACCTTGAAATCACACTATAGATGAACAACTCCTTAATGGTCTACTGGAATCTCTGGCCTGACTGCCCTATTGAGACTCCTGACATTCCCTCTTTCTTCTACCCGAAGCTTTACTAAAAGTCTCACATGGAACTATCAATTGAATCCAATAAGTCTAGTATACACCTTGATGGAATGTTGTAAACCATCCTTTAAATTAATTACTCAAGTGATTTCATCGCCCACCATAGAAGGAAAATTTTGGGAAATGTCCATGAAATTCACCTCATAATCCATAACAGATGAATATACATGCTTTAGGTTTATGAACTCACAATATCGATATTCCCTCCACATATATGGTAAGAAATGATTGAAGATCCTAGCCTCATAATCCGTCGAAACCAGTCCCTCATATCTACTAACATGAATTTTATGTATGACCAGCTCTTTTTCAATCCTTCGATCATATAAGTTGCAAGCTTCAACCTACAACCAATTATAGTCTCTAGATTATTGAATATTGTATATACCAAATCGATACAATTATACACAATATGCATTACACCCTCACCCTGAAATAATGATGGGTTTTAACACTGGATATCACGAGTCAAATAATACATGGATTGAACAACACATTGAACCCCCTATCAACACCCTGTATGACTTGTACAAAGCTCTTACTAAGTTACTTTTCTATCTATGTCCAAAAATCATCCATGTGCTATGGTTACCCCACCTAAATCGGAGCCTGTACCTATATCTCATGGTTAAACCAACCCACAGGGGCCTCATCCTGACCCTCAATGACCTCATCTCATGCATGCTCTAGAAACACCAAATCTACACTCTCCTGATGCTCCACCAAAATAAGTCTAGGTGGAATCACACAAAGGACCAAACACCATGGTAAAAATATCTATAATAGCCATAAATATCATAGATAGGGAAATTTTTAAGAGGTAGTGCATCTCCCCAGACTTACACTCCCCTACCGCACCCATGTTACATGTCATCCAGCATCATGGAACCCTACCTACCCATAATAGAGTCAACCATAACATATCATTCAGCCTCATGGATCCTTTACTACCCATAATGGAGTCAAGAATCACATATCATTTATATAAAATATTAAATATATGGGGTGGATGAGTATAATTCGACCAAAAGACTATACAGGAAAACACTGTTGAGATTTTTGTTGAGATTTTGAAAGTCTCACCCCATTTCATTACTCATGCTTACCCATAATAGAGTTATGTCCATATATACCATACATTCATATCATCAAAAACCGATCTCATTAGAAACCACATATTGTGGCTTACTGAGTATAATTCCTCCAAAAATGATATACATGAAAACACTATTTAGCTATTTGTTGACACATTAAATAGCCCAACCCCTCTTATTTTATTCCAGGCTCCCAATGAAAGTCATAAGAATATACCCACATCATAAATCCTTGGTACTTACCATGATGCATAAATACTAATACCTTTCCATATTGATATAAGGGTCAAAATATCACAATATAATAACATCACATCCAATTAAACCACTCAGGGTGGGAATAAATAAAATATAAAATAAGAATAATGTCAAATTTTCACCCCTGGAAACTTGGTCTATCGCCCATGGATGGGGATGCAGGCACCCAAGAATGAGCTATTTACCCATATCTAACTACATCCTAGTCTTGGGTCTACCATAGAAAAAATAGTAAGACAAAAAAGGAAAATAAGTTCATATTATAACATTTTTAGTGTCCTAGCCTGGTTCACCACTTTATCTATCCTTTGGGCTGGTGGGCCATTGGGTCTTATGCATGCCTCCTCATATTCCAAAGGCTTCTAACTAGAAGTGAGGTTATAAAAGGTGATATTGGGGAGACTATACCCTCTGGTGAAATAATGATAATCCCCCCACACACACAGATATATATATATATATATATACAACACAATAGAAAAATAAACATAACATCATAAGAAAAAGTGATACTCAACAAAATTAATAATAAACAATCATAATAAAAACATGCCCAAGGCATTATACCATTTGTAGATAAGAAACAATTTCATGATAACACATACATACTATGAAATCCATACAAACATATGAGAAAGCTCGCCCATGGCCGGTCATATATGTATATATATAATCAAAAAATAAGGTTTAGTTCGATGTGGAGGAACCATCTAGTTCACTATCATCCTTCCAATAAGAAATCAGAACATCCATTATAACTAAGATCTATCTATCGAGCCTGATCCTTTAAATGATCTAAAATTCATAAACTCTACGTACGTGCTGAGGGGATCATGTAGGGTGTGATTATGAACACATTAGGACACCACCAACGTGTTCCTATCTCACATACATATTTATATTGGTGTATGAAAAATATAAATAAAAAGAAAATACACAAACATTTAATAATTAACATACTTTCCTTGGGATCAATAGCCACATGGAAGCATTTACCTACTTCATCCAACATCGGTATGTCTCTATGAACATGCCATCACATAAATATTTACATACATTACATGTCTATCCAAACTATCTAGGACCTGTGTCTTAGTGCCCAGAAATCCCCAATATAAATTTATAATCAATGGATCCTCAAGTTCCACCCATAAACATATCATTAAAACCTAATTCCGACCACCATAACATGTTTCACCAATCAATAAGAAACCATAATCTTAATTTTATTCCCTATAATTATCTCAAAAGACCCTCAATCATGAAAAAAATAGTTATGGACAGATCAATAGGTCAATGTCTCGATGCATGATGAAATGCATTCTACTATATATAATAATTCACCATCGGCTCAACAACCCAATGTCTAGAGGAATAATGATATCCATCCTTATATAATTCCGAACCATCGTTCCAAATGTATACGATGAGACTCATCCCCCAACTGATGGTCTCACACGCCATCAACCATCAATTTCAATAGTGATCACCTCCTCTATAACTAATTCTCAACACCATCCCCTATGATGTAATATATATGGATGCCTCCACCCATAACGAGTGGTCAACATCACCTCACTGAGTCCTATCTATGTGCACCCAAATCCATCAGTACTTTCTTCCAAAAATGGTGAGTGGAAATCATCTAGTTTCCCTAAGAAACACCATCCAAAAACCCCGTTTGGACTTTAAAATCAAATCACCCAAGTTTTATGTTCTATATCATCCCATTATTTTTGAGCCCTGCCCTTAGCCTGATGACCTCATCCCCTCAAACCCAGTGATCATCACCCCCACGTATCTTGATCCAAGACCACCCTGTTGAACCTTATCACCTCAATTTTGGTGATCAATATCACCCCATATATCCTAGTGAATTCCATACATGTTCCTACTAAACTCATATACTAATGATACACAATTAATTAATTATTTAGTTAATCAGTTGGAATAAACCACCCAAATCACATTAGATGTCCCATTCATTCATTATATGAAATAAATGGCTCAATTAATTTATTTAAAATAATTTAAGTACCTTTTTAATCTTGAATTACATTTATAAAATAAAAATTTTATCTTATTAGGGTCACCTATACCACCCAAAAATTTGTATTTTGAAACACAAACATGAACATGTATAATGAAATTGGAAAAGAAAGGAACCACATACCACATACCTATATAAAACCAATAATCAAATGTTTGAATTTGGATTGAGTTGAATAATAATAAAACAAGTATTTATACAAATTCCATGAAAATAGGGAAAATGAGTCTTCATAGAATCAGTGTTGTGGACAATGAGATTAATGAAGTAATGTGCCTAACAACATGAAAGAATTACCAAGAAGAATCCATAATAATCGACATAACATGAATTAGAGCTCAAATGAATGAGTTACAAGGAAACCTAGAAGAGGGATTGGGGAGATCCATAGCTAAATAAATGTGATACACATGGGAGAAAGAAAATGGGAATAATCCTCCAAAAGAAGCGGAGGAAAAAATTTAATTTTGGACTCTCTAAAATACACATGGTTGCCTCATGGTTTTTAAACCCATGAAAAAACTATGAAGTTCTCACTATAAAATGGGTATACCCTTTACATGGTCGACCACATGATTTTTCAAACCGTGCACTGACCATGAGGTGGTCACTGTCCGAAGGAAAAACCCCCCAAATGGTTTGGCTACATAGTTAGGTAATCTCATCTCTGACTATGTGATTGACTCTGAGAACCTACAAACATGAGTATGTATGACTAGAAATTTTTAACTATTAAAACAAAACATGCCCCTTTGAAAAATAAGCTACACCGTTTAGGCTACACAGTTAGACAACCCATACCCCAAAGGTGTGCCTCTGTATGTACTTCTAGAAACTAGGTTTCTAGTGCCTAATGCCACTGAAACCCATTAAAACATTTGAGTCACTTACCAAGCCTTAAAAACTATTCAAAAATGATATAAAATTGTATTCAAACTATCAAGTTTTATTCCTGAATCCAAAAATGAAATTTGGATCATCCACTAAACATAAAATTCAAATTTACCCAGGAAAAGAAAATGTTCAAAAAATAGGGATGTTATAATAATTGCTAGAGGCAGTATATCATTTAATACATTATATTAATTAATTTATAATAAGAATATGTCCACTAATTTGAAAATAACGTAATAATTAAAATAAATTTAATCCTTTTTCAATATAATTTAATTAAAAATTATATCTGATGATCATGTCTTTGTGGATCATAAGGCTTCTATTCATTTAGTTCTGAGGTTTAATCAGAATAATTTGATGTGAACCATTTTTGGTAATGGTCCTAACTTAATTTTTTTCCCATATAACATTCAAGTGGAATCAATGAAGTCACATATTAAGTTATAATTATTTATTAATCATTTATCTATTTTCATATTTGTTTTCATATTTTCATTTAAAATTAATAAGTTCTTTATTTTGAAATTTGATATTAAATTTTCATTCACCCTCACATGGTCAATAAAAAATTATGAATAATTAAATTATGATCATATATACCAACTAGAGTGCTGGATATTCTAATCATATGATACAATTAAATGAAATATTACTGAAAAAATACTTAATGGAATCTGGTCGACCACACCAGGATGCATCATGAGAAATCAAGTATGTAATGTGGGTGTCTTTATGTGGTGTTCATTAATTATGTGTCATTTAACAGTCTCTAAAGGCAGTTTGTTTGACATGGTATATGGCATGTGGTTGGAGTTCACATCATGCGAGCCCATGAAATTTACATGTGAAATTCACAAAAACATCATGGTCAAAAACACATTGTGTATTTAGTACATGACACATGGTGGATATTAATACAAATAAAATTGTATGGATGTAATTATTTTAAATTTAGTAAGTGTACACACCATGTAATAAGTTTTTCCCCACAAGGATTGCACGCCATGTTTATGGGATTGTGTTGCGGGATTGGCCAAAGGGGATTACACGCCATGTAGCAGATGTACACACCGTTTAATATGTGATATATCAAACTAGGAACACATTTTTACTACTATGTAATGTGAGTAGAAATACACAGAGAAAATATTAATTATATCATTAAACCATACTACACAACTTGTAGCTAGTGTAAAGGTCTTGTGACACATATGCGATACAAATGAAAAAAATAAGCCTTTTCCTTTTATATACTAATAAATGACATTAATTATAGTTTTACAAACCGTTTATAAAAATTATATTGGCTTGGACTATGTTACCTCTATTACATTGCTTATAAATCACAAGAAGAGTATAAGAACATCCCTTGCCATTACAAGCATTGCAAAAATTTAATTTTAAATTAATTTTATTTATGGTAAATTTTTTTTAAATTTATTATGGATGGGTATTCAAGGACCATTTATGTAATGGCCCGGACCTCCATGGTCCATTACATTGTGAAAATGTGGTGTTGGAGGTGTTCCGGGAGGTCAAGGTGACTTATCCCCCAGCCGCTGCCTACCGGTAGCTCGGTCTACCGGTAGTTGCTGCCTACCGGTAGCTCGATCTAACGGTAGCTGCTGCCTACCGGTAGCTCGGTCTACCGGTAGCTGGTGCCTACCGGTAGCTCGGTCTACTGGTAGCTGGTGCCTACCGGTAGCTCAGTCTACCGGTAGCTGCTGCCTACTGGTAGCTCGATACACCGGTAGCTGCTGCCTACCGGTAGCTCGGCCTACCTGTAGCCGCCGCTTACCAGGAGCTCGGTTACCGGTAGTCGCGTCGTACTAGTAGCTCGGTATACTAGTAGCCGTAGTCTAGCAGTAGCTCGGCTAACACTTTTCCAAATTTCTAGTTCTAGGAACAGTGTTTCCAGTTTTATGAACAGTATCGGTAGGTGAACAGTGTTTCTATCGGTGAGGTTCAGTGAACAATGTTTCTATCGGTGACGTTCTATCAGTGGACTTCTATCGGTAGACTTGAAAAGTGTTTCTATCGGTGAGGTTCTTCGGTGGACTTCTATCGGTAGACTTGAACAGTGTTTCTATCAGTGAGGTTCTATCGGTGGACTTCTATCTGTAGACTTGAACAATGTTTCTATCGGTGAGGTTCTATCAGTGGACTTCTATCGGTAGACTTGAACAGTGTTTCTATCGGTGAGGTTCTATCGGTGGACTTCTATCGGTAGACTTGAACAATGTTTCTATCGGTGATGTTCTATCGGTGGACTTCTATCGATAGACTTGAACAGTGTTTCTATCGGTGAGGTTCTATCGGTGACCTTCTATCGGTGGACTTGTACAGTGTTTCCAGAATCCTAAGAGCTAACGATTCCATACTTTTCCAAATTTCACGAATGAACAGTGTTTCCAGACTTCATGAGAGCTACCGATTCCATACTTTTCCAAATTTCACAAATGAACAGTGTTTCCAGACTTCATGAGAGCTACTGATTCCATACTTTGCCAAATTTTGAGTATGTGAACAGTGTTTCCAGCTTCGTAAATTTGATGTGTTCTTTGACGTAAAATACTTTTAAAACCTTATTTTTAAGGACTTTAAGGCCAATTCAAAGAACATAAATTCTATATTAATTATTCATAAGGCTGGAATGTTTTTACTTGGTCAAACCGCGTGGGTTAATGCGATCCGTTTTTAATGGAGAATAAATCTGATCTTAAACCGTTTCCTCTCTAATTTTTTTTAAAAGGAACGAGATATCATTCTTCGTTGTTCTTCCTACTGGTTCTCATCTGCAAGACGCTTGAACCTTTCAATCCTTCCCGTAGGAGTTTCACAATCAAACGTTACTTGGATCAGTTCCGCTCTGTTTGATGCAACCAAGCTGTGTCCATCATTCTTCCATATAAGTTGTCGCGAGAGAAGGATTGTGGCCCATTGTGTGGATAAAGGACATCAAGAACTCTTCGAGGTAGGGGATTCATGGATTCTCTAATTGTTTATGTGAAACTGTAGAATTATCATGATTTAACCCTTTGGATCACAATGAAATTGACCCAATTAAATACTTGAACCGGATTAAAAGAATTGGTTGATCGCATGTTGTTGCTTTGTACCATGATAATGGTTTGCCTCATGTTTTCCTAGATAGAGTGATATCTATGATTTTCTTTAATTAGTTTCTCGTTCATGATGGAAATTGATAAAGAACGTAAAGCCGGAATTATTTGTTAAATAATTGGCTAAAGATAAAGAGGCATGTTAATGAATCTGTTAATTCTAGATGGATTAAAGAACTATTAGTTCGATAATTTCAAAAGTGTTCTGAGTTACCCTCTTGCTTGTAAGGCTGAATGCCTTTTGGTTTGGAGCTCTGAGTGCTCATCTTGTATGAAGGCTGAATACCTTGTTAAAGGGCCGAGAGCCCATTTTGTGATCTTTGATTTCCGGCTGAATGCCTTGTTAAAGGGCCGAGAGCCCATTTTGTGATATTTGATTTCCTGTTGCTTGTGATTTGATGTGAGCCTGGATGGCTGTTGTGATACGTGGAGGCATGGGGACTTGTGGTTGTGGTAGCGGATGACGCCTAGTGTGGTGAGATGCATCGGTGTATGCATGTGGGTGTCGGGGAGGACACCAAGGATGATGGTATGAGATGAATGTGATGGTTTGATGTTGGTGGTTTGGTTTGGTTGTTTATCTGCTTTACTTTTCCCCACTACTCATGGCTGCTGGGTTTGCTTACCCTCTTTCCGAAGGAGGCGAAGACACGTAGGGTATGCCACGTGCTTTCCGTGTTTAGCCTCTCGATGGAGGATGGGTCTATGCTCTTTCTATAGGCGGCAAAGACTCAGACGGGTAGTATATCTACTCACCGTGTTGAGCCCTTTGTGTTTAGTAGCATAGGATGCTTTTCTAGAATGCCTGGGAATATGGGGAAGGTAATTCCATAATGAAAGTTTGTTTAAATGGTGATAATCCACGGGGATGGAGAAACTGGAATTTAATAGTGATGTGAATCCTAAAAAGGATCAGTTTTTGAATGTGATGCCAATTTAGTTTAATGTGGTAAATTGATCATGGTTAATTAATGTTTAAAGAATTAATTAACGTACAATGGAACTGATAAAATGAGAATGGAGTAATCTAATAAAGCTCTTCAAATGGTTGTGTGCTTATAGGATACCTAGTCTTAGATGTTGCAGCCTGGAGTCTGAGAGACGTTAGCTGCAGTTGTGCCTATGACTAGGTAATGCCCATAGTGTGGTTGTGAGTTATATATATTCTGTACTTTTTGTGTTTCTATACGCTACTCCACCCTGTCGGTAAGGGCAACTGACACCCCGGGGATTCTGAGCCCTGGGGAGGTGTTTTCCCCAACATTCTGATGGGAGGTTGAATGGCTGACTACCCCCTTTGGTCCCGCTCTCTGCTCTTGGTAGATACTTGTACCATGAGGCACATCGGTTAGTTAACCTATATATGTGTGTAGAGGGCTATAATGGCTTGTGGTTATTCACACACATATATTCTGGATATAGTATCCTATGGGCTACTATAGGTGTAATGTGTATAGGCTATGATGGCTTGAGGATCCTTACTCGGAGTATGGGCTGTAATGGCTTGAGGTATTATACCCGATGTATGATACACGTTATGCGGGCTGTGGTGGCTCCCGGAAACTACCTGGTTACTTTTGGTTGTGAGGATGGTGTGGTTCTTCGCCCATGTGTCTGCGGGAAAGCCTATGTGGTGCACGAGGTGCAGATTGTGGAGCTTAGCCCAGGTGTCTGTGGGCAAGCCTTTGGAGAGAGATGCACAAGACAAATGTCGTTGGGGAAAAGCAGAAAACCAGTGGGGAAGTAGTAGCGGGGTACCCTTGATATTCTTTACTATATGCTATATTCTTCTATGCGTTACATGGTGAGAGTAGCCATGGTGAGGTTGGGAACTTAGTATACCTGTTTAGGTAACGAGTTAGTTTCACTTGTTGTTCACTAGGCTTTATCATGCTTTCTTTACTTTTGCACGAGAGGTTTGGGGAGGATCCTACTGAGTATACTGTTATACTCACCCTATGTACATATAAACTATTTTTCAGGTCACTTGGAGCAGGTTGGAGATCAAGCTGGTTACTACTAGCTTGCGGTTGGAGGAGGAGATGTTCGGGATTGTGGTCGCTGCCGTTTCACTTTCTTTTGGGTACTTTGAGTTTTCCCCCTTTTCAGTTGTAGTACTTTTGCATGACATTTCATATATGTACTTGGTTTCCTTTTATATCTCAGTTCTAATTTGGAGTTGATTGGAGTCTATTCTATCTCTCTCTTCTGCATGTGTTCTCTTAGAGGGTAATGCCTCCCATTTGTATGTTATTATACCCTCGGTGCTAGTCGCCAACCCAGGGCCTATTGGAGGCGGGACTCGGGGGTCATTATCTCCCTTTTCACATTGCCGGCCCAGGAGGGGTACACTTTGTGGGGAGGGGGTCATGACAGAGTGGTATCAGAGGTCTAGTTGAGGGATAGGATGGAGTTTGGAGTTAGGCATAGGTGAGGATGCATGGGATGGTAGGGAAACGATGTCATTCATGTTTAGAAAGTGGGGTAAACACTGGAGACCGGTAGAGACATAGGAGTTTAGGGCCCCCTATGATCTGTTGCACGGACCTTTAAGCTTACGATGGCTACTAAACAAAGTGATACCGATTGCAGGGTAGAGACCTAGGAAAGGATCATGCATCCTTATTCTTTGCGCTTGTGTTTGAATGGGTAGACCTTGGGATAGGTAACCTAAAATAAATAAAACAAAACAATTAATTAATTAATGTTGAGTCTTCCATATTCCAGGCTAAGGAGCTCTAACAGTTGTTATTTTGAAGGTATGGCTCCAGGTCGACGTCCTCGTCAGGTTTGCCTAGAAGATGCCCATCAGGATGTTCTAGAAGATCGCCGCTGAGTAGAGGTTGACGAAGATGACACTTGGAGGAAGAAACTTCGAGAGTTTCAGTGCCAGAGTCTACAAAAGTACGAGGGCTCCGTTTCAGATGCAGTCACAGAAGACAAGTTGGAGGATATCGAGATAGGCTGAAGTTCGATTCGTGCTCGGAAGGAACACTGGGTGTCCTTGGTTGTGACGATGCTGCGTGGAGCAGCGAGGCAGTGGTGGTTCTTGTTCCTCGGGGATTCTGAGGAGTCAGCAATCTCATGGGAGGAGTTTCGAGATAGGTTTAGAGTCGAGTTTCTTTCTTCGACTGCGAAGGCGTCTAGTCGCCAGGAGCTTCTTACCCTTCTACAGGGGAGCTCCAGTGTTCGAGAGTTTGGAATCCGTTTCATGAACCTTCTACGATATGCTTCAGACCTGTTACCAGATGATGAGGCCAGGGCGAGGCATTTCGAGGAGGCTTTGCGTCCAGAGATCCAGCGCCAGGTCACCCCATTTATGCTAAAGACATATCTTGAGGTGCTGGGGAGGGCAGAGGTTGTTGAGAGGACTTTTTCCAGGACTGGATCGTCACGAGAGGGGAATCTTTATGATTCCTCATGAAGCAGAGCTATGGTCCGGGGTTCCCGGTTTTCAGGACAGAAGAGTTTCCGTTCACCTGGGGGTAGGTCCCAGCCCTTCCCATCTCGTTTCTCTAGAGGCAGCAACTCTCAGACCTATGCCAAGGGATCAGGTGCTTGTTTTTCTTGTGGTGGTCGTGGTCATCAACAGCGGGAGTGCCCGAATTTTCAGAGCAGTCATCGTGCACCGGGTGCTCCACTCCAGGTTCCTCCGTTGAGGCAGTTCCAGCCGAGGCAACAGCAGCAGGTTGCACCAGTTTTAGATCACCAAAGGGTAGATGGGGCAGGCAGAGGACAGCCCCATGACACTCCCCGTCCTCAGAGAGAAGAGCGCGGCCATGGTGGTGGTCGTCATCAGCGTCAGAGAGGCCGTGGAGGAGGTCGTGGTCAGCTTCATGCTCTAGCGTTACCAGCCGCAGGTGAGACAGATGTCGTTCGAGGTACCCTTTTCTTGTTTTCTACCTTGGTGTATGCCTTGTTTGATTCAGGAGGAACACACTCCTTCATATCACCTACCCTTGTCCATGATTTGGGACTTGAGGTAGAGAGGCTTCCAGTGCCCTTGGCGTTGACTACGCCAGTTGGAGGTCGAGCTGACTTGTTTGAAGTATGTAGAGACTGTGAGCTAGTGTTGGGGCAACACCGCTCTTGGGGAGATTTCCTATGTTTGCGAATACAACCATATGATGTCATACTTGGCATGGATTGGTTGTATTCGGTGCAGGCTGTTATGGATTGCTACAGGAAGAAGGTCATTTTCTTTAATGAAGATGGAGAGAAAGTGGTGTTTGTTGGTGAGAGAGATCCTCAGATGAGTCATAGACGAGTTCCATCCTTATCATCCATGATGGCTGGGAAGAAACTGAGTTTATCAGAGGTTCAACAGTTGGCGTTTCCTACGGTCATAGAAGAGTACCCTGACGTCTTTCCAGAAGAGGTTGTATCCTTACCCCCTCGACGAGAGATCGAGTTTGGGATCGAGCTACAGCCAGGAGCGTCTCCTATCTGTATGTCTCTGTATAGGATGACCCCTTCTGAGTTACGAGAGCTACGTATTCAGCTCGACGGTCTGTTACAGTGTGGTTTTGTTCGGCCAAGTGTGTCACCATAGGGTGCACCAGTTTTGTTTGTGAAAAAGGCTGATGGCAGTTTGCTGTTGTGTGTCGATTATCGTCGGTTAAACAAAGTGACAATAAATAACCTCTATCCTCTCCCGCGGATTGATGACCTATTCGATCAACTGAAGGGTGCAAGTTGGTTCTCAAAGATAGACTTGCGGTCAGGATATCATCAGATGCGTGTAAAGGATGATGATATCCCGAAGACTGCTTTCCGCTGTCATCATGGGCATTATGAGTTTGTTGTAATTCCATTCGGCGTGACGAATGCTCCAGCTGTTTTCATGGGGTTGATGAATGCTGTGTTCCGTGAATTCCTGGACAAGTTTGTTGTGGTTTTCATCGATGACATTCTTGTGTACTCCACATCTGAAGAAGAGCATGCAGAGCATCTACGAGCCGTTTTGGGAGTTCTTAGCCAACATCAGTTGTTTGGGAAGTTGTCCAAGTGTGAGTTCTGGGCTCGAGAAGTTCAGTTCTTAGGGCATGTTGTGTCCCAAAAGGGAGTAGCTGTGGATCCATCGAAGATTGAAGCAGTAGTGTATTGGGAAGCCCCCAAGACCGTGTTAGAGGTACGAAGTTTCCTTGGTCTCGCAGGCTATTATAGGATGTTTGTAGCCAATTTCTCCCGAGTTGTGACTCCTCTGACAGCTTTGAACAGGAAGGATCAAGCATTCATATGGACTGATCAGTGTCAGACAACTTTCGAGTATCTAAAGGAGAAATTGGTAAGTGCTCTAGTCCTTTGTCTTCCAGCGGAGGGAGTCCAGTTTGATGTTTTCTGTGATGCTTCACATCTGGGGCTAGGCCGTGTTCTCATGTAGCAGAGGTCAGTTGTTTCTTATGGGTCTCAGCAGTTACGTCCACATTAATGCAACTACGCCACCCATGATCTTGAGTTGGCAGCCGTGGTGTTTGCTCTGAAGTTGTGGAGACATTACCTCATTGGTGAGCACTTTGTGGTTTTCACCGATCATAAGAGTTTGAGGTATGTTTTCTCCCAACGTGACTTTAACTTGAGGCAGCGTCGGTGGGTGGAGTTCTTGCAGGAATACAACTTTGAAATATCGTATACACCTGGAAAATGGAACGTTGTAGCTGATGCACTATGCTGAAAGTCACGTAATGATGTTGTGCATGAATCTGGTGATTCCTGGAGAGTGATGGAAGAGCTACCAGCTTTACATATTGATATGGGAGAAGTTGGGGGTAGAGGTTGTCTTTTCCAGATGACGGTTCATTCATCTCTGATGCAGAAGGTGGAAGAGTCTCAGTTGGGTGATCTAGAGGTGGAAGTCTGGAGAGACAGAGTTGTTTGTGGAGAGGCCCCTGATGGTTGGTCGGAGGATGAACAACACCGAGTGTTGTATCATGGAAGGATTTTTGTTCCCTTGGTGATGCGCGAGACGGTTCTCCGAGAGTTCCACAGTTCACCCTTGGCGGTACATCCTAGTGTGACGAAGATGTACCGATCCTTGAGGAGTCAGTTTTGGTGGCCTGGGCTGAAGCGTACAGTTGCAGAATGTGTGTCTCAATGTTTAGTCTGCCAGAAGGTGAAGTCCGAACACCGTGTTCCTGCTGGTCTTCTCCAGCACTTAAGTGGGAGGACATCTCAATGGACTTTGTTACAGGTTTACCTCGATCTCCGGGAGGACATGATGCTATATGGGTGGTAGTGGATCGTTTAACAAAATCATCACACATCATAGCGATCAAGGAGTCGAGCTCAGTGGATGTTTTGTCGAGGCAGTATCTAGAGGAGGTGGTGAGACTCCATGGAGTACCTAGGACGATCATTTCTGATCGAGATCCTCATTTTACCTCCAGGGTGTGGAGAGGTCTCCAGCATGACTTTGGCTCTCAACTGTGCCTTAGCACTGCTTTTCATCCTCAAACAGATGGTCAGACAGAGAGAACCATCCAGACTCTTGAAGACATGTTGCGCTCTTGTGTTGTTGATTTTGGAGGTTCATGGACGAAGCACTTACCCTTGGTAGAGTTCGCTTACAATAATAGTTTCTACTCTACCATCGGTATGGCGCCGTTTGAAGCCTTGTATGGCCTTCCATGCCGATCTCCATTGTGCTGGACTGGGGTTGGAGAGTCAGCAATTCTCGGACCAGAACTAGTGCAGAATACAACAGAGATGGTTCAGGTGATTCGTGAGAGGATGAAGACAGCACAGGATCGTCAGAAATCATATGCTGATGAAAGGAGGAGACCCTTAGAGTTTAATGTTGGGGATCATGTGTTTCTGAAGGTGACTCCCCGCCGTGGGAAGCGAAGGTTTGGTCGTGGAAGTAAGCTTTCTCCTCGGTTTGTTGGGCCTTTCGAGGTGTTGGCTCGTGTTGGAGCTGTGGCATATCGAGTAGCACTTCCCCCTCAGATGAGTCAGATACATGATGTTTTCCATGTATCACAGCTCCGTCGTTATCTTCATGATGAATCTCATATTATTGATTGGGGAGAGATCGATATTGACGATGATGCAACCTTCGAGGAGCGACCTATGGAGGTCCAAGACCGCAAGGAGAAGGTGTTGCTTGGGCATTCTATTCCTTTAGTTCGTGTCTTGTGGCGACATGGTGGCATGGAGGAGAGTACCTGGGAGCGTGAGTCACATATACGTGCTCAGTACCCAGAGTTGTTTAATGTTTAACTCTTTTCATGTAATGATGTTTCTTTTATGGTTAGACCTTTCATGTTCTATTTATTTACCTTTTTTGTGTGTGATGTTATGATTGAATTGTTTGGATATGGATTGTTTGTTTCCATATTCTCGAATGTCGTAGTTTTGTACCAGATTTCGAACAACTCATGGTGGTTTTCCCCTGAGAGGTATCTTATGGGGTGGTTGTCCGGACCCCTCTGTTTCCTCTGAGTTGGTTTTTAATTCTCGAGGACGAGAATGTTTTGAGAGGTATCTAATGTAATGGCCCAGACCTCCCTGGTCCATTACTTTGTGAAAATGTGGTGTTGGAGGTGTTCCGGGAGGTCACGGTGACTTATCCCCCAGCCGCTGCCTACCGGTAGCTTGGTCTACTGGTAGCTGCTGCCTAACGGTAGCTCGGTCTACCGGTAGCTGCTGCCTACCGGTAGCTCGTTCTACTGGTAGCTGCTGCCTACCGGTAGCTCGGTCTACCGGTAGCTGCTGCCTACCGGTAGCTCGGTATACCGGTAGCTGCTGCCTACCGGTAGCTCGGTCTACCGGTAGCTGCTGCCTACCGGTAGCTCGGCCTACCAGTAGCCGCCACTTACCAGTAGCTCGGTTACCGGTAGCCGCGTCGTACTAGTAGCTCGGTATACTGGTAGCCGCAGTCTAGCAGTAGCTCGTCGAACACTTTGCCAAATTTCTAGTTTTGGGAACAGTGTTTCCAGTTTTATGAATAGTATCGGTAGGTGAACAGTGTTTCTATCGGTGAGGTTCATTGAACAGTGTTTCTATCGGTGACGTTCTATCGGTGGACTTCTATCGGTAGACTTGAACAATGTTTCTATCGGTGAGGTTCTATCAGTGGACTTCTATCGGTAGACTTGAAGAGTGTTTCTATCGGTGAGGTTCTATCGGTGGGCATCTATTGGTAGACTTGAACAGTGTTTCTATCGGTGAGGTTCTATCGGTGGACTTCTATTGGTAGACTTGAACAGTGTTTCTATCGGTGATGTTCTATCGGTGGACTTCTATCGGTAGACATGAATAGTGTTTCTATCGATGAGGTTCTATTGGTGGACTTCTACCAGTAGACTTGAACAGTGTTTCTATCGGTGAGGTTCTGTCGGTGACCTTCTATCGGTGGACTTGTACAGTGTTTCCAGAATCCTAAGAGCTACCGATTCCATACTTTGCCAAATTTCACGAATGAACAGTGTTTCCAGACTTCATGAGAGCTACCGATTCCATACTTTTGCAAATTTCACAAATGAACAGTGTTTCCAGACTTCATGAGAGCTACCGATTCCATACTTTGCCAAATTTCACGAATGAACAGTATTTCCAGACTTCATGAGAGCTACCGATTCCATACTTTGCCAAATTTTTAGTATGTGAACAGTGTTTCCAGCTTCGTAAATTTGACATTTTCATTGACGTAAAATACTTTTAAAACCTTATTTTTAAGGAATTTAAGGCCGATTCAAAGGCCATAAATTCTATATTAATTATTCATAAGGCCGGAATGTTTTTACTTGGTCAAACCGCGTGGGTTAATGTGATCCGTTTTTAATGGAGAATAAATCGGATCTTAAACCGTCGCCTCTCTAAATTTTTTTAAACGGAACGAGATATCATTCTTCGTTGTTCTTCCTCCTGGTTCTCATCTGTAATATGCTAGAACCTTTCAATCCTTCCCGTAGGAGTTTCACAATCAAACGTTACTCGGATCAGTTCCGCTCTGTTTGATGCAACCAAGCTGTGTCCATCATTCTTCCATATAAGTTCTCGCAAGAGAAGGATGGTGGCCCATTGTGTGGATAAAGGACATCAAGAACTCTTCGAGGTAGGGGATTCATGGATTCTCTAATTGTTTATGTGAAACTATAGAATTAGCATGATTTAACCCTTTGGATCACAATGAAATTGACCTAATTAAATACTTGAACCAGATTAAAAGAATTGGTTGTTCACATGTTTTTTCTTTGTACCGTGATAACAGTTTGCCTCATGTTTTCCTAGATAGAGTGATATCTATTATTTTCTTTAATTAGTTGCTCGTTCATGATGGAAATTGATAAAGAACGTAAAGCCGGAATTATTTGTTAAATAATTGGCTAATGATAAAGTGGCATGTTAATGAATCTGTTAATTCTAGATGGATTAAAGAACTATTAGTTCGATAATTTCAAAAGGGTTCTGAGTTACCCGCTTTCTTGTAAGGATGAATGCCTTGTGGTTTGGAGCTCTGAGTGCTCATCTTGTATGAAGGCTGAATGCCTTGTTAAAGGGCCGAGAGCCCATTTTGTGATCTTTGATTTCCGGCTGAATGCCTTGTCAAAGGGCCGAGAGCCCATTTTGTGATCTTTGATTTCCTGCTGCTTGTGATTTGATGTGAGCCTGGATGAGTTTTGTGATATGTGGAGGCATGGGGATTTGTGGTTGTGGCAGAGGATGATGCCTAGTGTGGCGAGATGCATCGGTTTATGCATGTGGGTGTCGGGGAGGACACCAAGGATGATGGTATGAGATGAATGTGATGGTTTGATGTTGGTGGTTTGGTTTGGTTGTTTATCTGCTTTACTTTTCCCCACTACTCAAGGCAGATGCTTTTGCTTACCCTCTTTCCGAAGGAGGCGAAGACACGCGGGGTATGCCACGTGCTTTCCGTGTTTAGCCTCTCGATGGAGGATGGGTCTATGCTCTTGCTATAGGAGGCAAAGACTCAGACGGGTAGTATATATACTCACCGTGTTGAGCCCTTTGTGTTTAGTAGCATAGGATGCTTTTCTAGAATTCCTGGGAATATGGGGACGGTAATTCCATAATGAAAGTTTGTTTAAATGGTGATAATCCATGGGGATGGAGAAACTGGAATTTAATAGTGATGTGAATCCTAAAAAGGAGCAGTTTTTGAATGTGATACCAATTTAGTTTAATGTGGTAAATTGCTCATGGTTAATTAATGTTTAAAGAATTAATTAACGTACAGTGGAACTGATAAAATGAGAATGGAGTAATCTAATAAAGCTCTTCAAATGGTTGTGAGCTTATAGGATACCTAGTCTTAGAAGTAGCATCCTGGAGTCTGAGAGACGTTAGCTGCAGTTGTGCCTATGACTAGGTAATGCCCATAGTGTGGTTGTGAGTTATATATATTCTGTAATTTTTGTGTTTCTATACGCTACTCCACCCTTTCGGTAAGGGAAACTGACACCCCGGGGATTCTGAGCCCTGGGGAGGTGTTTTCCCCAACATTCTAATGGGAGGTTGAATGGATGACTACCCCTTTGGTCCCGATCTCTTCTCTTGGTAGATACTTGTGCCATGAGGCACAGCGGTTAATTACCCCATATATGTGTGTAGAGGGCTGTAATGGATTGTGGTTATTCACACACATATATTATGGATATAGTATCCTATGGGCTACTATAGGTGTAATGTGTATAGGCTATGATGGCTTGAGGATCCTTACTCGGAGTATGGGCTGTAATGGCTTGAGGTATTATACCCGACGTATGATACACGTTATGCGGGCTGTGGTGGATCCCATGAAACTACCTGGTTACTTTTGGTTGTGAGGATGGTGTGGTGCTTCGCCCAGGTGTTTGCGGGAAATCCTATGTGGTGCACGAGGTGCAGATTGTGGAGCTTAGCCCAGGTGTCTGCGGGCAAGCCTTTGGAGAGAGATGCACAGGATGTATGTCGTTGGGGCAAAGCGGAAAACCAGTGGGGAAGTAGTAGTGGGGTACCCTTGATATTCTTTACTATATTCTATATTCTTGTATGCGTTACTTGGTGAGAGTAGCCATGGTGAGGTTGGGAACTTAGTATACCTGTTTAGGTAATGAGTTAGTTTCACTTGTTGTTCACTAAGCTTTAGCATGATTTCTTTACTTTTTCACGAGAGGCTTGGGGAGGATCCTACTGAGTATACTGTTATACTCACCCTATGTACATATAAACTATTTTTCAGGTCACTTAGAGTAGGTTGGAGATCAAGCTGGTTACTACTAGCTTGCAGTTTGAGGAGGAGCTGTTCAGGCTTGTGGTCGCTGCCGTTTCACTTTCTTTTGGGTACTTTGAGTTTTCCCCCTTTTCAGTTGTAGTAATTTTGCATGAAATTTCATATATGTACTTGGTTTCCTTTTATATCTCAGTTCTAAGTTGGAGTTGATTGGAGTCCATTCTATCTCTCTCTTCTGCATGTGTTCTCTTAGAGGGTAATGCCTCCCATTTGTATGTTATTATACCCTCGGTTCTAGTCGCCAACCCGGGGCCTACTGGAGGCGGGACTCGGGGGTCATTATCTCCCTTTTCACATTGCTGGCCCAGGAGGGGTACACTTTGTGGGGAGGGGGTCATGAAAATTTAAATGAAAAATTAAGATAAATTAATGAATTAAGTAATAATATAATTAATTTATTAATTTGGGAGATTTATCTTAATGAAATAAGAATTGAAGTAAATGCTATCAAGTTTTATTAAAAATGTTTTCTTTACATTTGTGGATGATTAGAAGCCTGACTAACTTATATAGGTGTTATATTTAATTTAATTTAATTATTATTCATTTAAAATTATAGTTCATGTGCCATCCCACACTCTTTTTATGTAAGGGTTTATGTGTCTATGGTTATTTTATGTAACCCTATACCCCTGGCTCCCACACATGTGTGTCAGTAAGGCATATACAAATTATGGTGATCCCAAGAGAGTGAAGGAATTTGAATTTTGAAGCCTAGGTGAGTTCAACATAGAAGATACTTATGATTATAGGTGTAATATTGAAACTCGGACCAATATATGATTCGAGGAGTTAATACCCAAGGGTGAAGATTTTTTTATCATCTTCTTAATAAACAAACCATTAGAAAGCTCATGATCAAGCCACATTAATTTATTTTATTTATATCTAGTGAACGTTTAATTATTTATGGATTCTTTTTCATGATCACATAAATATATATATTCAAAAATCTGTTAAGATAAAATTAAAATAAATTAGGTTATGGGTAAATTATTTAGAGATTCATGGTCAATCACTTATATAAAATCCACATAATATTAACAAGAAAGTAAAAGGTTAAAATAGGAAATATTTTTAAATATTGATCAAAAATTCACAAAGAATAATATTAAGTTGATAAATCCTTCTATTACATGACTTAGCATGGAAACATTGTTTAAAGTAATTGAACTTCCTCATTCAGAGATCTTTCAATTATCGAGATGTTTCAAAAAATGTTTTCAGTTGACATAACCATGTTAATATCAATGGTTGATCACCTATATGAGACTTGGTGTAACTATTTTGAATGTGTTGAGTAAATACATCTATGATTTTTGGATGGGGGAGTATACAAAATGAATCATGGTGGGTCGAGTTAGTATATCGTGAAATACCATCCAACCAAAATACCTTTAAATAACTTTTCAGTCCTCTTTTTGGTTTATAAGAAGTGGATTATGGATATTTTCAACTAGAATATCAATATAACATGAGATTTTGAATCCAATAGTTAAATACATTAGTATTTCATAAAACAATTTCTAAAATCTATTACATTATATGTTTTAATAATCTAAATACTAAAAATATACTTTTATTTTCTGTAGAAAATGGCATGAAATTCAACATTCACCTTTTCACCACTTTTCTATTCAAGACACAAGATCTCTTTACCGACAAAAATATTCAAGAGTGGTACAACCGCACATAAATTCTACTATTCCAAGAGTATAAATTATATGTGATGGAGTCCCTGGCACATAAATCTTCATCAAAGGAGGTCAGTGAGGAGGAATTATATCTTCACCTAAAATACATAGATGATGAAATAAATGTCTATTTACTCATATTATCAACTATGTCTAGTGGGTCCTAGAAGGTACATGATTAAATGGAAGCATATAGTATGGAATTTCACTAATGTGATCGTTTTACAGATAGGGAGATAAAATAGATATACGATATATCCATGAAATTTTAACATTAATGACTGGATAGGGGTTCTAGTTGGGTATCATGTAGTCAAGATGATTGACTAAATTAAGTGTTATGATATACTCAGTTTTACGATACCAGATGGTTTTCTCAAAAATATCATACTAGCATAACTGTTTTAATTTTTCTATATATTAATTGTGAATTATAACCTGTTAAATTGTGATAATTCACACTTGAGACTTCTAAAATTAATTCTCCCAGCAGAGAAGGACATAAGGAATGAGAAACCTATATTCCTTATTTGAAAAAATATGAAGAGAAATTAGAAGGTCTCCATGACTCGCTCAAAGTATAAGGCTCATAAAAAATATCCTTCTATGAAGTGGAGGATCCATAGGAATGATAAGGAACAAGATTAATTATGTTTTTCATGTGGTATGTAGGGCCACTAGAAGAAGACATAAAACTAATTGAAGAAGTAAGGGGAATCTTCATGCATTATTGTTCTTGAGTGAAATATTTCAATATCTACATATTGGATATTAGATAAATCATGTGGTGATAATATTAATTTTCAAATTCAATATCCAAATATATTTAAGATTGTTTCTAGGGGATAGTTATATCTCCCAACTAAAAACAAAGTAAGACTGAATTCCTTGACTCTATGAGAATACCAATTCACATTTAGAAAATGTATGATCTTGGTTTTAAAGAATTTTTAGTTTGTATCATGAGTTAATAAAAACATTATTTCTATATTCCTTATATATATTGATGGATTTGTTTAAAAATTTGGTAATAAAAGTTGATACTTTTACCATGATATCATATGTTCTGGTATGGAACATATAAATAGATTTATTTATTTATTATAGAATTAAACTAAATTTCCGGAAATAGATAATGAATCACGTTTAGTTGAATCATATCACACCTTGTTGTGGAATAACCATCAGGGTTATATAAATTTGAAGTACATGATAAATATCTATCAGGATGAATATTAATATTCTTTTGAACTAAAACCACTTGACATATGAATCACTTTTTTTGTAAGGAAATTTGACAAAACTGACTTTTGTTGGATTGGGTGAAAGGGACACAAATATTAAATAATTGGTTCACACTAATTTTTGTAGAAAATTTCCTATTGGATCTAGGGTTTGCTATTTGTAATTAATTACTTTTACTAATGAATTATGTAGACATGGACGTGTTTACTTAATGAGTTATAAGTCTGAATCCTTTGATAAATGAATTTATTTAAAAAATGATATAGAGGATCAACTAGGTAATAAGATAAAGAAGGTTCAATATAATTGTGGTGGAGAGTATCTTATCCAAGAGTTCATTAACTATCTATGGGAATTTGAGATTCTACCTCAACTCAATCCTTCTTTAAACACTATAGTGGAATGGTGTTAGTGAATGGATGAACTTTACATTGCTTGTAATAGTGAGGTAAATGATGATTCATATTAGTCTTCCATTATCAATTTAGTGATATGAATTATAGGGTACAATGATTATACTAAAGAAAGTTACATATAATGTGGATAAAATAACATGCAAGTTAATATATAGAAGGAAATATATGTTTTACCATACTCATGTATGAGGAAGTGAGGTGTTTGTTAAGACCTATTTTCAAAATAAACTATCCCCATAATCCACAAAGTGTATCATTATCGGATATACCACGGATACAAGGGGATATTATCTATAAAACTTCTCAGACAAGAAGGTTATAGTGGAAATACGTTCTATATTCGGTGAGGGGGATGTTATCTCTCAAATAGATTGTGGGAGAAAGATAGACTTTGATGAATTTGATGCTCAAGATTTAAAGTAGTTAGAATAGGATCAAGTTCTACTAGCCTCTAAGGAATAGATTGTTTAATAAATACAAGTACTATATAATAATACTAATGAGGTTAGAAAAAATGATACATATTCTTTTCTAGTCACTGGGGATGGTGGATCATTATTAGTTTAAAACAATGAACCACATTCTTATAAAGAAGTAGTAGTTAGCTCAAAAGATATCATATGGGAAAAAACTATGAATTATGATATGGATTATATGTATAATAAATATTTCTAGGTTTTTTTGATCCCCTAGTAGATGTCCTAAGGGTAGAATTTGGTATTCAAGATGAAACTAGACATGGAATGTAATGTTAGTATCTATAAGGAATGTTCAATAGATATGGGATTTAAAGAAATGAAGGCATAAAATATGAATAAATATTTTCTCTGGTTTCTATGATTAAACCCATCATAATTAAACTTCCTATTGAAACTTACCAAGAATATAATATTTTAAATATAGATATCAATACCGCTTTCCTTAATGGAAATCTTTTATAATATTTCTATATAAAAAAATTAAATGGATATGAGACTATATGTGATTATAATAAGGTATGAAAGTAAATGAGATCCATTTATGGGCTGAATCAAGTATACAGGTCAATGAAAATTTGGATTGATTAATCCATAAGAGAGTATTGTTTCATAAATAATGGTTGCAATACCAATGTCTATAAGTGGTTTAGTGGCAGTACATTCATTTTCCTAGTAGTATATGTTTTTGATATATTACTTATTGTAAACAAGATGCAAGTCTTATAGTCAGATAAGAAATTGTTAAAAATGTTCTCCCCCATCGAGGAACTATGGGAAGCATCCCATATCCTTGGTATCAAGATCACTCATGATAAATCCAAGAGGATGTTTGGGATATTCTAGGGTACATACATAGACCCGATACTAAAGAGATTCAGTATGTAACAATCCAAGAGGGTATTGATTACAATGTAACATGGTATACATATATCAAAGAAAATGTGTCATCAAGCCCAATAAGAGAGTGAGATGACAATTATTATACCTTTGTCTTCTATAATAGGTTCCATTATTTATTTCTTGTTATTTACAAAGATTGATTTCTCTTATGAATTTATCGTAGTAGTAAGCTTTCAATCAACTCTAGGAGAACCAAATTAGACTTTTTTAAGGAAACCCATTTTTATCTGATGCATAATAGGGATATGTTCTTTTTGTATGGAGGATAAAAGGATCTCGTAATAAAGGGATATTTAAGTTCTGTTTCCTAAATAGACTGAAATGATTTGAAATCATAGTCAGAGTATGTATTTTGTATCAACGGGGAAGAATGGATCTAGAAGATCACAAAGTAGCTAGTTATTGATTATTAAATAGTGGAGTGAAAGTATATTGTGGATTGTTATATAAATAAATGATTAATTTGTATATGTAAATTCATCCAAGATATTGTTGTGGTTACTTGATGTAAAGTCCATATCACATTGTATTGTGATAATACAATAATGGTGGCCCTTTCTAGGGAGATAATTCCACATCAAATGATAGATTACATAATTTAGAAGTATAAAATCTTGAGGGATTTTCCTAAAAGGGGTGAGGTAATAGTAAATCAATTTTATATATAGGATAATGTCATATAACCCTTGACTAAGGATATATCTCAGAAGAAGCATGAACATCTCTTGAGATCAAGGGGATAGGGAGTTGTCAGATGTTAAATCTAGTGAAACTGAGAGTATGATAGAGTTTGTTCCCTATAACTAACTAATTTTTATTTTAGGATTAATATATATTCATTGTTTTGAATATTAATAAATTTCATAACACATCATTATTATTCTTATATATGAAATTGAATGTGACAATGTACTTAGGGTACATGTCTCACTAAACATTCATAGATTTCCCTACTATAATGGGAACATTTAATTTATATGATAGAATTCTTATAAACTATTTCAATAGAAAAATGGAATTATCTGATAGAACATAGATTATATAGGATATAATTGGTAGGATAATCATATGAAATGGAGAAATTTACCTATGATGTCCAAACATGGAAATCACCAAGAGAGGTGGTTGGTTGAATAAGCTCATCAGCAGGAAATCCATATGTTTTATGTTTCATTGGATTTTATTATCTTAGGATGTGTGTATTGGTCATTAGACTTTATATTATTTTTAGATCATATAATTATTTAGTTAATTTTAATTATTTATGAAAACCATGATGATATATACCCATGGTAAGGTAGAATATGTTAGGTGAATCACGATTGATATGGAATTAATAAATAAGTTAATAAATGATTTTCCCCTTTTGAGTTAATGTAAGTTGATATATCTAGCCCTTTTCTTGGAATTTAACTTCCTGATTAAGTTTATGGTCATGTTTATTTTATTAGTTTGTTTATTTTAGTAATGTTAAATAGATTTATCTATCATATATGTTTATGATACATGAGACAAAACCTTCTTGATGATATATAAATAAAATGGGATTATATTATATATTGATCATTAATAAGAGGTTAATTTCATTGTGATATTCAACTTCTTTCTCTATGGGTTCCTTGACATGTTACTATATGATAATCATGGATGTTAGGACATTTCATCTTAATTCCATTGAGAAAGGGTCCTAGAGGGTCACACACTATTTGTATCTAGAATCACATTTAAATTCCATATGAATTTAATATTTTTATAGAATATTATTCTATAGTTTTGATAATTAATATTTATTCTAGTCTCACTAATAAAAAATATCTAGTTACCGGTTATTCAAGAGAATAAATATATTATTTTAATATTTAATAATTATTTATTCATTAGTTTAGTGAATAAAATATATATTTATTTATTGAGTGAATTACATAGTAATTTTTATTCATTTAAATAAATAATAACTAGTAAAGGTTCAATAAATATAAAAGAGAAAGCATGGATAGAGTTAATTGTCCTATGTAAATGATATATTAAATATCATTTAAATAAATATTAATTAATTAATTTAGGATATGATATTTACATTATTAACATGTGTTGAAAATATTAAGGAAACATTATTATTATTTTTATAATTAAATATGGGGTTTTCTTAGGATTGAATAATTGTTTAAGGGACTATTTTGAATTACCAATTCTTAACTCAACTCTATAAATACTTATTAATATCTTTTTGGGGTTATTTGAAAGAGACATCATTCTGCACAATGAATTCTCTATATAGAATTCCCTCAACCCTAGAGAGAAATTACTCAATAATTTTCTAAATAATGGGGAGATATAATCCTCCTCCAAACTATCAAGTATTATAGAGAATGCCAAAAAAATTCAAGTCTTGAATGGATGATTTTTGTCGTCAATGGTGAACAATAAAAACGATAGAATCATTCATTCTAGCACTTGAAGCTTTCTATAATGATGTTTTGAAGTTCATAGAGCATGTGTAGAACACCACTATAGGGATTCTACCCATAAATCCTCTATCGTAATAATAGTATATTAATATTAGGAGAATTGATTTGTAAATTCAAAAATAATTTAGCGAAAGGTAATTATCTATCATAATATTACTAATCACAAATTATATGTGATTATCATGTCTGTGGATTTCGTGGTTGCTATTAATTCAGTTATGTTGTTTAATCTAGAGAAGTTGATAAAAACACTTTTTTTGACATATTATAAACCACATCCATTTCACCCTTAAAACCTTCAAATAAATGGTTTAATGGGTGCGTATTTATTGAAAATGAGGGATGATTGTTTATAAAATTGAGGCCATAGGTTTATGGAAATCTAGGTTACAGAAAATAAAATACCATGAGCATACCAATTATTTCAAATAATGATATTTCACATTTATGGAATGTGTTTTAAAATTTATTCATGTGAGAAAAAATGGTTTTATAATATCACTTTGGCCATAGAAATTACATTTTTATACAATTAATTATTTTAAAACATTATTTTCAATTTTAGAAATTGAAAAGGCCATTATGGATTTTGAAATTGATTTTGATACTTTAAAATACATTATTTTAATATATTATCATTTTCAGGGTGTTTAATTTTTTTATATTTATTATAGAATCATTTTTTACATCAAAACAAGGTAATAATATATATTTCATACACATATTGTATTTTAAAATTCATTCAAAAAATAATATGTTCCAAAAAATTATAAAAAAGTCCCTATTGGATAATGTTTACATGCTTATTGTTAATTTGAATTATTTATTTTTGGAAAATAATTTATTATATATGAGAAATTTAATTATTAAATAAGACACTCAATGTATTTCTAAATAATGCATTTGGTGAAAAAAAATTAAATTTTTTTAAATTTTTTTATTCAAAGGCAAATATATGTTATTAAATAAATTTTATTTAATTAATATATATTATTTTTAATTATTAATTGTACTATTTTAAAATTAAGTTATGTATCTTATCAAACATTTATATTTTACTCATAATAATTTTATTATTATTATAATGGTTATATTTCCATATTAATATTACAATGGTCACCTTAACCATCCAACGATCATAATACCCCAATCAATACACTTCAATATAACTTCTGAAATAATTACTATTTTTCTCTTAGTTTCTATATAATTTATATTTCAATTCATATTTTTTCTTTATAATAACAAAATATGTTTTATTTTTTATTATATGTAGAATATGATCCTCCAGAGTTCATGATTATGTAGCTACCATATATTGTAATTTATTCTATAGAATACGTTTCAAATGTTACAATGAATGTAATTTTCTTTTTTTTTTGTATTATCCAGTTATGATAAATTAATGATTTTTTATTGTGAAATAATTATATTGAAATTTTTAGTCAGTATAATAGAATCAATATCCTTATATTCTCCCCCCTAAATAATTCTATCCTAAAAATTTGGGGTTCACTTATATCCCTAATTTTTTTAGGTAATTATTCTTCATTATATCCTCCAACTCCCATGTTTCTTCCCCTAACATACGATTCATTCAATTTAGTTTCACCAGTCATTTTATACGATTATAAATCAATAGATCTCTTGTATCAATCATATGTATAGGTGATTTTTATTGTAAAATTTGAGATCTATATTTTTTTATTTAGAGGTGAGTATCTGAGTTGGGTCATTTATGTACTTCCTTAAAAATGATACATGGAATATGTCATTCTCTTTAAAAAGGTTGGGTTAAATAACCAAATGATATGCCAAAAATCCAATTCTCTATAGAATCTCAAAAGGTATTGTACTCGTTCATTCCTTCATTATTTAAATATTTTTAGTTTGGAGATTTAGAGATTCATAGCCTTAATCTATTTATTACAAAGAATTGGATAGACTCATAAAAACATATGATGTGAATATGGATTTCACTCCATGTATGTGTTGAATTCCAAAATTGTTTATAAATTTTAGAGCCCAACCGACTTATTTTATTCCTCTTAGGTTTTTGGACGATCCTAATCCATTTTGGATGATCATCAAGAACATTCCCCCATTATTTAATCTTTGGATTCCAGAGGTTAATCTTTGTAATTCTATGATGGGTTGTCCTCTTTATCCCCTTGTTTCCATCTGGTTTTCATTAGATATTCACAATGGTGAGGATATTTTGATTGGGGGGGAGTTTAGGTTATAATTTTTATGATCCATTCCCATGTTGTAAGTTGAATTGATATTTTATAATGTTGTTGTGGTTTCTCAGTTATTTATCCTTCTTCATATTAGGTATGGTGAATCATAATGATTTTTTGAGGTATGAGACCCTCTTTATCTCTCTTTATTTATTTTAATTTGTGAGGGTTTCATGATTTTTACTTCCATTGGGTGAATGGTAAAGGATGAATATTTATAAATTATAAATTATATTAATCTATTTTAAAAAATGTATAGAAATATCATTATTTATTTCTCTTTACATATTTTTGTTGAGATTATGCATGTTTTTTTCTATTGATAAAAATCATGGCTGTTGGGACCCCTACCTCAATTGTTGTTGATATGTATGAGAGAACCTTGATGTGATGATTCTTTAACCACACTATAAATAAAAGAATAAGATTGTATATATAGAAATTTAATTATTTTACTATGTAAATATATAATTTCTGTGAGAATAGTCATGGTAAATAACAATGCATAGTAATGTAATCCCTTGAACATAATGTGTGAGAGGTTGGTTGGGATGATTTGTGTGGTTGTTATTGTTGGGTTTCCTTATGTGATGTGGGATATTGTGTGGTGATGGAGGTGAAAAAATGGGGTTTGATGTGTATGTGGGTAGTAATTCAATGGTTGGTTGGTATAGGATACGATGTGGGTGGTTGTGAAATGGTAGTGTTGTGCAGTGGTTTTTTGGTCGGTTGTTGTGTTGTGCGATGGTTGTGCTATGTAGTAGTTTTGATGTCTGGTGGATGAAATGGGTGGTTATTGTGGTCATATAGATTTGATAATGGGTTTTGTGTAGATGGATGATGTGAGAGGGATGAATTATTCTATGATGTAGATGTGTTAGTTACACTGGTTATCCATGAATTAAATCATAATTCGTAAATGAAATTACATGGGTGTGTAAATGACTAATAATGAGAGAGATTTAATGTGTTTTTATTATCTTAAATGAATGGAATGATAAATTAATGGGTCGTGTTAATGAGAAATGGGATATCTTAGTAAATGGTAGATATTGGAATGTCACTAAATCTGTAAAATGGTGAAACCTATAATTAAATGTGGAAATGTGTGGCTATGGGTGGAAGTTGTGTGGTGTGAAGTATTAAGTGACAGAAGTGCTCATGATAGATGTTGTATGGTGTAGTGGTGGTGATGTGGTGTATTCTAGTGTAGTTGATATGAACCCATATGTTGGGTAATATGTGTTGTTTATCTAACATTTATTTTATGTCATTTATATACACACCCCACCAGAGTAAGATATCCTTACCAACACCCAAATGTTTTGGGTTCTGGTTGTTTTCACTAACATATGGGTTAGTGATGATATGGATTGTTTTCTGTGCCCTCTTCTATGATCATCCTTTAGGTTGTGATACAAAATGGTGTTGAAGATTTTCCAGTAATTAAATAGGTGGTTGTTGTAGAATACCAATTGATGATAAATGTGGGGGTTGATATTGCCTAGTGGTGATATAGATGTGATATGTGGTGGAGGAAATTCACAGTGGCAGGTGGTCCTGAGGTTGATTTCCTTCATGTTCATGATACCATACTAACCTAGATATGTCATTAGGCTGCGATGTGTAATGAGTTTGTTAAGTGACGATGAATAATTCTATAATCAAATTTTAGAGATTGTGGGAATTTGGGATAGATATGGATGCTTCTTGACTGAAATTAGTTATGGATGGATATGTTATGTGATAGGTATAAAATGTATGGGGGGTATATAATATTTGATATTTAGGCATGTTAGAAGAAAAATAGTGTAGAAGTGGCAGTGGTGAACATTTTCGTTATATTTATTCAATACTATGTTACTATATTAGATGCGTGATTTGGTGAGTGTTTCATAGTGAGGATGATATTGGTTTGTTGAATAGTTTAGGTTAACGTTGATTCTAATTTTATTCACTAGCACAATAGCATACTCTTTTTACATGTGTTTTTAAGATCTTGGGTATGATATAACTGAGTATACATGTTAGACCACAATTTGTGATTTTTTTAGGTTTCCAAGAGAATTACGGGTAATGATATGTGTGATTATATCTTGTAATTTGGAGATTATGTTGAGTTTCTTCCATAGGATTTTATTTCGGTATTTACTTGGAGACTTTTATTTTTATATGTTGACATTGTTCAAAATTTTTTGAACTGTGTTTATTTTACTTTTATATCATGTGATAAAGTTTTTTTTGTTTTTGATTTATACTATCTCATAATCCATATTATTATAGAGGGTAATTCCATCCATATGAGAGGTTTTTATACCACTGGTTCTTTTCACAATCCCTATGACTACTATGGGGAGGTATCTAGGGTCATTATCTATCTTCTCTCACTACGGACCTAGGAGGTGTAAATTTAGAGTTAGGCTGTGATGAAAGAGTAGTATCAAAGGTATTGGTTGAGTGATAGGATAGAGTTTGTAGTTTTCTATATTGACGACTACATGGGTTTAAAGGGAAGAAATTTTAATTTATCTTGATGTCTTACATTGAACTAGGAGATCGTCTAGGACACATGATTTTATATCCCCCATTACCCAATACAAGGAATATGAGCTTATTGAACATCCAAGTGAGATAGAACTATATTTAAGGTAGAGACCTAGGATAGTTACATGCATCATGATTGGATTTATTTTGGTTTTAATATGGTTATTTTGGGAATTTAAATTAATTAATTTGAAATGTTTTGATAAACTTTCATGCTACCAGGAATAAGAGTTATCCTTACATTTCAGAGATTGTTTTTTTATCATCATCCATGAGTGCCTCAGGTGGTATAGGTTAAGTAGGATTAACCGATTGATCAATAGAAGATCGACCCAAAATAGAAGGATGAGGCATGGTAGAGGGGTTTGTGTTCCTTTTAGTGATTTATCTTAGGGAAATATGAGGGGAGTGTCTCTGATATAAAGATAGAGTTATGGTTGGATGATTTTGATATTTATTTCCATATGATTCAACCTTAGGAGGATTTTTGGTTATATTGGGTGGTTAGTTAGGTTTTAGGAGTTCCGTGTCATTGGTGGATGTTGATTCCCAGTGACTGATATGTGGAAGATATATTGTGGTTTGAATTTCTGAAGGAGTTCTCTTTGTAATTTTTTGAAAAGATGATGAAGGGAAAAATATTTAATTGCTTCTCTACCTTTATTAGATAATACTCTTTGTGTGGGATCTTGGGATAAATTTTAAATAATTCCTACACTTTTCGCCTAATGTATTTCTAGATGAGGAGTCCAAAGTACAACATTCATAAGAGTTTTTTTCTTTTGATCAGGTATGTAGTGACCATGATTTTACTTTTTACATACCAGTAGATTTAGAAGAATGTATACGTTATTTAGTGTATTATATCTATAATAGGTGAGCCTCAAGGGAGATTCTTTAAGGGTGTTCTAGGGAAAAGAACTTCCAATAGTGGGTTATGCATATTATGGAAGTCAAGAAATTGAAAAGTCGAGAACCGACCGTGGCATTTCCCTCCACATCCTTTTGGTATTAGTTGTTTTTGAGAACATACTAGGGGATACCCATTTGATTTATTTGTCTATGGGGGGCATGAAAATCACCAAGATTAGTGTCTAATAGTCCAGGTAGGATAGGTTCATATGGTTGTTTGATCCCATTTTTAGCAGCTGTAGCAGTATCTTCCAAGGCAATTTATCACAAGGGACCGCTGACGCTTTTTTAGTATCCAAGGGAAGATGGTGTTTGTATGAGAAACCTGATGATGGAACTTGTCCTTAATGACCCAGTATAGAGTGTGGTCTTAGGGTTTATCAATAGATAGGCCGTGGGGATGGGTGTGGTCAAATACACAAGATGGAGAAGAAAACACCAACATGGAAAGAGGTTGTCTGAGGTAAGATCAAATATTCATTTACCCTTTCCCCTCTGTTTAATTTGATATCCTCACACTCCATTTATTTATCTACATTTTTTCATTCCTTGGGACTTTATATGGAGAGACTTCCAATTCATCTTGTGTTATCTAAGCCATTTTAAGTTTAGAATGTTTTGTTTAATGTGTGTTGGGGATGTATAATAGTAATGGGAAAACACTAGTTAGTGGGGGACTTCTCATTGATATAGATATAGTCATAAAATGTTATACCTAGAATGGATTATCTATATTCTATTAATTTATTCATTAATTACATAAATAAGAGGTTTTTTTCTAATGTGGATGTCCTCTGAGTGGATTCATTAGAGTGCATGTTTATTGGATGGGTGGAAGAAATGTTAATCTACATTTTTCTAGGTTGTTATAACTGTCAGTGAAAACTAAAAAAAAATTATTTCATGGATTGCATAGAATTTTATATATTTGTTCCTAGACACGGTTATGAATGTAACCCCTTGATATGAAATCATGTTTATGATAGAGTTTCAACTAGATATGTATTTTATTCATACGACACCTTATCGAATATTGCCTATAGAGTTTATTGAGGAGAGGCTGTAGGTGTATGATCTGATGTAGAGGGTATTTTTATTACATAATGTGTCTCATTGGGTTGATCTAGTGTCAGTGTCTAGGAAATAAGATGACATTCAGATGATTTATGATCCATTTGACAAAATAAATGGAGCCGGTTGGTTTTAGAATATTTCTTTGTAGTCTTGATATCACTAGATGAGGGTGAGAGAAGAGGATATCTTGAAGACTTCCTTTGGGTGTAGGTATGTGAAATTTTAGTTCATAGTCTTGTTATTATCTATTAAAAACATGATAGTTCGGTTCATGGGGATCAGGAAATTTATATTCCACAAATTCATAGACCAGTTCTCTGTCATTTTAATCGATTCCATCTTCATATACTCAATGTCATAAGAGTACCATATTGACCATTTGAGATCACTCTTATAGGTCTTTTAAAACAAATTTATCTATGGTAAGCTATCAAATCATATGTTCTAGACACGAGAGATGAATTTCTGTGAACATTTAGTCTCTCAAAAAGTTTTGTTTTTTGGACTTTTCAAAGTTCAAGTGAGTTGTTTCTTATAATGCACCCAATAATGTGGTAGAGTTTAGTAATATTCTTTACACTCTTTATATTGGAAGTTTCCCCATGGAAAAAATTTCAATCCCAATGAAACAGGTTCACAGTTTACTTTTCCCTGTAGGATATTATCAGAGTTCTATGTCTGATATTTCTTTGGTTGTATCCCCAGTGATAGATTTGGGAAGGAAGGACCATGCCTTCATGTGGAGTAGTCAGTGTCATAAATTATTCAATTACATGAAAGAGATGTCGATCAGTGGCCCAATGTTTCATTTTTCAGAAGAGGGTGTGATGTATGAGGTTTTCAATGACACATCTCATATAGGTATTGTAAGTATCTTGATGTAGTAGAGAGTGATGAACAATTATGGGTCTATTCAGTTATGACCCCATGCCAATAACTATTATACCCATGATGTGGAGTTGGAATAATTTTGTTTTTAATGAAGTTGTAGAAAAATATCATCATTTTTAGGAACCTTATGGGTTTTAGTGACCACATGAGTTTGAAATATAAACATTATTAGTTGGATTTGAATTTATAATAGTGGAGGTTGGTAGAATTTCTCTTGGAATATGATTTTGATATGTATTACACCCCATAAATTTGTTTTTTTTTTCTAAATTTGAGCCAAAAGTCTCAAGGTGATATGGTTTGGGAGTCTGTAGATGTCAGCAAAGGGATATAGCAACTGGTACCACTACATCTTTACATGGGGGATAAGTGGATGGGGTGATATTTATTAGATGACCATAGAGTCATCCTTAATGCTCTGGGTAGAGGAGTATAAATGGGGATACCCAGAGGTAGAGGTCATGCATTACCATGCTAGCCATGGTAATGTTCATAAGGTATATTTAGATGATGGTTATAACCAGATGTCATTCCAAGGGAGGATTTTTTTTCTGTTAGAAATGAACAAGGGATTTATTCATTAGTTTCATAGATAACCTTTAGCAGTACATACCGGCGTGACCAAGATATCTCATGGATTGAGGATATAAAATTGTTGGTATTGGATGAAATTGTCAATAGATGATTTTTAGTGAAGATTATGGTTTTTAAATAGGTTAATGAGGTAAACCATCTTCATATAGGTTTGTTATAACCCTTGAAAGTTCTTTATTAGAAATGGGAGGAAATATTGTTGGATTTCATCACTGAGTTATCTCAGGATCAGAAGGGATGTGATATTGTTTGGGTGACTGTGGAATATATAACAAATCCATCTCATTTTATGGTGATCCATGAATAGAGTTTCATGAATGTCTTAGATAGGCAGTATACAGATTATGTGGCTAGGCATCATTGGGTACCAAATACTATCATCACTAAAAATGATCCTCATTTAACCTTAACATTATATACATGATTACATAATAAATTCAGATCCTAATTGTTTTTTATCACTACATTCAACCCTAATAAAGATGGTAAGATAGAGAGAACCATCCAGATGATAGATTACATATTGAAATCTTATGTCTTATACTCTGGTAGATCGTGGTTAAGTAACCTACCTCTAGATTATTTTTCCAACAACCAAATATTTCACTCAACCATAATCATGGATCTATTTTAGGAATTTTATGGGTGTTAGTTTCATTCAAGATTATGGTAGTTTGAGGTTTTGGAGTCCGTATTTCTTAGTCCTGATGTGGTGCAAATCTTGACTCAGAAGATCTAGTTGATCTAAGAGAGAATGAGGGTGGAATAATACCATAAGAAGTCATATATTGATCATAATTTGATCCCACTAGAGTTTAATTTTTGAGAATATTTTTTCTTCAGAGTCTCCCCTAATTAATGGTAGTGGTGATTTGGTAGGCGGGTATGATTTCATCGTAGTTCATCAGGCCTTTGGATGTGTTGTAGTGATTTCTAAAGGTAGTGTATAGGCTGACACTTCCTCCGGGGCTATATAGATTCAACAAGACCTTCCACATAACCTAGCATTTTCAGTATCTTCACAACGAATACCCATCATTGATAGGTGTTAGTTGTATATCGAGGATGATGTGATATATATGAAGAGACCAATAGAGATCCAGGTTTGCCAAGAGATTGTCTTTTTTGGATGAAAAATACCCTTTTTCATGTTTTATTGAGAAATGGTGGAATGCAAGGGATTAGTATAACGCCCCAAAAATCTAAAGTAGGAACATTGTATTTGATAGCGTGTATGACATGCCATAACAAGTGCATAATGGAAAATAATATCATGATAATTTATAATATATACAATATTTTAAATAAACTGAATCTATAATGTATCTTGCAATAAACATAATACCGAGTTACTGTGTGACAAATGCAATGAAGATATTCTTAAATGGATTTCAATACAGGCAATACTGAGTTTTACCAAATAATAATATATTATTTAAATATTATAATTTAATATAATAATAATTGACCTAGACATTATATCTAAGGTTAGTAATATTATTAACTAACTTAGGAAAATATGTTGTCTACAAAAATATAAAATGAATTATTTGGTTTCAAATTAATTGTAAATGGATATAAAAACCAATTGAATATAATGAAAATATTTTTATAGAAAACCATTTGTATGCTCACAAAGGGGTTTTATCATAATAAATTAAATTAATTACAATTGGAGAGTGATATTAATTTAATATATATATATATATATATATTATCTTAAATCAAATGTTTTTATATTCATCAAAAATATTTTATAGGTAGATGATATGAAAAAACCAAATATTACACATAAAATACTATATTTTAATTAAGGAATTTTTATCACCTTTTAATGAAGGAAATATTTAAAATATTTCTTATTTGATCTTTTAAATATTTTTATGTAAAAATTAACTTCATATTTTAATTATAATCATAAAAAATAAGTTAGGGTAAATTTTTAGTATTTATATTTTAAATTTGTTTTAAAGTATAATTATATCCTATTTTTTATCAATTAATAAAATCTAGGTCATTGAAAACAATTTCACTTTTAAATTGACTTCAAAAAACATAACAATCATTCAAGAATTTTTACTTTAAAACCCACATCATCGTCTGGTAAATGAGACTAATTTTAAATTAATTTATTACACTTTTGTGGTTAGAATTTGGAAAAATGGATTACATATTTGGAATCATAATAATTAATAATTTCTAATAAGGTCATATTATTTTTGGCCTAAAAAATTAGTGAATGTTAATATAATTAATCACATTTATTAAAGTAAATATAAGCTTAATAATGGACTAAACCTTAATATTAATGAAAACATTACCTATAAACTTGTCCAAGATCAATTGGATGGAAATATTTAGACCCTGATATCCATTTTTTATAGATTTGACTATTATATTATCCACTTTCCATGGGAAAAACATGGGTGGAATTCCCTTTCCCAAAATTTACAACAGTGCCACTGCTCCTTCACTATAAAAAGGAATCTTCTACCCCCACTTCCTTAAATTTATCAACAAACATCGTATCAATGAATATATTTTCAAATAACTACTCAAAAAAACTCACCTAATCATATAATCCACACATTGTGCATAAATTAATCCTAGGAAGCCCTTTTGTGAAAACCAAAAGGTGTTACCCAATTAAGAGGTAACATCTTTCTTTAAGATTTTTAATTTCATTTCCATTATCCACCCCCTAAAAAATTATTATTACAAGATTATATGAAAAACAATATCTTAGATATACTAGGATTTTTTTAATATTATGTTTCTACCTAAATACACACACGCATACATCTAATGGGTAACAAACATATTGTTTACGTGTACGGCGAACTACCACCTCATGAAACGATGATTGTTCATTTTTTTACTTTACCACAATTCATGATTAGGAATTATCATATAAACTATACTCATATATATTTATTATGTATTTATTATTATTTAATTATTTTATAACACATACCCATATACTTTCTATTTTTTGTAAATATGCTAACATCATTTGTGGAAGTTTAAACCACAACTCCTTAAAGTGATGTGACTCATTCAAACTATAAATTGAGCATATAAAGGATGATTTTAATAAACATATATAACATATATGAAATATATATGATACTTAAATTATAATATAAAATATATAATTTACTTTTAATTCATTTAATATGATAAAGAAATGAAAGTAGCATCAATGCTTACGTACAACGTACCGTCTCAATGAACGATGTAATTAAATTTTTTATCTCAAAATAGTTATGATTATTATAAATACATATATATGATACTTTATTATAATATAAATATATATACTTTACACTTCATTCATTTAATGCGACAAGGAAATGAAATTAGTGTTCATGTGTATGTACGACCTTTATCTCAATGAATAGTGTAATTCATTTCTTATCTCTAAATATTTTAGATTATTATAAATACATATATAAAAAATATATTTGATAATTAAATAATTTTTCGATTCTTTATTTGATTAAATCATGATCTAAATAGTAGTAACTATAATATCAAGTTAAAATATACCAATAAATTATGGAATTAAGACCAGAAATAGGGAAAATGATGAATGATTGTTAACAAAATGGTAATAAGATATTATAAGAAGATCATAGATGATATAATATGTATGAATATGGTTTTATTATAAGTTAATAACACTCTCCAAACCATTATAATGTATTATAAAGGTTGTTCACCTAAATGGAAATGCAATACAAGGGATTTCATATCAATTTACATTTCTTTCAAACTTATTTATTATTATGAAATAATTCACTATTATATAGTGTATATAATTCCATTTGGCATGTTATATCATAAACCTACTTATTATCATGATATTATAAGTTTCATATAATTTAGTGGGAATTATGATATAATTGTTTCAATTTGGTATGGGACACTTTGGAATGTTTAATGATTATTTTCCTTTAAAATGTTTGTAATGATTATATTTCCAATCTCACATATTTTTTTGATTATTAACTTTATATTCAAACAATAAAATTATTTTTGTGCACTAAATTTATTATATATGGTGTAAAATATTTTAGTTTTAATTATAATATCATTATTCATTCACACTTTATTTTATTTTGTGGTTAATTTTAATTATTTCAACTAAGGGGATTTATACATAAGGTTTCCCAAGTGGAAAATAATTTCATAACCCAATTTCTATTCAAAGGGTATATTATATTCTCATTGAATTAAAAATTATATGATTATTTATATAATAAATTTGACTATTTATTTATTTATTTCCGATTTTATATGTGGATTTATAGTTGATTTACATAATCAACTCATTGATTGATCATCACTTCAATGTTATAAATATTTTCAAGGCTTTACTTTAAAATATAATTTTTCAATATTATTTTCACTTGAATTTCCAAGAGGAAATAATTTGATCATTTTATTTTAAACACTTTCATTTTATTCTCTTTTGGTTATTAATAACCATTTTAATATATTAATACCATTTTCCATTCCTCAAAACTAAGAATGTTTTATAATTTTTTTAAGAAAACCCAATTTCATTTATCTCTTTAGTCAAAGAACCAATTTTATTATAAAAACCATGTTTTGTTAAAATGATTTCAAAAATGTTTTTCAAATTATTTGGTAATGAAATTTTTACCCTTTTCATTATTTACAAATGTTTTAAATGGAATCGTACTATCTCTTTCCAAAAATGATTTTTTCTATCATTTATAACATGAAAAGGAATTTTATTTTTACCACGTTAAACATGTAATAATTTACCTATCATCATTTATTTGAAGTTTCCTTTTCATGATTAAAAGATTTATTTTTAAAGTAAATGTTTTTAGATGTTATTTTCAATGAAATAATTTTTTTTGAAAAGGATTTTCAAAATGAAATGATATTTTCATCAATAATGATTTTTTGAATATATTTTTATAGTATTTTAATTATAAAATACAAAATCCTTTTATTTTACTTCACTTGGGGTATGAGGTTTTGATACCACCCTTAAAATTATTCTGGATGATATTTTGATTAATTTGTCCAAGGATAATATTGACATCCACTTCCTAGATTCCTTTGGAAGTCCCCTTGAAATATTTATTTGTCTACGATCATTGAACATTGAATTTACCATAATTATCAATATCATTTATCATGGATATTTTTATTTCTTAAACTATATACCATTTTAGGAAACAATTTTTACTTCAATAATTATTTGATTTATTGGGGAAATATTGATAAATATATATCCTTTAATCATTACAGATATTTTATAAGGCACTTTGTTTATTTGAATGCTTTGGACTTGGACTATACATATTAGGGACCGATTAATGAAATTATTATGGGTTAGAGACCAATTAATACATTCTATAAAGGTTGGGGACCAATTATTTCAATCCATATGATGAATCATTAGTCCCATTGGATGAAATCAGTTGTCGAGACTAAGCTAATGTGTTTTTATCCTGTACATTTTAAACTGTCTTTACAATAAAGGTATAATGTTTTTCGTAAACATGACATAAAATAATTAAGAATTTACCGAATTTAGTTCTAGTCATTATTCATCTGTGATATTTATAATCAACATATATATAGACACATTTCATTTTTAGTTCATTGATTAAGTGGCATGTGTTTGAGTTTCTCACCTTGTAAAATTGATTTTTCCTTGTACACTTATTTTAATGGAATGTATTTTAATTTTTACCTTTCTATATTGTTTAGGAACCTCCATTTAGTATATTGATTACATGGAATGTGTGTTCAGTTATTGACCATTATATATTGATTATTCTCATTAATACATTATTATTTCAACTATAGTTTACCATTACTAAGAATTTTAGATCAACATTATTTTGTTTCCCTTCCCCTAGGAATCCAATATGTAAGAAAAATAATAATGAATATGCTAGATAGAATAATTTTGTTATCCTTAAAGTTATTTAGAATGAATAAAAAAATTATTTTTTAATAAGTATATTATTTTCTCAAGAAAGAATCTGGTTTACAAAGAATACTAAACTATTTGTTCCTTTGGGACGTTATTTAAGTGTATCTTATGATAATGTAATTTATAACAGAAACTGGCTCCAGGATTTTTGGGTTTGGGATTCTATTGTTGGAATCAGATCTGGTATAGTATCAACCTTGGTAACTATATTGAGGAATAAATAGATTATATAATATAACCCTAAGATATAATATGAGGATATATATAGAAAAATATCCTTGGATTTTGGTAAGGTAGATATTATGTGGGTATTCCTAGAAATTCATCATTGAAAAAATATTACATGTGGATGTGGTCTAGAATAGATGTTCCTAGGAGTATCAATTTCAATAAGGTGTGTCAATATTGACCCGGCGTAACCAAGTACATGATAATAGGCCTTTATGCACACCTGGTTTGACACTCATGGGGGTTACATTTTAGATAATTAACATTCTCTTTGCAAAAAATTAAGAATGATTTGAATAGATAATGAAAATTAGAAACCAGGATAAACCTTATACCATGGAAATACCTATGTGGTTATAAAATGGATGATGTATTTATGTATTGAGGTTGTATAAAAAACCATAGATAAATTGTAATTTAGTGATTAACCTTGTTTAAAGTATTTCCATCATATATATTTTGGAAATTATATTAATGTAGTTTTAGAAAATGAAAACCTATAGGCTGGGTGAAAACCAATCAAATAAATAAAGTTCTTGGGTCTTTAACTCATAAATGAAAAATGATAAGTATTTCACACCAACCATTGACCTATGAAATGTTCTGGTTAAAATATCAACTATTTTAGTTAAACAATTTTATGAATAAATATTAATTATAATCCATTAGTGTTTATTTTTTAGGTTTAGAGATTAATGTATTAACCATATCAGTTTTGTGAAATAGTTAGAGACAAATAATTAAACATTCCACTCTTTTATTGGCTTTAATATCCTTTAAAAATGTATTTTTTCATTAAGAATAAAAATTATAATTTTTGGATGAATTTGAGATTGATCGAATAAAAAAATGAATGAAATTTTTTTATATAAATATATTAATTATTTCTAATTATTTATATAAATATGTAGTAAATGAATTATCCCCCATTATGAAGAATGAAATTGATTTTTTTTCATAATACCTTAATTTCTACTGAACCGATGGTATTATAAATAATCGTAGATTTGTGGCTTTGGGGACCTCGAATCTATTTTGATCAATCACTTTTTTGTGATTGATTCCAATAATAAATACCTATAAATGTTTAATATTTTATTCCACGTATGTATCCTTACTTCCCACAAAGGTTCTCCTACTTAGATACCTTGTTATATTTTATCCCATGTGACCTTTGTACTTCCCATTCTTTCTATTCTAGATGATGTTTTATGAACCATTATCATTTTAATGGGATTTCAAAATAATAAATATCTTAAAATATATTACCAATAAAGAATTTAAATTAAGAGGACACAATTCAATTAAGGTGGGTAAAATCTTACAACCTTAAATTCTAAAGTAGGAACAGTGTATTCGATAACATGTATGACACGCTACCCCATTCTTGTAAGGGAATATAATATAATGGGAATTTATAATATATTTAATATTTTAAATAAATTAAATATATAATGTAGATTTCAATTCATGTGATACTAATTTATCATGTTACACACGTAATAACAAGTTTCCTCAATGAACTATATTACACACAAGGGTGAGTTTTACCGAACAATAATATATCATTTAAACATAATTATTTAATATAATAATATATAACCTAGACAATCTATTATAATTTATGAAAAGTGTTAACTATATTATAAAAATATATGGTTTAAATAAATATAAAATTCTATCATTGGTTACAAATTAATTTGAAATGGCTATAAGAACAAATTGAATATAAATGGAATATTTTTATAGAAAACTATTTTTCACTCCCAATGGTGTTTTATAATAATAATTTAAATTAATTAAAATTAATGAGTGATATTAATGTAATATACATATAGTATATATTCAATTAAATATTTTTTTATATTCATATAGTAGATTTAATATGCACAAGATATGAAAAAACAAAATATTAGACATAAAATATTATATTTTTAAGGCATTTTATCACCATTTAATGGAGAACCTCTTTTGAATCCAAATTTTGGAACGTTTATAGATTATATATGTAAAAATTACTTTATATTTTAAATAAAAACATAAAAATATGGTTATGGTATAATTTTTGTTTTTTTCTATAATGATTCATTTTTTAATGAATTGTGAAAAATACTGAATTTTAATTCAAGAATGCCTTTTCATCTAATTTATTTATAAGTTTAAATTAAATTTCAAATTAGTTGTAAAGTTTAATTTGATAATTTTTTATCCATTGTTAAAATTTAGGTCATTTAAATATATTTCACTTTGAAATTGAAAATAAAAAATATAGCAAACAATCACGTATTTTTTACTTTAAAAACCCGCATTGTCATCCCATATACAGGATTAAATTTAAATTAATTTATGATAATATTGTGATTATAATTTTTAAAATTTTATGCCATTTTTGGAATAATTATAATTAATAATTTTTAATATTTTCAACTTATTTTTTGACAAAAAATATTAGCGGAGGTAATTAAAATTAATTACAATGATTGAGGTAAAATTAATCTTAATATGGGACACAACCTTAATCTTAAGGGCCCAAATGACCTAGAAACTTGAACAAGATACATTTTATTTACATATTTAGACCCTATAATCCCTTTTGAAAAACATTTACCATTATTGGAGCCACATTCCTTGGTAAAAACGTTTGTGGAATTCCCTTTCCCAAAATTTACAAGAGTACCACTTCTCCTTTACTATGAAAAGGCCTCTTCTCCTCGCACTTCCTCAAAACACTCAAGAAAATTTCAATTGAAAAATATATGTAAAAATAGATCCTCAACATCAATACCCTCATTCTAAAAGCCTCACCTTCTTAAGTATGTAATCCAAAGAATCCATTTAGTGAAAACCAATAGGAGTTACCCGAGTAAGAGGTAACATCTTTCCTTAAGATTTTAAGATTCATTTCCATTATCCTCCCCTCAAGTATTTGTTTTTCCATGATTATATAAAAAATAATAACTATAATTGGATTTTTTAATTCTATGTTTTTGAACAACATCAATACAAACATCTATCTAATTGGTAACAAATATATTGTTTATGTGTACAAAGAACTGCCGCCGTAGGAAACGATGATTGTTCATTTTTTCCTTTAAAAACATTCATGTTTGGTAATTATGAAGGATAATATATTTATATATGATATATATATTATTTATTATTTATTTATTATATTTATTTATTTTATAACACGTACACATATAATTTCTATTTTGTGTAAATATGATAACATCGTTTGTGGAAGTGTGGAGTACCACCCCTCATAGCGACATGACTCATTCACACTATACAAGGAACATATAAAAAAAGATTTTAATACAATTATGTAAAATTTATGACAGATATATATATATGATAATTAATTATTATATACATATATATAATTTACTTTTCATTCATTTAATAAGACAATGAAATGAAAGTAGTGTTTATGTGTACGTACGTCCTTCTATCTTCATGAATTGTGCATTTCATTTCTTATCTCCACATATTATAGATTATTATAAAAATATATATAATAAAAATATTTTATAATTATATCTTCATCTACATGATGGATACGATGAAATCATTATTTATGTAAATGTTAAAAAATAAAAAGTTAAAACATGCCCGAAAAATTAATAAATTAAGACTAGAAAGAGAGAAAATAATGATAGATTATTAAAAAATGGGAAATGAGATATTATAATAATATGATAATATGTGTATGAATATTGTTTTTGTATAAAATTTTAACATTATTAAAACCATTATATAGGATTTTTAAGGATGTTCACTCAAAAAGAAATAGATGGTTTAAAATATCATCTCAATTTATAATCCATTGAGTCTTATTTATTATTATGCACCAATTCCCTTTTATATAGAGTATATACTTCCATTTGAAATTTTATATAATGAATATAATTATTCTAAGGATATTATACGTTTCATCTAATCCGTGGGAAAATTTAATACAAATAATTCAATGTTGTATTGTACATTTTGGAATGTTTAAAGATTATTTTCCTAAAAAATGTTTCTAATAATTTTCTTTATAAATATCACATCATTTGGAAATTGATAACTTTCTCTTGAAACAATCACATTATTTTTTTGGCACCACATTTCTTATATATGTTGTATATACGTCCACTTTTAATTTTAATATCATGATTCATTCATTGTTTATGATATTTAGAGTTTCAATTTGAATTGTTTAATCTAAGTGCATTTATAATTAACGTTACTGAAGTGAAAAATAATATTATAACCAATTTATTTTCATTAATTTATATTAATTTCTCATTTTTTTATATATTCTATAATTATTTCTATAATTACTTTTACTGTCTATTGTTGTATTTTTACTTCTATATGTGGATTTATAGTTGATACACATAATGTACTCATGGATTGATTCTCCTTTCAATTTTATAATTCTTTTCAATTGTTTACTTGACAATATCATTTTGTTCAGCATTATTTATACACAAATTTACACCATAGGTAATTATTTTAACATTTTATATTAAACCCTTTAATTTTATTCTCCTATGGGTTTTCATCACCTTTTTTCAATTATTAGTACAATTTTCTCATTCCTTGGTACTTGAATGTTTTAGAAAATATTTTTATGAAAACCTGACGTCATTTATCTCTTTAGTCAGAGAACATTTTTTCTTCTAAAAATCATCTTTTATTAAGATGTTTTTAGTAATGTTTTTGAAATGATTTGGTAAATAAATTTTACCCTTTTTGTATTTTACCAATGTTTCCAATGGAATCTTCTTATTGCTTTTCAAAAAATGAAATTTTCTAACCATTTCACCATGAAAAACGAATGATATTTTGACCTCGTATTACATGTTCAAATTTAACCATCATAATTTCTTTGAATATTACTTTTAATGTTTAAAAGATTACTATTTAAAAATAATGTTCTCAAAAGTTATTTTCAATGAAAATGTTTTTTTGAAAAAAGTTTTTCAAAATAAAAGGATAATTTCTCTAAGAATGATTGTAAGTATCTTTTTATACTTATTTATTTATTAATGAAAAACACTAATTATTTTAATACACTTTGAATATGTTTTATTGATATCATCCTTACTATTCCTCAGTATCGGTTTTCATTAATTTGGTTAACGATATAATTGACATTCACTTCCTCTATTATTTTGGTTTCCCCTCAAAATATTCTATTTCTAATGATCATTGAACATTTAATTTCCCCTAATTATCAATATCATTTATGATGGATATGTTTATTTCCTAAACCATATCTCATATTTACATATGGTTTTTACTTTGAAAATTATTTTATTGAATGGGTGAATATTGATAAATATATATCCTTTAATCGGTATATATATTTCATAAGGCACTTTCTTTATTTAAATGCATTGGACATGAAATATATAGGTTGAATACCAGTTAATTAAATCCATATGGGTTAGAGACTAGTTAATCCATGCACTATGGGTTGGGGACCACTTAATTCAAGCCCCACAATGCATCATTTGTCTCATGGGAGAAAATCGGGAGTCCAGATTTAGTTAATGGTTTTTTACCCAATACATTTTAAATCATCATTATAGTAAATGTATCATGCACCTAGGAAACATGAAATTGAATAATTAATCATTTCTATCACTTAGTATTAGTTATTATTCATCCATGTGATCCAATGTCGAATAATATATAGATACATTTTATTTTCAGTTCATTGGCTAGGTGGAATGGGTTTCAGTTTCATTTCTTTCCATATAGATTTTCCTTATCTATCTATTTGAATGGCATATATATCCATTTATTACCTTGATATTTTTTATACACTTCCATTCAGTTTGTTGATTACATGGAATGTGTGATTAGTAATTTACCTTCCCATATTGAATATTACCATTGATTCATTATTGTTTCTACTATACTTTACCCTTATTGAGAATTTGAGCTCACCCTTATTATTTTTCCTTTCCCATGAATCCAAGATGTAAGAAATACATGCAAGGATATGCTATATGGAATACAGTAATTATCCTCAACATTATTTAGAAGAAAAAATTGTATTGTCTGTAGTGTATTATTTTCTAAAGTATATATCTAGTTGAAGAATACCACTAAACTTTTAGATCCTTTAGAATGTGATTTACTTGTATCTTATGACATTGTAATTGATATAAGACAAACAATTTGGGTGTTCTGAGGTTGGGTATCAATAATTACTTCAGATCATGATATATAGATGTGTACCCAGTACCTAGATTATATTTTATTTTTTACTATTCCTATTTTATTTGATGAGGTGGTGTTTAATCCTTGCTAATTTTATGGTATCTGATTTCTTTTCCCGTGTTGGTGATGCATGTTATGACCTTGGGTATTTGAAGAGGGGAAAACCCTATCCAAATCAGGACACATTATGTTTAGGTCATGTTTAAAAATCATGAGGGAGAGTGAGTACTTCCCAAAGAGGAAAATATTTTGACATGTAGAAAGGATATCATAGATATTATTTCTTAGGGTGGTATTGTGTGACATTCTATGTAGTTTTTTTTGTTTGGACAATGTTGAGGATGAAAGGGTTGTGTAAGTAATTACATGGAAATGGGTTCTTTATTGTTGGTGGAGATGCTACAGTGTTGTGTTGGTGATTTTGTTATGTGGTTGTGTGGGGTGTTTTACGTACGTTTTTATTGGTATGGTTTATTTTTTTTAGTGGTAGTGTTTTGGGTGTGAATAAATACCATAGAGATATAGCATGGTGTAGTTTTTTAAACCCTCCCCTATCATTTTTGTGTTTGGTTTTTATTCATTGTGAGATTCATTTGAGAGGAATCTAATGTAATTGTCCTCAAATTATTGACCAATTACACTTTCATTTCAATAGTCATAGGTTTTTAAAGGAGTCTTGAGGATGTTTTATTGGAGTTGGAGACATAGCATTGTTGTAACAAGTAGTTCAAGAAGTGAAAATGTATTCACATTGTGAGTTGTTTATTAACAGCTATGAGGTTGAAAATTCATAGCTCAGAAAACTATATGTAGTTTATGATATTAATTAACTCTTTATGTGAAGGATTTTTTCATGACATTAATTAAATCCATATTAAGATGCTATGAAAATCGGTGAATGTTCATCATGTTTTGAGTTTGAGAGATTCATATCCTGAATCTGTTTCATGGCATGCATTAGAGGGCCTCATGAAAGTTGAAAATGTGAATATGGATTTCATGTAATGAATCTTATGAGTTTAAACATTATTCTAAATATTAGGGCCCACTATATTTCATTTTTAACTCTTTGTTTTTAGGGAAATTGATTCCCTCTTTTTTCCTTGATTTTTTTTGAAATATTCATAATCATTTTTAAAATTTTAATCATATTACCCATACAATTAATCTTTTTATAAAAATGTGGGAGATTTAAATTTAATGAATTTATTTTAAGAAAAATTAATTGAAATGAATTTTTGCTTATGGAATTTGGGTTTAATTCTCAACGAAGTGATTAATATATTTCGGTAAAAATATCAGCCATACCTTGATAGACCACAACACAAGTCGTAAAACCCCCAGAGCCAATCCTAGAGGGTTAGAAAAACAAGTATTCCTAAGATGAGTGATTACAATGTAGCAATGAGGTGGAATTGGTCATGTATGGAGTTTCCATGTAGGTGCACTGGCATAGGAGCACACCAAAAAATGGGGAAACACCATGAAGCTGTGAGAATGGATTTTCATTTGTGAGGGGTGGAACCAATAGAGGTAGGGAACCTATAACCCTAGTTTGACATTATTAAGTCAGTTTGGACACATGATGTACTATATGGGAGAACAAACACACTATAAGGTTTAGTGTGGGATAGAAATATGCGAGCAATATTACTCACATAAAAATGAAACACTATTTCGACCACTTGTCATGAACCATCTACTTAACAATTCCTATAAATCCATCACTTAAACTTTCCAACATTGATATCATTGGACCACTGCTACATATTTCCGAAGAATTCTGTGACTTTCACTATGAGAGCTTGAGCTCGAGCCAAAACGACACTCTTACGGTCGAGAATCTCTATGGATGACATCTGCAGTGTTTTCAGTCCATTGTAAGGGTAAAAAAAAGTTAGAGATGCTATGAATGATGTAGGGATCCACTATTGATTCCCTTGCATAAGGAATACTAAGCTCATACAATGAATACAATTCAATTTTTTTTTCTTTGAGCATATTTATGCACTAAAGAGGATCCTAGTACGCTAATTACTTGAATGAAAAAACATGACATGAGCTATGTATGACACGATTATATGAAATATTAATGAAAATATTTAAAATCATGAATAAAGATTCATGACATGAATATATAGTCATTCAAAAATTAAAACATGTACCTTGTGATATTTGAGGAACACTTCGAACCTAGGTTTTTGACATGGATTAGATGAATTGAAAAGGGTTTTAAACATGGGTCTTTAGTGTTTGAAGAGGATGAATACACTGAGATAAAGGGTATTATTTTATTATTTAAGGAGGGGTTTATTGGCTGCTAATACAGGATCTCAACTTGGGGAGAGTGAATCATTTATACTTTAGTTTGTTTCTATTTTAGAATTATGTTTCATTTTTTCCATGTAAGTAATCTATATATATTTGATTCAAGTATTTATTCCAATCTCTCTCTATATCTCCCCCATTCTCCATCATTAACTATTATACTCAAGAGTATGAGTAATATATTTGAGGAATACCCCAAGGGAGTAATCAGGTGTTGAACACATGTGTGTGGTTTTAATTTTCTTTAGGTTAATATGAGAATGACCATAATTGGGTGCAATCCTTACTATAGTTATCTAAATATTAACTTATTTTTCTATAACCAATATTTATTTACTGAGGAGGTGTATATACAATATTATTTATGATTATTAAGCACACAACATATTCACAACCTGGGTAGAAGAAGGTGTTCACACATATGATGGAGTTTGTTCATTAAGTAGATACGAAATATGATGATAAAGGTTCTACATAGATGAATCTCTTATAAAAAATTTCCATTCTTAACTAACTGAATTAAATTTGTTTTCATCTGAATATAAAAATTTCTTTTGAGTTTTTTACTCACATAAAAATTCCAATTTTTCACTTTCATAATAAAAAAATATATATGGTTGATGAATTAGGATGGTGATTGGTCAATTTTAATTATCCTAAAGTGATACGACCATAGTCAGCCACTGTATTGCACTGGGAAAATAATTTTACAATTTTAACCATCATAAAATAGAATGTAGAAACATGAAATCCTTATGAGGGATCAAAGATGTCTTTATTCACAATTACCTTTTCAGATTTTTAAATAATTTTTATTTTTCATAAAAAAATAATATTTATCACTCCCTAGTATATAGGGAATAATATTAATTTATTTTATATATAGGTGAGATTAGTGTGATAATAAAATTTTGGAGAGCAGGTATTCCATTAACTTGAATTAGTCATGATTTTAGCGATGAAGGAACCAATTTTTGATTCCATGGATCGGGAATTGACTCAGTTCTCCTATTAGATTCCAAAGTATTATCAAGATATAGCCAAGGAACAAAATTACTCTCCCTCAGTCCCTCATAATAGTTATAAACATGTTATAGAGTTTGAGGCCTTAATGGAAAACTATGCTTTTCTCAACCATCTCAGATCCAGATCTAAACCAACCATGAAGAGTTATGGGTTATTCATAATGATGATTCTCTTATTGCTATATATATGGTATATCAAAAAGATTTTGATGAAATATTGGATGAATATATAAGTGATGAAATTAAACATGATCTATCAATCAAAAGATAATACAAATACGAAATTTTATAACTATCTATAATTTTATATGAATAAGAAACCATATAAGTTGTAACACCAACAGATTTTATGAAATATTTTTTTTCAAATAGATTTTTTTTATAGCATGCATTAAATGCATCACCGAGTTTATACAAACTGTGATATAAATATTATTATGTAAATTTAAAAATTAAAACCAATCTAATAAATTAGTTGTATTCATATTACGAACCAAATTTTTGAAATAAGTATAATTGTTTTATATAAAGTAAATATTTTTTAAATAATGTCTTTATATGTTTAAAAAATAATTTTTTTACCAAAAATGATTTTAATTTATTTTGATGAAACAATATTAAAATTGATATGTTCAACTTTTAAAAACTTTATTTGAAAAAATAAAATTCATTTTTGTAATAAAAATTAAAAAATTATCATGCGTGACTTTTTGATAATTTTTTAAAAATATTAATTTTTTTGATGAGTAGTGAAAATACTATTTTTTAAGAAATGATATTTATTTTAATGAATTTACCAAGAGCCATATTGTTTTTAAAATTTTTAAAAGAAAAATTAGTTTCATTATTTTATTATTAATCCATTTTATTTTATTTTAAAATCATTCATGTTGAATTTTGATATTGAAACTTTTTATACTTATGAAAAATGTCTCTTTGGAAAACAACTTTTTCATCGCATCAATGGGTTTAATTTTAAATTAAAATCTACCACTTATATTAATGTAATTTAGAAAAAAAGACTGAATATTTTTAATCAAACTAATTAATATTCTATAAAAAGGAAAAATTAATTTTTTTTCATAATGAATATTAAAAACATCAAAAATGAATTACCATTGTTAAGGTTAAAACTTGTTTAATAGGGGGTTAAACTAAAAGGAAAAGAAATAAAATTACATAAAAACATGCCTATTGTTTATTTTTTGGACATATTTGGACCTTATAGCATATAATGTTAAATTATAATCAATTTATGAGCCTTCTAGAATTTAATAAATGTGGGTATATCTTTTTATATTAAAAAATTCCAAGTGTTTCCTCTCCCCGACTTATAAAAGGGCACCCAATATACTCTCCCATTAAAAAATACAAAGATTCTTGGTTCAAAAATTACCTTAAAAATCCATTCCTTTCTTATATACCCAAATCTTGGAGGTCTTATTCTGAGTAGGAAACCCTCCTAATAACGATTTTTGTGCTAACCTAAGGAGGTTATAAAAATAAGATGCATTGTTCTTAAGAAAGCATCTTTGTTTTATTTTTTTATTCCACCCTACTCAAATATTATATAGATATGATGATATAATAACATAATTATCTCTCATATATTGATGTTAATGGAAATACATATATTTATATCTTCATTTATGATGACTCATATCCTTACTACAGTTTATTTAATGATTTATTACAAAATAAAACACTTAATAAAAACCATAAGATCGTGAATCCTACTTTATTTTGGAAATTAGGTACATAACTCCTAAAATTTATACTTGGATACAAAAAAAATTATTTAAAACATATTTAACATGTTATAAAATTTTAATTCTATTAAAATAGAATTGGATAACATGGGGACATACATAAGAAAGGGGTGAGGTATAAAACCTATTAAGGGAATAAAAAATAATAATATAATAAAAGTATTAGATGTTAGTAAATAGTAATCTAAATAGGACATTAAAGGTTTCAGAATCATAATCTTGAAAAATGAGGCATGATATAACAAGATAATATCAAGGCAACATTGGAATGTGGAAACAATATTAAACATTAAATCATAAATATAGTTCCTAGATAACTACTATGGAATCAAAACATGGTATAAAATGTACCATAATGGATTATTATTACTCCATAATACCACACATTAGGTTTCATGAGACTAAAAAATTACCTAATGAATATGACCACTAAATAATTCTAAGTGCACCTGTTGCTTTCATATCATGTCCATTCATACCTGTTCCACATAGATCATCCAACATAGGATTCTATTTCATCAAATTTAATCCCAGAATTAATATTTTTCTGAATAAACACAGGGAATTAACTTGTAAGTGACAGATTTTTATGTCTAGGTGAGTACCCTTTAGTGGAAATGGAAACGATATTCATAGTACCAAGGTTTGGAATGAAAAAAATAACTGGATAATTTCGGCCACATAATGAGGATATATAATGAATCATGAGAAGGATTAATGAGATTTAAAGGGATATATCATTACTTTCACATCATAATTTAATTGTGAGGGATTTGGTAAATCATATATAATCAATAGAAATTTAAATAAAAAATAAATTATATAAATATTGGGCTTAAATAAAGAAGAGAAAGAGATGATCCCTTACTTCATCATAGTGACATCATAGGTAATGTTTATAACAAGAGGGGATAAAGGATATATAATTATAATAACATGAATTTTATAGTAACTTTAAATTTATAGAGTAATTACATCATTACTCGTTGAGATTAAAAAGTAAAAATATAGAGAAGGTGCTTCAATGGAAAAGAAGAGAGGGAGAGGTACATTACCCTGAGAGGGTGTTTGAAAAATCATGGGAGGATATTTTTGTGATTTTTGGAAACCTTGGAAGGGATATAGAGGGGAAATGATATATTATAGCTATGCTCCAATTATTTTGATTGAATAGGAATGGGAGCATGAGTGAGTATATATATGAAAAGGGAAGGGATTTCTTCATTATTTTCCAAACATAGGTTCTAGACTCTATAAAATAATATTATCAAAATCAAAAACCTTCCCATTATTCTTCTGAATAGTTTCATAAAAAGTGGTTTAGATTTCATTAATTTATAAGTCCATCAACCAATATCATTAAAATAATACCCATGGTGATGTGGATGTGAGTCCTGTTTGTAATTAATTGATTTTAAAACCATAAAATATAATAAATGTTTTAGGGAATCATAAAAGTGGTTATAAAATGAATCAAATATCCTAAATAAATATTATTTTTATGAAAAAATAAATATTTGGTAGAGGATAAATTTTACAGAACATAGTACGACACTTTTGAGTTATTATGACATTGTAATACATACAATATATTTATACCGCATTTATTTTTTTCCTGAAAATTCGGCCGTCTCATAATATTATAAATTATTCACCATTGGATAATTATGAAATTATGATTCCAAAAATAATATATATTTTTATCAAAATAATTCACAAAATTTGAGAAATTAAACTTATATATGAAAATCTATATTTATTGAATAATACCAATTTTTTTTACAATAGCAGTTTTTTGACCCTTATAAAAATTACATTTTCATTTCATAAAATTTTATTATCATATTTATTTAATATAAAATATTTAACAATAATGTTTCATAAAAATATCATTTATTTCATGAATTTATCAAAAGGAATATCTTAATTGAAATTTAATATTACCCAAAAATACAATTCATGTTTGGTCTTATTAAAATATAATTTTTATCAAACTTCATACATAATCATTTGAAAAGTGAAAAAAATAAGGAATAAATATAATAAAAGAAAATTATAAATAAATATCCATATTCATACTATTAGTCTCAAGATATAAAACCCCTTAATACACCATTGAACTCCCTAAGGGTAAGGTTCACAATGGTGAGATTATCTTGGGGTTGTTCGGTGAACATAGTGTGGGTTGTTATCATGATGATCTTAAAATTATCCCATAATCAGTTTCACTCATGATGTAGTTATTGGATCTCAGCTCGGGCTTGATCAAGGGAAAATCCTAGAGATGATATCTCCCTTGGAAGCTCTAATAAAACAGATTTATATGGTATGATCCTACTGGTTGATGGAATTACTTTTTTTCCATTTACATAGGTTTTTATAATAACCATTAATATAGAGTAATAATATAATCATTTTCAATGTCTATATTATCAACAATTATGATACTTAACAAATTTTTGAATATGATAGGTTATATCTTATAACAGTAAAATATAACCAAAGTAGTGCATGTTTTTTCTATATTTTAATGAAATAAATATGGTTTTTATTGATTTAAAAAAGTAAAGTTCATTTATAAAAGTTTGGGTTGTTGCATCCTCCATTAAATGGGAAACTGATCCTTTTATGACATGTACAATAAACTACCACCCTACTAACCAATGTAACTTGTTTTCCATTTCTACCTCTCATAGTTGGACATACTGATTGATTAATACTATATATAGGATATTTATTACATAATTATACTTCTGGAATTATAATATCACATCTAACATATTACTTTCCAGTATGTTGGAAAACAATAACATCGATTATGTATATATGTGGAATACCGCCTCTTTGATGAAATGTGACACATTTTTCATTTTATTTTGACATGGATGATGACAAGGATAAATTAAATGAATATATATATATATATATAATATGATATAAAAATGGTTTTTAAAGGTGAATTATTATTTCTCATTCTTTCTTTCCATCCACTAAAAAATTGAAAACAACGTTCATGCGTACATACAATCTAGCATCTCCATGAACTGTGTAATTTATTTTCTATATCTAAATTTTATGGATTACACTAAATAAATATTTAATGAGTATATATTATACCTATATCAGGATTAATATTTTGTATATTATGTAACTATAATTAAATTACAAGGACCAATAGTACTGAACTAGAATATACATGAAAAATGAAGCAATTATCACCGGGAATAGTGATTTTAATAAAGAATTGTCAATACATGGGTTATTAAAGATCATAAGTAAATCATATATGATATGATATATATGAGTATATTTATGAAATAGATGTATAATAAAACTATATTTATTATACTGGGGTTTCAAATATGTTTTAATAAATTTGAGACTTAAGGAATGTGATTTTCCTCTCACATTTGTTTACACGGGAGACATTACATATTAACAACTTGATTAATTTTTATGGGTTTTATACTTACCATGAATTTATTTTACAATTATTCTCAATAAAATTATAGGTCGTACATATCCATATAATATTATTTCTTTCATGGGACTTATGATTGAAAAGTCATCAAAGTCGTAAAGGTTCTATGTTACAATCTCTTAGTTTGTCATGATTATTTATGATTAAGTTTTTGATGATGAAAAATTATGATTTTACTCTCAAAAAACTCATTTATTTTCTTCTCCATTGGTTATTTTTTTAGAATATTTTTTTTCATTTCATTTTAATCTCTTTAATAACTAAATATACCAAATGATTATTTTTAAGAAAAATTTATTTTATTTATCTCTTTTTTCGAAAATCCTATTTATTCCATGTCCATATATTTGAAAAATATTTTAAAAAAACATTAATATTACTCTCCAATGATATATTTAAATAAATTTTTTCTCATGTATTAACTTTTAAAAAAAAATTTAAAAATAATCTTCTTATGATTTTATAAACACATTAATTTTAAATTTTTACTTAAAATGTGAATGGAATTTTTGTTTTAATGTACATGAAATGAATATATTTTTATTCCATCATGACCAATAAATTATTTAAATCTACCTCGATAATTAACATGTTTATTTTCAAAGAAAATTTGTTATTATATATTTATGTATTTTTTTAATTTAAATTAATGTTCTCAAAGTGGAAATGATATTTTCCTCAAGAAATGATCGAATTGTTATTTAAAAATTATTTTCCCTCTAATATGAATTCCTTTAATATTTACAACATTCTACTAATGATATGATATAATGATACCATCCTTATTCTTTTTATATATTATTTATTATTTTCATGATGATATGTTTATGAAAACTATTCATTTTCCGCAGGTTATGCTATAATGAATTGATGAAATTATTATGAAACCCATTTCATTTCCATGAGTTATCTTATAATGAAATGTATATGAAACTCATGTAATTTTAATGGGCTATAAATGAAGAATGTTTTATGATATTTTGGAACTAATATGTGTTATTATCATTATGTCATAGGATGTCCCAAAATTATAAATCCTTCCAATGCATTGAGTATTAATTAATGTTCAATGATCTCAGAGGGTAAATGGTAGGTTATCCCAAACACAAAAGAGGGTACACCAGGGGATATAACAAGAAAAAATGATGCCACACTTGAGTTTATCACAAGCCCAATGTAGGTAAATGGATGGTTATCCCAAGACTAACATATTAGGAATATCATTATTGGTAGACCAGACATATGCTTTTATATGCATATGTGTATTCCATAAATCTATGTCTTATGAAAATGTTATATTCGCATGGATCATGTTCTTTTATTCAATTATGATTCATGAATTATGAACATAAAATAATTATTACATGAATCAAAATTATCTTCTATGTCATGTAGGTTATGGTTTTCAAATGATAAAATAATGTTCTCATAGCATTATTCACATATTATTTGGATATCTCATTTTTTACCATTATAGAGAATCTTATCTCACCTATTGTTATGTTCCTTTTCCCATGTTATGAAGAAATTTATTATGTATGATATGTCTAATGAGGGTTCTAGTTATGAATAACTGCGTGGTATATTATGTAATTCTCATATGAACTTGTTGTTTATGTATTCATGTTTCCAAAGGAACTAGACCAATATGATTCCAGAATGGATCATTATGTTATGACAATGAATATAAATCTATTGAGATTTAATATATTTGTTTTAAAAGTGTGGGAGACTATATTAGGTATCATATTATGGTTGTGTTATCCTTTGGAAACTCGGATGAGTAATATTTAGTTAGATCTCTAGGGATAAATCTAAGGAAAATTACAAGTATAAGAAATGTTTTGGGAATTTTGGTGAAGGATAGAGTGAATAGTTTCCAAGAAATTATATCCTTATATCGATACTAAAGGTGGATGTGGATGTAATAATATCATATATATCGATAATAAATCAAAAAAGGGAACATTGGGATTTGACTCAATCGTCACCTGATGCATGAAAATGGGCCTTATTGCATAAATGATTTCAATCTCTTAGGGGATATGTCTTGGAAATTCAAAAACTGTTTAGGAAACATCATAAAATATTTTAATAGATGATAATGATAAATAACCTATGAAAAACCTGTGGTTTCATATATTGAAAATAAGGTGTCCTGAATTAGAAATCCTATAAATTATTTTTCATGATTATGTAATTTCTCACTATGAATATTGTTACTTAAACTATGTTTTTTAGTTTCAGTCATTGATTGGGACCCAAAATAACCATCTTAATGCTGAATACGCTGGAAAATAAAATGATTTTCCACCTGAGAAAACAAATTTTTTGTTGAATAGAACTTAATTATCATTTTTATGCTCAAAAAAATTTCACAAGATATGAATCATGATGAGATTACAAATGATAAAAAGATGGACTCATGTCCTATTAAGTACTTCATGAGGAAACATATATTTTCTTTTATTGGTTTTACATATCTATTATTTCAAAACAAATGGATTCATACCACTAAAAAGATATTATATATTCTATAGTTTTTGGGAAATGAAAAATTCATTTTGGTTATATATCATTTAGGAGGATATCTAGATCAATGGGGGACTCTTATCAAGAATATTAGGCAATATATGAAATAAATTCCATGGATTTAGATTCAAAAAAATTAATATCCATCAATAAGTACTTTCCTTATATTATTCATATGTCAATAGAGAAGGAATTCCTTGAGCTAATGTAGAAGGATGATGAATCCTTTTGTGACAATTAAGAAAATTTTACAAGACCCGTGAGAAACACATTTGGTGTTATCATCCAATATGAAAGTAATTTTGATTGATTCTTTAGTGGGTTGAAACAAAATCATCAAATTTTGTTTGTAATAAGGGACTTTAGTAGTTGTGAATAAATCATGAGATGTTCTATCAATATGGAAATGCAGATTAGAGATAGCCATAAATATCTATGTTTTGATAAGAAAAGAAATATTCAATTCAAAGGAAACACTAAAAACCATGGAGAGTAGAAGATGATATTTACTTCATGACAGAAGATTAGAAGGATACATGGAGTAAATTTTCTTAAAGGGAAAAGTAAATGTTTCATGTTTGGAAGGTAAGGTCATCAAGTGGATGAAGGCTAAAGTGATGGGAATAGGATAGCTAATGATAAAAATAGTAAGAAATCTACACAGAATACACCACCCACACTTCAATGTTTGGAATGAAAGAAGTCTGGGCATTATTCTAAAAATTGATCAAATACCATGGTTAAGGATGATAATCTATGTCAATAACATTTTAACATGAGAGACACAGGGAAATCACTTACGATCACTATTTCTAATGGGGGATATGATAACAACATGGTAAAAGGTACATTTACCATCCACTCTATAACTGTTAATGTAATATTTTATTCAAGATATAGAAACTCTTTGATATCTTAATATATTACAAAGGATATCAAAATTCTAGAAAAATGATTAGATGATACATTACTAGTGAAAACCCCTAATGGTATGATGATCATATGTCAAGTCTTTGAATCCCCTACAATTTAAGATTTTTGGATTGTACTAACTTAAAATAGAATTTTCAACTTATGGTTGAATTAGATGTTATGTTATAGACATATTAGATTTATCTATATAAATCACTCATTAATTACTGTAGAAGGGAAGTCATGTTTGATATTCAAGACAAACGATTAATAATCTACTAGTTTAATGATAATTATAATCTTCCAATGGGAATTGTACCCATGGTATAGATATCAATATCTATTCAAAAGATTTTTTTTAATATTATATTGTTGTGGAGAAACTCAACATTGTTTATATGATTATTATAAGGAAGTTTGTGGGCTTAGTTTTGGAATAGTTTCATGTTCTTACAATGAATCATTATGTTCAGTTCTGAATAGAACTCATACCAGGTGTTACACCTATTTTAATGACTCCTTATAGAATGACCTTGATTCAGTTGAAAGAATTCAAGAAGAAACTATAAGATAATCTTTAAATGGGATTAATCTAACTAAATATTTCACCTTGGGTGAACCAGTTATTTTTTAAGAACAAATATAGATCGATTTGACTCTAAATAGATTATCATGAACTGATCAAGTTCATAATAAATAACAAGTACCCACTACCCGTATTGATGATTTTTTTGATAAAATTCTTGAAGAACAATACTTTTTCATGATTTTACTTCATTATAGATATCATAATGTGAGGGAAAAAGAGGAGGATATACCCAAGAAAACATTTCATAGAAGGTATAGACACTACATGTAACGTCCTTGATTTAGGCGCCACCCAAAGGTGCCCTGATCAAAGTTGGTCACATGACCTCAAGCACATTTCTCCAAATACCAGAGGTTTCCGAGTAGTAGTGAGGGCCATGGTGTGATATTGGATAAACTATTAACTCATTGGTAGAGTATACACAATATGAAACAACTAGTAAATAATAGTGGAAGCAGTAATACCAAGAATGAATAAAGAGTGGAAGGCCGAAAGGAAACCCAACATAAGACATATCATATACATATATAAGGATACATTACATTTTTATCTAAAAAAATACAGAAACAGGTCACAATGATGGAAATGAAACAAAATTCAATATAAAAGAAAAACAAGTAAACTCGAACTGAATCACAAGCATCATCTTGATCCCATGCTCTCTAGGTCTAATAGAAATACAGTACCCGATGAAGAAGGGAACTCGCCCTTATCTATACCTATAGTCATATAATCTATTTGGGACCAAATGCATGACCCAAATAGGGTGTGAGATGAATCCCCGTAGGTAACCACCAGAAGATCTTTTCCCAACTATATGTGAATATATATATATAAATTTATATGAAATAATGTTGAAATAAACCAGGTAGTACTCAAAAGAAAAAAATCTTATAGTTATCAATAACATTAATTTAACATTTATTATTCATCCATTGAATCATGTAACCATGGGATCTATCCTAAGATCTGTATCCCCCATGTAAAGTAACAAAACTGATATCTTAGAAGACCATCTAAAAATCATGTAAGACCGAATCCAAGCTTTTACTTTGGCTTGACAGACGAGTCACAATCATTCAACTTTTCCCAAATGAACCTTTCTGAAATCTCTCACAATATAACCACTTTGGCCCAACATAACAACAGTTCATTAAGTAATGACCCTCTAGAAATGTTCTCATTGTCTTATCTATTCTGGTCAAACAACTACACCAAGGATCTCACATAAATAATTTGGAACTACCCTTAGTCTTCTTGGTCTAAGGCTCCCATGATCCATTAGAAAATAAATAGTATGCATATCATATAAAGGAAATTAATATAGAATTCCCCTCACTCTTCCTAGTACGAGGCTTTCATGGTCCATTTTGGAAACATTGCACATATTATATCAAAGTAGCTCATGTAATCTGAGAGTACTACATGGATAACCATTCACAATGTATATCACACACATTTAATATAATCAACAAAATTCCAATCTAATAAAATAAGTCATGGAAAATAAAGTATGCATCATCAGAATCCTGGACCAAACAACCATAAATAATAAATCAAGGGGAAACACACCCATGGGGTGTCCCATAAACATAGTATATAACCTTTTTCAAAATCAACAATGCTTTATCAAACAATCAAATAGTACCACGTAATAAAAAGGGTTTAATTAAAAATCAAGCAATACCCCAAATGTGGGTATGCAACACCTTTAGAATATATAATCCAAATACAAATAGAAAAAGTCACAAAACAACCTACCTCGATGTTGTACAATTGATATTCTTAAATGTCGACCTTTAAATCAACCTAGCTCAGAGTAGATCTATAAAAATGTGAAAAATCCCAACCATGAGTAGATCACAAGAGATGATGAATCAAGAAGAAAGGATCTATGGGTCCTGAGAACTCACCAGTGGGATTCGAATAAACTCTAAGATGTCTCAATCAGAGCTCATATGGTGAATAGGGAGGGGTTCAGAGTTCGTCGACAATTCTAAACGACTCTTATACAAAACCCGTGAAGAAAAATGTGTTTTTGGAAATGAGACGCGACCCCACTGTGATATATCAAATAAAAAGAAAAATAAATGGCATGTTCTTTAAAACTACACACTGTGAAGTAGCCTACACTATCCCGCAACTTGAGCGGGGATGCCACGTCACCACACAACCATGTTCTAGGTCGGTACACAGTTAGTATGCGGCTACTAGGTACATGACGTGTACATAGAAGTACACGGTGTGTTCTCAAAAAATATCTATTTATTCTATTTTTTCCTAAAAAATAACCCTAAATCAAGATCTATAACTTAATAAGAGATCTTGGTTATTACAAACTCCCCCTGTTAAAGTAATTCATCCCCAAATTTACCTTCCATGGGTGGTGAAGAAGAACCTGCGAACAACTCCAGCCTGTGCAATCACATATCCTCTTCCCTCTCCCATGTGTCATCCTACACTCGACCATTCTATCCTAGAACTCTTACTAGAGGAACATACCAGCCATGGGGAACCTTCATGATGCGATCTATAATTTGAATAGGGTGCTCCTGAAAGGATACATCCACCTCCAACTCGACCTCCTAAGGTTCAAAAACATGAGACAGGTATGAAAATTAACTCCATAGCTGAGAAACATAAAATACATCGTTCGTATCATAACGCATTTGAGGTAATTACAACTGTTAGGAAATCAACCCGACTCTCTCTAAAATCTGAAACAACCCGGCGTATCTCGATGAAATATTCCCCTATCTCCTAATCCTTATCTGTCTTAACCTCAGTGTTACATGCTGGAAAACCAGATAACGTGCCATGAAGTACAAAGGTAGTCTCGGTTGATCATCATAATATTTTTGGTGAGATTGTGTACCATCCATCCTTTTCCAAATCAACTCCACCTATTCAGTTGTCTCTTAGACAAGATGATGTCCCAACATAGCAATCCCTCCTGCCTCCATCCAACATAGGGGTGATCAAAATGGTATACGTTACAAATAATCATAAGGATCCATTTGAATCTTTTCCGAAAAACTATTATTGTAGGAGAAATCCACCATGGGTATGTGTGTCTCCGAAGAGCCCCCTAAATCCAAGACGCATGCTCTAAGCATTTCCTCCAAGACCCAAATTGTGTTCTTTAACTGGCCATCAATCTAGGATAACAAGCTATACTTAGTAGTACATGTGTACCCAAATCCCTACTTAGTCCCTACCAGACACAAAAAGTAAACCGGCTATCCCCGTCTAAAATGATAGAGTACAGAACCCCGTAAAAATATACTATCTCTCAGATGTACAAATTTCCAAGCTCCTTAATACTGAATGTTTCCTTAATTGACATGAACTATGAAACCTTCACGAGTCTTTCAATAAAAACCCACGCCACATCATTACCTCACATTGATCTTGGTAAGCTTGTCATGGAATCCATCACGACATTTTTCCACTTAAACTCGAGAATGGGTAACTTCTATAAAATCCATTTTGGTTGCTGACGAACTACCATCACCTGTTGAAATGTGGAACATCTCATAAAAAAACCATCTACATACATCTTCTTACCTGGAAACTAATAATGATGATATATATCTCGATACATCTTGGTGACACTAGGATGAACTGCCCATACAGAGGCATGAAAATATCTCATCAACTCCTCACATATGTATGATGACACCCATACATTCCCATGAAAACGAAAATCCCAATCCTTGCCTATGGTCAAACCAGGAGTAGGGACCTCTCCTAGCACACACTATTGTAGGACTAAGCCTTCAGAATCTGATATCTACCTCATTCTCACTCAATTTAGTAGAGTAAAGGTAACAAAAATACAAGAAATAAACATCTACTCTTGTTTGTAGTGTACCTAAAAATACATCTCATAGAACAAATCTATAAGCTTCCACTCACTACTAGCCTCCTATACTACATATATCTGAGTCCTCCTGCACAATGAATCATCCACCGTGTTTCTTTTCCTAGAAGTGTTGGAAATATCAAAGTCAAAAGACTAAAGGTACTCAACCCACCTTCACTATCTCAAATTCAGATATCGTTGAGTGAATATATAATTGAGGCTTTTTTGGTCTGTGTATACCACGAAATTCTATCTCGGTAAGTAATGTGTTCAACAACATAAAGGATGAACAAATATTGCCAACTTGAGATCATGCATTGAGTAATTCCTCTCACGTGGTCTCAACTACCAAAACTCATATGAAATGACTCTTTCCCTCTATATAAGCACAACGTCCAGATCGACACCTGACGCATCGTAGTAAATGGTGTATCTCTTGCCCGACTACAAAAAAACCAGGATCAGTGCTGAAGTTAATCTATCTTTCATCTCTCTAAAGGATGAATCAAAGGAATCAATCCGTAAGTAATTTTCACCCTTCCTAGTCAAGCCCATTAATGGAACTAAAAAGCATGAAAATTCGTGAAGAATTCATATTTAGAAACCAGTCAACCCCAGAAAACTTTGTACTTCAAAGGAGTTCTCTGGATGATCCTAGGAAACTACCGCTCTGACCTTATCTAGGACTAATGATACTCTTGTCTTTGAGATGACATGACCCATGAAGTGAATCCGATCCATATAAATGTGGAATTTTTTGAAATTAGCATATAACTGATGATCTATAAGTGTACTCAATATGATCTCAAGATGGATAGCATAGTTGTGTTGAGCGTGAGAGTACACCAAGATATCATCCACGAAGACTACAACAAAATAATCCATGAATGGAACACTATGTTCATCAGTGCCATGAAAATTGTCATCACATTCTTTATAATGTACTATATAACCAAATACTTGTAGAGACTATACCTGTTTAGAAATGGTGTAAGAGATATATTTGATGGTCAAATGGAAAAATAATGATAACTGGATCTCAATTCATTCTTTGAGAACACCTAGGCTCCTCAAATATGATCAAATAGATCATCAATTAATGGAAAGGGATATCAGTTCTTCACCATCAACTGGTTTAGCTTCCAATAATCTCATCAAAGTATTCGGGTACCATCCACCTTCTTTGAAAAAAGGATTGGTGAACCCCAAGGAGAAGTACTAGGTTAGATAAAATCCTTTTTCTACAAATCCTCTAACTACTTCTTGAGCTCCTGTAACTCTGGTGTAGCCATCCTATAAAGAGGAATGAACACTAGTTCCACTCCTGGCATAATTCCAATAGAGAAATCCGCCTCTATCTGTAGAGTTAAACCTGAAAAGTAATATTAAAATACATATCTGAAACAATCCATCTTTGGAGGAATGTCCATCTATGTAGTCCCAGGGTTATCCATTTATGAACTAGCAATCTAGGCTGTAATTCCTCCTAACCCATGATTCTGGGGTCCATCTCTAATCAACTAGACATCCCATTCTTCTTTATGTATAAAGGATTTACCCTTTGGTGATGTGAAACTCACTCTACAATGATGTCATCCAACAATGGCCTGAAAGGAGACCAACCAATCCATTAGAAGAATAACATCAAAACCTGTCATCTCTAAGACATAGAGGTCCCATAATAAGTGACACCCACCAACCTCCAGAGGAAACTCCGTGAATTGACATAAACTAGATTTTAAAAACCCCAATGGAGTGTCTACTATCATAAAATCACCAGATGTAAAGATATAGAGACCAAGGCTTTCTAAAAAGATGACATATATAAAACTATGGGCAGCCCCTGAATCAAAAAAGGACCAAAGACAAAAATTAGGTAACTAGAATCGTACCTCTAACCATAGTGGGTTTGAGATCTCACTCTTACTAGATCTGTTCTATCACAAAAGTTTGACCTGTATCGCGACCCTGCAACCCAAACTAGCAATCTTGAGCTGATCCACGCTACTATCATAGAAAACATGTCGTTTGGATGGTCTTATAATCTCCAGTTTCCTGAATTATTAGGAACATGTGGACCCTCCTATACGTGGAGTAATAACAGATCCCCTCTCACTCACTGCTGGTGAGAACATCCTACAAAAAGACAGAAGATGACCCATCTTGCCATAAAATAAGCAGTCAACTAGTTCTCTTGGGAACCACAGTCTTGTGTCCCCACTCTTCCTGCACTATTAGAACCTCAACCTTCCACTTAAAGATACAACACTACTACTATATTCACTTTTTGAAGTCTCTATGCTATGCTTCCTTCTATCAGTCGAAGGAGTAGTAACCCTGGATACAGAACCACCCTGGCTCACTGCTCCAAACTTCCTCAGATTGCGCTTGGAAATCAGTGTCTTGTTTATGATAACAATCATCAAATTTAGCATGAAAATATTCACCTACAATTGTATTTCATACTTGAGACCATACTCAAATATCCTAGCCAGTGATAACTCGTCACCCCCAAAATAGGTGCAATGTGATGAAGCTCAGTAATTCGAGAAGAGTAATCCATCACTAAAAGTGTGCCCAGCTCCAAATGCATGAACTCTAGGGCTCGGTCGGACCTCAATGTCTCTAGGTAAAATTAATCATAGAAGGTCCTTTTAATCTCTTCCCATGTCATATCCCAATTACATCCCACCTGTGAGATATCATTCCACCATATCTTGGAAGAATCACATAGAATGTATGTCGTGAGCTTCACCCTAATCTTAGGAGGCATCTCGAGATTCTCAAAGATTGAAATCATAGCCTTAAACTATGACTTTTCATCCTGTAGTCCTCCATCCCATGAAAAAGTGAGAGGATGTTGCTGTTGGAACACCCATTTCAACTTCAATCGTTGAGGAAGGATGTGATTCTCCCTGAAAGGTTTGTATCATCCTCAAAAAGCATTCAAAAAACTATGCATCATCACCTGCGTTCGGTATAATAGTCGGTGCTAAGACATGCATGATGGGAGGATCTACTGGTAGTCCCTGATCTACCATTTCCAGTGTCCAGTCTTCACCCTTTATCTAGCATAAAACTAGAGGACATCTTGCTAGAATGACTATGTAAGGTCAAGCACACACGTCAGTAAATGATTAATAAAAACTGCAAATTATATGTTAAATAACAAATAAGGTGAAGGAAATTATTCATGTTTTTTTAAAATAGGGTTACATGGTGTGTAGAACCACTACACGTCGTGTTCCCTTAACCCTTAACATGGGCGTGTACCCCTACCAACTGGGTTGTGTAACACTCCATACACATGGTATGTTCCTGCTCATACATAGTGTGTACTTGATTATTACCTCATGCCTAGGTACTTCAACACAAATAGAACTACACTGTTCTACTGGTGTAACACTATATAGTGTGCACACTCGAGACACAGTGTGTACAACAAAAGGTCCATCCACTCGTGTCGTTAGTCACACGGCCAGATACACAGTGGACTACAGAACGACGTGTACTCCCAATACATGGAATGTTCTACCGAAATATTACCAACCCCATGTATCTACTCACACAGTCAGTCCCATGGTCAACAACTACAAGGTGTGTAAATACAGTACACAACATGTTATTTAGAATATTCATTTATTCAAAAATAGAAGAACAAATGGAGTGTGTTCATAACATCACAATCTGTTTTTCTAGGTTTTCCAAATAGTAAGCCTCTAAAACTTCTCCAGAACCCCAAAATCATCAAATTTGGCCGAGTCAAGCCAATTTATGATATGTGAGAGCCCATACTCCCAACAAATCAATGTTTGGAATCCTCATTCATATCTTAATATAATTTAATTGAAGTAAAAACATGATCTACCAAATTCCAATCTTAGAGGGCCCATAACCCCTCTGGGACCAAATCTTGGAATCTATCCAAATGAAACATTACATATACCAATACCCTATAAAAATAGAATGTATTTAAATCACGAAATATATCAAAAAACAATACATATATAACCCAACATCTATCACAACAACATGCAATCATTAATGCTCTCTAAATTTCATGGAAAGAATGCATGACATGTGATTTCTAACAAGTTTCAATATGATTCATGATATGGAAAACCCTCATCCCATTATCTTTCAAAAAAATAGAAATACAATGATATCAATACTAATATCACAAAAAGAGTGTCACCCAATAGTAAAATCAAATCAATTGTAATAGTTCAAAATCCAAATATTACAATTCAATTTGAGGTAATTTGAATTTTTCCTGTACACAAGGTAGCTAATCTAGAGCATATCTTATTACCAACTACCTATTCCTTCTTATCCTAGTATATTGTCTCTAAATAGTAAGGTAAGGCTGGAAACGTTTCTATGATACCACATTGCGACGTCCCAGATCTGAGTTCCACCCAATGGTTACCTAAACCCAATTGGTCACATGACCTCAAGCACATTTCCCCAAATGCTAGAGGCTTCTGACTAGTAGTGAAGGCTAAAGTGTGATTTTAGAGAAACAATTCTCTCATTGGAAGAGTATATACAATAGAAAACAAATAGTAAATAATAGCAAAAGAAGTAATTCGAAACATGAAAAAAAGTGATAGACTGGATAGAAAATCAATAGAATTCATATTATATATATAATGATGCATGTCAAATATATCTAGGAAAACGCCCAACCAGGTCACAATTTTTGAAATAAAATACAATCCAATACAAAAGCAAAAGATGCAAACTCTAATAAAATTGCAAGCCTCATCTTAGTCCCATGCTCTTCAGCTCCAACAACAATCAATTACCAGATGAAGAAGGGAACATGAACTTATATATACCTACAATCATATAATCTGTTTGGGTGAAAAAGAATCACCCAAAAAGGTTGTGAGACAAATCTCATTAGGAAACCACCAAAAAATATGTGCCTAACTATCAGTTAATATATATAACAAGTAATACACAAGAATGATGAAATAAACTAGGAAGTACTCAAAACTAAAAAATCCAACAATTTTCAATTACATTCATTTAACATTTATTATTCATTTCATGAATCATGTAGCCCTGGGATCTAGCATAATCTCTATATCCCCCATGTAATGTAACAAAATGGATGTCTCAAAGAACCGTCTTATGAATCAATTAAGACAAAATTCAAGATTGTAATTTGTCTTGGAAGAAGAATCTAAATCATTCAACTATTTACAAATGACCCTCCTAGAAATCTCTCATAGTCTAACCCCTTTGGTCCCACATAACATCGATTCATTAAATAATGACCCATAAGGAAAACACTCATGGTCTTATCCCTTCTGGTCAAACATCAACACGAAGGCTCTCACAGGCCTGTGTAAATAATCTAGATGTCCCCTTAGTCTTCCTAGTCTAAAGATCTCACGGTCCATTGGAAAATAAATAACATGAATATCAAATCAAAACAATTAATCTAGAAGTCCCCTCAGTCTTATTATTCCAAGGGTCTCACAATACATTGAGAAAATACTTTGCATATTATATCAAAGCAGCTCATGCAATCTATGACTACTACTTGGGTAACCATTGAAAATGCATATCGAAGAAATTTCATATAATCAATAAAACTCCATCCTAATCAAAGAAGTCATCAAAAACAAGGTATGCCTCATAGGCAATGTGGACCAAATGACCATAAACAATCAATCAAGGGGAAACACACCCATGGGGTGTCCCATAAACAAGGCATATAACCTTACACAAAAGAAAAAAAACCTTTATCAAATAATTTAACCATAGTAGGTAATAAATAGGGTTTAATTCCAAACCAAACAATACAAAAAACATGGGTATGTGGAAAATTTAGCATATAAAATTCCAAGACAAAAAAAAGGCACAAAACCACCTACCTCAATGTCGTATGATCAATATACTTGAACATCGACCTTTGAATCGACCTATATTGGTGTAGATCTAGAAAAAGGTGATAAATACCCAACCTTGAATAACACATAAGAGAGGATGAATTAGGAATAAAGTTTCTAGATGTTTTGAGAACTAACTGGTGGGATTCCAATGCACCCGACGATGTCCCAATCAGAGGTCAGATGGTGAATCGGGAGGGGTTCAAAGTTCATTGGCCATTCCATAGTGATTTTGTACGATAAACGAGAAGAATAAAGTGTTTCCCAAAAAGTGACATGAACCCAGTTTGAAATATCAAATAAAAAGAAAACTACAAAACATGTTCTTTAAAACTACATGCCGTGTAGTAGCCTTAACCAGCCCCCGACTTAGGCGAGCATTCCAGGTCACCACATGGCCATATACCCAGCTATTAGACGGCCAGTACACGACTACTGGGTACATGACGTGTACATGGAAGTACACATATTGTACTCATAAAATCCAAATTTCTTCATTTTCTTTCTAAAAAAACCCATAATCAGGATCCATACTTGAAAATAAGATCCCGGTTATTACACTACAATATATAGTGTTGGAATTTGTTTTTGCTAATTCCATGGATATCTTCTTGTATTTAATGATTAGAGACTTTTGAGATTACCCTAATCGGTAATTGGTAGTATTTTTAGATGATATTATTTTATATTCATTGAGTGAGGAAGAGTATTAATATCACTTTAGAATTATTCTAAATACCCTAATAAATGAGAAGATGAATGTAAAATTTAGTTAGTATGTATATATAAGGTTTTAATCTAAAGAGAGGGTATATAAGTGGATCCATTAAAAAAGGCTATTGAATGTTGACCTAGACTAACCATGATTACTAATATCGAAAGTTTTTCCTAGTTCGTAAGGATATTATAGACTATTTATTGAAAATTTCTCATGGATACACAATCCACTTACCAATTTAACTTGGAAGGGAGATAAGTTCATATGGATGGATTTTTGTGATGAAAAATTCGAGGAAGTAAAGAGATAGTTAGTTAGTGCATCTATGATTACATTACCCTACAATATAGAAGGGTTTGTAATATATAATGATGCATTATTGAAGGGTTTGGTATGATTTCTCATGAATGATGACATTTTGAAATCTTATTCCTCATGATAAATGGATATTCATGATCAAAATTACCCAAATCATGATTTGAAGTTATCTAGAGCATTTTTTAGAGTAATGATATGATGATATTATCAGTACAGAGAAGGGTCTTATACATATATAAATTATAAAAGTATAAAGTATATATTCTTACAGAAATAGTTGAATATGTGTTGGAGAAGATGGTTGGAACTGGTTAATGATTATGACTACTTAATACATTACCACACTATTAAAGAAGTCATGGAGGCTGATGCTTTGAGCCGAAAGAATAATGTTAGCTTATCTATGATGAGGATCACAAAAGATCCAATATTCATGGATTTTCAAAGGATGGATCTCAAAATATTTATGTAAGGGGATAAATTGTAACACCTTTATTTTTAAATGAAATCTTTTTTCAAAATAAATTTAATTTCTTTGATATCTTGTTCTACACACAACACCAAGTTTTAACGAACCACAATATACTACTAATATTATCATTTTAACGAGACTATTATAACCTAGTTGTTAAAAAATTAAGTATGAATCAGAATAACCACATTTCTAAAATTATGTATAATGGTTTTATATAAAAACACATATGGATAAAAAGGTACCTATTTTATTTAAATTATTTATATGCTTCGAAAATATATTTTCACAAAAAAATGATTTTAATTATTTTTCTGAAAAAATTATAAAAGTAATTTTTCCACTATTTAGAAAATATATTTTAAAAAAACATCAATTTTTAAATATACATTTCAAAATTATCAATTGGTGAATTTTTTAAAATTTTATGTAAAGATTAATTTTTTGATGAATAGTAAAAAATACTAATTTTTGTTAAAAATGAATTTTCATTTAGAGAATTTAAAAGATCTATTTTATATTAATATTATTTTAAATGTTAAATTAGTTAAATTATAAATTTATTAATACTATTTAGTTAATTAGAATTAATTTTATTTTGAATTTCTATATTAAAACAACAAACATAAACCTTTTCTTAGAAAAACTCCTTTTCATCACGTTTGGGGATTAATTTTAAATTAAATAATACCAATTATATGAATTTAATTTGGAAAATTGGATTAAATATTTTAAAGTATAAAAATTTATTTTTTATAATCAGATAAAATTATTTTTTTAATAATGAATATAAAAACTATAAAAATTAATTAACATAGTTATGGTTAAAATGGGATTACAGAGAGGTTGAACTAAAAATATAAGGGTTAAAAGGGCCTAATTTTTTTTTCCAATTATCATTATATATATATGTGTGTGTGTTTAACTTATATTATATAAGGTTTAATAATAATTCATTTTTTATCCTTTTGGAATGTGTAAAACATGGGTATACCTTTTTCCATCAAAAAATTTCAATTATGTCATTTCCCCCACATATAAAAGTGTATCGTGTATCCTATACTATTCATAAATGAAAATAATTTTGGTTCTTCAATAACTATGATAATACCTTAATTAATTTTATTACCATGTCCTAGATGCCTAATCTTTATTGTTAACCCCTCCTATGACAGCTTTTGGTGGATACCTAGTGAGGTTGTCCGAAGAACATATATCATTATAAACCGAGAGTTTCTATTTTATTTAATCTTAAAACTCCTTCAAATAATATCCAAATACCATGATATAATATAATAAATATCTTAAATATACTTATATTTAATTATTTTAATTGTATAATCAATATCAATATACTCCACCAGCAAATTGGATATGATAATTTCGGTCATGTGTACATAAGATGACTTCCTTACAAACCGATGTAATTAGTTTTACACCAATGCTTGTCATAGATGGAGATAAGGATGTATTAAATGTTTATTTATTATATTTAGGAAAATTTTATAATAAAAAAATTATAATTTCACATATTCATTCTTACCTTCTAATCTATTGGAGAACATAGCATCTATTGTGTGTATGTGTGGACAACCGCCTCCATAAAGAGACATGAATCATTTTTCATTTAATTTGGGAATACATGGTAATAATGATATATTTAATTAATTTATATTATATAAAAACTAAATATAAATTATTCCCAAAATATGATCTATTATTTACCTTTATATTTTCCCATCTGTTGAGAAAATGGAAACAATGTTCACGTTTATGTATGACCAACTGTCTCCATGATTGGTGTAATTCATTTTCTATATATAACTATTATGGATATATATTAATTCATATATAAGTAAAATATATAATTTTTATATCAATTTTAATATTATAGATATTAATGAAGCATGATGAAAGTAAAAGGTCTGAAAAAAAAGTTCATGAAAAAGGAAGCAATTATTACACGAAACATGATTTTAACAATGAATTGCTAATAAACAGGTAATGAATTGTCATAAGTAAATAATATATTGTATTATATATATATGTCTATGGTTATTTGATAAATTTATAGTAATATTTTTATTAGTATATAGGTGTTCTAAATGTGTATAAATAAATTCAAGACATGAGGTAAGGGATTTTCTTCTCACTTTTATTTCAGTGGGAGACAAGCCTTATACAAAACATATTTATTTTATGTGTTGTATATAAGACCCATGAATTTATTTAATTATTTATATCATGAATATTATAGGATAAAAATATCCATATAATGTTATTTCCTTCATGGGGAATATGATTCAAAAGTTACCAAAGTAGTAAAAGTTATATGTAACAATGTCATTATTTTATGGGATTGTTTATGATTATGTTTATGGTGATTAAATATTATTATATACCTCTCAAGAAACTCATTCATTTTTATATCCTCAAGTTATTTCTTGATAGTAAAGGTTTTACTTTCATTTTCCTCTACTTAATAACAAAAGAGATCAAGATAATATTTTTAATAAAATTCGACATTATTTCTCTCATCAGTCGAAAATCCTTTTTCTTCCATGTCCATGTTTTCTAAAAATGTTTTAAAGAATGTTTTTTAATAGTTTAAAATTAACTTTAATGGAATATTCTTCCATATTTGAATTTTTAATTTCTTTTAAATTAATATTCTCATATTTGTATGAAAAAGGTGCCTTTTTCTTTTTACCAAAAATGTGAAAGGAATATTTTCTTTAATATGAATGGAATGCATAGTATTTTCCACCGTCATGACCACTCAATAATTTAAATATTCTGTTATAAATTTAAAATTTTATTTTCACAGAATTTATAATTTTTTATTATTTAAAAAAAAATATTTTAAGTATCTTTTTTCAAATAGAAAAGGATATTTTCCTCATGAAATGTTCCAAGTGATATTTTAAAATCATCTTCAATCTACGATGAAATCCAATGAATTTTGATAATTTTTATTGGTTATAGGATTTAAAGATGTCACATTTATTCTATATTATGTATTATTTCTGATATTTATAATTATATATTTATAAAAGTCATTCATGTTCCGTGGGTTAGGCTATGAAGAATTGTTGAAATGGTTATGAAACCCGCTTCATTTCCATGTGTTATGATATAGTGAAATGTTTATGAAACAAATTTACTTTTCAGGGGTTATGATATGATAAATATATTATGACCATATTAAACAAACAATTATATATTATGTGATGTATGGGACCGATATCCCCCTCTAATTCATTGCGTAATAATTAATGGTCAATGAGACAGAATGGTATATAATAGGTTATACCATGCCAATAAAAGGGTACATGAGAAGATATCCCAAATAAATAACAAGAGGGAACAAGGGTGGTTATTCTGATCCTAAAAGAGGGTACATTGGTGGCAATCTTATTCCAGATGAAGGTACATGGTTTGTTATCCCAAGCCAATCATTTAATGAATATCTTTGTGTGTATCCTTAATATAAGAGTTTTTATAATTATGTGTATTCCACACGTCTATTTCGTATTCTAATGTTATACTATCATTGACTATGTTCATTGATTCCATTATAATTCATGTATTTTAAACTACAATGTTTTATTACATGACCGATGTTTATGATATATGATATGTAGGGTATGGTTCTCAAATTTCATTATAAAGTTTAGATACCATTATGTTCAGGGTATATTGATATCTCCCTTCTTTAGCCTTCTGATATTCTGATCTTACCATTTCCTATGTTTCATTTCCCTTGGTTATGAAGAAAGGTATTATATATGATTTTTCTAAGAGGTGTTATAGTCATAAATAACTTTTTGGAATGTGATTTAGTTTACTTATGAACCAGTGGTTTATGTATCCATGTTTCCAAAGGACATAGAACTATAAAACTATAGCATGGATCATTATGTCCAGTAAAGAAATATTCATATTTTATGTTGTAATATCTCTGTATGAAAAGTTTGATTGACTATAGTTGGTATCATAGTTAGGATTAGTTAACCATTGGAAAAAATATTAGAATACCCATGTGAGATCCATAGGGATATTTCTAAGGATAATTAAATGTATAATAAAATGTCCTAGAATCTTGGTGAAGGATAGAGCGAGTGGTTTCTAAGATATTACATCCCTTCCTAGATACTACAAGTGGATTTGGTTCTAGAACATATCTACATAGTGGAAAAAACTCCAAAAAGGGTACCTTGGGATTTGGATTGATCTTAAACTAGTGAATTCAAATGAGACTTACTGCCCACCCAGTTTGACACACCCAGGGGATATGTTTTTTAAATTCATCAATTATTTATGAACTATGACGAAGGATTTTAATAATTACCATTCATGGACATGGTTAATCCTAATGTTTTATATATTGAAAAGGTGTCATCATTTATACATCCTATAAGTAATTTATCTTGATTATGTGGTTCCCAATATGATTATTTTTTCTTACATAATGATTTATGGTTTTAGTAAATGTTTGGAACCTAATGTTACTTTGTTAATGATAAATGTGATGGGCAATGAAATGATTGTTCTCTTTAGAAACCAAACATCATGGGAGTAGGAATGAAAAATCCAAATGCTATTCTCACACACCTTTATCAAGATATGAATCATGATTAAATTATTAAAGATAAAAGTATGGAACTACATTATATTTATTGTTTATTGAGGAAACATCTATCTTTTTTTTGGTTATGCTGATACAATAGATTTTGAGAAATGGATTCGTACCATTGAAAATATATTTTCAATTCAATTTTTTTTGGAGAATGAAAAATTCATTTTTGTAGCATATTATTTTTAAGCAAAATTATATCAATGAAGGAATATTATCAAGAATATTAGGAAATAAGATTAAATTTAGTCCATGTTGTGGGATTATTGTAAGGGAATATATTTTAATAAGAACATTACTTTTAATAATTTTATGGAAATATAGAAGTAAATCATTGAACTAATGTACTAGGATGATGAATACATTGGTTCCCATGAGGCTTATATTACAATAATTTAAACGTACAATCCTAGTATTATTATCCAACCAAAAATTATGGTTGATCAATACATTAGTGGATTATAAACAATTTTTATAAGGGTTTTATAAATACAGGACTTTAGTAGTTAAAAATAAATCATTCTATGTACCATCAAGGTGGATATTGATATTGAGGCTACCCATCAATCTCAGGGTTTTGATAAAAAAATAAATATGGAATTAAAAATAAACTCTTAGAAAAATGGGAGAAGAATATGATCTTTCCTTCATGCTCTAAGTGTGGAAGGAAACATAGGGAAAATTATATTTATAGGAAAAATAATTTTTTTAATTGTGGAAAGTAAATTCATTGAATAGAGGTATCCCAATGTTTTGGGAATAAGTTATCTAATTACGTGAATTGAGAGAAAGATCCATAGATTCACCACCCACACTCTAATATTTTAAATACAAGGAGTATGGTCATTATTCTACCCAGTGATAAAATAAAAAGGTTAATGATGATGCTCAATGACAACAACCTCTTAAGTTGTGAGACAAAGGGAAATATCATGTGGCCAATATTTCTGGTGCGGATTATAATAATGACATGGTGAAAGGTATAGTAACCATCCACTATAGAGCTTATAATTTCACTCTTGATTTTAGATATACCTACTATTTTATATATAATGAATTGTATAAGGGTATTAAATTACCACCTAAATTGTTAGATGTGGAATTTGTAGTGAAACCCACTAATGGCATGATGATCACATCTCAAGTATATGATTCTTCCATATTTAAAGTTTTCGGGAGTGTGATTCGTGAAACTCTTATTATCCTCCCTTTGGTTTATTTTGATGGTTTCTTAGGCAAGACATAAATGTATCTGTATAAATCCCACAACAATTTCATGAGAATGCAACTCATGTTTGATATTATGAACCAACCTATGATAATCTATTAATGTGATGATAAATATGAACTTCCAATGGAAATTTCACCCACCGTGTCCTGATTCCTATATATATGGGTTGTTTATCATAGATAGTTGGTGAGATACTAAAAATTTATGATATTTCTATTTTGAAGGTTATTTTTGATATATTTATAGAATAATTTCATTGAATTCCAACAAATTTTGATGTTTAGTTCTCAACAGAACTCATACATGGTGCTATGAATATTTCAAAGACTCCCTAGAGAATAGAACCAATTGATTCGCATGAATCGAAGGAGAAAATACTAGAGAATATTGGAAAGGGATTTATTTATCCATGTGTTCCACCTTTTGGGGCACTTATTAATTTTTTAAAGACGAATGATAAATTTATGCGATTATGCATTAATTAAAATGAGATAAATAAGATTACAATCAAGAAAAAGTGTCCCTTACCCTATATTAATGTATTGTTTAATCATTATGATATAGATAAATACTTTTATAAGATTTATCTTCATTATAGATATCATTAATTCAGGGATAAAAAAGAGGATATAACCACGAAAATATTTCATACAAGGTATGAACAGTATGAATATATCAGGATGGAATTTGGTCTTACTAATTCCCCCACTATCTTCATGGATTTAATGAATATAGTATTTAGAGATTACATTGATAATTTTATAGTATACATTATAGATGATATTATTTTATATTCCAATATAAAGGAAGTAAATGACTATCACATTATTATTGTACTAAAGACCCTAAGAGGGAGAAGATATATGAAAAATTTACCAATTTCGAATATTGAATATGGAATGTTATATATTTGGGTCAAATAATATCATGTGAGGGTATATCAGTGGATCCATAAAAGATGGATGCTATTGAGTGTTGGATCAGACCAACCACTATGACTAATAAACTATGTTTTCTTGGGTTTTCTAGAAATTATCGACAGTTTCGGTATTATTTCTCATGATTGTACGATACACTAACCACATAAACTTGGAATGGAGCAAGGTTCCTCTAGATGAATTAATGCGATGAAAAATTTAAAGGAACTGAATAGAAGGATATTCAGATAACATGTGAATACATTTCCCTACATTGGATAAGGTTTTTTAATCTATAGTGATGGTTCAAATAAGGTATCAAGTTAAATTCATATACAAAACAATATGTTTATATCTTATGAATCCAAAAAATGGAAGGTTCATGTGAAAAATTACCCACACTCATGATATTGAGTTAGCTATGGTATTTTGTGCATTAAAATATGGAGGAATTAAATTTGTGTATAAATTTTTGATATATAAAAATATAATAAAAATTTAAATTATAAATTCACATAGAAGGAGATGAATATGTACCATAAAATATGGTTGGATATGATTAGTGCTTATGACTTCTTAATAAATTACCACCCTAGGAAATTGAACAAGGTTGTTGGTGCATTAAGTTAAAAGGATTATATTTTATTATCTCTGATGAGGATGAAAATTATTGAATATTTATTTATTTGAAAATTATGGATATGAAGATATTGAAGTAAGGGGAGAAATATTGTATTTCTCAAATGAGTGTTCAATCATTTATCCATGTAAAGATTAAAGAGTTGTAGACAGAAGATGTAGAGATGGAGAAGAAGGTGAGACATTTTCCTGATATTAACCTTGTTCGTGATGGAATAATAATTTTTAGGAACCATGTATGTATTACATTCATACCATATTTTAATAAAACACTATTAGATGAAGTTCATAGTAATCCATTCTATATTAATCTATTAAGTACAAATATTCATAGAGACCTAAAAGAGAATTTATGGTAGGATGGAATGAGGAGAGTTATTATAGAGATTGTAACTCACTGAATGGAATTCCAACAAGTCAAGTACAAGAGAAAAAAGGATAAGGGTATGTTACAACCATTAAACATACTAGAATGAAAATGGGAAAACATAACCATTGATTTTTTCCTCAGAATCCAGAAGACATCTGAATGGAATCATTATATTTGGGTTTTAGTAAATCTCATTAAAAATTCAGAACAATTCATCTCTATGAGAGAATATACCATCTGGATCCACTTTGTATGATATACATCAAGAAAGTGGTAAGTTTTCATGGAGTACAACATTCTATTGTATTTGATTGGGATCTAAGGATTACCTTGAAGTTTAGGGTATATCTTCAGTAGGCCTTGGATATAAATATATACTTCATAACTATATCTCAACATAAAATATATGGTCAATATGAGGGAATTATTCAAACCCTATATGGTATTATAAGATCTTGTTCATGGATTTCCTAGGTGGTTGGGATCAATAAACTTCCTATAATTGAGTTTTCATATAAAAATATCTTTCATTTAAGCATTAAGATTGATCCTTATAAATTCATCTATATAAATAAGTGTATAACTACAATATAATTGGATGAAGTTGTAGAAAATAATATATTGGGGATTGGTCTAGCTGAGAAAACAGTATAAAAATCCATAGTCATTCAATAGAACATAACTACAGCTCAAAGTCAGTGGACACGTTATGTTAAAATTCATCACTATGATCTGGATTTTAATGTTGATGAGATGGTTTTACAAATAATTTATCCATATAATAATTTTGTGATATTTAGAAAGAAACAAAATCTAACCCTTATCTATATTATCCCCTTCAAGATTCTTGGATTAGTAGGGAATGTTTTTTGTCCCTCAGCGCTTTCATCGAACCTCTCTCAAGTATATGATGTGTTCCATGTATCTATCATGAGGATGTACCTACATGATCCTTCATCTTTAATAAATGTAGAGTTTATACTATGTTATCATGTTCATACATTTTAGGACAAATTAGTGGAGATTCTGGATCGTAGAGAAAAAGTTCTACGAAACAAGACCACTCATATGGTCAACATTCTATGGTAAACCACCAACTTGAAGAAGTTACGTGGGATCATAAGGATATTATGAGGTATTAGTATCCTCATTTGTTTTAAGTGAAAATTTTCTGGGGATAAATTAATTTTAAGCGGTTAGAATGTAACACCCTGATTTTTTGTGAAATTGTTTTAAAAAAAAATTAATTTCACTGATAGAATCTATTAAACACAACACCGAATTTTAATGAGTCATGATATACAATTAATATTTCTATTTAAACATGAAAAATATAACACATCTATTAAACATGGAGGTATGAAAAGAATTAACCAAAATTTTAAATCTATGTATAATGATTTCTTATAAAGAAAACATTTTTATAATAAAGTACGTAATTTTTTAAGTAAAGTCATTATATGATTCTATAATACATTTTTCTTAGAAATTATTTATTATTGATATTTGTGAAAAAATAATTAAATTAATTTGACCAAATTTTATAAAATTTATTTTAAAAAATAAAATTTATTTTTTAAATATTAATTTTAAAATTATATTTGAGTTATTTTTTGAAAGTCGTTTGAATAGATTACATATTGAATGAATAGTAAAAAATACTGATTTTTATTAAAAACTAAATTTTTGTTTCAAACAATTGAATGATAAATTTTAATTTAATTCGGTCTTTAATGAAAAATAAGTACAAATATATATTTATCAATCCAATTTATTTCATTGGATTCAATTTCATATTGAATTTTTTTATTAAAACTTTCTACAATAATTGGAACCTTTTCTTTGAAAAACAACTTCTTCATCACATTTTCAGGATTAATTTTAACGTAAATTCTGAAACTTATATGAGTTGAATTTAGGAAAATTTATTCCCTATTGAGATTCAAGATAAATAATATTATAAAAAAAATTCAATAATTTTTTTCCATAATGAATAGTAAAAATAAAAAAAAATAATTACCGTGGTTAGGCTTAAAAAGGGTTTTCTGTGAGGTTAAAATAAAATGATAAGTGTTAAAATGGATTAAAAACATTTAATATTAATATGTTAATGAAATATTTTGACCTTATATAATATAATCTTCTATAATGATCCATTTTAGATCATTTTTTGTTGTGTAAAACGTGGGTATAAATTTTTCATTTCAAAAATTCTAAGTTTGTCCTCTTCCCCACTTATAAAAGGGAACCCATATCCTCTCAAATTCACCCTTATAGACCGTGTTATATCTAAAACTAACTACCCAAATACCTTCATTAATCATCATACCACATTCTAGAGTCATTATATTGATTTTTAATCCCTAATAATAAGGCTTTCAGAGCAAACCTATAGAGGTTGTATAAAGAAGAGTTATTAGTCTTAACCGAGCAATTATATTTTATTTATTCTTACAAATCCATAATGTATTATAAAAATAAGATAATATAATTTAATAAACATATTTCACATAATTATATTTTATTATGTTAATCTAAGAACATATATCCATCTCCTCCTCCATCAAATGGGAAAAAACCCGTCGATTGTGTGTACGATGTACTACCATCTTGTGAACCGATGTAATTCATTTCCCATCATCTCCTCTAAAATTAGTACATAAAAATGGATTTATTTTAAATAGATTAGATATATGAAATATTTATAAGTAAATAATTATAATTTGACATCTACATTCCTACCATCCAATCTGTTGGAAAATGGTAACATCACTGGTATATATGTGTGGACTACTGTCTCCATGAAGTGATATGATTCATTTTTAGTTTATTTTTAAATGGATGATAAATAAGATAGATTTAATGAATTTATATGATATAATTCAATAAAAATTATTTGTGAAGGGTGATATATTATTTAGGTTTTTTGTTCCATTTGTTGAGAAAATGGAAATAGCATTCATAACTACATACGACCTACCTACTCCATGAACAAAGTAATTAATTTTCATTCAAAAAATTTTATGTATTAATATTAATAAATATATAATAAATATATATTAATTTTATATCATTTTTATAATTTTAGATATAATGTTTCTATGATCAAATAAAAAGTACAAAAAATACCAAATGAAAACAAACATGAAGAATGACGAAATTATTACCCAAAATGTAATTTTGACATGTAATTTACAATAAAAGTGTAATAAAAGGTCCCATTTCAGTCATATATGGTATGATATATTTTATTATTTTTATGTAATGTATTTATAATAATCCTACATTTATTATTCATTTTTATCAAATGTGTAATAAGAAATTCAAGACATAATGTAATGTATTTTCGTCTCTATTTTATTTTTATGGGATACATGCCTTATAAACCACTTGTTTCTTTTTTTTTGATGTACATATAATTCCAATGAATGTTTGTTGTGATAATTACCATGAAATCTAGGATATATACATTTCCATATAATGTTATTTATTTCTTAGAATATATGATTCAAGAGATACCAAAGTGGTAAAACTTTTATTGTATAATCTCATTGTTTGTTTGTATTATTTATAATTCAGGTTATGGTCATGAAATATCATGATATATCCCTCAATAAAGTCATATATTTTATTCTATTATTTTTATTTCTTGGTAGTATTTGTTTCCATTTCATTTTAGTTCATCAAAAAGCAAAAGATATCTAAAGAATATTTTTTTAGAAAAATATACTTTTCTCTCTTCTATTAGAAACCATTTTTATTCCATATATATGTTTTCTAAAAATGTTTTACAGAATGTTTTTTACTATTATACAATTATTTTTTAATGTTATTTTAACATTTTTTTAATTTATAAAAAATGGTTTAAAATAAATCTTCCTTCCATTGTTTGAACGAAGTACTTTTGACTTATTCTTGAAAATGTAAAATGAATATTTTATTTAATGTGTATGACATGAAAAATATTTTACTCCATCACAATGACTTAATGATTTAATGTTTCCTATACATTTATACCAATTTATTTTAAATGAATTTTTTTTTCATTATCATTTTAGAAATTTTTACATTTTATGTATGTGTTTTGAAATAGAAAAGGTTATTTTCCTCAAATTTTTGAAGTGGTCATTTAAAATTATTTTCCATATAATATGTAATCTTATGGAAATTTTTAATTTTTATTAGGGATGTGATTTAATGATACCATCCTTATTTTTTCTCTATATCGTTTATGATTTTGATAAAGATATGTTTATGAAAACTGTTCTTTTTCCACATGTTATGCTGTGAGGAAATTTTTATGAAACATGTTTTATTTTTAGTGGTTATGATATGATGGATGTTTTATGATATTATGGAAAAAAAATTATGTATTAAATTTTGGGTGGGACTTATATATCCTTCTAATGCATTGGGTAGAAATTAATGATCTATGAGATCAAGGGGTAAATGGGAGGTTATCCAAAGACACAAAATAAGGGGACAAAAGAGGTTATCCAAATACATAAATAAGAGGGTAAACATGTGTTTTTCCCAATCCCAAAACAAGAGGGTGAATAAGATGTTATCCAAATCCCAAAATAGGATACAATGGAGGTTATCCCAATCCTGAAGAAGGTAAACGATTGGTTATCCCAATCCTAACATGCTAGGAATGTATTGGTGTGTAGCATTGACATAAGATTATCATTACTTATGTGTATTCCAAAATTATATGTCTTAATCAAATTTTTTGATCTCATGGTTCATGTTATTTGATTAAATTATGCTTTATTCCTTAATAACATCCAATACTAATGCCACGACTCATGTTTATGTATATGATATGAAGGATATGGTATTCAAATGTTTTTATCATGTTCTCATAACCTTATTATCATGTTATGTTGATATCTCACTTGATTACCCTTACTGGCCTTATGATATCTCCCATTATTATGTTTCCTTTCCCCAGGATTTGAAGAAACGTATTATTTATGATATGTATATGAAGGTTGATAGTTATAAGGAACTTAGTCGGAGATGGTTCAGTCCACTGATAAACCCTTTTTTATGTATATAAGTGTCTAATTGCACTAGAACTATATGATTTTTCAGTGTATAATTTTGTAATATAATTAATATTAATCCATTAATATGTAATATATATGTATAAAATATTTGGGTTGCTAGAGAAATATTATATTTGTCAAATGAGTATTAAAACATATGTAAAAGTGAATGTTAATGATTTATAGAAGGAACATATAGAGCTATAGAATAATGTGAGAAATGTTCTTGAGTTTATCCTTGATTTTGATGGAATGATAATTTTTAGGAACCATGTATTTTTTTCATTCATACAAAAATTTAAGAAGAAACTCTCAAAGGAATCTCATAGTTCTTCATTGTGTATTCCTCCTTGAAGTAAAAAGATGTAAAAATATATTAATGAGTATTTATAGTGTGATAGAATAGAGAGAGATATTGCAGAGTTTCTATCTTGATACATGTTATGTCAGTAGATTAAGGCTAAGAGAGAAAATTCTATGGGGATTTTATAACCATTACCCATACCATAATTAAAATGTGAAACTGTCAAAAATTATTTTTTTAAGACTCCCTAAAAAATATAAATGGAATAATGAAATATAGATTTTATTTGAAGACATTATAATTTTAGAACAATTCATTGATATCATAGAATATTTTTATCTATATCAACTTTCTAGGATATACATTACAGATAAGGAACGATTACATGGACTACCATATTCTATTCTATCTAATTGAGATTTGAAGTTTACATCGATGTTCAGGTGAGTTATTCAAAAAGGTATCAATACAAAATTTATTTTTATAATTTTATATCATCATTAGACTGAAGGTAATTTTAATATAACCATTCAAGCCCTATTGGATATGCGTATATCATGTTCTAGGGATTTCAATGGTCGTTGGTATCAATACCTTCCTCTAGTATAGTTTTTTCAAAATAATAACATTTACTCAATAATTTATATGGATTTTTATGAATACCTATAAGGGAAAAAGTGTAGAACTCCAACATGTTTGGATGATGTTTGAGAACAAACCATATTTGGACCTAAGATTGATGAAGAAATAGTAGACAAATTTAGAATCATTTAGCATCACATAATTTTAGGATAGAGTCGACAAAAAAATTATACTGACAATACAAAACATTATCTATAGTTTGAAGTCATTGAGAAAGTTTTTATATGAACTTCTTTATATAATATGGTTATGTGATTAATAAATAATGAAAATCTGATACCTGGGAATATTATATCTTTTTAGATTCTTTATCATGTTGGGATGGTTTATTAAATCTTTGTGCTTCCACCGATCCACAATCAAGTACACAATGTGTTCCTTGTGTCTCTCTTGAAAAAGTACATAACTAATCCTTCACATATACACAACTCATAGGTCATACAACTGGATCATGATATTTACTATGATGAAAATACAATCTAGATTTTGGATTTTAGAGATAATGATCTAAGAAACAAGACCAATCACCTATTCAATGTTTTTTGATGAAACCACTAATTTGAAGAAGCTATGTAGAAAAATTAGGATATAATGAAGAATAAGTATCCTAATTTGTTTGTATCAAAGTTATGAATTTTTAGGGTTAAATTCAATTTATATTGGGTGTAATTTAACACCCTGAATGTTTGGGAAATATATTTTTTCAAATGGATTTAATATCATCAATAGCATACATTACACACAACAACGAGTTTAAATGAACCTAATATAAATATTATTGTTTAAAAATAACCATTAATACATAGATGTTAAATTTTTTGTATGAATGGGAATGATCACATTTTAAATATATTTTTAAAGGATTTAGATAAAGTAGATATATTTTTTTTTATTAATGTCATTATATGCAACAAAAATACATTTTTTCTACAAAAAATGACATCCATTATTTTTTGTGAAAAAATAATAAAATATATCGTTTACCCTTTAAAATAAATTATTTATAAAAATAAAGATCAGTTTTTGAATACAAATTTCAAAATTATCTTATGGTAATTTTTTGAGAATTTTCTGAAAAATTTATTTTATGGTGAATTGTTGAAAATAATTTTTTTTATTAAAAACTAAATTTTTCAAATGATTTTGAATGTTACATCATGTAATAATTCATTTTAAAAGTAAAATTAGTTTAATTATATTATTACTAATTCAGTTTAAATTAGTTGAATATTTTTTAGGTTGAATTTTGATATAAAATGTATTTATACTTATCAAAAATGTCTCTTTAGAAACCCTCTTTATCTTCATGTCTGTTGGTTTAATATTAAATTAAATTCTACAACATCTATGATTTTAATTTTAAAAAATGGGTTCCATGATTTAAATAATAATATTTAATATCATATAATAATTTAACCAAATTTTTTGGTAAAAATGAATTGTAAAATCATTAAAAATTAATTACCGTAGTCATGGTTAAAATGAGTTTACCCGGGGATAAACTTAAATGATTGGGGTTAAAATGAACTAAAAACGTGCAAATTCCATTTTATGCAAATATTTTGACCTTATATAATATAATTATCTATAAATATCCATTATAGTTTTTTAATGTGTAAAACATGGGTATATATATTTTTGTTTCAGAACATTCATGCATGTCCTCTACTCTAATTTTAAAAGGGAATCCCCTATTTCCATTACTACACACTTAAAAATCCCTTTGGTTCGGTTTATACATTAACAAATAAATTACATAATTCTTTCCCTATTTACCTCGAGAATTATTTGTATTATTAAACTCTATATTGAATTATATTTTTTTTCACCTAAGGAGGTTGTCCGAAGAAGATGTAACATTCTTAAGCTAGAAATTTTAGTTATTATTGATAATCCTGAAAATAATCATCAAATATGATGATATAATAACATAATTATCTACCATTTTCTTATATTTTATTATGTTTAATTATATACATATATCTATCTACTCATCCATCAAATTGGATACAGAACCATTGATCTTATGTATGATGGAACTCCATCTCGTGAACTGATATAATTCATTTTCCATCACCACATCTCACATGGGGATATAATTATGGTTTTAGAGTATATATATTATATTTATGACATAATTATAACTACTTATTTATTATATCATGAACTACCTTCTTACATTAATATAGTTTGGAAGACAATAACATCACTCTTTCTTATGAGTGGACTATCGCATCCACAATATGATGTGGTATGTTTTTCTTTTTATTTTGTATGGATGGTAATAAGGATTTATTTATGGAATATATATTGTAGATATGATATAAAAAAAATTCTTTAAATGTGAATTAATATTTATCTTTATTTTATTCTATATATTAAAAAATGAAACCAAAGTTCATGCTTATGTACAGCACACCATCTCTACGAACCATGTAATCCATTATCATTTAATTTTATTAAAACATAATTTATTGTCACCACCATTTTTTTGAATTTTCAGATTCAAAAAACCGTTTTTCAATAGAGTATGATGATGAACATGAAGTTTTAATTGATGGGGACCAGATGAAACTCCCCGAACATGTTAAACATTTATTTGATGTCGTGCATGAGGACATGAAAGTGGCTTATCCTGATATAATATAGATACAAGATTCTTAAATTAAAGATAGAGATTATGATATTGATTTATAAGGATTTAATATTTTTCAAAATAAAATTTTATTCTGAATTTATATTTTGATATTATATTAATGATGCATATCGTTAGAAAGAAATAGAGAGTGAATAAGAGGTTGCGCAATAGGAAATAAAAAGGAACAGGGACATGTTATTTATCCTAGAAACACCTTGAAAATTATACCTCATTTCCACGGGGGTGTATATGATGTAATTTAGCTATGGTATCCTTAACAGTCAGTATTTCCCATTTGGATGCATTCAAAACCCCTGTCTTACTAGGGATATAAAACCATGAATTATCTTTCAATACTATTGTTTTATTTCTAATAAATTATCCTTCAATTTCTTTCATATGAATTAGATTTCCTAATATATTAGGATATAGAATAACCCCCTTATTCATATTTTTATTTAATCAGAAGGTCCTTGTGCTTTGATGATTGATTTTATTTTTTATGTCCACAATGGTGATGGAACCAAGAATCCCCTAAAGTGGAAAAAACATGGAGAACATGAGATTAATTTTAAAGGGAGTTCACTTCTACATTCATTATATTTTAATTACATTTTTTTAAAATATCCTTTTATAATTAATTTATAATTATCATACCCACACTTAAACTATTATTCTTTAGATGACTAATATATGAGATATGAGTTCATTATTAATCCCATCACTTCATGTTTTATATTTAAATTATAATGAGAGTGATTTATTAAGGTGGTTAATTTAATTTTTATAGGGAATAATAAATGTTAATTTCTTGAATCATTCCTTAGATTAATTGGTTCATTCATGAAGATGAAAATTCCTTAACATTATCATACTTTGAATATTATAATTTCATATAGATTTAATTGTTGTTTTTATATCATTAAATTAAATATTTTTCCAATTATTTTTATTTAATTAGTGGTTTTAGGCCATAATTTATTCAATTCCATCTTGAGAAAATTTCTTGAGAGATCATGGAACATGTCACCTACTATAACATGCATTGGAACTTGTCAATGATTGCATTATACAAAGTCACATTTAATATGATTGAGGAATTATTATTTATAATCCCTTGTCCTTGAGAATTTTTTTACATTAATAGTTATTTAGACCATATAATCCATGAATGAGCTTATTAGAAATGATCCACACTAAATACAAAAAAGTTCCATTCATACCCTGATCCTGGTTTTATGCATCATATTTGAATGTTGATGTATGGGGGTGTGGACGTCTTGGGGGAAATGAATGAATAAAATTTTAAGGATTAAGTGTGTGGGTGTTATGTTGGGTTCTGGGAAAGTTTCATTCCACTTCACTCTATTTCATTTCTACCCATCTTAAAAAAGAAAAGAGAGAACAAAAATAATGTGTTGTGGATTGGGAGAATGAAAAATAACCATTACCCAACTGACGATGTTATCTTATGTGATTAGGTGGTGTATATGAGATTCATTTCATGAATCAATTTTGAGAATGTTAAAATAATATGAAAAAATAGTTAGTAAATAAATAAATAAATTAGATAAATTAATAGAGGGTGTATATAATTAATTGAACTTTCATTATTCAGGACTATTTCTTTGAGTTTGGGAAGTGGGAGTAGTAATTTATAATGGGAAATTTCCAATACACTATACATATTATGTAATTCATTATGATTTAGATTTATAATCCTATTTGATCCTTACTATATTAAACATTATTACCCACAAAACCAAATCCTTATATTCATTATAAAAATAGTTGAAAATCCCTCATGATTTCATGTGATTTTTACATTAAAAAGACTATAATTTAGGTCAGTTGAAATCTTATGGAATGTTTCATGTATTCATGGTATGTTAATAACTTTAATTTTAATGTCACAGAGAGTGATGAGTGATAAAATTATAAATTTAGGTATGTCAAACAATGGCCTGTTTAATAATAATAAACTAAGAAGCTTGAATCAAAGGAAGGATAAGACCCATCATGTTCCATTGGGAGAATGTAAAATACTTGGAATAATTTTTTCCTTGAAAAGTGTAATGTTTGAAATTTTATATAGAAAATAAAAATTCATTTTATCATTTATAATTCAATTATTATTTTATAGTGAAATTTAGATATTGGTAGCATGGGTTCTTTATTAGAATATTTATTGAGATTTAATTCTTGAGGACAATCATAGTTCAATTGTGGGTGTATTTGATTCCTTCAGTTTCCATGAAAATATTTTCTTATTTGGTTAAATAATTTATTTTTTAATCATTTTCCCATGTAATTAAATATTTTATTAAAATTTAGAAGAATTATTTCTAAATAATTAATTTGGAGAAAAATAAATGTAATGATAAACATTATTCTTATGGAATTTAGGTTAAATTTTTTCTTAAGTTATTAATACATTTTATTTAATAAAATGACCCACCCCTTTTTATCCCTTGAACTAAGGGGTAAAGTACACATATACAACCTAAAAAGGACAACAAGAATGTAACACCCAATATAAGATCCATCATGGGTGGGAGGTGGTGGAATTGGTAACACGTTTCATGCACAGGTAGGTACATGGTCATAAGAGCAATCCAGTGAACAAAGAAACATTGTGAAATAATGGGAGGAGCATATCAACAATGTAGGATATAACCAGTGGTGGTATGGTTGCTCTGGTATAATTTTGAATTGATTGAGATGGATGGGGTATGGGTTGTGTTATATTGGAGTGATTACTTGCTAAAATGTTAATGTTGAGATGATAAGGTGTAGGTATTGTTACTCACATAAAAATGTGAAACTTTATTGACCACTACATGTGGCCCTATCCCTTGAAATTCCATGATTATATAGTTGACATCTTCCTCTCTCAAGATTACTAAACTTCCTCTACATCTCACTATATAACACAATGACTACCAATGTGAGAGCTAAATATCGAGACAAAAAATGCACCTCTTGAAGCTAGGAACTCCCAAAAAAGACATATGGAGATAATTTGACCAACTGTGAGGCAATAACATAGAGTATTATTCCATGAATGAAGAAGGTATATAGAATTGAATCCCTTGTATGAAGAAATAAATGTTCATTCTATGATTTTGGTTTATAATGTGTTTCTTTGAGCATACAGATGCACCAAATAGGATCCCAATATTTTGACTCATTGAATGGACATACATGACATGATCCATGAATGAATAGAGGATTAAAAAGATGAAACCACCTATTTCAAATCGTGAATAATGATTCACAAGATGAATACACTATCAAAATCAAATTAAAACATGATCTATATAATATTTGAAGAATACCCGACCACGAGGATTTGGGCCAACTTGAAAAAATTGAAGAGATTTTTGAACACAGGTCTTCCGGGTTTGAAAATGATGACTTGGATGATATTAGAGGTTTTATATTCCTATTTAGGGAGGGGCTAGTTGGTTTTTAGAGAGGATCTCAACCTATGTGGAAGTGGCTATTGTTTCTTTAGTTTGTTTATACTTTAGAATTAGGTTTTATTTTTTCTACGTAACTCATCTATTTATTTGTAATTAAATTGTTTCTTATATTCCTTTTATCACACAGTCTCTCTCTCCTATCCTCCACCATGAACTCCTATACTCATTATTATTAGTAGTTGACCCAATAAATATCATGGGGGAGTAATCTAGTGTTGAACCCATGTATATGGTTTTTATTTTCTTTAGGTTAATCTAAGGAATATTTTTGGTGCGTTTAATCCTCCCCAAGGTTATATAAATATTTAGTTTCTGTTATATATACACTCATCCTCATTTAATGTGGTGTATATATTGTGTTAATGGAGATTGTTGAGTGCATAGTTTATTCAAAATTAGGGTAGAAGAAGTTGTTAACACATATGATGGAGTGAATTAATTATATTGTTACAATATAATATGAGGAAGGTTCTTCATTGTTGAATGTATTGTGAAATTTCACTTTATACTCTAACTACATTCATTTTTATTTCATCTACATCTACATGTTCAGTTTTATGTTTTTATTCACATTAACTTTGAAATTTATCTTTATTTTCATAAAATTAAAAAAACATATATTGAGGGTGAATTTTTAATTGTGATTAATTGGAAGTAAAGCTACTTAAGTGAGATGAACATGGTCATACACTATGATAATCTATCAAAATAAACTTTCCCTCCTTTGATTATTGTCTCCTAGATATCGATTACTGGAAATATGAGGTGGGTTCGTTTATTAATCCTCATATTTTCTTTTCTTCTCCTTTGGGGGTTTGAAATGATGATGATGTTTTATTTAGGGTGAGTTTGGGGTATAATTTTGATGACACCATGGTGTGGATCATGTTAATATGAGGTTTTCTAATGGAGTTTTGGTTTCCCAATTTTTTCTATGTCACCCTATTATGAACATTGAATCAGAATACTTCATTGGGGTTGGGGTCATTGTTCTTTATTCCTATTTCTTTGAATGTATGGGGATTGGATTATTTTCCTTATATTTGGCGGATAGTAAGTTTATTAATAACATAGATAATGAATTGGATTAAAAATTAGTTGTTGGTAATGCCGTGAAGTCATATGTTTTACTTATTTATTGATATTGATGATGAGATTATACATGTTTGTTGGCAATGTTGAAAATCACATTTGTCTGTAACCTTACTTCTGTTGAAGTTGATATTTCTTTGAGAATATTACTATGTAATTTTTTTTAATTCACCTTGAATAAAAGTTTATGAATATATATGTCTAGTCCCCATGGAAATATAGATTTTTTTTGTGATAAAACCCTTGATAAATAATTTCGTAAATTAATATAATCCCTTAAACCTAATTTGTGAAAGAGAAGATATGATGCTCTACATAGGTGTGGTGGATTTTTTCTTTGTGTGATGTGGGATTTCGTATAGTTATGGGGGTGATAAGTTGGGTTATGAAGTGTTTGGGGAAGTGATTTAATGGTTGGTTGGCATGGGATGTGATGTGGGTGGTTCTGTGATGATAGAATAATAAAGTGTTTTTGTTGTGTTGGAATGTGATGTGTGGTGGTTGAAATGGGTGGTTATTGAAGTGATATAGATTGGCTGATGTCATTTAAATAAAATGGTTTATGTGATATGTTGGATCTATTCTATGGTGTGATTGTTTTAGTTTTCTAAATAAACTTGGAATATATCATAATGTTGAAATTAAATGACATGGGTCAGTAAATGAAGAATAATAGGTTGTAATTGATGTGTAGAAATTGGTTTAATTGAATTGATTAATAAATTAATGGATGGTGTTATTGTGAAGTGAAATGGATTTGTAAATGGGATTTAGTGGAAACTCATTAAATCAGTAAAATGGTGGAAAATTTTATTGAAAGTGGGAATGTGTGTATATGTGTGGTGGTTGTGTGGTGTGACTCATTTAGCAGTGGAAATAGACATAATAAATATTGTATGGTGTAGTGGTGGTGACATAGTGTATGCTAGTGCAGTTTATGTGAAACCATAGTTTGGGTAACGTGTGTTATATATCTAACATGAATTTTATGTTATTTCTATAAACTCACCACAAGATTTTGATAACCTTACCCGCACCCAAATGTGTCCGTTTTAGGATGGTTTCCCCAAAATCCATGTTAGTGGTGATACATATGGCTGGATACCCTCACTTATCGTCTCTTCCTTTGGAGTGATGATATGGGTTATTGTTGAATATTACCCATTGATGATATGAGTTAGTTATGGACATTACCCAGTGATGATACAGGTTGGTGTTACATATTACCCAATGGAGATGATGATGTGATATGTGGTGGGGGTTATGCATGGTGGGAAGAGGGAAAATGGTTTATTTCCATCAGATTGATGATACCCAACTACCCTGGATATGTGATGAATTTATGATTTATGACGATGTTATTATGTGATGTTTATAGATGCTAAAAACAAATTATATTACCTATGCAAGGTTTTTATAGGTAGGGAACTATCCTAATAAAAATCATAAATGGATGGATATGTGATTGGGTATGTAGAAAAAGGATCGGAGAAAATGATGATAGATGTAGGGGAATTGGGGGAATTAGTGGGGAAACAGCTATAGGGAGCCTTTTATCTGTGTTATTTTAATACCATATTACAATATTGGGTGAATAATATAGTAATAATTCCATGGTGAGGCTAGGATTAATTAGTTTACCCATTTAGTTGCATGTTGTTTTTCGTTTCATCAATGGAACATTAGTACACACTTATCACATGTGCACTTGAGACCTTGAGTTTTATCCTACTAATTATACATGTTATTATCCCCCTACATATATATATATTTTTCCATGTTTCAAAGTGGATTATGAAGAAAAAAACATTACTGTCTTTGGATGTGGAGTTTCTGTTGAGTTATTTCCTATGATTGTATTTTGGAATTTACTTGGAGGAATTTATTTATATGTTTTGAATTTTATCATGCATTGAGGGATGGGTTTCGGTTTACTTCTGTATCATCTTAGAGTGTTTTTTGGTTTATTTATCATATATTCTGATAATTGTTAGTATAGAGTGTAATTCCTTCCATACACGAGATTTATATACACTTAGTAATTATCGCCATCCCCGGGCATACTGTAGGAAAGACTCAGGGGTCATTATCTCTATTCCTTTTTTTCTACCAAAGAGGGGTACCTTTGGTGGGTGAAGTACATGAGAGGACCAATGTACCTTAGTATTAACTTCTGTTTATTACTTAACTATAGAACTTATTTCTATGTTGATACCATTTAGAATACATTATCCCCTACTTGAAATTTGAATAATTCCATCTTATTATCAGTATATATTTTCTATATAATTTGAAATATCATACTATAGTCCTAGAAAGATCAAAATTTTCCCATTTTTATCAACTAGGTTTAGACCAACTAGTATAATTTCTCCAACTCTATCCTATTAGGTTAGAGTAAAAAATCTTTTCCCATAGAAATTAATATTCAATACCATTTATCTATGTGAATTAAATTTGTTGTTGTTTATAGATTCCACTTATGTGAGGTATTATTTCCATGTTCCACTGATTTCATGTGATCATGAAATCAACATAACCTCTAAAATATGAATATTCCTTAAAAATAACATCATTTTGAGGATGATAGGTAGTTCTTAAATATAACATATTATAATTTGACTTCTAAAAAATTCTATAAAATTATGAAATGAAACAATTTTATATATAATATATAGTTGATAAATTTTAAATTTTTGTCCCAAAAACATTATTAATATAAATTAATGAAACTAAATCAAGGGGTATATCTTCCCTTATTCTTGGAAAATATAAATACTTTATAAGGTTATCCATAATAAACCATATTATATCATTCCTCTTAGATATCATAGTTAGAACAATAATTACATCCATTGTGAACTGCCTCAGAACCATGGGAATGGATTACCCGTGTATCCCAGGTCCACCAGCTCCGCTTTAAGAATAGCTTCTTTAAAATCTGACATTGATGTGTAGGATCGCACGACTCCAACTCTTTTCTACTTCTGAAAAAGGATCTCGTTAAAATCCCCTACAAACAGAATATGGATTGGTATATCATGACAGAGCTTACAAATAAGGTCCCATGATTTCCACTTTTCAGTTTGGGAAGGCCAACCATAAAAGACCACAAAAGTCCAGGGGGTTGTGGGAGTCATGAATGGCTGCTGCCATGTGTCTCTAGGAGAAAGATAATATCCTTACATCAAAATTTTCCTTCCAAAGGAGACATAGACCCCCTGAATGAATCTGTCAGGAAACTGGGAGGCATCCCTGGAAGCCGCATTTTAGAGAAAGACTTATGGTGTCCTTGTCTTCCAATATGGTTTCGGACAGGAAACCCATATCAGGATGACTTTGAGTGCAGTGATGCTGAATGATACGAACTGTATGTGGGTTTCCAATCCCACGACAGTTCCATCATAATGCAATCATAGCTCTAGGAGGGGATGGGCCTTACCCGCCTCTGCCTTTGATTCATCTAGGGTCGTTAAAGTACCAGATGCTTTCCTCCTTTTGGGGGAGTTTGTAATCGATCCACTAGGATCAATTCGTTGTTTCAGATCCCTTGGATTAGGGTTCACCGAAAATCCGCTTCTACCAACACCGTTTTCCGTTTTCCACGTTCGTCGAGTCACAGGCCCTGAAGATATAGCTTCTATCTCCCATAATCAGTTTGTAAAACGACTCCAGTCATGGACATATCTGATGTCTGGTCAGTAACAGGCAGTTCGAAGGGCACCTGTTTCGGCATCAAACTTTTCTCTGGTGGTTCTTTTGGTTTAGGTAAGGGCTCTATTGCAGTAGCGCTCGTGACAACCGTTGGTGTGGAATCAATAGCCGGGTTGGTGTGACCCTGAATCGAGCGAATTTCCTGCCAGATCCCATCATTGCAATTGGCAATAATATCCTGCGAGGAGCTTCCAGCTCCCCAAATATCATCTGGGTACTCTTTAGGGAAATCTGGTGGTCCCATCATAATGACCGTAGGTTTTCCAGCATCCGGCCGCCTAAGGTGTGCTATCGTGAGGGGGTCACGATCCAATTGTCTCTCCGCCTCAGGAATATAGGCCTTTGTTAGTGCTTTGGCCCAGATCCGCGGGCCATATTGTAAGAAAATAATGCCAAGGTTATTCTCTGTCTTTGAATCACAAGCTTTCTCAAGGTGGTCGTTGCGCCCGCAATAGAAGCAAAAGATTGGGAGTTTTTCGAAGTCGAATGAGATCCAGATGTTGGAGTCACCAATTTTCAAAAACATGCCTCTCATCAGAGGTTCTGACACATCGACCTCAGCTTTTATCCAAACAAGGGGGCCCCATTGGATTGGTTCTGAGCAGTCCCACTCCAAGAAGTGAGCGATCCGGTTTCCAATTTCTGTCATCACACGTGTTGTTCTCCCATGAAACGATATTCCTTTAATTCTTACCCAAAAGGGGGATCGAGTAAGTTTACAGTTTTGGATCTTGTCTCCCCCTTTAAATTCTTCTATTAGAATGAGCTGATTATCAAAGGACCTGGGTCGACCTTTGATAACTTTGTCTTTGTCTTTGTTTCTGAAAAACTCAAATACTAGTAGATTGTTCTCGACTTCCCGAATAGCCACTACATCTTCCAATTTCCATAGCTTTTGCAGGGTGTTCCTGAGGGACTTTTGGTTGAACACTACCTTGGTCACAAATCTTCTAACAAAAAGCAGAGCCAAACGTTTTGTTAATGTAGAATCTTTATTTCTCTGTGTTTCAATTGGTGCTTTTTCTTTCTCTGTCAAGGCAAGGTTCTTCCATTGGTTCACCATGTCTGCCTCCATAGTGCAAGCAACAAAATTTGAAGAAAAAAAAGGTCCTCAATGTTATGTTCGGATAGTTTCCAAACTCCCTTATAGGATTTGGTCCTTGAAGAAACACACCCTCTATGTTCTTCCTTACGTGGCACAGGAGGGGTCATCTACAAAATACTATCTTTTACTCGATGGGGTGTCCGACCCAATAGGGATCCCCGACCCACGTGGTGCTTCCGGCCCAACACAAGAAGTGCCAAACCGGCATGGTCATGTCTCTATTATCCAATTAAAAGAGCTCATATTTATGAAATAATTATTTATATTACAAAACCATTCCATCCAATAGACATTTTTCCAATATACCCAAAATTCATTATTCTATTATAAGTCTCCAATATCTTCAAAAAAACTGTAAAAATATATTTCCCTTATAAACATATCATTTATATTACACTTTATAATAGCTTGGTGAAAAGGGAACATAAAATTTATAAGATAAAATGAATAGTAAGGTGTGGATTATATCAGAAGTAATCATATAATTACCAAGGCAAGAATAATGTTAAAGGAATAAATTAATTGAATAATGTCATATAATTTATCACATGAGAATGAAATAATTCTATAGATGACATGATATTAGAAATAATCACATGGGTATTAATATCATATTTCATGGTGATGGAATGTCTAATGATAACCATTTTAATATTTCCATCGTAACCATTGCCACGATAATTTTCTTAATGTCACGGTCACAACCAAGTCATATTTCATAATATCATTATTGAAACCAAGATATTTTTCTTACCATCATGGAAACAACCAATAAAATATTATTACCATAATCATAATACCGAATACAATATTCATACCATGATGACCACAATAAAGAAATTATTCTTATAATCATGACCACAACGAAGACATTTTTCTTGCCGTCATGACTATAACATGGAAATTATTCCTAAAATCATGACTAAAATCAATAAATTATTGTAACCATCATGAATATATCCAATACATTATTCCTATAAATTATTTCGTCATATATTGAATGATCAATAAAATAAATAATCAATTGACCTTAGTAATCAATAAAAATTTATACTGCAATAAAAAACATACAATATGTTAACACATTCTCCAATCAATAAATTGAATATTAGGATGATAAGAAATTTATAGAAAGAAGTTGTATAATATCATTAGATAATATCCAACATAAAGAAACCCATATTTAATAGTTTTTATATAGATAAAAAAGACTTAAAAGATCATTAAAATTTTAATTTGAGATAGATAATTTAATAACACTTACATTTTTATACAATTTTTATGAATACATTTTATAAAATGAATAGAAAATATATTTATTTGAAAAAAATTGAAAACATGGAGGTTATGTTTATTAAATAAAATTATCAAACACTACACGAAAATTTCAATTTTATAGAATATTTTAAAATAATAATACTTTCTCATTTTTATATAAAGTCAAAGATATTTGAAAATGTTTTCATAGGTAAATTTGGGAAATTATATTCAAAAAGATGAAAAGAATACTTTTTAAAAAATTTATTTCAAAATATAAATCCAATAAAAATGTATTTTGAAGAAAATAAAGGGTATGTACACAAATGTGAAGAAGAAGATAAAAGAATTATTTGTAAAAAATAAATTTATTTATAATATTTTAAAAGACATTTTTGAATGAATAAATTATGAAATAGAATATATAAATTTATTTTGAAAAGAAGTAAATATAGATAATAAAATCAATTATAAAAATACATATTTGGGTTTTAAAATAATATCGAATAACCTATTTTTAATGAAAGAACATGGAAATGGAGTTGAAAAATCTAGTAAAGGGGATGCAGATTATTCTCAATAATATTATATTTTTAAAAAGAATTAAATAAATCAAAGGAAAATAATTGTTGTAACAATTTATCAAAAATGAGTTCATGAGGAAGAAATGTAAATACATAGACAAATAAGTTGAAGTATAATATAATTTAATAATAAAGTTTAATGTACCAAACATATAAAAATAAATATCATGAAGAATGATCATAAATAATGGACTAAAATTGAGTTATCCAATGAGTTTTGACATTGGTAACACATGTAAAAAATGATATGGAAAGAGGGATTATTGAAGAATATTGTAGATCCCAAATAATAAAAATTAATAAACAATAGAAAACAATTGGGATATAGTTATACCACATAATACAAAAAATGGTTCCCAATATGAAATATGTATCACGAAAAAAAATGAGATAATATAATCTTACATCATTGGTAACTCTTTAATACAATACTAATAAAAGAGAGAACTTGAAATAATACATTAAATTAAATTAATAAAAATATATTTGTGATATAATATGTCAATGATTCACTAAATGTTAGAACCATGGCCTTTCATAGTTGTAAATTTTTTCTATTTTTGTGTTTGGGATCATTCTACATTTTCTTAGTCAGGGATTTTGCAAGATATGTGATCATACAGTACAAGATGACTACAATGTTGAAGGTGGATTAATTTCCAAGTGTTTCCCAACTTTTGTGAAAAAAATAAAAATGAATGAGTTTGTTTTTTGATGGTACAAAACATCAGAAACATTCTTCATAAAAAGGGTTTTTTTGTCATGAATATTCTGAAATATGGTTATGGAATGAGTTTCACAAAGACAAGATTTTGTAAATATTGAGATTCATGAATATAGGAAGCATCATTAACGAGAATCATGACTGGAATAATGGGAAGACGATGAATATTTGATACTATGAAATTCTTTTTGAATGCACGATGGGGTTATGTTAAATCTATGTAATTATGATAATATTACCGAATGGATTACATTTCACAAGAGCTTCACAAATGAAGGGTCCTCATGAACACGACATTAAAGGATTATAAAAAACCACTAGAGGCACGAGATCATAACAAAGGGAAGTTCCTATAATGAAGTTATTACCCCAATTAATTTTACATGAATATAATTAGAGAATACGATGAATAATTTTGAATTAAAGATGGATAAGAGATTTATGAATCAGGTATTCATTATGGGAGTGAGCATGAATGATAGACTGTCTTAGTTTTGACCATTTCTTAGTTATCATGTTTACAAACGTTTTTTATGACAAGTTATTTCATGATGAATTAATGTTCAATGAAGAGACTATTATTCACTAATTAATTTAGCTTCACGAAGAATCTTCATGAAGGATATTTTCAAACAGCAATGATCTGCATCTGGTTTAATTCAATATCTCTTTCAAGTGAATCAACTTACGATGTCAATGAAAGTAATGTGGAATAATAGTTAGGGACAATGAATTAAATTTAAATAAAATTAATAGATCTCCACATCATTAAACCGAGAAAGATCGTACCCAAGAAGGTGGTATAGGGGAGTCAATAGACATGTTTTAAGGGAGGCCATGTTTTCTCTCTACAATCTTATAATGACACTGTTCCTGACATATAGTGATTATGTCTGAATTTTTGAATTCCACAACTAGGGATGATTAGAGGATATAAGTATTGTTAGAAAACATTTAGTTTATTGTCCTTGTAATATCCCATTGTGTTGAACCAAGTAAAACTGATTTGTTTTCTCTTTATGTATGAAGGTTTAATTACGACACAATTCCATCAGGCCTATTTAAAATGTTTATATCAATAGAAGAAAAAGATCCATCAAATTAAAAGAAAAAACTGAAAACATAATACACCCCACACCTCGATTTGTTTTCTAGGTTTCTACACTATTTAAAACAAATAAAATAAAACAAGCGGTTAATATTCTATATGTCTCAAAGATAAAAAATTGAGATGAGATCCTCCACCTTATGTTTAATCCTACAATAAATATTTTAGGGATATATATAATAAAAATAGATAGATTAATAACTCATTTAATAATGTAATTAATATCTATAACCTTCTATACTTTACAATTATAACCATTCATTGTACATTAAATTTATAGTTATTAATTATTTTCATCATTGTATGATAGAAACCTAGATTGATTATTATGAACTTTATAACAAAATTATTAATTCTAATTCTTTGGTAAAAAGATAATAAATATGAACTTTTCCCTGGTAAGTTATTATAATAACAATAATTATTTCTAATTTTCCACACCATTCCATGGGATATTTATTTATGATTTTTGAAGGTGATATCAATAAGGATCTTGTTTTGTGTAATTTATCAATATCAACTGATTAAATTATAATGATTATTTGTTTTTTTCAACCATAAAAAATGTAAATTCAGATATAATAAACATATTAGAATAATATTTTGTAAAAATTATATTTATAATCATCCATGAAAGCAATGATAAAAAACTAAGCACATTATTTATGGAGGTGATAGACTACATGTAGCTCGAGTGACATGTTAATTTTTGATGAATGGAAAGAAAGAAAGGTAGAATTTTTTTTTATAAATATATAATAATAATAATTTCATATTATCATATGTAATAATTTATTATACTATTATAACCTTATATTAGTGGAATTCATGAAAAGTGAAACATGTTTTCCATGGAGGTATTTGACCACATATACGCAAGGGTGACTTTTTCATTTTCCCAATGTTTGGGATGAAGATTAAAAATGATTTTCTCCCAAAATATAATGAAATTTATTTATAATATTGTTTCTGATTTTATCATATTATTAAGGTAAAAATTCGTTTATATGATGAATATAATGAATAAAATTGATGTGGAGTGATTTGTACTCACATTGAGAACATAAACTCTATCATTGAGACTTCTTGGAACTCAAGGGTTTAGAAATTTTCATTATATAAATGGGATTAAAACATGGTATAGGGATATATGGGATGTAAAATGGGATGATTTTCATGAGTAATTAAACTTTTTAGTGTACTCAGTGGGGTTGTGGAAGTCCTCTTTGAAATGTGAGAGGTGTGACATATCTGTAAAGGAAACTTTTTTCTCTTGGAAGCCATCAAAGATTTCAAAGGAATCCTCCAAAAATTTTGATGGAAGGATGTGAGGTAGATCCATCGATAATAAATAAAAAATAGAATATAATTTTTATTTAATTACTTTTCCCCATGATTTTAATATTTACTATAATTTAATATAATCATGGTAACTTGCTTTATTACCTCGATATCTTATTTTTAGGCCTAAAAATAAAATTATAATTATTTGAGGTTTTTTATATTTTTATTACAATAAATAAATCCATTTCTCATATTTAATCACTCGATATGTTAAAAATTAATTTTTATAAAATCACTCATAACGTTACGAAGAATTTATTTTAGAAAAATATTACTTATTATCCAAAATTTCAATCATTGGTTTCTAAATAAAAATCAATATTTTTAATTTTTTTATTTTATTTATTAAATAAATACATAATTAAGAAAATTTTATTGATTTTTTAAATCATGATTATATCCTAATAAAGTCATAAAAGTCGTAGTATTTGTAAAAATGATATTTTTGTATTATTCAACTAAAAATAAATCTCTTTAGAAAATAAAAAAATTAATATTAAGATAATATATAAATTATAAATCTAAAAATAAAGTTAATTTTTACAAGTTAAAATTCTAGTGTTTATTAATATTTCATTTAAAACGATATACAAAATATCATGAAAACTTTTTTTACTGGAAACTTAATTTTTACAATATCAATTATTCTTATTCTCTATAAATTAATAATTAAATTATTGTTAATGTAATGTTCCGGTTCTGGAAGTTGCCTGGAGGTGCCCTGTACAAGGTTGGTCACATGGCCTCTAGTGCATTTCCTCGAATGCCAAAGGCTGCCGACTAGAAATGAGGGCCTTGGGTGTGATAGTGGGGAAGCTACGCCCTCATTGGCAGAGTAACACAATGGAAGTAAAAAATATAGAAATAATGGAAGTAGTAATAATACCATACAAAGTAAACAACAGAAGTAAATAACAAACGGAGCACACATATATAAATGATGCATGATACATATATATAAGAAAGTATCCAATCAAGTCACAATTCTTGATTACAATATTAAAACAAGTAAAAATCTCCTCAACATCGCAAGCTTCTACTTGGTCACACGCTCTCCACCTCCAAATAAATCAAGTACCTAAAGTATAATGGTGATTTTCCTTATCTATACATGTAGCGATATAATCTGTTTGGGCCCAAAATCAAGGACCAAACTTGGTGTGAGACGTAATCTCCATAGGCCACCACTCCAAGATATGTTCCTAACAGTCAGTGAATATATATGGAAAGAAATAAGCAAAAAGAAGTAGTAAACAAGGAAGTACTTATAAGTAAAAAATCATATAGTTTCAATGAATTAAATTTCATATATCAAGTAAGTAGATAAACAAAATAAGGTAACCCTTTGGGAAGTAATAACAGGATAACCCCTCTAGTTCAACCACAAAAAAAAAAGAATGCAGCTAAACACAAATGGTAACCCTCTATGAAGTACTCACAGCCAAACCCCTCTAGTTCAACCAAACAACACAAGAAACTGTTTGAGATTTACACACCGTCTAACCCCTCTGGTTCAGCTTTAACAATGACTCTCTAAGGAATAACATACTGTAATTTCCCCCACTAAGCACATATCGGTAACTAAAAGACACTATGTGGAGGAACTCAACGTCTCATTCCTCATGTGGCCCATGTCGAGGAACTACAAAAACTCTGAGAAAGCACTTACTTAAATTCCCTGTATGGTCTTGCATCGTAAAGGTAATTACAGACACTCTGGAGAAGCCCTCAACATCCATTCTCCCTATGGCATACTAAACTAGGATTTCATGGCCCTATTTAAGTCAAATGAGAACAGTAATGCATATCGGCAAAAGTAATCCTCAAGAACTACTTGGATAAATAGTCTACAACATAACAAAAATTTAAAATAAAATCACTCCATCCTGTAGTACTAGGAACGGAAAGCAAAGCATCAGCCTAATAGGAAAGTAGACGAAAAGATTAAAATAAGAAAACAATGTAAAACCTCTATAGAAAGTCAAAATTAACCCTATTCACAAACAATAACCTCTATCCAATCAAGCAAGGCATAGGAGGCAAAACATGGCTAAAACCATAAACACACAATACCCCGATGAAGGTTATCGGGAAATTTTCCACATATAATTCAAATTCTATCTACTGAAATGCACAAACCACCTACATCTATGTTGTTTGATCAGTATATGCGAACCTTAGGATTTAAATCACCCTATAATGTGGCAGATCTAAAAAATGCTAAAAATGTTTAACCATGGATAACTCTTGAAGGAGGAGAAATCAGGTAACACTGCTCTAGAAGAAGGAAGAGCTCACTGTGGTGATTCTAAATCAATAGATAACGGTCAAATCAGAGAACAGAGGCTCTATCAGGGGTTTGGGGAAGGATCGGCATCTTGCGGATGCTCTTGGTTGAAAAAGGAGAAGAAGAAGACACTTCTACCAATTAGACGCGACCCAGGTCCGTTTAATAAAAAATAATGTATATTACATATACTTTCTATGTACATGGCATGTACTTGCCTTATCTGACCCCTGCTTAAGGTTGTCTCCAGGTCACCACACATGACCATGTGCTCAGCCGTTAGACAGACATCACACAGTTACCCGTGGCAACCAAAAACACAGTGTGTATATATAAGTACATGGAGTGTACTTAAAAAAATTTCCATAAACCCTTATTTTTCTCAAAAACACTAGAAAAGATAAAAATATACCTGAAAAAAAGATCTAGTTTCTTAAAAAATTCCCCATTTAAAGAAATTTGTCACCAAATTTCCCTAGAAAAGCGGCATAGAGGAAGATCCCTCAAACATCTACAGCCATTGTGATCGTACACCATCTTTCCTCTCCCAAGTCTCATTATGTACTCACCCGTGCTGCCACATCATGTGTACCATGTGAACAGACCGACCATAGAGAACCCTCTCTCTCTGATCAACAATCTATATAGGAAGCTCCTATTATAAGGTGTCTACCTATATCTGAACCTACTTGGGTTGGAAAACATGAGACTGGTCTGAGAAGTGACATCGAAGAAGAGAAACATGGAAGACATCGTGCATAGCCTAGTACCTCCGAGGTAACAACAACCGATAGGCAACCGAGCCGACTCTCTCGAACACCTCCATTGGCCCGACATTCCTCAACAAAAGCTTACCCTGTCTCCTAATCCTTCTATTTCACAACCTCAGTGTGACACATAGAAAAACCTGATCTACGACCTCGAACTCCAGTGTTCCTCTCTGTTGATTGGCATAAGACTTTTGTTGAGACTGTGTAGTATCCATCCACTTCCGAATCAACTCTATCTACTCTGTGGTCTCCTAGATAAGATGTGGGCTCATCATAGCTGCCTCTCCTTTCTATAGCCAACATAAAGATGATTGGCATGTCCTATCGTACAAAGACTCATAAGGTGCAATCAGAATAGTGATTTTAAAACTATTATTGTAGGAAAACTTCACAATAGGTAAGTTATTCTCCAAAGAACCTCAAAAATCCAGGATGCATTCTTGAAGCATGTCCTCAAGCACCTGAATTGTACGCTCATATTGGCCATCTATCTAGGTATGGTAAGCTATAATCAGAAGTACCTGTGTAGCCAACAACTTTTGTAACCCCTGCCAGACCCGAGATGTAAAACATGTATCCATATCTGAAATAATGGAGTGTGGAACTCCATGTAAATGTACAGTATCATGGATTTACACTCTTCCCAACTCATCAAAAAATGATGAACTCCTTGATTGGAAATAAGTGAGAAACCTTCATGGGTCTATCAATGACAACCCATACCGCATCATTTCCTTAAGGCGACCTCGGAAAACTTATCACGAAATCCATCACCACATCATTCCACTTCCACTTGGGAATGGGTAGCTGCTGCAAAATCCCTACTCATCACTGATTCTGTACCTTCACCTGCTGATAGGTGGAACACCTTATCATGAGACCATAAATTTTTATCTTCATACATGGCCACCAATATTAACATTTTAGATCACGATACATCTTGGTCACACCATGATGAATTGACCAAACTCAGGAATGAAAGTCCCAAATTAGTTCCTCGCATATTTCTGCTGACACCCATACGTGCCCATGAAAATTCAAGATCTCATCCTCGCCTACGGTCTATCCTGGAATAGGTTTCTCTCCTTACACACTCTTCCATAGGAATAGGTATTTAGAACCATATATCTTCCTCATTCTCCATCTATCAAGAAGAGTGGATGTAACATCCACCGAAGAGAGAAATGTATGCCCTTGTTTGTCTTGCACCTCCAAATGCATCTCAGAAAACAGAGCCATAACCTGACACTCACTGCTGGCCTCCTGAACTACCTTTATCTGAGTCCTCCTACTCAACACATCTGCCACAACGTTTACTTTCCCAGGCATATAGGCAACCTCAAAGTCAAAGGACTGAAGATACTCAACCCAACTTCATTGTCTCAAATTCAGAGTCGCTGAGGGAAGGTATACTTGAGACTATTTTTTCGGTGAAAACGACAATATGATCTCCTAGATGATAATGTATCCAAAACATAAAGAATGGAAAACTGAATCTAACTAGAGATCAAGTGTCGGGTAGATATTCTCACGTGGCCTCAACTGCCGAGACTCATATGAAACGACTACTTCTCCCTGCATAAGCACAGCTCCAAACCCGATACCTAAAGCTTCACAGCACATAGTATAACTCTTTCCCGGATCTAGAAAGACTTGTATTCATTCTGAATTCAACCTCCCTTTCATCTCTTGAAATGAGGAATCATAATAATATGTCCATAGGTAATTCACACCATTCTTTGTGAGGCCCATTAGTGGTGATGCTAAGTGTGAGATGTCTCGAATGAAACGTCGATAGTACCATGCTGACCCTAGAAAACATCGTACCTCAAAGGAGTTATTTGGATGATCTCAAGAAACTACTCTCTCACTTTCTTTGGGTCTATTGATACTCCCATCTCAGAGATAACATGACGAAAGATGTGAATCATGTCCATCCAAAATTGGCATTTTGAGAGCTTAGCATATAAATGATGGACTCTCAGTTTAATAAAAAGGATCTCCTGATGGATATCATGGTCGTGTCGTGTTTGAGAGTTGACCAAGATATCATCCACGAAGACTACCACAAAATAATCCAAGTACAAATGGAACACTTGGTTCATTAGTTCCATGAATATTGCAGGTGCGTTCATGAGACCGAATGGCATAAACACATACTCATATTGACCATAGATTCTCCAAAAGGCTGTAAGAGGTATATCAGATGGTCTAACACGCAACGAATGATAAGTGGATCTCATGTAAATATTAAATAATACCCATGATCCATGAAGTTGATAAAATACACCATCAATCATTGAAAAGGAATATCAGTTATTGACATTCAACTGGTTTAACTTCCGATAATCCATAGAAATTCGAGTGGTATCATCCTCTTTTTTCACAATAAGGATAGTCGAACCCCAAGGATAAGTACTAGGATAGATGAACACCATTGCCTAAAACTCCTCCAACTACTTCTTGATCTCCTGTAACTCTGGTGCAGCCATCCACCTAGGAGGAATGGACATTGATGCTACTCCTGTAATGAGATAAATAGAAAAGACTAACTCTAACTCTAGTGGAAAACCAGAAAAATCCTCTAGAAAGAAATCCCTAAAATAGTCTACCAATGGAGGAATTTTTATCTGTGAAGTCCCCTAGTCATCAAAATATAGGCCAGTGATATTATATGTAACTCCTCTCAACCCATGATGCTTGGGTCCCACTCTGCTTCCCTGGACATCCCATTTCCCCTTACGAAGAAACGATTTTCCCTCGGGTGATATGAAACTCACCATACGATGATAGAAATGAAAAACAGCCTCGAAGGGAACAAAATAGTTCATTATGAGAATTAAGTCATATACTTCCATCTTCAAGAAATAGATATCCCAAAGGAAGTGACACCCACTAACCACAGGAGGGAACTCCTTGCACTAACGTACCCTAGCTGTTATTGTCCCCAACGGAGTGTCCATCGTCAAGACAACAACAAAATTAAAGGCACCGAGCCTAAGGCTCTCCAAAAATGCAAAAGATATAAATCTATGAGAACCCCTTATATAGAAAAGAGAAAACAATATAACTAATCCAACTAGAACCGTACCTCGAATAGTAGAGGGTCCGGGATCCTGCTCCTGCTGGGTCTGTTCCACCACAAATGTCTGACCAGCACTGCGACCCTGTGACCCTTCCTGAACAACCTAAGCTGATCCACCCTATTTTCGCTAAAATCCCGGTGACTGGATACCATTTCCATGACCACCACCTTGGCCTAAATGACCAGAAGAACTCCAGTTCCCAAACTGATTAGAAACTTGTGGTGCTTCTCCTAAACGAGGAGTCATCGAAGAACCCTTGTCACCAGCTGCTGGTTACTAGATCTGACAAAAGCATTGAAGTTCACCCATCATGCCACAATATTAGCAATTAAAAGAGTCTCTATGGAAATGTGGCCTCGTATTTCGGCTCTTCCAGCATAGGAAACACACTACTGGGCTACTAAAAGAAGCATCCCGCCTTCTTGGATCCCTGCGCGTAGACTCACCGCATCACTTCTTACTATCAGTAAGAGGGATAACAACTCCGCATGTCGAGCCACCCTATATCAAAACTACATAATCCCTCATTTATCCATCTATGATACACACCTATTTGAATATATAGGTGATGGAAGTCATCCTAATGATGTTCAACTATGATCAGATGTCGTACCTAAGACCATCCTCAAGCTTCCTTGCAAAGAATAAATCATATCCTCCTGGAATAGGTGTGAAGCACTGCAATTCTATGAAACGATATGAATAATCCATAATAGAAGGATTAACGTAATGCAAACTCAGGAACTCTCAGGCTCCATCGGCCATCAATGTCTCTGGAAAGATGTAGTCTTAGAAGGCACGCTGGAACTCATCCCAGGCCATAACCTGCTGGTGTCTTGCCTGTGAGATCACATACTACCATCTTTGGTTGGAATCCCAAAGAATGTACATAGTGAGCATCACACTTCTATCTAGAGGTAGCTCTAGATTCTCAATGATAGAAATCATGGATTCTAACCATGACTCTATAACCTGAGGTCCTCCGTCCCCTATGAATGTGAGAGGATTCTGCTGCTGAAAGACCCACATAAACTCTACCATAGAAGGGGAAGGGTGTCGTACTCCATGGAAGAACTGCATGAACCTCATAAATCCCTCTTGGAACTGGGAATTAGCACATGTGTCTGGAATTACAAGTGGTTCCAAGACTGGCACAACCGGAGGATCTGCTGGAATTCCTTGATTATCCATGTCCAATGTCTGATCATTGACATGTAACTGGTGTACAACCGAAGGATGTATTAGTAGAATGACTGTGCAATTTCAATATCACACCATATATTAAGATTAGAAAGTACTAAAAACTAGGACAATATGAAGGGATCAAAATAAAGAAAGAATTCAATTTTAACAAAACATGGATACACTACGTTTATGTCAACTACATGACGTGTACTTGAATCCTCTTCCCCTACCCGAGTTCCCTTACATGGATAAGCCATATTATTCTCCTAGAGTAATAATACATGACGTGTTAGTTCCAGAAACGATGTGTAATAGATGAACTACCTCGACCCATATTGTTTACTGCGTGGTTGGTTACATAGCTCACTCTACACGTCGTGTTCCAGATTGACACGACATATACATAAAGGATTTCACCGATCTGTGTTATTCATTACATAGCCGGATCCAAGGGTTAAACTACATGGAATATTCAAGCTTGACAAGACATGTATAATATAAGCTTCATCCATCCATGTCGTTAGTCACATGGGTGAACACATGATCTAAACTCATGGCGTTTCCCAACAAGAGTTTCCGAAACCCCGTGTCTCTTCCCACATAGTCAACGACATAGTTAGAGACTACACAGAGTGTATATACAGTACACAGAGTGTACATAAGAAAAAAGTTCATTCTTGAACAGAATAACACAGGGCGTGTATGCATCATTACACGACGTGTATCCGTGGTTTTTTCAGACAGTATGCCTCAAAAACTACTCCAGAACCTAGAAAACACTTAAATGAACATTAAAGTGCCAATTTCTGATCCGTGAGGGCCCATACTCCATATGAATCATAATTTGGAATCTTCTACATGTCATATACAAGAAAAACAAGGCAATTATCCACAAAATTCAGATCCATGAGGGCCCATAACACCTCAAGAACCAAATTTTTGAATTCATTCAAACAAAACATGACACAATCAAATACCATATCAAAAAGTAGGTATTTTATCATGGAATCTATCAAAACAGAATACATATCTTTAAAAACATCTATCACAAAAACATAAAATCCCTAGTGCACCCTAAATGGCATTGCAAGAATGCCTGACATGTGATCTCTAGCAAGTGAATATATTATGCATGAGATGGAATACCGTAATCTCATCATGTTGCAACAGAAATATAACCTCAATAACATCAATGACAATAGAAAAAAACATTTTAATCATCCAATGTTGAAATCAAATCAACCGTAAAATTGAAAAACAAGAAAAATTTCAATAAACAAGTCAGATTCGAGTTTTTCTTATACACGAGTTAGCTACTTCTAGGAATAGATTATTTCCAAGTACCTATTCCATCCTATCCATGAATATAGTATCCAAATAGTATGTCAAGAAGAAATGAAAAGTTCTAATACCACTATGTAACATCCCGGTTTCAGAAGCCACCCAGAGGTTTCCCATACCCAGTTGGTCACATGGCCCCAAGCGCGTTTCCATGAATTCCAAATGCTGTCGACTAGCAGCAGGGGCCTTGGGTGTGATTGTGGAGAAACTATGATATCATTGGCAAAGTAACACAGTGGAAGTTAAATAGATAGAAATAGAAGAAGTAGTAATAATACCATAAAAATTAAACAATAGAAGTAAATAACAACTGGAGACCACATATATAAATGATGCAAGATACATAGGTCTATGAAAGCATCCAAGCAAGTCATAATGTTGGAATACATTACTATAACAATTATAGGAAAACTAGTAAACAACTCCTAAGAATTGCAAGACTCAACTTGGCCACGTGCTCTCTAGATCCAATGTAGTTATGTAACTGAAGTAGATGGGTGCTTTCCCTTATCTATACATTTAGAAATATAATCTGTTTGGGTACAAAAGCATGGACCAAATAGGGTGTGAGACTAAATCCCATTAGGAAACCACCCCAAAATATGTTCCTAATATTCAGAGAATATATATGGCAGACAATACTAAAAAAGAAGTAGTAAACAGATATGTAATCAAAAGTAAACAATCCTATGGTTTCAATGCATTTTATTTCATATATTAAGTATGTTGATAATCAAATACAGGTAACCCTATGGGATATACTCACAGCCTAACCCCTGTGGTCCAACCAAGAAAAAAACCCATGAAGCTAAACCCAAAAAGTAACCCTCTCGGATGTACTCACACCCTAACCCCTCTGGTTCAACCAAACAAAAAAAATAACCCTATTGGATTTACATATAGTCTAAACTCTTTGGTTCGTCATTATTGAAGACTCTCTGAGGAAGCACTCACCATCAATTCCCCATGAAGTCTTGTATCGGTGACTAAAAGGGACTCTAGGGAAGCACTCAGCGTCTCATTCCCCCTTGGACCGCATCAAGGAACTACATACACTATGAGTAATCACTTAATTCAATTCTCCCTATAGTCTTGCATCGTAACAGTAACAACATGCACTCTGGAGAAGCCCTCAACATTTATTCCCCCTATGGTCTACTACACCAGGTTCTCAAGGCCCTATGCAAGTCAAACGAGCATTGAAATGCATAGAAGAAAAGTAAACCTCAAGAACAACTTGGGTAAACAGTCTACAAGATAACAACATGTAAGAATACAATCACTCCATCCTATAGTATTAGTCATGGAAGGAAAAGAAGCAGCCTAATAGAAAACTAGAACAAACAATCAAAATAGGAAAACATGGAAAAAACCTCCATAGCTTGGAAAAATTAACCCTATCCAAAAAAATAAACTATATCTAATCAAAAAAGGCATATTAGGAAAAAATAGGGCTAAAACCATAAAAACGCAATACCCCATTCATGGGCATCAAACAATTTTTCACATATAATTCAAATACTATCTATGGAAAGGCACAAACCATCTACCTCAGCATTGTGAGAGCGATATATGCGAACCTATGAATTTGAATCGTTCTAAAACATCTTATATCTACAAAAACACTAAAAAATATCAACCGAGGATAACTCTTGAAAGAGTAGAAATCAAGAAATGATTCTATAAAAGAAGGAAGAGCTCACTGTGGGGATTCCAACAAAATCGACATCAGTCGAATTGGAGAACGGATTCTTGATTGGGGGCTTGGGGAAGGATCAGTGTCATATGGACACTCTCGGTCAATGAAATAGAAGAAGAAGACACTTCTTCCAATTAGACGCGACCCCAGTTTTTTTAATGAAAAATGGTACATGATGTGTACTTTTGCAGTAAACGATGTGTACTTGCCTTATCTGGGACCCTCATTAAGTGGTTTATAGGTCACGGCACACGACCATGTTCTTGGCCATTACACAGCCCAAACACGGCTACCCGAGACAACCATGTACACGACATGTACATATATGTACACAGTGTGTACTTCAAAAGATTTCAAGAAATCCTCTTTTTCGTAAAATCACTAGAAAAGAGAAAAACATACCTGAAAAAAAGATTCAGGTTCTTACAGTTAATATATTATTAATATCAACAATATATTTAATAATCATATAAAGATAATTTAATTAATTTATTTAAATTAAAATTCCTAGCACATAAAACTCCAATTTTTGAAAAAAATACATTATATGCAAAAAATGACACTGTTAATTGTTTATTTATACTACTTGAATTTAATTAATACATTAGTATTAAAGTGAAATATTGTTTAATTTCAAAATATATTGGATAATGAGGTATTCTATATTTATACCTACTAATTCAAGGAATACTTTATAATAGTTATATTTAAAATAATAAAACTTTTTATGGTTTGTTTTGGTTCTACATTCTGTGTGAATGAAACTGTTTAATCAATATTTATTTATGAATAAATATATACTAACATAATAGGGTGTTAAATTCTCTACATTTAAATAAATTTCATCATTTATATTTTAATTATCATTAAATCATGAAAATAACTATGGGTATTTATAAGATAGACAAGTCTCAAGATATAATTTATTTATGAGATATCTACCATACTATCTTAGGTAAAATTGTGAATCATATGTTTTACCACTTAATAAAACTATGTTTGGATATAAATATATCAAAACCATCTGGTTCAAATATTATTCGTTAATTGGATTTTAATATATAATAGAATCTACAGACATACCATTCATAGCTTTATTTTTATGATAATGGTTCCAACTAATTACTAAATAAAATGGTTTTGATAATATCTGATAACAAACGATTAAATTAATTATATAAAAAATAAATCCAAATATATCTCATCTTATGAAACCATAATTTAAACCTATGATACTTTATTTTTATTTTCATATTTAGTTCTCTAACCATACCAAAACAATATGGTGAAATACATTAACATGGTTCGTAAAGAGCATGTAACTCGACATATAATATCATTGGGTTGTGTCAAACTAGGTTTACAGTTATACCTTTTTTCATTAGATAATTTTAATACACAACCATCCATTTCAAGGTTATTACCCATAGGTGAAGATCATATTGAGCCTACATCCACATGATTATATCTAGAAAGAGATTTAATTTCCCCGAAAACCGGATAATCTATAATTTAACCAAAATCTTACGATGTTCCCATTTATATATCCATATCCTTATGGTTTATTCTAGTGTATTCTATTCCTAATTTATAATAACAATAAAATCACAATATTTCTTTTGATATCATAAAACCATGTTTTTATTGAAATATATGATACTATAATTCTAATTGATCCTTATCCAGAAAAAATATAAAATCAAATAATATTGAATATATACTATTATTATGTTTACTTCAAATATATATTAATATTTTCCCAAAATAAATTAAATTTCCCTGACAATAACACTATACCTTTATCATGTAATCTTCTTTACCCATTAAAGATATCTAAACACTCTTGTCATAGTAACTATAGTCCCCCAGGTCCACACCGTTGGAATCCAGTGTGAATTATTATGACGTCTCATGGTTCAATGGTGTAACAACTCGACAATTTTAAAGAAGAATATTTTGATTGATAGAGTATAAGACACGCAAAATCAAGCTTAAAGGACTCGTGAATATATTATTTAAATATGATCATTACAACCAAGTAGATGAATTTACAGGTATGAATAGGATTAAATGAATTATTATATATATATATCGTAATAAATATATATTTATCAATAAATTCTTAAGAAATAAATATTGAAATTTTTAGTAAATTCATTTTATTATTCAAAAAAAAATTTCATTAAAAATGGTCTTCATTGTTTTTTATGATAAAATATTAAATTAATTTCCATGAATTTTAGAAATTTTATTTGATAAAATTGATATAATTATTAAAATAATCTTATAAAAATTATCTTATAGTGGAATTTTATGATTTCCCAAAAAGGTTTGATTTTTTAGTTAATAATGAAAAATACCTATTTTTCCAATACTGTTTTTTATTTTCATTAGATTAGTTAATTTTAAAGTTCCATTATTAATTTAATATTATTTAAAATTAAAATTATTATTATTTAATAAGATTTAATATAAATAATTTCATTTGAATCATATTTATACCCAATTTTAGTATAACATTACTTTTATGATTAAAACGCATTTTTTTAAAACTTTTATTAAGTGCATAATGTTTCACTATTTTAATTACATATAAAAAACTAACATATTGAAGTATTTAAATCAAATTTATAGATTATATATATAAATATATGAAGTTATATAGATATAATGATGACTAGTAGACATAAATATATTGTAATATCATTATATTATTGAAATCTACGTTTCGTAAAAAACTATTTTTCATCATGTATTTTGAAATGTTTTAAATAAATTTTAGAAAATTATTTGAATTGAATTAAATAAAAATGATTCCGTTAAAGGAATTAGATTAATAAATATAATATAATAGTTTCAACATACATTAGTCTAATAATGACAATGAAAGAAAATAAAATTTATATACTTCAATTAAGGATAAAATAGGGTTTTTCATATTACACGCACTTGTGTTAAAATTAGTTTTCCACACAAATGTACTCTTTATTAGGAAAATTTGATATCATATGAAAAATAATTTGGTCAAATTTATCAAATAATTCTCTTATTAATTTATTATGAATGATTAAATTGAAGGTACCGGGGCGCTCAAAGGCAGCCGGTGGGTTGGGGATTTAATAATTTTAATCATCGGAATGAAAAAACTTGTCATCACAGACGATATGATCCCTGGTATGGTTTGAGGATCTCACATATATTCAAATAATACATAAAATAAAATTTAAAAACAAATAATTTTCAATCTAAATCTGTACCCGACATCAACCGGTCTTTGAAAATCATTGCTTTAAGGAACCATATGAGGATCCCTCTAGACTATCCTCACATGCTTCAAAAATCCATTGGAGAATTATACATTGATATTCAGGTGCAAGGGTAGAGATCATAAAACAAATACTACACCCTAATGATCACTACATCGATATGAGTAAGATTCCTGAGGGAGATCATTATCCGAACTCCTGGATCGAGAGTCTCTCTCTCTAAAAAGTGGGAGATGAGAGAGAGGCTCTATATTTCTTGATGTGAATAGTGAATGAAATGACCCTATTTCCACTTATATGTAGTGGGTATTGAAAATAACTATTAGAGTTCCTCGATCCCCATTTATTTAAAGTACACTAAATAAATAATTAAGAAGAAATAAATTTCATCAATATTATTTATTATTTTATCCCACTCCTATAATATATATTACAATATATTACATGATAAACATGTGTCATTTAACTCAACTCATAATTCCTACTTAATATTAAAAGAACCTTGAATATTAAAATAATATTTGTTCGATTAATATTCTCACTTATTTAATTAAATAGTAAACACATTAAATAAATTTAACCAAATTATTCATAACATAAATAATATAATCTTATTTAACTATCACTGATCTACAACCAAGAAAACACCTAGACCCCATTGTTGGGGCCACCATGTCCAATAAACCTATTTACCTGAATATGGATGATTCTTAAATATGCTATTGTGTTTGAACCTATAGTTACTTATCTCAATAGAAGTGAATAAAATCCACAATCCAGTAGTGGAGCCTAGGTACCCATCAAGGGCCCTAAAAATATATGGATTAATGAAGAAAAAACAACCAACATAAAAACACATAATGTATACTATAATCTATTTATCTTTAAATATATCAAAAATAATCCAACACACTTATAACATTTCACTTTTCTTTATTATTTTTTATATAACTGGATGCATTTACCTTTCATCTTCTTCCTCCATAAACAAATGAAGGCAGAACCATCCTGATCAACTAGGCCTGAGATATATTATATCTTTAACAAGAAGGTTAAAAAAAATTTCTTGACCATTCAACCAATGTCATGCCACCATTGACACACCCATCAAATTCTACCTCACCATGATTCTATTATCATGGGATTTTTCCTAGAATCAATGTACGTGGTAAAATGGTACACAATGGTAATGATCTAAATTCAATAGACCAATACACATGTCTATATATAAGAACAACCAATGACACCTGAAATATGTGGTGTTACTATTGGTCTGTTTTTCCTCAATATCTCACTTCTAGATATCACAATTTGAAAGCATCATGAGAATAATTATCAATGCTTTTGAGCCCCCAAAACCTGATAGTCTAGCATCAACCGTGTCTAGTCTGTATGATGTATCTAGACTATATAAAAATTTCTTAAATATTAATGTAATATTATCTGAAGGTTATCAGTATAGCTTGGTATATTCAATACCCTTTTTATACAATAATTAATCTCTGTATGATACCATTAAATAATGGATGCACAAATATCTACACTATAATGTCAATAATTCTTCATGTATATCTAACTATATACACAATATGATAATCAAAATTACTATTCATGTTGGGTCACGAGAACCCAATATTACAACACTCCCACTTGAACTTGATCCAACATGATAACCAACATTTTTATCCCTCACATGATAAAGGCCATGTTTCTATTGAGTAATTACATTATCTACTAGGCCTTATACATTTCCACCATGTGGAAAGTCTTCTATATGCAACCTCAACTCCTTAAGTAAAACTTCTCAAGAGATGTTATTCCCAAGTATATCCATTTTTCCACTATCAAAACATGAAATCTTGTCTAGTACTATTAATGGAATTATAATTATGATGAAACATTACATGGTACGCACAATTCCAAGAACTAGAACAAATCATGGCATTCAATACGTTCTTTTTAGCTACCTTATAATTTGTAATATACATGGGTATTGTATAGATTTTATAATCATGTATCACTCAAAACCATATCCTAAATATGATATTAGATCAAAATGATCCAATTGAAGACTATTATATGTCTTAATATAACCGGTATCCTACCAATCCACTTACCATGTATATATATTTTATACTAACCCATGTACACTAAGATAGTTATGAATGCATCACATACAATTATACAAATATTAAATTAAATTTTCCTACTCGAAAGTATATACTGGGAATAGCATTCATTTTATATATCATAACATACATTATTGTTACAATTCTTCATGGAATTGAATTGAACTCAACATGTTAATCCCCTTATATGTATTTTCATGTATTATTCAAGAGATTCATGTCATGTGAAATTGGAAGAAAAGATTTTTGTCAATTTTTCTAAACTATCTTTTACAGTACCATGTCAGTATACGCATGATTGACCTGGTCAAATCTATAGTTAGATCAAACATAGTAGATCATGTTCAATATAACATATTGTTGTAGATTAAGTCAACCCCTGGAGAATTACTTTCATCCTAGTTTTATATAACTATTAGAAAAATACCTATTTTCCGTATGTTTTCAAACATACTTCACATGGACAAATATGGTGCTCTTACTAACCTCTATTAAACACATGGAAAAGATTCATTCCAACTGAATGCTCTAATATCTAGTTGATTACATTAATAATTACCTATATTTTGGTAACATTAAACCCTTATTAACATCCATGGATGTCATCATCAATTTCATGTTTTGATGTATAGACACCTCCCATGAATGATGATCTTGGTATTCAATTACAATAAAAAGATCTTATAAGTTATATATTACAAGTAAAATTTGATAGTATTTAGACAAGGGGAACTGGTATTAACAGTAAAATCCTTTTAGTAAATCAATTGTAAAATCCATGTATCCAGTCTTTTTAATTCCCACCACAATATTCAATTCAATAACCCCCGTTTCACATTGATATATAGAACAAATTATTGAATTTTAAATGACCTTTCTAATCATCATTGTCTACCATATACTTCTTACTTGTAGGAAATGTTATAATCAATGAATAATTTATCACCAGTCATAGTGAATACAAAACCATCACTATTGTTTTATACTTCTCGAATACTATGTGTCTTTGGAACATACTTGTAACCCAGGCACTTGTGGGACTAGTTCTTTTTCCAACTATATGTGCATCTTTAGTATTGACTAAACCCAAGCAAATATAGCACCCACTATCATAAATAGTGATTTTAACCCTTATATATAAATGTTTTATATCACTTGACTATCACTTTTCTAAGGGATTTATGTAACATTATATGAAAATGTTTGGATTATTACTTAGTAAAATAATGTGTTCAGCATGATGCACATATGTTTATATCCTAAAAAACTCATTGCATCTAAGCACATGTTATATTAAATATTGAATTTCTATCATACCATGACTCATATTATATAAATTTTTCATTATATATGGAATATGGTTATGCTATTTTTTCTTCATTTTCAAAGAACATCATGAAATATGATGGGTGTTTCTACAAGTTGCAACAAGGATACTACTTACATCATAACTCTGATGTATAATGTGTGAATTTAAGAATTTTTCCATGTTGAATATTGTTGATCAATGTTAACATTTAAAATGTATCATCGATCATCTTTATTAATATAAATGTCATTATCTAGATAAGGTAATGCGAGTTTAAGAATTACTCTATACAAATTTATCATGATTTATGGAAGCTTAGTTAAGATATTCTTCAGAATGTTGTCCCAAACTCTTATCTTGTAACTATGAATTTATCATACTTCACATTCTCATTCCTTAATTATATAAATAAACATAGTGAATTATGTTCACCACTAGGTTACCCATGAAATATGTCACAAACTCTTGTTTAACTACTTTTGAAAGCTTTGAGGAATGGCTTTATTTCTAGATTTTCTTTGTCCAATAAAAATACATCTATAATACCAAATGTGTTCAGTTATACTGAGAATAAATAAAAAAATTAGTACATATTAATAGTCCATGTTTAGTTTTTCATGACAAAAAATTAACTTTTCACAACTTGGTAAATAGGTCTTACATTTATATTCATCACTTATTAACTAATATTCCAGTTCCACTAATCTATTAATTGAGTATGATAAAACAAAAAAATATTCATTTGGGAAACAAGAATAATGTCTCTTAGTGTCCAATGGAAACATGAGATAATATTTATTGTTATACTCAATAATATTTTGGCATAAACCATTAACTTTGAAATTAGATAATAAGCGTTTCGAACCACTAACATAGGAATCGTCGTTTCTCATTCGCTTGGAGAATACACCTTACACCGCGTGATGTATCTACACTTACATGGTTATTATATTCAAATACACATATGTTATATTGTATTTTATAACCATTAATCATATTGGAAACATTAATCGACGAATATTCACTGAATAAGAAGCGATACATTGTTCTTCAATTTAGTTCATTATGATTATCTTCTATATATGTTATTAAATGTTATGAGATGCAAATAAACTCATATTAAATAATGAATCACAATCATTAGAGAACGTTTTCAAGGTTCCTTTCACATCAGTATTTCTATTGGCCTTATCACCTTTACTACCATCTTTTTTTCTATAAAAAATAATGTTTGTGCATTCCATAATTTCACATTTACTTGGAGAACCTTAAACAAAAAGAATTAATTAGTTTACTTAAGCATATTTTTTCTATAACTCTAATAACTATGAGTTTCACTGGGCCATTTATTTGTGAAAATTTAGTGCTTGTTGTTTTCTTTGGGGTCGTAGTGGTTTTTTGGAGAGTTTTCCAAAAATATGGTTGCACTAAACGATTTCACCAAAACGGTGGAATATTAATGGTGGCACCATAACGGTGGAACCAAGATAGTTTCACACTAAAATAGTGGCACCATAAAGGTGGCACCATTACAGTGCCACATCAAAATGGTTGTAGACCAAATGGATTCTTACCCTTTTCCAAATTTACAGTTTCCCAGTTCTTCCAATTTCTCCCCTCCTATGTTTTATTTGATGTAAATCGAGTTTAATGAATTGTTTGGATTTTTTAAGGGAGATTAAAATGATATAAATTATATATATAAAATTATAATTGTTCAGGGACTTTGAGATATTCTAAATAGGTAATCTTGAAAATAAACCCATGTTAATGGATTTTGAGCCAATTCATCGTTTAATGTAGGATATAACTTTTCAAATCTAAGAAATTCCAATCCAAGTGGGGTTTTCATTCCCTATTTGTGTGCCTAAATCCTTTCTCTCTAGATTATTCATGCTCTAATGCTACATCTCCCTCTCCTACTCAGTTTTCTTAGTGTTTCTTAATGATTGTATGACCCCCTATTTTGGAAAAAAGAGGTCTCTTGGTCACATGTTGTTTTAGGTAGGTTTTATTTTCTTCCTCTCTTTAATTATGCATGATTCATGGTGGGAGTACTAATGATTCCATGCAAATGATGATTTAATACCTTCTTAAAATGACAAAAAATATGGATGGATATGATGATTATAGGATAAAAGTGGTAAATGAAATAACAGGTTGGGAGTGGATTGATGTGGTTCGCCTATTTTATTTGATGTCCCTGTTGATGATGTGATCTTTTTTGTCTGTATGTCCATAAGAAAATCATTGTCATTGGTATTCCTTGTCTTTGCATGGGTGATTCTATTAAACTGTCATTGTTTATTTATAAATAATTGGTGTTAATACTAATATGATTAATCATGTATACCTAGTTTAATTAAATGGATTCCCTAGGATGGAAACACTTGTGTGATCACCCCTTTTTATCAAAGTGGATTAATTAATAGTATTTACCAAATATAAATACATTCTATTTTATAGGTGTGACTAGGTGATGTGTTGTGTTGGATTTTATGAATTTGTGTGGGTTTTGTGGTGTTGTTGTTGGGAGAATAATTATAGGTATAGTGGTGGGAAAGGGTGGTTGTGGGGATGTAGTTTTCCGGCTAGGTATACATGTATACTCACCCTATGTTTGTAAAACTATTTTTAGGTTTCTATGGGGACTTTTAGGACCATGATGGACTTTACTAGCTTAGGCGTCGGGATAGTGGTTGTAGTGCTAATCAGTCTCCTTCTTTTTGGTACTTACATTTTTTTCTGTGGTTATACTTTCTTGGCATTTTACATTAAAATAATTCATGGATTGTATTTTGGTTTTCTTTATATAACTTTTTGGTGTTGTCTGGGATTTTTACCATCGTATCTCACAATCCTGTTTTCCTAAAAATGTGAATGCCTTGCATTTTGTGTGAGATTCTAAACCTTTGGTTCTAGTCACCACTCTAGGGAATATTGAAAGAGAAAATTGGGGGTCATTATCTTTCCTTTATCTTGAATAAAGAAGGGTTTGACACTTTTTTGTCCCTTCCCTCATCTTGAAGAAGGCAGTTCATAATTTTAAACTAAAATGGAGATGATGTAATTGGGTATAACAAAGGGATTCCTTGAAACTGTAGGAACCCTATGTACCATAATTTGAATACTTTTTCACAAGTGTATTCTAGTGGAAGGGATATCTGAACCATGCCACGTAGTCCACAAGCTGTGGCCATGCCACTAATCAGAGGGTTCAAGGTAGGCAATTGACTAGACAAGTGCATTAACTCATGATTCCTTGACATGTTGAGTGAAATTTCATCATCAATAATATTAATCTGATTTCCTAAAAAATTTCACTAACTGTTTGAAAGTTAGATATGAATTTTCACGACCCGTCCTTGAGATTCGTGCTGTGACTACCCCAAACCCGCCTTCTATAGGCCAGGGGCTGGTGACTAGCACCATATGAGTAAATATTTTAGCAAGGAAGGCATTTCCATTAAAAACTATAAGCACACACAAACAGAGTACATGCTAGAAGCAAAAAACTAAGTAAAACTATGTACAAAAGAGTCTTGAAAAGTAAAAGGGGCTGGAAACAAAATCCAGCTGTAATGTAAAAGGAAACAGAAAGTACAAGAAAAAAAGTACAAAATAAGAATGGTGAAATATATGCTGGATCATCCTCTGGGAAATCCAAACTGAAGGGTAGGTGCAGATAGCCTACATAACACTCCACGTCCGTTCGTATCCTCTGTGTACCCTCACACCGTGTGGTCCAACTCTGGGTACTGTCCAGACCTATCCACCTATCCTCGTTCAGTGATGTCCGCCATCTACCACCAACACAATGAGGTGAGGGAAAATCCCGTGTAGGGGTGAGTATAAATATACTCAATAGGGACCCCAAGACCCTTAAGGTCTCACAAAATCCAACATAGATGAACCACAATTTAATAAATCAATAGATAACCTCAAATAGGTATATGCCCATACATATACCTATGTTATCAAGTAATGCATCTTAATCATGATGAAAACACAAGGTCAATGACTCAGATCAACCCGGAATTTTATTGACATTACCGAAACCACGAATGCTAGAGAACTCCTTCTCTGTCGAGTACAGTGGGCCTGCCACCACAACAAGGCTCTTCCCTTTATTCTTGGACTACTTAGGTACTTCTCTTGTTGAGTACCGTGGGTCCGTTGCGTCACCAATGTGATCCCCATTGTGGGTCTCCCGCCACAACCAGGCACTCCCCCTAATAGCCTACAGTGGTAATCCTCCTATCGAGTGCTGCGGGTCTGCCACCACAACCAGGCTTTCCTCTACCGTGGGTCTGCTGCCACAACCAGGCGCTCCCCACTGGGCTAGTTGAATCACTCCGAGACAAATTGGTCAGCAGTCGTCATGTCTTAGCCAGCTACTAGGTCTCCATACTCTGCTCGCTCGACTCCGGGAGGGTCCCCTCCATGAGCTACAGGTCGATACTCCAACTATCACGAAGTCCCACGTAAATGTATCTCAATGTTCCGCCCCGCCATAGTGGTCTCAACCCAACATACGACATGAAAATCAGATGACCAGTCATTACGTTATATGATTTTTAGTCCCGGGGGCCAATTTGGATTCATGTACAATCCAACCTGATCGTATCTCAACCTTAAACTGATCTCTAGTGGGGTATACTCAAAGGGACCGTCGTGCTCTATGAATACCAGCACCACTGACGGTTTGTTAAACAATCAGCTGGTGCCAAAGATAAGTCCAATGAAATTAAATGGTCGGTTATGGTCCTGGGTCCGATCTAAACCGGTCAGACCGACCCGACCCATCCCAGTCTGGGTCGACTCGGTCTGGGTCAACCCGGTCAGACCTGTTGGTTCCGACCCAACACATTGGATGGGCCATCCTGTTAGGTTTGGCCCAGCCCGCTGGGCCCTGCCCAGTAGGTCGTGAGGGAGGTTCGGCCCGAGCTCGGGGGCAGTTCGGTCCGAAGCGTCGCGAGGGCGTGGCCGTGCTGTTATGGCTAGGGCACCGCGAGGAGGCTGGGAGGCCACAAGGAGGCTGGGATGCCGCCTCGGATGGGTGGCGATGAGAGAGCTAGGACGTCAGCTCGGCCTGGTGGGCCACAGTTCGGAGGGCCGCAGTTCGACCGGTTTGACATGTTGTGGGGGCGCGACTTGGGTGACTCAAGAGGTAACTCAGTGTGGCGTACGGCCAGCAAGCGGCTAGTTGGCCTGGATCGAGGCGGTGCGCGGCCAGGCGGGCGGTGGGGTAATGGCCGGGCTGGGGTGATCAGGGAGTGGCTCGGCTAGGAGTGCCGGAGGTGGCCAGGATGGCCGGTTCGAGGGGGGGGGGGGGGGTAGGCGGGCGTCCAGGCAGGCCTCAGAACACCGTAAGGTCGAAGGGGTTCGATCGGTGCATGCGGGAGGCCGGTGGTGGCTCGACCCGTCAAACCGGCTCGGTCAGGGCATCGCAGCGCCGTGGGGGTGGCGTTCTTCACAGAGGCAGAAGGAAGCACAACCTTTGCCCATGATTTCATCACCTTCAATGCTGCTTCGTCGTCGTGCTACGAATCAACACAAACAGGAATGACGAAGGGGTCTGGCCATGTTGGTTTGGCCCACACCCTCCGCGTTTAGGTTGGTAACAATCAGATCATCAAGAAGTAAGATGATGAATTTCAATTGTTATTTTCAATCTCAGCAATGTTCCCAATCCATTAAAAGGAGATAAATAAGGGAAAGAAAATTATAGAAGACAACCCATACCTTTGATCACCGGTCATCGATGCTGAAGTCGCGGAAAGAAGACAGAGTTGTCGTTCATCGCGTCCACCACACACTTCCACTCCCAAATTTGCACGATGGTCTTGGAAGTGGTTCCATGTTGGTAGGAGGCCGGGGAATATGATCGAAGGGGATCATTTGTGTTCTTCGTTCTTTGTTGGAATGAGTTCTTCGTTGGGGAATTCTCGCAAGCTCTCCATCCAAAAGATCCCCCAAGTGACAAAATCCATGTCAAAAATAATTTTAGTTTCTCTATTATTATAGACGTTGGCACAAAATATAAAAAAAGAAGAACTAACTACATGGATCCCATTAATTAATCCATGAGAGTTGGCATAAAGGATTAATTAGGGAAGGTGAAGAGGCTTTCCCTCATTAATGACGGAGAGTTGAGAGGTTTTACTCTCTTCTATCAATAGTGGGGTTTAGCCTAATCTGGTTCCCAAGACGTAACCTCTCATAGGAGGTTATATTTAGGTGGTCCCCACTTCGTAACCCGTCACAGGAGGTAATTTTCGGGTGGGCCCCACCACCATTACCTCTCATGGGAGGTTAAGGTGTGGTGGTCCCACCTCTAACTTCCATGAGGCGGTTTTAACTACCAGTGGGACCCACCTATAAACACTTATATGGTGGCTCAAATAAAAATAATTAGAATATCACATTATTTTATTATTTTTCATGAATCCCCAAAAAATAACTTTTATCCTCGACCAACTTCCATCATGGTGAAAGTCTCCTTAAGTGAATAACAGTGCTGCGAGTTCAACAGGGCCCACATATTTTAATTCCAAGCACCAGTTCAAAACATATAAAAACTTGCTCGTATGTTTACTGGACGTACCCGAAAAAACATCAAAAATTGATTCTGAGCATACTGTGCCTCAGAATCAAGTCCCTGAATTTTTTTCGGACTCAATAATTTCCCTTGTATTTATGAAAAAATTTTCCATTAAATTTCTTGGTCTTTACATTCTCCCCACCATAGGGATTCATGTCCTCATAAGCTACAACTTGAACTATGGGAATAAGTGGGGGTACTAATCACACATATGAGCCTCCCACTCCCATGTGCTCTCCTGGAGGTTCTCGTGATATTAGCGTATGCACACCAGAGTTATCGACCATCCACGCAGGACCCGCTCTTTTCAATCCTCAATCTCCACTGGAACCTCTGTAAAAGTCACTCCATCTTCGACATCTAGGTCTCCATGGTCGATGATGTGAGTAGGTTCGTGCACATATCTCCTCAATTGTGAAACGTGGAAGATGTCGTGCACCCAGTGCAGCTGAGGTGGAAGATCTAAGCGGTATTCCACCTCGCCAACTGTGTCGAGGACCTGAAAATGTCCAATGAATCTAGGATTCAACTTTCCGCCTCGTCCAAATCTCCATAGACCTCGTTGAGGTGAGACCTGTAGAAAAACGTGGTCACCATCCTCATACTCCAGAGGTCTATGTCTCCTGTCACCATATGACTTCTACCTGCTCTCTGAGGTCTTCATCCACTCTTGAATGATCTGCACCTTCTCTGTGGTAGCCTGTACCATCTCTGGTCCACTAGTGCTAACTCCCCAGGGTGATTCCAGCACAAGGGTGATCTGCATGGTCGCTCATACAATGCCTCAAAAGGAATAATCCCTACGGTGGAGTTGTAGTTGTTGTTGTATGAATACTCCACCAAAGGGAAGTGATCCTCCCAGTTGTGACTGAAGTCGAGGACAGAAGCATGCTGCTTGTCCTTGAGGTTCTGAATGATTCGCTCAGTCTGACTAACCATCTGAGGATGGAAGGCGGTGCTCAAATGAAGCTACATCCCGAAAGCTTCCTTCAACTCCTTCCATAGCCGGGAAGTAAAGTGTGTGTCATGATCGGATACAATATATGAAGGTAATCCATGTAGCCGCACAATCTCATACACATAGAGATGTCCCATGCTTTATACTGAACCCTGCTCTATGATCGGTAAGAAGTGGGCCGACATGGTGAGTCGGTCAACGATCAACCAAATCAAGTTGTGACCCATGGATGTACATGGATGTCCTGTCACGAAGTTTATGGATATCCCATCCCACTTCCACTCTTGGATCTCTAAAAGCTGAACCAAGCCTGCTAGTACCTGGTGCTCCGCCTTCACTTGCTGATAATTAAGGCATCGAGAGACAAACTCAGCAACTCCTTTCTTCATTACTGGCCACCATTGTTGTCGTCGAAGGTCCTGGTACTTCTTCACCACTCCTGGATGTACTGCTAGAGAGGATGTGTGGAGCTCACTCATCAATTCCTCCTGAAGTGACACTGGTACCATGGTACGTCCTCTAAAGAAGATGATGTGCTCCCCACCTTCAAAAAATCTATCAGGTGCCTGTGCTATGGATTTCTGAGCACGTCGTGTCTCGTAGTCAGCATCCCCATGATACGTCTCCATGACTTGCTGATTAAGTGGGGGAGTGACTATAAGGGACTGAAGGAAAGCTTCTCCATCCCTATCCATAACAGATATCTGCAAAATGCCTAGCTTCTTTGTCACTTCGCCCAACAGTTGTATACCTGTTCTCCGGTAGAGTGAATATTCAACAAAATTCCCCTTATTATGAGTATAGACTATCTAAAAGTCATTGTCTTGGGGGAACTCAAGCCAATTTTGTTGTCTTAGGATTAGGTCCTTCTGAGATAACATATACCTGAGACTCTTGTGATCAGAGTACATGGTAAAACGTTCGCCCATCAGATAGTGTTGCCACATCTTCAAGGCGAAGACCACTGCTGCTAACTCCAGGTCATGGGTTGCATAATTATGTTCATGTTATCTCAACTACCAAGAACCATATACGATCACTACTAATTCCGGCATTAAGGCACACCCATTTCTGGTCTCTGATGCGTCGTAGTAGACTACATACCATATTCCTTCCTCTAGAAGCCTCAAGATGGAGGCACTAGTCAGCCTCTGCCTCGGCTCCTGAAATCATTACCGACATCTCTCTAACCACAGGAAGGGTTTTCCATTTTTCGTCAAGGCTGATAGTGGTGCTACAAAAATGAAGAAGTATGGAATGAACCTCCGATAGTATCCAGCCAAACCCAGGAAACTTTGTACCTCCATCACACTCCTGGGTGGATCCCAAGAAAGTACCATGTAAAGACCCGTAAAATTCAAGGGAAATTTTTTTCTTAATTTTCTTTTGAATTTTACAAGAGCGCGGTTTCTGACGGAACATGATTCCGAGGCCCGGAGTGCCCCGAATCAATTTCTGAAGTTTAGCTCGGGTACGTTCAGTAAACGAACAAGCGGGATTTCCTAAATTTTGATCTACTGCGCGGAATTGAAATCCGAGGGCACCGATGAACTCGCAGCGCCGATATTCGCTTAAGGATACCTTTTCCGAGGTTGCGTTTATTTTGGGATGAGAGTTAGTTTTTGGGAGATTAGAATAAGTTAAATAAAAATTGTGGATTACATATTTTTATTTAAACATATTAGTTAAACTTCTCTCAAAGGAAGTTAGGGGTGGGACCCACACCCACTTAAACTCCCTTGAGAGGATTAAGTGTGGCGGGTCCCACACGAACCCTAAACTTTTCATCTTCTCCCAACTCCCTTAACCCCTCTTTAAATGACATGAGTTATTTAATTTTGGAGTTATCCTTTTTGAATTTCAAACCTTTGAAATTCTTTTGTTAAGTTTGTGAATAAAATAAGCTCTTATCTTTTTTTGTTGGGTTAGAACTCTTAGCCATCTTGTGAGGATTTGAGAGCTTTTCTTTCTTCTTCAAACTTTGACGATGAACACTCAAGCTTGACGAAGAACACTCAAGCTCCGACGAAGAACGCCGCTCCTCTCTTCTTCGACTTCCGTGTCAACGAAAGGGAACACCGCTTCCTCCTCGGACTCCCTTCGCCGGCATACGAAGATTCGCCAACGACGTACCTCTTCAGACGTACCTCTTTGTCATCGGATTTGACGAACGACTACCGTGACACCCGACCTCCGCGACGTTGTCTTCCATGGGACGTTAACAAATCTTCGAACCTATACCCAAGGTAGGGGTTGTTGTTTTTTGTTTAATTATTTTTATTCTTCTTCGTGGTTCTAGCATGTCTAACGTGAGGATGTTGAATATTTAAGTTGTGTTATCATTTAACGTGAGGGGGCCGGACCGAATGAACACGGCCGAACCCCCTCAATCGTTCTTGTTGATTTATCTTGCGGGTGGAAACAAGGTGGCGTGGTGCCATCGCACCACGCGGATAATCGTATGTTTATATTGCGCGGCGCCGTCGCGCCGCGTCGTGGAAGAATCATCAAGAACGCGACGCCGTCGCGCCGCGTCAAGGGGAATCGGAGGCGCGGTGGAGGGGCACGGTGCCATCGCACCGTGCCGGACGATGAACACTGCGGCCGGTTCTGGGCCGCGGCGGGATGAGAAGACCGGTGGCCGGGCCGCCGGCGTCGGAAGCCGGAAAGGGGACCGGATTTTCCGGTCCCGTTGGAGAAAACCGGCCGGCAGTTGGCCGGCCGGAAGGTCAAAAGGCAGGGGAAATAAATTCCCCCTGCCAGCTTAAAACCCCCCCCCCCCACATTTATGAGGGGGCAGTTTCCTTTGGGGGGGCAGGCGGCCCCCCGGTTTAATCGAGCTGGCCCCCACGAGGGGGCCGTTTTCCAAAAAGGGCGCGGCACATATGCCGCGCCGCCACTCCAAGAAGCGGGGGGCTTTGCCCCCCCCCCCCCCCCGCGCTGCCGCCGTGCGGCGCCAGGCCGCCGCGGCGCCAGGCTGCCGCGCCGCCGCGCCGCCAGGCCGCCGCGCCGCCGGCCGGCCGGTCCGGGTCGGACCCGGGTCGGGTCGACCCGGTTCGGGCCGACCCAGGGGGGGGGGGGGGGGGGTCGGCCCGGACCCGGACCCCCCCGTTTCGAATCAGTTTCGGTCTTTTGGCCATAACATGATCCACGGACCTCCGAATGACGAACCTTCTGCGGCAACGCAATCCTTGGATTGAGACGGTCGTTTCGGTATATCGCACTCAAAGTTTCGGAACACATTGAGTTCGGCCGGGTTGGTTCGTTCACGAAACCAACCGGGCCTTCGGATCAGAAACGATCATATCTTGAGCTACGGACGTCCGATTGACGTACTGTCAGCTTTGTTGTGTTCCTCTTAGTGAGACGGTTCTTTTGGCATGCTCCGACCAAGGTTTGGACGCAGGTGGAGTACGGTCGGGTTGGTTTTGCCTTAAAAACCAACCGGGCCCCGGGGATGAAAATGCCAATAACTCTCAGACCGGGCGTCCGATCGACGCACCGTCTGTTGCGTTGAGTTCCTGTTGACGATACGGAACTTTTGGATACATCAACTCTGGACTTAGTGAAAGTTGATGTATCAGCCTCTCGGCTCGTGGAGCGGACCCTCCGAACGAGCTTGCTGTGTGCGGGAACCCTAGTGCTGGTTGCGTCTGCGACTGTGACTTCTACTGCTACTACTGCTACTGTGACTGCGATGACGACAGTACAGAGATCCTGTGTGGATTCGGCGACGACGACTATAGCACTCAGCGATCCTACGTGGATCAGTGCTACAGGTCCTGTGTGGGACCGATCCTGTGTGGGTCCGATCCTGTGTGGGTCCTTGCGCTTAGCGGTCCTGTGTGAACCAGCGCCTACAGGTCCTGTGTGGGCCCGATCCTGTGTGGGTCTTTGCGGGGGTTAGTTACCTATCGATCATTCGTGGGTCCGACGACTTAGATGGATCAGAGATCGTCTTTATCGTCCTTTGAAGAAGTATACCTGTGTGAGATGAATCCTGTTGCTTTCCTGTGTGGATTGTGTTGTGCTATCCTGTGTGGATTACGTTTTCCTTTCCTGTGTGGAATACGTTTACTTTCCTGTGTGGACTGAGTTGTACTTGGGCTCGGAGGTTGGAGCGTATTTGAAATTGATGACTTAGGTATATGTATGGACATATACCTAAGCAGTGTCTGTTGTTACTTCGTGATTGTACCTTTCTTCGTGGTTTATCCTTTGTGGATTTTGAGAGACCATCAGGGGTCTCGGGGTCCCTACTGAGTAGTTTATACTCACCCCTGCACAGGCTTTGCCCGCACTACGTTCTGTTGGTTGCAGACGACGGACAACGTTGATCTTAGCTGAGGCTTACAGAGAAGGACGGTACCTGGAGGTGGACCACTGGGCGGGACGTGCTCGGAGCGGACGGCGGGACCCGTGGAGCAGTGGAGCTATCTGTACCCACCTTTTAGGTGGGATTTCCGGTGGACAGCTCGGTGTAGCGTCTTTTACTTATCAGTTGCTGTTTTCCCTTTCGAGTTGTACTTTACATTCAGTTTGGGTTTGTATACTGGCCCATTTACTTTTCCGCACTTTCAGTTGTACTCTGCTTTTGCTTAGTGTTTACTTTCCGCTTGCTTACTCTGTGGTGTTTGTTTAATTTACGAAGGCAATGCCTTCTCTTTTACCGGAATTTACGCCTTGGTGCTAGTCGCCAGCCCCTGGCCTATGGAAGGTGGGCTTGGGGTAGTCACGGCACGGACCCCGAGGGCGGGTCGTGACAAATTGGTTTGAGAGGAGTTCGGTTCTACCGCGAACTCTGATCTTTTCTATGTGAAGCAATAATGTTTAGCGTATTGAGTGTGGTTATCAGTCCAGGGAGTCCAGTGTTGGTGCGGCGACCGACGTATCCGTACACCAGGACCCTGACTTCTGATTTCCGACTTAATGCACGAAAACATTGATTGCGTGTGTGTTTCAAAGTATTCTTTGTGATTACTTATATTAGCTCACCAGGTATACTGTTCTGACCGTGGTGCACCTGTTTTCTTTTCAGGATGGCCCCACGACGACAGCCAGCTAGGGTTCCGAGAGTCGAGCGTGACGACATCCCACCGAGAGACGAGGCCTCGGTGCAGGGCCCTTTGTCAGCAGTGGCACCAGCGGTAGCACTACCCGCCGAGCCCCCGATACTTACAGCACCAGCTGCTGACGATGCACGTCGCCTCAGCGCACTGCATGAGTTTCAGCGCCAGCGACCGCCCAGGATTCGCGGGGAGATGGATCCCCAGGCAGCTGAGGACTGGCTGGAGGCAGTGGTTCGTGTGTTTAGGCTAGTGAGGACACCAGCAGACCTCATGGTGATCCTCGCTGCGAGCCTACTACACGCAGCAGCAGGACGATGGTGGAGCCTGATGCTCCAGGTGCACGATGAGGCATCTCTACTTTGGACGGACTTTGAGAGCCTCTTCCGCTCGGAGTTCGTCCCCGCCACCCTTCATGCGGTGCGCATCCAGGAGCTTCTTCAGCTGCGGTATGGCAGCATGACGGTCGCTCAGTACTCGGCGAGATTTACCTATCTCTCGCGCTACTCCACCGACATGGTACGAGACCCATTCTTTCGGGCCCGGACCTTCGAGAAGGGTTTGAGACACGAGATCAGGGCATCGCTGATCTCCCTCAGCATACCGACTCAGACAGGAGTACTGGAGCGGGCCCTTCTGATCGAGAGCTTCCTTGCTGAGTCTACTCCAGCGCAGCGACCCACCGCAGGGCGGCACGTGGCAGAGTCATCTGCAGCAGGAAGTCGACGGATGACTCAGGGGTCCAGGAAGACCAGATCTTCGGGCAGACGACCTCAGGACACTGGCTCAGCAGTGCGGGGCACACAGCACGGAGCCAGTCTTTCGAGAGGCAGACAGTGCTACTCGTGCGGCGGGCAGGGCCACATGGCTCGTGACTGCCCGACCCGCCGTGCCGAGGAGAAGCAGTCGGTTGAGGGACCACCGAGGCAGAGGCAGAGGGTCAACCGTGGCGGTCCGCAGGGAGGAGGCGGACGAGGCAGGGGAGCTGGACGAGCAGCCGGTGGTGGGCGACGCTTTGAGGCTCTGCCACCACCACCACCAGGAGGTCCCCCCCGACCACAGGGAGCTGGCGGGCAGAGACAGGCACAGCTCCAGGCAGCAGAGGCCTACGACCACGGCGCACCCGAGATGATTCGAGGTACTATCTGTGTCTATTCCACCCTTTCTGCAGTTCTTATAGACACAGGAGCGAGTCACTCTTTCGTAGCCGCTGCCCTTGTTCGGAGCTCGGAGATTCCGACAGAGCTGTTGGCTCGATCCTTACGGCTAGAGACTCCTACGGGAGCAGACTCGACGATTACGCACTGGTGCCGGCAGTGTGAGCTTACTCTAGGAGGTGAGAGCTTCGGCTGGGATCTTCTTGTAGCAGCGTCGAGGCCTTACGACGTCATCTTGGGCATGGATTGGCTATCTACGGTCCTTGCGCAGGTTGACTGTTTTAGGCGCAAGGTGCGATGTGTACGCACCGACGAGAGCAGGTTCACCTTCACCGGCGAGAAGGGAGCCTTTACAGCACAGGATGGACTTCCGCGGAGGAGAGGACAACCCATCACTCATCAGTTGGCTAGCCTCATCCTTAGAGCAGTTGACATGCGGAGTCCTGGTTTTCCTGCAGTGGTGGATCAGTTTGTGGACATTTTTCCCGACGACGTACCAGGGATACCTCCTCGTAGAGATGTAGACTTTTATATTGACTTGTACCCCAGGAGATCCCCGATATACACTCCAGCATATCGGATGGCCCCCGCCGAGCTTCGAGAGCTACGGGTACAGTTGGAGGACTTGCAGGGCAAGGGGTTCATCCGACCCAGTGTTTCACCCTGGGCTTCCCCGATATTATTCGCCAAGAAGGCGGACGGGAGCTTGCGACTTTGTGTTGACTATCGTCGCCTGAACCAGGTGACAGTGAGGAACAAGTATCCGCTACCGAGGATTGATGACCTCTTTGATCAGCTCAAGGGAGCACGATGGTTCTTGAAGATAAACCTCAGGTCAGGCTATCATCAGCTCAGAGTCAGAGACGAGGATGTGCAGAAGACAACCTTCAGATGTCGGTATGGCCACTATGAGTTCTTGGTTATGCCTTTCGGTGTAACCAATGCTCCAGCAGTGTTCATGGATCTCATGAACAGGATTTTTCAGCCATACCTCGATCTTTTTGTCGTAGTCTTCATCGACGACATTTTGATTTACTCTACGACTGAGGAGGAGCACGCCTATCACTTGCGAGTTGTACTAGACACACTCCGAGAGCACCAGCCTTATGGTAAGCTCTCGAAGTGCCAATTCTGGATACATGAGGTCCACTTCTTGGGACACGTTATCTCTGAGGCAGGAGTTGCAGTGGATCCCGCGAAGATTGAGGCTGTGTTAGCTTGGGAGCCACCCAGGAGCGTGACTGAGGTTCGGAGTTTCTTGGGACTAGCCCGATACTATCGGAGATTCGTTCCAGACTTCTCTAGAGTTGCGGCATCACTCACAGCTTTGAAAATGAAGGGGAAAACCTTCGTGTGGTCAGACAGATGTCAGCAGAGCTTCCAGGAGCTGAGACAGAGATTGACTAGCGCACCTATCTTGAGGTTTCCTGAGGAGGGAGTAGGGTACGTAGTCTACTGCGATGCATCAGGGACCGGACTCGGTTGTGTTCTGATGCAGGAGCGGGCAGTGATCGCCTATGGATCACGTCAGTTGAGGCCGCATTAGCAGAACTACGCTACCCATGACCTGGAGTTAGCAGCAGTGGTCTTTGCTCTGAAGACATGGCGACACTATCTGATGGGCGAGCACTTTACAGTCTTTTCTGATCATCAGAGTCTCAGGTATATCTTCTCGCAGAAGGACCTGAACCTGAGACAGCGGCGATGGCTCGAGTTCCTCCAGGACTATGACTTTGAGATAGTCTATACTCCTGGGAAGGGGAACGTAGTAGTCGATGCCCTCAGCAGGAGGACGGGTATTCAGCTACTTGAGGAGGCGACGGAGCAGCTATCCTCTTTACAGATATCCTTCGTGGATAGAGATGGAGCAGCCTTCCTCCAGTCTCTCACAGTCACCCCTCCACTACTGCAGCGGGTCAGAGAGGCACAACGTGAGGACGCTGACTGTGAGACACGGCGTGCACAGATATCCTCGGGACAGGCACCTGATGGTTTCTCCCTTGGAGCAGAGCACGACATCCATTTTAGAGGACGTACCATGGTACCAGTCGCTTTGCGAGAGGAAGTGCTGAGAGAGTTTCACACTTCTCCTTTGGCGGTACATCCTGGAGTGGCGAAGATGTACCAGGACCTCAGACGACAGCACTGGTGGCCAGGCATGAATAAGGCAGTAGCAGAGTTCGTTTCTCGATGCCTCACCTGCCAGCAGGTCAAGGCAGAGCATCAGGTACCAGCGGGCTTGGTACAACCCTTGGAGGTTCCGGAGTGGAAGTGGGACGACATATCTATGGACTTCGTGACTGGTCTTCCACGCACTTCCAGAGGTCACAACTCCATCTGGGTGATTGTTGACCGAATCACCATGTCAGCACACTTCTTACCCATCAGAGAGCAGGGCTCAGTGGAGAGCTTGGGACGTCTCTACGTTCAGGAGATTGTGCGGCTCCACGGTGTGCCATCATCTATCGTCTCCGATCGAGATGCTCGCTTTACTTCCCGGCTTTGGAAGGGGTTACAGGAGGCGTTCGGGACGCAGCTACGACTGAGCACAGCCTTTCACCCTCAGACAGATGTTCAGACGGAGAGGACCATTCAGACTCTCGAGGACATGCTCCGTGCATGTGTCATTGACTTTGGTCGCAGCTGGGAGGACCACCTACCCTTGGTGGAGTTCGCGTACAACAACAACTACCACTCCACCAATGGGATGGAACCGTACGAGACATTGTACGGCCGACCTTGTAGATCACCTTTATGTTGGACAGACCCTGGAGAGTCAGCACTGGTGGGACCAGAGATGGTCCAGGCCATGAAGAGAAGGTCCAGGTCATCCAGGAGCAGATGAGGACAGCACAGAGCCGGCAGAAGTCATACGCTGACAGGAGGCGGAGGCCACTAGAGTTCGAGGATGGCGACCATGTCTTCTTGCGGGTCTCACCTCGACGTGGTATTCAGAGATTTGGCCGAGGCGGAAAGTTATCTCCGCGCTTCATCGGACCCTTCCAGGTCCTCAGCAGGATTGGTGAGGTGGCTTATCGCCTGGCTCTGCCACCTCAGTTGCACCGGTTGCACGACGTCTTCCACGTATCTCAGCTGAGGAGATACGTGCACGACCCGACACACATCATTGACCATGTGGAGCTTGACGTTGACGATGGGGTGACTTTTATGGAGGTCCCGGTGGAGATAGAGGATCGACAGGAGCGGGTCCTGCGTGGGCGATCGATTCCTCTTGTGCGCATCAGATGGCAGCACGGGAATCCCCAGGAGAGCACATGGGAGCGGGAGGCTCAGATGCGTGCTCAGTACCCTCTTTTGTTTCCCTAGTTTTTGATGTATCTTTATGGGGACGTAAATCCCTAAGGTGGGAGTAATGTAAAGACCCGTAAAATTCAAGGGAAATTGTTTTCTTAATTTTCTTTGGAATTTTACAAGAGCGCGGTTTCTGACGGCACCTGATTCCGAGGCCCGGAGTGGCCGGAATCAATTTCCGAAGTTTAGCTCGGGTACGTTCAGTAAACGAACAAGCGGGATTTCCTAACTTTTGATTCGGTGCTCGGAATTGAAATCCAAGGGCACCGATGAACTCGCAACGCCGATATTCGCTTAAGGAGACCTTTTCTGAGATTGCGTTTATTTCGGGATGAGAGTTAGTTTTTGGGAGTTTAGAATAAGTTAAATAAAAATTGTGGATTACATATTTTTATTTAAACTTATTAGTTAAACTTCTCTCAAAGGATGTTAGGGGTGGGAGCCACACCCACTTAACCTCCCTTGAGAGGAATAAGTGTGGTGGGGCCCACACGAACCCTAAAATTTTCATCTTCTCCCAACTCCCTTAACCCCTCTTTAAATGACATGAGTTATTTAATTTTGGAGTTATCCTTTTTGAATTTCAAACCTTTTAAATTCTTTTGTTAAGTTTGTGAATAAAATAAGCTCTTATCTTTTTTTGTTGGGTTAGAACTCTTAGCCATCTTGTGAGGATTTGAGAGCTTTTCTTTCTTCTTCAAACTTTGACGAAGAACGCTCAAGCTTGACGAAGAACGCTCAAGATCCGACGAAGAACGCCGCTCCACTCTTCTTCGTCTTCCGTGTCAACGAAAGGGAACACCGCTTCCTCCTCGGACTCCCTTCGTCGGCATACGAAGATTCGCCAACGACGTACCTCTTCGGACGTACCTCTTCGTCATCGTATTTGACGAACGACTACCGCGACACCCGACCTCCGCGACGTTGTCTTCCGCGGGACGTTGACAAATCTTCGAACCTATACCCAAGGTAGGGGTTGTTGTTTTTTGTTTAATTATTTTTATTCTTATTCGTGGTTCTAGCATGTCTAACGTGAGGATGTTGAATATTTAAGTTGTGTTATCATTTAACGTGAGGGGGCCGGACCGCATGAACACGTCCGAACCCCCTCAATCGTTCTTGTTGATTTATCTTGTGGGTGGAAACAAGGTGGCGTGGTGCCGTCGCACCACGCGGATAATCGTATGTTTATATTGTGCGGCACCGTCGCGCCACGTCGTGGAAGAATCATCAAGAACGCGACGCCGTCACGCCGCGTCAAGGGGAATCAGAGGTGCGGTGGAGGGGCGCGGTGCCGTCGCACCGTGCCGGACGACGAACACCGCGGCCGGTTCCGGGCCGCAGCGGGACGAGAAGATCGGCGGCCGGGCCGCCGGCGTCGGAAGCCGGAAAGGGGACCGGATTTTCCGGTCCCGTTGGAGAAAACCGGCCGGCAGTTGGCCGACCGGAAGGTCAAAAGGCGGCGGAAATAAATTCCCCCTGCCAGCTTAAAAAACCCCCCTCATTTATGAGGGGGGTGGTTTCCTTTGGGGGGGCAGGTGGCCCCCCGGTTTAATCGAGCTAGCCCCCACGAGGGGGGCCGTTTTCCAAAAAGGGCGCGGCACATATGCCGCGCCGCCCCTCCAAGAAGCGGGGGGCTTTGCCCCCCCCCCCCCCCCCCCGCGCGCTGCCTCCATGCTGCGCCAGGCCGCCGCGCCGCCAAACCGCCGCGCCACCGGCCGGCCGGTCCGGGTCGGACCCGGGTCGACCCGGTTCGGGCCGACCCAGGGGGGGGGGGGGGGTCGGGCCGGGTCGGCCCGGACCCGGACCCCCCCGTTTCGAATCAGTTTCGGTCTTTTGGCCATAACATGAGCCACAGACCTACGAATGACGAACCGTCTGCGGCAATGCGATCCTTGGATCGAGACGTTTGTTTCGGTATATCGCACTCAACGTTTCGGAACACTTTGAGTTCGACCGGGTTGGTTCGTTCACGAAACCAACCGGGCCTTCGGAGCGGAAACACTCATATCTTGAGCTACGGACGTCCGATTGACGTACCGTCAGCTTTGTTGTGTACCTCTTAGTGAGACGGTTCTTTTGGCATCCTCCGACCGAGGTTTGGACGCCGGTGGAGTACGGTCGGGTTGGTTTTGCCTTAAAAACCACCCGGGCCCCGGGGACGAAAATGCCAATAACTCTCAGACCGGGCGTCCGATCGACGCGCCGTCTGTTGCGTTGAGTTCCTGTTGACGATACGGAACTTTTGGATACATCAACTCTAGACTTAGTGACAGTTGATGTATCAGCCTCTCGGCTCATGGAGCAGACCCTCCGAACGAGCTTGCTGTGTGCGGGAGCCCTAGTGCTGGCTGCGTCTGCGACTGTGACTTCTACTACTACTACTGCTACTGTGACTGCGACGACGACAGTACAGAGATCCTGTGTGGATTCGACGACGACGACTACAACACTCAGACATCCTACGTGGATCAGTGCTACAGGTCCTGTGTGGGCCCGATCCTGTGTGGGTCCGATCCTGTGTGGGTCCTTGCGCTCAGCGGTCCTGTGTGAACCAGCGCCTACAAGTCCTGTGTGGGCCCGATCCTGTGTGGGTCTTTGCGGGGGTTAGTTACCTATCGATCCTTCGTGGGTCCGACGACTTAGATGGATCAGAGATCATCTTTATCGTCCTTTGAAGAAGTATACCTGTGTGAGCTGAATCCTGTTGCTTTCCTGTGTGGATTGTGTTGTGCTATCCTGTGTGGATTACGTTTTCCTTTCCTGTGTGGAATACGTTTACTTTCCTATGTGGACTGAGTTGTATTTGGGCTCGGAGGTTGGAGCGTATTTGAAATTGATGACTTAGGTATATGTATGGGCATATACCTAAGCAGTGTCGGTTGTTACTTCGTGATTGTACCTTTCTTCGTGGTTTATCCTTTGTGGATTTTGAGAGACCTTCAGGGGTCTCAGGGTCCCTACTGAGTAGTTTATACTCACCCCTGCACGGGCTTTGCCCGCACTACGTTGTGTTGGTTGCAGACGACGGACAGCGTTGATCTTAGCTGAGGCTTGCAGAGCAGGACGGTACCTGGAGGTGGACCACTGGGCGGGACGTGCTCGGAGCGGACGGCGGGACCCGTGGAGCAGTGGAGCTATCTGTACCCACCCTTCAGGTGGGATTTCCGGTGGACAGCTCGGTGTAGCGGCTTTTACTTTTCAGTTGCTGTTTTCCCTTTCGAGTTGTACTTTACTTTCAGTTTGGGTTTGTATACTGGCCCATTTACTTTTCCGCACTTTCAGTTGTACTCTGCTTTTTCTTAGTGTTTACTTTCCGCTTGCTTACTCTGTGGTGTTTGTTTACTTTACAAAGGAAATTCCTTCCCTTTTACCGGAATTTACGCCTTGGTGCTAGTCGCCAGCCCCTGGCCTATGGAAGGCAGGCTTGGGGTAGTCACGGCACGGACCCCGAGGGCGGGTCGTGACATACCACCTCAATCTTCACTACATCCACTGCAACTCCATCCTCCGAGGTGAAATGAACAATAAAGTGAACCTCTCTTATCCGTAACTAGCACTTCGAGAGATTACCATAAAGATGATGCTCTTGGAGTGTGTCTAGTACTACCTACAAGTGGGAGGCATGCTCCTCCTCAGTAGTCAAGTAGATCAGAATATCGTCAATGAAGACCACAACAATGCGATTGAGGTAATGATTGAAGATACTATTCATGAGTCCCATGAACATTGCTGGATATTTGGTTATGCAGAAGGGAATAACCAAGAACTCTTAGTGGTCGTACCGACACCTGAATGTTTTCTTCTGCACGTCCTCGTATCGAACTCTGAGCTGGTGATAGCCTGACCTGAGGTCTATCTTGGAGAACCACCATTATCCCTTTAGCTGGTCAAATAGATCGTTAATCATTGAGAGTGGGAACTTATTCTTCGCGGTCACTTGATTCATGAGACGGTAGACGACATAAAGCCTCAAGCTTCCATCCACCTTCTTGGTTAATAGAATCGGGGCTACCCAGGGAGAAACACTGGGCCTTATGAATCCCTTCCCTTGCAAGTCCTCTAGTAGTATCCACAACTCACGAAGCTCAGCGGGAGCCATCCGATACGCTGATGTAGATATCGGTGCCATCCCAAGGTACATGTCAATGTAGAAGTCCACCTATAATCCATGAGGTAGTCCTGGAACATCATCAAGGAAAATATCCGTGTACTATTCCACCACTACAGGATAGCTCGGATTCTCCACATCAACTGCTCCGAGGGTATGGCAGGCCATCTAATTAGTGATCGGCTGCACCCTCATCCGAGTAAGTCCGTACTATTCTGCAAAGGTTTCCTTCTCACCGGTGAAGGTGAACCAAGTCCCATCCATGTGGACACACCATACTTTGCACCTAATATAGTCAATATGAGCATGGACAATAGATAACCAATCCATACCCAAGATGACATCGTAAGGAATCGATTCTGTTATGAGGATATCCCATCCAAATCTCTCACCTCCTAGAGTATGCTCACACTGCAGGAACTAGTGCGTAATCATCGAGTCTCCTCCCGTAGGTGTCTCTAGCCATAAGGATCGAGCTAATGGCTCCGTCGGAATCTCCGAGATCTAAATGTGGGTTGTGGCAATGAAAGAGTGATAGTAACCTGTGTATATAAGAACTGCAGGTAAGGTGGAGTAGACAAAAGTATTACCTCGAATCATATCCGGAGTGCCATGGTCGTATGCTTCAGATGCATGAAGCTGAGCTCTCATTTGTCCACCTGCTCCCTTTGTTCGTGGTGGACCTTCTGGTTGTGGTGGCGAAAACACATCGAAACATTGCCCATAGCCAGCTTCTCAAACAGATCTTCTTCCACGTCTGCCTTCTCCCTGGGGACCACCTCGATCGAATCTCAATATCTTCCTGGGCAGTCTTTTCACCATCTGATAATCATCCAATTGGCAGGTTGGACAGTCATGATCTATGTTACCCTACCCACCGCAAGCGTAACACTGTATAATCCTAGCATGTCTGGCTTTCTCTCCACTCTGGGTGACTCACACAACCAATCCTGAGTCATGTAGTCGTCCACTTATAGGTCTGGTCTTCTTGGACCTCTGTGACATTTGTCTACTGTTAGCTACAGAAGACTCTGATGCATGTCAACTAGTGGTCAGTCTCGCTACTGGAGACTGCTCAGTAAGGAAACTCTCCTCTAAGAGGGTTCTCTCCAACACCCCTTCCTGCCTCGAGATGCTGAGGGAGATCATCGAAGACCTGATCTCTTGCCTGAGTCCCTGCTCAATGGTCTGAGACCTGAAGAATGGTTCATGTACCATATCTGTGGAGTAGCGTGGTAGGTCGGTCAACCTCAATGAGTACAGTTCCACCATCATGCTGCCCTTCTGTATATGATGTAGCTCCTATATCTGCACAACCTGTAGGGTCTCTGGAACAACTATTCCCAAAATAGCCTCTCGAAGTCTACCCAAAGAAGCGTCATCTTGTCGTGGACATGGAGCATCAAGCTCCACCATCTGCCAGATGCTCCCTGTAGAAGGCTGGTAGCAAGAATCACCATGAAGTCGGATGGTGTCCCTACCTATCTGAAGACTCTCACCACGACATCTAACCAATCCTCAGCGGCCTGCAGGTCCGTCTCTCCCGTGAACTTGGGCGGTCTCTGGAGTTGGAACTTGTGTAGCGCACTCAAATGGCGTGCATCGTCAGCTGCTGGGGATGGTGGCATCAGTGGCCCAATAGAAGGTGGTACCACTGGTGCCTCTGTTAGAAAAGGGCCCTACACCGAGGCCTCGTCGCTTTGTGGGATATCTGTGCGTACGACTCTTGGGGATCTAATAGGCCATCTGTGGGGATGCATCCTGAAAGAAACAGATGTGACATGGTCAAAAGACTATAACTGGTGAGCTGACCTGGTTGAGCTAACTTAATTTTTTTTGAAAACACACGTGCAATCAATGCTTTCATGCACTGAGTCAGAATTCAGAAGTTAGGGTCCTTGTGTATGGATACGTCAGCTACCGCACCAACACTAGAGTCCCTGAACTGAAAACCACACTTAATACCCTTAACATGATTGTTACATAGAAAAGGGAGATCAGAGTCCTATGTTCTGTAGTATAACCAACTCATATGATACCAATTTGTCATGACCTATCCTCGGGACCCATGCTGTGACTACCCCATGCCCACCTTCCATAGGCCAGGGGCCGGAGGCTAGCACTAAAGGTGTAAATCCCTAAGCTGGGAAGGAATTGACTTTAAAAACTGTAAGAAAAAACAAAAATAGTACAAGTTTGAAACAAAACACTAAGTAAAACTGTGTCCAAAAGTGTGCAAAAAAGTAAATGGGGGTGGAAATACAAGACAAACTGTAATTTATAAGGAAACGAAAAGTACAAGTAAAATATGTACAAGAGAAGGAAGGTGAAACAACTATTGAATCAATCTCTGATAAATCCTACCTAAAGAGTAGGTACAGATAGTCTCCACAACACTCCTAGTCCGTCCGTCTCCTCCGTGTACCATCACGTCATGTGGTCCACCTCCAGGTACCATCCATACCTGTCCACCTAGCCTCGGTCGCTGTTGTCTGTCATCTGTAACCAACAAAACGAGGTGCGGGCAATGCCCGTGCAGAGGTGAGTATAACGATACCCAGTAGGGACCCCAAGACCCTCACTGTCTCACAAAATCCATCAAGGTTAGACCACAAATAATGAAATCAATAGATAACCTAGCTTAGGTATATGCCTATACATATACCTATGTAATCAAGTAATACATCTCAATCATGAGAAAAACAAAATGATACAGACACAAATAAACCAGGATTTTTATTCGCATAATTGAAACCACGACTGCTGGAGAACACCTCCTCTGTTATGTAACGTGGGCTTGCTGCCACAATTAGGCACTTCCCACTAACCTTGGACTGTTGAGGTACCAGTCATGTTGGGTACCGAGAGTCTGTTGTGTCACCAAGGAACTACCCCACTGTGGTTCTTACACCACAACCAGGCACTCACTCAAATAGCCTACAGAGGTACTCCTCCAATCAAGTACCACAGGTCTGCCACCACAACTAGGTGCTCCTATGCCTTGGGTCAACCACCACAACTAGGCGATCCCCACTGGGCTAGTTGAATCAGTCAGTAGTTGTCAGGTCTCATCCAACTACTAGGTCTCTGTCGTCCGCTCGCTCATCTCTGGGAGGGTCCGCTCCACAAGCTACAGGTCAATAATCCAACTTTCATTAAGTCCCATCTATTAGTATCTCAATGTGTATCCTTCTCATAGAGTTCTTAACGCAACAGACAACGCGTCAATCAGACACCTGGTCTGTGAGTTATATGTTTTTTAGTCCCAGGGGCCCGGTTGGATTCGTGTACGATCCAACCTGACCGTATCTCAACATTACCCTGAACTCCAGAGGGATATACTCAAGGGGACCATCATACTCCAAGAATACCAGCACTGGTGATGTTTCATCAATCGATCATCGAGTGCCAATGATAATGCCAATGAATGTAAAGGGTCGGTAGTGGGCCCGACTCTGGTCTGACCCGGTCAGACCGACCAGGCCCAACCACAGTATAGGCCGACCTGGTCTAGGTCGAACCGGTCAGACATGTTGGGTCGGGTCGGAAACATTGGGCGAGCCAGCCTATGAGGTTTGGCCCGGCCCACTACGCCCAGCCCAGCAAGTTGCGAGGGCGGTTCTGCCCGAGCTCGGGGCCGGTTCAGCCCAGAGCGTCGCGAGGGCGTAGCCTGACATGGCTCGACTCGGATGGCGTGTCTGGGCTAGATTGGCCAGGGCGCAGTGAGGGGTCCATGACAATCGCTCATCCAGAAGGCTGTGAGGGGGCAGGGACACCAGCGCGTCTGGGTGGTTGTGAGGGAGCCAGGTTGCCGGCTCGGCCAGGAGACCACGAGGAGGCCGGTATGCCGGCTCGGCCTGGTGGACGTGAGGCAGCCAGGTTGCCGGCTTGGCTGAGAGGTCTGTGGTTCAGCTAGTTTATCCCACCGTGAGGGAGTGACGTGGGTGACTTGGGAGGCATCTCGGGGCGACCCGCGGCCAGGAGGTAGCCTGGCGGGCCGGTTCTAGGTGGAGCATGGCCAGACGGGCGGTCGGGGAGCAGCGTGGCTAGGTGGGCCGCGGGTGGCCGAGAAACCGCTTGGCCAGGCAGTCCGGTGGTGGCCAGGCTTATCGTGGGCGGCTAGGAGGCTGGTAGGCCAGCGAGGTTCGGCCAGGGCACATGGGAGGCCGACGGTGGCTCAACCCGGGGAGCTAGATTGGTCAGGGCATCGGTGCGCCGCTGGGGCAGTGCGGTTCGCCGAGGCTCTAGGAAGCGCGACCTTTGCCTATGATTTTGTCGCCTTCAAAGCTGCTTTATCTCCATGTCGTGAATCAACATAAACAAGAATAGTGGAGGGATCGGGCCATGTTGGTTTGTCCCACACCCTCCGCGTTTAGGTTGGTAACAATTTGGTTATCCAGAAGTATGAAAATGATTTTCAATTTTTATTTTCAATCTCCGTACCATTTACAATCCCTTCAAAGAAGAGAATAAGTAATGAAAAAATACACAAAACAACCCCCTAACTTTTATCATCAGTCGTCGATGGTGAAGTCGTGGAAAGAAGACGGAGTTATTATTCGTCACGTCTGCTGCACACTTCCACTCCCGAATTCACACAATGGTTGTGAAAGTGGTTCCATGTTGGTAGGTTTCTGGGGAAGAAGATCAAATGGGACCATTGACATTCTTCATTCTTCATTGGCAAGAGTTTTTTGCTGGGGCCTTCTCCCAAGCTCTCCTCTCAAAATCACCCGAAAGTGAGAAAAGCCACATCAAAAATAATATTAGTTTGTCTATTATTTTAGATGTTTCTACGGAATTAAAAAAATGAGGAATTAATTAGATGGATCCCATTAATTAATCCATGAGAGTTGGCACAAAGGATTAATTAGGGTAGGTGAAGAGGCGCTACCTCATTATTGAGAGAGAGTTGAGAGGTTTTACTCTCTTCCATCAATAGGGGGTTTAGCCATGTGTTATCCCCATGACGTAACCTCTCACGAAAGGTTATGTTTTGGTGGTCCCCACATCATAACCTCTTGCGAGAGGTTATGTTCGAGTGTTCCCCACCACCATTACCTTTAATGGGAGGTTAAGGTGTGGTGGTCCCACATCCAACTTCCATGAGGAGGTTTAAACTACCTGTGGGGCCACCTCTAAACACTTACATGGCCTCTCAAATAAAAATAAAGTGAACCTTAGTTTATTTTATTATTTTTTAGGAAACCCCAAAAACATTCTTTTATCCTCGACCAACTATCGTCAAGGTGAAATTACCTTTAAGAGAATATCGGCGCTGCGAGTTCAACGATGCCCTCATATTTCAATTTCAAGCACCAGTTCAAATGTTATAAAATTACACTCGTACGTAAACTGAATGTACGGGAACAAAACTTTAGAAATTCATTCCTGGCACACCGGCCCTGGTATTCAAGCATCGTAAATTTTCACAGACTCGTAAAATTCCCATGTATTTAAGAAAAATATTCCACGGAATTTTTGGGTTTTAACATGGATAATCCTTACTACTAATTTAGTTATGTCATACCACCTCTCTAATAAAAACTCTCCATTATTAAAAGGAACCCATAATTATGGAATGAAAAGTATCTCAAGTATCTAGTTTTGTTAAAATTTAATTTATTAAATGTGGTAATGAATTAATATTTTTTTGAGGGTATCTGTTTTTTTATCGATGAATGTAATCCATTTCTATTAATATTTCTCATTCTATGTTTTTGTTATCACAACTAAACATTAATATAAAATCATAGGTCACTTATTTAATCATTTTATTATTTATTATTTTATGTATTTTACCACTATTATTAAATGAATTAAATTATAAATAAATTCATAATGGAATCCCGCTACCTGATTGTTCTTGGAAAACTGAAATGATGTAGGGAAATTTTTACAGATTTATAGCTTGACTTTTGATGGAACTCGTCCCCGAGCAGTATATCTGCTTCTCATCTAGAGTAATGCCTTTTCTCTGTGGGGTCCATGTTGTGTATCATCTTTGTCAAAGTGTATTGCATTATCTTAGTGGGGTCCATTCTGTGCATTTTCCTTGTTTGAGTTACAAGAATACATGTGCACAAACATGGGGTACTAGGGGTGTAATGTACATAAGATGAGTTTGGACACATAGTGCCTTCGTCAAATTGATTGAAAATAAATGACAATGTGGAGACCATAAAATTATTAACTACATTTTATAATCATCGTAGGCATGTAATAATAATTAAACAAACTTTATAGGAAAACATATGTCTGTTCTCAAGAAAAATATGTTGATATAATTATATTTGGGATAAATTTTAAAGTGCATTAAATTAAAAAATAAGGCATTGTTAATTAAATTCAATTAATTCATTTATTTTATTGTATCGTAATTAATTTAATTTTAATACCAACAGTTAAATTTATTAATTAATCCAATTTATTACCAAAATTAAATTAATTTTATCCGGGTATTAAAATAATTATTTTTTAAACCATAAATTAGTATTTTAATTAATTAGGGTTAAAATTTGTCTTGTAAACTCGGGTAGGCCCATAGTGGGATGCGTCGAACCCATGAAAACCTGTTTTGGGTCATGTAGTGCCTGTGTTGGTCCATTGAAGGCCAACCATCCCTACCCAAACCAATTCGATCTGAAAAAAATCCACTTGGGCCCAATGTGTGGTCAATCTTGTTTGATATAACCAAGAAGGTGTTACCTCACATGACCAGAGTTAAGTTTCCATGTCCGGATTCATGTATCACAGATAAGGGGAGGGGGTGAATCAGTGATGTATTTTTATTTAATGTGTTTTTATTTAGAAATAATATTCATCACATATGAAATATTAATTTCCCTACTGAACACACTTCTACCACACATCCACAAGAAAATTAGAATTATAATGGTTCACTACTCAAAAAGAGTATCTATGTTCTTGGTAAGGTTTTAAAACACTCCAATTCCATAAAATCCACTAGAAAATATTTCTTTTATGTAGAATAAAACAAGTAGGATGTTCCCTTACACTCAAGTAGCACTATGAAAACAATATAATAGTGTGTGTGATTATTCTATCACAGAATGATGCAATACAATGTTATGGTGCTATCAGATCAACTTCCAAAAATATGATATTTCAAAAAAATTATTCCCTTTACTACCCATAATCTGATAAGAACATCATGTAGTCCTTCGAAAATTTTCTTGCTTCCTCTATGAACTTCCTGTATCCTCCTAAAACAATGTTTCACTGCATGGAACAAGTGCTTTGTGGAATAACATTCCTTCCATGAGTTATCTCTACTCCATGGATTTTGAATACATAAGGGACCACATTTCCAATGTGGTCCCCCTTTCTTCGCAAGATATAGGTCCTAGAAAACTACTTCCACATACTATGATTTCAAAAAATCTCTTTCATGAAAATATTTCCTCCACAAACTCTTATCTTTCATGGAAATATTCCCTTCCAGAACTATTATCCTTCACAGACCACCCCTTCACAAACTACATCGTACTTCTCAAAATTCATTATGTAGAGATTATCACTTATTTATAAAATTTAGAGTCTTTTACAGATGTGATTAGTGTAATTTATATAAGAAAATATTTCATAAAATCTCGCTAATGTGATTTACTAAAATTTTCAAGGTGGTAAATCTTTCACCACAGACTATACTCTTACAAACTAGTTTTCCCTCTACAGTAAACGTAGTGCCTTTATTTATTCAAGATAGATGATATTGTATATAAAAGGATCACTACATCTCAACCACAAACAATGAACTTCCCAAGAACTAAAATCTTCTTGGGAACTGTGATGCTCTACAGAGTTCGTGTAACATGTCTCACAGTCTTCATAGTACTGATATGTAGAACATATTCTTTTGAGAATTTTTCATCACTTTTACATGTACCTCTTACGCCATTCAGGAACTATTCATCTAGGTCTATGAACTAAACTTCGTGGAAAATTTTCTTTTTTCAAAAAACAATCTCTCGATTTTGAGGCCCAAAAATTTGGTAAACACTAAGAAACAATGCCACCTTAAAAATCTACTTCAGCAACACTAACCAAACTATTTATCATTCATTTCCTTCATCATAAAATATATCTTTTGTGATATATATCATTTGATCGATTAGATTTAACATTGTTATAATTACAATTGAATGTATTGTAACATACCGATCATTCAATAACATCTTTATTTCAAATCAATCCAAAATAGGATTGGCAATAGATTTTCTCCTCATTTCCTTCATAAGGCTTGAATCAAAAGTTCCCCAAACAATTTATGGTATTTCTGAAATAAAAATCCTAAAATAATCATTATATTCACCTAGGATGTTAGAATGTGAATAGAATTTTAATTTTTATAACAAAAGGAAAATCTCTTAAAAAAATTATTATTACATTATTCATCACCCAACATGGTACCAAAATATAGGAGGTTGTAGCTATTCTGGTGGTGGATGGTAGATCTAATGGAATCTATCTCTCGATCAGTATGTCACTGCATGACTAAGAGGAGGCCTAAGATAGTAGCTCTCATAGCGGTGTGCCCAGATCATCGAACTTGAGGGATGACAGCCATTTTTGAGTTGGTTGGGGAAACTGGCGGAGGTCGTTTAGCTAGGGAGGTCTGGAAAAATTGGAAGTTACAGCTAGCTCAAGATCCTTTGGCCAAATTAGGTAGTGTAGAAGGACCTTAGGTGTTATAAGATTCATGATAAGGGTTGGATCAAGGAGGATATACGACATGACCATCAAGGAAGGAGTTGCAGTTGAAAGCCACAATGATGAACCGAATAAACAATGATGATAGAGGGGGATCGCTATAGTGGACTATAGTGACTAGACAGAGAAGGCTAAGAAAGTGGTGCCAGCTTAATCTGGGCAGCTGAATGCTCCTGGTAGTTACTAGAGTTATAGGTGGCCATGGTGGAAATTAGCAGAGGAGAGGAGCGAGAGGGACGGGTATGAGGTGTGGTGCACTGGAGGCTGTAGAAACTAATAGGAAAGTAGGTGTGGGGTCGCACCACATGAATCAAGGGGAAGGGGCATTAGATAAAGTAGGGGGAAGTCGAAGGAATCCCTTTTTCCATACTCAAACTAACAATAAATTTTGTATTATGTACTATTCCTGGCCATGTTAAAAAAATTTAAGTAGGCTATTGATATACCCATTTTATATAATAAATATAATATTATAATGATAATAATTCTAATAAACAATTAAAATTATTAAAATTATATATTACAATATTATAATTATAATAATTATAATTGTCATAAATATCTTTTGCACAAAACTAGTGGATTTTTTTTATTTTACTACCTAAAACCACAATCACGATCCATATTATATTTTTCATATGGACATAACCTGGTTATTTGAAGTTGGATTTTTAGTGGTTTATTCTATTGTGATCATAGTAAAATACCCTACTTAATTTAAAAAAATTAATTTTTGAGCTCATAAAATTTACGTGATCTCTCTTATTCCAATTGAAGGTACTGGGGTTCATAAAGAAATCCAGAAAACTAGGGATTTAAAAATTTTAAACATCAGGATAACAGAACTTGTATTCTCTGATGATACAACCACCGATATGGTCCATGGATCTAGCATAAATGAATATTTTAAATAAAATATAAGTAGAAAACATACATGTTCAGATCTGCAGCCGCACACAATTGTAATTGGTCTCCGATGATCATTTATAAAGGATCCATAGCAGGATACATCTAGATCATCCACACACACTTAAAAAACCCACTAAAGCATCATAAATAGAATTTCATGTGCTAGTACGGAGATCTGACAATGAATTTGACACTCTAATGATAACATCATTAATATGAGTTCAAGGCATATGATAGATATTGATCCAAGCACCTAGATCGAGAGACTCTATCTCTAGATATCAAGAGAAGAGATGGGAACTATATCTCTTGTTGTGAATAGTGAATGGTATGAACCTATCTCCTCCTATATATAGTGGATTTTCAAAATACCCCATAGTGTTCCGTAACCCTATTTTATTGAAAGTTAAATAAATAAATAATTATGAAAAACTAAACTATGTCAATATTTTTTATTTTTTATCACCTACCAGTAATATATATTAAAATATATTACGTGATAAACCCAAGTAATATAACTCAACTCGTAATTCATGATTAATATTAAATGGAACCAAGAATATTAAAATAATTTTCATTCAATTAATGTTCTCATTTATTTACTTAACATATAAGTAAATTAAATAAATCCAACTAAATTATTCATAACAGGAATAATATGAAATTATTTAATTACTGAATATCAATAACATGGATAACACTTATACCCCACGGTGGGAGGACCATGTACAATATACATATTCAACATAATATAGAGGATTATTGAATATGATATTGTGTGTAACCCTCTAGTTCCTTATCTCAATAGTATTGAATAAAATCCATAGACCAAGAGTGTAGTCTAAAAACACAGAAAGGAACCTAAATAGATAAGGACTATCATAGCAACATTAACCGACCTACGAAGACGTATTGTGTAATATAATCTCATTGTATTTTAATATCTCATAAAAAAGATGGACACTTGTGTGATCACCATTTATTTACATTATTATTAGTCAATCTAGCCAGAAGGATTTAACTTTCAACTTCTTTCACCATAAACCGATGAAGGTAGCACCATTCCAATCAACCTGGCCTAATATATATTAATTATTTAACATGTAAGTGACAAATAATTTCATGTCCATTCAACCAATTTCATTCCACCAATGACATGCCCAACAGAATGTACCTCACCACTATTTAATTATCATGTTTTCTTCCGTTCATCAAAGTACATGATAAAATGGAACCTAGTGGTAATGATCTCAATTCAAGAGACCAATAAATATGTTCATAGATAGGAACAACCAATGACGCTTGAATCACACGGTGTTCATAATGGCTAGTTGTCCTCAAGATCTCATGTCATGAGACCAATAAATTTTTCTAACTGTATACATGATATGGTCACCAAATTACTATTCATGTTGGGTCTAGGTAACCAATTCTTAAAAAATAAATTACCTAGGATTAAATACTAATTGTCATTGTGAAAAAGAAAAGGTAAAAGTAATTAGAAATAGTGGATAAGTTAATAACATGTTAAAAATATGTTTCTTTTTTCTGTTGGAGCTATATATAGACCATACATTTCCTAAAATACATTATTTATCAATTTTGGAGGAACATAGGATAATAGTTAATTCCTATTATTGAATAATTTTGGATTTTTATGAATATTTCTACTCCACCTGAATTATAAAATGGAACCACTCCCATCACTTCATGACACATCTCAAGCCATTTAGCTCAACCAGAATCTACTAAAATCACGCCCAAACATCCTTCTCGATAAATAATGTCACTCCTACTCAATTATAATTATTTTGATGATGTATCAATATCATATACACAATAATCACAACTCCCTTGATAAATGAAGAATGTGATGACAAAGTATTTAACACTCAAACAGAGGTAATAATGAAATATTATTATCGAATGGGTGGTAATGTGTTATAAGAGGACCATATATGAAATTATAAATATGAAAATGTATTATTTATAAATTATTAACATGATTTAAAACATTATATGGGAGTGTAAAGAATATTCAACTAATGGGAACCATGAGGTAAGGGGATTTGTATTAAATTCTTATCATTAAGGTATATTTCAATTTTATGATCCTAATTTATTTAATATGGAGTATATAAATCCCCTCTTCATGTAATGTCATGAATCCTTCATTGTTAACGTTAATTTATTTTTCATTTTTAATTATTTCATCCATGTATATTTTCTATCAAATTTACTAGGTGGTAAGTAATTTCATAACTCATATTCGTTTCATGAGGTTATATTACTTTGTATTATAAGATTTTGTGTGACATATATTTTTGTTATATTATGTTACATTTACACTTTTTTATACTGATTTATATTTGATACACATAATAAATCCACTAATTAGACCTCACTTTAATAGTATGATCATTTTAAGTGATTTCGTGTCAATTTCTACTCCATTGGAACATATTTTATAATATACCTGACCTAATAATTAATTTTATTATTTTCAATCACTTTTAAGAGAACTTGAGATCCACATAAATATAGAAATCAAACATCAAGGACAATATGATATGGATGAACCATTAAAGACTAACTTAAGCTTATTCAACATACTATCCTTAAATAATTTTCAATGTAAACAACTAACCTCAGTGGCCAAATCATCCTTGATGGAATCTTCTAACAAAAAGTCCATCTTTTACCATGTTTGTATGTACTCATCCATATTCATTTTCGTTGTATTAAATCCTGATTATAGAATTAGTTCTTTATTTTTAATGAACATTGTCTTATTTTTATTGGTATACACCAGAAGAAGTCTCTCAGTCATCCCATTGGAATCTTCTAGTGAGGCTTTAATTGGATTAAAATATTAAACATAACCTCCTTTGTGTGAAAAATAAGGTTCTATAGGTGTTAATCGGGTGAAAACACTTTTGATTCCACATACTTAACTAGATTATTAACATGAGAATCAATAGCTTTTGAAGCCCCTTAAGTCCTAATTGATTCTCCCATCATACCATATATCATTTTTTTGTGTTGAATGTAAAATTTCTTTCAAAATATACCATATGTTACTCCTATTAACTATTAGGAAATTTATTTTCCATGTCCATATTTTTCATAGAATATCTAGTTTCCATTGGTTTCGGTAGAAAAGAATAGTTTTTATGACCATTAGATTTGCCTTTTCCCATAAGAATACAGCTGTGAGAATCCTTATTGCATTTCGGCCCTTTCTTCCTCTATGGGTAATCAGGCACACTTCAATAACTACCCTACACACAATAATTTAATCTTGGACAGGAGGTCTCATTTATTTTCTATACACATGAGAAACCTTACCCACAATAATAAACCTCACCTAGGATCAATTCTAAATGACACAGATCTAAGCCATCAAATTATAGAACATCAAAACTGTTTCCCTAATTTAATGTTTGAAATGAACTTTTTAGGGCCAATGTAACTGGTAATATCCTCATGAACCATTACAGCCTGAATTCCATAAACAGAGTCCTCCACAACACCTTTTAAGAATGGAACTGGTGTAACCCATCTATAATATAGGTTCCATTACCAAAATCCTCAAAATAATTAGAGGGAACCAAAGAAACACCCTTTCAGGACTAATTCAGAGTCATGAGGTCATGCTTCAGTCGACTAAAAACATACACAATGGTGGGATTAACTTTCCTTGATCGATATTCTTTCAGAACCAGAGCCACTGTCACTAGACTTGGGTTCCAAAAACCTGAATAAGCCTATGGAATTCTCATCCCCCCATTAGTAGAAACTAGGGTGTCACCTCAATCGGCATCACAATATCCCATACTATCATTTAATGGTAGAGGTTCTATAGCCACATAATACCTAATATTCTCACTACCCGCATGATCAACATTAGGATAATGGTTTTGGGGGACCGAGCCCCACATGTAGACTTGTTGGAGGTGACCTACACGATAGCAAGATGACCAAGAATCTACACAATAATCATAACACACCTTCTATTTTAACTACTATTCATGATCAATCTCATGGGGGTTATGATTCTATGGTTACCGAATCACAAACGGTTTATTCTACACTCTCATTTTAATCGGAATTATTTATGCTCGAAATTCCATTGATGATTTTTTTTGGTCGTTGTCTAATAAACTCTTTTAATATTATTATACTATATTTATTCATGAAATTTTAATGTAATAATACCATTTACCTGTATTTGGGACTTAAAATTATTAGTAAAACGTTTTTAAGAAAATAATTCATTATTTCTATATTTGGTCGAAAATATATTTTCTTTCATACCCATTTTTTCTAATCATGTTTTCAATAATGTTTTTAAATTTATCCTATAATTTTTTTAAGTCATTATTCAACATTGTTTAATTTTTTAGAAAATTGAAAATTAATCTTCTTTTCATTATATTAAAACACAATTTTTTTAATTTTTACTAAAAATTTGAAAGGAATAAATATTTTAACATACTACTCTTGAATATAATTTTCTAATATAATGATTGTCAATGATTTGAATCCTCCTTTGAAAATTTATATGTTTATGTTATAATAATGTTTTTTCCTAATATTCTATAATTTTTTAGTTTTAAAAAGTTATTTTCAAAGATAAATTGGAATTTTCCTCAAGAATTAATCAATGATCTTCTTAATTTATCTCTACTCATCAATCATAGAAACTATTTATTTTAAATATACTTCACTAGAGATATATTTTATTGATATATTCCTTATTATATATCTGGATGGTTTATGATCAGTTTTAACAAGGAAATTCTTTACATTAACTTTGTTGATTAATTTTGTATTCATTAACTTTACCTTTAAACATTCACTTTATTTTGATTATTTGAAAATAATTATACATTATATATCCATATTCCTTATCAAGTATATTATTACTTATTAATAAATATATCATTTATAAACACAATGTTTTACCATAAATTATATTTTATGAACATGGGAATTATTTATAATCTATATAATTTACTCAATACCTACATTTGTTAATAAGGAATATTGATTATGAATTAAATCAATGATTTGATATAAAAGGAATGGTTTGTACATACAGTGACGGCTGAGGCCTAGAATTATATATCCCCTCAATGCATTGATATAGAACATGAGATAAATTAGTAAGCTGATATTAAATTATTCTTTACCCATTGTTTTAATATATATTGGTGAAAGTTCTAGACAACATAAATAACATGATGTATGAAATCCTGAAATCCAATATTAATCATTTAATTCATTGACAATCTGGTTATTATTGTCCATTAGATTTATATATTCATATTATCTATAGATTGGCTTCAAAATCATGTGATTATTTATAATTAATTAATTAATTATCATTTATTCTGCAATATTATTATTTGTGCTCATGTTATTGATTAAATGGAATAATTTTTCAGTTATTTAATATTATATATTTATAATTACCTATAGATTCATGATATATATTTGTTTTGTACATATCACTCAATGAGCATCTAATATCAAACTTATATTATCTTCATTCACTAGGATGTGAAGAAGGAATTGTTAAATGAGTTCAAGGATGTATAATTTTATTACCTTAACTATGTTTTAATACATGTTTTCAAATATAATGTGAAATTAAAGTATGTATCAATATTAAAAATACAAATAACTATTTGATCATTTGGGATGTGGTCACTAGTATTTTATTCCAGTGATGAAATGTAGCCACTAGATCTGGGCTACTAGGGAGGGCTATTTACAATATGTATGCTTTAGTTTGAGCTTTATTTATCCTTGTGGTCATTCTAAATATTACTAGGAGAAGAGGATTGAACGCATGGTTTTTTGGAGGAAACAAGCCATGCATTTGGTTTTGGCACTTTAGTGGAACTAACCATGTGGTAACATTATGGTATGGAATTTTTAGGGTTGGGAGAAAATTTCTACAGTTTTAGTAGGGTTATTCAAACCGCGTGGCTCGCCAAGGAGACCATGCTGGTGTCTGGGGTTTTTCCAGGGGAGTCGCATAGTTTTATTATGATTTTCTCAAACAATATGTATTTATTTCATGAAACCATGTTCCCTATTTGTTTAAGGGACATAGTCTATGAATATTAGTAAGATGATTTGTATAATAATTCTCCCTAACCATGCACCATGATATAAACATATATTTTATTTTTTGAAATTACATAATTACCTTAATTGTATTATATATAAACACCCCATAATATTCATTTTTATTGAAAAAAACCATTCACATATCTCTAGTGGATTCTACCTTTGGATGCTTTGTGGTTTTCTTATTTTCTCCTTTGATATCATTGAGGTATGTTATGTTTTTTTCATCAGTTTTCTATTCTATTATTAGATCATATATTGATCTAACCTACTATTATCTTGTTGGAATCTTAATGGGTACAATATTCTAGACATAATGGGTTTTACTGAGGTTTGATCTTGTTTCTTCTGGTTCTAGGATCATAAGGACATGATATACTCATTCCCAATCTTCTCTGTCGAAGGTGACCAGTTCCCATCTATTCATGTGGGTTGTGTCCCAATAAAATCATTCTAATGAATTAATTACATAGTGTTCCTGTGAATTAATTTGGTTTTTTTTATAAAAATTCTATATTTGATATCAAGGTGGAATTATTTATAAAATTGATGATTTTAAGGGGGTGTTGTACAAAAATGGAATTGTGAAAACTAGGTGTTCAGTGAAATTCCTTAAAGGTGGTTATTATTTTAAAATGGGTTTTCAATAAATGTATTGGTAATTTATATCAACCGACTATGGAAGGACTCAAAATATATTGGATTCAAAGGATTCCTAGCATTGTTTTTTCATTATATGCGTAATCATTTATTACCATATAATATACACAAAATATTATTATTGGTAATTTATTCTATGTTTTACCCGTTATGTTATATTTCATGGTTTATTTCTCATTATATATCATATAGTATATTCATGGATGGTTTTAATTATGATTATATTCTATTATAAATTTAAATTTAATATTCTTGGATTATGTGAATGTGAATGGATTTTATGGAAAACCAAAGTACGTTTTAAAAAATTTCCATCTTTTGAAAATTCATTATAATAATTATTTGTTTTTAATATAGATAAAATGTTTTCATGGTTTTTGACTTTATTTTTATTCTTTCTTGAATCCTATTGGAATTTATAACCATGCCCCACTTTTTCATTTTGGAATTTTTATATGTTGTTTTGTAAGACTTTGGTAAAGGTAAGGGAATCATGTAATTCACTACCTTCCGTTGGATTTCATCAACTTCATAGTGGAACAGTTCGGTTGGGATGTATGGTCACATAGAGTTTCATTTTATGAATTGTATTGTTTTTATTTTTATGTTTATCCCATTGGGCATGAAATTTTATGAGTAATGGATGTGTACTATTTATTACACTATGAACTATGTTTGGTTTCCTTGTTTTTGTAATAATTGGGACTTTCTTTGGTTTTCAATGTATCTCTCTACCATGCGACAGGCCTACTCGGGTGACTTGTCAAGCTGGTCTTGGTTGGTTTATTTTACAATTGTATTAGTGGGTGTACCAAGCATAAAGTGTCGTTACAGTACAAGGGATTTGTTCTGGGTTTCTGGTAGTAAAAGGTTATTGAAATATAGATTTCGGTAGTACGTGTGGGAGGGTACCCTGCCTACTCACTTATGTGTCTGAACATGAGTTCTCATGGGTGGTTAGGGAATTTTCACAAGATTTATACTTGGTGTTTGAGGTTTTTTGAATTTAATGGATTTGAATTTTATTTAATTATACTTGTTCCTTATAAAAGTAGTGTCTTTATTACAAAGGATCCATAATTTCATTTAATGTTTATTGTTTTGATGTATGGATATGGATTCTTAATGACTGTCTAGTGATTTATTAGTTTTCTCTTAAGATGACTAGTTAGTATCTTCTGTTCAATAGACAATGTGAACATGAAGATATCTTTTGAATATGAGTGAGTAAGCCATGAGATAACTTCAAAATGAAAATCCTATAGTGGACACTACATCGGTGGATGCTATAATCCATTCTATTTAGACTCTAGTACAATTGAGAGTTGGTAACTAGGGAAAAGTAGGGGTACATGGATCAAAATTTACTATGAAGAATCCACCCATATTACATTGTGACATGGGTAACCATGAATCTGAATAAGGTAATAATTATATTGAATGAATCTCACATTTTACAAATACTCATGAGGAATATAAGGTTAGTTTTCCCCTTATATTCTTGAGGATCTATGAAGAAGATGGAGGTTCCCCATCGTGCAAGCAATGTTTCATGTGGATCTTACCTGGACTTGTTTCAATATAATATCCATCTTGTAAATTTGTCCTGAAATGTTGTGTGTAGAAAAGACTTGAGAAATTTTTACCTTATAGTAAGAGGATCATATTGTTTTGGAGAACTCCCTAATTTCATGGAGTTGGTGGAACTTGAACATAATCATGTTAATAATGATTTCCTCAATTCTGGAGGTTTGATATTTTGTTGAGAGATGATATTCAAATGATGCTGATTCAATTATGATTTAAATCATTTTTATGCGGGTTACAAATCCTATATGGTTCGGGAAGACATACCTGGGATGAAAGATTTAGGAATTACTCCGGTTGCAGTTTTTTTTAGCCATAGTATACATTTTAACTACAAAAAATAAAATTGAAATTAGTTCAGTTTACTTCAAGAACAATATTAGGGGACTCATCAAGATAGAAGAAGGTTGCTAACAATCAGTTTCTAAATCATGGACATACAAAGGCTAATTATACAGAAGAACAGCAATCTTTTAACTTTTTTGTAAAATATTTTCTTCTCATGAATCATTGTAGAATGATTTATCAAGGTTTTAAGGTTGGATCCACTCTCAACAAGGGTTTAAAGGTTATTTTTATACTTACAGGGTGGTGGATCTTATCCTCATTGCAAGGGTGTGTGCATGAAGCTACAAACTCTTAGAGAGGAGCTGAGGCCAAGAATATTTACATAGTGGAGTATATACTAGAGGAATCCAATATAGGATCTACTACTATTAGAGGTATGATGTCTATTTCACTCTCTTTGGTAGGATATTTGTTTAATACAGGTGATAATCATTCTATTATATCAAAAAACATAATTTTAACGTTGGACTTGTGTTTAAAACATATGTTTCTATTGTTTGATATTTCCATGCCATTGAGAATGAGGTCCGAACAAGATTTCTGATGTAATGTGTTTCTGTTGAGGATAGATGATCATGAAGTTATGTGGTACTTATTCATCCATGACATAGATATCCATGGACTTATTATTGTAATGGATTATATTAATAGTGTTAAATTCAAGATTTACTATTATCATATCGATTTCAATTATTATCTCATGATGGAGTCTCTCATGTATTTCAATGTTAGTGGGATTCAATATTTCAAAGGGTAGGTAATATTACTTCTTATGATGGAATAATATAATTTCATGTATTGAAGATTCTTCTTGACCCTGTTGATCCTTGTTTGGGTAATTCACTTCTTATAGTGGTGAGTTCATACTCTTAAGTCTTTCATGGTTATTTTTTGGGTTTCCACTATATAGAGAGGTTGATATTCCTATTTACCTGCTTCCTGGTATGACGCAAATTTCTAGGCTATTTTATCACATGGAACCTCCTAATTTAGAGTATCTATGTTTTCAATTAGTGGATCTTGAGGCCATGGTATTTACTCATTGTGTGTCACCTTCGGATTATCCTATCCACTTTTCCATGAAGGTTGATAAAAGCTTCAAACATTGATTTTACTATATAAAGTTAAATCTGATCACTATTAAGAACAAGAATCCATTTCCAAGAATTAATGATCATTTTGATCAAATCATAGAGGATCATTGGATTTCTAATATTTATCACTGGTTAAGGATCCATTAGTTAGGATTATAATAATAAGATATACCTAAGATAGTGTTTAGGAGATGGTATGGGAATTTATAGTTTATAGTTATTCTATTCGTTCTAAAAAATTATCATTTGGTATTCATGGAATTGATAAGTTGAACATTTCATTAGTTATTGGACTCTTTTATAGTTCTATTTGTGGATGATATTTTGGTGTACTCCAAGTCAGATGAGGAACATATGTATCATTTGGATATCTTCTATAAAACCTAGATAGAGCAATGCTTGTATGGTAATATTTCAAAGTATGAATTTTAGAACCATGATGTGAAATTATTGGGGAATTTTATTTCTATTAAGGATATATCAGTTTATCCTGAAATTATTTATATGGTATTTTCCTAGGACTATCCCAAAAAATATAGATCTGAGACTTCTTGGGATTGGATAGTTATTACAGGTGTGTTTTTAGGATATTTCAAACACATCATCACAAATGAAAAGTTCTACTCATATGAGTGTTATTTTTTAATGGAATTAAAATGAAAGAGTTATATTTAAGAACTATTGGTGAGGTTGAATTTATCAGAATATCTGAATTTTCCTGAACACAATTTCGGATATGTTGTTTTCTATGATGCTAATGGTATGTGAATGGGGTGTGTATTGATGTAGGTAACACATTAGGTGGCCTATGTTTCTCCATAATTACTCCCTCATGAGAGGAACTAACCTACCCATGAACTTGGGTTGGAAGCTTTTATTCATTATCAAAAAACATTATTTCACTATATCTTTATGAATTAGTCTATGTTTTATTTTTATCATAAAATCCTGAAGTAAATTTTTTTACTCAGAGGTATCTAAACATGTAAAAAATAATATAGATTGAGTATCTTCATTATTTTGATTTTGATATCACTTAAAATCATGGGAAGTGAATTTTTTTGTTATTTGTATTGTGTGGTATGATACCTAATAAAAACATGAAGGAATTAATGGAGGAACACTCATTATTGAGTTTCATTTCTATGATGACATTGGGAGTGTATGAAACGAGTGGAAAATTTTTTTTTCATCATTGAATGTTGACTCATAATTTGATGACTGGGTTCTACTTAAGAAATTGGCAGAATTTTTTTAGTTCATTAGTTAAATCATAAATTGTTGGGAGACCATTAGTGATTGGAATTGGTCTCAGATTGTGGATTTTTTTCGAGGTAGGTTGGATGTTTTGGAATATCTAAGACATAAATTTATGGAATTTGGACACCAATAATGTTGGTCCATACACCCTGCGACAACCAAAATCGATCATGCTATGAAAAATAGATATTTCACATCGTGGATGGTCCAGTTGATAGCAGATCTGGTGTCACGATGCCCTACATTTCCAAAATATAAGGTAGATCACTAATGAACTGCTTGTTTTTTGTAACATTTTCTCATTATGGTATGGAAGTGGCATAAAATAACCATCAACAAAATCAATGGCTTACCATTGAATCATAGTTGGAAGGATGTTATTTGTGTGATCACTGGCCATATTAAAAAAATTTCTCATTTCCTTCAAATCAAGGATATCATAATGGTAGAGTAGATTGGGAACTTATTTGTTCAAGAGGTTGTAATTCTTCATGGGGTTCCCTCAAGACTTTTTTCTGATAAGAAACTATGGTTTTAATCTAGAATTTAGAATGGTTTACATGATCAAATGGGTTCCTAGATGAAATTATCCATAAAATATTATCTTTACATAGATGGTTAGATTGAGTGAGTTATTTGGATTCATGATGATATAATTTAAGCAAGCATGATTTATTTTGGTGGTTCTTGAAAAAAGAACACCCCCTAGGTCAAATTTGCTAATAACATTACTTATCATGATTACGTTAATATGGATCCATTTAAATAATTGTATAGGAATCCATGTATATCTCTCTTTTTGTAAGAATACTTTGGAGAGAAGTCCTTGGTTAGACCGAGTCTAGTTCCTGAAATGATAGAAAATGTGTAGTTGATCCAAAAGATATTGGTCATGACAGATATTCATTAAAAAACCAATGTGAATAGTCATAGTCAATCATTATATTTTTAGGTTGGTGATCGAGTTATTCATTAAATTTCACCTATATTTCAATTCCATCTGTTGGGTAAACATGGTATGTTGGCCCTAAGGTTTGTTTTCACCTTTGAGATCATTGGATGAATTATAATGGTTCCTTATTAGTTGAAATTCCCTCTCATTTGACATTTATTCATGAAAAGTTTCACGTTCTTCAGATAATAAGGTATCAACCAGACCCTTACTATATAATTTAATGAGAATATGTTCAACATTAAACTGATACCACAATGATTGAGCAACCAATTTAGATTATATACCACTATGAAATTGGGATTCATGGTAAATAAATCCATTAGTTCGGGTATTATGGTAGTGTAGATTGGATTAAAACATGATGTGGAAGCATGATTCATTGGTGAGGCCGAAGTGGACGTATCTTTTTGAAACTCTAGTATATTGATCACTTTTTGAGGAAACAAATCTTTCATGGTGAGGGGTAATTATGATTCCCTCCATGTCACATGTATGTTTTAGTAAGATCTTTATTTATCCTCAGGGTATATCTATAGGATTCCAAGATACGAAGTTTGAAAATTTTAATTTTTAGATGAAATAGTCAAGGAGAATGGTTTGGGATAATGGTTAGTTCTAACAATTAGGTTACCATGTGATATAGAACTATGATGGTCCATAGGCATTTTCCACAGTTTGGGTATGGTTAGTTAAACTGTGTGGGTCACCATGGAGATTATAACGGTGTATAAAGGGTTTATGGGGGTGTCACATGGTTTGAACATAGGTTTCCCAAAACATTCAGCCCATCCAAGAGAAACAATAATGCATTTTTCCATGGTTGAAAGTCTATGCAAGGTTTGATTGTCTATTTTCTTACTATGAGTCCTAATAGTACACCCTGACAGGGTCCTCTAAAATGGTGTAAATTACATAACTTTCCTTGATCATATTTTTTTATAAGCACACCCATCTGATTATTTTTCTCTAAATAAACATTATTCATCTCTCTAAAGGCTACTCCATTTTGATTATTGATGTATTTTATTCATTATTGATAAATATCTATGAGTATTGTTATGTTTTTTTGTAGTTTACTCTCATATTATTATATTGACTCTTAATATCCCATGATCTTATCTCATTGGAACTTGAATGGGTAGTGGATGTTGGATCTAAGTGGTTTGATAGAGGCTTTTCTTTCTTTATTAGGGATCTAGGCTTATGTGTACCTGATCTACTTGTTCTTAATATCTGTTTTCTATGTTAACTAGTCTCCCTCCCTTTATGATGTTTCTATCTCTATTAAAATTTTCTAATTCATGAATTATATGATGTTCTTTTGAATTCCATCGGTTTATTTTATGAAATTATGGATTGGATATCAATGTGGAATTGATTAATGAAATATATGTTTATAAATGGGGTTTTCATTAAAATTTTAGTTGTTCACACTGGGTGTTTGAGGAAAAGTATTAATGGTGGTTTGGATTCTAAAATGGGGATACAAGAATGTAACTATTTATTCATCCTATTGAAACCATTTTATAAATTATGATCTTTTTTTTCTGTAGGTTTTTGACAAGCATATCACATTAGGATCATTGGGTGTGTTGGAAAATGAACTTATCACTTTAGTGTGTGTAATACCACTACATATTTGATATCGACACGCTATGACAAGTCTCGATATCTATTAGATCCATGTGATATCAAGATTAGTGTTTTATTTATATGTATGAGTATACACTCTCATAGTCTAAATCCAAAATATTTTTCTTTTTCATTTATTATTGGTTTTACACTTGATGGTATATTTTATAATTGGTTTACCACTATCTTATATTCTGATGTATCCATAGATGATTTTTCATATGTTGGCATGTTATCGTAAATGTACTCAGCATGTTATTATTTTACATGAATGTGAAAATATTTTATAGAAAAATAAATTATCTTTTAATTTTTTTTATCTTTATTTTATTATCATTATGATTTTTATTTTTATTAAATCAAGTTCTGATGTTTTCATGATATTAAACATTGAATAGATTATTTTGTGAAATCCTACAATGATTTTATCTCACACCATACTATTTCATTTTGGAGTTTTTAGATTTGGTTTTTCGGGACAAATAAAAATGTAAGAGGGACATGTAGTTCATCAGATTCTCAAGGTTTTTATCACAATCATAGTGGGATGTTGTGGTTACAATGGATAGTCACACGGAATTTCATCTTATGGTATATCATTTTGTTTTATTTTTAGGTATTGATCATTGGGTTTGACATTATATGTCTCGTGGATGTGTACTCATTATTCTTCTATATTTTGTGTTGGTTTTCAGAATTCTATTAACACACATGGCTTATTCTGGCTTTTTAAGTTCATATATTCCTTTTAGAGAGACTACACTAGTGACATGTCTAGTTGACTCGAGCCAGTTTGTTACAATAATCATATTATTTTACATATTTGGATTAAAACCAACTAAAGTGACCCAAACATAAACATTCATTTTTTAAATATAAAAAAATATTGGTTCACTTAAACAGTAATGGCCATTTACTTTTATATTTTTAGAGAGTTAGAAAAAAAATATTATCTAATTAAACTCTTAACTTTCATATCCAATGTAAAATTTTCTTGTTATATAAATAATTACTTATTACATAACAAGTCATCAACATCTGTCACAAAATTATTCACACATAATAACCGTCTATAAAAATTATAAATATTACTCTTCTTTTTATTAAACACAAATTGAATCATAATATGGGTGAGATCAAACATTCAGTAAGGGTTAACATATATATAAAAAAATCCTTTAATAAACAATACATGAATATTATGGAAGGAATAAATAATTTGAATAATTTTATATAACTTATCACTTGAGATTAAAATAAATCCATGGATAACATAATAATATTGATAATAACAAGGATTATAATAACTGATTTCATTGTGATAGAATGCATATTTCTGACCATCATAATCATACCATCAGGACTATATCCAAGACAATTTTATTACCATCATGACCACATATAAGGCATTTTTGTTACTTTCACGACTGAAACAAAAATATCTTTCTTACCATCTGGACTATATATAGGAAATTTTTTATAACAAAATGACAATAGACGTACCATTATTATTACCATCATGACTATATCCATGAAATTATTCCTACCATCCTGACCAAAACAAAACATCACTTAACATAGAATTTAGAATGAGTATTACTCCCTTTTTTTCTTGATTAACCTCACTATAGGTTTTTCGGTTATCATAGATATCTTGGATATCTCCAGTTTCATTCACCATAAAGGGATATATACATACACTATTGAAATACAAAATTGAGTTGTATACCTAAATGTTTTCATATATTTCTATGTAAGAATGATTCTTTCCATCTGTGTGTATATGTCCTAAATGAACATCTATTTCAAGTAGAAGAGGTCAAACTCAAGGGGATTTTGGGAATTTCAGTTTGTTGGAATCCATATATGCGGGGTTCCAAGATGAATGTTTATAGCTCCATTCTCAATGGTATCATTCATAGAGGTGTTATTTTTCATGAACCCTAGGCCCCCATCATTTTTGACTTCCTTATATTCTTAGTGGAATTAAACATGAGTCAGGATGAATCAAAATCAATGAACACTTTCATAAATCTCCTCAACTCTAAAAATTTAAATGCCAAAGTAGTTGAATCTAAATCATTTTTAGTTATCAAAATATTTTTCTCACATAATCCATTGGAGAATTTCCTACCAAATTCGAAATTTTTGGGATATTCGTCAGCATGATGTGGAGATATTACAAAAATGGAGTGAGGGGAATATAGTGGATAACCACATAACATGAAAAGGAAATAAAGAATAGGGTTTTATTATTATTTCGATCTTCGTTTATATACTTTTGGATTTCAATAATGTTGATCAATTGGATTCTTTTGGGATACATCATTTCCACCTCCCAGATGTTGTCTTCTCATTTTCCATTATTTGAATAAATGATTTAAATTTTCATTCATTCATATATTTTATATTCAATGTAAAACATATTCAACTTTATTAATAATAAATAAATATCCATATTGGAATAAGTAATGTAAAATATGCTAACACTTTTCCTAGTAAAGAAATGGAATGTAACACCCCGACCCCAGTTACCCATAGTCGGTGCATTATTTTAATACATTTTCATGATTACAAGGAATCAAGTCCTGAAAGACCGACCTGTTTAGCAGTCTTGGAAAATAGATTACATACAAGGAAATTACGTTACACTTTAGAAAATAAAACACATCACAAATGATACTTTGAGTACACCCTTAATCCCCTAGCTTAACTCTGCTTATCAATCATAACACACTTCTTGGAATCCTGAGAAAATTAAAACATAAAAAGGGGTGAGCTCAAATGCTCATTAAGGGTAAGTAATACAGCAGAAAATGACATAAATATCAAGGATGGTGAATAATTGAAACCACATGCCTTTACCAATAATAAACATGAATAATTTTATGGCAAGAATATGAGCTGAGTAAATAATTCCACAATAAAACATAATCATGGGTATTCTACTAGTTGAATAACCACATGATCCATTAATATTATTTCCGTATGGAGGGAATGTATAATGCCGGACATTCTGAACCATTTTTTCAAGGCCTCTAGCAAGACGTCTAAAAATGATTAAGGCCTCGGCCAAAACCATAAATCAAAATGTGAAAAGGACTTGGACAATTACATGTCTAGTTGTCTCATGAGACCTACCGATGCATCGAGGTGCTATAGTGGGCTCCAGCCGTCACTTACTAAGTCTAATACATTCCTCATATGAAAAGGATGAAATATAACAGAAACAATCATATTAAAACTAGAATACTAAATGTCAATACATTAACCATAAAAAATGAATGGTAAAAAATAGAACATCCACAATCAAACATATCATAACTCATTCAATACAAAATGGAATATTGTATTATAATAAATCAACCTCAATAAAAAATAATATCAAGTAAAGGATGCTGACATATTTGAAAATGATGAGTAAAACTTTTTGAGAGAAATATCCTTTTTGTAAAATCATTAAAAAGTCAAACATTTATAAAGGAAGTAATTTAAAATAGATTTTCGAATCAAATTGTCCCATTCCACTTTGAAATAATTAAAAAGAATTATCATTTAAAAACATTAATGTCCATATAAATTAATCATTAAAATCATTTAAAAACATGGACATTAATTAAAAATATTTATAACGATAAATATTAAAAACATTTAAAAATATGATCTTGATAAAGAGTACCTTTCACAAATTCTTAAAATATTCACTTTGAAATCATTTATATGAAAAATGGGCATGGATGATAAAAATTTCCTACTATATACTTACACATACACAATCTCAGATAATAATGAGATTGAGGAATAAACCCTTACCAATTTGGTAACTTAAGAAACATACATCCCATGAAAGAGGTATCATACAATGAATATGTAAATACACATAAATTAATGTGTATTATACAAAGAATACAATTATTGGTAGTACATACACCACAAAAAAGGTAATGGTGGAAATATGGCATAAATCTCACGGGACTAAGGAGTGAGATGAAAAACCCTTACCTTGAACTTTCCTTTAGTCGAGGGTACATTTAACCTCTTGTACGAAAACTATATTATGTTATTAAATTATTCTAAAACCATATTAATATTTATGATATCATAAATTATTCATTTATGACTTTATACTACCCATTTATTAATAATTTCTATGTTATATTAATATGTCAGGTAATAATCGCTTTCTTTATCGTATGTGTTTTAACTTGTTACTCTTGATTGTATCACATAGATCATAATTTAAATAAATCTACAATATAAAACATGATTTATATATCATATATATTTAGAATATATAATAGACATATATATGAAATGGAAAACACCGTTTATGGAGAAAGGTAGTTCGTACGTACGCATAAATGCTGTTTCCATTTTCATATAATATTGATTGGAATTAAGTGAATAAGATATATAAATGTACATAAATACTTATATATATAAATATATATATCTCTAGTAGAATTATTATGTCATATATTACATTCTTATTAGTAATATATATTTTTATAGTCATCGATGAAAGGTGAACTTGGAAATGAATCTCATCGCGTCATGGAGACGGTAATCCATACGTACCCACGAGTGAAAATATCATTATTTTGATATTAAAATAATATATAATTTGATTTTATATCATATATAAAATTTCCTTATCATGTTATATTTATTATTTACATCAAATACACATCATTATTATACCCATCCAAATTATATTGTATTGAATAACAATTACACCATAACGTGGAGACGGTAAGCCGTACGTACGCACGTATGGAGACATGTCATTCAATGGTTGGATAAAATACTGAATATGGATGTACCATATTTATAATAACATCACAGTATGTATAAAATACTGGTGTTATTATTTTATAATGGAAATAACAAAAATTTAAGAAGTGGAAGAAGAAAGAAACTAGAAAGAGGGTGGTGAAATCATTACATCTTTTTCGGGTTCATCCTTTTGATTTGATCAAAAGGGCTCCGTTGGTTGGATTTATGATCAATCTAAGGCTTCTAGGTTGAAGTGAGGGAATTTTGGTGGATATTTGGGCGGAGTTTGGATGAGCCAAAAGGCCTTGGAGGTGTGAATTTGAGAGAATCAAAATTTCCCTTTCATAAGAAGGGTGAGGGCCACCTTTGAAAAAACATAAAATATTATTTTATAATAAAATCATATTCGGATTATAATGGCTCCAAAGTGACTTATTTCAAGGACATGGTGGGGATGGGTCGAAATCCTCTCAACCAATAGGTGTTAGACATATTTAGGTTACTATTTTATCTTTATTATTTAGATTTAACTCTAAGTTAAATAATTTAACTTTTACCATGTCTTCTTGTATTCTTACACTATATGGTTAATAAACATAATATATACTACCAATAGAACACCAATTTGTTCATTAATGTCATATATATTATTATATAAGTTTTTTGGCTGAACCTTTTATTTTTAGGACCACTATATCAATTAATAATATAATATTTGGTTTAAAAACTATTTTATGTCAATTTGGATACTATTTACTATTTGTTTTTGTTAAAATAATAACAACATGATTAGTTCAAAAAAAATACATTTAATCAATCCTAACATGTCATATTCACCTATACAAATCGTGAATGTAATTAAAACTTAGAAATTAAATTTATTTTAATATTTATAATACGATTTATTTGATTCGTTCCTTATTAAGGTAATTTCTGCATCACCATTGTGTCATAAATAAATTAAATTATTTAATGTAAAATAATAGAAATAAAATACCATTATGTATGAAATCTATTTATAATTATAACTAATATTTCTAATAGAATTTATATTATGTATAACCCTATATTAAATTTTTTTTCATTATTAAACTTTGATTTTAACTCTTTTAACTCTTCTTTGAATAAAATAATAATAAATGACCTAATCTAATCCAAGTTGACCTAAATAATAATATTTTATTCCTAAGGTTGTTTCTGGTCAAGATACATTTTTCAAATAGTATTATGACAGGTGTTAGGGTAATATTAATATCATTTTTACCCTTAATTACCCTATTTATTTTTAATCGTGGTAAATAAAAGTAAAAAGTTACTATTCACCAAAAAATATTTTTTCCTTATTGAACCAAATTTTACTCCTTAAAATTAACCATATATCTCGGAGTTTTTAAATTCTACTCACAAAAGCGGTAAAATTATGTTTTATGTGAATTTTTAAATTCTTCTATGATGTGGGTAAAAGACGGTGAAAAGTTCAATAAAATTTTTATATATCTAAAATTATTATAAACTGAATCCAATGAATTAAAATGAACTTATATATGTAATATGTATCTATTTTGAAATAAATTAATTTAAATAAAATAAAAAACTATTTAAATAAAAATTCGGTTTAAAACTATAACTCAGTGTTTTTCACCATTCATTATAAATATAATGTTATCAGAAAAATACAAAAAATTCACCCTAAGATAATTTTGATATTCCAAAATCAAAAATAAAATATATTTTACCAAATTCAAAACATATAAAATTAATTAATTAATTTAAAATTAATTTTTGTTGTCAAAACCAAAAGGCGTATTTTTAAGAAATAATAACTATCAAAAGATTGACACTTGTTTATGTCCAATTTCAATGTAAAATTACATAAAATGACCAGAATTGGATGAAATGGTAAAAATAAAATCTATTTATACTTATAAACCAATAAAATTTATATCTTAACACTAGAAATTATTTCGATTAAAAAAGTTGTTTTTAATTAAAATTTAGTAATTTTCACTATTCACCAAAATATAAAAGTTTCCAGAATAATACCAAAAATTTATCCAAAATAAAATTTTATCTCCTGATTCTAAAGAAGAAGTTTATTTTTCCAAATTTAATATATAAAATTGTCAAATATTTGATTTATAAAACAGTTCGCCCCCCAAAGCGGTAAAATTGCATTTTCTGAAAAATAGTTCCTTTATCTACAAAAAATGAATTTGTTCATACATTATGTATAAGAAACTCATAATATGGATTCTAGAATTAAGAAGGATGATTTAATGTTTAAAATTCATTTAATACTATTCATAACCAGTTTTGAACGACTAGTTTGTTATGTCGTGGTGTGCTGGAACTCGGTGGTGCTTGTAGTGCAAGTTATTTAATTAAATTGAAGAAATAACATACTATGAAATATTGAGGTGTTATATTCTTCCCTCATACAATAAATTGCGTCCTCTCAATTTGAAATTTTTCTTCAAAATTAAATGGTTTAAAATAGAAAATACCATTGCGGGAAAACCCACATCGGAAATTGGGTTAATAAAATTTAGTCTTAATAAGAGGAAAAGAGGAATAAAAAAGTCACCACAAAATTATGATCTCGATTGGAGGAAATTTTGGGAAATTAGAGACACTTAATTGGAGGAAAAATTTAAATATTTATAGGGAGTGCTTGAGGTTATCAATCACAAAAAATTGTAGAATTTTGGGCCTCAAAGCCACCAATATATGATGATTAAAATTACCATCGGTACAACAAAATGTATAGTATTTGGATAACCCATTTTTGGTTTTAAGATTCCTTATCTAAAGTTTAATAATTTATTTCTTCATAGAATAAGAGAAGAAAAAAATGTATACTTGTCAAGTATATTTCCATCCTTTAACTAATTTTTACCACAAACTCATCTTTCACTCTAATAGATAATAGAACTTAAAAAATATTCTATTTATCCTATTCGTATAGGGTAAAAAAATGAATTTATAATTCATTTAATAGACCCTTTAAAAAACTACATTATTCAATCCTGGACATCACGTGGGTTAGTGATAGGTGATACACCGTTTTCTACTTTCGGTTGCGGGTTCAAGTCTCGCGGCCTTGCCGGACGTCACAGGTTGCCGCCCAACCTCCGAGTTGTCCTTTTTATAGAAATCCAAAAATAACCTTAACAATAGTATCCAATTTCAAACATAATCTATTCCAGCCTTTAGAATTATCCAAAATACTTATATCCAAACTCTAAGTCCAAAATTTATAAGGAAGTTAAACATAATGAGGATCCTTTTTTCCAGGTAATAAAATGTGAACACCTTCATCATGTATTCTTTTACAACACTAAAACATCCTGAATTACCAAAATCAACCATCTCTTATTCCAAAAATACTACCTCATTATCAAGACCATATTAAGGATTACCTTTCCTTCAACCATTTATTTTCAAAAAGTGTAGCTTACTATTAAGTCACTTTTTTTAAAACCATATAATCTCAAATCCTCAATAAAATAGTACTACAGTACAATCTTTATTTATCTCCATAATTCATGTAACTAGTATACTGTTGATACAACACTCAAATGAAATAACAACATAAGAACACTGGTCATTCCTCTTCAACTGAGGTAGTATGATCACTTGATTTGAATCCAATAACATCATTTGCGGTATACTCTTATGATTTGGACATTGGTTTGCATAGTGTCCCAACTCCTTGAAAATAAAACATTGTACATTTGAAACCTTTTTCTTACCCTTGCAGTCACCTACTTGGTGTCCTTTGTCTCCACACTTATAACAAACTGTCATTCCCTTCAGGAATGTTCCAGTGTGTTTCTTCCCATTGTTATCACATATGGGAAAATTTTCCTTTTCCATCTTCCCTTTATCCATATTTCCCTCTTCCATCCTTTTCTTTTCTTACTTCCCTTCAAATCCATAGGACTCAAAGAATTATTTACTTATATTATTAACACGTGATATTATTTTTCATATATTGCGAATACATGGGAGAATATTTCCCCTCTTAATGATGGATTAATACTATGAAAGATACGATCCATCTTACTATTTTGATCATACGTATTACTGGAGTTCAAATTCCTTCTACTGGGTGCCATTTCTTTACAATGGCATACACTGGGTCAGTTTATGAATTGCAATAAATAATTCCAAAATTGTAAAATACCTAACATAAATTGAATAGTTTGGGGATATAATCCATAAAAATATTTTCTTTGAGGAGGTATAAAATCCTAGATACGTCATAATTATATGTAAATAAAATGAGAATTATCCAAATCCAATCCCTCGAGAGTGTCGTAACCAGGAGTGCAGCAAGGCTCATTATCGTGCACCGGTTCTCGTTCGAGTCTAGCTCAAAGCGGTGTTTTCGGGTTTTACCCCTAGGTACATCTGTGCCAGATCTACCTCTACCTGCACATATCTAGACATGGATGTATTTGTTTGGAAAAGTCACAAAATCTCTACATTACCAAAATTCTAGGGAGTTATTCTATTTTAATCCTCAAAGTCTATCTTAGGGTAATGTTCTCTAATAAGAGTTTATCGAAATCTAGTTTCCAAGGTTATTGATAAACATCATCTGATACCAACTGTAATGACCTGACCCCAGTTACCTAGAGTCAGTGCATTATTTTAATACATTGGCATGATTACAAAGAATCTTGTCCCGAAAGACCAATCAGTTTAGCAGTATTGGAAAATAGATTACATACATGGACATTACGATACACTTTAGAAAATAAAACAGAACATAAATTACCCTTTGAGTATGACATTAATCCCCAAGATTAACCATACTTATCAATCAATTTACACTTCTTGGAATCCTATGAAAATTAAAACATAAAAAGGGGTGAGCTTAAACGCTCAGTAAGGGTAAGTAATACAGTGGAAAATGACATAAATATTAATCATGGTGAATAATTGAAACCACATGCCTTTACCAAAAAGAAAATTGAATACTTTAATGGAAGGAATAGTAGATGAGTAAATAATGCCATAATAAAACATAATCATGGGTATTCTACTAGTCTAATGACCACATGAACCGTCAATATTATTTCCATAATGAGGGAATGTATACAGCCAGACAATCTGAAGCATTTTTTCAAGGCCTCAGCGAAGACGTCTAAAAATGATTAAGGTCTTGGAGAAAACCATAAATAAAATTGTGAAAGGGTCTCGACCATTTCCATGTCTAGGTGTCTCATGATACCTATCAATGCATCGTAGAGCTATAGAGGGCTCCACCAGTCACTTACTAAGTCCAATACATTCTCATATGAAAATGATTAAATATAACATAAATATTCATATTAAAACAAGCATACAAAATGTTGATACATTAACCATAAAACAAAAATGGTATAAAAATAGAACATCCACAATCAAATATATAATAACACATTCAATACAATATAGGATATTGTATTATAATAAATCAACCTCAATCAAAAATAATATCTAGTAAAGGATGCTGACATAGTTGAAAATGATGAGTAAAACTTTTTGAGAGAAATATCTTTTTTGTAAAATCATTTAAAAGTCAAACATTTATAAATGAAGTTATTTAAAATATACTTTCGAATCAAAGTGTCCCATACCACCTTGAAACTATTGAAATGAATTATCATTTCAAAACATTCTTTTCAATATAAATAAATCCATAAAATCATTTTAAAAACATGGTCATTAATTAAAAACATTTTGAAAGATAAATCTTTAAGAAATTTAAATTTATGATCGTGATAATGATTACCTTTCACAAATCCATAAAATATTCATTTCGAAATCAATTATATGAAAAATAGACATAGATGATAAAAATGTCCCAGTAAATACTTACACATAAACAATCTCGGATAATAATGAGGTTGAGGAATCAACCCTTACCAATTTGGTAACTTACGTAACATACACCACATGAAAGAGGTATCATACAATTAATATGTAAATACACATAAATTAAAGTTTATTACACAAAGTATACAATTTTGGGCAGTTAATAAACCACACAAAAGGTAATGGTGGCAATATGGCATAAATCTCACGGGAATAAGGAGTGAGATGAAAACCCCTTACCTTGTACATTCCTTTAGTCAAGGGTACATTTATCCTCCTGTATGAAAACTATAGCATGTTATTAAATTATACCAGAACCATATTAATATTTATGATATCATACATTATTCATTTATGACTTTATACTACCCATTTAATAATAATTTCAATGTTATATTTAATATTTCGGGTAATAATCACTTTCTTTATAATATGTGTTTTAACATGTTACTTTTGATTGTATCACATAGATCATGATTTAAATACTTTCAGAATATAAAACATGATTTATATATCTTTTATATGAAATGGAAAACACCGTTAATGGAGACGGTAGTCCGTAAGTACACATAAATGTTGTTTCCATTTTTATATAGTATTGAATGGAAGTAAGTGAATAAGATATATTCTAGTACATAAATACTTAAATATATAAATAAATATATATATATCTCAAGTAGAATTATTATTTCATATATTACATACTTATTAGTAATATATATTTTTATAATTGTCGATGAATGGTGAACATGGAAATGAATCTCATCGTGTGATGGAGACGTTAATCCGAACGTACGCACGAGCAAAAATATCATTCTTTTGATATTAAAATAATATATAATTTGATGTTATATCATATATAAATAATAATTATGATTTTATATTTATTATTTACATCAAATACACATCATTATTATACCCATCCAAATAATAATGTACTGAATAACAATTACACCACTACGTGGAAACGGTAAGCCGTACGTACGCACTTATGGAGACATGTCATTAAAAGGATGGATAAAATACTGAATATGGATGTACCATATTTATAATAACATCAAAGTATATATATGAGACTAGAGTTATTATTTTAGAATGGAAATATCAAAGAAAGAAGAAGTGGAAGAAGGAAGGAACTTGAAAGAGGGTGGTGAAATCATTACCTTTTCTTCAGGTTCTTTCTTTTGATTTGATCAAAAGGCATCTGTAGGTTGGCTTTCTGATCAAACTAAGGCCTCTAGGTTGTAGTGAGGTATGTTTTTAGGATATTTGGGCAGAGTTTGGCCGAGAAAAATGGCTTTGTAGGTGTGAATTTAAGAGAATGGGAAGTGCCCTTTTATAAGAGGGGTGGGGGGAACCTTTGGAAAAACATAAAATATTATTTTATAATAAATTCATATTCGGTTTATAATGGCTCCAATGTGACATATTTCAAGGCTAGGGTGGTGATGGTTCGAAATCCTTTCATCCAATAGGTTTTAGACAAGTTTAAGTTACAATTTTAACATTATCATTTAGATTTAACTCTAAGTTAAATAATTTAACTTTTACCATGTCTTCTTGTATTCTTGCACTATATGGTTAATAAACATACTATATACTGCCATTCGAACACCAATTGGTTCATTAATGTAATATATATTATTATATTGGTCTTTTGTAATATCCTTAGATTTTTAGGACCATTATATCAACTAATAATATAATTTTTTTTAAAAACTATTTTATGTCAATTTTGACACTATTTGCTATTTGTTTTTTGTTAAAATAATAAAAGCATTATTACTTAAAAAAATACATTGATTCAATTATAACATCCAATATTCACCTACAAAATTCGTCTATTTCATAAAAACTTTGAAATTATATTTATTTTAATATTTATAATACCATTTATATTATTCATTCATTAATAAGGTAATTACTACATCCCCATTGTGTCATAAAAAAATTAAATTATATAATGTCTAAAAATACTAAATAAAATACCATTATGTTGGAAATATTTTTATATTTTTAATGAATATTTATAATCAAATTTATCTTATTCATAACCCTATATTACAATTTGTTTAGTTATTAAACTTTGATTTTAACTCTTTTTACTCTTCTTTGAATTAAATAATAATAAATGTCCTAATCTTATCCATGTGGACCGAAATGATAATATTTTATTCCTAAGGTTTTTTCTGGTCGAGATACACTTGTCCAATATAATTAGGACATGTGTTAGGTTAATATTAATATCATTTTACCCTTAATAACCCTATTTACTTTTAACCGTGGTAAATAAAAGTAAAAGTTACACTTCATAAAAAATTATTTATTTCTTATTGAACCAAATTTTACTCCTTGATATTAACAATGTCTCTTGGAATTTCTTAATTCTACTTACGGAAGTGGTAAAATTATGTTTTATGTGAAATAGTAAATTCTCCTAGGAGGTGGGTAAAAGACGGTGAAAAGTTCAATAAAAGTTTTATATATATTAAATTATTATAAAATGAATCCAATGAATTAAAATGAACTTATATATGTAATATATATCTATTTCTAGCTAAATTATTTAAAATAAAATAAAAATTTATTTAAATAAAAATTCAGTTTTAAACTATAACTCACTATTTTCCACTATTCATGAAAAATAGAATGTTTTCAGAAAAATACAGAAACTTTACCCTAAGATAATTTTGATATTCCAAATTCAAAAAATGAAGTCTATTTCACCAAATTAAAAAATAGAAGTTGCAGTTATTAATTTAAAATTAATTCCTATTGTCAAAACCAAAAGGCATATTTTTAAGAAATAATAACTATCAAAATATTGACACTTATTTATGCCCAATTTCAAATTGTAATTACATTAAATGACCAGAATTGGATTAAATGGTAAAAATATAATATATTTATACTTCAAAACAAATAAAATGTATAACTTAACACAATAAATTATTCCAATTAAAAAATGGATTTTTAAAGAAAATTTAGTATTTTCACTATTCACCAAAATATAAAACTTATCTGAAAAATACCAAACATTTATCAAAAGTAAAATTTTATCACTTTATTCTAAAGAATAATTTTATTTTGTCAAATTGAATATATAAAAGTGTCAAATATTGGATTTAAAAAAGGTTCTCCCACAAAAGTGGTAAAATTGCATTTTCAAAAAAATACATCCTTTATCTAAAAAAATTGAATGTGTTCTTACATTATATCTCTAAAACTCATAATTTGGATTCTAAAATTATAAGGATTATATAAAGTTTAAAATTTAGTTAATATTATTCATAACTTCTTTTGAACGGATAGTTTGGTTAGTCGTGGTGTGCCTGAACTTGGTGTTCCGTGTAGTGCAAATTATTGAATTACTATGAAAACAATAATGTACTATGAAATCATGGGGTGTTACATAGAATAAAATTATCATAAGGTATCCGGAGAAAGAAGGTGGATGAAATTGTTTGGGAATATACTCAGTGAACATTATAATATTTAAAATAATTTTAGATAGTTCAAAACTACTTTTAAAATGTAATTAATTTTTTTTGGATAAAAAAAGGAATAACCTTTATAGATTTTATTGCCTTTTTATGAAAATTTGTTCTCAAAAATTGAATGAAAATTTATTTTAAAAAATAGGAAAATGTGTAGAGGACACTTCTTAAATAAAACTAAAAATGGCTGTAGGAAATTTAATTTGTATAGTTTAAAATAAAATTCCTTTCACATTTTTTAAATAAATTTAATATCAATTGAAAATGATGTCATAGGTCACTTATAAAAATAATTTTCAATAGGATGACACAAATAATTAGTATTTTTTAAATTATTTAAAAATGGAAATCCCAAAAAAGTGAAATTTCGTAATTTAATGAAGGACTAGTACACAAATGTGGAGTTAAAGATACAATATATTATTTTTGATAAAAAAGTGTTCTTTAATATTTCAAAATACCTATATTGAAAAAATTAATACGAAAAAGGATAATAAATAATTATTTTGAAAATAGATAATTTTATTCAATAAAATAAATTTAGAAAATACATATTTAAATATCATTAAAAGAAATAAAAATATTTTTGTTAAAAAAGAATATGTACATGGTGTAGAAGCATCCATTAAATTGGATGGGTATTATTCTCAATAATGTTGTATTTTTATAAAGAAAAAAACACATTAAAGTAAAATAATTGATGTAAAAATACTTCATAAAGGATTTGATGAGAAATAAATTAATATAAATGGAAACATAAGTAGAAGTAAAATATAATTCAGTCATAATTTATAATTCATGCAACTTATAACAATCAAATTTATATATAATTATCATAACTCAATTGATTAAATTTATTTATCAAAACCCACACGACATTAGAAACACTTTGATAAAAACTATAAATATGGGGATTTATGAAAATAATTTAATTAATATGGAATAATATAAAATTATAAGAATAGAATTCAATGAGGTAGTAGGTAAACAATAAAAATAACAACATTGTGTGAAATATAAAACATGTCTCTAGGACTTGAAAATTGAGATAAAGAACCCTTATAGATTTCGAAAATATTAATTTGAATTCTCTTGAAATAGATTACATAAAATGGTATATTAAATAACATCAATAAAAATATAATCATTATATATTATTCAAATAATGTAGTGTATATACTACATGAATTAAAATAAATAGTGAATATGATATATGTCCTAAATAACGAAATGTGTGACGATAACGCTCACCCTAACTTGCATGCTCTACAAGAGTGTTTTGAACTCTTGTATAATAAACACATCCATATTAATGAGTCTTCTCATAATGTTTATTATATTTATTGACGTTTATAATATTCAATTATGAGTATTAATTATACATTAATTTGATAGATTTTGTGCGTTTTCATTATCCAATTATAGTAAACTTAATATGAGTTTTGTAATGCTGATATTTACTGTCATTATTTTGAAAAAAGTTAAAAAATAAAATATTATCCAAGGTAATTAATATAAGTTCCATAATGAGTAATAATGTTCTAATATGAGTCTAGAGGAGTTCTATTTATGTTTTTTGAAGATGGAATCAGTGATGTGCTTATTTCGTGTATGTTTCTAATATCAACATATTAAATTATAATTATTAATCATATTTTTAGTCATTAATTTTGTCAATATGTCATAAAATACTTATTAGCTTCATATTTAACCATAAAATTAATTTTATAACTATCAATGAAAGTGGTGACGAAAAATGAAACATGCTATCGAATGAGAAGGTAGATTTTAATAAATACGAGAAGTGTTTTTATATTTCTATGAATAGAAATAAAAGAAGGTGTATAATGATTTATAGTTATATAATATTAATTAGGTAATAAATATCAAATTTATTAATTACATTTATTCTTATAACCATCCATTTAATGAATATATGAAAAATGAAACACATCATCCATGTAGGTGGCATCCTGCCTGTATGTATGAGAGACAATTTCTTCATATAAATGGTGTTCCAGAGGGTATAAAATGATTATATCATAAATATAATGTAATATAAATACAATAATGATACTAATTAAATTATATTATAATTCGTATAATAGGTTTAGAAGAGGAAGGTTGAGAGGAAAATGAATAAGGAGTGACTAGTACTCACATTTCGAACATGAAACCTCTCTTAAAGACTTTTTGGATGTTTGGGGTTTAAGTAATTTACATGGATAAAGAGATAAAAAATAAGATAGGTATCTAGGTTAAGTGAAATTGATAGTGTTTCTATAGTGATTCTATTTTTTTAGTTTATGTAAATGGGTGGTATAAGTATACCTTATATGTTAGTGGAGTTACATTTTTGTAAATAATACATCCGTATATTGGATGCCAATCATGATTTAAAATTAATGAAAAAAATTAAAATAAGGATGATAGGTTAATCCACCTATCATCCATAAAAATAACAAATATGGATTGATGCATTTTACATATTTTCCCTTTTATTTTTTGTTTTTCCCTAATTTATTTTTTCTGTGGCCATATTTTTATTGCATTGGTAACTTATTTTTATACATAAAAATAAAAATATCCATCTAGATAATTTTTATAATTTTATGCAATATATGAAATATATTTTATTAGATTCAACATCAATGGTAACAATTAATTTACTAAATGTACGGTTAATGGAATAAAAAATAGTTTTTAGAAAAATATTATGTATGTTCCAAAATTTCAATAATAGGTTTCTAATTGAAAAATAATTTTTTAAATGTATAATTATATTTATTAAACTAATATTTTATGAATAAAAATTATACATAAAATTTTATTTCATTATTATATTTTAATGAATTCATAAATGTTATGGTATTTGTAAAATTGGTATTTTATTCTATTCACCTAAAAATAAATCTATTTATAGAAATTATGAAAAAATTATCTTACGAAATTATTGAAATTATAAATCCAAAAATGAAGGTTATTTTTTCAAATCAAATTATAAAATTATGGATTTTTAAATTTAAATTGATATATATAATATAATGAAATCTTTTGTAAGAAAATGAATTATTCAAAAATTAATTCTTTTTTGTCATATTTCTTATAAATTTTTAATTAAATTTGTGTTAATAAATTATTCATAATAAAATTATTTTATCATCATATAACCATTATAAAAATAGTATATTGAAATAAAAATGAATAGTGTAAAAACCCAAATTTTGAAATAAAGACATTTTTATGATTAAAATTACATTACTAATTATTTAACAATAATAATTGAAATCCATCAGTAAATTAGTGATAAAAGTTTATATTTATTCAGTCTATATATATTCCATAATAAGGATACCACTATTTATACATGTTAATTCAATTCTACATTAAAGTGGCTATATATATCATAATAAAAAGCGATGCAGTTTTTTTGGATCAATGTTGTGTGTAAAATATGATATTTAATAAATATTTAAATTATAAGAATTATATACTAAAATATCATGGTTTTAAACTTTATATTTCTTAAAATTCATGATATATAGGAAAATATTGAATGAACATATTCTAGATCCTGGTCAATGAGAAATCCTCATTCAATATTGCTCTCACATCAATCTTCCACCACTAATAAGCGGCTCCCTTGAACATGTAAGTTGAGAACTCCACCACAGATGTATTAAGAGTTAAAAAATACTATAATATGTGGTGGATCCTCTCTAAACAAATCTCAACTTCCTATAATCTAACATCCCCTATACATATAAGAGGATTATACCTCTGTAACTAGATTATTAGTTCCACTTTCATTAGTCACTATTTTCAATTTTCCTTTTATGATCAATGATCTATTATTTCAAAGATCTAAAAAAATTATGAATACTTTTCATGTGTCTAGAACTATAATCACAACAATTCCCTCTATATGGAGTGATAAAAAAGACAACATTAAACTAAATAATATTAAATAAGTAACTACTTATTAATTCCCAAAAGTTAGACACATGGGGTTAAATTTGAGACACAATATATTGATTCTATGTATAAGTAGAATTATTCACCTTCCACGGATTGAATAATTAATAATTTTTTTTCATAAACTAAATTACAAAAAACTCAACCGAATCATTTTCAAAACCAAAACAGTTTCAAAATTATTTTACATTACCATCAAAATGAATTTCATGTAATGAAATCGTTTTTTAAATCCATTTCATATTTATATTTTTTATATGCATGAAAAACATAATGACTGAACACACCAATAACAAAAACCCATTATGAATGAAAAAACATTAGGAAATGACTATAAAATATCTTACATGGGATCATCAAATAACTTGTGTTACCTAAACTCCCTAGAAATACATGTTTTTCTGAAAAGTGGTTAATGATATTTTTTATTAACGATTCTTGAGTTCCAAATGTAATAATAAAAACGTATACAAGACATCCCAAAATTAAAATTTTACAACCAATAACCAATACCATTTTATAAAAACCTAATCATGGGATTTTGGACCACAATAACTGATCAAAGATTTTCAGTGGTCCTTAAGGATGTTTTTTTGTAATTATGGGATGAAAAATAATATCAAGGGATAAGTAAAATCCTATGGGAATAATTTTTTATCAATATAAATAAATAAAAACATATATTTTCAATAACTTTTTCATTTAAAAATACAAATTAAATTCAAAAAAATCAACTATTTTAAATCGTGTGAAAAAGAAAATATAATGTAGTGAATATAATATGATAAAAAGAATGACATAAAATGACTTACTATGAATAAATTCATATCCAACATGGGTTGTTCAACATGTCCTAAAAATTATGGTTGAATTATACATTATCCACTACGAACACAAATCCTAAAACCCATCACTAATGAATATCAAATCCTTTACCTATCCTATATCGTGATGAAATGAATTTATAAGGACATTGAGATGTATAGGTAAATAAGAGTACAAAAATACCCCATATAAGTTTCTTATATTAATACTATGAATTCCCTTGAAATATATATTCAAAAAATATAATAAATTCCATTGAAAGTATCTCTAAAAATTTGATTTTTTTATCATTCAACCTAGATAATACCATGGATGTACATGTAAACAACTCAGGCTAGTGTTTTCCCAAAATCATTGGTAACTCTTCCCAATTCCCCCTAATCACCAATTAAATTTTATAAATTATAATTTTTATTTGAAATATGAAATATGGAATAATTACCAACAAATAAATTCCACTAAAAACAGAAAAATCACATTGTGGGTCACTAGTCATCTTAGTGTTTCCCAAAATATATGAAACACAAAATGGAATTTTCTAGCGAAAATAATTTCCCAGACCATCCATCTGGAACTAACACTTTGTAGTCACTGTTCATACCAAAAATAATTTATTTATATTTTTTTTACATACTAAAAATAGTTTTCCAAAATAATTATACCAAATCATTTATCTTAAATTTAGGTATATTAAGATAGAAAAACCATTTAATGTGATAAAATTTTATTAAATTGAAAAAATATTTTTCTTAAATACTCATAGTATGTATTTGGAATATATAATAATTAATTTACCAATTACTTATGATTAGATTTTTTATTATTGAAATTTTTACACATTGTGTAAATGGTTAAAAAAATATTAGTTTTCATGATTTAATATTATGTTTTTGAATGTTGATATTTTAAATATATTTTTTGAAAATTTAAATTTATTACCAAGGTGTGTTAATTTTGATTAATTCATGGAACCATCATAAATATAATTTTGAGAAAAAAATGAATATTAATTTTTTGTTAGGTCCAAAAGGAGCGTAGATTTTCTGAGAGATGGATGAATCTGGTTATGGGTTTTCCTTTCAAAATTTGTCCTGATCCACTAGATATTGACCACTTTATTATAAGGGTAACTTTGTTTTCATTATGTTGTTTATATTCATCATACCCATTGCAATAATTTTAATGATAATGCCCTGAAATAAAAGCTTTTACGCAAGTACAATGAAATATATATATTTTAACTTGGCACACCCTCAATGGGATACATCCAAGGAGGATACAACAACAACATTCCGATTTTACCACATTCACTAAGGATCACTTCTAACAATGATGTTAAATATATACAAAATCTATGAAAATACTCACTTCGATTACAAGGATTAGGGTTTTCTCACTACCTTTCCAAGGGTAACACCCTATGTCTGTTTCTCTAGCTCAATGCTAGTGGAAAGGATAAATGTTTTCCACTTCCTTTTATCACTTCTTTTAGAACAAATCAACACATATCTTATATAATTTTAGGTCTTAGGTAGTTTATGGAAATGTAGTTATCGAATAGTTTATATAAATATAGGTCCCTTCAATATTTCTAATGAATTCATCCTCAACTGTATGTAGATTCTCTAATGATGATCCTTCTGGGTTGCTCCTTCACCTCTGTGAAAACATCTAGATGCACCACCTACACTTTCCAAAAAACTACAATAGACTTTTATTTTCTGTATACATATAAATTACTTATGCATTATTAATATCATCAAGTGATTTCAAGTCTTCCTTTCTCCACTTTGAATTTTTGTGGTGAAGAAACTACTTTAGAATGTATTATTGAATTTTCTAGATCCTCTATATTCTTCTTCTCCTTTATAAGTAATATGTGATAATGATACTATTCATAGGTAAATGTAAGCATGAATCTCTATTAAAAATATTCTAGTGTGATACCCTTATGTGAGATCCTGGTGCATAACTCCTGATGCAATATTTTTATGCGTACTCTGGAACGAGATCCTAGAGTGAATCCCAGGAACGTTGTGTGAGTCCCCTGGCATGAACCCCTAGTGCCATTCATGAGTCTCACCTTATGATAGAACCAGAGAGTGAACCCATGGTTCATTTCACAAGGATCTCCTTTGACGATCCCCCTGGCACAAATCCACGATGCCTTACATGAGTCTCCTAGTGTGAACCTCCTTCACCGTGAACCCTGGGTGTGAACATACTTTTCTGCGAACCCCTAATGAGAACCCTTGTACGCAATTTTCATGAGTACCACTGTACATAAGTCTCCTCCATGAGTATTTTGTCATGAGTCCTATTTTTCGAGTGCCTATTTACTCTTTGTGAAAAACCTTTTCTAGATCATGCACAACACTTACACAATTTAAATCATGTATAATCCTTCTATGTGAACCTCTGTTGTGAGATCTCACCATGAGCCTCTTCTGCAAATAAAATTTAGATAAATATTTTATGAAAAAAATATTCAATTTTTAAGGATGGATATTTTGTTATTTATAGGTGAGTGTCCACCACCATTACTCCAAAAAATGAATCACAAATCATAGAAAAACATCCACCTTATATAGTTCATGCAATCTACAAGATCCAATTTTGTGACATTCTCATGATTTGCGTGAGAGTTGGGTATGATTCCTCCTTCAACATTCATACTTTGTATGAATCCTTGATCATAATTCATGATTTTCATGATTTTGTTGGTGAAAGTACGCATTCAAAATCTTGGTGAGTCACTGGTCAACATTCATATTTTTGGAAGTCTTGAGAATGAGTACCAAAGACAATCATGTGCTTCACGAGTTCTTCAATGACCTAAAACACTTCCATAATTTCCATATTTTTTCATTTTATTCATGTGCATACATGAGTCAAGTTTCAATGTCATATCCTTTCTTTGCAAAATATCTGGGTAAGAGCTCTAGAGAAAATCATGAGTGATATGAAAAAACCCTCTTTGATATCTAATGACAATCATGAGAGATGTGAAAAACTTTTCTATGATATCCAAATACAATCTTGTGCAATTTACGTGATCTCACCATGAAAAAAAAAATCAATCACCTGAAATCTATGTATTATCAATTATGTTGTCTTATAATTATTTTCATGAACCATCACAAAATCTAAAGACAACAACAAGTGTCACACGTGATCATATTAGAAGATTAGTTCGACACTCTGACTTCACAATTTTAGTTTAGCATTCATCAGAACACATTATTTCTTCTTTAATAATATGATTTTTCAACAACCTAAAATGTTGTAAACAAAAACCATCAATACTAAAGCATCATAATGAGGTATTTTTAGCTAACAATATTCCCCTTTTAGTTTGTTTATGACTCTTCATATTCTTACACCACAAGAAATATTCTTCCACCACCTTCTAAAAAGTTTCTTTGAAATTTTATAGTAGATATCAAAGATTTATGTAACACACATTCAAATCCCACTAACACCATTTTCAACATGAGAGAAAAGAATATAATGCAATGTTTATCAATGAAATACTTAATTACATCACAAAAACACTCATAATATTTCATCATGAATATCATTTTTCAGGATATATATCATTTGATCGGTCACATCTAGAATCATCAAATTTAAAACTCCCCCTACTTCAATACTCCACCTATTATGTTCTCCCCTATCTAGTGTAATATATTTTCTCCCATTTTAGATACAATATTTTTCTCCCTTTTTCAATGATCCTGAAAGTCAATCCATTGGGTATTATAATAGTGTAAAAAATATATATTATCACATTTGGGTAAAACTAACCATATCTCAAGGATACGGTGTCCCAAATCCACACTTGTTTAAGTGCTGGGAGTCGAATAAAATCCTAGACCTAGATGATGTCGTTCAAACCATTTTTTGGGTAAGACCGCTGTTAGAATTTTTTCAACCTATAGTTCTGTAGGAACATACTATAATTTCACAATCACATGATCCACCTTCTCTTTGATAAAATGACATTTTATTTAAATGTGAATTGACCTAGAGTGATGGGACAAATTTTTTCTAATATTTATTGGACATGAATTATTGCAATGGAATATGATTGGAGACTTCACTTCAACTCCCATATCATCAAGCTGTATCTACATCAACAATAATTGTGTGAACGCTTTAGTGGATGAAATGTATTAAAATTATATGGTGCTCAATAAAATTAAATCATAATTCTTGATTATCCATGAAATGAAAAATTATCATGATATAATTCACCACCTAAAATTAGTTATCAATCATATTATTGTATAGAAAAATCTCCATATACATAGTCTAATATCTCTTGCTGAGATTTTTCATTATATTGAAAAATAAAAAACATTGTTCTATTGTAATAGTGAAGTATTATTTTCACTGTAATAATGTGTGTTTTATTAGTATTAATTTTATATCATTATGCATAGAATGTGGGAAAATAAATATGATATCTTGTTTCTATAAAGTACAATATACTATCAATGATTTTCTTGTATTCTGTGACATTAACTACATTGCCTCCATCATCCCATGGTAATTTAATCTAGGTTTCCACCAGAGTCATCATATATTTGGAATTATACATTCCAAATCTTCCAAATCATCCTTGGAATATTTAGATTGATAAATGAATGTTCCAATATTTATTTCTGTCACTATTTTCGCTATGTTTGTTGGTGATTATGATCATTATCGACTATAGTGACCCCATTGCTTTCAACTAAATTACCAACCTATTATAAATCCATTTCCAATATTCTCTCAAAACTTCTTGGTATCCTAAAAATAGTTATCTACTAAAATATTTTTTAGAAAAAAATAGATAATAATGAAACACATGAGTTTTTTTGTTTCTCCCCTAGTTGTTCTTCTTGATTATTTCAAACTCTTCCTATTATTGGGCCCACTGTTTATATCCAAAAACATTATTCTTATCATATATCATTTAATCTCATGGGTAACTTTTCAATAATATATAAAAAACCACTAAGCCTACCGAGTCAGAACATAGTATATGAAATAAGAGATAAATTTAATAACACAGTCACTATTAATTTCACTCAATTACATCCATACATTTCAGGAAATTATAAATAATTAAATCCTTAATGGAATTATTCTAGGCTAAATCTTCAGATCATTTGAGTGATTTTAAAAAGTTGAAATTCTAGAGCACATCATATACCAATTTTCATCTTTTGATACCAATTCCCCTTGGATCGTATCTCCCATTGAAACAAAAGCACAAGAAAATCAGTTAATATCATTTATACACATAGGGAGAGAACGAACATATGGAATCCTCAAGAATATGATTCTGTTCAACCCTGATGGATCAAAACATTGATAATTTATTGGAAATCATTGTACTATTATTGTAATTGGTCCAACTACCCAACCAACTTCATCTATTCTAGACATATGGCTAAACATAATTTACTCAAAAAATGAGTCTTCTTGTGATTTTTAGGTTCTATAGTCTGGCCTTTTTCACAATTTTGGGTTTAAAACCATTTGTAGAAATTTACTTCTTTGATGCTTTGCTGATATTCCATTTTATTTACTCTTTATTTGAGTAGGAATATTTCCACTCGTAATCTTATCTTGTGTCTTCCTAAATTGGATAACTCTTTGTATTTCCTTCACTTCTATCCATGTGGTTGATTCTTCTACAGAATTTCATCTCCTTTATTACAATTGGATAATCTCCTACCTTTTTCATCCAGTTTTGTTCACAATGCTTCCAAGGATGTTTTTTTGAGTGTAATAGTGGAGGTGATTGATACACCTTTCTTTGACCTCCATGTGATTTCCATGAGGATATAAGCCAATTTTTTAACTTATAATATTTTATTCCCATATAAGAATTTTCTTTATATGTTGATATTTTTCGGGATATTTTTATAGGTTTATATTCCTTCCCATCTTCCTTCCTGCCACATTGTATTTCCAAATTCCCATGATTCGAACATATAAAACATATTTCATTTACTGTATACCTCAGTTCATCATTTCTCATTTGATATATTGATTCAAATAGGGTTATTCTTCCAACATTTACCCCTTAAGCTTCATGAAATATACCAATGGTATGTCCATATCCTCCACATTTATAGCATTTGACAACTTCTTTCTATTGAGATACTTTTATTTTAGACATTTCATGAACCTTCTTATTAATTGATTTGTAAATATTTAATTTTTTACAATGTCAAATATATTCCAATTCCTCAAAAAAAACATGAAGTGTGATAATGTATTCTACATAAATAGAATATGTTATCAGTATTTCATTTCAAAACAATTTTAGGTCTATCTCCAAAACCTACATGGTTTTTATTATCTTTTGAAATTTTTATAGAATTCTTAATATCATGCATGGAAGAGGTTCATCATATCTAATACTGGATTTTTCTATACAAAATTTCCTTTTTTATGAGAAAAATAGTTCATGTTCTTCCTCTAAATTAGGATTTTTTCGTTTAATTTCATTATCACCTACTGAAGGAAAATCAAATAGTATGTTTAGGGAATCCTTTATCTTCGGAATTCCATTTGCATTAAATTTCTTCAATTCGTTCTTTAATGATTCTTTCTCTTATATCAATTTTTGAATATGTATATTCCTTGATTAAATTTGAGATTTATGTTATCTCCTAAGATTCTTTACACTACTCATCTCATCTTCCAGTTCGTAGGTGATCTTATCCATGATATAAGGTTTATCATTAACATACAATTTATCTGAGCAATAGAATCAATACAACATTCATTCTTCTATTGTATCATTTTTTATTCCATGACTAGTTCAGATAGTTGTGTAGAATGTATATCATTTCTGGATATTAAATTATAAGTTTTTCTAAGCTCAGATTCATTCTATTATCATCAACTCTATTCTTTATATCTTATTAGAAAACTTTTATATTTCAATAGCTTGTGAATCATTCATCTCCATCTCATCAATAACCACATCAAAAATAAATTATTATAAATCATTAACTAGTTATCTTTAAATTAATATGCTTGGATCTGTATATCATTAAATTTAATTTCCTCCTCCAATTTATGATCCAATTCCTTTGTTTCATGGAAAACATCCAATTTATCCTCCTTATATTTTCTTTTTAATTAGTAGTTTAAACATCCCATGGAATTTCATTTTATTCACTTATTCCTACAACATCATTTAGTGAGTAAATATTTTCAGTATCTAATTAATCTAAAACATTCTTCAATACAATTCCAGTTTCATTAAACCGAATCACACATTATCTATAGACAATTTCACACTGATGAATTCCACATGACATCTCATTCTTCTTTATAGTTATTCTCTTTTCCATGGCACCCCAAGGTAAGAAAAAACTAAATATTCAATTATAATATAATAGTAAAACTTGTTAGGTAAAACAAATTAACAATAGTAACCTATGATATGATACTAATTGTTAGATCAAAAGGGGACCTAGATGCCCTAATAGGGGTGTCAATCAGGAAAGAGTTATTATTTTCAAAATTCTTCCTACCTCACTATATCTTGACCTATTTATTATAAGGGTCACTTTTTTCTATTTAGTTTTTATGTTGATCGTATCCTTTACAATTTTATATGATGATAATGTACTATATGTAATGAAATAACACAAGCATAAGGACACCTAGATTTTTACTTGGTTCACCCTCATTGGGAAACATCCAAGGAGAATACAATTACAATGTTCTAATTGTACCAAATTTAATAAGGCTCACTTCCAATAATTATGTTTGTACAAGATTAATTCTATTCTCAGGATCGTTACCTTTATAAGGTTCATGGTCATCTCACTTGTTTTCCAAGGGTAACTCCCTTTGTCTCTTTCTCTAGATCACTATCGGTGGACATGATCATCGTCTTACTCTTCCTTTTATCAATTATCTTAGAAGAGATCCAATCACATATTATGGAAATGTTGGTCCCACACATTTTATGGAAATTTTTTTCCCACATAGTTTATGGACAAGAAGGCCCCTTCATTATTGATAATTAATGCATCCACAATTGTATGTAGATTCTCTATTAAAGATATTTCTAGGTTTCTCCTTTAATTCAATGAAAACACATGGATGAAACACTTCCACACTATAGAAATACAAACAAGACTTATCATTACTATAGACACAAAAATTTCATCTTCATTGGAAGGATCTTCAAGTGGCTTCAAGTCTTCCTTCCGTAGTTAATGTTGCATTGAATAACCTCCTTCTACAATTATTATCGAATTTTATTGATCCTGAATATTTTTATTCTATATTAGAATTAATATGTGTCAATGATACTATTCATAAAGAAATTTAAATGTGTATCTCGATGCGTAATATTCTGCTGTGATACACCTCTGAGAGACGCTAGAACAAAAATCATGGCATGTGATTTTGGTGTGTTCCCATCGGAGAGATCCAAATGTTAACCCTGTAGCACCTTGCCCAAGTCTCACCTTGAATGAGTTCCATTTCATGATCATCACCTTACATGAGTCCCCTGGTGTGAACCCCTAGGCCTTGCTAGAGTCTCACCTCCCGAGAACCTTGCATGAGTCCCCTGGCATGAACAACCTTCACTGTGAACCCCTGGAGTGAACCTCTTTCATTTCAAACCCCTTGCGTGAACTCTAGTTCACATTTTGTGTGAGTCCCACTTTGTGCAAGTCTCTTCTATGAGTCTATTATTGAATGTCCCCTTTCACAAGTCTATGTTCACTCTTTATAGAATGCCTTGACCATATCATGCACAAAACTTATGTGATTTCAATAAAGAATACTCATTCTCATTGAACCACTATCGCAAGATCTCACTGTGATTATCTTATTTATATGAGCATTAGATAAATATTTTAAGAAAAACATTTCCAATGTTTAAGGATTGTTCATGGAGAATTTATAGGTGATTTTCCACCACCATAACTCTATAAATCACTTATCAAATATTGGAAAACCAACCACATCATCTGGATCACGTGGTCCACAGGATCTTTGTGTAAGATCTACTCATGTTTTAAGTTATATTTGGGTGTGATTCCCCTTAATACATTCGTTTGTTGCATTAGTCATTGATCAACATTCGAACATTCCATGAGTCCAAGGTTCAATTACATATTCATGATTTGTAGGAGTCCCTTTTCAGCATTCATGCTATGCATGAGTCCTGAGTATGAGAAGAATGAAAATCTTGTTCTTTTGAAGTTCATCAATGACCATGATCTCTTTCTTCATTTCCAGAATTTTCTATTATATTAATTTGATCCCATGAGTCCAGAGTGATATTAATATTCTCCCTTTGCACAAGATATGTGAATGAGCTCTAGAGAAATTTAAGAGTGTTGATCAAGACCCTTCAGTAAGATCCAAATAGAATCCTGAGTTCTATCCAATAACCCTATGTGAGATCCAGAAAAAATCATGTGTTCGTCACTGGGTCTCACAGTGAGACTCAGAATCAATCATGAACAATCATGAAGTACTCAATGTAGTTGTCTTATAATTATTTTCATAAACCATATAGAGGTAAAAAGACAACTATGTGTATTGAGTGTGATCACATATCGAAATCAGTTCAGTACTTTCACTTTGTGAGTTTAGTGCATCATTTCTCAAAACACTACATGCCTTATTTGACAATTATCCTTTGTCAACAACTTCAAACCTTTAAAAAAAACCAGCAACACAAAAGAAGATTCCTGAGTTATTTTTTAGTAAATTTTTTGTGTTTATAAATAATATAGTTTATTGATAAAGTGAATGGAATTAATTGATTTTTTTCATTTTTGAATTTGTGAATGTTTTGGTAAATAATTTAGCCTATCATTAGTGGTCTAGATGATTGATAAATTTTTAATATTACATGGATAGTATATGATTAATTTTTTAATACATACCTAAATATAGATATTTTAGTAATACATAGTTGATGGTTTATCGTGAGATAATGAATTTTTATGAATTCATTTTAATATTATGTGTTTTAATTTGTTTAGGTGGGGATACTTAAGATTCATTTTGGGTAGCATAGGGGATGATAATTAAGAAATAACATGGTAATGATCTAATATTAAATTCATAATTTGTGTTGGTGTGTGATGTTAATTCTAGATGATATGTAACATTTTGGGAAGGTACATATAATATATTTTTATATTTTATGTGTAATTGTTTTTGTAAATTTTACATGGAATGCAAGATTAAATGTGGGATGTTACGCATATATAATATCATTCAGTCCCATAGACATCAGAGTGTGTAAGGATATTGAGATGTGATACGAAGTGATGGAATTCCATCCATTAATATGAATGAAAATGTATGATCCCATTCAAAGGAGTGTTTTAATGAAATTCGAATGCTTCCCATCGGAGTTGTGTACTTTTCATCTCATCCACTATTCGCTATCTCAAGTCGGTTGAGGACCCATTCCCATCCATGAGAAAAATAGGATTTCAAGTTTCTCTATGGGTAATTTTGATTCTTAATGGTGGTATATGGTTTTATATATTTAAGTGTACTAAAAATATTTAAATGTGGATTTTTATCATTGTTTTTAAATGGGGGATTTTTGGAATCCCACATTAAGACGATGGTAAGAGTGGGGTATACTTTTCAAGTGAATTTTTTTAGATATTTAAAATAATATAGTGTAGATGACATATCTACTGTGGGATGGTGCACCACCCCACCCATGTGCATGCATGTTTTCAATGTGGTTCACTTTTCACTTCGTAGACAACATTAGTGCATGGTGCGTTTATTTTTCCTAATGAATTTATTTCCCAATTCAAGACCATGGTCAAATGCATAAATTTAGTAGGCCAAACAATTTCACTAAATTGGGATGGTCTTTACCATCAATTAGATATGATATTATCTACCAGATACATCCACTCACTAGTGGGTGTAATCTATGATACTAATTCAAACGAGTGAGATTCAACAGATAAGATTTACCAGGATAAAACATTCCATTAATGAATAGGTTTATAATTAATTACAAGGTGCATGAAACACTATCTAAAAAGATCCCATAATTAATATATAATATATCCTATATTGGGTAGAAAATCTCTTAAAAAAATATCTCCCAAATATTGAGATTACTCTTAATTCTACTATAAAAATCAATGGATTATTTTGATGCTCAAAAACAAATATAATTCATTAATGTAACACCCCAGGTAAATAAAGAATATGAAATTTTCATATTTATCCATATTTGTGAATAAAATATTAATATGACTTTAAAGGGGACACTATGCTCGATGGCGTACCCAACACGCAACAACGAGTTTCTTGGGAATCTTACGTTGCACTCTAATAATAAAATAATATTATTTTAAATGGTAGTTAACATTTAGCCGTTGTATTGGCAGGAATGGATAGAAATAACTAAAATATGATTATATATGTTCTTAAATGTTTTTACATTTATCCAATAAAGGATAGAGGCTTAAAATACGGAAAGAATTCAATTTTAGGCGTATATGCACTAGTTTTCACTAAAGGTTCACTTATCACCTTTTGATGGTGAACCGTCATTAAATATAGTTTTGTTCACTCTTAAACATTCTTTTGGACCAAATAAAACTTTTATTTAGAATCAAGACATCAAAATTTACTTTGTGTAAATTTTTGGTATCTTTCCGATAAAGTTCATTTTTTAATGAATAGTGTAAAATGTTGTATTTTAATTCAAAACCTCTTTTTAATATAATTTATTTATATGATTAGATTATCTTTTGAATTGGTGAAATTAGAATATATTTTTACCATTAAATCCAATAGTGGTCGTTGGAATTAATTTCACTTTGAAATCGGACTTAAACCAGTGTCAATCTTTTGATACTTATTGTTTCATAAAAACACGCTATTTGCTATGACAGCGGGAATTAATTATTAAATTAATTAATGTGACTTATATGATTTTAATTTTGTAAAATAGACTTCATTTTTGAATTCGGAAAATCAAATATAGCTTAGGGTAAATTTTTTGGATTTTTCTGAAAAACATCAATTTTTGATGAATAGTGACACCACTAAGTGGTACTTATAAAAACTGGTTTTTCCGTTTAAATGAAATTTTTCCATTTTTGTGTTTTGAAATTCAAAAATATGACATACATGGTTTTCATTAAGAAGTAAAATGTGGTTCAATGGGATAAAAATAATTTTTTTGGTGAATAGTAACTTATTATGTTTTTAATCGCGATTAGAGGTAATTAGTGTAGTTTAAGGTAAAAATAATGTTTTAATAATATGAAATGAACTTGAAACATGTACTAACCTCATTGGATGTGTTATGGCCGACCAAGAAAAGCCATGGGTAAACTTGGGGACCCCATGGAGCCACTTTTTTGGGAAATGACATAAATAACTTTTTATTTAATGTAAAAATAAAAATGACACAAACATGATATGTTTTACTAAAAAAAATTTTAAGTAGGGTTATACAAGTCAGAGTTTTTATTATAAATATTAATTGGAAATCTAAAAGGATTTCCTACATCATAGTAATTTTTTTATAATTTTTAGACATTATATAAATTAAATTATTTATGACATCATAATGATGCAGCGATGACATCATTATCTGACGATTTAAATAAAATGAGGAGATAATGTAAACTCTATGACATAAACATGTCCAAAACTTATTGTATGGGTGGATTTAGAACCCGTATCACCTTATCCACGAATTATATCAATGCGGGACCTTTTAAAACCGAAACACATTTTCAAATAAAGTAATATTTCTTACTTTCCAAAAGTACCCCTCCTCTCCTCGTATAAAAGGCCCCCACCTCTACCTCCTTACCCACACTCCCAAAGCCTTTGGCTCGGACAAACTCTGCCCATTTTGTCTCTCCACATACCTCTATTAATCCTTGAAGCATCACTTTGGGCATAAGTCTTCCCAAGGAAGCCTTTGAGCTCAAACCGAAGGGAGTTACCCGATTTTAAGGTAATGTCTTCTTTTGAGTCCTTTTGTTTTATTTTGCTTTCCAACCCCCTAAACTCTTTTTATTCTATTATTTTGTAACAACTACAGTATCCTAAATATACTAGGATGTTGTTATAATAAGGATTCGATCTACACTTACACACACCTACATCTAATGGGTAACGAACATACTATTTCCGTGGATGGAAAATTTCGGCCTCCCGAAACGATGATTGTTCAACATTCTTTTAACACCTTCAAAGGTGGCCATTAACATGACACTATATTTATATGTGATATATAACGTGTTTATGTTTTACTTAATCTTATGTATTTTTCATTTTGGGAATACCTTTATGGTTTCCATTATGGGTAAACGCGATATCTTCATTTAAGGAAGTGCGGACTACGACCCCCTCAAAGTGATTTTATTCGTTATTATTATATGTGGTACGTATAAAGGGTATATTTAATGATATTATATATGATACCATACTGGAATTAAAATACTATTATTAATCATTATGTTTTAATTATATTAAATATGAAATAGAAATGGAAGTAGCGTTTATGCGTACGTAAGACTTACCGTCTCCATGAACGGTGCATTTCATTTCTTATCCCCAAATGTAATGTACTATTATAAGTACATGTATATAATAGATATATATGATGAATGATACATATAAATGATTAATATAATTCTGAAATTAAAATATAAATACCTCTCATTTAGTTTTAATTCCATTAAAATGACAAAAAAAAAAGAAAGTAGCATTCATGCGTACGTACGGCCTACCGTCTCCATGAACGGTGCTTTTCGTTTTTTATCTCCGAATGATATGGAATAGTATAAAATTAATATTTACTGGATATATATGATATTTTAATCATTAATAATATTCTGGATTTTGTTTACATATAACTACATGGGCAATCTTTTTTAAACATGTTCATTTTTGACTCATGTACCAAACATCGGCAAAAACGTCTGATATGAACTAACATTATTAAAAAATTATTATAAAACTATAATATGTGATATGAACTGAATAATAATCTAAAATGGAGGAACTTAGGAAATTATTAATTGACCAAAGTTTATTATTCAGGAATATAAAGAAACGAACAAGACAAGTTGGACTTGAGGTAAGGGATCATACACCTCTCTTTCATTTTAAGTACACTCTTTTATGTCATTCCTTTTAAGCTCTTCTTTCTTATAATTGGGATGTTATTTTATATTAATTACATTGTACTTATTATGTTCATATGATGAGAGACCCTATTTCCTCTCATCAATCCATTTTGGAAGTTTTAAGTGGCGCCGTTAGGCTGCCGAGTTTTCGTAAGGGATTTTTCATCTCACTTTTATTCCTGTGAGATTTATGCTACATTTGCCACAATTTCATTTGAGTGGTTTATGTATTTCCCATTATTACAATCCTTTTGTAATATAATTCCATTTATGGGTATTTACATATTCATTTTATGACACTTCTTCAATGGGGTGCACTTTTCGAAAGTTACCCAAGTCGGTAAGGGAACCTTTCACCCTCCTCATTTTAAAAGACTTCGTTTGTTATGTCTTTTAATTCACATACTATTATGTTGGGATATGTTATTCTATATCCTGATTGATGTAAATTTTATGTATAAGTGATGAGATTCCCTTTTTATCTCTCATCAACTCATTTTCTGAATTTTTGAAGTGACGCCATTTATGCTGTCGAATTTTACCAAGGGAACGTTTTAACCCAATTTCAATTTCTTTGGGTTCAACATGTAGTTATTGAATATGTCATACTTTGAATATGTGTGAATAAACTTTTATTGTTTTACACTTAATATCCAATTATATTGGGTGTATTTATATTTTTCACACATAATTTGGAGATTGATTTATCCTTTATTTAAGGATACATTCTTTATAAGGGATTTCATCACATTTTACATCCCTATTGAGACTTCATTGTTGTTATGCACCAATTCACTATTATATGGTGTATATAATGTCCTTTGGAATATTATATCATGAATCCATATATTCTTATGATATTATAAAGTTCTGATTAAATGTTATTCCTCAATTATTGTATTCAAGTGTCTCTAATTTTGGTAATAACCCTTTAACCAAAATATCACTTTAAATGTTTTAATGATTTGTTCTTATTAATATCCATGTTTTCAAAATGGTTTTAAGGATTTATTTATATGGATATTAATGGTTTAAAATTTTAAAAGCTTCAAGGTGGTATGGGACACTTTGATTAAAAAATCTCTTTATTAAATATTTTAAATGGTTTTGGAAATGGTCTCTTTTTGAACGGATTCATTATTTAAATATACTAAAATGATATATTGTTATTGTAATGTGGAAATGTTATGTTTCCTTTATGCATGTTTTATGTGATACGTTCATGTTATGGTTCTTGGGAATTTTTATGAAAACGGGTGGTTCCGTGATAAACTAAGGGCGGGTGAGCCCGATATAGCTCTCCAATGCATTGGGTAACACGAAGGAGTGAAAGGTTAATGTTTCTCCAAAGAGATTTAGGGAATATACTGTGATGGGTATTCCAAACGTAACCAAGAGTGTTACTCACTACGTAAGAATGTTATGGATGCCTCAAGTTACCTTTATGTCTTATGATTTCTATGATTTATACATGATTTGATGAGGTATGTTAAAGTGATTATGTTTTATGGGTAAAGTATGATTTAATTCTTATGTATATATGTACCCATGTTTCCTTTCCATATTTTTATATCCCTTACTGAGCTTTTTATGCTCATCCCAAGTTTTTTTGAAATGTTTTTCACAGGTCAAGGGAAAGGTACATGATATGATGATAGTGTCAAGGAAGTGTCAAGAAAGAATCCATGTTTTATTTTAAATATTTTTCCATTGATGGGAAATAATATTACTATCTTTATGTGACCACTTTGTTTATATGTGGAATGTAATGCAAGTTTTATGATCTAATTCTCTAAAACTCTAAACCTGAAAAGATCCTCAATGTGTAATCTTGTAATAACTCAATATTACGCAAGGTTTAAGGCTGGGGACTTATAGTTGGTATCAAAGGTCAGTTTAGATAACTTTAGAGGTTAGGGTATTCTTTAAGCATAAGTGACATTACCATAATGGTTAGGATTTCAATAAGAGTCCTAGTTTTAGATAAAGTGAAAGAGTAAGTATGTCTTAGTGTTTATCTTAATCATTAGTACATGATGGTTTTGTTGATATACTCACACTGACCTTTTTGGTTTTAGTAAATGGATGGATCTAGCAGGCACCAAAGTGACAACAGGCTTGAAGGAAACTGTGGTGGTTCTCTGATTAAGATACTAGATAAAATGGGGGATTCAATGAGGAAACTCATGGTTGTTCTAAACCAAATATCAAGGAGTCATGATCAACCACTTGAACCTTGGTATGTTCTGTATTGCATCATGTACGAGATGACCAATCGATGTGGAAGTTCAGGTAATAATTATAAAGGTAACCATTAGAGTTTATATGATCCTTACTTTTGAGGTAATTATGAGTTATTATACGATATGCTGGAAAATGAAAGGCATGAGATACAATTGAGGTTAAAATATGTTATGATCATTTTTGATGATTTTATCTCTTTTTGGGGAATGATTTGAGAATTATATAGTTTTGTAAAAAGGAAAAAACGCAGACCGTGTGACTATCCATCGCGTCAGACAAAGCTGCGGGAATCGAGCCCACAACCAAAGTGCGACTGGTATTTATCGCCTACCACTGAACTACGTGAAGTCCCTGGTTAGTTTTACCGATTATTTTTAGTTAGATGATTTTATGAATTAAGAGTAAGTTTATTTTGGGTTATTTATGAAAATGATTAACCTATCATGGAGGATATGTGATTAGGTTAATTACTTTCCAATATGAGACTTTAGGAGGAACTTTTACTGTTTCGAGATAAATGTCACGATTTAACTTGGAAGACTATGTGACTAAATCCTTCAAATATCTGGGTTTCAATCTTAGATTGGTTTACTTTGAAGAATTTTATGGAAAAATTGTTTATCGAATGGTCCTCGTTGAACTTTGGGTTTGTTGGAAAAATATTGGAGATTAAGCATAGATTTTCTTTTTAATGGGTTATCCTTTTCTGGATTATCTGACCTTGTAATAACCTTTTTGGTTTTGGTTTTGGTTAAATCCTAAAGACATGGGATGTATATAGTTCTCTTTTGTGGATTAGGTGATTCTCTAGAAATTTATTATAGTACTCTTAATGCGAACAAGTCTCCCTAAATACTCGTCTTTTGGAAAAAAATATGAGTTTGATTAAGGAATCTAGTAAAAGTTGAAATTCAACATGATAAGTGATTATGTTTCCTTATGAATAAATTCTTCAATAAAAAGTAACTTAAAACAAAAATGTTGTCTATTAACTTTTCCTTCTGGGGAATCGAATACCGTTTAACCCATCACAATTTTGTGATTTTCTTGTGGCTAAGTTTCTCCCAAACATGTTTTCTACCACTCTCCATCAGAACATGACCCTATGTTTTCTCATCCATGTCCATGTTTTCCTACATGGAGTCCTAGTATGGGTTAACTCGGGTGACCTCTGTGCTTATCTTTCTTTATTTTAAAGTGATTGTTTTACCGACTCTTGATCCGATGTGGGACTTTCAAGGATGTTTCCAAGCTCAATTTTAAAAATTGCAAGGATGCAATTCCTAAAAGGGGGGAAGGATGTAACACCCCAGGTAAATAAAGAATATGACATTTTCAAATTTATCCATATTTGTGAATAAAATATTAATAGGAGTTTAAAGGGGACGCTATGCTTGATGGCGTACCCAACACGCAACAACGAGTTTCTTGGGAATCTTACGTTGCACTCTAATAATAAAATAATATTATTTTAAATGGTAGTTAACATGTAGCCGCTGTATTGGCAGTAATGTATAGAAATAACTAAAATATGATTATATATGTTTTTAAATGTTTTTACATTTATCCAATAAAGTATAGAGGCTTAAAATACGGAAAGAATTCAATTTTAGGCGTATATGCCCTAGTTTTCACTAAAGGTTCACTTATCGCCTTTTGATGGTGAACCGTCATTAAATATAGTTTTTTTCACTCTTAAAAATTATTTTGGACCAAATAAAACTCTTATTAAGAATCGGGACATCAAAATTTACTTTGTGTAAATTTTTGGTATCTTTCCGATAAAGTTCATTTTTTTAATGAATAGTGTAAAATGTTGTATTTTAATTCAAAACCTCTTTTTAATCTAATTTATTTATATGATTATATTATCTTTTTAATTGGTTAAATTAGAATATATTTTTACCATTAAATCCAATAGTGGTCGTTGGAATTAATTTCACTTTGAAATCAGACTTAAACCAGTGTCAATCTTTTGATACTTATTGTTTCATAAAAACACGCTATTTGCTCTGACAGCGGGAATTAATTATTAAATTAATTAATGTGACTTATATGATTTTAATTTTGTAAAATAGACTTCATTTTTGAATTCGGAATATCAAATATAGCTTAGGGTGAAATTTTGGGATTTTTCTGAAAAACATCAATTTTTGATGAATAGTGACACCACTAAGTGTTACTTATAAAAACTAATTTTTCCGTTTAAATGAAATTTTGCCATCTTTGTGTTTTTAATTTCAAAAATCCGACATAAATGGTTTTCATTAAGAAGTAAAATGTGGTTCTATGGGATAAAAATAATTTTTTGGTGAATAGTAACTTATTAAGTTTTTAATCGCTATTAGAGGTAATTAGTGTAGTTTAAGGTAAAAATAATGTTTTAATAATATTAAATGAACTTGACACATGTCCTAACCTCATTGGATGTGTGATGGCCGACCAAGACAAGCCATGGGTCAACTTGGGGACCCCATGGAGCCACTTTGGTTGGGAAATGACATAAATAACTTTTTATTTAATGTAAAAGTAAAAATGACACAAACATGATATGTTTTACTAAAACAATTTTTAAGTGGGGTTATACAAGTCAGATTTTTTATTATAAATAGTAATTGGAAAGATAAAACGATTTCCTACATCATAGTAATTTTTTTTATAATTTTTAGATATTAAATAAATTAAATTATTTATGACATCATAATGATGCAGCGATGACATCATTATCTGACGATTTAAATAAAATGAGAAGATAATGTAAACTCTATGACCTACACATGTCCAAAACTTATTGGATGGGTGGATTTCGAACTCTTATCACCTTATCCACGAATATATCAATGTGGGACCTTTTAACACCGAAACACATTTTCAAATAAAGTAATATTTCTTACTTTCCAAAAGTGCCCATCCTCTCCTCTTATAAAAGGCCCCCACCTCTACCTCCTTACCCACACTCCCAAAGCCTTTGGCTCGCCCAAAATCTGCCAATTTTGTCTATCCACTTCCCTATATTACTCCTTGAAGCATCACTTTGGGCATAAGTCTTCCCAAGGAAGCCTTTGAGCTCAAACCGAAGGGAGTTACCCGATTTTAAGGTAATGTCTTCTTTTGAGTCCTTTTGTTTTATTTTGCTTCTCCAACCCCCTAAACTCTTTTTATTCTATTCTTTTGTAACAAATCCAGTATCCTAAATATATTATTATGTTTTTATAATAATTATTCGAGCTACACTTACACACACCTACATCTAATGGTTAACGAACATACTGTTTCCGTGGATGGAAAATTTCGGCCTCCCGAAACGATGATTGTTCAAAATTCTTTTAACACCTTCAAAGGTTTCCATTAAGATTAAACTATATTTATATGTGATATATAATGTGTTTATGTTTTCCTTACACTTCTGTATTTTTCATTTTGGGCATACATTTATGGTTTCCATTATGGGTAAACACGATATCTTCATTTAAGGAAGTGCGGACTATCGCCCCCTCAAAGTGATTTGATTCGTTATTACCATATGTGGTACGTATAAAGGATATATTTAATGATAATATATATGATAACATACTGGAATTAAAATACTATTATGAATCATTATGTTTTAATTCTATTAAATATAAAATATAAATGGAAGTAGCGTTCATGCATACGTACGGCTTACCGTCTCCATGAACAGTGCATTTCATGTCTTATCCCCAAATGTAATGTACTATTATAAGTACATGTATATAATGGATATATATGATGAATGATACATATAAATGATTAATATAATTCTTAAATTAAAATATACATACCTTTTGATTTAGATTTAATTCCATTAATATGACAAAAAAAAAGAAAGTAGCGTTCATGCGTACGTACGGCCTACCGTCTTCATGAATGGTGCTTTTCGTTTTATATCTCCAAATGATATGGAATAGTATAAAATGAATATTTACTGGATATATATGATATTTTAATCATTAATACTATTCTGGAAATTGTTTACATATAACTACATGGGCAATATTTTTTCAAACAAGTTCATTTTTGACTCATGTACCAAACATCGGCAAAAACGTCTGATATGAACTAACATTATTAAACAATTATTATAACATTATAATATGTGATATGAACTGAATAATAATATCTAATAGAGGTACATAGGCAATTATTAATTGACCAAAGTTTATTATTCAGGAATATAAAGAAACTAACAAGACAAGTTGGACTTGAGGTAAGGGATCCTACACCTCTCTTTCTTTTTAAGTACATTGTTTTATGTCATTCCTTTTAAGCTCATCTTTCTTATGATTGGGATGTTATTTTATATTAATACCACTGTAATTATTATGTTCATATGATTAGAGAACCTATTTCCTCTCATCAATCCATTTTGGAAGTTTTAAGTGGCGCCGTTAGGCTGCCGAGTATTCGTAAGGGATTTTTCATCTCACTTTTATTCCTGTGCGATTTATGCTACATTTGCCACAATTTCATTTGAGTGGTTTATGTACTGCCAATTATTACACTCCTTTTGTAATATAATTCCATTTATGGGTATTTACATATTCATTTTATGACACTTCTTCAATGGGGTGTACTTTTCAAAAGTTACCCAAGTCGGTAAGGGAACCTTTCACCCTCCTCATTTTAAAAGACTTCATTTGTTATGTCTTTTAATTCACATACTATTATGTTGGGATATGTTCTTCTATATCCTGATTTATGTAAATTTTATGTCCAAGTGATGAGATTCCCTTTTTATCTATCATCAAATCATTTTCTGAATTTTTGAAGTGACGCCGTTTAGGCTGTCGAATTTTACCAAGGGAACATTTTAACCCAATTTCGATTTCTTTGGGTTCAACATGTAGTTATTGAATATGTCATCCTTTGAATATGTGTGAATAACCTTTTATTGTTTTAAACTTAATATCCAATTATATTGGGTGTATTTATATTTTTCACACATAATTTGGAGATTGATTTATCCTTAATTTAAGGATACCTTCTTTATAAGGGATTTCATCACATTTTACATCCCTATTGGGACTTCATTGTTCTTATGCACCAATTCACTATTATATGGTGTATATACTGTCCATTGGAATATTATATCATGAATCCATCTATTCTCATGATATTATAAAGTTCTGATTAAATGTTATTCCTCAATTATTGTATTCAAGTGTCTCTAATTTTGGTAAAAACCCTTTGACCAAAATATCACATTAAATGTTTTAATGATTTGTTCTTATTAATATCCATGTTTTCAAAATGGTTTTAAGGATATATTTATATGGATATTAATGGTTTAAAATTTTAAAATCATCATGGTGGTATGGGACACTTTGATTCAAAAATCTCCTTATAAAATGTTTTAAATGGTTTTGGAAATGGTCTCTTTTTGAACGGATTCATTACTTCAATATACTAAAATGTTATATTGTGATTGAAATGTGGAAATGTTATGTTTCCTTTATGAATGTTTTATGTGATACGTTTATGATATGGTTCTTGGGCATTGTTATGAAAATGGGTGGTTCCGTGATAAACTAAGGGCGGGTGATCCCGATATAGCTCTCCAATGCATTGGGTAACGCCAAGGAGTGAAACGTTAAGGTCTCTCCGAAGAGATTTAGGGAATATACAATTATGGGTATTCCAAACGTAACCAAGAGGGTTACTCCCTACATAAGAATGTTATGGATGCCTCAAGTTACCTTTATGGCTTATGATTTCTATGATTTATACATGATTTGATGAGGTATGTTAAAGTGATTATGTTTTATGGGTAAAGTATGATTTCATTCTTATGTATATATGTACCCATGTTTCCTTTACATATTTGTATATCCCTTACTGAGCTTTTTTATGCTCATCCCAGGTTTTTTTGAAATGTTTTTCACAGGTCAAGGGAAATGTACATGATATGATGATAGTGTCAAGGAAGTGTCAAGAAAGAATCCATGTTTTATTTTAAAAATGTTTCCATTGATGGGAAAGAAGAATACTATCTTTATGTAACCACTTTGTTTATATATGGAATGTAATGCAAGTTTTATGATATAATTCTCTAAAACTCTAAACCTGAAAAGATCCTCAATGTGTAATCTTGTAATAACTCATGATTAAGCAAGGTTTAAGGCTGGGGCCTTATAATTAATCTATAATTTTCAATTTGTCTTAAAGGATTACTCCCAATTAAGTTCAACTGTAGAGTAGTGATCCACCATTTTATCCTAAAGAGTATTCTAAAATAAGCTATTGTAATTAAAATTTGGTGGGGGTGAATCTAATCTTAAGGAGAGATACACTATAACATTCCTTGATGAGATCCATAAAAAACCTTCATTGAAAATTACATACCATTTCCCATAAATTCCTAAAAAATCATACGATTAAATTGTTGTCAACATGGAAAAGTTAATGCTCAATAATTTTATAATGATGACTAATTTAGATGGAATATTTTTCAACAATTGAGAAAATATGATGCACTTGCAAGTTATGTTTCTCAAACCGGTGTACATGATGTCAAATCTAAATCCCTCCACATCTTATGTTGAGATAATTTTGGTTTCCCACATGATGAAAAATGGGGAATAGATTATCTCATGTGCCTAGGAAACATAATCAATGTATTAGTCAATGTTCTCTCTAACACATACCCACACCTCCTAGTGTCAACAAAGATATGAGATTATTTGGAATAAAAATACAACTTCAAGGATATGTAAAGAAAAAAATTCCTTGTAGTAAAGTTCATTTCATACAAAATTGTATGTTGTAGGTATATCATAGTCCAATTAATTGTTATTAAATGTAACTTACAACATGTAAATCAAGACAATATAATAATGGATGACTCCATTATTGTAACATTCATCATTCATAAACTATACCCCTCTTGGAAGAATTGTAAAAATTCTCTAAAACACTATAAGTATGATATACCTATAAATGATATTCTCAACTAACTATAAAATGATGGAGAATATAAAAATAATTATAATTAATATCAACCAAATGATGATATATCCATGGTTTTCATGGTAGAGGGAGTTTATAAATCAAGTCCCTCAAAAGGAAAATAATATAAAAATGATCCTTCAAATGAAAAGTCCCAATTCAAGAATATTAAAGGGTTGTGCTACTTTTATGGCAACACATGAAAATTAAAATGGGATAGTTATCTTAATAAAAAGTTACATGGAAACAATATTTTAATTTTTCAATTAATATCCATGATATTAAATGACAGTGTGTATAAGGATATCTCTTCTTGAATGATAGATTCTAGTGTTACAAGACATGTGTGAAACAAATAATATTTCATTAAAAGGATGTAATCAATCAAATATTGGAAAAATATATACATGAGTGTTTAAAATAATCTTTTTTATTTTTTTAATATTATCAATGATGGATAAAAAGGCATGATTTCAATATGTGATGAAGATGAGATACTTGGATGTGAGTTATTATCCCTAATATGGTTGATGAGACGATAGAAGATAACTCCCATGCCCTATTTCCGAAATGTGTTGAGTTATGAAAAAATGGATTAAAATTGGAGATGCATCTTAAAAAAGGATGTTGGTTATTTCCAATGTTTATATAGAAAATAAATGGAGGATGTTTAGAAATCATGTCTAAAATCAGTTGGAGTATGTTTTTAAAGTTAAAAACGTTCTTCCATTGGGTCTGACTTGAGATCCATTCACATAATGGAAAACAATGTTGAAGGTTTCATTTACTTCCATGTTTTAAATTTAATCATTAATAACTAATTGGGAAAGTTATTTTTGGGAGATTTCTATTTGAACATTTTCAATTTGAACTCGTTAAATGAATCTAAATACTCAATTATGTTTAACTAAAATCAAATGAAAATTATTGATTTTATGTTTAATTAAAAATAAAGATAAGAGTTGAAGGATTATTGTATTATAATCTATAATATGATAAAATTTAATTGATTTTATTTATAGGGTTTTATAATTACATCAGAATAATTTAAGTCACTTGAAGATTATTTTTAAAGAATTATGATTTATAGGGAGAAAGTTGAAAAATGTAAAAGACATGTATCATATATAAATGACATTTTGGTCATCTCATATGATATTTTAGTCATAAAATATGATATTTTTGACTTTTTATGATGCTTTATCTAGTGCATAAATCTTTGATAAATCATGTTACTTACTTAGGATGCTTTTGTAGGAACCCAGACACCTCATAATATATTGATATTTCATAAGACATTTTTTAGTGTAAGAGAAAATTTGGTGATGAAAACCATATTCAAAAGGTCATAATATAATTAGAGTGTATGATATTATGGTTTCTCTCATAAGATATTACGGCTATATAATATACATATTCAATGCATATGATATGGGTTCAATAAGATATCAATATTTCATAAGGTATTAGTTTCTCTAATATATGGTAATTTCACAAGATACTATATTTTATTAGATATCACATCATTGAAACATATGTTATTTCTTAAGATATATTTTTTCATAATAAATGGTGTGTTTTTATGATAAATCAATCTAATAAAATTCTAGTGGTCTGGTAAGATACACAATTTTCTTTTATGGTAATCTTACTTCATAAAAAACCATCATTTTTTAAAATCTATGAATAAATAATTGAGAATTTTGAAGAGAGAAATAAATTAATATTATTTTATTCACTGATCTTCATGGATTTCAAAATAATAATTATTATAAATTAATTTTGTCTCCATATGATAATGATTTTCAAATAATCAATTTAGGAGGAATATGGAGTTTGAGAGTGCCATGTTGAGAATATTCATGTTAGAATACATATATGGAAGAATTAAAAGAATTAAAAGATATATATTTTATAGAGATAAATAAGGATGAGATACCTTAATATTACATGAGGAATGAATATTCCATGTCTCTTTTAATATTCAATGGAGTACCTTGACCAATATTTAGTTATATTCATAATGAGAAGATCCTATAAAAATTAACATAATTTTCCATATTTTTTTTCGAACTATCATTTAATTAATATTAATTATAATATTTTTATATTAAAAAAACGAGTAATACGTAAAAAATAGGGTGTGTTGAAAAAAATAGACCTGATATAATGGAAATGATGATATTTTTTAAATTAGATAATAGACTCTAAATACCGAATTGGTGGAGAAAATAATGTGTATCGATGATATTCAATGATTTTAATTGTTATCATTTGAATATCCTACAAAATTGAAGAGAGAAGAGAAATGGGTGTTAATGTCTCAATAATATTTTATCCTTATTTGTAGAAGAAATATTAGAAGAAGTATAAATACCTTAAACTGGACCAGGTTTCTTATTATATTAGAAAAATAAAGAGAAGTGATCAAACTATGATATCATATATATTAAATTATATAGATAAGAAGATTCATCCATATGATTACTATTATTGAGATACAACATGAATATTTGTGTGAATGATGTGTCCCTTGTGATTTTTAAATGAATAAGATTAGATCAATACTATCTAGGAGGGACATATGCATGTAATGGTATTCTACACCAGAAATATACATGTTAGACATCATAAATGAGGAATATAAATTCAATTTTTTATACCTGATTATTTCTAGGATAAAGAGTCCAATCATATACCCATACCCATGCTTCCATCTATAATTTGAAAGAATTAGTGTGCTAGGGATAACAAAAATAATGCATGAGGTTTGTATTCTTCTTAATTTTTGGTGAACTTCCTTATAAAATCATGGTATCCTTATTTCCTTACATTCCTTCTTAAATTACACGGTTTCAAACTAAGAGTTTAATATATATATATATATATATATATTAAACAAGAAAGGATGAAAAAATAATGGAAACATTTTCAATTAGTTAAAATTCATCCAATTGTGATATCATGAATTATTATCCGAGGATAGTTCACTCCTTTAATTGGATTCCCACCTATCTATATACATGAAAATTTGAGATTATCTCTATAAAGGCACCATGATGTGGATATTTCAATACTCATTTGAGTTCCTTGTCAAAGTAACCTAATAATAATTTTTTTAAAATGATAAGGAATATGATGAAAATAAATTGAATGAATTTAAGAAAGGCCTAATATAATATATATAAGAGAAAAATAAATCTATACTATTTAAATGTAATTAATGTAGTGATTATCCTAATAACTCATTTGATAGTATATCTCTAAAATAAACTTTTTATGATAATCCACATATCTTAATTAAAGTCTAAAAATAATTGTATCCCCGTGAATAAAGTTTTATAAATAAATATTATGTATGAAAAAACATGATCTAGTGGTAGAATTGAGTACCAGGGATATGGAAAACTATCATGTCCAATGTATTTCACTGTCTCTATATAAAGTAGGATTGAAATTTTTTTAACAAAACATCCAATAAATGATACAAGATAAAGTGGTCATAATGAAAATTCATAAGAAATGATGAATCATTTGGTTATTAAAAAGATATTTTTCAAAAGTTTCTAGAAGTTATACTCACTTTTATTTGTGGATATATAAAACAAATATAGTAGAAGATCACCTAGTATGAAGATGAGAACAAAATTTTAGAAATGTAATTGGAGAAAGTAGTATTGAGTTGCATAAAATTATCAATGAATGTCTGAGCATTATGTACTATCAATATTGATCTTGAATAAAGATTACTTCAATTCTAAAAATTAATTTCTTACTTCAATTCATTAAAGTTATTAATATAAGATATGTCTTGAAATAATAACCTTTTCATTGGAAGATGAAACATGGTTCATGAATGATCATTTGATAATAAAATTATACAAGATTAAGGTGGTTGATATTGAAATGTAACAAAATGAAAAAAGACACATGATGATAACATTGAGTACAAAAGAAGGTATTTTAAGGAAAAGTCAAGGTCAAATGACTATAATAGAATTATCATCAATATGATGTGCATTGGATTTATAATAAAACTTAAAAATATATTAGTGATATAATATGAGTCTTCAAAATAAGATGAGAGAATAGATTTTACCACAAACAATTATAAGGAGGATCACAGTGTTAAAATACCCCTATATGGGGGTAAGAATATTTTTAGATCATATAAAGATTATTCATTTTTATACACAATAGAAAAGGTTGAATTTTAAATAAAAAAAATTACCTATGATAATTCTTTATGCACAACACATGTTTTGAATCAAAATCTATAAAAATGTGGATTAATAAAAGTTTTGAGCATCACACCACTACATCGGTAGTGAATAAATGTAAGAATATAAGAATTCTTTCCTCTAATAAATCCCAACCAGTGAAGGAATGATAGAAAAATAGAAAGTATACAATTAAGGATATTCTATATTTAACGATAATAGATAACAATTTTTTTGATACTATAGGTGTTGTTGGTCAGAGTAGTGCACTCAATAGGGGTTGAATTAAGTATCTATAAAAATTCCTTTTAATTGGTATTATCTGATGTTTCCTTAAATTTAAAATTAATTTTACTAGTTATCCAGTTGTGAATTTATAAATTTTTGACTGTCCGATTAATTTCTCAAAAGTGTGATTAGTTCTCGATTATATAAATTTGATAATGAATAAAACATTTGAAACTAACCTAAAAAGTCAATACTATTATAAACAATTTATAATTATAACAATAATAATTCAATTTAGTTTTATGAAATATGTGTTATAATAGAGTAAAAATAAAAGTAAAATTATAGAGTAAATAAAACAAGAGGTTCCATCTAAAGTAGAGACCTAATCTTATCAACGTGGAGATCACCTACCACCAAAAAGTTTAAATTAATATACAGTTTTATCCACAAACTGGATCAGGGTTCACAACAACACAAAAGATTTCAAGGTCACAAGAAATCTAGTACAATTCATTATCTTTACAAACTACTTGGTCACTGAATGACCTCTTAGACACTTATTTGTGGGAGTAAAAAAGGTGTAATAAGGTTTGAGAAGAAGGATATATTGTATCTTTCAGTTTGATACAGGAGACAGTGTGTGGCATACAGAAAAATACACACACTCCTAAAGATTATTTAAAAATACACACAACATATCAAATAAACATGAGAATGGATTTAGAAGGCATTGTGTGTCTTCAGATGCTGCTCTGGGTTCATTAGATGTAGCTAAGATGATGTTTGAGTAATCCTCTGGAAGTTGAAACTAAACCAGAGCATTGGATTCTCACTTCTAGGTAAAATTATGGTTTTATAGGTATATTATTATCTTTATTTGATATACTGAAGTATTTAGTTAATTTTATGTATAGATTTATTGAGATTTCCATGTGTGCTCTTCTTTAGTGCTTGATTTCACAATTGTTTCATGAGTGTCACGATGTTATTATGTATTTCTCACATGCAGGAACACCACACTTCTTACTATAACCCATTTCAAAAATGATTTTGGTTCCGGAGGGCCAACATAAATCATGATCTTTTTACATGAATAGGTTCATCATAGCTCGTACTGTTTGATAAAAGTCTTACAAAGGATTATTAAATATGTTATAAACATTAAATGACTCAAATATGACCATATGTGAAAATTTTAATAACTGAAAATTTAAAATGTGTAATGGTGAGTAGTCCTATCCGGAGACATCAATCAGTGACTCATCTATTGGTATCTCCTTCTATCGGTGACTCAACCCAACAGTATGTAATTCTGTCAGCCTTTCCAGAGGTTAGTGACTCATTACATCATTACGTGTTTTAACTCTCAGCGAGTCCTTGCATCGGTAGCACCATGCATCTGTAGGGCACTTGTATTTATGGTAGATCGATTACATCGGTAGGTAGTCTACGTGGGTGGTTCATATTCATCTTTAGGTCATTTGAAATGGTGTGTCATATGAATTTTCAGGTTATCTGCATCGGTATCTCATCTCTTATCAATATGTTATACTTGGAATCTATTTTTCTCCGAACTATTTTATAGTATAAATGTAAATAGAATGTACCAAATCTATCTGATATCATACATACATATAATTGCACATACTGAAACATCAATTATTAGGATTCAACTATTTATACATGATTAATATGAATTGAAATGATTAATACGAATTGACATGATTTTTAATTATACATGATTTTAGATTATTATAACTACTAATACTAGAGAGGACAACCAGCAGTCCCCTATGGTCCAACATGTGATATAATAAATCCAGGCACAAGGATGTAGATTATTCACACAATTTTTCATTTGTGAAAGTAATAATAAGTCCTACATCAAGGCGAGTACGACTAATGGAATTAAAAGTTCAAATATTAAATGAGAGACCATATTGGTTACAAAAAAGATTTTAAATCATGGATATTCTTTGTGAAAAATGATATCAATGTGGTCATAATAGTAGTGAATTATTATATAACATAACAAATAATGTTAAACCAATGAGAAGAGACACCACATTAACTGATGAAAGGAGGAATGTATTATTTTGGATAAAATCTAGTTAATATTCTAAATAGTATAATTCTAATAAGTTAGCTAAGAAGGATGATGAGAATTTATTAGGTTATAATGAAAATAAGAAATCACACGTAACAAGTATAATAATAAATTCCAAAAATAATGCTTCACCAAAGAGAAAGTGTGTTTTATTTTTTGGAATAATATGTCAGATGATGTGATCTTTTAAACAAGCCACGATATAGGAGTTAAATGAAAAAATATAGATATTAATATAATAATAGTTCAACAGAAAAATAAAATGACTACATTAGAAAAAAAACACCTAAGTAGGCCTGTGGAGGATAGAGGAAGGATATTCACATACCTAAAGATTTTTTAATCATGTGGCCTACTAATTTTTTTGCAATCTATTAATCTTTATGAATCATTAGAAAATTCCACATTAATGGAAATAATTTATTCTATATGAAGAATCTAAATATCCTACGAGGTTAAAAAAAATTGATAAAAAATGAATTCAGAAGTATTGTGTAGTGGATGAATGCATACTCGACACAAATCAAATTATTTTCTAACAATTGTAACAATTAAAGGATATATGATCAAAAAAATAAGTACGTATCCTGAGATACTTTTTACTTGATGGATGATGTAAAGAATAAATTCAAACACAATGATTATGTTATAATAGAGGAAACCCTGTTACCAAAAGAGAATAAAAAATAAAAATTCATAATAACCATCACTGATAAATATATCAAATATGATGTTGAGAATAATGGATTATTATGGTTTTGATGAAGCTCTCAATTGTGTCACTTTAACTAATGGGAAAAAGATTCCCATACTATTCTCTTATATTTTGTGTTGTATTTGTGTTCATTTTCTGTAGATAATTATAGGTGATTCATGTCATTAATGGGATAAAAAAGAAAATATGCATGTTCTAAATTCAAGAAAATGGTTCAAATGATCCACCAACCTGTAATGAGTCAAAAATTGGAATCTTGAACCAATGTTTTTATATAAAGGATCAATATTTATAAGGATAAGAAACATTTAATGATTGTAATGTTGATTGAATAAGTCACCATCATATATTTGACCACAACTTTTCATATTAAAATAAGTGATTAAAATATCCACCATTATAAAGTGAATAGGGATATTTTGTAACACCCCATGCTTTCACGGTACATATCTCTTTGAATAATATAGTAGTGTGTATTGTACGCAAGTTCGAGTTCTAACACACCGCGACTAATCAAAGTAGCCGTTATGAATAGTAATAACCACTTTTTAAAATTATAGAAATTTTATATTTCAAAATGGACTTCATTTTTGTATTCGTAATATCGAAATTATCCTATGTTAAATTTTTTGTAATTTTCTGAGAACTTCCATTTTTTATGAATAGTGAAAAATACTTAAAAACAACTTTTTTAATCAAAATAATTTATAGTGATAAATTATACTATTGAGTTGTTTTAGTGTATAATTAGAATATAATTTTACCATTTTATCCAATGGGGGTCAATAGAATTAATTTCACTTTGAAATTGGACATAAAAAATTGTCAATATTTTGATATAAATTGTTTCTTAAAAACACGCTATTTTTTGTGACAGCGGGAAGTAATTATAAAATTAATTAATGCAACATATATTTTTGGAATTTTGTAAAATAGAAATAATTTTTGAATTCGGAATATCTATTATAGCATAGGGTGAAATTTTGGCATTGTTCTGAAAAACATCAATTTTTGATGAATAGTGAAACCACTAAGTGGTACTTATAAATACTGATTTTTCATTTAAATGAAATTTTACCACTTATGTGTTTTGAGTTTCAAAAATCCGACATACATGGTTGTCATTAAGAAGTAAAATTTGGTTCAATGAGATTAAAATAATTTTTGGTGAATAGTAACTTTTAAGTTCTTAATCGCGATTAGAGGTATTTAGTGTAGTTTATGGTAAAAATAATGTTTTAATATTATGAGATGAGCTTGAAACATGTCCTACCGTCATTGGATGTGTCGTGGCCAACCAAGACAATCCATGGGTAAACTTGGGGACCCCATGGAGCCACTTTAGTTGGAAAATGACATAAATACCTTTTATTTAATGTTAAAGTAAAAAATGACACAAACATGAAATGTTTTACTAAAACAATTTTTACATGGGGTTATACAAGTCATTTTTTTGACTATAAATATTCATTGGAAATATAAAAATATTTCCTACATCATAGTTTTTTTTGTATAATTTTTAGACATTAAATAAATTAAATTATTTATGACATCATTATGATGCAGCGATGACCTCATTATTTAACGATTTTAATAAAATGAAAAGATAATGTACAATCCAAGGCTTACACTTGTAAAAAGACTATTGGATGGGTATATTTCACACCCTTATCACCTTATCCACGAATTATATAAGTGTGGGACCTTTAGAATCCGAAAAGCATTGTATAATAATGTAAAATATCCTTACTTTCCAAGAGTGCCCCTCCTTTCCTCTTATAAAAGGCCCCCACCTCTACCACCTCATTCACACTTTCAAGCCATTTGGCTCGGCCAAACTCTTCAAAAATACTCTCCCAACTTCCCCCTATTACTCCTAGAAGCCTCACTTTGGGCAGAACGCCTCCCAAGGAAGCCTTTGGCTCAAATCAAAAAGAGTTACCCGATTTTGAGGTAATGTCTTCTCTAATGTTGTTTTGTTTTATTTTTCTTCTCCAACCCCCTAAACTCTTTTTATTCATTTCTTTTGTAACAAAAACAGTATCCTCAATATACTAGGATGTTTTTATAAGAAGTATTCTAGCTAAAATTACACACACCTACATCTAATGGTTAAAGAACATACGGTTTCTGTGGATGGAGAATTTCTGCCTCACGAAACGATGATTGTTCAACACTCATATAAAACCTTCAAAGGTGGCCATTAAGATGTCAATATATTTATATATTATATATAATATGTTTATGTTTTACTTATTTTTCTGTATTTCTCATTTATGGCATAATTTATGATTTCCATTATGGGTAAATGCGATAATTTCATTTTAGGAAGTGCGGACTATCGCCCCCTCAAAGTGATGTGAATCGTTAATGCCATAAGTGGGATGTATAAAGGATGGAGTAAATTATATTATATATGATATTATACTGGAACTATATTTTACCTTTATATAATTATGATTTCATTCAATTAAATACAAAATAGAAATGAAATTAGCATTCATGCGTACGTACGGCTTACCGTCTCCATGAACGGTGAATTTCATTTCTTACCTCTAAATGTTATGTAATATTATAAATAAAAGTATATACTGGATATATATGATATATATGATATCTACATCATGAACATAATTCTGGATATAATGGATATATCACCACATGAACAACTTGTAATTATAAGAATTTTATTTTTGACTCAAGTACCTAAGATCGACAAAATGACCGTTATAAACATAAATAATTACATAATGTTCATAACATGGTAATAAGGGATATAAAAGGAATAATGAACACGAAAAAGGTTCCTAATAAGGTAGATATTAACTCTACTTTATTATTCAGGAGGTTAAAGAACAGTTGAGTCAAGTCGGACACGAGGTAAGGGAATTTCTTAACCCAACTTCCATTCTTTGGGTTAATCTCCTACTTTCAAATTATGTCATGATATTATTTTGTCTTATTTTGTATTCATTATGTGTACCTATAGTGAATAAACATAATTGATCTATTTTATTTTAAAAATGATCTTTTTAAGGACTTGGTCTCAATCTCCTTTCATTGAGGCATATTTGGTTTTATACACAACTTTCTTTTATACGGTGTATAAACCCCGTATAAAAGAACATACTGTTTCTGTGGATGGCGAATTTTTGCCTCACGAAATGATGATTGTTCAACACTCATATAACACCTCTAATGGTGGCCATTATGATGGCACTATTTTTATATACGATATATATTATGGTTTTGTTTTCCTTATGATTTTGTATTTTTCATTTATGGCATACCTTTATGGTTTCCATTATGGGTAAACGCGATATTTTCATTTTAGGAAGTGCGGACTACCGCCCCCTAAAAGTGATTTGAATCGTTAATACCATATGTGGGATGTATAAAAAATGGAGTAAATGGTATTATACACTATATTATACTGGAATTATATTATACCTTTATATAATTATGATTTCATTCCATTAAATACGAAATAAAAATGAAAGTAGCGTTCATGCGTACGTACAGCTTACCGTCTCCATGAACGGTGCATTTCATTTCTTACCTCTAAATGTTACGTAATATTATGAATGAATGTATATACTGGATATATATGATATATATGATATATACATCATGAATATAATTCTAGATATAATGGATATTTCACCACATGAACAACTTGTAATTATAAGAAGTTTATTGTTGACTCTAGTACCAAAGATCGACAAAACGACCATTATTAACTTAAATAATTACATAACGTTCATAACATTGTAATAAGTGATATAAAAAGGATAATTAAATTGGAAATGGTTCTTAATAAGGTAGATATTAACTCTAGTTTATTATTCAGGAGGTTAAAGAACGGTTGAGTCAAGTCGGACACGAGGTAAGGGAATTTCTTAACCCAACATCCATTCTTTGGGTTAATCTCCTACTTTCAAATTATTTCATGATATTATTATGTCTTATTTTGTATTATTTATGTGTACCTATAGTGAATACACATAATAGATCTATTTTATTTTAAAAATGATCTTTTTAAGGACTTGGTCTCAATCTCCTTTCATTGAGGCATATTTGGTTTTATACACAACTTTCTTTTATACGGTGTATAAACCCCTTTGAATTTTACATTTATTAAAAAGGAATCTTTTTAATACGAAGCGTTTTACTAAATGAAAAAAGGGAATGTTTTTCTTTCCGTACATATGCGGCGACAACGACTTCTCCGCCGCCGTGACCATTATTTGAGTTTCGGCTTCCTCTACAAGCCATCACTTTTTTTAATGAAAAATAAATACAAAGTTTTAACTTTCTTTTATTTTGGTATTGAAAATGGTTTTGAAAGCATTTTTATTATATCAATGTGTTGTATTGAAATCTTGTGATTGAAATGTGGAAATGTTATGTTTCCTTTATCCATGTTTTATGTGATACGATTATGTTATGGTTTATGATATGTTTAAACCCATTCATATGAGGAATGCACTGGACTTAGTAAGTGACGGGTGGAGCCCACTATAGCTCCTCGATGCATCGGCAGGTCTCATGAGATAAACTAGTGTCTTGGCACGAGGCCTTGATAAAATCTTATTTGTGGTCTTGGCACGAGGCCTTGGCTACGTGGTTATGATAGTCTGGCATTATGCATTCCATCATTATGAAATTGGTTATTGATATTGCATGTGATTATTCGACCAGTAGAATATCCATGTGAGTAAGTAAATGGAATTATTTAATTTTATTTTTTGTATATTATGCTAAAGTTCAAGTTTAAAAAGGCTTTTGTTTTAGTTATACATTGCCTTAAATGTTAATGTTTATTTATGAAAGCTTTCGCAATATTGTTATCCATACTGAGCATCTGAGCTCACCCCTTTCAATGTTTTAATATTTTCCAGGATGTGAAGATGTATTTTAGGAATGACCTGCAGGGATAGTCAGAAGAGTATATGAGTGTAGACTTTGTTATTAGTTTTTCACTTTATGATGTAATGTAACATTTATGAATGTATCTAGTGTTTCCATGGCTACAAAACTAATCAGTCTTTCGAGACTTGATCTTTTGTGATCATGCCAATGTTACGAAGTAATGCACCGACTCTGGGTAGCTGGGGTCGGGGCGTTATAGTTGGTATCAGAGGCAGTTCAGTACTAACCTTGGAAGCTAGATTTAGATAAACTCTGATTAGAGCACATAGCCCAAAGATAGACTTTGAGGATTAGTATAGAAGAACTTCCTAGAATTTTGTTATTGTAGAGATTTTGTGAGTTTTCTGAGCAATACATCCCTGTCTGGATACGAGCAGGTAGAGGCGGCTTTGGCACAAATTTACCTAGGGGTAAAACCCGAAAACACAGCTTTGAGCTAGACTCGAACGGGAACTGGTGCACGACAATGGGCCTTGCTGCACTCTTGGTTACAACACTCCCGAGGGATATGCTTAGGATAATTTTCGTTTTCTTTACAAACCACTATGAACGGTTATGAGTATATACTTCTCAATGAAAACCTTTTTATGTTTATGGATTATATCCATAAATAGTTCAATTTATGTTAAGTATTTTATAAGTATGGAATTATGTATTTTGATTAATAAACTAATATAGTTTATCCCATTGTATAGAAATGGCGCCTAGTGGAAGGAATGGAAATCGTATCAATGCACGCACTCCGTGTAGGGATTTCCCTCCGGCTCAAGATAATTATTGTGGATCTGGAGATACAACTGGTGCTGATCAACTTATTACCACACTGGGAAAACTCACTCATGTTATGAATAATAACCTTACTCGTATGGATCACCCTGATCTACAACGTGGAGGATCAATGTTAGACTGCTTCATGAGGCAACAACCACCAACATTTAATGGGGGTACAAATCCGTTAGTAGCTGATCAATGGTTAAACCCCTTAGAGAAAATATTCCACACCTTGGGGAGTTGCGAAAGGGAGAAGGTTATCATGGTAGTTTACCGCCTCACTGGAGATGTCGATCAATGGTGGTCATTGATTCAAAATAAAAAGGAAGATGATGATGTATCGAATATGGAATGGAGGGAGTTCAAAGATCTTTTCTTAGAAAAATACATTCCTCATGACCATCGAGCAGATATGGAAAGGCTATTTCTGAGTTTGAGACAAAAGGAGGATGAGAATGTCGCAAAGTATGAGGCTAACTTTACAAGGTTAGCGAGGCATGCAGCGGATTATATACGTAACCCAAGAAGTTATATTGATCATTTCTTTGATGGGTTGAAACCATTTATCCGTTGAGATTTAGTATCACAATCTTTCTCAACATACGAGGATATAGTGTCGTGTGCTATCAAGACAGAAAAGGAATTCTCTAAGTCTTATGACAACAAAGTAAAGCAAGAGAAGAAGAGAACGGTGGAACAAGAGATGGATAAAGGGAAAAAGGGAAAGAAGGATTTTCCATTATGTGATAATTGTGGGAAGAATCACCCTGGTACTTGCCTAAAAGGAATGGGAGTTTGTTATAAATGTGGAGAAAAAGGTCACCAGGCGCGTGATTGCAAGGGAAAGAAAGAGGCTATCAATGTTGAATGCTACAATTGTAGGGAAATGGGGCATTATGCAAATGAATGTCCTAAGAGTCAGGGAATCATACCTCAGAAAAGGCCAAGGGATCAAGGAAAATCTTATGCTGTTACTACAGTTGAAGCAGAATAACTAATGTATTGGTGCTTTTGGACTCATGGATTATATTCTGGTTATTAGAATAATGTGATATATATATAAGGATTGTACTGTAGTACTTGTTAATTTCAGTAAGGTTTTAATATGATGAAGGTAATTATATTTTTAGTATGTGAAAATTAGAGAAACTTTACTTTGTTTGAGGAATCTGATAAATTGATTTTGGAATTAAGAGACCTTTTAGAGAAAGTCTGGATAGAGGTATTTTGGATAACTATAAATGTTGGAGTGGATTAAGTTGATCTTTGGATAGTATTGTTTAAGGTTACCAAATTTATGAAGATTATTTTTGGAATATTATAATACTATAGTTTTAGGAAAAGGACAACCTACAGGGTGGGGCATAACCCGTCGCGTCGGACAAATATGCAGGAATCAAACCCACAACCACAGTGCGACATGCCTTTATTTCCTACCACTAGCCTACAGGAAGTCCCTGGTTATTACATAATAATTTTACTAATCTAAATGGTAAGTGTTAACATTTGGAACCTTATACAATGAGGATAAGTATAATATATTTGAGTTCTATTATCTTTTTGAGAGAAAGATGAGTTGAAGGTTGAAACTCTAATTGTCAAGCATAAATATATATATACCTATCTCTTATTCAATGAATAAATTAATTCTTAAACTTTAGTAAAGGGATATTAAAACAAAAAAATGTATTATCCTAATACCATATGTCTTGTTGAACTGATGATATTTTAAATCAACATAGATTGAAGGCGTTGAGGCCCTCATTTTGACAGTTGATTGTGATTGATGACATCAATCACTCCCTACAAATATTTACGTTTTTCCTCCAATTATATGTCTCTAATTTCCACCAATGTTCTCCTAATCGATATCATAATTGGGTGGTGACTTTTTCAGTTCCCTTTCCCTCTTATTAAGGCTAAATTTTATTAATCTTATTTCCGATAATGGTTTCCCACAAAGGTATTTTCTCTTTTCAACCTTCTATTTTCAAAGAAAAATTTCAAATTTCGAGGACGCAATTTATTGAAGGAGGGGAGAATGTAACACCCCAAGCTTTCACGGTACACATTTCTTTGAATAATACAGTAGTGTGTATTGTACGCAAGTTCGAGTTCTAACACACCACGACTAATCAAAGTAGGTGTTATGAATAGTAATAACCACTTTTTAAAATTATAGAAATTTTATATTTCAAAATGGACTTCAGTTTTGTATTCGTAATATCGAAATAATCCAATGTTATATTTTTTGTAATTTTCTGAGAACTTCCTTTTTTTATGAATAGTGAAAAATACCTAAAAACAACTTTTTTAATCAAAATAATTTATAGTGATAAATTATACTGTTGAGTTGTTTTAGAGTATAATTAGAATATATATTTACCATTTTATCCAATGGTGGTCATTAGAATTAATTTCACTTTGAAATTGGACATAAACAATTGTCAATCTTTTGATATAAATTATTTCTTAAAAATACGCTATTTGTTGTGACAGCGCGAATTAATTATAAAATTAATTAATGAAAATTATATGTTTGGAATTTTGTATAATAGACATCATTTTTAAATTCGGAATATCAATTATAGCTTAGGGTGAAATTTTGGCATTGTTCTGAAAAACTTCAATTTTTGATGAATAGTGAAACCACTAAGTGGTACTTATAAAAACTGATTTTTCGTTTAAATGAAATTTTACCAATTCTGTGTTTTGAATTCCAAAAATATGACATACATGGTTGTAATTATGAAGTAAAATGTGGTTCAATGTGATTAAAATAATTTTTGGTGAATAGTAACTTTTAAGTTCTTAATCGCGATTAGAGGTAATTAGTGTAGTTTAAGGTAAAAATAATGTTTTAATAATATAAGATGAGCTTGACACATGTCCTACCTTCATTGGATGTGCCATGGAAGACCAAGAAAATCCATGGGTCAACTTGGGGACCCCATGGAGCCACTTAATTAGAAAATGACATAAATACCTTTTATTTAATGTTAAAGTAAAAAATGACACAAACATGAAAAGTTTACTAAAACAATTATTACATGGGGTTATAGAAGTCCAATTTTTGACTGTAAATAGTCATTGAAAGGCTACAAATATTTCCTACATCATAGTATTTTTTTTATAATTTTTAGACATTAAATAAATTAAATTATTTATCACATCATGATGATGCAGCGATGACCTCATTATTTAACGATTTAAATAAAATGGAAAGATAATGTAATATATAAGACCTACACAAGTCCAAAACCTATTGGATGGGTGGATTTCGAAACCTTATCACCTTATACTCGAATTATATAAGTGTGGGACCTCTAAAATCCGAAAATAATTTTATAATAAAGTGACTTTTCTTTACTTTCCAAAAGTTCCCCTCCTCTCCACTTATAAAAGGACCCCACCACTCCCACCTTATTCACACCATAAAGACATTTGGCTCGGCCAAACTCTGCCCAAATAATCTCCCAACATCCCTCACTTACTCCTAGAATCCTCACTTTGGGAAGAATTATTTACAAGGAAGCCTTTGTCTCAAATCAAAAAGAGTTACCCGATTTTTAGGTAATGTCTTCTCTAATGTTGTTTTGTTTTATTTAGCTTCTCCAACCCCTTAAACTCTTTTTATTACTTTGTTTTGTAACAAAACCAGTATCCACAATATACTAGGATGTTGTTATGATAAGTATTTGATTTAAACTTACACACACCTACATCTAATGGTTAAAGAACATACTGTTTCTGTGGATGGTGAATTTTTGCCTCACGAAACGATGATTGTTCAACACTCATATAACGCCTCTAATGGTGGCCATAATGATGACACTATTTTTATATACGATATATATTATGTTTTTGTTTTCCTTATAATTTTTTATTTTTCATTTATGGCATACCTTTATGGTTTCTATTATGGGTAAACGCGATATTTTCATTTTAGGAAGTGCGGACTACCGCCCCCTCAAAGGGATTTGAATCGTTAATACCATATGTGGGATGTATAAAGGATAGAGTAAATGGTATTATACACTATATTATACTGGAATTATATTATACATTTATATAATTATTATTTTATTCCATTAAATACGAAATATAAATGAAAGTAGCGTTCATGCGTACGTACAGCTTACCATCTCCATTAACGGTGCACTTAATTTCTTACCTCTAAATGTTACATAATATTATGAATGAATGTATATACTGGATATATATGATATATATGATATCTAAATCATGAATATAATTATACATATAATGGATATTTCACCACATGAACAACTTGTAATTATAATAAGTTTATTGTTGACTCAAGTACCAAAGATCGACAAAACGACCGTTATTAACATAAATAATTACATAACGTTCATAACATTGTAATAAGTGATATTAAAAGGATAATGAAATTGAAAATGGTTCTTAATAAGGTATATATTAACTCTAGTTTATTATTCCATAGGTTAAAGAACGGTTGACTCATGTCGGACATGAGGTAAGGGAATTTCTTAACCCAACTTCCATTCTTTGGGTTAATCTCCTACTTTCAAATTATGTCATGATATTATTATGTCTTATTTTGTATTCTTTATGTGTACCTATAGTGAATACACATAATAGATCTATTTTATTTTAAAAATGATCTTTTTATGGACTTCATCTCAATCTCCTTTCATTGAGGCATATTTATTTTTATACAAAACATTCTTTTATACGGTGTATAAACCCCTTTGACATTTACGTTGATTCAAAAGGAATATTTTTTATACGAAGTGTTTTACTAAATGACAAAAAGGGAATGTTTTTCTTTCCGTACATATGCGGTGACAATGACTTCTCTGCCTCCATGACCATTATTTGAGTTTCGGCTTCCTCTACAAGCCATCAATTTTTTTTAATGAAAAATAAATACAAAGTTTTAACTTTCTTTTATTTAGGTATTGAAAATGGTTTTGAAAGAATTTTTATTATATCAATGTGTTGTATTGAAATCTGGTGATTGAAATGTGGAAATGTTATGTTTCCTTTATGCATGTTTTATGTGATACGATTATGTTATGGTTTATGATATGTTTAAACACATTCATATGAGGAATGCATTGGACTTAGTAAGTGACGGGTGGAGCCTGCTATAGCTCCTCGATGCATCGACAGGTCTCATGAGACAAACTAGTGTCTTGGCACGACGCCTTGACAAAATCTTATTTGTGGTCTTGGTACGAGGCCTTGGCTACGTGGTATTGATAGTCTGGCATTATGCATTCCATCATTATGAAAGTGGTTATTGATATTGCATGTGATTATTCGACCAGTAGAATATCCATGTGAGTAAGTAAATGGCATTATTTAATTTTATTTTTGCCATATTATGCTGAAGTTCAAATTTAAAAAGGATTTTGTTTTAGTTATACATTGCGTTAAATGTTAATGTTTATTTATGAAAGATTCCGCAATATTGTTATCCTTACTAAGCATCTGAGCTCACCCCTTTCAATGTTTTAATATTTTCCAAGATGTGAAGAATTATTTTAGGAATGACCTGCAGGGATAGTCAGAAGAGGATATGAGTGTGGACTATGAAGACTTTGTTATTAGTTTTTCACTTTATGATGTAATCTAACATTTATGAATGTATCTAGTGTTTCCAAGGCTACTAAACTAATCGGTCTTTCGAGAATTGATCTTTTGTGATCATGCCAATGTTACGAAGTAATGCACCGACTCTAGGTAGCTGGGGTCGGGGCGTTACATATTTTCCCTACAAGGGTTAAATCTTGAGAAAATGAAATAGTTATTCTTCATAAAATAAATTAAAATATGTGAAATTTTCATGAAAACTACTGTTGAAAAGGTATTCATGTTGTTATTATTTAGGAGAGATATATATATCAATTAGAATTAATTGGTTCATCCTAAAAATATTTATATAGGCCACAGAAAATAAATGTGAAAAATGATTATCTTGTGGTATCAAATTTTAATTATTAAATTGAAAATTTTGGTTTTTAGATTGAACCCTCTTGATTGCTACATAATGTACAACTCAATAAGAATTAGAGTGAAAATTTTATTGAAAATTGATCAGATTGAATCAACGTAACTCTTGCTAATATTCATTTTATTTATCATCAACAAGTGGGGAGAAGAAAATGAATGATGTTAAATAGAAATGTGAAGATGAGAAAAGTTATAATTTAAACAAAATATTTACATGTTATATATTAAGTATTGTAAAAAAGTGGAGATTTATTAGGCCACATTATATTTATATTGTACTTGTTTCCAATAAATGTGTCAATATTTTTAATGTGAATATCTGATGAAGATGAGATGCTATAAGGGAAGATGATGTAACAATGATGGTTGATGATAATATTAAAAAGAGGTTCCATGTCTTGAAACCAAAATGCATTGAGATATTAATATTGAATTTAAATTTAAAATGTACCGTAAATCTTGGAAGTTAGTTTCTATTTTTTTTATGTAAAATAAATGGAGTCTGGTTAGAATTTATATCTAGAATCTATTATAGTAGGTTAGATATGTTGAACAAGGTTTTCCTATTGTATTTTTTATGATCCATTTACATAATGTAAAATATGGTAAAAGGGTTGAGGTTCTACCTTCTTTCACATTTCATGAAGAATATCTAGTTTTAAAATCTAGTTTTTAGATACTACAACTTGAGATTTTGAAATTTGAAATTTTTATATATATCTCAATACTCAAGAAGATTTAACTAATATTTTATGATTTTTTTTGAGTTGATCTTTCATGTAAATTAAATTCATGTGTTATAGGATGATGGTGGCATGACATAAAATATGTTAAAATTGAATTGAGTTTTCTAAAAAACAAAATAATTCTATAAGAATAATTCAAGTGACTTTTAAATTGTTTAGAATAATTCTAGTTTTTGGAATTAGAGTTTAAAATTGGAAAAGTCATATACCTTACTATTAATACAATTTGATAATCTCATTAAATATTTCAAGTAACACATATTATATCTTAAACATCATAAGGTGTTTTTTCCACCACATAAGTCATTATAAAATTATTTTAGGTAATTTCACATATTTATAATATCATTACCATTATATAAGACATTGAGAATTACTATGAAATTTTCTAGAGGGGGAGAATATGTGGTAACAGAAAACATTATATGATTCTCATATTATAATTGACGTGTAAGATATATTTTCTGGTTTCATCAGTTATTGGTGGCTTCATAAGATACCAAGTCAATGTGTGAGATATGAGTTTAGTAATATATCAGGCCTTCATAAGACACTATTTTTCATAATATGTCAAAATTATACAAGACTTAGATTTCATAAAACTTCTTAATTATTTATGATATTAGACTTTATAAATGAACATTTTTTGTAAGAGATGTGTAGTTCATGAGATACCTCTATCTCATATGATGTTGGAAGTCACATAATATATTTAGTGTTCCCATATGATATTATTACATTATAATATATTATACATTGTAAAAACATGAGAATCCAGAATTTAGGATTATAAAGAGAGGAAGAAATCCAGACAATGATTTTTACAAATCCTCATGGATTTAAAAACCACAATTAATATAAATTAATGTTTATTCATTCTATGAAATATTTAAAAAGAACCATCCTAAGAAGAATCTTTAGTTTGAGAGTTCCATATAAAAATGATTTAAGTTTCTTTGAATATGTGGAAGAATTGAATTAATTTAAAGTAGAAAGTTTTTTGGAGAAAAATAAAGAGACATATACTAAGATATCACATGGGGAATGATGTAACTGTGTTTCCAATAGAGACAGAGGATGACCTTGACCGAGATAAAGTGAGATTCAAAATCGTAAATACCTATAAAGATTAAATAGAGTATCCATATTTGTTATGGAAATATTATTTTAATAATATTTATGAAATTTTTATTTGAATATAAAAATGGGAGAAGGATAAAAAATATAGTGTTTTCAGATAAAAGAGGAATAATAGAATAAAAAATATTAAAAAATTATCTATATCATTGAAGATCATCTTGATATTTATTTCCTAGAAAAAAACAGATTGTGAAGAATAATTTTGAAAATCATGAATTTCTAATATCTAAATATCATATGATGTCGAAGAGAGATAATTAAATAGTTGAAAAACCATTTCAAGTGTTCATTAAAGTTCATTGAAGAAGAAAAATAATAAAGACCAAAGCCTTTCCCTAATTCTTATTTTATATTGCAAAGAAGGGTAAAATTCCAAGATATGATATATTATATCATAAAGAATGATGTGAATAACTGGAATCCATATGACTACTGCAAGTGAGAGATAATAAAGTGATTATGGTGTATTATTCATACGTTGTGATTGTTGTATGAAATAAAATGATATCAATGATTTTCAATAGATACACTTGTACTTTCTAGTGATATACCTTAAAGAGTGACATGAAAAATCTTATATGTGAAAAATAAAAAGTCTTTTGATGATTTTTATCAAGTTGATTCCATGATAATGGTTCGAAAGATATACCATTCCCTGCATTCTTTTGACAATAACATGGAAGAAACATTCATGGGATATGAAATATGACGCCCTAGGGATGTAGTCATCAAAAATATGGGTGAAAATCCTTAACAAACATTGGATACCATATTGATTTACATTCCTTCATAAAGTGCATGATTGAAAAATAAGGATCCAATATAGAGAAAGAGATTTATAAAATCACTAAACATTTGAGGGGATAAATTTGTAACTGGAAGTCAATTATCCTATACTAAATCACCCCCAATGTATTGAATTTTTCCATAGTGATTATATCAATAGGTAACTCTACAAGAATTATAATAAAATGGAAGGGTTTTGTTGATCACGAGTTTACCATGGAAATGATCCCAACAATGAATGAATCCTTTTATATACATGATGTTCATATGAACATAGCTTCATGGTTCTTGTTAAAAATTCATGGGTTTAATACTGTATTTGATGTAGAAAAACTTGTTTTTTCCAAGGGTGATATATTTTTTTGGAAGGGGTCACTTGTATGATTAATTATTAAAATTAAATATAAATTTAGAGTATTTGGAAATATATAATAATGAAAAATGTCATATATATTATATATAAAATTAATTACATGAAAAAATGGAATTATTACCTATAATAGATATGAGTGATCATAAATTTGTTACTTTAGAGAAATTTAATATATTGATTAAAAAATTTCATGTTTTATAAATGAAATACTTTTTTTTAGATTTAATACATAGTGATTTATGTGTTTATTATGTTACACTCACCATAGGTTATAAAATGTACTTTGTAGATTTTACGGATGGTTATTGAATTTTTTTGAATGTTTATCTTTCACATGTTAACTGTTATTTTATAGAAATGATTAGTTTCCAAAAAAATGAGATTAAAAACAATTTGAACTTATTAATAAATGCCTCATAAATAATAGGGGAGTATAACATTATAGTAATTCGTTTATGGAATCCATTTGGATCAAAAATAAAGTATCAACTCCCAATACACCTCGACAAAATAGTTTCATAGAGAGAGAGAATATTCCATTAATGAAAATGGTTAAATTCATTATGTCTATATTAGGTCACTCGAGATGATTTTATAAAGAGGTCTTATTAACTACATGTGACTTACTAAATAAGGTTCCCACAAGAGGGAAGACTATGAATCCATCTACATTATGGAAACATCAAAAAGAGAACCTAATTTATTTAATTTTATGGGGTTATCATGAGATTATGAGATTACATAAAACTAAAAGTGAAAGTTATGTAGAAGTGGTATTGATAGAATATTTTTTGGATATATAAAACATTAATGATCTTATTGATTCATGTTTGTAGAATATAATGATTTAGTAGTTATTAACATAGTTGATGAATCAAGAGATGCTACATTTTATAAATTTAGGTTTTTACCTTTACCCATGGACGTCAAAATTTAGGAACCTTACTATAATAAAATTGTATATTAGAAACTTATGGTTAAGAAGGTTTGTATAATAAAACGAACCTGAATACAGAAGTCCTATGTTTTTATGATTATATATAGTTTTTGGAAAAAACTAATGATTTTTTTTACCAAAACTATTGTTGTTCTTAATATAATGTCTAATAAGAAACATCCAATGAATATATGTTATATTCTCAGTATATCTTTTGATGGTATATGTAAATGATTATATTTACTTCATTAGAAAGAAAAATACTTTGAGATTAGTTTATATTCCACATATTTCACAACTGATAGGTTTTATGTGGATTTTTATAAAAAAATTAAAAGTCGATGGTATAGTTGAAAAATATAGTTCCAGATTGGTATCAAAGTTATTTTCAAAAGAGGAAGGAATAAATTATTTTAATACATTTTCATTCATGGATATTATTTCTTCTATAATAATTATTCATACTATAAAATCAATATATAAATTTAATATTCACCAAATAAATTTTAAAAACTTTACTGAATGTCAATTTAGATGAATAAATATTTATGAAAAAACCAGATGGATTCATAATACCAAGAAAAGAAAGAAATGTTTTTAAATTAGTATGGTCCTTATTTGTTTTAAAAAATCTCCCAAATAATGGAATGATTAAATTAATGAAGTTATTTTATCAAATTAATTTACAGCTAACAAATATTATAAATGTATTTATAGTAGGTTTCATGATAACAATGGTGTGGTTTTTCTTGATTATATAATAATATTTTTAAGTGAAATGATTCAAATAAACGAGGTTAAGTCTATTTAATCTATAAACATTGATGTGAAAATAATTTTGGTTTTGGAATCAATTTGTTTGTTGAAAAATAATTTTTTTTCATTTTAAATTTTCATTATAAAGAAAAAGGATTAAATTGGTTCGAAAAAAATGATTGTTCACTAGTTCCTACCCCATATGATTATGATAGTAGTATATTACCAAATCCTATTAGGAAAGTTACTCAACTAGATTATGAAATGGTATTTTTGTGTCTCACATATTTTATTACAAGCATACGATCCAATATTGTATATGATCATGGAATGTTGAATAGTTATAGATGTAATCTTGGATATAAAAAATGGGATGTGGTTAAAAGTGTACTCAAATATATTAAGGGTATTATGGATCACGATATATTTTATAGTGGAAGCCCAAAGGCATTGTAATGTTTTTCCAATACAATACAGATTACTAATATGGAGGAGCATTTTTATAAGAGTTGCTGTATTTTAAACTTGGATGTGAAGCGTTATTTTAGAGATCAAAGAAAAAAACATATATAACAAACTCTATAATGGATTCTGAGTTTGTGGAATTTACTAAAAATGGGAAATAATCCTAATGGATTATATCCCTTTAATCATGTCTACCATCGTGGAATATGCAAACGTAACTTGTTAATATACATTTTGATAGTTTGGATTTTAGGTTTCTTAGGGGTTTATTAACACTTAATAATGGATAGCAATGTTATTTAAATACCATATTCCCATGTTCACCGTACATTTATAAAATGAAAATTTAAACTATAGATGAAGAACAATATAAACATGTGTACCTACAAAAGTGATTCCTATAATATGTCTTGGACTATATAAGTCATTGAGAGTGATCACAATAAACCCCCTCTCCAAAGAAATATCCACAGGATGGGATTCAATCATCCATCGTGAATATGGTACTTCTTTTCTATCAATAATTTTATATCATTTCATATATAAATAAGAAAGACATGATATTTTTGGGTTAGGTAGTTTTGACCAAACATCAGCATATACTACAACATGTCACTATATGTATGTTGGTTTTATATAGATCTTAAGGATTCTCCTCAGTAATTATATTTATTAACTCATGTGATTTATCACATGAGTTAATACCTTAGGAAATACATGTATCTTTTGTATTTTATTAGTTATTTATTTTATCATAATAATGATCTTTTAATAATATCTAGGATTGTTTTATCATTTAAACATTAAATTTTTATGGTTTTTCCATACTATTAAATGAGAAAGAAAATTCAAATGAATATGACCATACGTTTAATATAATGTATTATTAAAACTTTTCTTTAGTTTATATAAGTCGAATAATAATATCAAATAAATAGTCACTAAAAATTTCATTACAAGAAATAATGTATTTATGGAATATTCATTTCAGTGAACCAGTTTCATTAAAGCCTAAATTTTTTGATTTATTTTAAATTATATAGTATCATATAAACTAACTTATAAGATCGTGTCAAAAAATAATTTGGTATATATTTTTAACAAATTTTGAAGATAAATTATTAACATAGGATCATATCACATTATATATAATACCTTGTTAATACACATCCAAAACAATTTTAGATTAACTCTAAAATAAGTTTAGAGTATCTATTTTGAGTTAAAATCAATGCCCATTTATTCGACCATAATGTGTGACCCCATAGGCCTCCATAGCATTCATAATAAATTTGAATCATCATATTTGTAAATGTAAATTATTATAATCATCTACAAAAACATAAATATAAATTAATCTATAAATGGATCTAGCATGATCTCCATCAAAATCATATATCTATATATATCCATGTCCACTAGTTTTTATCATTTAAAATTGACTATTCTGACATTTTTCATATTTCAAAAACATTGAGTGACCATGAGACATATTTTATGTCAAGACCATATATTCAACTCATATGTGATTGGATATCTGAGTATATACTTACATGGTTGATGAATGCATTACACGTCATTCACCTTTATGGATGAACACATCGCATTCCACTCATACGAGTAGATAAGTATGTAATATGTACTATCTAAGAGTGTTCTCACACTCCCTAGTATAACTCAATTGTGTTTCTAGATGTCCTAATCACCATACATGAGGAAAACTCTAAATTTTTTCAGATCAAACCAGTGAAATTATAAAAAACATAACCCCCCCCTCATTAGCTAATAAATTATTGACTTCAATAATAATTTTATCAAAGTGTGAAGGTTATCATGCTAGGTATATTTCCAACCATAGGTAGTGGGTACCCAAATATAGTCCATGTACCCCAAGTATTTGAGTAAAATAATGTATTACACTCCATACAATATATTTATTGGGTTATACAGCATATGAAAATACAATTTAATGCCTAATAATCATATACAATATCCATATACAAGAAAAATAATCATGATAACACATATTGACATATATTTTAATATTCTTTGATCAATATCATTAAAGGGATAACTCATAGTTATACTTTTAGAGTTCAAATATCATTTCACTTCACAAAATATAGATTTATATATGAATATGTAAAACCAACATGAATGAATGATACAGTAAGGATTTATGTATAAATGAAACATTCTATATTCTTTAAGATATTTTAATAATACATAAAATACATAAATAAGTGTATATCTAAAATATCATAAATGATAGACATCCAGATCAGACATCTGTATTCTAAAGGTTAAGAGTTTATATTAACTCATTATATCTATATATAATTCCTATCAAAAATCATTGGCACCATCTGGTAAAACCATACCACTAATCTCTTTTTTGAATAACAATTATGAAAATAGGAAATTTTAATAGAGGAGAGTTTTTGAAAACATATTCCTAACATTAAACTACATTAACATATTCAAAACTACATATCATAAAAAAATCAAATTCTATGGTTTAAACTTGTTTTGTTTACTTATAACACTTTTCTAATTTCATTATCATCTTCCTTGGATATTATTATATCAAACGTTTACTTGAATAATAATTTAACTATTTACCTTACCATGAATAAGTAGATACTAAAATTATATAGGATAAAGTGGCATTTCTATTGATATGGTAACTACATATTTCCCTTTTCATTTCACATTACCAAAATACCCTAATTTTTTTCAGGATATTAAGTAATGTTTTCCTTTTAAGTTTACGTGTATACTAATTTAAAATGTAATGATATTTACTTTCTATAGTAATAAAATGTAACCTTTAAATTTTTCATTACCAAAAATATCCTAAACTCGTTAAGATATTAACTGGAATGAAATAATATTTATACTAGTATAACCTTTTATTTGTAAACATTGATCTTCTCTAAGTTCAAACATAATCAAAAAAAAATCTCATACACTATATATTGTTATATTATATTTCTAATATACCCAAATGATTTATATTTTAGAAATAAATCTTATTTATTTTTAGTTTAATATTTAACAAATATACTATTGTTTTATATCATATAGTGTATTATATGTGTTTGGAGGATTATTATCTAAAAAGAATAGTTTATTAAAATATTCCAATAATTAGTGGTCTGAACATATTCCCTCACATTTTAACATAATAATGGATTGATACATTACCCCGGATAAAAATGTTTTATTCTTTTCTTATTTTCAAAAAATGTGTCCTATGAATCATAAATCATGTTTGTACAAATAATTATCTCATTTTGTTACTAAAAACACATTTTAATTAACAAATCATCTTAGCATACAAGATAAATTAGATAATTATACAGATCCATTAAATTTTTCTTTCATATTTATATATTTCTATATAAATAAATTTGTGATGTAGTAACCATTTATGTTGTCACTTGAATGTGATTTATTTCCCTATCAATTCATCACTTGATTTAGAACAATTATATATTTACAACAATTGCAATTTTTTTTTCATATGACATTTAAAATCAATGAATTAATATATATAGAATTTATACATTTTTTGGATATTCTATTGATATTAATAAACTTCTCATGGTATCATAAACTATTGAATCATATGGAATCATTACTTTTTGTTGATAACACCTTTATGTTTCAATGCCCAAACACAATAATTTAATAAATTTTTTGGATTCTAAAACTAAATTTTCATATTTTGGAAATAAGTTTTACCAAATTTTACTTTCTATATAGAACCATCCTTTTAGACATTATATGCATAGTTTTACAATTCTCGATGATAAGAGAAAATCGATATTAGTTTTCTAGAACTGAATCATTTTTTCAAAAATTTACATAGATAAAAACATGATGAATTCCTTAACAAGAATAATCCTTAATTAAATCATTATCTTCACAAATTTTATCATATATTCAATCAGAATAGGTATCTGAGACCTAATTATCATATGTCATTTTTAATTTATCTCTTTTGAAACCATAAGCCAATCATTATACACTTCAAAGGAATCATGATTTACCTATTTAACAACTTCAACACTTGGTTAACCTCGAAGGATTCACTCTAACATATAGTTAATAAAATTACATTAGATACCTATCTAAGAAGTTATTTATTTTTAGGATACCCCTTCATATGGATATATTTCAACGTAAAATTGTGTTGTTGATGATTCTACTATCTATAATAAAATATTTTACCAGATGAGTATCATGAATTATTATTACAAATATATTATTTCATAAAATAGGATCCCACTAAATTGATAAACCCTTTGTAATTTATACATATTTTAGTAGGAATGCATCCATATTTTATTACAACCTACATTTTGAGTAAAATCATGACTACATTTACCAAAGGTCAGGGGTTATTTTACTACATTTGCAAAAAAAATACATGGTATATCATCACTAAGGATAAAATAGTTATGTATTCTTGGGAAACTAGATACATATATGATTTTCACATTAAATAGGATAATAATAAATAATAAATAAATAATCTTATGGTAAAATTATTAATTCGTCTATTAAATCACCGAATAAATTCATAGATCCCTTCATGGAATCCTAGTGAAAGAAAACCCTAAGAAAGGGTGTGATAAAATGTTTATTAATGGGAAGCAAACAATTGAATCAATTATAAAATAAATAAATTATAAATAATATGATAATGATAAATATAAATCAAATATTCTATATAAATAATAACATAAAAGGATAATTAATCTATAGATGACATAGTAACATAAATAATCACATGGATAATAACAACTAGTTATATAATGATAAAATACATAAAATTGAACATTATAGTCTTAGCATAAAAACTTTGTACCAGTAAATTATATATAAATATGTAAGGTACATTAAAAATATTAAAAAATTAACATGGTACCTAAATATGCATCAAGAGCCTAGAATATGCCCTTCACGTAACTTACTAATCCTAATTTATTCATTGTATGAAGGAAATGAATAACAATTAAATATATAATAAAAATAAACATTCATATTCGATAACTATAATACAAAATATTATTATTTTCCCTACATAATAAATAGAATAATACGATAATAATCCACCCTGGGTAATATGTTCGATGGTATTAATAGATTATATCACTGATAAATACTAAGACTCAACAAAAATATATTGATATATATAAAAATACTGTAAAAAGTAATTAGTATAATTATTTATGATAATGAACATTACATGTTGAAATAACATATATTAAAATCTAAAATTTTATAGAATATTTGTAAAAAAAATAAAATTAAATGAACTATGGAATCATTTAATGTAATATTGAAGAAAAAAAAACATTCACAATGGAAGGAAAATTCATTTATATAGAAAGTTTTAAAAAATACTATGTTCATACTTTTGATAAAAATTACCTCATTCCTAACATGGAATGAATATTACATTAAAAAATTATAAAAAGTAAAAAAGAGTTAAAATGTCTTTAATAAATCAGTAGGGTATAGTAAAAAATTCATCACAACAATTTAAATAAAATATGGACATATATGAAAAAGATTCACGATCAACTAGAAAAACAAACTCAGATTACCATAAAAACATTCAATTGGTATTTTTAATTGACAAAGATAAAAAAATTAAACTAATACTTGAAAACCCAAGAAAAAACTTGTGGAGAATAACATATACGGTGTTTTAGATATAAAATTTCACATAATTTTTCCAAAAACACACATGAATAAATAATCTCAAATAAAAATTAGTTTGAGAAATAAACCTTTACCTTAGATCTAACTTGTTTCGTATGTTACATTAACATCATGTAAAATTAATTTCAATTTATTATAATTTTTTAACATAACCATATGCATAATTATAATTTCATATATAATCCACTTATAACATTTCAACATATTTGTATTAATTAGTCCTTATTAAAATTTTTATTTCTGAATGTTAACTGTTTCATTTTTTATGTATGTTTCATTTTGGTAGATTCAGTACTTGTATCATTATCGTGGAGAAATAATCTATATAATTTTAATTATAATATAAATATCATATATATTTATTATAAACATATTTTTAATTATTCTTGATAGGTTGACATGAAAAATGGACTACATCGCTTCGTAGATGTGGTAGTCCGCTCATACGCACGAGGTAAATAATAATTTTTAACATGTGGAAGGGTAATAAGTTAAATCATATATTATATTTCTATAAAAATATTTTTTTCAAAAATATTATATAATTATTTAATTCCATATTTTTAATCTACTACTTATAGTTTCAATAAAAAATTAGTTACAACGCTACATAGAGATGGTAGGTTGTACATCATCACGAGCAATGTTTTAATTTTCTATATAATTAAAAAGAGATGAATAATGGTTTTTCCCACATAATAATAAAATTTAGGTATATAGAATATACATTTCTTATTATATTATAATTATTAAATAATATTTTCAGGTGGTGTAAGATGGAATAAAATGAAAATTCTCAGTTAAGAACAATACACGTTCTTCGGAAAACCTCATGGGGTTTAAACCTAAAGCCATATTATGAGAGTACTATGATCACAAAAATACCAATTTGACGTGGGTAGGGATGGTAGAAAATTATTTGTGGTGTTTTTTTGGACTAATATACTCTTGATGTGTGAGTAATAGAGGATATATTGGGACCTTTTATAAGTGGGGGAGTGGAATCATTTGGAATATTTCAGAGTATTAAAATATATTAATGTCATAATCAAGAAAAATGGCACAAAAAATGGAATATATCCAAAATTTATAAAGTTATGGTTTATTTAAAACCAATAAATCATTTTTCTGAATCTGTTTTGGTTATCTTTTATCCTTATCCACTTATTTTTGTCCTTTTTAACCCATTTTACTCTTATCCAATGTGATAATTATTTACCTCTCTTATTGTTCCTTATGACTAAAAATTAAATTTGACTTATTAAATAATATTAATTATGATGACTCAAAATATCTTAAAAATTTCAAATCATAAAATTAAATTAACTATACGAAATTTCATTCAATATAATTTCATAAAAAATTATTAAAAAAGGTTTTCTATAGAAATTTATTTATAAGTAAATAAATTATTTTATACTAAAATTTATCATAATATTGATTGAAATGACATAAAATGGAATATTTTTCTTTATAATTGACTAATTAAATTTTAAAATCAATTCAAAAAAAATTATTTTGTATATAAATCATTGGAAAAAATAATTTTCTATAAATTCGGGGTTTTCACTATTCATGAAAAAAATTATCTTTTCTAAAAAATCATAGAATTTATTGCTGGGATATTTTTTATATAATAAAATAAAAAATGATATCATTTTTATCAAATTAAAATTTTAAATTTTTATAATTTATGTTTTAATTAAGTATCGAATAAATCTACGTGGATTATACAATTATTTCATTAAAGAAAAAAAATCCTGAAATATATAATTGAATCTTAGGTGTAATATTTTTTCCATATTGAAATGCCACAGACATAAAATTTCAAGAATATATCCTCATGAAAAGGTTTTGTTAATTCTTCATTATAACTTCTTCATGTTCTCACACCACCTCTCATATCTAATGATTTATCTAAATTACTATTACCATTCAATTATTATGATTCCCCAACACATATTCTCTAATGTAAAGAATATTGAAAATAAATTCATACTAATATTAATATGGTTCCCATAGTATTTATTTATAGGTGAGAAACTGCATTGGGTTTGGCATGTACTTCTTTAATAAAGAGTTATGGAACACATTTAGAACTTTAGATAGGCTAATTAAAATGTCTCAATAGTAAGACACATATCCAATTCATTCTAGAATTTTTGATTTTCATATATACCAAAGAAATAGTTTTCCCTGTGAAAACTTATATCACTTCTCCAAAAAATTACCTTTAATAAAACATAATGATCATCGTGAAATTTTAAATCCTTCATTTTGTTATCAGTATAGAATTATTATATACATTGATATTCTATAATATGATTCAAAATAGTCTTCAATTTTGATATTGTCTCTTATATGAGATCTAGGACTATAATTAGTAATTCAACAACATATTCAAAACAAGTTATATTATGATACCTTTTTTTATAAAATTACTCATATGGTTCCATTTGGATTCTTCAATAGAAGCTATTATTTTATGAAATCTACACCAAAAGAAAGTACTAATCCCACATACCTTGACTTTCAATTGACCATAACCTCAAAAAAAACTAATAATGTATGAATAGTAATTTAAGACTTTCCATTAATTAAGAATGCTAGGAAGGGATCAAATAGAGCTCCGTGTCATGATCCTTCTAAATAAACATGCAATATTATTATGTAATCCATGTATTATGATGGTATAAAATATAAATAGTTTCACCATAAAATATCAAAACATCCTTAATATATATTCTTACGAGGATAGAATGGGGTATATCTTATATTATAGTGAGGAAATGTAGGGAAATCATAAGGAAATCATCTATATGCAATATGATATCATTATTTATGTGATTATTTGGAAATATATTAAAAAAATTAATAGTAATACCATACCTTTTCCACACATGAATGGGTTAGGGTTTCATGAAACTGTTAAGATGTTGTATTTTAGAATTTTTCTTTTGGAAAACCATGTATCATGTTACATAATCTATAATTTTCCATTTCATATTGTCCCAGAACAATGTTCTTCCAAATTCGAACACATTTTGGTGATGCTAGTGTGTATAGAGATATTTGACCTATGATATTGTCCTATTAATTATATTTTAATATTAATCTTGGATGGAACTCACAACCTCTTTCCAAATTTCAAAATATCATCTTCATTGATGAAGTATACCAACTTCCCATTATTCATGGATTTTATTTACCTTTTTATATTCTTATCATAAAAATGAATACATTCTTATTTTCACTAATATGAATGGGTTGGGAATCATTAAGATTTTATGTGATGTTACACTTTTTTAATGATTCCAATATCCATATTTACTGAATAAATTAATATAGTATATTTTTTAATCCACATTTTCCTCAAAACACCTCAATATTTCTTACTCAACACATCAACCACCTTATTTTCGTTTCTAGGGTGATAGTTTAATGATAAATAAAAATATTTGATTATTTTTAACCATATCCTTTGCCTCATTTTGAAATAATTCTGTGAGAATATGTACTTCAAACTTATATGATTTGTATATATTTAACATATTTTACCATAATATTAATTACTCTATATTTTTAATTAATTGATTATGGATTCCAACTCAAGATCATGGGTAAGATAATTCTAATCATGAATCATTAACTACCTTGATTCATATAAAAAACTCTATCATTATTCATATGAATGCATCTAAATCATTTCATCGATTCATCACTAAATATCAGAAATCCACCCATTCTCAATGGTAATGTCAATATCAGTGAATTGACCAATCTTCTCTTTAATTATTTAAAACACTCATTTCATTCTTTGAGACATTTGTTCTTAACCTCGTTATATATCAGCTTGGTTAACATGTTATCTAAATGAGAATGGTTTTATAAATATCATTGATATTAACATGTCAATCAAATAAAAGTACATATCTCCGTTATATTCATTATAATTTTCCATTCTATTGTAACTTTTTTCATTAAAGGATGAACTAATATTCCATACATAGAGAAAATATACAGAAAATATAAGAAAAATCTTAAATATATAATTCAAATTTTCTAAATTTTCCATATCACTCATTTACTCAATGAGTCTTATGAATAATTCTGAAATGACTCCTATGTTGATCATATGTTTTAGATTATATCAATGTATCATCAATAAATACTACAATGAAATTATCAAGATAATCCTTTATTAACTTTTTCATATAGATCTACAAAAACATAAGATTAATTAGTATATCGAAATGGAATTATTAAAAATTCACAAGGGATATATCATAAATTAAATTCTATATTTATAGTACTATGTTTATTTTCTCACAATTGATGATAATCGGAATGGAGATCTGTCATTTAAAATCATTGATATCCTTACAGTAGACAAAATAAGTCAATAATATGTCATTGTGGATACATTATATTTATATTAATAGAATTTATTTTCATATAATCGATTTAAAACCTTATTGACCCATAATTATTCATAATAAAAAAACAAAGGCCCACCATGGTGAAACACTAGGTTTTATAAATCCCTTATCACACAAATCCTATAGTTTTAATTTTAGTTCCAAAAATTCCACTACAACCATACTATAAGAAGTCATAGATACAAGTTTTTAAACAATTACGAGATTAATAAAAAAATCCTCTTCTCCCTCCGGTGGGTGTCTAGGGAGTTATTTAGGAATCACATAAATTTATTCCTACACAATAGATACATACTCAATTCAAGTATTTCTTTTTCATTCATATATTTTATGTTCTCATATTCTCTTAAAATCTTATTCAGTAAAGCTAATGGAGGTGAATTATGATAGGATTAATATTGTATTATATCCCTCTAAGGAATGGGATTCCTTATATTTATTCCAAATTGGGATTTTATTCTGTAATAAATAATTTTTTTTCATTATGATTTGAAATCCTATTCATACCAATGATTATATTTAATTCAACCATAAATATAATATTATTTTTTGTAAATAAGGTAATTATATGTGACCTAATGGGAACTGAATTTCATATCTTTGTTTCAATCTGATTTCCACTAGGTGTCTTGATTGTTAATTCCCTTCTTGAGGTGCTAGTGAAATATCTAATTTTATTAGAAAACATATATGATATAAAAGTGTGTGTATATCCAAAATCAAAAAGCTAATTAGTTACATTTTGGGATATGATCAACCTACCTTCTAAAAAATCATTATAAATATCAACCTCATTAATAGTGATTTCATAAACACTGCCTTTATCTGTTGAAATTTTCTGAGGAAAATTGCCTTAACAGCTGCGAATTCATTCTCATAGTCCATCGTCACATTAAAATATTATCATTGAATATTGGAAGATTCATTATTTTTCTTCAAATCATGATCCAGATGACCTTTCTCTCCACACTTGAAGAAATCAACCATGCACAACCAACATGTTCAGTGGTGTTTCTATCCAAAATTATTAAAAGTTAGAATCTATAACCTGCCATTATTTCTGTTTGTTGAATTTCTATTCCCACGGTCCTTATCCACCCACATATATTCTTGTTTTCCTTATAGAACATAATAAATATAGATTTATTTTTCTAATTTTATGGCACTTATACTATATCTTCATATACCGAAAATCTAGAAGAAAACAATTCCCTTTAAAGGATACATTTTAGGCCCTCATGGAAATTATCAATCAAACTCCTTGTATTATGTGCATAATATTTAGTATGAGTTACTAACCTTTAAATGTTATCATTATATTCAGAAAAAAATTTCCTTCCATTTATATTAGATTAAATAATTGCGTATCTATATTATCTCACTGCTGACTATGAAACTATTTTTCGATGAATATCTCCTTGAAATTATTCCATATCATTCTATTTATTTCTATCAACTCCATAGTATTTTAGATCAATAGAAATAATTTTTTAGTATCTCCATTAATATGAAAAAAATTTAGGATAACTTTATCCATATGGGAAAGGTTATGGGTCATAAACTAAGTTAGCTACCACAATATAGTTGTAATTTATTCACCTTAAACTCCAACTCCATCTTCATTGTCTTACCTATATAGGAAATTCCTAAATAGATTACCTGAATTGATATGGTTTACATTTCATCCACCAGGAACCATTTCTGGATAATGGATTAGACCAAATTAGCTCATAACATAAAAATTATAAATAATAGTATATAATTTTAAATCTGCTATAACACGTAATTTTTTTTTAAATTTATGAATAGATAATCCCAAAATCACAATCTTAGTAGATTTGGTAATATAATAAAATCATAAATATATTTCCAATTAATTTATAATTATTAATAATGATAATTTAAAATGAACAATGAATATCCCCTAAGAGTGTCTATCTTGGTGTGCAGTCTTAGTTCCAATTATCATGCACTGGTGATGAGTGAGTCAATAGACAATCCACCCCTTTTAGAGATGTCACCATTAAGTTCATATGTGCTAAAACTGTGTCCACATTCCAGTATCAAGACATAGATGTATTTTCTTGGAAAACCACACAATATATACATTACCAAGACATTAAAATATTATTATATAAATAAAATTATCCCCATATTCATTCCTAGAGTTATGTAATCTAATTATTTTACCTAAATCTTGTTCCTAAAGTTTATACTAAAATTTATTTGATACCAATTGTAAAACCATGACTCCCATGAACCAAATAGGGTGGTTATTTTACTATATTTTTACAAAATAATATTTATTAAAAATAATAATCAATTAATTAATAAAATTTGTTGATGCCATAAGTGTGGAAAAAATATTTTATTCACACCTTCGATAAAGTGTTCCTTCTTCCGAAGATAATAGGAATATTAATATTAAACCTATTTCTATAAATTCAAATATGAGTAAAAATGACTTTAATAAATTATTAGTGAATTAAAATTACCCCAAATTTTCATACATAGATATCACATATTAATTGATAAATATTCATTACATAACATAATGATCTATTCCAAATTCATATATGTCTCATAGTTTTGGAAAAAAGGATACAAAAACCACCAGATCATAAGTGAAATACATAATATCCCACCATGTTCTTTATAAATATGACCCTTATTATACATGTCATACCAAATATCTTTCTTTATTACATGGGTAATGTAAACATAAGGGTGATTTTAGATTGACAATAATGGTAATCAAGGGAGATATCAACGATCACTAAAGCAAAAAAAGATCATAATGGTATGAAAACATGAGAAATAATTTGAAAACCATACACAGAATATCATAGATAATATTTTAATTCAAGTCATAAATCATGGATGTTCATTAGACATAAATAATAAATGAAATCAAATAACATTATCTATTATAGAATACAATTGGCATAATACATAAGTTTATGGTATACCCATAACTCTAGAAAAACAGTTCTTTAGTAGTCAATGATCATTTCCAAAAAACTGTTATAGTAGAATGGGTTCACTCCAAACAAAATCATAGTAATTATGGTTCTGTCCCAAGACTGTCAAGTGGATAGATTCCCTTACTAAACATGGTCCACACCCCATTTCAGTCATGTTTATCTCATGATATATTTATTATTACACAACTCATTAGAGGTATATATAATTCTAGACAAATCTGTCACATAATAAATAACATAAATATTTGTTCTATAAGAACATTAATCATACATCATTTCATAACCCATATAATTTAAATATGTTTCATAAAAATTTTATCATATAAGAATCCATGGAAAAGAAACATGTCTCATAATCATTACTTCAATTCACCATAACATAACCCATGGAAAAAGGAAGGGGTTTCATAAATATATTTTCATATTAATCATAATCCATCCTTATAATAAATAGACATGGTATCATGGATAATATAACTAATATAGCATAATTAGAATCAATGTATGTTTTTATTAATGATTAGAAAACCATTAATATAATTTTAAAATACTCTTAATGAAAATATCCTTTTTTTTCAAATTGAATGAACATATTTAAAATATAAATTTTCCCAAATGTGAAAGAAAAAAGTTTATATGAAAATAATATTTGATCCAAATAAAGGAATATTTAGATAATTGAGTAATCATAGAGTTAAGAAATTTTGTACTTGTTTTACATGTTATAAAAAATATTTCGTAAAAAAGTTAAAAAAATGCATTCAGATAATGACAATAGTATTCCTTTTCAATAATTTTTTAAGAAGGTTAAGCATGGGTAAAATTAATTTAAAAAATCATTACTGGATAGTAAAAACTTATTTAAATAGTTTTAGAACAACATGTGAATTCAAGAGAATTGATTTTCGACTGATGAGTTAAAAAAGTGGATTTCCCTTGAAACCATTCATTTGGAGTCATTAGTTCTTAAAGAGAGGGAAGTGATGTGAATAAATATATTCACAAGAAATAACCAAATAATTATAAAATTATTTTCTTTCTTGAGAGAGATATCATAATATTCCATCATAAATCTTTAACTATAAACCATCCTAAAAAACAATGAGATTATAACACAAAACAGTTACCACTTTGGTAACATTCAAATTAAAACCTCATGTAAGAGAGAACCCAAGATGAATATGAATATCCCAATAATTTTCATGGTAATCCTAATAAAAAAATTCATCGGTAGAATAAACAAAATATAAAGGAAACAAGTGGTGAATATGGCATGTTTCACACATAATTAAAAGTGAGATGAAAATCCCTGACCTCAAATCTCAATAAACATTGTACATGTTAGAACCTACTATATATTAAAAATAAAAATATTATTTATTTTTTCCAGGAAAATAATCATATATATAATGCCATATATGATTAATTTTAACTCATTTATCAAACATTTATTTACAATTATTTATTAAAAAAACTATTTTTGGGGATCACTGCATCATTTTTCATATATATTTTGGTTTGGTAGATTTTGATCCTTGTAAATTGTTCATGTTTTAATTATTTAAATAATTATTTTAATTATATAAATATCATATATTTTTATTTTATACATATTTATAATAATCCTTAAAATTTAAGGATAGATAAATGAATTTCATTATTCATGGAGACGGTAGTTCATACGTACATATGATTGATGTTTTCAATTTCTAAATGATGGAAAAAATAACAGTATTAATTAAATCACCATTATAAAATCATCTATGTATTATAAATACCATATAAATAAAATAAATATATATTTTTTACCATTAATTTAAAAAATAAATGGAAAAGGTATCACATCACATCATGATGGTGGTAGTCTACATGTACGCACCTATGACTATAATTATGTAATAGATTGGAAGGTAAAAAGGTATATAAGATATTATAATTATACAAGTATAATTATTTAATATTTATTATAGACAAATATTTATATATTAAATCAATCATTATGTCCATCTATGTGTGGCGTTAAAGGAAAATGAATTATATTAGTCCATGAGGTGATAGTCCTCTATACACACGATCGACGACTTCTTTTCCGATTTCTCAGAGGGAGATATGGATATATTTAATTCTATTATATTATAAAAATTTTGTTTTTGGGAGATATTTTTGTTATTATTTAATTATATTCAGATAATATTTGAAGGATATGGATGAATAGATAAAATTGAAATCTATTATTAAGAACTATACATCTTCTTAAGATAATCGCCTTTGTTTTACACCTAAAAACATTCTATGATGGTTTTATAATCATTAATATTACACAAAATAATATTTATGAATTTAAGGAATATATTTAGGAAAGTATGTTTTAAAAAAGGATATTTATGTGTGGATATGAGAGGAGAGGATAAGTCCGTTTATTAGGGAATGACTTGTAAAATTTATAAAACAATCCAAAATAAAAAAGTCATTCGTAAGAAAAATTCCTAAAAATTCACATTGATTATCTGGTAAAATAATATATGGTAAAAATATCTGTATCCAATAGAATGTTAATATTTATAAATTTAAAAATTACCATTATTGTTAGGCTTAACCCCACCCCTAGTAAACCAATTTTAACAATTACTATGAGGGCTTGTTTTATTGTTTTTACTATTAATTATGAAAGAATAAAATTAATATTTTTACATAATATTACTTATTCTGATTCTAACTATCCAATACAGTTTTCCAATTTTAATTCATGTTTCAGGTAGATTTTATTTTAAAATTAATCCAAAAAACGTGATGAAAATGTTGTTTTCAGATGAAAAAGATATTATATATACAAAAAATGTTTTATATAAATATTCAACATAAATTTAATTCAAATTACCATAACTAGAATAATAAAAATAATATTTGAACTTATTTTACATTTAAAACTATTTTGAAACAAAATTAAATCTTTCTATTATTTTAATGAAATTGAATTTTTAATGAAAAATGTTAAGTTTCATTCCTAAAAAAATATTTTAGAAAGCTATTAAAATTTCATTATATGATTATTTTGACATTTAAATTTAAAAAAATAAGTATTATTTTTAAAATTAATTTTAATTTTTTTTTAAAATTAGTTTTAAATTATGTTTCTAAAACATGACGAAACCAGTTTTGGAAAAATACATTTTTATGCATAGAACTGGATTTACTCTTATCTTCTACATAGAAATAATATTAGCTGAATGATAAAACATATTACTAAATATATAATCTATAAAATTTATTTAAATTATTATCAAATAGTTATTAATTTGATTTATTGAGATAAAACAACAATGCACACATTAAAATAGATTTTCATAAAATCATTTATTTACTTTCAAATGCTTCTTATTTTCATTTCTAATCCATTGATTGAAAATGAATTTATTTTATAAAAATGTAAACTATATAAATTTTAATAATTATTTACTCTATTTCATACCCTCTAATTTAATATCTAGGTTATAAATATATACCAAATTACATTTCGTTAAAACTGGGTGTTTCAATTAATGTAATCTATCAAAGAGTTTAAATTTATTTGAAATAAATTTTTTAAAAGTTTAGTATGTTATATTCTACCCCCTGAAAAATAATTTCACCTTCAAAATTATGTCACTTGAATACAAAAAACTAATGGTACTTAAAATCTATCATATCCCCATGTTTATATATAGCATCTTAAAATGGATTGTTTTCCCGCAAAAAGTTTACCATGTGATTGGTCTTGTTTCATAAAACATTAATTCTACGATCCTGAATATGTACCTGTTATTATTCATAAGAGATACCTGGATCAAGTGTTATGAAATCAGAGTTCATCACATGTTAATGGTTATGTATACATATCCTTAGGATTGATATATAGAACGAATCATAGAATTGAGATAGGATCTGTTGGGTGCCAAGTGATAAGCTACCAACTCTTCTATATCAACAATCTCGAATGGGAAAATATAACTAGAAATCCTATTTATATTATTTATGAATCTCGAAATATTTTTACATATAAAAATACATAAATAAACTTCTCACCACCCGCAAACTTCATATCACACCGAATATTGTTAGCATAACTTTCCCATAGACTCTCAGCATCCATGATGTACTGATGAGCGATGCTGAATTTGTCTTCCATTTCCTCAGCTGTATCATGTTACAATAGATTTATTTCTATAACTCCATACAATCACATTGGTAGTTTACAATTTCTATAATATAGGTATTTATAAGGATCCATATGAATGCACGAGTTAAGGGTCTTGTCTTATAAAAACTACAATGGATTAAGGTGATGATTCAAAACAACTTTGGAATCCATCGAAAAAGATACCAACATATCACTAAGTATTTGAATGAATATTTATAACTATCCAACAATATGAGTATGATAATTGATTCTAAAACATAACACCCTATGTAGATCCAATTGGATACTTCTCCAGGACTTTTTGGTAATCCTTAGATCCCAGTCATATATAATATAATTTTGTTCACCAGGAAACCATACAACATCATTAATGAATATTATTAAAAGATGATCTAGAGAAAAATATTCATTGATAGAAAGGAAGTGTGGTGACATTTTAAGGAGATCGAATACAACCCAAAAATAATTATTTCTTTTATATGTTTTCGGTAGTCAGATGGCAAAAAATCATGTTGATGTTTTCCCATATCCATTCATGAATGGGTAAATGTTATATCATCACCTTATTATTTTTTCTATCCCTATTAACATAATAATATACCAACAAGAACATAAATACTCTATAATAACTCTATTTATTTCATTATAATAAGAATATTCATTCATATTTTGAAACAACTTTTTTTATTTCAAATATGAATAGAGAATTAAGAATAATAAGATTTATCTATGATCTCCATCTTCAAATTTGGTATGGATGGAACACATACATGGATTCTGAAACATACCATTTTATCATAAACAAGTTAAATCATATGGACATTTATAACATTCTTCTATAAATACAGATCTTTCTTCGACACCTCATTAATATTCACTAGGCTAGATGGTTGACCACCCATTTGAGAAAGATAAGATTTACCCCATCCATCCATATTTCAATTTATATACTTTGGAAATAAACTAATATTGTATATATTTTGTTCCCTATCATAATAATCCAGCATGATCCATTTTACTCAAAACATAAACACACTATTCATATTCCCAAGGTGGTATTATATTGAGTAGTCATTGTCTTTAATCAGTTCAAAAAATCATTTCTTGAATGTATTTAACTCTTTCTTTATTAATGTATAAATTAAAATTTTACGATCAATATTTATAAGACATATTTCCCTATAATGATAATTAGTCTCCATTATTAACACAAACATTACCATAGATAACTCAAAAACATGATTTGGGTTATTTTTCACAAGGACCTTCAATTTTCATGATGCATAAGATATATCCATATATTTATTCCAGAGAATCCATCCTAATCCATTGTTAACTTTATCAATGTATATTCAAAAACCTTATACAATATAGGGTAATGTAATAATGGGTTCCCTGAGAAAGCATCTCTTCATTTCCTTGAAATTTTCCTCATATTCAATCATATAAAAGAACATATATCACATCTGAGTTTACATAGTGTCTCGATTAGATAACCATGAGAAATATTCAATAATTAATGTTTTATAGGATGATTCATCATCACTACAAATAACCAAATGAATGTTAAAACCATTTATTATTCTTCGTGTTTACTAATTTCATATAACTTCAATTCTGTACCACCATTATCATTAGACATGTTTATCCAAACATGAATATAAGTGAACCGTTCATTAAAAACATTGAAGAAAATCCTAAAGAACAATGAAATTGAACCTCCTATAACACCATTAAGATTTATAACATGATTATGATACCCATTTATTACCATTGTTTTTGTTATGTTTATGATTGATTATGTATGGTTCTATTTGTGGTAAGAATATTCATGAACATGATATGATGAGTGTGCCCATATAGTGCTCTAATGTATGGGGTAAAGTTGAGCCTCATGAGATGTTATGTGAAATGGTCTTGGAGGTTTTCCTAGACTTGTGCTACCATGTAAAATAGTCTTGGTGGTTAACCATCGATTTTCCCCTCTATGTGAAATGATCCTTGAATCGTGCTAATGTCATGATTTATATTGCTGCTACATTTTAATGATTCAATGTATATATGATCCCATGTTTATATGTTATGATTATATATTCCATTTTATATCTTTATTTCATGATCTCTAACCCTTATGCCAATGCATTATTCTTCTTGTTTTTCCCTTACTAGGCTTTTTGATCATCTCTTCATTCATGTGATCCCCAGGGTACCTTTTGCAGATGTAAGGGCTCAAAATATGGTAGGTGATCTTTATGAAGATTAAATAAAGATGCTTTTTAGTCCCATGTTTTAAATATTATATACCAAGTCTTCAAAGACACTAGCCATCACAATCAATTGTAACACCCCCGAATGATAAAGGGTTAACTGAAAAAATGATATGACTCATGTCAACAAGGTGCACCTTCATTTTCAGGAGCCTTCCTGATTAGAACTCTACAATTAAGCGTGCATAGCCTTGAGTAGTTATCAAGATGGTGACCTTATGGGAAGTCTTCCAGGGTGTGTGCGAGTGAGGAAAAAGACAACTGGAAAGGACATGTGTTGGCCTGTGGGGAATTTCATTAGTCAGATGACCCGTTCGGGCACTTGGGTGGACCATGGGGTGGGCCCCATGTGTCTGCGGGGGAACAAGTGGTACCTGGAAGGCCAGGACCCGATGACCATGTTAAGGAAGGGTGTATGTGCTGTCACCGGGACCCTGTTGTTATAGTTGGTATCAGAGGTGTTACCTAGCCTTATGTGCAGTGCACTGCCAGGGTTGAGATGTAGGGCCCAGAATGAGGACATTGTTCTCTAAAGGGGGGGGGGGGGTGATTGTAACACCCCCGAATGATAAAGGATTAAATGACTAAATCATATGACTCATGTCAATACGGTGCACCTTCCTTTTCGGGAGCCTGTCTAATTAGAACTCCATAGTTAAGCGTGTTTGGCTTGGAGTAGTGATCAGGATGGGTGACCTTCTGGGAGGTTTACCAGGGTGTGTTGAAGTGAGGACAAAGCACACTAGAAATGACATGTTTTAGCATGTGGGGAATTTCATTAGTTAGGAGACCCGTTCAGGAACGTTGGTGGACCTTGGGGTGGGCCCCAAATGTCTGCGGGGCTATAGGTGGTACCAGGTAGGCCAGGACCCAACGAAAATGTTAAGGCGGGGTGTCTGTGTTGTCATCAGGACCCAAGTGTTACATCCATGGATGGTTTTTTGGTGTATAATTATGCTTAATATCACGTAATGTATGTGTAAATGGCAAGGGATGATATATTCTCAATCAATGTGGTTGGTCAGGTCTGACATTTAATAACTTAATTCTTTGATGGATCCAAAAATATACCATCTATTGAGATTATATGACCCAATAATGAAACATTTTATAGCCAAAATTCACATATGGTAAATTCTACATACAAAATCACCTTCCTCAAGGTCTTGATAATAGTTCTCATGTGTTATTTTTTCTACACTATCCCCTCTAAGTAGATAAAAATCACCTATCATGACTACTAAAAATTAATCTATGTAATATATAAATAAACTATTATTTAAATCTATGATGATAATGGAGGAATTAGTGTGAAAAATTGGATCCACTATATATTCATAGGGTCCATTCAATATATATAATGTGGTATTGGGAATTAGTTATTTCTTCACCTATTGTTGATGATGTATTCAATGAAGTTCAATCCTATAAAAGTATTTTTTTCTACCCAATTGGTCAAACATGTCATCAATACAGGGTAAGGGAATTTTTTTCTTGATTGTTATCTTGTTCAATTATTTATAATAAATGCAGAGTTACATCAATCCATAATTCTTTACTAAAAAAATACGTAAACCCAAAAGTGAAACACTTACATAGGAAATTCCTTTTTCAAGATTCTCCTAGAATTGTTTATTCAATTCCTACAACCCAATCACATCCATTATATAGGTTGAATATAATATGGATGTATCATCAAATATGAGTTCTATTGAGAAATCCCATTCTTGATTTTGTGGTATTCTAGGGAAATAATTTTAAAAAATATAAATGAAGTCCCAAAATATAGGAATATATTCTATGTTGAGATTTCCCTAACCATCTGAGATACACACTCCTTTTGAATCTGATTAATGACCAAAAAAATTGATGCAATTTTTATCAGCATTTCATATTTACTGTCTCACTAATAAATGATCATATGTTTCTTTGGAATATCAAACATGACTTACCTTCCTTGTATATTGTTTTGGGATTAATATGTAGAAAACAAATCCATACCTAATATAACATTATATTCAACTATATAGTGGATAATAAGATTTCTAGGAAGCACATTCACAAAAACATCAATTGCAGATGAATAATAGACACGAGATGATATCATCATACCATTATATACTTTCACCTATAATTAAATATATAATAATATTTGTTGTGAATTAACATTCCATTTTACTTTTCATGATATAAAGTTATTGATATAACTATGCTCAAAATATGGTTCTTCAATATTTTAGGATACATATTTTCACCACAACTTCACCATTATATCTTTAATCCTTGGTAAAACTAAAATGGTTTACAAGACCATCAATAATATTTAATAATGAAATATCACTCATAGGATGTAAAAATAATGAAACATTATTTTAGATAAATAAAAAATTAGTGTTAAGTTATGCCATTCATGCTCATAATCTTTTATAATCTTTCATAATAGTTCAAACATAAAATGTGAACTAACCCAAGAATATCCCACAGGAGTCTCAAACCAGGTCTGTAGAAATGCCTCTTTTTGATTCACTAGGTGACAATTGAGTTAATTACCAATGAACCGTTTTTGGATTATTACACATAAGTACAACTGTTTCAGATCCACATCCACTTATAGCATCCAGACATGGATGCGTTTTAAGTAAAACCACACACCATTCATTTCCATTATTTTTTTATATTCTCATATACTTACGATTATCCTATTGATTATCACTAATGTTTATTCATCCCTATATACAATGGTTAACTAAATCTTTATAGGATTAGAAATATGATTAACTATAATTTCATAAATAGATATCTCATCTTAATATATGAATATTCATTATAGAACATAACAATACATTAAGGAATCTTATAGGTCCAATATCATTAAAAATTAGGAAATCTAAACCATTGGTTCAGATGTGAACTATATCATTTAACATGATGTTTTTCTTCAATATAACCTTTCATAGATTGATTATATATAATACAATTGATTATAACCATGGGAAATGAAATATAATAAAGGGTGATATCAGTTTTTTAATTTTCATAAATAAAGGAGATATCCATGATTACATAAACATAAGAGGAGCATAATGGTGTGGTAACATGATAATAAAATTTTAAAAACACACCTTTCATATCATATATCATAATATCTGTCATGGAATAAATAATGATAGTTTATAATACATGAATCATAAATTAAATCAATAGAAATTGACCATTAGAGCCAAAAAATTGGCCTAAGGCATCTATTTGTCGCATGAATATGGTAATAAAGAATTATTTCCTTAATTTTAAAAATCATTAACAAAAATATCATAGTGTAAAGGATTCAATCCTCAACCCATAATTGTAGTCAATCATTACTACCTAGATTATAATAATGAATAAAATCAATTACTAAACTAGGTTCACTCCCTATTTGAATCTAATATATCTCATGATATGTCCATCATTACCCATAACATTAGAGGACTATATAATTATATTCACATCCATCAAATAATTAAAATAATATTATTATATACCAAAATATCATAAATCATTCAGTTTATCACAACACATAGAAATAAAATTTGTTTCATAAACATTTTCTCATAGAATGACCCATGATAAATAAATGTTTTTAATAAACATTACATCAATTCACCATGAAATAAAACTTGGAAAAAGGAAATGGTATCATAAAATTTATATCATCATAACAATAAACCATCTCGAGAAATAATAGGTTTAATATCATTGGATCATATCCCTATTATATCAAAAGTAGAATCAAGGGTTGTTGTAATTGATGAATAAGCATACCCTTAAAAAATATCATTATAAATGTTCTTGAAGAAAAATTCCATTTCACATTGACATCAATTATTTCAAACATAAAAATTTAAAAAATATTAAACAATTTTTTTTAATTTAAACTAATATTTGAATTTTAAATTAATATTTAAGTAATTTATTTGTCATGATGGTATAAAATTATATTCACGTAATATATGTTAAAACAAAGATTCATGTCACGTTTTTATATAAAATAAAAAGAAACTCACTCAGAAAATGAAAATAAGATAACATCTTAAAAATAATAAAAAGGGAAAACATGGATACAAAATACTTTAAACTATAACTTTTGAATAATAAAATAATTTTTTAAAACATATTTAGAAAATCTGGATATGGAAGAGGAAGTATTTTGGATTGAAGCGGGAAATAAATTTGATTTTCCTTAAAAATAATCATTCAGTATATTTAGTTTCTAAATAGAGGAAAAATAAATAAAAATAGTTATTATATAGAAATAAACTTCTGTGAAGAAAAATAAGTGTTTCTTGAGAGATAGACCATAATATTTCATCATCATATCTCAACCATAAATAATCCTAATAAATAATGAAATGGTAACATAAAACCCATACCACTTTTGAAATTTTAAAATAAATACCTAATGAAATACACAACCATGGATGGATGTTAATATACCCATAATTTTTATTAGAATAATTACAAAATACATTCATCATTAGATTATACAAGATATAAAATATTAAAGTGGTGAATATGTCATGCGTCTCACAGAACTAAAAGTCGGACAAAAATCCCTTTCCTAAAGACTTAGCTTCCTTATTACACATTTTAACCTCATGGATTGCAAATATAGTTTTATTATACATTTATTACAGACCCATAATCATATATATCATACCATATATTATTACATACAACCATTTTATAACCCAATTATTAAAATTTATTTTTTTTAAAACACCATTTCTGGTGATAATTTTTTTTTGGTTCAGTAGTTTTTTTTGGGTCCTAGTACATTGATTTGGGTTAAATAATTTTTGAAATTTTACTAAATATATATATATAATATTAATTATATTTTTATTTTTATTTTTCCATAAAATTTAGGGATATAAAAATTAATTACACCGTTCATGGAGATGGGTGGCCATATGTACGCATTCACGTTGTTTTTATTTTTTGATAGAGAAAAAAGAAAGGTAAATATCAATTAAACATTATAAAATACTTATTATATTATATATATCATATATATTGGTTATGTTTATCCTTATTACCATCAATGTTGATATAAAATAAAAATAATATCACATCACTTCATGGAGGCGGTAGTCCACATGTACACATGAGGGATATTATCATTTTCTAATTGATTGGAACATAAGAAGGTCAAAATGATATTATAATTAAAAATTTATAATTATTTCATAAAAAATATAAATATATATTAAATCCATCATTTTAACTGTCTTTGAGATTTAGTGATAAAAACAAATTACATCGGTCTGTGAGGCGATAATCCACCATAAACAGGATCGATGGTTTCGTTTAACTTTTGATTGAGGAGGATATAAATATATGATATTCCATTCAAATTATAGCATCTCATTATTTATAATATTGTGATGTTATTATTTCATCCCATTTGGATAATATTTTAACTATGTAGAATAAGAAATAAAATGAAAACGTAATGTTAAGAACTATACATCTTCTTCAAAAAACCACTTTATCTTTATACCTAAAGCCTTCCTAGGAAGGTTTTATGATAAAATTGGGAACTATATATATCATGGTGAGGATGTGAGAAAGGTATTTGGGTAGGTAATTTATAGATCAAAAGGTTATTTATGTGATTATAAGATATGATAGGATATGACCTTTTATAACTGTGGGAGGTAACCCACATAGAAATTTCTAAAATAATCCAAAATGATAAAGTCAGTCCCAAGACAAATGAATCACAACGGATATATATTATTTGTTGGGATTATATAATATTTAAATATATACATACAATATTATTTTTATAGTTTTTTTAAAAAACATAACATAGTATTTTGATTTATCCACCTTGGAAAACTGTATTAAACCATAACCACAATAGTTAATTTTTACTGTTTTGACAATTCATTTTTACCCAAAATTAAGATTATTTTATTAAAAAACATTAATTTAAATGATTAAAAATATGGAATATATTTAATAAAATTAAATATACATAGGTTATAAAATATTATTTAAAATTAAAACCTGTAAACGTGATAAAATGTGGTTTTCGAGCAAAAAAGATTCTCTTAGTATAAAAAGATTTTATAAACAAATTTAACACATAATTGATTTGAAATGAATAAATTGGATTAATAATAACAAAAGTTTAATGAATTTACATTTTAAAAAAAATTTATAAAAAAATTAATATTTTAAATTCAATATATTAAAAGGAATTTTTCAATTGAAATCTGAATTTTATACTATTCATTGAAAAATTAAAACATTTATAAAAATTATTAAATATTCAAGGTAAGATTATTTTTAATGTTTTATTTAAAAAATAAATTTACTTTCATAAAAAATGTTCTAAAATTTCAAAAATTACTTTTAAAATAAATTTTCAAAACGTTGTGAAACCGCAACCTTTTCATAAATATTTATTAATTTAATTTATTAACTGATAAACACATTTCAAGCAAAAAAACAATTTCAGAGAAAACATTATTTTACATTCAAATGTTTTTTATCTTCATTTATAATAATTTGATAAAAAATTACTGTATTTTATACATGATTAAAAACAAACTCTTCATAATTTTGTCAGTTCTATTGATACCCTTTATTTTAATAGCTAGTTTATAATGGTATTATATATTATGGTTAATTAAAACTGGGTGTTGTGTGTAACACAATATATCAAAGAAATTCCATTTACAAGATAAAAAATAAACAAAATACATGGGTGTTAAAATGATATAAAAAAATAATGAATTATTTTTAAATAAAATATGGATTTAGAAGAAAAATATCATCAACTTAATGTAAAAAAAGCCATTTTTCCATAAAACTTATATTTGTTCATTTTGATCACCAAAGAAGGTAAACATGAAATAATACTTGAAAACCCCATAAGTAATTAGAGGATAATTGGCCTAATCCATTGATACTAATCATTCAAAACTACCCATGAAAATGAATAGCTAGCCTATTGGGGAAAATTAAGGCACCACTATCGATTGATGTGGTGTGAAAAGTAAACCATAATGGGTGATTTTGCACTGAAGGATGGTATGATGCACCATCCCCCACAATTTATGCCATCTAAAAATTACATTTTAAATAATTATAAATTTCTTTTCTCTTAAAAATGGGAGCCCACTCCAAACCAATTTCTGATATTGGATTCCAAAACATCTTCCCCAATAATAACCAAGATAAATAACCAAATTTAAAATTTTTAAACACTTAAACAGTAAATAATCTATCACTCTTTTAAAAAAATTAAAAACAATTCTGAAAAAAATCATCAATCTCTCTTGGAAATAACATTAATAAATATCAGTATCTCTGGATTTGAACTTTTAGAGAATGTAAATAAATAAAATATGAAGAGAGAAACATGTAGAAATTTCCTTGAACATGTAATTATTATTATCATATAGAATTTTTATAAAAGAATATGTTCAAATTATTTAACTATTTATATAATCCAAAACACCATTGTTATGCCTTTAATTTTATACTAGGAATTACAAAAAAATGATTTAATTTTCATATACCTTGACATTGTTTTGTTATTGGTTTTTTGCATGAATTTGGTTGTTTTGAATTACTTTTCAATATTATGTTTTAAAATTATTATGAATTGAATTCTCCTTTCAATAAAATCTCTCGAGTGGACTTGGGGTCATATTACCCACCAGTCTAGATACTTATAAATTGTTATAGAAATTTTGAGGATTAACTATATTTTATTTCATTCTTACTGGTCTGATCTTTCTCAATATAATATAATTATAAACTTTTACATCAAGTATTAATGTACCTTATTCATATATTAGATTTGAATATTAATGAAGTTGTTCAAGTCTACTATTTCGATTAGTAACAAAAAAATGTGGGTTGTATAAAATATAACACAAAAATTTCAATTGGAAACATTGATTTGGTGGAGTGAGTAATATTTCAACAACTAAATCATTAGAAAAATTAATGAACAAGAGAATAAATATGAGAGAAATGGTGATATTAAATTCATATAAATTATAAAGTGTTATATTCCTTTAATAGCTGCACTTTTCAAGACCAAGATCATTCAGTATGGGTTACCCAAATGATTAGGTGCCCACGAATTATCTTGTGTATGATATGAAATTTATATTTGAATTGAAAATTTATGTTCCTTAGTTGTGGATTTTTTTTGTTACACTTGTTTGGAAATCCTAATGGTCAAGATACCAGAAGAATGAAGTTATATTTGTTCATATGATGGATTGTGTAACGATTTACCCACTAAAATATATATGAATCATAAAACATATGATTTGGATGATCCCAATGTGAATATTCATGGCTTATTTACTTGATAATAGGTGTAACACTCAATGGTTAATTCCAGTAGGTAGTTTTTTCTTTTCAAATAATAACACTATAATGAACATAAAATTATTCAAGAATGTGATTAAATCATAAATTCCAAAATTTTACAAATTCATTTTCTAAAAAATTAGATTATTTTTCAAATCATAACATCAAAATTATATTATGATTAAATTTTGTGATCTTTCAAAAAAGAATAAATTTTCAGTGAATATTGAAAAAATAAATTTTGTATAAAATTTCCTGTCCCATTAATGAATTTACAATGACTAGTTTTTTTAATTGAATTTAAAATTTAATTTGTTTTTTTGGATAAAAAAATCTAATTAATATAATTGTAATCAACATTATGTTTAATTATATATAAAAACGTTGTTATAATTATAAATGAATTTTTTGTAAGAATATTTTTCACCATGTATTGTGAAATTGTATTAAAATTAATTTCTACCACTTTAAGGTGTTCAATCATATAAAATTGATTCCATGTATTGAATCATAATAATTAATATTACTTAATAATTTCAACACAAATTTTTGTAATAATGAATATTAAATGTAGTAAATATGTATAACCCCGACTATGGGTAAAATTTATTCAAAATTAAGTTATAATGATTATATAAAACACAAAACAATTTCTAAATCCATTTTGGTTTGTTCTATTATTGTGTTACCATTATTATATACAATAATATGTCATTTGGAGTATTTTTTCTTAATTATTGCATTAATATATATTAATATTTTGAAATAATTTCCGTTTCTCCTCTCCTTCTATTATAAAATGGCATCACTTCTCCAAAATTCTTCACACTTTAAGACCCTCTTAGATCATCCAATACATACCAACATAATTTCTTAACATATATTACCATGTCCTAGAGGTCTTTTTATTATTATAATATCATCCTATTAAGGAATTATGTATAAAAATATGGAGGTTTCCAAAAAAGAGGTATTGTTCTTTACTGAGTGATTTCATTTTATTTTCTCTTTTACCTCTTTAAAATATATTGTAACAATGGTAATATAATGAAATAATTATATAATGGCCCGAACCTCTCCAGTCCATTACTTTATGGAAATATGGTGTTTGAGGTGTTCCAGGAGGTCGAGGTTATTTATCCCCAACCCTTTTCCAATATTCCAATTTTGTGAACAATTCCATTGGTGAAAAGTGTTCTATCAGTAAGGATCATGAACATTGTCTATCGGTGAGGTTCATGAACAATATATGTCGGGGAGGTTCAGGAAAAGTGTATCTCGGCGAGGTTCATGAACACTGTCTATCGGCGAGGTTTATGAACAATTTCTATCAGTGAGGTTCATGAACATTGTCTATCACTGAGGTTCATGAACAGTGTCTATCGGTGAGGTTCATGAACATTGTCTATTAGTGAGGATCATGAACACTGTCTATTGGTGAGGAACATAAACAATGTCAATCGATGAGGTTCATGAATAGTGTCTATCAGTGAGGTTAATGAATAGTGTTTATCGGTAAGGTTCATGAATAGTGTTATATCAGTAAGGTTATAATGTTATGGTCTATTGGTAACCTCTATCGGTAACCTCTAACGGTAGGTGTACAGTGTTTCTAGAATGGTGAGCTCTATCGGTAACCTCTGTCGATAACCTCTAACAGTAGTTGTACAATGTTTCCAGAATGTTAGGTGTATAGTGTTTCCAGAATGGGGAGGTCTCTCAGTAACCTCTATCGGTGAGGTTCATGAATAGTGTTCTATTGGTGAGGTTCTAATGGTGAGGTTCATGAATAGTGTTTTTCCCTTGCCAAATTTTGAGTTCATGAATAGTGTTTCCTGCATCCTACAGTTTCGCCCCTTTGAAGTTTCCTTTGACGGAAAATGAATTTAATGCCTCGTTTTATGGAATCTATGGCCGATTCAAAGGCCATAACTCCTATAATAATTATTCCTAAGGCTCGATATGTGTTTACTTGGCCAAAACGTGTTGTTTAATGAGATTATCTTTTAATGGAAAATCGAGTGTATCATAAATCATCGCTCCGTTAAATCTTCAAAAGGGACAAGATGGCTTCCTCACTTGTTCTTCCTCCTTGTTCGTGGGTGTGAGAGGCTCAAACATACCATTCCTTCTCATAGGAGTTGCACAATCAATCTTTCCTCCTCGGATTGGTTATACTCTGTCTTTATGCAACAAAGCTGTATCGATCAATCTTTGATTTAATTTTTCATTAGAGGAGTATCGTGACCCATTGTGGGGATAAAGAACTTAAAGAACTATTTGAGGTAGGGGATTCATCGCTTCTATTTTCTTTTATGTGCAACTGTATAGTTAGCATTTTTTATTCCACTAGATTATAATGGAATTAACAGAATAAATATTTTAACTAGATAAATAAAATGATATCAATCGTATGTTATTACCTCTTGTTTTTATAGATACTGTGATATCTATAATTGCTTCGTTAAGCTCTTCGTTCTGGATTGAAATTTTTAAATAATGTAAAGCAGGGAATGAATTGATAATTGATTGACAAAAGATAAAGAGGAATTAAATGAATCTGGTTCTTCATGTTTTCATTTGATTATAATCAATATTGGATTTGTAAGCATGTTTATTTATTTTTGATAGCATACTTGTTAGGTTTCCTGAATTTGGAACCTTCGAATAATAAATCTGTTAATCCAATATGGATTAAAAAACTGGTTGATCGATAAAGGTTAATTTATCATAGGGTTCGAAGTTGACCTCTTACTTGTAAAAGGGCCATGATCCCAATTGTTAATATTTTTTTTCATACTTCTTGTGTTGTGATGTGCATATGGATGGCTGATGTGATATGGGATGGAATGGAGGCCTTTGGTTGTGGAGGAAGATGATGCCTAGAGTGGTGAGATGCATCAGTTTATGCATATGGGTGTTAGGGAGGACACTAGGGATGATGGAACTAGATGGATGTGATTGTTGGATGCTTACTATTTCTTTGGTTGATTATCTTATTTACTTTTTCCCACTTCTCAAGACAGGTGGTATTAATTACCCTTCATCTAATAGAGGTGAAGATGCAGGGGATATGCCATGTGATTCTGTGTTTAGCTTCTTAAGGGAGGATGGGTCTACACTCTTACTATAGGCGGCAAAGACTCGGCGAGTAATACATCTACACACCATATTGATCCACCTTATATTTAGTAGCACAAAAGTATTCTCTAGAATGCCTGGAAATGTGGGAAAGTAATTCTGAAATGAATAATTGAATAAATGATGTTAACCAAAGAGGTTTGAGCTTGATAGAATGAAATGATCATGTTACAATTTTAAAGGAACAACCGACATTGGGTGTGATGCTAATAAAATTAAATGAGGAATTTTTATTGGTTAATTAATTTTTAAATAATTAATTAACGTAAATTGAAACTGAAAAAAAGGAATGAAATAATGTATTAAAGTTCTTTTAATGGTTTTGTGCTTATACAATTCCTAGTCTTAGAAGTAGCAATCCAAAGTCTGAGAGACGTTAGCTTCAGTTTAATCTAAGACTTGGTTATACCCATAGTGTGGTTGTGAGCTATAATATATCTTGTACTTATTTTGTTTCTATACACTACTCCACCCTATCAGTGATGGAAACTGAAACCCTGGGATTTATGAGCCAGGGGTGTTTTCCCCAACATTCCGGTGGGAGGATGAATGGTTGACTACCCCATTTGGCCCTGCTCTCTTCCCATGGTAGTTAATTGTGTTGGTAGGCACAACATTTATTTTTATACATATAAGTGTGTAGAGGGATATAATGTCTTGTGGTCATTCAAAAACATATTTTATGGATGTAGTTTTCTATGTACTACTATAGGTATAACATGTATAGGCTGTGATGGATTGAGGATCCTTACATGGTGTATGGGTTGTAATGGCTTAGGGTATCATACCCAATGTATGATACACATTATGTGATCTCTGGTGGCTCCTAGAAACTACGTGGTTACTTTTCATATGTGGACATGGTGGTTTTGTTGCATGGGGTTCATATTGTGGTGCTTCACCCAAGTGTCTGTGGGAAAGCCCTTTTGGAGAGAGATGCTTAGGATGTGCGATGTTGTGGCAAAGAGGAAAACCAATATGGAAGTAGTAGCGGGGTACCCTTGATATTCATTATTATATGATATATTCTTGTATGCATTACTTGGTGAGAGTAGCCATGGAGAGGTTGGGAACATAGTATACCTGTTTAGGTGACGAGTTAGTTTCAATTGTTGTTCACGGTGCTTTAGCATGCTTTCTTTACTTTTACACGAGTGGATTAGAGGAGGATCCTACTGAGAATACAGTTATACTCACCCTATGTATATATAAACTGTTTTTCAGGGCACTTGGAGCAGGTTGGATATCAAGCTAGTTTGGACTAGCTTGGGGTTGCGGGAGCTGTTCGGGCTTGTGGTCGCTGTTTTTTTTACTTTCTTTTGGGTACTTGCTATTTTCCCCTTCTAGTTGTAGAACTTTTAAATGACATTACATATGTGAAATTGGGGTTTCTTTTATATTTCATTTTTGAGTTGGAGTTTGTTGGTGTCTATCTTATCTCTCTCTTCCGCATGTGTTCTCTTAGAGGGTAAATCCTTCCATTGGTGTGTTTTCTATACCCTCGGTGTTAGTCGCCAACCCGGGGCCTACTAGAAGTGGGACTCGGGGGTCATTGTCTCTCTTCTCACATTGCCTTCCTAGGAGCGGTATAATTTGTGGGGATGGGGTTGTGACACAGTATCTTAATTATAATTAAATGTTATTATTCTAATTTTAAAACCCATTTTCATCTCTTTTCCATCATACAGAAAATAAAAACATTCGTTATGAATATGTATGACCTACTACCTCTATGCAGTGGTGTAATTCAATTTTTCGTGACTACTTTACATGGATGGATATAACTATATAAATAGTTAATATATATGATATTTATGAAATAAATATAATTCATGGAATATAATATATCCTTTACCTTATTACCCTTTTACCCATTAAAATGAAAAGATTGATCTTGTGAATGTGTGGACTACCACCTCTATGAAGTGATGTGATTAATTTTTCATATATTCCTTTTAAAAATAATTATAAATATATATATAATTAATATATATTATATTTAAATGTTTATCAAAATTATATAAATAATGAAACCATGAGGTTGATGTGATGAGCAAAACTGCCGAAACGAATGTTACAAGAAATACGTAATAGTTAACACTCAGAAACGATAATTTAAATAAGAAATTATTAGTAAATAGGTGTTAAAATGTAATAAGTGAATAACAAATTATATTGTAATTATGTTTTGTTTCTTTAATATAATTATAATAATTTTATATTTTGCATAAAGGGTTTTAAAAACTCATACAAAACATGTTGGATCTAAGGTGATGGTTTATTTCATAGTCTCATCCATATTTGGGATTATTTATGTTTCAGTTTATATTACATGAATTATGTAGAATTTTCTATCTCTAACTCCATATATTTTAATCTCCTCTATTTCCTTATGGTTTGATCATGTATTAGTTCATTTATTACCATCTTTAGGTCTAAAATAGAACAACATATTTTTTTTATAGAAAACCAATTTTTTTTAACATTCAGTTGACAATCCTTTTCATCGATATTCATACTTATTTTAAAATAGTTTCAATAAGTTTTCTAAAATTAATATAACCCCATGATATTTAAAGATTGTTTTTCAAATAAATTTCATTTCTTTGATAGCTTGTGTTGCACGTAATAATATGTTTTAATGAACCATAATATAGTATACCATTATTATGTAACCATTAATTTGGATGGTGTGAATTTAACTAAATAAATTATTAAAATTATATAGTTTACAAATGTATAAAATAAATTCATTATCTATCCGGTGATTAAAAATCTAAATAAAATCATTTCAAAGTAAAAGAAATATTTGTATGAAAAACAATTTATATGTGGGCAATGTGTTTTTAACATAATAAATTAAAGTAAAAAATTATTGGATAATTATTTTAATTAAATTTATATATTATATACTAAATAAACTATATAATCATTCATATATTATTTTTAATAGGGAAATAATGATAAAACATGTTGTTTTATGCATAAAAATATATTATTTCTAAAAAAATTCTTCATCATGTTCAGCACATTAATTTTTAAAACAATTTTACCCAGATATAGAAAATTTACACCAAAAAAGAAATTAATTTTTTAAATATTCTTTCAAAAATTTTATTTGTATTAAATTTTAAATTTTTTTAAAAAATATTTATTATTCAATGAATAATGAAAAAACTGATTTTTATTCAATTTTTTTTTCATATAAAGTAATTTAAAAATTTCATTTTGTTTTATAATTTGATTAAAATTAATATTAGTAAAATTTTATTCTTATTAATTAAATTTAGGTCATTGAAATAAATTTTATTTTTAATTTTGATTTAAAAACTATTTCTACATAATATAATATGTTATTGGAAAACAACATTTACGTCATGTCTGTAGTATTAATTTTAAATTAAATTATTACACTTATATGAATTGAGATTAAATAAATGGAAAAATATTTTTAATCATGAAAATTAAAATTATTTAATAATTCATATTAATTTATTATCATATTGAATAGTAAAAATAGTTGAAATTTATTACACTGTTTAACGTTAAAATTTGTTTACTAGGGGATAATATAGAAGATAAGGGTATGTTTTCCAATTAAACCTATAAAAATACTATTTAATGTCCATATTTTGACATTATATTATCCTACCATCATATATTATTATATTTCAAAATAATTTTTCTACAAAATGTCTTTACCATTTTGGATTATTTTGATGAATTTCGTAGTGGGTTACCTTCCATAATTATAAAAGTCATATCTTCTCCTCTGCTCTACACACATAAATATCATTTTAGTGTGAAAAATCCCTATAAAAATACTTTCCTTACATACCTCCACATGAACTATATTCTATATTTTTATCAGAATCCATCTTAGGAAATCATTATGTATAAAACTAAAAAGGATTTTCAAAGAAGAGGTATGAATCATAACCATGTGTTTTCATTCTATTGCTTTTTTTTTCAAATACGTTAAATGATCTCCAAATAACATGAAATAAAAAAATTGTATCTTGCATATACTGATATTTTATTATGATAATATTATAACCTATATCAATCTTATTCTCCATAAAAAAGTAAATGAAACCCTTAATTGTGTGTACGACAGACTATTGCCTCACGAACCAATTTAATTTGTTTTACATCACTACCCCTCATGGATGGATATAATTAGGGATTTAATATATATAAATGATATTTATTATATAATTATACCTTTTAATGTATAAATTAAATTTTATTTATTAATTTTAATTATTATTTCATTTAATATTAAGTATTCATTTCAAATATTTCTTCATTTTTATATTTTTTGAAATTTTATAATTTTCAAATATTTATTTGTACATATTTTTTTTCTATGTTTTCAGATATTAAATATTTATTCCTCTTCATTTTAATATATATCAATTTTTAATTTTTTAAATTTTGTATTAATAATAAATCCATTCCATGTTTTAATATTTTTAAAGTCTATTCATTTTTTATTATTGAATTTTAATAATTTTTAACATTCATTCATTTAGGTTTATATATTAATAAATTATTTTAAATATTTTTTCAGTTATAGTTTCTTAATTTTTAATATTTATTTTTTAATTTTTTTTAATAATTAATTTTTAAAAAATTACCAGAACATTAAGAAATTAAATGATAAATATGGGTTTTATTATCTATATAATATAATATGTTGAGAAAAATTATTTTATTATCACTAAAATCCTTACACAGATAAAACCCTTTCTGATCTTATAATTTCTACACTAACCCCCCCCCCCCCCCCACTTCGTTCACATTATTTAAGCTCTCTTGAAATTCAACCCCTTTCACCACTCACCCTCAACCTTATCTGAAAAATAAACCATCCAAAAACCGAAAGAATGTGATTATTTCGACATCTTTTAGGTAGAAATAACATGTTATCAATTATCAATGTATTTATTGTAGAGACCCGTATCTTGACGTACATTGACATTACATTACATTTGCGGAATACTTAGTACATTACAAAAACACACACACAAGGACCGTAATAGTTTAGTGTCTTTGAAAACTTGGACTATAATCTTCTAATCGTGGTGAAAGATCTTCAAAATCTCCCATAAAGATCTTCCTCCTTTTTTTTACCTAAAACCTTTCTTTATATCCTGGGGAAAAGAAAACATAAAAGGGTGAGCTCAAATGCTCAGTAAGGGTAAACAAAATAAATATCAATCACATCATATTCATAAGGACATAGCATTTTGGAAATGATAACCTGCAAAAGAGAGCATAATTTCATAATCATGGGATAAATCATGGCAGTGAAAAAGTAATCCCAATAATCCTAACTTAAAACATGAAACTTTGTGGCATACACACATAATCATAGAGAATCATTTCTTGTTAGTCAAGACTAATTGCCAAGACTATCTTAGTGGACAAAGTCCCATTCTGAATCGAGTAACCCTCGTTTCAGTCCTGTTTCACTGAACCGGTATAACCTACCGTTCCAGCCCTGTCTATCTCATGAGATATAAAATCTTTACCCAATGCATTGGAGGGAGATATAGGTCCCACCCATCTTATAATTAATCCTTTCTTATGTGTGCCACATAATCATAAAACATACATCATCACATAACACATGTAACAAAAATGGGATTCTTGAAACATCATGACATCATAAATCAATTCATATATGATAAAGGAATTCATAAACATAATTCCATCACAAAATAGTCAAATCAATGTAAAAATATGGATAGAAACAGATCCCTTTATTATCCTAGATGGAAAATAATTTTGATAAAACACTTGAATTGAATTCTTGAAGAAAATATCCTTTCTTCTTCAAAATCAATTTCTTTTCACAACACATCATGCAATTTTAAAAGAACGAGATTTTATTGAAAATAGTCATGAAATATTTTGGAGGAAGGTTCATGAAAATAAGGCTTTATAAAACCGTAAAAATCCGTTCGTTCCGTATAAGTTAAAAAAAACATTCTTCGTACTTTTGTCAGAAAAGTCAAAAAGTACCTCGTACGAAAAACATCAAAAGATTCCTTTCATTTCTTTTACTAAAAACTCACAGAAGGGTAAAAATGGATTTAAACAATTGTTGGTGGATGGAAATATTATTACATATTGATGAAACATGGATGTGGATGATAAAATACACCCCAGTAAATACTTACGAATAAACAATCTCGGATAAAAATGAGATTGTGATATTTCCCTTACCTTATGTCCGACTTGCTTTGTAAGTGTCCGAACCTCCTGTATAATGATTTAAATCATGTTATTGACTTATTACAGAATCATATTCATTGTTATGATATCATATATGGTTCACTTATGACATTATATTACCCGTTCTTTTGTAAATTCCATGTTAAAGAAGCGTTTTGGGTAAAATCGTTTCATTTATCGTAGGTGTTTTGACTTGTTGTTCTTGACATCATTATTACTTATATCATGATCTAATTACTTCCAGAATATAAAATATGATTTATATATAATATATATTCAGTATATATATATATAATAGATAGATAAATAAAATGAAAAACACCGTTCATGGAGACGGTAGTCCGTACGTACGCATGAACGCTGTTTTCCTTTCCTTATTGTCTTTAATGGAAGTAAGTAGATGACATTCATATATATACATAAATCCAGTAGCTTTATAATGTCATATATTTCATTATTATTTCTTATATATACTTTATAATCATTCTTTAATGGTTAACATGGAGAATGAATCTCATCACGTCGTGGAGACGGTAGTCCGTACGTACGCACGAGCGATGATATCATTTCCATAAATATTGAATTGAATTGGAGTGGATTATACAATATATCAGAATCAATATGATGTTTTAATAACTATTTATAGTTATTATTTACACCATTATACCCATCCATGTAAGGTGGTGGTGGAAAAATAGATTACACCACGGCGTGGAGACGGTATTCCGTACGTACGCACGCGCGGTGATTTCTTTTTCCGTAGGATGGATAGATGGTGAAATAGGGTTGTTTCATACTTATAATTACATATCAGTATATGAGTGATACTGATGTTATTACTTCATAATTAAACAACCTAAGAAGAAGAAGTGGAAGAAGAAATAAAGATGAAAGAATTGGTAACGGTAATTACCTCTTCTTTGAAGCGCCTTTTGGAGACCTCCTCTTAGGGAACAAAAATTGGTCTTTGAGGAAGACCAGAACCTCTAGGATGTTGATAGGGAAGTGGAGAAGATATTTTTGCAGGGGTTGGCCGAGCTTGAGTGCTCAAATTGGTGTGAGGAGGAGGGGGAGGAGGTGCCCTTTTATAAGGGAGGAGAGGGGCACCTTAGGAATATCTCAAAATATTATTTTATATTAAAGTAAAAATCGGTTTATAATGGTTCCAAAGGGTCTTATTTCGAATCTAAAGTGGGTATGGGTCGAAATCTATCAAACAATAGTATTTAGACAAGTTTAGGTTCTTATTTTAACCTTATCAATTAGATTTAACTCTAAGTTAAATAATTTAACTTTTATCGTGTCTTTTTGTTTTCTTTCACTATATGGTTAATACACTTACTATAACATGCCAAACGAACCCCCAATTGTTTATTATTAATATACATATCTTTATCTAAGTCATTTGGCCGAACCTTAGATTTTTAGGAATAAAATAACAATTAATAATATAATATTTGATTTAAAAACTATTTTGTGTCAATTTTGACACTATTTGATATATGATTTTTGTGAAAGTCATAACAGAATTATATGTTTGAAACAAGTTGATTATATAAACATTAATATATCATAGTAACCTAGAAAATTAGTGTAATTCATAAAAAGTCTCAAATTACATTCATTTGAGTATTTATAACATCAATTATGTTAATATTTCCTTAAAAGGGTAATTACTGCATCATCGTTGTGTCATAAATAAATTAATTTATTTAAAGTATACAAATTATAAATAAAATATCATTATGTAGGAAATCGTTTTAGATTTCTAATGAATATTTATAGTCGAATTTATCTTATTTATAACCCCATATTAAAAATGTTTTAGTGAATCAACTTTGATTTTAACTCTTTTAACTCTTCTTTGAATTAAATAATAATAAATGTCCTAATCTAATCCATGTGGGCCTAAATGGTCATATTTTATTCATAAGGTTGTTTTTGGTCGAATTACACTTATCCAATAGAATTAGGACATGTTTTAGGGTAATATTAATATCATTCTTACCCTTAATTACCCTATTTACTTTTAACCGTGGTAAATAAAAGTAAAAAGTTACTATTCACCAAAAATTATTTTCATCTCATTGAACCACATTTTACTTACTGACATCAACCGTGTCTCTCGGATTTTTGAAATTCCATTCACAGAAGCGGTAAAATTATGTTTTATGAAAAATTCAGTTTTTTTAACTACCACTTAGTAGTTTCACTATTCATTAAAAATTGATGTTTTTCAGAACAATGCCAAAATTTCATCCTAAGCTATATTTCATATTCCGAACTCAAAAATGAAGTCTATTTTTCCAAATTCATAACATAGAGGTTGCGTTAATTAATTTTATAATTAAATCCCGCTGTTAAAACAAATAGCGTGTTTTTAAGAAACAATATCTATCAAAAGATTGACACTAGTTTATAATTGGTTTAAATGTGAAATTACATCCAATGACCAACATTATATTATATTGTAAAAATATATTCTAAATACACTTTAAAACCACTCAAATTAATAATTTATCAATATTAATTATTTCGATTAAAAAAGTTGTTTTTAATTAAAATTTAGTAATTTTCACTATTCATCGGAATATGAAAGTTATCCGAAATGTACCAAAATTTCACCTTAGGCTAAATTCGATATTCCGAATCCAAAAATGAAATCCATTTTGAAAAATAAAATTTACAAAATTTCAAAAAGTGGTTATTACTATTCATAAAGGCTAGTTTTAATAACATTTTAATAGCATATCGCTGTTTAGTGAAACTCGTTATTGCGTACTACACACGCTATCAAGGAAGGTCGCGATTGCGTGTAATGCAAGGCAAGTCAAGGATGCGTGTTGTGAAAGATCCTTTTTGTGTTGCGTACAACACAAGACATTAATAAAATTAAAAAGAATATTTTTTTATAAAATCTTGGGCTGTTACATTCTACCCCTCTTAAAATGAATTTCTCCCTCGAAATTCGTCGGGGTTATAAATGGTTTACTATTTGAAAGTTTCTTTAATAGAAACCCACATCGTAAAAAGGAATATCAAAACCAATCTTTAAAAACATAAGTATGAAACGTAACGGTTACCCAAATAAACTAATCATTGGGTTTCCACATAGGTGAAAATATGGATATGGAAGAGAAATCTAACCATCATGTTCTGATGGAGAGTGGTAGAGAACATGGCTATGGAAAAGCCAATAATCACAAATCCATAAATTTGTGACGATCTAAGGTACCATCTGATTCATCAGATATAAGATCACTAGGACAACATTTTTGGTTTTCAAGATCGTTTCCCTAAAGTTAAAGAATTTGAATTAGAATAAATACTTACTTTATGTTGGTACAACCTCATTGTTGTTCGTTACTTTATCAATTTCAACTTCATCTCTTAAATAAATGAAGTTGAATTTGTTATTTGTGAAGTGTTAGCAGATCATGTGATAGAATGACGGGTCATTCCATCTGTCTCAAACAAAAGGTTAGCAAAAATTATATACATAAGTCGATCTATAGTGAGATTAATCATATATTGTTCCTAAAATGGACTTATACTTCATATATCATACGGCTTAATATAATAAAACTAGTTTCTACTAAATAGGGACTTCCTGTAGGCCAGTGGTAGGCGATAAAGGCCAGCCGCACTTCGGTTGTGGGTTCGATTCCTACGACCTTGTCCGACGCGATGGGCTGTCGCCCGTCCTGCAGGTTGTCCCTTTTTCTAAAACTATATTACTATAACATCCCATCAATAATATCGAAAAAACTTATATCCTTAAACAATACTAACTTATGTCCAACATAATCCATTCTAATCTTTAGGCTTATCCATAATACTGCAGTCCACTCTCATAATATAGTGAAAACGATTACCAGAGATTTAATACTATCGTTAATCCCCATATATCATAAGATATATCTTGTTGGACACATTCCAAAGATTCAAAGGCCTTAATCTTGTACTCTCTTGAATACCCATTGAACCTTAGTGAAAACTTGAATGCAGTTAAAAGTTAACACTTTCCACATACCAAAATCCTCAAAATTTTATATACTCAAACCATGATATCACTTAGTCCTTATATCAATCATGAGCTCATGAATACTGTTAAACATTTCATTTTCTCGTTTTCCCTTCATTATGCGCATAATATCTCAATCACTTTGAATACCACATTAGACCAATACATAAATATTCCAATATTCCATGATACAACATTATTTTGGAATCCCATTACATAAAAACTTAATCATTCCACCACATCGTTGTCATATTCAACATTGCCAATAGTGATCGCATGTGACTTCCCTTTGTCCTTTGCCTTAAGCGGTTGCTCATGTCGATCATCACTAACCCTTGGATTAGGGCATTTATTGGCATAATGTCCCATCTCCTTTCACTTGAAGCATTGAAGTGTTGGTTGTGCGTTCTCTGCAGTGTTTGCTTTATTCACTTCATTAGAATCCCTTTTTCCATTACTTCGACACTCAGCTGCACGATGACCTTCTTTTCCACACTTAAAACATTTTCTAGTCCCTTTAAGACAATCTCCACCATGCTTCTTTCCACACTTTGTGCATAAGGAAACATTCATCTTCTTTTCACCATTATTCTGAGATTTCTCCTTGAACTCCATCTTTCGTTTCTTGTCAAAACCATGAGATGGATATGTAACACCAACTTCCATTTCTACCATGATAGCACAACGCACAATTTCTTCATAGCTACTGAAGTCTCTTATAGCTAATTCCCTTCGAAGACTTGGTTTTACGCCACTGAAAAATCGATCAACTTTACTTTCAGGTTGGATGATAATGCCAGATGCATACCTTGCAGGTCTTGTAAAATTCGCTTCGTATATACCAACAGATTCATCATCCTTTTGCTTTAGTTCAAGAAACTCCTTCTCCATCTTCGTTCGAAGAATACGAGGGAAGTACTTACTGAAAAACAAGTTCTTGAACTCGTCCCATTCCATGGAATCAATTTCATCTCTTTGCCTCGTATTCTTGATAAGATTCCACCATTGATCAGCTTCACCTTCCAAACGATATACTGCTAAGATGACTTTATCATGTTCAGAACATTGAAGAACTAAAAATATCTTTTCAGTAGTACTAATCCATTGTTCAGCAACTAATGGATCAGTAGACCCACTGAAAGAAGGCGGACGCTGCCTCATGAAGGATTCAACAGAATGTTGCTCCTTCCTTTGCTCGTTTGGAAGTCCTGCATGATTCATAGCTTGAGAAAGTTGTGTGAGCATGGCTACAAGATTTTGCATTCCAGCTCCCATATCGTTTGGTTGCTCAGGGGGACAATCATTGCATTTTCCATTGCATTGATCAACACGGTTCCTTCGGGTTCCAGCCATCGTCTAAAATCCCAAAAGAATAGTGCGAGAGGCAAAAATCATGCTAGGGAAAACAACATAATAAAGGGGTAGTACCCTCAATATCTAATATCTTAGGTTAAATTCTAAGATCGTTAGAGCAATTCTAGGACTATAACCTATACATATACTTAACCTTAGAGACATCCCTAGACATACCTTAGAAATATCTCTAGGGATCTCACTAACATTTTCGCATCCTAGTTTCCAAAGATTGACTAAACCTTTCCTCTGATACCAACTGTAGAGACCCGTATCTTGACGTACATTGACATTACATTACTTTTGCGGAATACTTAGTACATTACAAAAACACACACACAAGGACCGTAATAGTTTAGTGTCTTTGGAAACTCGGACTATAATTTTCTAATCGTGGTGAAAGATCTTCAAAATCTCCCATAAAGATCTTCCTCCTTTTTTTTATACCTAAAACCTTTCTTTATATCCTGGGGAAAAGAAAACATAAAAGGGTGAGATCAAATGCTCAGTAAGGGTAAACAAAATAAATATCAATCACATCATATTCATAAGGACATAGCATTTTGGAAATCATAACCTGCAAAAGAGAGCATAATTTCATAATCATGGGATAAATCATGGTAGTGAAAAAGTAATCCCAATAATCATAACTTAAAACATGAAACTTTGTTGCATACACACATAATCATAGAGAATAATTTCTTGTTAGTCAAGACTAATTTCCAAGACTATCTTAGTGGACAAAGTCCCTTTCTGAATCGAGTAACCCTCGTTTCAGTCCTGTTTCACTGAACCGGTATAACCTACCGTTCCAGCCCTGTCTATCTCATGAGATATAGAATCTTTACCCAATGCATTGGAGGGAGATATAGGTCCCACCCATCTTATAATTAATCCTTTCTTATGTGTGCCACATAATCATAAAACATACATCATCGCATAACACATGTAACAAAAATGGGATTCTTGAAACATCATGACATCATAAATCAATTCATATAAGATAAAGGAATTCATAAACATAATTCCATCACAACATAGTCAAATAAATGTAAAAATATGGATAGAAACAGATCCCTTTATTATCTTAGATGGAAAATAATTTTGATAAAACACTTGAATTGAATTCTTGAGGAAAATATCCTTTCTTCTTCAAAATCAATTTCTTTTCACAAAACATAATGCAATTTTAAAAGAAAGAGATTTTATTGAAAATGGTCATGAAATATTTTGTAGGAAGGTTCATGAAAATAAGGCTTTATAAAACCGTAAAAATCCGTTCGTGCCGTATAAGTTAAAAAAAACATTCTTCGTACTTTTGTCGGAAAAGTCAAAAAGTACCTTGTACGAAAAACATCAAAAGATTCATTTCATTTCTTTTACTAAAAACTCACCGAAGGGTAAAAATGGATTTAAACAATTGTAGGTGGATGGAAATAATATTACATATTGATGAAACATGGATGTGGATGATAAAATACACCCCAGTAAATACTTACGAATAAACAATCTCGGATAAAAATGAGATTGTGATATTTCCCTTACCTTATGTCTGACTTGCTTTGTAAGTGTCCGAACCTCCTGTATAATGATTTAAATCATGTTATTGACTTATTCCAGAATCATATTCATTGTTATGATATCATATATGGTTCACTTATGACATTATATTACCCGTTCTTTTGTAAATTCCATGTTAAAGAAGCGTTTTGGGTAAAATCATTTCATTTATCGTAGGTGTTTTGACTTGTTGTTGTTGACATCATTATTACTTATATCATGATCTACTTACTTCCAGAATATAAAATATGATTTATATATCATATATATTCAGTATATATATATATATAATAGATAGATAAATAAAATTAAAAACACCGTTCATGGAGACGGTAGTCCGTACGTACGCATGAACGCTGTTTTCCTTTCCTTATTGTCTTGAATGGAAGTAAGTAGATGACATTCATATATATACATAAATCCAGTATCTTTATAATGTCATATATTTCATTATTATTTCTTATATATACTTTATAATCATTCTTTAATGGTTAACATGGAGAATGAATCTCATCGCGTCGTGGAGACGGTAGTCCGTACGTACACACGAGCGATGATATCATTTCCATAAATATTGAATTGAATTGGAGTGGATTATACAATATATCAGAATCAATATGATGTTGTAATAACTATTTATAGTTATTCTTTACACCATTATACCCATCCATGTAAGGTGGTGGTGGAAAAATAGATTACACCACGGCGTGGAGACGGTATTCCGTACGTACGCACGCGCGGTGATTTCTTTTTCCGTAGGATGGATAGATGGTGAAATAGGTTTGTTTCATACTTATAATAACATATCATTATATGAGTGATACTGATGTTATTACTTCATAATGAAACAACCTAAGAAGAAGAAGTGGAAGAAGAAATAAAGATGAAAGAATTGGTAACGGTAATTACCTCTTCTTTGAAGCGCCTTTTGGAGACCTCTTCTTAGGGAACTAAAATTGGTCTTTGAGGAAGACCAGAACCTCTAAGATGTTTCTAGGGAAGTGGAGAAGAGATTTTGGCAGGGGTTGGCCGAGCTTGAGTGCTCAAATTGGTGTGAGGAGGAGGGGGAGGAGGTGCCCTTTTATAAGGGAGGAGAGGGGCACCTTAGGAATATCTCAAAATATTATTTTATATTAAAGTAAAAATAGGTTTATAATGGTTCCAAAGGGTCTTATTTCGAAGCTAAAGTGGGGATGGGTCGAAATCCTATCAACCAATAGGATTTAGACAAGTTTAGGTTCTTATTTTAACCTTATCAATTAGATTTAACTCTAAGTTAAATAATTTTACTTTTATCGTGTCTTTTTGTTTTCTTTCACTATATGGTTAATACACTTACTATAACATGCCAAACGAACCCCAAATTGTTTATTATTAATATACATATCCTTATCTAAGTAATTTGGCCGAACCTTAGATTTTTAGGAATAAAATAACAATTAATAATATAATATTTGATTTAAAAACTATTTTGTGTCAATTTTGACACTATTTGATATATGATTTTTGTGAAAGTCATAACAGAATTATATGTTCGAACCAAGTTGATTAAATCAACACTAATATATCACAGTAACCTAGAAAATTAGTGGAATTCATAAAAAGTCTCAAATTACATTCATTTGAGTATTTATAACATCAATTATGTTAATATTTTCTTAAAAGGGTAATTACTGCATCATCGTTGTGTCATAAATAAATTAATTTATTTCAAGTCTAAAAATTATAAATAAAATATAATTATGTAGGAAATCTTTTTAGATTTCTAATGAATATTTATAGTCGAATTTATCTTATGTATAACCCCATATTAAAAATGTTTTAGTGAATAAACTTTGATTTTAACTCTTTTAACTCTTCTTTGAATTAAATAATAATAAATGTCCTAATCTAATCCATGTGGGCCTAAATGGTCATATTTTATTCATAAGGTTGTTTTTGGTCGAATTAAACTTATCCAATAGAATTAGGACATGTTTTAGGGTAATATTAATATCATTCTTAACCTTAATTACCCTATTTACTTTTAACCGTGGTAAATAAAAGTAAAAAGTTACTATTCACCAAAAATTATTTTCATCTCATTGAACCACATTTTACTTACTGACATCAACCGTGTCTCTCTGATTTTTGAAATTCCATTCCCAGAAGCGGTAAAATTAAGTTTTATGAAAAATTCAGTTTTTTTAACTACCACTTAGTACTTTCACTATTCATCAAAAATTGATGTTTTTCAGAACAATGCCAAAATTTCATCCTAAGCTATATTTCATATTCCGAACTCAAAAATGAAGTCTATTTTTCCAAATTCATAACATAGAGGTTGCATTAATTAATTTTATAATTAAATCCCGCTGTTAAAACAAATAGCGTGTTTTTAAGAAACAATATCTATCAAAAGATTGACACTAGTTTATAATTGGTTTAAATGTGAAATTACATCCAATGACCAACATTGTATTAAATTGTAAAAATATATTCTAAATACACTTTATAACCACTCAAATTAATAATTTATCAATATTAATTATTTCGATTAAAAAAGTTGTTTTTAATTAAAATTTAGTAATTTTCACTATTCATCAGAATATGAAAGTTATCCGAAATGTACCAAAATTTCACCTTAGGCTAAATTCGATATTCCGAATCCAAAAATGAAATCCATTTTGAAAAATAAAATTTACAAAATTTCAAAAAGTGGTTATTACTATTCATAACGGCTACTTTTAATAACATTTTAATACCATATCGCTGTTTAGTGAAACTCGTTATTGCGTACTACACACGCTATCGAGGAAGGTCGCCATTGCATGTAATGAAAGGAAAGTCAAGGAAGCATGTTGTGCAAGATCCTTTTTGTGTTGCGTACAACACAAGACATTAATAAAATTAAAAAGAATATTTTTTTATAAAATCTTGGGCTGTTACATTTATCCTTGTGATACTATCCTAAACGCATGTAACCTTCCTTATGCATACCAGATATTGCAAAACCCTCACACACTATATCATGTATCCCTGAAAACATCTTCATCAAGTGAGTTTATAACCTGGTTCACCAACAAACTCATAGTTCATATGATCCACATGATTATTCTAACTATCAGTTATTTTCCTTTATATCTATTTAGATGAAAAATACATGTTAGTGTTCAAATATCAAATATAATTTTAAATTTCTTGCAACATTTTATAGATCTTGTATCTCTATGAGATATATTTGAATTGATCATATATAAAAATTTGACACGGACATGTATTAGTCACATGAACATTCCCACTACTTCAACATCCTAATATAATTTTGAACTAAAATAAAGGATCTAACATAATACGTGTATGAGAAGAATCCATATTCAAGATATCATTCCTTCTCTCATAGATTAAAATACAATAGTTATACCCATTTTCTTCTATTAATAAATAAAATAACCCCGATCCATTTTTATTGAGTTTTCAAGAACGCCTACGATAGAAATTTTCAAACACAAACTAATAACCTCATGTTTTTTAAATATTCGTCACAAAAATTATAGAAATGTGAGTGTAAAAAATATAAGGTTTTATATAATTATTAATTAGTTAAAATATCCTTGTTTTTCATTTCTATGGCCTTATTTCTGTATTTTTTCACCCATAGTAGTTTCATCCCCATTTTAATACATTTAAGGATTGCATACAATTTCATTTCAACCTCAGTTCTAATTATTAAGTGGGTCATTATTTCTACTGTGTTTTTTCTCATTTCCCTAGATGCATTAATTTCCAACACAATTGGAATTAATTAAGTCATTAATATTTTTATATTTTTTTCAGTTGAATTTATTTTTTCACCCCATTAAGAAAGACTTAGTGTTTTATTTAAACCCTAATCCCCGTTATGGGGACTCTTAAAAACCTAGTTAATGATCCAGTCAGATTTTCTTTCACTCTATACATTGAAATCCTGTATAATATTCAACAAATCCATATCAAATTACTTCTTATTTAATCCACAGTCCCAATTTTCATTATGGAACTTTTCCAAAGATGATTATCATAGTTGGTTCTACCAAAGATGAGTTTTTTTTTCATGTTATCCATGGTATTTGGTTTTATAATCAAATAATTAGTTTGAAATTGGGAATTTTACTTGTCCCACATGGACACTTCTTCAACTTTTATTGATGTTTATTATTCCTTCGGGCCCCAATGAGTATTTTCATGGTTATTTTTAAGGCTTTATCCCAGCCATTTGAGTTGTTTTTAGATTTATGTCCATCAGGAAAACACAACTATATTATTATTTTATTTTTCCAATGAATTGAGAACCCCATTCTGAGACTTCTCTTTCATTTTAATTAAATTAATGAGTTTCTTCAATAATTCGATTCTCAATACCATGTTATTAGGCCATATCAAGGATTTCAAAATCTGAAAAAATATCATCTTCTTCACCTAATCATCCTTACACTAAAACAACACCTAGACAACTAATTAATGAAATGAAATAACATCAACTCATCTCCCTTATTTTACTCCCACCTAGAAAAGGTACATTAACTCTTTGGGTCTTATTGAATCCACAATGTTAATATTATTTAGATAACATTGATATGACTGAGGTGTGGGAATACATACATCCATAAATAAATATAATAATCGTGACCAACATTAGATTGATATGAGGACTCCATGAACTTCTTTTATGGCTGCAATCAGACTTTTCTTCACTCTTTAGATTAATATCATCTATAGTAATAAAAATATCCATATTTTCTTCCATATTGGTTATACTTCACTCCAAATTTACAATCTAAAATTTCTCCAGAGTTTATTATCTACATTGGATTCAACAAGGTTGAGTTTTGTTTTCTGGTGATCCCATGTAGTTGGGATTATAATAAAATAATTATATTTAGAGGATTCATTCTATTAATCCAATTTAGAAACTTCATTAACTAATGAATAAGATGACTATTACATCATATTAATAATGATTATAAAACATCAGTTCATTACCACTGTGACATTGAAACAACAAATAGCCCACTAAATACCAAGTGAAGAAATGAATAAAAATAAAATCCTCCCTCTTATTGGAATCTAACCAAGAATAGTGAAAAACATCCTATAATTACAAAACAATTTTCAAAAAAACATAAAATAAAGAACATGGAGTAACACCCACATGTTACACCATGTAGTTTCTTTTCATGTAACCTTGTGTAAAATTTTTAACTTGTTAATAATCTTCACTAATATCATTAAAATATTGGTTCCATGTATTAGCATTATCTAAACATTTCTCATTTTATTATAAATTCCTTATATTTATTTGAAGTAAAAAATGAATATTTAATGAACCTAAGAGGATGGATATAAATATGAAATGGTTGTATGTTAATCTTATGAAAAAACATTCTAAGGAAGGATTTAAAAAGTTTATCACGTTTATAACAGGGAATTAACACATCCCTTATGATTTTTTCCATGTTTATGTTATTGTTATTCAATTATAATTAATCATAAAAAGTTGGAAGTAAAATTTATTTTTCATGGAATAGGTAAAATATATAAATATTATATTAATCATGGGGAGAAAATAAATGTACATATTAATTGGGATGATACTATTATTTATGGATCATTTTATATGAATACCATTGTAAATGATGATAGAGATTTTATGTAATAAATGAAAATTAAAATTGAATATTACCTTTGTGTTTGTCCAAAGTAGTTTGAAACATTAAATAGTTATTCTAAGAGACCATTTTATACCAGTTGTACAAAATATAAAATACTAACAGTTGTATTGAAGTTTTAAAATTTGAAATCTAGTAGTAGATGGGGAGGAACCAGATTTAGAAAACTACTTGGTCTCAAGAATGATATACTACCAGAAAAAAATGACCGTCCTTTTAAAATATATTAAGGTAAATTATTTATAAGTTAAAATTGAGTGATATATGAATAACAACATTCCTGTCAAAAAGATTTCAATTTTTTTCAAGGACTATGATTCACTCAAAAAAATTCCTTATATGTTTTATGAATTAATATGCGAAAGAGGAATAAAATCCTCCAAAATATATATGTTTTTTCCTATAATTACATGGTTTAGATGACAATATAAATGTTAGTAAAATGCTACACAATTGACATGAAATGCATATACATGAGATGAATATGGGAATCTACATCACCTAGAAGAATCTCTTCAATTGAAGAAAACTGATATTCATTATCATGAATTTATAAAATGGGATGAGATTATATTATCTTGTGTTATATATAGATAGAATAAATCATTTTGTTGTCTAGATTGTTACTCATAATAAATTTCTTGTTATGTTTGTAAATTATATGTGACCACCATGGTTATGAATGAAGAAAAAAATAAAGAATTCACATTGAAATTCGTATTGTATGGGACGATAAATTACTTTACAACTTATAGAAATTTTTTAGGTTATAACATTAAAAATTTTGGGTTGAAATATTTTTAAATAATTCACACACTTAGTTATAATAAACATTCATTGAATTTTTTTTAATACATCATGATATTTTAACTAGATGAAAAGAATACTGATATTGGAAGACATCATTCGATGGGAAGACATAATAAGGTACAACCTGATCTCCAATTACAGGTGTTCAAATTTTCAAGAAAGTAAGAGTTATTGATACTATTTTTATTAATCATATTATCAATAAAATGTATCAATTAATGTTAGAAAAAGGGAACGGTTATCATTTAAATATTTACTTAGAATTGATTATACATCCTACATTTTCTTGATTTCATGGATAAAAAAAAATTATTTTAAAATGTTTTTGGCATGTAACAAAATATTATTTGATAAAAAAGATATAATCGAGGCTACGTAGTACATGATTGGAATGGGGATAAAGGAGGTGTTGGCACTGGTGATGTTGAAAGGAATAAAGCCCTTCCTCTACCAACATACATTATATTAAGTAAATTAAATTTTAATTTTTTTTAATTTCCATAATGTTGTAAGTGTTTTATATGTGTAATCATAAAATATCAATAATGTCATGTAAATGAATAATTTTATGTTACATGGTCTAAGATAACTTGAAATTATTATTTTTATACAATATTTGATTCCCATAACTTTTAATTTCATTCAACCCAAAAATTTATGACATACATAAACTAGAATTGCTTCTTTTTTCAAAGATAAATGTAGTAATGTTATAGACCTAAGGATGTATCCAATCATGAATAAGAAGATTGTAGTCATATTATGTGAATTATACATGTTTTTACACCATCATTATCTGAATAAGTGGTCCACTTGATAGTCCACATGGCTAGAGAGGTTAAATTATGTGGTCCAGTCCATTATAGATAGATGCACACCATTGAACGATACTTTATATTTTGAAGCAGTGTGTCAAGAATTAATTTCTTTCAAAATGTTGTAATGTAGAAAACTATATTGTTAAATAAGATGTTAAATTATGTACTAATTTCTAATTAGGTGTTAATATCATCAAAGTTAAAAAAATCTCATTACAATAGACACCTTTTAGTAAAATGGATTTTAGGAATAAAAATAGATATAATTACCATCTCAATGCAGGAGAAAGATCACCTTTACTTTTTTATATCATAGTGTAGAGGTTTCTTAATATTTTGAATCCCACAAATTAATTCTTAGAAATTTGAATCTATTAGGGGATAAAGGATTGATATTAAATAAACACAATCAATGGATTATAAGATAGTTTGAAAACATTATTTATAAGATGTTTTTTAAAAATCCGAATTCAATTAACAATTGAATTAAATGGATAGCTAGGGGACAAATGTAAATGATATATCTTACAATAGTTTTGTAATTAATGGCTATATGTTATATAAAAAGGTACAAGATGGACATAGTATGATAAAAAACATTGGATTTACACTAATAATGGATGATATTCATGTATCTGGTTCCAAAGATAGGAATCTAATTTATTTTAATATATAATATATCAAAATCATCAAAATGATATATGTGCTAGATTATTCGATATTACAAGTAATGATTTTATATTGAAAATGGGTTTACAACACGAGTGCTGTAAAATTCTATGAATAGTGATACATGAAGTTGAATTTCAATTTGGAAGTGTATACAGACAGACCATTCATAATGAAATAATAATTAGTTTAAGTATTTTATGTCTCATATTAAAAAAAAATTAATATTAAAATTTTTATATTGGTGACTAAAACAGATCCAATGTTAGATGAATATTTTATTAAGGATAACCGTTTCATTAAGATATTTAATTCATTTCCTGGTAGTCCCCATTTAGATAATGTATTTTACATTAGAGTTGACCAAAAAAAAGGAAATTTGGATACTCAATAGGGGATCAAAATCCATTCAACCTATAAAGAAATAATGTGAGTTCAATGGTCATGTTTATGTTTTTTTTAAAATATTATTTTCCTCATAATATTATGTGTTTTATATTATATTTATACAATATAAATTAATGTTTTTACTAATCAGCAAAATAATTAATTCTACACATGATGATATTACTAATCCCGAGGAAGAACACATGATTGATGCTTAAATTTCAAAAATATTAGTGAATAAATAACTTGTTGATAAATAAACTATAATGATTTAGTTTCAATATGTTAACTAAAATTATCAAGGAATGGATGAAAAGATATAAAATTTCAGGTTGGATGGAATCAACACGACAAAACGGCTAACTGAAATATCTCAAGATTCATTAGTTATGATGGTATTACAATGCGACTGAATGGTCCTATTAATGTAAAAATATTGATAAATTTCAAGTGTCCATTTAATGAATCCATTTGGGAAGATATTAGAGAAATTTTATGATATAAATTCATTATTCTACCGTTAAATTATAAAATAAACATTGATATAATTTTCCATATACCCTGTAGAGATTGTTTACTTTATATTTTTATCGGAATAATTTTTTATTAATAGTCCCTATAAAAGAATATAATGGTTCTCTAACACTTCTTATAAAACATTATCATTGGGATGTTGAGGGGAAATTAAAACCCCACCCACTAGTTATGCATGCTCATTTTAGAAACCAAGAATCATAGAAATATTTCATTAGTAATCATGATGAGAAATAATTTTAGGTGTATTATTATTAATAATATTTTATTTAAAATTATTTAATTTATCCATGTTTAATCCAAATTGTTTATTTTTGAAACAAAAAATGAGTGTTGAAAATAAGCAACGTGTTGAAACCCCAATTTACTCCAACTATAAAGCAAGGATCTGGTATGAATCACTTGAATATAAAATGCTATATATTTGAAATATATAATTAATGTTTTATTTGATATAAAATAACATATTTTCATTTATTTAAATACTATTTGATTTTTCAAAATATGAATCTACTTTTATCCAATTTCATGTTTTATAAAAGTAATACCACATAAATAAAGAGGGTAAACTAGTTGTTGAAAATACAAAAGTAGTTTGTAAATCTTGTGTCGGTATTAAATAATAGTAATTAATTATTCCTTATATTAGTATTATATAAATATATTTATTTGTTTTTATATGTTTATTTATGGGTTAGACATGATAATTTTAATTGATTATACCTAAATAAAGCATACTTTTAGTAGATTTGAAGTGGGCCGCACAATATGGACACATAAGTTTTGTAATTTTTAGGGTGTCACCTTAAACATATTTTATGAAGCAAAAACCGCAAGGAGATAAATATGATATCATGAAATATATGAAGGTATTGATAGATTTATTTGAAAGATATTATTTTCTATTTTGTTTTGGTAGACCAATATACAAGAAATGGTCAAAGAGAATCGGTAGTGTAACAAAAATCTGAACATGAAGTGTCGTATAAACCCAATTTATTTAAGGTTATATAATCACATAAACTACCTATCTTACGCAGGGTTATAAATTTTTTCATTAGTATTTATAAAATATGTGAATCAAACAACTTATGATAACTTTAGATTAATAAAAATACAGGTTGAAGTTGAATGTGATTTATATCTATCAATGCTCAAACATCACCTTATTGCAATGGATACCACATATAATATGTCAAGGAAAATTATATTAAAAAAAACTCCCAAAGTTTCACATTATAGGGGGGTTGAAGTAACAGATAAGTTTAGCATTGTGTTTCTTATTCAACTTGATGACCTGGATGTTACCATGGTCAATAATGCTACTAGAACATTCATATAATGAATGTGTAATATTATATTGATATATGAGGTGTTCCAATTTTTTTTCAAATTAAAACTTTTAATAGATAAAGAAAATGGTATGAAATGAGGTATGGTATTACATATGGATAATATTAATGGGTAATATATGGTCAAATCAAGACAATCCATTGAATCAACCATGAAATAAGAAGGACCTTCTGAGAGTACCTACACCCCACCAGTTCCACTATCTAATATAATAAAATTACAATTTAATTCTGATAGAACATTAAAATATGAAAATATATACTACATTGAATATAAAGAAGAAATATTAGGAGACTTCACTATAGATAAGGTCTGTCTACAAAGTAAAAATGAGATTTCAATGTTTGAATGTATAAGAGTCTCAGTTATGAATACATACCTACATCATATTTTCATAATATAACTATCCAAAAAATGATATATTGTGTTCATTACATTTAATAACTATTCACATTTTCTATAGGCTTATATATTAAAACTCTATAATGGGACAAACGAGTAAATTATGAACTCATTAATCCCTTTATCATTTCTAGGGAAAAAATTTCCTTGTAGTAAAAATAATGTTAAAAAAATAATATATACTAAGAAAGGTGTTTTAAAAGAAAATAATAGAATATAGACTCCACTTGATGCCTACAATAAAGGGGTAATATATATAATGTAATTATATAAATTATATTTTTGTCTTTTTCCTTACTTATTTTTTTTAGGAATCACCAGATTCTCATCACAATCAATGTGGATACCCAAAAATGATTATTTTTTGGAATCCAATGCATGAATTTCATCAATCCAACCACATATGATTCTAATTTTGAATTTTTTAATGCACTTATGTCAATATTGTTTTAATAAACATCAAATTAATTTTTTTAGGTAGTGTTTTTATGATAATTTTTTTATGAGAGGATGATTTATAAATATAGAATAAATCATGGTCTGAGGTTGGTGACTGAACATCAAAATCCTACAAATTTCATAAAATGGAAACCAATTAAGGTATATATAGTAATATTTTACTACCAAAACAAATTTGTAAAAAATTTACATTATATTTTAAATGTTTCTGAAGTGTCTGAAAAAATAACAACAATGATTGTGGATATTAGGATTGAAAATTTATAAAAGATATCATATACCATAAAAATAATGGAATCGTTGTATAGATAATTTCAGAGGGTAAAAAAAGTCATTAATTTTTTTTAATCATTTATTTTATATATTTTCCCTATACCACCAAGATTCCAAAATATGGAACAACTCAAAAGAAGAAATAAATTTATTTTGAGATGAGTGGGTAGAGTGAATGGTGTTAAATTGTTTACCGACTTCATGTTGGTGGGATTACCTATTAGTTTTTCAATAATGTGGAAGCTAAAGTCATAGAGATACATTTTGGACATGAATAATTAGTTTCATAATTGTTATATAGTTTTTTTGACCTAGATCCTAAGGGGAAGTATAATTGAGGGTTATGTTCTATGGGTTATAAAAGAGATTATAACATGTCTGAAGATTCTTGTGATCAAGAGATATTAGACATTGACGATATAACTAAGATAATGGTGATAGGGGAATGTCTCCAAGATCCTTATACCTAAAAATATGATGAAATATTACCAACTATTGGGGAAGGTACTTCCATTTTCAAAGCCTCACCATTTTTTATTCTCCCCATAAAATTGAAATTTTATTTTCAAAAATTCTTTAAATATCCAAATCTGAGTAAATGAGTTTGGATTCAATTTAAAATTTAGTGAAAAAATCCACAATTTATTTGCGATATGTAGGAATCAACAACAAAACAACCTAAAACATGATGTGACTGGTATAACTCAAAGTTCATGTTTTCAATTTAAAAGTGTCATTTTAGTTTTAAATGTGCATCACCATCCAAAACTGAGTAAACTAGATTTTAATATTTTCCAATTTTTAAAAAATAATATATAATTAATTTCTTATGTGTTCGAATTAATAACATTTAAATCATACACACTATTTGGTCAATAAGTGTCAAATTCCATGTCTCCCAAAAAAGTACAATTTTAGGGTAAAACATGTTCCATATAGTCAGAACATACATAAAGATATGATATTGTTTTCAAACATTAGGAAAGGGATTAATAATTAATTTTTTACATGGGGGAATCAACCGCACATAAATCCAAAACATGATGAGGCTGACATGACTTTAAGTGTTTCTTTCAATATTGAAGTTCCTTAAAAATTTAAAATGAACATCACATATCCGAAACAATTAAAACAATAACATATTATTTAAAAAATTTAATAAATAGTCAATAATTCATTTGTGATGTCATGGAATTAACAACACATCAATATAACACACTATGTGGTTGGCATGACTCAAATGTGTGTTTCTACGATAAAGGTAGCATTTATGTTTAAAAAGTGTTTCACTAGAAAAAACTAAGAAATATGGCTGAAATTATATTCTAAAATTAATAAAAGTTTACATCATTAATTATTGAGGATATAAATTAGATATAAATGAATATGACACATGATGTAGACGATATGACAAAAAGTGCGTGTTTTCGATATACAAGTGTCATTTTAGTTTAAAAAACACATCTTATTTCCAGGAATGATGAAATGTGCTCATATTTATTTAAAAAATTATGAAAATGATATAAAATACATTTTTAGTTTTATTAATATATCACACATCAATCTGATAGAGAATTTGGTGAGTATGACTCAAAGTGGATTTTTTAAATATAAAAGAGCCATTTTAGTTTTAAATGTCTGTCATATAGAAAAATTTGATAAACAAATATTTAATTTTTTTAGAACCTTATAAAAATGATTCATAATTCATTTATGAATTATAGAAATCTACCAAACATAAATCCATCACATGATGTGTATGGTATGACTAAAATCATGTTTTTTTAATATAAAAGTTTTGATTTATATTTAAACATGTGTCACTAGAAAAAATGTTAAATAATGATTTTGTTGTATTAATACATTATAAAATTGACCGATAATACAATTTTGATGTATAGAAAGTGGCCACATATGAATCTAACATGTTATGGTGTTGATTGGACTATAAGTGTGTATGTTTAATATCTTTTTGTCATTTTAATTTAAAATATGTTTCACTAACCAATGAATATAAAATTATTAAAGAATACTTTAAAAAATTATAAAAATCACCAATAATTCATTTTTGATGTGTAGTAATTGACCTCACATCAACCTAACTCATTATATGGATGATATGAATCAATGTTCATGTTTCCAATAAAGATGTTATAGTTATGTTTTAAAAGGACATCACATAGGAAAAACTAAGAAAAATAGTTTAGATTGTTGTAATTTTTTTTGGAAAAATGATCTATAATTCATTTTTTTTGTGCAAGAATTGACCTAAAATTAATCCAAATCATGATGTGGTAAATATTACTCGATGTACATATTGTCAACATAAAATTATTGTTTTAGTTTAAAATTCATGTCACATATCCAAAACAATGAAAACACTATTTTATTGTCTACAAACCTTATATAAATGATGAATAATTAATTTTTTACATGAATGAATCAATATCACATCAATCAGACACACGATGCGGCATGTATGACTTAAAGTTTCTATTTTCAGTATAAAAGTGTCATTTTAGTATAAAACATGTGTCACCTAGAAAAAACCAATATAACATCCATATATTATTTTAAGAACATTATAGTAATGATCTATAATGCATTTGTGAAATATTGGAATTGAAAAAAAAATTAATCCCCCACTTGATATGGTTGCTATGACTCGACCTTTTTATATTCTACATAATAGTGTCATTTTAGTTTAAATAAAAATTTCACATAGCTAAAACAGTGAAATAAATATAGTTCTATTTTTTAACATTATAAAAATGATCCATAATTCATTTGTGACTTATAAGAATCAATTGGACATAAATTCGACAAAATATGTGTCTAGAATGAATCAATGTGTGATTTTTCAATATAAAATATCATTTTAGTTTAAAACACATGTCACTTGATGAAACCAAGAAAATGAGATCATCATGTTTTGAAAATAATGGAAAGTGATCTATAATTAATTTTTTATGTGTAGAAATAGTCCTCTCATCAATATTACACATGATGATAAAATTATGATAGGAAGTGTGTGTTTTCAATATAAAAGTGTAATTTTAGTTTAAAATCGACACCACTTTCCAAAAAATCAGTATACAATCTTGGAGAATTTTCAAAATTAAGGACTATTGACCATAAAATATTTGTGACATTTAGAAATTTACTACACATCAATTTGACCCATGCTGTGGTCTGTATGACTTGATGTATTTTTTTCAATATATATTTTTTAGTTTAAAACATCCATCACATAGTAAAAATTGTGAAAAAATCATGTATTATGAAGAAAAATCAGTAAAATGATCCATAATCTGGTTGTGATATTTACGAATTGACCATATGTCAAGACAATACATGATGTGGCTGTTATGAATTATAGTGTGTGTTTTTAATTTCCATTTGAGTTTAAATCACAGAACACATTTCCAAAAATTAGAAAACAAGGTTAGATTGTTTTCAAACTTTAGTAAAATAATCAATAATTCTATATTTATAAGTGAGAAATTGAATTTATATCAATCCGATGTATAATGTGGTTCGTATGAGTAGAGGCTAATGTATTCAATATAGAAGATCCATTTTAATAATATAATTAATAATATAATTTATAATATCACAAATATATATAGTAATTAAAAATATAATTTATCATATGTGGATTATATAACATTAAAATTAAATTTTTACTCTATGTTTACATTTACTAGAAAATTCTTGGTTTTACAACAGGGATAAATTTTTTGTATTGAGGAAGATTTTTGTGAAAGTTATTCTATAAGAGCTTTAATTTTTTATATGTTTTTTAATTTTTTTGATTAATTATAAATATGATATCAATGTAATTATTTTGAATGTAAATTTGTGTTTTAAAAGATGGTTCAATCTATCATTTATATTTCAATCCAGAGGTTGGTTGCAGGGATATTTTAGGGTTCCAGTTGTGTAGTAACTAATATGTCCTCTATCAATGATATAAAATTTTATGATAAAGGACACATTGATCAATGTTTAAAATAAATAGATGATAAATTTTGTCCTTGGTTGGTGTAAAAAAAGAGCTGGTAAAGGCACCATGTATCTGGGAATTTACCAGTGCGGATAAAGCCTGCAAGTTTTTAATGGGACATAGATTTTTAGTTATTTTTTAATAGAAAAACCATTTTCTGTTACTATTAAATGACTCAATTATATTAGTGAATTATCATCCTTATACTCTCTTTCCTTCATGATTCAATTTTCTTTTTCCACTCAACAAAATGCAATCAAGTTTATCTAAGTGTGATAAAGTGTTAAATATCACTAATTTATTATGACAATATTCGATTGTGTTGTACAATTTAATTTTCATTAATTATTATTCATAGACGGTATATAATATTGAAAAATGGCATGATCATCTATTGGTTGGTTGATATGTCTTGATAGAGAGCTCCAACACTTTGGTAGTGGATCGATTGTTCAGAAAATTATTTACGGAAGGATGAAATAACATTTTATGCAACCCAAATCAAATGAATCCTCACCCCTTGATATTATTTCACTTGTTTCTTCAATGTATAATAACCTATTTCTATTGGTCACAATTTCATCTACTATACCCATTTTTACAATTTTCCATTGCTTCTCACAATCATTGACAATTACTTTCAATTTTATTTTGTCATTGTTTTGTGATTTTCATCAACTTCGCCATCTATTTCACATTCACAACACATTTTATCACATGTTTTGACACAAAAACATGAATGAACCACTTCCCACATAGATTAAAATAATAAAAATAAATGATCAATTTGAAAAAAAAACCACTATGTGTGGATTCAATACCCTACATCACATTATTCTGTAGGTAGTTTAGACTTGTAAATATCTAATTTTCTAAAACCTTAATCCTTTGTCAAGAGCATCAATAATGGAAAATGATTTTTAGGTCTTGGTGTGATGATTGGTTTTTTTGTCATGTGTAGGAAACTCTTGGTAGTAATTGTTCAATATTAAGACATGGTAATATAGAATGAATATAATACACCATTTTAATGGGATGTATGGACGTTTACCCAGTGGAAGAATTCATCAAAAATGACTATATGGATGATTTTAAGTAGATGAAACACGAGCCACTTGAATGGAAGATGTTAAATGGATGATATTATGTAGAAGAGAAATCTACAGGTGATGCAGACACAACCTTAGGGTCTAAAGGAATGATTGTTGAGCCGTTCTGTTTAGAAAACATAGTGAAATGATAGCTGAGTGGTTTTATTTCAACAGATGGAGCATAAAGGAATTTGAGTATGGAAATTCTAGGGATGAAAATTTTATGCATGTACTCAATGAGCTGTTCTTGTTCAAAAAGAAGTAGTGATGTCAACAGATGGTAAACCTTTTTGTTGAAACACGAGGTTGCAAAGGTGGCGACGAGTTGTGAGGAATTCATGAAATTTAGGAGGCTCATAGATGATTATGCATGGAATCCGTTCATCATGGATTTTTAATAAAATAAAAGATTCATTAAATTTATTTATTGTGGTTTAGGGGAGTGTGGTGGATTTTTCACCAAGAGTTAGTTGTGGAAGTAACAAATATTTTAGGGAAACAAGGGTTGTAATCATCAATATAAGGATTACCATGAACACCCGAAAATGATGTAAATAAATGACCTAACGAGACATGCTATTATTGAGGGATTGGTCCACATTTCAATTAAAACTATGAAAAAATATGATGTGGCCCATAAAAGCCGACCAAGGTGTATCTAGGATTATACCAGTGCTAAGCCGACACACCCAAATGTCTATGGTAGAAATGACAATGGTGGGAGGAAAAATATTAGAAGTTTGGATCATTGAAAGGATAAATATTTAATGTTGAAATGGTTGAGGTCCTTTTTAGGAAATATTCTAGTATAATTATTAGGGGTTTAGACATTTATTCCATTATAACGCATGATTAATTCTTTTTTGAATAAAATATGAAAATGTTTTCCAATTGATGTTGGAAACCTTGTCTGAACCATGTAATCATCGTGCATTGTGCTTGTGTATTATTATTTCATGATGTTTTTTCTGGTATTATTATTATTCTCTTATTTGTTTGATCAGAAAGAAATCTATAGGACCTCAATTAGATGGAGTGTGACCAAGTATATTTGTTGGGTTCAAAGAATTCCCAGATCCTGATGCTGATTTTATGAGTATTTTTTCAACCACAGAAGATACCATACCTACATTCCACAAGTTATATTGTTTGGTGGTTTGTATATAGTAGTTATAAGGGTATACTATATAAGTTTTATAAGATTATGGGGGCCTATATTTTCAAAAGAACTAGCATGAAATCATGGTTCCATAGCATCTAGTGGGAATGTTATCAAGACCCAAAATATGAGCATAGTTTTCAAAGAGTTGGCCACCTCTAGTGAATCAGTTTACAATGTTCCATATTATGTTGATAAAAAGATATCGATGATTCTAATGGTATCTTGGAATATCTAAAGTCCATATAACCAGTGTGTTTCATGAGGCATGTTCTATTTATCAATGTGGATTTGGAGCTTGGTTGGAAGATGTAAGAAGATTTCAAAATGATAGTATGTGATCCATTATGTTATTCAATTTCAATGGGATATGATTGTTACCAAAGGGTAGTTTTTTAAGAGTTAGGACCTATTTTAAAAATTCAAAGGTGGAGGATGAAATTCATAGTGTACCCTAGAAATACTACTCCTCTATGATTTATAAATTTTTATTAAATAGTGAATCAACCAGAATTGAATGTTTAGTGGAATAGATACAATGTTAGCAAGGATGTGAATGTTATATATATTATAGAAAGTCATAGCACATGTTCCCAAAAGAAGGAATATCTGGTAATGTTTTCATAATTCATATATTCAATTTAATTTCAAGGATAAGTTAGCTAATTCCCTTATTCTGCATATATTTTTTGATGAAAAGGGATATTTTAGTAGAAATGATGGTGCCATAAGACCAGTTCTCATTGTTTATAACAAATAGGGGTTCCACAATTATCATAAGGTGAAGGGGTGGATGTTAAAGCTACCAAGTATTATCTTTGCATTGTTAATTTAGGAAAATTAACTCTCAGGTTCTATAGATCAATAACAAATAAATATTTGATGGTTTCATATGAACAAGGATAGGAAGGATGGTGTGTGACTCTAAGGCCCCAGCCTTAAACCTTACTTAAAATTGAATTAAATGAATAATTCACATTGAGGATCTTTTCAGGTTTAGAGTTTTAGAGAATTAGGACATAACTATTACATCTCAAAAGATTACAGAGTAGTCTCTTCTACTAAATTTCCATAAAATGAAAACTCTTAAAAAGAAACATGTCTAGTTTCATGTTTTAGGTAGAATGACTTTCCTTTGATCCCATCCTTGACCCTATTCCACGCTATGTCCTGTGAAAAACATTTCAAAAACTTGGGATGAGCAGAAGAAGCTCAGTAAGGGATACACAAAGAATGAAAACTATTAGATTTTCAAAACAACAAGTAAACCATGAATACTTTATCAATGTAATACTTTTCACCATCATGAAGTAGTAAAAACATTTCATTGAAAAAAAGTATCATTACTTACCTTTTTGTAACCAAAGGATTACCATAAAACCCATATAAAGAACACATAACATATATAAAGGTAACTTGGGACATAAACATACTTAAGTGGAATAACCATACGGTCGACTTCCACACATATCACTTAATAGAATAGCCATACGGCCAATTTCAATACATACTTAATGGAATAGCCATACGGCCGACTTCCATACCCAATGCATTGGAGGTTATAACGTAACCACCCGTCCTCGTATTCATGGCACCACCCGTCATATGGTTTATAACGTAACCACCCGTTAAAATGTCCAAGTACCAGTATAAAATCATAAAACATAAAACCAATATAATGGAATGATAACATTTCCACATTTCAATCACAATATATCATAAATATACTGACATAATAGAATCCTTTTTCAAAACCATTTTCAATACCAAAATACATAAAAGAGTATATGGTATTTATTTTATTCTAAAAACATTACGGCTTGTTGAGAAAGCCAAAGATCCAATAATACTCGCGGCGGCGGAAAAGGTCATTGTCACTGCGTACGTTAAAAAAAACATTCCTTTTTGTCGTTTAGTAAAACACTTCGTAGAAAAAGATTCCTTTTGTATAAAAGTAAAAGACAAAGGGTTTATACACCGTATAAAAGAAAGTTGTGTATAAAACGAAATATGCCTCAATGAAAGGAGATTGAGACGAAGTCCCTTACCGACATGGGTATCTTTCAAAACATACACCCCATGAAAGAAGGACAATAGATCATTGATGTAAATACTCATAAACGAAATTGTATTACACAAGGAGTAGAATAATGGGCAGTACATACACCACTCAATGGAATTTGTGGCAAATGTAGCATAAATCTCACGGGAATAAAAGAGAGATGAAAAATCCCTTATGAAAACTCGGCAGCCTAACGGCGCCCCTCAAAACTTCCAAAATGGATTGATGAGAGAGAATAGGGTCTCTCATCACATGAACATAAAAATTACAGTAAGTGTAATATAAAAGATCATCCCAATAACAAGAAAGATGAGCTTTAAAAGGAATGACATAAAAGTGTGTACTTAAAAAGAAAGAGAGGAGTAGGATCCCTTACCTCGGGTCCGACTTGACTTGATCGTTGTTTAATCTCCTGAATAATAAAATTGAGTTAATTTATACTTCCTTAAGAACCTTTTTAAAGTTCATTATTCCTTTTATATTACTTATTACCATGTTATAAACATTATTTAATCATTTAAGTTAATCATGTTTGTTTTGTCGAAATTTGGTTCTTAAGTCGAAAGTGGACTTCTTACAATTACATGTTGTTCGTGTGGTCAAAGGTTCTTCATATCCAAAAATGACATTACTGATTTGGATATCATATATATCATATATATCCAGCATATAAATGTATTTATAAAATCACATAATCTTTTAGAGGAAAGAAATGAAATGCACCGTTCATGGAGACGGTAAGTCGTACGTACGCATGAACGCTACTTTCATTTCTATGTCGTATTAATGGAATTAAAACTATATGAGAGGTATGTATATTTTAATTCCAGAATTATATTAATCATTTAGATGTATCATACATCATATATATCCATTATATATATGTACTTATAATAGTACATTACATTTGGGGATAAGAAATGAAATGCACCGTTCATGGAGACGGTAAGCCGTACGTACGCATGAACGCTACTTTCATTTCTATATCATACTTTAATGGAAAGAAATAATAATGATATATAGGTAAATAATAATTCCAGTATAAAATCATATATAATAACATTAAATCCATCCTTTATACGTCCCACGTATGGCATTAACGAATCACATCACTTTGAGGGGGCGGTAGTCCGCACTTCCTAAAATGAAGATATCGCGTATACCCATAATGGAAGCCATAAAGGTAAGACAAAAATGAAAAATAAAGAATAATAAGTAAAACATAAACATATTATATATCATATATAAAAATAATGACATCATAATGGCCACCTTTGAAGGTGTTGAATGAGTATTGAACAATCATCGTTTCGGGAGGCAGAATTTCGCCATCCACAGAAACCGTATGTTCATTAAACATTTTATGTAGTTGTGTGAGATTGTAGCTCGAATAAATCTTATAACAACATCCTAGTATATTGAAGATACTGGTTTTGTTACAAAAGAAATAAATAAAAAGAGTTTAGGGGGTTGGAGAAGCAAAATAAAACAAATGAACATGAGAGAATGAATTACCTTTAAAAGTGTAACTCCTTTTAATTTGAGCTTAAAGGATTCCTTTGAAAGGATTATCCCCAACGGGAATCCTCTAGGATTAGGAGAGGGATGTGGAGAGATTAAATGGGAAGGGTTTGGCCGAGACAAAGGCTTGAGGAGTTTGTGAAATGAGGTAGAGGTGGGGGCCTTTTATAAGAGGAGAGGAGGGGCACTTTTGGAAAGTAAAGAAATATTACTTTATTTGAAAATGTGTTTCGGTTTTAAAAGGTACCACATTTATATAATTCGTGTATAAGGTGATAAGAGTTCTAAATCCACCCATCCAATAAGTTTTGGACATGTGTAGTTTATATATTTTACAAGATCTTTCCATTTTATTTAAATCGTCAAATAATGATGTCATCGCTGCATCATTATTATGTCATAAATAATTTAATTTATATAATGTATAAAAATTATAAAACAAATACTATGATGTATGAAATCTTTTTATCTTTCCAATGACTATTTATAATAAAAAATATGACTTGTATAACCCCACTTAAAAATTGTTTTAGTAAAACATATCATGTTTGTGTCATTTTTACTTTTACATTAAATAAAAAGTTATTTATGTCATTTCCCAACCAAAGTGTCTCCATGGGGTCCCCAAGTTAGCCCATGGATTTTCTTGTTCGGCCATGACTCACCAAATAGGTGTAGGACAAGTGTCATGGTGTTTTCACATTCTTATAATATCATTTTTACCTTAAATTACACTAATTACCTCTAATCGCGATTAAGAACTTAATAAGTTACTATTCACCAAAAAATTAATATAAACTCATTGAACCATATTTTACTTCTTAATGACAACCATGTATGTCGGATTTTAGAAATTCAAAACACAATGATGGAAAAATTTCATTTAAACGGAAAATCAGTCTTTATAAGTACCACTTAGTGGTTTCACTATTCATCAAAAATTGAAGTTTTTCAGAAAATAACCAAAAATTCACCCTAAGCTATATTTGATATTACGAATTAAAAAATGAATTCTATTTTACAAAATTCAAAACATATAAGTCACATTAATTAATTTAATAAGTAATTCCCGCTGTCAGAGCAAATAGCGTGTTTTTATGAAGCAATAAGTGTCAAAAGATTGACACTAGTTTAAGTCCGATTTCAAGGTGAAATTAATTCCAACGACCAGTATTGGATTTAATGGTAAAAATATTTTCTAATTTCACTTTAAAACCAATTCAAAATATAATCTAATCATATAAATAAATTAGATTAAGAAGAGGTTTTGAATTAAAATACAACATTTTAAACTATTCATTAAAAAAAATGAACTTTATCGGAAAGATACCAAAAATTTACACAAAGTAAATTTTGATGTCCCGATTCTTAAGAAGAGATTTATTTGGTCCAATAGAATGTATAAGAGTGAAAAAAACTATATTTAATGACGGTTCTCCTTCAAAAGGCGACAAGTGAACCTTTAGGGAAAACTAGGGCATATACGCCTAAAATTGAATTCTTTCCGTATTTTAAGCCTCTATCCTTTATTGGATAAATGTAAAAACATTTAAAAACTTATATAATCATATTTTAGTTATTTCTATCTATTCCCGCCATTACAAAGGCTACATGTTAACTACCATTTAAAATAATATTATTTTATTATTAGAGTGCAACGTAAGATTCCCAAGAAACTCGTTGTTGCGTGTTGGGTACGCCATCGAGCATAGCGTCCCCTTTAAAGTCATTTAAATATTTTATTCAAAAATATGGATAAATATGAAATGTCATATTATTTATTTACCTGGGGTGTTACATCCTTCCCCCCTTTTGGAAATTGCGTCCTCGCAATTTTAAAATTGCGCTTGGAAACATCCTTCGAAGTCCCACATCGGAACAAAAGTCGGTAAAACAAACACTTTAAAATAAAGAGAGATAAGTACAAAGGTCACCCGAGTTAACCCATACTAGGATTCCAAGTATGAAAATATGGTCATGGAGGAAAAAACAATGGGTCATGTTCTGATGGAGAGTGATAGAAAACATGTTTAGGAGAAAGTTAACCACGAGAAAATCACAAACTTGTGATGGGTTAAACGGTATTCGATTCCCCAGTAGGAAAAGTTAATAGACAACATTTTTGATTTAAGTTAATTTTTATTGAGGAATTTATTCATAAGGAAACATAATCACTTATCATATTGACTTTCAAATTTTATTATATTCCTTACACAAACTCATATTTTCTCCAAAAGACGAGTATTTAGGAAGACTTGTTCACATTAAGAGTACTATAATCAACTTCTAGAGAATCACCAAATCGACAAAATAGAACTATATACTTCCCATGTATTTAGACTTTAACCAAAACCAAAACCAAAAAGGCTCGTACAAGATCAGATAATCCAAAAAGGATAACCCTTTATAAAAAGAAAATCTTTTCTTAATCTCCAAAATTTGTTCAACAAAACCCAAAGTTCAACGAGGACCATTCTATAATCAATTTTTCCATAAAATTCTTCAAAGTAAACCAATATAAGATTGAAACCCAAATATTTGAAGGATTTAGTCGCATAGTCTTCCAAGTTAAATCATAACATTTATCTCCAAACAACATCAGTTGCTCCTAAAGTCTCGTATTAAAAAGTAATTAACCTAATCACATATTCTCCATGATAGGTTATTAATTTTCATAAATAACCCAAAATCAACTTACTCTTAATTCATAAAATCATATAACTAGAATGAATCAGTCAAACTAACCAGGGACTTCATGTAGTCCAGTGGTAGGCGATAAATACCAGTCGCACTTTGGTTGTGGGTTCAATTCCCGCAGCTTTGTCCGACGCGACGGGTTGTCACACGGTCTGCGTGTTGTCCTTTTTCGAAAACTATATAATTCTTAAATAATTCCCCAAAAAGAGATAAAATCATCAAAAATGATCATAACATATTTTAACCTCAAGTTTATCTCATGCCTTTCATTTTCCATCAGAACATATAATAACCCATAATTACCTCAAAAGTAAGGATCATATAAACCCTAATGGTTACCTTAATAATTATTACCTGAATTTCCACATGGATTGGTCATCTCGTACATGATGCATTAAAGATCATACCAAGGTTCAAGTGGTTGATCATGACTCCTTGATAGTTGGTTTAGAACAACCACGAGTTTCCTCATTGAATCCTCCATTTTATCTAGTCTCTTAATCAGAGAACCACCACAGTTTCCTTCAAACCTGTTGTCTCTTTGGTTCCTGCTAGATCCATCCATTCACTAAAAACAGAAATGTCAGTGTGAGTATATAAAAAAAAACCATCATGTACTAATGATGAAGCTAAACACTAAGATACACTTACTCATTCACTTTATCTAAAACTAGGACTCTTTCTGAAATCCTAACCATTATGGTAATGTCACTTGTTCTTAGAGAATACCCTAACCTCTAAAGTTATCTAAACCGAACTTTCCTACCAACTATAAGGCCCCAGCCTTAAACCTTACTTAAAATTGAATTAAATGAATAATTCACATTGAGGATCTTTTCAGGTTTAGAGTTTTAGAGAATTAGGACATAACTATTACATCTCAAAAGATTACAAAGTAGTCTCTTCTACTAAATTTCCATAAAATGAAAACTCTTAAAAAGAAACATGTCTAGTTTCATGTTTTAGGTAGCATTACTTTCCCTTGATCCCATCCTTGACCCTATTCCACGCTATGTCCTGTGAAAAACATTTCAAAAACTTGGGATGAGCATAAGAAGCTCAGTAAGGGATACACAAAGAATGAAAACTATTAGATTTTCAAAACAACTAGTAAACCATGAATACTTTATCAATGTAATACTTCTCACCTTCATGAAGTAGTAAAAACTTTTCACTGAAAAAAAGTATCATTACGTACCTTTTTGTAACCAAAGGATTACCATAAAACCCATATAAAGAACACATAACATATATAAAGGTAACTTGGGACATAAACAAACTTAAGTGGAATAACCATACAGTCGACTTCCACACATATCACTTAATGGAATAGCCATACGGCCAATTTCCATACATACTTAATGGAATAGCCATACGGCCGACTTCTATACCCAATGCATTGGAGGTTATAACGTAACCACCCGTCCTGGTATTCACGGCACCACCCGTCATATGGTTTATAACGTAACCACCCGTTAAAATGTTCAAGTACCATTATAAAATCATAAAACATAAAACCAATATAATGGAATGATAACATTTACACATTTCAATCACAATATATCATAAATATATTGACATAATAGAATCCTTTTTCAATACCATTTTCAATACCAAAATACATAAAAGAGTATATGGTATTTATTTTATTCTAAAAACATTACGGCTTGTTGAGAAAGCCAAAGATCCAATAATACTCGTGGCGGCAGAAAAGGTCGTTGTCACCGCGTACGTTAAAAAAAACATTCCTTTTTGTCGATTAGTAAAACGCTTCGTAGAAAAAGATTCCTTTTGTATAAAAGTAAAAGTCAAAGGGTTTATACACCGTATAAAAGAAAGTTGTGTATAAAACGAAATATGCCTCAATGAAAGGAGATTGAGACGATGTCCCTTACCGACATGGGTATCTTTCAAAACATACACCCCATGAAAGAAGGATAATAGATCATTGATGTAAATACTCATAAACGAAAGTATATTACAGAAAGAGTAGAATAATGGGCAGTAAATACACCACTCAAAGGAATTTGTGGCAAATGTAGCATAACTCTCACGGGAATAAAAGAGAGATTAAAAATCCCTTAGGAAAACTCGGCAGCCTAACGGCGCCCCTCAAAACTTCCAAAATGGATTGATGAGAGAGAATAGGGTCTCTCATCACATGAACATAAAAATTACAGTAAGTGTAATATAAAAGATCATCCCAATAACAAGAAAGATGGGCTTTAAAAGGAATGACATAAAAGTGTGTACTTAAAAAGAAAGAGAGGAGTAGGATCCCTTACCTCGGGTCCGACTTGACTTGATCGTTGTTTAATCTCCTGAATAATAAACTTGAGTTAATTTATACTTACTTAAGAACCTTTTTAAAGTTCATTATTCCTTTTATATTACTTATTACCATGTTATAAACATTATTGAATCATTTAAGTTAATCATGTTTGTTTTGTCGAAATTTGGTTCTTAAGTCGAAAGTGGACTTCTTACAATTACATGTTGTTCGTGTGGTCAAAGGTTCTTCATATCCAAAAATGACATTCCTGATTTGCATATAATATATATCATATATATCCAGCATATACATGTATTTATAAAATCACATAATCATTTAGAGGAAAGAAATGAAGTGCACCGTTCATGGAGACGGTAACCCGTACGTACGCATGAACGCTACTTTCATTTCTATGTCGTATTAATGGAATTAAAACTATATGAGAGGTATGTATATTTTAATTCCAGAATTATATTAATAATTTAGATGTATCATACATCATATATATCCATTATATATATGTACTTATAATAGTACATTACATTTGGGGATAAGAAATGAAATGCACCGTTCATGGAGACGGTAAGCCGTACGTACAAATGAACGCTACTTTCATTTCTATCTCATACTTTAAAGGAAAGAAATAATAATGATATATAGGTAAATAATAATTCCAGTATAACATCATATATAATAACATTAAATCCATCCTTTATACGTCCCACGTATGGCATTAACGAATCACATCACTTTGAGGGGGCGGTAGTCCGCACTTCCTAAAATGAAGATATCGCGTATACCCATAATGGAATCCATAAAGGTAAGACACAAATGAAAAATAAAGAAGAATAAGTAAAACATAAACATATTATATATCATATATAAAAATAATGACATCATAATGGCCACCTTTGAAGGTGTTAAATGAGTATTGAACAATCATCATTTCGGGAGGCAGAATTTTGCCATCCACAGAAACCGTATGTTCATTAAACATTTTATGTAGTTGTGTGAGAGTGTAGCTCGAATAAATATTATAACAACATCCTAGTATATTGAAGACACTAGTGTTGTTACAAATGAAATAAATAAAAAGAGTTTAGGGGGTTGGAGAAGCAAAATAAAACAAATGAATATGAGAGAATGAATTACCTTTAAAAGTGTAACTCCTTTTGATTTGAGCCTAAAGGCTTACTTTGAAAGGATTCTGCCCAAAGGGAATACTCTAGGATGAGGAGAGGGATTTGGAGAGATTAAATGGGAAGGTTTTGGCCGAGCCAAAGGCTTGAGGAGTGTGTGAAATGAGGTAGAGGTGGGGGCCTTTTATAAGAGGAGAGGAGGGGAACTTTTTGGAAAGTAAAGAAATATTACTTTATTTGAAAATGTGTTTCGGTTTTAAAAGGTCCCACATTGATATAATTCGTGGATAAGGTGATAAGGGTTCGAAATACACCCATACAATAAGTTTTGAACATGTGTAGTTTATAGATTTTACATGATCTTTCCATTTTATTTAAATCGTCTGAAGTGCCCAGATCAGTGTGAATCATTGAGAGGGGGAGGGGGTGAATCAGTGATCCCTTAAAACTTTTTACTAATTGATTCTTATCAATTAAACCTCTATGGCTGGTTAAAGCCTCGATCCACTCTTCTTGTATCTCTCAACCTTTCCCGAATGATGCATTAATGAAAAGGCACAGGACAAAAGGATTTACAAGGTTCGGCACCAAAGGCCTACATCCTTGCCATGCTCTCTCAGCATGGATTCTCCCATTATAATCGGTTAGTATTACAATGGTCGATACAGAGTCCCACTGTATCTCTCCTGAGTCCCACAGGAGGGTCTTTATACTGCGTCCCACAGTGTTACCAGAGTCCCACTGGCCTGCTCCAGAATCCCACTGAAGACTTCTTCTCCCTGAGTCCCACAGGGTCTTCTCCTGGCTCCTCGAGTCGCACGAGTAGCTCTTCTTCACTTTAAGTTCTTCAAGTAACTTCAGCAGTCTGGGATAAAGACTGCTGGCCTTGCTCTTCTCTTCTGATCACTTGTGGTTGATCAGGCTCTTCTCAATCTACTGCAAGCTCAGACAAACAATATCTTTCACTTCAGTCTGGCTCAGTCTCAGTTGCACACCACTGATTTAGCACTGTTCACGTGTGCACGTGCAAGCATGCATGCATGCACTCTCCTTTTCTTCCTCTTGGTGCAGTAGACCCACAAAGGGTGTAGTCACTTTAAGCACACACCTTCACTGAACTTCACACACTTAATTCAATTTGCTTACACACTTAGAGTGTGTTCTACTTTAGTGTGAGTCACTCCTTCTTCTTCTTCTAATGTGTATACACTTTTAGTGCACACATTAGGTTCGGCCACTTCTTTAATTTGCACACAATTATTTCACTTTAGCACACACATGAGTTTGCCTCCTCCTCTTCCTGTTGCACACACACACTTTAGTGTTCTTTTAATTTGTTCTTCGAAGTGTGCACACACAAGGTCACAGCCTTCTTCATATACTTAGACACACACACACAACTTAGGTGTGGTCTTCTTGTTTTTCACATACACTACCCGTAGGTGTGTCTTTGGCCTTCACCCTTCTTCTTGCACATAAATGGCTACGGCCTCTTTCTCCTTTTTACACACACACTGCCCACGGTGGTTCTTCAATTTGGCACACACACAAGGGCTACGGCCACTTGTTTAAAGGCCTCGGGTAGTTCTCTTCTCCTTTTACCACACACACGAGGCACGGCCTCGGCCTTCTTTGGCACACACACAATGTGTGTAGAACACAACCCGAATCTCCCTGTCTCAAATTAAGGCGCGCAAGGGGTGCGGCCAATCTTCCTCAACACTGGCGCAAGTCCTTGCAAGGGGCAGTCGCGCAAGGTGCATGAGCACAGGGGCACGCAAGCTCCTCCTACCGCGGGGCGCGCAAGTGCAACACCCGCGGGGCTTCAACCGTGGGCGCGCAAGATGTTGCGGCCACGGGTTCTTCCTGCCGCGCAAAGGGAAGGCGCGCAGGGATCTCTCCCTTTCTTCTTTTGTGCAAGTATGCACAAAAGGAACACTACGGAGCTAATGGGAGCTCCGGGCTTCTGCCGCGCAAGTGATGCGCGCAGTAATTCTTCGCGAGGCACAGGGTGCTTCTCACGGGACTCCTCAAATATTCAGAATATCAGCAAGCTTCTCCAGCGCCTCGGGTCTTCTTTTTATAGGCGAGGAGAGCCTCGGTTCATCCGCGTGAGAAAAACTTCAAACACCCGAGATCTTCGGATCTTCAAGATTTTTCCAAATCTTGATATTTATTCTCGGTTTGACGCGGGCTCATTTATTATTTTCTTCCTCCTCGTGCATGCGATTTATAACGCATGCACGAACTCTGTTTAAACCCAATCCATGCATGCATAAACACCCCAAAGCCTCGACAGATTCTCTTGCCTCGGCCTTCTTCGAATTCTTCCAAACATAGCATGCAAGCCAATTTTTAGGCATGGATCTGTTCAGTGTGGCCAGACGAGCCGAATGGAGGTCTCGGTTTCGAAAATGGTGGTTGGGAACTCGAAATAGGTCGTCGGGAGTGCTCTGGTTCAGCGGCTGCTCGCGGGTGGCTTCGGCTCGAGCTCGACGAAGGAGATGAGACGGGAGCCGTTGGATCGGGCGATCAAAATACATCTGACGGCCTGGATTAGATCGCGGCGCCGCAGATGGATCGTGCGGCGCAGATCAAGCGCGCGATGAGACGGACGACTAGGATCTCTTTCGCGGGAAAATCCCGCGTCCCACATCGAAACGCCGCCCAGTTTTCTCGCGGCTTATTACCCTGGCTCTCACCGCTACTCGCCAGTTGAATCCTCTCCCTCCACGGTGCCGCCCCGCACCGTGTTCTCCCTGCGGGCGCGCTCTGCGCCCACTCTCTGCTCCTGCGGGCGCGCTCCTAGCGCCCACTATGCTCCTCCGGCGCACGGGTTTCACCACCGCGTGCCCTCGGGGGCTTATACACGGCCCCCTGCGCTCCTCCGGGCGTGCCCCAGCGCCTCTGTGGTGTCTGCGGGTGCGCCCCTGCCGCCCTGAGCTCGCCCCACGGGTTCCCCCTTGGGCGTGGCGCCTTAGGCCCACATGAGCCTTGGGGTTGAACCCACAAGGTGCTCACGGGCTGGCCATATTTTTTGGCTAAGTCTTGAATAAGACTTTGTCCAGTTTCTCCTCCATATAAAATATGCCAATTGCCAAATGCCACATGCCTATCTTTATCATTTCTCCTTCTTCCTCTCTTCTTCTTCATTTGAAATTCCTCCATTATCTTCAACATTTATTTATCACTTAGGAATGGGAATTCTTGAAGGTTCTTCTTCATCAATCGAGCTCCTGAATCACTTATAATCTTCAATGTCTTCGTTGATCTAATCAGAGATCAAATTGGGACTTCTTCAGATTCACATGCACTAAGTGTTAGTGCATGGACTTCATTAAACCACTTCACCCACTTAGAAGTTGTGGATGGATCTTCTTCTCATCTCCTCATGCATTGTCAATACAATTCATGGTCTTCTAAAGCTTGTTGTGACATTGTATCCAGTTGATACAAGTTCTTGGAACTTTAAAGATCAGTTCAACAATCGTCTGATGTGCTTAGAGAATGTTTCAACCATCATCTCCTATGTCACTTAGTGAATCTCCTAAGTGACATGCATCTGTGTACCATGGCCATTCTCCTTCATCACCATCACCATCACATCCTTTTACATTCACATCTTGACTCCTTGACATCCATTCATTCCAAGACAACTTCATGCCTCATTGACAACAAATGCAACACAATGCACTTCAATCTCCCCCTTTGTATTTGTTGTCAATACACTCCTTTAGCACATATGAATGGGTCAATATGTGTGCCAATATTTTCTCCCCCTTATTGGCAATCAAATGCAAAGGTGTGGTGTGGTTCACTTTCAAAAATCTCTTCCTCCCTTTGAAAAGTATTTTCTTGAAAAACACTGAGAGAGGGATGATGTCACATGTTCTTCTTTAGCAAAGAACCATTAGTAAATCAGCTCTAAGTCTACTTGGGCTAACCCGGTGTAGAAAACAAGAGTGATATGACCAAGGAATTCAAAGCTGTCCAAAATTCACTGTACATGTGAGATCATGCTTCAGGGGTTTGAAATTTTTCAGATATATCAATGAATTGCTAAATCCTGCACACACTTCACAAAACTTATTAGAAAGTTCAGTGCAAAGATAAAGCTCCCCCTTTCATCTATTTGTCTTCAATCCATACTCCCCCTTAATTGACAAGATAAACTCAATTAAGAAACAAGGGATGAAAGTATGATTGGAATACCTTCACTTTTCTCAAGATGGTATTAATCTAAGAATGCCATCTTCTTCAGATTGGCTCCCCCTCAAGGGGTGCACTCCATTCTTTCCAAACCATCCTCCAGTTGAGAATGATCATCATCTTCAATTCCCTGCATTGTTAGCACATGTAAATACCAATGTATAAGGGAATAAGATGGAACCTCCTTGGTTCATCAATGTGAACAACAAGGATGAGAAGATTCTCTCAACCGAGATGTCCCATTTTCACCAGTCTTCACACTTGCACATTTGATCATCATTGATGATTGTGCTGGTGTGGATCTCAATACATCTTCATGTGAAATATTCTTCTTCCCTTTTGCCTTAGCAATTGCCAGAACTTCATCTTCAGCTCTTTGTAGATCTCTGGCAAGTTGCAACTGATGTGGCCATATGACAAGTATATCATTTGGAAGAGTGGCCCCAGTTCTGGAAGTTTCACATGGTTCCTTAGATGCTGTCAAGCTACATTTCTTAGGCAACTTGTTTTCAATCAATCCCTTCTGCTTCTTCTGGATTGATTGTCTGTTTGAGTTCAGTCTGCCTCTATTGAATTTCATGGCTTCTTTACAAAGATCCATGATATGCCCTTTCTTTCCACAGTAGAAGCATTTCTTGGTGGTCCTTCTGGATGCATCACCCTTCTTGGACTCAGACTCCAAGGACTTCTCTTCATTTCTAAAACACTTCTTGGGAGCATTTTCTACTTTCTTCTTGCTTCCCAAGGAATCTCTCTTAGCCAGGTTCTGTGATCTTTTCTTCTTTTGAGCTCTGGATACAGTTGGAGATTGACATGTATCTATTTGACCACTTTTGCAATCATCCCAGATGTTGTCAAGTAATCCAAATCTATTTGCAGTAAACAGATGTCTCTGGACCTGTGGATGTTGCTTCTTTCCTTCTGGCTTGCTCCCCCTAGGCATGGGCTTCCTCTGTGCTTTGGCATTCAGTGGATTGTACCAACAATCCTTTGCACAATGCCCATACTTGTTACAACACCAACATTGACCCACAAATCTTGACCTCTTGATTCCTTCTGATTGTTGGGTACCTGTCTTGAATTGTTGTGCTGCTTCAGGAGAGCTTTCTTTCTTCATTGTCTTCATCCATACTTGTTTGGAATTATTTTTCCATCCTGCACTTTTTGTGGAAACACAATTAGAAGCATCAGTACAAGATGGTATGGATGGTACCTTCTTTCTAGAAGTTGTTGCACTTTCACTAGAGGATGTCTTGCTTTTAGAATCATCCTTCTCAAAGCTCACTTGAGTAGCAACATTTATTCTTTCAGTTGACTGGGAGGCTTTGGCTTTAGGTGATTGCTGATTTGTCAATATCACCTCTAGTTCTAAGCATTTCATGTTAAGGGAGTTCTTCTCATCCTCAACAGTTCTTAGCCTTCCTTCCCAATTCTCCACCAGTTGTTTCATCTGGTCTTCATGCACCTTCTTTAATTCTTGCAATGAATTGTTCAGCTCCTTCACCAATTTTACTTTGTCTTCAAGTTGAGCATCTTTAACAACCATTGATACTCTATGTCTCTTCTCCAGTGCATGGTAAACATCTTTGATTATTACTTTAAAGATTTCTTTCTCAGAAAGGCTTCTTTGCAATTCTTCAGCAGTGTCTTCATATCTTTCATTGCAAAGAGATACTGTTTCATCTTTGGAATTTACCAGCTTTCTGAGAGTGTTGGTTATGCCAACCCTTTTAGCCAATTGGACTTCCAGAGAATTGGCTTCATCTTCTAGCTGTAATTTTTCTTCTCGAAGATCAAGGAGGCCTGTAGCTATACACATTGCAACTTTCTTGGGGACTCTCTTCTGAAGATATTTGATTGCATTTAGAAGATCATTGTTTCTTCCATCTTCATCACAGCTAGAGCAGGCTTCATCAGAAGAATGATAAAAGGAATTGTCATATGATGTGACATTCACATTTCTTTCCATAGAAGGAGTTTCTCTGATTGCTACAACCTTCTTCCTCATCTTCTTTGCCTGTTTCTTCTTTCTATTTTTCTGAGTCTTGGCAGATATCTCCATTTGAGGCTGGTCACTCATTTCCTCAAATCTGCACTCCATAAAGACTCCCTTGGATCTTTTAGAGGTAACCTCCCTCTGATACCAATTGAAGTGCCCAGATCAGTGTGAATCACTGAGAGGGGGAGGGGGTGAATCAGTGATCCCTTAAAACTTTTTACTAATTGATTCTTATCAATTAAACCTCTATGGCTGGTTAAAGCCTCGATCCACTCTTCTTGTATCTCTCAACCTTTCCCGAATGATGCAGTAATGAAAAGGCACAGGACAAAAGGATTTACAAGGTTGGGCACCAAAGGCCTACATCCTTGCCATGCTCTCTCAGCATGGATTCTCCCATTATAATCGGTTAGTATTACAATGGTCGATACAGAGTCCCACTGTATCTCTCCTGAGTCCCACAGGAGGGTCTTTATACTGCGTCCCACAGTGTTACCAGAGTCCCACTGGCCTGCTCCTGAATCCCACTGAAGACTTCTTCTCCCTGAGTCCCACAGGGTCTTCTCCTGGCTCCTCGAGTCGCACGAGTAGCTCTTCTTCACTTTAAGTTCTTCAAGTAACTTCAGCAGTCTGGGATAAAGACTGCTGGCCTTGCTCTTCTCTTCTGATCACTTGTGGTTGATCAGGCTCTTCTCAATCTACTGCAAGCTCAGACAAACAATATCTTTCACTTCAGTCTGGCTCAGTCTCAGTTGTACACCACTGATTTAGCACTGTTCACGTGTGCACGTGCATGCATGCATGCATGCACTCTCCTTTTCTTCCTCTTGGTGCAGTAGACCCACAAAGGGTGTAGTCACTTTAAGCACACACCTTCACTGAACTTCACACACTTAATTCAATTTGCTTACACACTTAGAGTGTGTTCTACTTTAGTGTGAGTCACTCCTTCTTCTTCTTCTAATGTGTATACACTTTTAGTGCACACATTAGGTTCGGCCACTTCTTTAATTTGCACACAATTATTTCACTTTAGCACACACATGAGTTGGCCTCCTCCTCTTCTTGTTGCACACACACACTTTAGTGTTCTTTTAATTTGTTCTTTGAAGTGTGCACACACAAGGTCACAGCCTTCTTCATATACTTAGACACACACACACAACTTAGGTGTGGTCTTCTTGTTTTGCACATACACTACCCGTAGGTGTGTCTTTGGCCTTCACCCTTCTTCTTGCACATAAATGGCTACGGCCTCTTTCTCCTTTTTACACACACACTGCCCACGGTGGTTCTTCAATTTGGCACACACACAAGGGCTACGGCCACTTGTTTAAAGGCCTCGGGTAGTTCTCTTCTCCTTTTACCACACACACGAGGCACGGCCTCGGCCTTCTTTGGCACACACACAATGTGTGTAGAACACAACCCGAATCTCCCTGTCTCAAATTAAGGCGCGCAAGGGGTGTGGCCAATCTTCCTCAACACTGGCGCAAGTCCTTGAAAGGGGCAGTCGCGCAAGGTGCATGAGCACAGGGGCACACAAGCTCCTCCTGCCGCGGGGCGCGCAAGTGCAACACCCGCGGGGTTTCAACCGTGGGCGCGCAAGATGTTGCGGCCACGGGTTCTTCCTGCCGCACAAAGGGAAGGCGCGCAGGGATCTCTCCCTTTCTTCTTTTGTGCAAGTATGCACAAAAGGAACACTACGGAGCTAATGGGAGCTCCGGGCTTCTGCCGCGCAAGTGATGCGCGCAGTAATTCTTCGCGAGGCACAGGGTGCTTCTCACGGGACTCCTCAAATATTCAGAATATCAGCAAGCTTCTCCAGCGCCTCGGGTCTTCTTTTTATAGGCGAGGAGAGCCTCGGTTCATCCGCGTGAGAAAAACTTAAAACACCCGAGATCTTCGGATCTTCAAGATTTTTCCAAATCTTGATATTTATTCTCAGTTTGACGCGGGATCATTTATTATTTTCTTCCTCCTCGTGCATGCGATTTATAACGCATGCACGGCCTCTGTTTAAACCCAATCCATGCATGCATAAACACCCCAAAGCCTCGGCAGATTCTCTTGCCTCGGCCTTCTTCGAATTCTTCCAAACATAGCATGTAAGCCAATTTTTAGGCATGGATCTGTTCAGTGTGGCCAGACGAGCCGAATGGAGGTCTCGGTTTCGAAAATGGTGGTCGGGAACTCGAAATAGGTCGTCGGGAGTGCTCTGGTTCAGCGGCTGCTCGCGGGTGGCTTCGGCTCGAGCTCGACGAAGGAGATGAGCCGGGAGCCGTTGGATCGGGCGATCAAAATACATTTGACGGCCTGGATTAGATCGCGGCGCCGCGGATGGATCGTGCGGCGCAGATCAAGCGCGCGATGAGACGAACGGCCAGGATCTCTTCCGCGGGAAAATCCCGCGTCCCACATCGAAACGCCGCCCAGTTTTCTCGCGGCTTATTACCCTGGCTCTCACCGCTACTCGCCAGTTGAATCCTCTCCCTCCACGGTGCCGCCCCGCACCGTGTTCTCCCTGAGGGCGCGCTCTGCGCCCACTCTCTGCTCCTGCGGGCGCGCTCCTAGCGCCCACTATGCTCCTCCGGCACGCGGGTTTCACCACCGCGTGCCCTCGGGGGCTTATACACGGCCCCCTGCGCTCCTCCGGGCGTGCCCCAGCGCCTCTGTGGTGTCTGCGGGTGCGCCCCTGCCGCCCTGAGCTCGCCCCACGGGTTCCCCCTTGGGCGTGGCGCCTTAGGCCCACATGAGCCTTGGGGTTGAACCCACAAGGTGCTCACGGGCTGGCCATATTTTTTGGCTATGTCTTGAATAAGACTTTGTCCAGTTTCTCCTCCATATAAAATATGCCAATTGCCAAATGCCACATGCCTATCTTTATCATTTCTCCTTCTTCCTCTCTTCTTCTTCATTTGAAATTCCTCCATTATCTTCAACATTTATTTATCACTTAGGAATGGGAATTCTTGAAGGTTCTTCTTCATCAATCGAGCTCCTGAATCACTTATAATCTTCAATGTCTTCGTTGATCTAATCAGAGATCAAATTGGGACTTCTTCAGATTCACATGCACTGAGTGTTAGTGCATGGACTTCATTAAACCACTTCACCCACTTAGAAGTTGTGGATGGATCTTCTTCTCATCTCCTCATGCATTGTCTATACAATGCATGGTCTTCTAAAGCTTGTTGTGACATTGTATCCAGTTGATACAAGTTCTTGGAACTTTAAAGATCAGTTCAACAATCGTCTGATGTGCTTAGAGAATGTTTCAACCATCATCTCCTATGTCACTTTGTGAATCTCCTAAGTGACATGCATCTGTGTACCATGGCCATTCTCCTTCATCACCATCACCATCACATACTTTGACATTCACATCTTGACTCCTTGACATCCATTCATTCCAAGACAACTTCATGCCTCATTGACAACAAATGCAACACAATGCACTTCATCGTCAAATAATGATGTCATCGCTGCATCATTATTATGTCATAAATAATTTAATTTATTTAATGTCTTAAAATTATAAAACAAATACTATGATGTAGTAAATCGTTTTAGCTTTCCAATTAATATTTATAATAAAAAATATGACTTGTATAACCCCACATAAAAATTGTTTTAGTAAAACATATCATGTTTGTGTCATTTTTACTTTTACATTAAATAAAAAGTTATTTATGTCATTTCCCAACCAAAGTGTCTCCATGGGGTCCCCAAGTTGTCCCATGGCTTGTCTTGGTCGGCCATGACTCACCCAATAGGTGTAGGACAAGTGTCATGGTGTTTTCACATTCTTATAATATCATTTTTACCTTAAATTACACTAATTACCTCTAATCGCGATTAAGAACTTAATATGTTACTATTCACCAAAAAATTATTATAATCTCATTGAACCACATTTTACATCTTAATTACAACCATGTATGTCGGATTTTTGAAATTCAAAACACAATGATGGAAAAATTTCATTTAAACGGAAAATCAGTCTTTATAAGTACCACTTAGTGGTTTCACTATTCATCAAAAATTGAAATTTTTCAGAAAATAACCAAAAATTCACCCTAAGCTATATTTGATATTACGAATTCAAAAATGAAGTCTATTTTACAAAATTCAAAACATATAATTCACATTAATTAATTTAATAATTAATTCCCACTGTCAGAGCAAATAGCGTGTTTTTATGAAGCAATAAGTGTCAAAAGATTGACACTAGTTTAAGTCCGATTTCAAAGTGAAATTAATTCCAAAGACCACTATTGGATTTAATGGTAAAAATATTTTCTAATTTCACTTTAAAACCAATTCAAAAGATAATCTAATCATATAAATAAATTAGATTAAAAAGCGGTTTTGAATTAAAATACAACATTTTACACTATTCATTAAAAAAATGAACTTTATCGGAAAGATACCAAAAATTTACACAAAGTAAATTTTGATGTCCCTATTCCTAATAAGAGATTTATTTGGTCCAATAGAATGTATAAGAGTGAACAAAACTATATTTAATGACGGTTCGCCATCAAAAGGCGACAAGTGAACCTTTAGGGAAAACTAGTGCATATACGCCTAAAATTGAATTCTTTCCGTATTTTAAGCCTCTATCCTTTATTGGAAAAACGTAAAAACATTTAAAAACATATATAAAAATATTTTAGTTATTTCTATCTATTCTCGCCATTACAACGGCTACATGTTAACTACCATTTAAAATAATATTATTTTATTATTAGAGTGCAACGTAAGATTCCCAAGAAACTCGTTGTTGCGTGTTGGGTACGCCATCGAGCATAGCGTCCCCTTTAAAGTCTTTTAAATATTTTATTCACAAATATGGATAAATATGAAATGTCATATTATTTATTTACCTGGGGTTTTACAGTGACACAATCCCAGATAATTATAATTTTACTATAATGGGCATCAAGAAGAGGTGGACATATTTTTCTAAGGGAGTGGAGTTCGTATTTATCATGTCATTTTTATGGCTTAGTTTAGACAAGGATTTTATATCCTGAAGAATAAATTAAAAAATGAGAGTTTCACTCGAGAATATAGACTACCGAAAGATGGATTATGTGGCATGTTTTTCATAAGCATAAAGAATTATGTAAGGGAATGGTGTTCTTGATATGAAAGGAGATACATAAATGTATCAGAAGTAGTCATGTTATAGTTATTTTATATTATCTATTTTACTATAACTACCATCATCAAGAATAATAATGATAATGTTTGGTTAGATAATGGTATAGTGGGTTAGAGTTCTGAGATACAAAGATAGATTTGGAATAACTACATGTTGTGTTTCTATGAATTTTTGTAGAGTGACCTAGAACACCAGAAGGGTGTCACATAGTGAATGATCAAACATTAAATATAAAACACAAATGATTTAGGTATATCCAGGGGTGTTTCTTATGTCAACATCCTTTTAGATGGTGCAATCAGAGATACGTGTTTGAGAAAGAGTGGTGCGAGATGGTTTTGGTTTTGGATAAAAAATACAGAAACCATATTATTTAAGTATCTTTTTGTTTTTTAGTTAAATATCTTCCAGTGATACTACAAGAATATATATAATTGGTGATTTTTTCTCCTTCATTTATAAATTCCTTTTAGAATTATACAACAACCAAAAAAGGTCTAGAAGTTAGAATTTCTATGTTTATATATCATGTTTCATTGTGAAAATGTGGAAATTTAGACTTTGGGTGGAATCCAGATCTATGAAAAAAGTTATTAGAAAGTAATTAGGGCAGTTAATGTTCATTTCCAAATGTGGGGTATCCTAATTGGATCAGAATAGTGGCTGGATATAGTAGGGGAAAAGGACCACAAATGTCATGGTTGGAAATATAGATGTTTTTCAGTGGGAGAATTCCATCTGATTATATCATAAATTTCCCAATTTAAAATTAACAAATTGAGGTTGGTTTTGTAAATATAATTGAGGTTCATTTTATTTGAAAACTCTCTTATATTATAGAATGATGAATTAAATGTATTCATAAGAACAAGAAGTCTGACAGGAGTATGTCCATAGACTATGTTCATGTCACATATTGTTTATGGGTCTTCAACATGACTCAAAGAAATTTCATGGCATGAAAAAACCCACCAGGTCCCCACCTAGGCTCACAGTGGACTGGGTGTGTGTTAAGACCAAGTGTTTCATTTTTTTAATATGTAAATATTTTTTTGGTGAAGTGATAATTCATGGATAATTTTTGTGTAACAATTTAATTTAATTACATGTCATGATTGATAAATTATCGATGATAAATGTGGTGAATGTTAAACTTTACTTAATGATCAAATACATGGGATAATGGTAATTTAAGAACTGATAGAATGTCTATACTATGATTGAGGAATTATTAATTTTTGATTGAATTTCATAGAAAAAATATGTTTCATGTGGAATATTAAAATTGATAATAATTTTTTTCGGATATTTTGGAATTACTATACGGTGTCATTTTACACTTTGATATTTTATAAGTATTGAAAAAATTCAATCTAACTATCCTTCTAAAGGGATATTGTGTAACCACTAATTATGTGGGAAACATGGTCAACCATTATCCAGCAACGATAGAGGCAGAGTTTTTTGATGGATAAGTCTACACAGAGTCATAAAGAGTTCATAGAAACATGGGGAGACCATTTAATTCATTATATGAATTCATAGGGTGTACATGAGGGTACCTGAGGTGTTGTTCATGGGTGTGGTGTAACCCATGAATGGTGTAGGTGTATGTGTATCTAGGTGCTAAATCTGATTCCTTCTCAAGAGATCTATTGAATCAATATTATTATTAATAATTCCACGATGAATGAAATATCTGATGTGAGACAATAATAGTACTGAATTATTCACCCAACATTAAAGGTATGTATAAAATTTATGTTGTCCAATATATTAATGTATGAATCTCATTCGCACTATGATCATCTTTAACCTAACTGAAAACTTCACCCTTCAATCATTTTCAGTGCATTGGTATTTCATAATCTGTGTCTGCTAGAACAAAACAAATATGCATGTACCATAAATAATATTTTATCAAATAATTTAGATCAAGGTGAGTCCAAATACCTCATTGTATATTTTATTTGTACATCATAATTGCAAGAAAATAAATAACACGAGTCATGATGTCATCTATAATGATGTTGAATCATTGAACAAAATGGAAGTAGGATAAATTCAAAAGAATGATAGACATAAATTCACATGCATCTTGTTACACTTTAATTTATATAAGATCAAAAGATATAAGGCTCATGACATCATCTAATTCATTTGATCCACATTCCTCCATGGGTGATTCATTCCAAAATTCGTTTTTAATGCATTAGAATTAATGCATGCACATTCTACTGAGTATGGATACATGAAAATGATTGCATGAGTCTATGTTGGAAAAAAATGTGTATGGACACATGAAAGTGTTAAATAAAAATTAATTAATGTGACAATATAAAAATAAATGAGATTCATGCATAGGTAATTCAATAGAAGTGCATTTTATTTGAACAAACAAATACTCTTCTATTTTGGGTATTTATGATGATAAAGTCATGTATATTATGAGATTCATGGAGTGTGGTAGTCACATATCTCAATTTAAGATCCTATGGGCGATAATTATATGAAAGGAATTTTAAAATTTATAAAAGAGGGTCACGACTGTGTATATTTAAAATGAATATTTAAATGGAATTTAAAGTGTGAAAATAAAAAGGGATTTTGGAAATGAAATAAATGAGATATTATGTTAATAATATTTCATATATAATGACATTTAGTTAATGAAATTTTTTATATTTAATAATTTTGATAGAATTTGATAAAACATTCTATCAATAAGAAATACTGAGTTAGATGTTATGAGCCTTTAATGAAGAAGAAACATGGGATCATGAGTATACAATGATTAAAGATTTGAATCCCCAAAGATGTGTTGAATGTTTTATGTGAAATAATATGTTTTTGGTGTTATTTAAGATGGTTTAGATGTGAATATATGTTTATCCATCCGATAATGGAGAATTATTATCATCAAAAAGATAAAATATCACCCAGACCATACTAGACATCGTTCTTTATTGGGTCTTATTTCTTTTAGTGTTTTTGTTTGTTCTAGTTGAATATTGAATCCAGTAGAGAATAATGTATTCTTTGTTGTAGAAGTTGTGTCAGAGATAGTGTAGAATCCATGTTGAGGGTATAACAAACATGAAATTGAATAATCATTTGAGAAGAAAATTTTAAACATTTTGATTTGTGCTCTCATTATATTCTTCTACATGTTAGTTGATACTTTGAGTTATCTATGATAGGATTTAATACCGTAAAAATTTCAAGAGTGTGAATGAAGTTTTTTTTATAAAATGAGGTTGTCATTGATTCACCCCACCCTCAATTGAACACATCTAGTCCTTGGACTCTAAAACTGGAATCAATGGAGGTTACCTATAGAGATATAAAGATGTAATTGATTATGGAAAATTTAGATAATCAAGGAGTTACTATCGTTGATGACAAAAATTTCCACATCTCTAGGAACATGATTCTACCTTGCCTCTTTTTACATATCCATGAAAGTAGAGATGCTTCTATTGTGGATTTTCAGCCCATATTTGAGTATTTAACAATAAATCATGGTGATAAGTGTAATATGAAGATTGATGGAAATGAAATAAATTATATTTTAATGTCCTTATAAAAAAACATTTCACCGTGGTTATGGTTCTTAAAAATACTAATGGAATATGAGATCATTTGAGAAGTAGTTATCAAATGACAACAAATTCAATGAATCCATGATTCAGGTATGAAGAATAAGATTCTAAGATATAAAAATGGATTATGATGATGAAATTAATGATTATTTCAAAAAAAATTATGAGATTGTATGAAATATCATGGGTTTTAGTTATAATAGTTGTGATTCCATTATTTATAAAAAACAATTGAGGACTTTTTAGGAGCAGTTGGATCAAAAAAAAATCATCCCAGGAAGATAGAGAAGATATTACTACAGATGAGCTACTTAATATACTCATTTTATATGACATTATAATGGCTCCAAAAATCAATAAGAAAGCCAAAGATGAGATGAACTTACCGGCATTTAGAAAATGAGAATTCATTGAAGAAGAAGGGTTTGCTAAATTATGTTACGTTGAAACTGAGGAACATGAGAGGAATTCAACAAGAGTATGTCTCCTATCTAAAATTTATTCATTATTTAAAAATATAAAGAAAAGTTTATTCGATATTTTAGATTTTATAATTGTGATAATATTCATTATACTATAAAAAGTTTCCCAATGAACTAGGTTTAAGTATACGATTTGGATGAGGATAGACCCCATTTAAATACAGAGTATAAGGAGAATAAGTATCCCACCTTAAAATGAATACATTGAATCAGAAATAAAGAGAAGGATGATTCATCTAGTGATTTATATAATGAATTTACTCTCTTTTATCACGTTGAGAAGGGATTTTATACATACATTGGTGATGAAAAATGAGAAGAAAGGGTAGTGATTGAATGGGAAGATAATGTTACGTTCTAATATTTTAATTATAATATCACACTTCTAATTGAATTTTTTAATAAATAAAACAAAAAGAAAAATGGTGAATGGAATGAGTTTAATAAAAATTAAATAGTAATTATTGATGAATAAAGTGAAGTGTTCATCGATTAAGAGAAAACATTTATTAATGAGATTAATAATAAAAAATTAGATATTCCATTACTAGATAAGATGATATGTGATATTGAATAGAAATTGATTGATAAATAATAAGATTATATTCAAATAAAATCTTTTTGTGTTTTAGTACAAACTATGTTGAATATATCCATATAATATTTCAGTAAATCAATTTAGATGAAGGGAGAATCTTCTCAAGATGGAGAGATGTAATATATGACCTAGTAATTTTGAAAATAGATTTGTTAATCCAAAAAGTGTAGGTAAAACTAATGAGGTTCAAATTAAGTGGATATCTTTCACACTAGTTGAGGTGATGAATGATCTAAGAAAACCATCTCCTCTTTAGAAAAAAGATGAAATTATATGTACCGGTAAAACAACAATAAATTTATGACAAACATATAACCAATTTATTATATGATAGTTTAGAGGTTATTAACTGAATTTTGTAATTTATGTTCAAAATATTTATTCATATTCATATAATCTGTCATTTCCATGAAATGGAACGACTCAAGGGATATTTGCTGAGAAAACGAGACTAAAAATTTAAAATAAATGTGAAAGGTGTGAGAAAATTGGAAATAAATAAAAACAATATAATAAATTTATACAACCCTCGGAGGAATATTTTTTAAAAAAATTCCTAGAATCTAATGAATAAACATCCCTGTCTCTGATGAAAATAAATAATCGCCCATGAATAGTCTAAAAAGAAAAAATGTGGAATGGTTGAGAAAAAGTTCAAAACCTAACTGTGTCTTCTATAAGTACAATTAGAATCGTCATTATTCCCAAATATTTTATGTGTTTTGAGGTAACATGTAGGTAATTAAAGTATAAGTTAGAGGCTATTACTGTTAGAAAATAATGATGATGATTTATTTCATAGAGTTTCATGGATAGAAACACACCATGATAGAGAAGATGTGTGAATACCTTGAACGAGATATTATATGAGAAATGTGGTGTGGAAATCACAAATTCGAATTCTAATTCAATTCAATAATTATAATAAGTTATGTGGATTTTCAGATGATGAAAATATGGGATAATTGGGGAGTTATTCTAGTGCATGTGAACCTTCTAATGTGTTTTTTAATGTATGTGTATGATCATTAGTTGTTGTCTTAATAACCATTTTCTTGAGAATTGATAAATTATAAGAATGGTATCATATATTATTAATTTATTGAAAAATTATACATTCTTTATTTTGTGTATATTGTTTTCTATAGTGTGTTATCCCATATATACATAGAGTTAATTAACTAAAGTTTTTTTTTTTGAAAAGACAACTATTTGATATCATTCCTCTCTCAAAAGTGTAAAATTAAATTTATATAGGGGGGATATTTTTTTTTGGAAAAATAGAATATCCCCAATTTTCATTTTTATATTATTTTCAATATGGTAGAGAATCTTTATAAGAAATGATATTTTCTTTTATAACTTGATGAGATATTGACAACAGAATACAAAGGGAGCGATTGTTGAGCCCAACAGGTGCACTTTTTATTCAATAAGTAACTATGTAATTTTTTTATGTGATAATGATTGATGACTTGTTATGGATTCATTTAATTTAATTTGATTTCATGATTGAACAATTCCTTCTAATATGTGTATTATTATTTAATCCGTATTAAATATGAAACACATATGTAGATTGTAATTAATGATTTGACATAATGCTTTCGCGATGATTGAGGAATTATGAATAATTGATTACAGGACATGAAAATAATATTTTCTATAAGGAATATGAAAATAGATAATAATTATTTGAAGGTCTATTTTGGAATTTTTATATGGAGGCATCATACACAATGATATTAATTGATGGTAAAAATTTCTGGCTACTTTGACATTAAAAGGGACTCCATACAACCACTACTAATGTAAGAAATCCAGTCAACCTATTTCCATCCAAGGTGGAAGCTGAGGATAGTGATGAATAATCCAACATGAAGGTATAGTAGGTGTATATCAGCCATGGGGAACAAATTAGAATCATAGGGTATAAACACATGGTGCATAGAAGTGTTCTTGGGGGACCGCTCAAGGGTGTGACATTGCCCATACATGTTGTGGGTGTGAGTGTGTCTAGGTACTTATTTTAGTTATGCATTGTGAGATATAAAAAAGGAATATTATTAGTTAGTGGGACTGGATTGATGAAACATTCTATGTGGGATAGTGGTACTAAAACACTTTTCACCCATCATTAATGGTATGCATAAAGAATGTGTTATTTGATCTATTCTTGTAGACTATATAGTCACACTACATTCATCACATACCTAAATTAATCATTCACTCATCCTTTACTAGATTAATTCATGGGTATTATGTAGTTCACATCCACGAGATCAAACTAATGTTCTATCTATATTAAATAAGTTTATCTTGATCACCTGATATCATGGTGATTTTTAATCACATGTTGAATATTATTTTCTTGAATATTATATGCATTAATATAAGAACATGATCCATGGTGTCGCCAATAATGTAGTCGAACCTTTAAATGTAATATAAGATGGATCAAAACAAGAGTTATATTGAGATAAATGAACAAGAAGGGTTTTGAACATTCTTGCATGTAATATCAAATGTGGAATTGTTTGTGGAAACATCTTATCCTTTTAATCCTCCTTATATCATGGAAATATCATACCCAAATTTAATAATGTCATGCATGAGAATTAATTCATTCTCATCCTACTCAGTTTGAATGTATGAAGGAGACCACATGAGTTTATGTTATAGATGAAAATTTTGAAGGCCACATGAAAATGTTAATGAAAAAACAATATTAATGACCATTAGAAAAATAAATTAAATGCATGGATAAGTGGGTTATGAGTATTTCATTTATTCTAATGAAATAAATCACCATGTCTTATAGGTATATAAAATGATGAATCATTGTGTACTATGAGATGAATGGGAAATAGTAGTATTATACATAAAATGAATAAAACATGATCCACACTTACTATAAATGATTTTTAAAATATGTTGAAGAAGGTCATGCTTGTGTATATTTAAAATGGGGAGTTAAATAGAATTTAAAATGAGAAAGTAATTAGGGGTTTTGGAAATGGAATAAATGAGATATTGTGTGCACAATATATTATATATATATTAATATAAAGTTAATGATGTTTTTTAGATATATTATTTGTGATAGAATCTGATAAATCATTTTATCAAGAAAAAAGTTAATATTTTATAGCTTAGATCCATCGAAGAAGAAGCAACTTGTATGCATAAATATTCAAATGTTGAAGGATACAATCACTCATGATTTTGAGATAGTTTCAAGAACTACAAATATTTTTTGATGATATTGAAGAAGGTGTACATGTGAAAACATTATGATCCATCTTCAAATGGAGATATATTATCATTTAGCTGTAAAAAATCACGAAGAGCTTACATGAAGCCTATCGTTGTTGGATATTATTTTTTGAAGTGTTATAGTTTCTTCTTGTGCGATTTTTAAACTGATAGAACACAATGGGTAATATATTGATGAATTTTTATTTAATATAGTGTAGAATACATGTTGGAGGGTTATAACAAACACAGAAATGATTAATCCTTCCAATTGAACCTTGTAAACCATTTTGTTGTTGTGATGTCCCTATATTCTATTACATAAGCGGTGAGGCTATGAGTTATCATATGGGTCTATACTGTTCCACCCCAAGTCCACCTCTAATAGGTTAGAGTTTGGTGATTAGAACCAAGAATAAATACATCACATATGGGAGGATTTATCCTATACAACCTGTGTATTCATACATCACTAACCAACAATTCAATTATATCTATGTAGGAATAAATAAATATATGAAAAATAAAATTCATGAATATAATTATAAATTCTAAAGGCCTAGAATATAAATTCAATATCAAAAAGGGAGAAAAAAGATAAATGTCCCAATACTATAAAATCATCAACCTCGAGCGACATAGAATAACGGATCATCATGTCGAGCTAACCCATATTGAACACTTTCAACTTTGAATCCATTGACACTACTAGTCTTCAGCTCCATCAGCTCCACACCCACTGATATCACTATTGACCTATGCACCATCTTCATAGACTCTACATGTGTGGGTATAAGGCCCCTGCAGAAGCCAAAACCAAAATACTAAGCAGGAAACCCTAAAAAAGTGCATCATGGTTTTAGGTCATCATGAACCCAAATGGATAAACATAAAACTGCCTAAATAATAAATGGGAAAAGAACTGACCAATGATGATGCTTTAGTTTCACTTCCCACAATGACCTCGACATAATCTATAATAAATAAACCAAGGATAAACCGGATTTTTTTATTTTTACATGGATTGTTGACTCCATAAGAAAACATATGCTATAGTTGAAAACACCTTAATTATCATAAACCATTGGGGAAAACAACTTCCTACCCATCCATAAAAGATACATGATGTGTCTTAAGGGTAAACCCTTCTACTCTTCCATGACATAGATGATATAACCACATCCTTCCATATAAGGGGAACAAAATAAAATACATTACACTAATCCCCAAGGAATTAATTATGAAGATCCCATAAAAAAGGGCTATCAACAATGAGACACTATCCATAAGCATGAGTAATCACTCACCCTTAGTGCATGGAGAATAACCAAACTCACTGGAGAAAACATATTTTCAACAACTCCTTACACTATAAGGCCCATATGAACACCCAATTCTCAAGATAACAATTGATATTCTAATCGGAGTGGGGAGTCTACACCCTCAAGAATGAAAAGAAGTTTTAGGGGTCACTAACACCACAAATGGGTGACCTTTTCCTCATCACATCCATATGTTGGAAATAACCCCTATTCAATAGTGAGAGGACCTGAGAACTTCTTGGATCCTAAATAACTCAAAAAAAATTTATAAAAAACAAATACATGGTTCCTCAATACTCAACAAAGATTTATGAATGTGGTATACCAATAGGGTACTCAGAGGCCCCCAACACTATGGTCTGAAACACATGATCCCCAATCCATGCATCTCAAACACCACCACCACCATGACACTTATCCAAGTATCAACAACAAGGGGTCTCATGCCTAACCAAGGATGCAAACCATCCAAAAGAGGGTTTATTAACCCTCGATATCTATGACATTTATGTCATCAAATCACTGAAACAATAACCTCACCACTAAAAATTACAACGGGGAAAAAAATTCCTCTCTTAGGAATACGAGACATGAAAGGGAATACACAAAATGAATCTCTATATCATTATCACCAATCATCATTGGAAGTAGAAATAGGATGAAAGGGGCCATTAATAAGGATCATATTCCACCACTCTTCAGACTAACCGTTAATGATGTTGATTTGTATTAATGGATATAAAATAAAGGGATATACATTTAAAACCCCATCCTCCAATAAAAATTGTGTGCACCAAATCTATCTTATGAGTGAATAGGTGAAATATAATATCATTAAGTAAAACAACTGTATATGGTTCATTTCAGGCTACCCCACTGCGTGAAGAACATTACTATGTCTAACCTATACTCTTACATAACTCAAAGGGGGATAATTTAAAAATACACCAATCTCATCACATATGAAACCCCTAACTATCGAATGAATTTCACCATTGTGATATATGTGAAACAATACTCATGATTTTCTATTAATTTATAGAAAAGGTGAAATAGATGAATAATATTTATTTCAATGTATCAAAAAATGATATGACACATGGATGGATCTAGGGATCATGCCCCAAGGGAAATTTAGACATCCAATATTGGTGATAAATTGATTGCCTCCAAATTTAATTCCAGATGTTGTAGAAGGGATGTTAAATGTGACAACATGATAAACCTTCAGGCATAAAACAAGATTTATAAATGATAATAGTAAAAAGATTCTCCATTAGAGGTGGGATGATAATTGTTTCAGATCCGAGGGGTAGGTCATGGGGTCATGTCTAATGGTGTGTGATTCACTAAAATATTCTTCCTTGCATAGTTCTATGTTAGATGTACTTGATCTATTATTAATCAGAGTATTATTATTATTACATAATATATTTATATATAATTAATTATATATATAGTTGGGTGTTCATGTGAATCATGCCCCACCACTCTCTAATAAAGGGCCTTACTCCCCTTTATATTTCCTATTCTTTTCTCATTGACATATAGGGGAGAAACAACCGCACCGTGCCCCTTATTTCTCTCACTACCATGGTGTCAAGTGGCCATCAATCTCCTTCCACACCAATCGTGGTTGGACAATATTGTTGAGTCAATATGGTTTTCCTTATGACTTTTCTATTCCTTCTTGTTTTGAAAATCACAAACACCTTATACCTATGCAAATATAAATTTTTCCTCCTTAAAGAAAAGTTACTTCTTTAAGGAAATTTACCCTAACCGAGATTTTCATGGACATAGCAATATTTTTCTTTAGTACAAAAACCGGATTCATACTCAAAATCCCAAAAGTCATATAATATAATGATTTAGAGCATTCTGTTTTTAGGATCCAAATTCTGGAAGTGAACTGGAATGAAGTTACAATCCGAATTATGGACTCCGATCTTTCATGAGTTCAACTCTGAACTCTGATGAAGTTCGACTCCGAACATTCAGGAGTTCAAATCTAAACTCATAAGTAGTTCGACTCCGAACTCTTATGAAGTTCGACTCCAAAATCTTAACTTTTTTGAATCCGAAGTCTTAAGTAGTTCGACTCTGAACTCTGATGAAGTTTGACTCCAAACATTCATGAGATCGATTCCGATCTCTGATGAAGTTCAACTCCGAACTTTCATGAGTTCGACTCTGAACTCTTAAGTAGTTCGACTCCGAACTCTTATGTAGTTAGACTCCGAACTCTTATGAAGTTCAACTATGAACTATTAAGTATTTCGACTCCGAACTCTTATGTAGTTTGACTCCGAACTCTTATGATGTTCGACTCCAAACTCTTATGAGGTTTGACTAAAAACTTTTACTAGTTTTACTTTGAACTTTTCATGTTCATATTCCAATCTCTGGTGAAACTAGACTCCAAATTCCTATAAAATAGAATCTGAACATTTCTTAACATAGACTCCGAATTTCATTTTGGTTAGACTGTAAACATTTAATTTTCATACACTCCGAAATTTTTGTATAGATTTTACATAAATATGCTCTATTTCAAAACGATGTTGTGCATTCAGTTATACATGATTTATTATTAAACAATGTCATTCATTCTGGTTCTAATTAACCGTTGATTGAGTTACATGTGTACAGGTCCCGCCGAATTTCATGTAAAATATGACTGTTGGAGGAGGGAGCCAACTGTTGGAACTTTGCCTATAAATAGGAGCTCATTTGAGAGAGCTCAACAACAAGTTGATCGATCTAGAGACCACATGCTGTTAAGGTGATTTCTATAGAGAGAAGCTTTTCATGCCTTGTGCGTATTGAACAACTCGTTCAGATTGCTTCATGCGACTCCGAATGTTGGTGATTACATTCGAGGACTTCCGGGGATAGGAAGACAGAGGTACCAACTACCTTAATGTTCGAGGGCTTCCTTGCTGAGGAAGACAGAGGTTCCAACTACCTTAATGTTGAGGGCTTGCGGGGATATCAAGATAGAGATTCCGATCTTCATATCGAGGGCTTACCCTAGTGTGGGTAAGACAGACTTGATTGAAAGTATAAATCAAGGGACCATTATCCAAGTTTGTTGGATACCCTTCTCTTTGGGTTAAAATAGTAATAGTTTCTTACTTGTAGTTGTACTACTTGTTTGTTTCCGCTGCATATTGTATTGTAAGTAAAGTATAACCTTCTTGTATTTCTCTACACATGTACTCCGATTAGTTTAGATTCTATACGCGTTAAGGTAAAATCTTATATTGTAAACATTGGTTCCAATTCTCTAGTTGGTGATTAGAAGTGTTGTGAATTTGTTTAGTATAACTTTGTTAAACATAGCTCTTTCCTTGTAAAAGGAAAAAATTGTTATCTGTAACCATCTTTAATGGTTACAAAGGAGTTTTTTAATGTGTACAATTCCCCCCTCTTGTATATTGGGAATCTACATCGTTATTTCGATCCTACAATTGGTATCAGAGGAGGTATCGGAAATACTTTTACTCACGTATAATTTTTTCCTGCTCACTTTTTCATTGTTCTTCATCCTTGCTTAGAAAGTTATTTTTTCATTCCGAACTTTTTCATTCCGAACATTATCATTCCGAATTTTCATTTCGAACTTTGTGGTTATGAACTTTTTCTACTAACCAGTTTGGTTGCCGAAGTTTTTTTAAGAATGAAAGGAATCAATGTTGGTTATATTGAGAATCTAAACCCTACAAGACCACCAATCATTGATGGTAATGAATATGAGTACCGGAGAGATCGAATGAAGACTTTTGTTATCAATACTGGAGTGGATAATTTCGTTACACTTATTGGTGATTATAAAATTCCTGATAAGGAAGTTAGAACTTTCACTAACCCGGAAAAGCAAGAGTATCAACTCAATTATAAGGTACACAATACTCTACTATGTTCAATGAATAGAAATATATATAGCCAAATTTCTTCTTGTGAAGTAGCTAATTGTATCTGGTTGAAGTTAGAAGTTACACACATTGGAACTTCTAAAGTGATTGAAACTATGAGAGCTATGCTTATAGATGAATACCATGGATTCAATTTTCCATATAGAGAACCAATCTGTAAAGTTCAACAGATGTTTATGACTATAGTAAATAGCTTACAGTCTATGGGAGAAAGAGGGTTTGATGATGAAGCCATTGTAGATAAGATAATTGATATTATTCCCAATGAGTGGGAATCAAAGAGAATAGCTGTAGATGAGAATGGGAAGGTCACTCAAATTTATCTTGATGAGCTATTTAGAACACTTCTCCAACATGAAACAAGAATGGAGAGAGATGCTGAAAACATCAAAAAGAATAATGGGAATGGTACTGTTGCTTTTACAACAACATCAAATCATATGAATGCTAGGACTCATGAGAGAGTAACCAGATCCAAGTCTAAGAAGATGGTTATTCAGTCAGAATCTTGTGAAATTTAAATCTCAGAAAATGAGTTAGAAAATCTTTCTCAAAGGATGAACACGATAGCTGGCTAGAGAAGTTTCCAATCCAAGTATAAGAAAAAGGAAAGGAAAGACAAGAAAGATGGAGAAGGTACCTGTTATTAATTCAAGAGAGATGGACATATTAGAACTGATTTCCCTTTTCTCAAAAAGAAAGAAAGGAAGGAATGGAATTCTGAAAGGAATAGGAAGAAGTATTACAAAACCAAAGCTAAGAAAGTTCTGAAAAAATGACACCTGGAGTGTCAGTGGTGGTGACTCTTCAGATGAATCTTCTGATTATGAATCTTCAGGATAGAAGAATCTTGGTCTTAAAACCAGATTACCCATTAATAATTGTTTCTTTATGGCTAAGGTGCGAAGTGCTGAATTATTGACCAATGTATCTTTAAATTCTAATGATGGTAAGTATTATAACTCCTCAGATGAAGAATCCTCTTCGCATGAAGAAAATACTTCACCTACCTATGAAGAAGTTTCTTAGTTTTCTGAACTTCTTGAGATTAAGAATTCTAAACTCAATAAGAATCTTGATAAGGAAAACTCTAGGAATTCTATTCATACAAAAAAAATATCAAATCCTTATAAAGATCTTGATGGAAAAAATGCTGATTTTGTAACGATTTCAAAAAATCTTAAGGAAGTAAGTTCTGAGAGGAACAAACTTTCTAAAGATTTAGAACAATTAAGTTTTAAGAAAAGTGTTTTCGAGCCTAGATCTAGTTCTAAATCTAATGAATTTGGAGATAAAAACATGATTATAAAACCAAGGTCTGAAATCTTTTCCTTAAAGAAGTGTTTATAAATCTTTAGCCATGGTAAATAAAATTTTGATAAAATGTATTCTCAATTACGTCCTTTAAGAAGAAAATCCGGATTTGGCTATACCCCTGAAAAACCAACTTTTAGTAAAAACTACTTTGTTCCAAAAAGTGCCCCATTTTGTACCAAGTGTCAATATGGTGGTCACGAGGCAAAGAATTGTTCTTTAAATAAAACCCAATCTCTAGGTTTTCATAAAGCCTATTTTTTCTATGAAAGTGTGGGTTCCTAAATTTTTTTTGTCTTGAAATCTCGAATCCAAGCAAGTTTGGATTCCGAAAGTCTAATTATTTTCTTGTTTTCAGGGAAATAGAGGAACTACCAACAAAAATACATGGAACATGGATAATGGATATTCCCGGCACATGATTGTTAACAAAAGCTATTTTGAAAATATTATCAAAACGAAAGGAGGAAAGGTAACTTTCAGAGATAATGCTCAGGGAGAAATTGTTGGTAGAGGTAATATTTTTCTTCTAGGTAAAACATTGATTTCAAATTTTTTATATGTTAAGGGTCTTAAGCACAACCTAATTAGCATAATTCAGTTATGTGATGAAGGGTATCTTGTGAATTTTAGGAATGATAAGTTCTTAGTACACAATTCCAAGGAGGAATTTATTCTCTTAGCCAATAGGCAAGAGAATGTTTACACAATGAACATAAAAGACCTCAGGGGTCCAAAACTACCTTTCCTAAGTGCAAGGGAAGATCATTCCTAGTTATAGCATTGAAGGCCAGGTCACTGTAATCATAGAAACTTATGTACACTTTCTAAGAAGAAACTAGTTATGGATTTACAAGAGCTTAGATTTGATTCTTCTAATGTTTGTCATCCTTATAAATATGGAAATCAACATAAATATAATTTTAAATCAATTGTTGATGTCACAATGACTGATTCATTATATGTAGTGCACATGGATCTTTTTGGTCCAACACAAACTAGATGTATTGGAGCAAACACTATGTGTTTGTTTTAGTGGATGATTACACCAGATTTACTTGGGTCTATTTTCTAGCAAAGAAGTCTAAATATTTTTCTTATTTCAAAATTTTTAGAGTAAAAGTTAAAAATGATAAAAATATTCCACTGAAAAAGTTCATAGTGATCATGGAGGAGAATTTCAAAATTCTAATTTTGAAACTTTTTGTAGTAGAAAAGGTATTACTCATAGTTTTTCAGCACATAGAATTACTCAACAAAATGGTGTAGTTGAAAGATGAAATATAATTCTTCAATAGATAACTAGAACCATGTTGAGTGAATATTATATAGCTAGACATTTCTGGGCTGAATTTGTAAGTACTGCTTGTTATACTATAAATCGAGTTTTTATTAGACCTTTTCATAATAAAACTCCTTTTGAGTTATGGAATGGTAGAAAACCAAGACTTTCCAACTTCAAGGTTTTTGGTTGAAAAGTATTCATTCTGAATACTAAAGATAATTTACATAAATTCGCACCAAAATTTGATGAAGGAATTTTTTTAGGCTACTCCAAAACTTCTATGGAATATAAAGCTTTCAATAACAATACTTGTACTATTGAAGAAACAGTTCATGTAAAATTTGATGAGTTAGATCCTTTTGTTTTCAAATCATCTGAAAGTACATCCTCATATGTGTTTTAAAAAACTAATTTTCAACCTCTGATAGAAGATCCTTCTGATAAGGAAAATGTTCAAGAGGATACTTCTGAATCATTTACCCCATATGAATTTCTACCGTATGTTGATGAAAAGGTTTTACAAAACCCAAATAAGGTGTTTATTTAGAATCATCCCAGTGATAGTATTAGTGGTGATGTAAATCAACCTGTATGGACCAGAAGTTCCTTAAGAAATGAAATTTAACATCTACCATTTCTTTCCCAATTTGAGCCAAAAAGCACTGATGAAGCTTTAGGTAATGATGATTGGATCAAAGCTATGAAAGATGAACTAGATTAATTTGAGAGGATTAAAGTCTGGACCTTGGTTGAAAGACCTAAGGAAACCTCTGTCATTGGAGTAAAATGGGTCTTCAGAAACAAGTGTGATGAAAATGGAGTCATAGTAAGAAAGAAAGCTAGACTTGTTGCTAAAGGCTATAACTAGAAAGAGGGAATAAACTATGATGAAAACTACTCTCCAGTAGCTAGACTTGAATCTATTTGTATTCTACATGCCTTTGCAGCATTCTTAAATTTTAATCTTTTTCAAATGGATGTGAAATATGATTTTTCTTAACAGTTTTGCTCAAGAGGACGTTTTTGTTGAACAACCTCCTGGATTTGAAGATACAAAACATCCTGATCATGTTTTTATACTTACCAAATCTTTGTATGGTCTTAAACAAGCCCCACAATCCTGGTATGATAGACTCACATGATTTTTGCTACAAAATAACTATGTTATGGTAAATGAAGATCCAACCCTTTTTATAAATAAAGATAAGAAAAATGTTTTGATTGTTCAAATTTATGTTGATGAAATCATATTTTGTTCAACTCAACAATATTTAACTGATTCTTTTGCAAGTCTAATGAAATATGAGATTGAAATGTGTATGATGGGTGAGTTAACCTTTTTTCATTGTTTTCATGTTTCTCAAAATACATAAGGAACCTATATATCTCAACATAAGTATATTAAAAAAGTAATCAAAAAGTATGGTTATGATAACACTAAGAGTATAAGTACTTCCATCGGTACCTCAACCTCATTAGATCTTGATGAAGCTGGGAAACCTATAGATCAAACATCTTTTAGAGTTATGATAGGAAGTCTACTTGACTTGACAACAAGTAGAACATACTTAATGTTTTCAGTATAATTATGTGAAAGATATCAATCAAATCCTAAGGAATCTCAATTAATGGCAGTAAAAAGAACTTTTCAATACCTAAAGGGAACCATGGATCTAGGATTATTTTATACTTATGGAAATGATTTTATTCTAAAAAGCTTTTCAGATGCTGAATTTGGTGGATGTAGAATGGATAGAATGAGTACATCCGGAACTTGTCATTTCTTAGGAGATTAATTAGTTTATTGGTCCTACAAGAAGCAACATTCTGTAGAACTTTCCACTACTAAAGCTGAATATGTAGCAGCTGGAAGTTGTTGTGCTCAAGTGTTGTGGATGCAACACACACCCACAGATTAGGGCCTGAGTTTCACTAAGACAAAAATTTTGTGTGAAAACACAAGTGCCATTTACCAATGTAAAAACCATGCACATCACTCTTGTGAAAAACACATAGATATTAGGCATAACTTTCTTAAGGATCACACACTTAATAGAGATATCATTCTTCAGTTTATCAGAACACAAGATCAACTTGTTGATATTTTCACAAAATCATTACCCTCTGATAGATTTGAATACATTAAACAAAAGATATGAATGATTACTATAAGGTAATAATTTTTTATTAACATCTTGTTGAACAGTTCTTCTAACAATAATAAACTCTTTTTCATAGCGGGAGTACATTTAATTGTTAGTGTAGTTAAATTTTTCGTAGTTAATTTCTCAAACTTCTCAGAACTGAAGTTTCTGGAATGGAAATATTTGAAACTAAAATTTCCGGAATGGGGATTTCTAGAACTGAAATTTTCTGGAATGAAATTCTCAGAATGAAAACTTTCGGAATGGAGATTTTCGTACTAGAGTTTTCGTAATGGGATTTTCATACTGAGAACTTTCGGAATAGAGATTTTCGTACTGGAGCTTTCATAACGAAATTTTTGTACTGGCGTTTTCGTAACGAGATTTTCGTACTGGAACTTTTGTAATGAGTTTTTTTTTGAATTCATTTCTTCAAGAAGAATATTACCAATTACGAACAATGTTTGTAGCCAATCCGAAAGATGTGATTTCCTTACTTATAGTTTCATAATCATTTTTTTGGTTGCTGGTATTTTCCTATGTTTTTTTTTAAATTCGGATTCTTGTTTTCCTCAAATCTGGATGCTTTCCTTAAAACCTCAAAAGTTCAGAGTCAAGTTTTTCCTTGCGGAAGTTTTTTCAACCATCAGATCAGGTCAAAGATTTTTCAACTGTTAGATGGATTTTGGAAGACCAAAGGTCGCATCCATCGCCTTTATAAAGGGGACCCCAAGACTCATCCCACATTGGTTTTAAAAGCCTTCACGTCTCGAATCCCTACTGCACTTCTTATGATCGGTTCCGAACATTGCAATGTCATTCTAAATCGTTCAAATTTATTCACTCTGAATGTCTGTAAAAGATACATCTCACGATATGTCAACTGCGAAACCAACCTCTAAGTGGTTAGTCTTCACGGAAAGGTTAGTTCATCCAGATATCTACAAGCTCGATTATATTGTAACCATGAATATAAAGTTGAATTGTTGGGAAGATATATTTCTGTTCAAGTCAGAAAAGCAGGATTCAGTGTATACTGATTTTTTGATAGTGTTCTATGAGTCTATTTCCTTCCAGATTGAATATGGGAGAGAATGGGTTTCTATCAAGTCTTATGGAAAGGCTTATAAACTATCCTACACCAAGGCTGCGAGCTTGTTTGGTTTGTCATATGAGGGGGAAGCTGAGTTTTGCACACACAAGCTTCCAGATGAGAAAGGATGTTTAAACAAGGTTAAGGCCTTAAAATTACTTGGAATTAAGGATGTTACGACCGATAATATTTCTCATCTCACTCCGAACAACATGATTCGTCAGCTTTGGGTGCAAGGATTTCTGGTTCCAAGAAGAGGCGACAAAGATAATTTTGATGAAAAGTGATATCTATGTTTTAGATTTCTTGGTGAATCTAAGAAAGATAAATTTGATGAGGCATGTCTTGATTATGATCATGAACATCATGGAAGAGAATTTGAGATCTCATATAATTATGTACTCTGCTTTACTATCGAGGCTGATAGTTCGGTGATTATAATCCTTCAAGGATTCTTGCAAATCAAAAGTTCTGAAATGCAAGCTTATGATGGTTAGTGATTATACTCTGAAGAGGATGAAGATGAGTTTTTATAGTGAATCCAGAGAATTTTACCCTCTATCTGTGGAAGAGGTTGAAGTAGCTCAGAAAGAAATACAGAATCTGGAACTATCCAAAATGACAAGGAAGAAGAGGAAGGTCAAGGAAGTGGTTGCTGATAAAGAAAATCCCCAAGCGAAGGAAACTCAGCCTGCTCCTCCCAGCCGAATAACCAGAAAACATATACAAATGAAGTAGCAGCCAAGTGGAGGGAAGATAAAGAGAAGAGAAAATAAGGGGATCCACAATTCGGATTGGACCTTGTAGAGGCTGAGTCCTTAAAAAAATTTTGTGGAGGAGCTAGAGAAACAAGCGAAGGAGAAGAAAATGAAAAATAAGATTTCCGAAGATAAAGTAGTGAAATCTTTGCTGAAAGCTACATAGTTAGCTTCCGGAAAGCTTCCCATTCTGGAAACTTTTGGGGCTGAACCATCATTACCGGAAACTCTAGCCAATAACTATGTCACTCCGGATAGATCTAAGGGTAAAAAAGTAGTTGAAGAACCGAGAAAGAAGTTTCTGAAGAAGTAGAAGTAGAGGAAGAAGATGAGGAAGATGAAGAAGAAGAGGAAAGTGAAGATTTGGATACCCTGATCAATCAAGTAAATGACTATAAATATAAGGTCAAATCTGCAATGTTAGTAACTCCAGGAAAGGCAGATCCGGAAGCTAGTAAGGATTATGATAAGCAATATCAAGAAAAAGAAGAAGAGAATGTCTTGTATGATGAGGAAGAATCTTATGAGAGGAATTTTCTTGAGGAGGGACAAGAAAAACCAAAACCAGATGAATACCAGATCATTCAAGTGTCTAAATCCAAGGAAGTATCCCCTAATGAGAAACCTATACCGAGATCCGATAAGGGAAAGAAAACTCTCATGGAGACACCTATAAAATATTTCATTAGGAAGAAAGAGGTTGGTGGCACCTCTAGAAGAAATTTGGTTCAGGATGGTGAAGATAAGCCTCCAAGCAATGTTTCTGATTCGGAATCATCATCTAATGGGCATGATTTTGTGGTTCAATCTCTGAAGAAGTTTTTGGACACCATTATGAATTTTCCAACTATAGATTCCATATGCCAGATGCTGCAACAACGTTTGAATCAGAAATCAGATTCTTTATCCATGGTCATGGATAAGTTTGTGAAGATGGAAGCTAAACAGAAATTTTTTCCTATCTATAATGATGTACATATAATGTCCTACAGTAAAGTAAAAAAGTGGTCTAAGAGAGTTGATGAAGATTTAGTTCAGCTTGAGAGTTTTTAGGATGAAGTTCAAAATGCTTTTGTAATGGACGATAAAAAGGATAACGAGATTTATGAAAAGAAGACCCAAGAGGAAAATTCTCAGAATCAACTGGTCAGGGACCTGAATGGGAATATTAACTCAATATATCATAATTGGAAAACTGAAAGAGATTTCCGGATTGAGTTTCAGCAGAAGTTGGAAAAGAAAAATGAGATAATAAAGTTGTAGATAGAAGCCTTGGAGGCTCAGGTAGAAGCTTTAAAAGTCCAAGAAGAAAAGGTGAAAGCCATAGAGAGGCAAGGTGAGGAAGACCAAAGAGACATGAAGAAACTCAAACCCTTGTTACAGAAGCTCATCCTGAAGGAAATATAAGACAAATGAACCCACTCCGATCTTTTGATTGTAATTGTCTTTCTTTGTAAAATTTTCCAACTCTAATGAAATGATTATTTGGTTGGTTGTATCTTGTCATATACTAATGTTTCAGGTACCATACTTTGTTTTCCATTCCCTTCAATTCATTTTGAAAACAAAAAAGGGGGAGAAGGAAAAATAACTACTCCTAAGGAGGAGAAAAGAAAAAATTTCTAAGAGAAATATCCTTAAAGGAAGGGGGAGTTTTCCACTACGAAGTTTTTCATTCTTGAAATAATGAAAACTCCACTCTAGAAACTCAGAATACAATCCTTAGAGTTTCAATGACTAGGGGGGGGGGGTTAGTTGTATTCATTTTTCATCCATGAAAAAAGGGAGATAAGTTTAAATTTCAAAGTCTAATGAAAATTATCAAAGTCCATATATTCTTTTTCCTAACGATGTTTGTGCTTTCCAAAAAGGGGGTGATTTTTGAGTCAATAAGGTTTTCCTTATTATTTTTCCATTCCCCCTTATTTTAAAAATCAAATACACCTTATACATGAGAAAATATAAATTTTACCACCATACAGAAAAGTTACTTATTTAAGGAAATTTAGCATAACAAATATTTTCTTATACATAGAAATATTTTTCATTAGTACAAAAAATAGATTCATACCCAAAATCCCAAAAGTCATATAACGTAATGATTTGGAGCATTCTGTTTTTAGGATCCGAATTCTGGATGTGAACTGGAAAGAAGTTCCAATCAGAATTCTGGACTCCGAACATTCATGAGTTCGACTCCGAACTCTGATGAAGTTCGACTCCGAACTTTCATGAGTTCGACTCTAAACTCTTAAGTAGTTCGACTCCAAACTATTAAGTAGTTCGACTCTAAACTCTTATGATGTTCGACTCCGAACATTCATGAGTTCGACTATGAACTCTGATGAAGTTCGACTCTGATCATTCATGAGTTTGACTCTAAACTCTTAAGTAGTTCGACTCCGAACTCTTATGAAGTTCGACTCTGAACTCTTAAGTAGTTAGACCCCGAAATCTTAAGTAGTTCGACTCCGAACTCTTATGAAGTTCGACTCCGAACTCTTATGAGGTTTGACTTCGAACTTTTACTAGTTTGACTTCAAACTCTGCAAGTTCATATTCCAATCTTTGGTGAAACCAGACTCCAAATTCCTATAAAATAGAATCCGAACATTTCTTAACATAGACTCCAAATTTTATTTTTGTTAGACTCTGAACATTTAATTTTCTTACAATCCGAATTTTTTATGGATTTTACTTACATATGATCCATTTCATAACGATGTCATGCATTCAGTTATACATGATTTATTATTAAACGATGTCATTAATTCTAGTTCTATTTAACCATTGGTTGCGTTACACGTGTACAGGTCCCTCTGAATTTCATGTAAAATTTGATCGTTGGAGGAGGGAACCGACCGTTGGAACTTTGCCTATAAATTGGAGATCATGTGAAAGAGCTCAACAACAAGTTGATAGATCTAGAGACCACATGTTGTTAAGGTGATTTCTAGAGAGAGAAGCTTTTCATGCCTTGTGCGTACTGAACTGCTCGTTCAGATTGATTTGTGCGACTCTGAATGTTAGTGATTATATTCGATGACTTCCGGGGATAGGAAGACAGAGGTGCTGACTACCTTGAAGTTCAAGGGCTTCCTTCCTGAGGAAGACAGAGGTTCCAACTACCTTAAAGATGAGGGCTTGCGGGGATAGGAAGACAGAGATTCCGATCTTCGTATCGAGGGCTTACCCAGGTGTGGGTAAGACAGACTTTCTTGAATGTATAAACCAAGGGACCTTTATCCAATGTTGTAGGATACCCTTCTGTTTGGGTTAATAGAGTTATTGTTTGTTACTTGTAGTTGAAGTACTTGTTTGTTTCCGATGCATATTGTATTGTAAGGAAAGTATAAATTTCATGTATTTCCTTACTCTTTTACTCTGATTATTTTAGATCCTATACGCTTTAAGGAAGAATATTATATTGTAAACCTTGGTTCCAATTCTCTAGTTGGTGATTAGAAGTGTTGTGAATTTTTTTAGTTTAACTTTGTTAAACGTAGATCTTTCATTTTCTAAGGAAAAAATTGTTATCTGTAACCCTATTTAACGATTAAAAAGGAATTTTTTAAAGTGTTCAATTCACCCCCTCTTGTATATTGAGCATCTACATCATTATTTCGACCCTACAAACCTTTCTCCACACCACCTTGTGGTTGACCATCCATCCATGCTACCTACCCCATGGTTGGCCATCGTACCAAATCCAAATATCCATTCCCTATGCGATGAATTTAAATCTCCCCACCATTAGAATAATTTTTTTATCACATGACATAATTGTAAAAATAAATTTTGAATCAAGGTAAATTGTTAAAATATTTTTCAATGTACCGCTAGGGTACAGAGGGTTTTTTGGTGAGTGGTGGGTGCTCTCTGAGACAGATCATTCTTTATGATATTTATTAGGATGGAACTATCTTGTAAAATGTATTCTTAAGATATGCATTATCAAAGGTTCCCACTTAAATATCCCTATCCCTTCAATTTTTTTAAAAAAAATTATATTTCTTTTGTACTGTATATATATATATATATAAATGACATTTGGGATCCAATCTAGTGGTAAAATGAATCTTGTAAACCTACAACAAATCCAATGATCATGTCCTGGAAGAACTCTAATATTTTGTGTATTAGAATTTCAGTATAGAGTGGAAGGATAAGTCTCAATGTAGATGCATGTAACGGGTGCGTGATTCCATTATCTGGGCATCTATCAATAGATAGATATAGGTGGGCTATAAACTCAATGATGTTCATTGGTCATCACAAATAATATGGGGTGAGAATGGGGTGGACCTGTGATGGTCCATGTTCGGTAAGAGGATGAAGACATGACGATTGGTGGGTGGCTGTCATGCGATGTTGAGGTGGGATTAGTTCTTGACAGTGGTCTGTGGTTGATGGTGTTCATTTGGGGTGACGATAGGGTGAAAATTCATTGATACGTGTTCGGAGGGAGGAAAAAGTCAAGAAGAATGGTCCTCATTGACAGCTATTACAGCTTCAACGAAAATGGTAGTGACTGTGCTAGCATGAAATAGAGGAGTGGTGATGTATAGTTTGGGCCTTTAGGACAGGCAAGGCAGGTTAATAGAACTATGGAATGGGACTTTAGGTCAGTTATGTAATGGTATTCATTCCTAACGTGCTTATGTGATATGTACTAAAAATAATTAAGTCTTAATGGGTGTTTTATGAGTTGTGTGGATATGGCCTACCTTTCAGTCATATGTGCTTGATTTTAATTACACCCATGATCATAATATAAATAAATATATATATATTAAGAAATAACTAATAAGAAATAAAATAATATTTATTTATTTATATTCAGTAATATAATAAATGAAGTACTCTGAATATATTTCGAAAAATATTAATAAAGATACCCTTTTATGAGGGTGAAATACTAGACATCATTTCAAAAAAAATTATTTGGGATTCAGACACCAATTTTCTACCATTTAATGAATAATATATTATGTATAACAATACATTAATATTGATAACAAATTATTAATCATAACATATTTCAAGAAATATTTATTAATTTGTAATATAATAAATGGGGATTAATAAATACATAACAATGAATACAAATAATTTCATTCATGATGTTAAAATTATAACTAATATTTTTCTAAATGAATCCATTAATAATGTAATTAATAACGATATTATTATTATTATTATTAATTTTGAATAATTAATATAATTAATATAATTAATATAATTAATAATATATTTAATTTGATATTTAAAAATAATTTATGATAATTGAAAATCTAATTAATATAAATTATGTTAGTATTAGTTTTGGTAATAATAATAATAATAATAATAATATTATTTTTTATTAAATAAATATATTTTGTCAAGTATATTTTTATGGATATTATATTTATGGCTGATAATAATAATAATGATGATGATGATGATGATGAGGATGTAAATGATATTATTATTAAATAGTATTACTATTAATTAATATGTTAATTACTATGAAATCATAAAAAACATATTAATTATTGTTACTTTTTTAATTATGACTTTATGAATTATGACATTATTATTTTTATTTATTATGGAATAATAAATTTTTAATAATAGTTATTAATAATGTACTAATAAGTAGTGTAGCTCATAATATAAATAAGAATGTGTTAAATTAATAATTTAATCATTATCCCAGCTAACATGTATATATTACATTACACATACATTAAAAAATATGAAATTTTTAAAAATTAAAATAATTATGTAACTAATAATGTGATTCGTAATAATAATTATGCATATGAATTTTTTATTTTTTAAATGAAAAGTTTTTAATTAGTATTGTTTGTGAAATGTATATTTATTTTTATTAATATTTTTTTTATTTAAAATATTAATATTATTAATTAATTAAAAATATTTACAAATAAAATACATGCATCTATGAACTAGACCACGAATAATAGATTTTGCATTGAAAATTTATTATAATTATAAATTAAAAAAAATGAAGTCATTCTAATAAATTCCCAATTTTTATTAATAATGATATAATAACAAAGTCATAATAATTATATTTTATTGAATAAATGATAATAATAATAATTTTATTGTTTCTAAATAATAATAATAAATAAAATTGTTAATAATGATGTAAATAATCGATTTATTGATAAATAGTATTAATTATCAATATAATATTAACAACTATTACTTTAATAATAAAATAAAAATTAATAATATTATTTTCTATTTTTATTAGATAGAAAATGTTATTTTTTAATTAATTTATTAATTATATTATTTATTAATAAATCATTTATTATATTGAATACTTAATGTTTTATATTTATTATTTGTATGATTTTTTTTCATTTTTGTATATATATTTTAATTGCATGTCACGTTTTTCATTTAGAATCTTGTAGTAATTTATATTTTATATGTTTGTAGAGTTATCTACTTTGATTATGTCCAAATATGATGTTTTTAAAAAACATTGTATTGTATCATCAATACTATTGTCGGTATATTATTTCAATGAAAATATTTTTATTTTTAATTATTTTTTATTTGTTTTGTTTATATTTTAAATATCATATAGATAGTATTTATATTTTTTTATTTGTTTTAATATTTTTCAACCTGAAACACGAAAAACAAAATATTTCAATTAGGTAATTTTGGAAGACTACAAAATATAATCTATTGGTATAACATTAATGAAATTTAAAACCTTAATTAAACATATAAACAATATTATAAAATAAATAGATTTTTTGAAATATAATAAAGAAAAATTAATTTTATTGACACAAATAATATTGATCAAAAAATTACATTTCCACTTCAAAACATTTATCCGCATTAATTAAATTATAAAAAAAAACCCTAAATGGAATTTTAAAATTTGGCTGTATAAATAAATATTAATTGTAAATAAAATAAATGTTAAAAAATGATAAAAAATTTTTAATTAAAATAAATAATGATTGGTGAAAAACTAATTCATAGGTATAAATTTTACGTTGTAAATCAATATAGTTTTTATCATGATTTTTTAGTTTGATATATTTATTAATTTTTATTAATTCAAATAATTTGTTATATGTTAATTCCATGTTTTAATTTTTATTTTGAATCATCATATAATTTATATTTTATATACTTCCAAAGTCACCAACTTGAAACGTAATAATATTTCAAATACATGAATTTGAAATTCTATAAAATAAAAACTATAAGATGAATATAAATGATACTTAAAACATGGATAAATCATATAATAAATAGATTAATTTAAATATAAATATGAAAATGAAGGTTGATAAAATAAAACTTTAGTGGAATTAAATTTTGTTGTTTCAAAACAAATCAATTGTACATTTAATTTGTTTATAGAAAATATATATTTTTTTAAATTTAATTTCCTTAATTATATTTTGAAAATCATTTTATTATTAATTAATTTTTTTTACATATCTAGTGTCTTTAATTTTTTATTGATTTTAGTTATACCATATTTTATGCACATAATTTTTTTGAAGTGTAATTGTTCTGTTTTATGTTAATAAAATTTCTATCACATAATTTTTTTGGTTTGTTATATTTTTTAGTTTTATATATTCAAATATTTTTTATATGTATAATTCTTGTTTAATGTTTCATTTATATTGATAATATATTTTTAATATTTTATAGGCTCACAAATTCACCTACATGAAAGGAAATAATGTTTCATGTATGTGACCTTGAAATCATATAAAATATAAACTATAAGACCTATATAAATGAAGTGTAAATAATGTATTAAATGTATTATAAATAGTAGAAAATAAAAATAATTTTGTTAAAAATGTTGATGAAAAATAATTTATAAACATTCAATTTCACCTATGTGAAATATTACTATGTTACATGTACATTAATATGGAATCCTATAAAAAATAAAAAACAAGAAAAATATAATTGCAATATCAAACATGGATTAAAAATATAAAAAATTAAAATTAAAAAAATTACTAAATATAAATTACTAATAATATTCTAAATGATAAAAAATTGTGGATTTAAAACATGAATGGACACATCACAAAATTTTAGAGCATAAATTATTGTATAAATAAAATATTTATAGAATTTTAAAAAATGGTTGTGACAAAAAGAAATTGAAAATAAATGAAATGTCTAAAAATAATCTTTTATTAATTAAAAAAAAAATTTCTAGAATAATAATTTACAGGTACAAATTTAGTTTTTTTAATAAACAATGTTTTGTGCCATTGAAATTATTTTTCATCAACATTTTAACAATTTTTTTTATTTTCAAAATTTTTATGTGTTTATATAATTAATCAAATTTCATTTATATTTTATATATAAATTATAATTTATAGTCTTTAAAACTCATCTACATAAAAAATATTATTTTTTATATAAGTGAAAATTGAGGCCTATATAAAAGAACTATATTGAATATTTAAGTGTAACATAAAATATGGATTAAACAACTAAAAAAATGTTGAAAATAAAAAAAACAAATATAAAAAACCAAAAATAATTTACAAGACATAATAATTTTTGATTAAAAAATAATAGTTACCATTAAAAATTTATTTTCAAAAGTTATAATACAAATAAAATCTAAATGAAAGTTAAAAAATTTAATGTACAATTAAAAATTTATTAAAAATAAAATGAACACCAAAAAATAATAAATAATAAATTTTAATTTTTTAAAATTGTTATGTATTTTGAAATACATCTTTAAAAAATAGAAACTATAATTTTTATTATTTACATGAATTACAATAATCATAATGAATATTGTTGTAAATAATAAAATTCACAATGTAATTAATAAATAAGTAAATAAAAAAATTTAAAATCAATATTAATTAAACTTTTAATGTATGAAATAAAATTATTAATGATAATTTTATTATTTAAAATTTATAATATTATTATTATTCAATTATAATAATCATAATAGTAATATAACTAAAATTATTATGATAAAAAAATAATAAATAACCAATTTAAATGTTTAATATAATTTAAATATTTATGTATTTAGTAATACTAAAAAATAATATAAGTAATATTGTTATTAATTATAAATAAACATTATGAAGAAATGAATATATACACATTTTTATTTTTTAATAATAATATTTAATGATATTATTATTGTTATTTATTCGAATATAATTAGAAAATATTAATTATTTTAAGAATTTTTTTATATTTAATAATATATTTGTTTAAATTTTTTACTTTTTATAATTTTTATGTTTAATAATAATATAATATTATTATATATATTATTTTAATTATATACATTATCATTATTAATTATTTAAAATTTGTTATGTATTCATATATTGTTTGTAAAAATAAATATATATATATATATAACATAGAAGAAAATAAAATATAAATTTTTTTTAAAAAAAGAGGGAAGGCGTTGTCAGATATAGTGCCTTATTCAGAATTGTTCTCATTAAGGTTCTTTCTAGGATGGTTTCTTCTTACCAAATGTCATGAACAAGGTGTTGTTTGCGAGAATGCAATTACTTTAATATTTTTAAAGTGGTCACCATTTGAAATAGCTCCCACCCACCAACCCGCCTCCCCCCAATTCAATGGTAGGTTGTGAAATAGTTTCCCAATCTACCTGTCTTCCGAAATAGTTTCCCAATCTACCAATTTATAGAAATATTTTTCTTATTTCTGTTATTTAAAAAATATGCCTCATCTAATAACACATGATCTAACCCGCACTAAGCTACCCTTGTCAAGCATGAACATCCGTAGTCGACCAAGGCCATTGGGCAGCTGGAAATCGATGATCATCACCACTGACTACAATGAACCAAAAACAATGTTTCATTAGAAATCCAAAACTAATGTGTAAATAACTATGTTTAAGTAAAATAAATATTCCTACCTCAACCTAAAAGACAGATCATTTGGGGTTGGGCTCCACGCTCAATTGATGTCGCTTCCCGATTCGGCTCTGATAAATATACTTGAAGGAAGATATATCCTCTATACTCCTTGATATGATAAAAAGAATAATGGATCTCCCCCTCTTTCACATGTATATAGGTGAATAGATTAGGGTATGGGAAGATAGATGATGATTTCATTAAATTAAATTAAAACACTTGAAGTCCTAACCCGATACCTGGTCAAGGTTTTACCTAGATTGGGTTTAACATCTCAAATTATTATAACTAGATTGGGTAAAAACATCCATTTCGAACATGACTACCAACCTAGAATCTCCATTTTAAAATTCATTTATTATATATTTATATTCATGCATACATGATTAAAAAATAGTTGTTTATTAAATATTAAACATTCCCATTAAAATAAGACCATCTCAAAACATTGACACAAACCCAAATTATATAACTCTTAGTGACAACCTAACATTATAGACCTAACAGTGTTCTCAGTTTTCCCATTTGATACCCCATTGAGAATATATCTGTAATATATCCCAAATAAACAACTGTGAGATAAAAAGGTTTATTTATTATACATTAAATTTTTATCAAGGACCTTTCACGATCTTCATTCTACACTGGCTCATCCGGAGGGTAAAAACCATGATTTTCAACCATCATAACCATTAGATAACATTTCTTAGGTCATTTTAAAGCGTAAAATAACCATTAACCCTTTTTTAATGGATCGGGGCTCCAAAATCCAAAAATGAGCCATGTCATCAACATGTGAAAACCCATACTTCTCTATGCTCCCCACTATCATGTATTTTCATTTTTGAAAGGAAAAAACTAAAATGGCTCTATGAGATCCCATAATAAAATCTCATATAAGAAGATAATGCATCCATGCCTGAGATCATGGAGCTTTTAGAAGTCCATAGATTCATTAGGTCCCGTGATACAACCACAATCAAGGACATACACCTTTTCCATAACCCAACTCAGTGACACAACAATTAGTACTCTCATTCATCAATGGATTCCAAATTGTTTTTTCATCCACAATGTATGCTCTTGATATTGCTACAACTCACCTTTATAAATTTCACTAAGGATTTTCACCGAAATGCATTTCGTTCAACCGGGAGACACCCAATAGTTCTAGCACAAAGTAATGCCTAAAACCATCAATATACATCTGATACTACTAATCATCTAAGATATTAACAATGGGAAAATCATGATCCACCACTTTTAAAAAATAGGATACCCGAAATATTTACCTATCGATACAATCATACCCGAACAAGATTCACCATCATTCACATCAATAGAGCATCTTATCACCTCACAAGGTCCTAACACCAATACGTAATATCTACTAAAAAATCACATACAATGAGGTTGTCCACCTAAGAGAAAAAGGATAACATCGATCCTCACATCCTTCCATTTTTAAGAACTGAAAGACAAATTTCCGCACCACTGACCTCGATCAGGTTCTCACAAAACAAATATTAAATAGTACATCTCCTTGGGATCCATGGTTGAAATATTTTCATACTCAGAAATCCATCACTAACATCCCATGGAATTAAATGTGTTAAAGTATGTTCTTTTTGGTAAATAATTTTTTCATAATTCATGTGATGGAGGATTCATATGGATGTTCTTAGGGACTTAGAGAGTAGACGGAGGATTTGTAGCTAACATTTCATATCGGAAGGATTTTTCATTGTGGAGGTTAGTGTTATAGTATAAAGGTAGTTATTGTATTGTGGAGAGTCCAGTTACAGTTCAGATCCTTAGAGGTGGGGTTTTGGTTGGTTTTTCATTTTCAACACAATTATAGCATAGAGAGGGATGATGTGGCGTGCAGTTTTATAGAAATATTTTTTATGGTTTTATTCATTTTTTGGGGTCTATGTTATGGATATTGTTATAACAAGACCTTCTTCGTGCTGGTTGAGTCATGCAGCATGGTGGTTCCTCTTACATTGGGGGTGATATTCCTAATTTTTTTTGTTTCTATGACATGGATCTCATTGTGTGTCATTTATGTGACTTTGATTATCCCTAAAATGGAACGGTTCCCTCACATAAATCATAGTATTTCAATTTATCATCACGATTTCACTATAATAAGGGTGTTTCATCATGGTTTTATATTTTCCAATATTACTTAAACTTCTATGGCCCCCCTCGAACCCTACCATCATCCATACTTTTCTTTCAGTTTTTAGGAATCTCCAAGATGATTTATGGGGGCCTTTCACCCTCTATTTTAGGGTTTGACTCTTTTCATCTATATATTAATCCATGGAAATTCCAAGGTAATCCAGATCTCTTCCTTCTCAATGTTATCCCCTATTCCCTGTTCGAAGGAATGATTTTCTTTTGGATATGGATTTTTTGGGTAGTGTTATAAATGGAAATTTATATAGGCTATTGTGTTCTAGGTTGAACAATGTGTTTTGTTTCTTTTTGGACCACAGTGGCCATCCTGCTCTAGTTCCAGCACGTCTTGGTGGCATTGAATATTTTTTTGAGGTAGGAGATCCTTCATTTCCTCTATTAGTTTTACATGTGGGGGGATCATGATTTTTGATTCCTTTTGGATATGGTATGAACTTAATTAGTATTAATTGTAATAATTAAAATTTACGGGGAAAAGATGAAATTTCACGAGATTTACTTCTTAATGAATTTTTTTATTGTTTATTAGATTAATTTATATTTAAGGGGAAAATGATGATATTTTTTTTGATTGTATATGTTTCTAAATTGTTAGAAATTACTGTACAATTTTATTTTACTCACCACATATATAAAATGATAAGGAAATTTATATGGTTACATCATCATTTTCCTATGGGACATTGGATTTCAAGGAGGAAACCCTTAAAAATATTGAATTAAATTTTATGAAAGACCCTTTACTAATCTAAAATTTGATTTGTGAAATTTGTGGTGTGGTGGTTGTGTTGTTAAAATATGATGTTATGTGGTTGATATGAGGTGTGGTTGTGATATGTGGAAATTAAATCATGGGGTTGTTTGGTAAGAGGGAGAAGTTCTATTGTGTTATACTTGTTTACATACACTTTTGGGATGAAATATAAATAATATAACTTAAATAGAATTAGTTTTAATTAATAATGAAATTCCAATTGAAACGGGAAGTGTGGTTAAAGTGGATAAATGTTAAAAATGAAATTAATGGTCTTGATAAAGGATTTTGTTTAGAAATTTTTAAAATTTGGAAATGGTTTAATATGACAATGGAAAGAAGGAATGTGGATTGTGTTGTAGATTTTTTATATGGTGTTATTTACATTGAGATGACAATGAATGTAATAGATGTTGCTATATATTTTAAAAAATTTATGAGTTGGGATGGTAATATTTCTATGAAATCATAGGTTTTGCATCTATGTATGGATATATATATATATATTCCATTTTAATTGTTATTTATTTATACATCTCTTCTGCTTCAATAACTATGTGCTACACCCAAATATTTTGGCAGAGTGTTTTTGCAAATACCTAAGATGATGATGGAAGACATATGGATACCCCCTCTTCCTCTATCTATCAATCTCTCTATCTTCTAGGCAAGGTTATGATGCATAGTATTTGATGACCAAAATTCTAATGTTGAACTTTTGGTTTGGTTCAATGATTTTGATGAGGTGGTTCTTTGTGGGGTTCATGCATTATAGGAGGATGTAAAATGTTTGATTTCATTAATGTTCATGATAACCTACTATTTTGGTAATGGTTATGGTTATTAGAGTATTGGGATGTGATGTTCAGTTTCAAATGGTGTTGTTTGTATGATATAGTTTCCCATATGTCATTGGGAAAGATTTGATGTGAAGTTGCACATGGGATTCTCATCTTGATTTAATTTCCCATGGGTCTTCATCCAATATTACTATATAGAAGTGATGGAACACCATGACATACGATGTTGGGGAATGAGATTCTAAAATGTGCGGTGAAGTAGATTAGCGAACCATTTTATAATTATTCTTATTATTATGTTATTATACATTGATGTGTTATTTGGGCGGTGTACCTTGTTGAGGATGGGATTCGTATGTTTTCGTGCTTAGGTCCTATTGATTTTTTTTTTGTTTTCTTATGGATGAATTTTTATTCTCCTTTCACATGTGTGATATTGACATAGGGTAATATCCTATTGAGTATAAATTTCATTCTCACCCAAAATATATACATATTTTTTCAGGGTTACAAGAAGACTACGAGGACAAAGTAGGGAATTAATTTCCCAAACATTGGAGTTGTTATAGAGTTTGTTCCCTAGAACATTCTTTTATGTATTTATTTTTGAGACACTTTGTATTTGTTTAAATTAATCATGGAATGTTGGATGTTTTTGGTTTTTTTGTTTTTATATTAGGGCATGGAGTTTCTCAGTGTTTCATTTCCTATCTCTTGAGCATAATATATATGTTGAGGGAAATGATTTTAATATGTGGGATGTTTATACCCATGGTGATAGTCTCCAAAACAGGGCCTATATAATGTTGAAATTTTCGTTCATAATCTCTTTTTCTTCATTTATTCCCCATGATAGTAACCTTTGGTGGTAGGTGGCTGTCACAGATTTCTAACAAATGTTTTGGTTGAGAGACATGATGTATTTTAAAGTAGGGTACTATATTGATTACTTCTTGTTGGTATGGAAACTATATAGACTGATCGTTCTATGTGACATAATTTAGGTATGACCAACTACGACACAATATTTCCCCCCCCCCATGATTTGATGCTTGGACTCTAATTCATCTTAATGAAAAATTGAGGTTGTTATTATTTCAGGGTAGATACCCTATAGAGTTACATGTTCCATGATTGCGTGTTCTATTATCTGAATTGGGTGGTTTTGGGAATTTAAAATGCATTACATGAAACATAATATAATCATATGCTACTAGGATTTGGGAATCTTAATTTTATAATCTATTTATTTATCCTAGACATTTTTGTATGTGCTTTAGGATAGTGAGGTTTATCAGGTTGACCATGTTGACTAATAGAGGGTCAACCTAGTTGAGGAGAATGATTGGTGGTAGAGTATGTTGTCTAACATTCAATAATAATCATTGGAAAATTATGAGGGTAGTGTCTACAATTATGATATAGAGCACTCGTTTGAGGAGCTCACGATAGACTTTGGTTTGATCCAGGACAATACTAAGTACTCGGAATTACTAGAAGATATTCATTAGAGAGGTTCATAATGATAATGTTAGAATCTATATCTTATTGATAGAAAGAAAGAATAAGTTTCATGGATAAAATTCGAGCAGGATCTCTGAGTAGAGTTCTTATCATCGATGCTGAAGGTAGTGAAGATAAAGAAATTGATCAATCTTCCATAGGGAAGAATGTCTATATGAGAGTGTAGGATCGAGTTCCATGATCTCATACATTTCACCACAATATTTCCCCTAATGAGGAGTATTGTGCATAGAATCTTGAGGAAGTGATCCACCATTATATCTAGTATGTAGTTACTCCTTTTATGTTTCCACCATTTTTGGAGCTATAAATAAGGTATAGGTGATCAAGAGTATTCATTCATGAGGAGTGTTACCATGATAGGGGAACCAATAGGGTTCTTTAATGAGTAGAGTTATTAGTTTCAGATCCATGGTATTAATGCCTTTGAGAATTCATCCAATGTAGAGTCAACCTTAGTAGCTCCATTTTATCACATGGGTGGATTTTTGAATTCATGTTTTTCCTAGGTGCCTTGGGCTAGTGTGCTTTATCTTTGGGGGCCATATTCAATATCAGTATCATCTCACATTGTTTCTTGGAGATCAATAGAGTGGTGGTGGGGAAATACAAGATCACCCATTGCAGAAATTTCAAGCAAGGCTATTTTAGGAACATGATTAAAAGAAATATGATCGAATGAGAGTAGATGGGGTAGTTAGGATATGAACTCTTATTTTTTCATATCATTATATACCTTGACATGATCATGGTTGGGATGGTTTCCATCAGAATAATGGTATGGGATTATGGTATGAACAGTAGTATTATGTGGAGGTTCCCGCACTAGAGGGGCCATATATCATCATAGGTATGATAAGTTTTTTAATTACCCATGTTTGTGGCTTGTTTGATTTAGGTGATTCAACCTCCTTTGTTTCACCCACTTTATTACTTTCTATGGGACATGACATTTATTGATTTCTTATCCACTAGCCCTGGCATTACCTATTAGAGGATAGACTAACTTGTTTAATATGTTCCAAGGTTATTGAATGATGATGTGGATGCATCGGTCATGTTATGATCATTTTTTGGTTACAATACAACCATAATATTCCATGTTATGTATATATTGGTTTTAATCCATGTTTGTGGTAATTGACTACATCTAGAGAATGTTTTTATTCATAGATATAGATAGTAAATTTGATGTTTTCATCATTGAGAATGATTTTTAGTTAGGTAGTAAACCTATAGAGGCCCTTATTTCATCAATGAAAGTGTTTTTGGTGAAGTAAGTGGACATTGGGATGATGGAGGATTCTTGGGTTACTAAGTTATTTCTATATTTTTTCCCCATGGAGGTTCTAACACTACCCCTTAACATGGCTCTGAGTTTGGGATAGTTTTGCAATGAGTTTCTTCCCCAATTTTTATAAGTCCTTATTAGTTGGAATACTATGAGTTGTGGGTGTTGAGGATTTACATAAATGTTCTTATATTGAAAGGTTTCATCAAGTGTAGTTCTTCACAGTGGGGTGAACCTGTATTATTCTCTAAGAAGGTGGATTGTAGTATAAGGCTATGCCTAGTTTTATAAAGGTCTAATCTGGGGAAAATAATGAACCATTTCCCAATTTGGAGGAAAAATGTTCTTTCTTACCATTTTATATGTGGTGGTTTGTCTTCAAATATCATGTTTTTATTCTAGATAAAACAAAATTAGGATGAAGGTTGAATATATCCTGATTACTGCATTTTGGTGTAGTTATGGGATCGTTGAGTTTGTGTTCATGTCATTTAGCAGAACAAACACACTTCATGTGTTGATAGTGCTCATAATCATTGTCTTCCATGATCTAATGAACCATTTTATAGTTATTTTCATATATGGAATCCTGATTTACTAAAAAATTAGAGGTCCAACATGTCAATAATATTAGAGCTATGTTGTAGGTCCTTTGATGCCGCCAAAATTATGGAATGTTTTCAAAGTGTAATTTTTAGACAAGAGGTGTTTGTTATTATGTATTTTTTGTACCAACATGGTTAGGTTTGGGAACATTCAATGATAAAGAAAGATTTTTTTCTTGTGAGGCACCAAAAAAAGTGGTATTGGTTCACATTTTCATCAATATATAAGGCTTTTACAAAAGGATTATATCAAATATCTCATGGACTAAGGCCCTATTGATATCCCATACAAGAAGTAACATAATTTTATCTGGAATAATCAATGATAACTAGAATTTAAATACCCAAATTGGATTCTGACAAGTATTCTAGTACTTCAGTTCCTAGAATAAGGGGTGAGTTTTGCGGTTTTTATGATGCATCCCACCAATGTTTGGGATGCATCTTAATGTAGTGGAAGGCAGTGATATCTTATGGGTCTAGGTAGTTATGTAGAAATGACCATAATTGTTCCACTCATGATCTGGATCTAGTAGCATTTTTTTCACTAAATCCATGTTAACATTAGCTCATCTTAGAATGATTTTTGGTCTTCATCCATCATAAGAGATTGAGTTATATCATCTATTAGTGTGACCTGAATTTTTTATTATTATGAATGTGGACAGAGTTTCTTCTGTACTATGACAATAATATCTCTTATACTATACGTAGGTGGAATTCATAGAAAATAAACTAAACTAGAAGTCAAGAAGGGATTTTGGTCAAGATATTAGAGGTAATTGGATGGTGAGGGAGGAGTTGGTATCCCTACACCAAGATGAAATATTAGTTCATCGTTGAGGTTTCTATGTTTTGTTGATAATGAAATATTATCTAATGAAGTATGTAGAGGAGTCTCAATTGGGAGAATCAAAATCAGATGTTACACATGATCATATTGTCCATGGTGATATCCTAAAGGAATGACAAGGAATATATGTTGGTTCTGGGGATGTAGTTTGTTTTAGTGGTGATTCATGAGGGATTTCTTCAATAGTTTCACAGTGTATATTTTTCTATACACCAAAAAGTATCTATAATATAACATGGTTTGAAGATGTAGATTTGGTGTCCATAGATGAAATGGGTGGTGGAAGAGTTTGTGGATCGTTGTCTAGTATACCTATTGGAGAAGTCCGAAAATCGTGTTCCTAATAAATTTTTATTGACTCGGGATTCACCCAAGTGGAAGTGAGATTACATATTGATGAATTTTTTAATAGGATTAATCATATTACAATTATTATATATGATATCTTGGTAATCATATATTTAATAATTAAATAATATGACTTCCTATCAATCAATGAGTCGGGTGTTATGGATTATTTGACAAGGACATATATGGATGAGGCTATTCCGACATGTGGATTTATGAGATTTATTTTCTCTTATTGAAATTCTTTTTTATCGTGAAATTTTTGAGATATTTGTAACATACTTTTGGAACACAGTTATGACTTAACACTACATTCCATCATATGACCGACAAACAGGACCAGAGGAAAATCCAAAGGATAGAGGATATGTTGTAGGTGAGAATATTTGACTTCAAAAGTCATCATACAAGAATATACAATTGGATAAGTTCAATTATAAAAATAGATACCACTTTACCATTGTAATGACCCTATTTTTGGATTTATATCAGTGGTTGTGTCATTCTCTATTGTGATGGTATGATGTTGGGGAGTCATTAGTTCTCATTCATGATGTGGTGCATAGAACAGTGGAAATGTTTCAACTCGTTCATGAGAGGATGATGTAGACACATTAATGGAAGAACCCTTAGGATGATTAGTGGAGTAAGACGTTGTATGTTGTAGTGGGTGACCATGTTTTTGGAGGTCTGTCCTCATTACGGCTAGCAGTGGTTTGGTTGGGAGAACATGATCTCACACTATTTTTTGGGACCTTAGAAGTGTTGTAGCACCTTGGAATATCTATTGGTGCTTCATCACTGACTATACATGATCAATTATTTCGTTCTCATGTCTTATCATTTCAAATTTATTCATTTTGCCTCCAAGGACATTTACTCTATAGAGTTGAATATCAAGGGAAACTTGACATTTGTGGGGTGAATGATAGATATCTATGATCCTCAAGAAAAGGTGATGTGTGGAAGAACAATTCCATTGGTCTATATAATATGGAGGCATGGTATCATAGAATAGATTACATGGATTCTTGAGACATAGATGTGTTCCCAATATGTAGACTTTTGTTTTGGTTTTTTCTTTTCTTTGTTTTCATGTACATGATGCTTGAATATTTCTAGTCTATGAGATGTTTTTTCTATTGATATCATGATGCCTGTTAAAGCCTAAAACAAATTAATATTGGAAAAACCCTTCTTAGTCATGATTTTTTATATTAAATAATTTTTTAAAACTATGTGGGAATGTCAGTGCCTACCAAATGGGATGATGTCATTATGTGGAGGGTTTGATTCCCTACGTTTTTTTCTTGAGGCTGTGTCATGTGATGGTTGAGGAAGTCATTTTCCTAAGATATGTAAAGGACAAAATAGTGTGTGAGAATGGTTATGTGGAATATATTTGGATCGATCTTGGCATGATATGGTGGTAGTGTCATATTTGTGAAAATATCTTTGATAGGATTCTCATGGGATGGTTTTTTAGACCCTTCCTTTCATTTCTATACTCTGGGTTCATTTTGATTCTTTAGGATGAGAAAATTTTGATAGGTACCCGATGTAATGTTTTGATACTTATAAATCATTAATTTGTGTAATTATTGTAATGGAGACGTATCAGGGATGTTATGATGGATTTTTTGAGTAGACGATAGAGTTTCACGCAATATTTCAGATGTGAAGGATTTTATGGTGTAGAGAATTTTATTGAACCCTAAAGGGAGTCAATATGGAATAGATATTCTAGTTGCATAATAGAGTCTCATAGTTAGATTTTTTGAATTTATTTGATTATTTTCATTATTTCATTATGAAGATAGATATTTTAAAATGGATCTTAGGATGAGTTTTTTTATTTTGGGGAAGTTATTTCATGGATTTGGGTTGTGATGTGACCTTCTTCTTGAAGATTAAGTCTTATGGAAAGGAAGTTCCAATTACGTTGTTGTCATTTTCTTGGTCTTTTTAGAAATTTTGTGTAGACCTCACCATATTTCTCATATATTTATTTGACCAACCCCAATGTGGCACGATCCCTTCCCTTACATAGTAGTCTTTCCCTCTGTCATAACTTCTATGCTGCAGTAAGGGATGTTGCAACATAGTCCTATTTTTTATATTTCTACAATATATTTACTCGCCCCCTTGAACCCTATATTCCATTACCGATTTTTCTCAGTTTTTGGTTGTCACATTGAAAATTTTGGGAGGTCTTTTGGCCTCTCCTTTTAGGATTTGAATCTCGACATCTAGATATCGATCCTAGAAAATTTATAAGCAATTCCCCTCTCTTCCATCTATATTTTCTCCCTTGTTCCTTTTTTCCAGGAAGGTTTTGTTTGGGATATGGATGGATTGGATAGTTTGATGAAGGTATATTGATGTGGTATATTTTATTCTTGGTAGATAAAGGTGATTAGTTTCTTTTGGGTTCTTTATAGTTATCTTCTTACTATTCTAACCATGCACACTAGGACAGAAACATTATTTAGGTAGGGGATCCTTTGACTATCCCCTGTCAGTCGTACATGAGGGGAGATCATGATTTTATTCCTTAGGGAGATGGTATTAAAAAATCAAGGAAGATAATAAATAATTTTAATTGAAATTTAAGGAAAGAGAAATAAGTAATATGTGGTTTACATATTCTCGTGTTTTTCTAATATGTTTTAGAATGCTCTTTATTCATTCATGCTTTGGCTTATGTTGGTATTTTTTACGATTTTTGTGGATGCTATATTTTTTTAATGTTGTTGTACTCTTTGATTTGAATCATAATATATAGAAACTGATATGAACATATATCCAGTTGAAAAATTGGTTACCCATAGAATCTCACCATTGTGTGAGAATTCCATTGGAAATATTGAATTTAAATAATTTAAATCCCCTTGATTAATGTGAAATAAAAAGTGTGAAATGTGTGGTATAATGGTTTTTTTGTGTGGTGGATATGTTGTATGATTATGATCATATGTGGTTTATATGAGATGTGGATGTGATATCCGGTGGTTGAACCATGATGCTTGTTAGAATACAAAAGATAAGATTTTCTGTTGTGTTGTGATAGTTTTATGGTAGTGTTGGAATGAAATATAAATGATAAAACTCAAAATGGAATGGGTTGGTATGGAAAATGGAATTCTAATTAATGTGGAAAGCTATGTTAACGTGATTAAATATAAAATGAGAAATGAAAGAGTTTTATAAAGGATCTTGGTTATTTTTTTGAAAAAATGGAAATTTATTAACATGAATGTGTAAATAAGGAATGTTTCTTATGGTAGTTGATTTCCTATTTGGCATTATGAATTTAGTGGTGGTAGTGAATTTAAAGAATATTGTGAGATCTTGTGATATTTTAATGAGTTTTGAGGGTACCCTTTCAAGGAATCAGTGTGTTGGTATTATGTGTTTGGCTATTATATATATATATATTGTAATTTAATTTTTATTTCATTATATATCCCACCCATGTCGATCACTATGTTTTTTCAACTAAATGTAGGGGGTGTTTCAACAACCATTAAGGATGTTGAGGAAAAATGGATGGGTACCCCCTATTCCAACAGTTATCTTGCATGTTAGGTTCTTATACACATGTTTTGATGACAATAACTATAAAAGTGATCGTATGGTTCTGTTTGATGAGTTTGATGAGGTGGTTCATATTTGGGATCATTCTTGTTAGGTGGAGGGTGAGAGGTTGATGTTCTTAATCTTCATGATAACGTAATAACTTTGGTATGGTGATGGTTTTGAGAGCATGAGGATTTGATGACCAGTTGAACGTAGGGTTCTTGGTACAATATGGCTTCCCATGTCTCATCATGCGATATGTGATGGCCAATTTCACGAGGAGTGCATGGAATGATACATTATCCAAAGTGTTTTCGTGTATGATTATTCTATGGAATAGATGAGATTTATAGGATGTAAGACGTTGGGGGTGGAAGTGTAAAACTAGCGTGAAATTAGTATGGGTTTCCCTTTTATAATTATTCTCCTTACTATGTTACTAATCAGGGATGTATTATTTGGTGATAATTTATTGGTGATGATGGGATTTTTTAATTGAACTGCTTAGGTAATGTTGGTTTTATTTCATGGGTGTATTAGTGTGTTCTTTTTACATGTTCATGAGATACTTTTGTGTATTATAATATTTAGTATACATTTTACGCTCACACCTCATATATACACTGATTTTTAGGGTTTTAAGATGACTACAGGAACATACCTAGACCTTACTGCCCCAAAATTGGATTTTCTACTGAGTTTCTACCCTTAAAAAATATTTTTGGAATTTATTTAGAGAGTATTTTCATTTATTAAAAATTAAACTTCAATTATGGGATCATATTTTTTTCATTTCATTTGTAATATAGCATGTATTTTCATTGTATATGATTTTCTATCTTCTTATCATTCTATATGGGATGTAGGTAATGTCATCCATATGGGAGTTTTATTACCGTCGATGCTAGATACCATGCTAATGCCTATTAAAGAATATAATCAATGATTTTTATCTTTCATACATAATTGATGTAATGGGTGGTTTAATTTTGGGGGGATGAGGTCATTTCACTACACCTAACCACACATTTTGAGATATCACAAGGGGGTATACCACTAAAATTCATTACACAAACCTTGAAAACCAAAAATAAAAGATGTTTGAAACCCCATCAATTAGATACCAATGATAGATGGACACAAAATTTTACCATCATCTCCCCCATAACACAAATTCCAAAAAAATTCATTAAAATAGTGCTTCACTATAGCAGTCTTCTATAAAACACAAAATTGGAGCATAACTCTAACTATGATACAGATCCCTGGATACCATTAAAGAAAGCCACTTTTAAAATATTATAACATATATCCCGGTTCTTGACCAGGGAACCTATCGGGAAAGAACAAAATAATGATTAAAAAAATATCGATCATTACAAACAATCATAACGCATGAATTTACACCCTCAAACTAGTGAAAGTCCCAGTTAAAATATCTTTAGTGTGGGCCCAGCTCATTACATGGGTTCCACTTCTAGTAAAAAGTTGATAATGACCAAACTGATCGATTGAAAAACTCTTCACAATGATAGACATGTAGACAAACTAAGGCCACATGTGATAATCTATCACTAAGGATAACACCACTGGGACTAATTTGGTAGAATCCATTGAAAAACCTCTACACCAATATTGTATCACATCGATGAATGAAATTAGTGTAGATTTTCATCTTCAGTAAGAGCCTCTAGTTTTATCATGTTGGTATAAAGACTCCCGTAGGATTTTTTGATCCTTTGAAAACCACATAACACGAAGATAAACAACACATGATAGTGTAAATAAAAAATAATTCTACAGAAAATGGGTCAAATTACTTCTTGATCCATATTAGGTGGTACCTGATCAAAGACCTCCATAACTCACCATAAGAGAAAATAATTATAACGATAATCATACATTGTATATCCTCTACTATTGAGACATGGTCTTAATATAATCGATTCCACACCTCCGTCGAAGGAACATCACATACTATGTAGGCTCCAAATCCTATCATCAAACTAATAACAATCATCATCCATAACATGAAAGGGCATGATAGGATACACCATGCCCAATGAATGGACCATATGAACACTAAATCCATAAATAATAGATCATAATCAAATTTTATGAACTGAAAAACCCATACTAAATAATTTAACTATAGAGAGAGACACATGAATAATAAGGTGTCTATGAACTAGTCGAGGAGGCTTCAGAGATCACCGGTTGTGAATTCATACAAAAAACCTATACAAAAGAACCAACACTCAAGTCTCATAGGGGAGTACTGAATCCCATATATTATGGGGGTCCCTCGCCACATCAAGTTAGATGGAATATTGACCCCATGCCAAAATGAATCATCCATCTTCCTATAAATTGTAGTCTTCACCCCTTTACCTATGGGGAGTTCCACCTCACATGTACAGGAAAACCACATCCATCTCATAAAAAAACATAATCACTATAGATGGAGGGACCACACCTTTTCTATCATGGGAGTAGAGACCCCACTATAGTATCAGGGACACATAACTCAACAAAATAAATTGTGTACCAAACCCCAAGCTTGAACAGAGGGATTCCACTCCAAATATTTAATTTTTCACCCCTATATCTGTACGGGATTAAAAAACATTATAATTTAAATTGAGATACCCATGCCTAACTAAAAGACACCACATTTAATGGAAATATAACCTCTCCCAAAACCAACATCCTAAACACTATGATATGTATCATATAATAGAATCATGTAGGGAAATTTCTCTATGAAGTAGGTTGGTAGCTTATTATAAGAGCATTACTAGGGGATCCCATGCGTCTCTCTGTAGCCTCATTACTCCAATCATCTATAGAAGTTACATTCCACATATCTAGTGAATGAATCATCATAGTGGAATCCAGTCCTCATTTCCCATTAAAAAATGGAAATTATGATGTCATTCCATGAATAAAAATGAACTTACAACTACATGATGCAGGACCCTACCAACTATGCCCAACATACAATGCCCAACACACCCATGTTAGTCATAAAATTATCAGAGTCATTTAAAAGGAGTTAATTGGTCCCTACATCCATGTTTATTTTCCTGGTATACCAACCAAACCTAATCACCATCAATATTATTCTCCCCACATGTCCCAATCCAAACTCATGATATGATGACCTTTAAAAATTATCAATATGAAAATCTCACTATAATACCACTCAAACATTATCTTACCCACCAGGTCCCTGCCCATATTGATGGTGATATGGGTGTTCCACTCCATGCTCACCTCTAATAGGGAAGGGGCTGGTGAAGGGCACCAAGAAGTCATATTCAAATATTGGAGACCTTTACCTATACATATTATAAATGCATACATCACCAACCTACCATTAAATAATATATCCACTGGAATATTTAAATAAGTAAAATGTGAAATGAATATAACCTATTATAAAACCCAATGTAATGAAATTTATTTTCCATTATAAAATGTAAAAAAAGATACAATGCACAATACTAACAAATAACCAACCCCAAGTAATTAATTATATTGTAATATCACACTAACTACATCTTGATCAATACAATACATGAATCCACCGACTCTACTATTATCAATATCCATTAGCATGACCCGTTCCATTCCCACTGATATCAATAATGACCTATTCCCCATCTGTAAAGACACAAAAAGTGTTAGGACAAATCACGTTCATGGGTTAGTATATAATTTTCCATTAAGATTCCCCCAAAACAAAAATTTATTCAATAATATAGGACGAAGCAGAAACAAAGGGGAAAACAATTATTCAAACAACTCAATCAATTGGAAAAGAACTTGTTAGGGATGAAGCCTCAACTTCAATTCAAACAATGTCCTCAACATGACCTCATTGATAGTAACTAGGGATAAACCTAAATTCTAATTTGTTCTTTATAATGAGAGGTCCATAGAAAAATCCCATGACTATGGTGAAAACACCACCATAAATATAAGACCCCTGAAAAACACCACCCTTACCATCTATAGAAGATACACCATCTATCACTGGGGTAAACCTCTATATTCTATTTAGACATGGATGATTAAATGACATTAGTCAGCATGATATAATCACAATTGAAAACCTCACACAAAACATAGACGAGCTAGTTAGTACAATCCCATATGAATGGGAAAATTTTCCACAACCCACTCCTCATACTCTTGGGTCATTATTTTACTTTAACATAGTGTGAAGAATTAAACTCATAGGAAAAACAGATTTCTTAGAATTCCTTATACCATAATTCACATTTTAACACCTCATGATCAAAGATTATAGATAATAGTATGATTAGAGTTGCGAGTATGTACCCTTATGAATGACATAGTTTCCTCTGTTCGACTAACCCCAGAAATGGGAGGCCTACACCTAGTACAATTTATAACGATGAAATCATCCCCTGAATTTGTGGGGGGGGGGGGATCTAAGAGGGATCTATAGCCCATGAAAATCAATAGAAAGTGATCTAAAACCACTAAATTATTCCGCAACTACTGAAAAAATCTTAAGAAATTCATTATTCTAGTGAGTAACCTAGAGGCTTAATGTACTATGTTCCCTAAACACCTATTCCATAATCCATGCATCTCAAACACCACCACCATCATGTTACTAGTCCATGTATCAACACTCGTGGGTCTCATGCCTCATCTGGGGATGTTAACCACACAAGAGTGGATTTACCGACCCTATGTATCTAATAAATGATAGTTATATCATCATGAAACCATCATGTCACCACTCATAATCAAAATAGGGAAATCACGTCTCACTCGCTTGAATAATTCAACTAAGGTAATATATAAAAACCATCTCTATTCATTTACCACCCATGATCTTCAAAACAAAAAATATAATGAATAGGGTGATCAAGAATGTTCTCTGGACACAACCCAAAATGAATATCATTTTTGACATCAATTTTTCTAAAATGATATATAAAAGGGAACATAAATTTTACTCATATCAGCAAACTAAACTATGTGAACAATATCCAACTTAGAGGTTCATGAGGAAGAGGTAAAATCTTCATGTACTGAACCCATCTACATGTCTTTTTAAGATACCATTCTAGATAGAGGATACTACCTGGTCTAACTGAAACCCTAACATTGGTTATATAAGGCTAAATTTAAAATACATGTATCTCATCACATAAATAATCTTGAATTCCCCAATTTAATGTAGCTCATGATGTATGTGTTAACATACAAAGGATATGATATTAATATATTGAAAAAATATAATAAATGACATACATTAATTTTTTCATATTAAAAATGTGAGATAATATAGAAACCCAAGCCCTTTACCAATATTATTACATTTTATTAAATATAAAAATCATATAATTATAACCCAATCATAAGGAGTCTTTGTGTATATGGAAGACAGGTTTCATAAAACCTAAAAAGAAAATAAAAACCTGATATATTTATTTTTATTATCATTAGGGATATTTTTAATCCATTTATGATCCTAAAACTACATAGGATGACAAGGACAAATATATAAAAGAAAGGGGTGATCTAAAATTTATAGTAAGAGAACAAACATGTTATGGAATAATTACTTGTGATTAAAATGTATAACATGATATCATAAAAAGGAAAGATCATGTGTAATCACATGGGAAAATAACATAGAGAACATGGAATCATAATATCATGTCATCATAGGAAATGTGGTATTAAAATGTAGCCTGGATAAATTTGATTCAAGGACTAATTTCGATACTATATCACATGGTGTAAAAAGTCCCATAATGGATTAGGTTATCTCCCTAATTCCATAAATTATTTCTCATGAGGCTAATGTTTTAACTAATGCATTTGAGTGTAATCTGGGTGCACCCAACATAACATGTTCATGATTTGTTGAACCATATAATATAAATAAATCATAATGTATAAAATAAGAATTTCCATTGAAAATGAAATGGGTTCCATAATCTTTCATCATATCATAATCAAGTTAAATTTTATAATTATGGAAAATGTGAGATGAACATAAGTTTTGTATTATCCCATAAATGTTATGGATAATTATATAGGTACATATGTAAGGTAAATATATAAATAATTTATAATCAACAAATAACATCAATGGTTGGAATCATTGGTGAAAATTTCTTTAAAATAATACACAAAACATTTCTTTACAAAAATAACCATTTCAATTTGAAATAACTTATTAAAAATCTAAAAATTTAAAAATTATTCTTGGAACCATTTTCATTAAAAATTTAAAATTTATAAAGTAAACATCAATGAATTGAGTGGTCTTGATTTCTTGCAATTCCATACAGGTTGTTTATGTAAAAAGAACATTCCTTTAATACTATTGTAAAAATTCTAAAAATTACCTCATTCAAAAAATGACATGATGATCCCTTATTAACAATTTTATAAAAAATAAAACAAGGGAAAAATATTTCTCAATAAATCATTTTTACAAATTTAAAAATATTCAATTTTTTTTATAAAACATGGTTATGTATGAAAAATTACATTTGACTGAATAGAGAAATGATGTTATCTTTTCTTACAATAATTTTCTAGATAATTTTAAATATAAAAAATGAAAATTATAATATTTCTTGAAAATTTCACGAATAAATATAGGATAATTAAATATAATGAGTATAAGGAATAAACAAAAAATTATTCTTCTTTTGACGTCTTAAATGTTGGGACCACTTTGTGTATGAAGATTTAATTTGTTGTCAATAGTTTTCAATATCGGTCAAAATGAATAAGGATATGATGAAGGACTCCAATGTTAATGGAGATTGTATGAAGTGTGGATACTTGGAGAATTGTTATGTAATCATAGCATTGAATGTCATAATTGGGAAATTCTTTATGAAGACATTTATACAATTGTTGAACTGATCCCAAGGTCAAAGAACTTGTGTCAAAGGTGACACATTGTCTACAACAATGAATAATGGAGAAGTATCATCCATTTGAGGATGATTGGAGCATAATGCTGAAGTGACATCTATCTAAGGATGGTTGAAGAAGAATTGAGGATTTCGAGTGAGGATGAAATAAGTACTTTGGAATTTATATTCCAAAAAAGAATGGACAAAACCAGACGATGGTTTGCTGATTTGTATTTCAAAAATATCATAATTTTGGAGAACTTGTGATGCAAGCATTATGAAGGAAAGGGAGAGAGAAATAACTAGGAACACAAGTATGCAGTAGGCACACAAGTATGCAGTAGGCGCGCAATTATGTAGAGGCGCGCAAGTCATTTTTCAAATAGCATTATTTAAAAAAAATCGCAAAGTAAAGAAGGCACACAAGTGACAAGAAGGAGAAAAACTACCAATAATGTGTGTATGTACCAAGGAGGTGCACAAGTTCCAGGGAGTCGCACAAGTGCCATGAAGGAGCGCAAGTACCAAGGAGGTGTGCAAGTGAATGTGACGTGCAGGTTTCCAAAAGGTCTATAAAAGGGGACTACCCTCCTCACTTCTTAAGTCTTGAGACTTAGAGAAATATTTTGAGATTTGAGCACACAAGTTGAACAAGTGGTGGCACTTAAGTGGTGGCACACAAGTATTGATGCGCAAGTGAAGTGGCGCGCAAGTCACATTTCAACATCATCATATCAAAATACGACAAAGGAAAAAAAGCTGCGCTCAAGTGATGGAACAGAGCGCAAGTGATGAAGCGACACGCAAGTGATGCAGCAGTACGCAAGTATTGGCCCGCAAGTGTATGAGGCATGAAAGTCACAAAAATGCCTATAAATAGACAACTTGCCTCCTAATTTCAAAATCCTCAATACTTATGAGAAAAATTTGAGCTCTGAACACGCAAGTGTAGAATGTGGCGTGCAAGCTGAAGTGGCGCGCAAGTTGGGGGTTATTTATAAGGCATGCAAGTATGGTGCCACGCAAGTCTTCCGCACAAGTGTTTCCACGCAAGTCTGCCGCGCAAGTATTTCCGCACAGGTATTTCCGTGCAAGTATTTCCGTGCAAGTATTTCCACGCATGTATTGTCGCACAAGTCTTGTCATGTAAGAATTTCCGCACAAGTATTTCCATGCAAGTATTGCCTCTCAAGTATTGTCACGCAAGTATTGTCGTGCAAGTTTTGGCATGAAAGTTTATAGAGGTGCACAAGAGAAGAGTGTGTTTAAGAAAAAGGTGGCACACACGTTTTGAGTTGATAACAATTGTGGCATGAAAGTATTTAGTGGCACGCAAGAAGGGAGGTGCGCAAGTAGGGTGGTGCGCAAGTAAGGATTGTCACCCAAGATGAGTTATTCTAGAGGTTCTTACTAGATTCTGTTCAACTGTGATGATGCTAAGTTGATCTAGACTTCATTATTTTTACAATAAAAATAATAACTTGTGATTATATCAAGAAGAATATGAAGAAGAGCACAGTGCAGATGGTTTTGCACTGAGTGAGAATGTGTGAAGAAGAGTAGGTTTCAGTGTAGTTGGTGTTGCATTGAAGAAGCCGAAGAAGTAGAAGAGTGTGAAGCTTATAGGATTTCTTCATAAAGATAAGAGAATAATAAGAAGAAGAATAACAAGACAAGATGAGATAAGAAGTTCTAGTGAAGTTGTTTATTGCACTAAGAAGAAGAAAGAAGAAGTTTAGTGTAGTTGGTGTTGCACTAGAAAAGAAGAGAAGGAAAGAAGGAATAATTGCTTTCCTACGGCTTTGCAAGTAATCAAGTGAACATCACTAAAGAAGACCAAGAGTAGAACCAACCTTTTGAAGAAGGAAGTATACTGTCTCCATAGGAAGTATAAAGAATCATCTAGACGCTGCATGTAGGGCTAGGTCATCACCAGTCCAGGGAAGAGGATTGTTTCCCACCCCCTCCAAAGTGTAGGGAATCACAGTGGCTAGAGGATTGTTTTCCTATCCACTCCATTGTAAAATCATATCACACTATAATGGAGAATCCATGCACTAGTCAATCCGATGTACGTCAAGTACATAGCTACTCTTTTTGAGTGGTGAACATTGTAAAAATATTGTGTTCATATTTTTACTGTTTTCTATTATTGCATACGATAGGGAAAAGAGAATAAGATAATAAAGATCATAACAGGTCAAGAGGAACATGGATAAAAGTTTTAATTGGTTTTAAAAAAAGTCCCCAAAACTGATTCACCCCCCTCTCAGTGTTCGGTATATCCAAAACTGGTCCTCTCATTAAACATAAACAATCCCGAATAATGTTGAGATTGTGAAATAAACCATTGCAAATTTGGTAACATTGTAATCATAACCCCCTAAAATAATTATCATAAAATGAAAATATAAACACAATTAATAAAAATATATTCATGATATAACATTAAATGTGTTTTATATATACTAAATAAAAGAATCAAGTGGTGAATACAATATATGTCTTAAGAAAGTAAATGTGGGAAGAGAAATCTCATACCTCGGGTCTAGATTTGTCATTTATGTCCTCTGCCAAAATTATAATAAAACTATACATATTATTAATTTTTAATGAATCAATAAATTATTAATACCTTATAATTAATCCATTTAAATATTTTATTTTAATTATATATTTAACAACTTACTCAGTTATGTCCACATCGGGTGTGTTGAGGTTGCTCAGTACATAATTTATAAACATTATTGGTGTGTTGTATGTGGTAAGATGGGTCATTATTCCATAATATAATAAGTAATATAAAGTAAATAAATATAATTTCTACACATTAATTATAATTTTAAATCACATCATTAAATATGGTTATGAAAAATTAAATACATTACAGTCATTGAGACGGTAGGTGGTACGTATGCATGACTAACATTCCCATTTTTCAGAGATCATGATAAAAAAAAGGTAATTGTAATTATATATTTATATAATTATAATTATATAATAAATATAATATTATTTATTTCAATTTACATTCACATACCATCAATGCGATGTTGTAATAAAAACCAAATGTCATCGCTTCAATAGGCAGTAGTCCTCCATACACACGAATGACGTTATCATATTTTAATGGATTGAAAGGTAAAAAATTACATTATATAATTATTTTAGGGAATAATTAATATTTCAGGAGTATAATATTTTGAAAATAAATTTATCATCAAGAAAATACATGACAGGTGATGATGGAAAATGAATTACATCAGTTCCTTAGGGCTTAGTCCACCATACACAAGAAAAAAAGTTTAATTTCTGATTTGATAGAAGATGATAAGGATATATGTTTTGAAATTAATATAATAACATATCAGTATATTATATATATTTATGTTATTATATCTACTTGTATTAATTATATATTAGGAATTTTAATAAGAAACAAAATACAAACACAAAATTAAAAACATTACATTTTCTTCAGCCCACCTCTTTAGGATTATACCTAAATACTCCCTAGATTGAATGATTGATTATAAAATCCAATAGAACATGGGGTGTGTCCTAATGAAGTTATTTGGTTAGGTATTTTTCTAAACATATGGCTTTTGAAGTGAAAATTTTATAGTATAGCAGTTTCACTTTTATATGCGGGGGAGAGGACACACGTGGATGTTTTGAAAATAAAATATTATTCCTTTACTTTAAAAATTTTAAAAGGAAAAAAATATATCATATTAGAAAAATAGATGATATTAAGTTCAAAATATTCCAAAAAAACAAGAAGTGGATAATTTTATATGCCATATTAAAAAGTAACTTTTTAGATTAACCCCTGAAAACTCCTTTTTAACATTAACTGTGGTAATTATATCTAACTATGTTTAATATTCATTATGAAAAAAATTCTGTCAAAATTATTATAAAATAGTAATTATGTTGATTAAAAAAAATTATCCAATTTTCCATATTCAATTCACTGATTTTTTAGAATGTAATTTAAAATTAAACCCTGTAGACGTGTTGAGAAAATGATTTTCCAAGGAAATCTTATTCATAAGTATAAAGACATTTTAAATAAAAATTCAACATGAAATTGGTTTTAATAAACTTAATTGGATTAATAATAAAATAATTGAACTAATATTAATTTTAATCCATTTTAAAAAAAGTCTATATTTTTAAATGAATTTAACACCAAGGAAATTTTCAATAAAAACGAGTATTTTTCACTATTCATTAAAAAAATAACATTTTTAGAGAAATCCCAAAACTTTATCCAAAGATAATATTTAAAATTTGATTCATAATATTTAGTTCATTTGTTCAAATAAATTTTCTTAATGTGTTAATAATTAAATTGAATATTCTTTCACAAATGTTTTAATAATCATTTTTTGGGAAAATGTTATTTTCCAAGCCTATAAAGACTTTACCAAGAATGTAGTGCTTCATTATCAATTTATTTTCTTCATAATTATTAATTTATTGTCAAAAGTATACTATTTATATTCATAAAACTAAATTTAAAACCTAGGTTATAACTGTAATGTTTAAATAATAATATTTCCAAATGTATATTGTGGTTCATTACAACTTAGTGATACGTATTGTATATGTTATCGAACATAGTGTTCTTCTGAAATATAGGGGTTTTCAATTATACCCCATTAAATAAATGGTTTTATTTCAATTTTAGATTATTCTCAGTAATCAAGTGTTTGACATTAAAAAATTTCATTGTGGAAAATCCCCATTGTAAAAAGGGTTATTGACACATCCTCTTAAAAAGAGTAAAAGAAATATGATGGCCATATCATAAATAGGTTTACAAATATAATGAAATTTTTTTGAAGTGAAGACACTAATGTTTAAATAATATCCATTAATGAGATCATGTAATAATTTTTTAAGAGAAAATGGACCATTCACTTATATAAAATGACTAATTTATTTTCAAGGTACATTTACTAATGTTGAGGGATAATTTTACCCACTACACTATGAAAATAATGAAATATACATTCTAAAAAAATATAATTTCAGACATTATTCAATCTTCACCATAACCTCATATTTTGTTCTAAATAATGAGTAGTCAAGATGATTTTATCTTGTATGAAGCACTAAAATTAACATCTAATGGATCACATGATTCCAAAAAATGATATCAATATATTCCTATTGTAATTTGACATGAACCAAAATAAAAAATGCATAAAAAAGGTATGATAATTCCCAAACTAAATAAACCTTCATATTAATCTCTAAATACAATGTTCTAATGAAACAATCTATAACTAAATAACCCTATATTACCAATAAAATCAATATTTAATGAATTAATTTTGTTCTTACCAAATAATAATTTATGATAAATCACTTTTTAAACCTAGGGTTTACATATACCTAAACCTAATGAAATATTTCCTAAAATATCATTAATCAACTAAAAATACTATAAATTCAAAATGATTTGATCTTAAAATATGTTTCCAAAAATCAAATTAATAATTTTGCATCAAATCACTTATTTAAAAACATTGACATACTAACCACTACATCCTTAGGCCAGTGGTAGGTGATATACACTTATCACCCTTTGGTTTTGGGATGAATCTCCATGAACTTGAATAATATAATGGGTTGTCACCCAAAATTAATGTTTCCCATTTTTTTAAAACCATATTTATTAAATCCTTATAAAATTCTCAAAAAACATGATAAAAATCCTCAAAATAACATTAATAATAAAATCTTTTTTATCCACTAAAGTCTTATATACACCATATGTTACCCATAAAATAAAATAATATTAATTGTATATAATTTCATTAATATCAATTACATATCAAAAATTGTCATTTATAAAATTAATTTTTCCATAAAATATCATTTTACCTTTAAATAAATTTTATAGTTCATTAGTATCATTCAAAAATTCTTCAAAATACTTAAAAAAAACTATTGAAGAACAATCCTTAGAAAATTCACGATTCTTTAAACATGTATATCATTGATAAAAATACTTCCAAAACATGATTAATGAGTTCCAACACCTAAACACTTCAATCATACCACTTCACCCATTTCCATAACATAGGCTATTAGGAATTAGTCCTTGGAATATGGAAATATCTTAGATAATGGCCAAATTCCTGATATCTATAGCATTTAACCATTAATGGTGCCTTCTGATGAACATTATGTACACTCATTTTTTGAAGGAAATTCTTCATTTTTATTCATAAATTAGCTAAATTGTGTCATCATTTTCTACACATAGATAATGTTTCAGTTCCTTTAAGACATTTTCTATGGTTCATATTCCCACATTTTTTGCATGTTTGAAATTTTATTTAATTTTTTTATCATATTTGTCACTTGAAATTCAATGAAACACTATATTTCAATTTTTTTATGTGTTTGGAAAATCAACTATGTTTTTTTAATATTAATTCATGATAGATAATATAGAATGATCATAAGATGTCTAAATTCTATTCCATTTAGTTAATATATTTCATTAGTGAACACATTACATTTCCCATTACGTTGGATGTTCAAATTATTTCTCCAATTTCAAATTTGAAATTAAAATTGTAAAATAATATAGATGGTCATGAATTATAATAAAAATTGGGAAGCATATGATCCTATAAGTAGTAACATAAAAATGATAATTATATCATGAATTATTAGTCTCTTGGTTGTAATATCATTTATCCATGTAAAAATTTACCAATAGGTTTTACAACATAAATTTTTTTTCAAGTCATTAATATTGATTTGTATGGAATACATAGGTTAATTAGAATAACTTTACATTGTATTTAACAAAATGCCGATCTATTAAAATTTAGTATCTTAGTAAAAAAGTACATAATACTTATAGACAAGATTTTTTTCTAATATTGTTGAAAGGATTCATCATAGGTTAATCATAAGTTCAATTACTACATCTCATAATGTAGGGACATAAATCAATGGAAAGGGTGTTCATGAGGCCCAACAAGGGAAATCAGTGGAAACAATTTCCTTATGATCATGAGTATTATTGATAATAACATAAATAATATCATGAAGGTGTTATATATGGTAAAATATGCATATAAAAATAAAAAAACAACATTATTAATAACATAATTATGTGGCTAAAACATTTAATTATGTCATTCATAATCATATCACCATGATTAGTCACCAATGTGTCATAAATATTATCGAGGTTATTCACCAAGGTATCATCAAACATATAATATCTGGAGATTAAATTCCTTACCCAATGCATCGAAGTGCTATCAAGTATCACACACCATATGTTTTAATTAATTTTAGAGACAAATATAATAATAAAATACTTTATAATTAACATGTGGAGAATAAATTAAAACGGTTTCATATCAAAATCATGGTTGTTTATAATGTGCTTAAACAAAATCCTTTTGTGATTTTATACAAACAAAAAAGTGGTTTTCTTGTATGTACATCCTATAATTAAAAACATAATTTTTCTATTTATGTGAATACCTATAGAAAAGAAATATTTTTTTGGTAATTACAATATAAAATAAAATACTTTCTTGGGAAAAAGAGAGAAATTTTGGGAAGTAAAATCGGCAACACAACTTATATAAAATATGGTTTTAGAAAACATTAAAAAGTTAGGGGAAAATGGTATTAAACTCATAAAATAATAATAATATATTAAATGGATATAATAAAATAAAAATAAGAACAATTTATGGAAATTTAAAATACATACCACGTAAAAAAGGGAAGTTGAATGAAAAGAGATGTTGAGATTTCCCTTACCTTAAAGAGTGACACCTAAAACTCAAAGATTGGGACCTCGGGGGTTGAGGACACAATTGTAGGACTCCTGGAGAGGTAATACTATAAATTTGTTTTGGTGTATGAGTATTTAATGATTTTAAATGAATAAATTGGAGGGTATTTATATCTAAATTGAGTAGGTTTTCTGTTAATTTCCCTGGACACCTTCTTAGTGGTATTTACAAATCCATGGGATTTCCCATGGTATTTCCAAATGGTATTTACACATGGTACACATAATGCACTATTTTAGTAAAAAATATTTGAAAATAATTTTATAATACTCATTACATCATTATGATGTAGTTAGGATGTCATTAAATATATCGAAAACTCAAACTGTTTTTTTACAATTCATGAAAAACTAAAATATTTTGTAAAACACACATAAATTCTCTATAACCTAATATCAGAATTCTAATTTAAAAAATGATATTCATTTTATCAAAATATTTCCTTTAATATAGTAAATTAAGAATTTAACTATAAAAATACCTATTTATTAAAAATAAATTTGGATAGAAAATTCATAGTTAACTTTTCGACACGTGAAAGAATAAAAATATTTTTTCATTTATAATTAAATAAAAGTGTTTTTATATTACTATTTAATAATAATTAAATTAAATGAAACCTCATTTAAATGTAATAATTTATATCTTTGTGAAACGTAGAATATTTAAAGGAAAATAAATTTAGCAAATTCTATCTCAAATTTTCAACGAAAACAAATCTTAAAAGTGAATTGATGGAATAAAAATTTTATTTAAAATTGTGATTACTAATTATGTGAACAAGGCCTTGAAACATAACCCCTTATAACACCTAAATACAACTAAAGGGTAAGGTGTGTGATGTTGATATATTATTGGGTAATCTCAAATAATGTTTCTCGAGTGGTAATATGCACTAAATTGAAATTATCATGTAGTTGAATTTGTTGAAAACCAACATATTGAATCTTGGCTTGGGTTTGGTCAAGGGAAAATCCCAAAGTCACTACCTCTATTATAATTACTAACAAATGAGATTATTAAATATTGACACTATTGGATGAGGTAATCGACTCTTCTTTCTACATTAGTTTACCATTATCATTTCTATTTATAACACTAATTATTATGTCAAAATTATTATTAAGAGTATTGATTCCGATAATCATGTTGAACTATAGTCATAATTGACCAATAGTCATATAACAGTAAAAAAAAGGTCAGATTTAAAATATTCTCAGTTCATTGTTAATGGTATTTTGTTTTGTCGAGTAAAAAAATATGACACACATTTTTAGGAGATAATTGTAATTTATTATGTTCAGGTTGTTACAAGTTCTAATGAGTTTTTGAATTTACAAATCATATCACTTATGAGTATCAGACTGGGTGTTCTTTAAGGATGATTTCCATACATCCAGTGACAATCAAGTCAATATTAGTGAACTATTTTTGGATTTATTACCTATACATAAAATTATTCTAGAGTTATATCCAATTGTAGTATACAAAAATGGGTGTAATTTTTGGGAATCCAAATGCACTATAATTCACAAAAATTTGTGGATATTTTATTATACGTTGTATTTCCCTTATACTTATATGATGGGATATCCCAAAATTATTTAGTTTTAATCCACAAAAAATACTAGACCATGATCTAATACCAACTATAAGGACCACATGATTTGACACATATTATTACATAATTTTTCACAAAAACATCCAATAAATAAATCCCAATGATAGGGAGGCCTACTGTCTTTAGAAATGTAGATTCACAAAAGATCAAAGGAAAACTAAAACATGATTTATTTATTAATATTAAAATTAATGAGATCCAAAGACTACTAGATATTCTAATGATGTATAGGATAACTATAGGAAATACATAAAATATTGGGATGTGCTAAAATCATAGTATGGGGAAAAAATGGTAGGGAAGAATAAATTGTGAGTCCAAAGTATAACATGACATCTAAAAACCGAAGGCCAATACGTAATCAAATTTAAGAATAAAATAAATAACCTGATAATATAAGATCAGGAAATCATAATAATTATGGAATAAATATATAACATTACAAACACAAGATTCAAAGATAACTTCATAGATAGTATAACAAGGTGGAAAACATCCCATAATGTATTAGGTTTATGCCCAAATCCCATTCATGGAATATCATGAGATTAAAACATTAACAAATTTATTAGATTACTATCTAGATTCACCCATAATAAAATGTTCATTATTTTTGTGTTACATATAAAGGATATTAATCATCAGGCCTAAAATAATAATTACCTATGGAAATAAAATGGGTTGCATAATTGTTCCACATATCATAATCAACATAAATTTATAATGAAATAATTTTATAAATGAGCATAATTGAATGTATTACCCCATCAAATTAAGGGAGATTAATATAGGTATATATGTAATATAAATATATTCATAATTAATAAGAAATCCATAACATAAAATGTTATTTTCATTTTTCAGAATTTTATCAAAATACTATATCGAATATATCTTAAAAAAAATTCATATTGCATTTTGAAATCACTAAAAAAAAATCTAAAAAGTTATGAAATATTATAGGAACCCATTTTTTTAAAAAATAAACATGGAAAATATAATGAATTCTTCAAATAATTGAATGTTCAGTATGGGAAGTAATTTTTGAAATGCTATATAATTATAAAAATCATTTATTTTATAGTGCTGAAAAATGTTTCAAAAGATCCACATTTAGAAAATTATAAGAAGATTCATTTTAAACTATTTGATAAAAAACAAAAAATGGGAAAACATTATTTAATAAATCATTTGGATAATGCAAAAAATGTTCTTGTAAATATTCTCAGAATGCTTGGATATGAAAGAAAATGTATTTTTGACTGTATAGAGAAATGAAGTCATATTTTATTAAAAAAATTTATCAATAATTTTATATATCAATTAGTGGACATGGTACTATTACTTGAAATATTCATTATTAACCATTAAATAATAAAATAGGATTTTAAGCTATTAATATAAAATAATTCCCTTAAGGGATACATAAACATAGACAATCCATAATAATGAGGAGATTGTGAAACAAACCCCTACCGATTTGGTAAATTTTCAATCATAACCCCATTAAAAAAGTAACATAAAAAGAAACTACAAAAAACATTTAGATAAATATATTCATTATATAACCTTAAATTGACATTATATACACCAAAACAAAAGCAATAAGTGTTGAATACGACATATCTATCATGTAAGTAAAAGTGAGTCGAGAAATCCTGTAACTCAATTTCAGTCTATTTTTGTATGTCCATTTTATCATATATAAAATAATTAAATAATTTATTAAGTTAATTAATAAAATTTTCCAATTTTAGTCCCTAATACATAAATAATTTAATTATTTTATTTTATTTACATATTTAATTACATATTCTGTAATGTTAGTGTCGATTGTTTTGATGATGAATAGTTCACAATTTCAAAACAGTATTGATGTGTTGACCATCATAAAACTGGTCACTGATCCATAATAGCCATCATAATAATCATTAAATAAAAATTTATTTTTATAGATCAATAATACTATTAATAGAAACCCTGAAATATGGATAGTAAAAATGAACTATATTACAATCATAGAGATGGTAGGTCATACATAAGCATGACTGATGATTTCATTTTTCAATGGTCATGATGGAATGGATTTAAGTGTTATTTTATAATTATAAAATAATAGTAATTTTATAATAAATATATCATTATTTATTTATTTTTAGTTACATATTCCATCCATGTGGCTTAGTAATAGAAATATGAATCACTTCGTTTTGTGAGATGGTAACATAACGTACACACGAATGACATTATCATTTTTAATGGAATTTAAGGTAAAACTTTTATTATATATTTGTTTTAAATAGTTATTAATATTTCACTAATACCATTTATAGAAAATATATCCACTATCATGAAAAAATATGAGAGGCGATGATGTAAAACAAATTGCATCAGTTCGTGAGGCTGTAGTCTGTTGTACATGTGAATAATGGTTTCATTTCCCATTTGATGGTGGAGGATATGGATATACATAATTAAATGAATATAATAATGTATAATATTATCGTAAATCTGAATTTTATTATATATTCATGTTTTAATTTTATTTTAAGGAGGTGAAGGAAAAAACAAAACACCACATTACAGTTTAAAACATTACCTCTTCTCCAGACCACCTCTTTTGGATTATAACCAATGCCTAGCTGGATTACATTTCTCATTGAGACAATGACTCTTTTAAATGTGTATGGAGGTAAGGAATGTATTTTGAATGATATTGACGATTATAAAAATATTTTTAAATATAAATAGTAGATAAGAGGGGGTGTACTTTTATAAGTGGGGAAGAGGACATAAGTAGAATTGTTTTAAAGAAAAAATAATACCAACATTTAACATAGCCCAAAAATATCAATAATGGACCATTATCAAAACCTATATGATATAGGTTCTAAATAAGGCCATAAAATATGATTTTTAAAAAAAACATTAGGTCATTTTAACCCGTGTCTTTTCAGTTAAACCATCAATAAACTAGTATTATCCTTAAACACCTCAAATAATTTTTATTGTATTCACTATTCATCATGAATAAATTAATTTGACCATATTATATAATATAAGTTATGATAATTCAAAATATGGAATCAATTTTTATAATTTTATTTACTTAAGTGACATAATTTAATTTCAAATTAAACTGCTAGTCCTGAGAGAAAATGGTTTTCAAATTAATTTTTTAGAAGTATGAAATGTTATTATTTCAAAATTATAAATGAAATTTATTAGAATATTATAAATTGAATTAATAATAAAATAATTGAATTAATATTAAATTATACCATTTAAAATATAAAATTTTCAAGTTATTTAAATGAAATGTTCGTTTCAAATAAAAACCCATATTTATAACTATTAATTAAAAAATAAACATTTCATAAGAATCCAAAAAATTAATCATTATTTAATTTTAAAATGTTGGTTTTAAAAGTTTAGTTGATTTTTTCAAATAAATTTTCTATATTTATAAAAAATTATTTTTATTATTTTCTCATTAAAAGGGATAACAATAATTTTTTTTGAGAAAATGGTATTTTCAAACCTTATAAATACGTTACCAATGTTTATGTACTTATTTATAAACATTTATTACTTATGCATAATAATTAATTTTAAAAGTTTTTTATTCATATTCATATCACCAAATATAATAGGGATCATATAAAATTCAAATTTAAATAATACTATTTTAATTGTATATCATGTTTCATTTAAACTCTGTGTTGCATATTGTTTATTGAATTGAACAGACTGTTACTTTGAAATATATGGGTAGTACAGATATCACATGGTGGGTCCTGTGTATCATGATAGAAGTTTCATTTATATACCTAATATTGTTCTTAAATAGATCGTCTAAATATATAGGTCTTAATGTCATAGAATAAACATCAATATGAAACCATGATAAAAAGTTACACCACAAATAAATTTATAAATGGTAATAATAAAAATATGATCATTTTTATTATATAATATATATAATTAATTATTTATATGTATATTATAGGGGATCTTTCCCTTAGATTGCATCTAAGTGGTAACTTCCCCTAGGGATCTCAATAGGGTCTTAGGTTTGAGTTTTGCTAATTCCTTCATTATATTTTTGTGTTTCATGATTTTCATTAGTATGTATATACTTTAACCAACATTGATGTAAATATATAATAGTTTATCACATTAATCATACTCCACATCTCTCCAATAAATGGACTCATACCTCCTTAATAAAATTTGTATCTAATACTTTTTTTCATTGACATAAATGGGGGGAACCATTTCACCCACCACATGTTTCACTCAATTGCACGAATACTAGTTGCTGACACCCTCGTTACATGTAATCTATGAATATATACCCTTTATAACAATAGTAATACAATCATTAATCTATGTATGGTTCCCAAAATTCAGTTTTTAGAGCCTACCCTGCCCAATAAATTGACCCAGTACTCCCGACCACTCGAAACTATCCAACCTAAATCACATTTATCCTCCCTTACCATGAAAGAGTGTACCATCATTGACCATGTACATTGGCTAACTGACCACCACCATTCTTTTTTCACCGACTAACATATACCAAAACTATTGGGAATAAAGAAATTGGACATTAATTTTTAAAAAATAAGGTCAAATTTTAATAATGATTCTTACCTCACAGTGAAATGCACATTATTTGGGCTCTTAATTTGTGCTCAATCGACACCACTTTCGGATCTGGATATTTTTAGTCTCCTTGGATGAACCTCCATCCCATATCCTCCAGGATATGGTCTAAAAAATAATTGAGCTCCCACAACCTCATTTCCAAACCTGGAATAGATAATGGGATGGTAAAGAGACAAAAGTTAAATTAAATTAAAATAATGCACATGAAAACAAGGTCTGATCTGAAAACCACAACCCGAGTGGGGTTATACATATAATAGGTAAAAGCATCAAATTTAAAATTAGTAATGAAACCAAAATTTTCATATAGTGCATAGATTATGAAATATTTAAATTTGAATTCACATTAATTTATAACAGTTATTTATTAAATATTATATATTTCCCAAAAACACCTCTGACTTATAACCCTGATGTGAACCCGAATTACAGAACTGCTTGGGTAAACTAGGAATTCTGGACCCAATCACGTCCTCATCAATCACATTTGATACCTCTATGAGAATATTTAAGAAATATATCACAAATAAATGTTAATGGTCCAAAGCATATGTTTTTTTAATTTATACATTTCTATCAAGGTCCTTCCATGATCACCTTTCCATATTATCTCAGCATTAGGGTAATCCTCATAACCCATAATCAAAAAAACCATTGGATGTTTTTTATGATGCTGTTTTCATGGGTAAAATTTCTAATTTACCATATTTAAAGGCTCAGGGATCCAAAATAAAAACATATCAAAGTCCTTTATATGGAAAAAAATGGAAAACTACAACTCATCCCAGATTGGTTTTGGAAGACATCCACGGAGGAATTCAATTGTTTTGAGATTTCAGAAGAATAATGGATCATGGTCTAGAAGTGACCGATGAAGAATTTCATAAATATGGGATTATATTATTGGACATGTTATGGAGGTGTTTTATAAGAATCTTCTAGAGGATGATCTATAGTAGAGCTTGTGGGATATTGGAAAAAGAATGAGAATATTATTCATGGTGGATATTTTTTTAGTTGACCCATGAAGAATTTTTATATTGGGGGATTGTTAGCTCATATAGTGATAAATGTTTTCTTGCCAAGTGTTAGATGCATTGGGTGTTTAGTCACCAGATGTTACTCTTGTGAAAATATTACAAAGATAGTTAACCTTTTCTATGGGATGTCCTATGTCAAGATAAGAGAATATTTTATTAGACATAGTTTGATTAATTATGTTCAATGAACATTGTTTTGTCTAGTTTAACAAATGATGTTCAATAGATTGAGTCAAGAAGTTGAATGATAAAAAATAATTGTATTCATAATCTTTATATCTCGGAAAACAGTATATGAGTGGCACATTTCCATGAACACAGATGAACAACATCAGAATGGGTTCAGTTTAATAGAAGGAGCACAGTAGAGTTTTAGTTCATGAATGCTAAGGATGAATGTTTGATGAATGTTCTCAGTAAGCCATTCATGTCATAGAGGAATCATTTATAAATTCAATAAGTCCATGTTTTTTTTGTAGGGAAATGTTCTATATGTGGTGATAGTTTGTGAGGAAGTCATGACATTCATGAGGTTCACTAATGATTATATATGGAAGTCCTTCTTCCTAGATTTTTGGTAAAGGAAATGATTCATTATATTCAGTCTGTGTGGTTTATGGGAGTGACACAAAGTATTCACCAGGATTTGGTGGTTTATGTAATGAATACTAAAAGGATATAGATGTTGCAATCAATAATTTAAGGAATACAATGAATGATTGAAATTGAAATAACTAGGAGATTTTCTAGAAACTATTAAAACAGAATTATTGGTCCACTTGTGTATGTATTACTGATTATGAATATGAAGTGGTTGATAAGGGATAACTAGGGTTCATCCAGGCATATGGTTTTTCAAGGAAGGTGAACCCAAATACCAATGTATTATGTATTGGAGGATGAAGGTAAAATTATAGAATGGAGGAACACATAAAGAAGTAGTGTTAGGAGATGTAATGGTTAAAGGACTTGGTGGGAAATCTTCTATTAATCTGGGTAGAGTTCTGAACATTGGTATCCTTATAAATCATGATAAATCTTTCCCTATATAAATGTTGCATTTGATGTAGGATACCTTGTCTAAACCACGTAATCATTGTGAATTGTGCATGTGCCTCATGTTTTCAGGTTATTTGTGTTTTTATGTTATTTTTCACATGTTCAATTGACCAGAAGTAAAATCATAGGAGGGCCAAAACCCGATGTAGAGTGAATCAGTTCGGTGGTTGGGGTTCCTGAACATACCAGTTCTAGATGATGAGGTTGTGAGGGATCATCCAACCATTGGGGGTAACTAATATTTTATTCAAACTCTATAACATTCAGGGGTTTGAATCTAGTGGCCAGAAGGGTTTCATCATGTGGGTTTATCATAATGTGATTGTCATAATTTCCAATCATGGGAAATACATTTTACAAGAAAAACTGAATTTAAACTAAATTCAATGGGTTTCTAATCCAGATAAACTCCTGATTTTATATATTTGAAAATACAAATCTCTATCAAATTAATTTCAGTAAAATATTTGATTATAAAAAAATATTGTTGAATGACCTATGTGAAGATCAATAATGTAATAAAAAATCAGTCCACTTTGGAATGAATTTGAGGCACCGACCATAGATGAAAAATGTTGAAAGACCTATGAAACCCTAGATCTGGCATCAATCATCCTGATATACTACATAAAATTATTACATTATGAAGCTGAGATCATGATTATTTTATTCATGTTTTCAAAATCTCCAATTCAATTGAACAAGATTTAATTCGAGAAGATATATATTTCTAGAGGGAGAGAGAGAGAAACTACACATAACCATCCAAAATCTATACCTATTTATTAGCCCTTTATTTTTATCCTACATAGTTTGGGAAACCATATACCTAATGATGTGCATGTTACTTTCTCCTTAAAAACATCAAATTTATACCCCAACCCAAAAAAATTTAAAATGGACTTCCCTACCATGTTAAGGGTGTCAAATAATACACTAATACCAAATAAATTATAACACCAATTACTCCTCCTACTCTTAGATAGATCACATTTTTCCGGAAATCATGTCACCCAACACCACCTTTCGCAAGATATTGTAAGTATTAAGGGAACTATATAATAATAGGATACATTTACATGTATACCTAGTAAGTTCTTCATCCAACCCCTCTCCTATGATTTGAATAGTTATAATCAAGTCTTAGTGAATTATACACACAAATTGGATGAATATTTTTCATAAAAATTAATAAAAATATTTTAATCCATAATACATGCTCCACAAGTAATCAATAATGTTCACATAACCACAACCGCCACCACAAATCACTATCTATAAATCTAACAATGGTATAAATACAACCACAAAAACTATTCACCATCGCAGCTACAACAAAAACATCATGTAATGAAGATGAAAAAAATTTAATAAAAACAAATTATTTGTACAACTAAAAAAATATGTGTTGGGTAAACCACATCTCTCAATACTACATTATCATCATATAATACCACATCCCTCAATACCACATCACCATTAAAGAATACAACAACCTTGTTTACTACATCATCATCAATGAATAGCATATCCCACCACACCACATCATCATTATAATGTAAAATAGTGATAGAATAATTTATATCATAAACATAAATATCATATAAATAACATAAAATTTAAAAATAAACTACAGCCCTAACATGATTCCATAATACACGACACATCAATAATCACGACCCACCATATCACCAACCTCCTATATTCTCCTTACACTCATTCAACCATGTACATTGATATCCACATTCCCTAAGGAAACACACTTCAACTACCATATGGTAAAACTATGGGTCCCACTGAAATTGATTTACCACATTCATTACAAGTTTTTTCACTCATCACATCCATCAGATCAATATTCAACAGATAAAAAAGTTAAAAACTCAAAAAAAATATTGGATTTACATTCACTGAAACATCATATCAGGAATAATCACAACATGAATCCTTTATCATATCGTTTCCACTTATTATCAAAAAAAATATTTCTTATCATTTATTCGACATCACTATCTCATTGAAATTATAGTCATTGAGATTTAAAAAATTTGACCAAAATTTCATTATATCATTGTTCCACCGTGTTTCATTTTCACTCTTTTATTCATAATTAAATATATTTTACTATCAATTATTAATTTCTTTTTAACAATAGTGTTTACCCATCACTACATAATAAAAATTACACAACATTACTAAACACATAAAATATAGAAATTATAATTTCCTACTTTGTCCAATCCAATTTATTCTAGTGAATTTTCATCATTATCATGCTCAATATCCACATATTATTATTAATGATAAACATATCCATGATTCAACCACACACATATCAAATCCTTAAAAATAGGGGATAGAGAGAGAGAGAGATAAGGGTTCACCAATCCACTATAAGAAACAGATATATAATTCCACTTACCATCAATCCATGATTTAATCAGTTCAATCCCATGAGTAAAACCAACAAAATATATTAAAGACCCAGAAAAATATACTAAAAATCATTAAAACACCATCGCAAGGGTCAATAAGATGTCTTAAAGGAAAAAATGTAAGTATCATGTGGTTAAAAATATTTTAATTTAATTTTACAAAATACTATGATGTTTTCACATCCAGCAAGGTATGTTTTCACCAGTTAATGTCAAATTTTAAATTCATGTCATGATTTAATTTACCACCGCAAAATCTACAAATATTTAACAAAATAAATTAAAACATAACATATATACAACATAATATTCTCAAATAAATAATTTTATTTATCTTTGTTTCACATAAATCTATGAACTCAGAACACCAATAAATACACCAAAAAAATAGAGTGACCCCCATTCCCACCTCTAATAGTCCATGGGTTATTGACTGGAACCCATTTGTTGAAATAAAAAATATAGGAGTAATTGCCCTAATTTCTTTAAATTGAAAAACAAAATCAATTATAAATTCAAAATAATTGTCAAAAACATATTTAAATGAAAACACCCTTGAGTATGTCACAATGAGAATAATTTATGAACCAATAAATTAGATGAAAAATAGAAAACATGATTTATCTCACATTTTTTTTCAAATAAACAATTTATTCAACTGCATTCCACAATCTTTTTTCATGAATGTAAAAATTTAAATAATAATCAGGTGTGTATACAAGTATAACTTAATGGTTCAACCTATTATCTCTACAATTTCAAGTGAATAAACATTAAAAAAACCTATCAAATGTAACATATAAATTTGGTAAATTTTAGGAAAACTGTTAGTTAATAGAAACATCTAGCATAAGAAATCCTACAACACATATCATCCACCAAATCTATATCACCACGTTCATATGAATAATAAAAACACATATCAACCATAAAAATTCAATATACACAAATCTATCAAGGTTATAGATATAAATAATAAAATACCCACCGCGGTTGATCTAATGACACTGACTACACGAAATTACCATTAAAAAAAAGAACACCAATATATTGGTATACCTAAAATAACAACAATAATAAAAAATTATCCTATATTGGGACAAACACATCATTTAATATCACATCATCATTTCAGAATAACACATCCCTCCATCCTTCCTTATCATTAGGGAATACCACATCCCACTATAACACATCACCATAAAAAAAATACCAGAACCCTCCATACATCATCATTATCAGGGAATACCACACACCACTATACTACATCATGATTAAGAAATATCACATTCATATATACGATATCATCATCATGTCAAATATTGTTCACATAATTCACATAATATACATCAATATAACATAAATCAACCCATGTATCAAAATATAATGAAAACCCCATAATTTTACAATAGTAAACAACACAACAATATTCACCGAATAGTAGTCCACTATCATCCATTATTCACAATCGACTAATTCCATAATTTACTCTAACATCATATTATACATGGGAAACCTACTTCAACCACCATATAAACAAACCAATATTTTCCCATAAAATTCCATCACCCCATATCATCACAACATTTTCTACTTCATGACACCAATCACATAAATTTTCAATAGTTGTGATGTTTTTAAATAGGAAAAGTTAGGGATTGATATACCAAAAAATATTATATCAGAAATAATCGCAAAACATTATCACTCCCACATATTTCTACTTATTATCAATAAACCACTTTCTTATCATTTCATTGGAATCACTTTTTCATCACAATTACATGAAATTTAATTTACCATAATTATAAAACCTTCTATTTTCACATTATCTAATTTTAATTCATTTTTTGAATTCCATAAAATATTTTAAAAACTATAATATCTATAAATAATTTCATATAAACCATAGATGACATGACTAGACCAATAGTGACACCTCTTAGGTGGATGTAATATGTGTGTGCCACCTGAAACCTACCTTTAATAGTTTAAGGGATGGTAGATAATACTGAGTATTAATATCAATCAATATGGGAGGAATTATCCTAATGAAACTATATATAATATATACATTTACACAAGATATTATAGTGTATAATTGAAAAATTAAACATACTATAGTTTATATAATACATGGTAAATTTTCTATGATCTAAAATAATAACCTATATAAAATCAATAATGAAAATGGGAAAAGTTATAAACCCAATAACTAAAAAAGAATACCAACATAAGAAACTGATATGAATAGCTCCGTACTGAAAGATAACTCCATGCAGAAACATTAATTGTTATTATCACCTCCCAATATTCATGTTTCTAGAAATATTAGAATCTTATATTGGGTAATTTCTAAATTTCTTTTTTTGAATTCAATAATTAATCATATATGTACATAGAAATTAATTTCATGAATAATGTAATTAAATTTATGATCAATTTTGAGAAACCCTAGAACGAGGAAAAGGGTATCTTTTCATATATAATATATAATTAATTTATTTGAATAATGAAATATCATGCATAGAATTTTTTTTCATCATTGTTGAATCTAATGAAGAATTAAAATTATTCTATCTTTACATCAGGGGAATCAATTATAGAATCCTATTAGAGGTTATTCACACATGAACGACAAACCACTAATAAATTTCACACTAATCTCCAGGTTCTAGTGCATAATATGTAGAGACCCAAATCCTGATGTACAAGGACATTACATTACTTTTGCGGAATACTTAATAAATAACAAAAACAGACACGCAAGGACCATAATAGTTTAGTGTCTTTGGAAACATGGAACGTAATCTTCTAATCGTGGTGAAAGATGTTTAACATCTCCCATAAAGAGCTTCCACTCTTTGTTTCCTTACCTAAAACCTTTCTTTTAATCCTGGGGGAAAATAAAACATAAAAAGGGTGAGCTCAAATGCTCATTAAGGGTATACATGGATAAAATAAAAAATACCATATACATTTGAACTTAAAAAACATGAACATAATGTTTAAACATCAAAATCATGAGAAATGACATAAAACATGGATGTACATAAGGCATAGATCAAAATGGAACTTAATTCATGATAAAATAGCATGGGAATAAAACATGTAATTGTTTCATCCATTCATCACATGTAATGATTTCCATTGTAGCCAAGGCATTGCTGCCAAGACCATCTTAGTAGACAAAGTCCCTTTCTGAATCGAGTTTGCTCCTCGTTCCAGTCCTGTAATACTGAACCAGATTAACTTACCATTCCATCCATGTCTATCCCATGAGATATAAATCATTACCCAATTCATTGGAGAGTGATATATGTACCACCCATCTCATAATGAAATCATTCATACTTGTGCCACAAAATAAACATAAAACATTCCTCATAACCCAAAAAAATAAAATGGGTTTCATAAACATCGTCCCATCATCACATAATCCATATAAAACAAATGGATATTTCATCATAAGAAAATTGAAACCATGTAAATCATATAGACATTATACTTGAAGAAAACACATATGAAATAATGTCATCTTAGATGGAAAATTGTTTTGATAAAACACTTGAAATGAATTCTTGATGAAAATATCCATTCTTCTTCAAAATAATTTTCTTTTCACAAAATGATATGAAATTTTAAAAAATAATGATTTTTTTGAAAATATTATTGAAATATTTTAGAGTAATATTCATTAAGAAAAGGCATTATGAAACCCTAAAAATCTGTTCATGCCGTATAAGTTAAAAATAACATTCTCCCAGAACATTTGTCGGAAAAGTCAAAAAGTACCTCGTATGGTAAAAAGAGAAATATTCCTTACATGCCATGTAGTAAAAGTAAAAAATGGGAAAAAGGACTTTAAAAATACATGAAACCATATTAAAAAACAAGGACATGGATGATAAATATAACCCCAGTTAATACTTATGAATAAGCAATCTCAGATAAAACTAAGATTGGAAAAATTATCCCTTACATTATTTCCGATATGCTTCGTACATATCCAAACCTCCTGTATAATGATTTATATAATGTCATTGACTTATTACAGAATCATATTCATTGTTATTATATCATATATTGTTCACTAATGTCTTTATATTACCCTTTCTTTTGTAAATTCATGTTAATGTACCGTTTTGGGTAAAATCATTTCATTTTTCGTTCGTGTTTTAACTTGTAATTATTCATATGATTACTTAGATGATGATTACATACATCCAGAATGTAAAAAATTATTTATATATAATATATATTCAGAATATAAATATATATAATAGATTGATAAATGGAATGAAATACACCATTCATGGAGATGGTAGGTCGTACGTACGCATGAACGATGTTTTCATTTCCTTATTTAATTGAATGGAATTAAGTAGATGACATAAATATATATATATACATAAATATAGTACCATTATTATGTCATATAGTTCATTATTACTTATTATATATAATTTATAATAATTCTTTAATGGTTAACATGTAGAGTGAATCTCATCGCGTCATGGAGACAATATTCCGTACGTACGCACGAGCGATGATATCATTCCCAAGATCATGGAATTGTATTAAAGTGTATGTATACTATTATATCATCAATATCACATTATAATAATCATATATATTGATTACTTTCACCATTATACCCATCCAAGTAAGGTGGTGGTGGAAAATAGATTACACCACGGCGTGGAGACGGTATTCCGTATGTACGCACGCACGGTGATTTCATTTTCCATAGGATGGATAGATGGTGAAATATGGTTGGTTCATACATATAATAAAATATCCATATATGATTGATACTGATGTTATTACCTCATAATGAAACAACTAAAAAAGAAGAAGTGGAAGAAGAAATAAAGTTGAAGGAATCGGTAACGGACATTACCTCTTCTTTGAAGCACCTCTTTAAGACCACCTCTTAGGGCACTAAAATTGGTATTTAAAGAACACTAGGACCTTTAGGATGTTTCTAGGGATTTGGAGAAGAGAATTTGGCAGGGGTTGGCCGAGATTGAAGGCTCAATGTTGGGTGAGGAAGAGAGGGAGGAGGTGCCCTTTTACAAGGGAGGAGAAGGGCACCTTTGGAAATATAAGAAATATTAGTTTATATTAAATCCCATCCCCACATAAAAACATCCAAAATGACTCATATAAGAATATTAGATTAGATAGGGTTGTAATCGCATCAACCAATAAAATTTAGACATGTTATGAATTTATTTTAAACATTTTCAACATGATTTATCCTTATTTATCAATTTAATTTTATTTGTGGTAATAATATTCTAAAATCTAAATTATTATAAATAATCACATATGTGTTGGGAATTTTCCATAATTTGATACTTTATGACATTTTAGACCATATAAATTTTACTTTATAATTTTTAAATATTTTTGTTATTTATAAACAATTTTATAATATGTTATTTTTATAAAATAACAATAGTGTCAATTTAGACACTATTCATTTATTTGAATTTAAATAAAATATATACAGATGATATGGTCTAACTAAAAGCATTAATAGATTCATAAAATGTCATATGTATCTATAAAATTAGTGGATCACATTAAATAGTTCATATAATATTTATTTTAATATTTTTAAAATCATTTATTTGATATTTTAATTAATAAAATAATTTCAACGTCACTATTGTGTCATACATAATGACAATTATTTAATCCCTAAAATTACTCAATAAAATCATATGATGTAGATAATTGTATTATATTTCTGGAGACTATTCATGTTCGAATTTTCATTATGTTTACCACTAAATTAAAATTATTATACTTATAAGATTTAAGAAAGTGACATGTTGTCACTTTCTTTGGATTTATTAATAATTAAATTATTTTCCTGGACAAAAGTCCATTAAATTAATCTAATCTGACCATTAGGTGATATGGGTCTACTTTTAGTCATCCAATAGGATTTTGGAAGGTGTTAGTGTAATTTTATAATCTTATATTTACCTTTAATTACTCGATTAACCTTTAACTATGGTAAATAAAATTTACCGTAGTTACTATTCATAATGCCCAAAAATGAAAATTAGCTTATTATCATAATTTGGACCCAGTGATTCCAAATATGGAATCAAGTTTTCAAAATTCAATTCACAAAAGTTGCAGAAATTAAATTGAAATTAATCCCGTTGTTAAAAGAATATGGGTTTTTGGTTAAAACATTGCAAAAAATTGAATTGATTTATCCTACGAATTCAAGGTAAAATCAGTTATAATGATACAAATGATACTAAATGGTAAACATATATTCTATTTATATTTTAAAATCATTAAATATTATAATTTAACCATATAAATTATCACGATGAAAAAATTTGTTTTTAATTAAAATATAGCGTGTTTTTACTATTCATTGAAATATGACAATTATCAGAAAAAATATCAAAACATTATCCAATTTAAATTTTAATATCCTGATTCAGAAGAAGAAGTTTATTTTGTAAAATTTAACTTATAAACATGTCAAAAACATGATTTAATGTCGGTGTGGCATTAAAAGGCGGCAAAACTGCATTTTTTAAAAAATACTTATTTTACCCGAAAAATTTATTTTGTTGACATACCATGTTCTAGAAAATGAGTAAGATGAAATAATAATGTTATAACATTCAAAATTTAGTTAATACTATTCATAACGACTAGTTCATAATAATATTATAACCATATATCATTGTTTAGTGAAACCTGATATTGCGAACACCACACGCTATCGAGGAATGTCGTGATTGCGTGTAATTCAAGCCACGTCAAGGTTGCGTGTTGCGCAAGACTATTTTGTTGATGCGTTTAACAAAATCCAACCATATTTCATTTATACATTGAATATATATATATATATACACTTAATGTTGCGTAGAATAACTATTATCAAACAAACATGAAATTGTGTGTAACACGATCCAAGATTAGTTTTGCGTATACTGGAAGCTAATAAGGTGTTGTGTATAGCGCAATATAATCTTGGTGTAGCGTACAAAATAATATATGAAATAGATTTAAAAGACTATATCTTATAAAATATCGGGGTGTTACATTCTACCCCCCTTAAAATGAATTTTTCCCTCGAAATTCGCCGGGGTTATACATGGTTTAATACTTGAATGTTTCTTTAGTAGAAACCCACATCGTAAAAAGGGAATACCAAAAACATAATTTTAAAAACTAATGTATGAAATGTAACGATTACCCAAAGAAACTCATCACTAGGTTTCCATATAGGATAACATAGGTGAAAATATGGATATGGAAGAAAAATCTAACCATCAAGTTCTAATGAAGAGTGGTAGAGAACATGGCTATGAAAAAGCCATCAATCACAAAGCCATAGATTTGTGATGATCTAAGATACCATCTAATTAATCAGATATAAGGGAAATAGGACAACATTTTTGGTTTTCAAGATCATTTCCCTAAAGTTGATGAAATTGGAATTAGAAGAAATACATTCGTGATTTTGGTACAGTCTCACCGTTGGTCGTTCATTAGACAATTTCCACTTCATCTCTTAAAGAAATGAAGTTGAATTTGTCATTAATGAAGTGTTAGTAGATCATGTGATAGAATGATGGGTCATTCCATCTGTCTCATACAAAAGGTTATAAAAGTTATCAAAAATACATAAGTCCATATATAGTGAGATTAATAATATATGGTTCCTAAATTGGACTTATACTTCATATATCCAATTTCTTAATATAATAAAACTAGTTTATACTAAACAGGGACTTCCTGTAGGCTAGTGGTAAGAGATAAAGGTCAGTCGCACATCGGTTGTGGGTTCGATTCCCTTATCCTTGTCCGATGCAATGGGCTGTCGCCCATCCTGCAGGTTGTCCTTTTTTAAAACTACATTACTATAACATCCCATCAATACTATTGAAAAAACACTTATCCTTAAACAATACTAACTTATGTCCAACATAATCCATTCCAATCTTTGGGATTATCCATAAAACTGCAGTCCACCCTCATATTATAGTGAAAACGGTTACCAGAGATTTTATAAAACAAGCAAGTTAATACCATCATTGATACCTATATATCATATGATATGCCTTGTTGGTAACATTCCAAACATTTGAAGGCCTTAATTATGTATTATCTTGAAAAAATGAATACCTATTGAATCTTAGTGAAAACATGAGTGCTGTCAAAAGTAAAATCATTCCACATACCAGAACCCCAATATTATATATACTCATACCATGATATAACTATTTCCTTATATCAGTCATGAGCTCATGAATACTGTCAGACATTTTATTTTCTCTATATCCCTTCATTATGTGCATATCATATTTTTTTTCCAAAAATATCTCAATCACATTCCATGGTTACTGGTACCATAAAATTATTGAAAACCACAATAGACCAATACATAAATATTCCATTATTCCATAATACTATATACAACATTATTTTGGAATCCCATTACATAGACACTTAATAATTCCACCACATTGTTTTCATATTCAATATCTCCAATAGTGATCTTATTTGACTTCCCTTTGTCCTTTTCCTTAAGTGGTTGCTCATGTCGATAAACACTAACCCTTGGATTAGGGCATTTATTAGCATAATTCCCCATTTCCTTGCACTTGAATCATTGAAGTTTTGGTGGTGCATTTTCTGCAGTCTTTTCATTATTCACATCATTGACAACTCATTTTCCACACTTAAAACATTTTCTAGTCCCTTTAAGACAATCTCCACCATGCTTTTTTTCACATATTGAGCATAAGGAAACATTCATATTCTTTTCACCATTATTTTGAGATTTCACCTTGAACTCCATCTTTAGTTTCTTGTCAAATCCATGAGATGGATAAGTAACACAAACTTCCATTTCTACCTTGATAGCACAACACAGAATTTCTTTATAGCTACTAAATACTCTTATAGCTAATGCCCTTCGAAGATTTGGTTTTATTCCACTGAATAATCGATCACCTTTACATTTAGGTTGGATGATAAAGCCAGATGCATACCTTTCCAGCCTTGTAAAATTATCTCTATATACACCAACATATTCATCAACCTTTTCCTTTAGTTCAAGAAACTCCTTCTCCATATTTTTTCGAAGAATACGAGGGATGTACTTATTGAAAAATAAGTCATTGAACTCGTCCCATTCCATGGACTTAATTTCATCACTTGGCCTCGTATTCTTGATAAGATTCCACCATTGATCAACTTCACCTTCCAAACGATATACTGCTAAGATGGATTTATCATGTTCAGAAAATTGAAGAACTGAAAATATATTTTCAGTGGTACTGATCCATTGTTCAGCAACAAGTGGATCAGAAGACCCACTGAAAGAAGGTGGATGTTTCCTCATGAAGGACTCAATAGAATATTGTTCCCTTCTCAACTCATTTGTAAGTCCAGAATGATTCATAGCTTCTGTAAGTATATCAATAAGATTTCGCACTCCATGTCCCATAACATTTGTTTATTCAGGAGGACAATCATTGCATTGTCCATTACAATGATCAAAACGGTTCCTTCAGGTTCTAGCTATTTTCGAGAACCCAAAAAGAATAGTGTGAGAGGCAAAAATAATTCTAGGGGAAACAACATAATAAAGGGGGAGTAGCTTCAATATCTGACATCTTAGATTTAATTATATGATCATTACCGTAATTCTAGGACTATAACCTAAACTTATACATTACCTTAGGGACATCCCTAGACATACCTTAGAAATATCTCTACGTATCTCACTAAAGATCCCGCATCCTAGTTTCAAAAGGTTGAATAAACCTTTCCTTTGATACCAACTGTAGAGACCCAAAGCCTAATGTACATGGACATTACATTACTTTTGTAGAATACTTAATACATAACAAAAACAGACACACAAGGACCGTAATAGTTTAGTGTCTTTGGAAACTTGGAACGTAATCTTCTAATCATGGTGAAAGATCTTCAACATCTCCCATAAATATCTTCCACTCATTGTTTCCTTACCTAAAACCTTTATTTTAATCTGGGGGGAAAATGAAACATAAAACGCGTGAGTTCAAATGCCCAGTAAGGGTAATCATGGATAAAATAAAACATACCATATACATTTGAACATAACAAACATGAACATAATGTTTAAACATCAAAATCTTGAGCAACGACATAAAACATGGAAGTACATAAGAAATATATCATAATGGAACATAAATCATGATAAAATAGCATGGGAATAAAACATGTAATTGTGGCATCCATTAAGAACATGTAATGATTTCCATATTAGCCAAGGCATTGCATCCAAGACCATCTTAGTGGACAAAGTCCCTTTCTGAATCGAGTTCACTCCTCATTCCAGTCCTGTAATACTGAACCAGATTGACATACCATTCCAACCATGTCTATATCATTAGATATAAATCTTTAACCAATGAATTGGAGGGAGATATAGGTCCCAACCATCTCATAATGAAATCATTCTTACTTGTTGCACAAAATAATCTTAAAGCATTCATCATAACCCAAAAAAATAAAGTGGGTTTCATAAACATCGTCCCATCATCACATAATCCATATAAAACAAATGGATATTTCATCAAAAGAAAATTGAAATCATGTAAATCATAGAGACATTATACTTGAAGAATACACATATGAACTAATGTCATTTTAGATGGAAAATGGTTTTGATAAAACACTTGAAATGAATTCTTGATGAAAATATCATTTCTTCTTCAAAATCATTTTCTTTTTACAAAATGACATGCAATTTTAAAATAAAATGATATTGTTGAAAACATTCATGAAATATTTTAGAGTAAGATTCATTAAGAAAAGGCTTTATGAAACCGTAAAAAACCGTTTATTCCATATAAGTTAAAAATAACATTCTCCTCGTACTTTTGTCAGAAAAGTCAAAAAGTACCTCGTATGGTAAAAACAAGAAAGATTCCTTACATACCATGTAGTAAAATTAAAAAATTGGTAAAAAGGACTTTAAATATACATGAAACTATATTTAAGAAAAACACGGACATGGATGATAAATATAACCCCAGTAAATACTTACGAATAAGCAATCTCGGATAAAAATGAGATTTGCAAAATTATCCCTTACCTTAGGTCCGAAATGCTTCGTAAGTATCCAAAACTCGTGTATAATGATTTAAATAATGTCATTTACTTATTACAGAATCATATTAATTGTTATTATATCATATATGGTTAACTTATGACTTTATATTACCTGTTCTTTTGTAAATTCATGTTAAAGTAGCGTTTTGGGTAAAATAATTTCATTTGTCGTTCGTGTTTTAACTTGTAATTATTCATATGATTAAATAGATAATGATTAATTAAATACAGAATGTAAAAAATGATTTATATATAATATATATTCAGAATATACATATATATAATAGATTGATAAATGGAAAGAAATACACCGTTCATGGAGACGGTAGGCCGTACGTATGCATGAACGCTGTTTTCGTTTCCTTATTGAATTTAATGGAATTAAGTAGATGACATAATTATATATATATATATATATATACATAAATCTAGTAGAATTATTAAGTCATATATTTCATTATTACTTATTATATATACTTTATTATCATTCTTGAATGGTTAACATGTAGAGTGAATCTCATCGCGTCGTTGAGACAGTATTCCGTACGTACGCACGAGCGATGATATCATTCCCAAGATTGTGGAATTGTATTAATTTGTATTTATAATATTATAGAATCAATATCACTTTACAATAATCATATATATTCATTACTTTAACAATTATACCCATCCAAGTAAGGTGGTGGTGGAAAATTGATTACACCACGGCGTGGAGACGGTATTCCGTACGTACGCACGCTCAGTGATTTCATTTTTCGTAGGATGGATAGATGGTGAAATATGTTTGTTTCATTCTTATAATAAAATATCAGTATATTATTGATACTGATGTTATTACCTCATAATGAAACAACTAAAAAATAATAAGTGGAAGAAGAAATAAAGTTGAATGAATCGGTAATGGACATTACCTCTTCTTTGAAGCGCCTCTTTGAGACCTCCTCTTAGGGCACTAAAATTGGACTTTGAAGAACACCAGGAACTCTTTGATGTTTTTGGGAAGTGGAGAAGAGAATTTGGAAAGGGATGGCCGAGCATGAAGGCTCAAAGTGGTGTGAGGAAGAGAGGGAGGAGGTGCCCTTTTATAAGGGAGGAGAGAGGCACCTTTGGAATTATAAGAAATATTAGTTTATATTAAATCCCAACCCCACTTAAAAACATCCAAAATGACTCATATCAGAATATTAGATGAGATAGGGTTGTAATCGCATCAAACAATAAAATTTAGACATGTTAGGAATTTATTTTATACATTATCAACTTGATTTGTCCTTATTTATCAATTTAATTTTATTTGTGGTAATAATATTCAAAATTTTAAATTATTATAAATAATTACATATGTGTTGTGAATTTTCAATAATTTGACACTTTGTGACATTTTAGACCATATAAATTTTAATTTATAATTTTCAAATATTTTTTTTATTTTCAAATATTTTTATAATATGTTATTTTTATTAAATAACAATATTGTCAATTTTGACACTATTCATTTATTTGAATTTAAATAAAATATATACAGAAGATATGTTCGAACTAAAAGCATTTATAGATTGATAGAATGATATATGTATCTATTAAATATGTGGAGCACATTAAATATTTCATATAATATTTATTTTGATATTTTTAAAGTCATTTATTTGATATTTTAATTAATAAAATAAATTCAACATCACTATTGTGTCATACATAATGATAATTATTTAATCCCTAAAACTTATAAATAAATTACTATGATGTAGATAATTATATTAGATTTTTGGAGATTATTAATATTCGAAGTTTCATTATTTTTTTCACTAAATTAAAATTATTATACTTATAAGATTTAAGAAAGTGACATGTTGTCACTTTCTTTGGTTTTAATAATAATTAAATTATTTTCATGGAAAAAAGTCCATTAAATTAATCTAATATGACCCTTAGGTGATATGAGTCGACTTTTAAACATCCAATAGGATTTTTTCAGGTGTTTGGGTAATTTTATAATCTTATATTACCCTTAATTACCCGATTTACCTTTAACTATGGTAAATAAAATTTACCGTAGTTACTATTCATAATGGCCAAAAATAAAAAGTAGCTTATTAAAATAATTTGGACCCACTGATTCCAAATATGGAATCCATTTTCCAAATTCAATACACAAAATTTGCATAAATTAAATTAAAATTAATCCTGTTGTCGAAAGAAAATAGGTTTTTGGTTAAAACACTGCAAAAGATTGAATTGATTTAACCTACGAATTCAAGGTAAAATCAAATCTAATGACATAAATTATATTAAATCATAAAAATATATTATATTTATTCTTTAAAACCATTAAATATTATAATTTAACAATATAAATTATTACGATGAAAAAAGTTTTTAATTAAAATATAGCGTGTTTTCACTATTCATTGAAATATGATAATTATCAGAAAAAATATCAAAAGTTCATCCAATGTAAATTTGTATATCCCGATTCAAAAGAGGAAGTTTATTTTGTAAAATTGAACTTATAAACATGTCAAAAACTAGATTTATTTTGGGTGCGCCATTAAAAGGTGACAAAACTGTATTTTTTGAAAAATACTTATTTTACCCGAAAAATTTATTTTGTTCACATACCATGTTCTAGAAAATGAGTAAGATGAAATAATAATGTTATAAAATTCAAAATTTAGTTACTACTATTCATAACGGCTAGTTAATAATAATATTATATCCATATATCATTTTTTTAGTGAAACCTGATATTGCGTACAACACACACTATCGAGGAAAGTCGTGATTGCGTGTAATTCAAGCCAAGTCAGAGTTGCGTGTTGTGCAAGACTCCTTTGTCGTTGAGTTTAACAAAATCTAACCATATTTCATTTATACATTGAATATATATATATATACACTTAATGTTGAGTAGAAAAACTACTATCAAACAATCTTGAAATTGTGTGTAACATGATCCAAGATTAGTTTTGCGTATACAGCAAGCTAATACGGTGTTGCATATAGCGCAAGATAATCTTGGTGTAGCGTGAAATAGAAGATATGAAATAAATTAAAAAGAATATATCTTATAAAATCTCGGGGTGTTACATAATATCCTAATGCTTGTGTCATTATTCATTAATAGACACACAAATGTTTTGACATAGAGGACTCTATTTGTTCTATCTAGAATTGAAATGGTGTCAGAGAAGGGCCGCTCTAAATTATTTAGAAAATTATAGAATTATATCACTCAGTTTATTATGATTATTATCTATATATCGTTGTGCAAAAAAGCAAAATTAGCTAAAAATTTTCATAATCGGATTATATAGAGCTGGGGTTAAAAAAAATAATATTTAAACTTAGATCCTCATGATTATGTTAATCAATAATGAAAACAATTTCTAAAAAAATAGTATTATTAATATTATTTAGTAATATGTGCTAAAATGATAGATAAATAATTATTATTTATTTGAATAACAAAAATAAATATTTAACAAAATAATATCTATTATGATATTTTATGATAGACTATTTATCTTTGACTTCCAATACTTCATAATATTTATCCGTACTTGAATAATGAATATGTAAATAAATAAATATAATTACATTATTTTCGAATAAATATATAAATATTATATTCACAAAAATATTAAACAATTTTTTTAGATATTCAAGTCATAGATATTCAATCGAATAACTATTGATTGATTATATATGATCAACAAAACATAAATTTTTAATTAACAACATATGGTAATAATTTTTATTAAACATGTTAAATTCGTATATAATTTAAGTAAGGTTCTAAATACACATACTATGTGACCCTGAAGGCCCTTTTCTCAGTGGAATTAGATTTCACAACCAAAAATAATATTTTACTGTTTAGAAGAATGAAAATGTAGCTATATAGAAATATGTTAATGTTGTAATGACATAAAAACATATTATAATTGACACCATGTGACAATATCCCTTAATTAAGGAATCTATAATCAAGCAGGTTGTATTCTAGTGTAATCAACCTATATTATCTTTGTACATTTGTTCTAATTTGTAGAAATTACCATTTCAATAAAAATTTTTGTACATGGACATAATTCGGTAGATTAAATTCCATTAAAGGACCTTGGATATTAACTTACATTAATGACCAAAAGATAAAGATTTATTCCTGGAAATTTCATTTATACAATATCACTTATGAAAAACCCAATGTATCATACCATGATTTAAAAATATATCATCATAGTTATCATGAATATAAATAAGTATTTAACTCATAACATGCATTAATAGTAATAATAAATTCTAAGGATTCTTACACATAGTCCCTAATTATAACATCCACTATCGCATGTAAAAACGGATTTTCATTATGTTGGTTCATGTTATCATCCTCTCTTACTCCAGAAATAACAAAGTGACTACACAATGATAAAGTTATAAAATTCATACAAGTCTCTACCATTGATATCTTGTATCATTTGTGTAACACCCCAGGTAAATAAGGAATATGACATTTTCATATATATCCATATTTGGGAATAAAATATTAATATGACTTTAAAGGGGACACTATGCTCGATGGCGTACCCAACACACAACAATGAGTTTCTTGGTAATCTTACGTTGCACTCTAATAATAAAATAATATTATTCTAAATGGTAGTTAACATGTAGCTGTTGTAATGGCGGGAATGGATAGAAATAACTAAAATATGATTATATATGTTCTTAAATATTTTTACATTTATACAATAAAAGATAAAGGCTTAAAATACGGAAAGAATTCAATTTTAGGCGTATATTCCCTAGTTTTCACAAAAGGTTCACTTATCACCTTTTGATGGAGAACCCTCATTAAATATAGTTTTGTTCACTCTTAAACATTCTTTTGGACCAAATAAAACTCTTATTAAGAATCGGGACATCAAAATTTACTTTGTGTAAATTTTTGGTATCTTTCCGATAAAGTTCTTTTTTTAATGAATAGTGTAAAATGATGTATTTTAATTCAAAACCACTTTTTAATCTAATTTATTTATATGAATAGATTATATTTTTAATTGGTTTTAAAGTGAAATTAGAAAATATTTTTACCATTAAATCCAATAGTGGTCGTTGGAATCAATTTCACTTTGAAATCAGACTTAAACTAGTGTCAATCTTTTGATACTTATTGTTTCATAATACACGCTATTTGTCATGACAGCGGGAATTAATTATTAAATTAATTAATGTGACTTATATGTTTTGAATTTTGTAAAATTGACTTCATTTTTGAATTCATAATATCAAATATAGCTTAGGGTGAATTTTTGGGATTTTTCAGAAAAACTTCAATTTTTGATGAATAGTGAAACCACTAAGTGGTACTTATAAAAACTGATTTTCCGTTTAAATGAAATTTTGCCATCATTGTGTTTTGATTTTCAAAAAAATCCGACATACATGGTTGTCATTAAGATGTAAAATGTGGTTCAATGAGATTAAAATAATTTTTTGGTGAATAGTAACTTATTAAGTTTTTAACTGCGATTAGTGGTAATTAGTGTGGTTTAAGGTAAAAATAATGCTTTAATAAAATGAGATGAGCTTTACACATGTCTTAACATCATTGGTTGTATCATGGCCGACCAAGACAAGCCATGGGTAAACTTGGGGACCCCATGGATCCACTTTGGTTGGGAAATGACATAAATAACATTTTATTTAATGTAAACGTAAAATTGACACAAACATGATATGTTTTACGAAAACAATATTTAGGTGAGGTTATACAAGTCATATTTTTGATTATAAATATAAATTGGAAAGATAAAAATATTTCCTACATCATAGTATCTTTTTTATAATTTTTAGACATTAAATAAATTAAATTATTTATGACATAATAATGATGCAACGAGGACATCATTATTTGACGATTTAAATAAAATGGAAAGATAATGTAAAATATATGAACTACACATGTCCAAAACTTATTGTATGAGTGTATTTCGATGCCTTATCACCTTATCCACGAATTATATCAATGTGGGACCTTTTGAAACCGAAACACATTTTCAAATAAAGTAATATTTCTTTACTTTCCAAAATTGCCCCTCCTCTCCTCTTATAAAAGGCCCCCACCTCTACCTCATTTAACACACTCCTCAAGCCTTTGGCTCGGCCAACCCCTGCCAATTTACTCTCTCCACATCCCTCTACTCATCCTAGAGGATTCCCTTTAGGCAGAATCCTTTCAATGTAAGCCTTTAGGCTCAAATCAAAAGGAGTTACACTTTTAAAGGTAATTCACTCTCTCATGTTCATTTGTTTTATTTTGCTTCTCCAACCACCTAAACTCTTTTTATTTACTTCTTTTGTAACAAAAACAGTATCTTCAATATACTAGGATGTTGTTATAAGATTTATTCGAGCTACACTTTTACACAACTACATCAAATGGTTAAAGAACATACGGTTTCCGTGGATGGTGAAATTCTGCCTCCCGAAACGATGATTGTTCAATACTCATTTAACACCTTCAAAGGTGGCCATTATGATGTCACTATTTTTATATATGATATATAATATGTTTATGTTTTATTTACGCTTCTGTATTTTTTATTTTTGTCTTACCTTTATGGCTTCCATTATGGGTATACACTATATCTTCATTTAAGGAAGTGCGGACTACCGCCCCCTCAAAGTGATTTGATTCGTTAAATACCATATGTGGGACGTATAAAGGATGGAACTATGATATTATATATGATATTATACTGTAATTATAATATACCTTTATATCATTATTATTCTATTCTATAAAATATGAAATAGAAATGAAAGTAGCGTTCATGCGTACGTACGGCTTACCGTCTCCATGAACGGTGCATTTCATTTCTTACCTCTAAATGATTATGTAATGTTATAAATTCATGCATGTACTAGATATATATGACATATATGATATCCAAATCATGAATATTATTCTGGATATAATAAACATTTGACCACACGAACAACATGTAATGGTAAGAAGTCCACTTTCGACCTAAGAACCAAATATCGACAAAACAAACATTATTAACTTAAATGTTTACAAAATGTTTATAACATGGAAATAAGTGATCTAATAGAAATAATGAACTAGAAAAAGGTTCTTAATAAAGTGTAAATTAACTCAAGTTTATTATTCAGGATGTTAAAGAACGATCGAGTCAAGTCGGACCCGAGGTAAGGGATCTTACTCCTCTCTTTCTTTTTAAGTACACTCTTTTATGTCATTCCTTTTAAAGTTCATCTTTCTTGTTATTGGGATGATATTTTATATTAATACTACTGTACTTTTTATGTTAATGTGATGAGAGACCCTATTCTCTCTCATCAATCCATTTTGGAAGTTTTGATTGGCGCCGTTAGGCTGCCGAACTTTCGAAAGAGATCTAACTTCTATCTTTCTTTTTAAGTACCCTCCTTTATGTCACTTCTTTTAAGTTCCTATTTGTAATGTTGGGGGATGTTATTTTATATTCCTCTTGCTGTAAATTATATTTTAATGTGATGAGATACCCTATTTGATCTCATCAATCCATATTCGGATGTTTTATGTGGCGCCGTTAGGCTGCCGAGTTTTCATGAGGGATTTTTCATCTCACTTTTATTCCCGTGAGATTTATGCTACATTTTCCAAAAATTCCATTGAGTGGTGTATGAACTGCCCATTATTCTAATCTTTGTGTAATATAATTTTGTTTATTAGTATTTACATCAATGACCTATTGTCTTTCTTTCATGGGGTGTATGTTTTGAATGATACCCAAGTCGGTAAGGGAACCTTTCACCCTCCTCTTTTTTAAAAGACTTCTTTTATTGGGTCTTTTAATTTACATATTTTTATGTTGGGATATGTTCTCATACATACTTATTGATGTAAATTTTATGTCCAAGTGATGAGATACACTTTTTATCTCTCATCAACTCATTTTGATGTGATGCCGTTAGGCTGTCAAGGGAACTTTTTAACCCAATTTCGATTTCTTTGGGTTCAACTTGTAGTCATTGAATATGTCATCCATTGAATATGTGTGAATGACCTTTTATTTTTTTACACTTAATATCCACTTATATTGGGTGTATATATATTTGTCACACATATTTTTTGAGATTTATTTGTCCTTAATTTAAGGATACCTTCTTTATAAGGGATTTCATCACATTTGACATTTCTATTGAGGGCTCATTGTTGTTATGCACCAATTCACTCTTATATGGTGTATATACTATCCTTTGGAGTATTATATCATGAATACTTTTATTCTAATGATATTATAAAATTCTGACTAAATTTTTTTCCTCGATTATTGTATTCAAGTGTCTCTAATTTTGGTAAAACCCCTTTAACAAAAATATCATTTTAAATGTTTTAATTATTTGTTCTTATTAATATCCATGTTTTCAAAATGGGTTTAAGGATTTATTTATATGGATATTAATGGTTTAAAATGTTAAAATCTTCAAGGTGGTATGGGACACTTTGATTCAAGAATCTATTTATTAAATGTTTTAAATGGTTTTGGAAATGGTTTCTTTTTGAATGGATTCATTATTTCAATATCCTAAAATGTTATATTGTGATTGAAATGTGGAAATGTTATGTTTCCTTTATTCATGTTTATGTGATACGATTATGTTATGGTTCTTGGGCATTGTTATGAAGAATGGGTGGTTCCGTGATAAACTAAGGGCGGGTGAGCCCGATATAGCTCTCCAATGCATTGGGTAACGCGAAGGAGTGAAACGTTAAGGTTTCTCCGAAGAGATTTAGGGAATATACTGTGATGGGTATTCCAAACGTAACCAAGAGGGTTACTCCCTAAGTAAGAATGTTATGAATGCCTCAAGTTACCTTTATGTCTTATGTTTTCTATGATTTATTCATGATTTGATATGCCTATGTTTTATGGGTAATGTATGATTTCATTCTTATGTATTTATGAACTCATGTTTCCTTTCCATATTTTTATAACCCTTACTGAGCTTTTTATGCTCATCCCAAGTATTTGAAATGTTTTTCACAGGTCAAGGGAAAGGTACATGATGTGATGATAGTGTCAAGGATGTGTTAAGAAAGAATCCGTGTTTTATTTTAAATAGGTTTCCGTTGATGGGAAAAATGAATATTGTCTTTTATGTAACCACTTTGTTTAAATATGGAATGTAATGCATGTTTCATGATCTAATTCTCTAAAACTATAAACCTGAAAAGATCCTCAATGTGTAATCTTGTAATAACTCAAGATTAAGTAAGGTTTAAGGATGGGGCCTTATAGTTGGTATCAAAGGTCGGTTTAGATAACTTTAGAGGTTAGGGTATTCTTTAAGCATAATTGACAATTACCATAATGGTTAGGATTTCAGAAAGAGTCTTAGTTTTAGATAAAGTGAATGAGTAAGTATATCTTATTGTCTATCTTACTCATTATTACATGATGGTTTTGTTGATATACTCACACTGACCTTTTTGGTTTTAGTAAATGGCTGGATCTTGCAGGCACCAAAGTAACAGTGGATGTGAAGGAAACTGTGACAGTTTTTTGAGCAAGAAACTGAATGATATGGGAGCTGCAATGAGAACTCTTTTGATTATCCTCAACCAACTATCTGGAGTCATTATTGACCACCTACACCTTGGAGATTTCTCTAAGGCATCATATATGCAAGAAACAAATCCCTACGGAAGTACAGGTAATAATCATAAAGGTAAGTGTGTTCAAAAACCTATGTGTCAAAGATGTGGAAAGAAACACCTAGGAAAATGTTTCAAAGGGACAGAAATATGCTATAGATGTGGAAATGAAGGTCATAAAGCAAGAACCTACCATGGAAAAACGAAGCATCCAGTTGACTCGAGGAAAGGGAAAGAAGTTATTTCTGAGGGATCAATTGAATGTTTTAAATGTGGTGTGCATGGTCATTATGCAAACACATGTCCTATGAAGAAGTTTGGTGAATGGGGTCACCAAGAGCGTACCAATATTCGTTTACCAATACCTAATGCCATTCCAATTGAGGATGAAGAAACTGACAATGACCAATCAAAGGTATGTACTATTTCATGACTATTGTTTTCTTATTTTGGAATCTTAGGATATGATTCATGATTTTGTTTGTAGGAAAGAGGTATTTTGGAATAAGTTGGAAAGGAATGGATAATGGATCATGAAGAATGTTGAATGAGTAAGATGTCAACATATGAGGGCTTCAAGAGTTAGGGTGAAATTCTTAAGAGTATTAAGTCTCTTTTGATGATGGGGTTACATTAGAAGACTTTTTATATTATGTGTAACCCTGATGTTTAATATAGGCAAATTTTATTCAAGTAATAGTTATCTTTTCTTTTGTGGACATAGTTATAAAGAACCATTTGGGTTTATATGATCCTTACTTTTGAGGTAATTATGGGTTACCATATGTTATGATTGAAGTGAAAGGCATGAGATAAAATTGAGGTTAAATTATGTTATGGTTATTTGTGATGATTTTATCCCTTTTTGGGTAATGATTTGAGAATTATATAGTTTTGGAAAAAGGACAACACGCAGACCGTGTGACAACCCGTCACGTCAGACAATGCTGCGGGAATCGAACGCACAACCAAAGTGCGACTGGTATTTATCGCCTACCACTAGACTACGTGAATCCCCTAGTTAGTTTTACTGATTCTTTTTAGTTATATGATTTTATGAATTAAGAGTAAGTTGATTTTGGAGGATATGTGATTAGGATAATTACTTTTAAATGTGAGACTTTAGGAGCAACTGATGTTGTTTGGAGATAAATGTTACGATTTAACTTGGAAGACTATGTGACTAAATCCTTCAAATATTTGGGTTTCAATCTTATATTGGTTTACTTTGAAGAATTTTATGGACAAATTTTTTATCAGATGGTCCTCGTTGAACTTTGGGTTTTGTTGGACAAATTTTGGAGATTAAGAATAGATTTTATTTTTATAAGGGGTTATCCTTTTCTGGATTATCTGATTTTGTACTAACCTTTTTGGTTTTGGTTTTGGTTAAAGACTAAAAACATGGGATGTATATAGTTCTCTTTTGGGGATTAGGTGATTCTCTAAAAGTTGATTATAGTACTCTTAATGCGAACAAGTCTCCCTAAATACTCGTCTTTTGGAAAAAATATGAGTTTGACTAAGGAATCTAGTAAAAGTTGATAGTCAACATGATAAGTGATTATGCTTCCTTATGAATAAATTCCACAATAAAAAGTAACTTAAAACAAAAATGTTGTCTATTAACTTTTCATACTGGGGAATCGAATACCGTTTAACCCATCACAAGTTTGTGATTTTCTCGTGGTTAACTTTCTCCTAAACATGTTTTCTATCACTATCCATCAGAACATGACCCTTTGTTTTTTCCTCCATGTCCATATTTTCATACTTGTAATCCTAGTATGGGTTAACTCGGGTGACCTTTGTACTTATCTTTCTTTATTTTAAAGTGATTTTTTACCGAATCTTCTCTAATGTGGGACGTTCAAGGATGTTTCCAAGCGCAATTTTAAAATTTCGAGGATGTAATTCCCAAAAGGGGGGAAGGATGTAACACCCCAGGTAAATAAGGAATATGACATTTTCATATTTATCCATATTTGTGAATAAAATATTAATATTACTTTAAAGGGGACGCTATGCTCGATGGCGTACCCAACACACAACAACGAGTTTCTTGGGAATCTTACGTTGCACTCTAATAATAAAATAATATTATTCTAAATGGTAGTTAACATGTAGCCGTTGTAATGGCGGGAATGGATAGAAATAACTAAAATATGATTATATATGTTCTTAAATATTTTTACATTTATACAATAAAAGATAAAGGCTTAAAATATGGAAAGAATTCAATTTTAGGCGTACATGCCCTAGTTTTCACTAATGGTTCACTTATCACCTTTTGATGGAGAACCATCATTAAATATAGTTTTGTTCACTATTAAACATTCTTTTGGACCAAATAAAACTCTTATTAAGAATCGGGACATCAAAATTTACTTTGTGTATATTTTTGGTATCTTTCCGATAACGTTCTTTTTTTAATGAATAGTGTAAAATGTTGTATTTTAATTCAAAACCACTTTTTAATCTAATTTATTTATATGATTAGATTATATTTTGAATTGTTTTTAAAGTAAAATTAGAAAATATTTTTACCATTAAATCCAATAGTGGTCGTTGGAATCTATTTCACATTTAAATCAGACTTAAACTAGTGTCAATCTTTTGATACTTATTGTTTCATAAAACACGCTATTTGTCATGACAGCGGGAATTAATTATTAAATTAATTAATGTAAATTAAATGTTTTGAATTTTGTAAAACTGACTTCATTTTTGAATTCAGAATATCAAATATAGCTTAGGGTGAATTTTAGGGATTTTTCTGAAAAACTACAATTTTTGATGAATAGTGAATCCACTAAGTGGTACTTATAAAAACTGATTTTCCGTTTAAATGAAATTTTGACATCATTGTGTTTTGATTTTCAAAAAATCCGACATACATGGTTGTCATTAAGAAGTAAAATGTGGTTCAATGATATTAAAATAATTTTTTGGTGAATAGTAACTTATTAAGTTTTTAATCGCGATTAGTGGTAATTAGTGTGGTTTAAGGTAAAAATAATGCTTTAATAAAATGAGATGAGCTTGAAACATGTCGTACCCTAATTGTTTGTATCATGGCCGACCAAGACAAGCCATGGGTCAACTTGGGGACCCCATGGATCCACTTTGTTTGGGAAATGACATAAATAACATTTTATTTAATGTAAAAGTAAAATTGACACAAACATGATATGTTTTACTAAAACAATTTTTAAATGAGGTTATACAAGTCATATTTTTGATTATAAATATTCATTGGAAATATAAAAAGATTTCCTACATCATATTATTTTTTTTAATAATTTTTAGACATTAAATAAATTAAATTATTTATGACATAATAATGATGCAGCGATGACATCATATTTTGACGATTTAAATAAAATGGAAAGATAATGTAAAATATATGAACTACACATGTCCAAAACTTATTGTATGAGTGGATTTCGAAGCCTTATCACCTTATCCACGAATTATATCAATGTGGGACCTTTTGAAACCGAAACACATTTTCAAATAAAGTAATATTTCTTTACTTTCCAAAAGTGCCCCTCCTCTCCTCTTATAAAAGGCCCCCACCTCTACCTCATTTAACACACTCCTCAAGCCTTTGGCTCGGCCAACCCCTTCCCATTTACTCTCTCCAAATCCCTCTCCTCATCCTAGAGGATTCAATTTGGGAAGAATCCTTTCAAAGTAATCCTTTAGGCTCAAATCAAAAAGAGTTACACTTTTAAAGGTAATTCACTCTCTCATGTTCATTTGTTTTATTTTGCTTCTCCAACCCCCTAAACTCTTTTTATTTACTTCTTTTGTAACAACACCAGTATCTTAAATATACTAGGATGATGTTATAAGATTTATTCGAGCTATACTATCACACAACTACATCAAATGGTTAAAGAACATACGGTTTCCGTGGATGGTGAAATTCTGCCTCCCGAAACGATGATTGTTCAATACTCATTTAACACCTTCAAAGGTTTCCATTATGATGTCACTATTTTTATATATGATATATAATATGATTATGTTTTATTTACGCTTCCGTATTTTTCATTTTTGTCTTAGCTTTATGGCTTCCATTATGGGTATACGCGATATCTTCATTTAAGGAAGTGCGGACTACCGCCCCCTCAAAGTGATTTGATTCGTTAAATACCATATGTGGGACGTATAAAGGATGGAACTATGATATTATATATGATATTATACTTTAATTGTAATATACCTTTATATCATAATTATTACATTCTATAAAATATGAAATAGAAATGAAAGTATCGTTCATGCGTAGGTACGGCTTACCGTCTCCATGAACGGTGCATTTAATTTCTTACCTCTAAATGATTATGTAATGTTATAAATTCATGCTTGTACTGGATATATATGACATATATGATATCCAAATCATGAATATTATTCTGGATATAATTAACATTTGACCACACGAACATCATGTAATGGTAAGAAGTCCACTTTCGACCTAAGAACCAAATATCGACAAAACAAACATTATTAACTTAAATGTTTACATAATGTTTATAACATGGAAATAAGTGATCTAATAGGAATAATTAATTATAAAAAGGTTCTTAATAAAGTGGAAATTAACTCAAGTTTATTATTCAGGACGTTAAATAACGATCGAGTCAAGTCGGACCCGAGGTAAGGGATCTTACTCCTCTCTTTCTTTTTAAGTACACTCTTTTATGTCATTCCTTTTAAAGCTCATATTTCTTGTTATTGGGATGATATTTTATATTAATCCTACTGTAATTTTTATGTTCATGTGATGAGAGACCCTATTCTCTCTCATCAATCCATTTTGGATGTTTTGATTGGCACCGTTAGGCTGCCGAACATTCGTAATAGATCTAACTTCTCTCTTTCTTTTTAAGTACTCTCCATTATGTCAATTCTTTTAAGCTCCTATTTGTAATGTTGGGGGATGATCTTTTATATTCCTCTTTCTGTACATTATATTTTAATGTGATGAGATACCCTATTTGATCTCATCAATCCATATTCGGATGTTTTATGTGGCGCCGTTAGGCTGCCGAGTTTTCATGAGGGATTTTTCATCTCACTTTTATTCCCGTGAGATTTATGCTACATTTGCCACAAATTCCATTGAGTGGTGTATGAACTGCCCATTATTATACTCTTTGTGTAATATACTTTCGTTTATGAGTATTTACATAAATGACCTATTGTCTTTCTTTCATGGGGTGTATGTTTTGAATGATACCCAAGTCGGTAAGGGAACCTTTCACCCTCTTCTTTTTTAAAAGACTTCTTTTATTGGGTCTTTTAATTTACATATTTTTATGTTGGGATATGTTCTCATACATCCTTATTGATGTAAATTTTATGTCCAAGTGATGAGATACACTTTTTATCTCTCATCAACTCATTTTTATGTGATGCCGTTAGGCTGTCAAGGGAACTTTTTAACCCAATTTCGATTTCTTTGGGTTCAACTTGTAGTCATTGAATATGTCATCCATTGAATATGTGTGAATGAACTTTTATTGTTTTACACTTAATATCCACTTATATTGGGTGTATATATATTTTTCACAAATATTTTTTGAGATTTATTTGTCCTTAATTTAAGGATACCTTTTTTATAAGGGATTTCATCACATTTTTCATTTCTATTGAGGGCTCATTGTTGTTATGCACCAATTCACTCTTATATGGTGTATATACTATCCTTTGGAGTATTATATCATGAATCCTTTTATTCTCATGATATTATAAAATTCTGACTAAATGTTATTCCTCGATTATTGTATTCAAGTGTCTCTAATTTTGGTAAAACTCCTTTAACCAAAATATCATTTTAAATGTTTTAATTATTTGTTGTTATTAATATACATGTTTTCAAAATGGTTTTAAGGATTTATTTATATGGATATTAATGGTTTGAAATGTTAAAAGCTTCAAGGTGGTATGGGAAACTTTGATTCAAAAATCTCTTTATTAAATGTTTTAAATGGTTTTGGAAATGGTTTCTTTTTGAATGGATTCATTATTTCAATATCCTAAAATGTTATATTGTGATTGAAATGTGGAAATGTTATGTTTCCTTTATTCATGTTTATGTGATATGATTATGTTATGGTTCTTGGGAATTGTTATGAAGAACGGGTGGTTCCGTGATAAACTAAGGGCGGGTGAGCCCGATATAGCTCTCCAATGCATTGGGTAACGCGAAGGAGTGAAATGTTAAGGTTTCTCCGAAGAGATTTAGGGAATATACTGTGATGGGTATTCCAAACGTAACCAAGAGGGTTACTCCCTACGTAAGAATGTTATGAATGCCTCAAGTTACCTTTGTGTCTTATGTTTTCTATGATTTATTCATGATTTGATATGCCTATGTTTTATGGGTAAAGTATGATTTCATTCTTATGTATTTATGAACTCATGTTTCCTTTCCATATTTTTATAACCCTTACTGAGCTTTTTATGCTCATCCCAAGTTTTTGAAATGATTTTCATAGGTCAAGGGAAAGGTACATGATGTGATGATAGTGTCAAGGATGTGTCAAGAAAGAATCCGTGTTTTATTTTAAATAGGTTTCCGTTGATGGGAAGAATGAATATTGTCTTTTATGTAACCACTTTGTTTAAATGTGGAATGTAATGCAAGTTTCATGATCTAATTCTCTAAAACTCTAAACCTGAAAAGATCATCAATGTGTAATCTTGTAATAACTCAAGATTAAGTAAGGTTTAAGGCTGTGGCCTTATAATTTGTGCCTCATAAAATGGATTCATCCAATAATATAATATTTAGTTCATAATATTATCATGGATCTTCTGGGATCTCACCAGAATAGAGAACATCAATGTATTTTTAGAGTGGTGGGTATCCTTAGCTCATTATCAAATAAAATTACTCATAAAATAAAAATCATGACGTGTTATTAAATTTATTAATATTTAAAACCCATGAATAAAGATAATCATAAATTATATACATGCCAGTTCGAGGGAATCAAGTCCAATAAACTCCCACCTGAACTAGAGAAAACTGTTAAAAACATTCGGTCTATTATCACTCAAATGACGTTCATGATTTTACAAAGATAATTATTTTGTCAAGGGGTTCATTTTTTTATTCTACATAGAAAAATTTCATATATTGACTTCCCCACTTTGATAGTAATCATTTAATAGATCTATTTTCATAGTATGGGCTTCATCCATTTATGTAACATTGGATCCATTGCAAGAGCCACCAATATAGTATTATCCCAATACCCTAGTATAAAATCAATACAAAATGTGAAAGAATTAATACATTGGATGAATTTAGGAATTCAAACTATTTATTAGGATTTATTATAAGACATTATATACTTACAATCCACTAAATAATCAGTGATAACTGGATCCATTGAATTCTACCAATTCATAGCTACTCCACTGAGACACGACACATATCTAGATTGTGAATTAATATCATTTTGATCTATTTGAAAAATAGTATCGGCAAATAATTTTATGAATAAATCTTAATCTCAGCCATATATATATACTACAACCATAGTACAACTCATATACTTATGTCACATATCATTATACCAATCTTGTTATTATGGATCCAGTTGATATCTGGCTACCTTTCTAAAATAATAAGAAATATAAGGCCTTCCACAAAATGTATCATTCATGTTGGATAATATAACAGAAGATTATATTATCCTACTAATTTTCATTCTCTATTGATCTATTTCTCTCATATTATATCTCAGGATATATTTTATTGGAGAGATATATTGCATGTGACAATAGAACCAATCACCACAAGGATTGTTTCATAATAAATATATTTAGTATTTTCTCAATATATGTATATTGACTTATCACAGGAATCCTATTGGATATATCATGAATGATCATGATTCCAATGATACATGTCGATGCAGTTATTCCCTTTGAGATTCCCTATAGGATATGTGGGGGAACAGAAGAGGTTTGGGTGAATTAGGTGTTGAATATTTGTTACCTATAATGCCACAAGATTCTATGTTTTGTTTCATTTTAGATAAATTCAATATATTTTGTTGTACGCTACACCAAGATAAGCTTGTTCTACACACAACACCATATTAACTTGAAATACATGAAACACCGAGTTTGAGCGCACTATGACCTACCAAACAAGCCGTTTAAATGAGGTTATTAATAGTATTAACAAAATTTCGAATATTATTTATCCCATATAATTTTAAAATTAATTTTATGTGATTTTATGATATCATATAATGAATAATTCATTTTTTCCAGATAAAATAAGTATTTTTCCAATAATACGATTTTTCCACCTTTCGATGGAGAACCCTTTTTAAATCCAATGTTTGACACTTTTATAAATTAAATTTGAAAAAATTAAATTATAATTTATAAGTGGTAGATAAATATTACGTTTGTTTAAATTTTTTTTATTTTTATGATAAAATCATTATCTTATTGAATACTGAAAAATACAACATTTTAACTCAAAACTACATTTTAATAGAATTTATTTATAGATTCATACATTATTTTTAATTGTTTTTAATGATTAATTGGATTATTTTTGTATCATTTAATCCAATTTTGGTCATTTTACGTAATTTCACATTTAAATTGGACATATACACATGTCAATTTTTTCATAGATTTTACTTCTTAAAAACCCACTTTCTAGTTTTGAAAACGTGAATTAATTTAAAAATAATTTCTGCTAATTCGGTATTTTGACTTTGGAAAAGTGGATTCCATATTTGGAATCATAAGTTAATAATTTTATAAATAAGTACCATTTATTTTTTGACATTATAAATTGTATGTTTATTAATGTTTTTAATTTACCATGGTTAAAGGGTAAATCAGGTAAGTAAGTGCACAAAATAATATTATAATAATATAAAACTACCCTAACATTTGTCTTAATCATATTATAGGATATATGTATGACTTTGAGAATTCTTATTAAAGGATATAGGTATGACTGTGAGAATCCTTAGATATATTTTATGGCCACATGGAGCCACGTGGGTGTGATAATGACATTTTATGATGTTTAATTTAAATAAAACGGAAATAAAACAAAAAAAATGTATATCCTAACTAAAATAAATTTAACATTTTTTATATAAATGATATATTATAATTTTAATAGTCATTTGAGATCTAAAATTATTTCCTAGATCGTGGTGTTTTATTTATAATTTTTAGACATTAAATAAACAATTGTATGTATGACACAATGATGATACAATGATTACCTTATTAATGCATGATTGAATAAATGATAATATATTTTCTAAAATTAATGTAATTTGAGATTTATGATTCCATAAAATAATATGTTGGATAATATTGAAATTTTAGGGATTAGTTAATTCTTTTTCTCAAAGGAATCAAGTGGTTTTGACTTTATCAAAAAATCAATTACTAAATATTGTCAAAACTGGCATAAATGAATTTTTAAAACAAACGATATTTTATTAAATGATATAATGGTAATGAAAATATAATTTTATGAGAACTATCCTATATTTTTTAAAAAATTTATTAATGATCCACATAAGGTTATATTGTAATTTTATATTAACTATATTAACCATATATTATAAAAATAACAGAAGACTTGGTAAGAGTTAACTTATTTAACTAATGGTTAAAGCCAAAAGAAAAGGTTTAATTCATGACATAAGTTGTTTGAAACCAATTTTTTGGGAGTATTTTTACCCATAATCATATTATACATGAAATAAATTAAATTATATCCATTACAAACCGAAAATAAATTTATAATATATTAATATATCAAGAATTTACTAAAGTGTCTCTCACCTCTCTTATAAAAGGGCACTTATTCATTGATTTTATTTACACATAAAAAGTCCTTTTTCTTGGTAAAAACCAACTCAAACCTACTCCCAACCTCACTCAGTTCATAATAGATTCCATCATTTGCGAATAAATCCAACTTATGGAGTCCTTTATTTCAATTCCAAAGAAGACACCTGATGATGATGTAATTGTTTTATCCCTTATTTTGAAGTTATTGTCTTCTTCTACTTCCTATTCCTAAGATGTTACAATACAAAAATAATAAATATAGAATATATTACATGATGATATGTTTTTATGTCTATGGAAAAATCGTATTCATCCTTTTAACCATTATATGAAAAACAATATCACCATGCGTGCGTGCATATGGCTTACCGTCGCCATGCTGTGGTGTAAGCTGTTTTTCCTCTATATATTATTTTGATGGGTACAATGATGAATATAAATGGAATAAATAACAAATATCACATTATATTAGTTATTTAAAATTCATAATCCATACAATTCAATAAAATTTAAAAATTATGAAAATGACATTGTCACTCGTGCATACGTACAACTTATAGTCTCCACGACGCGATGAGACGCATCTTCCATGTTCACTATCCACGAACTATTGTAAATATATTTATATATAATATGAATAATTATGAAATATATGAAATAATAAGGTGAATTTAATAATATATATGTCTGGGTTTGTGTGTGTGTATATATTTCATTAACATACATCCCTTCAATATGATCATAAAACAGAAATAATGGTCATTCGTACATACGAAAAACTGCATCCATGAACGATGTATTCCATTATATATATATTTCTATTATATATTTTATATTATGAATTTATATGATACATAAATCATATTATAAATTATGGAAGTTTTTTTAATCATGGTATACGTAATATTATCAAGAATAACAAGTCAAAACAAGTACTATAAACAAAGATATTATTACCCAAAATGTTGCATTAACATAGAATTGTTAACAAAATAGTAATATAAAGTCATAAAAGAAATCATATACAATATCATAAATATTATTTGGATTCTGATATACGTTAATAATATGTTTAAAAAAAATTATAGGAGTTTCAGATAGGTATGGATAATATCAGACATAAGGTAAGGTTCAATTTTGCTATATCATTATTACCCAAGATTTGTTTATACATAAGTATGTACTGGGACATATTTGTCATCCAAATCAATGTTTCATATAAATTTATGTGAATGTAATTTTTATATTCATATATTAATATTAAATTTTTTTAAACCCATTACACACTTTTTAGAAATTTTTTTAGGGAATCTTTCTCTAAATTTACCAATGAGGTACTTTATAAAAATTTCGATAAATTATGGAATGAATGTTTTTTTAACTTATACAGAGTGAGTGGTTATTTTCCGCCGTTATCTAACCTTACCATTTTGAAACTTTCTTTACAGAATTATAAGGTTATTTTCAAAATTATTGTTTCAACTAAAAATTGCACATCTTTTAAATGATTTAAATTATAAAGGGATATTTACCTCAAAGAGTATTAATGAATTATTTCCATCCATATCAATATCCAATGTTATATTTTATGCTTTTTGAGGTTCATTTATTATTGATACGGTCTTCCATATTTTATTTAAGGTTGTGTGATATGTTTGATTGTGGATATTATATTTTTATATCACTCATGGTTTATGGTTAAAGCATTATAATTTCATTTTATAGTTTTAAATATGATTGTTTATGTTATGTTTCAAACATTTCACATGAGGAATGAATTGGAAATAGTAAGTGATTGGAGAGGCCCTCTATATCCAATATATTCATAATAATATCTCATAAAACAAAATAGTGTATTGGAACAATGCCTTGATGTAGTTTTTATGATGTATGGCATTATTCATTCCCTCATATGAGAATAGTTATAGATTTTACATGTGATCATTAAATTAGTAGAATATCCATGTGAATTTTTAAATGAAATTATTTGATTTATTTATCCCATATTATGCTGAATATAATTATTTTTAAAGGAATTTGTTTTAGTTGTTTACCTTACCTTAACAATTTATGTTTATTTTTGATAGCTTCAGCTATATTGTTTATCCTTACTGAGCATCTGAGCTCACCGCATTCTTTTTTTCCCAGGATACCAAGAAGTGTTTTATTATTGCTATGATAAGTTTAGATAATGGAATAATGTTGTTATAAAGGGATTATTTAGTCTATGTATTATGTTATAAATTTTAATAAAATTTTAATGTATGAAATCTATTTTCGAAGATAGCTAAACTGATAGGTCCTTTGGGACATGATTTCTTATATTATGCCAATATATTAAAATAATGACCCTGCTTAGGATTCTGTGGTCATGGTGTTACATTTGGTATTGGAGGAAGTTTAATAACAACTTGGAATAGAATTAGATAACTTATATTAATTATCATAACCCTAACATCTACTTTGATGATATGTATAGAAGAACACCTCAAATTTTTGTAACGATCATGGATAGAATATGATTAAACATAAGATGTTATAGATTGAATGTACGATCCTTTTATTATGTGTTTTTAATCTAATAATTTGTGTTTCTTACCACGTGATTTCTAGTCTTTATTAATAAAGGAAACTAGAAGGAATTGGATTAACATTTAGTTTGATGGGAAATGTAGTGATTTTGAGCAACAAAATTGGATAATGATTCGAGAGAAACATACACTGATTATGCTGAATCAGTTATCATGAAATATGATTGAAAATGTGAAAATTGAAGAATTTATTAACACACTGTGTGAGAGTAAGATGAACTTTTATAAATGTTCAATTATTAATATGCCAAAAGGAATGAAGATTCAGCTAACTACATGTTGAGAGGAAGCGTAGAAGAACCATGATGAATACCTCCAATAGTGGGGAAGATGTTATCTATGTAGGAAAAAGGTTTATATAGTGTTCATTTATTATGGAGTTAAATGCTTCGTTTGTGTAAATCATAGGCATTACACAACTCAATGTCCATTCATTAGAATCTACTTCTAAACCAAGGAAATCCATATTCCATTCCAACCATTAAATTGGAATGAATAATGAATTTATTTATTTGGATACAAGTAATTTTAATAGTTAATTATATAAGTAGTATTCAGTTTATTATTTTTCTAAGAATTTTCAACAATATATTAGATATTTATAATAGAAATGAAAATCGATTTAAGGTTAATATTATATTTGGAAAACATATGATTTTGGTAATCATAACACTTAATATGTTCCTTATGTTATGATAATGTTGTTTGGATAAAGATATGATGGATTTGAATATGTAAATTGTGTGATGATAGTTTCTTGAGAACTAAATATTGATTTTTCAAAAAGTGGTTATGCTATCTTGGATGAGGTATAAATTTTTTAGAACATAAGGAATACGACACTATGTTTTGGAGCCAGGAAATATACAAGCATTCCATAAGGATATCTGATAATTCATGTTGTTCCTCTGACTCAAGAGTATACATGATGAAGGTGTTCTCATGTTTGGAATGTGACAACTAAGAACTAACCTATGAGATACGGGAGATAAATTTTAAGGCAACTTGGTTAACCTCTTTTTAAAGTTGTAGATTTTCCATTTTTTTGGAAGGATTATAGGGTTATCCATTTATGGATTGTATAAGTGATACTCTGGTTGAATTTTTTTTATGATAAATGTATTATCCAAGTATAAGTGGACTTATTCCTATGAGATATCCTGTGGATACTTATTTTTGAGATAGACAGAATGACCTATCATTATTTTATGGATCACATGATATTCCAACAATTCAGGAATGACAAATTGGAATTCATTTATTTGAATAAGAGGTGAAGTGGAAATTGTTTACGGCATGACTAACGGTGAGATTTTACGAAAATCAAGTACGTATATCTACTAATTTTCTTCAAATATAGGGAAAGGATCTTGAAAAGAAATTATGTTTTCCTAGTACATTCTTTTGTGATGAATCAGATGACCACTTGGATCATCACATATTTATACCTTTATGGATGTTAAACTTTTCCAAAACATATTCTTTCACACTCTCGATCAGAACATGATCATTAGTTTTTTCTTCTATATCTATATTTTCCTACATGTAATACTAGTATATGTTGTCTCAGGTAACCTTCTTACTTTTCTTTATCTATTTTAATGTGGTAGTTTTATTGACCAATTATTCTGATGTGGGATTGCAATAATGGGATTTTAAATAATCAAACCATAGTTACTGATGAAAATTTTGAAAATTGTGAGGTTGAAGTGTGTTGAAGGATGGGATATTGTAACAACACATTATTACCTATTATGATTATTATTATATGAATTCAATATGTTTTTTTACGCTACACTAAGTAAATATTTCTCTACAAACAACACCATCATAGTTTGTGCTGAACACAACACTGAGTTAAAGGGCATCATGATCTATCAAACATTCCATTATAAAATAGTTTAGTAATACTAATAACCAAAATTTTAATTTTATCTATATCAAATATAATTTCTAAACACATATTGTGTGTTTCATATATATAACAAAAGGACAAATTCAATTTTCCAGATAAAAGATTTATTTTTCAAAAAAATCATTTTCTTACTTTTTCATGGAAAAACCTTTTAAAATAGAATATTTGACACTTTTATATATTTAATTTGTCAAAATATTATTATATATAATCATGAAATAAGTATTTATCTTGCAAAAATATCTGGTATTTTTCTGATAAAATCCATATTTTAATGAATAGTGGACAATACTGCATTTTAACTCAAAATTCCTTTCCACCTAATTTATTTTTATTGTTATATTGTAATTTCAGTTGGTTTTAATGATTCATTGGATTAGGATTTTATAAAATAGTCCAATTTTGTTTCTAAGAAGTAATTTGATGTTGGAATTGGACATAAGCATAAGTATATCATTTTATAGTTTTTCTTCTTAAAAACCTGTGTTTAGGATTTGACAACAAAATATAATATTAAATTAATTTTGGCCAATTATGTGGTTTGAATTTAGAAAAACGGATTCCATATTAGAAATTATAAGGTACATATTATTTAAATAGTTACCTTTTATTTATGAACATTATGACTATTATCTTTTGTAATTATTTTTATTTATAATGGTTAAAGTGTAAATCTGGTAAATAAGGGTAATAAATTAATATTATAATAATATAAAACTACCCCACCACATGTCATAATACTATTTTATGATATATGTCTGACAATGAAAAACCTTATGTATTTTTTAGTACACCATGGATCCACTTGGGTGTGTTCATGGCCTTTTATAATGTTCAATTTAAAGAAAAGAGAAATATAACATAAATATGTATCTCCTAACTAAAAAATTTTAATCTTCTTTATATAATTGATATATTTGATTATAAATAATAATTATAACTCTAAAAATAATTTATACATCATGGTATTTTATTTTAACATTTTATACATTAAATAAATTTATTTATTTATGATACAATGTTGATACATTGATAACCATATTAATAAATGATTTACATAAATGATATTATAAATATTAAATAATGTACATTGAGATATTTGATGTCATCCAATAATTAATTAGATAACATTTATATTTTATGGATTATCTATTGCTTTTTTTAGTGAATCAAGTTTTTATAACTATAACAAAAATCATTTACTAAATAGTGTCAAAATTGACACAAATGAATTTTTAAAACATATACCATTTTATTAAATGATATAGCATTCCTAAAAATACTAGTTTCGGAAAACTAACATAAATAATGCTAAAATATTCATTAATGATTCAGTTGAGCATCTATTTCCATTTTATTATAACTATATTAACCATATAGTATATAAATATAGGAAGACATGGTATGATTTATCTTATTTAACTATGGGTTAACCCCAAACGATAAGGTTAAATTCAGGACCTAACTTGTCTAAAACCTATTGGTTATGAGTATTTAGACCCATACATATATTATTCTAGAAATAAATCACTTCATATTCATTATAAAAATAAAATCAATTTATATTAAATTATTATTTAATGACATTCCAAAAGTGTCCCTCCCCTCTCCAATAAAAGGGAACTTCTACTTCTCTTTTATTCAAACCTCTAATGCCCTTTGGCTAGGCCAAACCCCACCCAAAACTCCTAAAAAATCTAGAAATTAATCCAGGAGGCCAAATATGGGGGCAAAATGTAGAGACCCGAAGCTTGACGTACATGAACAATTCATTACTTTTGCGGAATACTTAATACATAACAAAAATAGACACACAAGGACCGTAATAGTTTAGTGTCTTTGGAAACTCGGAATAAAATCTTCTAATCGTGGTGAATGATCTTCAACAACTCCCATAACGATCTTCCCCTTTTTGTTTCCTTACCTAAAACATTTCTTTACTTCCTGGGGCAAATAAAAAATAAAAAGGGTGAGCTCAAATGCTCAGTAAGGGAAACATGGATAATATAAAAAAATCCATAAACATTTGGAAGCAAAAACGTGAACATGAAATTTAAAAATAAAACTCTTGAGAAAAGACATAAATCGTGGAAGTACGTAAGTTATATATCATAATAGAACATAAAAGATTATAAAATGGAAATAAAACATGTAATTGTGGAAACCATTAAACACATGTCATGATTTCCATAGAGGCCAAGGCATTGCTGCCAAGACCATCTTAGTGGAAAAAGTCCCTTTCTGAATCGAGTTCACTCCTCGTTTCAATCCTGTAACACTGAACCAGATTAACATACCGTTCCAGCCATGTCTATCTCATGGGATATAAAATCTTTACCCAATGCATTGGAGGGAGATATAGGTCCCACCCATCTCATAATGATACTATTATTATGTGTGCCACAAAATAATTAAAATCATACATTATTGCATAACCCATGTAATAAAAATGGGATTATTTAAACATTGTGACATCATAAAACAATTGATATAAGAAAAAGGAATTCATAAAAATAATTCCATCACAACTTAAATAAATCAATGTAATAATAGGGATATAAACATAACCCTTTATTATCTTAGATGGAAAATAATTTTGATAAAACACATGAACTGCATTCTTGAGGAAAATATCCTTTCTACTTCAAAACACTTTTACTTTCTTAACATGTCATACAATTATAAACTAAAAGACGTTGATTAAAACTAAACATGAAAACTTGTAAAGAAGATTCTTGCAAATAATGATTTAAAAATCCATTCATTCCGTATAAGTTATAAAACATTCTTCTCATACTTTTTTTGGAAAAGTCAAAAAGTACCTTATATGGTAACCAACGGAAAGATTCCATTCATAAAATTTGGTAAAAAGTCAATAAAGGGTAAAAATGAATTTAAAAATTCATGTAGGAATAGTAAAAATTTTATGAAAACATTTTTAGAAAACATGGTCATGGGTGATAAACATAACCCCAGTAAATACTTACGTATATGCAATCTCAGATAAAAATGAGATTGAAAGTTTATCCCTTACCTTATGTCCGATATGATTCGTATGTATCCGAACCTCCAGTATAATAATTTAAATAAAGTCATTTACTTACTACATAATAAAATTCATTGTTATGATATCATACATGGTTCACTTATGACTTTATATTACACGTTCTTTTGTAAATTCCATGTTAAAAAGCATTTTGGGTAAAAAAGTTTGATTTATCGTATGTGTTTCGACTCGTCTTTCTTGATATTATTACTTATATCCTGATTTAAATAATTCCAGAATGAAAAACATGATTTATATATAATATATATTCATTATATACACATATATTATATATCGATAAAAGTAATGAAATAAACCGTTCATGGAGACGGTAGGCCGTATGTACGCATGAACGCTGTTTTCGTTTCCTTACTGAATTGAATGGAATTGAGTATATGAAATACATATATATATATATATATAAATAAATAAAGTACCATTATTATGTCATATATTTCATTATTATTCATTATATATACTTTATAATCATTCTTTAATGGTTAATCATGGAAAATGAATCTCATCGCGTTCGTGGAGACGGTATTCTGTAGGTACACACGCGTGGTGATTTCGTTTTATGTAGGATGGATAGATGGTGAAATTAGGTTGTTTCATAATTATAATAACATATCAGTATATGAGTGATACTGATGTTATTACTTCATAATGAATCAACTAAATAAGAATAATTGGAAGAAGAAATAAAGTTGAAAGAATCGGTAACGGGCATTACATCTTCTTTGAAGTGCATTTTTGAAACCTCCTCATAGAGCACTAATATTGGTCTTTGAAGAATCCAAGAACCTCTAGGATGTTTCTAGGGAAGTGGATAAGAGAAATTTCTAGGGGTTTTCCTAGCTTTAAGGCTCAATGTGGTGTGAGGAAGAGAGGGAGGAGGTGCCCTTTTATAAGGGAGGAGAGGGGCACCTTTGGAATAACAAAAAATATTATATTATTATAAAGTCATATTCGGTTTTTAATAGCTCAAATTGAGTTATTTCGAAGCTAAGATGGGGATGGGTAAAAATCCTTTCATCCAATAGAATTTTGACAAGTTTAGGTTCCTATTTTAACCATATACTTTAGATTTAACTTTAAGTTAGAAAATTTTACTTTTACCGTGTCTTTTTGTGTTCTTATACTATTAGGTTAATAAACCTACTATAACAAGACAAAAGAACCCCAAGTTTTTTATTAATAATATATATAACATTATCTAGGTCATTTGGATGAACCATAGATTTTTAGGAATATAATAACAATTAATAATATAATATTTGTTTTAAAAACTATTTTATGTCAATTTTGACACTATTTGGTAATTGATTGTTGTGAAAATCATAACAGAATGATTAGTTCGAAAAAAGTTAATTAAATCAACACTAACATGTCATATTAACGTTGAAAATTATTTTAATTCATAAAATTTCTCAAATTACATTGATTTGGGTATTTATAACATCAATTATGTCAATATTGCATTAATAAGATTATTACTGCATCATCATTGTGTCATAAATAAATTAAATTATATAAAGTCTAAAAATTACAAATAAAATATAATTATGTAGGAAATATTTTTAGATTTCTAATGAATATTTATAGCCTAATTTATCTTATGTATAACACTATATTAAAAATGATTTAGTTATTAAACTTTGATTTTATCTATTTTAACCCTTCTTTAAATAAATTAATAATAAATTTCCTAATCTAATCCAAGTGGGCATAAATGGTCATATTTTATTCCTAAGGTTTTTTTTCGACTAATTAAACTTATCCAATAGAATTAGGACATGTTTTAGTGTAATAATAATATCATTTGTACCGTTAATTACCCTATTTACTTTTAACCGTGGTAATAAAAGTAAAATGTTACTATTGACCAAAAATTATTTTTATCTCATTGAACCACATTTTACTTACTAATATCAACCGTGTCCCTCAGATTTTTGAAATTCCATTCACAAAAGCTGTAAAATTAAGTTTTATGTAAATTTGCAAATTCTCCGAGGAGATGGGTAAAAGACGGTCAAAAGTTCAATAAAATTTATATATATATAAAATTATTAAAAAATGACTCCAATGAATTACATTGAACTTATATAGGTATTATGTATCAATTATGACCTAAAATAAATTTAATTAAAATAAATAATTATTTACATAAAAAGTTGGTTTTTAAATAGTAACATAGTGTTTTCACTATTCATCAAAAATTGAAAGTTTTCAGAAAAATACCAAAATTTCACCCTAGGCTAATTTTGATATTCCGAATCCAAAAATGAAGTCCATTTTGAATGATGAAATTTTCAAAATTTCAAAAAGTGGTTATTACTATTCATAACGGCTAGTTTTAATAATATTTTAATTGCATATCGTTGTTTAGTGAAACTCGGTATTGCGTACAACACACATTATCAAGGAAGGTCGCGAATGTGTGTAATGAAGCCAAGTTAGAGTTCCGTGTTGTGCAAGACTCCTTTGTTGTAGCATACAACCCAAGGCATCAATAAAATTAAAAAGAATTTTTTCATAAAATCTCGGGGTGTTACACAAAAACTACTTTTGGAGTTCTTTTTGTGCAAATAAAAAAGAAACACCCAAATAAGAGGTAATCATTTTATCCTTTCATTCAATATTCTTCTTCTTATTCTTCTTATTTTTCTTCATCGAGAGATCTGTAGATAATGTAAAATTGGATAACTCTCATATTCATAATCTTAAAGCAGTCAACATCATCACATCATTATTCTTTTTCTATATCTCCTTCCTCAACCTTCAAATCCACTAACATGCTTGAGTGTCCTAATAAATTTTTTTCTTTCACTTATAAATATCATAATTGTTATGTTTAGTGGAAAAGTTCATTCTTAATATAAAATCATAATTATTGAATACCTAGTTTGGATTCATATAATTCAATGTGAACTAATTTTTTAAATAATGGATTATTCCTAGAATACCATTCATTAAATGAATCTTTTTTTAATACACTTCCAAAAATATATTCCCTAAATATCTAGACTAGGTTAAAATTATTCTCCAAAGGAATCCACTAATATACAATCCAAATCTTCTATTGATGTATTAAAATAAATCAACACATAGATATGTCTATGCAATAGACATCATTTTAGGATTTTGCGGATTCATTTCCTTATATTAAATTTCTTCTCGAACACTCCAACAACCCTAGATAAAGATCGTGGAACCATTAATAATTAGTAACTCAAGCTTCAATGGATCTTCATCTACATTATTTTTTTAAATTGTGTGAAAACTATTTTTACTAAACATGATATGTATGAATTTGATCTTCTCTTTAGGCCTTTTTGAAAACAATATCAAATAATGTATTAAATATACATCATTATATTTTGATCTTTAAAACAAAACATAAACATCATCAAATTTATATTTAATTATAATTTATAAATTCAAAAAACTCCATTTTAATTCATCTTTGACGCTCAGTTTCAATAGATGTAGTCTATTTTGATTTTCTTCTCAAAATTAGATCACACACTTTCCCATTTTTATGTGATATTTATATCATGACTGAATAATCCTTTTAATATCTTATTTTATTTCCTCTTCAGATTATTTAAATTTAGAAATATATATTTTTCATCCATTATGTAATTAAAATTGGTTTATGTGAATTTATCTATGCTTATATATACTTGTATATATTATTGATTCCCTTACATGTGATTGAATTCGTATATGTGGTATTAATTTGTATAAATGGAATTGGATATGATTCATTTTGGTTACGTTTATAAATTCGGCTACATAGAGATCATTTTATTATGTTTTTCATAAATTTAAATATGTAGTTGAATTTTCTTATGTGCATGTTTATTCAAATATGTGGTTTCGTAAATATGACATGTATTATAATTTGGATATATGTACTGCATATGCGGTTCATTTGGGTATGTCATGGAACTCGTGTACATATACGTTCAAGTAATAAATTTTTTTCATACATAGTGACATCACCTGTATTGTGCGATGTCATGTATGTGGAACTTGGAATTTTTAAGATTATAACATTTTGACCCAAGAAACCTCCACTCAACCACCAACACATCTCAATCACCCATAAACAAATTTTTTCCAAAATTTCTAAAACATATGAAAAACATAAAAAAATTTCCATGATTATCGTGCTATATGGAAACTCAACTCTATGAGTTATTTAATATCACATTTTTTACTTACTAAATTCAACAAAAAATAATCCTTCATCCAACTATGTTTTAGTAGAAATGTTTAGAAGACTTTATGAAAAGGTACACATGGATAGAATCTCCACAATAATTACACTATAGTATCTCATTCAACAAGATTTCATAACACTTCTTTTATACGATATAGTAACAACATACCCATCATATTCCATTCCCTTGTCTTGAAAAGTAGCCCAGAAATAATCATCACATGAATGGGTTACTAGGAACACATCCAACTAGGTATTCTATAATGGTTATTCAATCACCATTACCATGTACCCATCATAGAGGAATATCATACTTAATAACTGGATACACATGTCCATAAACTAATTCATATTTTTATTTAATACATTAAAAATTCTTATCAAAAACAAATACCACCAAAAAAATTGTGAACATCAATCCCCCAACTTTGGGATTGTTTTTAATTCCAAATAGTATTCAATAATAAATTTAATTTCTCCCCGAATTACTATATATATATATATATATATAAAGGGGAGTGCACTATTCTCTAACAAAATTTAAGGGCCACATTCATCTCTCCAAAATTGATAAGGTTGGAATTTGGGACAAATTACTCAACATTAAACATCTTCTCCCCAAATAGTCATCGATGCCACTAGAGATGTGATATCAATTCAAATATGATACCATTTAAAACTCTGGTCGAGATGTAAATCGATACAAATTGAAAAAAATGGTAATGTTCTTCAATAAATTCATCTCCTTATTATGATTTCAATATAAGAGGATTTTACCACCATCTTCTCTACATATGGGTCCAATCATATTATAATGGACAAAATGGTGTAATTTTCCATATATTAATTGAATTTGATAAATTTGAATACCATTTGTGAAAAACACATCCTTCAAAAAACAAGGAAAACCATTTATCACATTTCTAATATCTCCATCAATTATATGAGAGAATGAATTAATATTGAGTCACTACTCACCAATTTCAAGTGATTATAACACATGTAGATCGACATTAACATCATTAGAGATAAACTTGGCATAAAAATTATCATAGAAATATTATATAAAAAATGAGATCTTAGTCAACATGGACTAATTAATTGTATAAAAAAAGAGTTACAAATTTAGACTACAATGTTTTCATCATTTTAACAAGTTGTTATGATTTCTATATTTTATATTTTTAGGGGAATCACACACAAATTTTCAAAAATATATATGTACATATGTTCTCATGAAAAAATATTTCAAAACATTTCTCGTGTATGATTATCATCAATTTTTAGATAATCACCACTGATAAAACAATAAATATAAATTGAAATAGGGTTAGTAGAGTAATGTTCATACCACAAATTCATATTTATTTATATATATCAAGAATCATATATTTATTAAAATTCATATATCATTGGTAGATTTGACTCTCTTTTTCTCTCCCTCAATAGATTCTTCCCAAAAAACTTCTCCTTTTACACCCACACAAAAATATTCAACCCCATTTAAATTTATTATGGAATATGGTAAATCATATAATATATACCTTTCTTGAGATAGAGGGTTGAGATGTATTTCCCAACCCATTAAATCTAGTTTAATACTTTTATATACTTACAGCCTTAGATTTCTATGTATGTTCAGCTTTAGTATGCATAGTATTATTTCCATTTAAAACTTACTGTATAAGTATAATTACCTTCTTTACCATGGAAAAAATAAAAAATCTTCTCTTTTCATCTTTATATAGTCTTCTTTACTCTTTATACTATTTTGGACATATGATTAGAATATCAACCGGCTCATTCTTAAATATCTCTTTAGTTGTGGGATGTTTATTTTTAATAGAACGTTTTAAACATGATCTCACATGTTCATTCCATTCTGATTTCAACATATTTTATTGTTTAGGTTCCCATGTTATAAATTTTATAGAAAAATGGTTTTACATATTACACCTTCCAGATGCCTCTATACAAAATTTTTCCTTTCTCATAATGGGTGGCTACTGTACTTCTTCACATGAAGTATCAATCACTTAACCAATATAGATATCTCTCTATTGAATGGACTATATTTTAGTTTTAATAATTACATTATTTATTATAATTCATGGAAATGATGAAATGGTTCATTGTATGGCCTCTCCTACCACAATTTTCATGACCTTCCCCTCCATTTGTACCCATCTTGGGCTAGTAGCAAAGAGAAGGAATGACACCTAAGTTCCATCTCCCGTAGAACCCTATATGGGGACTAAAAATGATGGTATATAAATAATACATATGGAAGGAATCACCCTCATAATAGATAAATAGTACAGAGAGATAGGATTAATAGACACAAAAATATTCGATGTGCACTAAAATATATATCCATGGGATGCATTTAATTTGGAATATACTGAATTATATTTATTTATAAATAATATATTGAATATTATATATAATATACAATTAATATATGCATTTTATTCATAAATTACTCATCCATGTGATGAATGAAATAATATATATATATATATATATATATATTATTTACATTCTCTTGATGGTTTATTTGTCTGTTATATGGATCCATGGATTTGAATCAATTAATTGAAATCATTCAATGTATTGTTCCAAACAAGTAGTAATTCTGTATATTAGTTATTTATATTAAGTGTCTTGATATTTTTCTACATAAGTTTTTGATAACCTATCTTTTTGGTGTGTTTAATATGTGATACATTTGAGCTTTTTTAGTCAATATTCTTCCAAAATATCTACTTATCTCATTTGAGAAGGTACAAGAACCCATTTAGATTATAGGTATCCTCAAGAAGTGTTCATGGGTTCATTGGATAGTGTACTCCGTCGAAGTTATGATTATTATTTTTTCTACTCCTCATGATATCCCTCAATCAATATCTTTAAAATAGAATAAATGAAAGCTGTAACTTTTTAATACCATGTACTATGTTTTATAATTTTATTTACACGGTGTTTTTAAAGATATATATTTCTTTGTTTTGGGTTATATTTTATTAAAAATGGCCATTAGAGGCCCATTAAAAATACATCAGTGGTATCAGAGTGACTTTTCAATAATTATATGTGTTTTTATCCCTAGTTTTTGATAAAAAACTAAGTACATGGTTTTCGTAAAAAACCAACACCTTTTATAATTGTAAATATAAATTTCCCATATGAAACACCCTTAAATAGAAGGTCAATGTAAGGGTGACATCTATATAAACATTATTAAAATTGATTTTGAAAGTTTGTACCCTTACACAACTGTTTCTCATAATTGTAACTATGATATACGCTTATGGTATACCCTTATTAAATACCCTTATGTAGTATATAAATAAATAAGAGTTCCCTTTAAAAAATGAGTTTCGTAATGTTATTACCCTAACGTCAGGTGTTTTACGTAATGTTCATTAGAATTTTACCCTTACATGTAAAGGCATTTGAGATTCTATGTAAGGGTCCATAAATTCTACCATTACAAAAAATGATAAATTTACTAGGTACCCTTACACATAACAGTTTCATAAGGTTAATATCTGTATGCACGAGATCTACATTAAGGTAATCTTTGTATTAAGTTTACAAAATAGTGATCATTCAGACTGTGTAAAGTTATCCTTTATGTTACCATTTTAGAGTCTTTTGAAAACCATGGTTACCCTAATAAAAAGCATATGTGTAAGTGTGAAAGGGATTATACCATTAGGAATGATATTGGTTCTTCATAAGGGTAAACATAAAGTAAATTTTTTAATCATATTGAATGATTTTTATGGTTTATAAATTTTATATAATTCATGTTAAAATGTATTTTTGGAATATAAAATTTATAGAGAATTTATAAATAAATAAATAAATTATAATAAATTATAATTAATTAATAATTTTTTGTGAAGCATTTTTCTGAAATATTAATGTTTAATAATATAGAATATATTTTAAAAAGTAAAATGGAATTCCTTATAATCATGAAATCTGAGGTTTATTTAGATATCATAGGAGGTTATTTTTAATGTATTTATAAATTAACAAATATATGATATTTAGATTATAATAAATCATTATATAATATATATTAAATTATAAAATGGTTTTAATTCATTAAATATCATATAAATTGCATTTAATATTAAATATGTCTGGGTTCATATTGAAAAGAAATTAATATGGTTATAATATCAATAAATTATAAAATGTTTATAATTAATGTTTATATATTAATAGTGCAATGATGAATCTTGTTTTAAATAAATAAATTGTTTATTTATTTGTTAAATTTATAAGTTATTCACATTTTGTATACAGTGTATGAAATAATTATATTTTGTATATAGACTTAATTAATAAATATTTTTAGGATATTTTCTTTAATATAATGATAGATATGATATCATAAAATTTATGTGTCATCTTCCTTGACCTCAGTTTGTAGTTTTATTTATGATTTTGAGAGTAGTAATTGGTCTTAGGTTTTCAATATTTAGTTATTTAGTTTTTATTAATTGATTTCTATCTTATGTAAAGTATCAGTGGGTTGAGGGACTTGAGGGCATGCACCTACTTTCACGAAGGATTTCCCTGTATAGAAAAGTGAATAGGGTTTCTTATTTGTCACTCTATGCTTATTAATGTGGTGTTTTCAATCGCTTATGACTATATACCTATACATGAAGTGTTTATATAGATTATGAATATGATGAATTTCGATATTTATGAATATAGTTAGCTTTTTTGGTTTATTAACATAAGATTGTGGGTTGTGTAAATATTTACACCTTAATATGGTGTGAACACATTAATTTGGTGGGTGAAATAGAAATTTACAAGACATAAATATTTAGAATCATGTAAACACAAAAACAAATAATACATGAAAAGATACTGAATACATATGATGTAACAGTTATGAATATACTTAGAGTAAACACTCCTCAAATACTATGTGTGATAGTACTTCCTAAACAACAATTTATAGGACCTCAATCATTTATCTAGGTAGGTTTTTACTTAATAGGGTGTCCATGGATTATCATGTGTAATGTAATCAGGTGGTAGATAATACTTGATCATTCATGGGTATGTTCTTCCTTTGTAGGGTTCCCCTAGATTTTCTTATGTTATTCTATTCTTGATGATTGTTTTTGGTTACAATTATTTGGTAATACTATGGTAAGGGTACCATATGAATAGATATGAGTGAATCCATATAATGGATTTGGATAAGTTGTTATTTATCCAACTATCCAAGAGTAAAACTTGTTGTTATTGACATGGTTTCAATCCTAAATAATTAAGGGATGTGTGGTATGCCCTAGAAAACCCATGGAATAGTAAAATATAGATCATAGATCACTGAAGGGATATGACATACATGGTTTTCATCTTTATTGGGAGAACATTCATTTAAATCCCTTAATGAAATGATATAATACATTATACTCACCTACTGTTATGTATTTTTTTTGTATATTATGTTATAAATGACACTAATCAAGTTGTGAACATTAATAAGTATGACCTATAAAATAGTGGATGATTGGTATCTAGGAATGGGATGTTTTCTTAAGGAGAAACATTTATAGTACAAAAATTTGAATGTTATTGATGCCAATTTAGAAAAATTTGACTAATTGGTTTTAGATATTAGTTATGCATCATACTTTTGGGCTTCAAAACATAGTCTTAGATATAAGAGGGTATTCATGGATTTTGAAGTATATCTTCATGTTAGTATAAGAGAAAAAATTATTTTAGTATAGGTTAGTACGCTGGAGGATAATGCCTTCCTAATAAACCATCTTCTATATAAATAATAAATAAGAACATTATATAGGTATGCTATGGGAATCATACTAGTTTTTCATATGTGAAGATTAATGTTTTCAACCATAATTAGGACTTTTCAATTCTGATAAATGTGACTAAAGTCTAAAATACGATTATTAGTTTGACATCCTAAGGAATCAAGGGGATATTATTTATATAATTCTACTAATCATAATGTTGTTTGACTATATTTTAAACATTCCTTATGAATGAATACATTAATTGAGGTTTCAATGGGAGAGAAATTGATCTTGATGATGCTCAATAATGAAAAATAATAAGTGTCCTCAAGAAGGTGGTTGATCCGACAACAATTTGGGAAGAATAAAGAAATTAAGTTACACAAGAAACTAGAATGTTGAGAAGGATGTATCAGAAGACTGAGAGATATAGATTTACCATGGATAATGATGATGATGTCACATTACTAGAATATGATCCTACATCTTATTGATAGTACATTGAGATTTATTATTATAATTTTTGGTTAAAATCCATGTAATCTGAGATGGACTCATTGTATAATATCCATGTTTGGGACTTGGTCGATTCACTTAAAGGGGTGATACACATAAGGTGAATGTTGGGGATTCATAAGATAACTGACATGTATTTTAATGTAGCTTTCTATAAAACATTAATCATGGAAAAGGGTTCGAAATAAGTTCACAAAATTGACTATGAAGAGAAGTTTTCACCTATTGTAATGATAATGTCCATGTTAATTTATCTATCCAGAATAACTCATTATGATTATAAGATATATCAAATGGATTAAAAACTATATTCCATAATGGTTATTTATTCAAGTATGTGTATGTCATACAATATCATTTTTTATCTTCCAAATAATAATGCTATTGTTTGCAAGTCGCAAAGATCCATTTCTAGACTATAGAAATCTTCTCAGAGTTGGAACATCTAGTTTGGTAATGAAATCATAGTATTTAGTTTCATCTAGAATGTGAATGATTGTTTTGTATACAATAATTCTAATGGTATTATAACAATACTATAATAATGAATGTAGATGACATAGTATTTATTGAAAATTATCTCCTGACATTAAACTCTATTAATATGTGACTTGGAATATGTTTTTCAATGAATGAAATGGATGATGAAACTTACATACAAGGTACGAGGATATGGAGTCATAAATCTAACAAAGATTATTTAACTAATTCCGAACACATATATTTGTAAATTTCCAATGCTTTTTAGCCTCAATAACTCCCAGATGGGGACTCTCCTTGTGTTTCTGGAAAAAATACTATAACGGTTAAGGATCATTTTAACAAGTATGATATGATGGATAAAATTCCTTATGTGTCCTATATATAATCAATCATTTATTACATGTTATATTATTGACATAATGTCACATATGATTTATGAATAATATGTAGATACCACTCCAATCCTAGTGAGAGTCACTAGATAGATGTGAAGATCATTATTATGTACTAGATAAGGACTAATGATATGTTATTAGAGTATTTAAGAGATGATGAGATTTGTTTTAAGGCTTACAAAAATTCTAGGTTCCAATCTGATAGAGTTGAATTAAAATATCAACCTCTATTTTTGTTTTTCTTAAAGAGTAGAGCAATTAGTTTGAATAGTTCTAGATAACACACCACATTGGACATGACAATAGAGGTAGAATACATTTTTGTATCAAATTTTTTAAAGAATGAAGTTTGGATTGAAAATATCATTTCTAAACATAGTGTGGTTCCTAGAATCGAGGGAAAATTAAGATATATTTTGAAAACAATGGTGTTGTTTCTCATTCTACATATAAACTCGATCTCAAAAAAGTACCAAACACATTTTTGTAATATTATATCATATAGACAATCATTGAGAGAGGCTATGTAAGCATAATTTGGTAAGCTACATTAGAGAATATACAAGTTGAATTTAAAAAACTATTATCGTACCAATAACATGTGATTTATATTGAATTTATGTGTGTTAGACACATGAGATATTGGTTGTAAATAGAAAATGTTATTATAATAAAGGAAATATACAATTATCATTCATCCATGTGGGTTGTAATTTATTTTACATATATATTCAAATTATAATATATTCTCTAAGCATGTATTTTATTTTTCATTAACCAATTAAAATTATAGTGTATTATGGGTTTTAATGATATGATAATGTTAGAATGGATATAACATTTTATACAATGAAAATATTTTTATATGATATTTGAAGAATAGATTCATGAGGAAGTAAAAAGTGACTTATAACCTAGATGGATCCATTAAATTATATATCAAGGAATTTCATATAGTGATTGATATAAAAATGGGTGTATACATATTATTAATCATATTTACCTATGTTTGGTGAGATACCTATCATAATAACCATCATACTTCGATACCCTACTTACACAAGAATTTATAGGAACTATCCAATTAGGTGGTGGTTGGGTATGTTGCTGATCATGTCACCGGTTGCATCACATATATGATGATATATTTCTACTTCTATCATAAATTAAAGACATGTGGATCTTGATTGAAGCAGACAGTGGAAATTTATATCTATGCTTAGTTGTATTACATATAATGTGTTGTACTACATGGATAAGGTCCATGTGATGTAATTATTAGATAGAAGAATGAATTTTGATGTACTCATTGACTTGGTATGTCTTTTTTAGAGAATCTAAAAATAATGAGAACCTAATACTATATTAAAATTTTCCATGTATATTGGTAAATCAATTTCATGAACAAATGTGGTATATAGGATATATATCATTTATATGATACATCTTGAGGTTAAAATTTTTATATAGAGATATGAGTATGTTTGATGGAGATCACACCTGACCCCTTAGCTACTTGAGGTACACTGATGTTTTTTAGAAGTCCCTCTTTGCATAATTATATAAAATTGGTATTTTTTAGTTGTTTAAAATGCTACTAAGGCTTGAAGTTTCACACAGTTAATCCCTTGGATAAGGAAATAATTTTATATAAAATATTTTTTCAAAATGAAGAAGTTTTGATGAAAAAATATATTTAAAAGTTTTTGTATTGATTCATTATGATTTGTGATGTTTTACATGAAGTTCTTATGGGATTTTAGTGGAAGTGGGATATTATTTTATGTTCACTAAATATACCTGAATGATATTTTTGTACAAATTCCTATGATGCATGATATATATTTATATATAATATATTTGGTATTTTATACGGTGTACATTTATTATTCCAATTTGTTGCATAAATTTTTCATACATGTGATGTATGAAACAATATATATATATAATATTTATTTTCTCCTGATGGTTTATTTTTCAGGTACATGGATTAATGACTTTGTATTAATTCATTGAACCAATTCAAAAAATTATACCAAATGGGAAGTATCAAATGAGATGTTTTTTGTATTTTAGATTCACTAGGATTCACTTATATAAGAGGATGAGATATTATCCTATTAGTTACTGTCTTATAAGATATGTATAGGACATTATTAATATCAGTTACTCCCGAAACACTTTTAACCTATTTTGAGAAGGAACTATAACCGATTTTTTTTAGGGGTATCCTCATAAAGATTTTTTGGAACCATTAGTTGGTGTTATCCTTAGAATAAATGGTGGTTTTAATTACTAATCATCTTCGTATACCTCATGATTTTAATAATAATGTAATGAAATTTATGTTGTTACATTCAAATGCATGGTACTCTATTTTAATGTTTTAATTACATGGTATTTATTGAAGATATACATGCCTATGTATTGGGTTATTTATATTATAAATGGTCATTAATTGAACATAGGAAATCCATCACAAAAAAATAAATATCATAATATAAGAGAAACCATATTATATAAAATAAAACAATTCTAGAAAATTGATACTGTAAAAGTCTCCAAATTAAAATACAAAAAGGAAACTAAGGCATCGAATCCAAAATAGTTCCAATATCTAAGATAGTAAAACCTATCTTAGTATATGGAACCTCTATGATACACTAGAGAACTGTTATATATATGTATGCTGAGCATAACATGTACGCTTAGTTAGATCATACCCATAGTTTCACATGAAAATATTATAAGAGAACTATATTGCACTAGTAAACCGATAGAATAACCAACTATAACCTAGAAAAGTCAAATATCATTCCAAAATTTTCCGAATAACACTTAGAAAATAATTAATTCATGTTATATGAAAATATATATATAATTAGATAAAGGTTCCTACATAAAATTCTCCAACATAGTTTCTACTCTCACACCATGGTATAAAATTTCACATACTCCCATCCCTGCAATGCCATCTCATCACCATATATATACCCAAAACTAATGCAACTACCCACCCCTCTTAATTGGAATGATAAGGTTGAAGAATATTCCATGGCCTTAAGCAGAATTCCCAATGCTCTAGAGGATGATAATAAACTCCAAGGTCATTATTAATAGATTGGGGACAATTTTGCATTTTTAAAATAAAACAACCCAACCAAACTTTACATAATCAAAGACCACTACATGATGCATGATAATAATGTAAAAGGTATAAAAGTAATATAATTTATATAAAAATAAACTATAATATATTACCATAGTGGAGGAATACTAAATTCCAAATTACACAGTGGAAGATAAGACCAACAAAACTCAAAGAATCTAAAAAATAACTCAACAGCTACAAACATGCTCCATGATACAACTCCACAATATTTTCCAGGTATCAAAATTCAGGAATAATGAAGTATGATACATTAAATTTTCAAAATTCATTTTTAAAAATATCTGAAAAATCACCAATGTTCCAAGGAAGGGGTTTGAAACGAAACTCTGTAGGTTGTACCCAAATGACTTCCCTACTAATGCCACTTGGATAGAAAATGTCGACACATTTAAATAAAACAATTTATATAAATCAATTTAAAATAGTTTACATTAAATCAAATAAGGTTAATAGTAACCTATTATTACATACTAAAATAGTTTCCAGGGAATGATACTAGAAAATCCATTAAAACATTTCACATTCCATTTTCAAATTTCAAATTCCAATCCACACACCCATGCATCCACACATGAATGAATTGTTATGATAGTTCCATACTCATTTGTAGTTTCTTATCAATCTACAAATTTTAAACAGGGAAATTATATTCCATGTTAAATTAAACCACTTACCCTAAGAGAAATTTCATAATTCAAATGGGAATCATAAAATGTAATATAAACACATTTCAACCCATGATTCCAAACCATGCCAAAACCATGCGAAAACAATTATGATTAAAAAATTTGCATAATTTTTTTGTTGAAAACCTTTCCAAATATCTAATTTAATAAAACTAAAATTTTATTGAAAACACTATTTCGGGAATCATAACCAATCTATAATTTTTTAATTAAAAATTTTAAAACTATTATCAAAATAGTTTGTATAATAATCCTCACGTCATAAATAAAGAAGGTTTAAAAACATATATTCAAAAAAAAATTATAGTTAAATTCAATAAATTTATGAGCTTTAAAACTAAGCATTCATGTTCATAATAGATTAATGAAGAGTTAATCCATATTCCTTGAGAATTATGGAAAAAATGAAGAACGACATGAAAACGTCGACAAAAGCAGGTTGAATCTTCCAAAAACCTAACATTAATCTCTTTACCTAGAATCAACTAATCCAAGCCTGACCATTATTGGCATGAAACCCATTAGATCTATCCTTATTAGACTATATATAAGAACACGAGATAAGGGGGAAATATATCTAAGAAAAAACACTAAAAATACCTCTAAAGGGGACTGACAAAGGGAATTGGGCTTCAAATAACCATGAAACACCATTGGATTAATTCTGATATGATAGGGGAAGACTCTAATTACATTAGGAGTAAGGAATAATGCGGTACACTAAAGTTATAGAAATTTGTTTTTGTTAATACATAATCCAGATCAAGATACACTTTTTATATGATCGTGTTTTTAAACTATGCATCATTACTCACACATTAATGAAAACTATACACTAACCTTGAGCTAGAATTGGAATTAAGGGGGGACATCTCATTGTTGTCCCACATAATTGTACATAGAATTTGAAAACCATTCCAAATTCACACGATAACAGTTTTCACGGTTTAACATTGGTGGTCACCATGTTTGAAAAAACCATGTAACTAAACCTATTCATTCCTCTTAACGGATATATCTCTGTTCATGGGTTCTTATAAGATTTTCATGGTTCTTATTAACCGTTCACCTTTAGATAAGATACAAAAACATTAAAAAAATATTTAAAACACTCACAAACGTCACCCAAACACTTTACATACTTAAAAATCAATAATAATGGGTTACTTACATAAAAATGGTGGTGATACATTCTCCCCAACATTGGCCTTTCCATTACCAAAATTTAAAAAACATTTATTTCCATAATATAATCTAGTCCATTGCTCAATCATTCGGTTCTACCATTCCTATGTCACTTACTGAATGTTAACATGTTTTCACAATACTTACACTAGACCGATGATTTTTCCAAAAAAATAATTTCCATTGCCTATTCAAAATCTATAACAGCTCATGTAGCATGGAATCTTCCAACTCTAGGTTAACATGATCTAGTAAAATCAAATGGTCAGGATCATGATGGCTATTATTCAAACGAGATACTTGGAATATATTACGCACTACACTGAACTGTGGTAGAAATCTAAATGATATTCCACCTCACATACCCATTATATTAACTCAGAATGTATTATGTATTGACGAGATAACTTTACATACTATCTAAAACAATGATGTCCAATCCTTAGAGATATTTTCAACAACACATGATCACATACATCAACTAAAGATAACCATCCATAATAATCCACATATGACTTATAATGACTTTGAGACATCTCCATCAATTTCTTGATCAACATAATCTTCATCATTGTCTCTTGGACAAGGCAGGGCCCAACCAATGATGTCTCTCCTTTTTAACCGAAAAATGTATATAACGATAAGGATTCCGATACAATACATTAAAAGTATCCATATTTATTGATTCTTGATAACTTTTTTTTATATTATCGCTTCGCTAATGATACATAACCATTACATGATCCACCAAAATTCATTACAAAAGCATGTAACATGTATTCCAATGATTGTATCAACCATTCAAATTTTCAATCTATATTTGAATGATATTCTACAATTATGGTCAACTGATTACCAAGGGATTTCTATAATGATTTCTTGAAAAGAGGTTCCATCCTTGGATCTATGTATGACCCAATTGAGGCGGTTATTCCATGCATCTTTACCACTTATGAGATATAGATTTTTGATAAGTCCTCGACTATATGAGATTATTGAATTAGGATTAAATTGCCTGGTATTGTGAGCCGATCCAATATCACAAATATGGAATTGTGTTCTTGAACTATTATTGGGGGACCTGTTACAAAATCCATGGCTATCTATTCCCATTTCCAAATAGGTATAAGTAAATAATACAACATACTTCCTGGTATCTGATGCTCTGCATTTTCCTAATGAAAATTTTCGAATATTGAAAATACATAGCCACCTTCATTTTCATTTCTATCCAAAAAAACTATTATTTCAATGATTTATGCATCTTCTGTGTTCTTGGATGAACAAAACATCATGGATAGTGGTATGCATAATGAATTTTTCCTAAAAATACATATGTTTGACCATCAAATTTAAAAATCATAAAATTAAAGTCACATACAGCTTCTATCTCTTAATTGTCTCCCAAACATTTAGTTTTGACCTCATAGGAACACATTCAGATTTAGATCTTTGTGCCTCTTTAACCATCTTCTCCTAATAAAAAAATGAAATAGGAAGGAAAACTAGCACTTCACCTCAGTCTTCACATTCCTTATAAAAACCCTTCTTCTATATTGCACATTAATACATGAATTAATTACATATAATTAATATTAATAAATATCAATTGAAAAAGAAATATAGTGTCTTTGGGAATTAGTTACATTTAATTACAAATTTAATCATAAATTATGACATCATTATTTAAATATTCTTTAACATGTTTGATCTTAAAACTACATTAGATAACATAGGAAAATTACATAAGAAAGAGGTGAGCCATATATGATAGTAAGGGAATAAACATGGATTAAAATGAAGATAATAATAAATGTTAGAAAAGGAATATCAATGAGGCATAATGAAAGATGAATAATAAGGTGTGATATAGAATGCTAATCATAACAGGGGAAATGTGGCAACAACATAAAACACTACATCATAGGTCAAGGATAAAACCCCAAGATATCAGGGTTCAAAATTAAGAAAAAAATAATTAGGTATACCCTTAGCCCAACATGATGTATCATGATACTAAACATTTCCCAATTCATTGGAGTGGTAAATAATTCCGGGTGCATCTGTCACTTTCATTTCAATTTCATGGTTAAGTGTGCCACATAGATTATAAAACATGGATTCATTCAAAATTATACATTATTCCCCGATCAAATAGATTTAATATGTAAAGGTTATTAATGAATAAAATGGTATTTTTTCATAAAATGGAACACCCTTGATTAGAAATGGGTATGATATTCACTATATAAATGGTTTGGAATGGAAAGTCTTGAAGAAAATTCAGAACCATAACTGCGTCAATTAAAAAATCATAAAATGGATTGACGTGAGAGAAATGGGTCATTAATAATTTGGAAATTATTTTGATAGTATTAGAGACTTTTAATGAAATTTACATTCCTTTAGAATTATAAAAAAAGGCATATGATAATAAATAATCTTGAATAAAATGAGAAAATGAAGGATGTGTATAAAATCTTGGCTTGGTAATAGGTGTAATGGAAGGAATTAATGAAGGATAAAGGTTCTATCATCATTTAGAAATAATAATGGAATTGTGGGGTATGTGAGAAAAAATACCCCATAATTAGTAAGTAAAATATTAAAGGGCATAACATTGAATTTAATCTTCAATAAAAGAGAGAAATAGATGATCCATTTCCTTAAGAGTATGACACCAAAAGATTGAAAGAGGATTCGTTAGATCTTGAGGGCACATTGGGAAGATTTTAAAGGGAACATGGTAGAGTAATATCATGATACATTTATTTTTAGTGATGATAAGTGAGGGCTTGTGTGGGTTCATATAATAAAAGAGAGGGATTTCATTAATATTTATGTTTTAGACTTTACGAAATAAAATATTTCAGAACACAATCCTTTCCATGGTTTTTCGCACAATATTCACCAATGTGGATATGTATTCAATATATTATTTGGAAAAGGGCCTAAAATATTAAAATATTACAATTTCTTATGTGGAGGTTAGTCACATTTTTAAATTGAATAATCTATAATCATAAAATAAATTATATGTTTTAGAGGGTTCATGAAGGTTTAATAAATATAATAATAAAACATAAAAATTAATTATTTTAAGTGGAACAATATATTTGAAAAAATATAACACTTATAGTATTTACTAAATCAATTTTTTGTTATTATTATGTCATAAAACATAGTGAATATTTATACATTATTTTACATTTACCCGAAAATTTGACCACAATAGAAAATTATGAAAAATTCACCATTAGATAATTTTGAAATTATGATTCTAAAAATAATATTAATTTTTCAAAATAATTGTCTTAATATGTTAATTTTCACTTTTAAAATAAGATTTTACATTTGTTGAATAATGTCTTGTTTTTTTACAATAACAGTTTTTAAACCCTTATAAAAACAATAATTCACTTCATACAAATAAATAGAACATTTATAATTAATAAACCATATTTAATAATAACATATTATTAATATAATATTTATCTCAGAAATCCATTAAATCATCAAAATAAATCCCCTAATTTAGTTTTCATATTACACAATAATACAAATCATATTTAATTTAACCAAAACCAAAATCATTTAAAAAGTAAAAATAAAAGATGAAAATAGATTCATTATTCTATATAATATACATATTAATATTATTATGGTTTGATAAATATACATTTATTATGATAGTGTATACCCTATGAGAAAGGTGTGCGATGGTGAGACATTCATGGGGTCGTTCAATTAATATTTTTTGGGTTGGGATGTCAAGGATCATTAACTTCTCCTGTAAATGGATTCACTCATTCTTAAGATGTTGGATCTCATCATGGATATGGACATGGTAAAATACTACTGATGTTATATCCCTCAGAATCTCCAACAAATTGGAAGTACTACAAAAAACATGTATAAAATTACTGGCATTTATCATCACAAAAAAAATCACTAAAAATGTTACCTTTTATCAGTGCTAAAATAAACACTGATAAAGGAGGCACTTTATCTGTGATTCTTAGCGCTGATAAAAGGAACATTTACCAACACTTTATTTTATCACTAATAAAGGAAACCTTTATCTTCACATTATTTTTAACACAAATAAAAGGTTTCCTTTGTCATCACATTTTTAGCACTGATTAATGTTCGACATCATTAGTTCATTTTTAGTACCGATAATGGTGCAGAATAAAATAAAAAATTTAATAACTAAAAATAAAATTATAAAATCATAAAAATTATGAAAAAATCTATTAATTAAATAGTTATTGATAAAAATGGATGATTTTAATATACATATATATATAAATTAAAAATATTAAAAAAATATTACATATTAAATATAGACATATAAAATGAATAAGTATCATATATATAAAATTTTAATTAAAAACATACTAATGACTTATTTTTTAATGTAATTTAATGTTTCAATTTAACCTATATTAAAAAATGTGTGTTGCATTTATGTTAATATATATATATATATATGTGTGTGTGTGTGTGTTAATGCATTTTTACACATAAATTCTCACACAAATGTATTTATGAAATATATAGAAACACAGAAATATAATATTTCTATAATTTATTCAAATTTCAGTATAATTCAGTATTTTATTATAACATTATACAATCAATATATATAATGTTTTTAATTGGTAAATTTTATTTTCTTAATACTACTGTTAGGGTATTATTTTTTAATATTTTTTATTTTTTATATTATTTTTGAATTTGATCATTTTCTATTTTTATATTTATTTATTTATTTACTATGTTTTTGTATTTTCAATATGTATTCATACACATAAATATATATATATATATATCCATATTTTTTAATAACTTATATTTAACTAATAAAATATATCCACTACTTCAATATTTTTAAATTCAACTCATTTTTAATTATTCTATTTCAGTCATTTTTGAAATGCATGTATTTTAGATTACATATCCATTAATAATGTTAAAAATATATTTGTAAATAAATATTTATAAATAAGTATATCTATAATTTAAATTTACTATATTTATAGTTATTATAAATAAATATTTCTTAAATTTAAATAATTTTTTATATAATTATAAATAAAAAAATATATTTATTTAAATATTTATAAAATTATAACAAATTCTTTTAAATAAAATAAAATTATAACAAATATATTTAAGTAAATATGATTTTAAAATTTTTATCAGTAATAAAAATATGATTTTAAAAAGAGATATTTATTAGTGCTAAAATGATAGCACTTGTAAATATATCTTTTATCTTGACTTATTTAGCTGTGATAAAGCACAATGTTTTTTAGTACTAAAAAATCACTGATAAATATTCTGTTTATAAGCACTTATAAATTTAATGCTTTAAAAATGGATCTTTACCAATGCTTTTCTAAATGTTATTTTAAATGTGTTCATGATCTATTAAAAAAACCTAACCACAACTCAATCACTCACAATACTCAAGATCTCACAGAACTCCTCTGTTAGTGGTGTAACTCATCTATGTTCTATCGGATTAATTATGTCTAGAATACAATATATGTTATTCTGTACTTTTCCTTAATCATTTTTTGATGTTTGGGGTTCCACATTTTTCATTTTTGTGCAGTTTGTAACCATGGAGAACCATGCATCTCTCTCTTCCCCATTTAAATACAACGATTGGTTATATTTCAACATTTTCCTCCAAATACAATGGATTCGAATAAAGAGAAGGATGTTTTCATATGATGTGGTTAGTCAACATATATATGTGGTCCATAATGGGTAAATTAAATTGATATTTCACCACATGTCCCTAGATAGATAATGTATAATTTATAGTAAGATCAAATTGAGATTAGTTAACCATTTAAGTGGTTAATCCATTTCTCAAACATGTTATCTATATCCCATTGTATTGACAGATGACATTGGATAGTTTGTAAAAAATACTATCTGATCATTGGTTCTTCATATTCCCTAGGGTTCAAAGTGTTCTTTTTTGTTTTAATATTAAGGGTAATGTGGATTTAGGTTGCCGGAACTCGAGAGGTACATGTAAGGGAGAGTTTTACAAACTCTATTCCGTTTAGAGAAATGTTTTTTCAAGGAACGTTGGGATTGAGTTTTGAAATTTTATTGAGATTTTCCTCGGTTTGATGTATTTGATATGGGAATTTATATTTAAATTCCCAATTTGTTTTAAGTGATTTTATTATTTGGTTGAGCTTGCGGTGATGATGGATGAAGAAATAGAGCAACATGGTTGTCCCCTTGTTCTATCCATCCATCTGAATCCCGTGTAGATAGTTCTAAGGACTTCACTAAAACTGAAATAATTTTTTAATTTTATTTTAGATTTCCTCCAACAACCATTAATTATTTAATTACTATTAATGTGAATTCTCAGTAGTGGGATGTGTATTAAAGAGGGGGTTGTGTTGTTTTATGTGGTTGAAATGAATTGTATCTAGTTTTTTGTAGTGTTTTAAAAATTTTAAATGTTTTTTTGGATAAAATGGGATTTCTTATTTTCTAAATTAATGTTAGGTTCTTAAATATCATCAATGGTTAAATTTAAAATGGATTCATTATATCATAAAAGTTATTTAACAATTGGTTGATATATTATAATTTATGAGAAAAATATTTGTAAAAATGTATTTATTTATGGAAATGATTTAAAATGAACCATCGTTTTATAAAAATGTATTTAACATTTAATAATATCTTAAAATGGTTTTTTTATTTTTAATCATGTGTATTTTTTTAAAACTCATTTTTTAATTTTAGTGATTTGGAGGAAGAAGAAGTTTTATAACATATTTATGTTGTTGTTGTTTTGTGTTTATGTTGTTGGAATTTTCATGTGGTATTAGAGGGACTCTTTAGATTGATATGATGTAAATTAATTAGTTGTGTTCATGTCATCATTCATTTTAATTATTCATATTTAAATTTTAAAAGAAAATAGTAGTGGTTTTGTCTCAATGGATAACCGACATAGTGATTTATCCCATCATTTAGAAGTGACTTGTGTTGTTTCAATATCTACTGAGACACTAAATAATGTGGGGAACACAGAACTTTATTTCTCTAAAACCTTGTTTGAGGATATTTATTTTAGGTATGTAGAGTTGGTTGAGACATAGGAATCTAGTCATTGGTTCTTTTAATGTTTTTAAAGGTATTTTTTTCATTGATGAGCCTCGTCGTTTGGATATAACCTTCTTCATGTTTTTGGCTGTGTTGAGGGTCATGATGCAATTTTACAATGGGACACGTAATTTGATGTATTTTTATTTGTTCTTGTGTACTGGGGGTTTGTCCTTATCAAGCTTGGTTGTATTTTTTTAGTATTTCTCGACCTATATTCTCAAGTCACATGCCTCTTCTTTAGGATTTGAAAGGTATGAATTTGTATGAATATATGAAATGTTGTGTTCTTATGTGTCTTTATTTGTTTCTAGAATCAATTAATAGTTAATATTAATTGAAACCTGAATATGAAATCAATAGTTAATTCTTATTTAATTATTATCAATTATTATATTTACATAACTTATTAATTGGTTGAGTTTATTTATTTACCCCGATTATTGACACTACTGGCTAGTTGTTTCGTACTTATATTTAAAATATTGCTTCTAACAAATTTTCAAATATATATAAACTATGAAAAGGCATATTGATAAAGAAATGAATGAGATAGGGGAAAGTGGTTCACATTTAATATAGATTAATTTTTCCCTATTTTCTAATGATTAATGTTTTTAGGGAGGGGAAAATTATGAGAATCTCATCATTAATATTTAATATGTCATCATTATGACCCGAACATCTCCAATGGAAAGATCCAGTGGACATACTCTGTAAGATGGGATATATATTTATCCTATCTTCCTTGAGGTAATTTTAGATCTACTTCAAGTGAGTTGTTATAAATTTCAATGAAGAGGATTATCTATGGTTTATCTAAGAGTTTAGGGTAATATATCGTAATAATAAATATAGGATTACAATGGATAGATTCATTTCATTTGTAATAGTTAAAAAAATCATAGATCAATACAGAGAATAAGTCTAAAAAATCACCCTTTAAAGGGATATATGTTACTGGAGGGATCATATAATGAAAAAATAAAATATCCAAAATTGGTAGTTGTGAAATCATTGAGTAGAGAGAAGTGATGTCCAACGTAGGTGGGGTGAGATTAATTTCATCAAGTCCATAAGAGTGGAGTTATTCAAATTCATATTGAAATAAGGATTGTTTTTTTTTGTGATTCCATTAGTGTAGGTTCTTAGGATTCTTTAATCGTCAGACACAAGATATAATTCCATATCTTGATGATAGATTGGACTCCCTCTTTTAAACTATCATTCCCCACATCATTGTTTCTCCAAAGATCCGTGATGACATACCCCTGAAAAGTGAGCGGAGGAAGTTTAGTTTTACATAGGGAATGAGAATCCTAAATTCCATAATCTAGAGATATAAATAAGAAAAGTGTCTATGGACATATTAAATAAATGTAATAAAGGTTATTTATACTTTAGTTTTGAAGTACTATATCTCTATTCAAAAAAGTAATCCTTTTCATGCAATATTAATGAAATCGTAGAATTTTATGCATAGAGTGTATTATATTTTTTTATTCAATATAAATTAATAGTTTCAATACACATGAATAATATTTCTTTATAACATGATGGTTTTACCAATCCCGAGTATGAATAGGTTATTGATGAAGAAAATGTTGAATTAAAAGGGGATTAACAACATGTTGATGATAAAAACAACAATGCTAAAACATCACCTTTTTGGAATAAAATTATCAATGTAAGAAGTGATATTAAAAAATTTTAGGTTGGTTTGAATCAATGTGACAATCCTATTTAGCCAAATAAGTCAACAATCATTTGTTATCTTAGGGATAGAGCCAGAAAGATTATTCGAATAGATATTGACTCATGGTGCCGCATCCAACCTATAATGAAGGAAATCATTTGGAATGATATAATTATAATTTTACAATTTAGTTTTTTTGTTTTACTAAATATATATATATAAAATTGATGATTTAGTTTACATTATTCATAGAAGACATTGTTTTTTAACATATTTCTAAAATAATTTTTTTAATGGCTATCAGAAAAGACCATAGAGGCCTCTTGACTCTTCTGATGAAGTTAAATCTTAGGGACACTGGGGGAAAAATAAATCCCTATCCAACACATAGCTATGCACAAATTATAAATTAGAAAACATAGACTTCTTTCTACAATCATCAAAATGAGAAATTATGTTACGTTCATTGTGATCGATAATATAACACTTTCTATTATTTATTTTATCCAACATTTTTTCAAAATTATTAATTTATGAAATAGTAATAAGGTTATGAAAACAAATAGCATGAATCAAAACCAACATACACTTATGGAAATGGAATGAAGACATACACTTCACTAGAGAAAAATGGGTATGTATTTGAAATCATCAATAAATGTTCAATTCTATGATATGGAACAAAAAATTTTATTTTTCTTATATGCTAATTGATGATTCAATATTTGAAGCCACTTCTATCCCACTTCATGTGCTATGGAAGGATGCTCATTTAAATAAGGAAAATATATTAGTTGATGAAATCAAAAAATAAGTACGGGAATAATTTTCATGTATGAAAATATTATATTTCGTTATAATTGATAAAAATATTATATAAAAATAAATATGTTCATATTTTTTATATGTTTCTCACACAAGAATCAGCAATGGCCATACCATGTGAAAAGAAACTTTTATTATCTATAATGTGGACTGAACAATATGGTCGTGTTATAGTATTTGGTTTTGGAGTCTCTCCTCAAAATTTATATTAACTTCATTATAAAAAAACAACCGACATACTCAAAACTAGGAAAATTCATTTAGAATGTTTTGTAAATTTAGTAAAATGATCCATACATCATTTTTATGTGTAAGGATTATCCTCACCTCAATTTGATGCACGGTGTGATCAATATGACTCCATTTTTCGATTATCAATGTAAAATTGACATTTTTATAAAAAAAGTGTCACTCATTGAAAATAAAGAAACCATGATTGGATTGTCCTAATAATTTGGGAAAATGATTTATAATTCATTTAGGATGTATTTGAATCAGTCTAATATCAAATCTTCACACGATGCCATATGTATGGCTCAAAGTGTGTGTTTCCAGTTTAAAATTACATTTTATTAAAAAACACATGTGACATAATCAATTCTTAGGAAAAGAATTCCTATTATTTTGATACACTAGGAAAATGATCCATGAGTCAATTGGAAATATACAGATCAGTTGAACCTCAATCTAACTCATGGTGTGATGAGTATGACTCCAAGTGCATATTTTTATTCAAAATTGACAATAATTTTAGTGAAAATTTAAATTAAATACTCAAAACAAAGAAAGTGAATTCAGATAGTTCACGAAATTAATGAAAATGATCCATACATCACTTAGGATGTGTAGGTTTTTTTCGTACAACGATAAAATGCATGATGTGACTGTTATTATACCAAGTGCATCTTTTTATTCGTAATTGACATTAATTTTAGTGAAAAAAACAACTAACATACTAAAAACCAAACAAAAACATTGAGATTGTTTTGGTAATTTATAAAAATCATCCATACATCGTTTTTTATTTGTAGGGATTAGTCACACCACAATCCAACACATAGTGCGATTGGTATGAATCCATGTCTCTGTTATCAGTTTAAAATTGACATTTTAATTCCAAAAATTACACTCACTAAAAACTGAACAAATGTGATTATATTGTCTTGATAATTTGGTAAAATGATCTTTAATTTATTTTTGATTTGCTTAAGTCATTCTCATGTCAACCCCAGACAGGATTCCACCAAAATGGCTCAATGTGTGTGTTTCTAATTTAAAATGACATTTTACTAAAAAAATACATGTGGTGTACTCAAAACTAAGGAAATGGATTATCATTGGTGCGATACATTATGAAAATGATCTATTAGTCATTTAGGATGTGTTATGATTAGTATTTCCACAATCCAATGAATGGTGTAACCGGTATGCCTCTATGTGCATCATCTTATTCAAAAACTGATATTAATTTTAGTAAAAAAACAATTGTCATAATCAACACTAGAAAACACACCAATATTGTTTTAGAACATTATTAAAATTATAAATAATTAATTTTATATGTCTAGGGATTAATAACATCAATAAAACTCATTGTGTGACTGGAATGACCCCAAGTGCATCCTTTTATTCAAAATTGTGATTCATTTTAGTGAAACAAATAATTAACAAAATAAAAACAAATGAAATGAATTCAATTTGTTTTGGTACTTTAATAAAATTATACATACATCATTTGTGACATATAGGGATAAATCACACCTGAATCCAATGCACGGTGTGACTGGTATGCTTCCATGAGTCCGTAATGGGTTTAAAATTGAAAATTTAATACAAAAAAGTGTCACTCTTTAAAAATAGAGAAGAATCACCCGGATTGTCTTGATAATTTGGGAAACAAATTCCTAAATAATTTATAATGTGTATGAATTAGCATCTTGTCAAACCCACATGTGATTCCACCAGTAAGGATCAAAGTTCACGTTTGTAGTTTAATATGACATTTTAGTAAAAATCATGTGTGGCGTACTCAAATATATGGAAATCAATTTTTAATATTTTTATACATTAGGAAAATAATACATGAGTCATTTTGGATGTTTAGGTATCATTCAGACCTCATTATTACGCATAGTGTGATTGGTATATCTCCAAGTGCATCTTTTCATTCAAAATTGACATTAACTTTAGTGAAAAAACAACTAACATACTCAAAACTGAGTAAAAACATGCCTATTATGTTGGTACTTTGGTCAAATGATCCATACATCATTTCTGATGTGTAGGGATTATCTATATGTCAATCAGACACATAGTACCACATGTATAACTCTAAGTGTGTCTTATTATTCAAAAGGGACATTAATTTTAGTGAAAAAAACAACAGGCATACTTAAAACTGAGAAATTCATTTGGACTATTTTGGAACTTTAGGAAAATGATCCATATTTCGTTTATGATACTTATGTATTTTAAGAACCTCAACATGATGCATGGTGTGACCATTATGACTCAACGTGTCTATTATCTGTTTAAAACTAACATTTTAATATAAAAAAGTGAAATTGACTGGAAACCAACAAAATAGATCAGGTTTCCATGATATTTCAAGACAATGATTCATAATTTATTTTTATAGCTATGATTTATTCTCATGTAATCCCCCAATACAATTCCACCTGTATTCCGAACATGCGTGTGTCCAGTTTAAAATTACATTTTAGCTAAAAAACACAAATAACATTTTTAAAATGAGGGAAACACATTCCAATTATTTTGATAATTTAGGAAAGCTATCCAGGAATCATTTCAGATGTGTAAGGATTAGTCGTTCCTCAATCCTATGCATGGTGTGACTAGTATTACTCCATGTGTGTCTTTTTATTTAAAATTCACATTAATGTTAGTGAAAACAACTATTAAAATACTCAATACCATGCAAATTCATTTGGATTATTTTAGTAATTTAGAAAAAACGATCCATACATCATTAAGGATATGTAGGGATCATCTACACCTCAATCTAAGGCCTGGTGTGACTGGTATGACTCTATGTGTGCCTTTTTATTCAAAATTTGCAATAATTTTAGTGAAAAAAAAACTGATAAACTCTATTATAGTGTTTCCTTTTTCTTCTATTTTTTTTAAATTTTATTTTATTTAAATTCAGTATTATTATCTTATTTTTTTATTTTATTTTTGATTTTTCTATTTATGTAGTGTGTTGTTGTATCACACTACACCTTTTTATGGTTATGTAGTGTGATGCAGCATCACACTGTAGTTTTAACCTCTATCATCGCTACTAAATGTGCTGACAAAAGTATGATTTATTAGTTCTCTTAAAGGTTATTATAAATATACCCTTTACCAGGTCTTTTATAATTTCTGATAATGTATATCATTATTAGGGATTTTAAATTTCCTAATAAATCATTCTTTTATAAGTGCAAATATAAGAGACGATAAATCATACTGTTATCAGTGTAAATGAAAGAACCAATAAATAAAACTTCTATTAGTGATAAATAAAATCTATGATAAATGGGGTCTTTTATAGTGGTTTTAAAAGAACTGATAAAAGTATGATTTATCAATAATTTTATTGGAACTGATAAAGCATCATTTTTTAGCGCTGATAATAGCCATGTACTATTAACCTCACAAAGGTAGTTGGAGGTTTTATAGCACTGATAATGGCCGATTACAATGATGGTAAGGGAGTTTTTAATTGTACTAAGGATTAAAAAGGTACAATTCTACTACATGAGGCATTCACATCCTTTTTGTGTCAATTGGATTCGTTAAAGCCCTATATGTATACTACGAATATGATCACTATTTAAAGAAAATATTGTCAATGGTAATATTATTAACAATAATTTAATTATAATGATATAACTAAGGAAGTGAATGTGTTTTAGATAACCATATTACATAATAAGATAAAAAATTAAATCACAAAGGGAAACATCATTTTTAATAGTTTAGGACGTTACATTCCAAGTGAATGTCAGCTAAGACCGACATCAAATGCCACCCGTTTGAAGCCTTTATTGATAACTAAGCATATGAAACACTTTTTAATGAAGCCACCACCAAATTCCATTTACCCATTGTATATATAATATCAAATTCAAATATTTTATGATACCCCATCCATCTTCTATGTCTCATATTCAAATCCCTTTTCGAGAAAATATATTACATTATTTTATGATTTGTAAACACGATAAATTTCTCACTGAATAGATAAAGACTCGAAGTATTTAAATGATTTTCTACATTAGATAAATATAAATAATGTATTGGTTAGTTAATCTCATGTAACCCTAACTTCCTTAATCTATAAGCCACAATATAGTCCCCCTTCATGGGTATTCATCCCACCCCAGATCCTGAAGCATTGAAATACACCATATACATTTTTCCTTATTTTGTAAAAATCAATATCGATGTTGATGTGAGGAAAAACATTAGCTCTTGAAAATACATATCACATTATTCATTTCAATAGAATGGAATATTATTCTTTGTTAGAGATTTTATTGGTGGAGCAAGTCCTGATAAATCCTTAACAAAACGTCAAGAATTACCAGCTATACAATGGAAACATTGTATATCAAAGACGTTCTTTGGAGTTTTCTTATATATAAAAAATTCTATCTTTTCTAGATCCATAGAGAAAACACTTTCATAGAATACATGGCCACAAAAATATTACTCTTTTATCCAAAAATAACACTTTGATAGTTTTATATACAGATGACGGTCCTGTAATATTCCCAACACTATCTCTAAGTGATTCTCATTCTCAAAACTTTTCCTTGAATAAACCTATATATCATCCCCAAAAACCACCAAAAAGGAATCCAAATATTAATAAATTATCTGATTCATCATTTACATAATGACCACATGTGAAATCAAGAGACAAAAAGGCACTTCCACATATTCCTAATGACCATATCTACTTCTGAAAGCTGTTTTTCTAATACCCACCATCTGTACCTATAATTGGTGATATCTAAATAACAGTTAAATCATAGGGAACCACTGAGCTCCCATAAATTTAAGGAAATATCATAAATATTTATTTGGACACTGATTGTCTACCATAACCTTTTTAAGCATATGATAAGTTATACACAACTTAAGACTTTCACATGCCTTTTTTCAAAAAGACCGGTGCTTCCCATGAAGACTTACTCATTTTAATGAAACCATTTCCTTCCATATCATCCAAATAAAAATTAAAATCACTTAATTCTATTATTTAGATTATTTAGGTCAAATGTGGGATCGGAAAGGTTCTCAGAATGAGATGAATCATAAAATCTACTTCTCTTGTGGGTGGGAAACCCAAAGATATTTTCAGGAACAACATCAAGAAACATGTAAACTAAAATAGAAAAAATGTAAATCATGATCTATTATATCGTTGAAAAATTCAATGCTATTAAATAGTATGAGATAATTCCAACTACTTGTGCCAAAAACCCTAATTCACCTACCACAACATTTTAGTATCTTCTAAAGAGAAGCTCGATGCCATTCTTAGTCGTAAAACTATCCCTTCATGTATAAAAATCAATGTGGTCTATAAAAATTACCAAGGAATCCATACCTTGGATTATATTATATAAATTCATCCCAAGGACATATAAATACCATATCAGATCATCTGCATCAATTGTTATAAAAAAATCTCTACCCAAATTTTTTTCGCATTATTGTAACGACCCAGTCCAGCCCACGATCATGATATTATCCACTTTGGGCCTAGCCCCCACTGTTTTGCTTTCCCATGGCTCTGCCCATTAGGCATCCCCCAGTAAAAGGCATCATGATGGGAGAGGTATCCACACCACCTAATAAAGGGGCTTTTTGTGCTCATTCTCCATCGATGTGGGATTTCAATAACACCCCACCCAGAAGGGTATAACATCCTCGCTAGCACATAAAATGGACACCGGTTCTGCTACCATTTGTAACGGCCTAGTCTAGCCCACGATCATGATAGTGTTTTCTTTGGGCCTTGCCCGTATCAATTTTCTTTCCCTGGGCTCTACCCATCAGGAAACCCCCACAAAAGGCCTCATGATGGGTTAGGTATCGACACCACCTTATAAAGGGGTTCTTCGTGCTCCTCCTCCTTCTATGTGGGATTTCAATAACTTTTTGGGTTATGGAAATCCCACATAGAAGTAGGAGGAGCACGAAGAACCCATTTATAAGTTAGTGTGGATAGCTCTCCCATAACGAGGCATTTCCCGGGTGTTTTCCTAATGGGAATATCCCAGGGAAAGGAAAAATATGAGGGCTAGGCCCAAAGTGAACAATATCATGATCGTGGGCTGGACATGGCCATTATAATTATCTTTTACTAAGAGAAGTTTGGTGTCTAATAGAGAATGAATCATTTAAAAATTTATACTCATCAAATCAATAATGTGAAAAACAATAATTTAATGTGATAAAACTATACCAACAAAATTTTATAAAGGGTATAATTCAACTTAATCATATCTCCCACCACATATGGTTCAGAGAAATCATCCATAATAACATTCCCAACTTGATATAACTATCTACTCACTGCACATTATTACTTACATCTTTATTTAAATATTCCCCCACTGAGGAGTCTTGCTATTGTTGTAATCCTCATGGCTATATCTATTATATTAATTAGAGGTAATTATCTTCCCTCATCCTTACAATGCATATGATGCCTATGACATGAGAGATATGTCATAATAACCCGATGATGTAACACTATGATATTTGTGTACATGATTCCCCGTTTTTTTAATTGTTCCATCCACTAGGTGTTGTTGAACACTTTAGATTCATGTGGTTGATATAACCACATTGGAAACTTCCATCTTTTCTATTGGGCCTTGGATGAAGATTCACATATTTTTTTTGAATATGATCAATAGTATCACCTGCAAAATAATTGTTCCTATTTTTCTAGCCCCTAGCATTAGAGTTCCCCCCTTTTCGGCTTGTATCAACATTCTCCCTCCACCTGTACCTCATATGATGTACCTTTAATTCACAATATCTCTATTGACCATTTTTGTAATATTATTAATAATGATAATTGAAACTATTGATTAAATGTCCTACATCATCCCTAAATCAAAAAATATTTCCATCAAGTATGTACTACAAGAAAAATCAGGTGCAAGGAAAACTAAATTAATGAATTTAGTCGCATCCACTATTACCATGTGGATCTCCTATTTCAATATGAATACATAAGTCTTTACTATGTTGCTAAATATATGTGGATAGAATTGTTTATTGAACAACTACTCAAAATACTCTCAAGGCTATCATTTGTGTTATTTTTGTTGAAATGATAAATCTCACCAACAGTGTGAGAGATCCTAAAAAAATATACCTCACCAGCATGATTTTTAGCTCTTCTTGTGCTCCAATGAATTCGAATATTTGGGTCACTCTATTGTACCACACCTCTTCCTTCTCTAGTTAAGAATGACCCTAAATACTGGTGGATTCATCTACTAGAACCAAACAGAATGATCCACATTCCTTGGTTAAACCATCATATTCTAGATAGCCACAGCTTGAAATTCCTAGACTATACTCTGAACTAGTATTTGGTTCCCCTATTACTTAGTATCGACCATGTTCTCAGCATCTTCCTTCAATTGGTTTCAACGACACATACTGGGATCCATTTTCTATACCCTAAAAAAAACCATAAATCTTACTATTTATCAACTAAATGGTTAAAAATTTTAAAATGTACCACATCATAACTAACATAAGAGTTCTTTCCAAAAATTATCTTTTTCCACATTTATCCATTTTTTATATTTTAACATTCTTATAAAAATAAAAATAATCCAAATATGTGATCATGATGTTTTATGAATGTCACCTTCAGAATTTTGTTTTTCAAAAGTAAACACATTTTAACCAAATAATAAATCATTACTCAAAATGAAATATTTACTCCTAGCAGGAATTAGTTTCTAAGATTCATGTTAAGTTCTTCTCATTGGATAATCCCATGAAAATGAGATTCCATATCCTATAAGTGTCTCTAGAACACTTATGTACCCAACTCCTTGGTAAATTGAAGTTAAACATAAAACGGTTAACAATATATTTTTATACACTAAATTTAATTTCATGATAATACTAATCATTAATATCATCCAAAATCTAGGATTAAATGGGAATGAATTTCAACATCAAGACCAATAGAAATGATGACCACTTGTTAGTCATGAACTGAACATGCTGATTCCACATGTTCCATAATGTTATTTGAAGGACCGAGATTGATACCACTTGTAACATCCCCCCATCCTCATTGTCTTGAGAATATTGAAGGAAATTTCTTAGAATTAAGCGACATCCTTAGGGCACCCAAGTCAGATAATAAATTCCAAGAGATTCTTTAACAAAAAAGGGATGATTTTCCCTTTTATAATAAAAAAAGCATCCAAACATTACATAACCAAAGACAACTACATGATACATGGTAACAATGTAAAACCACTCAATATAATAACAGTTATATAAAAATAAAAGTTATATTATACCAAAAGGGGAGACTACTAATCCCAATGTACATAGTGGAATACAAGACCAACAAAACAAAAAGACTCCAAAACGTGACTCAACAGCTCAAAACATTTTCCATGATCCAACTCCACAATACATACCATTTATCATGAATCATCACTAAATAATTGTAATACATTACCTTTTCTAATTACATAATGAAAAATATACATGGAATCACCCAAGTGCCAAGGTAGGGGTGAGTAATGAAACTCTGTTGGTTTTCCTTAAACGACTTCCCTACTCACTCCACTATGATTGAAAATAGTAGCACATTTATATAGAAGAATTTATATAAAAAAATTGATAATACATTATATAAAATCCATGATGTTTAATATTAAACCATTTCTCTATAATAAAATAGATTCCAGGGAAGGAAGCTAAGAAATACTTGTAAACATTTATCATTACTTCTTTGGCATATCACATTCCAATCCAAACACCCATGTATCCACACATACATTCTTCATTATGGATGTTCCATACACATGAGTGGTTTCTTGTCTATCTACTAAGACATCACAAAGTTATTAAAACTCATATTACGTTACACCTTTGGAATCAACCACAAAGTCATTTTTCAAATTGCCTACTTAAAATTAAATTTTAACACATATCAACCCATTATGACAAACCATGCCATAATCATGAAAAAAATAATTCTAAAACCATTTCATAAAAAATATTATTTAACACCATTCGAACAAAAAAATTCAATAAAAAAACATTTTATTGAGAAAAAATTTCCATGCATCAAAAGCTAATAATTTTTTTTAAATCAATATTTTAAAACTATTTAACAAATCATTTGTCACAACAATTCCACAATTTCAAAAAATCCACAAACCATCACAAAATACAGTTTTTATAATGATTTTCACACCAATTTCACAATAAATTTCAATAAATTTGAAAATTTTGAAACTAATGCATCATGTTCTAAATATAGTAGTTGAGAGCCAATCCAACTACTTCAAGAATTATGGAAAATACAATAAATGTCCTGGAAACGACCCCAAAACCCGGTTCAATCTCTAAAAAACTACCTTTGAACTCTCCCCCTAACATAAAAAAGTAAAATATAACCATTATTGGAATCCAACACCTTAGATATGTCTTTAACGGATTGGATCTATGAACCTTAGGGAAGGGTTGATATAGATCTAAGTGAAAATCGAAAATTGTACAACTAACAGAGACATACAAATGTAATCGAGCTTCAAGGCACCATGAAATGCCTCTGAATAAATTTAATTTGATGGGTGAAGCCTATAATTCCGTTGAATGGATGGAATATCTTGTTATGGACTATTTTTTGTAAGAAAGTGGGGGTTAAACCATAAAACTAACCCAAATCAAGATTTCAATAATATTTTTTTAAACTCTACATGGTTAGTCGCACTGTTAGGAAAATCATGCACAAACTATACTCCAGCCTCTCACTCAAGTGGGAACTCCAATAGTTGGTCTGCATGGTTATAAAAACCATTATATAGTTGTTAAAAATCTCACTGTCCTACTTTCTAAGTTTTTACCTTGGTGACTACACAATTAAGACAAAATGTGTGCCCTTCTCTTGGCCCATGTCTCAATGTGAAGGGTTTACTGTAGATGTTTCATGTCCATCACTATTAGAGAACCAACCATGAACCTTCATAAATTCTCCAAAAACATTATATATGTATTCAAAACCTTCCCAAACCTCACCCAGAATTATTACATCCTAAAAATCATAAATAATGTGTTACATACATAAAACTGGGGATGCTATATCGTTTATGGGATGGGTCACAATGCTATTTACCCTAAGATCCCCCAAGGACCATCATCTTGTATTAGCATCAATGTCATCATCCACATCTTTTATACCAATGTCACATCATCACAAACCTATTCAAAGACTCATGTCTAGTGGAGTAGGGTATCTTGAATGTGTAGTAAATCAACCTTGTTCTATCCTAATAGTATGAATGACTACAAGTACATGTCATATTCTCTCGTAATTAGGCATCTCCACTAATCGTATGGTCATCAGTGTTACTAACCACCAAATGGGTAATTATTACAAATACTAAATCCAAATTATTAGCGGGGAATATGGGGTATTTTTTCATCTATTTTTCACCATTAGGATGTTGGGGAAAACAACTTAAAACATTTCGTTTTTAGTAAATAACACTCGATGTGGATTGGGGGTTCATATAAATGTAACACAGAAACAAAAAAAAAAAAATATCCATTAAAGACAAAATCATAACCTAATAGTTTCAGATAAATAAATCAACAAATCTATATTATCATCAAAACCATACTAAATTTATTATATACATTCACTACTAAATGTAACTACACCACACCAAACAACCACACAAAACACACATTACTTTATTTCAATTAAAAATTCACTGTGTTTCCAGATTATTTTATTAACAAACACCATAAATTAGTTATGTTTTTAACATCATATTTTAGGTAATATTCTATAAAAAAAAATCATATCTAGTCTTAATTTAATCCCATCATGTTCACGATTATTCAATTCAATAAACAAGTTACTAAATGTCTGTTTAAACACACACCCATTTCCCCGTTATCATTTTCAACATCATATTCCACCACTACTAGGATAATACAACAAGGAACTACACAAAAACCCATCACACCCCTTACTAAGTTTATCACCTCAACCCAACCATATAACTACAGCAACCATATATTAACCACCACAATTCCAATACCCACAACACATCATGAATATGAACTGGTCACCACCATTATCATACCACCCCCACAGAGCCCACATAGTGTTAGGGATAATAGTAATAATACAGTTGATAAACAATAGTATATTTCCGAAATTCATAAATCTACAATCGATATTTTAGTTGCTAGCATATTAAACCATTTTCTTAGACATCAATATTTTCACCTAGTCTGGTATTTACACAGGAAACTAATTATTAATAGAATATATTTATTTATAATTTTTTAAATTTTGGGATTAATATATAATTCGAAAAGGGTTATCAATTAACAAAAAGTGTTTACTATTTCACAATATCCACAACATGCATATCAATTCAGGTTAAATGATTTAATAGAAGATTATTTGGATTAATTGGTAAATAATTAAACACATGGGATTATACCCTTAACATCTAATTTTGTTTAATCCGATTCATTGAATTTATTAGTTAATATATACTACATACCCACTTGAAGACAAACCCATTCTAGTTTTATGGCTCCAAAAAAGAGGAGAGGGAAAGGATCCCGTACCTGAAAAAATGTTCCAAAACATGCTTCACCAGAAATAGTGTAAAATGTAGATGATATTTCATTTTGTATATCATGAATATAAGATCTTGATCAATAATAATAAACTTATATTTATGGTGGGAATAAAATTCATACACAACTCTCATCTAAAATAGGACACACATCTATATAAAATTGGATGAAACCATGATGTCAAACATGCCTGGAATCATGAGTAGGTAGGCTTTGGGTTAAGGTAAGATGACCCCAAGGCTCAAGAGTAATGTTGTAGTTTTTTTTTTGATTTAAAGTGAAAAATAAAATACCTAAATGAAAAAAATCCCACACATGAATATCCTAGATACAAATTCTAGAATCACATTAAATATTAATGTTCTTATCTTCCTTTTATAATTATCATTAAATTAAATTATAACTACATTGACATAGAAATGATCATTTAAAAAGATTATATATCACATATTGATAAGATATAATTATCCTCTTTTAAATAGTCTTCAAATTATAATATTTATGACATTAAAACCACATTTATGTTAAAAATATTATTCACATAATTATGGAAAATCAGAATATTTTTAAAAACAGAGATCTTTTTCTAATTATTGAGCCAAGGATTAGAATGGATAAATAGCCCGGATCCATGAAACTGACCAAAATATGGAACCAACAAACTTCATGAAGGAACCAACTGATCCCATGAAGAAAATAACTAACATCAAAACAAACAAACATTCCTCTTAAAGAATCCAACTAATCATCTGAGAAAAATTAGAATTTTCAAATTGATAAGGTCATGAATTCTCTCCTAATGCATCCAGGACATGGGAATTAGAATGGAAAGGTTTTAGCAAGTCTGTGATTTTTTTAATATTCCTCTTAAACAATTATTATTCCTTATAATCAAAACTGAGCATAGAATAAAAAGAAATTAGTGTTTTGGATAATAAACTGTCAGATGCATCTTAAGGATCTTATTTCAAAAATCACAACCATACATTAGAGAAAAAAATCACACAACTAGGATACATCATAAAAAAATGGAGGGAGTTAATCTTGTATAAATATTTATGATAAATACAACTTTTCAACAAAAATAAACTAGACAATTTTTACCACTAGAAAGTCATCTACCAAATAACTAATTTTATTGGATACACATCTACTACTGCTCCTCACTAGTACTATACTCCAAGACACCATGACACTATAGAACATGAACGCATGTGATAATACACCCACACAACACCTTCTCCCAATATTCCAGACATAAATTTGTTATTCTCTGAATAATTTTTCATCCAATATATCCATCTCTTCCTATCTAATGACATGAGGTTCATCATGAAGATATTAAAAAACCTAGGACACATAGAATAAATTCTGGATCCAATCCAACTACATTTGAAGTTTTATGTTAAATTAAACCTATTAAACACACTCCAACACCTAAATATTCTAGAAAAACATATGATATATCTCACTTCCCCATACAATAATTTATTTTCCTTGATGAGGAGAACCCCTCAAGAAAACATGGTCACTGACCTCAAACATAATGGGAATCCACCTATGATCTATATATACCTTCGATTTTTGATGCTTTTATTGGAGTGTGTCACATCGCTTCATATCATCAATGCTCACTAGTGGTTGAAATGAACTTTACATTCCCACATTCCAAAGGTGGGAGACATACATCACCTCTTCAGTGATTTTTTCTAATTTATCAAAATGGGATGATGGGATGTCAGTTCCTCCTTCCATGGATTCCTCCCCGGAACATTCCTTCTAATCTGGGTCTCCCTCATTTATTGCAAAGTTTTTTTTTTCATAAAACCCACTCCCTACGCCACATCATTATGGATGTCAGTTAATTATGATGATTCTCTCATTATTTTACTGGGGTTCATGTCAGGGCAGAAAACATCAGATAAGGGAATTGTAACACTGATGCATCTTTGTAAGGTCCTGATGTTGAAAAACTTGAAAACATGAATAATTTCTCATTAGAGGGCTTCTCAAGGGTGAAGAAACCTAAGACGATCCATGGTGATTAAAGGTAATCATATTTTATAGGCATTTCCATGAATTTTTCCTTGTATTACCATGTTTAACCTGGGGGATGACGTGAGTTTAACATTTATCAAATACGGATTAGACTGATCAGATCACTGATTATAGTGCACCATATGGTAATTCCACCCTATGATGGAGCACATTGAAGGTTTACTGAATGGATCCACCGGAACTCCCAATGAGGGTGAACCCATGATTCCATGTCCTAAAATGGAAATTTCCACTCCGTGAAGACGAATCAAGAACCACAAAGGGTGGAACAGACTAGGTGGGTCCTACAAAAGGGAAACCATGGTTTACCATTGGTTATGATTGATCCTCAGAGAAGAATCCTTCATACTATATATAGAAGAAATAAATAAAAACAAATGTAGTTTGAGAGGATGATTTGGTGATTACATATGGTTAGTTTTCAGTATGAACAACCTGATTACATAGGGATGTGGCAGCTCGAGTAAGAATCAGGATTGATAACTGAGAATTTAATTTAGTGGATAAGATGAATGGGATTGAACCCATGTGTAGATTATATTGGTGTTGTTCTTGAACCTCATAGAGGCTTCCTATATATCCATGTGGCAGGGAATTAGTGTCCACAAAGTTCTGTGGGGAGATATGACACGTATGGAGGAGGACTGTGAGAATGGAGTTCATGGATGAGGACCCATAAGAAGTAGAACCTCCAGGATTGGGATTCATATTCCCAAAACACAAAGACTCTAGGGAGAGACTATAATGGGACATAGATGATGGTATGGAACCTCAAGGAGGATTCCTTCATATCCTTGTGGTAGGGAATCAAAGTTCATGTAGTCAAGGATGGGACATATAATTATGGTGTACACAAATGATAAAGACCCAGAGACATATTGGGGATTTACAATTATTAGCATTCCATCCCAAGAGGTACACTCTTGGTTCGAGGATTTTGGTGAAGTGTGGGTTTATTTATGTTCAGTTGCTTGTGGATGGATCAAAACATCCCAGGGAGGTGGATCCATGATATGTGCCCCAAAAAGGAAAGATGTCACATCCAGAGGCTATATCCCTAGAAGGGAGGACCATAGTTTAGCACTGGTTAGTGTTGAATATCAAAGAGGCATACTACCGACCCTGTGTAGTAGAAAGGGATCAAAACCCACATATTTTAGAAGGGGAAAATGGAATGTATTTTAAATTCATGGGGAATGAATGTCAACCGATGTGAAGTGGTCGAGAGAGGTGAATATTGGGATTGAACCTTGGGGAGGATTCCTATGTATCATGTGGAAGACATGGATCAAATTCCATGTATTTCAAGAAAATATGGGGGAATGGGGATTATGCATTGTTAGAGGAACACAGAGGATATCACAACCACCACTTTTTCTAAGCCCACGTGATTCATGCTTGGTGTGACAAACAAGAGATAGCAGTGGACCTGACAATAGTGTTATGAAAGATGATGCCCCGAGTGACTGTGAAGAATGGGAATTACTCCTGTAGGGAAGCCCAAGGAGGGTGACCCAATAAATGAAAAGGATATGGCCATAATATAGGGAACACCCTATCAAAGTGTGTCGAGGATTAAATAAATACTTCCATTGGTGCACATTGTGAAAAAGGACAAAGGGAAAGAGAAGGCATAAGAGCTCTGATGCACATTCTCCATCGAATCCTCCCAGTCGTGTCACACATTTGATGATCATAATTTAACATCATGTGTTGAGGATATGAGTTTCATGGATGTTTAAAATCCTATAGCATGGACAATGAGGACTCTTTCCTCACCCTTAGACATACATAACTTTTAGCAACCCACACTTTTGGGTGGGGAGGCATAAACAATGACATGGAAAAATGAGGCCAAGGAGTGGTCACATGAGGGGTCCACATTAGTGTGGCTATGAAATGAAGCAACATGTATTAGTGTGTGTATGTGAAGAAGCATAAGGCAGGGCAAGTAAACATGGAAAACCACTAAAGGCAACTTTAAATCGATTCATACTATCCTGGAGTGTTATACAAGAGAGGGGTTTGCAAAGATGACGACCTCTTTAAAAGTGGATTTGTGAGGCTATGGTGTGTCATGAAGAGAGGAAGATTCAAAAAAAAAAGTTCTTCACGAAACATGTATAATAGGATCACCAAAAATGTATATGATTCCTGATGAATGATGATGGATTCGAGGAATGGATTTTACATGTACTTGAAGTGTTCTTCATGAAGTTTGAATGTTCCATGAAGTACTTAAGGACCAAAATGGACTTATGACATTGTAAAAAATTTAGTTATTCATGATGGGAATCCCCACATAACGTGTAGGTAAATCAGAACAAAGAGAAAGGTTGTTCACAGGGATTAAATACCATTGGTGATGCAATTTATTACTTGTTCGTAGAAAAAAGGGTGTTTCAAGAATTGAGATCTTTGAAGAAGAATGGTTAGGATAATGATAATTATGGGGATGTGAGCTTTATATTTACATGAAAAGGGGTTTTTTGATGATTTTGGGGATCAAAATGAAGATAATGTGATGTCGTAAAGTTGAAGGGTTCCATCATACTCTGTCAGACTTTTGGAGCCCTCCATCAGTGCTCTATGGCGGTCGTAGAGCAGTTCATTTTATCAGCATCACACTATTCAAATTGATGAGGGGATTCATGATAAGGATTTATACTGCCAGATCCTTTTAATTATTTTTCGGCCCAGTAATGTTCTAATTTTATCCCAAATGGTGTGGTCATTCAGTGATCCATCTTTGGCATGGATTTTAGTGCCAAAAAAAATGCCCCCTTAGAATTGAAGTTGAGGAGAAAATGGGGGATGGATTTGAGGATATATCATTTAAAATACTTACATCAAAAATCTGGATCACGACGATGGAATACAAAGAACTTGGGAGGATAAATGTAAAACTTTTGAAGGTTGGGGGCGCTGCGATGCTCGTGGAGCAACTGCCTAAAAATTTAATGTGAGGGGCCCTCTTTTGTCTGCATCCTATCTCTATGAACATGTTCTAAAGATCTAGAATCAAAATGCCGCAACACCCTAAAAAAATTCCTTGTGAACCAGAATCCTCAGATCTATTCTCTATCAATTATTCATTACAAACTCGTGCAGAATTTTCTTATATTTCTCTATAAAGAATGCTAATACATTTAGGGATTCATGACCATGTGTTCCAGCAATGTTCTTTGCGAGCATTCTCATCTAACGTGATCCTTGAATATTGGAGAAAAATAACTAAAGTCATGGATCAAATTTCCAATCCAGAAGCTTCTCATGAGGTTCATGCACAAGCCACTCAAAGGGAAGACATGATGATCAATCCGGATCTTGGAGAATGTGTGTGGATATATTCTTATCATGATACTCCGTGGTATCTACTAATGGAAAGGAAGAAGGGATACCCCCTTTCAAAATATTTATACGATATGACTTTGGTCGGAGGGATGATTTCTTCACCCCCGAAGCATGTTGGGATAAACCAACTTATCAGTTTAGGGGCACTCTAGGATAACATCAGTGGTTTAGGGTTTCTGATGGACATATCAAGAAAGATCATACGCATGTCATTATAGACTGCCTCAACAACCATGTCAATAATATTGATGAGAAAACACTAAAACCAGTGGAATATACACCAAAATACCACACCATTCTCAAGGAGAGGTTTGGTAACCAAGAGAAATGGTGATCCGGAAACTGAGATCTTTTCCATGGTAGAAATTTCATAGATAAATTGGCATAGCCATACCGGGTCAATGCATATTATGATGATCTCAGAGAATAGATGTGGTGGGTTGTCCTGTATTAGGTTACATGGGCTTCTAAATCTCACATCTTCCAATTGAAACACATGATTTCTGAGCTACATTTTAGCTGGTCATTGAGGACCAACACTTTACATTTTCATCACGGGGAGGTCGGTATCAGCCAATGGGGCCTCCATAGTATATCAGGGATTCATACACTGGGGGATATGTACAAAGATTTACTTCCCATAGATAATTCATGGGATGATCCAGAGTAGATTTCATGGATAGAAAAAAAATTTATGGACCAGGTGTTGGGTTATAATACATAGTTGGTGAGGGACGTCCACTTCAAATAGTGGTTTAGACATTTTCTGAATTTCCCAATAGAGCATCTTGTTGAGGGAGAGGAGGAACACATGATATTGCTTATAAGGCCCCCAACTGTCTAACGGGAGCTCATCATAGATAGTAATTCTCATATTATAGAACCTTGGAAGATATAAATTGGAATATATGGGGCTGTAGTTTCAATACTGAGTAACAATTGGTGGTTTTGTTGGTTGGGTTCATATGTACACTCATTTTAATATAGATGTTTCTGGTAAGGATAGTACACATGGTAGTGCGGGCAAGAACATTGATCATGTAATCCATGATGGTTGTGTGACACATCATCAACCATGGTATCCCAATGATGAAAAACTATACAAGGTGTTAGGACAGATTAGTGAGTGTATGAAGCCACAACAGGTTTGTGGACCGCTCCACTTTTGTACGGATAGATAATAATACATATGGGGGTAATGATATATTTGTACCCCATTTCCCCTCCCCCATGGGTCATACCTTTTCCTAACAATTATGAACATAGTAGGAAGTTTATCAAAAAACATGACTTCCCCAGTGATATGGAAAAATGTCTGGAGTATGGAAGAATTCAATTTCCATCAATTCCAACTGCCAACAGGAGTAATCACCGATGAGGACCAAGTAACTGAGGAGTATCTTTCATTTCTCATGGACTTCTTATGTAGTGTTCTGGTGTTATAGGTAGACCATGAGCCTATTTGAGAGACATATACCCTACATTGCTTTTCTGGGAAATTTTGATCTATGTAGAGGGTATCCCTGAAAGTCTATTTGGGAGTGCGCTATGAATATCATACATGTGTGATGATGAAAATGTGGATCATATTCACATTGGAGGATTGGAAGATATAGAATGGGATTTCTCTGCTTACTTCCACCTATTGGATAATTGAGTGTTGTGAAAAAATTCGGGAGACACCCTACCCCCGTGAGATGATGAAGCAAAAAACTAACCATGTTGATAATGGGGTTCCCCCTCAACCCTATGGTCAGAGGAAAACAACAAAAAACATGTTTAAATAGTCGGATTTATTCACATCATGGTGGAAGAGTTACAGGGAAAAAGGCTAGTAATTCCGAGGTCTACACCGAGCGGAGTTGGAAGGAATGTGGAAACAACAGACCCAGTGGTCCCAACACAGTAGAACCGAGAGAAAGCGAGGTCATCAAGATGATTATATAGGAAACCTACTCAAACACCTAGGAAGTTTTGGTGATCTATGGACATACCTGAAGAAAACTTCAATCCAATGGATTGGGAAACCTAGGATGTTAATATGAAATTCCTTAGTCTTTTCGAGATGTGGGACCAACTCAAACAGTTCATATTGGAGCTTAAAGACATTGGATATTCCAATCATGAATTTATAGTTTCTCAAACATAGAGGGAGCAATATATGGCAATGGTGGAGGAAATTGTACAGTCCTGGGGAACCCCAAATCAATTGATTGATTGGGTAAATGTAATACATAACTTAACATATCCACCACAATTGTCTGCTTCTATGCTGTTGGAGTGATTCCCTCTGCCTATGTGATCAGAAAAGTCTTTGTTAGAATATTACAATAATGGGAGTCCACTGGAGGAAGGTAAGGTCGTGGTCTCAAAGCTGGGAGAATTTGAAAAAAATCTCGAGGTATGATCTACTAAATTCATTTTTAGTATGATTGTAATCATGTCATTTAGGTTTCCAAACACACATTTGTTCTATACGTGAGATCCTTTCATAGAAAACCCCTTTATGTGTGGCAATGGACGTATAGGGAAAAGCTTAATGGCCTGCATCAGGAACAATGGTTGGCATGGGGTCTTGAAGGATTGCACCAACTAGGGTGGTCATTCCGTAATCCACAAAGGTCAAAACCCTAGATGGGTGGACATATCCTAGGATTCCAATTTTAACGACCCATGGGAGTGATATAATATTATACCCTTTATGTTATCTTACTTGCAGAGTCATAACTATTGCCTATAGATCTAGTAAAACTGACACTATCTTTGTCCAAATAGTTCTTCACGAAGTGGGTCTTCTACTAGTGAGGATGACAAGGGGTCTCAAATCTATCGGAATGCCATATTAAAAAGAATTAAACAGTCAAGTGGAATGGACAATGATGATCATGGTTCTGGGTAAGACCACTGGTGGGGAAGACCTGGAACATATCAAGGTTGGATCCAATGATGATTATTAACCACATGATATAGAAAACATTCCTCCTGATTGGGTTCCAATAGATGATACTTCTTCATAACATTTGTAGGCATTACTAGAATATAAACCCACTGACACAGTGGAGTTAGATGAGGCCGATTCTGATGTCCAGGACAGTCGGGCATCCTATCACAGGTTAGAGAAGCAGAACAAGTGATTCATTTATGACGTCCCACAAGATTAATTGATAAAGATTAATAGAGAATATTAATTCTTATCTACATGAATTATGTTTCAGAGGGATAGCTCCATGAATTCTTCATATGCTCATACATTATTTCCTCACTAATACGGTATTGGAGAGATATTCTATTTTTCATTATCTCTTAGAAGAAGAGGAAGTCTGTTAATATTGAAAAGTATCATAAGTCTAAAAAGGAGACCTAATTCTATGAAATAATGTTTAATGAGTGTTCTACATTAATCAACTCCCATTCAATAATTATATCATGATTACATGTCCAGTTATGATAATCTGAATATAAATTGAGGTGAACATCTCGTGAAGTCACTGATATCAAATATGAGAAAAATTGAGTACAGATCAAACAAGATGTATTTCACCTCATGTCCAATAAGGAAGGTAGAATATGAAAAAATAGAAGATCCTGAGTGCCACAAGACCAAATGTGGTGGATGTGAGGTTCTCTGTTCAGGATTCCAATCCATATGGGCAATGTTTTCAGAACCAACAAACATATTATGTACATGAATTCTTATTTGGACTACACGTTTGAAAATATTTTTACCTTAATCATTTTATCTTCATTATATCCACAGATAAACTATTAATCATTAACTAAGCTAACATGGTTTATATCTGGTGTGAAAAAAAAGGGACAACCACATAATATTTCATCTTGAATTTCAGAGCATCGACCAATCATCAAATACTCAGGGTCAGATTAACCACACAGAGCATTTGGAAAATTAAATATGGGTTTTTACTAAGGAATAATATTCTCAAAACAACAGAATCGCCTTTCAAAAGCATTGGTGTGCATAAATGAGATAATGTCAGGGGAATTAGAATCAATTTAAACAATGGTGAATGAGAAGTGTGAATCACGATACCCAAAATTCGGAAAACATTGATGGTGGGATGAAGATGGAGGGTAACTCCAGCCATATTCAAAATAGAACATCCTTATCGTATTAGTTTGAAAACAAAAAAAATGAGGGCCAACTACTAACCATATTCAAAACACAGGTCCAAACTCACAGTGTGGTTCAATTATCATAGAATCATTTTCCTAGATCATTAGGTGAGCCAAAATGGCATGGGACCAGGCCATTAGGGGGTTTTCTTAGACATGATAAAGGATGAGGATCCAAATAAAGGGGACACGTGAAGCGTGGTGGTGGAATGATGGGTTTTTTGGATGGAGTCCAACACTATTGAAATTACGTCACCATAACAAAAGTTTATTGGTGTAAGCATATCTGTCTAAACAAAGGTCAATCATACTCTTATACAGGATCCCTATACCGGAAACCTAGAATATCTTTCAGTTTTATGTCATAAAAATGTGGAAGATAATCCCACATTTTAACATCATATGGTGAGGAAAATGCATGGAATAATTTAACATCATATGAAAAGTACTATTCCCATAGTTTATGGTCAAAGTTCATAGACCTTGTATAATAATTTAACCTCATGTTAGATAGAATTGGGGCTCCTAGTTTAGGTTGGAACGAAATTACATCCAAAGGACCAAAAGGGTTAATAATCCTACGGATGGGCCCGAAGACAACAATTTAGGGAATCGATACATATCTAATAATGATGGGAATCAGGATGAGCGTAGATCCTAAGGGATCATGTGGAATCAATGGGAAAATATGATATTTTTCTTATTGTAATATGTCTTGGATGTATACACCCCAAATGAATAATGGGAGACACATTACATAACCTGACATTAACTAAGAAAGAAGAGATCCATGTCACACAAAACATTCTCAAAGGGGAGCTTGGGCCAAAAGGGCCAAAGCATGGGGTTTTATAATAAATGGAGGGATTTAATGATAAAATATTTGGAATCCACTAAGTATCCTGCAAGGGTATGAATCATTGCATACATAGTTCATAGAGGTGTTTAGGTCTGACCCATGAACATGACGAAGTGACATTATATATTTCCTAATTTTATTTTAGAGTAGTGTATATATATCCTTTGAGTGGAAATATTTGAATTAAGAGTTTGGTCATCACTATAAGAATTAATCTGTATCTGTGTCTATACATGAGGAATGGTGGATGTCCAGTACCAAAGGTGATGACCTCTCTAGTGAGAACACCACAATGAAATGTTGTTATCCATTATATGACAAAGAAAATGGTGTATCCATTTAAGGGAATGTGATAGGGCAGACCCTTGAATTTTAAATTAATGTGGTTAAGAGGCAACATTTTAGAGGCATGTGCAGAATGGTAGTGTACTTTAATGTCACATCACTCTTATTAAATTTATTATAGTTTAAGGCTGTAAAATTTGGTCTACAAAGTTTCCAATCATTTGTATGTCGGTATAAACCAACCAAATCACCTATGCCCATGTGATCCATGCTCTATATGAGAATAAAAGGACATATATAAAGAATTACCCATCACATGAGAGTGAAAAACATAGGGATGGGAGTGTCGGAGGTAGAATTCAACCATACCAGCACTCCAACTCGACTTGCATGAATGCATGAATGGACAACACCATGGGCCTTTAAAATCTACAAGAACATGAAAGGGAAGGAAGATATGAATCACAACACCCGATATTTGGGGAACTATGGGGGTGGAATATTGATATAGGATAAAAATTGACCATATTCAAATAACATTATCCAAATTATATGTCCTGGAATGGGAACACTCAAAGTAGGTTCGGTCAATGACTATATTCAAAAGATGGAAAAACAAGTCTGATGATGTCATCTGGGATCCTCCAGGATGATGGCACATTATTGAAGGTGATCCTTAAGGTTGAGTATCTATACCAATTGGGGGTCCTTTTAGAGATAAAAGATGATTATGGACCAAATAAAGTGACTGTTAATGTGTGGGGTGGTTCTAGGTAAATATCACTATGGAATCTAATGCTCTGAATCTTGTACAACTGCACATTCACGCATGATAGTGTTGAACATTTTTAAGAATAATTATACCCACCCTCAAGGATCATGTTCTTAAGGAGAATCTTAAGTAGTTTAAATCTTGTTTCTCTCAGACATATAGCTCTCGGTTTAATGTCATAGAGTCTGGACCATAGGTGCATAGTTTAATGTTATACATGTGGGACATACCCATGTAGTTCAATGTCATGAAGGGAGAGTGATATAATATCATAGTTTATCATCATGAAGATGGTAAATGATAGAAATATGTGGTGTGATAAACAAACCTGACATGATAGAGGAAAAATGAGTCCACACCACACCCCACACATCCTCAATGGGAAACCCAGGCTGAGAGGGGCCAGAAACTGTGATAGGGTGACTCTACGGATGGGCATGGGGAAAAGGTGTTTTGGCATCAAAATATATCTTACATGGACATGAATCAATCCACATTTAGTTCTTGGAGGTATCTGAGGACTGTATCCAATGTTTGATGAAGTGATATCCTCAAAAATGAGGACAATCGAGGTTGTTAAATAGTATAATTTCATGAGAACTTTGACACTCAAGATCATATATTAAGGTCATAGAGTCAGACCAAGATAAAGAGATTCCTAAATCAAAAACATGTAACGTGGTTTTAGAAAGAAACCTGATGTGAATGAGGAAAGATAAGTCCAAATCACATCATGAATTCCTAAGATTACACGTTCATAGATTATGGTCATGATTCCAAGATTTGGGACTTGAAATCCTATTTTACAGTCAGAGAATTTGGACCATAGTGTGTGAAAATATTCTCTGGAAATATAAACCAAATAAATAAACCTATTATCCCACATGATCCATGCTCATTGTGTGAAATGGGTGGAGGATCAAATCCTTACAACACACAAAATAACAAAATAAGGGAATGGAGGGGTGGAGTCAGGGATACCCCATGAAATTTGTGCACCCACTAAACATGTAATGGTTCAAATGGGGATGGCACTGAGTGTATTGAATATTTTTCTACAAATAAGTATGTAATAAATAAATTAAATCATGATACCATCACTTGGTATGCAAGGGGGCTGGCATGAAGATAGAGGATTACTGGTGACTTTGTTTGGAACAAAGTATCCATATTTTGTGTCCTGATATGGGAAAAAATATATAATCTTTGGCCGCTAACCATATTTGAAATGTGGGAGAACCTGTCACAAGATTATGTTCAAGATCCTCCTAGACGTTGGCCTACAATGACATGTGATATTGAGGTCGAGCATCCATACAATTTGGGGGTCCTTTAAAATATGCATGATGATGATGAACCAAAGAAATGCATGGAAATCAAGGAGGTGGAATGAGATAGTGTCCATGGATGGTCCAACACTCTATGTCCCATACCACATCACATATGAGATCTGTAATGAGGTAAACTAGATGGAGGGATCTGATTAGGGGTAGGTGACTTAATATGACAATTGGGGGAAAGAGGATGCATAGGTGGATGAACCAGAGGCTGGACCCGAAGAAAAATGTACATGTATTCATACATATCCAATGAGGGTAGGAATCAGGATATATGTAGTTCTAAAATGTCATTCTCTTTTACATCATGTAGAAAGGATGTAAGTTGAGACACTATTTATTATCAAACTACTCGGACATAGGGGGAAATAATATCCCAAATGGGATGCGCGTGGAGTGGTAAAATAAACTCGACGTGAATGAGGAAAAAAGAAGTCCACACGACACCACGCACACCAAACAGAGGAAATAGTCTAAAGGGTACTGAGAAGGTGACTAAGACTGAGTGTTATACAATTTAACGTTATGTGGTAATGAATAAGAAGTTCAATTTCATGTGGGATGGATATTCACTTAGGTTAATGATGTAGAAATCGGACAAAAAAGGGGAGGTTGGGGAACCTGCGTTGGACCCAAAGAAAAAATTTCTGGGAATTGCTATATATCCTACGAGGGTAGAGATCATGGAATGTATTGTTATTTAATGGAACATAATTTAACATAATGTAGTGAGGATGTAATAAGAACAATGATATCACAAGGAGGATGCACACAATGATAGAATAAACCCAATGTTAATATGGAAAAAAGAATCTAACACCACATCATGCGTAACCAATTAATTTCTCAGGCCAAAGGGCCGGGACTAAGGAATCATAGTTGAATACCATACAATTTAATGTCCCATAGGAGGGATGAGGTAGAAATTTCTATTTTAGGTCATAAAAAATGAACCATAAATACGATGATATTTAATGTATTGCAGGAAGGAAACTATTATTTCTCATCATGTGGGATAATAATGATATTATTTTATGGATACAGAACTCCTAACATAGAGGAATGGTTTGGTATCCTAGTTTGGACTTGAAGAGACAATGTCTGGGTGTTCTTATGTATCCTGTTGTTGTAGGAATCACACAACATGTAGTTCTGAAAGGTCATGCAGTTTAATGTCATGCGAAAGGATGTAAGATGTGTGAGTTATCTCAATGTGGTTAATGGTGTCACTATTATAAATCCAACATGAATTAGAAAAAAGTAATTCCACAACACACCATGTGAATTCCTAGAGATAACTCATTCTTGGAGGCCAGAAAGAGACAACAATATTTATGGTACATGGAGATGGTCCTAAAGAAAAAATGTATGGGTGTACCTATGTATCATGTGAGGGAAGAAATAAATCAAAACACAGTTATTAAAGGCCATGTGATTTAACATAATGTGGTGATGATGTAGGATGGACACATTTTAATGCTGTGAGGGATGATGATTCTAGGATGTTTTACATCTTTCATCTCAGATGAAGTAAAATTTGAGGTCCCTAAGGGAAAAGTACATGGTGTGTTTATTATAAATCTGGCATGAATGAGTATAGGAGGAGCCCTCATCAAACCATGTAATCATGGGAAACTCAGTCCATGGGGCCAAATGAGTGAAACTATTTGTGGTACCTAGGATTGACCTACAGAAAAAACATTTAGGAGTTCCTATGTATTATTTTATGGCATGACTCAAGACATACGTAGTTCTAAAATGTTAGACTATTTAATGTCATTTGTTTAAGACGTAAGAAGACTAATCTTGGGGAATGTATATGGAATTGTAGTAGTAAACCTAACATGGATGAGTAAAAAATAATCCTCACCACGACAAGATCTTCTAGGGGAACTTTGTAAAAGGAGTTTCACCCCCCTAGAAAATTATGCCAAGATAATGTGCAGTTTATCCTTATTCTACTAGTACAAAATGATTGTTTACATTATATAGGATGGGTCGGTTTGACATCATGCAAGAAAATGGTACTGTGTAGTTTTATGTCTTTCATCTCTGATTGGGTGAGTATTTTAAAATCATGCATAATGCTCCCATACAGTTTAACATCATTTAAGATGACAATGCTAGGAGGTTTTACATCTTGCAGCCTAGACGACGGGAATCTTCATGTTAAGTAGTGCATGGGAAATTTGGAAGTTGTGGTGGGAGTAATAATCTCACAATCCATGGGGACCAAAGAGTACATTCCATTGGGAAACACTATATAAATAATGTTGGGTTCCTCGCATTTGGTCTCCAAATTTGGTGGATTATTACATGTTATCATTAGTATACTCAAATCCAATACCATGTCACCCAGGAGGAAGGATTGGAGAAAATACATCTTATTGAAATATTTGTCTACCACATTTTGGTGCCTATCCAGATTGTGCGAGGCATGGAGCCTATTCTCATCGAGGGCATATAGTTCGGTTTGATGGACTTCGGATAAATTATTTAATGTCTGTTATTCATAAATAATCATACAGAGGGATGGTAACTGAATCCCGAGGGGAATGACTACCTCTTCCTCATACAATAGGTACTAAGTGGTCACTTGGGTGAAACTGAGAGTCATCATTTGGTAATCCTAGAGATCATTTGGGGAGCTTGTCTAGCTAACTCTTCTGCTTCTGACCATCCATCGTCTGAAAATTGTTGGAGTGGGTCTTGTTGAGTGACTCAATATTCACATTTTTGTGCACAAGATATTGCGAAGTGTGGTTATATTGTATTTTTTAATTGTATTATTGTTTCGTTATCTCAGCCACCCAAAATTTGGTTTCATTATCAGTGAGAATTGTTTGAAAGACACTGAATTGGTGAAAGATGTTAGAGCTCATGAACTCAGTAATATAATGGTACTTGACTTCCTTAAGTAGTATCAAATCTACCAACATTGAAATGAAATCTCTGGTTGTTAGGATAAACTTGAACTGGAGAGCTATTTCTTTTGGGTATGGTCCCACAACATCGAGTGTGTGGACCTGAAAAGGCCAGAAGTTCTTGGTTTTATTGTGAGGATCTAGAGGCCGATGAACCATGTTTGCATGGATCTAGCACATGTGAAACCTCATTGAGAACTTGATACATGCATATATCATGGTGGACCTAAATTTTCCCAATCTTCAAATCTAATGAGAGAGTTTCGACCCAACCTGATGTGATCTACAAGAACCATCATGGACTTCTTACATAACCTGGGGAATCCCATCTTCTTGGATGCAGTGGAGAATAACTCCATATATTCCATGTTTTTAATGGATATAATCAAGTATAGGACCACTCTAGAGTGTGAAATTTACTCCACACCAACAAACTCACTCACGTTCATCTCTTTCTGTTAGGAGATAACCATTTTATAGATACTAAAAAAAGGTGTCATCCAACTTGGGGTATCTTATGCTATGGAAGAGGGATTTGGGGGTCATGATGTGAAGACATAATTAGTGTGATGGATTACATGATTTTTATCATACTCATCCAAAATTTTGGGAGGGATGAACCTTCAATGCGCCACATGGATAATTAGATCATTCTAGTCAGGCTCTGCGAGATAATAATCATGTTTAGCCAAGGAATCTTCCTGAAAATTCAGTAACCAAGGGACATGAGTGACCTCCGGTAGATAAGGGAACTGAGCTATCATCTAGTGGGTTCACTCGAACAGGGGCATGAGTTCCATCCTCTTGAAGACATAGTCACCATTAATCTGCTTGATGACCATCTCAGAGATGCTTTTCATGTGTAGGTGGGGAACAACAATCTTGAGGGTTAACTCTAGACCAATGATGATTATCTGATACTCCGGCTCATTATTGGGTCACCCCTATGAAAACAACAATGAGTTGGGAAAGTTAGTTGATGTTGGAATGATGAAGATGATGCCCAGACATACTCTATTGATTATGGGGTCGTTGAGACTTCTGCCAATTAAAGTTCAAGAGTGCCATCAATGTGTGTCTTCTTACAAAGAATGGTCTGGTCCAATAATATAATGGCCTCATCTAGAATGTCATGATCCAGAGACTGCTCTATGGGGGATGGATAGGGGGTATGAAATTCTTCCACCGCATGACCCCTAATAGATTTCTGCAGGAAGAACCTGATGTCTAACTACTAATGTATCACTTCTCATCGAACTAGAAAACCTATCAACATAGGGTGGTTCCGAATACTCTTTAGAAGGTCTATGTGGGACAAAATCTGTCTCTTGTGATGATGTACATAATTTCGCAACATCTGCACCGCGAAGACCATCACAAGTTAGTTATTCATGATAGAGGAATATCTGGTCACACTATTTAGGATCATGCAAATGAGATAGTATATAATATTATATGTACCTTTATTATTCATTAAGGTGATAAGGGAACCGAGTGATCATTTCTGGGGGTTCAAATAATGGACCAGAATATTTCCAATGATGGGTGGAATCATAACTAGAGGCTGGAGTAGATACATCATAATCTCCTCAAAAGCAGTATGGTATTTTTTCTCCCACTGTTTTACATAACCCTTTTTCATGATTTGGTAAAAGTGAATACACTATATAATCATGTTTTCAATGAATCAGCATATTTAATCAATGTGGCCTTCAGTTCATCAATGATATCACATGTTTCTTGATGGAGGCATATTGATGATTTCCTTGTTCTTCTTTGGATTTTTCTCAATTCTTGTGTATCTGATGACAATGTCAAGAAACATCATAGAGGTAACCCCTAAGGCACACTTCATGTGGTTCATAATTAGATTAAAGGAGTACAGGAAGACAAAAACTATATCAATATCTCTAATATGGTCATGAAACTGGTTGGATTTTTCCATTAAATGGCCCACATAAAATTTCACTTTTATCCTATGGATCATCATGAATATTTGGTGCATAAGATTTTGATAGGTTTCTCCTAAATTCTTCATCCCAAAATCCATTACCTGATTATAGAAGGTACCTTGTAGTTCTTCAATGGAATTGGACACTTCATCCTTCGGGCTCCATTCAGATATGATTATATCCAGAACACCCATACATGAATGAGAGAGCCTGGAATATAGTGGTTATGTCGATCAACAACTCTATAATGGAAAGGGGAATGGTGTTATTTAGAGAGTTCTAGTTGAGGTACCAAAATTCAATTAAAAATATGATATTTTTTGTTCTTCATTTGAACGAGAATGATGTTGGCCAAACCCATGGTGTATAGGACATCCTTGATGAATTTGGATTTGATAAACTTATCAACATTGGCCTCTACTATGGTGTTATGAGAAGGATGAATCTTTATGGGGGGCTTATTGAACCCATGCCAGCTTGCCAAAAGACGAAGAAAGTGGATAGTGACCTGATTATATAGTCCTCTCATCTTTTTATAACTCCAAGAAAACATATCTTTATGTTGTTTTAGGAAAACCACATACCACTTTTGTTCCTCATCAGGCATAGTTGGGATATTTACTAATGGAATTGGGTCTTACTCAGTAAATAAATTCACTGGGATCTAGTCATCAATAGATGTGGGGAAACCTTCCTCAAATGATGGGGAACCTTTCAAATCCTCTTCCTCATCCATGGTGAGAGGGCCCTTGACATGAGGTAGCTGTTTTGAAATGGATTACCTTGAAAGAATGGTGGTGTTGGCATGAGTAGCAGCGAAATCCTAATTAAGAGACTCTTATACTGCATAAACCATGGAGACAAAGCTTTTCGATCTGATTCCATCAGTCCTTCAACCTAAGGGGCCATTGGTGATAATATCAAAGTAGTAGTGGCATGATCGCTTGAGTCAGCTCAGCTTAGCCCATCGAAACAAGAAAGTATGGTGTATTACTATTTCCATAGGGATAATGTGTCGATACCTAAGAGGGGTAAGGGGATCTGGTATCACTTGATCCTGGTTCATGTAGAATAATAGAGTGATCTTCTGGTGATCCTTTTTTCTATCAACACACTTCTCACTCCTTCCATAGACAATATTGTTTTTTCCTATGTCTATGGTTTTGGCCTCCAACCGATGAGTTGGGGGGATGAAAGAATCATACATTTTTGTCCATGGGTAATCCAAAACAGTGGTAGCCTTAACTTAACTTTCATGATCCTATTTTTCATCGTTCCTGTAATAGTCGGAATCGATGTATTTGGCTTCACCAGAGTCAAAGGGAGAGAAATCACTATAGATTACACCCAATAAACCATTCACGGATTATTGAGGCACTTTTGATACAAGGAGGGCACTGTATCATGAAAATATTTCTAGGGTCTACCCATTAGTGCACTATAGGTGGTATCCTACAAAATGACTATGAACTCCGTGTCGGCTACCATGCCACATAATTGGCTATTTAGGAAGATCTTTCTAAGTAGAATTGTATCCACCCATTCATTAACGTGAATTTTTTGTTTTTGATGGGACTCAAATATTATTCATTCAGTCATATATTATTGATGGTTTTCTTTGGAATGATATTGATCCCATAACCTATGTCGACAAGACAGCAACGGACATCCAAGCCATTAAATTGGTTGGTTATAAAAAATGGGTGGATGTGGCCTTGAACAGGTAAACCTTCATCATACCCTACGAATGATACGATGTCCTGAAATTCTGCATGCTTAACTCTCTCAGCAAGAAAGGTATCTGTAGTTCCTAATCTGTCTCGAACTAGAAGGGATTTTCAAATCCTCTACTAGGGCTTCACGCATACCCTGTAATTTGTGTAGGGCCTTGATAAATAATTGATTTTAATGAATTATGGAGAGGTGTTTAAGAAAATTATACTTCCACATCATGAATTTATTTCTTCTGACATGATGTGGCTCTGTGGAAGGATGTATGACGGGTACTTCTAGTCAAACCAACAGATTCTATCTCGTATTAGAGATATCCTGTAGCTCACTAGTCAAACCATGAAAAATCACAACCAGATGATAGCTAGATGACTTTGTTATATCCACGAATGAATGTGGATGATCATATAATGGTGGACATGGATCTTTCTGATAGAGCTACACAAAAAGTGCTGATAGTGAGCCTAATGAGATTAGGTGAGAGGAATATTCATGTATTCTTTGTGGTTAGCCTAATATCTGGTATTAGTGGCATACAAAACATATCTAAAAGAACTCGCCAATTATCACTAATGGTTATCATACCAATGATTCCATCGATTATTCCATTTATCGGGATCATTAGGAGGAGTTTTCAAGTAATACATGTCATCATGAACCATTTAAGGGTCCATCATCTTGACGTTGTTTACTAGAATGTACTCCACATCATCAGTCAAATAATACTTTTTTTGGGGTGAATTATAGGTATAATCCACGTATACATGGGAATAAATTCAACAAGTGTAAAAAACGGCTTCAGCAGTAGTGGGGGATGTTAGTTTCCCTCGCACTATGGAACCTACTCTTTTACGAGGTGGAAGACTGAAAAGAAAAAGCGGAAGCAGTAGTGGGAGGAGGCATGAAAACTTTAGAAGGCTCATGATGATTCAAACGAGAAAAGATGATAACTTGAGTGCATGATAAAATCATGAAATCAATCCAATAATTATACTTTTGAGACCCATAGCTGGAGACATACTACAATTCACCCTAACTATCACTATTTGGCTTTGTGAAAACACATGTTGCATATAACAGGGCTAAAAAATCTGAATATTTTATTTTTGACCTAGTCCAGGATACAGTCCATGAAAACATCGCACTATTTGATGGTATGTCCAAGGAACTAGTGATAAGTAAAATATTTTGGGAGATCAATGAGATCAGCTACATTAAGATATTTTTATGCCAGAAGCCTCATGATTCCCATATCCGAAGCACCCTATAAATTTCCATGGATTGAAGACTCTATGAAGGAGTACTTCTAATTTCTCATATTTATAATGGGGTTCTAGCAACTTGGATCTGATGAGGGTCTAGATCCAGATGGGGGGATAAAGTCAGATCATCTCACCTTGGTGGTGGTGGTTGATGGGGTCGTGCCAACAAATTCTATGGTTAGTGATGTTGACCCTAAGGTTGAGTCAGATTCTATTCTCCTCTATAATGATGTGGAGAAGGATATTACAATAACAAATCATGTGGATTGTGAACCTCTACCTGTGCATCGAAAGTTGTCTCGAACTAGGAAGATCTTTTTTCATGAGCTATGGGAGGTAACAAATAAGCCTACATGGCTTGCTGCAAGGCTTCCTCAAGGTATTGTACCATATTAGAGAAATCCTAGAATCGACCAGGGATATTCTGAGTGATAATGGAGGAGACCAACTTAGTTTTCACATTCCCCAAGTACATTGATAATAGTTTATCCATAGTCATCATCACACAGAGTGAATACATGAGACTATTCCACCAGGCGACAAATTATATGACTTGCTCCTCTGGTTTTTTCATACACTTGAGGAGGTACGCAATACTAGTCCTATGAGTAGTGGAACTGAACTGATAAAGAAAACACATGCATAGATCTTCCTAGATAGTTATAGACCAAATGGGTAAGTTGCTATACTGAAAAAACATGGGCCATTATAGTGTCTGTACGAAGCACCAGAGCTTGAAGGATTCTTACTATGATGGATTCCCTAGAATGTGTGCACACCTGGACATGATTTGGGCGAGATGCTACAGTGGGTCACCCATCCCTTTTAAAGTTGAGAAAGTGGGATTTATGAAATCTGAGTGTGATGGCATGTTCTCTACCCATGCCACGTATGTCTTGTTTTTAGGTAGAATGGACACTTTTTCCATCTCAAGAGTCTAAATGGATGAAATCAGAGTATCCATCAAATCAAACGAAGGTGGATTCTTTTATTAGTTATTATTCCTATCAAACATTAAGTCGGTGGGTTCTAAAAAATGATAAGAGGTCCTAACGATTCATGAAATGGCTGGTTGAACAATCCGAGGAACTAGTTGAGGATTAGCCTATGGAGAAGTTGGAAAAATAACATGAAGAGATTTCTGAGGATCATTCCCACACAGTTTAGGATTATTTCATGATACATTTTTTTACATATTTTCATAGTCACCAGCCTCTACCCTGTCTGGATGAGCGAGGTTGGTGGGTCAAGGGGATGTAGCTCATTGAGAAGAACATATGGTTCCTCCTACTACCCCAGTGGAGGATGGAATATATTATACCAAGGTTCATTATAGTATGGACGCTACTCGACAGCATACTAGACAAGGAGCTCATCAAGGACATTCATCGGTACTGTGAGCAGTTGAAGTAACACAGATTTTTCTAGTTCATCCTCCATCTTATGCGTCGAGCCGAACCGGTTGGCTGTCTTTGCGGTCTTGAAGGGTCCTTTACTATTTTTGGGGTCCTGACCAAAAGGTAAGACTCATTGGGCGCAGTGAGGCTAAGAAATTGAACCTACAAGTAAATGGTAATTCTTGGGGTATCCAATAGATCTATATCAACCGCATGGGGATAGAAATTCTCCAATGAGTCCTATATCAACATCCTTCTCTATGAGATCATCAATGTTTACTAAAACGTAACCTTGAGGTATATCCAAAATATCACCATCAAAATTGGGTTTATTCCAAATTAGGTATAAGTGGAGTGAAGCATAATACCCCCAAACCATGTTCTGAATGTGTGGGGATGCCTCAAAAATTATTTTGAGAAGAAACATGAATCGTTGATCGCATCGTTGTGAGAGGATCCAGTGTAACATGCAATGTGAGTAATGAATAATAGATATTTTTATCTATGTCTATTAATGAATTAGATAGTGTTTTAGAGGCTTAAAATGAAAATAAATCCAATCTTAAGCATGGAATACACTAATATTTTTAAAAGATTGTTTTACTGCCTTTTGATGGAGAAACATTTTTGAATCTATCTTTTGACAATTTTATAATCTATGTTTGTCAAAATAAACTTATTATTTATGATTGGGACTTCAAAATTTACTTTTTGTGAATTTTTGGTATTTTTCTGACAATGTTCATTTTTTAATGAATAGTGAAAAATACTGCATTTTACATCAAAACTGCCTTTTAATCTAATTTATTTATATGATTAGATTATCTTTTGAGTTGTTTTTGAAGTGAAATTAGAATATATTTTTACCATTTAATCCAATGGTGATCATTGGAATCAATTTCACTTTGAAATTGGACTTAAACTAGTGTCAATCTTTTGATACTTATTGTTTCATAAAAACACGCTATTTGTCATGACAGCGAGAATTAATTATTAAATTAATTAATGTGATTTATATGATTTGAATTTTGTAAAATAGAAATCATTTTTGAATTCAGAATACCAAATATTGCTAAGGGTGATGTTTTGGTATTTTTCTGAAAAACTTCAATTTTTGATGAATAGTGAAACCACTAAGTGGTAGTTAAAGAAACTGATTTTTTCATTTAAATGAAATTTTTCCACCTTTGTGTTTTGAATTTAAAAAATCCGGCATACATTGTTGTCATTAAGATGTAAAATGTGGTTCAATGGGATTAAAATAAATTTTTGGTGAATAGTAACTTATTAAGTTTTTAATCGCGATTAGTGGTAATTAGTGTAGTTTAAGGTAAAAATAATGTTTTAATAGTATGATATGAGATTGACACATGTCCTACCCTTATTGGTTGTTTCATGGAAGAACAAGACAATCCATGGGTCAACTTGGGGACCCAATGGAGCCACTTTGGTTGGGAAATGACATAAATAACTTTATATTTAATGTTAATGTAAAAATGACACAATCATGAGATGTTTTACTAAAACAATTTTTACATGGGGTTATACAAGTCGTAGTGTTGACTATAAATATGAATTAGAAAGCTAAACCGATTTCCTACATAATAGTATTTTATTTCTAATTTTTAGACATTAAATAAATTAAATTATATTTGTCATCATGATGATGCAGCGATGACCTCATTATTTAACGATTTAAATAAAAAGGAACGATAATGTAAAATATAAGACCTACACATGTCAAAAACCTATTGGATGGGTGGATTTAGAACCCTTATCACCTTACCCTCGAATTATATCAATTTGGGACCTTTTGAATCCGAAAAGATTTTTAAAATAAAGTAACTTATCTTTACTTTCCAAGAGTACCCCTCCTCTCCTCTAATAAAAGGCCCCCACCTCTACCTCTTTATCCACACATCCAAAGCCATTGGATCGGCCAAACCCTGCCCATTTTGACTCTTCACTTCCCTCTCTTACTCCTTGAAGCCTCATGTTGGGAAGAAGTTTTCCACGGAAGCTTTTGAGCTCAAAGCAAATGGAGTTACCCGATTTTAAGGTAATGTCTTCTTTTGAGTCCTTTTGTTTTATTTTTCTACTCCAACCCCCTAATATCTTTTTATTCTCTTATTTTGTAACAACTCCAGTATCCTCAATATACTATGATTTTGTTATAAGAAGGATTCAAGATACACTTACACACACCTACATATAATGGTTAAAGAACATAAGGTTTCTGTGGATGATGAATTTATGCCTCCCAAAATGATGATTGTTCAACATTCCTTTAAAACCTTCAAAGGTTCCCATTAAGATGTCTCTATATTTATATATGATATATAATATGTTTATGTTTTCCTTAAGCTTCTGTTTTTTTCATTTTGGGAATACCTTTATGGTTTCCATTATGGGTAAATGCGATATCTTAATTTAAGGAATTGCGGACTACCGCCTCCTCAAACTGATTTGATTCGTTAAATACCATATGTGGGACGTATAAAGGATGGAACTATGATATTCTATATGATATTATACTGGAATTATAATATACCTTTATATCATTAATATTCCATTGTATAAAATACGAAATAGAAATGAAAGTAGCGTTCATGCGTACGTACTGCTTACCGTCTCCATGAACGGTGCATTTCAGTTCTTACCTCTAAATGATTATTTAATATTATAAATGCATGCATGTACTAGATATATATTACATATATGATATCTACATCATGAATACCACTCTGGATATAATGGATACATGAACAACTTGTAATTATAAAGGGTTTATTTTTGACTCAAGTACCAATGATCGTCAAAACGACCGTTATTAACTTAAATAATTACATAGTGTTCATGACATGGTAATAAGTGATATAAAAGGAATAATTAACTTGAAAAAGGTTCTTAAGCAAGTATAAATTAACTCAAGTTTATTATTCAGGACATTAAAAAAGGATCGAGTCAAGTCGGGCCTGAGGTATGGGACTTCGTCTCAATCTCCTTCCATTGAGGCATATTTTGTTTTATACACAACCTTCTTTTATACGGTGTATAAACCCCTTTGACTTTTACGTTTATCCAAAAGGAATCTTTTTTTTACGAAGCATTTTACTAAATGAAAAAAGGGAATGTTTTTGTCATACGTATGCGGCGACAACGACTTCTCCGCCGCCGTGACCGTTATTTGAGTATCGGCTTCCTCTACAAGCCATACCATTTTTTTAAAAGAAAAATAAATACGGTGTTTTAATTTTCTTTGATTTTGGTATTGAAAATGGTTTTGATAATGATTTTATATCAATGTGTTGTATTGATATATTGTGATTGAAAGGTGGAATTGTTATGTTTCCTTTATGCATGTTTTATGTGATACAATTATGTTGAGGTTATTGGGCATTAATATGAAGACGGGTGGTTCCGTGATAAAATAAGGGAGGGTGAGCCCGATATAGCTCTCCAATGCATTGGGTAACATGAAGGAGTAAAACGTTAAGGTTTCTCTGAAGAGATTTAGGGAATATACTGTGATGGGTATTCCAAACGTAACCAAGAGGGTTACTCCCTACGTAAGAATGTTATGAATGCCTCAAGTTACCTATATGTCTTATGATTTCTTTGATTTATTCATGATTTGATGAGGTATGTTTTATGGGTAAAGTATGATTTCATTCTTATGTATATATGAACTCATGTTTCCTTTCCATATTTTTTTTATATAACCCATACTGAGCTTTTTATGCTCATCCCTAGTCTTTTTTGAAATGTTTTTCACAGGTCAAGGGAAAGGTACATGATATGATTATAGTGTCAAGGAAGTGTCAAGAATGAATCCATGTTTTATTTTAAATATGTTCCATTTATGGGAAAAAATAAATACTATCTTAATGTAACCACTTTGTTTAAATGTGGAATGTAATGCAAGTTTTATGTTCTAATTCTCTAAAACTCTAAACCTGAAAAGATCCTCAATGTGTAATCTGGTAATAACTCAAGATTAAGTAAGGATTAAGGCTGGGGCCTTATAGTTTGTATCAGAGGTCGGTTTAGATAACTTTAGGAGTTAGAATTCTATTAAATGATTATCCAATTTTTTTTATGGTCAAATTGAAGTGATATATCATTTGAAGATTACCATGTTGCTTCATCTAAGACATGTTTGTTCAGAATGGTTTTTCGCAGAAGAAACATGGAAGCAGTGCTAGGAAGGCATACAGAAGGAAATAAACTTCCGAATCAGAATCCCGAGATGGTCGGAATTGGAACTGAACAGTTTGTTGCAGTGATGGCACAATTGATTCAGGCTATAAATGGTGGTGGTATCCATGCACGAGATCAGCCAGATCAACCGCAGAGGAACATTTCAGTGGTGGAACATTTCATGAGGCAACATCCACCATCATTCAGAGGATCATCTGAACCTGTGTTAGATGAAGGGTGGATTAAAGCACTGGAGAAGATTTTCGATGTCATGGGGTGTTCAGACAAACAAAAGGTTAGTCTTGATATTTATCGTTTGGAGGGTGAAGCAGATCAGTGGTGGTCGATGGTTAAAAATATGAAGGACGCTGATGAGATTGATGCTCTTGACTAGGATGAATTCAAAGGTATGTTTCTTGAGAAGTATTTTCCTACACCAAGATTACCTTTCACTATACGCAACACCGTATTAGCTTGCAGTATACGCAACACTATTCTTGGATCGTGTTACACACAATTTTAATAATAGTTATTCTACGAAACATTGAGTATATATATATATATATTCAATTTATAAATGAAATATGTTTGGATTATGATATATGAAACAACAAAGGATTCTTGGACAGCACACAACCCTGACTTGGCTTGAATTACATGCAATCACGACCTTCCTCGATAGCGTGTGTTGTACGCAATACCGGGTTTTACTAAACAAAGATATATTATTATAATATTATTATGAACTAGCCATTATGAATATTATTAACTAAATTTTGAATCTTATAACATTATTATTCATCTTACACATTTTCTAAAACATGGTATAAGAACAAAATAAATTTTTCGGGTAAAATAAGTATTTTTAAAAAAATGTAGTTTTGCCGCCTTTTGACGGGGCACCCACATTAAATCTAGTTTTGACATGTTTATATGTCTAATTTAACAAAATAAAATTCATCTTTTGAATCAGTATATAAAAATTTACATTAGATAAAGTTTTGATATTTTTCCGATAACTTTCATATTTTAATGAATAGTAAAAACACGCTATATTTTAATGAAAAACAACTTTTTTCATCATAATATCTTATGTGGTTAAATTATAATATTTAATGGTTATAATGTATAAATAGAATATATTCTTACCTTTTTATATAATGTATGTCATTAGTATTTATTTTACCTTGAATTTGTAGGATAAATCAATTCAATCTTTTGCAATGTTTTAATGAAAAACCCATTTTCTTTCGACAACGGGATTAATTTTAATTTAATTTTGTCATATTTTTTTGTATTGAATTTGGACAAATTGATTCCATATTTGGAATCAGTGGGAACAAATTATGTTAATAAACTACTTTTTATTTTTGGTCATTGTGAATAGTAACTACGGTAAATTTTATTTACTATAGTTAAAGGTAAATTGGGTAATTAAGGGTAAATATAAGATTATAAAATTAACATAACACTTGGAAAAATACTATTGGATGGATACAAGTATACCCATATAACCTAAGGGTCTGATTATATTAATTTTATGGACTTTTTTCCATGAAAATAATTTAATTATTATTAAAACCAAAGAATGTGACAACATGTCACTTTCTTAAATCTTATAAGTATAATAATTCTAATTTAGCGATAATCTTCATGAAACTTATAACATGAATATTCTTCAGAAAGATAATATAATTATCTACACAATAGGAATTTATTTATAATTTTTAGGGATTATATAATTTTCATTTATTATGACACAAAGATGATGAAGTAATTGTCTTATTAATGAAAGATTGACATAATTGATGTTATAAATGCCCAAATAAATGTAATTTGAGACTTTTTATGACTTAAATTAATTTTATAGGTTAATATGACATGTTATTGTTGATATAAGTAACTTGGTTCGAACTTATCATTCTGTTATGAATTTCATAAAAATCATGTACCAAATAGTGTAAAAAATTGACATAAATTAGTTTTTAAAACAAATATTATATTATTAATTGTTATTTAATTCCTAAAAATCTAAGGTTCGGCCAAATGACTTATATAAGGATATATATATTAATAATAAATAAATTGGGGTTCTTTTGGCTTGTTATGGTAAGTTTATTAACCATATAGTGTAAGAAAACAAAAAGACATGGTAAAAGTTAAATTATTTAACTTAGAGTTAAATATAATTGATAAGGTTAAAATAATAACCTAAACTTGTCTAAATACTATTGGATGAGAGGATTTAGACCCACCCCCACATTATATTCGAAATGAGACCCTTTGCAACTATTATAAACCGAAATTGACCTTAATATAAAATAATATTTTGAGATTTTCCTAAGGTGCCCCTCTCCTCCCTTATAAAAGGGCACCTCCTCCCTCACCTCCTCACACCAATTTGAGCATTCAAGCTCGGCCAAACCCGGAAAAAATATCTTCTACACTTCCCTAGTATCATCCTAGAGGTCCTTGTCTTCTTCAAAGACCATCCTTAGTTATTTAAGTGGAGGTTAAGTGAAGGAGCGTCAAAAAGAGGTAATATCCAGTACCGATCTTTTTCAATTTCTTTCTTCTTAAACCTCTTCTTCTTTAGTTTTTTCATGATAAATTAATAACATCATTATTTCTTATATACTGATATGTTATTATAAATATGAAACAACTGTAATTAACCTTCTATCCATCCTATGGAAAAAGGAAATCACCGCGCGTGCGTACGTACGGAATACCGTCTCCACGCCGTGGTGTAATCTATTTTCTGCCACCACCTTAATTGGATGGGTATAATGGTGTTATGAGTAACTATATATGATTATTATAAAGTGATATTGATACTGAAATATTATACATACACTTCAACACAATTCCACGACCATGGGAATGATATCATCGCTCGTGCGTACGTACGGACTACCGTCTCCACGACGCGATGAGATTATTTCTCCACATTAACCATTCATGAATTATTATAAAGTATATATAATTAATAATAATTAAATATATGACATGTTAAATCTACTAGATTTATGTATATATATATATGTCATCTACTTACTTCCATTCAAGACAATAAGGAAAGGAAAACAGCGTTCATGCGTACGTATGGACTACCGTCTCCATGAACGGTGTGTTTCATTTCATTTATCTATCTATTAAAAAAAAATATATATATATATATACTGAATATATATGATATATAAATCATATTTTATATTCTGGAAGTAAGTAAATCATGATATATGTAATAATAATGTCAAGAACAACAAGTCCAAACACCTACGATAAATAAAACGATTTTACCCAAAACACTTCTTTGACATGGAATTTACAAAAGAAAGGGTAATATAAAGTCATAAGTGAAATATATATGATATCTTAACAATGAATATGATTCTGTAATAAGTTAATGACATTATTTAAATCATTATACAGGAGTTTTGGATACGTACAAAGCATATTGGACATAAGGTAAGGGAGATATCACAATCTCATTTTAATCCGAGATTATTTATACTTTGGAATTTACTGGGGTGTATTTTATCATCCACATCCATGTTTCCTCAATATGTTATATTATTTCAATCCACCTACAATTTTTTAAATCCAATTTTACCCTTCGGTGAGTTTTTAGTAAAGGATATGAAAGGAATCTTTTGTCATTTTATGTACGAGGTACTTTTTAACTTTTCTGACAAAAGTACAAAGAATGTTTTTTCTAACTTATACGGCATGAATGGATTTTTAAAAAATTATTTCCAAGAATATTCCTTTTCATGTTATCATGTTTATTTTTAATAAACTTCTTTTAGTTTAAAATTGTATGACATGTTAAGAAAGGAAAAATGTTTTTAAGGTAGAAATGATATTTTCCTCAAGAATGGAGTTCAAGTGTTTTATCGAAATTATTTTCCATCTAAGATAATAAAGGGTTCTGTCTTTTATCCCTATTTATTTGATTATGTTGTGATGGAATTTTATTTTTATGAATTCCTTTATCTTATATGAATTGTTTTATGATGTCACAATGTTTAAGATTCCCATTTTTATTACATGGGTTATGCAATGATGTATGATTTATGATTTTGTGGCACACATAAAAATGGTATCATTATGAGATGGGTGGGACCTATATCTCCCTAAAATGCATTGGGTAAAGATTTTATATCTCATGAGATAGACTTGGATGAAATGGTAGGTTATACCGGTTCAGTGAAACAGGACTGAAACGAGGGTGACTCGGTTCAGAAATGGACTTTGTCCACTAAGATAGTCTTGGCAATGAGTATTGAATAATAAGAAATGATTCTCTATGATTATGTGTGTATGCCACAAAGTTTAATGTTTTATGTTATGATTATTGGGATTGCATTTCACTTCTATGATTTATCCCATGTTATGATATTATGATCTCTTTTGTAGGTTAAGATTTCCAAAAGTTATGTTCTTATGTATATGATGTGATTGATATTTCTTTTGTTTACCCTTACTAAGAATTTGGGCTCACCATTTTGTATGTTTTATTTTCCCCAGGATATAAAGAAAGGTTTTAGGTAAGAAAAAAAAGGGAAGATCTTTATGGGAGATGTTGATGGTCTTTCACAACGATTAGAAGATTACGTTCCGAGTATCCAAAGACACTAAACTATTACGGTACTTGTGTGTGTGTTTTTGTTATGTAATAAGTATTCTGCAAAATTAATGTAATGTCCTTGTACGTTAAGCTTCGGGTCTCTACATTTATCATATAAAATTTGTTGTCAATAATTTGAATCATAACCACTTTTACATTACTATCACCCAAAAATATATTATCCCGTTTATCACATGTTGATGTGGTACTATTGAAGTTCATATATATATATATATATATATATGATTTTAAGTTCCCTATATAGTGAATATTGAACCTTTTCATCTACATCAAGAAACTTTTTATCCACTTCAATAAAGTATTCCTCTGTTCCATTGCTAACACATATCTCATGTATTTTAGTAGAGTAATTTTCTATCCTAATTGATTGTAAGTAAGACTTCATTATATTATTCCAAATATTATAACTTCATATGTAAAAAAGAGGGGCTCCTTTATAATTCACTATATTATCAATATTAATAAATTTCTGAAGATAAATTTAACTATTTGAACCAATGACTCGTATACCACATGTTTTAACCTGAGAAACCATTATAGGGGAGGGGTGAATCAGTGTGGGATTTTTTTCTTATTTTTTTATTGATATTATTCCCACATTGGTTGGAACATGTTAATCCTTTCATAGTGAATAACATTTTCATCATAATTACTAATATAGAATTTTAAAAACAGGGAACAAAATGTATTACATTTTACAGCACTAAGGGCTAATCAAAGGATCATACATCAAAAATATACAGGTCATAATAGAATATTTCATGTTTCACTAGTTTGGTGGATTACATTTTTTGAGCATGGTCACTCCATGTTAGTCTAATTACCATTACAAAAGATATTAATGATTACCACATTGCCTTACTAGGATATCTTCTAATAAATACCCCCATCCCAATACATTATATTGTATTCCAATTGGTTTATCAACATAAAGGTCCCTTTATAATCATTATGAATATGATGAGTGTTTTTGTTCATGAATTACTAAAATATAATGCACCAAGGATGTCTAAATTCTCAATAATAACAAAAAATATTCTAATTTCAAATTCTTCCTTTCACATTTGTAATTTCTCTCACTTCCCTTTAACATGAACCAATACCTTCACCCTAATATATTGATATAATCATTAGACACACAGGTATTTAAAACACAATAACATTCATACTACTACGTTTTCTTATGTAGTTTCTCTTATGAATTCTCACCTAATTCCTTTACTCATGTGTACTCACTCTATTGTCTTCACATTTCCCCACTCATTGAACTGTGCATGAGAAACTACTTTAATCGATTATTCTACATTAAATTGCATCCACTCTACTATATTTTATCATATGGAGTTCTTTTGAACTCCATTCACTTAGGTAACTTCACATATCTCTCATGGATGTCTCTTTACACAAATGAGTTGTGTGATGACTATATAAATTTTACATCCATAATTTTTTACACTATAATGATAAGGTTAACTAGTATTTATAAAAAAGAACAAAAATTCACTTAACCCTATGCACATACAATTTTCGTGGTGAATTGTTATTGAATCTCTATTACCACATCACTCTATTTATTTGGAGCCACATCTTTAGTGCAGTAATAGCTCTAAGGTGACCCTCGATTTTTATACAAGAATATTAAATATTATTAAAAAAATATTAATTTCAAATTATTATCTTCATTCAAAGAACCATAAAAGTTACTCTCATTAAAAAAAGATACATAAACAAAAGATACATAAAATATCTACATCATCTCCCAATATATTCTTCATAACCAATTCCCTTGTTATTATATCATCCCTAAAACTTTTCTTCAAATCCTAGGGAAAGGGAGACATGATAAATTGTGATCCCAATTTCTCAGTAAGGATAAACAATTGAGATATCAAAAAGTTATCCTTTGTAATCACAACATAAGAATATGTGAATAAGAGCATGATTTTATTGTTTAAAAATTATACCCAACAATTAATAGATCGCAATCATGAGTTAGGTGATAAATTGTAGAAGTTTATAAGACATGAATCATAAACTAACCAAATAACATGAGCTATGAGATAATAACATTTTCATATGATCATTTTATAAAATAGTGGGATTAAGTGTGTCATAATCGGAATCATATAAATCATATTTCATGGATGCCCACCAAAACATGAATCAGATTTTAGCGTTGGGATATTAACTGAAATAACTTCTTTGGGTTTGATATAACCGCTCATGTGCCCTTATTGGGTCTAAGCTAGCCACCCATGATATTAGTTAATAAATAAAATAGTATGTACCTTTTGATCTCACATGAAGATTAATCATTACCAGAATATTTTTTGGTATATAGCTTTAATAGCCATCACATCATCATAATCCATTCATTGTTAATCCCATGATCATTAAAACATTTATTATTTCATCATAGCTTAACCTACCGAAAATAAAAAAATTTATTGATATTTCATCATCATAATCATGAAATATCATGAGAAATAATAAATAGTTCATCATAGGATAATATCCCAATTGAAACATAAATAACATAAAGAATTTTATCATATGTAAAAACTTCCTTTAAAATATCATTTGATTATCTCTTGATGAAAATACCATTTTCATTTAGAAATAATATATTTCAAATATAAAATTTTTAGAAATATTAAAGAAATATTTTATCAAAAAAATATCATAAAAAATTTAATGTAATCATAAATAAATGAGTACTCATGATTGTGGGAAAAGTCATTCATGCAGGGTGCATTAAAACAAATAATTCCTTAACAACATTGGTAAAAAGTTCCTCGTTTGAGAAATGACAATGATTATTTTCCAAACCTTATAGAAAATAAAATTTCTCTAAAAATGAATTTAATAAATCTTTTATGAATAGTAATGAGTTTTTTAAATAACATAAAAATAAATATGGATATTGAATAAAAAGATTCCTAACCGAAGAGATAAATAACATCAGTTTTCCTTGAAATATACTTTATAAAATTTGAGTACATATGGAGATGAAAATGAAAGGAAATCATGAGATTTAAATAAAAATATATATTTTAGTATAATAAATATTATTTTTTGAGAGATATATCATATAATTTATTTTTAGAAACTTTGAGCAAGAACAATAAGAGAAAAAATTACATTGTAAAATAAAGCCCTTACCTCTATTTATTCTTTCATTATAAGTACTCTAAAACATGTTTTAATAAATTTTCATTTATTATAATTATATTATATAACTATATAAAAATATATTATATCATATATGACCTATTTATAACATTTAAACGCCCATTCATTAAAAATTATTTATTAAAATCAACAGTTCTAGGTGTTAATGGTTTCATTTTTTAGGAATGATTCGGTTCATATTTTATGGTCCTTGTAATTTTATCATGGTTAAATTGTGTACAAAATGTTTATTATGATTTTAATAACATGTAAATTCATTATATACATATTTATAATCTTTTATAAAAGATATATGTATAAAATAATTACATCGTTCAAAGATATAATAGTTTGTATGTATGAATAAACACCGTTTTCATTTTATTACCAAAATATGAAAATAAATATAGATAATATTTTTAAAAAAATTATAATTATATAATATATATCATATTTTTTTAATTCTTTCATTATATTGATTAACAAGTGGTTTTTATGGAAGAATAACATTATCTCTATATGCAGGCGGTAGTCCACACATATGCACAAGTAATACATTAATTTCTCATTTTATAAAACTAAGGTGAAAAATAGTTGTGTAATAATCATTATAACATCTTGTTAAATTGATGATATTGGATTCATAATTTTATTATGGATACAATAGGTTTATGCAATGTGAAAGATGAAATAAATTTGAAATACATTATGTAAAATTTTTACCTATTATTTTAGAGACCGTGTTTAGGATAAACCTTTATTATTGAATGATTATTCTTAGGTAATGACTGGTTTCTATAGGATAATAGAAAATAAGGTAATAATATTTTTGGACAGGTATTGGCTATGATAGGAGGACCAAAATAAATGAATAAATGAATTTGAGAGTTTCCCTTTTATAAGTTTAAAGAAGTCACAATTGGAATTACTTAAAATATTTAAATTTTATTACTGTATTTATCATGTATAATTACTAAAAATATAAAATGATTAAAATTTAAGATAATAACGGTCTAAAAAATATTCTACCAGTAATAATTATATATTTTTATTTGGAATTTTTACCCTTACCACAGTTTAACTTCGGAATATTCTCTTTTAAGCTTATCTATGGTTGCAAATTTTTTCTCTGTTTATTATTTGTTATGACAAAAAAATGAAAGTAGACACATAAATTTTTTTTGAATTTATATTTATATAATGGAATAAAATTATAAAACAAAATTTCTACAATCTGAAAAGAATATTATTATAAATTATTCTTGAAAAAACACATTGAAAACCAATTTTTAGAAACTACATTTTAATCCTAAATATGTATTTTGATTCATTCATTTCCTAGTTAAAACAATAAAATGAATGTAAAATTATTTTTGTGAATATATATTCAATAAATTTAAATAAAAACTTTGATAAATAATTATTTATTTGATTAAATATGATAAATGTGCATTACACATATAAAAACAGTTTTATGAAAAAATAACAATGTTTATCATTAAATGTGCTTATCTTTATTACTAACATATAGAAAAATAATGTATGAATTATAATTCATAAATTATCAACAAAATTTATTATAATCACATTTTAATAGTGATAAAAATATTTTTTTATAGAAACGTTTAAAAAATGTTGAAAAGTAAATTTTCCGAAAATTTTGTCCTTTACTCACTAAATTATTTTATTAATGATTTAAATATTATATCATAGGAATTATCCAATAAATATGTATTTATAAAAAATAAGATATATATTATAATTTGGTTATTCATATTCATATCATCTAATCTAAGGACTTGGTTAGATAGGTATACTATATCACAAGTTCATTTAGATAGGAGGTTGCGTGTAAGGGAAGATATTGAACACTCAATGTTTATATCAATGAAAATGCATGTCAAATATTATGGTGTTACATTTGAACCCCCACTAAAATGAATTCAATCCTCATAATTACATCACTCGAATACAATAAATGATATATCTACTTCATCATATCCTTATGTTCCTTTTTAGCTTTGTCAAATTTATGTATCCTACAGAGAACATTGATTATGTGTTTAGTCTTATTCTGTAGATCAATATATATAGGATACAATATTTATACTAGTTGAACATCATATTAAATACCATTCACTATTGGTAAAATTTCTAATTTTTTTACATGTGAATGATTAGTTAGGTACTTTTTCAAAAGAGATAAATGGAACACATCACGAACATCATAGAGGCTTGATAGAATCATCAAAAGATAATAAAAAATCCAAATATGATGAAGAATATCAAGGGATGATATATACTAGGATCATATATACCTTATTTTTTAATCTCATAACCATTCCCCATAGATTAATTTATAAGAATACCTTATCAACAACTTCAAAATCTAGAGATCAATGATGACTATCAATACAATGTTTATATCGACTCTGAGATGCTTTGATAAACCAATAAATGGATTTAAAATTACCTTCCATTTCCTTATCAAGATAAAGTCCTAATAAGTTTTGTTCCCCAAATTCATCCTAGTATGTTAGAGTATTGTAATACACTGCATGGAGGACATAATAAGGATCCATTTGAATGCTTGAGTGATGTTTATTTTTGTTATATAATTTGATAAAAGGATGGTGTTGACTCAAAACCAATTTGAAATGTAGATAATATTTTCATTGAATATCATTAATTATCTAAATTTTCTTTCAAACATACCATCAATCTAATGATGATAAGCTTTACTAGAACACAATTATGTTTCCAGAGCTTGTTGAGGACATTTCCATAATATTTTAAATAAACCTTTGATTTTGATAGGGTATAATAAAATGTGGTACTCCACAAAACATTTCCACTTCATTAATGTATATCCTGGTAATATAATCATGAAATAAATCTTATCTGAAAAAAATTAAATAATATGAATTTTTATGGTGATAGACTATAACCCAAATGACTATATATAAATTAGATTACTTTTGGAGTTTGATCACAGAATCCATAGTGATGTTTTCCAATTTCCATTCAGGTATTGTTAATTATTGTAACATCCCCTTATACAGTCATCTCTTAGACATAACTTGTGAAAAAACTAAGCACCAAGGTACATAATTTGCAATATCTATCTTCGTGTTTCCCCTTGGGAAATATTAATTCCGATCTCTATACATCATCATACATCCAGAATGAATTGATAGTGATAAGATATGAGATTATTCTAATAGATCATTCTTCAACTGTAGAATTGATGCGATATATACACGTTTCTTCAATGTTATAATTCCAACACAATTAAGGTTGAACTCAAGAATATTTGACACATTATTTTAAACTCTACATCGTACTTTTGTGCCTATTTAATCTTCACATAGAAATATTTTTGAACACCATTTTCATTTATATAATATTTCCCCCATCCAATTAAAATATTAAAATTTTATATGTTTCATAACTTTCATCATAGATAAGTAAGATAAATCCTTTCAAGTCAAAGCATCATCTAATTTGTTTACATTCTCATTGTGGTAATGTATTGGGAAGATATAATCATTAATCCAATACAAAAATATTCTTCAAAACATATAAAATATTTCTAGATGAATATAAAATATTAACTATTTTTATTATTATATATTTCACACTGTTCTCCATAAACATAATTCTCATATAACATGAACACAATGATTGTTTCTGATAACTAAAGATCCTGAGCTGAGTAAATTTTGTTATGAAACATCAATTGGAATGAGGTAAAATATATCACCCTATCATTATTCATAATAAAACACACCATTTCCTTCTTCTATGCATCAATAAAAATCGAAAACATTTCTCCACTATAGGGTAGTGTGAGTTCATGTTCACTGAACAATATTGTTTTTCACTACTTGAACTTTTCCTCACATTTATTTATCCAAAAGGGACCTTACTCCATTACCCATTAGCATGGTTAGTGGTTTATATATCAATGAAAACATATATTCAAAGAATCAATAATATGTAACCCATAAAATAAAACTACATATATCATTCATATGGGTTGTCCTATGAAAATATATTTAGGTTCTGTTTTGATGGATCCAATGACATGTCGGCATGTGAGAATATGTGACCAAAAAATAAAACAGTATATGTTAACAATTCATACATGATAAATTATTCACGCATATTATCCTTCATTGGGTACATTAGAAAAATACTCATGTAATCTTCAAGATAATCCATTCCCTTGAAATATACAATAATAACGTCAATAAAGACTACCAAAAACTGATCAGGTAATCTCTAAAGATTCTATTAATTATATAAATTAATATATAAAAGGAATTAGTAATCCAAAATCATATTATTATAAATCCCGAGTTTTTATACCTTATATTGAAGGATGTCTTGGGTATCTCTAATCTTTTGGCCATTAATTATAATATAAAAAATGATGGTCAATATTTTAAAAATTACAATCACTTCATAATTAATAAAAATTATTCAATATGAGGTAAAATATACTTATTCGTGATTATGATATTTTTATGATCATGAAAATCGGTATATAGTAACATTGATCCATCTTTCTTCTTAACAAAGATAACATGTGTATCCAATGGTGACTCAATTTTCTAAATTAATCATTTTTTATTCTCCCATTTTTATTTCTTCAATTCCCATCACTCATTCAAGGAAACTATATATGGAGTGTTTAAAATAGTTGTAGAACCATGTATGATATCTATTAAAAACCCAACTTCATGATTCAAAGGAAGACTAGGAAAATATTATAGAATGACATCAATAAACTCTTATACAACATACATATCATTAATGTTGAGTTTCTCCCCAACCATATGAGATAAATACCAACATTGAATCCGAATGAATTCCTATAAAATGGATTTATTATTGATTTTATTTTCATAATAATCCAAGTACTAATAGAAGATCAATGTTTCCATCAAAAAATAAAATGAGACTTCTCTCCCTTAACAATTGATATGAGATTCATATAAAGAATGTGAATACATGAATAAAATAATATAAAATTAAAAAATTGGAGTAATATATAGATGTATATGAATCACATTCCCTAAAAATTTAATCATATAAGAACATGATACATGAGATTAAATAATTATACAATAATAAAATAATTCATTATCAGTTCCTGAATGGATAAAAAGTGAAAATTTAACCACCTTATTATCAAACCCAACATTGGTAATAGTGATAATATGGTATTTCCCTTTTTCATTGGACTTAATAGGTTTTTAACATCGATCATCATCATTAACTCTCAAATTATATCCCTTTTTACACAACTATCATAATCCTTTAATTTGATAACCTGGATTGTGAGTGGTTCATTCTATAGATATTTCAATCAATTTGTTATCTTATTCCCATCACATCAGCTTTAAATTTTTCAATGACATTCTTCTAAAATCATAAGTAATTTTATATTCCCCATTATAAAATTTCCAAAATGTTTCATTCCTCAAATATTTCATAAAGGAAGACTCATATTCTTCACTCAATAGTTTTTATTATTATAACTTTATCTGAAATCCATCATTATTTTCTTATCAAAACAAGGAGATTGATGGGTGAATCTAATATATATTTCTACCTGGATATGAAATCTAATGATTTATTCATATTAATTATAGTCTCTTAGGGCTAATTTCATTCATATAGTTGTTGTTCATTTACTAAATAATAGATATATCTTACATTATGGTTTAATGATTATAACAGAAACGTACGTCCCAGTTCTTATAAAACATTACTTATATGGACTAATTCATTTATCATTATTTTAATAATTATTATTGAATTATTTCTCCATTTTTATATGTTGAAGATGAGGAAATTTATTGTTACAAATTGACCTTCTAAACTAATCCCACTATATAGAGTAAATTTCTTCCTATACTAGTGTGGTCCTAATAAGAGTCCACCACTAATAAGCTTCACGTTCCAAATGATAAAAAACAAAAATAAAATTTTCATACTGCATGATTTGGAGAATAGGAAATATAATTTATGTGGTAATGAATTATTTCTCAACAATTAGTGGGAGAGTTTAACCACTAACATAAGGTTGATTTTTCTTCATGAATAAGTCAATGGAATATTGATCCATCATTTGGTTTCATGGAATATTCATATGATTCATGGATTGAGAAATTTGTATATACATAAAAATGGTATTTTTTTTACATATAAAATAACATTGTGTATGTCAAAAGGATAATCAAGTCATTTACCATCACATTCTATGTTAACATGATTCCTTCTAGTTATAGCCATTTACTACAACCAAAAATCATAATTTGCGGAATAATATTTATCGTGAGAAACCATATAATCATGATAAAAATTTATAAGATATACGAATACTGGAAATTTATTTTCAATTTATGAATCCATATGTTTAACACAATTCATCCCAGGTTATCATCTATTCAACATTATAATGGTTCATGATGAAAATGTCAATTAACCGAATTATATCACCCTCAGGTTCCTATCTTGGTGTACAGTCATTGAAACACTCATTTTTCAGTAGAGATGTTTGTGTTTATTTCCAATCCACCCCCATTAAGTGTTCTTATCCATAAGATCATCTTCTCCAAAACCACATCCACTTTCCAGTATCTAGAAAAGAATGTATTTTCTCTGAAATCACCACTCCTTTATTTATAATTATTTAGTTTATTATCTTATACATGGGCTTATACTATGTTCTATCACTAAGGTTTCCTCATATAATGTTCAAAAAATTACAAAACCATGGTCTGATACCAAATAAGGAGATCAAAGAACTACAAATATAAATACTACATCTTATTCGATGAATATTTCTTATATATTATTATGATCCATGTTAAAATCATAGTGTTTAATTGTATTTGAATAGATGGATACATAAATAACTGGTAAAAAAATGTTCAACACTATCTCATTCTATATTCATCAAAACTAGCACTATTATTAGACGATTCATTACTAAAACCATTATTTATAACCTACAAAGAAGAAAACCTAATTAAGGGTGGGTCAGATCCACAGTATGTATAAATAGGGGATATATAAATAAAGAATATTTTTGTAATCTTTACCTGAGAATAAGGGTATAAGAACATCAGAATAACTATTAAAAATAAAACCCAATAATTCATATACCAGAATTAAAAGTTATGACATAATTCCTAAAAGGTCATAAATCATGAATCATATATTAATAAAATAACATAAGCTATGAGAGAATAACATTAATATATGATCATATCATAAAAAGTGTGTTATGAATGGTGGAATAGTCATAATAATAGAAATCATATGTGAGGTCTCCCCACCAAGACATTCAACAAATATTATTCGTGGGATTAACACATGTGTACCTTTTTTGGTATTGGGATAACATCTTAGGTACCATTTTAGTCTAACCACATCTGTACCCTCTTTTATGATTGGGATAACCTCTTTTTTACCTTTTTAGCTCATAAGAATTGAAATTTATCAATTTCATTGGAGGGATATAACAAACTCACCCAACAGAAAATCACAATTCCTTCATATATATTCAAAAATATAAGGAAAATATTTATCATTTTATCATATATTAACCCAATGAAATTAAATAGGGTTTCATCGATACTTTATCATCATAATAATAAAAATATTGAGAAATATTAATGATGGAATCATAAGATCCTACCCCCAGTTAAACGTAAGTGACATCAAGGATATTATCATAGATAAAAAATACGAATAAAAATATATAGGGTTATTTCATGAAGAAAATAAACTACACATTTTGAAATAACATATATGGAATACTAAAAATTCTAAAATATTAAGTAAAATATTTTCTTTTAAAATAAGAATGGAATATTATAATGTTTTCTTTAAATAAAATACTATTTGTGACAAAGGAAATATATGTTCATGCGGTATATATTAGAACACATATTATTTTCCTACCATTGGTAAAAAGTATCTCATTTTGGAAAACAAAAAGAATATTCCTTTTAAAACATGTTATAAAATTAAAAACATGGGAATCAATGACTTGAATAATCATTTATAGAATATTATTATCATTATATGAAGATATTTTAATGAAAATATGGACGTGGATGAAAAATATTCTCAACAAAAAATAGAAATAAAGTTATTTTTTTATAAAAACATACTTCTAATTAGATGAGTATTTATTAAGAGGAAAATTAAATGATAACATGTAATTTTATTAAATAAAAATTTGAAAAGAAAAGAAATAATATTTTTGATAGACTTATGTTTTCTCAAAATGTAGGTTAAGACACAATATGGGGGGTTGATTTTGTCGTTTTTAAACACATTATATTTTTAAAATTAATTCCTCATGAAAATAATTGAAAATTGTTTCCCCTTTTATTTAAACAAAAAACAAAAATGAAAAGGAAATTTTATGGTGGTTTGGGAAAAAATACCTTAGTTATATACAAAAACTTTCTATTTATGAGATTGGTGATTTTAACAAGTATATCCATTTCTAGGGGATCACTACAGTTGAATGAAAGAAACAATAACATGTTACAATCTATTTTTAAAGGCCATTATAATGTATTGATAATTTTCCTTGAAACACTCAGTTACATATTGTTGAAAAATAAAAAATAGAATGAGTTTGGATTGGGATATTACCTATGAATACATTAAGATGTAGATATTACATCTAACTGATGATGATAGCTTCATAGAAAACTTTTTATTTCCTTAAAGTTTAGTTCTCATGAAAATTCAGTGATCATCTTGTAGAAAATATACAGATAAACCAGAAATAACTAATTCAAACAATGTAGTTGTAGGAAAATAGTAAAATAGAAACATGATAGGATATGTATGAATTCATGTTGAAGTATTAAAAATATTCAAAAACTATCATAGGAATGAAAAATATTTGTACCGTTGCGACAAATATAGAATATTTTTTAGATCATAAAAATATGGATGTTATTTTGATATCAAGAGATTTTTATCATTGAGCATCAAATCATAGAGCATTTTTTCTTCACGCCTTAAGTAGTTATATATTTTTAAAACAAATAAGTAGCCAAAATTAATAATATTCAAATAGATTTAAATACATTTCTAGGTAAATATAAATTTCCAAATGCATATTGTTTTAGGAATTTGAACATTAACCTATATAAAAATTCATTGAATCCCTTATAAATTAGAACATATCAGTCTATTGTTGTATATGTTCCAAAATGTTCTTTTAATTATTTTATCGAGATATTTAACTATGTTAAATGGTAGAAAAAATATTTTTATAATTCAAAATATAAATAAAATATATGACTGAATCAACATTAGGTTCATTCATTGTCATTTTCATTCAAATGTTTTGGTGGCCGCCATATGGTAAATTCAGAATGTGGAGTTCCAAAATGAGTAGTTCGACACCGAAATATGGTTTTTAATGGGAGGTGTATTTCAAAATGGATTCTAATTACTTTTGGTATATATCATACAATAGGTGACTAAATTGAATGTTCCATAAAAATTGAGGTGCGAAAACAAAATATTCATAAAAAATATGTCATTCCAAATGTGGGGTTGGACACCGACATTATATTTCAACTACACTTTTTGGACATTTATTTTAGACTCCTTTAATGAAAAATATTCTTAGTAGAATATTATTTCTTCCAAATATAAAAATCATTACTGAATAAATGTATTCATGAATATTAGAAAAATTGAATAAACTATTCAATTCACAATATTAAACTAAAATACGATTAGAGTAACTTTATCACTGAAACAAATGATTAAGTTTTTATAATATAAATAAATTAAAAAATAATTGGATCAACGTTGATGTGCCCGAAAATCACACCATTATAATGGTAGAAAACCCCAAAAAAAGAAAAATACTTACTAGTTTGTAATTTTTAATGAAATATTATTTTACTAAAGTAGATTAAGAAATTAAATTAAATACATATACATTGGGAACATAATGTTGGATTTATTTTTTTATTTATTTCCCCAATTGTTTATGAGATCCAAAATAATGTTTTATAATATAATGAATCATAATTATTTTTTTACTAAACTGAATGTGAAGGATAAATTGGTAAAAAGATAAGTTTATTATGTAATTTATTAGCTAAAAATAAAATAACACATATATAATTTTTAATAAAAAAATTATTTTTATAAATAATTTTGGATTAAAATGAGAATTTTTTGACCTAGAAGATAAATATCATGGTTTAGGGTTTGAGTCTGGACTGGCTGCTGGTTTGTATTCTTTAAAATAAATTTTATAGGTTAGAGAATCAACATGATTATTATGAACATCCTAATGTTCCACCATCAAATCCTTGATGTATTGATTAAAATTATAACATCATACGTACGGACTACTGTCTCCACGACGCGATGAGATTATTTCTCCACATTAACCATTCATGAATTATTATAAAGTATATATAATTAATAATAATGAAATATATGACATGTTAAATCTACTATATTTATGTATATATATATGTATGTAATCTACTTACTTCCATTCAAGACAATATGGAAAGGAAAACAGCGTTCATGCGTACGTATGGACTACCGTCTCCATGAACGGTGTGTTTCATTTCATTTATCTATCTATTAAATATATATATATATATATATACTGAATATATATGATATATAAATCATATTTTATATTCTGGAAGTAAGTAAATCATGATATATGTAATAATAATGTCAAGAACAACAAGTCCAAACACCTACGATAAATAAAACGATTTTACCCAAAACACTTCTTTAACATGGAATTTACAAAAGAAAGGGTAATATAAAGTCACAAGTGAACTATATATGATATCATAACAATGAATATGATTCTGTAATAAGTTAATGACATTATTTAAATCATTATACATGAGTTTTGGATACGTACAAAGCATATTGGACATAAGGTAAGGGAGATATCACAATCTCATTTTAATCCGAGATTATTTATACTTTGGCATTTACTGGGGTGTATTTTATCATCCACATCCATGTTTCCTCAATATGTTATATTATTTCAATCCTCCTACAATTTTTTAAATCCAATTTTACCCTTCGGTGAGTTTTTAGTAAAGGATATGAAAGGAATCTTTTGTCATTTTATGTACGAGGTACTTTTTAACTTTTCTGACAAATGTACAAAGAATGTTTTTTCTAACTTATACGGCATGAATGGATTTTTAAAATATTATTTCCAAGAATATTCCTTTACATGTTATCAAGTTTATTTTTAATCAACTTCTTTTAGTTTAAAATTGTATGACATGTTAAGAAAGGAAAAATGTTTTTAAGGTAGAAATGATATTTTCCTCAAGAACGGAGTTCAAGTGTTTTATCAAAATTATTTTCCATTTAAGATAATAAAAGGTTCTGTCTTTTATCCCTATTGATTTGATTATGTTGTGATGGAATTATATTTTTATGAATTCCTTTATCTTATATGAATTGTTTTATGATGTCACAATGTTTAAGATTCGCATTTTTATTACATGGGTTATGCAATGATGTATGATTATGATTTTGTGGCACACATAAAAATGGTATCATTATGAGATGGGTGGGACCTATATCTCCCTCCAATGCATTGGGTAAAGATTTTATATCTCATGAGATAGACTTGTATGAAATGTTAGGTTATACCGGTTCAGTGAAACTGGACTGAAACGAGGGTGACTCGGTTCAGAAATGGACTTTGTCCACTAAGATAGTCTTGGAAATGAGTATTGAATAATAAGAAATGATTCTCTATGATTAAGTGTGTATGCCACAAAGTTTCATGTTTTAAGTTATGATTATTGGGATTGCATTTCACTTCTATGATTTATCCCATGTTATGATATTATGATCTCTTTTGTAGGTTAAGATTTCCAAAAGTTATGTTCTTATGTATATGATGTGATTGATATTTCTTTTGTTTACCCTTACTAAGCATTTGGGCTCACCATTTTGTATGTTTTATTTTCCCCAGGATATAAAGAAAGGTTTTAGGTAAGAAAAAAAGGGAAGATCTTTATGGGAGATGTTGATGGTCTTTCACAATGATTAGAAGATTACGTTCCGAGTATCCAAAGACACTAAACTATTACGGTCCTTGTGTGTGTGTTTTTGTTATGTAATAAGTATTCCGCAAAATTAATGTAATGTCCTTGTACGTTAAGCTTCGGGTCTCTACATTTACCATATAAAATTTGTTGTCAATAATTTGAATCATAACCACTTTTACATTACTATCACCCAAAAATATATTATCCTGTTTATCACATGTTGATGTGGTACTATTGAAGTTCATATATATATATATATATATATATATGATTTTAAGTTCCCTATATAGTGAATATTGAACCTTTTCATCTACATCAAGAAACTTTTTATCCACTTCAATAAAGTATTCCTATGTTCCATTGCTAACACATATCTCATGTATTTTAGTAGAGTAATTTTATATCCTAATTGATTGTAAGTAAGACTTCATTATATTATTCCAAATATTATAACTTCATATGTTAAAAAGAGGGACTCCTTTAGAATTCACTATATTATCAATATTAATAAATTTCTGAAGATAAATTTAACTATTTTAACCAATGACTCGTATACCACATGTTTTAACCTGAGTATCCATTATAGGGGAGGGGTGAATCAGTGTGGGATTTTTTTCTTATGTTTTTATTGATATTATTCCCACATTGGTTGGAACATGTTAATACTTTCATAGTGAATCACATTTTCATCATAATTACTAATATAGAATTTTAAAAACAGGGAACAAAATGTATTACATTTTACAGCACTAATGGCTAATCAAAGGATCATACATAAAAAATATACAGGTCATAATAGAATATTTCATGTTTCACTAGTTTGGTGGATTACATTTTTTGAGCATGGTCACTCCATGTTAGTCTAATTACCTTTACAAAAGATATTAATGATTACCAATTTGCCTCACTAGGATATCTTCTAATAAATCCCCCCATCCCAATACATTATATTGTATTCCAATTGGTTTATCAACATAAAGGTCCCTTTATAATCATTATGAATATGATGAGTGTTTTTCTTCATGAATTCCTAAAATATAATGCACCAAGGATGTCTAAATTGTCAAGAATAACAAAAAATATTCTAATTTCAAATTCTTCCTTTCACATTTGTAATTTTTCTCACTTCCCTTTAACATGAACCAATACCTTCACCCTAATATATTGACATAATCATTGGTCACACAGGTATTTAAAACACAATAACATTCATACTACTACGTTTTGTTATGTAGTTTCTCTTATGAATTCTCACCTGATTCCTTTACTCATGTCTACTCACTCTATTGTCTTCACATTTCCCCACTCATTGAACTATGCATGAGAAACTACTTTAATCGATTATTCTACATTAAATTGCATCCACTCTACTAGATTTTCTCATATAGAGTTCTTTTGAACTCCATTCACTTAGGTAACTTCACATATCTCTCATGGATGTCTCTTTACACAAATGAGTTGTGTGATGACTATATAAATTTTACATCCATAATTTTTTACACTATAATGATAAGGTTAACCAGTATTTATAAAAAAGAACAAAAATTCACTTAACCCTATGCACATACAATTTTCTTGGTGAATTGTTACTGAAGCTCTACTACCACATCACTCTATTTATTTGGAGCCAAATCTTTAGTGCAGTAATAGCTCTAAGGTGACCCTTGATTTTTATACAAGAATATTAAATATTATTAAAAAAATATTAATTTCAAATCATTATCTTCATTCCAAGAACCATAAAAGTTACTCTCATTAAAAAAAAGGATACATAAACAAAAGATACATAAAATATCTACATCATCTCCCAATATATTCTTCATAACCAATTCCCTTGTTATTATATCATCCCTAAAACTTTTCTTCAAATCCTAGGGAAAGGGAGACATGATAAATTGTGATCCCAATTTCTCAGTAAGGATAATCAATTGAGATATCAAAAAGTTATCCTTTGTAATCACAACATAAGAATATGTGAATAAGATCATGATTTTATTGTTTAAAAATTATACCCAACAATTAATAGATCGCAATCATGAGTTAGGTGATAAATTGTAGAAGTTTATAAGACATGAATCATAAACTAACCAAAGAACATGAGCTATGAGATAATAAAATTTTCATATGATCATTTTAAAAAATAGTGGGATTAAGTGTGTCATAATCGGAATCATATAAATCATATTTCATGGATTCCCACCAAAACATGAATCAGATTTTAGCGTTGGAATATTAACTGAAATAACTTCTTTGGGTTCGATATAACCGCTCATGTGCCCTTATTGGGTCTAAGCTAGCCACCCATGAAATTAGTTAATAAATAAAATAGTATGTACCTTTTGATCTCACATGAAGATTAATCATTACCAGAATATTTTTTGGTATATAGCTTTAATAGCCATCACATCATCATAATCCATTCATTATTAATCCCATTATCATTAAAACATGTATTATTTCATCATAGCTTAACCTACCGAAAATAAAAAAAATTATTGATATTTCATCATCATAATCATGAAATATCGTGAGAAATAATAAATAGTTCATCATAGGATAATATCCCAATTGAAACATAAATAACATAAAGAATTTTATCATATGTAAAAACTTCCTTTAAAATATCATTTGATTATCTCTTGATGAGAATACCATTTTCATTTAGAAATAATATATTTCAAATATAAAATTTTTAGAAATATTAAAGAAATATTTTATCAAAAAAATATCATAAAAATTTTAATGTAATCATAAATAAATGAGTACTCATGATTGTGGGAAAATTCATTCATGCAGGGTGCATTAAAACAAATAATTCCTTAACAACATTGGTAAAAAGTGCCTCGTTTGAGAAACGAAAAAGATTATTTTCCAAACCTTATAGAAAATAAAATTTCTCTAAAAATGAATTTAATAAATCTTTTATGAATAGTAATGAGATTTTTTAAATAACTTAAAAATAAATATGGATATTGAAAAAAAAGATTCCTAACCGAAGAGATAAATAACATCAGTTTTCCTTGAAATATACTTTATAAAATTTGAGTACTTATGGAGATGGAAATGAAAGGAAATCATGATATTTAAATAAAAATATATATTTTAGTATAATAAATAATATTTTTTGAGAGATATATCATATAATTTATTTTTAGAAACTTTGAGCAAGAACAATAAGAGAAAAAATTACATTGTAAAATAAAACCCTTACCTCTATTTATTCTTTCATTATAAGTACTCTAAAACATGTTTTAATAAATTTTAATTTATTATAATTATATTATATAACTATATAAAAATATATTATATCATATATGACCTCTTTATAACATTTAAACGCCCATTCATTAAAAATTATTTATTAAAATCAACAGTTCTGGGTGTTAATGGTTTCATTTTTTAGGAATGATTCGGTTTATATTTTATGGTCCTTGTAATTTTATCATGGTTAAATTTTATACAAAATGTTTATTATGATTTTAATAACATGTAAATTCATTATATACATATTTATAATCTTTTATAAAAGATATATGTATAAAATAATTACATCGTTCAAAGATATAATAGTTTGTATGTATGAATAAACACCGTTTTAATTTTATAACAAAAATATGAAAATAAATATAGATAATATTTTAAAAAAATTTATAATTATATCATATATATCATATTTATTTAATTATTTCATTATATTGATTAACAAGTGGTTTTTATGGAAGAATAACATTATCTCTATATGCAGGCGGTAGTCCACACATATGCACAAGTAATACATTAATTTCTCATTTTATAAAACTAAGGTGAAAAATAGTTGTGTAATAATCATTATAACATCTTGTTAAATTGATGATATTGGATTCATCATTTTATTATGGATACAATAGGTTTATGCAATGTGAAAGATGAAATAAATTTGAAATACATTATGTAAAATTTTTACCTATTGTTTTAGAGACCGTGTTTAGGATAAACCTTTATTATTGAATGATTATTCTTAGGTAATGACTGGTTTCTATAGGATCATAGAATATAAGGTAATAATATTTTTGGACAGGTATTGGCTATGATAGGAGGACCAAAATAAATGAATAAATGAATATGAGAGTTTCCCTTTTATAAGTTTAAAGAAGTCACAATTGGAATTACTTAAAATATTTAAATATTATTACTGTATTTATCAAGTATAATTACTAAAAATATAAAATGATTAAAATTTAAGATAATAACGGTCTAAAAAATATTCTACCAATAAGAATTATATATTTTTATGTGGAATTTTCACCCTTACCACAGTTTAACTTCAGAATATTCTCTTTTAAGCTTATCTATGGTTGAAACTTTTTTCTCTGTTTATTATTTGTTATGAAAAAAAAATGAAAGTAGACACATAAAAAAATTTTGAATTTATATTTATATAATGGAATAAATTTATAAAACAAAATTTCTACAATCTGAAAAGAATATTATTATAAATTATTCTTGAAAAAACACATTGAAAACCAATTTTTAGAAACTACATTTTAATCCTAAATATGTATTTTGATTCATTCATTTCCTAGTTAAAACAATAAAATGAATGTAAAATTATTTTTGTGAATATATATTCAATAAATTTAAATAAAAAAGTCAATAAAAAATTATTAATTTGATTAAATATGATAAATGTGCATTACACATATAAAAACAGTTTTATGAAAAAATAACAATGTTTATCATTAAATGTGCTTATCTTTATTAGTAACATATAGAAAAATAATGTATGAATTATAATTCATAAATTACCAACAAAATTTATTATAATCACTTTTTAATAGTGATAAAAATATTTTTTATAGAAACGTTTAAAAAATGTTGAAAAATAAATTTTTCGAAAATTTTGTCTTTTACTCACTAAATTATTTTATTAATGATTTAAATATTATTTCATAGGAATTATCCAATAAAAATGTATTTATAAAAAATAAGATATATATTATAATTCGGTTATTCATATTCATATCATCCAATCTAAGGACTTGGATAGAAAGGTATACTATATCACAGGTTCATTTAGACAGGAGGTTGCGTGTAAGGGAAGATATTGAATACTCAATGTTTATATCAATGAAAATGCATGTCAAATATTATGGTGTTACATTTGAACCCCCACTAAAATGAATTCAATCCTCACAATTACATCACTCGGATACAATAAATGATATATCTACTTCATCATATCCTTATGTTCCTTTTTATCTTTGTCAAATTTATGTATCCTACAGAGAACATTGATTATGTGTTTAGTCTTATTCTATAGATCAATATATATAGGATACAATATTTATACTAGTTGAACATCATATTAAATACCATTCACTATTGGTAAAATTTCTAATTTTTTTACATGTGAAGGATTAGTTATGTACTTTTTCAAAAGAGATAAATGGAACACATCGTGAACATCATAGAGGCTTGATAGAATCATCAAAAGATAATAAAAAATCCAAATATGATGAAGAATATCAAGGGATGATATATATTAGGATCATATATACCTTATTTTTTAATCTCATAACCATCCTCCATAGATTAATTTATAAGAATACCTTCTCAACAACTTCAAAATCTAGAGATCACTGATAACTATCAATACATTGTTTATATCGACTCTGAGATGCTTTGATAAACCAATAAATGGATTTAAAATTACCTTCCATTTCCTTATCAAGATAAAGTCCTAATAAGTTTTGTTCCCCAAATTCATCCTAGTATGTTAGAGTATTGTAATACCCTGCATGGAGGACATAATAAGGATCCATTTGAATGCTTGAGTGATGTTTATTTTTGTTATATAATTTGATAAAAGGATGGTGTTGACTCAAAACCAATTTGAAATGTAGATAATATTTTCATTGAATATCATTAATTATCTAAATTTTCTTTCAAACATACCATCAATCTGATGATGATAAGCTTTACTAAAACAAAATTATGTATCCAGAGCTTGTTGAGGAAATTTCCATAATATTTAAATAAACCATTGATTTTGATAAGGTATAATAAAATGTGGTACTCCACAAAACATTTCCACTTATTTAATGTCTATCCTAGTAATATAATCATGAAATAAATATTATCTAAAAAAATTTAAATAATATGACTTTTTATGGTGATAGACTATAACCCAAATGACTATATATAAATTAGATTACTTTTGGAGATTGATCACAGAATCCATAGTGATGTTTTCCAAATTCCATTCAGGTATAGTTAATTATTGTAACATCCCCTTATACAGTCATCTCTTAGACATAACTTGTGAAAAAACTAAGCACCGAGGTACATACATTGCAATATCTATCATCGTGTTTCCCCTTGGGAAATATTAATTCCGATCTCTATACATCATCATACATCCAGAATGAATTGATAGTGATAAGATATGAGATTATTCTAATAGATCCTTCTTCAACTGTAGAATTGATGCGATATATACACGTTTCTTCAATGTTATAATTCCAACACAATTAAGGTTGACCTCAAGAATATTTGTCACATTATTTTAAACTCTACATCGTACTTTTGTGCCTATTTAATCTTCACATAGAAATATTTTTGAACACCATTTTCATTTATATAATATTTCCCCCATCCAATTAAAATATTAAAATTTTATATGTTTCATAACTTTCATCATAGATAAGTAAGATAAATCCATTCAAGTAAAAGCATCATCTAATTTGTTTACATTCTCTTTGTGGTAATGTATTGGGAAGATATAATCATTAATACAATGAAAAAATATTCTTCAAAACATATAAAATATTTCTAGATGAATATAAAATTTTAACTATTTTTATTATTATATATTTCACACTGTTCTCCATAAATATAATTCTCATATAACATTAACACAATGATTGTTTCTAATAACTACAGATCCTGAGATGAGTAAATTTTGTTATGAAACATCAATTGGAATGAGGTAAAATATATCACCATATCATTATTGATAATAAAACACACCATTTCCTTCTTCTATGCATCAATAAAAATCGAAAACATTTCTCCACTATAGGGTAGTGTGAGTTCATGTTCACTGAACAATATTGTTTTTCACTACGTGAACTTTTCCTCACATTTATTTATCCAAAAGGGACCTGACTCCATTACCCATTAGCATGGTTAGTGGTTTATATATCAATGAAAACATATATTCAAAGAATAAATAATATGTAACCCATAAAATAAAACTATATATATCATTCATATGGGTTGTCCTATGAAAATATATTTTGGTTCTGTTTTGATGGATCCAATGACATGTCGGCATGTGAGAATATGTGACCAAAAAATAAAACAGTATAAGTTAACAACTCATACATGATAAATTATTCATGCATATTATCCTTCATTGGGTACATTAGAAAAATACTCATGTAATCTTCAAGATAATCCATTCCCTTGAAATATATAATAATAACGTCAATAAAGACTACCAAAAACTGATCAGGTAATCTCTAAAGATTCTATTAATTATATAAATTAATATATAAAAGGAATTAGTAATCCAAAATCATATTATTATAAATCCCGAGTTTTTATACCTTATATTGAAGGATTTCTTGGGGATCTCTAATATTTTGGCCATTAATTATAATATAAAAAATGATGGTCAATATTATAAAAATTACAATCACTTCATAATTGATAAAAAATATTCAATATGAGGTAAAATATACTTATTCGTGATTATGATATTTTTATGATCATGAAAATCAGTATATAGTAACATTGATCCATCTTTCTTCTTAACAAAGATAACATGTGTATCCAATGGTGACTCAATTTTCTAAATTAATAATTTTTTATTCTCCCATTTTTATTTCTTCAATTCCCATCACTCATTCAAGGAAACTATATATTGAGTTTTTAAAATAGTTGTAGAACCATGTATTATATCTATTAAAAACCCAACTTCATGATTCAAAGGAAGACTAGGAAAATATTATAGAATGACATCAATAAACTCTCATACAACATACATATCATTAATGTTGAGTTTCTCCCCAACCATATGAGATAAATACCAACATTGAATCCGAATGAATTCCTATAAAATGGATTTATTATTGATTTTATTTTCATAATAATGCAAGTACTAATAGAAGATCAATGTTTCCATCAAAAAATAAAATGAGACTTCTCTCCCTTAACAATTGATTTGAGATTCATATAAAGAATGTGAATACATGAATAAAATAATATAAAATTAAAAAATTGGAGTAATATACAGATGTATATGAATCACATTCCCTAAAAATTTAATCATATAAGAACATGATACATGAGATTAAATAATTATACAATAATAAAATATTTCATTATCAGTTCCTGAATGGATAAAAAGTGCAAATTTAACCACCTTATTATCAAACCCAACATTGGTAATAGTGATAATATGGTATTTCCCTTTTTCATTGTACTTAATAGGTTTTTAACATCGATCATCATCATTAACTCTCAAATTATATCCCTTTTTACACAACTATCATAATCCTTTCATTTGATAACCTGGATTGTGAGTGGTGCATTCTATAGATATTTCAATCAATTTGTTATCTTATTCCCATCACATCAGCTTTAAATTTTTCAATGACATTCTTTTAAAATCATAAGTAATTTTATATTCCCCATTATAAAATTTCCAAAATGTTTCATTCCTCAAATATTTCATAAAGGAAGACTCATCTTCTTCACTCAATAGTTTTTATTATTATAACTTTATCTGAAATCCATCATTATTTTCTTATCAAAACAAGGAGATTTATGGGTGGATCTAATATATATTTCTACCTGGATATGAAATCTAATGATTTATTCATATTAATTATAGTCTCTTAGGGCTAATTTCATTCATATAGTTGTTGTTCATTTACTAAATAATAGATATATCTTACATTCTGGTTTAATGATTATAACAGAAGCGTACGTCCCAGTTCTTATAAAACATTACTTATATGGACTAATTCATTTATCATTATTTTAATTATTATTATTGAATTATTTCTCCATTTTTATATGTTGAAGATGAGGAAATTTATTGTTACAAATTGACCTTCTAAACTAATCCCACTATATAGAGTATATTTCTTCCTATACTAGTGTGGTCCTAATAAGAGTCCACCACTAATAAGCTTCACATTTCAAATGATAAAAAACAAAAATAAAATTTTCATACTGCATGATTTGGAGAATAGGAAATATAATTTATGTGGTAATGAATTATTTCTCAACAATTAGTAGGAGTGTTTACCCACTAAAATAAGGTTGATTTTTCTTCATGAATAAGTCAATGGAATATTGATCCATCATTTGATTTCATGGAATATTCATATGATTCATGGATTGAGAAATTTGTATATACATAAAAATGGTATTTTTTTACATATAAAATAACATTGTGTATCTCAAGAGGATAATAAAGTCATTTTCCATCAAATTCTATGTTAACATGATTCCTTCTAGTTATAGCCATTTACTACAACCAAAAAGCATAATTTGAGGAATAATATTTATCGTGAGAAACCATATAATCATGATAAAAATTTATAAGATATACGAATACTGGAAATTTATTTTCAATTTATGAATCCATAGGTTTAACACAATTCATCCCAGGTTATCATCTATTCAACATTATAATGGTTCATGATGAAAATTTCAATTAACCGAATTATATCACCCTCAGGTTCGTATCTTGGTGCACAGTCATTGAAACACTCATTTTTCAGTAGTGATGTTTGTGTTTATTTCCAATCCACCCCCATTAAGTGTTCTTATCCATAAGATCATCTTCTCCAAAACCACATCCACTTTCCAATATCTAGAAAAGAATGTATTTTCTCTGAAATCACCACTCCTTTATTTATCATTATTTAGTTTATTATCTTATACATGGGCTTATACTATGTTCTATCACTAAGGTTTCCTCATATAATGTTCAAAAAATTACAAAACCATGGTCTGATACCAAATAAGGTGATCAAAGAACTACATATATAAATACTACATCTTATTCGATGAATATTTGTTATATATTATTATGATCCATGTTAAAATCATAGTGTTTTATTGTATTTGAATAGATGGATACATAAATAACTGGTACAAAAATGTTCAACACTATCTCATGCTATATTCATCAAAATTAGCACTATTATTAGACGATTCATTACTAAAACCATTATTTATAACCTACAAAGAAGAAAACATAATTAAGGGTGGGTCATATCCACAGTATGGATAAATAGGGGATATATAAATAAAGAATATTTTTGTAATCTTTACCTGAGAATAAGGGTATAAGAACATCAGAATAACTATTAAAAATAAAACCCAATAATTCATATACCAGAATTACAAGTTATGACATAATTCCTAAAAGGTCATAAATCATGAATCATATATTAATAAAATAACATAATCTATGAGAGAATTACATTAATATATGATCATATCATAAAAAGTTTGTTATGAATGGTGGAATAGTCATAATAATAGAAATCATATGTCAGGTCTCCCCACCAAGACATTCAACAAATTTTATTCGTGGGATTAACACATGTGTACCTTTTTTGGTATTGGGATAACATCTTAGGTACCATTTTAGTCTAACCACATCTGTACCCTCTTTTATGATTGGGATAACCTCTTTTTTACCTTTTTAGCTCATAAGAATTGAAATTTATCAATTTCATTGGAGGGATATAACAAACGCACCCAACACAAAATCATAATTCCTTCATATATATTCAAAAATATAAGGAAAATATTTATCATTTCATCACATATTAACCCAATGAAATTAAATAGGGTTTCATCGATACTTTATCATCATAATAATAAAAATATTGAGAAATATTAATGATGGAATCATAAGATCCTACCCCCAGTTAAACGTAAGTGACATCAAGGATATTATCATAGATAAAAAATACCATTAAAAATATATAGGGTTATTTCATGAAGAAAATAAACTACTCATTTTGAAATAACATATATGGAATACTAAAAATTCTAAAATATTAAGTAAAATGTTTTCTTTTAAAATAAGAATGGAATATTATAATGTTTTCTTTAAATAAAATACTATTTGTGGCAAAGGAAATATATGTTCATGAGGTATATGTTAGAACAAATATTATTTTCCTACCATTAGTAAAAATTATCTCATTTTGGAAAACAAAAAGAATATTCCTTTTAAAACATGTTATAAAATTAAAAACATGGGAATCAATGACATGAATAATCATTTATAGAATATTATTATCATTATATGAAGTTATTTTAATGAAAATATCGACGTGGATGAAAAATATTCTCAACAAAAAATAGAAATAAAGTTATTTTTTTATAAAAACATACTTCTAATTAGATGAGTATTTATTAAGAGGAAAATTGAATGATAACATTTAATTTTATTAAATAAAATTTTGAAAAGAAAAGAAATAATATTTTTGATAGACTTGTGTTTTCTCAAAATGTAGGTGAAGACACAAGATGGGGGGTTGATTTTGTTGTTTTTAAACACATTATATTTTTAAAATTAATTCCCCATGAAAATAATTGAAAATTGTTTCCCCTTTTATTTAAACAAAAAACAAAAATGAAAAGGCAATTTTATGGTGGTTTGGGGAAAAATACCTTAGTTAAATACACAAACTCTCTATTTATGAGAGTGGTGATTTTAACAAGTATATCCATTTCTAGGGGATCACTACAGTTGAATGAAAGAAACAATAACATGTTACAATCTATTTTTAAAGGCCATTATAATGTATTGATAATTTTCCTTGAAACACTCAGTTACATATTGTTGAAAAATAAAAAATAGAATGAGTTTGGATTGGGATATTACCTATGAATGAATTAAGATGTAGATATTACATCTAACTAATTATGATAGCTTCATAGAAAACTTTTTATGTCTCTAAAGATTAGTTCTCAAGAAAATTCACTGATCATCTTGTAGAAAATATACAGATAAACCAGAAATAACTAATTCAAACAATGTAGTTGTAGGAAAATATTAAAATAGAAACATGATAGGATATGTATGAATTCATGTTGTAGTCTTAAAAATATTCAAAAACTATCATAGGAATGAAAAATATTTGTACCGTTGCGAAAAATATAGAATATTTTTTAGATCATAAAAATATGGATGTTATTTTGATATCAAGAGATTTTTATCAATGAGCATCAAATCATAGAGAATTTTTTCTTCACGCCTTAAGTAGTTATATATTTTTAAAACAAATAAGTAGCCAAAATTAATAATATTCAAATAGATTTAAATACATTTCTAGGTAAATATAAATTTCCAAATGCATATTTTTTTAGGAATTTGAACATTAACCTATATTAAAATTCATTGAATCCCTTATAAATTAGAACATATCAGTCTATTGTTGTATATGTTCCAAAATGTTCTTTTAATTATTTTATCAAGATATTTAACTATGTTAAATGGTAGCAAAAATATTTGTATAATTCAAAATATAAATACAATATATGACTGAATCAACATTAGGTTCATTCATTGTCATTTTCATTCAAAAATTTTGGTGGCTGCCATATGGTAAATTCAGAATGTGGAGTTCCAAAATGAGTAGTTCGACACCGAAATATGGTTTTTAACGGGAGGCGTATTGAAAAATGGATTCTAATTACTTTTGGTATATATCATATAATAGGTGACTAAATGTAATGTTCCATAAAAAATGAGGTGCGAAAACAAAATATTCATAAAAAATATGTCGTTCCAAATGTGGGGTTGGACACCAACATTATATTTCAACTACACTTTTTGGACATTTATTTTAGACTCCTTTAATGAAAAATATTCTTAGTAGAATATTATTTCTTCCAAATATAAAAATCATTACTGAATAAATGTATTCATGAATATTAGAAAAATTGAATAAACTATTCAATTCACAATATTAAACTAAAATACGATTAGAGTAACTTTATCACTGAAACAAATGATTAAGTTTTTATAATATAAATAAATTAAAAAATAATTGGATCAACGTTGATGTGCCCAAAAATCACACCATTTTAATGGTAGAAAACCCCAAAAAAAGAAAAATACTTACTAGTTTTTAATTTTTAATGAAATATTATTTTACTAAAGTAGATTAAGAAATTAAATTAAATACATATACATTGGGAACATAATGTTGGATTTATTTTTTTATTGATTTCCCCAATTGTTTATGAGATCCAAAATAATGTTTTATAATATAATGAAACATAATAATTTTTTTTACTAAATTGAATGTGCAGGATAAATTGGTAAAAAGATAAGTTTATTATGTAATTTATTAGCTAAAAATAAAATAACACATATATAATTGTTAATAAAAAAAATTATTTTTATAAATAATTTTGGATTAAAATGAGAATTTTTTGACCTAGAAGATAAATATCATGGTTTAGGGTTTGAGTCTGGACTGGCTGCTGGTTTGTATTCTTTAAAATAAGTTTTATAGGTTAGAGAATCAACATGATTATTATGAACTTCCTAATGTTCCACCATCAAATCCTTGATGTATTGATTAAAATGATAACATCATTACCTTAGATGATTTATAGAATCCTGATTGAATTTTAATTCCTTAACTAAATTCTCCTTTAAAAAGTTTAAAACTGAATCAGAAGACTAAACATATTTATCCATCATATGCTCAAGTATTATATGATCTCTTAAAATAGGTTCTTTATAAGATAATATTGAAAATAACAGTTTTCAATTTTAAAAAAGGGTGTGTAGGGGGAAATTTTTACACTATATATTTTATCCTCAATCCTATGATGTGAGAATGAAAATAAAATAGTTATAAAATTCACAAAATATCATTGAAACATATTATGAATGATTTAGAGGCTTTTTGACATGATTTTATTTCCATTAAAAATTCAAACCAATTAAAAAATGAATTTTCATACCACTAAAATTATATTTTGATATCATATTACTATTAGTCATTCCAAACTGATATGTGATATCTATTTACAAAGCATCAAAATAATTTCAGGAAAATTAATTCTCATTTAAATTCTGAAACCGATCATAAAAAGACATATAATTTAATTTTCAAATTGATCTTCTTCTTATATACTCAATTTGTTTTTCATAACATTCTATATGTTCTTGTAACATAATAACATTATATTTAGAAAAATAAAATCTAAAGAACATACACACAATACTTTTATAAGAACGAATTTCAAAACTAGTCTCCTCTCTTGATTTTTAGGGTACCTTATCCAACATCACTAAGGTTTCCACTACATCGACCAATTAAATGTATTGATAATTCAAACCTTAACTATAAGGAGAAAAAAGTCCATGATCACCTCTGTACTTTTAAAAAGTTCTCACTCTGTATTTTGAAAGTACTTCTCAACTAATCGTACTAATTTATTTTTAATCATTAAAGTAGAAGGAACAACATTAAGGAATCCTTATCCAACTGAAAAAACACATTCTAATTTTTTCAACTCAGATGAATGATCAGTAGTTTTAGTACAATTCTATTTATCATGAGAAATCTATTCTTCTATTTCTTCTATAACATCAATAATATTTCGTTGAAAAATGTCTCTTCTACTAGACTCAACTACTTACTAATATAGTTCTTGTTAAAATCTCCACAAAGATCATTTATATAATAAAAATCACATTTTTTCATAGTAGGGGTTTCATGATTCAATCGTTAATCTTGAAGATATATTTAAACTCTTAATTTTATAATATCAGATACATTTTTTTCATTAATCAACTAGGTGGAATAATTCCATCCCTAACAACAAGTTATCCTATACCTAAAACTAAATATTCAAATCTATCAACTCTTGGATATTTCAAACCACCTTAAATTTTTTATTCCCCAATTTCATTAGTATAAATTCTTCTAGAAATAATAGATTTAAGTGTCCTTTTATAACCCTCAACACAAACATCACAGGTTTCCTATGTTTTTTTCATAATGAATTACACTTCTTTTCTTCAAAGACTCTAGAAAAATCTAAAAATTCTTAATGTTTATATTAAAAAAATGTTTTTGTGATGAAATCTCTCTCCTATTATAATATTAATAGTCAATACCCTATTATATAGGGAATGAGAAACAATTTTTCCATAAGGATTATCAGTCATCTTTTCATCATTATGACTACAATCGCTTATATACCTCTGTATGTATGGAAAAATCATTTATCTTAATGTCACATAAAATATAAAACATTAAATAAATTTTTAGCGAGGGAATATCCTCTATTTCATCTATTTTCGGTAAAACACATTTTTGGATAAATATCATAAGAAACATTTGATAAACATCAAGATAATTCACCAAAATCAACTAATCTGAGAAGAATGAAATAGTATCATTATATTTTTTAACTCCATCACCATTTAAACTCATACTAAAAATAAAATTTCCATTGTGAGGGCACTCAAAATATAAATCATGTCCATAGTGTAAATATGGAATTACTAATTTATTACTTTTGAAGAAATCAATTATTCACTATTGCTAATAATTAATTAAGATGTAGAGACCCCGACCCCAGTCCCCCAATGTTAGTGCCTTCAATAATACACTGGAATATAATACAAGGACCATAAACCAAATGAAATAATAGTTTTGTAGTCTTGGTAAAAAAGATAGATATTTGAGGGAAGAATTACATTTCAATACACAAATTAAAATATAATTTTTTTATATTAAAAATATCATTATTCCTCACTATAATTTATTTGTATATAATTCATAGTATAGTTCATGGATTCCCGATAAAGGAAAAAAATAAGGGTGAGCTTAAATAATCAGTATGGTTTAGGAAAAATTGAAGTTATCATGAATCAATAAGAATAATAAATATGGGAAGGTAAAGAAATGAGAACACATTCCATTTAAAAAACTAGATAAGTAATAAAAAATATGGTAAGGTAAATAACTAAAAACACATTCCATTTAATCAATAAATAAAAAAATATATTCACTTAGAGATAATATCATACTAAAAATGTAATGGACAATAATAACTAAAATCATAATGAAGGAAATGATTAATTATTGGATTTAATTTCTAAGGAATAAGATAAATCAATTGAAAATACATTTAATAAGATAGTTTGAACAATTGGTAAAAACCTATTTAATGTTAGCATATTTTATTTGAATGTTAAGACCTACTAAGGCATTAAGTGGCTATAAAATATCAATCACCACATATCACTTCAGGTCAAAATAATTTCTCATATATTGAATAATATATTTAATTCATCAATCAATATGCCTTAACATCTAATATCAATATTGAGTAAAGGATTGAGATTTAAAAATAATTCCAGATTCAATTAAATAAAATTCAAATTAGAATATTTTATACAGAAATGAGATTCAATTTAAGAAATAATCATATATACGATAAATAATATGGATATTTTGGTAAAATTTAATTTCTAATCATCATGAAAAAGTTAATATTTCAACAAGAAGTTAATGACTATAAAATTAAATAAGGAGGTGATTGTAAATACTATCTTTGGTAAAAAAAATCATAAACCATATATAGGAAGAATAAATAAAGTATCAATAAAAAATATCCGTAATAGAGTATATGTAATATAAAGGGCTGTTATCATTGATGAATAGATATAGAATAAAAATATATTTAACAAATTTCTTGATGAATATATCCTTTTAATATTTAAAATAACCATTAAAAATAAAAGTACAAAAAACATTTTGAAAATAATTTTGTTTGAAAAATTGTATTTTGAACTTATAAAACAATCTTAAAACATTATATTTTTCATAATGTATATAAGTTCCATACATAGTGAGTACATTAAAACCAATATTCCTTTCACATTTTTGTTAAATGAAAAAATATATTTTTAGAAAATGAAATGAAGTTTAAATTATTTTAAAAAAAGTAAAATGATTGAATATGACTTTAATAACTCATTTTAAAAATGGTTAAATCAATTTTAATTTTTTTTAGAAAACATGGATTTGGAAGGAAAAATATATTTGATTGATGAAAAAAATGATGCTAGATATTGATGAAAAAATTTTAATCAATTATTATAAGTAAAAAGCAGTTAAAAATGGTTTTATTACTTTAATATATCATTAATATCCAAGGAATGAAAAAATTAAATGGGTTTATTAGGAAAATATAAAATAATAAACAATATTGATTCAAATTATATCGTGAAATAAACCCTTAAAATAAATATAAAATTGATGTTATAATTAATAAATAAATCAATTATGAGTATTAATTGTAAATAAAAATAAAACAATTGGAAGTAAACCATAATATAATAAAATTTCATTGTACACATATCATTATAATATCGAATACAATTAAAGAGTAATATAACACAATGAAAAGAAATTGAGCTACCAATTTTGTAACCACTTCATAATATTTAAGTCAAATATATTTGTGTGAAATAATTCAAATTAAATCATTAATTAATATGAATTATTAATAAATCATTGTAAAACATTTAAAATTAGTAATATATACATGATATTAAATTAATTTGGTTAATATAATTATAATATTCATCAATAAAATGAAATTGAAATGAAATCTATGTCCTTAAGCATTAACAAGGTTAAACATTATTTCATCTCATATATGGGGGTCTTAAAATTTTATAAACTTATTAAAAAACCAAACTAATATTTTAAAAATCATATATGATCATTTCATAACATCGTATCCCTCTTTCCTCAATAATATTTCATTATTTTCTTTTTTTTTGTTGTAAAATGTCTTGTTTTCTCTTGTTTGTTTTATCAAGGAAGATTCAAATTTTTTGCGCATTTTTTATTATTCTATAATATAAAAAAATACTAATGAGATAAATATAATATTTTTAAATAAATTATACTATCAATAAGAATCATTAATGATGGTTTTTAAAAATGACGTATGTTACGATCATTGACACAATAGGTCGAATATACGCTTGTGTTCATTTTAATTTTTAAATGATCATTATAGAAACATTTTAAGTAATATTTTATCTTTCTAGGAAGAAATTGATATCATATATAAAATACATTTTTTTAAATATACTTATAAATATAATCCTTGTGTTTGTTGATGAAAAGAATGTCCCATTTCTTTGTAATGGCGGTAATCCACACATACCTAAATGATGTTATCAAATTTCATTGAGTGTAAAAGTAGGAAATAAAATGATATATGTATTATATTTTTAGAATGATAAATATATCATTAATATAAAAACTATTTCATGTATATCATATACAATCATTAATTGTATCCTTATCTACTTCTATGCAATGCATCAATTAAAGACAAATCACAACACTTTGTGAGGCCGTTGTCCACCGTATACACGAACAACATTATCTTATCTCTTATGGAATTATATTTGTAATGGAATTTGTTATATAATTACTTGAAAGGTATAATTATGTTATATATTTCAAATATATATTTTAGATCTGTCATCATACCCCACCATGAAAGGTGTTAATGAGATAATGAATGAACCTGTTTGTGAGGTGATACTCCACCGTACACACGAATTATGATATCGTAACCCATTTGATGGAAGTCGATATGGTTGTAAAAATTATCATTATTACAAAAAATATAATTACATGGAAGAAACTGAGGTTATTATATCAACATAGTTCAATAATAATTTAACTAGGTTGAGAAATCAAAAAAATAAAACCACTCATTGAAGAACATTACCTCTTCTTCAGGTATCCTCGTTAGGTATGAACCAAATCCTACCTATGATTAATTTATATCAAAATTAAGGCTTATAAAATAAGTTTATGGAATTTTATAAGTTATTTTTGGATGTTCATGTCTTAACCAAAAGGGTGTGAAGGTGTAAATAATAGAGGAGATTGGTTGGCCATTTATTAGTTAGGTGAGTGGCACACATGTAATTTTTTTGAAAAGAATCAATCATACCCATGTTAATATCATACCAAAAGCATTAAAATGGGAAATTATTTAACCTATAAGATAAAAGGTACCTATATGTTAATTAAATAGGTGTTTGAAAAATATTTAGATCGTTTTTATCAATTACCTTCTCAGTTGAACCAATGGTATTTTTATTTTTACCTTCTCTGGGGTAATTAATTTATATTCCTTTCACTACTTATATATGATATAAATTATGTTGAATTCATTATAAAATATAAATTTTGATGATTAAAAAAATTTAATCCATATTTTCAATTTATTTTCATATAATTGTAATTTTTTTTAAAAAACCTAATCCCATGAATGTGATGAGAAAGCGAGGTTTTAATGAAAAAATGTTAAAAAGTGTATAATGTTTTATTATCATAATTAAAAATGAATATTATTCCAATTATAAAATTATGACTAATTGATATATAATATAAAAAATTTATTTTAACTGATTAAAAATATAATTACATATTTTAATTAATTTAAATGAAAAGGTAGTTGTGGATAAACATTAAATATTTTTTACTATCCAAAATGAATTGTAACTATTCAAAAAAATTACAACTATTCACCATATTATAAATTTGATATGATTTCTTTAAAAATGTTATTTTATTTATAATAAATTTTCAAAAGTTGGTAAATATTATTTTTAAATTATTTATACTAAGCGCGTTTATTCTATCTTTTAGAAAAATATAATTTTTTTTTAAAATTTTCATTCTTTTAAAATATTCTCATTTTATTTCTATTCACTAGATAAACATAATTTTCATATTTTAGTTTTTATAATTTATACGTCCAATTATAATGGAGACTTAATAACTGTTATATTAAATAATACTATTTTAATACTATTTTCTATTTCCTTTATCCTTGGTGTTGAGTGTAACACAAACAAAACTGAGTGTCGTAAATAAAAAAATATAAACTCACTGTAGTGTGTAACACAAGATAAAATAATTATTACATGTAATGAAATATATTGAATAAAGTTACTTTATTTAAAAATAATTATATCATAACTTATTAGGGTGTTATTTTATTTTTTGACATATTCTATGAAATATACTGTTCTTATTTTAGAATTTTTGGGACTGACATTCCCCCCACTATAAAACAAATTGCATCGTCACAATGTAAATATGACATAGGTAATCAAGGTATTGATATTTAAAAAATATTTTCTCGAAAATAAAAATCCTAAAAGGGTCAATAAAAAAACCTCTTAATAATATACAATGGGATGTAAAAAATTCAATTATTATAACACATATCTAGTTTTCTATGTATGAGATCATTTGATGATACTGATGATATTGAAATGAAACAAAAGTTTAAATAGTTTAAGAGATTTAATGATATCGTTAACAACAATAAAGTGAATTATAAATGGAAAGATAACTTCCCTAGGACCATAAATCTATGATCATTTAAAATACTATCTTATTAATTGAATATAAATGTAATATGATAACATATTTTTCAGTAACCTTTTCCTAAAGGTGAGGAATTATTTTACTATCATAGAATATTATGAAATATACATACATGTTATGTTTCTATACTATAATCACAATTAAATCCATTGGTTGTGCTCAGATCAATTTATAACTTTTCTCGTACACCAAGAAATGAATATCCAAAAATAATTTTTTAGGCCTCATGCATTGAAATTCAATTTCAATGGATAGTAAGATCCATAAAAGAGTGAAAAATATTTTCATCTATCTCTATCTACTTTCCAATACTAATATGGTTATATTTATTTATCCAATATAATATATTAATCTCTAATACTCAACGATAGCACCACTAGTTCATTGTTGATATTTATTCATTAAATTTTTTTACTAAAAACACTGACATATTAACCAAGAAATCACGAAGGCAAGTGGGTGGTACTAAACACTTTTCATCCTTTGGTCATGGGTTCAAGCGCTACAGATTTACTTGTAACTTTAAATTATAACCCAGTGTGTGGGATTTAATTTTTCTAAAAATATATCTATATAATTTCTATAATGGTCCAAAAATAAAATATATTGGAAATCCTTGAAATAAAATCATTCATTAAATAAGCCTTTTTTACGATAGTTTACAATATACCTTTTTTAATCAAGTCTATTCATTTAAATTTAGTATTATTAAGCTGTCCTTAATTATCATATTGACCCTAATGGGAATAAATAACGTTATACATAAGTCTATATAATGAAAGGGAATTATTCCTCAAATACAATTTCCAATAAAGTATAAAATAAAATAATGAGTTCTAATGAAATAATTTTCTCCAAAAATATCCTTATTCTTGATATATTCTCATTTCAAAAAACATAAAAATGTGTTTTTTAAGATTATGAACATGTAATTAACCATACACCTATAATAATGTGATGGAATTGGAAACAATTAAATTAATTAATACACATATTATTATAAAATTCAAAACAATCATTGGATGGTTCATGATTCTTATAAATAGAATACAATTGGTAAAATCAAACCCGAAATTTCATATTATGAATCGCAATACATAAATAATTAATACATTCTCTTTCCACATTTGTCATTCTTGGTCTAGGGTTTAAACATTAAAAGATACGATTGACTTGGATATTTCTTAGGTTTTCCACATTTCAGCCAATGAACTGTAAATAGATCCCTAGAATTATATTTTTTTCAATATATCGTAATCGTAATTTTTCCTCGACAAAATTTTTCTTTATTCTTTTATATTCCATATATAAAACATTTCACCATCCCTTTGAGGCATATTCTATTAAATCTATAATAGCTTAGTTTCTACCAAGGTCATTCATTGTCATCATTTATTAAAATCCTTCACAATTATTTGTAACAGAAATGTGAATTATCTTTTGCATATCCCCTAGGATTTCATAGAAGGTGTGAGGTAAAGCTGGTTTTCACAGACCATATGACAATTGTTTCAGGACCAATATACTATTTTGTATGTTATTACACCAAGGTAAATCTATTGTATATCCACATCTACATGTAGTATATATAAATGGATTTGTAACAAGAAAAAACCAAATAATATCTACCTCAAAATGATTCAGATATTCTTCTATACATATGATCATTGTCTGTCATAAGCTTATTATCACTATTATTTTTTTTCTAAATATAGTTCTTAAGGATTATAATAAAATTTCTATGATACCTAATGTAGTGACCCTAAACCCGTCACCCAAAACTAGTACCTAATTTAATACATTGGTATATGATACAAATAATCATCTCTTAAAGAACTTAATAGTTTATTATTCATTGTAAACTAGATTAATATTTTAATATTTACACACATTTGAGTATACTAATTACATCATTTTTTGTTTTTATAATGTCATCGTACCCTTTAAAATATCATTAATAATCATTCATAGTACACTTATTATATTCATCAGAAAGGAACAAAAATAAGGGTGAGGTAAAATTCAAAGAAAGGGTTAACAATAACAGAAGTTATCATGAATCAATAATAATAATCAATGTGATAAGGGTAATAACGGAGCACACATTCCACTTAAATAAATGGATATGTAATAGTCATTATGTCATGGTAAATAACTGAAAATAGATTCCATTTAATCAATAAACTCAATGTAATGTGATTACAAGGATAATATCATATTGAAAATATCATGGATAAGAATAACTAAACTCATAATAAATGAAATGATCAATTACTTGAAATATTTGTTTTTAGCACAGGATACCTCCACCATCAAGATGATTTATAAGTTCGTTTAAACTACAGAAAACCCCCTATTTAGTGCTAGCATAACTTGTTTGTCACTTGAGACCAACCGATGCAATAAGGGGATATATAATACCAAGCCCCACCCATCACCACATGTCCTATTCAATCCTCATATGTAATATAATCTATTTAATTCATGAATAAATATATCTCAAAGTCAATTATCATTATTGAGTAAAGGATAAAAATTTATTAATATTATTTCAGTCAAACAAATAAATTTCAATAAAAACATTTTAAGTACGAATGTTATACAATTTAATAGAAAATAATATCATTGATTAATAATATGGATATTTATGGAAATTTTTTAGTGATCATAGCAATGTAAATATTTCAAGGAGAAGTTAATGACTACAAAATGAAAAAGGATGTGAATGTCAATTCTATAAATGTTAAAAAAACATAAACCATATTTATAAATAATAAGTGTGGTATCCAAAAAATTATCTTTAGTAAAGAATGAGTAAAAGAAATAATTGTTGTTGTTGATAATGATAAATATCGTAAAAATATATTTGAAAATATTTTTATGTAAAATATCCTATTGATTTTGAAAATTACTTTTAAAAATATAATTTCACACAACAAATTGAAAAATATTTGCTTTATTTTTTTTGAAACATAAAAAATAGTGTTTGCATCATTTGAGTGGTCATGAAGGCTATAAATTTCATACATGTCGAGTATGTTAAAATAAAGACTCATTCCACATTGACAAAAAAAATAAAAAGGCATTATTTTCAAAATGTGAAGAAGTTTCGTTTAAAAAATTTTATAAAATCTATAAATTGGTTAATTTTTTTTATAAATAAAGTTGAAAAAGGTAAAAAAAAATTGAAATCATTTTTTGAAAACATGAATTTGGGAGAAAACACATTTTTGGCCGAAGATAGTAATAAAGTTGAATATTATTAAATGTCTTTTAAAAGTTATTTAATGTTATAATGAGTGTAAAATGTACTATTACTTTAAAATATCACGAATATCCAAAATGAGATTAAATTAAATTGGTATATTAAACAAACATAAAATAATAAACAATCTCAAATGGAATGAGATTGTGAAATAAACACTTAAAATGTTCATAACATTTAAGTGAGATTTAAGATATGAATATTTATGTATATCAACTATATATACATTTAAAAAAGTATAAATAAAACCTAATATAATTTAATTTCATTATAAAAGTAATCTTATAATATCGAAGAAATGAAATTGTAATATAACCCGATCAAAAAAACTGAGTTACCAAATTATTTAACACTTTTAAACATTAATGGGAAATCCCACTAGGTGATATAATTCAAATTGAAAAATAGAATATCTAGAATTATTAATTAATTATTACATGACTTGGTAATGATTCATTATATACAATATATAAAATAAATTAGGTGTATAACATTATAATATGCATCAATGAAATGAAATTGAGATGAAATCCCTTACCTTGTGTTTTATTTGGATGATGATGCTTTAATATCCTGTATAGAAGTCTAAAAATTTATATTAACTTATTCCATTAACATATTAATATGTATAATATCATATATGATCCCTTTATAACATTTTATCACCCATTCATTAATAATTATTCATTCTTTTCATTGTTTTGGGTGTTAATTTCTTTATTATCTCATGTGTGTTTTGTTATGAATGATTCAGTTCTAAAAGATATTGTGTAGTTATATCACATATAAAATAAAAAAATGAAATAATTATCATATTTTTCATCAATTATTATTATTAATACTGATCATGAATGATGATATTTAAAAATGAAGTATGTTATGATCGTTGAGACTATTGGTCATACATACGCTTGGGTAACGTTTCAATTTTTCAATGGTCATTAGGGAAAAGTTGTATGTAATATTTTACAATTAAATAATGATTATAATATAATATATAAAATATTTTATCTCAAATATACTTTTATATATAATCCATGTGTTTTATTAATCAAAATAGAGTCACATATTTTCATTAAGATGGTAGTCCACACCTACACAAACGATGTTATAGTCTCTAATTGAGTTCAAATGAAAGAAATATAATTATATATATTATCATTTAAAATGATAAATATGTAATTAGTATCATAATTTTATCATTTATATGAAATATAATCCTTAATTATATCTTTATCACCATCCACATAAAGCATAAGTGAAAGATGAATAACATCGCTTCATGAGGCGATATTCCACCACACACACGAGCAGTGCCATCATGTCTCATATGAAATATAAGTATAAAAGGTATATATTATATAATGAATCCATATCTATAATTAGTTTTTTAATATTTTATATATAATTTTTATATATCATCTTACACCCCTCGTGAATGGTGGTAATGGAAGAACGGATTACATCAGTTCCTGAGGAGGTAGTCCAAACGAACAATCATTTCATACCCAAATTTTTGGAAGTGGATATAGTTGTTGGTAATGAACGTATTATAATAAAATTTAAGAATATTTAATATTAATATGTTTTTATATCAACATGGTTTACTAATAATTTAAGTATTTTTATTAATAAACAAAATAAAACCACTCATTCAATAATGTTCTCTCTTCTTTAGGTTTCCTCCATATATTTAATCAAAAGCCATCTTAGGATGGATCTCTGCCCAAAGTAAGGATTTTAGGATGAGGGGAGAGCAGTTTTGATGTTATTGGTACTGATATTTTCCAATACAATTGTGTGTGAAGCTGTGAAAATTATTGGAGAAGTGGTGGACATTTATAACTGAGGTGAGAGACACACTTGTAATTTTTTGAAACGATTCCATAATACCATCATTTTAATCATGAAACTAGATTTTAAAATGGTTCATTCTAGATCCTATAAAAAATATGGTCAAAATATGTCATAATAATGGGTGTTTAACATGTTGGTTGGTGTTTTTTAACCATTATATTCTTTTGTTAAACCAGATAAATCAGTTTTTACCTTAACTGTGGTAATTTATTTTTAGTATTTTCAAATTTCATTTTGGTCAAAAATATTTTTTAATTATTAGAAATTATAAATTATGTTAATTCAAAATATGGAACCAATTATCCAAAATTCAATATAGATAAGTGAAAATTTTAATATAAAATTAATCCCACACACACGATGAGAAAGTATGGTTTTATAGAAAAATGATTAAATGGTTACAATGTTTTTAAATTTTAATTCACTGTGAAAATGATTACAATAAACATATTTGGACTAACTATGATATAATTGAACTAATAATTCTGTAAATACAATTTAAGTATATACTTTAACATTATAAGTCATTAAAAAAAGAAGGCGTTTTTGGATTAAAAATCATTACAAATTAATTTTATTAATGTTCTAATAAGTAAATTTATATTATGTCTCAAAAGCATTACTAATATGTATTTTACAAAAAAAAATAAGAAAAAACTTCTCTTTATTATAAATGATTATTATTTTATTTTTAATAATTTGAAACCTTCAATTTTATAATTTAGTTAGTACTATTCATATCAATCCTTCCAAGGTCTAGGTAAATTTTTAATTTTAAAGTTTGGCTCTAAAACCTTGTCTTATTATAAAAGAAACTAAAAGAATTTTTTTGACTATGTAGAGGGAGAACCATTAAATAAGCCGGAGGCCTAGTGGCCATGTATCCCATTACATGGCATGTAGGCCCTATTTTTTGGCCTAAGGCGCATTCTGTGACAAGTATTACTATAGTACCCACTCTACTATAGTAACACATAGTACCTTCCACTGTTACAGTGTCCGCCTCCACAATAGTGCCCACTGTTGCTACTGTTCCTTTACAGTACTACTATAGTACCATGTGCCCCATGAGTTTGGACCCCCATTTTTTCATGTAGGATTGTGGGGTTCTTACCACTAAGACAAACCCCAACTACTCATTTCAATGGATATTTGATTACTATTATATTAAATAATAACATTTTTATAAAATATAAAATTTTAGATAACTTCAATGTTCTATGTAGCATAAAATATACTTAGTGTTGCGTATAATGCAAGATAAACTCATTGTTGTGTGTAAAAAAACCTGAAATCTGAATTATGTGTAATTTAATATATTTAATAGATTTAATTTATTTTAAAATAAATATATCATAATGTATCTGGTTGTTTTATTTCATTCTATGCTACACTCTATTGAATATAATGTTCTTATTTTATAATTTCAGGCTATTACATGAGTTCTATGAACACTATGAAATATATTTTGAAATTATATTAATAATTTCCTGCATAGAATAAATACTCTAAACCTTTCAAACATAGATATTTCATTAATATGACATTTGGTTCAAATATCCATTCGAAATACACAATTTTCCATATAGTACATGTTGGTCAAAACATCATTATTTTCACCTGTTTCCACTACTAGAACGATATTCATATATTTTCTTGACCGTTAAAATTCCAAAACAACTTATTCGGAATTAGGTTTTTAGTATTTAGGGTTCAAGGAAACATCCTATCATAATATTGGGATTTTGATGACATGAGGGATCGAGTGATGGATATTGAGATCTGAATTTTTATGGTTATGCGTGAAAGTTGGGTTTATCAATTTGGAATTATCTATGAAATTATTAGGTATTTCACACTTGAAAGGATGGGTTAGAAAATTCAAATATAAAAAAACATGAAAAATAAAAAATTAAAAAATTAAATATTTATTAACAGAAGAAATTAAATTCTTTAAAAAAATAAAAAAAAATAAAGTATTAATAAATCATATAATATTTATAAATTTCATTTAAAAATATATACCTAAAATCCATTAATAAAATCAATAATAGTCATGGGGAGAGGTTTCATAGAAATATCATCAACCACATATTCAATATTAACATATTCTAAAGAGATACTATCTTTTTAAACTCGATCTCTTATAAAATGTGGTCAAGAATCGACATTCATAATTTTATAACGAATTTCCATATTTTTAGAAATATTTACAGCACTAGTATTATCACATAGAATATTAACATGGTAAAACTAATTTTAAATCCTAAAATAGTGTTTTATATAAATAAAACTTATACACAAAAGCTTCTAGTAGATATATATTATACCTTAATAGTTGAAAAAGAAACAGAATAATGATTATTACTTTCCCATGAACCATATATTATCCTAAAAATATATTTGTACATGAATTACTATTTTCAACTAATATACAGCCTCTAAAATATTCTTCAAAATATGATATTAAATCAAAACAAGATATTTGTTTTTTATAAAGTAGAGATAATAAAATATTTCCTTTAAAATATTTAAAAATTATATTAACAGAAATCAAATGAGGCACTTTTTTATTTGACTAAAATCATTAAGATAAAAAAATATAGAATATTATATGTAGTCCAATATTACTAAGATATAAATAACTACCAATAAAAACACTATATAATGTTTTTGCATCTAGTTTACCAGTTTTATCCAAATTGATTTATATATTAGTAAAAATATGAGATGTATAATACTTACTATTTTAATTCCAATGTTTTTAAATAAAAAATAATATATTTTATTTGTTTAAAAAATGTTCCAAAATCTATTTGAACAATTTATGATCTAATAAATATTTTTTATTCTCTAATAATAAACATTTCAAACACTCTTTACATGATTTTTTTGATGTTATTACAATTTTATTATTTCAATAACCAAAATAAAAATAATCTCATTCTATTTTTCCTAATAAAATTTCAAAATAAGAGGTTTTATTATCAATATAATGATTAGAAAGACCAATAAAAAACTAATTATATAAATGTAAATAAATTAACCTCTTGTACAAAGCCCTTGGTTCTTGTTTAAGGCCATAATGTGATTTAATAAGTACTAATTTTTTTGTAAAATGATGATTTGAAAAACCTGAGGGTTTTATAACCTGAAATTCCTTTATTAAATATATATTTATAAAATAATGTTTAACATGAATCTTTTATAAATTAAAATACCAATAATATAAATAGGCTAGAATGATCCTAATGTCCTCAACCCCAATAATAGTGGAAAATTCCACCTCATAATCATTCACTTCATCCCGATTGCAACATTTACAAACAATCCTACAATTATTTTTAATAGTTAAACCTTGATAATTTGGATTATTTATAAAGACCCATTTATTTTCTACTACTAGATGATTTTATAGTAAAAAATATAACTATGAAAATTTATTTCTCTTAAATTAATTTAAATCCTCTTTCATAGCCATAAGCAAACTCTCATCATCCAAGCCATGTTCTATCAAATATGGTTCAAATTGTGATATAAAAGTAGGAAACTCAAATAATTTTCCATCATTCATACAAGTTTTAAAACCATCATCTAGATATCTTATAATAGTCTCTAAATGATTATTATTCAAAGTCAGCGTTTTTATTGGCTAGTCACTTCCAGATTATTCATTTTCAGTAAATTAGAAATTGAATTAACCATTATCAAGTTCTATATTACTTTTAGACATCATGTTTGAAACATCATGTCTCATGTTATGTGAATAATTAGTATCTTCATATTTTTTTTGTTTTACTATGATCAAGGGGTTTACTATTATCACACATCACATGAAGTGATTATGTAACTATCATTCAATTCATAAAAAATATTTTATAATATTTATAATTATAATAATATAGAACAATGATTCATTCATTATCCTATGTATAAAACTTATCATAGTTATATCTAGTATTCAAGTTATACACAATGAATCAACAAATTTTGAGGTTTCCCGATATTTGTTTTTTTGTTATTCTAGAACTCATTAGTTTTTTTCTTGGGATTACATCTAATTAAAACCTTATTTATAATAGGAAATACTATAATAATAAATTCTACCCAAAAATATGTTTGTAAATTATAGTCATTTAACACAATTCTCAACATTTTAAGAATAATTATATTTACTCATTCAATAATTCGATTTTTTAGTTGTCCATACAGTTGATAAGTATTTTTAATACCTATATTTTATTAAAATGATATAAATTATTAATTATTATATTCTATTATATGATCATTTTTTAATGAAACTATTTTATCATTCTATTCATTTTGAAACAACATTCAAAAACTCATAAAAATTTAAAGGATTCAGTTTTAAATTTCAAAATGTAATCCCAAGTAAATCATAAAAAATCATCATATTATATAAAAACAAATAATAATCCATCAAATCATACATCCCTATAAGATATAAAAAATACACGTGAATATGTTTTAAATATTCTGATATAGATTTTTTTTACAAATTTAAATGATGACATGTGCTATTTGCCTATATGAAATGAATAACATATTCTTTTCTAATCAAGCGTTAGACAATGAAGATCAAAAAATAACTTTATAGAAAACTTATATAAATAAAATATATTACAATGAACAAGGATTGTATTCATTATAAAAGATATAATTACTTTTTTATATAAATATTTCATATTTTTTATAGGGAACTGAGTCCTAGATATATGCATTTTCATATTATCAGTTCTCTAAACACAACTAGTTTATTCTTACAAATAGAACACACATCATATAAAAAATAAATAGTAAAATCATCATGATATGGTTTATAAATAATTATAAAATTTTGATTCATGTTTCTAATATAGATAACATTATTGATTATAACAAAATTTGGATCTCCAATAGAACTAACTCCTATAATCATTCCCTTTGCATTATCATGAAAGGTAACCCAACCTCCATGAAATTTAGACAACATATAAAAATTTAGAATTTTAGACTCATATTCATTCAATATACACTATCTATATTCCATATAATTTTGTTTCATATTCACATATAAACATATCATACAAAAACTAATTTTGTAACCCAAATGATTTTGGGACTTGTTTTATTTGTAAGCATTGATAAGGGAAACCAGATTTATTTTACATTAATAGAATATTCAGAATAAAATCTAGATACAACTTTAATAATATATAATTTCTTAACACTTTTAATTTTATGATTCCATATGTTGTAGTAATTATCATATAGAACATTAATTCTATAATAAAAATAATAAACTTTATATATTCTATGATTGTTTGTGTTTGGAATAATGTAATTTATGTTTAGTTTTGGTCTCCCATATTTACTAACAGTTCCATATTTTTCACTTTTAATATTATTATTAATTAGTATTTTATTTAAATTGTGACACCACTTGGTAAGCATAATGGAATTTTTTTTTAAATATTATACTTCAATGAGAAATTTTTTTAATGTTACAATCATATTTAATAATTTTTTTTAGCAGATTTACATTTTTTCTTCTAATTCCATGTTTTAATTAATAACGGTATAATTTTCACTTAAAAATAATAATTATTGTTTTAAAGGATGTATACTTATAATTTAAGTCCTCGTATTTCTATTAAAACATGGAATAATATTCAACTAATTTTTGTGAGTAGTTTTTAGATTAAAAATAAGGAACAAAAGAATAATAGGATTGTACCTCGTCTTCCTAGACCACAAAAAAATGATTGTTTTTATATTTTATTTTGTATAGTTAATATTCTGAACTAGAATAAAAAATTTAATTTTCAGACACACTCTTTATGCCCTTCATTTTTTTCCTTACATTTTCATTGGTAATTATATTTCATCTGAAGCTTCTTCTGATTTTCTATTTTTCATCTTTCCTTAACTTGTGGACAGACTTGTTTGATACATTTAATATCCATCAATCCATGACTAATTTTTTAGTTACTATAGAATGATTTCGTAAAAATTATTATTCTATAATATGTCATGTTGAATCCTCTATCCAATAGAAGAAAATTCCAAGTTGAAATTGAACAACATATAGCCCTATAAACAAATATAGAAATTTTGTTTTACTAATATTCTGTAAAACCCCAAGATTTAATAGTAATTTATATCTTTAATTTATTTCAATATCTTATATTTCACACAACAATGAAATGGAGTACATTATATGCAAGACTCTGTCTCCAAAGAAACACATTAGAGTTATAATTTTTTATACGATATATTTATTTATCAATTAAATATTTTAATATGAATAGTTAAATATAAATTTTAAATTTTATTTATAATGTTTTCACATAAATAAAACATATTAATAATTAAATTTATATGTTTTTCTAAAATAGTTATATATTTAGAAAAATTATTTTCTTAAAAGAACCACTTTTTATGTCCTTTTGTGAACAATAAGAAAATTAATTTTAGACACTCTTAAAATTGAATTTTGTAAAATAGACATCATTTTTGATTTTAGAATATCATAATTAGCATAAGGTGATTTTTTTTTTATTTTTTTGAAAACATTAAATTTTTAATGAATAGTGAAAACAATGCGTTATTCTTTAAAACAGAAATTTATTTAAATAATTATTATTTTTATTTGAATTTATTTTAATGTACACATAGATAAATAATATCTATATTAGTCTAATGTAATTCATTGAAGTAATTTTATAATATAAATAGATGTATATTATTTTATTGAACGTTTTATCTTCTATTACCCACCTTGTATGCACATTTTAAACTTTGCAAAAAACCTAATTTTTCCACTTCTGTGAATTTAATATAAAAAATACAAGAGACACGGCCGACATCATTAATTAAAATGTGATTCAATATGATTAAAATATGTTTTTGTGAATTGTAATGTTTTAATATTATTTACCATGATTAAAAGTAAATAGGGAAATTAAAGGTAAAATTGATACTATAATTACCCCAACACATGTCTTAATTCTATTGGATACGTTTATTTTGTATAAAATAATTATTATGAATAAAATATGATCATTTTTATCCTCTTTTATTAGATTATGACATTTATTATATTTTATTTAAAGACGAGTTAAAAGTGTAAAATTCAATGTTTAATAACAAATTTTTTTTACGGAGTTATACATAAGATAAATCTGACTATAATATTCATTATAAATCTAAGAAGATTTCTTAAATCATGGTATTTTATTTTAATTTTTACGACATTAAATAATTAAAATTATTTATGACATAATGATGATGCAGTAGTTACCTTATTAATGAATGATTAAACTAATAGATATTATAAATATTAAAATAAATGAAATTTAAACTTCTGTTGAAATCCAATAAACATATAGTTGAATATTACATGTCATTTTTGATTCAATTTATTTGTTTCAGAGTAATAATGTTAAGATTACTATAACAAAAAACAAATACAAAAAAGTGTTAAAATTGAAATATATGATTATTTAAAACAAATACAATTTTAATAAATGAAAAAATATTCCTGAAAATATAAGGTTTGGACAAAGGAATTATATAATGATAGATATGTAATTTAAGAACCACATTATATTCTCTTGGATTTTTTAGTATGTTTATTAACCATATAATATAAAAATACAAGAATAAATGGAAAAAGTTAAACTATTTAACAAAGAGAAAAGTCTAAAATATAATGTTAATATGGTGACCTAATTGTTCCTAAAACCTCTTGGTTTATTGTTTTTAGACCCATAACCATCTTATAATTTATGTAAATATTTTTTCAGCAATTAAATGTGAACATTATTTTATAATAAAATAATATTTCAAGTTTTCTCTAATGTGACCCTCACCTCTTTTATTAAAGTGTACTTCCACTTCTCTTAATTTGACACCTACAAAGAATTTTTTATTAAATAAAACCCTAAAATATCCTCCCAACTACCCTAAATTAAACCCAAGGGCCTTACATTGATCATAAATCCAAACTAAGGAACCCTTTTGTTCAAATCAAAATTAAGAACCCAAAGAAGATCTAATTATTTCATCACGTCTATCAAAGTTTTTCTCTTCTTCAACTTACTCTTTTTTTTCAAAAAAAAAATAACAACTCCAATAAATTCTACATTATTTAATGTTATTATAAATATGGCACAACTATATTAATTATTCAGTCCATCCTATTAATGACATAGTCACTGTATATGCGTACATACGACTTACCGTCTCCATGTTGCGGTGTAGTTGGTTGTTCAACACTTCAGTATTTGGATGGGTATAATAATGATTTTACTTGATGTAAATAATAAATATAACATGTTAATTATTCATTATATATATTATACCAACCAATTATATATTATTTTACCATTAAGAGTGTGACATCGTTGGTCGGGCGTACGTAAGATTTACCGTCTCCAAGACACGATGAAATTCATTTCCACGTTCACCATTCAAAAATGGTTAATAAAAATTTATATCATTAATAATTATGTAATATATAAAGTAATAATTATAATGGATATATATATATATACACACATATATCTCATTCGCTTACATCCATTCAATACGCTATGCAAATTGAAGTAACATTTATGCGTACGTACGACCTATCGTCTCCATAAACTCGGTTTTCTATTTCATATATCTATCTATTATAAATATTTATATTATGAATATATATGATAAATAAATACTTTATTATATATTTTATTCAACTAAATCATGATATAATTGATACGTTCATGAATAACAAGTTAAAACATGTACGATAAAGAAAGCAATTATCACCTGAAATGTCATTTTAACATGGAATTTATTATTAGATAGTTGGTATAATAACATTAATGGATCAAGTATGATATAATAAATATTAATATGGTTCTGTAATAATTTCATAACATATTATGGTTATTATATTGAAGGATAAAAGTACCCTGACCAAAGGAAGGTGCAAGGTAACGGTTAATTCCCAATATTTTTTTCATTTTTGTTTATCAAAGAAGATCAGTTAGAGGCTAATCCACTGATGATTTATTAAAATAATCGAAAAGTACATTAACATACATTTAAATACAATAAAACATCTACATATCAAAAAATTCATACCCATCACCACCTCCAGGATAGAATTATTCATCTGCAGAAGAAGACTCCCACTCCGAACATTCATAGTGCCTCAAGAACTTGGCATATTTCCTTCTAAAATTCAACATTTCCAAGGAAATGAACTCCTTAGCAGACTGCATATTATTTTTCACCACAGAGGCTTCCCCACATTCCTTTCCAATAGTAGACCTAGTAGACACTGGCTTAGGAAGATTTGAATAATCTTTCCACGACCTTCATCGTGTTGGGATAGAGATGGATCCTTCACTCACATACATCTTCTTCTTCCAACCCTGAACAATGTCACTGTATGAGGGCTGGATCAAGTAGCCAACATTCTCTTTGCCACTATCGGAGAGGTCCCCCCACTTTCCAGTGACGCGTACATCTTGATATCCATCATTTTTCCCTACTTCTACGGAAAAAGACTGTTAGCATCCATCCTAGCCAAACAATGTGGTTGTCCCACAAATTACAAAGTGTCATGAGTCCCCTTATCCATGGCAGTTTCACCAGAAAATGATTCCTTACTGTCACTTTCAATCAGTGAAATACTTCTCTCAGCATCATTGGCCTTCCCATACCCAAATTCATGAAAGTAATTACCCGTGGGAACACTAAAATCCACACCTCCAACACCATATTCCTTCTCATTATACTCCTCAACATAGGCATATAAAACTCCTTGATTTGCACCATCCCCAGAAGCAATGGGGTCCAAATTTGGTTGATTAAAAGGTTCTGACCATGAAGAACAACCAGAGACTTCAACTGAGAGAGCCTTCTAAATACCATGATCACGACATAATGTATTGAAAACCTGCCTCACCATAGGATTTTGTGTCCTCTTCTACTTCTTCTTATGAACATCACCACCATTGATATCAGAAGGACCAGGCTACCCCATTTCTTCAAATTCCTTCACCACGGGTTGCATCTCTCCCACTATCTGCCCAATGGACATCCCTTTTACAAAAACCCCCTGCTTCTGAGATCCTTCAATATAATCATTCCTTGATGGCATTCTTTCTAGTGGAACCTTCAGCAATGACACAACCAAGGTTGGCACATCACTCCAACTATTACCCTTCCTTATATCCCATTTTGAAACCCCAACCAATCTATTACTATGACAGTCTATGTCCACATGCTGAAACAGACTACAAGCAGAACAATGAAGCATCGAGGATTCAAATCTTACCACCTACTTCCACCAAAATTCCATCCCATCGGTGATCAAAACCCACTTCACAGGAGGCAATGCAACATCGATCTCAACACACATCTGGGGACTGATGGGATAAAATAGCACCACTATTCGACGATCAGAACACATATATCTATATATCATTTTCCCAACAATACACAAAATGGCTGTATTTTGGAATGACATAGCAGGACTAGGAAGACACACCCACATCTCCATCATTGAGGGATCACACCGCATGTGGAAATCAAGACTCCATCGAAACAAGAAAGATGAGTCTCCATTCCATCATTGAGGTGCTCTGGACCAGGAAGTAAACATATCAACCACCATCTCAAACTGAATCATTAGATGTTTTCTGTTTATTAAACAGACTACCACAAGCTACTAAAGATCCCATGATTTGAAAAAAAAACCAGTCAAACTCATCAACCAAAGGTCGTTGATGTCAAAATCGAGCCACCAGCATGAGATTACAAAGATCTCTGGCACAATTGAGCTCTGTTGGGGAGAGAAGGAGTTGAGGCGTTCCCTGGAAGAGGTCATGATATTTTTGGGAATGGTGGATCTGTGGTAAAGTAGGTAGATACTCGTGATTGGAGAACAGAAAAAATTGATTTCTTCCATGAGGTTGAGAATGTGGATCTCCCCCCATCGATTGATAGGGGAAGAAATGCTCCATGGCATTAGTATATGTAAACAACTCAAGGTATCACCGCAAGGGCGCATAGCTTCATTCTCCCCTCACCTCAATAGGAGAAACCATTCGAGGTTCTTTATGTGTATGTATTTACTAGTAAATAATTATCATAAAAGCACAAGTTTCAATAAATAGTTTTCAAAATGATTATATTTAAGGGACTCTTTAATAAAGACATCATTTTAAATGTTTTAAATATTTATTCTTATAAACCATTCACATTATTGTTCATATATTCAAAATTGTTTTAATGATTTATTTATGTGGACATAAATGTTTTAAAATGATAAATCATTTCAAAAGTTTCAATGTGGTATGAGACACTTTGATTCAGAAATATCTATTAAATAACTTCATTTATAAATTGTGTTACTTTTAAATGATTTCACAAAAAAGGGATATTTCTCTCAAAGTGTTTTACTAATCAATTTAAACTATATCAACATCCTTTACTGGATATTATTTTTTATTGATATTAATTTATTATAATACAATATTCCGTATTGTATTTAATGAGTTATTATATGTTTTACTGTGGATGTTCTATTTTTATACCATTCATGATTTATGGTTAAAGTATTGACTTTTCATATGATAGTTTTAATACGAATGTTTATGTTATGTATTAACATTTTCATATGTGGAATGCATTGGGTTTAGTAAGTGACAGGTTGGGCCCACTATAACCCCTTTAAGAATTAGTAGGTTTAACGAGACAAATTAGCATCTTGTCTCATGGCATTGACAAAAATTTTACTTGTAGTCTTTGCACGAGGCCTTGAAAATGTGGTCATGAGGTCCAACATTATTCATTCCCTCATTATGAAATTATTTATTACATGTGATTATTAGACTAGTACAATATCCATGATAATTAGTAAATGGAATTATTTGTTTTATCTTTCACATATAATGCTAATTTTTAGGATTAAAAGGATTGCGTTTTAGTCTTATACATTTCCATCAATGTTTATGCTTATTTATGAATCATTCTATTGAATTACTTAACCATAATGAGAATCTGGGCTCAACCCTTTCTTATATTTTTTTCAAAGGATTCTAAGATGTGTATTATGATTGATATTTAGGGTTAAGATAAGTTAATAATGGTGATACCAAAGGATTATTTATGCTATGTTCTATGTTATAATGTGTAATGTAACATTAATGTATGAAATCTAGTTTTCAAGATTACCAAACTGGTCGGTCCTTTAAGTCTAAATTCCTTATAATCATTCCAATGTATTAAAATAAAGCACCGAATCCGGGATTCTAGGGTCGGGGAATTACAGTTGGCATCAGAACATGTTTAGTATAAACCATGGAATTTTTTTTAGAAAAACTGTGATTAGAGAACATTACCCTAAGATAGACATTTAGTATTAATATAGAAGAACATCCACTTTTTTTTTTAAATTTATATATTATGTGGTTTTTCCATGAAATATATCCCTGATGGGATACTACATGTAGACGTGGTTCTGGAATAGATGTACCTTGGAGTGAAAAATCTGACAAGGATGTTCAGGATTGACCCGGGGAATCTTGGTACATGAAAATGGGTCTTACTACGCAACTGGTTTCACACTCCCAAGGGATGTGCATAGATTAATTCACATTTCCAAAAAAATCATTATGAATGATTTATGAGTAAATACATCTTCAATGAATTTATTTTTCGATTATGGATTTTATTCATAAACATTTCAATTTTTGTTATGTATTTTAATAGATTAGAATTATTCATTGTGATTCATATACTAAACTGGTGTATTCCATTATTTGGAAGTGGAACCCAGTACACAGAATGATAACCAAAACAATAAGCATTATCCAAAGAGTAAGAAAGATCATATCATTCATGGTCTGAAGCCAAAATTTTGTGGGTAAAGAGTCTTTCATATATTATCATCATATAAATAAAGAGTATCATGTTTTAATAAATAATTTAAAGAATTTTTTCATTCCAATTGATTTGAAGGGAGGAATGATATGCAAATGATGGTATATAGAAATATTGATAAAAGGAATGGATCTTGAGAAAAGAAGCTGCCTCTAAATTAGATAACTCATTTTGATTTAGGAAAAATGATTTCTTAAATTGCCTTATTCATAAGGTAATACTTAAATGAAAAATTTATGGATATTAGCAGATTATCTGAGAAAAATTTTGATGAACCAGTTGGATTTAGAGTTTTCAGTAAGTGGGTAGGGGTGGTGACATTTTATAAAGAAGAGTGTCACTTTAGGAATGTGTTGAAATATTATTTTATTATAAATTGATTTTCGGATTCCGATTGCTCCAAAGTGAAATATTTTTAGAATAAGATGATTATGGGCCGAAATACTCTCAAAAAATATTTTAAAGGAAGGATTATGTCAGAAATTTAACCATATAATTTGGCTTTAACCCTTTGTTATATAAATTAACTCTTACCATGTATTCTTGTATTATTACACTATATAGTAAATATAGTTACTATAAAATGGAAAGAGAACATCAAGAGGATCTATAATGAAAATTTTAACATGATATATTTTATTGGTATGAATCATATATTTTTTTTGATAATTATATCATTTAATATAATAGTATATGTTTTCAAAACTCATTTATGTCAATCTTGACACTCCTAAGTAATAAATTTTTGTTAAAGTCGCAACAAATTGATTCATTCAAAAAAATGAATTAACTAAAATATAACATGTCATAATCATCTATAAAATTCATGTATGGAATAAAAATTTTCAAATTATATTTATTTTAATATTTATAATATCATTTATTAAAATTTCTCACTAATAAGGTAATCACTACATTATCATTGTGTAATAATTAAATTTATATATTTAATTTGTTAGAATTATAAATAAAATACCATGATTTGTGAAATATTATTAAATTTATAATTACTGTTCATATTCAAATAGATAATTTATATAACAATGTATTAAATTTTTTTTGTTAAAGAGATACACATTTATCATATATTTCTCTTTACATTAAATTAATAGTTATAGCATGTCATTATCACACCCAAGTGGCTCCCAAATTCTAAATGTATGACTAAGGACTGTTTTGGTATTTCAAGAACAATAAAATAACATTATTACATGTGTTAGGGAAGTTTTTATATTATTATAATATTATTTCTACCCTTATCTACCTAATTTACCCTTTAATAATAGAAAATAAATATAATTACTAATGTTACTATTCATAATGTCAAAAAATTAAGGGTATCTATTTACAAAATTTAGACCTTCTGATTGAAAATATGGAATAAATTTTTCTAAATTCAACAGATAGAATTTCTAGTAATGGATTTAATATTAAATATAGTTTTCAATATGAGTAAATGGGTTTTTAAAAATTAAAAACCAACAAAAGATTTACATGTTCTTATATCACATTTTAATGTGAAATTACATCAAATGACCAAAAATTGATAAAATGATAAAAAATAATTCAATTACATTTGGAACCAATTAAATGGATAATATAGCTATATATATAAATTAGATGAAAAAGTAGTTTTTAATTAGAATGCTGTATTTTTCACTATTCATTAAAAATAAATTTTATCATGAAAATAACAAAACATCAACCAAAGTAATTTTTACTGTCCCAATTATAAATAGAAAGTTTATTTTGTCTAATATATCTTATAAGTTATACCATAACAATAACTAAAATGTGTTCCCCATCAAATGGTGGTAGAACTACCTTTTAAAAATATTAGAGTTTTTGGTGCTTAAATTTGTATTTATTCTCATTTTATGCCTCTAAAATTTATTGGATAACTAAAAAACATTTAACAAACATATGTAATAATAATATAGTTGTATTTTTTCTCTATATCCAATTCAATGAATAGGCTTTTACAACTATTTCAGATAATAATTTTATTATTTTTTGGTATAACTGAGTGTTGTCTACAACATACGATTTCAAAGAAACCCATCATTGTGTATCGAGTATACTCTCAAAGATAGAATAACCATTATCATAAAAACACTATTGTATTCATAAATATTAATAGATTCGAAAAATTTATTATTCTATAATTACTTGGGATGTTCCATCCTTCTCCCCTTTTGAAAATTCAGTCATCACAATTTTAAATTTTTGGCTTAGTAACTAAGGTCTCATTTCTCAATGTTTCTACATTGAAATACCACATTAGAAAAGAGTCAATAAAACGAACACATTAAAATAATGGTACGATAAGTTACAATTTCCCTTAAGATAAGAAATACTATGATTTTAAATATGAAACATGGATATGGAAGAAAAACTAACCATTATGTTCTGATGGAGAGTGATATAAATCGTGAGCAAGAAAAAGATAATAATAATAAAACCAAAAACATGTGATATGTTAAACTATATTTGATTTCATAGAAGGAAAATTAAAATTAAGAAATTTTTGTTTAAATATAATTTTTATATAGTTTAATAATTTATTTACATCATTGTCTAAGGTCTGAAGGCAACATACATACTTGAGAATGAATGATTCATCCTTTAGTAAATATCCACCATAAACTCATCTTTAACTCCAATAAATGAGTTTTTTTGATGCATTTTTCATTCATGATGTAATATAATCATCATATAGAGAATAAAATAATCCAAGAATTTTTAACTATTTATTAATCCTATATTTATACATTAACCAATATGAAAATAGTTATTATAAGTTACGATAATTCCCCAAAATGAATGAACTATTATTTTATAAAAAAGACACCAATCTGAAAAATTTAACATCGATACCCAATGTTTAACATAGAAAATATGACAAATAACTATACTTAAATTCCTCATAAATAAACCAAACTAATATTTAAACAAAAAATGTATATGTATTTGATCATATAGTTTTGCAAGAAAAAGTTTGTCATTTATCACCAAATAACATCAATAACTCTTAATATCTCATACCAAAAAGTAAATAACCTAATTAAATGATCTCCATGATAGGTTAATAATTACCATAAATTACCCAAATCATCATAATTACACAATTAAATTCAGATATTCTTTAAAAAATATAGTTAAACCATTACTCTTTAATTAAAACACAATAGAATTCTATTTACCCTAATCATATAATGATCCCAAAAATTATGAACTTATTCCATTATAACACTTATCACTTAATTACTAAATCATTTCCCATTCCCATGGTTTTCTAATAGATAAAATATATGTCACCCAAATCAATGTATTCTTAAACTATAAAATCATTTAAATAAAAATAATATGGCATACTATCCAGGGACTTCACATAGTCCAATGGTAGGCGATGCACCCATGTCGCTCATCTATTTTGGGTTCGAGTCCTGAAACCCTTCCGGAAATTATGAGTTGTCACCCATCCAATTGGTTATCATTTTTCTAAAACAATACCACTGTTATAACATTATCCAAATATGGTATTGTTCTAATAATAATCATAACATGCTTTAACAACAATGATTATTCTAAAACATTCTCTTTTCATTATCAAATGTAATAACCCTTTTTTACCAAAAATTCAAGGTTCAATTAAACCCTAAATTTTAATTATAATTATATCCACAAAAATATAATTATTCCCCAATAAAAATGTTTACATAAAAACATAATGGCTGAACATAATATAAGTCTTCCAAATTAGTCCCATCATTAATAAATATAAACAAATCATCATCTATTGATCCAATATAACTCTTAAATTATATAAATGTTTATATATTAATCATCGAACATTCTTCATGATCCTTTTATCATGTTTTTCTAAGTTATTATATAATACTTATTTACTATAAACAAAATTAGGAATAATTTCATAAGAGTCAATTTTGTCAAAACATGTGCTAAGAAAAAACCCATACCTTTCACTGGTCATGTAGAGGCCCAAAGATTGAAGTAAATGGAAATTACATTACTTTTGCGGAATACATAGTACATAACAAAAACATACACACAAGGATCGTAATTGTTTAGTGTCTTTAGAAACATAGAACATAATCTTCTAATCTTGGTGAAAGATACTCAACATCTCCCATAAAGATATTCTCTTTTTTTTCATACCTAAAACCATTCTTTATATCCTGGGGAAAAGAAAACATAATAAGGGTGAGCTGAAACGCTCAGTAAGGGTATGAAAGGAGAAAATAAAACAAACCATATACATTTGAACATAAAGACATGTACATAATGTTTATACATAGAAATCTTGTGCAATGACATAAAAAATGGAAGTACGTAAGGTATAGATCAAAATAGAACATCAATCATTATAAAATAGCTTGTAAATAAAACTTGTAATTGTGGAAAAACATTAAGCACATGATATTATTTCCATATTAGCCAAGGCATTGCTGCCAAGACCATCTTAGTGGAAATATTCCCTTTATGAATCGAGTTCACTCTTCATTCCAGTCCTGTATTACTGAACCGATTTAACCTGCCATTCCAGCCATGTATATCTCATGAGATATAAATCTTTACACAATGAATTTGAGGGAGATATAGGTCCCAACCATCTCATAATGAATTAATTCTTACTTGTGCCACAAAATAAACATACGTCATTCATAATAACCCAACGAATAAAATTGGTTTCATAAACATCATCCCATCATCACATAATCCATATAAAATAAGTGGATATCATTTCATAATAAGAAAATTGAAACCATGTAAATCATATAGAAATGATAGTTGAAACATACACAAATGAAATAATGTCATCTTAGAAGAAAAATGGTTTTGATAAAACACATGAAATGAATTCTTGAGGAAAATATCCATTCTTCTTCAAAATCATTTTCTTTTCAAAAAATGTAATCTAATTTTAAAAGAATAGGATTTTGTTAAAAATAGTCATGAAATATTTTGGAGGAAGCTTCATGAAAATATGGATTTATAAAATAGTAAAAATGCGTTCGTGCCGTATAAGTTAAAAGAACATTCTTCTCGTACTTTTGCCGGAAAAGTCCAAAAAAGTACCTCGTAATGTAAACAAAAGAAAGATTCCTTACAAAACATGTAGTACAATTTAAAAATGGGTACAAAGGACTTTAAAAATACATGAAAACATTTATATAAAACATGTACATGGATAATAACAATAACCCCAGTAAATACTTATAAATAAACAATCTCGGATAAGAATGAGATTGGAATATTTATCCCTTACATTAGGTCTGATATGCTTCGTACGTATCTGAATCTCCTGTATAATGATTTAAATAACAACATTGACTTATTAAAGAATCATATTCATTGTTATCATATCATATATGTTTCACTTATGACTTTATATTACTTGTTCTTTTGTAAATTCCATGTTAAAGCATCATTTTGGGTAAAATCATTTCATTTATTGTATGTGTTTCGACTTGTCATTCTTGATATTATTACTTATATCCTGATTTAAATAATTCCATAATGCAAAACATGAATTATATATAATATATATTCATCATATACATATATATATATATATTAGAGATCAAAAAAAGGAATGAAATACACCATTCATGGAGAGGGTAGGCCATACGTACGTATGAATGCTGTTTTCGTTTCCATATTGAATTGAATGAAACTAAATAGATGACATACATATATATATATTCATAAATACAGTAGAATATAATTTATATATTTCATTATTAATCATTATATGATCTTTATGATCATTAATGTATGGTTAACATGGAGAATGAATCTCATCTTTTCGTGGAGACGGTAGTCCGTACGTATGCACGAGCGATGATATCGTTCCCATAATTACTGAATATAATTGGAGTGAATGGTATAATATATCAGAATCAGTATGATGTTATAATAACCATATATAGTTATTATTTAAACCATTATACCCATCAATGTATGGTGTTGGTGGAAAAACAGATTTTACCACGGCGTGGAGACGGTATTCAGTACGTACGCATGCGTGGTGATTTCGTTTTCCATAGGATGGATAGATGGTGAAATAGGGTTGTTTCATACATATAATGACATATAAGTATATGAGTTATAATAATGTTATTACTTCATAATTAAACAACTAATGAAGAAGAAGTGGAAGAATAAATAAAGATGAAAGAATCGGTAACATACATTACCACTTCTTTGAAGCGCCTCTTTGAGACCTCCACTTAGGGCACTAGAATTGGTCTTTGTAGAAGACCAGAACCTCTAGAATGTTTCTATGGAAGTTGAGAAGAGAATTTTGGAGGGGTTGGCCAATCTTGAAGGCTCAATGTGGTGTGAGGAGGAGAGGTAGGAGGTTCCCTTTTATAAGGGAGGAGTGGGGAACCTTTGAAAAAACAAAAACATTATTTTATTATAAAGACATATTCGGTTTGTAATAGCTCTAAATTTATTTATATAAAATATAAGGTGGGGATGAGTCTTGGGCCTCTCATCCAATAGAATTTGTACAAGTTTTGGACATTATATTAATCTTATCTTTTAGTTATAACTATTAGTTAATTAGATTGACATTTACCATGTCACTTTTTATTTTTTTATTATATAGTTAATAAACTTTACATATACATCCAGGAGACCCCCAAGTTGTCAATCAATGATATAAATATCATGATATAAGTATATTGGCCGATACTTATATTTTTAGGAATATAATAATAATTAATAATATAATATTTTTTTTAAAAACTATTTTATGTCAATTTTGACACTATTTGGTAATTGTTTTTTGTAAAAATCATAACAGAATTATTAGTTAGAAACAAGTTAATTAAAGAATCAATAACATGTCATATTAACCTATAAAATAATTGTAATTCATAAAAAGTCTGAAATTACATTTATTTGGGTGTTTATAACATCAATTCTGTCAATATTTCATTAATAAGATAATTACCGCATCATCTTTGTGTCATAAATAAATTACATTATTTACTGTCTAAAAATTATAAATCAAATACCATTATGTAGGAAATATTTTTATCTTTCTAATGAATATTTATATTCGAATTTATCTTATGTATAACCCTGTATTAAAAATGATTTACTTATTAAACATTGATTTTACCTATTTTAACCCTTCTTTAAATATATTAAAAATTAAAGTCATAATCTAATCCAAGTGGGCCTAAATGGTCATATTTTATTCATAAAGTTGTTTTTGGTCGAATTAAACTTATCCAATAGAATTAGGACATGTGTTAGTGTAATAATAATATCATTGTTTCCCTTAATCTCCCTATTTACTTTTAACCGTGGTAAGAAATAGTAAACAATTACTATTCAGCAAAAATTATTTTCATCTCATTGAACCACATTTTAGTCCTTGGTATTTACTGTGTCTCCTATATTTTCGAAATTCAATTCAAAGATGTTTTAAAATTTAATATAAATTAAAAAAAGTCAGTTTTTTAACAACCACTAGGTGGTTTCACTATTCATCGAAAATTGAAGTTTTTCAGAAAAATAGCAAAAATGCAACCTAAGAATTATTTGATATTCCGAATTCCAAATTGATATATAATTTTCCACATTCAAAACATATAAGTGGAATTAATTAATTTTATAATTAATTCCCGTCATGAAAACAAATAGCGTATTTTTAAGAAACAATAACTATCAAAAGATTGATACTTGTTTATATACAATTTCAATGTGAAATTAATTCCAAGGACCAAAATTGGATTAAATGGTAAAAATATATTCTACTTACACTTTTAATCCAATTAAAAATATAATCTATCCATATAAATTATTTCGATGAAAAAAGTTGTTTTTAATTAAAATATAGCGTGTTTTTACTATTCATTAAAATATTAAAGTTATCAGAAAAATATCAAAAATTTATGAAAATTAAATTTTTATATCCTGAATCCATGGGAGAATTTTATTTTGTTAAATTTAACTTATAAACATGTTAAAAACTTTATTTAATGTGGGTGCGCTATCAAAAGGCGACAAAACTTCATATTTTTGAAAAATACTTATTTTACCCGAAAAATTTATCTTATTCTCATACCATGTTCTAGAAAATATGTAAGATTAATAATAATGTTACAAAATTAAAAATATAGTTAATACAATTAATAAAAGCTAGTCCATAATAATATTATAACAATATATCGTTGTTTTGTGAAACCAGGTATTGCGTACTACACGCGCTATCGAGGAAGGTCGTGATTGCGTGTATTGAAAGCCATGTTACAGTTGCGTATACTGCAAGCTAATACGGTGTTGCATATAGTGGAAGATAATATTGGTGTAGCATACAACAGAAGACATCCGTGAAATTAAAAATAATATTTTTCATAAAATCTTGGGGTGTTACATTCTTCCCCACATAAAATGAATTTCGCCCTCGAAATTCGTCCGGGTTATAAATGGTTTACGACTCGAATGTTTCATTAATAGAAACGCACATCATAAAAAGGAATACCAAAAAAAATTTAAAACTATATTACGAAACCTAATCGTTACCCAAAGTAACTCATCATTGGGTTTCCATATAAGAGCACATAGGTGAAAATATGGATATGGAAGAAAAATATAACCATCAAGTTCTGATGGAGAGTGGTAGAGAACATGGATATGAAAAATCCAACAATCAGAAAGCCATAGATTAGTGATGATCTAATGTACCATCTTATACATCGGATATAAGAGCACTAAGACAACATTTTTGGTTTTCAATATCATTTCCCTAAAGTTGAAAATTTTGAATTAGAAGAAATATGTGCTTGGTTTTTGTACAATCTCACTATTGTTCGTGCTTTGAAAAATTTCCACTTCATCTGTTAAAGAAATGAAGTTGAATTTTCTATTTAAGAAGAGTTAGAAGATAATGTGATAGAATGATGTGTCATTCCATCTGTTTCAAACAAAAGGTTAGAAAAGTTATCAAAAAAACATAAGTGCATCTATAGTGAGATTAATCATACATGGATCCTAAAATGGACTTATACTTCATATATCATGATTATTAATATAATAAAACTAGTTTTTACTAAATAGGGCCTCCTTGTAGGATAGTGGTAGGCGATAAAGGCATGTCACACTTAAGTTGTGGGTTCAATTCCTATATCCTTGTTCGACGCAACGGGTTGTCGCCCGTCCGGCAGGTTGTCCTTTTTCTAAAACTAAATTATAAATAATATCGAAAAAAATATATCTTTAAACAATACTAACTTATTCCTAACATAATTAATTCCAATATTTAAGATTATCCAAAATACATATGTCTAATCTCATAGTATAAAGAAAACGATTACTTGAAATGTCATCAACCAAGCATGTGAATACCATCATTTATCCCCCATATATCTTATTGGTCACATTCAATCATGTGAATACCTTAATCATGTATTCTCATGAAAAATGAATACCCATTAAACCTTAGTGAAACCATGAATGCTGTCAAAAGTTAACTCTTTACACATACCAAAATAAAAAATTTCTATATACTCAAACCATGATATAAACATCTCCTTATATCAGTCATGAGCTCATGAATACTATCAAACATTAAATTTTCTCTTTATCCCTTCATTATGTGCATATCATCTACTTCCAAAAATATCTGAATAACCTTTCTCGGTTACCGGTATCATTCACCATATACATTCAAATAATTTTGGAAAAAAATAGTGTAACAATCCTTAGATGATTCATTATTCCAAAGTACCATTAACTATACAACATAACTCTTGATAAACATACAATCCTTCCACTACCTTCTTTAAAAACTGAATGAGCTTCAACACTTCATTCATCTCATATATCATTTGTAGTCTCCTCATCATCATCCACATAAATACTACCCATATGACCATGCTCATTATCTTCATGATATTTTCCCTTAGGGCATTGGTTTTCATAATGCCCGTAAATTCCACATTTAAAACACCTAATCATTGTTGATGTCGTAGCAGTACCATTATCCTTCTCCATGGTGTAAAAAGAACCTTTTTACTTTGCACTTAAGGGATTTGTGTCCTTCTTTTCCACACCAAAAGCATCTTCCATTTCCTTTGAATCATTCTCCTTGATGCCTCTTCCTACATGATTTACATGAGGGGAATTGAACTTTCTTTCCTCTATGATCATCAAGAATCTCCATCTTTCTCTTATTAGCTGAGTCGGGATATTTACCAAAGTTGAGAATATTGATCATATTATGAGATTGCTGACTAAGCATAATAATGATGTTTGGACTTCCAAATATCATTTCATTTGGTTGCTCATTAAAAATATCATTCCATTGTCCATCATATCCTCCATTATAGTGAATCTTCCTGTTTCCAGCAATTTTCTAAAACCCAAAAAAAATAGTGTGAGAGGAAAAAATCTTGCTAGGGAAAAAAACATAGTAAAGGGGGAGTGCCCTCAATATCTATCATCTTAGGTTAAATTCTAAGATCGTTACCGTAGTTCTAGGACTATATCCTATATGTATACTTATCCTTAGGGACATCCCTAGACATACCATAGAAATATCTCTAGGGATCTCACTAACGTTTTCGCATCCTAGTTTCCAAAGGATGACTAAACCATTCCTATGATACCAACTGTAGAGGCCCGAAGCTTGATGTACATGGACATTACATTACTTTTTCGGAATACTTAGTACATAACAAAAATAGACACACAAAGACCGTAATAGTTTATTGTCTTTGGAAACTTGGAACGTAATCTTCTAATCATGGTGAAAGATCTTCAACATATCCCATAAAGATCTTCCCCTTTTTTTATTACCTAAAACCTTTCTTTATATCCTGGGGAAAAGAAAACATAAAAAGGGTGAGCCCAAATTCTCAATTAGGGTAAGCATGGAGAAAATAAAACAAACCATATACATTTTAACATAAAAACATGTACATAATGTTTAAACATAGAAATATAGTGCAATTACATAAAAAATGGATGTACGCATGGCTTAGATAAAAATAGAACATCAATCATGATAAAATATCTTGTAAATAAAACATGTAATTGTGGAAAAGCATTAAACACATGATATGATTTCCGTAGTAGCCAAGACATTTCTCCCAAGACCATCTTAGTGGACAATGTCCCTTTCTGAATCGAGTTCACTCCTCATTCCAGTCCTGTATTACTGAACCGGTTTATCCTGCCGTTCTAGCCATGTGTATCTCATGTGATATAAATCTTCACCCAATTAATTTTAGGGATATATAGGTCCCACCCATCTCATAATTAAATCATTCTTACTTGTGCCACAAAATAAACATACATCATTCATAATAACCCAACGAATAAAATGGGTTTCATAAACATCATCCCATTATCACATAATCCATATAAAAGAAATGGATATCATTTCATAATAAGAAAATTGAATCAAATAAACCATAGAGACATGATACTTTAAACATTCACATATGAAATAATGTCATCTTAGATGAAAAATGGTATTGATAAAACACTTGAAATGAATTCTTGAAGAAAATACCATTTCTTCTTCAAAATCATTTTCTTTTCACAAAATGGCATCTACTTTTAAAAGAAAAGGATTTTTTTGAAAATAGTCATGAAATATTTTGGAGGAATCTTCATGAAAATAAGGCTTTATAAAACCGTAAAAATCCATTCGTTCCATATAAGTTAAAAAAACATTCTTCTCGTACTTTTGCCGGAAAAGTCAAAAAAGTACCTCCTAATGTAAACAAAAGAAAGATTCCTTACATAACACGTAGTAAAAGTCAAAAATAGGTATAAAGGACATTAAACATACATGAAAACTTTTTTATAAAACATGTACATTGATAATAACAATAACCCCAGTAAATACTTACGAATAAACAATATCAGATAAGAATGAGATTGGAATATTTATCCCTTACCTTAGGTCCGATATGCTTCGTACGTATCCGAACATCCTGTATAATTATTTAAATAATGTCATTGACTTATTAAAAATTCATATTCATTTTTATGATATCATATATGTTTCAATTATGACATTATATTACCCGTTCTTTTGTAAATTCCATGTTAAAGCGGCGTTTTGGAAAAAATCATTTCATTTATCGTATGTGTTTCGACTTGTCGTTCTTGATATTATTACTTATATCCTGATTTAAATTATTCCATAATGTATAACATGATTTATATATAATATATATTCATCATATACATATATATATATATATTATAGATCGATAAAAGGAATGAAATACATCGCTCATGGAGATGGTTGGTCGTACGTAAGCATGAACACTGTCTTCATTTCCTTATTGAATTGAATGAAACTAAATAGATGAAATAAATAAATAAATATATATACATAAATCCAATAGTAATATAATTTCATATATTTCATTATTATTCATTATATAATCTTTATGGTCATTCATGTATGGTTAGCATGGAGAATGAATCTCATCTTGTCGTGGAGACGGTAGTACGCACGTACGCCCGAGCGATGATATCATTTCCATAATTATTGAATAGAATTGGAGTGGATTGTATAATATATCATAATCAGTAATTATGTTAGAATAACCATATATAGTTATTCTTTAATCCATTAGACCCATCAATGTAAGTTGTTGGTGGAAAAATGAATTTCACCATAACGTGGAGACGGTATTTCGTACGTACGCACGCGTGGTGATTTCGTTTTCCGTAGGATGGATAGATGGTGAAATAGGATTGTTTCATATTTATAATAACATATCATTATATGAGTTATACTGATGTTATTACTTCATAATTAAACAACTAAATAAGAAGAAGTGGAATAAGAAATAATGTTTAATGAATCAGTAAGGGACATTACCTCTTTTTTGAAGCACCCCTTTGAGACCTTCTCTTAAGGAACTAAAATTGGTCTTTGAAAAAGACCAGAACCTCTAGGATGTTTCAATGGAAGTGTAGAAGAGAATTTGGCAGGGGTTGGCCGAGCATGAAGGGTCAAAGTGGTGTGAGGAAGAGAGGGAGGAGGTGTCCTTTTATAAAGGAGGAGAGGGGAACCTTTGAAAAAAATAAGAATATTATTTTATTATAAATCCATATTCAGTTTTTAATATCTCAAAATTTATTTATTTCAAATATAAGGTGGGAATGAGTCGAAATAATCTCATCAAATATAATTTAGACAAGTTTATGTCATTATATTAACCTTATCTTTTAGTTTTAACTCTTAGTTAATTAGATTGACATTACCATGTCACTTTGTATTTTTTTATTATATAGTCAATAAACATACCATATAAATCCAAGAGACCCCCAAGTGGTCCATTAATTATACAAATATCATGATATAAGTATCTTGGACAAACCTTATATTTTTAGGAATATAATAACAATTAATAATATAATATTTGTTTTAAAAACTATTTTATGTCAATTTTGACACTATTTGGTAATTGATTTTTGTGAAAATCATAAACGAATTATTAGTTCGAAAAAGGTTAATTAAATAAATTATATCATGTAATATTAACCTATAAAATTAGTGTAATTCATAAAAAGTCTCAAATTACATTTATTTGGGTATTTATAACATCAATTATGTCAATATTTCATTAATAAGATAATTACTACATCACCTTTGTGTCATAAATAAATTAAATTATATAATGTCTAAAAATTATAAATAAAATACCATAATGTATTAAATCTGTTTATATTTCTAATTTATATTTATAGTCGAATTTATCTTATTTATAACTCAATATAAAAAAAGATTTACTTATTAAACATTGATTTTAACTATTTTATCCTTTCTTTAAATAAATTAATAATAAATGTCCAAATCTAATCCAAGTGGGCCTAAATGGTCATATTTAAATATAAGGTTTTTTTTGGTCGAATTACACTTATCCAATAGAATTGGGACATGTTTTAGGGTAATAATAATATCATTTTTAACCCTAATTACTCTATTTACTTTTAACTGTGGTAAAAAAAGTAAAAAGTTACTATTAACCAAAAATTATTTTCTTCTCATTGAACTAAAATTTAGTTCCTTATATTAACCGTGTCTCTCATATTTTCGAAATTCAATTCTTTGATGTGGTAAAATATAATTTAAATTTAAAAAATTCTGTTTTTTAACTACCACTATGCGTTTCACTATTCATCAAAAATTGAAGTTTTTCAGAAAAATTGCAAAGAATCCACCTAAGAATTATTGGATATTCTGAATTCAAAATTGATATCTATTTTTCCAAATTCAAAACATAGAAGTGGAATTAATTAATTTAAAAATTAATTCCCGTTATCAAACCAAATAGCGTGTTTTTAAGAAACAATAACTATCAAAAGATTGATACTTGTTTATATCCAATTTCAAATTGAAATCAATTACAATGACCAACATTGGATTAAATGGTAAAAATATATTATTAAAAAACTTTAAAACAAATTAAAAAGATAATCTAACCATATAAATTATTGTGATGAAAAAAGTTGTTTTTAATTAAAATATATCATCTTTTTACTATTCATTAAAATATGAAAGTTATCAGAAAAATATAAAAACATTATCCAAATTAAATTTTTATATCCTTAATCCAAGGAAGAATTTTATTTTGTCAAATTTAACTTCTAAACATGTCAAAAACTATATTTAAAGTGTGTGTTCCATCAAAAGGCGGCAAAACTGCATTTTTTTTTTGAAAAATACTTATTTTACCTGAAAACATTTATTTCGTTCTCATACCATGTTCTATAGAATATATAAGATGAATAATAATGTTATAAAATTAATAATTTAGTTAATAATATTTATAATGGCTAGTCCATAATAATATTATAACAATATATCGTTGTTTTGTGAAACCCATTATTGCGTACTACACACGCTATCGAGGAAGGTCGTGATTGCATGTAATGAAATCCAAGTTAGGGTTGCATATACGGCAAGCTAATACGGTGTTGCGTATAACGCAATATAATCGTGGTGTAGCATACAACAGAAGACATTAGTGAAATGAAAAAGAATATTTTTCATAAAATCTCAGGGTGTTACAGGCCAATCTAAGTATCATCATCTTCAATTGGAATGGAATTAGGTATTAGTAAAAATTTATTTGCATATACCTATTGATCATATCCCCAAACCGTATTCATCGGACATCTATTTTCCTAATGACTATGCTCCCCACATTTAAATCATTCAAGTGATTCCTCATAGATAACTTTTTCCCCTTTCATGTAGTCAACTGAATGCTTCCTTTTTCCATGAATATTTATTACATTATGACCATAATTACCACATATATAACATCTTCTTGCCCCATTATAACATTTTCCTAAGTGTTTAATTCTACATCCATGAAACATCAGTAGTGGGATATACTTACCTTTATGATTATTCATGATCTTCCATAGGTATTTTTTCCCACATATATGATTCATTAGAAAAATCACCAAGGTTCCACTGGTCAATCATGACACTATATAGTTGGTTTAGAATAACCATAATATTTCTCATTTATTCTTCCATTTCATTTAGTTTATTATTTATAAAACCACCATAGTTTCCTTTACAAACATTGTTACCTTGGTTCCTTCGAGATCCAATCACTTAGTAAAACCAAAAAATTTAGTTTGAGTATATCAGTAATGTCATCATATCCAATATTATTAGGAGGTTAAACACAATGATTTATTTATTCATATTATAATAACCTATTTATCTTATCTAAAATAAGTAGCACTCTTTATAATATAAAAAAATTATATTCATATTTTCGCTTATGATTAAATAACAACCTAACCTATAATGTTATCTAAGTTACCTCATATACCATATTTAATGCCCTAACCTTAAAACAATACATAAAATTAAAATAAGGCAATAATCTGACATTAATTAACATAGATTATATTTTCAGGTTTAGAGCGTTAGAGAATTAGGCCATAAATATTACATAATATATAAAATATTACAATGTAGTCACTTTTACTCACTACACATTTTTTAATAATCTAAACATAATAAGATAAAACATGAATTGTTTTTCCAGATAAACATATTTATAACATTCATATTCATTTCTTCCTTCCTCTTACACATCCTTATACCTTGTGAAAACAATTTAAAAACTATAGATAAGCAAAAAAACTCAATAAGGAATCAAATAAGGAAATAATATATTATTCCATGAATATTTATAATCCCATGAATTCATAAGAATCATGAAAACAACATAGTAATCATAAATCATAATGGTAACTTGTGTCATCCATATCACACTTAACATGTAGCATTAAATAGCACAAAAAGAGTATCCTTCATGGTTACGTTTGGGATACTCGTCACTATATATTCTCTAAATCTATTAGGAGAAACTGTGATGTCTACCACTACCACATTACCCAATGAATTGGAGAGATATTATAGGCTCATCCACTTTCATTTTATCATGGTGTCACCCATATACATAAGCAATTCCCATGAACCATAACACAATCAAAACACATGAATAAACACAATGGAAAAATAACATTTTCACATTGCAATCATAAGACTTAATTTCATGATATTGATATAATTAATCCATTGTCAAATCCATTTTTAATACCGAAACACCTAAAAAAGAAATATGGTATTTAATTTTCTTTTTAAAAACATTATGGCTTGTAGAGGAAGACAAATACAGAATAATGGTCATGGTGGATGTAAGGTTATTGTCGCCATGTACATTAAAAAACATTCCTTTTTTTCATTTAGTAAAATGATTTATAGAAAAATATTCAAATTAAAAACCGTTAATTGGAATTAAAAGTAAAAGGGGTTGATTATTTATAGTATAAAAGAAATTCATGTATAAATAAAAATATACCATAATGAAAGGAGATTGAGATGAAGTCCCTTACCATGAGTCTTACTTGTCTCGTTCGTTCTTTAATTCCGTGAATAATCAACATAAGTTAATTTATAGTTGTTTCAAAACCATTTTAATGTTTATTATTAATTTTATATCACTTATTACCATGATATAATAGTTAGATAATTATTTGTGATCTTATCGAACGTTTTGTCGATTTTGGTACATTAGTCCAAAATGAACTTTTTTTGATTAAAAATTTCCATGTGATCATAATTAAATCAACCACATAATTATATTAATTATTTAAATAATATATATATATATATTATATTTATTTATAATATTCTATAACATTTTGGAGAAAAGAAATGAATTTCACTATTCATGGAGAGAGTAGGTTGTATGTACGCATGAACATTACATTGATTTCTTTTTCTTATTAAAAGAATAAAATCTAAATGATACATATGTGTATAATAATTATAGTATAATATCTATTTTATATAAGTTACAAATTTTATTAACACCATCCCTTATATGTTCCACATAAGGTATGAACAATTCATATCTCTTTGAGGGGGTGGTAGTCCACAGTTACTCAAGTTAAATTATCGTATTTACAAAACATGAAAAGAATAAAGGTATGTCATAAATAAAATTTATAGAAGTATATAGTAAATATAAATATAATATATATATTTTCAAACCATATTTTTTATGTCAATGGTCTCCATGATAGGTAGTATGGAAAAACTAAACAATCATCGTTTCGTGAGGCTGTAGTACACCATATTAGAAAAAGAATGTCCATATCCATTATATAGAGGTGTATGTATGTGTTGTTCGAATCCTTATAAAAAAAATACTATTATATTTATGATTTTTTGTTAGTTAATCATATAATAGTAAGATTATAGTAAGTGTATAAGGAAAATGAATGAAAAGATGTTGAGAGAAGATGACATCTCAAAATCAGGTAACTCTTTTTGATTTGAGTTAGAAGGATGTCTTGAATTTCCAGATGCATAGGGTAAGGCATATATGAGTAGGTGATGGATTTTTGAAGCTTATTTTTGTAAAATATGGGCAATCCACGGGGCTTGACTGGTTTGAGTAAGTAGGTTGAGGTGGTGTCATTTTATAAGAGGGAGGAGGGGAACATTAGGAAAGTCATGAAATATTATTTTATTATAAATTTATTATTTAATTATAATATATAAAAATTGAAATATTTTGAGTATAAGATGAGTTTGGGTATAAATCATATCAACCAATAGGTTTTAGAAATGTATATTGCAAAAAGTTTACATTATCTTTTGGCATTAACCCTTAGATAAGTAAATTAACTCTTACCATGTATTCTTGTATTTTTAATAAATATGGTTAATATAGTTACTATAAAATGCCAGGAGAACAACAAGTGTATCATTAATTAAATTTTAACAAATTCAATTTCAATTTTCCTAATATTATATTTTTATGATTTATATATTTTTTAATAAAATAGTATTTGTTTTAAAAACTAATTTAAGTCAATTTTGATACTATTTAGTAATTGATTTTTGTTAAAATAATAACAAATTGATTCATTAAAAAATAAATTAACTTTATTATAACTTGTAATAATAATATATACAATTTTTGGATGAAATCAAAATTTTCAAATAAAATTTACTTTAAAATTTATAAAACCATTTATTTGAATTTTTTATTAATAATATAACCACTACAACATCATTATGTCATAAAAAAATTATCTATTTAATGCGTAAAATTAATAAATAAATTACCATGATGTAACAAACGTTTTTTTTCTATGTAATTAAAATTTATTGTCAAATATATCAGTTATATTACACTGTATAAAAAAATTTAGTACAAATATACATGTTCATGTTATATTTCTCATTACATTATATTAACTATTATAACATGTCATTATCACACCAAATGGACCCAAATGGCCAAAAGTTAAGAATAAGGATATTTTGGTCCCCCTTGACTCATAAAATAATATGATGACACATGTTAGGTTAGATTTATCTTATTATTTTATTATTTTTTCCCTTATTTTTCTAATTTTCTGTTTCACTATGGTAAATAAAAATAATTACTGAACATACAATTCATATTGTTCAAAAATAAAATGTAACTATTTAAAAATTTTGGACATAATGATTATAAATATAGAATCCATTTTCCCAAATTTAGAAGAAATAATTTTCAATAATTAATTTAAAATTAAAACCCATTGTCGAAATGAGAAAACCAATTTATAAAAAGTAAAAAACCTCAGAAAATTGACTCGTGTTTATATCAAATTTCAATGTGAAATTACTTCTAATGACCATAATTTGATTAAATGATAAAAAATTAATTAAATTAAACATTAAAAATAATTAAATGGACAACATAACTATATGAATAAATAATACAAAAATCATTTTTGAATTAAAATGTATTATTTTGTTACTCTTCATTGAAAATGAATCTTATCGTGAAAAAACAAAAATGTCAAACAAATTAAAATATGATGCCCCTATTATAAATAATATTTTAATTTTTTTAATATAAATTTTAAAAGAGAAAAAAACTATATTTAAATGTAATCTCCATGAAAATATGGTAAAACTACCTTTTAAAAATACTGGCGTATTTTATGTTTAAAATTAGATTTATTCTCATTTTGTGCCTCTAAATTTTTTATGTATAAATTTTAAAACATTTAATTTTTTTAATAATAATATTTTCATATCTATTCATTCCAACCAATACAATGACTAGGTAGTAAAAACTATTTACATAGAAAATTGTATTATTTCTTGGGACAACACAATGTTGTGTTCAACAAGATATTTCAGAGAAACTAGTTGTTGCGTATCTAGTACGATAACAGAGATAACATCCTTATTAAGGTATATACCATATATAATTCATAAATATTAATAGATATGAAAAATTAATAATCTATAATTACTTGTGATGTTAAACCACTATCCTAAATATGTTTTCATCATTAATATTAATATATCTGACTAGATATGAGTTCAGAGACCCATCATAAATCTATAGGAGTTGAAATTCTATTTATATATAATATGAGGTAAGAGATTAACATACTCAATACCTACGAAATTCTTTCAATCATGTTTGATAATCTCTACGGATTTCTCTGTGGTCATATATTTTGTGTAGAATTGCTTGATGAAGATGGCATCAAAGTATATCGACTCAAATACCTCATGCTTCTTATCCTAGATAACTATATCTAACCTCAATCAACTTGAGCCTTCTAAATAAATAATGATTCACTTCACATTGATAAAATTTGGAGTCTACATGAATTAAAAAACATCTCATACTTACTAAACCAATCATACACCTACGATGGTCCTTTTTCCACAGTAAATAGGGTGGTTGCTTGTGAAGAAACTCATACAGTTAATTAATGTTCTCATCCCTTCGAGGCTCTTCCTATCTAGAATAAAAAGGGGAAATTTTCACACCATGGTACATAGCTCAAACTATATGAACCACTACATTAATTAGATTCAAATCAACCATATGTTTTTCTGACCATGGTTCAAAAAAACCCTCTAAAAGAATCGATGGATGTCTTATAGGGGGAATGATAAACCACATCCATAGACAATGATACATAATAATATGAGATCCAAAAATAAATTATGATTTAAAACAATAAACGTTGACCATAATATTCATGAAATAATAAAAAAATAATTACTGGTATTATAACACTTCAAATCCCAAAAACATGTTTCCCAAATAACTATCATAACATAAGGCTCATAATGGTGAGAGATATCAAGTCACTCACTCAAAACCTACACCATTAGTCTCCATATTAATATAACATTTCCACCAAAACATCCCAAAATATTTACCGATAAACGAAAAAAGGCAACCCATCATTTGATACCAATTTTTTAGGAACCAAACCATATTTACCAAACTATACATAACAAAAAATGATCCTGAAATGGCCCAAAGGGTCTCATTGATCCCAAAAGCTTCTGAATATAATTTGGACATTAATAACTATGTTATGAAACAATTTTTCTAAAAGGATACTGAAATAATTTGATATTAATATAGAATAAGTATGAATTCAAAAAACAAAAAAAATAGTGTATAATAAAAAAGATAAAAAGTTACACGAAACATAAAGCAGCAAAATTATTCAAAAACAACTATGTACCAACTATGTGTGAGATGATGTCACATAAAAACTCTCACAACCTACTAATGAAAAAACACTATACAACTATATGGTGACTTTACATAACCTGAATACAATAAAATGATATATAAAAAAACATATTGTTTTGTTGTAGGTGTGTGAAAAAAACCAAGTAGGATCCCCCAAGTGTTTTATAAGTAGTTTTTATAATGTTAATCCATTTGTTTTATATAACTCCAAATATGGAATCAAATATATATAAACATTAACGATGGATACATCACTCCTTTCACTATTTAATATATTATACCAATAAATATTTTTTCAATGAATAATAGTAAATATTCAAAACATCCCCTTCATATATATTCACCAGAGAAAATATGATAATGGTTATCAATAGTTCCAATTTAATTAGTATCTTCATATAATTAATTTTATTGGTATACCTCTTGGAATATACATTAGACTTGAAGAACTGGTATAGGGGTAATATTTCTCTCTCAGGATTAGATCTTTCACAAATATTAAGCCACTAGGTTCATAAATTAACCTAGAAGAACATGTCTATGGGGTAATATTGAATCCCCCATTATGGATCCCTACCTTGTCATCGATTAGAATCTGGTTAATAATTTGAAATAAATTCAAAGTAACATTCATCTATGAAGCCATAAAATGCATTCTATAAACCCATTTACATTGACAATGTATAGGATGAAAATATATTTTCAAAACAATTACTAGAACCACCATATTATTTCAAAAACATTAATTCCTTTAGTAAATTTTAGAAAACTAATTCATGGGAAATATAGAATGGATCAAAAAATAAACCCATTCCCTGAAACAACCTTTCTTAAAACACATGTAATAATAGTAAAAATGTGGAAAAATATTAATATTATATGATGTAATTTATAATTGAAAAGGGATCCTTGATCAAGAACGCCCAATCATAATTCTCCAGTTGATTAGTTGTTAAATAAAGAAAACCAAAGGGAAAAATAACCACAAAATTACCAATCAATAAAATATAGTGATTGACAATTCAATCAATACCCCTTGATTTCCTAATAGATATATAAATTACAATAATGGAAACCCAGCTAAAACTTTCCCACAATTGACGATGCAGATCCATAGAGATAAATAAGTGGAATTTAATGAATAAGGGGATACTAGACCAAAATAAAGATAATAAACCAAGAGAAAAATACATATTTCATCGAAACATTGATCTAACAATTAGTTGGATTAATATATAAAAAAAATATTCAAAAGAAGTTTCTATGTATAATTTTTTTGAATTAGGGTAGAAGAAGAATGAATAGAAAATTAAATGGGGTTACAGGTGGAGAAAATATGATACTTTATGTTACATCCCAAGAATTTTTTAGTTATATTGTCTATATACTAACTACCACTAGATAGAAAGTGGTTCTATGAAGATTTATTATGAATATTGAAACCTCACCGACTATCTAGTGGGATATCAGTAGGAATCCCATTCTACCAACATTTCATTAAATCGTTTGTGGCCTCACCTGTGAGCCATTGGACTAAGTATATCCCATACACCTATATATCCTTGTAAAAAAAAATACTCCAACAACACATGGCACTTCTAAAACATTGAAAAAATAATCAAAACCTCACCCCAAACATTTTTTCCACCCAAACACAATTAAAAAAATAGAAACAATATTAAAATTACTAACGATAATAAATAAATGAGGTGGTACTAGGAAATAATATGGGGATGTTATAGAAATTTTTTGTTCTATAATCATAGTGACATCTCATTATATTTATGAATCTAGATTCATCATATTATGATAGATAAAATAAGTTTAAATAAGGTGGAAGAAGAAATAATATTGGCAGTTCATGGTTTATATTTATAACTCTTTTTCGAGAGACCTCATTTAGATCTCACCTTAATCCTTGAAATATTGGTCCTAAAAGAATACCATGTATTTTAGATTTAATGAAAGGAATATAGGAGGGTTTTTAGGTAGGTATTGGCTGATATGTAATGCTCAAATTTTGTGAATTAGGGAGGATAATACACTTCCTTTTATAAATGAGGAGAGGACGCACAAAACATTACATAAATTTTTTAAATATAATTAATGAATTTATCATGTATAAATATTTACAATAGACAAGGATTATAATTTATGATAACATATTGTATAAATTTATTTAAAAATAATGATTTGAGAAGTTTTTCTGTCATAATTTCCCTTATATCTTAGTTTACCCCCTCGGTAAACCCATTTAAAGCTTCACTGTAGTAACAATTGTTTACTATTTTTAACTATTAATTATTAAAAAATAATGTTTTATCATTTTAAAATTGATAAATTATGTATCAAAAATATGGAATAAATTTTATTAATTCTAATTTCAATATGTTGAAAAAAATTATTTTCAAATCATCATGTGAATTTAAAAAAAACTCATTTTAAAAAAAAATGGATTTTTGAGGATAAAATTTAATTTACATTCATTCAATTACTAGTAAAAATAATCAAATGAATGTTTAAATATTTTAGTGAATATATAATCTATAAATTTCATTAAAATTATTAATATGTAATTATTTAGTTAATTTACAATGATATAAATTTGTTCTTCTCTTGAAAATATTTTTATTAAATATAAATATTTTTACCTTTCAATGATTTTTTTCTGTACACCTAACCTTAAGTTAAATAATTTATTGGCGTTTATTCAATTATTAACCATATTTTTTATTATTATAGCTTTATAATAGTTCTAAAAATACCTTGTTTTGATAATTATAAATTACATGTATCAAATTAAGTGTTTTCGAAAAATATGTCTTTTAATCATTAAATTACTCTATTAATATTGTAATAATTCTTATTATAAATTAATCAATAGATTTAAAATAAAATAAAAAAATTTATATGTGTATATGTCATAAATTTTTTAATCTTATTCATACCCACCAATACCACTATTAGGTTATAAATTTAAACTATATCATCAGTTCATTTAGACATGGGGTTGCCTGTAAAATATGCTATCGAATACTTTATGATTAATTAAAAAACAATATGTGTAATCTAAAGGGTTATTAAAATAATTATTCCTCATTTCATGTTAACTCAGAAGTAAGTGGCTATAAGCTCGAATGAAACTCCCCAACTTGTCTAAAATATCTCTGAATTGCATGAAAATCCTCTCATTACACACAAAAAAACATTGAACTTCCATCCACCATCTTCCAATCATACAATGGTATAAAACATCTCATTTTTCCAGAAAAATAATTTATAATACATGAAAAAATTGAAAATAAGAACTATAATTAAAAAATTTCCCATATCGCCTTGGTTTTTTATAATAATTGAGAAACATATATGTCTCTCAAACATGAATCAATGACTCTGAATCTATCCTATCATGTGCCTCCTCAATAATCAAAAGACTAAATCCTTTTCTAGATTCATTAACCAACATAACAGTATTGTCTATCTTTGATCTCACAAACAATCATCGTTTCATCTTCACATGGACAAACTACTACTACATGAATCCAAACATCACACTATGATATTTTACCACATATCTAAACTCTTTTGTCAATACAAGAAAATTTCCATGAACTCATGACAGGATATTCCTAGAACAAATACATGGGAGGATTCATTATAGATGATCCATAAACTTCATAAGGGTGTCTCCCACTCTAACAAATAAAACATGAATGTTATCTCTACAATGAAATTGAATGCATGCATTTGTATCCCATCTAGATAATATCATATTTAACATTTCATAAGTATCAATTTATTCCACCACGATTATATAATGTTAATTCTTATTCATGAACATAGAACATAAAGTCACACTAACTGTATGATTGGTATTTGACTAAAACTACTTGACAGAGGGCTCTACATTCCCAACCTAAGGTTATCCCATTCATAAGTAGGGTTGGAACACTATTTGATTAATCTACTACGCATCACCAAATAGTACTATAACTAGAACCCGCTATTTAATAATATAGGCACTAATGGTTTTCATCCATAACATAACGAAATCCATTAAAAGAGTTATTTGTTCACTAAGGTTAAACTCACTCTATTACATGAGAAGAGTGAAATATGGTCTCTATTAGTGGATGATATCATTCTATACAATGTTTAGCATTAGGAACTACTAAAAAATATAACTCTAGAAAATATACTGTGGAAATAATTACTATCACTTATTAAATGCAGTATTAGGGTCCTTGAAAAGAGATTAAAAACTACACTCTAAACTACCTCTATCAATACCGTACCAATGTCATCCATTTCACACATATTAATACAACATCATATATTAAAATCATGTTCATGATAGGAACTACAAAGGGTGGTGATTATGGAAGATGATATATGCTTCATCCAACTCAACCTTATCATACACCACATCTTACCAATTATAATCTCTCTCTGTTTGGCATAACCTTCAATAGGAAAATCAATGATCTTGGAACTATCTTTGACAAGGAGAAATGTCCAGAAAAAAACTTTTCCCTTGTTTATGAAAATTTATAACATTATCTCAAATAAATGGTTTTTCTCTTCAATGAATCCATAATCTTCCAAAACTCACCTAAAGGACTCTACAAAAGTGGTGTTTTATGAAAAAACAACCACAACCCATTAACTACTTCCCTGGAGTCTCCATACAATCCATTTAGCATGAAAAAAATAAAAAAACCAATCATAAGAATAAATCTCAATTTACATGGGCCACAATAAAAAATAAAAAATGGTTTTCTACCCTATGTAGGGTATCAACAACATTATAAAAATATCCATCATTAATGTGAGATTAAACTATAACCATGGTAGATCAGTCCTATTAGGATTTTGAAAAATACATTATCCTATAACCATAAAATATAACAAGATATAAATTTCCTATTGGTTTCATTAAGTGTTTTTGGAGTTTGATTTGATAGGAAGAGATCAGTGGGAGAGATTTGTCATTAGTGAGGGAATTTTAGCTAGGTGAGTGAGGTCATATCATCGCCATTTGGTCTATGTAGAGAATGATTGATTACAGTACATGGTGGTAATATTGATTGTTTATTGTGGCTCATAATTGTTTTTCATGATGTGTAGTACATTGTGTTAAATTAATTGAAACATTATAGAAGATTTAATAAACTTAGTATATGGGATGTGAGGGTCAATCTTTGCATAGAAGCATAATTTCCGCATAGAAATAGTGGTTGTGGTACAATAGTCCTTGGGATTTTATTTATATTTCAAATAAAAGGATTTCTTGGTTTCTATCATGGACAATTAATCATAATGTGTCACCGGGGAAATTCTGAGAATCGGTTATTTTAGATGATTCAGTGTGATCATTTCTCTGACACCATAGGTTACTAGAGGACGAATTTTAGTGGTTATATTTTAACTGATATCGTACCTTGGTGACCAAAGTCATGTGGTAACTCTTCATAAGTTGTATCATATTGGAAGAGTTTACTAAATTTAATAATGGATATATATGAGGGATACATAATATTATTTTTTGAGTGTAGTTGAAGATATCCCCAGCCCAATGTGATAATGACATGGTGCACCGTGACGTAGTGCTTTCCAACCAATATATAAATTTGAAAATTATTTAAAAATTAATCCGTTATCCATTAATTACTCTAAAACATTGGTGAAAATAGGTTTAAACCTAGATACCCTTGACCCCCCTTGATTTTTCTTGTCTCTCAACTTCAAGAGATCAACTCTTAGTGATTTGAGGTGATTATTATTTCCTTCATCCCTAGTATTCTCTCTATTATATGTCAAAAAATGGTTATGGTAGTCATATTTTGTTTAATTTACTATTATTGAGATGTTTTTATAACGTGGAATTTTTTTTCATGGTTTAATGGTTTCCCGTTCATGGTTGGGGCCTTTTATTCTATAATTCTTTCTTTTTGTGTTTCTTATCAGTTATAATGATCACGTTGAGTTAGGGAATTGGGGTGCCTCTCATTTATTTATGTGAATCGATTTAGCCTTCATATTAGTTCATTCATAGGGTTGATATTATGTATATTCTTAATGAATATAAAGAAATTACCTTAAATGGTTTTATTTAGAAGGGGTGATCAACATGTATTTACATGTTTTATGATATTCTTATGTGATTGTTGGCGAACCAATGTTATTAATAAAAATCTTTTACAACTGATATATATATTGTCTCATTATCGTAATTTAAATTATTAAATCACTATTTATATAATATTAATTACATAAATAAAATAATTAATTGGTTGTGTTAAATCACTAGTTGGTTTGTTAACACCTAAAAAATATGTTGATTCATTATGAATGAATGCTTTAAGATTATATTTATAGATTTGGTTATTACTGAAAGATAGATGTTATATGTTGTTGTTGTTTTTAATTTAATGAATAATTTAGGGGATAATGTGTGTAAATTATATGTATAATATATCATGTTGTGTGATTTAGGAAATAGCGTAATCGAGGGATGCTATGATTTAAATCATAGGAATAGTTGATAATGTGATGTGATTAGACTGTTGTGGTGGTAATTAGCATGAAAGATGTAGAGGTTGATTCAGTGGCTGTTATGTGTTATGGGAATGTAATTATATTTTACTGGGGGGTTATAGAGAGTGAAATATATTGATGAACTTGGTAATGGATGTGGGTTTGAAATTTAACAATATATCGATGTTCATGTAATTTTGACACTTGAAATGTGTAAGAAAGATCAAAAATAAATAAGGGAAATGAATAAGAATGGGTTGTCATTAAATATTGAATTGAGAGGAATAATGAATTTAATATATTTGATTATTTTGAATATGTAATTGAAAAAATGATTTGTTTAAAAAGGGAAATTTGAAAAAAAAATTGTGGTTGTTTCATGGGGTAAGTGTGGATAGTTATATAGTATAGTATATAGGGATGATAGCTTGTGATGGTGATGGTGGAGTAATAAATATTGGAAATGAAGGTGCTATTTTTTGGTAAATCATTGGTTCATGATTATGTGCTCTAGTATTACATGTATATATTCCTTGGTATTTTAATATAAACCCCACCCAAGTAAGATAGTTTTTTTGATTCCCATCGGTTTTGAGTTCTATATTTTTTTCCCCAAACATCAAATTTAGTGAGGTAAATAGATGGTCGACTACTCCCTATCCATAGATTTTCCCTCCAGACATTTTATTAGTTTTTATTTATAGAGGTTTTACTGGTACAATGTAATGATAATGAATGATATAGTGTTTTTGGTGGGGGTCATGAATGATAAGAGGACTACATGACATTGATTTACATCACATTCAAGAAACACTAAAAATATGGAAATGTGACGTACAATTGGGATGTGATATTTAGTATGAGGATTTAGTGTCCATTATGAAGTGGTATACCATGGGATATGGTATGTGGGGAAGATAATTATGTTCTTATAGTTTTGTTGTGATATGTTGATGTTTGGTTAATTAGAAGGGATGCATGTTCCCAAACATTTTACATTGGGGTGTAAGAGTGAAAAACCATTGGGTAAGTACTACAGGGTACCTTCTTGGATATATTCTTCATTCATTAAATTATTATACTTTGATATATTATTGAGTGAGTGAGACTATATGAGTATGGGTGATAGTAGTTAGGAGAGATGATTGGTGGTTCTAATATTTATTCATATATCATTAATATGTTTCCCACATTTTTGTGAGAAGTATTATGTAGGAGGATATTGATTATACATGTATAATAAAACCTATATATAGATATATAAATTTAATATTTCTAGGGTGATTTTTATTATTGGTTAGTAAGATACTAGATTATAGTTTGGGGTTACAGATGAGTTTCCATGATAGTATATTTATCCGGGTATTTTCATTTTGGAGGCTTGTATTTGAATATAAATTACATGAGTCGTGGTTAATTTGGGATATTTTCTTTATTTATATTATGGTATTAATTAGTGGTATTATTAATTTGTTTTTATGATTTATGAGGTAAATTTGTTCAAATTATATGTTCTCTACCCACAGTGTGAGTCTCCAACTTGGTGCTTATTAGAGACAAGCCTCAGAAGTCAATATTTCCTTAATTATAGCTTCAAAATGGGTTCACATTGGGGGGGGGGGTGTCATGAAACATGTTGTTCCATGTAATTAGATCGATGAAATAGTCGTCATCTATTTAGTAAATTTATAAACCATATAGAAATTCAAGTCTCAAATTCAAATCAAACACTTATTGTACAAGGGTTAGGATATCCTCATTAACCCATGACGTCTCTAATATAGAAACACAATTCATATGTAAATCCAATAGGTAGTATCATCCATTATCATTATAATCTATAACCCACCGCTAAATAATGTTACAAACAAAGAAAAAAAGTGAAGAGAAACTGCCTCTGGTCATGAGGAGAAAATGTCTCTCAATCGAGTCTCAGAAAAAAAATCCTAGTTTCTCACTAACTGGAGAAGAGAGAAAAAACAACAGGACTGATTTCTTTATGACCCTACCTATACTCATTTGATATATATTAATTGTAGATCCCTTAATTTAGTAGTGTGAATTTATATCTATTAGAGTATATCTCAAATGAGATTACATGGGAAGGAAAAAATGGATCATAACTGAATATTATAATATGGATGTACTAAATTTCTTATAACCCTCAATAATTTATTATAGATATGGGTTAAATAATGGGTTATCAATGTCGTGGTGAAAGGAAATTTTAATTCTTATTCATATGTTGGTCAATCGTGTTTGATACATGAACTCAATACACCATTTACACTATTTCCTTAAATTCCTAAACCATTCACCTCATCACTACTAACTTTAAGCTATGTACCATGCAAAAAACCAACTTTAATACCACTATCACATGACTCGGCCGACACGGACACCTCATGGGTGGTGGTAAGACAAGTGTTCCAGCCCATTCATACCCTAATATTATAATGTCTCATATCATCCACTGAGTATACATATCTCAAAATATTAGAAGAATTATTGTAATGGAACCATACACAATGAACACCTCCACACAGGATATAATAGTTTGAAAATATTATTAAAACTAACTATAAAATATATAATTCTGGTGAAAACTACTATGGTCATGAAATATAAGTAATTAATCTCTAATTAATATTTTGAATGTTACAAACCCAATTGAAAAAAGTATTACCAAAATAAGAAACTATGATGAAGATGCCAACATAGAAAACCAAATCCATACATGAATATTGACCACTAAATGATCTCTTAATATTTTTTAAAACCATCAAACCTACATTAAGTAGGTCATCACAAGAAGTCATCTCCAAACAAGACAACCCTACTCCCTGACTATCAAGACAATCTGTGAACTCTACCTCTTCTTCATAGATAATACGTGTGTGGATACATAGCCCATGTAGGGGTGAGTTTGAATATACATAGTAGGATGCTATAAAACCAAAAAGGAAAATTGAGAATATGTTAATCCTGAATCCCATGGTTCTTGATAGTAACCAAGTGGAAGACGAGAATGGATCCCAATAATCTCCAACATTAAAACTTTTAGAGGCAAAATGAATTCATGGTTATCTTATCTCTAAGCCATTATGTATTTTATCTTATGAGAAACTATAGATTATCAGAGTAATAAAACCTCTATGAAGTACCATGTAGATAGCCCAATTTCATTCTTTATTAAAAAGTAATCCTAGGGTTCCTAAAGTGTCACAAGTATAAAATAATATGGTACTCTCAAAAATCTCAAAAATCTACCATCAAAATTCATAATGGATAAATCATTACACGATCAAGCTTCCACATTATTTGAGGGTGTGTCATGCCTTACCATTCATTGATAACATGTAACTGTTCATAGAACATATAGGTTGACCCACTCATTTAAAAATGATAAAATTTGAAATTGGTATTTTGAATAATATTATCATAAATACTCAATTATGAGAACACATGTGTCACCTATATAGAACTATAATCAGTAACATGAAACTATCCAAATGATACACATAGATTAAGGGAATACACAACCCAGTGAAGGAACTACACACTATATATGATCTTAAGTGGTGTAGTATTTAATTTATAAATATATATATATATATGATATATTCCCCATTTATGTGGGGGAGTAATGACCCCAAGAATTCTTCGATCATCATTCCAGAACACTATCATCTACCTTTTGAATCAATATACTAAAACTGTCAATATCACCTCACAAACTACCCAGGATTGATTAATGGTTATTGAATTTGAGATATACATGGAAACAAAATTAGGAAATGCTATTTAGTTTCAAATAAAGGACATTCAATGAAAAGGTTATGAAAAACACCCCCACAAACGAGAAACATGACACTTTGTTGCCCTAGGGATCACCATGTGGAACACTCTAAGGGGGAGGGCACAAATAAAATAGCCCATTACACCCCATTCATGATAAAAAACAAAAAACATTGTGTCCATATACCTGAAACATCACTACTACCTCCCAGTTTGGGTTGGGTGGGTCTTGATCTAACCATGATGCATGCTCAACTATATATTTGGGTCACCCAGACTAGCACACCTTCGGTTTTTCATAGATGAGATTCATGTTACTAGGAAATGTGTTGAGATTATAGGCCTACAAAACCTAAACTGTATAGGGGTGGGCTCAATGAAACACAAATTTCCATATCAGGGGAAAAACCGTCCAATCCTAAGGGATTTAATGGAAGAGGGTTACCATATCCCCCTCACTAAATTGTATGTATAATGATGTCCACACAATCAATTTATTATAGTACCCATCATCCACATATTAGCCAAACCCCTTTCTATCACATTCATCTACCTAATGCGATCAATTCCTCACCTTCTCCAAGGTGATTAAACCACAACCTTTTTCCACCACTCCATCACCATGTTGCGTGGATCTTACCTGGACTCATGAACTCCACTCTCCAAATAAAAAACATCAGCAAACATCCTCACTGAACTATTGATTATTGCCAGCCTTTTCCAGCTCATGCATAGGTATCAACCTCTTAGGACCTTCACTAATAACCTCGATTATACAAAGGGGAAATTTGACTCTTCCATGGGGTTTATAGGAGAAACCATGAAGAAGTACTTATCGTCAGCCACCCCACCTCAAACCGAAAAAAAAATTCATCATAAAAATTAATGGGATTTAATGGATAAAATTATACCATAATTTTCATTCCAAAAGTATAGAAATCCAATAAAAAGGAACTTATAATTTTATAATGCGATTATCATTAATAATTGTTGAAAGATGAAATAAAAATCCTTATCTCAATAGAAAATCATTTCTTCTTCATTTTGTTCCTTCGATCCGATGGAGAAATAATTTTGTAGTTCCCATATATCCTCCCTATCCTCTCCCGTTTAATTAGGGGTTTTGGAAAATCACAATTAGATTATGTATAGGGTCATAGATATGAGGGTAGTTGGGTTTATAATTACTTAATTAAATTAATTAATTTTTATACCATATCATTCCACCCATGATGATCAATTTCATATATCCCATTGTGAATGAAACTATCAAAACCCTTAGGGGAAAATCTAGATTACAGAAACAACTGTGGAATCAATATTCTCATCCAATACTATCTTATTATTAAAAATCATAATTTCTTGATAACACATCTATGAAATAAAAAAAATATTACACTTAATATATTTTTATCTAGGCCCTTCTACAACTTATTTGTTTTCTCTCTAAATTCTCCAAAAAGAGACTTAATTATATTATAATGTTTAAATATAAATATTATATATTCTATAATTCACCAAATGAGATCTAGGAGGGTTATTTATTTCTGTATTAAATATTAAAAATATTATAAACATAACATGCTAAAAAATATATCAAAACTCTTATTGGGGGAAAATACAACATTACAAAATCAATGAATAAATTTTCTTGAGGTTGTTTGGTAGAGTAAATATACCATTTTACTCCCAAGTAGGTCTTCATTCACCAAAAACTCAAAATTAAATTAAGTTTCATTCAGTAATAACCACGGTCAATATAATAGAGTTTATCCATCACAAAATTAACCTATAAATTCATTAAACAAGTAAAATATATATATTTAAATCCCATATATCATAATATTTTGAATCCCATAATGAATATACCTCTATATCATTCAATAACACCTTAAATTTCTATTTATTATAATCATACTAATTATTCATAAATATGCATATCCCATCCTTAAAATAAATAGAGAGGGAAAAAGCTTCACCAATACACCTAATGAAATAGATCTAAAATTTCACTTACCATTGATCCACATTTGGTTCCAAATATAATCAGAAAATACATTAAAGTGTGTTGAATATAATTTCAAATACCCTTTAAACACTATATGTTCATTTCATGGGTTAAAGATAAGTCTTAAGATCAAAAAAAAATTATTGATCATTTTTCAATATTTTAAATTAATTTCCCCGAAAACTATGATATGTCCAAATACAACATGTAGTTTTTTCACAAGTCAATGATCGATCCAAAATTTAAACTATTTTTTGTATTCCATCACCAAAATCCACAAATTATTTATTTATTAAAAATAAATTTATCTAATCTCCAATATTAGTTGTGAAATAAACCTTGATGTTCGGAGTAACTTTTTTATGAAATCATAAAATATACCACATCATTTTATTTTTACTATATAAATCTATCAAAAACACCAATATCATATAAAAAACATCCAAAATATGTTATCAATAAGACATGTCATTTTTCTACAATCCAGAAATCTATAAGTGCCACTAAATTCTCTTCAAACCATGCTCAAGAAACATTTTGATTCTATCTAAACCATGACATGTTCAAAATAAGCTATGAAATGTTTCTTATAACATTTCAACTAGTAATTACATCATTCACTATCTCATTCTCATTAATGTTACTCACCCTAATAAACCCATTTCAAAAATTGAACAAGATACACCATATAGTCAACACATCATGTTTTCAAATTTGGTAGAATTTCTATCCCACATTACCCTTTCATGTTCCCCATTATTCACTTATACCAATAACACTAAAAAACTAATTAATAAATGTTTATTTATACTCTATCATAGATATCTCTCATACTATTATCAACCTAAAAAAACTAAATAATTTAAAATAGTGAAAAATATAAAAAACTCCTTCATATTAAATACCTATCAAATTATTTTTTTCTCAAAAAAAAATGACCATATAAATTCATTTAGGAAATCAATCAAAAACCATATTTAAAATCAAATTAAAACTTCCACTAGAGATTATATGAAATAGGTATTATTATAATTCAGGATATCAATGTCTCATCTATGAATCTTTCTTATATGTACTTCCTCAAAACCACCAAGACTCCATAGATTTCATAAAAATGGAATAAAACTCACATTAAAACCATACCATGATGATATAAAATCCTTATTAGATGTTGAAATAAAAATATCCTTAAAAATACTAAGATCAGCCCAATCAATTAGATAAGAATCATCACGAGGGTTATTAAGAAGATAGGATATCTGGAAAATATAATGAAATCACTGCATCCTTAGTGAAAGTTATAATTAAAAAACCACAATAACAAATCATTGTAACACCATGAATGGTTCACATAATCTTGGAGAATAATTTATACCTCTAAAAAACCGATTCTTCATATGATGGGGTAAAACATTCAAAAAACATGATCACTAAACTCAAAAATCGAATGGTCAACTCCTGCAATGTGTAAAAAATTACAATGATTCTTAACAATATTCATGATGTCTTGACTTATATTCAGGTTATTTATAATATCCCTTACCAAAATATACCAATTAAAAACATTCACACCAATATTAGCCTAACAAAAGGGTATTCTATATGGTCATCCAAAAAATTACTCAAATGGTGTCAACCCATTTGACTAGTGATAGGTATTACGATTAATTAACATAATGAATAAAAAATTCCCTTACCATAATCAATAAAAATATAGAATACATAATCACAGTATATCCTCCAATACATGAATTTTCTACTATGTTTGATCATAAGTCTGTGGGTAAAGTGTGGCGCTAAGGAACAACTAAGTTCTAGAGGCATACTATAACCCCTCTACATCGATAATATATGTTAAATATCTCATATATAAATGAATATATTCAACTCTCCATGAAGCGTTACTATCCATGTCATATAAGTACATTCATAGCTATCCATTATTACTGACACCCATATTTGAAATAAATTAATAGACTTCTTTATTTTAATAATAGTAACACAAAAAGAGTCATGTTATCTCAATGAAGATGGGAATATAATCATAAAATATATAGGGAAATTCTCCAATTTAATATTTGGAACTCTAATGGAATTAAAAAATCATAATATAACATTATGTTTTTTTAACTTATAGAAATATTAGACAATGGGATTAAAAACTTTTCATCGACTCATTCAGTACATGCCACAAAAACTACTTTTTTTATGCGTGATTCATATTTACATCACTTGTATGAACTTCCATGGGTGATTTATAGAACTCGTGTAAAATTAATTCTATTTTTTTGAGGAATGTATCAATTTTTATGAAATAATTGTGGATGTTATTCATCCACTGTCCAACCATCAATAGTATCCTCATTAGCTACTTGATCTCTCTATGCCTCTTCCTCAATGTCTCTCCACAGAGACTCTTAAAACTATGCAATGGAAATATAATTAACTATCAAATGATATATAAAATCTCTACCTCAAACCAAATCCAAATCTAAATTCAAATCCATGAGCTAAGACACCCCATTTCATTTATTTCTCACATCCATATAAATATAAGTATTGGTATTTTTTCATGGTACATTAAATATAAAATTAACTTACCCTAGAATTGATGAAATATTTAATTATATATTATTATAGTAATTATAACCATATATATTTGATTATATTCAATTACATATATTAGAGTATATATTACAAACTTATGAGTTTTAGAAATAACCACACATCATTTTCCAATAAGCTAATGTCTCTACAACTTCAAAAAAACAATATCACACAAAATTAGATCATTATTGCTATATTAAAAATCATGATACTATAACATCCTAGACCTAAAAAATATAAATTACCGATTTTATATCAGTAAAAACCCAGATCCATAATGTGAGGAATCAAAATAAACCTCACCAATAATTCATTCATTAAGAAAATAAAGAATAATCGTTCTAGTCAAATTCTCCATTAGGATTTCAAATGATCTTTGGAACTAATGTATCAAAATGAAGACATAATCCTTATTGGTTAGAGATGACAAGGTAATCTTAATAGTGAAAACAAGACCCAATCCTATGAATGTGTCTTGCTAATTTGAGAAAATTACACATATGGGAAACATTTAATTGAAACTCCTAAATAACAATTGCATTAATATTTAATAGATCCATAAATAATTCTTATTGAGAAAAAAAATTTCATAGTAAGTGAACTTCATACACCCAATACATACACTTATTTTTGTACAATTTAAATTGGAAATGTATCTCTAGAACTATCCATTAAAAGCTAGTATTCTCTCATATAATCCTTGAGAAATTAAAATTATGTTATTGGACACAACAACACAAATATCATTGTAATTCCTATATATTACATTCATTAATCTGACGAATACGTTTATTATATTATTAACTCCAAATATAATTAATAAGTACAAAAAATTCAATCAATGACAAAAGAATACTATTCCTTAAATATCATACCCCACTACCCTCATATAATGAAATTCTGACGATAAGACTATCTTCAAGAACAAACAATCCACTTTTAGAAGATCAAATAAGTCATAAATATTCATTAAAGGATATATATTATTTACAATAATTACATTCAACCCCTAATTATCATTACATAATCTTAATATATCATCATCCTTCTTAGAAAAATTCTCTCAAATCACCCCATGGAGATATATTAAGGCGAAAATACCCATATATAACATTTCTAAATTTTGAATTAACATCTCCCAAATATCAGTATATTTTATATGATAATCATCCATTTTTATAAAAGATATAATCAAGTATTACATTAAGCCAAAATTTATCTCTCTAATTGGAAAACTAGTAACCACCTTGGGGAAAACATCATTAATTTCCCTTAACAAAATTGAGAATTCCTTAACCTCAACATCAACATAAAAAAATTAAACACATAAATTCTGTGAAATTATTTTAGGTTTTCTATTTGGAAACCCAATAATTATTAATGGGACACATCATAACATTTAAGGTAATGTGATAAGGACCAATGTGTTTCCTTTTAAGGTTCTGTAGAAATAACAATGTTAATTTCAATTTATGTTTATGAATTCAGTACCTATGGGTGTTCAAATTGAAAATGAATTATGTTTCATATATAAAATGATTAATGGAATCAACCCATATATGTTTCATGTTTCATAATTTATTTTTGTGTTATAGCTCTAGTTTATGATGTTTAACATCATGAGGTAACTTCTTATTATATATAGGTTAATGTTATATAGATTACAATTTCTTGGTAAAAGAGGGATGCAAATGGTTAGGGTGGGACATATAAATGTGACTCCGTTTATATGTTTTTCTTTTTTGTCAGTAAATAGATAGGTTATATAAGACAAGGATGAATTTTTGGTAATATGACCCATTTATAAATATCAAAAATGGGATATGGACCTATTTTGATAGGGCCATTCATTTAGTATATAACCCGTTGAGGGTAGTTTCATAGAGGATATAGCCCTATGTAGATGAGTTTTGGAATATGCATGAGATATAATTATACATGTATTCAACTCATTGATTGATATTTAGATGAGTAAGGACATCAAAAATCATTAGATATGTGGTCTATTGATTATGTGTTTTGTATTACACCTGATTAGATTCCAATACCTATGTCCCTGAAGAATTGATGAATAATGATGATGAAATAATTACTAGGAAGATGACTAGGTCTTACACCATGAATGGATCCCAAACATGCATGTATCATTAAGTAGATAAGGGATTCCAACATAACACAGGGGAAGACAAATTAACAACATGAACCAAGGGAGGTCTCACCGATATCCTCTTGATAAGGACCCTCATTGTAAAATAAATATATGATTGTCATCAACATGAGGGTCTTATTATCATGGGTGGAAAATATGGTAACATACTTTTTTCAATGTAATACATGATATAACGGGTTTATGATGATGTTCATATAATATCCATGTACGTGCAGTGGTTCTAGAGGAATCCCAGATGGAATTTCCCTTTATGATATTTGACAATTTCAAAGGGAGGCTATAAAGGTAATTTGGGTTGGTTTATCCCAGTTAGAAGACTTGAGTGAATGAATGGACATAGATTTGGCTCAATTATTCATCAAGGTGGTTCTCCATAAAGTTCCATGGATGCTAAAAATGAATTGTGGTCCAATAACACTATGCATAGTCCTTATAACACAAAATAAACTATATATTATGTGTCTCATATTAGTGATTTGAAGGGGAGAAGGGTTTGAAACGAGATATAATTAGAGGCAATGTGGGAATGGATTAAAATAATCATCCATCCCTGAATAATGATTCATGGGTAATGTTTATCAATAAGGGATCACATATGTGCCTTCACTACGGATTCTGAATGATGAGCCTTTGTGAAGGAGGCCCATTTTTTAGGCTTTGCTAAGAAGTACTATAGTAGATACATCATGAAAGAGGAACTCAGTCATGCATTTCATATTGGAGTCTCAATGTTTATATAACACAATAGAGTTCCAAAATTAATAAATTTTGAGTGAACATATTGGTTGATACATTCATGAAGGAGGCTCATTGTCCAACATTTGAGAAAGATGGTCATGGTTGAGACTTTCAAATAGGGTCTCATAGTTGATCCTTTCACGAAGGAGGGTCTTGGTCAAGCCTTCCAAAAAGAGGCTTGTAGTGTATTTCTATTTCATTCCCCCTAGTTGTTTATTCAATAATTACCTATGGGGTTTTTTTCATTAAATTTTTCTATGATGGAATGATCGATCAGGGAATCCAAATGTTCTTATTGAATAATCCCAATGTAAACTGGAATACCTTCCAGGAATTTATTTTATAACCATCATTTAGTATTTATAGGATATGTTCAATAACTACCATCATGTAATTAAGGGACATTTCACATGTATGTATCCTTGTATTAATCAAAAATCATGCGGGCGAACTCAACCTAGTCTATGAAGAAACCAACTGATCCTGAAGGATGACATCAACCTACCTCTAGCAAGCCAAGGTCCATGAAGGGGTGGGGGAGTGAATGAAGGAATCCCTTAAACACTTTGAAAACAACCTTAATTTGATACAGTAGTATCTATGCACTACACACTCATACATACCATCTCAAATGGCCTTTGTTTGTGAAGGTAGTATGAAAACTCTTACCACTTATTCGGTTTCAAAGCAGTACAACCCATTGTAATGAAATTTAATTTTCCTAATTTTGAACTATTTATTTTATAGATATTCTTCAAATTGACTGGAAGGGTTTATAATAAATCATAACCACCCCCCATTAACACCCTGATATTTTATAAAATATATTTATTCAAATAAATTTAATTTCTTCACCAATTTTTTTATAGGAAACATCATGTTTTTAAGGAACTAGTATATATTATTAATATTATTATATAATCAATAGAATTATAAACTAGATATGAAATTTTTTTGTGTGAATAAGAATAAAAATATTATAAAAAATATTTAAAATACTTTGATATAAATAAACCATATTATTAAAAAATAATTTATTTATATAAAATTATGTATATGTTTTGAAAATACCATTTTCAAAAGAAAACATGTTTTTAGGAAATTTATTGATATAATAATAAAAGAAATTATTTCACTTTTATAAAAATTAATTTGAATAATTTTTTTAAAATCTACATGTCCCAATAATCTTTTACTAAAATTTTAACGGTTTTCTAAAAATATAATATTTTTATGGATAATAAAAAAATACTATCTTTTATCAAGCAATGCCTTCTATTTTAATATATTTAAAAGGATTTATTTTTTTTGAATTTATTGAATGTAAAATTTGTTGAAATATATATTTTTTTAATTAAATTTTCGTCATTTTGATCATCTTCATAATAAATTTTTATATTTAAACTTTCTATAATTGTGAATATTTTATCTATGGAAAACCTCTTTATCATCATTTGTGGGTTTAGTATTAACTAATATTTTCCACTTGTATGAATGGAATTCGGAAAAAAATATTTCATATTTTGAATCATAATAATTAATATTATATAATAAGGACAAATTAATTCATAGTCAAAATGAGTACTAAAAACATTAAAAATTAATTTCCACAGTTAAGGAGGAAACGGGTTTATCGGGGGTTAAACTGAAATAAAGGGTAAAATGACAAATAACCAATCCAAAAACACATTTTATGGACACATAAATAATTTATTACTTATAATAATATAAAATTAACCATTTTAGAAAATTTTGGAATGTGAAAAACATGGGTACATTTATTCTTTTCAAAAATTCCATTAGTGTCCTCTCCCCCACATATAAAAGTTCACCCCTCTCCACTACTATTTATTCTTCCAAAAACATTTTTTTCAGAAAATAATTACAAAAATAGATTAATTACATACATAAAAACATCAGTTACGCATTATATTGTTTTATTAAAACCTCATAAGAAGGAGTTAAGTATAATCAAAAAGTGGTTCTCTGAAGTAGAGGTAAAATTTTAAAACATATGTTGTTGTTTTATTTCTTCTTCATCAACATTAAAATATTATCCGAATATAATATTTTAATTACACCAGTATCTATCCTATAATGATACATCTACAATGTTAAAGTAATAAACTATATCAATATCTTCTTCTATCAAATGGGAAACAAAACGGTTAATCCTTTGTATGAAATACTACCGTTTCACGAACCGATGTAATTAGTCTTCCAACACCACCTCTCACGACAATATATAATTTAAATTTTAAAGTATTGAAATTATATCTATAGAATTATTATAATTATGTAATTATAATATCAAATATATTACTTCTTACTTCCAATTCAATCGGAATATGATAATGTCGTTAATGTGCACAACTACCACCTCAAGAAGTGATGTGATTCATTATTCACAATTGATTTACATGTAAATTAGTAAATGTAAGCTTCAAGATCATATTATACATATTTATATTACATAAATTTGATTATAAATAGTTAATATTTTATTTAACATTTATTTTGTGTCATCCTTGATGAAAATGGAATTAACATTCATCTATATTTATAACAAACTGTCTCCACTAATGTTGTCATTCAATTTTTATATATGACATTAATTGGTTAGTATAAATATTTATATAGTGAATATATATCATTTTTATATCATTTTCAAAATTCATGATATTATGGAACCATTATCAATATAAATAGACCTAGAATACCAAACCAAAACTTATATAAAAAACAAAACAGTTATTACACAAAACGTGATTTTAAAAAGGAATTGTTAATACATTTGTAATAAAAAGTCATAATTATGACATATATGTTATAATAAATATGAATATGTTTCATTAATTTGTATATAGTAAACTGATATTTATTATATATGCGGGTTGAATGTGGAATAAAAAGTTGAGACTTAATTTAGGGGATTTTGGTCTCAATTTTCCTTCTTTGAGACATATGTAATGTTATGAGTCTATCTTATTTTATGAGGTGTATATGCTTCCGATTAGACATTTTATAACAAAAATATTATTATAATATTGATATTTATAGTTTTATAATATTTTATTCTTCATGGGGCTTATGATTCAAATGTTACCAAACTGGTATGGGTTTGATGTAACAATCTCATTGTTTATTAGAATGGTTTATGATTACACATTATGGGAAGAAATATAATGTCTTAATTCTCAATAACATTATATCTTTTCTTATACTATGATTTATATTTAGATTTGATGTTTTCCCTTTATTTTACTCTCGTAATGTAATATAAATTTCAAAATACTTTTTAAATAAAAATGACATTATTTCTCTCTTCGGTTGAAAACCTTTTTCCCTCTATATCATTATTTTATAAAAATGTTCATAATAATTTCGTAATATTACTCTATGATTTTTAAACTAAATTTTTACTCTATTTTTACATTTATATTTTATTTAATTTAATGTTCTTATGATTTTATGAATGTCGTGCTTTTTTAATTTTTCTAAAAATGTTAAAGGAATATAATTTTTTAAAGTTTATGTCATTAATAGAATTTTCCACCATCATGAACAATCAATGATTTAATTATAAAAATATATGTTTCTAATGTTTTTTTAAAATAATATTTATTTTAAAATATATTATAAATATAAATGTCTTAAAAGGTTAATTTTAAAAACGAAAGCCTATTTTCCTTAATAAATATTTCAGGTGATATTTTAAAAACTTCTTTCATCAAAGATTTCTTCAATTAATGTTACTTACTCTGAACTAGTGATATGATTCAGGGATAATAATTTTAGTTTTACTCCAAATGGTTTATTCATTAAATGAAAAGATATTTATGAAACTAGTTTCCCATCCAAGGGTTATACCATGATAAAATACTAATGAAACCTGACACGTTTTCAACGGTTTATGCTACGATTAAATAATGAAATGATAATGAAACCTATTTATTTTTCACATGTTATGTTATGATGAAACATTTATTAATACCATTTCTTTATATGATTTTTGATATGATGAATTTTTTATAATCTTATGGAATATGTGTATACTATTTTTATTATGTGATTGGTGTGACCTATATCAATCTCCAATGCATTTGGTAAATGTTGTTATATCATCAGATAAAATATTTTGGAATGGGGAGTAAACAAAGTTCTGTAAATAAATTTATCCATTATTTTAGTACCAAGAGTGTTTCATGACTATTATGCTAGTTTGGAGTGTGAACTCATTCCACTGTAATTGTTTTGGAAATGATCATTGACTACTAAGGAAATTATTTTCTATGATTATGAGGTAACAAAAAATCTATATGTTTTTACAATTTCATGTTCTTTTGGAATATGTTCACTGATGCGTTTATGATTTATGATGTAAAAACTACCAAGATTAATTAATTGACTCATGTTGAATACATATGATATGCATCATGTTTTTTTTAAAATATGATTCTAATGTTCTAATACACTTATTAACATGTTATGTTGATATCACACTTGTTTAACCTGAATTAGAAAATTATATCACGAGTTCTTATGTTTATTATCCCTAGGATATATAAATATTTTTTATCTAAAATATTTATATGAAGGGATCATGTTATGATTAATTTAGTAAGAGATTGTGTATCATACCTATATGCCATTTGTTTATCTGTCTACGTTTATAAAAGAACTACACCTAAATTTTATGTAATTGATATTTATATATTAATACGTGCTATCTATTTATGAAATTTAAAGGTTACTATACAAAAATAAAATTTATTTCTGATCAGTATAATAGTAGTTAATTACGAGGAACTGAAGTAGTCCCCACAATTCAATTATAGTGTGTTTATGAGGCACACCGTGTATAAATTAATAACAACCCTATATATATATATATAAACCTAGGACCCTTTCATATTTGGGATTAAAGATAAAACTTATCTATGAAAATATTCTCTTTTACAACCTCTATCATATAAACCCTCACATATGACCACTCACATACCACAATTCACATACCATTTCCCATGTATGGGTGGCTGCAAAAAACTACTCCAAAACTATCCCATCCCTCACCATGGGGTTTTTCTTTGGAAATATTTTCCCCATGAATTCCTTCTCATCAATGAAAATAAGTAAATCATAAACATTGTATATAGACACAAATTTATGAAAACTCCTTGTTTAATCGTAGTGACTGAATGATATGTGTAATGCTTACATGGTTTAAGTGTCCACTTTGTGAAAAACATTACATAGTTATTTTATAAATATTTATTCTACTTAGTCCATCTAAAATATGAATGTATCAATTTTTTTTATATAATGACTCTAGGAAAACATGCTTGACCCATTAAATTGTTGAATATAGAGATAATAAAATGCATTGAGGCTAACCCATACAAACATTTTTCACTAAAAGAATAAGATTTTTTCATATATAATTAGATCAGGTCTCGGATACTATAATTTATTCAAGTTTTTTCTCATATATGAGTTCAATATTCTATATTATTCACCAATACCATTACCATAAAATGGATATTAATCAATCAGTAGGATAAACCATCGTCATGAATTACATATAGCAAATACTTCAGTAACTATGAATTTTATAAAAAAAGACAACCAATCATTTGGTCATTTCCTAGGATACACTCCAATGACCATAAAAGATATATGATGTTTACTTGATACTGGGGTGCATAATAATAAGTTTATCATTATGAAATCAATGGAAGACATAGGGCCAGGCCTGGAAACACTATTGTTGATGTGATTTTTGTAAAGATTGTGGATATCCATTATAAATTTTGTAGGGATATGTAGTGTTCAAACAAGAGATCAGATCAGTGGGACTATATGAATCTTTAGAGGTTTTATATTCCTTTCATCAGAACAATAATATCATCACATGACAAAAAAACATATACACACCAAAAATTAATACCATCCATATGGTGTATAGATAGGTTTGAGTAAGACAATAGGATGTGAAAATTATCATCATAGATGTACTATTAGGGGATATTATAGATGAGTTCATTATAACATTATGTAAATGGGAAAATACTAAGAGGAACCCATCTCAGGGAGATGATACGATTGGAAAATGATGCGATGGTTAAGAAATTTTTCCAAAGATTGATTCCCCTTTTCAAGGTATGGGTAAATTTTTTTATCATTATAAATATTTGAAAGCCACATTTGAGAAGTACCCAATCATTACAAATATACAAGACACATGGGATTCGTAGAACCTTTTGCCCGGCATTGTAAGAGTGTCACTATGGATATTGGGGTTGGTAGGTTGACCATGATATTAATCTATTTGTATTCCTATAGGACATCAGCGTGAGTTATATCAATTGGTACCACATATAGTTGGGTTAGGAAAGGGATGATCATGATTTAAATAGAACTATCTCATTGTACATAAATTATCATATTAGTTCCAGTATTGGATAATTTTTATGAATTTTTTAAGCACATTAATCAGTGGAAAGATCTGTTCCAGCCCATCGACCCCTTCCAAGTGTTGTGTGGTTGGATCATAGCCCACATATAAGACTAAAAATTTGTTGATGTCCAGCCAATCATGAATTCCCAATTCAAACCCTAATTCTAAATCATCATCATAGTTAAGATAGAAATATTGAGTGAATAAAACATGAGCATCATGATCGATCAACACAACCATTTTATCATTGAACCATATTATCCTACTATAAATATCATTAATGGAACAATAACCACCCTTAAAGCATGTGCATATTTTATATCATTAAGAGAGGGTGTACTAAAATCTTGATTTAATTGGGATATTATTTACAAGGGATACATGCCATGTAGATTTGGGGTTAGTTTATATGATACATAAATAATTCCCTTCACACACCCAGAGATTATGAGCCAACCAAGATCCTTTGATTTTACACCATTTTTAATGATTCTGACATGGGATGTGAGAATTATCAAACAAAATCACCTAGAAGATAAGATCACTATCAAGATCATGACTAAATATTTTTATTCAATGATTTTGTTATATCCCTATAGATATGTGGATGCACAAAAAATATATTTTAGGGCCCACTAATGATTGATGGTGGAGAATAGTGAGATTAAAATATAGAGGAGAGAAGTCCTAGAAAGTGTGTTTACTAGAGGAAGTATCAATTTCCTCAAATACATTAGAAATGGGTGGTGTGTTTAGATATTCCGCATTTAGTGATATGGGTGTCTACCCTTACTTCAATCCATACTGATAACTTGTATCCAAAATCATGGGAAGATTATGACTCATTGAAATGTACATAATCTACTAGGTTAATTAGGATTCACTCTGGTGTGTGGATACTATCCATCTAGGGTTTAACTAAGTAAGGAATCCCATTAACATATCATATGAGATTTACCAATGAGATGTGGAAGATTATATAAATCTCTTGGATTTTGTGATGCATTTTCTGAAAAACATATAATTTCACTCAAACTGAATATATAAGCTAGCAGGGGCCGATTCATGTAATATATACAATATTAAAAATCAATGATCCTATCAGGTAATGTTTGATACATTCTTACTTATAAATATAATTCAATAATCAATATTATAATTATATTCTCTATTGACCTTTGTATGAGCTGTAAATGGATAAATAATCTCTCATATCTCTAACATATACTTATGTAAGGATACAAATTATCCGGTGAAATCATTTGGATTCCATGGTTGATTAGGAATTATCTTTATAATTATGTGATAATATATAGGGGGATCTCCAATTCATAGGAATTATTCTCAAGGCCATTGTTGGTAGTTCCTCTCATGGAGTTATCCCTGATAGTAATTCAATATATGGCATGTAACACCTTGATATTGTAGTATATATTTTTATTTGGTTAAATATTGTGTTTAATAGCTTAATCCACATAAAAAACTAAAATATATTAAAATTACAATGTTTTGAGATACAATTTTGGATAATAAATATTGATAATATATATATGATATAAATAATATGTTAACACTTATTTAATTCAATATTTATAGAAAATATGAATAAAATAGCTCATTTTTTAAAATATATTTTCATAAAAAATAGTTTTTCATTAATTTGTATATTTCCATAAAAAATCTAAATACTAAAGTTTATTTTTATTTTGAAAAAATTAATATATTTTTTATAATTTTCATAGAAATATTATATTCGGATGAAATTTAGGCATGTTTTTGAAAACATTGATTTATATGTGAAAATTGGAAAATAAAATTTTATTGAATACCATTAAATTTATAAAATCCTTAAGATATAAGAATAAATAAAAATATGTTTCCCTTTCATGATAAAATTTTTAGTTTATATTAAAATTAATACATATAAAAATTATTCTTAGTTTACAAACCTATATTAGACATTTTACAAATTAAAATATATTTTATCAAAAAGTATATTTAATTTGTTATAAAAAATATTGTTATGTTTAAAATGGATTACATAATTTTAATCATAAGGTTCCAATTATGAAATAATATCATTTATATTTTTAGCTATAAAAATTAACTATGAAGGTAAAATTTAGTTACTATAGTAAAATTCAAATTGGTAGAGAGGTTTTATATAGAGGGTAAAATAATTAATAAATGGTTATGAATGGATCAAAATGTGTTTTTTAGGGTTATATCAACACAATCACATACCCAATCCATTATTTTCCACTTGTGGATCTAATTTTTTTTTGAAAGTCACATGAAATTATTTTCCTATGTTGATTATTTATAAAACATACACCCCTCTCACTTATAAAAGGAGACCTTCACCACCCCACTTCTCCTCACACCAAAAGCCCTATAATTTTTCTAAAATTCATCTTAATACCTATATTACACCCATATCATTTTCCTATTAGTTCTTATATCCTCAATGGACGAAACCTAAAATCATTAATCAAATTTTCAATGGAGTTATTCCAGGGAGCATGGTAAAAAATCCCCAATCAATCGATTTTATTTCAATTTATTTAGGTTTTATTAATCTTCTTCAATGTATTGTATATAATCGTTAAATAATAAAATAATTAGAATAATTATAAAAAATTTTCATTATATTTCTGTAATAATCAATATCTTTATTCCCCTTCTCCTCAGAAAAAATGAGTGTCTTTTCTGCGTACATGGAGACTACCACCTCCACGAAGCGATATATTTATTTTTTTATAATATCCATACACAGATATTTATAAATTTTAATTAAAAAATAAAATTAATATTTATTAGATGTTAAATATTTTGAATATATATAAAATATAATAATTTTCTCCAATTATTTGGAAACAAATGTCATCTTTGTACACATGCAGATAACTACCACCATTGATGACATGTTACATTTTTTATACCACATTCATTGAAGTTTATAGAAATAATTTTAGGGATAAATATCATTATAATAAAGATATTAAAACATATTTTAGATAATTTAATTGTTAAAAAATATCCTTGATATTTATAATTCTTTCTGTAGAAACAGTAAATTACCAATGAGAAACATCTAACTAATTATTTTTTCACAAACCATGACTAACATTATACTAGAATGGAAATATAAATGTATCAATAATTATAAATATTTTATTCTAGTACGATTTAAAATCTATGAAGTATAAACTTCATATTAAATATTGGGTATTGACATCATCATTTTAAAGCATGTGCAAAACAATCAAAATGAAAAACATCTGATGGAGAAGTTAAAATCTATATTACTAATAGTTGGGTATTGGACGATTATACTTTTGTAATATAAAATTTAATATATAATAATATGGTTACAAAATAATTCAATAAAATGGTTATTTTCATTATAAAATACTTTAAATAACTTTCATCGAAGTCGATATTAATCGTAAGGGCTTCCTCATCTCAATTTCACCTCTTTGAGATATACTTTGAATACAGAAATTATTTTCTCTTATTGTGTATATACTGCCCATGAATATATTTTAATATAATTAACATGAAATTATATAGATTTATTAATCCATCTTACTTTATATCTTTCACAGGGTTTCAATATAAAATGAAACAGTATTGTAACAGATTCTTTTTAAACTCAATTTATAATCATAATTGTTCAGAATACATTTACATCCGGTGATAAAATATATAAAAATTTATTTAGACACACACTATTTTATTATCAAACATTTATTCTTGAGATTTTATATTTACGCTCTAAATTTCATTTCACTTTGTAAATAATATAACCGATGTGATATTACTGAGAGAAACTGACCTCACCTCTCCTTTTTTGTCGGGTATTTTCCTTCTCTATGTCCATATTAATTGGATAATTTTATATATTTTATTTTTCTATGAATAAAAAATTTATTAGGGTCATTATATATTATTTAATATTATTTAAAAAATATTTAAATTTGTTTTTCAATTTTTCCACACATGTTATTTTGATAAAAGTATCCTTTATTAATGTTTTCTATGATAACACATTATTTTTTTGTTATGAGCATGATTCGTTACAAAATATTCATTCAAATTTTTTAAAATATGTTTTCAAATTATTTTAATTTTCAACTAATTTGTTAATAATGTAAAATTTTAAAAAAAATTCAATTGTAAATATTTTCATTTAAAAAATAATTATTTTAAAAATAATTTTAAAGGATTTGGTTTAGAGGAATAATGTATTCATTATTTCTGAAAAATTAATTCCCTTAGAATTTTTTTCTGATTTAATTAAAATGATATTTAAAAAACAATTTTAATGTTTTCCATTTTATTGAAAATTATTTAAAGGGTTTATCAATAATTAAAAAGGGACATTTTTCATCTTTTTCAATGTTAATTGTCTAATAATCATAAAAATTGTTGGTATCATCATTGTTAATATCCTTTTGTGTTACTTATGTTATATTGTGTTGGGTTTTTGTGATACTATCCACATACTTTCTCGGGATAGATAATTAAATTTTATATGATTTTCATTATGAAACTCACCTTTTTTATATAATCCTATCCTTAAAAGGCCCATGTCTAGTGCCTACACTGATGATATTTACATTATTACACGGAGTAAAATCTTAATGTACTAATTAGTTTTTTAGACTTAGTGAATGAGATACATACATGAGTCTTGTATTACAAATTAATTCAATAATTACAACATTTTTTTCTTTTGAGTATAATAAATTTATTCCATCTAGTGTATCCATTAATATATTACATAATTACCTTATTAGACTATTAGAGAAATAAAACATAATAAGGGTGAGATGAAATTATTTATAAGAGAAAAGTATAGAAGAGTCAATAATTAATAAATGATAAAAATCATTATAGAAATACAAATAAACAAATAATCATTACATGTAATCAATAAATAAGAAGGATGTGATTAAATGATATGGCTTGGTTAATAACTAAAATAACATTTCAACTAATTTGACAATGGGATGGAAGTTAGTAAATAATGTGGAAAGGTAAATAACTAAAACATATTCCATTTAATCAATGAGATAAAAATGAAATCCATCCATTTATATGTTGGCGCAGAATTTCATCGATAAATAATAAATGAATCTAAATGTGGGAAATTCCTGATTATTAGACATCATGTATGAGGCACATATAAACCTATTCCAAAAATACCTTTCACAAGATATTTTAACACTATATGTAGAAACATGTTTAATTTATATAAAAAATTTTTCTCATGAGAACCTGTCAATGCATTGAGGGTATATATAAAGTAAGATCCCCATCTGTTATTTCCATTCCAAAGAATTCCTCCTATCGAATTAAAGATTTCATTAATAGAAATAATGCCTTATTAAATATCCTTATTGAACAAAGAATATATTTATCAAAATTTCACTTACTAATAAAATAAATGTAAATGTAAACACCATATGGAAAATGTTATACGATAATGGTAATAAATAAATCCAAAAAATTATACTGATAATTATATGAAATTCAATGTTAAATGATCATATGAAATTAAAGATATTAATGGGACTAAAAAAATGAATCAATGAAGTGAATGAAAATATTATCCTTGGCCAAATCAATCAAAAATCATCAAAAAGAAGAATAAGGATGGTATGAATACAAAATATCACAAGTGGAGTAAAAAAAGGATTTTTTATGTTGAATGGAAATACTATAAATATATCGTTTAGAAATATTATATAAAAAAAATTATTTTTTTTAAAAAAAAATAGTGAATATAATTTTCATTAGAAATAACTTTACATCAAAAATCAATAAAAATTATCCTTTTATTAATAAAAATTATTCATTGAAGAATTGATGGTTGGTTAATCCGTACATGATGTATAAGGGAAAAGAACCTTATTTTTTCATGGTAAAAGGATAGAAAAATAAGTTGTTCAGAAAATGAAAATATTATTCTTTTAATAAAATTTATAAATTAATAAAACTGTAATAAATTACTTATTAAATAAATTTGGAAGCGTTAAAACATATTTGAAAACAATTTTAAAAAATATATTTTTTGAAATAATCATGTTTTCACCTAAATAGAGAAATGAAGTTTGGTTTTATTCAAAACATATTCTAAAAAATATTGAGTAGAAAATAATAGAAAGTGGTACAATTACATGAAAAAGATAATGAAGAACTAGAGGACAAAAATGAATGGTTTTACTAAAAATTGATCCAATAATTTCCTTTGATGGAAATTCAAGTATAAACAATCCTGAACATGATGAAATTGTGAAGTAAAACATTAAAAACATTATAACATTGATATGAGAATAAATTAATGAGTATATAATTTGTATCAATTGTAAATATATCTATATAAGGGGAAATGCATAAGTGGCTAATCAAAGTAACTATACACATAATAAAAGATTCAAAAAGAAATTGAGGAAGTAATATAACCCAATGAAATGAAATTGGGTTATGAAATTCTTTTCCATGTGGCAATACATAATTTAAATCTCATTCAATTAAATAATTCAAATTGAAACTCAAAAATTCATGAAGAATGAACTAATCGTGATAATAAATGTCAATGTGTTAGTATGTACACCATATATAAGAATTTAGTTAAAGAATAATAAGGTATTCCTCCCATGATAGAAATACCATAGGAAGATCCAATCAATATTCTTGAGGAAAATAATCCATAAACATTACAATGTTTCCCATAACACTTTAAAACATTTGAATCATATTACCCAAGAATTAAATGAGACATAAAATATCATGACAATAATTATAATCATGATATAACATGTTAAATTGTAGTATATACACCATATAAAAAACTAGGTGCATAACAAAAAATAAGTCTCAATGGAATGTTATTGAGGTGAAATCCCTTACCTTGAATTTTCTTTTTGGGTGAGAATCATTTTACATCATGTATAATGGTTATAACAAATTAATTAACTAATAATATATCCATAATAATATTTATAATATCATTTATTTATTTCTTATAATATCTTATTTCCTGTTTATTAAAAAACATTCAATTTTTTCACTATTTTGGGTGTTAATTGCCTAGTTTGTCGAGTATGTTTTAAATTGTTCATTGTCTTCCATATTAAATAACTCATGGATTAATAAACTACAGAGTTTAAAAAATTATTTAATGATAGTATATATTATTAAAAAATATATATATTAAAAAAATCCATAATATTTAGAGATAATAAATAAAATGCACCGTTTAAGTAGATGGAATGTGGTATGTATGAATTAACACTACTTTTATTTTATCCGTATTTAATGAAATTAAAATTAAATCGTATATTTTTATATTATAATTAAATCCGGATATATATTTCGTATATCTTCCATAGAGTTATTGGAACCATTCTTCTATACATTCCATGTATAGTTTGAACGAATTGCATCGTATTGAGGGGTGGTAGTCCACACATCCACAAACGATGTTGTCGTAATTAAAAAAAATAGAATCAATAAACGGATTTGTTATAAAATAATTATAAAAGCATAAATACATTAAAAATATAATATATATGATATAGAAATAGTATTTCCATCATAACATTCAACCATAACTGGTGGTTATGGAATAAAAAGAGACTTCATTTTGCGAGGTAGTAGTTTGTCATACACATAAACCCTATTTCCATTAATCATTAAATGGAAGTGTGTGTAAGTGTAGGTATAATTGGTAAAAGAAAAAAGATATTTATATTTAGGATACTTGTGTTACTATATATTCAAATAATTAATAATATTATAGGGGGTGGATGATGAAATTAAAACTAAAGAGCATGAGGAAGGATGTCACCTCTTATTTGGGTAACTGCATTCCATTCACAACACAAGGACTCCATGGATGGATTTATTCCCAATGAGAGGATTCTAGTATAATGGTACTATTTTTGAAGATAAATTTCTATAATCATGGTTGATTAATTGTGTTTAGATATGTATGATAAAGTGGCATGGATTAGTTGTTTATTAAAGTGGAGGAGTGGCACTCATGTAAATGTTTGGGAATGGAATTCAACCTACATTTTTCACATATAATATTGATCCAATAATGGTAAAAATGACACAAATTTTATTATAGGGTCTAAATATAAACATAAAATGTGTTTTAAGAAACTTTTCTATGTTTTTTTGGCCCTTATGTTTTAGGTTTAGTCCCTTGGTAAGCCGATTTTTCTATTATTAATTGTGATTAATTTTAATTACATTCACTAATTATTTTGTTAAAACAATCAACTTATTAAAAAATATAAAATAATATTATTAAAAAAAATTATCCATTTTTTAATTACAATAACATAACTGTTAGAAATAAATATAATTTTCATCCACATGATGAGACGATAAGACATTTTTTATTGTATAAAATGATCAAAAGTATTCATTGTTTTTGTATTCAATTTCAATGTGAAAAATATTAAAAAAAATTGTAGTAATTAATTTATAATTAACCTAAATAAACATTCAAACCAATAAAAAATATAATTTGTCCTTTTAAATAACTTTGATTAAAAATCAGTTTTGAATTAAAATTCAGAATCATTCTTTATTCATCATGAAATAAAACATCATAAAAAATAATCAAAATCATCATAACCTATGTTTTATGTTTCAATTTAAAATGTGATGTTTCTTGTAAAATATATAAAATTTTCATAAACAGATATTTAAAATGGGATCTCTTTTAAAACGAGGTAAAAGTGCCTTAATAAAAATGTCAGTTTTTATGTGAAATATTGTGTCTGTTCTCATCTTATTCATATCAAATAATATGGATGAATATAATAAATATTTAATTTATTATAGAATATAAATATTACATTAATATAACATATAAATTATAATTAATTTAATTTATTATGATAAAAATCCGTTTGAATCATAAAAATAGTTTTCCATAAAATATTCCCTTTACATTCAATTGGTTCCTATATTAATTTCTAATTAATTAGTAACCTATGAATTCATATATAATTTTTGTAAATAATATAAATCAATAACATAGTTAATACTATTCATAACTACTTATTTAATGACTATGTTATATCTTATTATAGTAAATAATATTAATATTTTTTGTTAAAACAATTGTCTTACGTGTAACATAAGCCATTGAAGATACAAGTTATTGTGTATGATGTATGATAAAGTAGTGTTGTTTGAATTTAAAGATATAAATTATATATAATTAATTTAACATAGTAAATATAGAATAAATTATAAGTATATTATATTCCCTTACGTTCTTGGTGTTTCATTTCATAATTCCTATCTAATACAATGTTCATACATTAGAATTTTGGGGTGTCATATTTTCCATGAGTTAATTAAGATATTTTTTATATATGAATGTTTTCATTTTCACATATAGAGAATATGTATGATTTTACTTATGAAATTGGGGGTCTCATAGTTATATATGTCTACATTGCATTGGGTAATTCTTGACATCTCATGGTTTATAAATCATGAGTTTAATGTGTTATGTTTGAACATGATGCAAATAGAAATGTTCACAAAATTTATCATCAACTATACATGGTTATCTATGTAAATGATATAGAGTGAAAACTTTATTTGGATATATACGTTTAAAATAATTATAGGTAAATATATAAGGTTAAATATATTCACAAGATTTAGGGTCAACTCTATGTGGTTATCTATGTTCACAAAATTTATCACGTATATTATGCAGTCATCTCAGTTCATAATGATAGAGTGTGTACATGATGTATTTATCTATTTTTATAATATATTCTATAAACTAAATGTGGTTATCTATGTACATAATATTTAGTGTGAACTCAATTATGTTTGTAGTATTCAAATGATTGAGAATAAAATCAAAGCAGTTAGCTATGTTCACAAGACTCAGTGTGAACTCGATGGAGTAAGAAATATTCAAAAAAATTAATTTCTAATTCTTATTACAATTCTATATTAATATGTTATATTATAATGTTATAATCCCTCACTTATGTTTATTATCTCTTGTTTCCACACTCTTATTCCATATAATATGTCAAATAATTTGATATCAGATTTATTTTTAATATTCCACATGAACAACCCTTATTTTTCATAATATTGTTAATAGTATAATTCTCCCATTCATATATTTATAATATTTTTATGATCATACACTTGATTAAATTTTCATAAGTTTTCCCTTAATAAGCATATGAGATCACCCAATTCTTATATTTTTATTCATAAAGTTATGAATAAAGGGATAAAGAATGATATTTTATCAAGGTTACCATTATGGTGACCTAAGATTAACAAAAATAATGAAATATTTATACCATGAATTAATTAATACATTTCACAGAAACTCACACAACCTCTAGAATGATATATATAGTTTTATGTATACTAGCTACATAAATATATTATTTTACAACACTTTTTGACATTTACCTATAACTGTAATTAAATACACCCTATTATATACTTCTAAAACAATGTAATCATCTTCATAAGCTACGGAATGAATGTAGAATGGGTGATATTGAACACTTAGTAAGGAGAAAATTAACATCATTTAATCAAGGTTTTGATCCTATTCATATGATAAAACATGGTATATAGAGAAACATCATATTAAAATGACATGGAATAAAATATGTTATAGAAAATTCATGATATACGGATACATAAACTCAAATGGATAAACATATTTCATGGAAGAAGTTTGTATAATCTTGAGAAAATAAATAGTATTCAACGAGCACAATCATAAGAATATTGAAATACAAAATTTTATTTAACTAATATTTACCGAATAAACATAATCTTATACATATTTTATCATTTTGAAAAAACAAAAAATCCATGATTCATGTATTGAACAAAAAAAATTCCCACACATCTTGTTGCCAACAAATACAGTTCGCACTCTCTATATTGCGAACAAGAATAATGTCCAAACTTCATATTATAAAAAAATCTTCATGTTTAGTAAACATTTATCATGGTATTTAAATCCTTAACCAATGTATTGGGTTGTTATATAGGACCCCACCAATTATCATCTATACATATTAATGACACCTAAAAATCATTTTATTTATATGATCCTAAATAACCCATGTGGATGAAAAATGGGTTTCATTACTTTTCCACATTAAATCACATAAATAAAAAAACATAATAACTTTCTACCAAAAACATGATCACTCCAAAATATAATATATCAATTTATTTATTCACCATTACTTTATTAGATTAAATTCATTTGAAATTGATAAAGACATCTCAAAATTTTTCTTTCAAAAAAATCATTTGTTAATATCATCTTCAAATTAATCGATTTCTACTCACGTTAAAAACAATTATTTATAAAAATGAAGTGGGAAGATCAAAAAAATTATATAAAAACAATTTATAATAAATAGTCTATCAAAATTAGTAAATCATATTTCAAAATAACATAAAAAGTGAATAATATATGGTCATTGAATGGAAATCTGGTGAAATATTAAAAAATGTCTCTATTGAAAACCCACATTGTTAAAAGGATATAAAAAACCATGGTTTTAAATCAAATGGAAATATAAGTATCATTATAGATAAAATAAATTTGAGATTAAACATTGTAATGAACAACATATGTATAATGTAAAATTATTATATAGAGAAACATTCCATTAAAAGAGACAGAAGTTATTCTTAATAGAAATTAATTTCCACAAAACAATAGATCCATCAATGATGAATTTATTGTTGTAAAACATTATTTCAAAATAAAATATGTTTTAAATAAAACATAACATTACAATTATAGATAATATCACACATGAAAATTATTTTAGATAAAAATAAGTGATTATGGCCCAAGGGAATGATGTTAGCCACCAAAACCATTATAGATTTTGTGTATATTCAATTGAAAACCCATGAGATGTATAACCTTAAAAATAACATTTAATATCATTAAATATATGAGAATAATAACAAAAAATTACAAAGGGGTTTTATTTAATCTATTTATAAGTAAACATGGTGTTTAATGTATTTATGCCTCTAGGGATTCAAATTTGAGAATAGGAAACACTTACATTGTTTCCATGCATAGTAGATGACAATATAACCCACATTAAAAAAGATCTACATATTTTCATATAATATTTAAGAATATTTATTATAAATATTACCTTTTTATAGTCCTTATTATAATTATTTATCATGATTACATTAATTAGTTATAACATATTATGACCACTAGGTTTTAATAACTTAACTATTTTCTGAATGATTAATGAATTTGATATCATTAATCATCAATTGATACCAAGTTAATTTTTGATATATCATTTTATATTATATTCTATATAACGTTTGTTGATTTAATTTTTTATTCTTCTATTCCATATTTTTTTGGATACATTATGTTAAAACAAAATTTATAAGAGCCTACTTCAGTAATTTTACTGAATAGAAAAGTTACATTATTAATAATGTAAATACATAATAATATATTTTCATAACTATTTAATAATTATTATTTTCTTAATATATTATAATAATATAATTTTTCATGTTCCCATAGTCATCTATAATTTTATTTTAAATTATTTTTTACAAAAGTGGTTAAATTTACCCAAACATGAATGCACATTAACTTCATTGGAGAGTATGGTTAAAGATTTGTTTCTTTTGACATAATATCATTATAATATAAAAATAATGATATAATTTTATAATTTTATTGTAGAAAACTATATTTTTTAATTTTTTGAAAATTAATGAAAAAACTGAAAAAACTGTAAAAACTATTCTTCATATAGGCTGTATTCTACACACACACACAACTAACGTTCCATTGTATTTATAAGTGGATTTAAATGAATAAGTTATTATTATGTAAATAATATGAAAAAAATTATTTATACTAATGATATATAATTCCTTATATTATTATGCTGGTAAATTATTTAGAAGAGTAATATTATGATGAAAAACATACAAAGATATAATGCTTATATTGGAGACTTGATTTTTTTCTTGTATGTGCCCTTGAAATTGAATGTATTGGTATGACGATGATTCAATAAGGTATTAAGTTTGTGGGAGAGGTTTAAATTGAGGGTAAAAGTATAGAGATTGAATATAACAGCCTTAAACACATACTCACATATCTTATACTACAATGATAATCATTACATTTCTAGTTTTTATACCAATAAAGATGACCCAATATTATCCATTTAAAAAATAACACAAAACTAAAATATTGGATATCTCAAATACCCAGGGTTGTTTTAGTTTAATGATTTAAATAAATATTATAATCTCTTAAATTGAAATATGGATTCATAAATAACTAGTTGAATAAAATCTATAAAATCATTGAATAAGTTCATCTTATCTTGTATCCTTTTTAGGAATAGTATAATTAAAACCAATATTAACATCTTGGATAAATGGAAACATAATAAGTGTGAGAAATAACTATCAATAAGATTATATATATTACTTAAAATTTTAATTTCATTAGTGAATAAAAGAATGGAATTTCATTATGAAGATATAATCAATGTCCACGAGCATGACATAAGAGAACTCATACACATAAAAACAGGGATAATAAATCATAAAACATAACCAAAAGCATTAATATAAAATAATAGTCATAAAAATAAACAATCATGAGAAATGAGAAATCAATACTTGAGTAAATCATCTATTAATACATGATAAAATAATATATAATATTTCATGGTAACATGGAACATTATTTTTATATAACACTTATAAATGGAATAACTTACACGGTAAATTCAAATAACTACTTTAGATAAACCTATAATAGGTTAAATACATATATTTACCTAATGGATTGTAGATATATATCAGGATTACCCATTATAATGAGATATATCATGCTCACCAATCTATATAAACAATTTCCAAGAACCCTGACATAAAAATAACACCTTAAAGACGGGTTTTTATAAAATAATAATAAACATCGTTCATTTATAGATCAATTTTCCCATAGAAAATAAATTGTTTACCTAACAATACATTTTAATAAATAATCCATACATATAAATAATAACGACGGTGTCATTATAGCATAACCATAGTATATCATAAGTAATATCATAGGTAGTTGATATTCAGGGAAAAAATACCATAAAAGTTCATTCAAAACACTCATACGGAAAATACATTTTCCACATTCAAAACCACTATGAAAACAAAAAAATTGATATGAAAAAATAAATTATTTTGAAATTATCATGGAATAATTTAAAATAATATTCAAATTATTCTATCATCATGGTGGTGGGAAACATAAATCATACCGTAATTGTTAAAACATAGGTTTTTTTCACAACATGATTAAAAAGTACATTGTTTATAAAAAACAAAAAAAATATTTAAGAATTTTTTTATTAAAAAATGGGTAAAAACAGATTAAATAAACACCAAAGACTTTTCAAAAATAATATTGAAAACATTTTTGAAAATATAGATATGGAAGTAGTAGGTTTTATGACCGAAATGGGAGTAATAAGGATGGATTTTCATAAAAACATTTTATAAACCATTTTAAATATCTATGTGAAAAAAATAGAACTAAAAAATCAAAAAAAATTAAAAAGTGGAGAATAAAAATGAAATGTTTGGACTAGATAATAGTCAAATAACTTCCTCAATGTAAATTCAAGCATAAACAATCCTGATTGATACATAAACACCTTACTTCTTTGTAAATTTATCATCATAAGCCCCATTTAATAATAACATAAAATGAATATTTAAAATCATGAAAATAGGAAGAATAATGTTATAAAATGTCAATAGGTCCTTATATATACATCATAATGTAATATTGGTGTATAACATAACATATGTCCCAAATAAAATAATTTGACATGATAATCCCTTATAAATATAATATAATTGAATTAATAATTAATAAATTGATAAACTATGTGCCAAATACTTATGCCCCCCATAAATCAAGTGTAAATATATAAAATTAAATTTAATACATTATCTTTTCTTAACAAAAACAATGAAGTGGTGATATAACCCAATGAAAGAAAATTGAGTTATGAAATCCCTTACCTATTGAAAACATTCATGTCAAATCCTCCAGGATGAAATAATTTTAATTATAAAAAATAATACCATGATGTATAAACAAATCATGATATAACATAAATAATTGGAAAACCTAAGACATATAAAATAAATTAGGTTAAAAAATTTAAAACATGCATCATTGAAGATAAATTGTTACCGAATCACTTACCTCGAGCTCAGATATTCCATGTATATCCTTTGAAAACTGTATAATAAACTTATATCAATTATTTACTTGTTTAGTAAACTTGTATATAATTATTTAATTATTCTGAAACCATTTATCTAATTTATTTCAATTAAATATTTAATTACTAAATAAGTTATATATATGTTGGAGGCATTTTGGATGTTTGGTTTCTAGATGAAAATTATCTTTGATATGTTGATCGTACAAAAAAATTATGGTTTCATTTACAATTTGATTAAATATGGAGATGGATTAATGGTGATACATTAACATAATAATATATCATTATATTTTATATAGTAATGATATTATATCATAATGGTTATAATAGTTTTTAAATAGGTATAACATGAAACAACACTGAAACATTTGGTTAAAATCTACAACTCTTACTTTGAAAACTTTCTTTTATTTAAAATTTAATCCATCTATGTTTGGAATTATGAATAAAAGAATACATCTAGGTCATGAGGACTGATTTTGGGAAGGAATTTGGGTTGTTATATCATAAATTAGAGTTCTAAAAAAATTTATGACGAAGATCTGAGCGGAGGTTCCCTTTTTTATGTTAGGGGATGTGCACTATTAGTAATACATAAAATATTAAATTATTATATCTCTCTAGATTATGTAAAATTCTTAAAAAATGAAATTGTTACAAATATATGGTGGATATTGTCTTAATATAAGCAACTAATCATATTTTTACATGTCTATATTCAATTTTAACCATTAACTTTCGGATGAACCATTTCCAAATTATTTTTTACCTTAACATTGGTAACATCTTCATTAATATTAAAATGTTATACATTTAATTATTAGTTAAATTACTGAATAAATGGACATTGTATAAAATATTAAACCATTTATCATCATAATTGTCATATTTAAATATTTTTATTTTTAAAAATTCAAAATAAAACATTTTTAACATAATATACTATTGATTACATTTTAAAAACAATTCAAATAATGTGAGTTTGAAAACAACATAGAAGAATTATAATTTGAATATAATCTATTTCCCATATAAAATTACATTATTATTATTAACTATATAATTCCCGAGAAACCACAATTCATCAAAACTATATTAATATACATGATTTTTAAAATAAATCACTTAAATTTTTTACATCTTTTCCATTAACTATGTTAAAATTACATATTCATTTAAGGTAATTAGTTCATCAATAAAATTTAAAAACAAATTTACATCAAAATATAATTTCATTATACTCAAAATAATCTATACTAATAATTCAAAATTTATTTTTTTTCCATTCTGTGAATATATAATATAAGTTTAAAGGTAAGTGAATGAAATTGTGTCATTTTCATTAATTATAATATTATTTTCCATTTTCAAGAAAAGGAACAAAATTACCATAAAATAGAATTCTAGATGAGGATGGTAAAACCCCACAGATGAAATAGAATAAATTCATGTTTTAGGTTCATTATTAAACCTTATCATATTATATTTAACCATACATAGATGATTTACCCTTAATGATGTGACATATATTTATTATGGTTACTATTCATAATGAAAAATAAAATAAATGGAACCTATTTAAAATTTTTGAAACTCGTAATTCTAAATACTGCATAAATATTTAATGACTAAATTCATATAAATAGAAGAACTAAATTTTAATATAAATTCTTAAAAGACAATAGAAAATAGTTAAAAATATGTTTAAAGCCAAATTTTTTCTACAATAATAAAGTACAATTTTTATTCAATTTTAATTAATTAGATTATATATAATTAAATAATAATTATTTTAATTTTTTAAAAAATTCAAATTATAATGGTAATTATTAATGAAAATAAATGACTACAATATTAAAATTAGTATTTTCCACTATTCAATGAAAAATCCAAATTTTTAGAAAATTCCATACATTTCAACCTAATATAATATTTATATAATAATTCAAAACTGATATATTTTTTATAAAATAAAATATCTACAATTAAAAAAATTTAAGTATAAAATTTTCTCATAAAAATATGTTAAAATATTTTTTGAAGAAGATATATTTTTGACGCATAATATGACATTACTCAAAATTGAGTAATTATTTATTATAAATTAATGAAAAAATTTCCATTTTATAACACGTTTATATTTATAGTTCTTTTATCACTATTAATACCATATGATTTAATGGCTAGGTTATAAAGATCACATTTAAATAATAATATTTTAATAATGAATCCTATTTTTCATAAAGCTCGATGTTGGGTGTTTAGAATGATATCAAGTGTAATATTATATTAAAAACTATGGGTGTCATATTATCCCCCTATTTAACAAATTTCCTACTCCCAATTTTAACATGATCTTGGTAATCATGGGTTTGAAATTCGAAAATACATATTTTGAAAACTGATATCATAAAATGGGTTAATAAAATTGGGAAAATGAAATATGAAGGAATTATCATATAAAACATAAATAGGATTCTATATAGGAGAACATTAGTATGGATTTAAAATATTTAAACAGAGGAAAAATTTAATGTCCAAATAGTAATGAAGAGTTATCAGTAATATTGATCAAATGAAATTGTATGGTCATGCGAATGTCAATGAACACAGGACCATAAACCAATTAGGTTTGAAAATAATAATTAACTCATTATAAATTAATGAAATAAGATAAACATTGTATTTAAATATAATTTCAGTGATGTTGATAAATTAATGTACCATCTTGACAAAAAACATTAGAAAATATACATACATTACAAGTAATATTTCATCATTTATTAAATTTCCACCACAATATCATCTTTTTCTCCAAATTATGAGTATTAGAGATGAATTATCCTATCCTAAAACACTAAAATAAACTTCCAATGGATCAAATACTCCATAAATGGATAACAAGTTATTTATCCGACATTTATATGTAAACTAAAATGTCATTAGTAATAACAATATTATATAATAATAATAAATTAAAACCCATTATATCGTCAAATAATAGTTTTTTGTCTAAAATTTATAGAATAACAAAAAAAATTCGTCATCGGTCATTCCATAAATAAATAACCCCATTTTAAAAATTACCTCAGTAACCTCAACATTAATAATGGTTTAAACCTAAAAGTTTTTATCAAAATCTTCATATTACATTGCTAAAATTTTAATAACTTTATATCCAAATAATCCTTCACATTAAACCATATGATACACCTAAGGGTTATTTATACCTTAACATAATAAAATATATCCAAAAATTTCATAAATAAATTTCGAATATCATCACTAAAATCCAAAATAATGTAGTTTATCCCGTTGAGATTTTGATCCTCCATAAACTTTTAAATTCATGATGATATCCATAACTCTTAAGATAACATCACATGAAAACAACATAACACCCAAAGTTATTTAAACCCTACAGTGATACAATCTATAATAGATATGAACGCGTACACCCATATCTAGTTCTAAACTCATCATATATACTTCTATATATTTGATACTGATAAATGTGACCCAATTTAATTAATCCAAAAGGTATAATGTCAAATTAATATATTGGAACAATTAAATATCCAAGATCCATTTAGGATTACACTATTAGAGAATTAGGAAAACAATTATATGGAAACCTGAACACAAAAATAAGAAGTTCATAAAAATCAATACCACCCCACCACCCACAAACACACACACACAAATTTCTTCACATATGGTGACCATATTAAGAATAACATACTTCAAAACATTCTTCACATCTTGGGGAAAAAAGAAACATGAGAAAAGTGTTCTCAAACTCCCAATAAGGGTAGAAATAAGTATTAAAAATTTAATATCATTAGTGACCATAAGATGATAATAAGGTTATAAGGATACATTGAAAATTCATGAACAATACATAAGATAATTTATACCCTTAAAAATAGGGATAATAAATCATGAATCATGGTATAATGGATTAACATAAGATAAGATTATTTTTATTCATCAATAATAATCCATGTTATAACATTCCGTACGAAAATGATATGTTAGAACTATATTCATGAATAACTAAAAAATCTTGGTAACAAAGAACATCATTTTCATATAGCTATTATAATAAATCTATAAAATCAAAAAAGAAACTAGGTAAACTCTAATAATATTATAGGATAAACCGATTACCAGTTAAATCTATCCCTTTACCCAATGAATTGTAGATATACATCAGGATCATAAACCATTTTAATCTCTATTGAGAACAATAATAATCATAATCAATTTCTTATAAACACAACAAAAATATAACACATGCAATGTTTCATTTTAAAACATAATAAAAACATTTTTCTTTTATACTAGGATTTACCTATGGAAAAATTCGAGATCCAAAACAATAACTTTTGAAAATAGTAATCAATACAGAGAAGGAATAAGTATTGTATCATTATAATATATCATCTACGGAGAATAAGTAAAATATAGGGTTATTTTTACTAATGAAGATTTATACCATAAAAATTTATTAAAAACATACATGAGGAAAATACCAATTAAACATTGAAAATATATTTTGAAAAATAAATATTTCCCAAAAAATAAGAAAATAATCCCTTGAATAGAACCATGGAAACATATAATTTCATTTTAAAATCAATGATAGGGTATTATGGTTGGAAATTCTTCTCATGTCATAATTTTAAAAATAAATATTTTTATCACACATTCAATAAAATTTACCTTGTTTGAAAAATGATAGGAATTTTTTTGTAAAGACTATATCCTAAGTAAAAAATATATTAGATAATAAATTAATAATAGTTAAAAATATCATTTAAAGAGATTAAAAAATATATATATGGAACAAAAATATTTATTGATCAAAATAGGATAAATAAGGATTGATTTTCTTGGAAAACAAATTGAACTATTTTATGCACCCAAGAGATAAAAATGTTAATACAAAATAAAAAAACTATAAGAAAATTAAAATTTAAATGTTTTATTATAAACATAACATATAGTTTCATCATTTGAAATCCAAGAATAAATAATTTTGTTTAAAATTTAATTTAATGATAAACCCTTTACCACTTGGTAAAATTGGAATCATAATCCCTATGATGGAATAACATCAAATGAAATGTTAAATAAAATTAAAATCATAATTTTCATTATGTAACACATAAAAGGGTATATATATAAAACTTATAAAACAATATATGTGCATCACATAACATATATCCAATAGAAGACTATTTGAGATGATAAACACATGTAGGGATTATATTATTGAATTGAAAATTAATCAACTGAGTGATTATGTGTAAAAAATGTAAACCCAAAAAATAGTAAATACAATAAATTTCATTTCACATATAATATTTCAATAATATATTATATTATTATGTGATATGACCCAATGAAATAAAATTGAGTTATGAAATCCATTACCACTTGGTAACGTTGATGTCAAATCCCCTTCGGTGAAATATTTTTAGTTGTAAATTAAAATACCATGATTTTGAATTATTATTGATATAATATTTAAAGTGGTCAAAATATACAATATATAATAATATTTCCTTTATAACTTTAAATCATTCCTCAATGAATTGAAATTTAGATGAAATCCTTTACCTTGAGACTATACATGCTTTGAATTTCCTTTAACTCATCTATAATAAACATATATAAATTATTTTATTTTTTAATAAAATTTTATGTGTTAATTAAATTATAATTAATACATTTAGTTAATTTAATTAAATTATATATTTAATTATATAATTCATTAAGTTTACTTTGAATGTTTTACAGATGTTCGGTTCATATTTGCAAAAATAACTTCTATTTTTGACTGTGTCTATATAGATACATTTTCAATCATATATAAAATAATAATAATAAAATAACAATTTTTTTTAAATTAATTACACTTTTAAGACCAACCATGAATTATTTTTATGATAACTGAATTATATTAGAATCATGGTGATAGTAGGTCGTACGTACGCATGATAAACATTTCCATTTTTCAATGAACCTCAGGGAAATATGGAAAGTATTATTAAATCATTATTAATTTATTAATATACAATTAATTTAAAATTACTACTTTAAATAAAAAAATTATTAACCATATATATGTGTAAGTGATGAACATTGAATCACATCACATTTTGGAGGTAGTAATCTATACATATGCACAATTGAAATTATCAATTTTCAATGAATTGGATTGTAAAAAAATTGATATTTTATATTTATATAATTATATTTATTTCATGAAATATATGTGTATATATATTAAATCCATAATTATATCCATCCTTAATATGTGGTAATGGATTATGAAATACATCAGTTTGTATGGCGATAGTACATAGAATCAATTCTTTCATTTCAAATATTATGGAATCAATAGATGGATTAAGCATAGTAAATTAACATAATAAAATACTATTATATGGGATATTAAAATTTTATTATATAAAAATAAATATATGAGTATTTAATGAGGTAATATAAGAAAAAATACAAAAATATTCGGTTAAAATTCATACCTCTTCTTCAAAAGACATCATTTTCTTTACACATTAATCCCTATAAAGTTTGTATTTTTTCAAAAATATGACATGTAGGCCATGGGGATGGATTTTGAGAACTAATAAAGGTAGGGATTTACTAAAAATATATTTCACAAAATGTGAGAGGAAGAGAGGATACGAGGTTCCCTTTTATAAGTGCTGGGAGGGGTACTTTTGTAAATACAAGAAATATTATTATAAATTCTGTGTATAAAACACGTAAAATGGTTCCATTATAACATAGTTTGAAAGATAGAGTGTATGGCCTAAATATAATCATCCAATAATTTTTTAACATGTTTAGATATAATAGTAAACTTTCTATTATGGATTAACCCATCGATTAAGCATTTGAACCATAACCATGGTAACAAGTATTTCTATATAAAATGGTTATAAATTTACTATTTATTTATCAATTGGATCATAAATGGACATTGGATACATTTATGAACTTTTTCACCACTCTTATTTTCTATAAATGTTTTTATTATCATTAAATAATTTATATATATATATATATAACATAAATTACAACTAATGTAATTTTAAGAACCATTCTCATAATTTAACATTGAAAAAAAAGATTGAAACAACAAATTTCAAATATAATTCACTTAACCATCAATAAAACATCACTATTAAAATTATAATTCGTGTGAAACCACAATCCTTCCAAATATATAACATTTTATGTGTTTTAAAATCATTTACGTTAATTTTATACTATATCCACAAGAACTATATTGACAATGATTAAGAATTTAAGGTAATTATTTCAGTACTAAAAAATTAAAATAAATTAAAATCATAAAAATAATTTAATAATGCTTAAAATAACCTTTAATATCCACTTAATACTTATTTTTATCCATATTTCAACATATAATGGAATTTTAATTGTAGTATAATGAAATTTTGTATATTTCATCACTTAAAATAATATATTATTCATTTTCAAATAAAAATGTAATTGAATTTCCATAAAATTTAATATTAGATATGGATGGTCAAAACCCACATACAATATATATTAAATTAATTTATTAGTGTGATTTTTAGTTCTTATCACATTATTTTTAACCTTAATTACTCGACATATCATTATTAAGGTGACAATTATTTACTACAGTTACTATTTATAACAATATACAATAAAACGATCATTTTAAAGACCCAAATTATTTCATGTATTTTTTTTAATTATACAGAAATATGCTGAGTCCGAAAAAAATGGCCGTGTGTGATTCTGGGACCTGGTGTGCCCATAATAATTTTTTGAACTTTTTTGGTGCGTTCGTTAAACGTGCGAGCTGCGTTTTGTAACATTTGGAATAGTGCTTGAAATTGAAATCTGAGGGCACCGTTGAACTCGCAGCACTGATATTCACTTTAGGGATTCTTCACCTCGTTTGTACTAGGTCGAGGGTGGAGTTGGGATTTTTAGTTTTTCGTGGAATAGGTAAATAAATAACAAAATGATAAAATTGACTTTTATTTAATTTATTTGAAACCTCTCATTTAAATTTTGGTGGTGGGAACCACCCGACCTTAAAACAATTGTAACTACTAGAAACTCCCCAATTAATTAGGATATATTAACTGATCTAATTAAATTGAACTTAATTAATTTGGCTCCTCACCTTTTATGGTTGGGGGAATCATTGGTAAAGAATGGATTTGGGGAGGGGATAATTTTGGAGAGCCTTTGGAAAAACATCCTCCAACAAAGAACAAACCTCTAGATCAAGAATGAGAAACTGACACATGAGCTCAGATCGAAAGCGTGTTATGTAAGTGATGAACATCAGCGTCTCAATCAACGTCTTCATCTTCATCCTCATGCCTCCTCTAACGAAGAAGTCGGGTAGGATTTTTTTATGATTGTTATTTGTCAATTTATATTGATTAAATCTTCTTGATCTTCTTGTTATCAAACTTATGTGGAGGCTACAGTCCAACTAAAAACGGCTTGATCACATTGTTTCCTTGTGGATTGATGTGTTCTTCACGGGCAGATCGTCGGGTTGAGGGGAACCTGACCATGTCGGGATAGATGTGACTGTGATGTTTGGATATGAACTTCAAACTCTTTGGATTGATGAACGGGCCACCAGATCATCACCCAGTGACCTAAGGAAGTTCTCTAGTGACTGGTGTTGGTGACCGTCACAGGTAGGGAAGAAGGCGGTGACCAACACGCCGATCGTCTGCAATTGTTGTGGTGGCGCAACCACGCCAACAGAGGAAGTTGCGGTCTGTCGGCCGCAACAGAGGAGGACGGTAGCCGACACGCCGACCGGTCAGATGAAAATAGGGTGGCATGCATCCGCGCTGCCTGTAGAGGAGGAGGTCGTGACTGTCGAAGCTGCAGTGGTGAACCAGGGAAGCCGAAAACTGGGTGACCATAGGAGGACAATGGCATCATCCCACCATTGGAAGAGGAGCCAGCTGGACATCCGACCGGCTGTGTTACGCCGACCAAGACCCTCTCCGGTGGGTCCCGCATGCCTGCCTATGGCTCCACATAGTGCCGTCGGGTTTCCAAAAGCAGAACAGTCCATTGGACCATTCAGAATTTTTGGTGGCGCGTCCACCCTGGGTATCACCTTGGGCGGGGCACATCATGATGGACCACACCTAGTTTAGTGGGTCGTGCCGAGTGGGCCGCATTGAACGAGTCGCACCCAGAGGTACATGCCCATCTGGAAGCACCGAGTGGGCAGACCCCAGCGGGCCTCACACAGTGGTCCGAGCCCGCTTCGGCCCATCTCATCCGGGCCCGACCAGGACTGGGTTGATTCGGCCCAGGCCGGGAAGCTCTAGGATGGTCCAACCGGGTCTGACTGGACGTTGGCCCATTTGGACCCGGATACACTTATTTGGCCATATCATGAGAATCAGGCATCCATTTGATGAATAATATATGGAACCATAATCCTTTGGTCGATATGGTCCTTTTGAATAATTCACTTTTTTTATGGATAAGGTTGGAGAATAGCCATATTGGATCGAACTCGAATCCAATTGGGCCCTCGAAATAGAAACACTAATAAATTAAAGACTGGGTGTCTGATTGACATGTCGTATATTGAATTGGGTCCCCTATGACGTGTTAGACCATTGGGATCCCTTTTCATGTGACATCATGGAAGTTGAAATACCGACCGATGGATTGAGGTACGGATCCTCCTGGAATCATGAATGCTTAGTATGGGAACCCTATGGCTGGTTGTACTTGAAAAGTATTCAGATCCTGTATGGGTCATCTTAGGATACAGTGTGGGTCAGAACCTATTGATGATGTGTGGGTCGCCTTCAAATCCTATGTGGGTCATCTCCAGATCCTGTGTGGGTCATCTTCAGTTCATGTGTCTTTCTTCTCCGATCTTATGTGGGTCAAAAACTGAGCTTCTCAATGAAGTATAATGATCTAGAATTAGATCCAATCATCTATACATCCGTACATAAGATATATTTAGTGTTAGATGAGTCCTAACCTTTGTGGTGATACCTTTTTGGTATTCTTCTATGTGGTGATACCTATGTGGTACTCTTCTATGTGGTGTTACCTTCGTTGTATTTCTTCTTTCATGGAACTGTTATAATTTTGGCTCAAGAGTTTAAGCAATGTGATTCTTCATAACTGAGATGTGTATTCCTGACAACTTCGGTATATGTATGGGATTATACCTAAGAAAGGTTTAAATTGGTTTTGTGATTTGTGATTGTGGTCGTATTTTGTGGTTATACATTGTGAATTATGAGAGACCTTTGGGGTCTCGGGGTACCTACTAAGTATCATAATATTCTCCCCTGAATGGGTTATACCTGCACATTACGGTGTCTTGTGATGATGATAGATAACATAGATCGAGGACTAGGGAACCAGGACTGGAGGATTCTCGGATGTTGACCATCAGGCGAGACGAACCGTGGAGACGACTATTACGGAGTGGTACCTACCCTTCTGGTAGGATCCTTGGTTGATGTTCATAAGAGATGTTTTCTGTTTCACTTATACATTATAGTTGGGATTGTATTCTGGTCCTTTTATTTATTATACTCACACTATTTACTATATATATTACTTTTTTCATGTACCTTGTTGTGTGCGTGGATTGTGTGAGTTTTCAGGTTAAAATAAAATTCCTTCCCAGTTTTAGGTATATTTATTTCAGGTGGATGTCATTATCCCATGGCTTATGGAATGCGAGCATGGGATAGTCACAACACGGGCCCCGGGAGATGAGTTATGACTAATAAGTATCAGAGGAGTCGGTTCTACCATTGAACATTGACTCTAATCGTTTGATTTGAAAACAATGTTAAGTGCAATGAGTGTGGTTTTCAGTTTGGGGAATCCAGTTTTGGTGTGGCAACCAACGTATCCATACACCAAGATGCTGACTTCTAATTTCTGACTCAATGTACGAAAACAATGATTGCATTTGTGTTTTTCAAAAGTTTTCATTGTGGTCCCATTGAGTCAGCTCACCAGGTATAACATACTATCAGTGGAAAACATATTTCTTTTCAGGATGCCTCCATCCAGACAACCAGCCAGGGATCTAGGTAGAGTAAATGATGACAGTCCACCGAGCGACAAGAATTCAGTGCAAGGCCCCCGTTCAATAGTTATACCACCGGGTGGTGTACCAAAATCACTATTACCTATTGGGAAGCCGATTCTACAAGTCCATAAATAGAGGGTGCATGCCTCTTAAAAGTTTTTCACGTGTTTCAGTGTAAGAGGCCACTGAGGTTTCCGGTAGAGACAGATCCATAGGTATCTGAGGACTGGCTGAAGGCCGTCGTTGGAGTTTTTCGACTAGTAGGGACACCGGCTGATCTAAAGGTGATCCTTACCTCTAGTATTCTTCAAGAAGAATCAAGCATACGGCGGAGCATGACTGTCCATGTTCATGACGAGGTCAATCTCATCTAGGAAGACATCGAGATATATTTAGGGCTGATTTGGACCCAGCAACCTTAGGCTTACTGTGTATACATGAGCTTCTCCACTTGTAGCAGGGCAGCAAGACCATGGATCAGTATTCAAAGAGGTTCACCATCCTCTCTTGGCACTATAATAACATAGTGAAACACACTTTTTATTGGTCCTAGACCTTTGAGCAGGGGATCATATGGCAGATTAGAGCTCCAATGATTTCTCTTAGCATCCCGACAGAAGCAGTGGTGTTAGAGAAAGAAATCTTAGTGAAGAGCTTCCTTGTTGAGTAGTCACCGACCGTGAGACCCACCACCAAGCATCACATAGTAGAGTCATGTACAGCTGGAAGCAAACAGATGATGCAAAGGTGCAATAGTACCAGAACTATAGGTGGAAAACCGCAAGATACAGAGTTAGTTATGCGAGGCTCTCGAGACAGAGAAAGATAGGTGAGGAGAAGGCAATGTTACTCGTGTGGCAGGTAGGGTCAAATGGCTCGTGACTGCCTGACCCGCCATATTGATGACCAGAAGATTTTAAAAGAACCACCTAGTAATATGTGAATATTATATTGAGGATTTCCTTAGGAAGAATTCAGATGTAGAAAAAGAGCTGGTCGTGCAGTAGGCAGTGGGAGGTGATTCGAGGTTCAATTGTAAATACCCCCAGGTGGTCAAATCCGACCACATGGAGCATGTAGACAGGGACGATCTTAGATTTTGGCAGCTGAGACCTATGACCACAGTGCTCAAGAGTTTATTCAAGGTATGATCTATGTCTACTCCACCATATCTAAAATACTTATAGACATATCTTCTTATCACTCCTTTATTGTGGTTGTCCGAATTTGGAGCTCTATGATTTCTGTGGATCTGATGGCTCGATCCTTATAGCTAGAGACTCTTACAGGAGATTATTCGATGATTATAAACTGGTGAGGACAGTGTGAGCTTACTTTAAAAGTAAATAGATTTGTCTGGGATCTTTTAGTAGAGGCGTTGAGCCCTTACGACGTCATCTTGTGTATGGATTAGTTATCTATAGTCCATGCTCAGATCGACTGTATTAGGCTTAATGTGTGGTGTCTCTGCGAGTATGGGACTCGGTTTTCCTTCACTAGTGAGAAGAGAACCATTGCATCATGAGATGTACTTACATGGAGGACTGTTCATCCAGTCACGAATCATGTTGATAGTCATACCCTTGGATCGGTTGATATTGAGAGTCTCACTTATCCTATAGCGGTGGACCAGTATGCTGATGTTTTCCCTGATGATGTTCCAGGTCTGCCCCATCACATAGATATAGACTTTTATTTCAACTTTTACCCTAGTATGGAACTAATATCTACACCATAATATTTGATGGATCCAATGGAGCTTCGACAGATGTGAGTACACCTGGAGGACATGCAGAGGAAGGGCTTTATTAGACCCAATGTTTCTCCTTGGGAATCCATGATCTTGTTATCCAAGAATGCTGATGTTAGTTTGAGAAAATGTTTTGACTATCTGTTCTTGAACAAGGTGGTCATGATGAAAATGTACCGACTCCCGAGGATTGGTTATTTCTTTGATCAGCTGAAGGAATAATGGCAGTTTTCGAAGATAGACCACAGTTCAGGCTATCAAAAACTCAGGATAAATAACGAGGATGTGCAAGAGTCATCCATTAGATGATGGTATGGACACTATGAGTTCATGGTTATTCTATTTTTCATAACTAACACCTCAGTAGTGTTCATGGGACTCATGAATATAATCTTCCAGCCCTACATCAATTGTTTTGTGGTAGTTTCCATCGATGACATCCATGTGTACTCAGTGATGGAAGTAGAGCATGCATATCATATGAAAATAGTTATGAACAAAATACGAGATAAATAGAATTATGGTAAGAACTCAAAGTGGCAGTTCTGGATCCAAGAAGTTCACTTTATGGGACACGTCATCTAGGAGGCAAGAGTTGTGGTGGAACCAGCAATGATTGAGGTTTTACTTGCTGGGGAGACACCTAGGAGTGTTATGGAGGAGTGGGGTTTATTGGGATTGGACGGTTACTACCAAAGGTTTTTCCCTGACTATTCCAGTGTTGCGACACCCTTTTCAGCATTGAAAAATAAGGTACAACATGAGTATAGCTATGCAACCTATGAACTGGAGTTAGCAGCAGTGGACTTCTCCTTTAATATTTGGCTACATTACTAAATGGAAAAATGTTCTACAGTCTAATTTAATCACAAGTCTCAGGTATATCTTCTTTCAGAAGGAACTGAACCTTAGACAATGATGTTGGATTCAGTTCCTTCAGGACTATGACATCGAGATATTTTATACTCCTGGGTAGGGGAACGTAGTTGCAGATTCACTGAGTAAGAAATGATGTATACAGTTACTATTTTAGGAGAAAGAAAAGTTAGCATCATCGCATATATCTAACATGGATAATAATAAAGAAACATTTCATCATTCAGTGATAGTCACTCCCCACTCCTTCAGCGAGTTAGGGAGGTGCAGATTGGGGAAACTGACTATGACGCTCAAATGCTCAGGTAACCACATGACATGAAACTGATGAATTTTTTGAAGGTGGGGAGAAAATCATCCTCTTCAATGGACGTACTATGGAACTGGTGGTGCAATGGGAGGAAGTGTTGAGTGAGTTACATACATATCATTAGTGGTACATCCATGAGTGGAAAATATGTACCTGGACCTCTGATGTCAATACTGGTGGCCGGGAATGAAGAAAGTAGCGGTAGAATTTGTCTCCTTCTGCCTCACTTGTTACCATGTGAAGGTAAATAATCAGGTTTCAGAATGCTCAGTTCATGCACTAGAGGTTCCAGTGTAGAACTAGGATAAAATATCCGTAGAATTTGTGACAGGACATCCACACACGTCCAAGGGACAGAATCCTTCTAGGTGATTGTTTACCGGCTCACCATGTCGGCCCACTTCCAACCTATCAGAGAGCAGGGATCAGTAGAGGGATTTGGATACCTCAACATATAGGAAATTTGTATGGCTTCATGGAGTGCCGGTGACAGTTTTCTCTGATCGTGATGCATGTTTTACTTCCCGGTTATCGAAGGGGTTATAGGAATCATTCGGGACACAACTTTGATTTAGCACCACCTTTAATCCAAAGATTTATAGTCATACAGAGAAGATCATTCATACTCTCAAGGACAAGCTGCATTCTTTAATCCTTGATTTGAGCCGTAGCTGAAAGGATCACTTTCCCATGGTGGAGTTTTCATAAAATAAAAATTATCAATCCACTATTGTTATGGAACCATTTGAGGCATTGTATGGTCAATCATGAAGATCAATTCCATGTTAGAATGACCTAGATGAGTTAGCACTCATGGGACTGAAGATTGTACGAGCTACCAAAGTGAAGTTGCAGGTCATTTAGGTGAGGATGATGACTGAACAGAGTAGACCGAAGTATTATGCTAACAGCAGATGGAGACCTTTAGATTTTGAGGATGGCGACTATGTCTTTATACGTGCCTTACCTCAACAAGGTTTACAGATATTTGGTCGGGGCAACAAGTTATCTCTGAAGTTCATAGGACACTTCCAGGTCCTTAGTAGAGTTGGCGAGGTGGAATCCTACCCAGCTATTCCACCTCAGTTGCTCCAGGTGCATGGTGTTTTTCTCATATCCCAGTTGAGGAGATACGCACATGATCACTCACACATCATTGACTGGGGCGAGCTAGGCATCGACGATGGGGCGACATTTTCGGAGGGTCCAGTAGAGATTGAGGATCGATAGTGGAGAGTCCTACGTGGGACATCAATAACTATAGTGCGCATTCAGTGACAACATGAGAACCTCCAGGAGAGAATAGGGGAGTGGGAGGCTCCAAATCATGCTCACTAGCCCCACTTTTTTCCGTAGTTTGTGTTTTGGATTTTGGGGATACAAATCCCTGATGTGGGGAGAATGTAAAGACCTTAATTTTTCCATGTAATTTTTATTAATTATATAGAGAAATTATGAGTTCTTGAAAATAGACGGTGCATGATTTTGAGGTCCATTTTGCCCAAAATTTTTTATAAACTTTTTTTTGGGTACGTTCAGTAACGGCATGAGAACCATTTTGTAACTTTTGAACAGTTGCTCAGAATTGAAATATGAGAACACCGTTGAACTCGTAGCCCCGATATTCGCTTAAGGGTTTCTTCACCTCGACTGTAGTATGTCGAGGGTGGAAGTTGGATTTTCAGATTATCGTGGAAGAGTTAAAAATATAATAAAATAAAACAATAAACTTTTATATTATTTATTTGAAACCTCTTATTTGAATTTTTGGTGGTGGGGACCACCGAACATTGAGACATTTGTAACTCTTGGAACCTCTCCAATTAAGAGCCAACATTTATTCATCTGATTAGCAAGAACATAATTAAGTTGGATCCTCACCTCTTTTGGTTGGGGTTGGGGGAATGTTGGAAAAGAAAGGATTTGGGGAGGAGATAATTTGGGAGATCCTTTGGAATAACATCCGCCAACGAATAATGAACCTTCAGATCAAGAACGAGGAAGTGATACTTGAGCTCAGATCAAAAGTGTGTTGTGGGAGTGACGAATGTTGGTGCCCCTTCACCATATTCATCTTCTTCCTCACACCACCTCAAATAAACGAGCGAGGTACCGTTTTTTTATGATTGTTCTTTGTTAATTTACATTGATTCAATCTTCATGATTCACTTGTTATCGTACTAACGCGGATGGGCGTGGGCCAAAAAAACACGACCCAATCCATCTTCTTACTTGTGGGTTCATGTGTTCTTCACAGGAAGATTTTCGGGTTGAGTGGAACCCGACCACATTGGGATTGATGCAAAGGTGACGTCCTGAGAAGAACATGATACTTTTCGGATTGAATAAAGGTCCACTAGAGCTCACTCGATGACCCAAGGATGTCCACTGATGATCGGGATCGACGACCGGCACTGGCTGGGAACATGGCAGAGGCAGGCACACCGGTCGGACACGATTGTGGTCATGGAGCAACTGTGCAACCAGAGGAGGCCGCGGACCATCAGTCGTGGTAGAGGAGGACGGCTGTCAGCATGCTGACCGACCACATGCAAAAAGGGTGGTGAACGTCCGAAATGAAGGTAGAGGAGGACGACGTGGATGTCGAAGCTAGGGTGGTGCACCAGGGTAGCTAGAAACCAGCCAACCATAGGAGGACTACATCGTCGTCGCGCCTCTTGAATGGGAGCCGGCCAGATTTCCATCCGGACGAGTCAAACAGAGCTGGACCCACTCCGGCGGGTCCGACATGACAGTTGGTTGTCCCACTTAGCAGCTCTAGCTTGGACAAATCTGAATGGTCCATTGGACCCTTCGGAATTCCGAGGGGTGCCTCCCCCCGAGGCAGTAGCTTTGGCTGTCCACGTCATGGTGGCCCACACCCAGCAAAGCGGGCCACACCGATTGGGCCGCACGGAATGGGCCACACCTAGAAGATATCACATACTGGGCAGAACCCTCTGTAAGCTGGACCTGGACTGGGTCAGGTAGCCCTAGGCCGGGTCAGGATGGGTTGGACCGGACCTGGGCCCAATTGGACCCAAATACGCTTTTTTGTACACTTCTTGGGAATCGTGAATCCGTTTGACTAACCATCTACGGAGACGAAACACATCTGTCGAGATGGTCCTCTTGGTATAATCGACTTGAGTTTTGGATTCATTTGGATTACGAACAGGATGCATTAAACCCAAATCCAACTGGTCCCTCGGAAGTGAAACACTATAAACATACAGACCGGGCATCTGCTTGACGGGTCGTCTACCGCATTGGGTACCATATGACATGATGGACCTCTATGATACTTTTTGATGGGACTTCATGGTGGTTGAAGTATCGATCGATAGATTGAGGAGCGGAACCTCCCAGAATCATGCTTGATTAGTGCATGAACCCTGTAGCTCGCTTTACTTGAGGATCCTTCAGATCATGTGTGGGTCATCATCGGAAGCTGTGTGAATTAACATCTACGGATCCTGTGTGGGTCACATTCATATCATGTCTGGGTCATCTCCAAATCATGTTTGGGTCATCTTTATATCTTGTGTGGGTCACCTTCGTTCCTGTGTGGGTCAACAATAGAGCTTCTAGACAATGTAATATGATCATTCATTAAATCTAATCATCTATACTTTTGTACTTAAACTATAACAGGTGTGAGCTAAGTCCTAACCTTTGTGGAGATACCTTTTTGTTATTCTTCTATTTGGTGATACCTATGGGGTACTCTTATGTGTGGTGTTACCTTCGTGGTATTTCTTCCTTCATGGAACAATTATTCTTTTGGATCAAGAGTTGAATCCCTATGTTTCTTTATAAGTGAGATGTGTATTCTTGACACTTTAGGTATATGTATGGTCATATACCTAAGTATGGATGACATTAGTTTCCTTATTTGTGTTTGTGGCCTTACTTTTTCATTATCATTTTTTTATTCTATGAGACATTAGGGGACTAGGGGTCCCTACTGAGTATCATTGTACTCTCCATTGCATTTGAAATGCCTACACCTTGACATGTCTTGTGCAGACGAGAGACAACGCTTATCAAGCTCGAGGGTTCTAGGACTAGTGGCTACTCGGAGGTGGACCTTTATAAGAGACGAACCACAGAGATGACAGTTCAGAATTTGTACCTACCATTCAGGTAGGATCCTTGACAGGTGTTCACAGTTGTTGTTTTATGTTTTACTTATACTTTCCAGTTGGGTTTGTATTCAGGCCACTTTACTTGCTGTACTCACTCTATTTACTATATAGTTTACTTTGTGCTTGTAGAATTTTGTTTTAATGGATTGTGTGAGTTTGTAGGATAAAAGTAAATGAATTCCCAGTTTTGGGGAAGTGACATTCTGGTGCTAGTCGCCAGCCCCTGGCCTATGGAAGGCGGGCTTGGGTTAGTCACGACACATGCCCCGAGGGACGGGTTGTGACCGTTCTATTTACCAAATATAATCCTCCAGTTTTCAAATATGGGATCCATTTTTCTGGATTCGATTCTTGATGTGGTAGAAAATAATTTCAATATAAATGAGTAAAACAAAATGAAAAATAGTATTAAAAATGAACTTATACAAAATCGGGTGTAATGATGATTAAACAATAATAAATTATATTATATATAATGAAATAAAACATCTGAAACCATGACATCATATTTAAATCATAATAAGGTTTTTAATGAAAATAAAGGAGTATTTTATAAAAATCATCTATTTAAACTATTCTTTAAAAATCATTATTTTCATAAAATTACTCAAATTTAATTCTATGATAATTTTTATATTTCTATTATCATAATTTATATCATTTTTTAGGAACTATACCATTTCATACCTGAATAGGACACTCGAACAAGTATATGATTAAGCTTGAGGGGTGTCCCTAATCCCAACATGGTGATGATAATCCTGAAGCATCACATGATTAATCACTACGAACTATTTCCCTTAATGGAAAACATACATAAATAATTAACAATAAAAAATAACACATCACAACTGAATACTCAAATATCTATACATAAATAGAGTAACTACACTGAAACAAAAACAGGATTCTGAAACAAGAAAAAAAAAACAAAAAACCAAACTACAAAAAAAAATGATCTCAATGTGACCTATTATCCCCATCCATCAGCAACTACCAACCTTCCCCACAAGAAAACCGGAGATAGAATATAAACAATACCTAAAAAATAGCTTCATTCTACTAATGTCATTTAGAACATTTATGGTGTGGGATATAATATATTATTTGTTAATAACTTTATAATATATAAAAGTTCATTCAAAAAATAGATCATGAACATTGGTTTGAAAATTCGGGTAAAAATACATTTTCATTATTCTGTTAAACACACACACATCCATCCAAATTCATTTTCCTAAAAACAATTATGTCATTCCTCTGAAAAAATAATGTTTCAAACACTATTTGAAGAAAAAAATGTAACACCCTGAGATTTTATGATAATTTTTTTATGTCTTATGTTATACGCAACACCAAAGGAATTTTTCACAACACACAATACTGACTTGGCTTCCATTACACACAATCACGACCTTCCTCGATAGCGTGTGTAGTACGCAATACCAGGTTTCACTAAAGAAAGATATAATATTATGGAAAAGAATTTATTAATAGTATTAACTACTTTTTTAATTTTATAACATTATTATTCATCTTACACATTTTCTATAACATGGTAAGAGAACAAAATAAAATTTTTGGGTAAAATAAGTATTTTTAAAAAAATGAAGTTTTGCCGCCTTTTGATGGTGCACCCACATTAAATCTAGTTTTTGACATGTTTATAAGTACAATTTGACAAAATAATATTTTTCATTGTAATTTGGATATAAAAATTTACTTTTGATAAATATTTGATATTTTTCTGATAACTTTCATATATTGATGAATATTAAAGATAGACTAATTGTTAATTAAAAACCACATTTTTCATTGATATAATTTATATGGTTAAATTGTAATATTGATTTGTTTTAAAGTATAAATAGAAAATATTTTTATCATTTAATATAATTTATGTCATTAGCATAAATTTCACATTGAATTCATAGGTAAAAACATTTCAATCTTTGGCAATGTTTTAACATCCTAACCCCGTTTTCTTAACAATGAGATTAATTTTAAATTAATTACTGAAACTTATGTGTTTTGAATTTTGAAAAATGGATTCCATATTCTGAATCATTGGGTCTAAATTATGTTAATAGGATACTTTTTATTTTTGGTGATTATGAATAGTAACTACGGTAAATTTTATTTACCATAGTTAAAGGTAAATCGGGTAATTAAGGGTAAGTATAAGATTTTAAAATTACCCAAACAACTGCCAAAATTCTATTGGATGACTAAAAGTAGACCCATATCACTTAAGGGTCATTTTAGATTCATTTAATAGACTTTTTTATATGAAAATAATTTAATTATTATTAAAATAAAAGAAAGTTACAAAATGCCACTTTCTTCCATTTTATAGGTATAATAATTTTAATTTAGTGAGAAACATAATGGACCATCGAAAATGAATAGTCTCCAAAAATCTAATACAATTATATAAATCATATGAATTTATTTATAATTTTTAGGGATTAAAAAATTGTCATAAATTATGACACAATAGTGATGTTGAAATTATTTTGTTAAATAAAATATCAAGTAAATGGTTTTAAAAATATTAAAATAAATATTATAAGAACTATTTAATGTGCTCCACTAATTTTATAGATACATATGGCATTTTATGAATTTATTAAAGCTTTTAGTTCAAACATATCTTCTGTATATATTTTATTTAAATTAAAATAAATGAATAGTGTCAAAATTGATACTATTGTTATTTTATAAAAATAACATATTATAAAATTGTTTAAATATCACAAAAATATTTAAAAATTATAAATTAAAATTTATATGGTCTAAAATTTCATAAAGTGTCAAATTATAGAATATTCACAACACATATGTAATTATTTATATTAATTTAAAATTTATAATATTATTACCACAAATAAAATTAAATTGATAAATAAAGATAAATCAAGTTTATAATGTTTAAAATAAATTCCTAACATGTATAAATTTTATTTTTTGATGATATTACAACCCTATGTCATCTAATGTTCGGATATGAGTCATTTTGGAAGATTTTTAGTGGGGTTGGTATTTAATATAAACTAATATTTCTTATATTTCCAAAGGTGCCCCTCTCCTCACTTATAATAGGGAACCTCCTCCCTCTCCTCCTCACACCAATTTGAGCCTTCAAGCACGGAAAACCCTTGACCATTTCACTTCCCCACTTCCCTAGAAATATCCTAGAGGTTCTGGTATTCTTCAATGACCAATTTTAGTGCCCTGTGAGGAGGTCTCAAAGAGGGGCTCAAAGAAGAGGTAATGTCCGTTACCGATTCGTTCAACATTATATCTTCTTATAATTCTTCTTCTTCAGTTGTTTCACTATGAAGTAATAACATCAGTATCACTCAAATACTGATATTTTGTTATATGTATGAAACAACCCTATTTTACCATCTATCCATCCTACGGAAAACGAAATCACTGCGCGTGCGTACGTACGGAATACCGTCTCCACGACATGGTGTAATCTATTTTCCACCACCACCTTACATGGATGGGTTTTATGGTGTAAATAATTACTATATATGATTATTTTAAAGTGATATTTATTCTTAAATAGTATACAAACACTCTAATACAATTCCACAATCATGGGAAGGATATCATCGCTCGTGCGTACATCCAGAATACCATCTCCACGATGTGATTCAACTCATTCTACATGATATTTAATGAATAGTGATTATATAAATGAATTGAATGAATTGAATGAATAAGTATGATATATATTAAACTAATAACATTATTTAAATGATGTGTCTATAACCTAAAAAAAGGAATAAGAATTTATTCGACAAAACACACATATGAACATATAGTAATAAACACCCGAATAACAAGTCGCAATGACATATTACTAATAAGAAGATAAGAATATGACCATATATTATATCATAAAAATAATTATGACTCTGGAATAAGTCAATAACAATATTTAGATCATTATACTGGAGGTTTAGACACTTATGATGCAAATCAGACCTACAGTAAGGGAAAATATGACAATCTCATTTTTATCCGAGATTGTTTATACTTCAGAATTTACTATGGAATTTTTATCATCCACATCCATGTCTCCTCAATATGTAAAATTATTTCCTTCCAAATACAATTTTTTAAATTAAATTTTACCCTTCAGTGATTTTTTATTAAATGATATGAAAGGAATCTTTTGTCGTTTTTTGTACGAGGTACATTTTGGCTTTTTCGACCAAATTACGGGAAGATTGTTTTTTTCTTAACTTATAAAGCATGAATGGATTTTTAGAACATTATTTCGACAAATCTTCCTTTACAAGTTTTCATGTTTATTTTTAATCAACTTCTTTTAGTTCAAAATGATTTGACATTTTAAGAAAGGAAAAGGTTTTTGAAGTAGAAAAGATATTTTCCTCAAGAATGGAGTTCAAGTGTTTTATCAAAATTATTTTCCATCTAAGATATTATAGTGTTCTGTTTATATCCCTATTTTTACATTGATTTGATTATGTTATGATGGAATTATTTTTACGATATTCTTTTATGGATTATGTTATGATGATGTGATGTTTAAAAATCCCATTTTTATTACATTGGTAATGCTATGATGTAAGGTTTATGATTTTGTGGCACACATAAGAATGGTATAATGATGAGATGGGTGGGACCTATATTCCCCTCAAATTCATTGGGTAAAGATTTATATCTCATGAGATAGATATGGCTGGAACGGAAGGTTAAACTGGTTCAGTGAAATATGATTCAAACGAGGTATGAACTCCGTTCAGAAAAGGACTTTGTCTGCTAAGATAGTCTTGGAAATGAGTCTTGACTACTAAGAAAGGATTTTCTATGATTATGTGTGTATTCCACAATTCTTCATGTTTTATGTTATGATTATTGGAATTACATTTCACTTCTATGATTTATCACATGTTATGATCTCCTTTGCAGGATAAGATTTTAAAAATGTTATGTTCTAATAAATATGATATGTTTGAAATTTCTTTTCTTTACCCTTACTGTGCATTTGAGCTCACCCTTTTGTATTTTTTCTTTTCCCCAGGTTAGGAAGGGGGATATTAATAGGATATGCCAAAAAGGGACTCTAGATATAATGAAATAAATGGGAGACAACGTAGATGATTTATGAACGAGTTGTTTATGTTTCTCAGTTTCTAAAGACATAATACGTATATGGTACTTTCATGGTTTTGTTATATGTTGTAATAATTATGCTTCAATTTTGACGTAATAACCATGTATGTAAAGTATGGGTCGTTATAGTTTGTTTTAGAGGAAAGGTATAATCAACCATTAGAAACTAGGATGTCAAATCCTTAGTAAGAAACCTGAGGATATGTCTAAGAATAGAACACAATCTTAGTGTTTTAGAAATGGTCATGAACAAACTATGATAAGACCTTAAGTTTGAAATTTTATTCTTGATTAAGTGGTTTTCCTATTATAATTAGTGTTGCTCACACTATTCCTCTTGGTTTTAGTCAATGGATGGAACCCGAAGGAACCGTGTTAATGCGGAATGCGATGGGAAGTGCATTGATTATCCCCCTGAGCAACCAAACATTATGGGAGCTAGAATGTAGAATCTTGTAGCAATGGTCACACAACTTTCTCAAGCTATGAATCATGCTGGACTTCCAAAAGAGCAAAGGAAGGAGAAAAATTCTGTTTAATCCTTCATGTGGTAGTGTCCACCTTAATTTAGTGGGTATTCTGATCCATTAGTGGCTGAACAATGGATCAGTACCACTGAAAAGATATTTTTAGTTCTTCAATGTTCTGAACATGATAAAGTCATTTTAGCAGTGTATCGTTTGGAAGGTGATGCTGATCAATGGTGGAATCATATTAAGAATAAGAGGAAAAGGTATGAAATTGAGTCCATGGAATGGGACGAGTTCAAGAACTTATTTTTCAATAATTATTTACCTCGTATTCTTCGAACAAGGATGTAGAAGGATTTTCTCAAACTGAAGCAAAATGATGACGAATCCATTGGTACCTACGAAGAAAATTTTACAAGACTTGCAAGGTATGCTTCCGGAATTATTATCCAACCTGAGAGTAAGATTGATCGATTCAGTAGTTGCTTAAAACCAAGTCTACGAAGGGCATTATCCATAAGGGACTTCAATTGCAATGAGGAAATTAGTCGATTTTCTCTCATGGTTGAGATGGAGATTGATGTAACCCATATGTCACATGGGTTTGATAAGAAGAGGAAAATTGAATTCAATGTTAAATCTAAAGACTACACTGAAAAGATGATGAGTTTTCCCTTATGCTCAAAGCGTTGAAAGAAACATGGTGGAAATTGTCTTATGAGGACAAGAAAATGTTATAATTGTGGAAAAGAAGGTCATCGGGAAATAGAATGTCGAAATATTGGGAAGTAGATGTCTAATTATGCAAACAAAGGAAGGGATACACAGAATAAACCTACTACACTTCAATGTTTCAAGTGCAAGGAGATGGGGCGTTATGCCAATCAATGCCCAAATCCAAGGTTTGATGATGATGATGATTGGCGTCAACATTCTCTTAAGGCAAAAGGCAACATAAAGTCACATGAAATTACTATCGGTGATGTGGAGTACGACAATGAAGTGGTGAGAGGTACACTTACCATCCACTCTAAAGTAGAAAATTTTTTATTTGATTATGGATCCACCCACTCTTTTATTTATGAAGAAATTTCTAAGGGTATCGTCGTATTACCTATACAATTAGATGTTGATTTGGCTGTGAAAAATCTTAATGGCACAAGAGTCGCATAAAAAGTTTACAATTCTTCTCCGATTGAAGATTGTGGGAATGTGCTTCCTACAAATCTTGTGATCTTTCCTATAGTGGAATTTTATGTGATTCTTGGCATGGATTGGATTTCTTTATATGGAGCTCATACCAATTTATAATGAAGGGATGTCACATTTCATATTCCAGATCAATCTATGATCATCTATCGATGCAAGGATGAACATAACCTTCAATTGGAAATTTCATCCATCATCTGGGTCTTGATTCCACTAAATGAAGGTTATTTATCTCAAATATTTAGAGAGAAACTCACGATTAATAATATGAACATTGTACGGGAATATGATGATGTCTTTCCGGGGGAATTTCCAGGTCTTCCACCAAATCTTGAAGTTGAGTTTTCAATAGAACTCATACCGGGTGCTTTTCCTATATCAAATACACCTAATAGAATGACCCCAATTGAGTTGCATGAATTGAAGAAGCAAATACAAGAGATTCTTGATAAAGGATTCATACACCCTAGTGCGTCACCATAGGGAGAACCTGTTCAGTTTGTTATGAAGAAAGATGAAACGATGAGACTCTGCATTGATTATCGAAAACTTAACAAGATCACTATCAATAAAAAATATCCTCTCCCATGCATTGATGACCTATTTGACTAACTACGCGGAGCTCAATACTTTTCCAAGATTGATCATCATTTAGGGTATCATCAATTATGGGTCAAAAGGGAGGATATACCAACGACAGAATTCCGTACAAGGTATGGACACTATGAATTTATAGTGATGCCATTTAGTCTTACAAATGCACCTGCTATCTTCATGGATCTGATGAATATAGTCTTTTGAGACTATCATGATCAGTTTGTGGAAGTCTTTATAGATGATATTCTTTTCTATTCAAAGATCAAGGAGGAACATGAAGATCAATTGAGAATTTTATTACAGAACCTATGATTCGAGAAGCTTTATGCCAAATTTACCATGTGTGAATTTTGGCTTCAAAAAGTTACATTTTTGGGTCAAATAATCTCAAAAGAGGGGATATATGTGGCTCCAAAAAAAACAGATGTTATCGAAAGATGGTCGAGACCAACAATAGTAACTAAGATCCGAATTTTTCTTTGTTTGGATTGATATTACCGAATTTTTGTGAATAATTTTTCAAGGTTATCTAACCCACTCACCAACTTGAGTCAGAAAGAAGTTAGGTTTGTTTGGACGGAGGAATGTGAAGAGAATTTCAAAGAGCTAAAAATAAGGTTATCCAGTGAACCTCTTCTCACACTAACTTGCAGTAGAAAAAGGTTTGTGATCTACAGTGATGCTTCCAAGAAGGGGCTGGGTGTGTTCTCATGCAAAATGATATGGTGATAGCATATACCTCACGACAGTTGAAAATTAATGAGCAAAATTTCCAAACTCATGATTTGGAGTTAGCTGCGGTAATCTTTGTATTAATGATTTGGAGGCATTTCCTTTATGGTGAAAGGTGTGATATTTATACTGATCATAAAATTTTAAAGTACATTTTCACACAAAAGGAGCTGAATATGCGTCAAAGAAAAAGGTTGGATCTGATTAAGGATTACGACTGCTCAATTTATTTCCACCCTGGGAAAGAAAACAAGGTAGAAGATGCATTAAGTCGACAAGACCATGCTAGCTTATCCATGATGAGGATCACAAAAGATCCAATATTTATGGATTTACAATGGATGGATGTTGGAATTATAATGGAAATGGGAAAATCTTATCTTTCTCAAATGAATGTTCAACCATCTATACACGTGATGATTAAATAGGCACAAAATGATAATGTAGAGTTACAAAAAAAGGTGTGAAGTGTTCCTGAATTCAACCTTGATTGTGATGGGATAATAAGGTTCATGAATCGGATTTGTGTTCCTCCCATCCTAGAATTAAAGAAGGATCTACAGGACGATTCTCATAGTACTTCTTTTTCTATTCATCATGGATGTACAAAGACGTATAGGGACCTGAAATAGTACTTCTGGTGGGATGGCATGAAAAGAGATGTTGCTGAATATGTCTCTCGATGTTTGGTTTGTTAGCAGTTAAAGTTGAGATACAAAAGTCTAAAGGGATGTTACAAACATTACCCATACCATAATGGAAATGGGAAAACATCACTATGTACTTTGTCACTGGACTTCCTAAAACATCCAAAGGCAATAATGTTATCCGGGATATAGTTGATCGTCTTACGAAGTCGGCAGACTTCATTTCTATTAGAGAAGATTTTTCTCTTGATCAGCTTGCCATGATATATGTAAAGGAAGTGGTAAGATTTCATGGAGTACCACTTTACATTATATCAGACCGGGATCCGAGGTTTACCTAGAAATTTTGGCGAAGTCTTCAACATGCTCTAGATACAGAGTTGAGTTTCAGCACTACTTACTATCCTCAGATAGATAGTCAGTATGAGAGGACAATTCAAACTCTAGAACACATGTTGAGAGCTTGCTCTATGGATTTCAAAGATGGTTGGGATCAACAACTATATTTGGTGGTATTTTCTTATAATAATAGCTTTGACTCCAGTATTCAGATGGCTCCTTATGAAGCCTTCTATGGAAAGAAATGCAGAACTCCAACATGCTGGGATGAAGTTGGGGAATGAAAGCTATTAGGACCTGATCTTGTTGATGAGATGGCAGAAAAGGTCAGATCTATTTAACAACACATAAGAGCAGCTCAGAGTCAACAGAAATGGTATGCTGACAACCAAAGAACAGTCCTAGAGTTTGAAGAGGGTGATAAAGTTTTCTTACGAATATCTCCACGGAAGAGGGTTATGAGATGTGGAAAGAAGGGAAAGTTAATCCCTAGATATATCATTCCTTTTCAAATTATGGATCATGTTGGGAAGGTAGCTTATCGATTGGCGTTTCCACCGAATGTATCTCAAGTTCAAGATGTGTTCCATGTATCTCTCCTGAGAAAGTACATACCTGATCCTTCACATGTACTTAGCTCAGAAGTTGTACTGACGGAGTAAGATCTTTCTTATGAAGAACAACCGATAGAGATTCTGGATCGTAGTGAAAAAGTCCAACAGAAAAAGACCACTCATTTGGTGAAAGTTTTATGGAGGAACCACCAATTAGATGAAACTACACTAGAACATGAAGATATGATGAGGGAGAGGTATCCTCGTCTGTTTTTAATGAAGTGACGAATTTCGAGGGTGAAATTCATTTTAAATGGGGTAGAATGTAACACCCATAGATTTTATGAGAAATATATTTTTTATGTATTTTATATGAAACACCAAAGGAATCTTTCACAACACACAATACTGACATGGCTTGCATTTCACGCATTCGCGACCTTCCTCGATAGCGTGTGTAGTACGAAATGACGGGTTTTACTAAACAATGATATATTATTACGAACCAGCTGTTATGAATAGTATTAACTAAATTTTGAATTTTATAATATTATTATTCATCTTGCACATTTTCTAGCACATGGAAGAGAACAAAATAAATATTTTGGGTAAAACAAGTTTTTTTAATAAAATGCAGTTTTGCGGCCTTTTGATGGTGCACCCACATTAAATCTAGTTTTTGAAATATTTATAAGTTAAATTTGAAAAAATAATATTCTTATTTGGAATCAGGATATAAAAATTTACTTTGGATAAGTCATTGATATTTTTCTGATAACTTTCATATTTTGATTAATAGTAAAAATACTCTATTTTTTATTTAAAAACAACTTCTTTCATTGAGATAATTTATATGGATAAATTATAATATTGAATGGTTTTAAAGTAAAAATAGAATATATTTTTAACATTTAATATAATTTATTCCATTAGCATTAATTTGACATTGAATTCATAGGTAAAAAAATTTCAATCTTTGGCAATGTTTTAACTTCTAAAACCCGTTTTCTTAACAACGGAATTAATTTTAAATTAATTACTGCAACTTATGTGTTTTGAATTTTTAAAAATGGATTCCATATTTTGAATTAGAGGGTCTAAATTATGTATATAGGATACTTTTTATTATTGGGAAATATGAATAGTAACTACGGTAAATTTTGTTTACAATAGTTATAGGTAAATTGGGTAATTAAGGATAAATATAAAATTATAAAATTACCCTAACACCTGCCAAAATCCTACTGGATGACTAAAAGTCGACCCATATAACCTAAGGGTCGGATTATATTCATTTAATGGACTTTTTTCCATGAAAATAATTCAATTATTATTAAAACCAATGTAGTGGAAACATGTCACTTTCTTAAATCTTATAAGTATAATAATTTTAATTTAGTGTTAAAAATAATTAAACATCTAAAATGAATAGTCTACAGAAATATAATACAATTATCTACATCATATAAATTTATTTATAATTTTTAGGGATGAAATAATTATCATTAATTATGACACAATAGTGATATTGATATTATTTTATTAATTAAAATATCAAATAAATGGTTTCAAAATATATTAAAATAAATATTATATGAACTATTTAATGTACTCCACTAATTTTCTAGATACATAAGACATTTTATGAATCTATTAAAGCTTTTAGTTTGAACATATCTTCTCTATATATTTTATTTAAATTCAAATAAATGAATAGTGTCAAAATTGACACTATTGTTATTTTATAAAAATAACATATTATAAAATTGTTTAAAAATCACAAAAATATTTTCAAATTATAAATTAAAATTTATATGGTCGAAAATGACATATATTTTCAAATTATGGAATATTCAAAACACGTATGTAATTATATATATTAATTCAAAATTTAGAATATTATTACCACAAATAAAATAAAATTGATAAATAAGGACAAATCAAGTTGATAATGTTTAAAATAAATTCCTAACATGTCTAAATATTATTTTTTGACGAGATTACAACCCTATCTCATCTAATATTCGGATATGAGTCATTTTTGAAGTTTTTTTGTGGGGTTGGGATTTAATATAAACTAATATATCTTATATTTCCAAAGGAGCCCCTCTCCTCCCTTATAAAAGGGCACATCCTCCCTCTCCTCATCATACCAATTTCAGCCTTCAAGCTCAGCCAACCCATGACCATTTCACTTCCCCACTTCCCTAATAACATCCTATAGGTCATGGTGTTTTTCAAAGACCAACTTTAGTGCCCTTAGTGGAGGTCTCAGATTGGCACTTTAAAGAAGAGGTAATGTCTTTTACCGATTCTTTCAACTTTATTTCCTCTTCTACTTATTCTTCTTTAGTTTTTTCATTATAAAGTAATAACATCAGTATCACTCATATACTTATATGTTATTATATTTATGAAACAACCCTAATTCACCATATATCAATCCTACGGAAAACAAAATCACCGTGCATGCGTACGTACGTAATACCGTCTCCACGCCGTGGTGCAATCTATTTTCCACCACCACCTTACTTCGATGAGTATAGTGGTGAAAATAATTACTATATATGATTATTTTAAAGTGATATTGATTCTGAAATAGTATACATACACTCCAATACAATTCCACAATCATTGGAGCGATATCATCGCTCGTGCATACGTACGGAATACCGTCTCCACGATGTGATGCGACTCATTCTACATGATCTTAATTGCATAATGATTATATAAATGGATTGAATAAATAATTATGATAAATATTACACTAATACCATTCTGGAAATGAGGTGTATATAACCTAAAAAAGGAATAAGAATTTATTTGACAAAGCACACATACGAACATAATGCAATAAACACCCGAATAACAAGTAGCAATGAAATATTACTAATAAGAACCTACGAATATGACCATATATGATATCATAAAAATAAATATGATTCTGGAATAATTAAATTACATTATATATATCATTATACAGGTGGTTCGGACACTTATGAAGCAAATCGGACCTACGGTAAGGGAAAATCTAACTGTGTCATTTTTATCTGAGACTGTTTATACTTCAGAATTATTGTGGAATATTTATCATCCACATCCATGTTTCTTAAATATGAAATATTATTTCCATCCACCTGCAATTTTATAAATTCAATTTTACCCTTCAGTGAGTTTTTATTAAACAATATGAAATGAATATTTTGTCGTTTTTCGTACGAGGTACTTTTTGACTTTTCCGTCCAAAGTACGGGAAGAATGTTTTTTTAACCTAGACGACATGAATGGATTTTTAGAACACTATTTCCATGAATCATACTTTACATGTTTTCAATTTTATTTTTAGTCAACTTTTTTTAGTTCAAAATTATATGACATGTTAATAAAGGAAATTGTTTTTGAAGTAGAATGGATATTTTGCTCATGAATGGAGTTCAAGTGTTTTATCAAAATTATTTTCCATCTAAGATAATATAGGGTTCTATTTATATCCCTATTTTTACATTGATTTGATTTTGTTATGATGGAATTATTTTTATGATATCCTTTTATGGATTATGTTATGATGATGTGATGTTTAAGAATCCCATTTTTATTAAATGGGTTATGCTATGATATATGGTTTATGATTTTGTGGCAAACATAATAATGGTATAATTATGAGATGGGTGGGAAATATATATCTCCCTCCAATGCATTGGATAAAGATTTATGTCTCATGAGATAGACATGGCTGGAATGACAGGTTAAACCGGTTCAGTGAAATAGGACTGAAACGAGGAGTGAACTCGGTTCAGAAAAGGACTTTGTCCGCTATGATAGTCGTGGAAATGAGTCTTGACTACTAAGAAATGATTTTCTATGATTATGTGTGTATTCCACAAAGATTCCTGTTTTCAGTTATGATTATTGGAATTACATTTCACTTCTATGATTTATCTCATGTTATGATCTCATTTACAGGATACAATTTTCAAAATGCTATGTTCTTATAAATATGATATGTTTGATATTTCTTTTGTTTACCCTTAATGAGCATTTGAGCTCACCCTTTTGTATGTTTTATTTTCCCCATGCCAGGATGAAGTATATTAAGAAGGATATGGAAAAATGGGACTCTAGATATGATGAAATAAATGGGAGACAACGTAGATGATTTATGAACCAGTTGTTTATGTTTCCCAGTCTCTAAAGACACTATACCAATATGGTCATTTCATGGTTTTGTTATATGTTGTACTAATTATGCTTCAATTTTTAAGTAATAACAATGTATGTGAAGTATGGGTCTTTAAAAAACATGAATGGAAGTAAAAAACCCTTGTTGATGTATATATATGGGGAATCAAATCAATAAAAGAATCAAAGAAAACAAGACTAGAAGAGGAAAAAGTTTCAATCACATGTATATGAAAACTGAAACTAATCATGGAACTAATGTTACATAAAACATTAATAAAAACTATAATTGTTTAATCATGGGAATATCCCAAAAAACTTGGGAAGAATCCATAGACATACCTATTTTGGCCCATATACTGACATTTTGATGTAATGTATAGTCAATAACAAACTACCTACCATAAACTAGCCTCGTTGGTGGCACATCCGACTATATCTATTCCCAACCATTGGATTTCTAGAATTTCAAATAGAGGAAAAATAGTAAATATCATTGGACCCTCTAGATGATGTTAAGTATCCTATGATATTAATAAAAATTAATCTGAGGAATCAACTACCAATGTAACATCTCAATCCTTGGAATCATACACCATTATACATGCCATGCCCTCCTCATAAAACCACCCATGCCTAGACCACCTCTATGCCTGAATGCTTCCATATATGTTCAAAATATTAATAATAATTTTTGAAAGTAAAAAAAGGGTTCTACCCTTTTAAAATAAACATTTATTTATAGGAAAACACATTTTATAAAAATAATATTTCAAAAACCAAGGTGATCTTCATCATAAGATTCTGAAGTGCCAATCATGTCTTTAATGATATTTTTAAAAAACATACATTTTCAATGTTCCAAATTGTCCTTGAAACAAGATATATTAAACAAAAAGTTTAATATAATGGTGGGAAAGTATTTATAAATTTGTTAACATTTTAAATATAAATAATTGAATAAGGTAAATAATAAATTTTGAGAAAACGGATTTTATCAAGATGGAAATCCTAGAGTACATCAATTTATATACATAAACAATTCTATATGTGTTCCTTATAAGAATTTGGATATGTTCATATTAAACTAGAATATATATGGACATCCATAAAATATCTATGGATGAATTAAATAAATATGAAAGATGAGTAATAACGGAAAATGTTAGTTTATCATATTAAAGGACCCAAACCATAGAGGAAACCAATTCCCATTTAAAAGATAAACCAATTATCCCTCAATTTTACGAATATATGAAATTTTTAAAAAATCCTTACAACACCTATAATCCAATGGAAAACTCATTTGGAAATTTTAGTGATCACCTTGCATACATATACATGGAATACATATAGGATTAATAATTAAATCCCTTAGAAAACCAAATTTCAATAAAATATCGAACATAAAAGCATTAAAATTTAATTATAATATAAAAAACAATGTATATAAAATAAAATGATTTATAATTATCAACAGTTGTATAACATATTTTAGAATGGAAATGAATGGATACACCAACATAAATAGTGTTTGAACGCAACAATTCCTTTAAGAATCCAAAAAATATATCCTATGAGAGAAATTTCACGCCCTAAAATAAATAAATGCAGACCAAATCATCCAAACCTAAATAAATGGTTTTTATAATGAGGAAACATAGTATTTAATGTGGGATAAATGATATGGGAGTAGGATAATAGATGAAAAATGGCCATAACCCAAATAAAATTAGAAAATATCGAAAGATGATATTAAAAAATTGCATGATGGTTATGGGAAGAGAGATTAGGGTACCGCCTTGAAGTTCTATGGTAAAATAGTAGAGAAATATGGTAAATTTAGATCATTTTTGAGATTTTATTGTGAAATTTAATATTTAGGGATTCTGGGAGATTAACATGGTTTGGCTACACATTTTATCGTATCGTTCACAAACCATGAAACCTCAACTGGAAGAAAAATCAACTAGATAGAGTTTAAATAAATTATTTAGAAATAGCACTCCAACGATGAAATTTTATCTACTAGAAATATAGGCTCACTTATATTCTTTCCACATTGTTTCTTCAAAGCATTCACAATATGTTTTCTAGACCCTAGATACCACCAAACTTCTGCATCGTTTCCCATATGGATCGCAAGGATCGAACTAAAATGTGATGTTATCTTGCTACAAATTAAATGAATGTATAAAATAAACTAAAAATATCATTTTTATTAGTTATCCACATAGTTTCTCTTAAACAATGTGCATTAACTGAGCATAAAGGAAAAAATAAAAAACTCAAAATCTCACCTAGAATTTATCTTGAGAATCGATAATATGAATAAATTCTAGTAATTAAAAAAAACTGATGGAAAATAACTTTTGGGGTGTGAAAATAATACCCAATATAAAAAATTTCTTCCCCTACAAATCATCCATGTCCATGATGGGAAACAGAACTGAAAATCTAAAACATAAAGAATGAAACTCTGGAACAAAATCTCCAAAATCGAACAAAAATATAAATGAAACCACTAACACTTGTGGGGACATATTTAATACCCTATGTCATAGTCAATTTTACTATAATATAATAACAAAAATACTTAGTGGATCTCCCCACCCTTTACAAACACACTAGTGTTATAGTTGAATTTCTCCAAACACTCGTAAAGATAACTCCCAAAAAAGGGGTTTCAATAAAGGAATCCCAAAAAACAACATATCAAACTATAATTCATTCTATTAAAAGACAAAGTCATATAAAAACAATCACAAAGTATTGATTCACCAAGAAAAATAGGAATACAATGAGAAAATACAAACAAACTATGTAGGGATAAATCAAGGAACAAGGGATAAAAAAATAGGGGGGAATGAAAGGGTAACATCAAAAGATCAAATAGGAAGGGGTTATAAGATCATTATTTTTCATAGAAATTATTTTATTTAATCTATGTCCAAAACCATTAAACATCTAAAGATGACCCTACTGACCACATAAATGGAAATTCCTTATATTTTTAAGGCAAGATGGCTTAGAATCCCCAAATCAACCATACTAAAACAACACTAGTTGGTTTTCATTATCAAGAGTATATAAAACTAATAGAGGAGATTGATCAGGGATGGGTACCTCCAGTTTATACACATCACATGGTAAAACCCTCATATTCACCAAAGAAGATTGGGATACCAACCATAATGGGATGGCTTCTGAAAACCCACCCATTTTAGAACACTTTATCCACAAAATTTTTAGATATGACTTTTCTAGATGAAGTAACTCAATAACTAATCACTGGGAGAATATCGTTCATAGAGAAATGATATATTATCAAACCACAGAATTCCATATATTGGAAAAAGGAAACACATGCCATAAAATGGCCTATATACTAATTCACTATCCATTTACCTAGTTGAATACCCAAAATCTATACCACATTATTTTCATTTAAATACGCATGCATAAACCACATGATTAATAAGGTCTGTATGATTTCCAAGTATTACCAATTTGTAATGAGGATGTTATTATTATCTTCTACTAATCCATAAGTGTGCCCTTGAATATACCAAAGATGACTCACACCCTATTAGATTTTATTGCTTCTAATGACCTAACGCTCATTTCAATTTTCTATAGCCACTCTACAACATATATAGAATCTCAACAACCATATAAATATAGTAAATGTTTCAGAATTTCTTATCTCCAATACTCTATGATGAGTCTCTATAGAATTATCATCTAAAAAATAATTATTATAAATAATTATATCATTTCTAGGAGGCATAATCTAAAAATAATGAATAAATACATCCAAAAAAATAACATACCAAACCTAAAAAACACCCATGAATGATAATAATTTAACTCAAAATTTAAATCTCGAAAACCAAAATATAACAGAATAAAGAACCAATGGATCTATATAAAATCTACCATTTTAATTTAAAATTCAAAATTACTTCACTTTAAGTGCATTTCCAAAATCAAAATCATTCTGAACTATTTTTTTTCCAATATAGTGATTTTATATTTCAAAACTCATACTACACTCTTTACTAAAATAGTTCCAAAACCTCATTAAAAAGAAATAAATTTTTACATGTTTTAAAATTCCAAAACCACCTTCACCCAAAACCCACTCAACCAATAAAAATTTAACCAATAAAACTAATCAAACTAATTCCACTCAAGTAGGGGACTAGTGGTTATGCATGTCATGGCCGCATGGTTTAGTAAGCCATTTTCCAATCATGCAACAGCCAATGCAAGAATATTAAATCTTGAACTAGGGGTCCACATGGTTCACTACACTATCATATATCCATGCATGGTGATAATTCACTATCAATTTAATCCCCCAAAACATGAAAATAATTCAACCAAAAAAGTACTAACAACATATATGGAATAAAATAAGGAAAATAAAGACTCAAAACCCAACAACCCCTGCTAACTCATGGATAAGGGCATGTAAGAGTTCATGAATCTCTTCCAAAACATACCTCTAAAGTTGCAAAAATCGTATCCCTCGTATAGGTGACACTTTAAATAATAAGGGATCATGTGATATCAATTTTTCAAGACCCCACCAAAGCAATCCATAAACCCAAAATTCAAACCAGTATGTGAAGAGGCATGAATGGCATTCCCAATACCCATGTATTAATGAAATTCATTCTAAAATGAAAAGATAAATCATTAAATACATGATAAATATCAAAAAAATATCCTTTAATACTAACTTAATACATGAATCTATAAACAAAAAATGGGTAATTGCAGCGGAACCCAAACCAGATTGAGGTTCATGTTACAAAACAAAAAATTAAAAACCAATCCAGAAATAGAAAAAATATCCATGTGAACATTTAGTTAACAACCATCCCTAATAACTCGAATTCTTCCTTAGAAAACCTAATATCAAACGAAACAAGAAAAATCTAAATAGCTCAGGTCTAGTGAAGATGAGTGTCACAAGTAGGGAGTGAGTATACAATATATTTTCATGTAATCACCAATGAATCGATTTATATACTTTCCTAAAAACTCGATGAAAATGGTTTTAAAAAACACATGTATTATAATGGGTTTCATAAGTTTTTTAAACATACAAATTTAATTTCATATTCCATTACATAATTTTTTAGAATTTTCTTTAAAAACTAGAATCAATTTCAAATCCTATTTTTAAACCATTATAAAGGGAAGTAACACCACCCATGGAAATTTTTATGCAATATGAATCTAATCCACATATGGATTACAATATATAAAAATGAAAATAGTCAAGAAGAAGAATGATATACAGAACAATGTACAAAAAACATAAATTAATCATAGAACTAAAGTTCATTAAAAGAGTAATAAAAATAAATAAAATTTAATCTTGGAAATATCCTAAACATATTAATAGTCTAACCTAGTCATACTCTATTTCAAAGCACCTATCCGAATATTAATGTTATCCATAGTTAATCACTAACCATTTTCCTTAAATGAGTACACTAGTGGCACATCCCCCCATTGTCATTCCTTACCAAAGGAGATATAATCCATCTATTAAGAATCAAATAGTCTGCCCCCTTAGTCCTCTAGATGATTTCTAGGATCCCATGATATTATTAAAAAGGGTGGTGAAGAAGAATGTTCTGCCAAAATATCAATATTTTGGGAAAAACAACCATCTTATATGCCAATCCAAGATCCTAAAACCATCTATGTGAGGACCCTCTCTATGATGGGGGAATTTTACATAGTTGTTCACTCTTAAAGAATAATCTTGAAATTACCAACAATGCCATTAAATTTATAACAATAAACATTTTCATAGAAAACTAACTTCTTTAAAAAAATATTTCAAAAAACAAGACAATCATCATCACACGTTTTATAAATGGAAAATAGGTCATTAAATTAATATTTAGGAAACACACATTTTCAAGGATCAAAACATTCCTTTAAAAACGTTTTATGAAAAATCCATTATAATACCAAGGATGGAGAGTAATTAAGAAAATTTAGAAAATTTAAAATAATACGAAGGGAATAAGTAAAATGAGAGAGTATGAGGTTTTAGTTTTATCAACATATAAATACTATCAAGATTCTATTTATTTGTATTCACAAATTTATATGCTCATAATGTACATATGTAGATATTATCATATTATACTGGAATATATATGGAAATCTATAAAAATATTTATGGTCCAATTAAAGGAAGATTAACGAAACACAATAATGAAATACATCAGTTTCTCGCACAATGGAACTAAAACCATTCAAATAAACATGGTCTCATTAAAGGAAGTTGAAATAATCACTATAATGAAACACATAACTTTCTCACATAATGGCTCCGAAACCATTCCGGAAACCAAACCCCATTTAAAACAAAATCAGTTTTCCACTCAATTATACCAAATTTCAACAAATGATAAAAAGAGTTAAAACACCAAGAATAATCATGAATACCAATTTATGAATTTTATAAAAAAACATAGAATAAATATACTAGTAATACATATAATCATATATGTAGATTCCCTTAGAAAAAAACTATCCAGTCAACTCACCAACATAAAATCTTTTCAAATCATTTTATAATCCAAGTAACACATGAAACTAAAAAAAGACTTATTAAATATCAATCATCACAAGTAATATTTGGTAAAAAAAATGGATGAATAATCCTACCTCAATAGTGTGATAATGAAACATGTCCTTCATAAATGAGGAAAAAAGGGGCCAAGAGACCATCCACACACCCTATCATTAAAAAAACAACCCACATTATCCAACCCCCGCCCTTAGGGTTGTGAAAGAAGAAACCAAGACCATAAAGAAGGTATAAACAAGAGTATTATGGGTAAACATAATGACAAAAGGCTAAAACCTAAAGTAACATTAGGAATATTGAAAAAGGAGATTCATACCATATAGGATGGATAAGTGAAGAGGGTTTTGGGGACACCCATACATGCTAAGGTCAATTTGGGGATAGAGATGGTTGAATATGGGTTTTAAGATGGTAGAGTATAAGATTAATCTTTTTAGGATTCTAAGAAGGTTTCATAGAATAATCAAATGCTATACCAAATCATCCAATATCTATTCTCCCACACTGGGAATGAAGAAAACAACCTCATAGAGTTTCTAAAAATTGTTTGAAAACTATCCTTCAATCAGAAATATCATATCATATAAAATTATAGGAACCCCAATAATTAAATTGAAAATTTTTATTATATATACCAATTTTCTTAATGAACGACGTTGGGTGTTAAGAAATATATTTATCATATTATTCTTTTAAATACAGAGGGTGTTAAATTGAAGGATCAGGTCAAATGTGATGTCAAACTATAAAGGGTTGGAAGTGGTATAGTTTTATAAAAATAGAAGAGGTGACTTTTGGAAACACATAATATTTTTTTAAAATAATGTGATAGCCGAATTCAATGGTCAATTGATCAAAATTAGAGAAATAAGGGGTTTGGGAGAAGCTATGATTTAAAAACTCTTAACTATTCATTTTGTGAAATTTGGGAGTGATTTAGGGCCTTTTCATTTTAACCTTTTACTTAAATTAAATTTTACATTGGTAATAATTTTTTAATAATAATAATTAAAACTAATGAAAAAAATTATTATTTGATACATTTCTATTCTGTGGTTGTGTTTTTTACAAAAATAAAAAAAATATCAAATAATAATACTATGTGCTTATAAATTAATTTTGACACAAAGTTATGTAACATTCAAAAAAACCATTTTTGTGAAAGTTTATTCTTAAGAAAATTGGTTTATGATTAGAATAGAATTATCAATTTCATTGATTAAAATGAATATTAAAAACATTATTATCATTAAATTAATATTTATTTAAGAATAAAATAAATTTAAATCAAAATTTAACTACATTATAAATATTTAAACAAAAGTGTAAAAAATTTATTTTCATTATAACAAAATATATATTTTCAATATGTTTAGCATTGGTTAATAAATTAAAAATAATATTTTATAATTATTTAATCTATATTATAATATATAAATTTTTTGAAATTTTTTTAAAAACATGAAATCTATTCATATAATAAATTAGTTTCCTAAAAGCGACAAATTTAATGAATTGGACATTTTCACTATTCACCGTAAATTTTTAATTTACAAAAAATATAAAAAATTCATATTAAGACTATATTTTGATTATATATCTAAAAATGGATTAAAATTACTAATATTAAAATTTTAATATTTTAAAAATTATAATTTTAAATAAAAACATAAGTATAATGAAATTTGATGTCATAGGAAAAACATCTTAATATAATAAATATTCTTATAATTATTTTCTATCAATTATTAATGAAAATGATGCTAATATAAATTAAAAATATATTTTATCATTAATACTTATAGATTTATATAAAGAATTTTGGAAATGTTGTATATTAAAGTATAAAACATTATTTTAAACTATTTACCTAAACCAATTAAATTTAATTCATATTGAAACTATACATTATATAATTTTTGTAAATATTTAATAAAAAATTACTCTTATTTATTCCCATAGAATCAACAATAGGGTTTCAATATTCATACATAAATATTTATATTTTATCTAAATATATCATGGTTTCATTTAAGTTAGGTATTGCATGTGGAGAAATCTATGAAACAGAATTGACTTAATTAGTGGAAAACATCAATAAATATCTTCATTCATTACATTCTATGCCGTATAATGATTTTGAATCCTTTCAATACGAATTACCAATTTTTAATGAAAAAATATAATGGAAATTAAATTACAGAGGCGACTCAAAAAATAATTACAATAGAGAAATATACCAGATAAACTTTGGAAACATATTTTTTATCATGGAATAAGATTATCCACAATATTGTGTGCTACACCAAACTCCCCACAAAGATACCACAGTGAAGAGATTGAGATGGTGAATTCCTATGTCATACCTCTAGTAGGCCCAGGTTTGGTGACTACCATCGGGGGTATAATAAACATGACTATGAGCGAAATTGTCCAAAAAACATTTAGAAGAATAATAAGACATATACACCAACTGACACATTATCATATATTTATAATCCCAAATGTCAACATGAAATGTCATTAAATACTAAAACATCTTAAATAAAACATTAAGTACCAAAATTTTAAACAAATCATCAACTGTGAATCCCAAACATCCCATAAAAACCCAAAAATAATAATATCTAGCCTGATATCCAACTTATTCCAACTAAGTAGAAAAATAATTTATATGTATATATAAATATGTAGGGTGAGAATAACTCTATACTCAATATTATCCTCCCTAGAGCCTCTCATTAAATAGATAAAAAATGAATGCTAAAAACTGTGAAAAATTGTGGAACTAACTAATCACCCAAGTAGGTATACTCTGTTCACAACCTCAACATAAATTATTCTCACTAGATATCATATACCAGAGAGAATTAATATAAAATTAAAAAATCAAGGGTACCCTGTGACCGCTTCCCCACTAGTTTTCTCCTCTTCTCTAATGTGGCATGTGTTAATCCATTTCATTCCAAAAGTCATCCATCTTAAAGACACCTCACTGGGGAATTAAAACATTCACCTCGTGCATAACATAACTGAAAATTCCCAGCTAGATATATATAATGTAACCAATTAGTTTTCGAGGGGAACCACATCTCGTATGATATATACCAAAAGTCAGTTATTATAAATCATTCCATTATATACAGTACCCTTAGTTTTTACCCTAATACATCACATCCTATACACTTTATACCAATAATAATCCTTCATATATTTTATATGGTAAAACAGTTTTCTGAAATAACCACAATCTGTCACAACCCTCTACACACATATATGGGAAAACTCACTATCATGCATACTAGGACATGTTACTACCAAGAGAAGAGAGAAATGCTAGAGGGGGTAGTCATCCATCTATCCTCCCACAGGGACGTTGGGGGAAACACCCTCCCATAATCCACTGGGTGTCAGTTTCTTTAATCAAAAATGGTGAGGAAATTTATGCAATCCAAAAATATACATGATATAATATATATCACAACCACACTATGGGAATAACCTAGTCACATACTGAACTGTATCTCGTGTCTCTCGAACTCTCGACTTCCATAACTAATACTACATATCCTATAAGAAATATATAATTTAAAGAGTGACATTAACTTCATTGTTTTCATTTTATCAATTCAATATATTTATAATTACACTTTCCATTTATAAACCATTATCATTTTTAAACATTACATTACATCAATCATCGTTGTCCGATCCATTCCCTCTAGGGATAATCCAATCCAAAGCCATGGGTTTTCAATATTAACATAATTGAAGAAATTTAATTCCATTATCAACTAAACCCACTGTTTAATCATTAATTTAATCAATATTAGCATCCTTCCCTATCCTAGTAATCTAGGAAACTATCCTATGCTACCACCATGAGGTAACATGAAACCAAGCATATCCATATGTACTATAAAATGGGGAAAGGAATGCTAATAAAAAAAGAAACCTGATAATTTTCCCTTAAAATGAATCATAAGAAAACATAACATATCTTAACATCTGAGAAATGGATAATCACAGCTTTAACTTGTTCCATCGCCTCTAGTGTTATCACCAACACCGATATTCAAATATTGATGCATCTGGACATTACATTCATCAACACCTTCCAAAATATCAAGGTGTCCCTATTCATATAAGCCACAAAATCCTTCTGGGATTAACTATACAAGTCTCACAACACATCTAAGCCTCCCTACCCCATATCATACATTCTAGACTCATCTATATGATTCTCACAACAAAAGGATTATATCTATATCACTTTACTTAGAAGAAAGAACAAAAATAAATAATCAAGCCAACTAGGCCCTCAAAACTAATCATCCAGTCATCTCAATTCTATTACCACATGGAAGATCACTTCCAATATAACAATACATTAGTATAAATTTGATTACATAAAATTAAAACACACCAGATTCCTTAAACACACTTATTAAATTTATTAATCCAATTAATATTGAAATTAATTATTGCTCTATGTTCTCTACAAATTCTAACATACTAATCTAATCATAATAAAATTCAATCAAAGTAAACAAAATAGATACCAAAAAATCTAGAAAATCAAGAGCCAACCCAATATAGCTATACAAATAAAATAAACATATGATGGTTACCAAATGTTTAATATTGTTAAATATTTATTATATCAATTAAATTATATTCAAATGGATAAATTATTCAAAATTAGCGATTTCATAAAAATAAAATATAATTAATGAACCCCCTACCTCAAATGTTTTTATCGTTATTTGCACAATAATGCTCCATTATATGAATCTATGATCATCTCTCCCAAAAAAATTCATCCATCTTGGGATGCCTCACCACAACTGCTCTAATAAATAAACAAGAAAACTCCATTTAAAATAATAGAGATAAAACTCAATATAATGGATAGAATTAATGTGAGGAAACAAGATTAACTCGGAGAACCAAATAGAAAATGAATAATGTACACACCATGGTTTACCATATATCCACACATAATCCATGAATCAATATTCGACTGAAGTTATCTAAAAATACTAATGAAGGGACCTAATGATCTCTAGGAATGAGAGAGTGAGGAACTATGTCCATAAGGTTTGTGAAATCCTGATTTATTACACATTTTAAAATGTGCTTCATGTGATATTTTACATGAGAAGGAACATGCATTGGTTCACCAAAGATCTCTGAATAATCCAATAATTGATCGTTGGATGATGGTGTCTCAAAATAATAAGCATGGGGCCCACTGATATATGGGAACTTGAAAAGGAACTACAGTCAAATGGTTTTTGAAATTTGGATCTGTTGTTCCTTTTAAGATTAATTGCACATGATATTTACATGAGGTTTAATACATTTACATATGTAAATGTAAAGGATAGTCTTCACCGAAAAATGTGTCTTATTAAAAATCCCATACAAATTACAGATTGTGAACCTACCAAAAACATGTTATGAACAACAATTATATTGTATGTAATGCATACACGGTGTGTTATATACCTATTTACAAACTTTTATAATTCAATACCTATTACCACATCGATTGCACTATACTTGAAAGCATGCTAAGGAATGGACCACACATATCCAGGCCCTTACATTAGAAACCTATCAAAACATTCTCATCCTTGTGAATCTAAAACCAATCCCAAAGAGAAAACTGAATGTATCCATTTTAATAGCCACCCATAAGATACCTCTCAAATATCCTTCCATCACTGGAGCTCAAAACCATAACATAGGTAAAAATAGTAAAAACCAGGCAATGAAAATACACACCTCCAAAACAATCTCTTATGAGAGATACCTCTCAAATAATAGTAATGAGAAGATAAGAAATATGTGGAATCCAAATCATAACAAGAAAGGTCCACACACACAAGATAAAATATCTGTGAGAGATGATGTAAACATTAAACATCTAGGGTTAATAAGAAAAAATCTATGACACATTTCTTGGAACTCTCCACGACTCCACCATTCCACCAGAAGACATGATCCAAGGGAATAACCTTCCCTTGAAATACATTCACCTAGCGGTCATGGAACGTAATAATCAGCTCCTCAAATGTCTCATCATAATAAAAATCAATCTCACCCCTATCCATGATATGATATTCATCATGAAGATATCGATGGAGTTTTGACATGTGAAAAACCTATTGTATATGGATCATATATTTGTGAAGTTCTATACTATAATCCACAAATGTGACCCGATCTAACATCTAAAAAGTTAAAACAAAATAGGGATAAATCTTACTCACATGACCGAACCTTCATTCCCCATGATGAGAAGTCACCTTTAGAAACACGTGATCTCCCATATAAAACTCCAGATTTCTCCTCCTAATATCAATATAGGATTTATGATGATCTAGTTTTTCCTTTATCCACTCTTTAATTGCCTGAACTATCTCTTTCGTATTCATTAACTATTACCTAATACGAATTTCTACCTCTTTCCCCTAGTACATAAATATAGAAAACAAAATGTTATTCCATAAAAAGAATAACTTGACCCCATAACAATAGTGGATATGAAACTATTTTTTAATATAAATCATATAAGGGAAGATTCCTCAATGACAAATCTCCAAAATCTATGACCCAAGAGTGAAACATGTCTTCAATAGTCTGGGTAGTCCTCTCTATCTAACCATCCATTTATCGATGAAAGGAAATTATACAGAATAACTGAGAGCTAAAATCATCCTAGATAACTCTACATACCCTGATGTTCAATGTAAGATCTTGATGAGACACGATTTTCCTCGGGACTCCGTGCAGTTTCACCACCTTTTCCAGATACTTCCTTGATAACCCTCTGATATCCTTGAGTCCCTGCTCACTATAAAGTATTTTTATTTCATAAAATTTTCCACTATCAGCCATATACCATCATAGCCTCCTCGATGTTAAGGTAAATTGGTAACAAAGTCTATTAAGATATACTACCAAACCATTAGGGATCATCTAATGGATGGATGAAACCAGAAGAAAAATAATGCATAACCTTCAGATTCTGGAAGACCAGACAATGAAAATCAGACTCCATAAATTCATGATTCAAACAGAGACACCAAACCTGACATCTCAAAGATCAGTACATAATTTTCATTTCAAGAAGTAATTAAAAAGGTGATATATGGAACTCCTAATGAACCATCTCATGAATTGATAATGGAATGAAAATCCTTCCCTGCAATAACAATCATTATGGTCCATCTCCAAAACTACATTCATTGGAATATTTAATAACAACTAAGTCTCTCCAGGCCTCTACCATAGAATCTCTCAGTTGGGATTCCCCCACCTACTTCACCAAAGTTTAATACAATATCATATGTAAAAGATATCATCTACCTCCAACATATATTATAACAATATGTATCACAGAGAGTTCTGCAATAACTCTCTAGGTCCTCCCAGATTCATTTATAACATCAGTTCATGATATCCTTCTTTGTGGAGCAGGCAAAAATTTTCCTTTTAGTGGAATATAAAAAATCTAAATGTCATAATCCTATAGTAATTTCAACCACCATCATATATTCAAGTTCAATTAATTTTGAGAGAAGACATACCCCAGGCTCTTAGGACTGCTAAAGAACATAAAATGCTCACTGATGATGTAATGACGCCATAAAAACAGAACAAACACAACTATCACCAACTCAAGATCATTGGTTTAATAGTTACACTCAAGGGGATATAACTACAAGAACCACAAAAAAAAACAAATCTATACAACATCATCATACAATCTAAGACATGATATGAAACATTACACCAATCCTCAAAATGAATGCACTCTACTATAATGAAATGAACTATAGTGTTGACCAACATGTCATTCGGGTACTCAAATGTTGATAGACGTTGGTTAGTCCACATAAAAACCTCATCCTTCTAGTTAGTGTATAACATAAGTGTCAAAACATGAGAGAAATTATCGATACACCACATTCAATATCCTAGAAGTCAAATGAAACATTGAAATTATGCCAGTGTGTAGGGATTTACACAAGACACAACCACCTAATCATTGAATGATGAACATATACTCCCTGTGGTGGTAAACCATTCCCCCTGAAATTTATATTAAGATCCCATAAGTCACACTCTGATAACGTCGAAAATAGTTGATCATGATGATGAAATCCCAAAATAGAATTCATATGCTTTTCATTCTCCTCCACAGATACTGACTACACAAGGATTTCATTGATAAAATCAACCATGAAATTATCCAATAAAACTATGAAAATGGAGTTCCTGAACTCCATGAACATAAATGAATAATTAATTACTGTAAACAACATCACAAAAAACTCATAATGCTCATGACGAAAATGTAATGTACTCTTGGGAATATCCTCATCCTTCACCCACATCCGAGGATATCCTGAATGAAGATAAATCACAGGGAACAAGCTTTCTCATTTTAGTTGATTGAGTAAATCATCAATAAGTTGTAGAGGATAGGAGTTCTTCACTTTCAGTTGGTTTAATTGATGTTTATCCATACAATAATTAAAAATACCATTGGCATTTTTTGAGAACAAAACTGGTGCAACCCAAAGTATCACGCTCACACAAACTTACCCTTGATGAAATAGATCATAGAGTTGTACTCAAAGCTCCCACAACTCATAAGGCTCTATCCTATGTAGAGAAATCGAGATATGATGCACACTAGGATGTTGTTTGATGCCAAACATGATATCATGTTGTAGAGATAATGATACAACCTCCTCTAAAAAGACATTAGGGTGCTCTTCCAAAACCATGGAAAAACCCTTCTACTAGTACTTATTTGAGCTACACATTGGATTCTCCATTAATTATGATATGTATTGAACATTATACTAACCCATACAAGGGTCTTCGTCACCAAAAAACACTATAACCTCTCCATCAACAGTATAAAACACAACATTCCACTTGAATCAATACATGATATCATATATTTAAAAAACCAATCCATGATTATGATGATGAAATATGGGTATATAAACAAAGATAGGAATTATCACCGAGAGTGGTGCTAACCCAACACTTGATCAAAGGATATAAATAATTCATAAAATCCATCTCAAACTCTAACGAATGAAATTAATTATATCGGAACTAGAATCATCTCTACATAATGTCCCAAATCATGGAAGATGGTGGTGGTATAAGGAAGTATGTCACTGAAAACTCAAACAAAGTAGGGACCTAATTAAAAAAACAAAAAAGTTACAATGAATGATTCCAAATCACCTAGTGCTGGAAATGCTAAAGCATTAAGATTACCACGACATGCTCTATGGCCTCTATAACCCTACTGATTACCACCTCCATTAAAGTGCTCTACTCTCTATGGACACAGAGAATCATGGGTTTGTCTTCAACCTTCCCCATATACTCTATACGAATTTGAAAGTAGACCACATTTCTATTGTTTCCTTGATTGAAATTTCATCAATGGATGAAATTGAAGTAGAACACCTGGAACATGCTAACTATTCAAATTGTTTGGACACTCCTTCCACATATAGCCTCAACCACCACAAGGAAAACATAGTCTTAATCCCTTAGCATATGTCTGAGAGCTTCCTCCGCCAGATAAACAAGATAATAACAAAAGATATCTACCCCCAGCTGAATGAAAACACTTATGTCCCAAAATATACAAACCCAATACCATAGTTTTTCTTCATGAGGAATCCTGATGACTCCCCTCTCATGATGATCAGGGTCTATCCAATATCATCTTAATAACATCTAATTTTAATTAAACCTTGAGACATGTATTTATTAGAAATGGGTTGATAATCACTGGATCTCTTGATCCAATGCCTCCTCAATATTCCCCTCCCTGACCTTTACATCTAGTAACAATTCGGAGGCATATTGTAAAAGGTTCATGAAAATATCCCAACTCCCACACACTATATCTACCCTACCAATGGGTACGAAACTCTTTGTGACATGCCTCTTTCCATTTATAATAATGAAAATATAATCTAAACTAGTGTCATATGACTACCTAATCCTCTCTATCCTAATGTAATAATACTCACCACTACCACACTTCCCCCATGATGTATCGTCAAAACAAATGAAAAACAGCGATCCTTCCAAGAAAATAATGATCGGAAAGCTATCTCAACCTCCTCTAACTGGTCCTTTATGATTAAATTTAAAATTTATCCCTCATACTTTTATTGGATCTGGTTCCAAAACATTTGGAGTTTCCTCCATGTTTCATCCTCAAAAACCACTACTATGTGAAGATCTGTTGTCATTAAGTTTGACACTGTAGATGAAATCGACCTGGAGAAATACCTGAAAGAAGAAGAAAAAAATTTGATCTCAACACCTATGAATATGGAATATTTAACATTAATTAATTATTTATTTTATTATCTTGATTAAGGATTTATCCTTTCTTAATGATGAAAAATTTCAAACTTGGTCACAAAGAAGAATGACAGATTATCTGTTCCAAGAACACTACCCAAAAACTAGTATAACATATTTTATTATGTAACTCCATGAACCTATAATCCCAAAGCTAGTGCTTACATTATTACATTGGCATGACTATAAGGAGTCAAATACCGATAGATCGATCAGTTCAGCTATTTTGGAAAACCATATTACATACATGATACCAATTTTAGATTAGGGAATATAAAAAGGAAAATAATACAAAAAAAGGTAATAAAATCTACCTAGGAAAACTCATTAACAGTTATTTTCATCATTACCTAGGGAAAGGAAACAAAATATAAGTGATCTCAAATTCTCATTAAGTATATGTATAGTGGAAACAATAATGAATCAATGAGAATAATCAATATGGAATGATATGTAACTAATAATGCATTCCATGTAATAAATATCTTAGTGGGAGGGGAGTAAAAAATATTTCAAGTCAAATAACTGAAAAACATTCCATTTAATTAATAAAATGATAATTAAGTGCATCCATATATTTTTTCATAGTGAAACAACATGGTTAATAATAACTGAAAATATTAATTATTGGATGCATTGTCTCTTAGGTACGTGAATCCTTTATCATCAAGACATTTCAAAAGAAAATTTAAAACATATTGATTAAAAACCAATTTTTTTTTTGACATTAACTATACTATCAAGACTATTCACAAGACAATTATAAACATACGAGTTAAAATGATAAGGTGTTCTCTAACTGAACCTATCTTATGATACTAACTATGAATCGATGTGATTTATTTAAATTGGCCCCAACCCGTGTCTTACTAGTCCAAATAATTAATCATATATATCCAATAATTGATTTAAATTTATAAACAAGTCCCTTTATCAGATATTCATATGGAATAAAGGATGTGATTTATCAATATGTCCCTAATAAATAAAATAACTTTAAAGATAAAAACAGTATGGAAAAATGGTATATGGTTTTTGAAATTATCATATCCATAATAAAATAATAATAATATAATTAATAAATATTATTCCCAATGAAAAATCATTTTGAGTAAGTGATTGTTTTAATATAAATTTAACAATCATAACAGAAAGCGAGATTGTAAGATAACTTTTACCAGTTGGTAATTTGAAAGTTAAAATCTATTGGATGAGATAATACAAAGTAAAACATTAAAAACCATGAATATAAAGGTATTAATGATATAATATATAATAATTAATATTATATAAACCACAAAAATAATAAAGCGGTTAATATGAAATTTATCTCACATATGTAAAAAGTAAGATGATAATCACTTACCTTACACTTCTTGTTGGTGATACACTCCTTATCCTCAGTTATAATTGTTTTAATAATGTTATTACATATAAAAAAACATACTCATATTTATAATATCATGTATTATCTTATTATAAAATCATAATACATATTGGTTAAAAATATTTCATTTATTTTTCTATTTCAGTTGTTAATTGCAGAGTTTTTCAAGTATGCTTTTACATTTCACTTATTGTTCCTGTTAATTAGATCATGTTTTCATCATATCAAGAATGTAAAACATGGTATAAATATCATTTAAATCAAGTAATTATTAATTTATAATAATCCACAAATATTGGAGATATGAAATAGAATGCACCATTCGTTGAGATGATAGGTCGTACGTACACGTGAAGGATTCTTCCATTTCTTTGTCATATCATAAGAATGAAATGTAATTGATATATATGTATATTATAATTAATTTTTCATATTAATTTAATTTTAGTATCATATTTTCATTAATATAATCATTATTATATTCCTTGTATAGTGTGAACAAATGACATCACTTAGAGGAGGCGGTTGTCCACACTTCCATAAACGATGTTATTGTCTTTATATAAAATAGAAAGAAAATGTTATATATTATATTAAAATTATATAATCAATGAGAAATAATAAATATCATATATATTATATAAATAAAAATCTTCAAACAGAATTCCAAACCATCATATGTGGTAAAGTAAAAACATATGACAATGTTTCTTAAGGCGGTAGTTTGTCATACACACGAACATAAAATTCATTACACATTTTATGTAACTTTGAGTATGTGTAGATAAAAAACTTCAAATAATAAAATATCTGTATATTTAGGTTATTTATGTTATTATATAATAATGGAATATAAATAATTTAACTTTTTAGAAATAAATGGCACAAAAGTTATCATTGAATAATGTTACCTATTATTCGGGTAAAACTATTTGGTTTGTACCAAAATTATTCATTAGTTTACTATCAGAAAAAAGTGAGGAATCTAGTATGAGTGGAGGGTATTTTGGAGCTTATATGGATAGGGTCACATGAGACAATGTTTCATGATATATGATACAAAGTGGAAGAGTGAATGTATTTTTATTGTGTAGGAGAAGTGACATTAATTTAAATATAAAAAAATGTAAGAACTATTTGGAGATCACACTTACCTATTGTCACTCAAAAATTGACAAATAATTGGTTAAATTGCAATTATGGTAGAGAAAAATATCAACCACACCAAATTAAGGCCAATTGTTTTAAAAATTCCTTAGTCTTTATGTTTCCTTATATTTTTCATTTTGCTTTTTCATTTATGTACCTAGTTTTTTAACCTATGTAATTTAAGTATTAATACTTAGTTAAGGTGATATTTATTATTTAATCTAGTTTCACTTAATTTAAAATATTTTATTTTAATTACCAAATAAAAATACCATGTATTTTGGAAATTAATTTTAAAATTAATGCATGTAACATGTCGAAACATTATTTTAACTCGGACAGTTCTAATAATGCTTTCACTATCTATGGGACAATAAGTTCGTTACAAATGTCAAATCGGTACATTAATAGAAAAAAATTGTTATTTATTAACACATTCAATTCAATTTTTAAATATATTATTTTTATTACTTTAACACTTTTAATGAAATATTATTTATTTTAAAATAACAATTATTTCAATTTTGAAATTATTTAATTAATTTTAATTAGAAAATATAAAACCAATGTTGTCATTTAATAACAATTCAAATTAACTAATTCATTTATATGAATTAAATTTAAATTATGGTGATAAAAATTAATCATTTAGATTTCAAAATAATGTTTATAATAAATCTATGTAGCTTATTCCGTACTCTAAAGCTCTATAAATATTATAGTTAAGGAATGTTCCCTTTATGTATTTTTCTGTACTTAACATATTATATAGGTTAGTTCTATAGAATAGTATCTCAATAACTCAGAAATGACTAAAAAATATATGACGTATTTAAAATACGGGCATCCAGTGGATTTTAAAAAACATTCTTGGACATTTTTCACTTAAGAGTATACTTTAACAACTAAGTAAACTAATTTTTTACTTAATCACATTAATAATGTTTTATAACTTTCACTAGTATTTTTGGTAGAAACTTTTTGTTGATATTGTTAAACAATAAATATTAAACCAATTAAACTATTTATATCCATTTTTATAAATTCAATTTATTGAAGTGGAAAATTTATTTTTAATGTTAATCCCTTGGAGGTGGTGAGAAAGTGGGTTTTAAATGTGAAAAGATCAAAAGTTCATTAAGTGTCTATATCTAAATTAAAAAAAAATAAATAAATCTAATGAACTAAATTTGATTAATTTAGGAATTATTTATCTATTTTGACTTTAAAAACAACATAAAATGTAAATTATAATTAATAATTGTATAAAAAAAGAACTTTTCTACAAAAATGAAGTATTTTTTCTATTCATAAAAAAATGAAACTTCACAGAAAAATTCAAAAAATTAACCCAAAGATAATATTTATATTAAAATTAAAAATTTAAGTCTATATGGAAAAATAACATTTTTTCATAGTGTCAAATTTTATTATCAAAATATGTTGTCCCTTAACAAGTGGTAAAACCTTGTCTTTTCTATAATACTAGCTAAATTAGTATTGTGTGTAGTTTAATCTTAACCTCGTATTTTGAATAAATAAAGCTAGAAATAAAATTGACTTTATTTTAAAATTAAAATATCACAATGTCTTAGGGTTTTACATTCTTCCAAACTTACTTAAATTATATCAATGTAATTTAAACATGATCTCCACAATTGAAGGATTTATATTTGAAAATAATATAATTGAAAAACCAGCATCATAAATAGTGTTAATAAAAAATCATCTCAATAAAAAGTAAAGGTAAATGTTAAGGTTACCAAAAAATCATGAATTTAAATAAGATAACATTACTGAAAACGTGGATTTTGAAGAGAAATATAACTATCATGAAATAATAGATAGAGATAGATAACATGTTCAGTTGAATAATAATGAGGATAAAGAATTAATGAAAAATTATAAAAGGGCCACTATTATCATAAAAATGTTGAAAATAAGAAAAAAATTCTTTCAAGACCATTTTCAAAGAGATTAAAAATTATTTCACTCTATATGAATATAATAAAATACACTTTCTTGATACATTTCTCTTTCTTGAACACAATATTATCCTTTGGTTTTTCCATGAACTATTTATACAGAATCTCTTAGAACAAGTAGATTCTTAGGGTGAAGTAATACACAAGTCTCTAAAACCTCATCCAATGATTAAACTAAACAATTTCATAAATGGTTAACCTTATGACCCTTTAAAGTATTATAATACAAAATATTATAATTGATTCAACTGATGTTAGTTGTATCTGATTTACATTATCCATATAATTCATCTCTCTATCCTAGAATCATTGTCTCAAAATTAAGAACATATTAAGGTATATCATTCCTTTAATCTTGTGTTTCCCTTAAAAAATTACCTTTCTACTAAATTAATTTTCTCGGTACCATTCAACATATGATTTAGAATCATTAATGAAATAATATATTCCTAAATTCCACAAATATTTCTTAATTCACATAACCAAGATGCCAATGATAAATTAATTTTACAACATTACTCAAGGATCCAAATAGATCAGCACATTTATCATTCATCATAATCCGTTTTAATAGAAAAATCATGACCATGATCCATTAGACTCTTATGGGTTATATTTCTTTGAATCTTAAGGAATTTATTTTTGTATTGTCATATCTCCTTCCAGTCAAAGCATTGTACATTGGTAAAAGTTTTCTTACACTTGAAATTACATGCATATTGTCCTTTCACTCCACACTTGTTGAAAACTCCCATTCCATATATTCATGTATCAAGGTGACTATATCCATAATTAATACATATGGAAAAATACTGCTTTCTATTCTTGACATTATCCATATTTTTTCTAGATTTTATTATGTTCTCATGCATCCCTCCAAATCCATAATACATTGAAAAAATATTTCTATCTATATCATTATCACAAGATACTATGTCCCCATGTGATGATAATTCTTCGGAGACCTGATCCTTTCAAATTATTGGCATACAACCATAAATATAATGATAATTCTTACTCTTTTGATCATATGTAATGGTGACATTCATATACCTTCATCTAGGAACCATTTCTAAATGATGACATATACTCTATTAGATCGTATCATGTATAATCCCAAAACTACTGAAATACATAACATAAATTGAAAACATAATGGGTAGCTAATATCATAATCCAAAACATGGTTTATTATATATATTCTTCAATACATATCCTGAAATTCTATCTTATGTTTATGTTACCTAATATATACTTTCTAAATTTATTTTCCATGGATTATACTAAATTTACTTTGATACCACCTGAAATTCCCCAAACCAGAATCCCAAAGATGATTCATTAATTTATTACATTGACATGATTATAAGGAACTGAATCCTAAAGGGCTTATTAGTTTAGCAGTTTTGGTAGACCAAATTACATGTATGGTATCCAATTTACATTGGAATGTCGAAAATGAAACATTATACACAATAAAATATAATAAAATGCATCCTTAAAAACTCATTCAAGGATATGTTCCTCACAACCTATGGAAATGAAATAAAATAATAGTGATCTCAAATTCATAGTAAGGGTATGTAAATTAAAAGAAATAATGAATCAATGGGAATAATCAATATAGAAAGGTATATAAATGAAGACATGTTCCATCAATTAAATAACTGAGTGCAATGTGAGAAAAAAAATATTTTATGGTAAATAACTAAAAGCATATTCCATTAAATTAATAAACTGATAATGGAATGTATCCATATATTTTTTCATATGGAAAATCTTATACAGAATAATAATGAAAATGAATGAAATGGTTAATTATTGGAGGCCATGTTTCATAGGAACATGGAAACATTACAATAAAGAAATTTAATAAGGATGTTTAAAATGTACTTATTACAGAGTAATTTTTTTCCCAAATTTAGCTCTAACGTGAAGACCTTTCGAAAAAAAGATTCAAATATACTAGTAAAAAACGTGAAGGGTTTGTCCAACTGAATTTTTCCAATGAGACTGACAGTGCATCGAAGGGATTACTCAAAAAGGTCCCCATACAATTTCATACCTATCCAAATACTTCCTCAAGCATTTAATAATCTATTTACATTCATTATCAAAACTCCTTATCAAATATTTTTATATAGTAAAGAACACAGATTTGTCAATATTTCCATAATAAATAAAATAACATTCAACGTAAAAACTATATGAAAAAATGTTATATGTTTTACGAAATAATAATATCCATAATATAAGAATATTCATATCACAAGGAAATATAATTATAAATTAAAAATTACTATGTAGAAGTTATTTTTCTAAGAGAGTGTTAGAAATCAAAAAAGAATGTGGGATTGCATGATAACATTTAGCAGATCATAATTTTAAACTGAAACCCCATTGGATGAGATAATTGAAAGTAAAACATTAAATAACATGAATATGAATGAATTAATGATATAATATATTAAAAGGGATAATATATACACCACACCAAAAAATTCTGTTATGAATATGGAATTTATCTCACATATGTAAACTGTGAGATGAAAATCCATTAAATTTCATATTTTTCAAGATTAATTATTTTAAAAATAATTTATAATGGTTTAATGAATTATATTTACTTAAAATAAAACCATTATAAAATTTATAATATCATATATTATATTTTTTTAATATATTATTTCTCGTTTGTTAACAACCATTAATAATTTTCACTATTTTGGGTGTTAATTGCATAGTTTTTTTTGTATGTTTTGACTTATTACATGTTCCCAATAGCAATTAGATCATAATTAGATCATATATATATTTCAAAACATGATGTAAATATCTTATATATCTAGTTAATATGTATTTATATTAATCCATTCAATAAGGAGGTAGAAAATTAAACACAATATCCATGGACACGGTAGGTTGTACATACGCATGAACGTTACATCCATTTATATTTCATATTAAAATAATGAATATTAAATTATATATATAAGTATATTATATCCATAGTATCATATTTAATTAATGTATTTTATATATTTTTATTAAAATTACAATTAATACATTCTATGTATATCATGAGTGAATCACATCGCTTTGAGGTGGTGGTGGTCGATACGTCCACAAACAATGTTGTCGTATGTCCAGAAAATGGAACGAATAAAGGTATGTGTTATATATAAACTATATAATCGTAAATACATAATAAATATCATATATATCATATAAAAATATTTTTTCCATCACAATTTACAACCACAATAGGTGAAAACAAAAAAAAGAAACGACATCATTTCGTGAGGTAGTAATCAACCATTCATTAGAACGGTAAATTAGTTACCCATATAATGGAGGTTTATGTTATTGTAGCAATAACCCTTAAGATAAACAATATTAGTATATTTAGGATTCCTATATTATTATATGATTATTGAATATTTATAATTAAATGGGTTTAGAAAGAAATAACACAAAAGTGATCGTTCAAGAACTTTACCTCTTATTCAGGTTACACCTGTTGATTTATACCAAAACTCTTCCTTGGAATTATTTATAACAAATGTTAGGATTATATTATGAGGGTATGGATTTTGAGAGAATATTTTTCTATTGTTTTTATGATCTAAATTTGATTGAGATGTATGAGGAATGGAAAGAGTGGATACCCATATATAGTGGACGAGTGAAATTTTTGTAAATATATAAAGTAATGAACTATTGGGAGGTATCCCATTACTCAAGATCCTATTAAAATGTAAAATAATGGGGTATATTGATTTTAAGGTAGATATAAATCCTTACCATACAAGTATAATTGCATTTTTTTAATTTTTTCCTTTGTATATTTGTTTTATTATATTTTCTATATTGTAATTTGGTTTATGTAACTAGTTTTCAAACCTATTCAATTTAACCATTAAAACTAAATTAAATTTATATTTATTAGAAAAAATATACCCACTAAATTATAAATATTATACGAAATTTTAAAAATAAAAAACATATGCGGGTTTGAAATTAATTTTAAAACAAGTACATGTAACGAGCACAAATTTTTTATTTAACCCGCACTATGCTAATAAAGATCTTACTATCGATGGATAAATATGTTAATTATAAAAGTAAAATTAATTTATAAATGAACCATATGTTTTTATTTTTAACACTTAAAATTACTTGGAAGAATATATGTTTTTTATTAATTTTAAATCATTTTAAAAAATATCATATATTGTAAAATAACATTAATGTAAAAATTGATTTTTTTAAATTTTTATTTATATATTGGAAAATAATATTTGAGTTAATATATATTAATTTGATATTTTATTATGATGATATATTTAAATATAATATAATTTAACACTATATTTCATTAATTTTTTAACTTTTAATGTTTCTAGAATCATTTATTATATTTAATTATTAACCAAATAACCATTATGTTAGTGTTTATTATTATTATTATTAATGAATTAATCATTCTAAATGAAAATTAAATTATCTTCATAAAAAATAAATTTACATTTGAAAATAATGTTTATAACTAAAACTGTGTAGCTTCTTTAATTATTTAAATCATTATAAATGGTAAATGTATGGGAGGATCATTTATTTATTTTACTTGATTAACTTATTGTATAGGTAACTTTAATGGAATAGTTTCTTAATAAAACATAAAATTCAAAACAATATGGTATATGGAAGATATATGGTTAGTCCATGGATTTTGTACATGATTCTAGGAAATTTTATCCCTTAAGATTAATGTTTAAACACTATGTAAACAAATTTTTACCATATTTGATGGAATTAATTTTAATCACATTCACTAAACATTTTGTTAAAAAAAATTATAATTGTATTATAAAAATATAAATATAAAATTTATTACAAACTTTTATATTCATTTATCCAAATTCAATTCACATAAGAGGGGAAATTATTCTTAATGCTAATCCAAAAGACTTAGAGAGAAAGCTGATTTTTTATTGTGAAATGTTCGAAACCTCATTATGATTGTATATCTAAATTCAATATAAAAAATATTCCAATGGAATGAATTTGTTTAATATAATTATAATTGATATATTTTAACTTTTGTAAAAACATGAAAAATAAATTAACTTTAATAATTATATAATTGATATGGCAGTTTTCAACTAAGATGCAATATTTTTTAATGTTCATCAGAAAAATATACTTCTTTTAAAAATACAAAAGATTCAACCTAAGATAATTTTTATAATTATAATTTTGGAAAATAAAATTTATAACATGTCAAATTTTGGTTTTAAAATAGTAGCACAATTAAAAGGTGGTAAAACTGAGTCTTATGAGTAACACATGATTACTCAGTGTTGTGTGTAGCATACACCTAACTTGGTGTTGCATATAATGAAATATAAAACAAAATTGATTTTATACTAAAATTAAAATAATGTAAAGTGGTGGGATATTACATATTAGTCATAGTTAAATTAAAGGTACATTCATCATATTATTGGGGTTCATAAATAAATATATCTCAACTGATATCATGTGTCTACATTACTGAATAAACTTAGATAACATTGTTTCTTTACTATCCCATGCAACCTCACATGTTCCTAACATCAAATTCCATCATATCCCACAAACCTGAACAATTTATTCCATTTTTTCATAAACCCCTTCACATAAATATACTAAAATGAGGGGAGGGAGATTGTGATTTCTTGGGTCTTGCCTCCAGTAGGACATGATTTAGCGACTCGAACGTAGGGTATAAAAAACATGAAAATGGGAAGCATTAACCTCTAAGTGAAACATGTGGAAGAGATAGAAAGATAAATACACCAAAAAAACACAATCTCATAACTATATATATATAAATAACCCCAAATTCCAAAATTAAATGCGCTATAGTATTAAACCATCTTAAAAGAAACTACATGTTCTAATAAGGTAAAGATGACAGAAACCCCAAAGCCCAAGGAGCTCATAAAGAACCCCAAAATAGTAATTTACATCCTGATCTCTTAAATATTCATACAGACCTTAAAAAAAAAATATATACATATGGTGAAAATAATATTACACCCCATAAAATCCTCCCCAGAGCCTCTCATACAAAATATAAAGATATAATGCTAAATCATAGATAATACTAGTGAAACTAGCTCATAACCTAAAAAAATACTATATTCCAAGACTCACCAAGGATAAATATACCTAATTATATAATATAATAGATAATACACTATAATAATAAAACATCATGGGTATATATCTCTTGATTCTCCATAGGTTTTCTAGTCTACCCCAATATTTCATGTCCTAAGACATATCTTTCCAAAATTATATTTCCCAGAAAACACCTCCGCAGGGCATTAGAACCTGATCCTCATGCATCACATAACCAAAAAATCCCAACCACACATATGTATATAGTAACCAATTATTTTTTAGGATATATTACATCTCATATAATGTATATCAAATGTTGAGTATTATACTAAAATCAATTTTACTGAGTAAGTACCTCAATCCATCACAACCTATAAACTTCAGAACTATAAAAACAAATTGGTTAATATATTAACTAATACAGGTGTGTGAAATAACCCCAATCCATCACTACCCTCTATACATATATATGGGAAAACTCACCACCATGCATACCAGCACAAATAACTACCAATAGAAAAGAGTGGGGGAAGAGGTGGTAGTGAGCCATCCATCCTCCCACACAAATGCTGGGTAAAACACCCTCCTAGATTCCACTAGATATTAGATTCCTTAACCATCATGAGTAGAGTACTGTATGGAATCATAGAATATACGCGACATCATATATCTCATAACCACACTATGGGAATAACCAATCCTTGATTGAACTGCAGCTAATGTCACTCAGACTCCTGACTACCACTATTATGACCAAATATCCTCTAAGAAAAAAAATCAATTAGAGAGAAACATTAAATTCATTATTTTCATTATATTAATTAGTTTAATTAATTAATTCATTTTCCATTAATTAAACATTAACACATTTTAACATTAAATGACATTACATTAGCCATCAGAGTGAATTCCATTCCCTCATGGCATATCCAAACCAAGCCCATGGTTTTTCAATATTAACATATTTTATGAAATTTAATTCCTTTTTCAACCAACCCCATGGTTTAAAAATTAGTTTTTTCATTATTAGAATCATTCCATATCTAGTTACTCCATGAAACCATCATAACTTACTTCCTAGAAAAAATTCCACCATGTATATCAAATTGTGTCAGGCAATGGTGAAATGAATGCAAATAAAACATGAAACATGGCCATAACCATTAAATAGATTCATAAGAGTGCATGAAAATTTTCAACATATCATCAATGGTTAAGCCTAGTTTTAATTCACTATTTCACCAATATTTTCATATACAAATTCACCTCTCTAGCATAGGCATCAACTACTGTCATGAAATCTGGGTCTCTCAACCAACATATACCAGATCATCCCTCCCGGTTCAGCTATAATAGAATCACAACATATCTGGGCATCCTGCGCAATGTTATCCATCCATGGATCAACCGTATCAGTCTCACAACACAAATATTGTATTTTGATAACATTAAAAAGTAGGATTAACATCAAGAAAACAACATGGAAGCTAGACCCTCAATATAATGAATTTATCTTTATGATGCAAACGAGCTCTCACATATCCAAAAAAGGAACACAACCTTCTCAATCAATTATGAATATCATGCTATATAAAATTATATTTATCAAAAATAAAATTTTCATTCCATTATTAAATAATTGAATCATTATTTATAGGGTCTAAGTATAGTAAACCTAATTTATCCAACTATAAAAATATATCAATATTTTATTAAAACATGAATTTAATATGCTTCCAATCATCCATTCATGGTTTTAAGAGTCTCAGTAATTAAAATCAATTAACATGAATTTAATTATTTTATACAAGATAATTAACATGCGTCACATTTCTTATAAATTACATTAACCCATAGAATATCACATTCAATTAAACATTCATTTTATATCAATTTGATAACATGAAATTACAATACACCAAATTCATTAAACATGCCTATTTAATTAATTTTTCCAAATAATTTTTGAATTAATTTCTTAAATTTATTATTAATTAAATAAATCATTCTAGTCTAAGAATAATTACATGATAACAATTAATACAACATAGATATAAAACTATCTATAAATACAAGAGGAATTCCGTTATCACTATACAAATCAAATAACCATGCGATAAATAATAATTTTTTAATCCAGTTTAATATTATATAGTTAAATTCTATTGCCTCCAAAGTGATAAATATTTCCAACAATACGATTTCACATAAATAAAAATTAGGCAATAAATATCCATGAAAAAGATCCATAAATGTTCTTTGCATGAGAATGAACCACACTATGTATCTCTGATCACATATCCCACTAGAAATACATCCATATGTAGATTAAGCGCCACAATGAAGCTACAAAACCACAAAAAAACTCTATTAGAATTAATGATGATCAAATTATATGTCCTGGAGAGATGATATAGGAGGAAATGAGATAAAACAATGATAACCTAATATAAAATGAAGAATTAATGCACCATGGAACAATAAAGATCACCATGGAATCCATGAATCTATCCTCGATTAAAGGGATATCAAAGCATCATGGAAGGGAGCTATTGGTCACCTGGAATTAAAGTGAGAGGCATGACAGCCCTACGGTTTGTGACATACTGATCGGTAGAATATTATAAAATAAATTGTACAATATATTTAAATGTTGTGTAGTACATATAAACATCGTTTAAATGATATGGTCGATTTTTTTAAAAAAAGAATATCCTTTTTATTATTTGACCGTGAAAATTTATAGGTCGTTGACCTTCCCAAAACAAGTCATGGACCACACTTACATGACATGTAATATATACATAGTTTATATTCTCAATGTTTCTATCCTTTCAATAGCTAAATCATCCAAACCACTTCTTGCCTCCTCTGAACACCATGATCCTCATAAACATGCAATGGGTTAGTCCAAATAGATTTGATCCATTGCATTATAAACATTTTAAAACATTCTCTTCTTTTAGAATAAAAAAATTAAACCCATAGAGAAATCAATAAGGGTTCGTCCAAATAGCCACCCCGTGATAGACCTCTCAAATATAGCATCATCAGAGGATGTCAACCAACTCACTTAGAAAAAAATAGTAAAAAACCCTGTAATAAAAGAACCCATCGCCAAAACCCTAACCCAGGAAGATACCTCTCAAAAAATAGTGAAGACACTAAAAGACACAAGGAAAAACCAACTCAAGCCCAGATTGGTCAACATCCACAATTGTAAATCATTAACAGAGAAGAGCTAAACATTAAATAGATCAGAGTACTAAGTGAAAATATACGACTCACATTCCCTTGTAATCTTCTCTAATACACTATTCTGCCAAAATACATTATCTATGTGAATATTATACCCATGAAACACCTTCTTCTAGGGGTAATGGATCTCCACGGGCCACTTATAAATGGTCGCATAATTGTCAACATCAATCTCACCCCAATGAAGGACATGAAAATCACCATGACAAAAACTATGCAGTTGTGAATTGTGAAAAACAATGTGTATATGGATCATATGTGAGGTAAGTAATATCTAATACATCTTATCTCTTACATGATCTGGCACCTTAAACAGATTAAAAAGACAGGGAAAAAACTAGAACCCATTTCCAAAACATCATTTACCATGAACCAAAGTCACCTTAGGAAACATGTGATATCCGTTGTTGAAATGAAAATGTGTTCCCCTATTATCATCATAGGATTTATGAGAATCATAATTTTCCTTCATCCTCATGGTAATCACTAAAAATATCTATGTCCTATTCTATACAAGTTCTAGAACATGATTTTTTGCCTCTCTATCCCCACTTCATCACAACGTAGATTGTAAATTTGGTCCATAAAATGATTGAAATGTCACCATACAAATGTTAGAGTGGAAACTGTTATTTTAATCAATCTCAGCCATGGGAGGGTTGATCATCCCAGAAACTAAAAATTATAGGTCTGAAGAGTACAACATGTCTTCAAGAGCCTATATGGTCCACTATGTCGGACCATCCATTGAAAGATAAAAATTATGGATAATACATAACCGTTATCTAAAAGAATGCTACATAACTCTCTATTCCTTGAATTTAAAATGAGGATCTCAATCAGATATTATCATATTTTATAAAAATGTAGAGTCACCCCATATCCTCTGGAGACAAACCTAATAAAACCTACATAGATCTTGACCCCTTGATCATCTTAAAGTGGAATGATATCATCAAATGATCCACTATCACCTAAGTTGCATCATATGATCCATGATATCAAAGAAAAAATGGTAATGAAGTACATAAAAATGTCCCCCCACTTCCATTAAAGATCATCTAATTGATGGAGTAGACCAATGGGAACATGGTGCATGACCTTTATTTTCTGGAAGACAAAACCTCAAGAAACACACTCTGCAATTACATGATTCAACCCAAGCCAACAAAAAATGACCTCCCAACACTCAGTATATTTTTTTCATACTAGAATATACTAAAAATGGAGTGCAATTGAACTATCAAATAACCATCTAATTCATCAATTATGGAATGAAAATTATCACATGGAACAACACCTGGTGTTTTCTATCCTTAGACCAAACATCCACAGTATCTCTAAAAACAACTCGGTCTCTCCAGACCTCCATCTAGGAATACCACTCCAAGGACTCCTCCACCTTATACACAAAATTTGAGGGAACAATAATTTTTTAAAGTTAACCTTTGTCTAAAACCTCTCCAATTTCATGACGAATCACTGAGAGTTCTATTATCAGTCTATGAGAATCCTCAGTTTCATGAATGACATCACTTAGTGAATTCCTTCCTAGGGCATAAGCCAAAACATTTCCCATTGTTGGAATATATGAATACCAAAATTTTTAATAATGTGACAATTCTATCTACTAACACTGAAAATTTTTCAACTCACATTGGGAGAAGAAATACCTTAGGTTCTAATGGTCAGTAAAGACCACAAAACACTCACCATGGAAAATGTGTCTCCACTACCTCGAAGAAAACACCACTTACACAAACTGAAGAACATTGGTGGAATAGTTATTATCATGAGGATGTAACTTTCATGTCCCATAAGATATTATCAATCTCTACTAAATCATCAAATATCCTAATAAAGGATGTGAAGCATCATATAAAACCTCAAACTAAACTCACTCTACTAGAAAACAAATAATATGAGCACTGAATAACCTCTCTCTGAATACCTTAACAGCTACCTGACATTGGTTGGTCCATAAGAAAACATGATCCTCCCCGGGTAAGGAAATCATAAATGCTGAATCCTAATATAATTTGACTATGAACCTCTAGAAATAGCCTAAAAGATGAAGGAAAGTCTGTAATTCTGCCACAATTTTGGGGGCTTACCTAGACACAACCACCCCTATCTTCAAAATAACCATAGATACTCCCTTCTAGGATATAGAATTACATATGAAATAAAATTCAAGATCCTAGAACTCAAAATTTGACAACATTATAAATATATAATCATAACTATGAACTCCCAATATAGCATGTAGATTCTCCACATTCTCCTCCTTAGATGTACAGTGAAGAATGATGTCTTTGATGAAAACCACCAAGAAATTGTCCAAGAACTCTCTAAAAAAGGAATTCATCAACCCCATGAACATATAAATATCATTCATCTCATTGAATGACAAAATAAAAACTCATAATGTACATGAAGAAAATGAGAATCAGTCTTCATAATGTCTCCATCCTTCACCTAAATGTGATGATCTCCCAAACAAAAATCTATCTTCGATAACCAACTCTCTTCTTTCAATCTATTGATGAAGTCCTCAATACAGAGAAGAAGATAGATATTATTCATTGTTACATGGTTTGAGGGATGATAATATATAAAAATCCATAAATTTCCATTGGTAAATTTCATGAAAAATTTGGTGCACCCCAAGATGAAACACATGAGCTAACGATACCTCACTACAAAAGATCACAGAGCAAAACTCACAACACCATAAATTAAAATAGAACAATCCTATATAGGGACCTCAAATAAGATGTACTCTTCGATATAGATTTATCCCAAACATGATCACTCACTGAGGTATGATGCTACAACATCCTTTGAAAAGACATCATGGCACACTTAAAAAACCCTGGGAAATACTAATCATCAATCCTACGAAGAGCTGAACATCATCTTTTCAAAAAAAATTGATAATGAAGGAACATGCCTCTAATCCATATGAGGGTCTCACTCAACAATAAACATTATTGGCACCCCATCAGCATCATAGAACACAATATTCCCCAAGAAAAAAATCCATGATCTCCTGTATGGAATACAACCAATAAATGTTCAGGATCATGTCATATATCACTATTTACAAACATACAAAATCCCTCCAAGAACGTTGCTTCCCCAAAACCAGATCGTAGTCTCTACATAATTCATATTAGTAATATCATCCTCCAATGGGAACAGACTACACCAAGGGAACTGGAAGCCTCTCTAACTCATGTCCCAAAGCATGGATGGGGGTAGGTGATCTAAATGATTGTGTCGATCCTAAATCAAACAAAGCATGAACCCATATAGATAAAGAGAAAAGGGTACCAAGAATGATTTCTAGATCACCCAGCACTCAAAATACTAATGCATGAAGATGAACATGACATGATCCATGACCACTATAAACCTAATAACGACCACCTACATGGTCCACTATGCTCTATGAGGACAAGGAGAATCTAGGGGATTTCCCCTACATACCCCATCTCCTATATGTTGATCCAAAATGGGACCACCATGCTGCTCCTACCTCGGTTGAATCTGCATTAACAAAGGAAACTAATGAATAACACCTATAACATGTTGATTTTTCAAAAAGGGTTGTAACCCTTAGTGGTGGTGACGTTTTCCTCCACAAGAAAAACATGTCTATGATCTCCTGGGATAATTTTCAGAGCCATCACCCATAGAGAAAAGAGATGATGAGAGATGGTACATATCACCAGCTGACCGAATTTTATTCTATCTTGAAAAATGAGAACCCCAAAACACATATCTATTTTTCAAGTAATCATGATAACTCTCCGCTCATGAATATATAGTCATGGCCATATTCATCTTGATAACCTCTACATTTTTTATAACCATGGGATATTTCTTTAGCATAAACAGGGTGACCAAGCACCATATCAATGGACACAAAGCCTCAAAAAAATTTACTTCCCTAGACTCCTCATCTAGAAAAAAGACTAAATCATATAAAAGGGTCCTAAAATAGATCCCAATCTCCTGTACACTAGATCTCCCCTACCAAATGCTGAGAAACTCTTTCTGATTAGCCACCTTTTTGGTAAATGAAATGAACTATAGTCTGAATTAGTCTTAGAAAATGTCCCATGAGACTACCAAATCCACATGATCCCCAAAGAACAACAACTAAAACTTCCACAGTACCCCATAAAACATCGCCACAACCAATAAAACCCAATGATAATTTAGTGAATTTATTGAACTAAAAGCTATCTCAAAATCTAATAACTAGCCCTTTCTGAGTGAATCTGAAATGGAACACACATAGTTTTTATAGACTCTAGCATAGAAACTCTCTTATATTCCACCTAGAATTTTAATCACAATATACCTCTACTCCATGGTGAATTTGTTCAACATATTTCTGAACACATCATACACGAACATGACGGGGAGGTCAACCTAGAGCCATAACTGAAAGAAGAAAAAAAATAAGATTTCTAAAAATTGAGAAACAAAATATTTAACATTAAATAATTATTTATTTTATTATATTGGTTATGGTTTGAACATATCATATGGTCTACCCATTTCAAACACATTCACAATGATGAATGATGCATGATCTTTTCTTGGTATATACCCTATAACCAATATCACATTATTTAGTATGATCAGTAAAATTAATGGTACATTAATTAAATAACATGGGGCCCTAAATACCTATGTATAAACAAATATTCCTTACCTATATCACTAAGTAGACATTATTGCGTGTCTTTCCTTACCAACCCATGCAACCTCATTGAGGCCTAACTTCGAACTCCATCCAATCCCTAAAAAACAAACCTTTGATACCACTCTATTATGACCCCCTCCCCAAAAGGATACTAAAATGTGGGGAGAAATATTTTTATTTCCCGAGTCCCACCTCTAATAAGAACTAGGTTGCAAACTAGATCCAATGGTATAATACACATGAAAATGGGAGGCATTATCCTCTAAGAGATACAAATAGAAGAGAGAGATAAGACAGATAGACTAATCAAGAACTTCTCATACATACGTAAATATAGACATACATAGATATATCAACCAAAATTATAGCATTTAATATAATAAAATAGTAATAAAATATAAAAGAATACTACATATACCAAAAAGGATAAGACAGAATCGACCATCAAGCCCAAACAGCTCCTGCAGAACCCTGAACTTGTAATATCTAGCATGATGTCCAACCTATTCTAACTGACCTAAAAAATAGTTTATATAAAAGTAGTGTGAGAATAAAATTATACTTATTATGATCCACCCCAGGACCTCTCATAAAAAATAATATAAAATCTTGTAATTTCATAATGAATAATTGTAAAACTAACTGATCACATAAATAGATAATACATATTCCATGCCTCCCCATGGATAACTCTCTCCAACTAACTCATAAAATAGAAAATACTATAAGATATTAAAACATCAAGGGTACCCAACTATCTCTTCCCCATGGTTTTTTACTCTCGGAAAACATCGCACGTCATGAGCCATCTCTTTCTAAAAGTAATCTACTCAAAAAACACCTCATTAGGGATTAAAAACATGGTATGTGTGCATCACATGACCAAAACATCCAAACCACATATCTTTATATAGTAACCAAGTATATTATGCGATCCACCACATCCCGGATGAAGTATATTAGACATCAGGTAGTATATACCGTGCCATTATAGTCCATACACTGAGTAAGTAACTAAATCCATCACAGCTTATACATATCATACAAAAAATAATCCATTTGATAATATATATTGAAATACAAGTGTGTAAAATAACTGCATGTTTTTATAAACCTTTACACACATATATGGGAAAACTAAAAAATGTGCACATGAGCATAAGTAACTACTATGATAATTGAGTGGGGCCCAAGTGGGTAGTAAGCCATCCATCCTCCCGATATGATGCTTGTTAAAACACATTTTTTGAATCCACTGGGTATCATATTTCCTAATTGACATGTGCGCGGAAATGTATGAAATCACAAAATATACATGACATACCATAGCTCACAACCACCCTAGGAGAATAATCTAGTCTTAGACCCAACAACACCTAATTTCACTCGATGTACCAATTTACACTACTAAGTATATATATCCTACAAGAAATAAATCATTTAATGAGTTATGATAAACATGTTATATTCTTTACATCAATTCCTTCAATTACTTATTTCAATATCCGTTAATTATCAATTAATATTTTTCCACATTACATTACAGTAATCATCAGAGTAATTTCAATGCCCTTTAGGCATAATCAAATATAATCATGTGGTGTGTCAATATTAACATGATTTAATCATTTTTATTCCATAATCAAACAAACTCATTTCTTAATCATTAATTTACCCATTATTAGAATCATTATATATGCAGGTACTCTAGAAAACCCTCTTATGCTACCACTAGATGAATACATGGAACCAACAATATCCATATTCTTTAAGTAGTAGGGAATATAATGTATATAAAAAGTCATCTCATCGATCAGCCCTTAAATAGATTCATATGTAAGAATACAAACTCTAATTATATCATCGATGGGTAATCTCATATTTATCTTATTCCATCACCACTAGTTCTATATACTTATGCATCACTCCATCTTAGGAATCAACTGCGAACACAATATTTGAGCTTCCCTACCCACTTATACAACATAATACCTCTAGGATAAGACATACTAGGATCACAAAACATCAGGGTCACCCCACCCCATATCTTCTATCTGAGGATATTCCATATCATTCTCACAATACATGGATCATATCAAGATCACATCAAATTATTGTAGGAAACAAATTCTGGAATGACAAGAAATGAATTGGGAATACAACATAAAATTAATAGATTCATCCTTCTTATTTAAATAAGATCGCACCGCTCCAAAACAAGGCACTATACCTTTTTTAAGAAAATTGGAAACTCATTCCATCGAAAATTATATTTTTTAAATAATTGGTTCTTATTCCATCCAGAGTTAACCGATTCATAATTTATAGGATCTAAATCTGCAAAACCTAATGCATACATCTATAAAAAGATATCACAAATTAATTAAAAAATTTATTTGAAAACCTTCCAAGCATCCATTATATGTTCAATGGGCTTTTGAATTATAATTCATTAACATTCATTTAATTCATTTATCGACAGGTATTAACATACTTCACATTTATTTTAAATTATAATAACACATAGAAGATCCCTTTAAATTTAACATACATTAAGTATCAAATTACATCAAATTACAACACACTCGATTATTAAAAATGTTTCCCTAATATCTTAACATAATTAATTAATTAATTATTTATTCATTTACATTATTTAGAAATTCCTACAGGTTACTCTATGACTAAAGAAAAGATAAAAAATTATATCTCATATATATTGCACTATGTAGAAAATCTGAACGGAACATTCTATTGTGATAAAAGTATAATCAACAAGGGATCGATTCCAGTTCATTAATATCTTTAATTATTTAGTAGGTTAATTCCATTTCATTCAAAGGGATAAATATTTCCAACATTTCTATTAATATTCAATAAAATAGAATAAATGAATCACAAACCTTAAAATCCATCATTGTTTATTGCACGATAACAAACCATGCTATAGATGTCTCAGCACCTCTCCCGTAAGAACTGCATCCTTCCAAGAATGATGCTCCACAATCATGCCAACAAACAACCATGAAAACTCTATTAGAAAAAATAGAGATAAAATTAAATAGAATTGAGAGAATATATGAAAGGAAAAGAGATCAATCCAAGATAACATTCTAGAAAATGAAGAAGGAATACACCTTTATTCACCATGAATATCCACAGAAGACTAGAATTAATCCTTAGATGAAGGGATCTAAATTCACTAAGGGAGCCACTAGTCACTTGGAATGTGAGAGATAGGTGTTGCAGTCATAGGGTTTAAGATATATCAAATGTTTTCTCCATTGAAAATTCACTACACATGATATTTAAATGATATATAATACATTTTCTCATCATATAAATGTTGTGATCATTTTCACTGAAAAATTCATCACCTATGGATTATTTTATCCTGAAAATTTATAAATTGACTACCTACCTTGTACATGTCATGAACCATACTTAAATAGAATGTAATACTTATACATAGTGTAATCTACTTATTTTTAGCATTTTAGGATCCAACACCTCCGTAAAATATCTTTTCCACCTCTGAGATCCACGATCTTCATCAACATGAAAATAGTTGGAACACTTGGATCTAAGACACTACATCTTGTATTTATACATCTATTTGAGTCATGATCCCACCAATATTCATTATCTAGTACTACATTATATGATTATATTCTATAGAACATTAAAAATCATCCTTTCACAACAAAACATGTTTTCCCATTTTCAAGTCCGGTTTAAGGTTTTTCGGTACCCACTACAAGACTTCAACACTGCCAATTCACCACTTCAAACCATCCAGTTAAATATAAAAATTCAAATTTCAAATTCCCAAAACAGAAATCATAAGACTCCTCGAGCCACGCACCAACCCTGGTTACCTGTCCAAATCAACCATCGAACCACGTCTCGATCCGGAGTCCTTCTCCATGTGCCACCATGCACAGCAGTACACCGAAAAAACCACACATCGTCATCGTCGCTGAAGCCTGATCTCTTCATCAAATGCTCAGATGAGCTTCACCATCATCTATCATCACCACCGTCGACGATTCAGTTTCAAAAATCCAAACTGTTGTGGTCCATGAACAACCAGGATGAAATCATCCAGCAAAACACAAAGACATTCCCGCAGAAAAATGGAACTCAACCAGGGAAACACCCATTGTCGCCACCCCAACCGAGAAAGGAGGTCAAAACAGAACCGCATCCACACAACCTCCACAAAAGGAAACCCCCATGAGACTCACCACATGTCATTGACATGCTACTGAGAAGGAACCCAGAACACTACGAATAATATGCCGGTGAAAACGAACCGGTCGTACGCCCGTAGGTCCGACCAGAAGCACCGTAGAATCCCATAGAGAATCACCACTGGAGGAGCCACGAAACTGCAACATAGGGCACCTGAGGCATCCGAAGAAGACAACCACAGGGAGGGGACGGCGACAGGATGAACCCTATCCTATCAATCCCTTCATGCACAAATGATACCCCCAATAGAAAACCTTCGTCACTGAAAAATCATCATAAAGAAAAAGGAAACAATGGCCACCCCTTCCCGTGCCACTCTAGATTCTTCGTCAACATTCAATGGAAAGAAGCCTCATCTACCTGCTGACCGAGTCGAATGACACACCGAGCCGACCAGTCCTTTGAGACGATCCAGAGAAAGGGGACTTAGGAATAAAAGGACGAAGAGGTAAGGATGGCGAAATCGAGGGACACCCTAGATGCCATGAAAGGGGAGAGGTGATGCCAATCAGAGGCCCCTGTTTAACACACACCCATTTTCCACCTAAACCGAAAATCGTACAATCATCCATTCATTTATAGATTTTCATTGGTTGATATGAACAGTGTGGTCCATATTCCTATAATTGTTGTAAGATCCAAATATAGAGAGATATTCAATATAAAAAATCAAGTTAAATTACTCTAAAGGGGGGACTAATAAGACACTCATGATTATTAATCCCAGGACACTGAATAGAGTCCCATATACATTAAATAAAATAATGGTACCACCATGCATTTTTATTCATCTAGTAGAAGGTGATAACCTACATACATAATATATACGTAAAACTAGAGTGGAAAATAAATGTACCTAACACTACATAATTTTCCTGTTCTACCACATTATTAGTGGTTGAATTTTATGTTCCATTAATCATTATTTTATAAGGATACATATGATTATTATGTTTAATTATTATGGGGTTAAGGAATTAATTTCAATAATATAAAAAAAATTGTATTTTAGTAATTGAAGTGTGGGTGGTTCTATAATAAGGATATTATTTTCCTTTATTTAAATTTTTCACCTCTTTATCTCATTACATAAATAATTAGCATTGTTTTCTATCCTCCCACACATCAAACACATCCTTGTTAATTATTGAATTTACCAAGGTGTTTCTTCCCATATTTTTGATATATAGGTAGTTAGATTTTCATTCCCTGTGGTGAATTATCATCAATGCTTTCATGATACTCTTCTTTCCTTTTTCTTTCTCTAGAATAATAAGTGTCTCTAGTTTTTATTTAAAATTTTAGTTCAGATTGAACAACCTCTTCATAGCTTCCAAAGTCAATTTTGGGTAATGACTTTGATGTCATGGCATGAATCTACTAAATAAAAAATTTATTTAACTCTCATGGTAATAAATAAAACTAGATTCATAACATATGTAAATCATTAGGGTTTCTTAGTATAAACCAATGAATTTATTCTCCTTTTGTTATAACTATAAAAAATATATCTCTATCTTAATGTAATGAGTATTACTAAATTAAATAGTGAATGACACTCTCTTTAAATCCTCACATCCCATAGGGTTTAATTTATTCTTTTTTTGTCTTCTTAATGAGAATACAACATTGACTATCCTCACCTTCAAAATGATAAATATCTAGAAGAAACATCACATATTCTGGGCACTGGAGAACATAAAATATAATTTCCATTGAATTGGTGTATTTGTTAGTAAAAATTATATTTGACGTCACACTAATGTATGTTAGGTTTTTTCACATTAAATAATTGAGAGAAAATTTATCATTTATTGATTCATTTTTAGGCTCAAAGAAGAATAGGTTATGATTAAAAAACTATAATTGAATTTTCAGAAATTTCCACAATCCATTTTCCATCCCATATTTTTCTTATTGGAATAATAATTTCATTATCTAATTCATCTATTATTAAATCAGTGTCTCCATACTTAAATAATTTGTTTAACAATGAGAGTTAATAATGGGTTATCAGTATTTACATAAAAATAGAATTATTAAAAATTATCCCCAAAATGTGTTACTCTTTGAAATCATCAATTAATCAATCATTTAACCCTAAATCACTCAAGGGAAAATCAAGAATGTGTTGGGCTGGGTTATCTCACAATTCTTAAAATAATACCAAAACATAACTAGTAAATCAATTATTTAAAGAGGTTTATAAAGATTATATGATAATCCAAATCATATCACCCAGGAGTGTCTATCAAAGTGTGGTGTTAGGCCACTTTGTTGTGAATCAGGACACTATTTAGTTAACAACCAACATTCTTTATTTTGGGTTACTACATCTAGGTAAAACTATTTCAGTGCTGGAATCAACTTTTTAGTATCCCGAGACGGATTGTTTTTCTATGACAACAAAACAACTTATACATTAACAATACATCATGAATTTATCATATACATAGAATCAACTCTATAGATTTTACAAAGATTAATCAATTCAAATTATAAAAATTAAATAAAATAATCTATGAAAATAACTAAACATTTAATTTGTTAATAAATATGGAAACCCAAGATATATTTACATAGATAAAAATTTTTTAAATGATTTATTTAATACATCTCATAAAAAATCACATAACTTAAGGGTCAATTGAGATAGGGCCTTGGAAATAGTTTTATAAACATCTTATTTTAAAACACCTATTAAAATTTAAAAATAAATATTATTCTGTAGACCCTCTTCTATAAATATCGTATGATATAATGATCTTCTATAACCTATGTAATGGAATCATAAGAAATAGTTGAGCTCAAATGCTTTGTATGTGAAAAATTATCAACAATTTACCACGTTTTGGATCAAAAGCATATGAAAAAACATGGTCAGTTCAGAAATTTATTATTATAAGAACATTGAACAATATTATTTTTCTGGATTTCATGATATAATGACATTTACTATATAATTAATAAACATATATCATGGAAAAATTATGAAAAATATTTAGATAAGAAACACCAGTTAATGAGTAAAATCATGGTTATAAAGAAATTTGGTGTGTCTTGTAACCAAGAATGAAGGAAAACATAATCTTTAAGAGATTATATCATTGTGGGCAAATAAAATTTCCATGATTTATGTCATAAACAATAAAAATATACATGATTCATGTTGTGGACAATCAAAATGTCTATTTGTTTTATTGTGAACAAAATGAATTCCCATTATTTATATTGTGGAAACCCAGAATGTTCATGCTTATCATCCATTCCTCATGAGATATAAATCACTAAACAATGGATTGGCCGGAGATATAGGATCCCATCCATCACCATCCTTGTCTATGTGTGCAACTTAAAAATAAAATCTTTCATCTTATTATATATAACCCATGAAATGAAAAATGTGTTTCACAACTTCTCCAAATTGAATCACATAAATAAAACCAATTATCATATGATACCATAAAATTTATCAACCCCCAAATATAATATTTTGGGTTATTTAGGAATTATTACTTTATCAGATTATAATCCTTTGAAAATGAATCAAAAATAAAAAATAATTTAAAAAATAATTTCTTAATATAATCCAAAAAATAGTGGACTTTCAAGTCAAATTTTAAAAACAATTAAATAAAATATAAAAAACTTATTACATTTGTATGAAAAAAATCTAATAAAGATACAAAGAAAATCAATAAATTATAGGTTAAAATGTGATGTATAATTGAATAATATGTGGTCATTAAAATTAAAATCCTTTAAAATATTTGAAATCACATTGGATTTAAAATGAAGTAGTATATAAGGATCTTTAGAGAAAAAATGAATTTTAGTATCCAATAGGGATTGAAAAACCATACTAGGATGTAATATTATAGATTTGGAGAAACAATCCATTAAAAGATATGAGGGTTATTCATATTGAAATATTATTTCAATAAAAATATATTATTCAAGGAAGAATAATTTGTTGTGAGACATGGATTTCAGTGAAAAAAAGATGAAGTATAAGATAATATTACAATAGAATAGAAAATATCATAATTGGGAAGGGTGTCAAATAAATAATTGTGATTATGGTAACAGGGAATGATTTTAGACTAGAAAACCCCTTACAGGTTATTAAAATTTAGAATCAAAGAATGATGACATTTTTCACATTAAATAGAGCATTGAAAATCATTAAATATAATAGAATTGTGGTACAAAAATAAAATTGGTAAATATTTATGTTATTTATAAGGAAACATGGTGTTTAGTGTAAACATGTCCTAAGGGATCCAAATTTGTGACAAAGAAACACTTACAATATTTCATTGAAGAGTTTATGAAATTATTACCACCATTAAAACAAAAATGGATGACTTTATATTCTATTTAAAAACATTTATAAAAAAATTTCTCTTTTTTATTCCACATTAAAATTATTTATCATGATTAAATTAATTAGTTATATCCTATTATGACCATCATGTTTTAGTAACCTAAATGTTTTTTTCATGTTTAATAAATTTGATATCATTATCTGTAATTTAATACAAAGTTTATTATTGATATTTCATTTATAAATCTATAATATATAACATATATTGATTTAAAAATTTCTTATTCCATTCCATATGTTTTTTCATTATGTTATGTAAAATCTAAATTTATTACATCTCATTTCAAATAATTGATTGAAAAATTAGTATAATAATTAGTTATATACATAATATAAAATTTATTAAACCATATACTAAAAATTATTTTATTAATATATTATAATAATATATAATATCATATTCCCATATGAATTCATAATCAGATGTTAATTTTTTTTGTGTAAGTAGTTAAATCAACCAAAACCTGAACATGGTTTAACTCAGTTGGAATGTTTGGTTAATGAGGTTTTTTTTGAAATAATATCATTAAAATATAAATATAATTGTATTATTATTATGTTTTTGTAATATTAAACAATATTTTATTATTTTTTTAAATAATTAATACTATAATAAAATGAAAAAATATTCTTTCTCGAAGCATTAGTCCATGCACACACACAATTGATGTTCTGTTACTTTTATATGTTTATTAAAATGAATAAATTAGAACTATAAAATTAATATAAAAACAAATAAGTATAGTAATGATACCTAATTCATCGTAATATTTTGGTTACAATATAATTGTAAGCATACGATGAATAAGAAAAATTTATGAATGATATAATACTACTGTTGGATACTTGATTTTTTTACTTGGAAATCCCCTTGAAATGAATGGTATTATGTTAACTATATGTGCGAGGTAAAATACGTTTTAGGAAGAGGGTTCTTGTAAGTGAAAATTAATATCCTCAGGGATTACTTCTATGATATTCTATAACTATGAAGGGGTGGTAGTTATATCCCTTTATAAGATGAGAAATGGAAATTTTTTGGATACACAATGCTTTTTTTTAAAATTCCATCACACTATCGAAGGGTTAATGGATTAAAATTGGAAAAATATTAGTCATGGTAAAATATAAGGTTGATCTTCCTATCATACATTCATTTTGATAATATATAATAGCGATTTAATTCTTTTTTCATTTAAGATTTTAATGTAATTTACTTTTACCTTGGAAATTAATTTTTATCCTTTGTAATGAGAATTAAAAAAAATTATGATTGGGACAATTTAACTAATTTAAAACTTATTATTATAAATATTAAATCCAATTGATCATATAAAAAGAAAATATGTATCGAAATCAGTTTTCACACAATTGAATGTAACATGTTAAAAAAATTTAGTTAATAAGTTTATTTTTAAGTAAATTGATCCATCATTGGAATAGAATTTCAAATACCATTGATTTCAATGAATTTAAAATAATTATTATCATTAAAATAATATTATTTTAAAAATAAAAAAAATCGAAAACATCAATTATTCATGTTGTAGTTAACTAGACAAAATAGTATATAAATAGTTTTCATTAAAATACTACACAAATTTTCAAAATTTCAATCATGTCACGACCCATCTTCGGGGCTCATGCCGTGACTACCCCTATCCCACCTTCCCTAGGTCAGGGGCTGGCAACTAGCACAAAAGATGTAAATCCCAAAAGTAGGGACGAAACTGCTTTTAAGAAGTAAAATACACAACATAGTATGCAAGAGAATTAAACACAAAGAAAACTGTGTACAAAAGTATGTGTTGGAAAGTAAATGGGCCAGAATACAAACCCAACTGAAAGTAAAGCACAACTGAAAAGAATGTACAGTAGTAGAAAAGTAAAGCAACAACACTGATATGTCCACTGTAATTCCCACCTGAAGGGTGGGTATATATAGTCTTTTCATCTCCTCGGGTCCAGCCGTCCGCTCCATGTACATCTCATCCAGTGATCCTCCTCCATGTACTGTCCAGCTCCACAAGCATCCACCTCGATCAGCGTTGTCTATCGTCTGCATCCAACACAATGTAGTTCAGGCATAGCCCATGCAAGGGTGAGTATAAGATATTCAGTAGGGACCCCGAGACCCCCGAAGGTCTCTCAGAATCTACGAATGATAAACCAAAAAGGAAAGACACAATCACGAAGTATCAACAACACTACTTAGGTATATGCCTATACATATACCTAAGTCATCAGTAACAGTTCGTCTCCAACTCCCAGGCACCATGCAATCCACAAAGGAAATCACAACTCAGTCCACAAGGATTGCACAACTCATTCCACATATGAAAAACACAACCAAGTCCACAAAGGAAAGCAAGTCAATCACATCGATGATAAGATTGAGAATCAAGACTCAGATCACATAGGTATACACTTCGTAAGGTAGTAGATATGATCATATGTAGCCACTAATTCATCAATGATGTCTAACCCACATAGGATACAAGACCTGCTAAGCTGTTGGACCCACAAAGGATACAAGACAAGCAAATATCCCAAACCCACACATGATACAAGTACAATGGTCAATACTGTCGGACCCACATAGGATACAAGAACATCATTCATCGCCTTCATACCCACAGAGGATTCCATTATGGTCGTCATCGTTGTTGAACCCACAGAGGATCCAAGCACAATCGTCATCGTCGCAGTCATAGCCAGCTCTAGGGATCCCGCACACATGATGCTCGATTCCGGGAGGGTCCGCTCCTCAAGAAAGAGAGAGAGAGAGAGAGATACATAGGAATAGTCGATACATCAACTATCAATAAATCTAGAGTTTATGTATCCCAAAGTTCAATCTCGTCAAATTATACCCAATGCAACAGACGGTGCATCAATCAGACGCCTGGTCTGAGAGTAATTGGATTTTCCGTCAAGGGGTATGGTTAGTTTTAAGCTAAAACCAACCTGAATATACTCTAGATACGTCCAATCCTCATGCGGAGTAAGCCAAAAGAACAGTCTCACTAATAGGAAATCAATAAAGTCGACGTCACGTCAATCGGGCATCGGGAGTTCGAGTTACAATCGTTTCCGCTCCGAGGGGCCGGTTGGTTTCATTTTCAAACCAACCCAGCCATACCCAAAGATCTCTGAAACCTTGAGTGTTATATACAAAAATTACCACCTCGATCCATGTATTGCAACCCAACTAACGGTGCATCGATCAGAGGTATGTATCCCATGAAATGGATGTTTCAACGAATTTGTCTGAAATAAGGGGGTTTGGGCCCAGATCGACCCATCCCAATACCCCCTGGGTCGGCTCGAACTGGGGTGACCCAACCCGAATCCAGTTCTGGCCTAGCATGGCGAGGCCTGGCCCGGCAGTGCGTGGCCCGGCCCGGTCTGTGCGACCTGCCCTGGCCCGGCGGGGGGGGGGGGGGGGGTGCGCTGGCTCGGCCAGTGGGCCGAGCTGGGGGGACGTGGTCCCCCGCCTCTTTGGTGATCTGTGGATGTGGATCCCTACTCCATGTCTCCAAGGATCTCGGGAGGCCTCGGGTTCCAGCTCCTCCACACCGCGGCTTCAACCGTAGCTACTCCTGCCGGCGGCGCGCCAATAGTGTCTTCCACGGACCACCGGATGCGCTCTGGTGGTCCGATTTGACTGCTGTCTGTGCCTATATCCCTCTCAGGGCCCGCTCTTCACCGCGACAGCATCCATACGCTATTGAGGTTATGTTTAATTGTCTCCCATCCATACATGCACAAAAAAATAAATTTATGAGGTTCGTTGGGCTGTGTTTGTTCGTCTCGCGCCCTCTGCATTAGCCGAAAACAAAAGCCAAGGATAAACACGGTTTTCCGTTGTACGAAGAAAAAACTAGCGGTTGGTTTTGACTTTTTCATTAGTCTGAACCCACTGCGTTATTGGTTCAACAAATAATAACTATTGGACGCCACACTCGGGATATAAAAATTATATAAGTAAACATTATTAAAATTCCCCTACATCAACACGGAAGATGATCACTAGTATCGCGGGGGTAAGGATATTAGGCATCGTTGAGGCGCGCCGAGGAGGATGCAGCGTCTCTTCTCTTTCCACAAAGAAAGGTAAGGTAGCATGTCATCGATCTCTATGGAACCGACATTTTTCGTCCTCCTTCGTCGGAGGCTGGAGTTCTTCGTCGAAGGCCAGCGTTATTCATCGCACAACGAAGTTCTCCTCCTTAATAAAAATAATAGCTTCCCCTATTATTTTATTATTCACAAAAAGAAACTCTCTCATAATTAATTCACCACCCTAATTAAAATGTGTTGTCATTTAATTAAGGATGTGAGAGAGAGGTCTTCCCATAATTAAATGCGTCGGCAGTTTAAATTTAAAAAGGAAAAGGGAAGGTTCAACATTAATCAAAACGAGGAGTTACCCAATAAATAATCAAGGGATATTAATAGAAGAAAGGTCATCGAAATAGTAGGGTGTAAATGAGGCCAATGATATTAAATGGTGGGGCTCGTGTGGGCCCCACCTATCTAACCTCCTCACTTGGGTAATTATGTGGCTGAAGGCCCCACCCTTAACTACCCACGGGAGGGAGTAACTTCCTTTAGTATTAAAAATTGTTCCGAAATTTTTTATTTATTTCTTAAACAAACACCCAAAAATTAACTTCCTTACTTTTACGAATGCAACAATGATAAGTGTCCCCATAAACAATTACCAGCCCTGCAAGTTCATCGGGGCCCTTAGATTTTGATTCTGATCAGCGGTTCAAAAGATAGAAAAACCCACTCATTCGTTCACTGAACGTACCCCAGCTGAACTTCGAAAATTGATTCCAGGCACACTAGGCCTCAGAATCAAGCACCGTCAAAATACACAGAGTCGTAAAATTAAAAAGTATTTTAAAAAATATTCCATGAAATTTTTGGGTCTTTACATTACTCCCACTTCAGGGCATTGCGTCCCCGTAAAGATACAACATAAACTAGGGAAAAAAATGAGGGTATTGAGCACGCATCTGAGCCTCCCACTCCCATGTTCTCTCCTGGAGGATCCCATGCTGCCAACGAATGCACACCAAAGGTATCAACTGTCCACGTAGGACCCTGTCTTGTCTATCTTCAATATCCATTGGGACCTCCGCAAAAGTCACCCCATCATCGATGTCCAGCTCCCCATGATCGATGATATGTGTCGAGTCGTGCTGGTATCTCCTCAGCTGAGATATGTGTAAGACGTCGTGAACCCGGTGCAACTGAGGTGGATGATCCAGCCGATAAGCCACCTCGACAATCCTACTGAGAACATGGAGAGGCCAGATGAAGTGTGGAGATAACTTGCCTCCCCGAAAAAATCTCTATAACCCATGTCGAGAAGAGACTCGTAGGAAAAAGTGGTAACCATCCTAGAACTCCAGTGGTCTCTGCCTCAAATCAGCATAAGACTTCTGTTTCCTATGTGTAGTCCTCATTCGCTCTTGGATGACCTGATCCATCTCCGTCGAACTCCGAACCATCTCTGGTCCTATGAGTACTGACTCTCTAGGGCCAATCTAGCACATAAGATATCATCACGGCCGGCTGTACAGTTCCTCATAAGGTGTCATCCCGATGGTGGAGTGGTAGCTGTTGTTGTATGCAAACTCTACCAAGGGTAAGTGATCCTCCCAGCTACGACCAAGGTCAAGGACACATGCACGGTGCATGTTCTCGAGTGTCTGAATGGTCCTCTCTATCTGGCCATATGTCTACGGGTGAAAGGCAGTTCTTAGGCCTACCTGCGTCCCAATGGCCTCCTGCAACCCCTTCTAATGCCGGGAAGTAAAGCAATCATCTTGATCGGAGACGATAGATGATTGCAAACCATGAAGCCATACAATCTCCTAAACGTAGAGGCGTCCTAAGCTCTCTACTGAGCCCTCTTCTATGATCGGCAGGAAGTGGGACGACTTGGTATGTCGGTCTACGGTCACCCAGATGGTGTCATGTCATCTGGATGTACGTGGAAGCCCCGTCACAAAAACCATTGATATTCCATCCCACATCCACTCTGGGAACTCTAAGGGATGTACCAAGCATGCAAGTACCTCGTGCTCTGCCTTCACTTTCTGGCAAGTGAGTCATCGAGAAACGAACTCCACCACATCCTTCTTCATACCCGGCCACCAGTACTGTCGTCTGAGGTCCAGATACATCTTCTCTACTCCAGGATGTACCACTAGAGGGGAAGTGTAGAACTCCCTCAAAACCTCCTCCTGCAATGCAACTGGTACCACGATACGTCTCCTGAAAAAGATGATGTGCTCTCCTCCTACAGAAAATCCATCAGGTGACTATCCTGAGGATATTTGTGCACGTCGCGTCTCACAAAACACATCCCCACGCTGTGCCTCTCTGACATGCTGAAGTAGTGGAGGAGTGACTATAAGGGGATGATGATAGGATTACCCATCACTATCCATGAATGATATCTACAAAGGGTCTAACTGCTTTGTCGCCTCTCCAAGTAGTAGGATACCAGACCTACTATTAAGAGCATCAGCTACTATGTTCCCCTTCCCAGGAGTATAGACTATCTCAAAGTCATAATCCTGGAGGAATTTGATCCATCGCCGCTGTCTCAGGTTCAGGTACATCTGTGAGAATATGTACCTGAGACTCCGGTTGTCAGAGTAGACTGTAAAGAGCTCGCCCATCAGATAATTCCACCACATATTCAAGGAAAATACCACATATGATAACTCCAGGTCATGGACAGCGTAATTATGATCATTCTGCCTCAACTTCCATGAACCGTAAGTGATAACTACTCGCTCCTCCATCAGGACACACCTGATTACATTCCTTGATGTGTCGAAATAAACTACGTACCCTACACCCTCCTCTGGAAGCCTCAATATGGGCGCATAGGTCAATCTCTGCCTCAGCTCCTGGAAGCTCTGCTGACATCTGTCTGACAACACAAATTGTTTCCCCTTCTTTTTCAAAGATGAAAGCGGTGCTGCAACTCTGGAGAAGTCTGGAAAAAATCTATGATAGTACCCAGCTGGACCGAGGAAACTATGCACCTTCATCACGCTCCCGGGTGGCTCCCAATCAAGTACCGCCTCGACCTTCACATGATCCACCGCAACTCTCGCCTCTGAGATGACATGTCCCAAGAAGTGAACCTCTAAATGCCAGAACCGGATCTTCGAGAACTTACCATAATGCTGGTGCTCTCAGAGTGTATCCAGTACAACCCATTAGTGGTAGGCGTGCTACTCCTCAGTGGTCGAGTAAATCAGTATGTCGTCAATGAATAATACGAAAAACCTATCGATGTAGGGTTGTAAGATCTTGTTCATGAGACTCATGAATACTTCTAGAGCATTGGTCACACCGAAGGGCATGACCAAGAACTCATAGTGGTTGTACCGACACCTAAAGGCCATCTTCTGCACATCCTCATCCCGAACTCAGAGCTGATGATAGCCTAAACTGAGTTCTATCCTCGAGAACCAACCTGCTCTCTTGAGATAATAAAAGATGTCATCAATCCTTGGAAGTGGATGCTTGTTTCTCACGGTCACCTGGTTCAGGCGACGGTAATCAATACACAGTCGTAAGCCCCAATCTTCCTTTATGGCGAATATGACCAGAGAAGCCCAGGGTGAAACACTAGGTCAGATGAAAACTTTCCCCTGTAAGTCCTCCAGCTATACCCGCAGCTCACGAAGCTCGGCAGGAGCCATCTGATATGTTGTAGTGGATATCGGTGATGTCCCGGGGTACATGACTATATTGAGATCTACCTCCATGTGAGTTGTTAGTCATGGAACATCGTTAGGAAAAACATCCGCATACAGATCCACCACTACAGGGAAACTCGGACTCTGCACGTCTACTGCTCTGAGGAAGAGACTAGCCATCTAATGTGTGACCGGCTACCCTCTCATTTACGTGAGTCCATCATGTGCTGTGATGGTTCCCTTCTCGCTGGTGAAGGTGATCCTAGACCCATCCGTGCAGACACATCGCACTTTGTGCCTAATATAGTCAATCTGAGCATGGACTGTAGATAACCAGTCCATACACTAGATGATGTTGTAAGGCATCGAGGCCGCTACAAGAAGATCCCAACCGATGCCCTCGCCTCCTAATGTAAGCTCACATTGTCGGAACCAATACATTATCATCGATTCATCTCTCATAGGAGTATCTAGCCGCAATGATCAATCCAACGGCTCTGTCGGAATCTCCGAGCTCTGAACAAGGGCAGTTGCAATGAATGAATGACTCCAAACTGTGTCAATAAGAACTGCAACAATGGTTTTGTAGACACAGAGAGTACCTTGAATCATCTCGGGTGCATCGTGGTCATAAGCCTCTGCTGCCTGGAGCTGAGCCTGCCTCTACTCGACGGCTACCAGTGGTCGGGGTGGACCTCATGGGGGTGGTGGTGGTAGAGCCTCGAAGCTTCGTCCACCGCCCGCGGCTCGGACAACTCCTCTACCACGTCCGCCTGCTCCATGAGGACCACCACGGTCGAACCTCTGCCTCTGCCTAGGAGGTCCCTCCACTACCTGTTGCTCATCTGTATGGCGGGTCGGACAGTCACAAGCCTTGTGGCCCTACCCGCCACATGCATATCATTATATGCTCCTCGGAAGGTTGGCTCTGTGCTGTGTGTCCCACACATCCAATCCCGTGTCCTGAGGTCTCCCACCTGATGGCCTGTTCCGAATGGACCCCTACGTCACCTGTCAACATCCTTCTATGGAAGACTCCACTCTGTGTCGTCCTACGGTGGGTCTCGCTGCTGATGGCTGCACGACAAGAAATCTCTCCACTGGCAGGGCTCGCTCTAGCACCCCCACCTGAGTCGGGATGCTATGTGGAATCGTCAAAGCTATGATCTAATGCCTCAGACCGTGCTCAAAGGACAGGACCCAGAAGAATGGGACATGTACATATGTCCGTGGAGTAGCGTGCGAGGTCGGTAAATCTCACCGAGTACTGGGCTACTGATATGCTGCCCTGCTGCAGCTGTAGCAATTCCTTGATGCGCACCACATGAAAGGTGGCTGGAAAGAACTCATAGTGGAAGAGGCTCTCGAAGTTCATCCAAAGTAGAGATGCCTCATCGTGCACCTAGAGCAATAGGTTCACCCATCTAAATAATGATGTTTAGAGGAGACTCGCGTCGAGGATCACCATGAGGTCTATTGGTGTCCATACCAACCTGAAGACTCTGATGATGGACTCCAGGCCATCCTCGGCTGCTTGAGGATCCGTCTCTCTGTGGAACCTAGGGGCCTCTACCTTTGAAACTCATGAAACGCGCTTAGGTGGCGTGCACTCTCCACGACATGGGCTGGTAGCATCGGTGGCTCAGCGAGTAGTGGTACCGCTGGTGCCTCTGCTATAAAGGGGCCCTGAACCGAGGCCTCGTCGCTCGGTGGGCTGCCGTATCACAAAAATCTTGGATCCTTAACTGGCTGTCATCGTGGGGCCATCCTGAAAAGAAACTGGTGTTCCACGGTTAATACAGTATACCTGGTGAGCTGACACACAGTAATCACAATGAAATCTTTTGAAACACACATGCAATCAATGTTTTCGTGCACTAAGCCAGAAATCAGAATATATGGTCCTCGTGTATGGATACATCAGCCACTACACCAACACTTGACTCTATGGACTGATAACCACACTCAATACCCTAAACACTATTGCTTCACATAAGAATCAATTATCAGAGTCCTATGTTCAGCGGTAGGTAGAACCGACGCCTCTGATACCAATTTTTCACGACCCTTCCTCGGGGCCCATGCCATGACTACCCCATGCCCACCTTCCATAGGCCAGGGGATGGCGAATAGCACCAAAGGCGTAAATCCAAAATGTAAGGAAGAAATTTCCTTTAAGAAGTAACATACACAACAGAGTACTCAAGAGAAGTAAACACTAAGAAAAATGAGTACAAATGTAAGTGCTGGAAAGTAAATGGTCCAGAATACAAACCCAACTGAATGTAAAGTACATCTGAAAAGAATGTACAACAATAGAAAAGTAAAGTAGCATCACCGAGCCATCCACTAGAATTCCCACATGAAGGGTGGGTACAAATAGTCTCCTCGGCTCCTCGGGTCCGGCCGTCCGCTCCGTGTATGTCTCGTCCAGTGATCCTCCTCCAGGTACCATCCTACTCCATAAGCCTCCACCTCAATATGTGATGTCCATCGTCTGCATCCCACACAATGTAGTGCGGGCATAGCCCATGCAGGGGTGAGTATACGATACTCATTAAGGACCCCAATACCCCCAATGGTCTCTCAGAATCCACGAAGGATAATCCACAAAGGAAAGATACAATCACGAAATATCAACAACACTAATTAAGTATATGCCAATACATATACCTAAGTCATCAGTTACAGTTTTCCCCCAACTCCCAAGGATCACGCAATACACAAATGAATGCACTGCTCAATCTACAATGATAGCACAACTCATTCCACACCGAAAAAACACAACCCATCCAACAAAGGAAAGAAAATCTATCATATCAATGGTAAGATTGAGAATCAAGTCTCATCTCACACAGGTATACACTTAGTAAGGCAATAGAGATGATCAGATGTAGCCACTGATTCATCTATGCTTTCAGACCCACATAGGATACAAGACCAACTAAGATGTCAGACCCACAAAGGATACAAGACCAGCTACTCTGCCGGACTCACACATGATACAAGTACAGAGGTCAATACCATTAGACTCACATAGGATACAAGAACATTAGTAATCACCATCGAACCCATGGAGGATTCTAGTACGGTCGTTGTCACTGCCGAACCCACATTGAATCCAAGTATAGTCGTCATCGTCGTAGTCGCAGCCAGCTCTAGGGTTCCCGCACATGGCATGCTTGATTCAGGAGGGTCCGCTCCTCGAGGAAGAGAGAGTGTGAAAGAAATAATCGATACATAAACTATCACAAAGTCTAGATTTCATGTATCCAAAATTTTCGTCTCGTCAAAATAAACCCAACACGACAAACGGTGTGTCAATCGGACTATAGGTGTGAGAGTTATTGGCTTTTCCGTTCCAGGGGCCCGGTTGGTTTTTAAGATAAAACCAATATGACCATACTCCAGCTGCGTCCAATCCTCGGGAGGAGTAAGACAAAAAAACCATCTCACTAAGATGAAACCAATAAAGTCGATGACATGTCAATCAGACATCTGGAGCTCGAGTTATAAGCATTTCCGCTCTGGGGGCCCGGTTTGTTTCTTGTTCGAACCATCCTGGCCATACACAAAGTTCTCAAAAACCTTGATTGTAATATAACGAAACGACTGAACTGATCCATGTATACCAACGCAACTGACGATGCATCGATCAGAGGTCTGTAGCCCATGATATGGGTATTTGAACAAATTTTTCCGAAATTAGGGGGTTTGGGCCTGGATCGACCCGGCCCAATGCCCCCTGGGTCAGCCCGACCTGGGTGGGCGTGGCCCGGACCGGTCTGCACCACCCAGCCCAGCATGGCCTGGGTGGTGCGCTGGATCGACCAGCGGGCCGAGCTTGGGGGATGCGGTCCCCTGCCCATTTGCCGCTCCGCGGAAGGGGCGACCGACGCCGCCTCTCCCAGGATCCCGCACGGCTGCGGGATCTAGCTCCTCGCTGCCTCGACTGAAGCCACGGTGGATCCTGGCGACCTCCCGATGCGGCGCTGCCACCTCCGGCCGTTGGCGCCGCCACGCTGGAGGGGCGCACTGGAAATGTCTTCCATGGACCACCAGATGCGCTCTGGTGGTCCAATTTTCCTGCCATCTATGCCTGTGGCCCACTCGGGGCCCGCTCTTCACTACGATGGCTTCCATACGCTGTTTTCGTCCCATTTAATTGTCTCCCATCCGTATGCGCAAAAACAAATAAACTGCGGAGTGTCATCGGACCGTGTTTGTTGGGCCCGCACCCTTCGCGTTAGCCGATAACAAAATCCAAGGATAAACATGTTTTTCCATTGTACGATGATCAATCTAACTGTAGGTTCGGACTTGTTCGTTAGTCCACACCCACCACGTTAGTGGTTGAAACAATACTAAAAATTTTATTCCACTCCCGGGATATAAGAATCACATAATGAAACATTATTCAAATTCCCCTACCTCAACACGGAAGACGATCACAAGTGTTGTTAGGGTAAGGATCGTTGGCGTCGTCGGGGCGCGCCGAGGAGGAAGCGGCGTCTCCTCTCTTGCCGCAGAGAAAGGTAAGGTGGAACGTCATTGATCTCTGAGGAACCGGTGTTCTTCGTTGTCCTTCGTTGGAGGCCGGTGTTCTTCGTCGTTCTTCATCGGAGCCCAGCGTTCTTCGTCACACAACGAAGTTCTCCTCCTTAATAAAAATAATAGGTTCCACTATTATTTTACTATCCACGCAAATAAACTCTCTCATAATTAATTCAACACCCTAATTAAGATTTGTTGACATTTAATTATGGTTGGGAGAGAGAAGTTTTCCCATAATTAAACGTGTCGGCAGTTTAAATTTAAAAATGGAAAAAGAAGGTTCCCAATTAATCACAACGAGGAGTTACCCAATAATTAATCAAAGGATATTAATGGAGGAAATGTCATGGAAATAGTAGGGGGATAAATGAGGCCAGAAAAATTAAATGGTGGGGCACGTGTGGGCCCCATATCTCTAACGTCCTCACTTGGGTAATTAAGTGGCTACAGGCCCCACCCTTAACTACCCTCGGGAGGGAGTAACCACCTTTAGAAATAAAAATTGTTCCAACAATTATTATTTATTTCTTAAACAAACCCCCAAAAATTAACTTCTCCTATTTTACGAATAAAACTACGGTAAGTGTCCCCTTAGGTATTCACCGGCACTGTGAGTTCATCAGTGCCCTAGGATTTTAATTCCGAGTAATGGATCAAAAGCTAAAACAACCCGCTCGTCCATTCACTGAATGTACCCAAGCTAAACTTCGAAAATTTATTTCGGGCACACCGGTCCTCGGAATCAAGTGCCGTCAGAAACCACATACTCATAAAATTCCAATGTATTTTAAAAAAATTACTCAAAATTTCTTGGTCATTACAAAGAATGAGTTTAAAAATTCAACATAGTTTTTATTGAGTGATATATTATAATTTAAAAAAAATAATTTTGTTGGTAAATGATTCAAAATCATTCGATTTATTCATCAAATAAAATAATTTCATAAAATTGAAAACATAAAATAATTTTGTCTTTTCACTATTCACGTGATAATATTTTATTTCTGGAAAATATCAATCATTTATCATAATAAAATGTTGTTATTATAAATACAAAAATTAAATTAGTTTTTTAAAAGTAAAAATTATATTATTTTATTTTTTAACTTTTAAATAAAATCATTAATATAATGACACTATTTTCATATGTAAATAACATTTTAAAAAATTAACTATTCATTTCTTATTTCATATAAATTATTAATAAAAAAAGTGATAATATATATTAACAATATATTTATTCATAATATATTTACATTAACAAAATAATATTTTTTGACAGTGATACATAGATTCCTATATTATATCTAAATATATCATAGTTTTATTTATGTTTTGTGTTGCTTGTGGTGTAAGATATGAAGCGTATTTGTATCTATTTTATGAAAACATATATTAAAATTTCGAGTCATTAAAACCATATATGAAGAATGTTTGTGTAGATGTTGAATATTTTTCATAAATAAATTGATTATGTATCTAACCTCGAATTATATTAAAACATTATTGTTCTTGATATTAAGTTCAATTATTGTGAGATGAATTGTCAAGGAGAAATATATTCATGGTTAGCATGAGTCATCTCACTTTGTACCAAGGCTGATTATTAAATAAGGGTTTTTAGCATAAGATATAAGTATGTGGGTATGGGGATTCTTCCTTGGTATCATAGAATTTGTGTAATATATTTTTCTTCCCAAATTGGCTCTAAGAGTGTGGTTCTGTGATGTCTCGGTTTTTATCAAAGAAGGGTTTAATTATATTTCACGATTTTATTTGTTAGTTTTGGTGATTTGGATGGGAGAACATTAATGAGGGTCCCAGAGATATATATATATGTATAAGATATTATCCTAATGTTTTTAAAAATTATATATTGAGTGGTATATTATAAATTGAATCCCTATCATGATATAAATTTGTGGATGCATGTATTGTCATAACTGGACATAGGGGTAATAACCCTGAAAAGGATTTTTTAGTGTAAACTCAATCTTAACCAATTTCACAAAAAAATATTCCTTACTATATAGATATTTCTTCACACTCTTGGTATATTAATTTTTTATTCACATGATATTTATAAACCATTATTAGGGATTTAAATAAAATTTTATGATATTATATATAACTATTTAGGTCAGATATTCTAATAGGAATATAACCAAGGATAACATATGATAAACAGAGGAAGTTATAGGCTTATAAAATTATATCGTATTTGATCCAAAATTTTCAAATTTTTAAACAAATGTATAATTTTATAAGATATAGTAAGATTTATTTTTCATATTAATATGATCATTTTCTTTGATTTTATTAGAGATTATTATAACCATATTTGTTGAAATATGTATTTGTAAACATGATCATGAAAAAAATGCAGAGAAAGGATGTATCTTGAAACTCATAAGACTTATAGATAGATAAAGAGTAATATTTTAAAAAATTGATATATAATAACAATATATTCATATTGTCAAGTTAAAAATATTTTTATAGTCTTACTCATGATAGTGAGTTGGAAATTTTATCATCAGTGATACCCTTAGTTTTTTCTCATTAGTAAGAGATAATAAAATTTTTGAAAATGAAGTTTATATAGGGAGGGGGAGAATTTAATACCTCAATATATTAGTATCTATGTTTTTAATTAAATACGATTTTCATTATCATAATCCAAATGTAACACCAAATTGAAATGAAAATACATTTTATTAACTCATAATTTTTAATATTAAATGTGACTGATATAAATTTAGTTGTTCTAATAGTGGGTATAAAAAGAGGTAAAATCATAATAAAACCTATATATAATGAATATTTATAGTCACATATTATATAAAATTATTGAAAGAAATTAATTACTGTAGCTATATTAATAGAAAACATTTTGTGTATGAAATTTTGGTATTTTTTTTGAAAATGTTGATTTTTTGGGTGAATTGTAAAAATACTATTTGTAAAAAATTCTATGACTTTAAGGGAATCATTAGAATATAAGAAAAAAATAAAAAAAATAAAATAATTTTATTATTGAAATCCTATTTTATAAGTACAATTATTTTTATGAAAAAGTTGTGTTTAATTTAAAACCCAATACATGAATTTTTAGAATTTAAGTTATATTTTTTCTAATTTTTTTAATGTTTTAATATTTTATTATTAATGAAATATTTTTTATATTTTTTATAAATTATATATAATAAAATGGAATACATTTTTTAATAATAATATTAAATCATTTTCATATATTCCATTATATTTTTATGTACTAATATAAATTACTTAGCTAAAAATAATTTACAGTTGTAAACATCAAAATGATGAAACGGTTAAAACAAAGAGTAAAATATTTAAATAATCTTTTAAAAATGTCTAAAAATGAGTGGTTGAGATATTAAAACACTCAAAATAATCCCATATCCATTATGTTCCACTTTATGTTCTACTTTCCTTTGAATGTGACATGAAATTAATATACATTTTGGATTATTTACAAAAGTGACACTCATCTCAACTATAAATGGAACCATTCTCCACCCCACTTCTCCTCACACAATAAGAAAATTATTTCACCTACAATCTATCCAAATACATAATTAATCTCATAATATTTTCTTATATGTAAATATATCCTCAAATCACAACTATTAAATGCCTTTATCCAATTTTCAATGGAGATATTCCTAGGAGTATTGTAAAAATGCCAAAATTTCTAATTTTTATTTTTATTTATTTATGAATTTTTATTTATATTTTTTTATTATGCCATAAAAAATAACATTATTATAGTAATTATAATATATTTATTTTATATTTAAAATAAAATAATTATTAACCACCCTCCTCCACATGAGAAAAAATTAGAACCTCGTCTGTTTGAACGTGCAGACTACTGCCTCCATGATGTCACATGATTAATTTTTTCTAACCACATTAAATAGAGGATTGTCAAATAAAATTCAATAAATAATTTTTATATTTATTAAAAATTTAATATTATGAAATGATAAACCATTATCTACCTTTCTTCAAATCTATAGAAATTGAAAACGGCATATGTTGGAACATGCATACTACCGCCCCCATGGATGAAATGATTCATTTTTCATCACTTATTTATATTATCATTATAGAAATAATTTTATGGTTAAATATGGTTATAATAGGTATATTGTTACCTAATTAACATTATGTAATTATAACAGAAAATTAAATTATTGTTATAAACTAATTGTCTGATATCTGTTAATTACTCAAGACATATTCATCACTGATTACTTATTCATGAATCATGGATAACATTTTAAAGGAATGAATATAAAACATAAAAAATCCATATAAATAATCAATTTAAATGCCTTGGATAATATTGGAATGATGAAGTTGGTATAAAATAATGATTAATAAAGTATATATTTTCAATCATGCATGAAAAAATAAAAATCGCTGATTTTTGAGGATGAAAATAAATACATCCTATTAAATACTTTGGCAGAGATTGATTATAATTAAGGAATATAAAAACTAATAGATATTAATAAGGTTATGGAAAAAATAATTAGTATTTTTATTTCTATTATACATGTGGTTTAATTTTTTTTTGAAGTATGTATTAAAGTATATGGTTTCCACAACATAATTTATTTTCATTGAGATATGATTAATATTCAGATAATATTATATTTTAGAGTGTATATATTCCTGATGGATGTATTTGAAATATAATTACAATAAAATTAAATTTATTCACTAATCAACCTTATGTTCTGCCTTTCATGGGATTTCTTTTGCAAAGGTAATGTTGTTGTAAAAGATTCATTCAAATCTAATTATCTAATAAATATTATTATGAATGAATTTACATCTTTGGAAAACCTTTGTAAAATGTATCTATGAAACCCAAACCATTTTATTATAACTTAATTATTATTTTGATTTTATACGTCTACTCTCAATTTCTTTTCCATTGGTGAATAATTTACATAATGTGACATTTTTTAGAGAAACTGACTGCATATCCTCTTTTCCTACAGATATTTTTCTCCTACATGTCCATATTCATTTAATTGTTTCATGGATATAATTATATATTACTCCAAAATTGATTAGGTTCATTTTATACAATTTTAATTTAATTAGAAAATAGATAAAGTAAACATTTAATGTTATATACATGGGTGCTTTTGAAAAGAGTATATCTTTTTAGCATTTTACATAAAAAAAATATTTCACTTTTATGATCATTATTATATTCAAATAATCCATTACATAATTTAAAATTCTTTTCGAATTTATTTTTATTCATAATGAGTTTGAAAAGAAAAGGAAATATTGATATATTTTTGAAAATAAATTTTTTCTTTTGGAAAAGGAAATCTAGATTTTAATATGGATATTAAAGGATTTTGTATTTATAAAATAAATATGAAATGAATTTTTGAATTCTAAAAGAAAATTATGGAAAAAACCTTTCGCTTATAATATTTTGTTTTCAAAAAAACCAATTTTTTTCTTGTAGGGTACATTTTAAATGTTTTATAATTCTAAAAGTATTTTTTTCTAAAGAAATATTTTTTAAAGGGTTCTCAGGAATTTATGAAAGGTATGTTTCCTATTTTATTTTAATGTGAATAACACGAGGAAATTTAGAATGTCATTTTTTATCCATGTTAAAATCTATTGTAATTCCATAGGTTACACTTGAGAGATGATCATATGATACACTTTGAAGTTATCGGGGCTTGAATCGGAATGCCATGTGCAGGATATATAAGAAATTTCATATCCATAGCAACACAGATTTTCATCTCCAACAATATATGACCCAGTAAAGTTTCTAGGATATCACAAGAATTTAATTAACACAAAATAAATAAATAATTAACTGATTCGATTCTGTAGTGCGATCAACTGTAGAAATTCATCAATGATTATTGATCAAATAATCCAAATTTGAAACCCTATAGATATTCCACACAATTTCCAAGAATGTATGCACCTTCATTTATCTAATTCTATGTAATAGCATGGAGCTCCAATGAATATTTGTTGTTGCAACGATCACCTTGATCGTATTGCTTCGATCCATCGAATATATTCATGGGTCATTCGATTAGAGAGAGACTTTCCCTCTCTATAATTTCGAAAAAGAGAGAGACTGTCATTGTATTAGAATGTTATATACAATTAATTAATTTCCCACTTATAATTATATTGTGGGAGTCTCAGATACCTAAAAAGGGATCCCCATACCCCGAAAATGCAATGCCCACTAAATAAAAAAAAATATAGTTATGAAACAAATACATCATAAATATTATTTATATTTAATTACATATATATAATATTTATTTTATATATTTTATGTGAAAAAACTAAGTTTTTTACTCGAATTGTAATTCACATTAAAATAAAAAAAAACATGAATATTAAAATAATTTTTTTTCATGATATTATGTCATGAATTTACATAAACAATTGTATATAATTGTAATAAATAAACTCAAATAAATTTTTATATACCCAAATAATAATGAATTTATTTATTTTTCTATGACCATTCAGACGTTGATAACTTCTAGATGCCATGGTGGGGCCAACCTTGTCCAATATACCTACTCACTATAATTGGGAATATTCTTGAATATGATATTTTGTGACCCTCTATCCCCTTATCTCTATAGATGTGAATATTATTAATAAACTAATAGAGATGTTTGGAAACCCATGAAGACCCCTACAGAGATATGGAATAGTCATAGAAATGGATATCATCTGAAAAACATGCCCTATATAATATAATCTCTTTTCCTTTTGATATATCATAATGTAGGATAAAATGTTAAGTTATAAACCTTTAATGATTTATTAGTTGTTGATCTAACTAGATGAACATAAATTTGACAACATTGTCCAAGGATTTATGAAGGTTGTACCATCTTTATCAACCATGCCTGAGATATTACTTCCTCAATATAGAAATGAAAAATTAGTTATTGATCATTCAACCAATTCCATACCACCAATGATGCACCCTTCACAATCTACCATGCCATTAATTCATTGTCATGGGTATTCCCTTGCATCAATGTATGTGATTAAATGGCACACATTGATATTGACATCAAGTCTAGAGACCAATAAACATGTCTATATATAGAATAAACCAATGACACATGAATCATGTGGTGTTTATATTGTAATGTGTGACCTTTTGGTCTCAACTAGTAGAGATAAAAAATTGAAATCTTCATGAGAATGAGTATCAATGCTTATAAGCCCCAATAACATGATATTACTACATGAATTAATTCCACCCAATATGGTGTATGTAGACCATTAGACATATGTCTAATATTAATGTCATTGTATGTCTTGGTTTCCATTAAATCATGGGAAACTGTATAACCTTTTGGTATTAAAATTAATCTATGGAAATTACAATTTAAACAATAAACATAAAAATTTATACATGATAATGGTAAGTGAAAATCATGCCTAAATCACCATATAGATGGTATGGTAATTAATATTACTTATAATGTTGGATCAGGGGAACCCACTTTCACAACACTCCCAAATGAACTATAACCATCTTGCTATCCATACTTCTTATCTCTCAATTGACATGGGCATTTTTCTATTGAGTTATGTATTGAGTTTATTGGGCTTCCATGATTCTACTTCATTTTTATTTTTATACATACGACCTCACCTCCGTGAGTAATAATCTTCATGAGTTTTAATCCTATAATATATACCTAATGGCCAAAGCTTGACGTACAAGGAAATTACATTACAGTTTCCGAATACTTAAAATATTACACAAACAGATGCCCAGAGACCGTATATGTTTACTACCTTTGGAAATATGGAATAAAATATTCTAATGTGGTGAATGATCACAAAAATCTCCCTTAAATATCTACCCCATATTTTTTCTAACCTAAAACCTTTATACTATGGAAAATAAAACATATGAAAAGGGTGAGCTCAAATGATCAGTAGGGGTAGACAATGAATACATCAAACAAAACAAGAACATAAGAATGTATAAACCTGAACATAACTTTTAATAATCAGGCCATTATAACATATATAAAAATCATGAGTCATGAAATAAATCATGGGAGTTCATAAGGAATAAATAATAATGGAACACGATCCATGAGAAAATAGCATTGGGATAAATAATGGAATTATGGGGAAAACATATTCCTAGAAAATAATTTAAATATTAGCCAAGGATCATTCGTGAGACCATAATTGGGGACACGGTCCTTTTCTAAACTGATTCTGCACCTCATTCTAGCCCTGTATCACTAAACAATGTTTACTTAGCGTTCCAGCCCTATATTACTAAACCAAGATCATTTCACAGTCCAGTCTTATCTATATCATGAGATATAATTCATTAACCAATTCATTGTAGGGATATATAGGTCACACCCATATCATAATGAAATTATTTTTACATCTTCCACAAATACATAAATCATTCATCATAGATTAAACCAAAGAATAAAAAGGGTTTCTAAAACATCATTCAATCATAATATTATCCATATAAAATAAATATATTTCATAAATTGGGTTCCATCATATAAATAATCAAATCATAATAATAATAGAGATCATAAACATGAAATGTATCCCTATTAATAATTTAATCTTATATGAAAAATAATGTTTATAGAACACATGAAATTAATGTTTTAGAAAAATATCATTTCTTCTTCAAAAACATTTTCTTTTCAGAAAATTCCATTCAATTTAAAAATATATTTTTTAGAATATAACCATGAAATATAGTAAATACAACCTCCTGGAAATAAGGTATTATTAAAATGTAAAAATCTATTCATTCCATAAAATTTTAAAGAAAACATTATTCTTTTATTCTTGTAGTACAAGTCAAAAAGTACCTTATATTGAAAGAAACAAAAGATTCCATTCGTACCATTTAATGAAAATTCACCAATGGGTAAAATTGAAGTTAAGAATTTTATAAGAATATAATGATTTTTTTGACTACATATTTAGGAAACATGGAAATGATTGATAAATATAGAATAGTTAATACTTATGTATAAAGAATCTTGGATAATAATGAAATTTTGAAATTATCAATTACCTTAGGTCTGAATTCTTTATTATGTATCTAAAAATCCAGTAAAAGGGATTAAATAGTGTTATATAATTTATCTAGAATTATATTTATATTTATGATTTCATATGTGATCATATAATCAGTTATTTAATAATATTTCTTTATAAATCTTCTTTCAGACATTATTTCCGGCATGTTTTGTCATATAAATCCAATTTATTATTCATGGGATTCCATTAAATATTTTTTTGATTGATAATAATGTAATATATATCATATTTATTCATTCTATGAATTCATATAATAATTATTTAAATGATATCATGAAGAGTGAATAACATCTCATTGTGGAGATGATAGGCTATATATACACATGAGCGATGATATCATTCCTTTAATTAGGAAATTGTATGGAAGTGGATGGTATATATATTGTTTTAGAATAAATATTTCATTTTAATAATCTTATATAGTTAGTATTTCCATCATTATACACATCCATGTAATGCGGTGATGGAAAACAGATTACACCATGTTGTGGAGATGACAATCATTATGTACACACATGTGGTGACTTCATTTTTTATAGGATGGATAGAAAGTTAAATAATGTTGTTAAAAAAAATAACAACATATTAGAATATAATAGATAAAATAGTTAATAATTTATAATGAAAAGAACAATGTAATATGAATTAGAAGAATAAATTATCTTGAGAGAGTTGGTAAACAGGATGACCTCTTCTTCGACGATCTCCCACTACATCTCCTCTTAAATTCACTAAAGTTTTTATTTACAGAGGACCTGAACCTCTAAAATGATAATATGTAATATTATAATGGAAATGTTCATGGGATGGTTGAGCTTGAGATTTCACGTATTTGTGAATAAATGATGTAGCTGATTCCCTTTCACAATCGAGGTAGGGGGATTTTGAAATTCCAAAAATGATAATTTATAATATATTAAAACCACATCAAAAAACCTAAAAAGTTTATTAGTTTCTAAGATGATATGACATAAGGTCTTATTCTCATAAAATAATAAATTTTAGACAATTTTATTTTTTCAATTAAAACCATATCATTTTAATTAAAGCTGAGTAATTCTATTTAATTTTTTAATAAGGTAACAAATATTTCAATATTAAATGTGTAAAATAATTAGATATTTCTTTTCAATTAGTCCATAAATGAATTATTTAGAATAGTTTTGTCCATATAATTTTTATTATATGTTTTTTAAAATAATATTTAATAATTTATAACTAATTTAATAATAAATTATTTTGATAAACAATCAACGGTGTCAATTTTAACAGTACTCAATTAATTGATTTTTAAAATTTATAAAGATAACAAGTCAACATAATTTTTTTTATTATATTTACAATAGGTCAATATCTTCAATAAAATTCATTTCAAATATTAATTATCCGAAATTATATTGATTTAAATATTTTTAAAAACATTTATTTGTTATCCTCATTAATAAAATAATTACAACATCTAAACTGTGTAATAATTTAATATAATTATTTTTTCAATAAAAATTAACAATAAAATACTATAATAAATATAAATACAATATATTTCATAAGAATAATTATAGTCGAATATATCTTCTGGAAAATCCATTATAAAATATGGTATATGTTTTAAAACATGAATAAGATAACTTAAACGTCACATGAAGTAAATATTACAAGTGTCATAATCATTTCAATATGGCTCGAAATAGTCAATAACTCAATCCTTGTATTATTATGGTAGATATATACTTTACCAATAAATAATTTTCAAGATATTTTCATTTTTATGGTTATTATCATTTTGGTAAAAAATATTTTATTAATTTATCATCAATTGAATAATTTATGCATCATCAGTGTATAAGCCTTTAATGTAATTCTTAATTTCTTAAAAATTACAAAAAAATATCATGGTATAAAAAATAATTTTAAATTTAAAATGAGTATTTATATATTAATTTATCTTATTTATGACCTTATAGTAATAATGATATAATTATTATAATTTGAGTAAGAAATATTTCACATTTCATTATATAAAATAAACATAATGTCTTAATCCCATTCAAGTGGCTTCCAAAGGATACCCTATCAACACAAGGATGATTTAGGTTGAAAAAGATAATAAAATGATATTATCATATGTGTTATGGAAATTTTATAATATTATTTTTACACTTAATTACCATATTTACTCTTTTACCAAATTAATAAAAATTACCAATGTTACTATTCATAATGAAAAAAAATAAAAGAATGAAATTTAAATAATTTAGTAATTTTTATTCATAATATAAAATCTATTTTTTAAAATTTAAAAAAACAATGTATCATTAATTTTTTTAAAATAAATATTGTTTTCAGAAATAGAAACAAGTTTTAAAAGTTAATACACTGCAAAAGATTGGAATGTTTTTACATTTGAATTCATTGTAAAATTAATGAGAAATAAGTACATGATATTAAATGCTAAAATTATAATATATTTAAAAATTAAAAAATGTCAATAATATAGTTTAACCACATAAATTATTTTTATGAAAAAACATTTCAATTAAAATATAATATATTTTTACAACTCATTAAAAATTAAACTTATTAGAAAAATATAAAAAATCCACAAAAGTAAATTTTTATAACCAAATTTCAAATAATAATTTTATTATAGTAAATAAAATATATAAAAATGTAAAAAAAAATATTTAAAATGTGTGTACCATTAAATGGTGGTAAAATTACAATTTTTTAAAAATACTTTTTTTATCGAAAAAATTAAATTTGATCTCATGTCATGTCTTGAAAACATATAAGATTAATTTTGATCTTTAAATTCCAAATATATTAAATATATATTTCATTAATAAAATCCATTAAGAGAAATTTTATTATTTTATAAACTATCATTTTGGAATTTAAATAGTCTTTCATAAAAACAACTCGAGTTAATTAAAAAAGGATTAATTTTCATATCTCACCACAGAACTAATTATATAATCATGTGTAAATCATATTACCAAAATCAGTTAATATTTTTCATACCTTCCATTATAATGGAAATGTTATATGGTGACATAATAATATTTACTAGTTCCCTCAAACACAGTCTTGTGTGAAATTAACTCTGTCAAAAGAACATGAAATTATGTTATACAGAAGCAAAGCATAATGTTGTGTATACTATAATAAAAGATGATGTTGCGTATAGAGAAATATTATCATTGTGTATCATACAAAAAATACATAAAAAAATTAAAAAATATATATATCTCAAAAAAATATCAGGGTTATACATTCCATGCCCCTTAAAATTAATTTCTCCCTAAAAATTCATTTGGGTTATAAAAGGACTAATACATGAAAGATTATTTCATAGAAACTGACATTGTAAAAATGAATACAGAAACTTTCTTACAAAAATAATATTATATACATAACGGTAAACCAATTTAACTCATAATTGGGATTCCACCTTGGATAACATATGTGTCAAGTGAAAATTTGGTCATAGAAGAGAAATTGACCTATCATGTTTGAGTAGAGAGTGATGGATTACATTTTTAGCCTATTGTTAACAATCAAAATCCATAAATTCGTGATAATTTAAGGGATCATCTAATTAATAAAAAAAATACATTAATAGGATAACATTTTTGGTTTCCATATCCCTACAATATACTTGAGTAGTGAGAATAAATACATACTTGATTATGTATAATATCATCCTTTCATTATACATGGATCGGTTTCCACTTCATCTCTTATTCCAATAAATGATGGTTAACATTTCATTCTACAATAATTACCAGATCATGAGATCCTTAAATAAAAATATAGGTTATTCAATATATTTTTCTTCAAAAAAGGGTTACCATATGTTATCAAATATGAAAAGTCCTCAAATGTTGAGGTAATACATTATTGTAGAAAACTACATCAGATGTTTTACTTAAACATTCTATAATATAATAATATTACAATTCATTTGAATGCTGAAAATTAAAAACAATATTAATAGGTTCATTAATTGGAATTAACATTTATCCCCCATATATTATAAGGTATCTCTTGTTGGCCATATTAGAAACATGTTAATTCCTTCATCCAGTATTTTCTTGAAACATGGTAATAAATTGAATTATCATAGAACCGTTGGGAAAAAATGAATTCTTTCAATAATTATTTATTTCCACTTAACATAAATCCCAATGATTCTATACTATACATCCATGATATCATAAATTAATTTTTTATCAAATCATTCCAACTTTCATTAATACTATTAAACATATCTTTATTTACTTATCCCATAATTATTCACAAATTAAGGGTTATCATTCCCTTAATGGGGTTTCAAAAAATATCTATGTTTCATTTAATGGTTAACAGTACCACTCATAATATAATCTTAAATAAATACAATAAAACCATTGTAGACTAATACATAAATATTTAATTATTCCATAATACCATAAATTTTATTCTACAATATTATTTCAAAATCCCAATACATAAACACCCAATTACTCCTCCAATTTTTTGTTGTACTATAACTCTCCAATAGTGATCACATGTGATTTAAATTTGGTATTTTTCCTTAATAGGTTGCTGAAATCAATCATCATCAATAAAACCTGGATTAGGGAATTGGATATCATAATTCTCCATTTCCTTGCACTTGTAGCATTGAAGTGTGGGATATCAATTATGTGTATCATTTTTTCTATCCACATCATTAGATATCTTTTTTCCAATTAATTTGGAAGTAAACATCCCAATGTCCTTATTTTCCTCACACAATACATTTTCAACCCATTTAATACAATCTTCACTATGATTTTTCCACACGTTGAGCATATGGAAACGTTCATCTTATTTTCACTATAGTTTTGTGATTTTCTCTTGAAGTACATCATCTATTTCTTATCAAACCCCTGAGATTTATATATAACCCCAACATTAATTTCTACCTTGATATCACAATTAATAATTCCTTCTTAACTACTAAATTATATATTGATGAACACCCTTTGAATACATGTTCTTAATCCACTAAAGAATCGATCAATCTTACTTTTAGGTTGAATGATAATGCCAAAAACATACCTTTCATATAAGGTCCTCACCTTATTACATTACATAGTATTGAATTTAGCCATTAAATCACTTCATTTAACATTGACTATCTTTCCAAGTGTATATATTTAGATAATCTGGAAAATATATTAATAACATTACACATTATTACAGAGTTGATACCATATAATAGTAATCATTCCATTCAAAATTTATAACATTTCAAATAAAACATGACTTCATTGACAGTTCCTCAATCATTATCATGGATTCACTCAATTTCATACACATCCTTAAAACCTATTAAAATGATTTTAAAACATTGGATGACATAAAAATCTGTAAGGGGTATAAAAAATTGAGTACATTAGTCTAAGAATACATTTTACATATGAAATCTCATTCAAATGTCATACTTGTCACCCATATATACTTACTTTGTAAAACATGATATTTAAACAAGATCCACACAAAACACAAGAACATAAATATAACAATACATGTATCATAGGGAATTACTTACATAATATTTTAACCCTTCAGACAACCTTATAATTTGTAACCGTCACGGCTACATTACAATTTGTGTAACCATCGTAGTTACACATGGAGTAACCATACGGCTGACCGCAAAATTACACATAACCAATGAGATAGATGGAGATACAGGTCCAAAAATTCACCATAAAATATTCCCAAAAACAATAACATAATCATACAACATGAATAATTACATAAAACATTGCTTTGGAATTTCATAAAACAAAATTTTAGAAGATGTTTTTCAAAGAAAATCTCCTTAGAAATATCATCTATTTCAAGTTATACATAATAGAGTGATTGGAATAAGATTAAAAACTAAAAATATAAAAAATTTAACATAATATAAATATAACCCATCACACAAACAATTTTAATAGCACTAAAATAATGAAGTTGAAGGTTAAGCTACAGAATGAAAATGGGGTTAAGAATTCCCTTCCCCCGGGTTTATCTTACTTCAACCCTATTTAAACTTCATGTATAATGGTTAAAATAGTGTTACTAGTATTTTAATGAAACATTTTTATGTTTATAACATCTTATATGATAATTTAGTAACCTCATTTCACCCTTTAAATGTTAGTATTTTGTTCCTTACATTGTTTAGGGATCATTCTTTACATGATTACCGTTATTTGTTCATGTTGGATGTTCTTGTCGATTGTATGTGAAACTATAGAATTGGAATGAAGTAATATTTACATATTTCATGAACCATAAATTATTCAATTTATAATTTTGAATTCTTAAATGAGGATGATTCATATGTTTAAACATTAATGATGTTCATTTAGATCGTTTTAGTGGTTCTTTGATATTAATGACATCATTTGTTTTATAATTTAAAAACACGTATATAAAATAATTCCATAACCAAGGATGATTCATGATACATATATTATAACCTTTTTCAACCATAATAATGTTTTAATGCACATAATTGAATGAATTAAATAAAATTGAAGTCACATCCTCCACGATATCGGTAATTCGACACATCACAGACAATGTATTTAATTCCATGAATAAGCGAGAGAGGAGAAAAATAATGATGAACAATTTTACATGAACTTGAAAAAATACAGAATATAAAGGATTTTTAATCTTTATTCCACTTGGATAAATGGTGGTGGGAAAAGAAGAATAAAATAAAGGAATCTTGAAATAATAAAAAACATTAGAAATTTCTCAGGAAAATTCAGCAGCCTAACAGCGTCTCTTAAAATTTCATAAAATATCATGATGAGAGAAAGGAGATATCTCATCACTAATACATAATATCGGTAGCAAGGGGGGATATGGAATGAAATATCCTAACATAATCCAAAGTTAATTGAAAAAAATAACATAAAATGAAACAAAAAATGAAAATAAAAGAGGATGTTAACCTCTTGATCTCTTCTCATTGAGATCCTTTTTAAGAGAATTTGTTTTGGTATTTCTGTGAAACTAGATGCTCTTGGATGTGGGGAAGGGACTTGGGAGGATTATTGAGCAGAACATAGGAATGGATCAAGGCACGATATGTGTGGGAGGAATAGGGTAGTGAGGATAGTATTTATAGTTGATGAGAGGGGGTAGTTTTCATTATATTAATCATTATTATAATATTATTTCCCAATATTATGAATAATATAAATTCATGTGACCCTAAATAGAAATAATGTAATGTGAGATCGAACCTAGTGAGATTAAATCATCAATTCATCACCTATGATGCACTAAATCAAGTATTAACATTTATCACATTTTATCATCTTTTATTGTTCATAAATTTTTTTCGAATTTCAGAAATATATGAAAATTCACCCTTACCAGTTTTTTAAGTGTAGAATTAAAAAATGAAATCTATTTTTTAAAAATAATTTTATAAATATCATTAATTTAATTTTTTTAATAGTCATTATTAATTAAAAAAGTAACAATTTTTAAACTATAAGTTCTCCAATATCACATTGAAAAATTAATCAACATGAAATTATCTTAAAACCCTAAGAAAAATAATAATAATAAAAGTTACTATTAATTAGGGTCATATTACAATTCATATTACTATTCATAAGGGTCTGCTAGTATTCACCAAAAAACATGTTGGTTTCATCAGACTCCAAATATTCTTCTGAACACAATTACAGATGACAGTTTCTTGAAATTAAAAACATAGAAGTGAAAAAATTATTTTTAATGGATAGTTATAAATATCTACTTAATAATGGAATTATTCATTTCATTTATTTTTTTAGAATACCTGTGGGTGTTAAATTATCCCTACCTTCTGAAAATTGTGTCCTCAGAATTGTATTAAATTGTTAAACAGATGAGGGTATTTTTCCCTCATTGCATTTTCATTCTCCCATGTTGCTTCTTCTACCCTGTGGTTTCGCCACAAAACATTTACCTGGTGGATTACCTTATTCCAAAATACATGTTCCCTTCGGTCAAAATCTGAACTGGTTTCTCTTCATAAGAAAGGTTATCATCTAACTGAACTACTTTTGGGCTCAATACATGTGATGAATCTAGATCATATATCCTCATCATAGAAACTTGAAAAACCTAATTTATCTGAGATAATATCGGAGGCAAAGCTACTCGATATACAACTGCTCCATCTTTCTCCAAGATTTCAAAAGGACCGATGAACCACGGGCATAGCTTCCCCTTCTTAACAAAACACATCACACTTTTCCAACGAGATATTTTAAGTAAAATATTTTCACCTACCTCGAGAGACAAATCCTTCCTTCTGTTATCAGCATAAATTTTCTTCTTCCTCTGAGATGTCCATGTTGCTGCTAGATCGTCTTCAATTTCTCAGCCACTTCCTCTACTAATTATGTCCCCATCAACTTTCTTTCGCCGACTTCATCCCAAAATTATAGAGTCTGACACCACATACCATACAAATCCTCAAAAGTGTCCATCTATATACCAGAATGAAAATTGTTATTATAAGAATACTCAACTAAAGAATGATGTTGATCCCAACTTACCTGATAGTCCATTGAACAAACTCGAAGCCTATCCTATAATGTCTGAATCATTCATTCTTATTGCCTGTCTGATTTAGGATGAAAATTTGTACATAAATTTAATTTTATTCCCAATGAATTCTAAAGACCCTTCTCAAAATTAGAAGTGAATTCGGGATCTTGGTCATATTAGATAGAAATAAGAACTCCATGTAGCCAGACAATCTCTTTGATGTACAGTCGAGAAAGCTGATCCAAATACATTATATCTTAAATAGAAATAAAATGTGCATATTTTTTCAGTCAATCTAAAATAACCCAAATCACATTATTACATCAATACGTATTTTGTAGTCCCACAAAAATGTCCATCGATATATTCTCCCAGTCCCAATCAGGCTTTGGAAATGTTTGAAGCATCCCTTTTGTTAACTGCCGCTCTACATTAACCTATTGACATGTTAACCATTTAATAGTAAAATTAACAATATATCTTTTCATTCCATCCCACCAATAATACTCCCGAAGGTCTCTATACATCATATTAGTATTAGGATGAACTAAAAATTGTGAATTATGAGCTTCACACAACAAATCATTCTTCATTTGAGAATCAGTTGACATAGAAAACATTTTTCCAAATGATAAAACACAATCATTATCAAGGATAAATTCTGTAAACTTACCCATTTTATCCAATTATACATTTTTCATTAGTGCACGGTCTTCTTTCTGTACATTCTCAACTCTGTCTAATAATGATGACTGAACTGAAACCTAAAAAAATGAGGTATTTCATGCACCAACAACTTCTAATCGAAAATTCATCAAATCATTAACCTAGGTATCATGTTGCAAATGTAACATGGGTTAGAATGCATGTTGTTTTCGACTCAAGGCATCTACCACTTTGTTTGAGTTTCTAGTATAGTAATTTATCATTAAATCATAATCTTTTATTAGTTCAATACATATTATTTTCCTCGCATTTAATTCCTTTTGAGTAAATATATACATTACTATTTTATGGTCAGTATATATTTGAAATTTGAATCCTTATAAATTATGCCTCTAAAGGTTCAAGGAAAAAACCATAGCTTCCAATTCCAAATCATGTGTGGGATAATCTGACTCATAAGGCTTTATTTTTCTTATTCCATAAGCAATTAACTGATCGTTCTGCATCCACACACAACCAAGTCCCTTCAACGAAGCATCATAGTATATAAAAAACTCACCATTTTCAGAAAGGCAAGGTCAAAATTAGATCATTCACCAATATCTTCATTAGTTCCCAAAAAACATCAAAATCATCTATGCAGAAAAATTTAACCCCTTTATATGTTAAATTAGTTATCGGGATAGATAACTGAGCAATGTTATCAAAAAGAACATTAGCCATAACCTATTAATATAAGAAAAATACAAATCTATGTATCATTTGTGGGTCTTGGACATTCATCAAACACATTTGTTTTGGTAGAATCAACTGAAAATCAATCCTAATTTAAAATGTTCCTAAGAAATGAAATCGGTTGCAACCAAAAATCAAACTTTCTGAATTTTCCATATAAATTCTTCTCTTTTGCGGTTTGTAAAACAACCATTATATGTTTTTCATGCTCCTATTTATTTTTGAAAAATAATTTAATGTCATTAATAAACAAAACCACAAACTTATCTATGAACTCATGAAATGATCTATTTAATAAGATTCATGAATATATATAGAGAATTAGTTAACGGAAATGGAATAACTATATATTCATAACACATGTATCTAGTTCTAAAGATTCTTTTTGGGATGTCAAATTCCTTCACCTTCAGCTAATGGTATCCGGATCTCAGGTCAATCTTGGAAGAGTACTCAGCTCCACGGAGCTGATCAAATAAGTAATCGATATGAGGTGACGGATAAATTTTTATAAATAGTGATATTTTTCAAAGCTCTATAATCAATGAAAATTATCATGTAACCATCATTATTTTTGAGGAAACAAATATGGGCTACCCATGGAAAAGTGCTAGGAAGAATGAAGCCTTTATCAAGAAAATCCTTCAGCGGTTTTTTTCAATTCAATATGTTCTATTTGAGCCATTCTATATGGGAGTTTTGAAATTGGTTTAGCATCAGGAACTAAGAAAATTGTGAATTTGACTTCCCGATTAGGTATGAAAACAGGTAACTCATCAGGAAAAACATCAATGTATTCATTTTCCACTAGAACATCATCAATATGAACAATTCTGGTGTTTTCAATTATATGAGCAAGATAAATTTCATTACCATAATTCAAAAATTTCTCATCATCTTTAGAGGTTATCAATTTTATGGTTTCATTCTTATATAAAAATTCAATCACTTTCTGAAAAACTACTTCTTTAGCTCTACAGACAATCTGATCTTGATAAACAGAAAACTACTCCATTCCCAGAATCACATCAAACTCGACTAACGGTAGAACAAAAATGTTTTTAGGTAAAGTCATTCCACATACCACAATAATAATATTCTTATAATTTTTTTACTATAATATTACTCTATGATGTTTTAACAACATGTTATTTTTTCATTTGTTGAGGTGATATTTATAATGTATAGAAACATTTCTCAAAGACGAAGGAATGTGTAGACCCCATATCAAAAAAAACATTAAAAAATCTGAGTAATCAAACAATGTACCTGGTATAACATCATTTTATTGGACATCCATCTTCTGATGTAGTCGAAAAACATCCACTACACCTTTCTGCTTATATTATGGCTTTCTTGCATCTTTCAAATCTCTCTTTGGGATGGATTTTTCATAGTGACCCATTTAACAACAATTAAAACACTTTATATTTTTCATATCCGGGTTAGACTTAGGATCATTTTACTTACAATCTTGGGACATATGTCCAATCATACCACATCGAAAACACCTCCCATTTTTGTTATGACATTACCAAGGGGGCTTCTTGCCACAGTCTTCAAAAACTGGAAACTGTATTTCTTTACCATCAGATTTCATTTATTGATTCATACCCATCGCTTTCCATCTTGAACTATTCTTATCCTTTTTTCCAAAATTTACATGATCAATAGAAAAATCCATATCTATCCTTTCAGCACATCAAACATGTTTCTCATTACTTTTGAATTCATGGGAGGAAAATTCCCATTAATACCTTGGCTTCATTCTTGATTAAAGGCGGATAACTTTTCAATCAAGATCTAGAATATTATTTAGAGAATAACTCACCAATCAATTGAAGTTATCTTCATACATGGCCACTGAATCTTCCTCCTTCTGTTTCAATTCAATGAATTTATTCTCTCCCCTAATTCACACCACTAGAGGAAAATATTTTTCAATGAAAATTATTTAAAATTCATCCCACTCTAAGTCATCAATATCCACTCTATCTTTAATATTCGTTACCATTGACCCCCACTGATCATCTTCTACTTTAAAAGGGTAAATGAAAAGACTTACTTGTTGATTTTTTAAATATCCCATAAAATCGAATATCTTTTCACGGGCTTCAATCCATCCTTTAGCCGCTACTCGGTCAAAATATCCATTGAAAGCAGTAGGGTGTTGTCTCATAAAATGTCCCACTATAGTCATGTTCAGTTGTGGTACCTCTAGTTGTTATCTTGCATGGATTCCACCCCCCCCCCAATTATTTTTTGTGTTAGCTGAGCCATTACTGTCACAAACTATTCAGTTCGTGTACCTACCATTCCAAGCTGGGGATTTGGGAGGATGTCGTTCCATTAGTGCCTCTCCTCTTCAACAACCATGTTTCTTATATGGAAAAAAATTCTGAACATACATATCTTAATCAATGAAAAATTTTAATATTCAAAATCTTTAACATTTTAAATTAATTTTACATTGAAAATCATTAATGGTATTCTATTAAAATCACCCTAACCCCTAAATTTATTTAAATCATCATATGATACCAACTATAAAGACTCAAATTAATATATCACATAGTCATGAATTTAGTCAGTAAATCACATACTCTAATATTTAGGATATTATCATGTTTAGATTTTTGAGAATTGAGATAATACATTCAAGACATTAGACTTTATTACAGAGTGGATACAAATATAAATATTATTAATTCCTTCCAAAATATAAAACTTTTAATATAAAACCAGATTTCATTGACAGTTATTAAAACATTAAACTTTAACTCCATCTCTTTATTATACATCCTTATAACCTGTGAAAATAATTTTAAAACATTGGCTGATCCCAAAAATATCATTAAGGGATATAATAAAGAAAAGAACACATTAGTCCAACAATACTTGTTACATTTGAAATCACATTCAAAACACATACTTGTCACCCATATATACCTACATTGTAAAACATGAGATTTACACAAGATCCAAACAAATCACAAGAACATAAATATAACTATAAATGTTTATTGGGGAATTAATTACATAATATTGTAACCCTCACGGCTATATTATAATTTTTAACCCTCACCGTTACTTTACAATTTGTGTAAACATCGCAGTCATACAAGGAGTAACCATACGGACGACCTCCAACATACACATACCCAATTCATTGGAGGGAGATATATATCCCACCATTCATCATAAAAAATTCCCAATAACAATAACATAATAATCCAAGATTAATTATTACATAAAAACATTGCTTCTAAAAATCATAAAAAAAATTTAAAAGAAGTTTTTAAAAGAAAATTCACTAAGAAATATAGTATAATTAAAGTGAGGATTAATATAGTGGATGTAATATTATTAAAAAGTGTAAATTTAAATAATTAAATTTAATATAAACAAAACCCTTCATACAACAAATTTCAGTAGCACATAAATAATAACGTAGAAGGTCAACCCAATGAATAGAAATCGGGTTAAGATTTCTCTTACAGTGGGTTTGTCTTTTTTCAGACCTGTTTAAATTTCTTGTATAATGGTTAAAAGATTGTTATTAAACATTTAAAGAATAATTTTCATGTTTATAAAATATTATATTATCATTTCATAACCAAAATTTACCCTTTTATTGTGAGTATTTTGATCCTTGCATTGTTTAGGTATCGTTCATTACATGACTTCCAGGATTGGTTCATGATGGATGATCTTATCGATTGGATGTGAAAGTCTAGAATAGGAATGGAGTAGTATTTATAAATTAAATTTACATATATATTAAATCATTTATAATTTTGAATTACTACATGAGGATGATTCATAAGAAATAACATTAATGATGTTCATTTAGATCATTTTAGTTGTTCTTTGATAATAACGACCTCATTTGTTTTATAATTTAATACCATGTATAAAAAATAATTACAAAACCATGGATGAGATATAATAAATATATTACAACATGGTTCAGCCATAATAATATTTTTATGACCATTATTGAAGGAATTATTGAAAATTAAAATCACATAATACATGACATAGGTAATTCGACACATCATGGAAAATGTTTTTAATTCCATGAATAAACAGGAGAGGATAAGAAGAATTATATTGAATTTTCTATCAAAATGAAAACATCCAGACTATACAAGATTATGGTGCTTTCGTGCCTCTTTTATTAGAGTAGGTGAGGAAAGAAGAGGAAAAGAAATAAATCTTGAAATAAATGAAAAACTGAGAAATTTCTCCTGAAAATTCGGAAGCCTAACATCATCTCTTATAATTTCATTAAATAGTTTGATTAGAAAAAGGAGATATCTCGACACTCTTACATAATATGGGATATAAGGGGGATATGGAATGAAATATCCTAACATAAACCAAAGGTAATGGAAATGAATAACATAAAATGAATGTAAATAAAGTAAATAAAAGAGGATGTTTACCTTTTGATCTCTTCTCCTTGAGATCCATCTTAAGAGCATTGGTTTTGGCCTTTTGGTTAGACCATAAGATCTATGATGTGGGAAATATACTTCAAAGGATTATTGAGAGGAACATAGGTATGGATCAAGGCTTGAGAGATTTGGGTGGAAGAGGGGAGTGAGGGTGGTATTTATAGTGGAGGAGAGGGGGTATTTTACATTATTTTAATCAATATTATATTATTTTTTCCCAATACTATGAATAATCTCAATTCATGTGACTATAAATTTTAATAATTTCATGTGATTTATAACCATGTGGTCTTATATCATCCTTTCATAAACTATGACGCAGTAAATCAAGTATTTAAAATTTATCGTATTTTATTCGATTTTATTATTCAAAAAAAATTCAAGAGTTTTTTAAAAATCACAAAAATTCACCCGTACCATTTTTTGACATATAGAATTCAAAAAAAAATTCCATTTTTTAAAAATAATTTCATAAATATAATTAATTGAATTTTTAAATAATGAAATTATTAATTCAATTATTTACACTTTTAAAACTATAAGTACTGTAATATAACATTGAAAAATAAATCACTATGCCATTATCTAAAATCCTTAAGAAAATACAATAATAATAAAATTTACTATTCATTAGGGTCATATTAATATTAATATTACTATTCATAACGGTATGTTACTATTCATGAAACAAACAAGTTGGGTTCATCAGACTTCCAATATTTTACTAAACACAATTGTAGATGACCGTTTCTTGAAATTAAAAAAATAGAAGTGAAAAAATTAGTTTTAAAGGCTAGTTATAAATATGCACTTAAAAAATGTTTCATTCGTTTCATTTATTTTTTTAGGAAACCGTGGGGTGTTACATTTCAAGTCTTATGAATTTTTCCTCATATGTACAAATAAATTCATCATCCTTTTTCATAATCTCTTCAAACTCTTTTGAAATCTTCATACAACAAATACGATGAAAGTAAATATTGAAAAATAAGTGATTGAACTCATCCCATTCCAAGGATTAGATTTCATCTTGTTGTCATGTATTCTTGATTGAAGTCTCTACTGACCTTCCTCATATTCTAAATGATAAATATCCAAAATTTGTTTTCCATGGTCCAAACAGGGAAAGAAAATATCTTTTCAGTGGTACCGATACATTGTTCACATTCATGTTTTAATACATATTCAATTGTTAATCCAGGATTTTCCAGAAGATATATTCGACTATAGGTATTTATATGAATGATAGAGGATTTATCTTCATCATGCTATTTTATGTTCAATTTTTTATTCAAAAGATGTGGGTTCTAATTAATAACAAAAATCACATGTTGTAATAATTTTATTATTTAAGATAACATATAAAAATTGTTAAAATTTAAAAATAAATATAATTTTGGATAATTAAAATATCCAATAAATTTTTAATATGAACATGACCTCTTAGGAATGTAATAATATATTTGGTTCTATGTTAACATGTTATGATTATAATTTTAAAATTCAAGGAATTGAAAACTATCAAAATTGACACTATATATTGTTTATCAATATAATGTATTATTAAATAGTTTGAAAAATATAATTTTTTTAAAACATATAAATAATAATTATGAGATTGTCAAAACTACTCCAAATTTTAAATTTATGGTCTAATTGACATCAAATAATGTAATATTTCACCCTTTGAATATTGATATATTTTTTACCTTATTTAAAAATTAAATAGACTAACTACGTATTAATTAAAATGATATAGTTTAAATTGAAGTAAAAACGAGTTAAAATTTTAGCTTTTGAGGATATTAAACCCTTATGTCATCTTATATTTTATACAAAAACATTTTGGTAGTTTTTTTATTTGGTTTGAATTTATTTTAAATTAATATTTTTGATAATTCTTATGGTGCCCCAAACATAAATTATAAAAGGTAACATCCTCTCTCATTTACTCAGAAGTCATTGAGCCTTCAAACATGCCCATACCCTAATTTCATCCTTATAAAAATACATATTCAAATTCATGTAATGATGGTCTTCCCAATAATACAAATATAGTTCCTTTAAGAGGAGATCTACTGGGATCTCATTGAAGAAGATGTAATATGCTTTATCGACTCCCACAATATCATTTTTCTTCTAATTCATAGTAGAATGTTTTTTTCATTAGAAATTAATAATAAAAATATCATATATATACTGAGATGTTATTATGGTTATCTAATAGCCTTATTCCTCCTTATATCTATCCGTAGAAAAAAAATCATCGTGTGTGTGTACGTACGACTTATAGTCTCAATGTCGTGGTGTAATCAATTTTTCATCCACACATTACTAGGATGGGTATAATGATGGATATAATAACTATTTTATATTATTATAACAACATATTAATTATTTAATAATATATATACCATCCACTTCAAAACCATTTCAAAATTAAAGGAATGATATCATCTCTTGTGCGTACGTACTACCTACCATATCCACAAACTGATGTAATTTAATCTCAATGATCCCATTAAAATAATGATTATATAAATTTATAGAATGAATAAATTTGATATATATTGAATTATTATCATTCTATAATTGATATAATCAGAACCCATGAATAATATTAGGGATTTATATGAAAAAACACAATGAAAATAACCCATAAATAAGAGTAATAATGATATACTATTAAACGGGAAATAATATGATCACATATGATATCATATATGTAAATATGGTTCTAGGTAATGTTTATATCACTCTTTAATCCATTATAAATGAGTTTCTAATACATGTGAAGGAACCTAGGCTTAAGGGAATGGATAATTTTTCAATCTCATTATTATCCAAGGCATTTTTTACGTAAGTATTTATTTGGGTATATTAATAAATTATTTCCATGTTTTCTAAATAAGTATTTCAAAATAGAATTTATTTAATTATAAAAATTATTAAATTCAATTTTATTCATTGGTATGTTTTTATTAAACCGTATATATGGAATCTTATTACGTTTTCAATATGAGGTACTTTGTAACTTATACAACAAAAGTATGAGAAAAACATTTTCTTTTATCTTATAAGACATGAAAATATTTTTACATCATTATAATACCATATTTCCAAAAATATTTCTCTAAAATATTTTAATTATATTTAAAAAAAAACATTTTTTCTTTTAAAATTTTATGGAAATTTTAGAAAAGAAATAAAATTAAGAAAAAATTATATTTTCTAGAATAATAAATTCCAAGTGTTCTATAAAAGTTATTTTCTATCTAAGATGGAAATATTTAATAGGTTCATATTTTAAGTTTACTATACCTATTATTCCTATGGTTTGATTATGTTTATTATGGAATCTTATTTATGAAATCCATTTATTTTACATGGATTATGTTAGGATTTAATGATGCCTAAGAAACTCATATTATTCCATGGGTTATGCTATGATTAATGATTAATGTTTTTTTTCAAACATAAAAATGATGCCATAATGAGATGTGTGGGACCTATATCTTCATCCATTATATTGGATAAAGATTTATATCTCATTAGATAGATAAGACTAGAATAAGAAATGAAATTGGTTTATAAATACAATGATGGAATGTTATGTAAACCATGTTTAGTAATTCATTGATGCAATGAGGATATAACTGAGTTCAATAATACACTTTATCCACTATGATATTTTTAGGAATAATATTTGGATAATATAGAAATGACTTTTTTATGTGTTTTCAAAAAATAAAAGATTTATATAAATTCTATTTTTCAAATGGCTCGTGTTCATTTATGATTTAAACCTTATGGAGTTCCAATATTTATTTCACGACTCCAGATATTAATATATTTTATCTATGGTATGTTTTTAAAAAGTTATGTTCATGTTTTTACATTATTATGTTCTTGTTTTGTTTGATTTATCTCTTGTTTACCATTACTGATCGCCTGATCTCACCCTTTTTATATGTTTTCCTTTCTCAATGATATAATGAAATGTTTTAGGAAGGAAAAATAATGGGTAATATCTTTATTGGAGATGTTGAATATCGTTCACCAAATTAAAATAATATTTTCCATGTTTCCAATGGCATAGAAATAATATGTTATTTGGGTGACAATTTTTGATATTTATTAATTATTCCAAAAAATAATTGTAATTTCAATGTACATCAAGCTTTGGTCATTAGAATCTATATCATAGAGAAGGTTTTGTTAACCTTTCAAATGTAGGATGATAAAAATTTAGTGAGATCCACATATATATATTTGAAAGGATATGTCTAAGGATGTCCCTAAGGATAAGTAAATGTATAGGTTACAATCCTTAAATTTTGGTAATGATCTTGGATAACCATTTATTAAACCTTAGATATTAGAGATTGATAGTACTTCCACATGATTAAGTTGTTTTACTACTATGTTTTTTGCTCTCACACTAATCTTTTTGGGTTTCAGACAATGAATTTACCTTTAATGAACCATGTCAATGATGAATGAAATTGGAAATGAAACGGTTGTGCTCCTAAAAAACCAAATTTTATAGGACCTATAATAAAAATTATTATCGTTATACATAGATAAGTTATGAATCGTTCTAGACTTTCAAATGAGTAGAGAATGTAACAACATTCTCTTTAGTTCTTCATGAGGCAACATCCACTTTCTTTTAGTGGGTCTTTTGATCCACTTATTTACAAACAACAACCTGAACCTTGGATGATTATGGTTGAGATATACACGAAAAATAATATTTGTTATTGGTTTTTATTGTCCTTTTATGGTTATTAACATTTTAATAAAAACTATTTTATTGATTTTACGTCTATTAAATAATCTCTACATCATCAATATATAAGACATTAAGCTATGTATTTGTTTCTTATAAATTACATATAAATTACCTTAATAAATAAATCCATATTATTTTTCAAATCTGTATTTATTGTTGAATTTAACTTTAATATTACATTTCGTTAAAAAGGATATAATAATTAAAATATGAGTTAGACATATTTAACATTTCATTAAACAAACTAAAATAAATTTCCTAATCTCATTTAAGAGGGTTCCAAAGGATATCATTTCGATCCACAGATTATTTTGGTCAAAAACACAATAAATGATATTAGGAAAAGTGATAAAAAAAATTAACAATATTATTTTTACCCTTATTTACACGATTTAACCTTTTAATATATTAGTAATAATTACCGAAGAAACTATTCATAATTCAAAAAAATAAAAGAAATATATTAACATAATTTTAACCTGATGAATCTAAATATGGAATAATTTATTTTTCAAAAATTAAAATTTATATGTTTTAGTAATTAATAATAAATAAATCATGTTGTCGGAATAGAAAAAAAAGTTTTAAATATTAAAACATTATAGAAAATTGAAATGAATTTACATCTGAATTCATTGTAAAATTTATGTTAATGACCTATATTATATTAAGAAATAAAAATATAATATATTTATACATAAAAACCATTCACTTATATATTTTAACAATAAAAATTATTTCAAGGAAAAATGTTTTTTCGATAAATAGTTAGTATATTTTTAAAAAATCCTAAAAACATGATAGTTGTCATAAAAATATAAAAAATATCATCTAATTTAAAATTTTATATTCCAATTTCAAGGAAGTTTATTATCTTAATATATATATATATATATATATATATATATATAAGTATCAAAAACTAGATTTAAAATTGTTTTGCTATCAGAAGAAGGTAATAATTCATTTTTTTATAATAAATATTTTATCTAAAAAATTCCAGTTGTTCTTATACCATGTTTATAAAAAATATAAGATGAATTTTAAAAATAAGATTGAATATATATTACATATATATTTCATTAATAAAATCCATCAAGAGTGATTTTATTATTTTATTAATTTACTTTTTTTCATTAGAATAGTCTTTCAGAAAAACATTTCAATTTATTTGAACATTATATAAATTTCATTTCTCACAAAAGAATTAAGTATATATTATTGTTTATAGTATATTTTCATAATTTAGTTAATATTTTTTACACAATAAATTCTAAATTCTAGGTTATATGGTAACATAAAAATATTTATATGTTCATACAAACTCTTTCATATGTGAAATGAACTAAATCCAAAGAACATGAAGTTGTGTGTAACTCAATCCAAGAACATTTTTCGGTATTCTGAAATCTAATTCGGTGTTACGTGTAGTGATATATTATCTTGTGGAGGCATACAATACAAGACCTAAAATAAATCCATAAAAAAATATCTCTCATAAAAATATCATGGTGATAGAATGTCCTTTTTTCCTTTGTCACAACTTGACATCATGGATTTTAATATTAGGAGATTTATCAAAATTTATATTATAATAAAACATTGCTTACTAGGTGAAATTATATGAATTAGAACAAATCATTTAGTAATTTAAACTGATTCTCATTGTCCTAATAAGATGTAATGTAATTAGTATTTTAAGATCTAGATACCACTATATTTTTTGATCTTTTATAATCAATTACATTATCCTAACTATGAGATAAGATCACATTAATATAATGGGAGGCTAGTTTGTGTCCCGTTGTGAATAATATCTCTTCCTCTCCATATACTAGTTATATATCTTTTGTACATGCTCAAGTAGAATCAGATAGTTTTGACATATTCACTTGATGTTCTCCATGATATAACTTAATATTTTCCAACCATAATGATTATGTTGGAAAATATAATTTTGTGTATATATCATGTAATATGTGATTGATCTATCTTAGAAGAATATATAATATAACTCACTACATTAATCTACTCTCATTTTAATTAATCTCTTGTTGTAGAGATTTATTTGATGTGACTATATAAATTATTACCTATCGAATTATTCCGAAATTTATTTTTAAAAACCTTGGGAGTATATTTAATTTGACTTGTTCTAAGAAATATTTAGATATCACTTAGTAGATGGCATCAACTAAAAAGATGGTATCATATTTATGTCAATCTCTAGAGAGATACATTCATTCTGATCTTATGTAATTGTAATAACAATTTCAATTTACATATGTTACCAAACATATTTTACTTTAAAAACAATGGAACTCCCACTAATATCTTTAAGAAACATGGGAAAAATTTATTCTAAAAGAATATACTATGACCTTGTTACATAATTTTGTCTAAAACTATTTTTTAGTAACATTCACCCAATATTGGAATTCTATTGTGTCACCATCACATTCTGGTTGCAATATAAAGACACATTATATAATTGGTGATATTTAAATCCATTTCATAATAAAATTATTAAAGAAATATCTGTGACCAATAAAATTATAATAGATTTTGGAATAACATCTTGGAATTACCAATCAGACCCAGTTAGTACCACACTTGTACCATACATATATAATACCACTAGAATACTTCCTCTAATATTGAAAATGATAATCCCCCATTACTTTGATGCATGAAACCCAATAATTAATTTTAATTGACCTTGTATGTTTTAGATAATTTCCTTATATTGATTGTATGAATTATTATTATAAATGAATAAAGTATCACAACTCATAGTGAATATCAAACCACACTTATAGTTTTAACCTTACAACATTGTATGTGTCTCTAGAACATTCCTCTTCCAAACCTCTTCTATAATCCATTCATATTCCAACTATTTGTGTATCTATGGAATTGACAAAACCAAAGTCAATATTTCTCTCACAATATCAAGAAGAGATGTGAAATGTATTATATCAGTTGATTTTTTTCTATAATTCATCTTTATGTAATAACTTAAGAATCTTATTGGATAATTACTTTTGATGTAATATTTTTTTTATTGATGAATGTTTGTTTAAACACTCAACAAACTATTTGCATCTAAACAAATTTTCTTATGAAAAAAAAGATTTTTAACATACTATAATTCATTTGATATCCATTTTTGATTATAGTTATCAAGTTGTTTTAGGAGAATGCCCCTATTGGTGAGGCATGTCACAAAAATGGAGGTATATTCAACGCTTAGAAGTTCTAACATTGATACTCCCTACATCATGACTATGATGTGTATAAGTATATAAAAATTTATGAATTACTCCACAGTAAATTTTATTGATCAATGATTGTATGTAAGACTCATCATCGATCCAATTTATTAACCTTATAAATTTGATGTGGATATGGTAATTTTAATTTAGGAATTACTCCATGTTACATTATTATGATCGATGAACGGTGGGTCAATATATTCTTTGATTTACTAGCCCAAAGAAACCCATATCCACTAACCATATATATATCAAACCTCACATTAAAATTACTATGTAAATAGTTAAATATTTATAATGAATCATATTTAACACAAACATACCATTGGAATAGTTTACTCTCTCTAGCTGAACTAGTTTCAAAATATTTTTGGATTACCTATATTTACTAAGGTATTTTTGTTCAGAACCAGTGATGTAAGATTGTCAAAAATAACTACGGCATTAAATAAAAATATTCTAAAACCATACTAGTTATTTCCTTGAAAACTACATAGTTTTAATTGAAAAAGTATTATCTTTCCAAGACTAGGTATAATTATTACTCACATTTTTATACTCATCATATATTGTCCATGATTCATATATCAATGAACTATAGGTTGGGTATCGGACACCATAAAAAAATATTAATTCCATTAATGGAATAATGACTCTTTTTGTCCGTTGGAAATGGGAGATTGTTTTTTTGGTGATACATAACAAAATCTCTACTATAATCAATGAACTTGGAAATATTGATGTTGTGTTATTCTCAATGATGATTTTTGAAATACACTTTTTCAATCGCATGGAGAACAAACCTTAATTACTGTTACATTTATATACATACATGGTTACAATATAAAAATATACATATGTTATAGAAATAATGTATTCCATATTAAAATATCTAATAAAATCATTACTTATGATTTATGAATATACCCAACGAATAATCAACTAATTGCTTCTGCAATTTAATTCATGACATTTAAACATTCAATGATTTATTTAATTACATGTGAAGAAAATATCCACCTCTATGATAAGAGACCAATTTTATATGATGTAAACTATGTAGGTTCCATTTATATAACACTTTTCAGTGGCCTTATCCCAATTTCATTCAAATTTTTCACTATAGTATTTATAGATCATACTTTCCATAGGTTCTTATTTTCATTGTGAACCATATTGAAATGGAAACAAATAATTTTCTCCATATTGTTCATTTTTAAAACGTAAATGAAACTCGAGTAAATGTTTGAAAATGATATGAGAATGGTATCCAATGATAGATCATAACCAATCATCATATTTACACATATCCAGGGTAATGTTCACCTAATCGTATTTTCGATTCACTTTCTCCTCAAAATGATATCATAGATGGGACTGCATGTAATATCATCAATGTCCTTATATAGATTCACAACTCACATCATAAGATAATGATATAATTATGACATATCCATCATATGTGGCATACAAGAGTCTCCTATAATCATTTTTACATGCTCACTTCCATAGGTTTTGTCAAAGGTGTTTGGGGCACCAGCATCTTGAATGTTCTGTGTTATAGTTAATTACACATGTGCTTGTACTACCAATTGGAGACTCGTGCTAGTTTAGAAATTTTCATTGTCCCATATTATTACAGTGTATATAATGAAATAATTTATATTTTCAAAAAAGAATCTAGAAAAATATCACTTTTATCTTGATTTTGGATTAGGCATTACCGATTAATTAATTGTTTATTGTCTCCAACTATTTTATCAAACTCTACAAACCATATATACAAGAATATAAGTACTATATATCTTGAGTATTCTAGTGGAATGTATACTTAAAATATCATCCTAGTCTACAAGATATGGCTACATCACTACTCAAAATATTCAATATAGGCATTTGACTACCCAAATGTACTAACTCACTGCCCCTTGGTCTGTTGAGTGAAGTCACAACTAATAAAATAATAAACATGATATAGTTAATGCTTATCTACGAATTAGTAACCAGGTGGATATGGATACTCCTTTGATTCCAATGTCAACTATATCAACCAATTGTGTTCATAAAAACTCCCCAGTAGTAGAAGAAACCCTATACTAGGGCTGATAAGCACCTTGAACACTTGGTTGTGTAAAAATTCAATCCATTGAATGAGTTTCTCAGATAATATTGTTTTCAAGGTTTTTTATATTTAACAAAAAATGTAATATTTTCCTATTAAATATGTTCATTATATGTTTTCATGAACAGATATGAACATGAATAGAATAAATTCATCTATTATTTATTATTTTTCTATTTATTTTTTTCATTGTTTCCCTATATCAATTAAATTCATAAAATATTAAAAATGAACAAAAGAAGTAAATTACCAAAATGGTCTTGATAATTTAACATTATGTGATTCTTTTAAACTTAATGAATCAATTGTGACCTAGGGGAATCATGCTAGAGATGGAAAATGACTCACAATAAAGCTCTTCCCCCATCAGTTGTGTACATATCATGTATGATTTGTCATCATGAATTTTTATTACTCCACCATGTAAATCATCTTTATCAAAACAGAAAATATACTCACATGCATATGAGGGGTTATCAAGTGTGAAAAATACTAATATTTTACTTTTATCTGGGATTGAAGACCATTATACATATTAAACTAGAAAAAGTGGTAGTGTGAAAACCATCATATTTAAAAAATTAATGACATGAATCCCACATAAATAAATAAGTAATTAAATAAAAAAAAAAGACATACAATGTTGGTCAAATGATTAAGACTAATATATGGGTAGATTAAAATTGTGATAAAATTGAATTAAATAAATTTCAGTGTGTGTGAATTTTAAAAAAATGAAATAAATCATTTAAATTCAAAAAAATTATTCTTATTCAGATGATTCATTAAATTAAATTTTATTCCAAAAATTATATCAATTAACAAATTTAATTTTACAGTAAAATTTAAATAATTTTATAGAATATTAAAATAATATTTTCAAAACAAAAAAACCTAAAATTTAATTAACATAATTTTATACTGAGATGAAATTAATTAAATAAATTAATTTTTTATTAAGTAAAATTTTACCATGTTTGGAAACATGACCATGGTCAATGTGGATTGGAAAGACCTCACAGACATCAGTTTTGTGCTAGGAATACCCCTCATGTTATTGGATAGGTAGAGTCGCCCAGATGCGCTTTAGGTTTGGAAGAACCAACCATACATGTGCATGTTGATACCAGGCATACAGAACTGTCAAGGGGTTACTGGAGGGCTAATCATGGCTAGGATGACAAGGAAATGGGTGTCTCTAGGGACTGGGTGTGGTGATTTTGGAGTCATGAAAGTTGGAACACGAATCAGTGGGGAGGGGGTTTCTTGATCTAGCGACGTAATTTGGAGAGGCTCACATTGTGGTGTGGAAGAAAAACTATGCGACTGGAGGTCATGCTTATGGATGGATTGAAATTATTGGTAATTTTCAATGGAAATAACACCAGAGGGGGTGGTGGATATTAGATTCACAATAGGTGGGAAGATTGATTATTACATGACATAGAAGATTACCCTGGTAGGGGATCATAGCTAGGTGGTGGCAGCTTGATCCATTATGGGTGGTCGCACAATCACAGCAGGTGCGACCGGCTGGATCTCTGTTTTGAGGATCTATATTGAATGTGGAGGATGGAAGCAGCACTGGCTGTTCATCAGTGTCCAACCTCAGTGAGGGGGTAGAACATGCTAGAGCGAGGTATTCACGCGCATGATGATTGCTGGATCAATAGTTGGTGGTGGAGGGATCCTTCTAGGGGAATCCATAGCGGGATATGGAGGTGGTGAAAAAACTACGGGGAATGAAAAAAATAGTGGAAGAGGCTAGGATAGTGGGGCACTGGAGGAGGCTAGGGAGGAGGTGGCTCGAATGGTGGCTTCGTGCTAGTGAAGTCATAGTGGTTAACACCTCTAATATTTTCTAAATATTCTATCATGGTCAAAGCCTGATTTTCATAATGTGTTTATGAATATTTGTTTTCAATATGTATAGGTTAATTTTTTTTAAGATAATATGCTTGATACATGGCAGTTCTGTTGTTTCTATCCTCATCCACCCCTCTTTTATTTTGACTCATATTGGTGACATGGAAAAGGAGGTAGAGGGTGTCACCTTACTCATTTACGTTAAGTGAAATGCAGTAGTGGGGGTCCCACCTTTCTCCTTTATGTTGGGAGAAAAAAACACCCCCATTGTCACCATTGCATCAATGTACTATAAAACCCCCATCTACATACTTACGTTTTCCCTATCTATATTCATTCCACTACTTCTCTCTCGAAAAATGTTCTTTTTCACATGATGTGGATTCAGTGTTCTAAACGAATTCCATGTTTGATTTGCAAAGCATCATTGAGAGGTAATTTTTATTTAATTTAAATTCATTAATATCATTAATTTTTTTATATAAATATGTAAATTTTTAAGTAGTTTTGTTAGTTCTAAATATTTTTTAATAAGTATTTTATTACGTTATATATAGTTTGAAATAAAGGTTTTTATTAGTGATGATTGAGTATAGATTAAATATATAATTACATAGATTTAATTGTTCTAAAATTTTGGTATCATAATAATTTTTTTGTTATGTAAGAAATAAAATCTCTATCAAGATGCAATCAAATGGACTTGACTCTAGTATAGATATATCTAGGGGTAAAACTAGAAAACACATCTCTGAGATAGACTGGAACATAAAATGGTGCACGACAACTAGCCTTACTGCACTAATGGTTTGACACTCCCATGGGATATACATTGGATGATTCAAGTTTTCATCATAAACTAATAAAATACCTAGGAATATAAATAACAAATCAGTTTATTTATCAATGATAAAATGATAATTATGATGATATAAAATGAATTACACATGGAAAAATGCATTAAGGAATGAATTTTATTATTAGTAATTGAATTGTTTTTTTTATTTTTAATGATTTTATTTATTATGCTATATATTTAGTTATATATATTGTAGAAAAAATTCTTAATATTAGTAACGATTAAGTATAGATTAATTAATGAATAATTTAGGATGAAAAATGTACACATATAATGATTAGATAATAATAACTAACTAATGAATATCATATCATTAATGATTGAATATTTAATGATTATAGAGTTATTGTAGAATTATTATCTTTTGAATGACATAATAATGATTAAACTGTGAGTAATGAATGATTAAATTATTAAAAAAATATACTAAGAAACATTATTATAATAGTTTTGGATATAAGATAATTTTTTAAAATTTTCTTGTCATAGACATTATATAGTTTATAAATAATAGTTATTATTAGTAATGATTAATTATATATTATGTAATGAATATGATAGGATTAAAAATTGAATACATATAATGATTATATAATAAAACTTATGATCATATAAAGTGAAATGGAGAAGAAAAACACATAAAATAACACATGAATGCTTTAAAACATACAAGAAATACCTGTAAAATTTTCAATATATTGTGGTTTGGATGATATGAGCCTCACTTAAGACATGAAGTAAAATCCAGCTTATTTTCAATTTGAATCGTAATAACATCTTTGTAGGATATGTATTTAACTTTGTAATTTCATAAATCCTCCATCCTTCTAATAACATATAAGATATCGTCTAAGATATGTATTATAAGTCCAAAAAATTTTCAATGTTTTATAGTTAAATAAATATATTTCAAAGATGTTATTAAGGTACGATGTAGAAAAAGATAGATTTTACTTCACATCCAAAGTGAGTATCATCTCATTCAAACCAGGTTATATTGAAAAGTGTTAAGGTTGATTTGTAAATTGTAAAACATTAATGTGTTATTTAATGTTATTGATTATTTATTTCACTTATATGATCTTAATTTTCATTTGATCAATGATAAATAAACTAATTTTACGTTTCCTCTTCTTTTTACCTTGTTTTCTAAAACAATATTTGACTTATATTCTAAAAACTATATATATAATGATACATTAATATAATATTATAGGGTATAAAAAGGAATCCAAAAATTACATTCTAATAAATATTATGTGGTCAACCATTATTGTTAATATTAGTTATTCTATAATAATCATGATAAAAAATAGTTTTGATGTAGAGAGTCACGTTTTCTTGTGTTTACTGCTACATGGAGGTTATTCAAACTGAGAAATTAGATCCTCATAGTACACAAACAACAACCGTGGTTAGTATAGATGATTTTCTAACCCTAAGTGTCCTTCAAGATAGAATTCATCATTCCTTAAATATGGGATCTAATCAAGAGGTCAAATCAATTAGCTATATATATTATCAATTCTTAACAAAAATGTGGAATTTAGAATTTCCATTGGTTGTTGATGCACGATTGGTCCATGTAATAAATTTACATTCTCAGTGGTGAGATGATACCATGATGGAATTATATGTTGATTTTTCTACTATACAACAACAATGTCCATTCGTACGAAGGTGTATAATTATAAGATCAGATGAAGATTGTCCACCTTATTAAAAATTTATTATTCCAAATGATGTAGAAGTGTAAAAAAAAGATGATATCTTGGATATACATGTCAATATGACTTATTTTGAGGCATTTTGTAATGATGGAACGGATGGTTACAATAGTGTTTATGTGGAGGGAGAAATGGAAGTTTGGGTGAAAGTTTCTAGAAATTGATTTGTTATAAAGCAGCCTCAATTAACAATTACTCAACCACCACACATTTCATCTTGTTCAAAATCAATGAAATATGTTTTAGAATTTGAATTCAATGTTATTACACCCGCAACTATGTTTGTTAGAGATGTACTAGATAGGTTTTCTAAAATGGAAAAAACATTATTTGCTGGAAGGAAATTTCTATGTCAAGATGCATTAAAATTCATGATAAAGAGATTTCACATTTAGAAGAACTATAGATATATAGTTTAGGAATCATCCCATAGTAAATATATCATATAGTGTGAGATGTATGGGGATGAATGTAGATTCCTCTTGAGGGTGATTTTGGACATTTCATTTAGAAGTCGGAGAATCTCGGGGATTAAGGCATCTCATACTTTCATTCATCCATGATTGACACAAGACCATACCTAATTAGATGAAAAATTTGTATCATCCATTATGTTTGAGATAATTAGGACATGCCATAATTTTCTTATATCCATTATCAAAGAGAGGATAAAAAATTGAGTTATTACATTTCCTACAATGAGGAATTTATGGTGAAACAGACAAGAATTTTGAACGTCTATGGTGATTGGGATGTCTTGTATCAGGTGTTTCTGTAATTTCTATCCATAATGAGGAACCATAAGAATGTTGTCTCCCATCAGGATAGAAATCTACATGTTTCTCAGGATAATTGACTTGATCCATATCATGTTCAATTTCATCATTTTTTCCAGGAATTCAATCCATGTATCTCTGCATTTATTTTCAGAAAATTGTTCATTCATATTGATGGATTTTTTATATATGTAAAATACAAGGTTGTATTGTTTATTTTGGAAACCCATGATGCAAATAGTTCAACTATTATACTTTCCATTTCAATTTTGAAAAAAAAAATTGAATCATGGAGTTGGATTATTGCATGTATTGGAAACTATATCACCCTCATTCAGGGTGTCTGTTTGATATCTATTTGGCATCGGAAAATCAGTGAGTCAATCAGAGAAAACCATGATATGTGGAGACCCACAAATGCACATCATCAGTTATACATTAGAATAATTTCTAGAAATTTGAGGAAAAAATTCTACAATGAACCTATGAAGTAGGAAATCATGAGGATATGTACGCTGTATGAATGTTATTTGTTACCATTTCAATATAAAGATAAAAATATTTTATGTGAAATATGATCACTTCTTTGTAAATAGGTATGTTCACATGACCAAAAACATTGTGGAGTGCGTAAATGGTGTCATTAAGGGGATTCGCAGCCTACCTATTACTTCCCTAGATCAAGATACATTATAACATTGTGTGAATTCCATTGTTTATAGAAAAAAACTAGCCTCAAATAGAATTTAGTAGGGCCTATGGTATGTAAGAAACATTAATTGAGAGATTTAAATAAACATTGAAGAATATTCTAGTTATCATTTCACACTTTTCTACTGAGAATACTCTAAATTAGATGGTAAATTGCATTTGAATCCCATCACAAATAAAATTGGTGACAAAATAGTGGTATTACTAGAAATAAGGAAATGTTAATGTAGAAACATTCAGGCCTTATGAATTCCATGACAAAATTCCATTGTAGCATGTTCGTATGTGAATATATCGTGGGAAGAATATTTTGATCTAGTGTACTAGATGAACACCATTTCTAACTGTTCTGATGCACCATAGATGCCTATTGGGGAGTTTTATTATTTCCCAATGACTGATATCCATGTAAGAGGGATAACTAACTTCAACTGATTATGAACTCATGGGATACCGAAGGCCAGCAGGATATGAGATCGATTGTCCTCAAGAACCAGGGAAACATTTGAAATGCACCATATTTCATTAAGAATGTCATTTCCAAAAATGATTACCTATCATTTTTGGCTTGAGTTCACACTCTCAGCAATAACTATGTATTTTCTCCATTGTGATATTCTCATATTATTAATTACATGGTGTTATTTATTATTTTTACCTTAGTTTACAAAATATTGTGTGACCCGTATTCTAATAAACATTTATATATCACACAAATAGTATCGTATATTAGGGTATGCAAATAAAATTTTAAATTTTAGTATTATATGAATTATTTGATCAACAATATTTATCAATATTAGTTAGACTATCAGAATCATGATGAATAACATTTTTTTACGTAGATAGTCATGTTTTTCCTATGTGTACTACTACGGGGGGGGGGGGGGGGTTATTAAAATTTAGAAAGAATATTCTTCAAGTAAACAACCAACAACATTGGTTATTATAGATGATTCTGTAACACTAAGTGAACAAAAAGAAAGAAATCGTGGATAATGAACCACAAATTTAGAGGAATTGTGAAAAAAGTGATTGTGATGACATACAAGCATTCCACTATAGTAAGACTACAGGTCTCTAGTACTTCGCGTTCACCTTCTGACTGGTGGAACACCTAGTGATTAATCTTTTTATCGGATGTTTTATCTCAGGGCACCAATTCTTGCATCAAATATCTTGATACATATTATAGAAGCCTGGATGAAGATACCACTGAGGGGAATGATACTCCTTAATCAATTCCTCCCTCACATATATAGGAAGCCATGTAATTCCACAAATATTTAGGATGTGTCTATTTCCACAAACCAATCCAGAGGAAGGTTATCTATTAACATACTCTTACAGATTACCAAGCCTTCTGGATCGTGAAATTGATTACTATTCACCTTCTAAAGGATAGAATAGGTAACTATCAAGGATGAAAGATAATACTGATCATGAATGTCATAAAACTCTAGATGTACCTTAGAAAATAGGGCCATTAACATCCATTCATCACTAACATCATGTAATGAGTTTGCCTGATTTTTCAAACGTAGAGCATCTACAACTACATTGACCTTCATAGGCATATTAGAGAGCTCAAAATAAAATTATTTTAGATATTCGACCCATCTATGTGGTTTGAGTTTAATGACATGCTAATAAAAGATATACATGAGGCTCATGTGGTCGTTGTACACCAAAAAGTACTCACCCAGCCGATATTTTCTCCAGCAATGTAAGGCATGGACAACTAATTATAGCATAGGGTCGTGCATTGGGTAATTTCTCACATGAGACCTCATCTACTGAGATCCAAAGGAAACTACTCTATATTTAAACATTAGTAATTCTCCTAGGATAATGCCTGATGCATCACAGAAGATGGAATAACATATACCTAGCTTGGTAAGAATTATAAAATGTGCCGAAAAAGCCTCCCTTTATCTTCAAAAATGATTGATCGGATGCTTTTGACCATATGAACATTACACCATTATACTTTACACTAGTAAGAGGTGAATCAAGACATGATAATTCTTGTATTAAATTATTTTTATATACATTGGGCCCCAATAAAATATTGATATCAAATAAGTTCTTAGGCTGCTCCAAGGAAACTACAACACTAACCTTTTATCGGTCAATAGATACTTCCAATTATGATATTATATGACACAAGAAGATGAAATTTTCAATATAGAAGTGGCACATAGAAATCATTGATTAAAGCTAATTCTCTCCCAATTTACCCATAACAATCTCAAGAAGAATGACATGGTCTATACTAGTGTGGGGATATACTAAGATGTCGTCGGCAATGAATACAAAAAATTTAAATAGGAGTGGAACACCTATTGATCAGATCAATGAAGATGGATGGAACATTTGTAACACCAAATGGAATAAAAAAGTAATAATATCGATCTCACATACTAAATAATGATATGTGAGTTATGTATGACAACCTTACATGAACTTGATGATAACCTGATCTCATGTTGATCTTCTAGAAGTCCATTGAACCATGAATCTGGTTGAATAGATCATCTATCTGAGATAGTGTATATCAGTTGTTTAATATAAGCGGGTTTAACTCTCTATAATACATGAATAATTGTATGGTTCTATCTGACATCATGGCAAAAATCACAGGTGAACCCCTAGAAAATGTACTCGGCCTTATGAAACCCTTGGCCTCTAAATCCTCTAAATTCCTCTTGATCTCTTGAAGCTCTATATGTGCCATCCTATACAAAGGAATGTATACTACAGATTCTCCTAGAACATTCTCAATTTTAAACTCTACGTCCCTATTAAGAGAAAAGCCCGAAAAATCATCCGGAAAGACATCCCAAAAACAATTCACAACTAGAGGTTAATCATCCTTTTGTAAAACCTGATCCTCTATGAAGATATTTCCAATCCGGTCGGTCACCCCACCTAGCCCATGATGATTTGGACTTTCTCTTACATCATGTATATCTCCCTCACCATTTGTAAAAAAAATACTACCTTATGGGGATATAAAAGATACCCTATGATGATATCTTCTTACAAAGGCATGATAGTGAACCAAATTTTCCATTTCAAGAATGAAATCTAATCTCATCATCTTGAGTATGAAGTGTTTCCATAAGAAATGATAACGGCCTACCTCAAAGGGATAGTCCTTACACTAGCATATTCCCTCAATTCGTACCCCTAATGTTGTATCTAGGGTCATTACTGTATAATGATAATGTATCTCTAGTCTGAGACTCTCTACGATAGATACACATATAAAAGATTTAAATCACCTATATCAAAAAAAGAATATATTATTATAGAGGATACTATAATTGTACCTCATACTATATATGATCTCATGTATCAATACTTGGGTATCGATTGTAGTGCATGCAGCTGACCTGATCTATGACCCTATGAAACAGATGGACTACCAGGACCAAAACAGCTTTTTGGCACTATTGGTGATCATGGGTTTGTCTACTATGACCACAACCTCCTCCCCAGCTAGACCTTCTATTTCTATTCCAACTCCCCTCATTATGTGTCATATAATATCTCACTTATGAAAGTGGAGCTGGAATAAATTATTTTCCACTTGAAGTTGGTGGAATGTTCCTACAAAAATGATAATGATTCCATATATGGCCACTAACCCAGCACCCCACTAGAACTCTATCAAACCGAGTCTTTGAGTTACCATGTTGTAAACATTGATGACACAATTTTGAGCTATCTAAATAGACACTCTATTATTCATTTCTCTGATGATAATCATCATGAGAACGCTTCCTACCATCAGAAGAACTATTGGCCCAATGCAGCATTGATCTTTTAAACATAGTACTATTGAACTCCATAATGTTACACTCAATGATAAGAGAATGATTGACTATATTAGAAAAATATGTATGTTATAGATATTTACTTATATATGGATGGCATATTAAATCACATACTCGCAACTTCTATCATGGGAAATCTCATCACCGGCTAGAAGCGATGAAAAGTTGTAAAACTCCCTGAACCATGATGTATACTGTATAAATGACATAGAACCCTGCTCGAAATGAATGAACTCTATGTCTCTATAATCTCTCATCATATTAGGAAAGAACTGATCATAGAAGTCAGCCTAGAAAGAAACACATAACATGCCTTGATGTCAACCGGCCAAAGTAATCACATCACAGAAACTCTTGGATGAATCCTGAAGAATTTATGTGACAGGATTTACCCTTCTCTTTAGAGGAATCTTAAGATTCTAAAAGATAGATAGGGTATATTCAAGGAAAGACTTAGTCGCCTACATACCACCACCCATAAAATGGTAAGAGGATGTTGCTGATGGAAATCATTAGTCAGATCATTGGTCATTGCTTCAAATCATGGATCTTTATGCATGGATATCATCATATGTAGCAAACAATCATTAACTAGGGCATTAGTGCTGAAATCTGGTATAGCAGGTCGTGCCTCAAGTTACACTTCTAGATTTAAGACTGGTAGCTCAAGTCCCACTATGAATGGATTATGGCCATCCACAACTTCCTACTGTATGATATATGGACATAGTGGTAGAATTTGTCTAAAAATCTCAATCACACACCTTATAAAAACCATAGAATAAATAAGATATCATCACTAGTGGAAGGTTAATGTAATAAAACTCATACCCCATGGCATACTACCCCAACAAACCACTTATATGAGAAGTTATCAGGATGTTCTCAAGTGTATGTATCATTTCATTTTTCATTTAGTTTTATGTTTCATTTCATTACCTTTCATAAAAATGAAAAGGTGGGATAAGGATATGAAGCCATTTTATTTTAGATGTCAGGATTAACTTTATAATGGAAGGCCATTTTCACTGAATCTATTCCCATACCACTATATAATCAAATTAAATCCATTTATATATATTATAATGGAATGAATCGGTAAATTACTCATCATAACCCATGAGGTCTCATACACATCATGAATTGAGATAAGAAGTCGATCAATCGCAACCAAGAGTAATACATGTAAAAGAAAACAATCCCAACATCACTCAACAATCAAAATAATATAAATCAATGGAAAATATTTAAATTCACTGATAAGTAATGGAAATATGCATGAAATGTGAATTCTTGGTTCCTATAATGATTCATGTAAAAATTCTCCTTTACATCATATCATCATGCCAAGGATGACCGAAAATCCTGAAAAAAAATGTAATTATAAAAAAATCCACACAACTTATCTTCCACTCAATGGTGAAATAATATCAACTATATTAGGAAAAATAATAATAACTATTATAATTTAGGTGAATTAGAGTTTACCCAAGACATGGGTTCGCGACACCCATGAACGACATATGACCATGTGTGAAGCATTCCTAATCTTAAATATATTGTTTCTAAATAGTAAGTAAAGAAATATAAACATCTTATACCACTTGGTGACGTCTTGGACACGGATACCACTTCAGATGTTCCCCGAGCCCAGTGGGCCACATGGCCCCTAGTACATCTCCAGAAACTACAGAGGCTACATACTAGAAACGAGAGCCAGAAGTGTGTCTATGGGGATACTGTTCCCTAATTACCAAAGTGTAGTGAAATAAGTGATAGTAAACATATGTAAATAGAAGAATTAATATAAGTAAATAGAAGGAACAAAAGAAAACATAAGAAACAGTATAAATGACTAAAAAAATATTGATAAAATTCAATAACAAATGATGATATTTCATATACTAGAATCTGGAAAACATGGATACAAATAGCAGGCATGAAATGTTCCAAATATTATAAAGTAAGTAAAGGAATATTCTACGAATCATGAGTTCCAAATAGGTCCTTTTCTATTAGGCTCCATACTAATCACCACGATTTCAAATGATTGAAGTTGTATTCTTCCCTTCTTCGACACATGAAACCATTTAATCTACCCCGGGTACAAAGAAACCCTCAGAGAGGGTGTGAGATAAATCACAGTGGGCCACCACCAGTGGTGTCTATAAGATCAGTCCCTTTTAATGTAAAAGTAACATATTGAAGTAATTAAAATAAAAAGTATATAAGAATAATGAAACTATAAACCCAAGTACCTGCTTAATCCTTTGGTTTGTGTCTGAGCGTATAACAAATTCATTATTTAATAATTTACCAAATTATATAGACAGTTCATGTGAGGTACAACTAACACTGACATCACATTGTTATTGTAGGAACAGTGAAAGTTCAAATATGTATGAATAAAACTATTATCAATGCTATTTAATAGTGATGTACCAAAGTAATAACCAATGTGACCTAAACATCAACGGTCTCTAACTCATTAATAATTTTTTCCTTTCATGGGGTAAGAGTGTAATAAAAGGAGAATAATCTCAGTCATTCCACAATGTGGTGCCTTACTATTCTAAGGTAATCGGACATGGTAAAGCGATTCTTAGTAGAGATAGGTCCTGATGGGCTTTAACTACAGATCATACTTTTCAATGATGGATACAATAATTGTATCCAAGGCATCATGTTATAGTATGAAGGGATCCTATAGTGTCATTCCGGGAATCCAAGAACAAAAATGGATCAGAATATAGATGGGTATAATCCTATGCAAGAACTATACTTGAATGGTAATGGGGTTCTCTACTGATCCAGACATTATCCAATTAAAATCCATTGGGAAATCGAGTAAAAAGATTAATATCTGATTATAAAGTCAAGTAATATTTCACTTGGTTCAAGACATTACATTCATTTGTGTGATAAGGTCAACTAGTATGTGACTTTTTTATCAAGTTATTTGGTTATAAATTTTCTTATCATTAGTGTGTCAACCCCAAGTAGCTTTCAACCATTCTTGTAATCCATTTATGTCTTATTCTATAATTTAAGGTTCATTCAGCTACCTTCCAGTAATGTGTTATGGGGTGCTAAGGATATTAAACCAATTATCCATTCACATTTAATTATATATTTTATGCACTTAACTTAGGTGGGTCTACTGGAAAACATACATAGTATATTAAATTATGAAATTCAAAAATATAAATCAATCCAATTAAAATAGAAATAGTTACCCTTAGAGTTTTCAAGATAAGGCATATTCGAACAATGGCGCAAACATGTCAAAACACTAAGAAACATTTATGGAATAATATTCGACCTAGAAGGGATAGAGTTTTGTTCATAATGAATAACAATTAATCATGTATTTGAAAAGGATTTAATCATACATTTCTAACAAGTATAATAATTGAATATTAATTCAATAAATTGAAACCAATGAAATCAATGAGCCACACATGACAAATCCAATATTGATGAAATTTTGGGATGAGTTATAGACCACCCACTTTAGGGTTTTATGATCCTTATCCTCCAGTATTGGTCATTGATTTGGATTATATTATAGTATATCTATGAAAATGATAAAAATAGTAATATCAAGATATATCGGTCGAGAGAAAAAGAGAAAGAGATTTGCTCAAGAGGACTCGAGTACTAACCATTGCACATCCAACATGAAAAACGAAAGCACGATCGGTTTCTAGATGAAGGATATATCTTGATTCCAATATTATATGTTCAAAAATCAAAAAATTAAGAGAGAAATATGTTAATCCCATATATGCTCAGATTAGGGAATATTATGGTGGATTAATAGATCATTAATGGAAATTTTGTATATTTACACAGAACAAAACATTTTGCATGGTTTGAAAAACCCTGCCAAACTATGCATGATCACCTAGGAAAAAGGGTAACTTTCCCTGTTAGGTTTCATGGTCATGTGCCAACTATGCGATGAGGCCCTCTCAAAAAAATACATATAGTTTTCCAAACCATGTATAATTATTTCATGGTTTACACTAAACCATGTACCAAACCTGTTTTCCAAAAAAATTATTTTCTTTCAGGATCCAAACCTTACCCAAACACCACTGACACCTTTTATAATGCCTAGTCATCCCTATTAGGATGAAATTGATGATTATACTAAAAAAAAGATCCATACCAGAGTGAAATACCAGGTTCTTATAGCATGTTCAAAAAAACAACAAAGTTTAGAGCCCAAAAAATATGAACAAAATTTATCTAATGAAAATATGAAAATAAAAAACTAATTTCCTATGATTTGATAGTTTTAATTGGCTTAATCCAAAATCCTCAAAGCATATGTAATACAATGTGATGGTATATAAATCCCTCGTGATAATACTGCTCCAACTGTGGAATTTGAATCATCACACATCAACTATAATGGAATGTCCCACCATGTGGGTTTTAAGATTGGTGGAGTGGTTAGACCCTATTTAATCTCCTCAAATGAAGTTTTACAAGATTCATCAAACAAAAAATCAGAATTTTATTGATATAATCAGGGAATAGGAAGATAAATATTAATTAAATAATTGATTAAGAACAAATAAAATCATCCATGCTCTAATAACGATCTAACATCACGCACACATGAAACATAGTGTAAGGATGAAATAATATCTACCGTAGATCTATCAACCTCTATCCCATGTTTTGACAATACATTCCCTAAAACAATCCCATTCACTACCATAATATTTTTCTTTTCAAAGTTTAACACCAAATTATTCTCAAAAAAATTATTCAACATGTTTCTCAAACTAGATATACAATCATCAAATGAAGACCCAGACACCATACAATCATATATAAATGCCTCCATGAAGGTCTCATGAAAATCACGAAAAATACTCACCATGCATATCTCGAAGGTATGTGAGGCATTGTAATGTCCAGAATCACCCCTCATTATGAAAATGTACTGAATGGACTAGTAAATGTTACCTTTTCATGATCTTTTAGATATATATAATCCTAAAATATCTAGAAATGTCATCCAAAAAATAATAATTTGACTTACCAACTAGTCTCTCAAGCATTTGATGAATATATAGGAGGGGTGAACGGTCATTGCAAGTGGATTGATTTATTTTCCTATAACCAATACACACACTAACACAATTTAAACCTAATTGTAACTATCCTTTCATCAGCATCTTTAACTACTATAGCGCAACTTTTCGTAGGCACAACCAGAATTGGACTCACCCACTAGGAATCTGAAATGTGATAAATTATACCTGCCTCTAGAATATTCTCAAATTATTTTTTAAAAACTTCTAGAAGATTCAGATTTAATCTTATTTGTGACTTCATTATTGATTTATCTCCATCCTTCAAAATAATTATATAGATGAAAATAGAGGGGATAAAACCTGATATGTTATCCAATATCCAAAAAATTTCCCATATGTTATCCATCAAAATATTCAAAATTTTATCATCATTTTCAAATGGGATATTGTTAATAATGGAAACATGTAACTTCTCACCATTTAACAAATATAATTGTTAATGATTTGGTGGAAATGTTTTGAGTTCCAATGAAGGGGCTGATTATGGATGGATATATTGAAGGTATAGAAATATGGGCATAAAGAACATCATTATATGAATAAAAATCATCAAAATCATAGAATAATGAATCAAATCCATAAACATACTCAACCAAAATATCATAATCAGATTGAAAATGATCAAAATATGGATCTATTTCATGAAAAAATAAAAGATATGTTTTTGAATTAGAAATATGTATGGATGTGCCCTAAAACATAGAACTAGAATGAATACTAATAATCTCTCTAAGAATATGATAATCAAAATCCATTGTGTTTTTACATGGTGGTTAAAAATGGAAAATAACAAAAGTAGAATGGTCCTTTGAGGGATACATCATGGAGTCCATAACATTAATTATTACAACTTCATATATAAACTCCATGTTGAGTTTACCCTAATGAAAATTTATGATTGTTTTTCAGTTTTGAGGAAGGGATCACTTAAGATAATGGGAGCATGAGAACATACCTGATCGGCCTCTATACTATGCATATAGAAATATAATAGAAATATAATGTATTTTATCTGAAAATGTACATTCTTTATGTCTCCCACGAGATATGTTGTATCTCTATTCTCCAAATACACCACTACTCTCATTGGATTAAATTTATGGACTTATAAAGAAGAGAATATTGAGTGAGGAATTACATTATTGGGGGATCCTAAATAAAAAAGGGCATAAAAAATTGCAACTCCCCTATGGTGAATGGGATGGTGAATCTCCTCAGATCCTTGCAAGCTGGGAGGATTGTTTGCATGATGCAGTGGTAACTAGATGCAGGGAGGGGAACACAGACAATTGGTGGGGGGAATTGGTGAAATGGAGGATAACGAGAGGGTCCTCCATTGAACCGATGAATTGGATAATGATAAAGTGAGGGGGAGGACTTTTTTTGCAAAAACTAAAAATAAATGGTAATTTTAGGTGTCGTTCAAACCTCCAATAAAATTTTGAGCAATTATTGTTGGTTAAAAATTCAACCCTAATATTATGCCTCAAAATTCAATTAGAAGTGGTTATACCCTCCTCTAATATGTTAAGTAATTTATATGGGCTTTAAACCCTTTCTAAATTGCTAATTTATGTTAAATTTAAATCAAAATTAGAATGGTTTTAAACACCTTCTAATATATTAAATCAACTAGATGTGGGTAGAATCACCTCTATTTTCATTTCATGCGTAATATTAGGGGTGGTTTTTAATTTCTCGTAATTCATAATAATTTTATGTGTGGTTTGAACCACCCCAAAATATACAATATAATTAATTATTTTTTCAAATATGCATGCCTCATAATCATTTCATCCTCCTCCAGTTCATCAGTTCCATGACATACCCTCCCTTTATCCTATAGTTCACTTATCCCCTCATATAGTTCTTGGAATTCCCCTCCCATTATCCATGACATACCCTCCCTTTGGATATTTTTGAAATATCTGTAATGGTTTCACTATATTAAATATCTAAATAAAATATATTAAAATAATATTTGAAAATCCATTTGAAAAAAACAATATTTTTCATTATTTCTATAGAAATTTATGATTTTTCGGCACTTTTTTTGAATTTCAAATGCACCAATATTTGTTTTGAAAATATCAAATGATCTAGAGCTATTTTTGGTTCTACCCATCCAATTTTCAATTGGGAATATTTTTTATTTTTATAGAAATTATCTTGCCTAAATATATAATATCCAAAGAGCCAAATATTTTTGAAGAACTATTTTATTCTCTAATGTTCACTAATATAAAACTCTTTGAAATTTCATTATATCCTTCTGAGATTTTTTTGTTACTGATGATGCATATACCATTTATTTATCTAATATACTATTAATGGTTCATACATAAGACTACACCTTTGATTCATACAAGTTATAATCTATTGTAAAATATTCAGGCTTTTTCTATAAATTAATTTTATTAATGTTGTGATTATTTGTATCATTCACTATATAAACCCAATTATTATTTACAAGTATTGTGATGTGATGTATTTTTAGATTACTCTGATGATATATTATTATTTTTGTTTCAACATAAATATCTGAACTCATTAAACAATATTTTATCCAACCAATTCCTTTTATGATTTTTTATAAATACTATGGTATGGTGTGTTTTGAGGACTATTTATTGTATTTTTATGAAATATTGTAAAATAGTTATAATAGGTTTCAATTTAATACACACATCATTAATGATCCCTTGGAAAAGGATCTACAAGTGAAAATACCCAATCCAATAGAGATATTCTTGTTGGAGTTTACTAGGGGTCCTTTTTTCCGAGAACCATTATAAATATTATTTTGTGGTATTGTTTATTTTTTCAATGCATAATATTTATGATGAAAATGGATGTTGATAAATTTCATAATAACAAAGGGGTGTTGGTTTTATATTATTCATTTTTATAAGGAAATTATTAACCACCTATCATGTATGAATATTTATTTCTACCCAACACATATGTGTCACATTCATGATGCTATATAGTTAAATAAAGAAGGATGTCTGAACACATGGAGTACATGATCCAATAAAACTGTTTTGGGGATTAAAATTTATTGGAGGCCCATGTCTATATCCCTAACTCATTAATGAATCATGGTGGGGAAATTAGTAATAGTAATATGACATGGGATTACACATATAAAGGAATCCCAAACATATAGGTATCATTGAGTGGAATGGGAATCTAATTCAATACATGGGAAACCAAGATGATAAATATGGAATTGGGGAGGTATCGCCAGTATCTTTTTGATAAGTAAAGTATTTATCAATGGGATAATTTATTTTTATCACCTAGAGAATCCTGTAATATTGGAGGAAAACATGAGACAATCCATTTATCAATGGAATACTGAATCAAAGGTGTTCATGATGAAATTAAGAACTTCACCATATATTTTTTACAGTTTATTAGGAATCCATAATTGAACGACCCTTTAATTGTTTTGACCATAGAAGCATGAGGGAGTGAAGGTCATTCAGTTTGGTTCAAACTAGGTTAGTGAAATGAAAAAATAAAAATACATAGATGATTTTTGACTATACATCCGGGGATTTCATTACAATGCTTCCATGGATGGTAAAATTATTTTTTGTTAGGAACCACTAAGTAGAGGCCTAAATTCTAATAGGAATCCAATTATATAAGTATTATTATGGTGCTATGTGGATGATCATGGTTTATATAGGTCTGGAATTAAAGGTCACACATGATGATCATTATAAAATCAACCATATATTAATAACACTTATGGGTAATGTTTTATGGAGGAATCTTGTTAATGGGTCATCACAAAGGAGGTTTGTGGTTGATCCTTTGTGAAGGAGGACATCATAAAAGAATTTATGATGTAGGGACATGATCAAGCCCTCGTGAAGGAGTCTCACTATCAAGCCTTCGTGAATGATGATCAAATTCAATCCTTCCATTATGGGGTATCATGGTATATAATTCATTAAATATGGTTGTGACCAAACATTTACAGAGGAGCCTCATGGATCTGGCTTTTAGGATAGTGGATATTCGTTGAGCATTCAAAAAAGAGGCATGTGGTCTATCTTTTGTGAATGATTCCCATGGTTAATCCTTTATTTAAGGAATAATATGTTCAATATTTATGAAATGGGTTTTGGTGTATTCATCGTTTATTCCCTTGAATTTTTAATTGATAATTACAATTTAAGATATTTCGTCAAAGATTGATATAAAGGAATGGTCACTCGAGGTCTCAAAAATGTCTGAAAAATGTATAAAAAAGTTATTATGAAAATCCTCCATGTATTCCATTATTAAAAATAATTTCTTATTTATAGTCGATTATCAATAATCATATTCTTGAAAAAGATTAACATGTATGAAGCACACAGTCATATAGGAATCATTCTTCATGGTGCTAAATGAATCCTAGTCTACGAGGCAACCATGGGAGTTTGATGGGTGATGAAAACACACAACCAATGAAGCTAGTTACTCAATGGGAGGCCACATGTGTGATGGTATATCTCTAAACCTATACAAAATACCTTTATTCAGGAAATCAACAAACTCACACGAAGAACTCTTGCCATCCATCAACAAAGAACATTCATTTTTAGTGCTAGTATGTGAACGTGAAGCACCTACGCAATAATAAAGAAGTCATTCCCTTTGAGATTACATTTATTTCTGAAAAATTAAAAATCTTTATCCTATAAATATTATTCAAAATGATTGGATTGGTTTTGTAACACAATGAGTTTTTTTGAACTTTTTTTTGAATTAATTTTTTCTAAATAATATAATGCATTGCACACTAAACAATATCAAACATTACTTATATGAAACAGAAATTTAATAATATGATACAAACAAAATATATTTTATCTTTCTCTACAAGGAACTACTTGGTTATCTTATATTACAAGGAAGACTAACTTTCCACAATGGCTTTCATAACACCCAAAACCATGTGTTATTGAATAATAGTGTATTATTAAAAATATTATTACATAATATATTAAGATATAACATAGAAAAAAATATAATATTATATTATTAAATAAGTTATGAATATATATAGTTTAATTCATTGGTTACTTATTTATTAGAAATGAACATAGAAACCAAATGAATATAAAGGGAATTATTTTATAAGTCCTTTTTATGTTCAAAGGTTGATTTATCTTAAGTATTTAAACTAATTACTATTACCGAATTATATTAATTAAATTTTTATGTTATATATTCAATAAAATATTTTAATACATTCATCCAATATATTTCATAATCATAATATTATAATAAACATAATATTACATATAAAAACCTATATTTTTACAAACGCAGTTTTATGCCTTTTAATGGGGAACCTATATTAAATAAAGGAAATCAATTTTATAAATTTTATAGGAAGAATTGATATAAAATTTTTAAATATAAAAATATAAATTAGGTTATGGTGAATATTGATAATTTTTCTGCAATGTTTCATTTTTTAACAAATAGTGATAAATAATGAATTTTAATTCAAAACTGTTTTTTCATTAAATTTATTTATAAGGAAAATAATATTTTTAAATGTTTTTTAAGATTAATTAGATTAATATTTTATTTATTAATACAATTTATTTCACATTAATCAATTAAAAATTTAAATTGAATATAAAAACTCAAAAAACATTTGAATGCTTTTACTTTAAAACATGTCATTAACGTCCCATATGTAGGATTAAATTTAAATCAATATATGGAAATTATGTGATTCAAATTTGGAAAAATGGATTTTATATTTTTAATAATCATAATATATAATTTATAATAAGTGAAATTCGTTTTTTTACAAAAAATATTTTTGAGATTAACTAAAATTAATTACATCGGTAAGGGTAAAATTATGCTTAATAAAGGACTAATCCTTAATCATAATGGTACATATGAACTATAAAGAATCCCAAAAACTATTTTATGTTTATAAAATAAACATATATGGTTCCATGATGTTCCATTTGGATAATTAAATAACAATTAATACTTTGTGAACAAGCAATTCTTTTCAAAAATACCAAGTGTGTCCTTTCCCTCCACTCCAAATAGGCACTCACCTCTCCCACTTATTCAAAACTCTAAAACCACTTCTACTCAAAAAATATCAGCCTAATTCACTTATAAAAATCCATAACATAATCTTTTAATTCTCCATTTGGGCATAAATGTAAGTAAGTAATCCCTTTTGTGAAAACTGAATGGAGTTACCCAAAGATGAGATAACGCCATTCATTAGCTCCTTTATTTTGTTTTTATTCCCCACAACATCAAATATTATTATTAAAAACTCTAATAATAACATTAATATAATAATTATACTGATATTTTGTTTTTATATGGTTGCTTTATGCACATACACACACTTACATCTAATGTGTAATGAATTTACCGTTCTTGTATACGGTGAACTACAGCCTCATGAAATAATGTTGTTCGTTTTACCTTTACCACCTCTTATGGTTGAGAATTATGATGGAAACTGATTTTTTATATTATATTTTTAATATTTATAATTTATTTATTTTTATTTTGTTATTATATAAATCCTACTATCATTATTACCATTTTATGTAAAAATGATAATTTTATTTATCTTGTGGAATACCACCTCCTCATGGAGATGTGATTCGTTCACGCACAACATGGGATGTATTAAGGATAGATTCCAAAAAATTATATTATATATATATATATTTAATATAAATGATAATTTAATAATATATATATATATATATGTCATTTACTTTTTTTCTTTTAATTTTACAATGAAAAACAGAATGAGTGTTCATGCGTACGTACGACCTACCATCTCCATGAATGGCGTATTCCATTTCATATGACTATTTTAAACAAATTATTATCAATAAATATATAAAGTTTATAAATTATACTTTTATCGTGGTTACATTATAAAAATCCTGATACATGTATGAGGACCAACAGTATAACAAATTATGGAACAAGTGATAAACAAAGTGAATATTACCTGATCTAAAGCAATAACATAGAATTTTTAATAAGTGGTTTATCTATTATAAAACTAAGGCCATATATAGTATTATATATAATAATATGGTTATATATGATATGTATAATTAGCTTATATCTATTATATAAGTGTTTTTATGAGTAATTAGAGAGTCAATACATAATGTAATTGGATTTTTTATCACTTTTTATTTCAATGAGATACATGTCTTATTCCCCATTAATTTTTTTTTGTATCTGTGTACATACCATAAATGTATTTTTTTTAATCTTATAATTAAATTTATGTGTATCAAAATATCAATTTTATGATATTTATTTCATTGGATTTATGGTTAAAAATAAACCAAATCGGTAAGTAATTTTGTCACAATTTTCCTTCTTTGAGACACATTCCATGCTATGAATCTATATTTTTCTAAGAGGTGTAAATATTTCTATTTACATTTTATATCAAGAATATAATTATTTTCTTGATATTTTCAACTTCATGTAATGTTATTCTTTCCATTGTATTATTATTTGAAGTCACAAAAGTGGTAAATGGGTTATAGCTACAATCTCATCATTTATTTAGATTATTTATGATTATGTTTATGTTGAGAAAATGTCATGATAAATATCCAATGAAATATATGGAGTATTATTACCCTCTAGTTATTCATGTCATATCCAATTAATGGTATCATTTTTTTATGATTTTATAGTTAATAAAACAATGAAAATATTATTATGAATATATGATTTTATCTTTATTTTTTATCGGAAATATATGTTCTTTCAATACCATATATTCTGAAATGTTATTGATTTTTTTAATTCCTAAAAAGTGTTTGAAAAATTTTCAGTATTTTTTATATGTTTTAATGGAGATTAGTTTTAAAAAAATTTCAAGCTTATTTTATATGATTTCAATGAAAATGGTTTTCAAAATATTTTCAATATTATTTTATATATTTTCAAGTAAAATAGTTTCAAAATGTTTTCAAACTTATTTTATTTATTTTCATGAAAAATGGTTTTCCAAATTATTTCAATTTTATTTTACAGGTTATCATGAAAAAGTTTTTTCAATGTAATTTTAGGCATTATTTTTAGGTTTTTAATTATTTTTTCAAGATTTAATTATGAGTAATCAATGTTTTTCCAATGAAAAAGGTTTTGAAAATGATATATGTTTTTTAAAAAAAATTTAAAGTTGAAATGATATTTCAAAAATAAAATTTTTAAATGAAATTGAAAATCATTGTTTATATGAAAATGATTTTTGGAATTTTTTTATCAAAAAGAATTTCAATGAAAGGATTTATTTTACTTAAGAAATTATTCCATTCATATTTCAAAATCCATCTCCATTTAAAATTTAATCATTAATTATATTTTAAGATTTAATTGGGAAGTGAACTAAGATAAAATTTCATGTTCTTTCTTGAGAGGGTTTATGACTAAATAACATGATTTTTATGACACGTATTTCTCTAATATGGGTTATATTCCATTGAAACTCCCCTTTTCACATGTTTTGATTTGATGAAATGGTTATGAATACTATTTATTTTATCTAGGTTTTGATATTATTACATGATAATGGAAACCATTTAATTTTTTTGGTTATTATAGATTGTTTTTGAAAGCCATCTCTTTTTATGGTTCCTGATATGATGAATTTGTTATTATATTGTGTTATATGAATGAATTATTTTATTATGAGATGGGTGTGATGTATTTCTGCATCCATTGAATTGGGTATAGATTTATATCTCACGAGATAATGATGGAAATAAAGTCGGGGAGCTTCATCCACCATAGGAAGATAGAGAATCCTGATCGATTACAAGGAATGTACTTTGAATTGGGATAGTGTTGTGTCCCACCTAGTAGGTGAATTAAAAATGATGATATGATATGGGGAAGCCTGATCTACTATGGAAGATGGGTAAACCTAATCTACTATGGGAAAATGGAAAAACGTGATCCATTATAATGAAAATGACTATTAATGGGGATCATGGAGTGTTTGGACCAATTTGTTTGTCCCTTTTAAGTGCCCTGATGTGTTCTAGAAAAGAGTCTTGACTTATAGGGAATGATGTTACATGTTTATGTGTATGCTATAATTCTATTTATTATTCATATTTTTTTCATGGATTAAGATCTCACTTCCCTTACAATTAATGTCTTATGAACATATAAATTTTATGTTAGGATTCATGTTTATGAAATTTAATTTGCAAGGTATGTTCTTTGATTGATAATATCATGTTCCCCTACCCTTATCGTCATGTTATTCTTACATATTTCCTTTATTTACCGTTATTGAGCATTGTATATCGCCTCATGGTTATGCAGAATGGTTTTTAAGATAAATAACTAAGGGGTAGATCTTTATGGGAAACATTAAATATCTTTCACCGATTTAATGGATTTTTCATCCATGTTTCCAAATAATCTAAACAAACACGGACATTAGGCATCTATTTTTGTGATTTTTTAAGTATTATCCAAAAAATGATGTAATCTATATGTTTCTTAAGATTAGGTCATTATAGGATTTCAAATTGTCAACACCAGGGGCCTATAAATAAACACCACCATACATAACATCATAGTATACATCCATTTAGTAAATAGACTAACATATTTTTCGAATATAAATTTATATTATCCTCCCTAAACCGTGCGTGATAAAATCATTATATTTTAGAACATAATGGGAATATTTTAATAGGCTCAACAAATTCACCCCAGCACTTAAATACTAATATTATTCTACATGATATCTGATATATTGTACTTTGAATGTAGATATTCACATAATAAATAATTTCAAAACAATTATTTAAACAAACATGATTAATTTATGTAATGATCATAATGAACTATAAATAAGATAATCTTATATTATTCCACCCCATGTAATAATATCACTATCAATGCAATATAGATATCCTTAACTAGATGATTGAATAATTAAAAATATCAAAATATATAACATTTTCCCCTCTTAATTATCTTAAGAAGGTGGGGAAATGTTACCTTCCCTTAATTGACACTCCTAAGACTCCAAATGATATACATAAATGCAAAGGGATTCATTAACAGGTGGGAAACGATTTTCTATTTTAAAAATAAGAAACCAACCAAAAAATCAATAAACAAATAAAAAAATACGTGATACATGATAATAATGAAATAAAAATAAACAATTTGATTTATATCATAAAAACTATAAATAGTACCACAATAGAAGACTACAAATTACCATGTCAACAATGGATGACTACAAGACCCACAAAACGAAATGAAAACCACAACTCCAAATATCCACTCTACACTATCATCAACATCAATATATAGACCATGTACAACTATGACCCATTATCGAAGTGAAATAATTTACCTCCTCATGTCTCTGGATGAACAATATCTTAAAAAGAATAAAATTTCAAAAGAATGTGTGAGTAATGAAACTTAGTAGTCTTTCCCCAAATTACTTCACTACTCTCACCACTAGGATAAGACAAGTAAAAATATTAATATAATAAAATTTATATAAAATAATTTATATAAATAAATTTTAAATATCTTTTCCCAAAAATAAAACTGTTTCTATGAAAATATTTTTCCAAACCAAAACAATTTTTCAAGGATGAATCCACATAAGGACTTTAAACCCATTTCATATTTCCTTTTTGTAACATTTCAATACAGTAAAAAAAACTAACACATCCACACATGCATTATAAATTATGAAAGTTTTATACTCATGATAAATTTCAAATCAATCTAACATTTTTTCACAATGTTATTAAATACCTTGTTCCATTACACCTTTGGCTCTGGCTGCAAATTCACATTTCAAAGAGGTCTCAAAATATGAAATATAAACAGACATTGACCCATTATTCCAAACCATTTAAATTATATCAATCCAAAAACTTTTCAACAAACAAATATTTTTATTTCCAACCTTTTTAAAAAACCATTTCACATTAATCAATACAATAACTATTTTAAAATAAAAAATGTAAACCTAATTATCAATGAACTTTTCACAATAATTCCAAAATTCCACAAAAATCCAAAAACCATCACTAAAGAGGGTTTCTACACTAATTTTACAAAATACTTCACAATAAATTTCTAGTAATAAATCAATTTAAAATAAATAATTATTTTTTTAAATAAAAGAGTCTAGAGTTAATCCACATTCTTTGAAATATTATGAGAAAATGAATAAAAACATGAAAACATTAATAGAATCAGGTCTAATCTCCAAAACCCTCCTTAGATCACTTTATGTATCATTATAAAGGCCAAATATAACAATAATTTGATTCAATTAACTTTGATATATATTTATAAGTATTTTATCTAAGAAATTGATAGAGAGAGATATGTAGATCTAAGGAAAACCTACAAAAACAACCATAAATGGTGACTTTCTGTGAGAATTCGGCTATGATGCACTATGATATGCAATCATATCACCTAAGGATCGATGTAAGATGCCTATAATTCTATTGGGAGGATAAAATTTAGAGCTAGTTTGGGAATAATTTGTGTTTAAAACTTAATCCTGACCTAGATCTACTTTTTCTAGATCTATTTTGTAAACTGTGCATGGTTAGTCTCACAGTTAAGAAAATCATGTACTAACCATGTGCTGGATACTAACCCAAGTGGTGGCCAAGAGAGTTTGGATCATATGGTTATAAAACCATGTTCTAACTCTAAAAAATATCTTGGTATCATATTTAATGGTTTCTTTTATGTGGAGACTTGGTTTGGACAAATCATGAGCATGCTTGTGCGCCTTCTCCTTAGCCCATGTCTCATTGTGAAAAGTTTCTTGTAAGTGATTCCCGAATTCCACAAACCATGAACCATCTTATCACCCATATTAAATCCCAAAAAATATTCCAAACTTGTCTTAAACCCTCCAAATATCATTAAATAATTAAACAATATAAGATAAATATTACTTACTTGAAGCTGGGGGTGATACATTCTCCCCACCATTAGCCTTTCCATCCTTGAAAAGGAGAAAACCATCACTGATCTGAAATATTTCATACCATTTATCATTCATTTAATTCTCCCATTCCCAAGTATCTTCTTGAATATAACCATGTTTCCAAATAACCCATAGTAGACCAATTATTTTTTTTTTCACTCAAGACATTCTCTTTTCAATCCATAATCTTCTCGGCCATGTGCACCAACAAAGAATCCAGTTATAGGTAAATGTAATCTCATCGAAACATGTGGTCATGATCAAAATAATACTTTTTCAACTGAGATACATTATATGAATTATTCACAAAACTGAAAAATGGTTTAAATTCCAACCAATATTCCCCCTCACCAACCCCTTCAAGTATCTTAAAATGGAATATGTATCGAGGAGACAACATGACTTACATTACAAAACAAAAAATGTCACAGCCATGGAGAAATCCCCAAGAACAAATGATTTTCCACCATGAATGGAAACAACTATTGAAGATGATCCACATATGATTTCTATTAACTCAAGGTCATCTACATCAATTTTCATAACGACTAGATCATTTTTATTTTTTCTTGCACAAGGCTCAACCAATCAACTGAATTCTCACCTATTTCCACCCAGAAAATTGGATAATGACAGGGAAAAACATTTAATAATTCATTTTGGTCCCTAATTATCATGTCATAATAACTATACATATTTTATAACTCCAGTAATGGTATATGGTATTCGCATGAGTCACCAAAATCCAATACACAATCCCGTAACATATCTTCCAATGGTTTTAACATGCTTTATAATTTACCATCCATATGAGGATGCAACACCGTGCTAATTATCTACTAAGACCCAACAAATTTTCTATGGGTTTCTAGAAATGAGATATAATCCTTAGATCTATGTCTAAAAATATTGAAACCATCATTCAATTCTCATTACCACTTCCTAGATATAGATTTTTTATAATTCATCCATAGTATGGGATTCAGGAATAGGGATCAATTTAAGAGTTGATTCAATATCACCAATATGACAAAGTGTTTCTAAACCATTCCTAGGATACCTGTTACAAAATCTAGGGCTATATACACCCATTTATAAACTGTGATAGGTAGAGACTACAATATACATGGTGGATGAAAATTCTATACCCTAGAATGTTAACAAGATGCACATCTTGGAACGACAGTTCCTTCTTCATTTTCATACCAACCCACCAAAAATTTGATTTTGATGCTTTATACATATTCTTTATTCTAGGATGATTATACCATATCAAACTATGGTAAGAAAGAAGATATTATTCCTGACAAGCTATAAGTATGACCATATGATTTCTAAACCAAAACACTAAACTATCATAAGGCTTACATCCCTCCATTTTCATCCCACCATTGTGTATTTAAATCATAGAAATGCAAACTGAATCAGGTGTTTTTACCTCGTTATCTATCCCCTCCAAATCACGAATGAGTTAAATTGGAAATAAGGACCATACATTACCCCGATCTTCACATTCTAAACGCATTTCATCTAGTACCGACATTAACTACCACTCGTCTAAATATTATTTTTCCATATGATCATATGAGTTTTTTCTTAATGCATCCACACAGAATTTAATTTTCCTAGTGTATACATCAAGTCCAATTAAATCATTTGGAGATAATACATTTATTTTATTTTAATTGATTCAAATAACATTATGATAAAATGTATTTCAGTTTCCTATGATTTGTAAACATTTTAAATTTATCACCAATAAGGTAATGTAGCCACGTCTTCAAAGAATGCACTATGAAAACTAGATCCAAATCATGTGTTGTGTAATTAATCTCATTAACATGACACTATATTTAACTAGAAGCAAAAACATGATCTCCCCACCTGATAAAAACCCAAATTAGTATTCCAAAGCATCACAATACATAACATACCCTTTTCTTGATTCTTGAAAAATCATGATTGCTGCTGATGTATGTAGAACATTAATCTCTTGGAAAGACATATGATATTCCTTATTAAATTGAAATAGAACATTATTATTTTTAAAATCTATTATCGGTGAGAGTAGTTTTGGTAAATCATGAAAACATAATCGGTAATACCCATACTGACCAAGTAAATTTTGTATCTCAAAGATAGTCCTTGTCGGTTGCCAAGAGATAATAAATTTAATCTATTATGGATCCACTAAGATACCCTTTTCAGAGATTACATGGCCAATGAATCATACATTCTCTATAAAATACCATTATCATATAGATTTTAATACAACTAGTCATCCCTCAAGATTCCAAACACTATCACCATTTTTTTCTCATGCTCTGTCGTTGTCCCTGAATAAAACAATATGTCATCCACAAAGACCACCATAAAAGATTCTAAATTCCTCCAAAATATCTATTTATTCCAATACATAAATACCTCTAGTGAATTCATAATTCCTAAAGTCATTTCCACACACTTGTAATGGCCATATCTATTCCTGAATGATTATCTTGGGAATATCCACTTTCTGAACCAAGAATTGTTGATATCCTAATAGAAGGTCAATTTTGGAGAACCACTAAGGTTCACTAAGTTAATAAAACATATCATAAAATTGTGTTTGTGGATAAATTTTATTTATCTGAACTTCTTTATTCTTTGGAAAGTCCACACACAACTGAAGAGAATTATCATCCTTTTTGTCCAATAAGAGTGGTGTTGCCCTCACCGATGTGCCCAGTCAAATGAACACTCTACCATATAGATCTTCCTACTACCCCTTTAACTCCATTAATATTTTTGTGTTCCAATTAATAATATATAAAGGAATTATTTATATTCCATGAAAGGTTATCAATTGTAAAATCTAATTCCCAAATAAGTGGAAACATTGATAATGTATATGGAATCAGATCTGTAAATTTATCAACCACTACTGAAAAGTTGTTGTTATCATTATATTCCAATGATGTCAAAGAAATTATTAAATATTTCTTGATACCATTCCATCTTCTGGTTCCAAAATAACCATTTCACCATCACATACATTCTAGTATTCTTGAAATATATATCGGATACCATCTTCAATTTTGTAACTGACCTTTATTGAATAACACTAGATGTTAGCCTTGAATGTTGTCAACTAATAAATACATAAAATTATATCATAGATAGCCATCTCCATCACAGAGAAATACCATTTAACTCTACTCCATAAAAATTATTTAAAGTTCTCCACACTCAAAGGCTCAATATTCTCTTTGACATTGGGAGTTTGATGTTTTAACATAGAAGGAATCATCTCATCTTTTGAACTTTGAACATCAATAGTTTGAGAAGCAACAAAGTAATTTCATGAACCTATATCAAGAAATGCATTAGTTAGTTTTTAAATAAAAATAATAAAAAATCTCACATTGATGGTACAAAATGATCATACACGATAAAATATTCAACTTCATATAAATACTTACTTTTCATACATTGTTTTTTTTGGTCTATTCAGATTGAACTCCCTGAGAAGTATTGGTATTCCTAGAATCATCGTGGATAGATATATTTTATTTTCAAAACATTTTATAGTTTCTTTGTCCCATATAATCATTTAAAACTTGTGAAACATGCTAATTTTAATGAAAACATGACATAGGAGTGAAATGACAACAGTTCCAAAGATGTCTCATATTGTCGTAGTTGTGTCGTGCTCTTAGTGGTGCCATAAAATTTCATTTTATGTGATTTAGAGAACCATGATAAAAATATCCAAACATTCATTTTGGTGTTTCATGAAGGTTAATTGGGATTGTGGTCTTATTTTTAGGTGTTGCACATCCTTGAGAGTAGGTTTCTATCTTCCACTTTATCTTAGTGTTGGAGTGCCCACCTCCTCTCATGAAGAAAACTCTACTTACTCCACATGGATTTATAGTGGTGACAGATGTCATAAAAACAGAATATGGTTTCTATCATGAATAAATTGATTGAAAATATTCTACAATTCTTTGAACCAACAGTTGGTTCACTTATGTCTTATGTGCAACATCATTCTTAACATCCTCTTCCAACATGATCTTATGGTTGCTACTAAGTCCCATTTTTTATAATACAAAGGGAAACTCTATAAATAATAATCTAAATATACTAAAGGCTGAAGAATTACAAATTCAATTACATCAAAAGTCTCATAAAAAATACCTTCAAAAATTCAACAATTTTCTACATTAATTTTTTTTAAATTTAACCATGATATTGAAAATCAATATACTTTAAAAATCCTATAACCATGCCAGTTTTCAAAATCCCATATTTTAAGAAAACATTATTTTTATTAAAAAATACACATCTTTTTTACTAAATCATAAATCATTACTCAAAATTAAATATTAACTCTTAGTGGTGATTCATTTATATAATTTATGTCATGCTCTTCTCATTGGATAAACCCATGATAATGAGATTCCAATTCCTATAAGTGTATCTGAAACACTTATGTATCCAACTCCCTCGTAACTTGAAGTTAAACAAAAAAAGGTTAACAACATCTTCTTATGCTCTACATTTCATGTTAAAACAATCCTACTCATTTATAACAACCGAACATAAAGAATATAACAAAACCATTTTCAACTCCAAGACTAATAGAAATTACCCAGGATCTGAAAAGTTGATACAACTTGTAACATCCCTCCCCTCCTCACTATTCTGCGAAGGTGGTGGAATGTTACTTGGTATTAAAAAAACATTCCCATGACATGTTGATACCACTTTTAACATACCTCACCTCCACACATTGATTCTTTGTTATGAAAATTCCATAATCATGATCGGGATCTCATCGATCTACCATTTTGACACATGGAAAAAAAATCCCATGTTCCATTACAACTTTTTCACTGAGAACCAAACCATATATTAACCAATCCTTATAAAATGAAAAATGAACACATACCAACCCATTATTCCAATCCATTCCCATTCCATAATGCCAAAACCATTAAAACACAATATTTATATTGAAATCCATTTTAAAAATTATTTTACATATAATAAAACCAATAACTATTTTAAAATCAATAATTTAAATCTAATTATAAAATAACTTATCACAATAATTCAAAAGTCCCACAAAAATCCACAAAATTCACCAGAGTAGTTTTCTATAATTCTTTGCAAAACAATTTCTCAATAAATTTGTAGTAAAAAATCTATTTGAAATCAAGACATCTTGTTCTAAATAGAGGATCCAAGAGTAAATACACCTACATTGAAAGATTAGGTAAAATGGAAACACCACAAAAACATCCATGGATTTGGATCAAATATCTTGAAACCATCCTTATATCAATTCCCATATCATCAACAAGGCTATGTATAATCATATTTGGAAAAAACTATGTTATATATAACAACAATAAAAAAATATCTTCGAAACCTGGAGAGTGGAAGAATTGGATCTATGGAAAATCAAGAAAACCACCATAAATGATGACATTTGAGGGGAATCTAACTTCAATTCACTAAGAAAACCCTTTAGATTGCATTTGGACTGATGAGAAAATCATCTACTTACATTTGGAGGTCTAAATCTTGTTTTAGAGTCATTTTGGGGAAAAAATGTGGGGTCAAAACATAATCCTAATCTAGATAAACTTTTGTGGATATAGTTTTTAAACCGTACACAATTAATCGTACGGTTAGGAAAACAATTCACTAACAGTGCACTAGATACATCTCAAAGGGTAGGCCTCCAAAGGTTGTCTTACATGGTTAGAAAAATGTACACTTGCGATGGAAGAGTTCTTTGTCTCAACGATTAAAAATTTATCCTAGGAAGACACATGGTTTGGACAAATCATGGGCATGCCCATGTGACTTATCCATAAAATATATCTCCTTATTTATGTTAGCCTCTAGGCGGTGCATGGTATCTAAAAACCATGCAGTGATTTTCCCCCCATATTAATTCCCCAAAAAAATTCCAAAATTTTTCCAAACCCTCCCAAACTTTACCAAAAATACATTATATACAAAAAAAATAATAAAATAAGGTTAATATACTACAAAAGAGAGGTTAAAAAATATCTCAACCCATGGATAATATGGATGTCTCTTGTTACAAAACCATCAGATCAATCATTAAAAGATATATTCATGTCACATTAAATCATAATAACTAAATACTATATGATGCATTAACCCATAATTGTATAACTTCTTTGTTAATAGTGCACCATTTGTCTTATAATAATTCATTAGTTATCATTTTATGTTCTACAAATCATTTTGAACCTTTATTCCCTTAGAATTTTACCTTGGCCAACATCATATAATGGGTACATGTAACACAATATGATTACAAAAATATTAAATCCAAATGAATGACTACTCCTAAATCCATCCGAGAAGACTCACTTAGATACAATTATTTCATTTACCAAACCTTCTAGGAATCCACCTAATATTATAAAAAATCTAGAGTGTTCCAAAAATTCCACATCCAAAAATACACTTTGTTGCTTTATACCCCATTTTAATGAAGTCAAATATATGGGAGGTATTTTACATCTTTAATTAAAAATAAAATATCTATTACAAGTTAATAAATTACTACATAATTATAAAACATACACATACATGAGTATTTCAAAAACACAATAATAGACAATACATATTCATAAAATGAAAAAATACATATAATTACTTTTAAACCCAGCCAGATCACCTCATCCATGAACAAAAATTATCCTACACCACCGTACTCATAATCATGTATGTTTTGAACAATATATATAATAATGTAGTGATTATATAAGTATACCTAGTAGGTTCTTATTTCAACCCCTCATGTATCATGTGAATATTTATAATAAAACCTGAATGAATGCCATGTAGAAATTTAATAAAATATATACATAATGACAAAAACAGAATCATAAAACTCATGGAAATTTTATCTATATGTCATCCACAACATTCATATCATCATATCACCATGAAAACAATTAGAATATATCAACCACTAAATCTCACTATCCATACATCTAACAATGACATAACTATAACCACAAAAACTACCAATTACTATAACAACAATGATAATAAATACATGTGAGGACCATATAACTATTATAAAAAGATTATTTTTCATAAAAAAATACAAAAATCATTTATATATTGGGATTACCACATCCATCAATTTTTCTTCATTATATGGGAATAGGGCATCACATAATGTTTTATCACCATTAAGGAATACATTATCAAATCATACCACATCACTATTAGGTAATACCACACCCTATTATACTAGGATAATATTAAGGAATATTGCATCCCTTAATACCACATTGATATTACATTTAAAAAGAGTTAGCCCAGTTCAAATCATAGACATTACTATCACATAAATCAACATATATGTCAAAAATTGTCAACAACTCCAACATTTTCCCAAAATATTAAACACATACTTATTGACTACACACTTGTCGATGATACTCATATAATATATTTGAACTAATTTAACTTCTACTATGACATCTACGTGCTCGTGAAGAACATATTTCAACTATCATATATTAAAACCACATTTTCACATGAACATCCCATTACCACATATCGTAAAAAAAATTCAAATTGATAAAAAAACCTTAAATAAATCATTTAATGTTAAAAAAATTTAAAACACTGATCATTAGGTATTCATATAATAAAAAATATCATAAATAATAATGATATGTTTTTTCACTCATATATTTTAACTTAATTGTAAATCAATTCCATTAAAATCCTTTTTTCACATCACTATTTCATTAAAATTACTTTCTCTTAAATTTATCATAGTTAATCAGTCATCCATTATTGTATAACTTCCCATTTTTAGTATTAATATTATATGAATATGTTTAATAGATTATTTCGCACAAAATACAAAACAAAAATGAACAATGTTTTGTTAAATAAAGGAATAATATTACAATATGAATTTAAATAAACATTAATTATTTAATAAGGGAAAAAGAAACACAGTTTTAAAATTAATATAATAAAAAACACAACTAAATAAAATGACTATGATCTTTAAATGTTCATCTTTACTATAAAAAATAATGATCATACCATTGGTTATAATTATATAACAAAATAAAAACATTAGAAATATGAATGATATTTTTGATAAAGAAAAGTATGAATTAAATTAATTGATTTTAGATAGCTATGTAATCTTCAATATTGGTATATAACATTTTAATATAACCATTATTTATTTATTGGATAATTTGAATTTGGATATATGTTCATTAAATAATGGTAATCTGTATATTAAAATGTTTATAATAAAAAATAAACATTTTATATAAATGAATAATTTATTATAAATATTACATTCCAAATATATTATAAATTTTTAATAAAAATTAAATAACAATGGAATAATAAAAAGTTAAATTAAATCATTCAATAAATAAGAATTGTTTTAAATTATGAAAAATTATCATCTGTCTAAAAAAATTGTTATTCAATTTTAATGTAATATTTCATATATTCAAATATTGAATTTAAATAAATGTATTCTATGTTAGAATTATTTATATATAATTTTCATAAAAATTTTCATTTTCATTTTGGGTAAAAAAATAATTTACCATGGGGTCTGTGAATTGCCTGATTTGATATTAAAAATATTAAAATGTTTTAATTTGTTAATATAATGTTTAAAATCATGAAAATGAAAATAAAAATCTATACTTTTTTAGTATCAAGAAACATTTTTATTCTAATGGTTCCCATTCCAACTCAAAATGACCATTCATAAGCATAAATGAGTGGTTATTTACAAACATGACACTCCTAATCATCTATAATAGGAAAAACACTCTATGATTTCATAAATAAATTTTCATATTATGTTTCCTCTTTAATCCATAAAAAAATTCCATGTTCTAAATTACACTATCATGTATTTGTATTTTGGTCCCAATAAGGAGAAATTAATACTTCATTATAAAAGAACACATTACCAAAATGATTGATTCCATCAATGTAACGAATTTCACTCTATTGTTTTCATTTTTTTTATCATACGAAATATTTTAAAATATTATTCTCCACTATAAAATTGTATTATTGAAACCCTTATTTTTATATAATGATTATATTATAATAATATAACATCAAAATCATAATAACTCATTTATATAACAAGTACTTTTTTGTGTCAGTTCATCCGTTTATAAGAAAAATTCCATGACATATTCATCATTTTCATTACAGATGAGTGTCAAAACATAACAAATAATAATATATGATATTAATGAGTATATTATGTTATTATTATATTTATAAATGGAGGAAATCAAATGAATGATCATTATAAATATTCTCATTATTATTGTTAAAGCAACATGAAATAATTGTGTTTAGAATTTCACTAGTACAGACAAAACCTTTACATTACAGAAAAACATGAGGATTTAAAAATAACAGGGATATTAATAGTGTATTCATATGAATATTATAACGATTATATAATTTTTAACAATAAATAATGATTAAAATATCTATATAAAAAAGTATTACCAAAAGTTCAAAACAACCATCATTTTATTATGAAAAAAACTATAAATATAATACATATATATATATATATATAATAAATTGATATAATTTTTAATATAAAAGGTAATAAATATGAATAAGGTCCAAAAATAATTTATTAAGAAGATAATTTTTTTATTCCTAGAGTTAGAGTGGGTTGGCGGAAGTATAGTGTAATTTAAGGGAGTTGTTTCTTTATTATATCTTAACTGTAGAATTTTGTTCATAAATTCCCATGTTCTTTATGATGTTCAATTATATAATATATTTATTTGTACACAATTTATAAAAGTTTATACAATAATTATTCATCAAATTTGAATTATTTTATAATGTAGGAAAGGACTATTATAATCTATCTTCCATTACATTTACCACTGGGTCATTTTATCCCACTACAATCTCCCACTTTATTTAAATATTCGCAAAAAATATTCAATATACCTTGACTCTTAAAAACGTTTTTATTCCCTTTCTCCATACACTTTTAAATAATTTATTCATAATTAGATTTTAAAAAATTAAAATATTAAAACAAAGCTAATAGTTACTCTTTATTAGTATAAAATTTATTATCATCCTCTAAGGGGGATTCATTTATGTTAATGTACATTAATGTTACAATTATTTAAAATGTTTCATGTTTCACTTGGAATATATTTTAATGGAACTATGTACCTTCTTTATTTGTATGATTTATTTTTATGTCTTGTAAAAATAATTATGTAAACTATTTTATTATCATGAAATAATTATAATTTGATATATTTATAAATGTTTTCATGTATATATCAGACTTTAATTTTTTGTTATATAAATATCTAATTGGTGGTGCTTGAAATATATATCCCTCCAATGTAATGGGTAATGATTTATATCTCATAAGATCACTATTTAATCTGTGTACATGATGTATTTAACAATGTTCACAATGTTACGATTAGACATGTGAAATTTTCATTATTCATTATATTATGGTGGTATTATAGGAGAACAACTAAATTTGATAGGATTTTAAATACATATGCAAGTTACACATGCTTATTGAATTTGAAACCCATTATGAGGGGATTCAGATTATTAACCATGGTTTTTATTATTTTAGGTGTAATATATTAGGGTTTAATAACAATATGATCATTATACACTCAATATTTTATGATGTTCACTATGATCAGCTATTTCGGTTTGATTAATATATCATATGTTATTTCCCTTATCTAGTGTTGAATGTCACCTTTTTATTTTTCCTTAAATTTACTATGGTAATTATGGGTCATAATATTAATGATATTTCCATAATGTTATGAAAAATAAATAACATTTTTGAAGAAATATATATGATATCATTTAATAAGATAAAAATATTACTAATATCCAAATACTCTAATCCATTGGGTTCTTTGAGTGTGATTATTTTATGTGTTATAAAACATAATCATGTAAAATAATATAGTTTGTTAGAATGTTTTACTTGGGTTGTCTCAAATTTTATTGAAATGGGGTTTAATTAATTTTTGGAAATAGATTATTAAGAATAAGAGGATAAAACATAATAAAATCTACATTGAACTGAAACAATTAAAGGTTGAATTGAAAGTATTAAAGGATAAAAAAAAGATTCCATAGGTTATTAAATCGTAGGATTTATTTAATTTATCTTACTATTTTTTAATTAGTATATTACTATTTTATACCAGAAATTCTCACGGTATTTTTTTAAAATATAAGTTGTGGTAGGGGTGAATCAAATTTTTCCAGGTTTTAATGGATTATTTTCTATTTAAATTATTCAAACCTCTACCATAGTTAGGATTAATGGATATTTTCAAATATAGCCATCACACCACACTACAATCTATGTAACAAAACAAAAGTGACAATAATACATGGTATTTATAATTTTCACACTTAATATGGATGATTATATCCATTTTGTTTTTTAATAAAATTTCAGACATAGATAACAAATATAATTAAATGTGAATACACATTAGATTGTATCATCATTATCCCCCAAAAAATCTCCCAAACATTATATATCTCAAAATAATTTTTTTAATATATATCATTCTAGTTACAATAATTTCTATGACCTTCATCTTGAAATACATATTCTTTGGTAATCTAGGATTTCAAATCATCAAAGGATATTTCCATTTCTCCAACCATGTTCCTTGACTCCGAATAATGCTAAAATTATATTAATAATGTATGTCAATATCAAAATATAAAATTATCAACAAATGAATATGGAAGGATCCCAAATGTTTTCCTATTACTGAATAATAAATTATCTTTTTAATGATCAACTGTAACAACAAATCATCTAGACATAGATGATTAATAGTTGATATGTCTAAACATTATACTATCTTGTACTATTATTTTTCGACATTTTATTTGACACTCAAGATATTATGAAGTATCATTTTAGTATCTTAATATTTTTATCTCTAAAAATGTCTTATTTGACTCCTTTTTACTTTATAGACTCATCATTTTTCATTTCAATATTTTTATATTTAAAATATGGAAACCCCATGAAAATGATTAATAATTGGATCATCATATTTGAAACTGGTAATTATAATAATCTTAAAATTATTGAGATTTGATCATTATAAATGGATTCAAAACATTCTTATTTAATATATATAATTCTATTATAAAGATACTGAAATATATATTTAGAAATCATATATTTAAAACTCTTCAAACATAGAATCAATATTTCAGAAATCCCATAGCTTCTTTTTCTAGTCTGCATGATCCCATGACAAATATTTTTAAGGTAAAAGGTTTCTCCTCATGGTGAAATTTTTTCTTTCCCATCATATAACTATAATATTTTTATTCAATAATTGGCTAATACATAACATAGTGTTTTTTATTCAATAAATAACATCATTTTAATAGCACATCAAAAATTATATATCCCCAAATAAAAATAGTTTAATTTTATTTGACCAATTAATTGATCTTATGTATCCATTGTGTCCTTATATTTCAATTAAATATCCTAAAAAATAATCATATGTATTCTATAAAACATTGAAGGAAATATTATGTATCACCATATTACTCTTACGTACTATCAAAATTAATCTGACATTTTAGAATATTTTTCCAAATTTCTATGTAAGATCTTGTACATATCGAAGTTAAAATTACATACCAGGATAGAAACCATAGTTATTCTTACATATGAACTATATATATCTCAAATCAACTGAAAATTTATTAAAATCATCTTTATCTATGTCAAATGATCTCAAAATAACTCTAATCACTTTTGAAATTCAATAGAATACCGTAAAATTCATCATCCCAATTTGAAAATATAATATAGAATGAAATGAATCATTTTGAGTATGTCAATGTATCTTCCACTACCTCAATACCTTCTCACCATAATATTCATTAGAAAAACTCAATTTAGAGTGACTTAAAAAATAAAAAAACAATAAAACATATTTCTTATCGTATTTATCTATGTTTATCCTCTAAGGAAATATCTCCAATCATTGCAGTATCCTTTATTAATGATTAAACAATGATAAACCTCATAGTTCTAGCCAAATTCATTATTAACCAATCATAAAAACAATATGACTTCTCATCATTATGATTAAACCGATGTAGTCCAATAACATTTTCTAATTCATAGAAAATATAAAACATTAGCCTCCAAAATTTATCTCATATATATATATTCTAATACCAACTTATACATATCTCCTGAAAATGTACTAATACTAATCAAGATACACTTTTGATTATTTATGTCATGTTTTTAAGTAGAAAAAACTCATACGTCAATTGTATCAAACCATCAACAATAAAATTAACCATAAAAAATATTATTATTGGGAATATCTATTATCTTTTTAACATAATAAATCATTGTATCAAATATATATGAATAAAATTTCCCAATATATATTCTCAATTCATTAATATACCCATTCATTTGGTCCTTCATTCTTACGCAGCATTACCACATCGGTTTATTTAATCTCTCTCAATATATAGGGTTCTTTAATGTTAACTTATCTACTCCAAACATTACTCAACATAGATTGAATTTGTCAACTATTATAAAAATTACAACATTCCTCATGACCATCCATTGGTCACTTCAATTTACCATTTATAGTTTTTTTCAAGACCCATTTCAACTAAAGTAGATATTATTATTTTATATCTACTATAATAATAATAAATACAAAGGATTTCCCCAATTAGTGGTTAATAATTAATAAACTCACAGTATAATTAATCAATTATCAGTGTTGAAAACATGTCTAAATAATTAAATTCCCAAATATATTCTTAAAAACCCCATATTCTTCACTTTACATGTTATGGAATCATTCAACCTCTCCACCATAAAATTATAATCATTTTAAACAGAAATTAGAAGTAAAATTTTGGAAACTATACCTTGATAATTAAATATAATGCACATTATAGATTTAAATATTAATATAAAATTATGATATCTGAAATACTGCTCAAATTCTCTCCCTATAATTGCTAAAGAATATCAGATAATTCATCATGGATGATCTATTTTTTTATATGAACGAAAAAAATACATTACATAAATAGTATTAATGTCATGATGAAACATATATATAGATCCATCCAAGATGGAATTTGTTCCATACAATATTATTTTGAAAATACTACAGTCCACCAATCAAACATCACCTTCAATTCTGTAAATAGAAAAAAAATTGGGATAAGGTAGTTTCTCCTTTTCTTATTAGTGAGTGAAATATGATTTGGATTTTTTTATCAATCCTAATTTATTTTAATTTCATCTTATGTTATATTATAACTCTTCATTTTTACTACATTTTATTTCATGAATTTAATATCCGAAGGAAGTAAGATATTCTTACTCCATTCATCTTTCTTCTACTGTGGAATTTCCTTCTTTATTTTAGACTTCATAGAACATGTACTTCTTTTTTATTGAATAATTGTTTAAAACATATCATCCTAATATTGAATAATTGTTATGAATTTTTTAAGATTATGTCCAATTAGTTTTTATATCCCACACAACTTTTCATTAATTATTTGCTCACCCCTTTATTGATAGTTCTAAAGAAATTTGAATTATTCATCATTCTCAAAGATTTATTCCTCCAAAACAATTATACGGTACTTTTATTTAGAAACATATAAATAATTATTGTTATGTATGATTCAACACTCTTTATCAAAATATTAACCTTTTTTCTATTTTTATAGAATGTTTACAAGAATATAATAATGTTCTGGATGAATAGATTCATTCTCATATTCTGTGTGATTATCACTAACTATTTAGAATTTCCATTCACATTACATATACTCACCAATATATAGAACTAATTGGTCTTCCGACAAAAAAACATGGTATTCCGAAAGTTAATTTACTTTAATCCTAACCAATCAATCACAAATATTGACAAATGACCCATGATTTTTTCGTTTAAAAATAATATGGTTAGATTTAGTTGCTTTATATTTTTAGACAAATTCAATGTCCTTTATATATTTTTTAGAGAACCAATTTACCCACTCTTTCTCACATCAAACATTTTAATAGATTTGGGTATCAAAAAATGATTCCCCTCACATTTTGGTCTAAATTTCACATATTAACTTACACTATAGATTAAAACAAAAATAGTACCGAAAATATTTTCTTCAACAACAGATAACTTTTTATTTGATTGTACATTATGTATATCTATAGATTATTTCATGTAATTATTTACAATAATATGAGTCTATTAGTATAAAAACTATCATCAGAATATACTATGGTTGTAACACTTCTATTAGAATATTGAGAAGACTCACCTTCTATAACATACATATTTTTAGTTTGTCTTCCTACTCAAGACACTTGATGTTGAGGGTATTTTTCTCATCATATACATCTCTCACTCTCTCTTATAATTATATATTCATCATCTCAATAATATTTTCATGAATCATATCTTTTTATTATAAGGAATTTCAATGATATTTTATGTTATTTTTATATATCTATAATTGGGAATTAGTAACATCAATTAAACCTTGTTGTCTTTCTTTCAATCCATGTATCATCTCTTAAAATATATTTTTATCTTAGTTTTCTCATATTTTTTTAATTAATCTCTAACAAGGAAGAATCTATCTTTATAAAAACGTAAAAAAATTCTTCTAATCCAAATCATTGGTGATATTTTTGAATTATTGAAACATCTCAGTCATTACCTTCTCTATGATATCAATATCCTTCTACAACCATTTCTCTGCATAATATATTCAATTTTTGATTTCAATTATGAAATTGGTAACTTAAATAATGATATTTACCATGTAATTATTTATTTCATAGAAAAAATCACTAAGTAATTCAAAAGGTATAAACTTATCTCATCATAAATTAGATTCTTCATGACAGTAAATATCAAAAGATATATAAGTAATTTATCCAACTCAATTACCTTCTACTAATAGTGTATCATATATATATTTCGTAACAAATAATATCTTTCTAAACATATTTAATTCTCTTGTATTCTTGCTCATGATTCCCTTGGATGTTATATCCATCATATTTTCTTTAATAGAAATACCATCAGTTATTTTTTATTCCAAAACAGAAAAATTTATTTATTTTATAAATTGTTAAGAAGCATGGAAACATGAAAACATAAGAATAAAAAAAATTCCCAAACAAATACATATCAAAGAATCATTTATCCCACATAATAAAAAATACCAAAACCGACACACCCTACAAAGACATAGAATTTCAGGATTCTATGCATGAAATATAAAATCAATATCTTACTCTCCTAAAATAAATTCATTCATTTTTTCAAAAACCCCCAGACATTATGTACTTTGTGTAGGGACCTGGCCATAATATTATTGTGTGGGCAATGTTTCACCCAAGACATATGATTTGGGAACCCTACCTAGATTCTCAAGCTATCATACATTTCATAGGTCTTAAACAATGCCGAGAATGTCACCGGTGACACATCAACATACCCAATAGCTTATCCCCCAAAGAACTACGTCTATAAAAGATTCACATCCATCACCTTCAAGCATTCTATGATCTCTATATCTTCAAATTTACACATCCTTTATAATAATTTCCATAAAACTTACAATAATATATCTGATTACTGGTAGAACCACATTCTCTAATACCCTATAATATTATCAGTTGATCGTGTAGCCACACTATGATATGGGGGTTGGATTAGAGTGGTCTATTATTTTAAGAATTCATTTCTCATTACAATATTAAAATATCCACACCTATTTATAGGAATATATAGCTTTAAATAATACCAACACAACACAACACATGAAAAGAGTTAAACAAAATGGAGTTTCTATATGTTATATTTACAATGTTCATCCCCAATGTTTCTTACTACATCCATAATATATTTAGGTCATAATCAAGAAAAAAATATACACTATAATTAAAATTAAATACAATATGTAAATAGTCATCCTCAACCATGAAAATCATTTCCCAATAGTAAAATGTCACCCAATAGGTTTTTATATTAGATCCCACTAGTTTATAATTAGCATTAAAACATCATTTTAGATCAATATATCCTTATGTACCATAGGATATCAAAAAAATAATGGATGGATCTTATTCCTTAAATAAAATTACATCTTTATATTTTATAATATATTTTCTTCAAATTAACTTAATTTATTTGATAGATTGTGATACACATAAACCATAGTATAAATAACCCATTATATAGTATTCCATTTAAACATGAACATTATACTTGAATAGTGAATTGTAATAGTTTGATTTTGATAAATAATTACAAATTTTCAAGATAAAAAATTATTGATAAATAAGTAATCAATTTTTAGAAATGTCATTATATACTTCAAAAATAAAATTTTCTTCAAAATGTGTTTCAATGTTTATTATGAGAACATAATGATATTAATTTTGGTGAATTTAGAAAAAATATTTCAATAAATGAACTTAATTTTTTATTTAATCATTTCAAAATTCACATAGGGTAAAATTCCAATTATATTCAGAAAAAATTATTTGCCAATGAATCGTAAAAAATAATGATTTTTGTTGAAATTGGTATTTTTGTCTCAACCATCTTAAGAGTTTCATTTTTAAACTTTATAATTAACTTAAATTTAGTTCATCTATTTATCAATAATCCAAAAATATAGTGTTTTGGTATAAAAAATATAATTAAGAAAAAAATTTCTGGAAGACTGTTTTCATCATGTTTTGTGGGTTTAATTTTAAATTAAACTATTCCAGTCCTATTATTTTATTTTAATAAAATTAAATCCAAATATTGAATCATAATAATTATTATTATATAATAAATTAAAATCAATTTTTATCATAATTACTCGTAAAAATCGTAAAAATTTCTTACTCTGGTTAAGGATAAAACATGTTTACTAGGGGGTTAAACTAACAGATAAAGATATATTTCTAATTAAATTTGTAAAAAAATTATATTATAGCCATATTTTAACCTTATCCTATCAAAAATTTAAATATATATATATATATGGACGTATTTTTATTGATTATTAAATTTTAATATTTTAATATTTTATGAAATACCAAGTGATTCCACTCCCCCACTTATAAAACGATATCCTTCATTTTTCTTATTTACACCGTATTGAGCGATCTAGCTCAAAATCCCTTGTAAATTAATTTCTAAAATTTTATATATATGATGTATATGTGTTGTTATTAATAAAATAAAATTCTAAGGGTTCATAAGAAGGGATCTATAGGATTTGTACTGATGAATATGATGTTATATCACATTCAAAGGAAATTGAACATGAGGTAAAGTATTTTCACCTCACTTTTTTTTCATTGTGACACATGCCTTATTCCAAAATTCTTCTTTATGTGGTATATATACCTCCCATGAACTTTTCTATAAGTATTCTCAAGAATTTTATCCTGATATATATATTCTTATAAGGTGATCTATTTCATAAGTTTTTGATTCAAAAGATAATAAAGTAGTAAGAGATTTATATTTCAATCTTCTTTTAATTCGGATTGTATATGATTCAATTTCTAATGAAGTATATTATACGATACTCTTTTTATAAAACCCTTTATTTTTATTCTCCTCTTATTGTTCAAGGAATATTTAATTATTAATATTGTTTTCATCTCTTTGGTACTTAGTATAATTGAAATAATATTGACATTGAATATGAATATTTGTCTTCCATATCAATGTTTTATTTAAAATATTTTTAATAATTTTTTAATACTCTACTATTATTGTATAAATTATTTTTTAAACATTATTTAATTTTTAAAAATTTTCAAAAGGGAATATTCATATCATTTCATGATGAGGTACTTTGAAATGTTATCAAAAAAGTGAAAGGAATCATTGATTCAATGTAAAATAAATGAGGGAGAATTTTCCTGGGTCTGATCTACGAAATTAATTGAATAATCTCTTATGTGGTTCCATGGTTATTTTCAAATAAAAAAAATTCCTATAAAATTTTGGAAATTTTTATTTTTAAAATAAGTCATTCCAAAATGAAAAGTGTATTTTCCTTATAAAATATTACATGTGATATTTTGATGGTATTTTCATTTACGATAACATCCTTTGATGTTAGTTATGCTTTATTGGGGATGATACCCATGAATACCATCCTTATAGTTTCCAAGGATGGTTTATTGTTATAATGATGAGATATTTATGAAACCAGTTAATTTTTCTCAACTTATTCTATGATGAGTTTTTGAAATGTTTGAGAAACATATTTTTTTACATGGTTTATGATATTTTATGAATGTTTTATGATCTCGTAGTACACATATGAATGGATTGTCATTATGAAATGGGTGTCCATAGAATTACTTTATCTATGAAATGAATTGTTTAAAGATGGATATCATATGAGATAACAAGGACCAAAATTGAGAGTGAACCCATTTTAGTAAGGGATTGTGCCCACTATAATTTTCTTAAGAGTCAACCAAGAATAAGGATGAAATATAATAGAGAGTGAACCAAATTCACTTTGAAATTATTAGATATGATACTTGGATAAAGAAATTATATTATATTCTTATGTATATGTTATAATATTATGTCTTATGAAAATTTTAAACTCTCGTAGATCATGTTCTTTAGTTTATTTATTACTCAAGTATTATGAATCCCCATGATTTATGTCATGATTCATTTTTATGATAAATGAGAGACTGAATATGAATTTTTATAATTTAATGATCATGTTATCATATCCTTATAGTCATGTTATGCTTAAGTGATCATTTATATCCACCTTTTGTACTCTTACTAATCATAAGGGATCACCCTTTCTTATTTCTCATTTCCATAGTTTATGAAGAATAGTTTTAAGTGAGATATTTTTAAGAATATTACCATATAGGAAGATCCTTATAGGGGATTTTTAATATCTCTCATGAAAAAATATATTATGTTTCTAGTCTCTGAATACAGATAACCTTTACATTCCATAGGATTGTGTTTGTAAAATATATCAAATATTCCTCTATTAATATGTAATATATTTATATAAAAAGTATAAGTCATAATATTTGGTATCATGTGTATGTTTAGTCAATATTTAGATATTAATATTATATAACATTGGTTAAAACCCTTGGGATAAGTCAAAGATTAAAATGACATCCAAATGTTTTTTAAGGTAGGTATTATTTGGTTTTACTAAAAATATATCATTGTCTAGATACTATAAGTTGACATGGTTTTGGAATAGACACATATAGGGTTAATAACCCTGAAAATATTTGTTATATAATATTATAGTCATCATTATGTTGCATAGTGAGTGCTCCCTTACATCACACCATGTTTCACTGCCAGAGAGATACTGTTGGGTTAATTTATATTTTCTTTACGAACGACGATGAGGTATTAAAAATTTTTACGATGATTAATTCCCTAGGTAAAACCAATGATGTTATATATTGAATATAAGATATTATGATTTGGATATACTATAAATAATCTTTCATTATTATATGGTTTCTGAGTCGTATTATTGTCGCCCACAATATGTTTTATTGGATTTTGTAAATTGATGGAAATTGGAGAAACTATGTTAATATTGAATTTTATAAAAAAGAAAATAATTTTCCTCTTGAAAAACCAAATGTTATGTGAGAAAAAATAAAAGAAATCATGTTGTTGTGATTATACAGCTTTATCATGCTATGAATCATGCTGATTTTCTGAATTTGAAAAATAGGGAATAAATTTCTATTAAATCCTTAATGAGGAAAAATCCACCTTTGTTTAGTGGGTCTCCATATCCTCTTGTTATTGAGTAATGGATTGGTACAATTGAATAGATACTTTCTATTATCTAGTGTTTAGAAAATGAGAAAATTATCATTGATATTTATCATTCGAAAGGTGAATCATATAAATGGTGTAATATTATTAAGAACACAATGAAGTAGGATGAAATTAACTCCATAGAGTGGGATGAGTGTAGGAGATTGTTTTTAATTAGACTCATTCCTCATAATCAACAGCACAAAATGGTTATGAAATAACCAACGATAAAGAAAAATAATGATGAATCCATTAGTGCCGTTGATTAAAATTTTAAAATACTTGGGAGGTATGCTTCTAGTATTATCATCCATCCCAAAAGTAATACTTATTGATTGTTAAGTGCCTTAGATACATGTTTCTGGTGTTTTTTTATCCATAACGAACTATAGTATCAATGAATAATCTTTTCAACGTGCTATCAACGTTCAAATATACATTGGATTTTCCCTTCAATATATTGGTTTTGATAAGAATATAAATATGTAATTACAAGTAAATTAATTTAATAATAACCATGGAGAGAAAAGGATGAGGTTTCTTTATGCTCGATGTATGGAATGAAACATATAATAAATTATATTGAAGGGGTTGGTAAATGTTTTATGTGTGGAAATTATGTTCATTGGTAATCAAATGCTAAAGTGATGAGAATAAGAAGGTAGATAATGACGGAGAGAAAAAAACACAGTGAGTGCCACCCACACTGCCTTGTTTCAAATGCACGGAGTATGGTCATTATGAAAACCAATGCTTCAATATGATTTTTAGTGATGAATATCGATATTAGAAACCTCTTAAAACAAGATATGAAGTTAATTATCATGTGATAAATATTTCCAATGTTAGTTATGATAATATTGTTGTCAAAGGTACACTCACCATCCTCACTATAACTAATAATTTTTTTACTTGATTTTGGATTTACCCACACATGTATAATTTTTTTTAAATGTATAAAAATACAACCACAATGATTAGATTTTGAATTATAAGTGAAAAATAAAAATGTAATGATGATTGTAACTCCAGTATCGGGTCCTTCTATAAATTAGGTTTAAGGAAATTTACATCATATAATTTATATTATTCTCTCTAAAGTTGAATTTGATGTTATTTTTTGTATTGGATTAACATTATTTATATAAATCCAGTATCAATTTCCAAGTAAGGAAAGTAAATTTATTTATTTTGATCGAATCTATGATCATCTATCATTTTGAAAATAAATAATAACTTCTAATGGAAATTACATATATTTAATGGATATTGATTCTTATTTAAAATGGGTTTTTCTCTCTGGTGGACGGGGGTAAACTCAACATCAAATACATTCTTATTATACAAGAATTTGATTATTTTTCTCTGGAAGTGTTCTCTAGTATTCCTCTGAACCATTAATTTGTGTTTTAATTTGTACTCACATATGGTGTTATAACTATTTCAAAGACTCCATATAGATTGATCCTGTTTGGGTAATAGGATTCATAGAACAAAATCTTGGATAATCTTGATAATGGATTCATTCAGCCAAGTACATCACCATGGGACTGACCTATTGTTTTATTATGAATAAAGATAGATCTATATGACTCTTCTATGACTGTTAAGAACTAAACAAGATTAAAATAAAGAATAGTATTCTCTATAATATATTGATAATTTTTATGATAAATTATGAGAAATTTAAAACATTATCTATATTGATATTTGATCTAGTTATTATTCATGGAGGGTAAAAAGTGAGGGAATACTCAAAAAATCCTTCTATTTGAGGTAAGAAGTATAAAAATTTATAGAGATTCCATTTTTCTTATTAATACCCAGGTTATCTTAATAGGTATAATTAATATATTATTATTATATTACCTTGATAATTGCATAGTAGTATTTATAAATGATATTCTTATATATTTAAATAGAAAATAATAGTGTGATGATCACTAGAGGGTTGTACTAATGAACTTAAGGAATAATAAGTTGTATGAAACATTTTCCAAATGTGAATGTTTTCTTCATAAAGTTTTATTTTTAGGTCATATAGTCTTTAAAAGGTTTTTCTATAGATAACTCAAAAAAGAAAAGAAATTAACATTGGGATATACCTACCATTGTGACTAAGATATGTAGTTTTTTTAGGTGGATATTAATAACACATTGTTGATTATTTCCCATATTTGTCTAGTCGTCTCACCATGTTATCTCTAAAGGATCCAAGTTCCATTAAAAATATGAATGTGATGAAAATTTCCAGGAAATGAACCTAAGGTTATTCAGATAACCTATTCTTATACAACATTGTAATGGAGAATGGTTTATGATCTTTAGTGATTCATCAAATAATGTAAAAGGATCATTCCTGATGAAAAGTGATATGTTGATAGATTATTCCTCATTAAAACTTACAGTTTTTGAGAAAAATTATACAAATAATTTTTTGGAGTTAGCTATGGTAAGTTTTTCAATAAGTATATACTGAAATCATATTTATATATAAAATAGTGTCATATATATTGATTGTAAAATATAAATTATATAGTCTCTTAAAAATATTTTAATATGAATTTGAGAAGGTGGTTGGATTTAATTTAAAATTACTATTGATCAATATATTATGATCATGGGAAAGAAAACAAGGAAGTAGATGATATGAGTCGAAACTATCATGAAATATTATATATGATTGAGGATAACAAATGATATAATATTTTTTCAATTTAAAATGATGAATTAAGAACTCATAAATAAATGGTACAAATAGTATTATTTTTCAATTTAATGTTCAAACAACTATCTCTGTGATGGTTAAAGAGGTGTAGAAAGAGGATGTTGAGCTTTAAAAAAGGTGCGATGTGTTCTTGAGTTTAACCATGACTGTAATAAAATTATATTTATCAGGGAACATGTATTTTTCCCATCAATACCATAACTAAATAAGGAATTTTTTAATAAATCTCATATACTATCACTCTATTATTCATGGTAGTATGAAGATGTATAAAGATCTAAAATAATATTTCTGGTGGGAAAACATGAAGAGATATATTGTTGAGAATATATCTCAATTATTTTTATATTATCAAGTTAATTTAGAGAGACATAATTATAATATTATTTTATAATCATTACCCATACTATAATGTAAATGTGAAAACATAATGATAGAATTTTTTATCAGACTCCACAAAACATCCAAATTGAATAATGCTATATGGGTGGTCGTTCACCACCTTATACTTCCATCACAATTCATTACTATCAGAGGAGAGTTATATCTATATCATATTCCCATAATATACCTTAATGAATTGGTAATGTTTCATGGAGTACCACATTCTATAATATCTCTCTGATATATTAGGTATAACATGATGTTATGATGAGGTATTTTGCAAGCTCTAAATTTAGAGGTGTCTTTCAAAACTCTTTATCATCCTTTTAAAAATGGCCAGTATAAGAGAAAAATTCAAACCAAGGAGTATATTCTATGATAGTTTTCTTTTTATTTCAATATTAATTGGGTTCAATACTTTCATATAGTCATGTTTTCTAACAACAATAGCTTACACTCAAGCATTACATTGGCTTCTTATAAATCCCTTTATAGGAAAATGATTATAAATTCAATGTGATTAGATGATGTTTGAGAAAAAATCTATTAGGAGATGATATAGTTGAGGAAACTGTAGATTGTATTTAATACATTCAATAGTATATTGAGGTAGCATATAGTCAACATAAAATTTATGTTAATAGTTGTGAAGGAAATATATAATTTTATGTTGGTGACATGGGGTTTTTGTGAATTTCTCCTTGGAAAAAGGTTGGGATATTTTGGAATAATGGAAATCCATATCCTTGGTATATGAGTCTCTTTAATATTCATGATCATGCAGGGACAATAACTTATCATTTGGTGCTTCCATTAAACCTCTCTCATGTTCATGATGTGTTCCATGTGTTTATTAATATGAAGTAAATACTTGCTTCTTTATATGTACTACACATAGGGGTTCTATTGCTAGATCATGATATTTTATAAGAACAAAGAACAAAATAAATCATTGTTTGTATATAAAAAGTGATAAAAAAAATTACTATTTACATTAATAATGTTTTATGGAGGAATAATAAATTATTTGATGCTACACAGGGACCCGTGGAAGTGATAAAATATAGATATCCTAATTTCTTGTATCATATGGATGGAATTTAATGGCTGAAATTCATTTCAAGGTGATTTTAATTAAACTCCCTTATGTTTTATGATATATTTATCTTAAATGGAATTTAATTTCTTCCATAACTTTTTACACCCACAATGCTGAGTCTAATTGAACCATAATATAATATACTAGTATAAAATAACCGTTAAATTGGAAGTGTAAATAGTAATTTCTACTTTATTAATATCATATATAAAGGTTTTAGTTAAAAGGAATATATTTATAAATAAGTACTTAATTTTTTAATCATGTTTTTTTGGGCTTCCAAAATAAGTATTTCCTCAAAAATCATTTTTATTTATTTTTTTGAGAAAATAAATATAATGACCTTTTTGAAATTTTGTATAATTTATTTGAAAAAATTATCTTCATTTATGAAATCAGTATTTCAAAATTATCTTATGGTGAAATTTTAATAATTTTCTAAAATATTTTATTTTTCAATCATTATTGAAAAATACATATTTTTATTGAAAATTGTCTTTGAATTTCATACATTTTTTATGTTTAAATTTTTATCAAAATTATTCCAATGTGAAATTATTTCATATATATTATTAATAACAAAATAAAGTTCATTGTAATATGTTTTATATTTTTCTTATAAAAAACATTTTATACCGATAATTTTTTTGTGGAAAACCTCTTTTTTCTTGTTTTACAAGTTTAATTAAAATTAAATCCAGGTACTTCTATGAATTAAATTTGATGAAATTTATTTAATATTTGATATAATAAAATTATTTAATATTAAATAATAGTTTCAACAATATTTTATTCCATACTGAATAATAAAAATTCATTTTCTCAGTTAATGTTAAAACATGTTTATCGATTGTTAAACTAAGAAACAAGGGTAATTTTTCTCTTTAAACATGACTATATCCTATTGTATGGATAAATTCTCACATATACCTATCACAAATTATAATATATGTCTATTTGGAATAATATTTTCTCATTTTTACATTATTATATTTGAATATTTTTAGAAATTTAAATTGTGTCTTCTCTTCTGGTTATAAAAGGACACACATATTTTCTCTTTTTACTCCACTTTGTTCCTCCCCACTCGACCAAACTGTGCCCATTAATCATAAAAAATTCCACATAACATAATTAATGGTTATTTAATTACTAAAATTCCATTGAAATATTCCTTAATAAAGTATATAATGGAGGCCTACGAAAAAAATAAGGTTAGAGAACATTCTATGAAATCCTAAGTTACGGTAAAGGATTTTCATTACACTTTTATTTCTATTAGAATGACTTTATATTCACTAAATTTTTATTTTATGTGGTGTATATAATTCCCACTAAATTATTTTATGATTCTTGTCATGGAAATTTCTAGGATATAAATATCCATAGAATGTTCTCTCTTTAATGTGTTTTAGATTCTAAAGATACCAAAATGGTATGAGATTTATGTTTCAATATCATTTTAATCGAGATGGTTATATTTCAATGGATGGAGAGTATATAGTCATTTTCTAATAAACACCTTTCATTTTATTTTACTGTTGTTATTCATGTAATTTTAAATTAATAATACTATTTTTAACAGTTTTATACATAAAAATAAAGAAATATTGTTTTTAAGAGAAATAATCATTATTTACTATATCATGGGGAATATTATTAGACCATGTCAATGTTTTCATTAAAATATTTTCAATAATGTGTTTAATTTTCTATTATTAATTTTTTTACTGTTGTTTTTACATATGTTTTAATTTTTCAAAAAGGTTATAAAAAGTAATATTTTTTTCATTTTCTGAATTACATAATTTTTACTTTTTACAAAAAACATGAAATAAAAAAAATTACCATTCACAACAATAACATAATATTCCATCGTCAGGAACACTAAAATATTACAATCTTACTTGAAAAGGTTAAATGGTTATATTAAAATAATTTTTTTCTATAATATTTTGTAAATTTTTATATCTTTTTTGAACAGATTCCAAAATCAAAGGATTATATTCACCAATAAATATTCCATGTAAAATTTAAAATGAATTTTTATTTATGATGAAATACATTGATGTTACTTATTATTTGATGACGTTGTGATCCAAGGATAATAACCTTATTCATTCCTTGGTTGTTTTATGATTATGATGATGAGATTTCAATGATACTCATTCATTTTCCACGGGTTATGATATGATGAAATTTTGAAATATTTATGGAAACTATTTATTTTCCCTATATTATGATATATAATAAAATTTTTTGATCTTATTAAACACATATTATTAGATTATGATTATTTAATTACTATAAATGTAATTATGTAACCCTGAAATTCATTTGGTAAATATATATATCTCATGAGATAATAATTGTTATAATAGGAAGTAAACATAGTTCAGTAAGGGACCCTATCCATTATGATGGTCATGAGAGTGAACCTTCACTAAAGATAAAATTAAATAGGTAGTAACCCCAATCTACTTGGATTGTTTTTACAATGACCCTTTACTAATTAAATTATATTTTATGATTATGTGTATTCCATAAAATATATGTCTTATTCTAATGATATGATCTTATGAATCATGATTATTGATTCTCTATGACTCAGGTATTATAAAAATCCAATATTTAAGCCATGATTCATGTTTATGATCTATGAAATGATGGGTATAGAATTTTCAAAAGTAATAGTCATGTTATCATACACTTATTATAATTTTATTTTTATGTGATCATTGATATCTCCCTTTTTACCCTTATTGAGTATCTGAGCACACTCTTTCGTTGGTTTCTTTTCCCCATGTTATGATGAAATGATTTATGTTGGGTATTTATATGAATTTTATTATTTTTGAATATATTTTTGAGAGATTATGAATATATTTTGTGAAATGATAATATTGTGTATGTAGTCTCTAAATCCAATCAACCTATATGATTATCATGCATGTATTTGTAAAATATATTGAATATTTATCTTTAATGATATAAAATTTTCATATGAAATGTATGGGTGAATATAAATAATATCCTAAACATAAAATGTATTATGAAGTAATTCTAAACACATTGGTCATTCTATCAATATTCTAATGTTTAATGATTGATTATAGTGGGAACCTCTATTTTCTATTATTCTTTAATAATATTTGTAGCTTTTCAGGATCAATGGTAAAAAAACACACCAAAACGTAGATTATAATAAAAAGTGTCCTCACATTGGTATAACATAACCCCTCATCTTCTCTTTATTCTTATTATACAGTCAATATACTCAGAAGAAGAAATTTGGAATCTCATTATTTCAATATATTCTCCCTATATTCTTTGATTCATCTTTTATTTTTAAAACCAAAATTTATCATATAGATATTTTCCATAATTTAAATATTTAGAGTATATGAAAAGTTAAAAAAATATGATCTTCTTATCTAGAATTGGCCAAAAAAAGAATCTTGATATCCACCATCTTAAATATTTATAAATGGATTCAAAACATTTTTCTTGAATACTGATAAATCATAAATGATGAACCTAAAATATATTTTTAGAATAAATATATTTAAATCTTCTCATATCTTGGTTTTAACATTCTACAAAATTGATGCCTTCCATTTCCCTATCAATATACTGACTTGTAAAAAAAATATAATAAAAAGATATATATCACAATGAAATATTCATAGTACATTCTAGAAACCATAATATTTAGCATTAATTGTGGATAAATACTTACAATAATGTTATTTATACTTAAGAATAATATATCCTCATGAAAATGAATATAATTCATCACCTAAGAGAAAAATTTAAAATCACACCTGAAGTTTTAATGGATCTTAAGTATATTTTGAGACCTCAGGTGACTCGTACATATTAATAAAAATAATCTTAAATAATCTATAAATAATTATAGTTAATATTTCATATTACCAAATTACACTTACGTACAATCATAATTACTTTCACATATGAATTTTTTTTTTCCAATTTCCCTTGTAAAATTATACATATATAGGAGTAAATATTTATAACCAATATTAAAACTATATTTATTATTATGTATGAACTCTACCAATCTCATGTTAACTAAAATTTCTTCTGATATTCTAAAACAACTCAAAGGACCTAAAACAACATAAAACGCTTTTTAAAATCATTTTAATTCTCTAAAAAAATACACACACTCCTTAAAGTTAATGTGATATAAAATGAATAATTTTTATTAATTATTTTTGTCTTATAATCCCATATCACATTCTCATCATAAAAATCATTGAACTAAGTTAATATAGAGTGACTCAAATAATAAAAATGATAATGAAACACCCACATCATCTAAACTTTTAAATATTGTCATCCATGTTTAGAAATATAGTCATCACAACAATCATCATGTTTGATAACAAAAACATTAGCTTTATAATTATTATAGAATTGTTATTCATAAATCACAATTGAATACTCAACTTATCATCTTAAAAAGCCTACTTATACAATCTGTAAACTCTATAAATTCAGATAAAATCAAAAATATATGTATTATATAATTATATTATATATATTTTAACCTTAATTTACATCCAAAACCCCCCATGTCCTTAGATTATTCTCAAACTAATAAAGATTCATATTTTATTTTTCATGTCATATTTTCACGAATCAATGACTCATACATAAAAATATTACAACATTTAAAAAATGATTTAAATCCCATAACATGGTTATTATTAATATATCACATCTATTATTCTTACTCAACCATCAAAGATTAGTAAAGGAATATAATTCAAAAAAGTTCATTCTCAATTATTCAATCCCTCTATTCATTTAGTTTTTTATTATTACTCAAGGTATACCCCAATTGTTATTTCAGTCTCCTCTAATATATTAGGTACTTAAATGTTCTATTAACTACTCTCAACATTTCTCATCAAATTTTTACTTTATGATCTATTAACAAAATATAAAACACTATTCCTTAAAATCCATTGGGAACATCAAGACCCATACTACCATTTTTTTTAGTTAATAGATGGAACATAGAGAAACCAAGTAAACAGATAATAATAAAGACAATACATTGAGTGTTTTAAGAAAAAATCGAAGAATAAGGGAGGTGGTGTATGAATTATTCAGGTTATACATTCCTGACTATCATAATTTATTAAGAGTAATATGAACTATGATGAACTACAAAATTTACAAGATATTTATAAAATAACTAATTATCTCTTCATGTGAAAAAATAACCATCCTTTAATAGGTCATCAATTATACTAAATACATATAAATTGATCAACACAAAATAATAGATATTTTCTTTTTTTTAGTGTTTGAAGACATAAAATATTTTTTAATTATTTATCATTTGGATAGGAATTCATATCAATGGTATAATAACATTAATAACATCAGAAAACATGAAATAATTATCACTATATAATAGAAGGACTTTAAGAAAATAATTTTCAATAAATATTTCTATTGAAATCTTATCGTACAAATAGATAATTAGTTCTATTATCTATAGATAAATGTGGATAATTATATTGATTCATATAAAAAATAAAAATACTTTCAAGGTAAAATTATGGTTTTATAATTGACCCTTAGATTAAAATTGACCAATTATTTAGTGTCTTAAAACCTACTCACCAAAAATTAGTTATTGTAATGGACTTTGGTACAAACTATGAAATTTCATGATGTGAAGTTAAAGATAAAATATAAATTTGAGACTACCAATTTACTCATGGATTTGGTGTTAATAATTAGAAAATAGGGTTTCATTGAATTTATAATGATAATGATCATGAAGGAATGAAGATTCGACTTATCATATATAATAAATGAGTAAGATATACCTAAAAATTGCCTCAATAGAACCACAAAATGTTTTACCATCAGTCACATAAATTCTAAATTGATATGAATGGGATGATTAATATAATGGATGAGATTAAATATCATTATAACACACAACCTACACTATAATGTTTCAAATATAAGCAGTTTCTGTATTATGCAATGAAATACACCAATCAATTGTTTAATGTGGAAAATCAACATCAACATACTAAACTATGGATGAAATGGAAAGCTCAATTGATCACTACAACTATAGTGGATCATGAAAACAATTTTTTAAATGTACACTACCCATCCAATCAAAAAAAATTAATATGTTATTTTATTATTATTCTACACACTCTTTTACATGTTATAAGTTTACTAAAATTATTGATTTATCACCAAAAATATTATATATGTAACTATTAGTAAAAACCTATAGTGGTAGGATGATTTTATCAAAATTACACAAAGGTTATTTAATTTCCACATATTAGAATATATATAACACCACATGATTATATTATATGAATTTTTTTTAAAAAAATTATGTTTACCCTCTTTGATAGCTGACCTTGCACAACTAAGATTAAATGAACACCAAAATATTTTTATTTTAACAACTCTTATAATATACAAGTTTAAATTAAAATAATGAATAAGATTATCTAAATTTTTAAAATGTATTTTACAAAAAATTTTAAAATTAAATCTTTATTTAAAAATTAATTAGAAATGAAATAAAATGAACATAATGGAGGTGTTTTTATAAAAAAACTATTTTTATTCATACAATGGAATTTTATTTTACAAAGATAAATTAATAAATAATGTATTAATATAATAAAGAAATTTATATGTGTTATATCAAATAATATTTTATAAAAATCATCCACTAATTTTGACTGTCTAGTGTTGAGAATAAATTGAATTTTATGCATAAAATCTTTATTTTTCTATAATGTAATTTTTCCCTACATAAATGGTGTACTTATTTTAAAACTAACTTTTTAAACCCTAATAATTTTCAATATAAAAAAAGATTGATTGTCTAATATTGTATATCACAATTAACTTAAGGTAATGTTGTTAAATTTTTCTGATAAGTTTCATTTTATGAGAATAATTAAAAATATTGCATTTCAAATGAAAAATTCATTTTTGTTTATTTTTTCAAACAGAAGAATTATATTTTAATTTTTTTAAATTATAATTAGTATAATTATACATTAATATATTCAATATTGGTAATAAAAATAATTTTCCTGTATGTATTTTATATAAAAACATTGAAATATTTCAAACATCCTCCTTTAAAAACTCGATTTCCCACTACATATGTAGGACTAATTTTGAATCTAATTTTTTCAAATTTTATAAATTTAATTTGGTAAAATGTATTCCATTTCTAGATTTAGAATGTCATAATTTTTTAATATATTATTTTTAATTTTTAGACATGAAAATTTTATGGAGGTAATAAAATTATTTTCCATAATATAGGTAAAAAATGAATCATTTTAATGTTAACAAGTTAAAAGATAAAAATATCTAAAAACTAAAACATTTAATGATATTTTGAGATATATCTAGAACCAAATCGGCCTATGAAATATTAATTACCATCGAAATACAAAAAAAATTAATGGAACCTCAATATGGTTGTTTTTAAATAGAAAATAATCATTATTTTCATCACATAATCCCACGCCTCCTAAAGTATAAATATCACACCACATTTCCACCATTTCGACTCAAAAGACCTCAAACTCCTCAAATATCTACCCAAAAATCTCTTATTAACTCTCCTAATGTACTAGTGCTGCAGTTATTAGTGAAATAAGAAATATTATGTCCTCATGTTCTCTCAAGGAGGTTTTATTCAAGAGGAATGTTTCTCAAAGAACCTCTCTTAATTTCTTTTATTCTTCAATTTTCTCCCCACCACCTTAATCCATCATAAAATATTTATTTAAAAAAAAATTTAATACTATATTTTTATGTTTCTAGTGATGTATATTATATTCATCCCTTTTATTACACCCTCTTATTCAAATAAATATTACTATTTTCCAAATTATGTCGGTTAATCCCCTCTGTGAATAGTGTTTTTTTCATTTTCCATTATCTCCTCATGGGTAGAAATTAAACTATTATTCTAGTTAAATAATATTTTAATATGTATATTATAACTAATATAACATTTTTTAACTAATATATAGACATAAAATTAAATAAATCAAAACTATCCAGTTATGGTTTGAAAAGTCACAAAATTAAACTAAACATTTATCATTAATAATTTTTCAAATAAATTATCCTCATGTAAGAATGAAAAATAATATATGAGACCATTTATACTTTTGGATGTGATTTACTACCTTTTCATTTAACATTTTGAGTTTCATTTACATTCTTTATGAAAATCCATAATTTTACAAAAAATGAACTGATCCTCAAAATCGTGAAACGAACTTACCGAAAACAATAAAGATAATGAAATTTTATTAAATAAATTGGGAATATATATTATTAAAATATATTATAAGGTGTTAAAAACATGAATAAATTTCTTAAAAAAATTAATAAAATTCATTAAAAAATTATAGAATAGTTTGAAGTAAGCAAAACTAAATCGAAGAGTGTGGTAAGTTTTTCTCATCTCACTTCAACTTCAATGAGATTTATGTTTTATTCACCAAACATTTCATATGTGTGGTGTATATTCTAACCATTGATATATCATATCATGAAACTCATAATCATTATTTAATCAATTATTTCATTTTATAATTATTACTTATATGGTGCCTAAAATTCGATTCATTTCAAAATGTAAGGAATTTCATAACTCATTTTCCATTAATTAGGTTAAACTAGTTCCTATTGATTATTTAATAATATCTACGTGTTTGAAATGAAATTATAATTTTATATTTTATATTTCCTCTTTCTTTATGTGTTTTTTTAGTGTATACACATATTTGATTCATTTTATTTGTTCTCACTATAATAATTTGATATTTATAAGATCCATTATTTTAGAAAAAAATCATTATTAGTGATTCCCTTAAAATTATTATTTTTATCCATGCCCAAATTTTTCAAAATAAAATAATTTTTTTAATACAATCTTGTGATTTTTTAAAATAATTGGTTCTCATATTTTACTATTTAAAAATGGTTTGAAAAGATTTATTTTTCATTTTAGAAGCGATGTTATTTATGATTTGTTCCCAAAAAAACACTAAATGAATGTTTTGTTAACATATATGGAATGTTAAGATTTTACTGATGTCCAAATTCATTAACTCCATTAATATTGCTTTCTAATTTTAAAATATTATATTTAAAATTATATAATTTAATTTATTTTAAAAAAATATTTTCAAAATTTAATGGATATTTTCCTTTGGAATATTTTAAAGTGATCTCGGAAAATTATTTTCCATCTAAGATAACATTATTTGATATTACTTATGATATAATAGGGATATTATTCAAGGAAATTAATCTTATTCTGTTTTGGTAATTTTTTTATTGCATTATATTTATGAAACACATTTCTTTCCTAGCGGTTATTCTATGATGAAAAATTTATTAACTAGTTTCTTTTCATGGATTCTGATATGATGATTGATTTATGTTTTTGGGGAACAAGTATGTATGGTTTTCACTACGTTATGGGTTGGACCTATATCTACCTCTAATTAAATAGGTAATGATATTCTATCTCACGAGATATATATGACTGGAATGGGGATTAAAATCTATTTAGATAGTACTAGAAGCAAAAGTGACACATGTTTAGTAATGGACTCTTTCCTCCATGATAGTATTGGGAGTGAACCTATACAACCATGACAGTTTGGGTATTGAACCCATTCCTCTCTAATAGTATTAAAAATATCCTTTATTACTAATGAAATGATTTTATATGTTTAATTGTTTTCCATAATTCATTGTTTTATGCATATTTTATTCTTTTACAACTCATCTCTTAGGTAGTTTTACGAAATATTCTATCACTCATGATTATGATCTTTGATATATAGGGTATTATTTTCAAATGTTATTCTCATGTTATCATAAAATTATACTCATGTTATGATTATGTATCTCCACTGTTTGACCTCATTGAGCATCTGATCTCAGCCTTTTTATGTTTTCATTTCCCCCAGTTATAAGAAAATATGTTAAATGAATTGTATCCTCAAGGATTTCACTTGGATAATGTTGATTAAATTTTATGAGAGTTGGTTAACGTGGTGGGTAATTCTGATCATTATGATCTAGTTTTTTATGATCCCATGTTGTTAAGTGTTTTTTGAAATTACCTAAAACACTACACCTAAATGTCCCTTTGGTATGTAACTGGTCTAATATTTTTATTTTACATTGTATTTTTTTTGGAAAACATTGGGTAACATTAATCACTATCATTGTCAAAAATATAATTTTTATGTTTTTAGCACTGGATCCAAAAGTGTGGATTTTGGACTGATAATAGTTTTATCAGATTTGTATTAAGACAACTTTTGAGATTAGGATGTTTTTTGTTATTATTAAGAGTTATAGATATCATCTTGGGTTTAAAACTTTTATTTTTATCCTATGATTAGTATGTTAGAAATTAATTTTGTTGCTTTTATTTATGTAATATTAAGGATATTAATGCTATTCTTGGTGAATATTTTTTTAGTAATATGGGTTATTTGATTTTGGGATGTAAAAGTATATCTATGAGATATCCTTTTTTGTTAAAACATATTAAGATTATTTTTTAAGAAATAAATGATGGAAATATAAGTTAATTTTGGGAAAATATGTTTTATATATAACCATGATGATGGAAATGATTTGGTGATTAATTTAAAAATTTTATTTCAGAAAATTCTCACAATTTTTGGAACCCTATATGATTTAGGTAAATATAATACTATGGGATTTTAATTTAGGAATAAATTTTGATTTATATTTTGAAATCATATATGATTTTATTGTGTCTTTATGATTGTTGAAGATATTTATGGAAATGTTTATGTGATTTAAAAATTAAATTATTTTTATGAGACATTTGGAGTGATTGATATTATTTGGAGATAAATATAAACATTAATCTTGGTACCTATGTGATCAAATCCTTCTAATTTTTGGGATTCAATATTAATCTAAAATTGTTTAGGTATTTTAACGATTATTTTTAATCTAATGATATATTTTTATCTCTGGGTATTACTTCTTATTTTTATATATTAATGCAATTTTCATTATATAACTTTTTTTTAATATTACATCTTTTTAAACCATTTTGTTTTTCTTTAATGAATAAAAATAGAGGAATATATAGTTATAATTTTCTGGACATTATGATATATAGAAGATGATTTTGATGCCCTAGGGGTAAAAAAATTATCTTGAATACTCACCCATTAGATAAATTAGGAGGATGAAATTCTATTCTTCAAGTAAGTATGTTTATTTAGATTTTTATTATAACAAGGAAAATAATTCCTAACATTTTGGAAAAATATTTTGAAAAAAATATATTACCTATATAATTTTATCAATTGAATTTTAACCTCCCACATATATACAATTTTTTTATATTGAACATTCCCAATATCATGTTCTCTATCACTCTTTAATAGTCTTTGAGAGTTAGTTTTTTCATCTATTTCAATTTCATCATACATGGAAATATAGTATGTGTTATCACATGTGAAAATCTTATATACCTCTATTTATTTTCAATAGAATGATTTATTGATCCTTTTTATGATGTGGGATTCCTACCAATTAATTTTCAAATATCCACAATTAATTTTCATTGTTAAATTTAATAATTATAAAGAAAAAATTTCTTGAAATTCTTTATCATATTGGGATGGTGTCTTATCGATTGGTGCATCCACCGAACCACTCTCAAGTCCATGATGTGTTCCTTATATCTCTCATGAGGATGTAAATACCTGATCATTCACATGTACTTAACTTAGAAGTCATACTATTGGAGTAAGATATTTATTATAATGAATACATGGTTAAAATGATGCATCATATAGATAATATTTTATAAAACAATAGAATAGACTTAGTTATTTTTTTTGGAAAAACCTTATATTAGATGGAGCTACGTGGTAACCCAAAGATGTGATGAGGTAGAGGTGTCCCTATCTGTTTATATAAACATAATTAATTTCATGGGATAAATTTATTTTAATGGGGCAGATTTTAACAGCCCCAGAATTTATGGTATGTCTATGTTTAAATAAATTTAATCACTTTGATAACATACCTTGTACAAAACACTGATAATAAAAAAATCCTAAATATTATTATTTTAACAATGGTTATCACCTAGAAATTGTAATAATTAGAATGAATGAGATTAAATAAATTATAAAAATATAGTTTAAATTTTTAATATAATTAATTCATGGGTTACCAATATAACACCAAAAGATTTTATGGTATGTTTCTTCTTAAATAAGTTCAATTCATTGGATAGATTATATGCATGAAAAAATCATCCTCTAACAAAAAAATATGTTATATGATATAGATATAAACTATCCATTAAATTTAATTTTTCCAGTATTGTGTTTTAAATTTGGAAAAGCATACATACATGGTTGCCTTCAGTATGATATTTAGAGTCTGATAGGATCAACATTTTTTTGGTAAATACGAACTTACCTTTATGAATAGTAATGTCACCCTTATGAATGGTATCATACCCTTATGAATAATAATATAAAACTTTTTAATAGTACCATCAACCATGAAATTATCAACTAAATTTAGGTATTTATAAAAGAAATTCAATATTATAGAAATTAAAATTTTAAGTATTCGTATTTTTGTAAAAAATAACTATTTTATTTCAATTTTATAATTAATAAATTTATTTACAATAAAATCCATTTTTTAAAAATTAATTCCTAATTAATATGTATTTATCCTATGATTTATGTATATTTTTATGAGACCACATTTAATTTATTAAATTATTATAAAGTGAGTTATAAATTTAAAATCTATATATTTCAAGTAAATAATGATTTTATTTAAAAATTACATTAATAATATTTATACAATTGTTTTGATAATGTGGAGTCCATTTTTTAAATCATCCTTTTGGAAAACTGTTTGGGTAATTATTTGGTATTTTTCTAAAATACTTCAATTTTTTTTAGTGGTAAAATTTTATAATATACAAAATATGTTAAATAAATGAATTTACACATCACGATTGAATCATGGATGATATAAATAGACATTTTTTGAAACTCACATGAACTTACTAAAATTTTTGGTCATAATAATCGTCACTATTTCTTATCTTGAATAAAAATGCTTAATAAAATTTTGACAAATCACTCCTCTCATCTACTCTAAAAACACCCCTCACCACATCGTCCTCTCAAACCTCTTAAGCATTGAGCCTTGCCTATGTTATGAGAAATAATATCACCAAGCCACCCCAAAACATCAACAACCTTTGGGTCTCACCAAAAGGCTAAAACCAATGTCCTTAAGTGGGTTCTCAGGGAGAGGAATTGAAGAGGAAAACATCCTCTTTTTCTTTTATTTTCATTCCATGTTCCTTCTTTGTTTATTATTCGCTTCTCAACACATCTATCCAAATAATAATGATAACTCTAGTATCATATATATAATATAATTATATAATATTTACGGATAATAAATCATAAATATCCTCACTCTCTTTTATTTTAAAAATGAAATCATCGTTCGGGAGGTGCATATTTACAACCATTGTAGAAAGCGATGTTTTGTTCTTAAATTTACTCTTCAACTCGGGTCATGAAACATTTTTCTGGTTGAACCAGATTATAAAAAATGTATTACCAAATATTTTTGTTTTAGGAACCGTTTTATGTACATGATATTAAATGAGGGAACAAAACTAGTTCATTATGATAAAAACCCGCTAAAATAAATTTTAACGATTACCATTAACATGTTATCATATGATTCATTTTCAAACCATATAACTAAATGATATTTATAAAAATTTAAACTTTTATATGTTCATTAATAACATTTAATTCCAATTATTGAGAATTATATCCATTCCACGTGAACTCCACTACACATAGTCACACGAACGGATCATGAAAATAAAATAAAAGAACACAACAGAATGATGGAATTCAGTCTTATAATTTATAAAGAAAGACATTAATAAACATAATAAAACAATAATGAATCATATAAATGTATAGAGGGTTATGAATTAATTATTTAATGAATTTTATCTTATTATTCATGACATTAATATCGAGTGAAGAACACATTCAGGAACATGGTAAGGGGTTTCTCATCTCACTTTTATTTCCATGAGATTTACATTGTTATCCACTTATTCATTTAATCTGTTGTATGTATTATTCCATTTGATATATAGTATCATTATTATATATATATTCATTTTATTCAATGATTAATTTGATTATTATTATTTATTGGTCATTTTATTTGATTGATTATTATGTGTTAATGGAATTTATCTCAACTTCCATTTCATTGATACTTACTTTGTATTGTGAACCTAATCAATTTTATCTAGTGTATCTACATCCCCTTTGAGATAATTCTAATTTGAAATTACATTCCTATTAAATATTAATATTCTTTTTTGATGGATATGATTATTTTCTTAGACGTACACCATTCACATATGGTGTATATTTTGTGAATGTTGATTTTACTATGGAAATATAGATGAATCTTTATCCTATACTCAATATGAAAATTGATATCACATATTTTTATAGAATTAAATTTTTATATAATATTTATCTCGGCTTGAATTTATGGGTGGGGCCTGATATAGCCCCTCGATGGGTCATAAGGTCTCATGAGACAACACAGTTAAGGAAAAACCCTATGAGTTTGATTCCAAAACTTAATCAGATAGGTTTCTACCCATAAATATAAACCGTCTCGACGATATGATGGTTCGTGTGATAGATACCTGCCATTCATACAACAAGTGTTATATTTCTTCTTTATTCATTTATTACTCTCCATGAGGTTTTCACTCTGACAAAATATATGAATTCAATTTTATTATCAGTTTATTGATGACATGTGTTTTCTATTATTGAACATTCCATATTATTTATGTCTAATTGGTTATGATTCTCTTATTATTGATTGATGATTCCTCTATATGTAAACCTTACTAAGCATTTTAGATCACCCTTTCAAATTTTTTTTGTTCCTAGGTTATGAAGAAGATACCATTTATTGGGGTTTTAAGGATTTCATTTATTATATTTTGTTATATATTGTATTTTGTTTTCTTTTCCCAATGTAAAATGCTTTCATTATATGTGTCGATTTTCATCAAGACTACTTAAATGATCAGTCCTTCAAGATTTGATTCCTTCTAATCATGCCAGTGTAATTAAATAATACACTAGCTCTAGGATTCGAGTTTTAAGGCGTTATAGTTGGTATCAAAGAATGTTTTATAAAAACCTTGAGAAATAGAATCTGAAAACATTTATTAGAGAGAAAAACCTTAAGAAATACATTGAGTATAAGTATAGATTAATATCCTAAATTTTTTTTAATGTATATATTTTTTGGGTATTCCTAGAAATACATATGTGTGTTGATACTACAAGTGGATGTGGTTCTGTAATAGATGACCTATGGGTTTTTTTTATATTTCAAAATTATGCATAATTATTTATAACAAAATTTAGTGTATGACATTATTTAGTGATGTCACTTAGTAGAAGAAAGGGAATCAATACCTGTAGATAATTTAGAAAATTTACCACCGCGAAAGTCACCAAATTATTGATGGGGATGAGAATATCATGACTATATTTGGAAAACATACTCAGGGCATGAAAAAAAACCATTCTACAACTCTGTTAGATAATTTCATGTGACTACAGCACCCGTATTTTTGTGTGACTTCTAATCCAGTGATATTTGAGCAGTGGATCAAGTTCTATAAAAATATAGTTCTGGAATTAAGATGCAATGAAAATGAAAAGGTATGAATTATTATTATATTCTCTCAAGGGTGATACAAATCAATGGTGTTCATTTTTTCCAGAAAATCACAGAGGAAGATGAATTAGATGATATATAATGGAGAACATTAAAGTATGTATTCTTCAAAAAATATTTCCCTCGTGAGAAACATACTGAAATGAAGTGAAAATTTATTAGCAATAAAGAAAGGGAAGAGGAGAGTCTTGTGGAGTATGAGGATACATTCAAAAGACTATCTAGGTTTGCTAAATATTACATTTGTTATTTGTAAGACAATATGGATCATTTCATTGAATTTGTTATCCAAATTCTTCAAAAGGAACTTTCTTCTCAAACATTTTCATCATCTGATGAAATAATTTTATGTTCCATAAAAATAAAGAAAAAATTTTCTAGATAAAACTTTTTCATTTGAAATCAGGATATTAATAGGTCTTATGATAATAATGGAAAAGGTTAATCTCCAAATAAAAAGAAGGGAATGAAGAAATATTTATTATGCGAGAACTATGGAATGAACCATCTAGAAACATGATTTAAAGGCATGGGAGGTTTTTTAAGTTTGGATAAAAGGGTCATATGTCTAATGAATGTAAGGGAATGATACATATCAATGAATTTTAATTCTTTAATGATAAGGAGATAGGAAATTATGAAAAATGATTATCCAAAACATCAAGGAAAATATCCCCATAAAAGGCCATGAGAGTAAGAGTAGTCTTCTGTGATCACATAATTTAAGGTTTAAGTTCCTAATCATGTGGTGGAAGATATATTAAATTTTTATTAGAATTTATAAAATTCCGTATTTGATTCGGGATCATTTCATTTTTTTATATCTTCCTAGTTTTGCAAGAAAATTAGACATTTCCAATTTGATTTAATAAAGGAGTTGTCAGGAAAAAAATCATAAGGGATGTATCGTTTCTACAACCATGTGTTAGTCAATCCCCTTTGTGACACATAAATATACTCTATGTGTTGACCAGATCAACACACCTATGATTTACTTTGATATAATTATCAATATGTATTTGCTTTAAAATTATTATTTGAAAATAAATCGTAAGAAGAAAGAATTTTCCATTTAGAAAAATGATGTACAATCCCTTGTCTTTAGAACAAAAACATCAACATCTAGATCTTATATATATCCAAATTCAGTAGCTCTTTAAAAAAATTGTGTTGGAAGATAAAAACTCATCTATATATTTTCAAATAGAAGATGTACCTATTATGAAGTAATACATTGATGTATTTTAGTATTATTTCCCTGTAAATCCTCTATAGTGGTAATTTTAGTTATATATTGATTTTATTCTCAGTGAAAACCAATAACAAATACTCCCTATAGAATAGATGTTGTGGAATTAGTTGGGATGATGAAACAACTAGAGGAATTGTGTGAAAATGGAATTATTCACCCTACTTTTTCTCCAGGGGAAACCCCTATTCTATTTTTCTATAAGAAATATGGATACATGTGGTTGTGCATTGATTATAGATAAATAAATTCTATTAGTTTAATGTTAAATTATCCTCTACCTCACATTTCTGATCTATTTGAAAAACTACATGGAGCTCATTATTTTTCAATTATTGACCTTCGATCTAGATATCACAAGTTGTCTGTGATGAATAAAGATATTTTAAAGAAAAATTTTTGTACAATGTATGGGAATTATAATTTCCCAATAATGACATTTGGACTTACTAATTCAACCTATGTTTTCAGTGACCTAATAAATAACTTTTTCATGTAATTTCGCTCTGAATTTTTTATTTTATTTATTGATGAAATCTTGATATTTTCCAAAAGCAATGGCGATCATGAGAACCACTTATGGGTTGATCTAGATACTCTTCAAAGAAAATAGTTATATAGGATTTTTATTAATTTTGAATTATATATTAAAACTATTTATTTTGTTTTCAATACTTTTTCTAATGATGGAATCATTGTTGATCATGTAATGACAGTGTCAATCCCAGAATGGCCTATGCCAATGAACATAACTGAGGTCTGTAGATTGATTGGATTAGAATTTTATTATCAGCATTCCATACATACTTTTTCCCAATTGTATAACACACAAACCAATATTACACATAAAGATGTTATCTTCTTATAGAAAAAATAATTTCCATAATGTTTAAAATAATTTAAATGAATATCGTCAATTCTCCAATTTTGACACTTCTATCAAGAAGAGATGGGTTTGTGATAACTGAACATAAGGAAATGGAGATGGGTCAATTTAATCAACATGAGGAAAAGGATATGTCTCTATTTACACAATAAATATTATTATTTAATACACTACCACCCAGGAAAGGAAAATATGGTGGCAGATGAATTAAGAATGAAATATCATGGAATGATAACCCAAATGAGGATTGAGATAGATCATAAATTCATGGATTTGTAAATATAGGTATGAGAATTGTCAGGGATGTGGAAACATCATTCCCTTTTCAAATGATCGATAAACCATATTTATTAGATAAGATAAAAATGCACTCAATTTTATAATGGGAACCTTAAAAAGAGAATTAATGTTTTTACGGATGGAAGATTGGAAGACTTTGAGTTTGAGGATGGAGTTCTGAAATTTATAATGAGGTTATGTGTTCCATCAATACCTGAACAAAATAGGGAAATATTAGATGATACATATAGATCAAATATCAATATACACCCTGGTATCTCAAATATATATAGATATCTGAAAGGATGTTCATGGTGGGATTACTTGAAGCAAACAATTGTTGACTACGTTTCATGGTGTCTATTTTTTAAACAACACTTTAGAGAAAAAATCTTAGAGGAATCATGAAACTCCTACCTATTCATATGTGGATGTGGGATGACATTACATTGTACTTTTTCACGGAACTAATGATGACACCTAGAAGGAATGATTCAATATGGGTATGTTTTTGTTTCCAAACAAAAGCAGCACATTTTCATTCAATAAGAGAAGATTTTCCACATGAGAACCAGAAAAATACTCTATATTAATGATGTTGTAAGACTTCATGTTGCACCAATATCAACTGTGTCTGATCAAGGTCCCTGATTTATATCATAATTCAGGAAAGATATTTATAATGATTTGGATATCAATCTTTATATAAATACTATTTATCACCCCCAAACTGACGGATAACCTGAATGGACTATTAAAATTCTTGAAGACAAGTTGATATCATGATCACATGACATTAAAGGTATATGGGACCATTACTTTCCCTTAGTGGAGTTTTACTCTAATAATAGTCTCTATTATAGTAAATAAATGGTTCTATATGATGCATTATATGGAAAGAGATTTCGAACACCAACATGTTGGGATGATGTTGGCGAGAGGAAACTTATAGGCCAATAACTTGTTCAATAGACATTGACAATGGCTACAACAATTTGATTTTATATTAATGTAACACAAAGTAGGAAAAATATTAATGCTTAAAATCATAGAATAGATTTCGAATTTGAAGTGAGAGATCATGTATTTCAACAATTATCCCCAAGGAACGGAGTCGAATGGTTTAATAAGAAAGGGATACTGAGACCCATGTATATTGGAACATTTTAAATTCATGAACGAATTTGAGTTATAGCTTACAATTTAACGATGCCCCCATGTCTATCAGAAGGTAAGGATTTTTTTCCATTTGTGATTGTTAAAGAAGTACATTCTGGACCCAATACATATAATCACCAATAAGGAAAAATAACTTGAGAAAGATTTATCATATTGTGAAGAGCCTATCGATATTCTTGACCCAAGAGAGCAATTATCGAGAATTCAGACAACTCAATGGGTAAAGGTTATTTGGAGAAACCATAAAATAGAGTAAGCAATGTGGGAACCTAGGTAGGTCATGAAGAAGAACTACCCCCATATTTTTAGATCTATATATACATGAAACATTTCGAGGATGAAAGTTCTAATGGAGGGAAAAATATAAACCAACAAGATTTTATGGTTTGTTTATTATTAAATAATTTCAATTCATATGGTAGATTATTCTCTTTGCAATGATAAATATATAAGGAAGAAAAAATTGTTGTAGGAAATAGTTATAACATTTCTGTTAATTTTAATTTGTTCACTTATTTTATTTGAATTTCAAAAAATGGACATACAAGGTACTGTTCAATAAGATGTTTATAGTCTGATAGGATCAACTGAATTTTTTGGTTAATAGTAACATACCCTTATGAATAATAATGTTACACTTATCAATAATAATTTACCCTTATTAATATTTATATGACCCTTATGAATATCAATCTCACCCATTAATGTATAAATAAAATTTATCATCACTATTAATGAATGTGAATATTTTAAAAATTAATAAATACGTGTTCGTATTTTTGTAAGAAATAAATAAGTAATAACAAATTTTTAATTAATAAATTTATTTAAATATAATTTCATTTTCATAAAATTATGTCCAAATAAATATTTTTTTATCATATGGTTTTTGGATCATTTTATGAGATACTAGTTAATTTTTGAATGTATTATAAAATCTGTTCTTAATTTAAAATCATTATTTTCAAGTAAATAATACTTTTATTTTAATATTAAATTTAACATATTTAGAAAATTATTCGGATACAATTGAGTTCATTTTTGAGTTCTATATGTTGAAAAATGGTATGGGTTAATTTTAGGGATTTTTCTAAAACACATGAATATTTATGAATATTGAAATTCCATAATTTATGAATTATGAAAACTAAATGAATTTATGCATCATTCACAAGTCATGGGTGATGAAAATGTACATTGGATACAACTAAAATTAAATTATTACTTTTTTCATCCCAAGAATCAATATTATTTCTAATCCTAAGAAAAATAATAAAATAATGAATAAAATATGGAGATATCACTCCTCTCCTCCACTATAAAAACGACCTCTCACCCCCTCTTCCTCTCACTCCTCTCAAGAATTGATCCTAGAATAAGTTTTGACAAATAATATTCTTAATACAATCCCCCATTTCAAATACCTACAAGTGTCACAAAAAGTCCAAAACCAAATGCCATAAGGCGGTTCTCAGGCAGAGGAATTCAAGAGGCCAACATCATCCTTCTTCATTTCTTTTCATGTTCCTTCTCTATTTATTGTTATCTTCTCACATCCTCTAAAAATGATCATGTAAACTCTGGTATCATATATATAATATAATTATATCCTATTTATTAATGATACATCATTAATATCTTCAATATCTCTTTTTTTTAAGAACAAAATCATCGTCTTGGAGGATCCGATTTACAACCATCATGGACGGCAAAGATTTGTTCTCCAATTTGTCCTTAATGTATTTATATGAAAAAATATATATGGTTGAAATTGATTATAAATTTTTTTACCTCATATTTAAGGTTATGGAACCATTTTATAAACAAGATATTAAAAAATTAAACAAAACTATTTCATTAAGATCAAAAACCGCTAAAATCAAGCTAAACGATTATAATTAACATGTTATCATATGAATCATCCTCAAAATATATAACCAAATGACATATATAAACATTTATACTTCTGAATATAAATTAATAACATGTAATTTTAATTATTTTTAATTATATTCATTGCATGTGAACTCCATTGCCCATAGTCAAGCGAACTGATCATGAAAATCAAGTAAATGAACACTATAGAATGACGAAATTCAATCTTATAACATATCAATAAGGCCATGAATGAACATAATAAAACTATAATTATTTATATACATGTATAGAATGAGTTTTATTAATTAATTAAAGGATTAAATATGATTATTCAGGACATTATGATCATGTGAAAAACAAATTTGGGAATAAGGTAAGGGGTTTCTTACCTCACCTTTAATTCCATGAGATTTACATTTTTCACCACTTATTCATTTTATGTGGTGTATGTGTGCCACTATTTGATATATAATATAATTAATCTATTTATATTTATGTTATTAAAGGATTAATATGAGGATTATTAATTTTTGGTCATGTGAGTTGATTGATTACTATGTTGTAAGGGTGTTCATCTCAATTTCCATTTATTTGAGACATACTAGGTATTGTGCACCTAATCATTTTTATGTTGTGTATCTACGACCACTTTGAGATCAATTTTTATTTTAAATTACTTTTTTATTAAATATCCATATTATTTTATAATGGATTTGATTATTGTCTTAGTCATATACACTTTTAGATACGGTGTTTATTTGGAATGTTGTTTTAATTGTTGAAATATTGATGAATGTGTATCCTCTACTAAATACCAAAATTGATAAGGCATATTTTTCTTGAATTAAACATTTGTAAAGAATTATATGGATATAAAGTGATGTAGGTGCCCATTTTATCCCATAAATGCATCAATAGGTCTCATGAGACAAAATTGTTGGCAACAAATCCTTCATGTTCGTTTCTAAAACATAATCAGCCAGGTTTCATCCTACAGACACAAACATTATTGACATTATGATGGATCATGTGTTATATTCATGATGTATAATTAAAAATTAATATAATTATTTATTATTTATTTATTACCATCTTTGAGGTTTTTCTCTATGAAAAATTCTGAGGATGTACTTTCATTCTTATTTTATTGATGGTGTGGTTTTCTATTATTCACCAAGACATATGATCTATGTCAAATTGATTATGATTCACTTATTATTGATTCATGAGTACTATATATGTAATACTTAAGGATAATTCGACCTAAACCGTTATTTGTTTCCATCCCCATCGTATGAAGAATATATCATTTATTGATTTTTAAAGGATGGCATTTATTATCTTTTTTTACGTATTGTATTTTAATTTCTTTTCCCTATGTAAAATTGGTTCTTTGTGTGTATCTAGTTTCATCAAGAATACTAAAATTTTTGGTCCATATGGATTTTATTCATTGTAATCATGACAATGTAATAAAATATTTCATTGGCTCCGAGTTTCTAGGATCAGTTCATTACAACCAATTAAATATAAATGAAAAAAACAATTGAACATAAAGGAAGTGTTTTTATAAAAAAACATTTATTCCCATAATGGAATTTTATCTTAATAAATTAAATTATTCGCCATATTTTTTATATATTAATGAAATTTATATTTTTTTATCCAATAAAATGTTTCTGAATTCATCCATTATTATTGATAAGATTATGATAAAAATAAATCCAATTTTATGCATGAAATGCTATATTTTATTTTAAAAGAAATTTTTGACCCCTTATAATGGCACACTTATTTTATGACTAAATTTTCATTATTTTATAAGTTTTATTAGAAAAAAAATATGTGTTTTTTAAAGTAGGAAATCAAAATTATCTTAGGGTGAATTTTTGTATGTTATGATATGTTTCATTTCATGATGAATAGTGAAAATACATCATTTTAATTTAAATCTGCATTTTAATATAATTTATTTAAGTTGATAAATTATATTTTAAATTTATTTTTAAAGTATAATTAGTTCAATTATACATAAATAAATCTAATTTTTTCTTTTAAAATAAATTTCAAAATGAAATTTGATATAATTTTTTTTAATATTTTGAACACCACACAATAAAAGCCCACTTTCCTAATGCATTTCTATGACTAATTTTAAATCTAATATTTTTATATTATGTGAGTTTAATTTGATTATATGGATTGATTTTTTGTAATAATAATGTCCAAATTAGTTAGTAGGGTAATTTTTTTTGGTAATAGTATAGAAATTGTGGTAAAAAACTTATTTTATATAGTATAAGTAAGAAGTGAATAATGTTATAGATAAAATGGTAATACATAAAAGTTCCAAAAAAACTACAACATTTAATATTTGAGTGAGGTATTTAATGACCCTAACCAACCTATAAAGTATTACTTAAGATCCATATTCATGAAAATTAATTGCACCTAAATGTGTTTGAATTTAAATATAAAATAATCCTTATTATAATCACATAAACTCACCTATACCAATGTATAAATATCAACACTCACAACACCAATTTAGACTAAAAAATCGTTAATCTCCTCAAAGATCCACCCAAATTCCTCCTCCTCACTATCCCCACATTAGAGTGGTACTGTTGTCCCCAAAATAAAAAATACATGGTCCTCAAGGTTATTATAATGAGGTGATATTCAAGATGTAATTTTTGTAATGCTCCTATCATAATTTATTTTATTCATAAATGTTCTCCCCAAATCATTCATCCATAATGAAATAATAATTCCAGAATCATGTAAATAATGAAATTTTATGTTTCTATTGAATTACATCTTATCCATCCCTTTTATTATCACATCCTTTTACATGAAACGAGACTATTTTCCAAATTATAACGATTACTCACTTTTTTTAAAAATGAATTGTTCAATTTTTATTACCTCCCTCATGGATGGTCATGAAAATATTATTATGGTTAAATATAATTTTAATATGTATATTATAACTTATTACAATTTATGGGAAAAATATATAGATATAATATTAAATAAAAAAGAATTTTTTTTATGGTCTGAAAAATAGGCAAATTAAACTAAACATGTATCATTAACATTTTTTCTAATTAGTCACCAAAATGGAAGAAGAAAAAATAATATATGAGGCCAATTAAAATTCTATGAGTTCTTTAATGACATTTTTTTCACTTTAGAGTGATATTTCTATTTGACATTAAATCCAAAATGTTACACAAATGAACCGATCATGGAAATCATTAAAAAAACTCACCTGAAACATATAAATTCATGAAATATTTTTAATTAATGGGTGATAAGATGTTATGAAATAATCATATATAGGTAGATTATATATAGAAAATAAAATGGAAGCATCATGTAAGGTTTTATCATCTCACTTTTACATCTCTTTGATTTTTACATTATTCACCTATTATTTCTCGTGTGTGGTGTATATTATGAACATTGATATATTATATCATGAACATCCTTATGTTGATGGTATACACTATTTAATTTCATTATAATTACATCTATGGTGCATAATATTCAGATCATTTCAATATTTATGATATTTCTAACTCAATTTATATTCATTGGGTTAAACATCAACATCTTAATTATGTTGTGATATTATCTTATGTGAAATGACTTCTGAATTTATTTTGATTTATTTTAAACTTTTTTAATGTGGATTTAAAATTTATACACATATTTGATTCATTTTATTAGTTCCCACTACAACTATATGATATTTATAAGAAACATTATTTTAAAAATTATCTTTTTTATTGTTTCCCTTAAAACACTATTTTTTTCCATGCCCATATTTTTCTAAAACATTCTCCAAAAATGTGTTTAATATTCTTTTATGGATTTTTAAATTCAATTTTACTCATGTTTTTTTACAAAATGGGTTTTAATGATTTATCATGACATTTTATAAAAGATGATCACTATGATTTTTCTAACAATAATTGATGGAATGTTTTTAAATATAAACTACATGATTTGATTTTATTATTGTCATAACACCTCAATTACTTGAATAATACTTTAGATGATTATAAGGTAACTTTAAAAATATATTTTTTATTTAAAAATTTCAAAAAATGGAATGATATTTTCATCAAAATTATTTCAAGTGATCTCTCAAAATAATTTTCCATGTATGATAAAAATATTTAAGGTTACATATGATTAAATATTGATATTATTCAAGGATGTTATCATTATTATTTTTTTGGTAGCATTATTTTTATTATGGATTTATATTTATGAAACCCATTCCATTTATATAGGGATTTTCTATGATGAAACATTTATGAAACCAGTTTTGTTTCATGGGTTCTCATATGTTGATTGATTTATTTTCTTATGGGACACGTATTTATGGTTTTCATTATGTGATGGGTGGGATATATATCTCCCTGTAATGAATTAGTAAATGAGATTATATCTAATGGGGTAGAAAAGAATATAATGTTGATTGAACTCAGATTAAATGCAATTTGAATGGGAAGTGAAACTGGTTCATTAATGGAAATTGTCCTCTAATATAGACTTGTGATAGAACCTAGACTACCAAGATGGTTTTGTGAATCAACCCATTACATTATGATATTCTTCTAAAATAGCCTTGACTACGATTGAAATGATTCTATATGATTTTGTTTTTCCACAATTACATGTTTTATTCTCATGTTATTCTTTTTTATTCCATTATTGTGAATTTTTATGATTTATTCTATGAATCATGATTATGGTATTTAATATGCAGGGTATGATTTAAACGTGTTATGTTCATGTTATTATACCATTATACTAATAATATTATTATGTATATCTAATGTTTCCCATACTAAGAATATGATCTAACAATTTTTATATTTTCTTTCCCAGGTTATAAATAATTATGTTAAATGAACTTTATATAGTAGGAGTTCACAAGGATGATATTGATAACCTATTGGGAAATTTAGGTATTTTGGGAGATATTTTTTATCATTATGATACATTTTTCTATTATCCCAGGTTGTTAATATTATTTTATAATCCTCTATAACTCTAAACCCAAAAGTACCTTGGTAATGTTAGTGATCCAGTGGTTTCTATCAAAGTTGTAAGTTTTGTTATATAAAAATCTGGGTCAAATTTATCTTTATCAATGTTATAATTCTAATGTTTATAATTTTTTTGTATAGAATTTGGAAGTGATGATTTTGGAATGGTACATTATACATTCTACAAATCTAGTTATTCTTTTTATTATTGAATTTAACAAGTCATTGTGAATTAATTAAATACCTCTACATAGATATTATATCAATTACCATGATAGGTAAAACAAATTTCATATATCAAACATTCCCATTATCATATATGGATGAATGTGTGATGATGAACTTCCTATAGAAACTATCTCCCCTATATAGGTCATAATGTCATATGATAAGTGATACTTGGCTCAAATGGTTGTCCATAATCTCAATATCAATGTTATTATAATTTTATGAGACTATGTTTATTAATTTCATGATGTGTATCATGGTTCATCCCTAAATCTCGAGTTTTGTTTTTCAATTGAACTCTTACCCTATGAAATATCTATACTCATGAGTTCCTATATAACAGACCGAATTAAATTGGAGTAATTGAATAATTAATTACAAGAGATTTTGGAAAATGTTTTATAAATCTAAATTAATTACCATGGGGTTAACATGTTCTATTTATTAAAAACAAGGATGTATCATTGTACCTTTTAATGGTTATCTTGATATTAACAAGATTGTGATAGATAAAAATTATAATATACCTAATATTGATTACTTGTTTGATTGACATCATGGTTCTCAAAACACCTTAAAGGTAGACCATCAATTTCGATATTATCCACAACAGATGAAAATGTAATATATACCAAAGATAGTAATTTAAAAAAGATATGGAAACTATAAATTTAATTTAATTTATTTTGGACATAAAATTCCCCTGCTATCTTCAGATATTTGCAAAATTGAATCATTATATATTACATAAGTATATTTTTATTTGTCATTATAGAATATATTATAATATATTCCAAGATAAAGGAGTAACAATAATACAATCTTAGGATTGTTTTTAAGCCTTTAATAATATAGAAAATATATTATAGGGTAAATTTTAGATGCATAATTTATCATTAATGGGCCATATTATCACAAATAAGGGTATATTTACTCCTATTTTAGGGTTTTAGGTGATCCCAGACCAATATTTGTTATAGAGATACGTATTTTTTGGAATATCTAGATAATAATGAGGATTTTTTTTAGAATTTTCTAATGAATATAAATTCCATGAATAATGTTAACATGGATGGGGGTTATGTTTCTCTTGATAGAGGAATGGGAAGACAACATCAAGGATATTTAGTAGTGGGTTGTCACTACACCAATACTCACGTTACCTTATAGTGTATAATAATTATGATATATAGTGTTTATTCATAGAAGCTATTGAAAAATAAAAATTTGGTATCATATGCATCACATCGATTAATGTCCATGAGAAAAATTACACCACACATGATCTAGAGATACGAAAAGGTAATATTTGTATTGAAAATATAAAGGCACTATCATTATTATAAGAAGTTATATATATATATTGATTATAAAATATCACAATATATATTGAAGTAAAAGGAGTTGAATATTTTCTAATGGTGATGGTTATAGTTGACTAGGTATTATTATTACTCAATATATTATTTCCTTGGGTAGGTGAACTGGGTGGGAAATGCTATCAGTAAAAAGGATCATGTTACCATATCCATATTACAAATTTAATGAGACCTTATAATCATGGATTTGATATATATATATAGAGGAATAAAAAGGTAAGGAATGAATTCACACCTTTACAGAATAATTTATTGACCATATATCCATACGATGATGAAGGAGGTGCAAGACGTTGATATATAAAACTAAAAGAAGGTTTGGATGATTGACAGATCACATTATTCTCTATTCACTAGGAAGCATAATGATGTATATAGATATTAATGTCCATTTATATAGGTAACACATGATGAGGATGAAAATAGAGTATACATCACAATGAATAGTCTTTCATTAAGATAAGTATTAATCGGATAATTAAAAGGGGATGCTGCAACCATTAACCATACCCATATTGAAATGAGATAACATCATCAAAGATTTTATCAATTTTCATCAAAATACTTATCAAGGAAATAATTAAAAATGATTTATATTTGATCAACTTAAAAAAATATAACTTCATTTATATTTGGTAGGATTTCATTGTTGATAAAATTTTCAAGATATACACAAAATAGTGGTTAGTCTATTGGGGTACTACCTCCAATTATATATTGTTGAGATCTGAGTTTTAACTCAATGTTATGAAAGAGTATTCGATCATCATTGAATACAAAATTGAAATTTAACAAAAGCATTCATCCTTAAACTGAATGTTAATTTAAAAATTCCATTATTACATTAGATGATATATTGAGATATTATGCAATCTATTTTTATAGATGTTGGGATCAACATCTTACAGTGGGAATATTTTTATACAAAAATAATTTCCACTCAAGAAATAAAATGAATTTATATATGGGTTTTTATAGTAAGAGATTAATAAATTTGAAATTTTTCGATAAAGTTATAGACTATAGGCTATCAAGAATGGATCATTATTAAAAAATGACTGGGAATATCAAAATAATTTATTGGAATATAACGACAACACATAATTTACCAGAGATTCACATTTAAAATAATTTAAGATATTTAAATTTTTAGATTGTAGAAAATGACTTATTTTGAATATCACCTAGAAATATGATCAAGGTATTTTAGAATAAGTGAAATATGAAGCATAGATAAATTAAATCCTTTAATATTATTGATCACATTGGTATTTTAGATTATCACTCGATAATTTCACCAAATCTCTCTCAAGTATATAACCTGTTCTTTTCATCACATTTTAGGAAGTAAAAACTTGATATATCACATTTAATGAACATTGAGGATATATAGTTGAATCATGATGTCTATTATTAGTATAATTAAATAAATATCATGGAATATAATGATAATTGACTATGAAACAAGACAACTCACTTGGTAAAATTTATATTGAGATATAACAAGCTCGATAAAGTGGAATTGGAATTGGGTGATGTAATATGTTAAACGTACCCTATTTTGTTATATTCTAAGATATGAAATTTTGAGGTCAATTTTTTTTAATAGTGGTGGAATGTAACACCAAGCGTTTTTAGATTTAATATTCTTTGAATATGTTGAATAACATGTTTCATATACAACACCAATCTAAAATTAAAAACCATTTTTTTATAAGGGACCAATATTACAATAATAAATCCACATAAAATTAATATTAAATCGAAATATAAATTAAACCTGATTACTAAATTTATAATTGGAATAAAACCACTATTAATTAAAATAATATGATCTTGAAATTTATTACATCATTTTATACGTGGAAGATCTTACCACCAATTAAATGTATAAAAGGGAATAATTATTTATAATATGATAGTTGTTTTGAAAAATAAATGAATAATTTTATAATAAGTTTGTAAGGTTATATATTATATTAGAAATGGGTAATGTGAATATTATATGGTCATTGGGTATATAGTTATTTGATATATGGTCGTCATATATAACTAAGCGGTATATTATAGTTTTGAAAATAAATTTTTTACCCTTTTTTATAAATGAATGATGAATTATAAAAAAATTCATAATCTTTAATTAATATATAATATCTATTTAATAACTATGGAATTATCATCAGTCAAATATTTTCATTCATAAGAAAATAAATGGTTTTTTAGTTTTTTATAAGTAATTATATATTTTGTTTAATAGTTTAACATAAAATCAATATAAATTTAATTTCAAAAGTGGGATTTCATTTTTGGAATCAATATGTAATATTTTGTTAAAATGGTTAAATTCAATTTTCTTGAAAAAAATTATTTAGCAAGGTGAATAACTAATTACATCAATAAATAAAAAAAATTATATAATGATATATAATGTTTAAATTTAGTATATAAACCTAAAATAGAAAAACATCTTGATAATGGAAGAAATATCAATCCTCCTTTATTGATTTCCATGTATGGTCTACTTTCCAACTAAAAATGTCCTTCGTTATTCCGTATGGTATAAATATTTTCATATATTCCATTCAAACACATATATAAAACAACCTCTATAATAACCATTCCAAACGAGATATCTTGTTCAATTTCCTCTATAATACCTTTTAAAATTCCCTCCAAATAATTCTTCTATCATATTTTGTTTCTCCTAGTCACGAGAATGTACATGAATCAATCATTGTGAAGGAAATCACCATGAGAATAAGCGATTACATCAAATTTAGTACTTAAATTTCCTCATTCATTATGATTTATCATCTCATATAAAATCTTATAAAATATTATTCAACAATATAATAATATAATATTAAATTAAATGTACATCCATAAAAATTAAATTGTAATAGTAGAATTTTATATTCTTATTCACTTGCATTTATATCATCCTATTAATTAGGATAATTTGACCACCTAAATGAATGATGCAATTACATTTTCACCATTTTCATCATGAGTGAGAATAAAAACATAAATAATGGTAATATGTGATTCTATTTTTAAGGAAACTAATATGAAAGATAATTATAAGGAAACTGGTTAAAATTACTAAAACTACCTAGATTGACAACATTAAGAAAATTTCCCATTAAAAACACTCCCATTATGTTAATAAAAAAAATGCTATTTCAAATTATTTTAAATTTATGATTTCGTTGACATGGATAATTTGGAGAATATTTTAATATTATAAAAGAACAATGATCGAAATCATATTATCGAATGTGGTAAAAATCAATACAATTAACATATAATGATGAAAATAAATTATATATAACTAATATATCAATAAAAAATGGATATAACTGATTATTGTAAATGGTATAAAATACTATTAAGGTTATTAAATAGCTGATTAATAAGTATATGTTTATTATACAATGATTTAGAGAAAATTGTAGGATGAATAGAATAAATAAATGGGGTTGTTTCCTTATCTCCTCTATTAAATGTTGTGTAATTTTCATCTTTTTACATGTTATTTATAATATCATTGATATGTTATATTTATTTCAATCTATTTAAATGATTTCCCAAGGAATTTATCTATTAAATTTTATATATATATTGAATTGGGAATGAATTTTTTATCATGGTTTCATCACCTTTATTTCTATATCACTATCTCCTGCCACTTTTATTATTTAATTTAAAATATTACATCCAATTATTTATTATTTTATTAATCACTAAAATGTATTCATTTTATTAATATTTCAATTTTTAAACAATTCATTTATAATCTAAATGTATGAAATTAAAAATATAAATATGAAAATGTTATTTCTTCTTGAATGTTATATAACTTCTCATTATCCTTAAAGGGTTTTTAATCTATGTAAATATCCTTTTTAGGTTATAATTATTTAATATTTATTATGTTTAACTATGTATATGGTTTAATATAATGACCCATATTTCTTATCTTAGTTATTTATCTTTATATCTCTTAAAAATAGTTATTTAACCCATTATATTTTCATGTGTTAGTTATACTGTGATTGATTTATAAATGTCTTCATGTTCATGTGGCACACAATTGTAATGTTATAACATTATGTGATGAGTGGGAAAAAATATATCCCTCTGATGCATTGGTTATTGTTTTATATATCATGATATGACTATGTTATGAATATACATGATATTTTTACCATTGTTTACAATGTTATGAATGGTAATTATATAGCTTTCACATCCCATTATTTTTTACTGGTATTTGAATAAATCCATGAAACTTGTTTTTCTTTTAAATACTTATTCATTTTCTATATTATGATGTTATTTCAAAATCCATATGAGATTTTTCACATTATGCTCTATGGTTATTTTTACTTTGGGTAGATTTTATGATTATGTTGATATGCCTATAAAATCATTTTATTGTCACTCAATTATAATCTAAATTATAGAAAATATATTGATCTGATTGATATATCATATGTTTTAACCCCTACAATGCATACGATCTCGCCCTTTTATTTTGTTTCCCATTTCTCTAGATAATTAAGAAGATTATTATGTACAATATTTTTTGAAGGTTATCAGGAATGGAAAATATTATATAAGAAACACATAATGTATAATGTAATATTATTGATATGTGGATAATCAATAAATCCATCAAAATATTAGGTTTTGGGAGTCCTATTTATTGCTGGGTTTTAATGTATAATCACATGAAATGATAAAATATATAAGTATGTTATGTTTTTTTGTCACAATTGTACCATTATCTCATTTATATTCTATTTCAATATTCCAAATATATGTCTTCAATTATTATATTTGTTATTAATTTAAATTAACCATAGATTTCACCCACTATAACATCAATAAAACTATACAAATTCACAAAACATGGTAAATAGAGAGATTAAGATCCAATACATTACCAAACATGAAATTTGTTAATAAATATTCATCCAATTTGTACTCCAAATCTACAGGTTATTATATATAATAATCACCCATGTGACTTATTAATAATTACAAATAATCCCCATATTGGAAAGATGTAGAAACTTCATTACAAAGACACTATAAGAGATTTATCCAAGAATGATATATTCATATATTGAGGCCCTTTTCAATTCAATTTCATAATTAAATTCTAGATTTTTTTAATATACTCATAAACATCCCCGAAATTATCAGTACTCAATCCTATATATAATAGAAAAAATTTCCGATTCAAACAAGATTTTATTATATTTTATCATTATTATGACTAAATTTCTTAAAAATTGTGACCTATAAGCATTGAAAATTAACATTTTCATGGGTAAAGGCTTGATCTAAAATACAAAAAAATGTATTCCTTGTATATAATTTACAACTTATTTCCATATTAAATAATTAAAAATTACTTCTATAAGATGACATGTTAAAATAAATTATGATGTGATTGGAGACTTCTACAAAAAAACCTCAACATAAAACTATGACATGTTACATTCCTTTGGTAAACAATCCAAAACCCCTAAAATCTCAATATAAATAATTGAAAACTGTATTAAATAAATTCATTTAGTTTTATTATTTACGTACTTCACAAAATTTTCTAAATATCCCTTCAATCAATATTAAAAAGAACAACATTTCTAACTAAATGTTGATATGTATTTCAAATAAATAATTGTAATATCTCCCAAATACCTTGGTATGAAATTGAATATTTTTTAATAATTTCTTATATATTTTTTTTAAAACTTTTTAAAAGGATGATGGATGTGAGGGGTTGGAATTTGTATCAATGACATTAGTAAAAAACAATTACTTTATGATAGATAACATTGGAACTATTGGGCACTAGTACAAGGTGTATAAAGGCTTAGGTATTTATGGTGGGTTTGTGTGGGATACCAACACCATTTTGGACCTTGGAAGGTATCGGGCGGGATATCAAGTACTCAGTAGAAGGGGACTATGTACCCATTATCTCCTTTTTGAGTTTTTTATTTTTTATTATAATTAATTTATTAAAATAAAATGTTAAAAAATATTCCTTCATGTCTCTTTGGATATACATGAATGATACCCCCTCATTTTAAAAAATATCCCCTTCCATGATTGATATCTCCTCTTTATTTTCTTTTATTTACAAGTTATTTCTTTCATTGTATTTTAATAGGTAAACATGATGTATCTCCCTCCTATATTCTAGATTTTATTTTCCATATCTTTTATATCTATTGAAAATATATAAATTATAGATATTTATATGAAATATGGGTTTAAATTGATTAAGGTCAAATAAAACAACGTTATTTGATGAGTGTACATTTATTACCATTAAATAGGTGGTCACTAAATTATTCTAAATTTTATATTAGTTCAATTTCTCTTATATTATGAATGGGTATGTGGTTTTTTCTATGGGGAAACAAGAATAGAACCTAATGTTGTTCCATTATTTTTAGAAAATAAATATTGATTATCTATCATGTGATTGGTCTACTACTATATGGTATTATATTAAAGCCTTATGTTATTAAGGTATGTGTAAATTTGAGGGATTTATGTCATTGTACATATCTTCATAAACCAAGATATAAAAAATTGTGATAGACTATTTTTTACTCTTTTATGGGATCTCAATAACAGTACACTTCAATAGGCTATATGAAATTAATTCAAGGGTAGTTATAAGTACTCCCCATTTTATATGGTCTTAAAAACTTATCTTATTATACTAACTCTTATAGATATTCATACTAGAGAAAAATTATTCTATATTTAATTAATCTATGAAATGTGATTCTCTATAAGATGAGTCTTCCATGTTTGATTTGATTTTATAGTGTTTCATATATAAAATCGACCATTCTTTTAGGGTGAGGATGGTTTTCAGGATGTTTAGTTTTGGATTGATTACATATTGACTATTTTTTAGCAGAAATAAACATCCATTGAGAAGATAGTGAATTCTTTGATACATATAGTATGATGACCAATGAAATTGTTGTGATGTCAATTATTATAGAAATATTAACATATGTGGACATAATGGAACGATTATAAGGAACATTTCATGAAGAAATTTTTTCGATGACTCTGGGAATGAGTATGAATATATAATTCTTAAATATTATTCGTTGGATATTTTTTATGGAATGTTTTATATTTTTCATAAATTTGATTCACTTTGATAATATTTTTGTGCATTATGTTACCACCAGTGATTGATGTTTTGAAAATGGATTGAGACATTTAATACAATATTGGTTGAATATTATTTTTCTAATTTTTTTAAAGGTTGTAAACTAGTCCCTCATTGATAATAGGAAACTAGTAATGGGATGTATTTTGGTGTAGGTTTTCTCTTCTATTCTGACCAAGATTGGGACATCATACAGTAGACTTTATATATTTCATGTTTATTGTCAGGGTGGTATCAAAAAATATATCTTGGTAGAGTTTGTCTCTCAATATGAGAGTTATAACTTTTGTTGAGTGTAATAAGTGTGGTTATACAAAGAATATTTGAACATATTGTGATAATCCCCAAAAGTATTTCTTATCCCATGGATATATGGAGATTTTTTGTGGTACTATTGAAACACGACTCGGGGTAGTGTTAACAATGTTCTGGTTAGACTCAGGTACCATGAGCTAGGACATGAGTGTAACATAAAATAAAAAATTAGGGTTCTTTTAAGAATTATTGGAATATATGAGAATGTGGTGTTCAGTGGAAGGAGTGGTAGCCTTTATATAATGTTAGGCCATAGGTTGTCCATATGTCATGAGGCCAAGGTACATACTCAAACTAACTTCTTGCCATTGAGTAGACTCCATCTAGTCTTCAAATGTGGTAACTAAAAGTTAAATCTTTAAAAATGGTGGCATTCACCTTCGATTTAGTAATATTTGACTTGGGAGTATTTTTAATCCTTTAATTTCACACATTTGGTTATAGGATTAGGTTTGGAATTATAGTGTCATGTAGTTATCTTGATCCTCAAGACTAATTTTGTAAATAAATATGAGGGAATTCATAATTCCTTAATATGAATCTTAGTCATATGTATGTATGAAATTATATTAGATTTTAGTGTCACATAAATGATTAATTTCGATGTGATACTTTAGATAGTTTGACTGACTCGAAAATGAGTACACATTTACTTCTACCATCAACAAGTACCTTTCACATGTTCTTTCGGTTATTGTTTTACCTTTTAAAAAAAGTCGTACATATTGGAAAGCATTCAAGGATATTAAAATCACCATATATATTTGATATTTTCGTAGTTCTTGAGTTTTTTATTGGGGGATGATGCAGAGATGCAACAACTATTCTATAATTTTATTGTCAACCTATATAAGTAAAACATTTATAGATTTTTTGGGGGTAGATGTTGAGTATTCTGATTGATTTAGTTTTGGTTATAGATCCAATATCTATTACAAAATAAAATATACCTCTAGTTGATATAAGATAGTTGAATTTATATTTAGGGTATAGGGAGGCAACAAGATTTATTCACCCAATATCTTCCTAAAATGGTGTTTTTTTGTAAATAAGAATGAAAATTGTAGATTATTTACTTTTATTGATTACCTAATAAAAACTTTAATTATTATTAAAATATATTTTCCAATTTCTCATTTATGAAATCTATTTATTCAATTTTTTAGGATTAATTGGTTATATATGATCAATTTTAGGTTGATTAATCTTAAAAATTTGGTGATGTTAGTGGGAATTCCCTATACTTCATTCAAGAGTGGATATATTGTATATGAGTTTATCACCATGCTCTTTTGTTTAATGAATGTGTTATAAATGATATAAAAATTGCTGAGAAGGGTATTAAAATTATATAATGTTTACATACTGTTTGTATTAATTGAGTACATTCTAATATATTCCAATAAATGTTAGGATCAGGGTCGATACTCAGATATTGCATGTAGTGCATTGAGAGTGCATTAAAATTATTTCAATCTGTCAAATTTTCATTCCTATATTTGGAAGGTGTGTTTCTCAGGTAATGTAATATTAGGATTCAATAATATTATTGTCTCATGAGAAGTTCGATTCAATGGATTCATGGGAGTATGCCATGACCATGTTTCATAATCATATATTCCTAGTTTTAAAAGGATAATATAAGCGGTTTACTTTAGATTTATCTATATTGGAAACAATGCTAAGGGTCTTAACCAATAAGTGTGTAAATTTTGATTAGTTTGATCCAAATTAAAGACCATTTGAATAATTAAAAAGTATTACAAGATTCATCAAGATCATGAAGTCTGCAACCCAAAGAGAGGAAGTAAGCACCCTAAAGAGCAGGTGGACTACAAAAATCCAAAGCATAGCATCAAGAACCCAAAGGAAGAGACTGCAACAACCTCCAGCTGCCCACCACCAGCAGCAAAGAAGCAGCCTCCACCCAAAGAGACACAGAAGAAACACGCAAACCAAAAATGAACATCCATCCAGAGACCCAATAATCACATGAAACTTCCCTGACACCATGAGAGAATCAAGGTATACTTGACACAAGTGATAAAAATGAAGAAAAAACATGCACACACCCACACGAAACCACACACCCACCCCACAGAGAGAATACACTCCCACACTTGAAAAGACACGCATGCACCCTACCACAAAAACACTCACTCCCAACCACCAACACAAGAAGGGCACCATTGTCCACCTAAAAACCATCAGCCACCATCACCACCAAAATCCAGCACGAACCGGCCACGTCCGTCCTACACCAGCACCCATTTCAGCGTACTTCGACTCCCATTCCTGGACGCAGTAGCCCCCCTGCCACCTTCAAACCGTCCCGCGCCATCCCCCCGCCACCTGCAACTAGCCCCCTTCTAATGAATTACAACCCCATTCCACCTACATTTGATCCTGCATCAGCCCCCACCCACCTCCATTCAAGCCCACACCAGCCACCAAAACATCCCCCATCCCCCCTGCAAAACACCCACGCCAGCCCTCTGCTCCTGCAAAACAGCCCCAACCACTAGTTCCAGCCCTCACCAGCCCCTAGACTCTTATTTCCTAGCGAGCACCAACCCCTTCCACTATACCAATATCCCCAAACCACCTACAATCAAAACAACACTAGACCCCTACCACTTATTATATCCTGCACCATCCCCCAGCCATCGCCATACTGCCTGCCATCCCAGTAGCACCAGCCACTCAAGCTCGCACCAGACCCAAGAAACCTAGATACCAGGCTGCACCAACCCATTCCACCTACAAAACAACCCCATACCACATATTCTAGCCTGAAACAGACCCCTTCTACCCCCCTTCTACCTTAATTCGAACACACACTAGACACTTCAGCCCGCACCAGCCACACGCAACAATCCCAGTAGCCAAAAACCCCATCCCCTGCGCACCTCCAGCCTGCACCTAGATCTACAACAAACCAAAACATCATCCATAATAAAATCAATTCCACTGCATATAGCCAAAACAACTAGCCTGCAAAACCAGTACTCCAGTCCCCATCCAAACCACACCTCCAGCATAGAAAAAATAACAGGCCACCTCTAACAAGAATCAATCAGCTCCAAACATCCCCTACAGCAGTGCCCCAACGTAGCAGAACAACAACACCCAACATCAACCACCACATGTAAGAAAAGTACCAGGTAAATTCAATTGACCAATTATATTCTAATAATCATTGTAGTTAGAAAACATCTTACAAGATGAAAACCTATACCGAAGAGTATGGAAAAAATTATGTCAGAAATAAGAAACACTATGACATGGAAGACTTTGTAACCGATAGTTCTTTTTCTTCCATATCAAATACACAATGGTAGCAATGCCCAATCATCCCAAAAACCTTCTCAAATAATCACTACTAAATAGATGAGAACACCATCCCACTATGGTAGAGAAATAATCAGTGGTGCAGTTAACATTAACAAGTTCGAAGAAGGTAGACCATAACTTCTTCAAAAACCTAATTTTGAAAAAATGGTGATCAATAATCTCATAATAGTTTTCACAAAGAAATAACTGAATGGGAAAAACCATACCACTAAGTTGAAACCTTTATTGGGTGTCCAACCAATTTTGAACCACTAAGCATAAAATAATGGAAAACATTAGCAGAATGGGCCAACTCTAAACGAGAGAGTTCCAAGAGTCCAGGGCTCACTTTTCTCTGAGAAAATCCCAATCAATGGGGATATAATCCTAGCCTATCCATTCCATATAATCCTATCAAGGACACCTCTTGGCCTAGGGGGGGAAATTATATCCTGATGCAAGTCCCAAAAATTTGCTGAAATTGCAAGCAGAAGACCCCAAGATCCTTCAGAAATGAATTCCACCACATGAGAAGACATAGAAAGAACATGATCATAAATGATACCATCATAAATAGAGGAATAGATTGGGAATCATGGATTCCACGAATAAAACCATAAAAAGATACAATTTCCATCCACAACTGAAAAAGCACATGGTCTCTATGAATATCCCGAAGCCTTAACACCTTCTTCCTGGTCCAAGATCAATTCCATGGCACTTTAACCCCCCCAAATTGTGAATGACCAAGCAGAAAAACCCTTCCTCAGTCCACCCATACTGAAGAAAATGAGGGGCTACAATGATCCCAACCATGATTAGAAATAGAGGCCCCATTGTAGTCCTCAATCCGCATCACCCCTAAACCTCCCAAACCTTTGGTCCTTGCCACTAAATCCCAAGAAACATTGGCCCCAGAGGAAGCTAGTGAAAGAACATTTCAATGAAAATTCATAAGGGTGTATTTAATGGATGTGACCTATCTCTTGGGTAAAATGATGTGGAAACCCAATAAACAAGCATACTAAAATGAAATGATTGATCAAGTTATATCCACCCGACATATGAGAGAGAGTTATTAGTCCAGACAATAACTCTTAAAACAATTTTATCTTCAAAGACCATCCAAACAAAAGTTCTAATCATTGAATTCATGAGGGGAACTCCCAGATAACGAAGAGGAAAATACCCCTTCCTAACCCCCATAACATCCTCAATAGAATCACAAACATCAGGAGAGAATACATCGACAAACATTAGAGACTTCGAAATATTATAATTCAATTCAGATAGAGAAGAAAAATGACCAAAGCATGCCTCATGACTAAAACCAAAACCAAATCTCTATAAAAATAATAATATATGGTCATTTTTAGAAAAAATGTGAGAAATAAATGTTTCACCACATCGCCAATGAAACATGTATGCATATGAAGATAAAATAAGGGAGTCCATGATGTGTGAAAAAACCTCCTTGCAAATCACAAAAAGGAAGGGGGAAAGCTGATTCCATTGTATGACCCCTCATTTTCCATGAAAGTAGCCATGTAAACTGTCATTAATGTTCCCCGAGATCATTGGGGTAGAGATTCATCTTTAAACCCAAGATGATAACATAGAAAGAAATTCAAGAAGATCCAAGACATCCCATAAGAAGTCCCACCTGATCGAATCAAAAGCCATGGATAAATCGATCTTGGAGGCACACCATAGAACCCCATAATCAAGATGGTAGCCCATCAAAAATTCATGGGTAACAAGATTCATTGGATTAATTGGTTTTGTTACTCTAGGTTTAATATATGTTTATCGAGATTTAGATTTATGAGTCTCTTAAGGTTGTTTTTGTAACCATCCTAATAGAGGGACTGAGTTATAAGTGGTGGAAGTCTATTATTCAGAATAAGCAAGAAAAGGACTATTATTGGAATATTTTCAAGGCATGGTTCATTTAGCATTAATTCATAATGCAGTTGAGGTACTGATGGCTAGGGGGTCAGAGTTATAATTAGTGGAAGTCTATTATTCAGAGTAACTTAGACAAAGACTGTTCTTGGAAAAATTTCAAGGTATGGTTCATTTAGAATTATTTCATAATGAAGTGATTCTAATAATGGCTATATAATTTTCTAGGTTACATTAAAGAGATGAAATAGTTTTTGAGTACACAAATCATTTTATCTAGTTGGTTCCATACATTCTTAATCTAGACTTGGACGATTCCATAATGGCTTGGTGGTTTGAGTAATATCTTTGATGACCTGTCACTAGATGTTTATTCCTTTAGACTCCACTTCTATATAGTAGTTGTGAGATATGATATAAATGTTGTTGCATGAATAGTATGATCACCAAGGGTATTTCATATTTCTTTTATTCCTATTTCTTCTATTCCTGGGTGTGGTGAAGGAATATCCAATAAAAGAAAAAGGAAGTTCTATGTCAGACCCTATAAGTGGTGGTTTAAAAACCATCTTTTTTCTCAACAGTTTCTTCTAGGATAAATTACATCGTTTTATAATAGTTCCAAAAAGGGGGACGTAAGAAACATTTTTGTTAGGATCATCATAGGTATTTTTTATTATACTACCAGATAGAGTCTTACCAATGTGAATATATTGGGTTACATTAATCAATTTAGACTACCAGATAGAGTATTTATGACATTGAATCCATTGATTTAATTAATATTTTTTTGTTATATTTTTTAATATCATATCTATCCAGAATGGAATTTTGGTTGTACTGGGAAAAATGAAGGTTGTTGTATAGTGGCTGAAATCCAGGGGCATGAGGGGTCTATAGGGCAGGGGAGGGAGCAGATGGGGTGTCTAAGAGGGGTAGTATAGGGAGTGTCTGGTGGATGTGTGGGGGGTCTGTAGGGTAGGAGCAGTTGGGGTGTCTAGGAGGGGTGGTCTAGGGGGATGTCCAAGGGCTATTCGTGGGGTGTCGGGGGGCGTAGGGGAGGGGGAGCATCCATGTGGGGTGCATAAGAGGGGGTTCCCACAGTCTATCAATGGGGGTGTCTAGGGGGATTCTAAGGTGTGTACAGGGGGTACAGGGTGTGTCTAGGGAGGTATCTAAGAGGAAGTGGTGTCCAATGGTGTCCAATGGTGGTGAAAGGGGGCTGCTCAGGTGGTGAAATGTGGTCTATGTAGGGGGATCAAGGAGGATATCTTGGGGGAATGGGGGTGCATGGGGTGTTCAAGAGAGGTTAAAGGGGGATGTCTAGGGGGCGTGGTGTGAAGGGGGGCAGGAGGGGTGTCCAGTGGATGTCTACGGGGGAAGGGTGTCCAAGGGGGGTGTCCAGTGTTGACTAGGGGGGTGTCTAGGGGGTGGGAGTGTCTAGTGGGGGTGCATTTAGACTGTCCAGGGGGTGAAATGGTGTTGTCTAAGGGGGAATTGGGTGCAAGGGGGTGTTTAGGGGGGGCTGTGGTGGTGATTTTTTGAATTATGTACATTGTATAGTCTTCATGAGGGTTTTTTAAAATTGAATATTTTTTATTTTTGCATTAATCAATAAATATTGTTTGAATGACTATTTTTAAATTTTCATCAGTAATGTAAATGTTTGTACTATCATTCCATAGTGAATCTAGCAACATGTTGCTTGGTGGAATTGAAGTACTGGAATTGGGGAAGGGAGGCTGCTGGAATTACACAGGAGGGGAGGCCATTGTATGCTGAAACTGTCTGGCTCGAAGAGGGGATGGCTAGAAGAGGTGCCCATGGTTTTTTTTGTGTAGATGACTAAACAAAAACGGTTTATAGAACCATTGGTATACAGATCAATTAGTCTATGCTAACGGTTTTTGAACCGTTGGTATACCTATATCCCAATGGTTTTATGGAAATCGTTGGGATATGTGTGTTATAGAGGGTATACAAACGGTTGTTAAACTATTAGTGTATACCCATACAACCTGAATTATGGAAACGGTTCACATTAATCCGTTGTAATTCATGTATTTCAACGGTTAAAAGCTGTTTTTTAGTTGTATAAACCCATGGTTATTAACTATTTGGATTGAAATTTACCAACATTTAACACTAAAACATTGTTATTTTGAAAATACAGATGACCTATCCCAACGGTTCATCTTGAACTGTTGGGATATGGGTATCCCCACGCCTCACATCCCAATGGTTTTTGGTAATTTACGAACAGTTTTTATACATTGGAATAATCTTAACTTCCAATAGTGACTGAAATACTTTGTGAGGCTACACCGATTATAGGGAAGAGACCCTAGTAAAGGTGCATACATTATAATTATTTCTGATTTTGTGTGACTTGAAGATTCTATAAATTTAAATTTAAATTTAAATAAAATTTTAAAATAATCCTTTAAAATAAAATTTCCATACTACACTGAATTAGGGGTTACATGTATAAGATTTTCAGCGATGGAACCCGAATGTCAACCATGTGTGTTATGAGTAGTTGAATCCTATAATGTTTACCTAGTTCATCAACAGAGAGTCAATTGATAGGATTAGGATAACCCGTTGCGGAAGAAACTTTGTGCCTTTCAGCAACAGACTCTAGGAAAGTACTAGGGAAACATCTCATATATGGAGACAGAGGGTTGGATGAATGATCTGGTGATCACTTCTACCTTGATTTGGGCTCCAATAGTATAATGGGATCCTCTAGTAGTGGTCCAAATTAGTGGAGCATGTCAGTTGTGAAATCATTACCATAGGGAGAGGAAGGATACTTAAGTTTCATGGGATGACTTAGTGAATGAGTTCTGAGTGGAATTCCTTTCGTCGACGATGAAAGTTGAGAAGTGGAAGGATATACAATCTCTCTAGTAGAGGATTATGTCGGTAAGGTATCTATTGATCATGTTCAAGGATCTCCTACAGTTCTCACTAGATCACTTTTTGGATGAGGATTCCTAAGTGAGATGCTCAGTGGAGGCACAATGACCTTTTCTTCAGTATGTTGTTACTCCATTCACTCTACCACCACACATAGATGTTCAAAAAAAGGATGAGATGGTAGAAATGATGCACTCATTGATAGGTGTACCATGTGTGGGGACCCATCCAAGTTTATAAAAGGGGAATTTTGATAGTGGACGGTCTCCGGTGTCAAGGCCTTCCATGGTTTGGAGAGAAGTGAGTTGGCCTCAGCAATTATATTTTAGATCTCTTATTCATCTCCCTTTCCCCATGGGCTTCGGACTAAGATGATTTTTCTATAGATTTCGCTGGAATATTTGGATCCAATTGTCAATTTGACCATAGTATGATGAGTGTGGCTAGGTTTTTCACCCACCTCCGCAGCAGTAGTTTCTAGTCAGACCTTTCCAGCAATAGTTCCAGACAGCTCCAACCACACTAGGGGTAGATGGTGTTGTAGGATCCATACCTCAGGGTTATCCTCAGGGGCCTCGACTAGGACATGGTAATGGAGGTGTTAGATATCATAAGGGTATAGGATCTAGGTGTGTGATGTTAAAATCTAATGAGGATGCGGTTCTAGCAGGGCCATAGGTTTTTTGATTTACTATCAGTCTATTTTTCACTCTTTCTTTCACTTTGTTTTATTAATAAGACTCTAACTCCTTTGTTTCATCATGTCTAACATATGATCTGACATTAGATGTTAAGAGGCATCCTATGCCTCTGGTGTTGATTACACTAGTTGGATGTTAGAAAATCATGCTTGATGTTTTTCGAGGATGTAGAATGATTTTAGGGCCACATTAGACAAGTGTGGATCTTCTTCTCATACAGATGAAACCATACGATTTCATCCTTGGAATAAACTGGATATTTACTATCCATGTTGTTATCAATTTATTTTAGCAGAGATTCATGTGTTTGGATATGGATGACAATCATGTAGTTTTCATTAGTGAGTAGAGCTATCATGTTGGTAGTGGTTATGTGGAGCCTCTTCTCTTTTTGATGGTGGAGACGTCAGTAGAATCAGCAGACACAAAGATGGTGGATGTTCTAGGGTTATTAGAGTGTTATAGGAGGTATTCCCAGAGGAGTTTGTGACTCTACCCCCTCGATGTAATGTTGATATTAGAATATATATTCATCTCAGTGCCTCTCTAATTTTGATGGATCCATACCGGATGGAGCATTCTGAGTTACAAGAGTTACAAATTTAGGGTTGATGACTTGATGAAGAAGGGTATTGTCATGCTACGTATGTTGTTTTGGGGTCATCCATTCTTATTCTTTATGTAGTTATATGGTGGTATAAGGTTGTGCATAGACTACCAGATACTGAATCAGTTGATGGTTATGAATCGTTACCTTATCCCGATGATTGACGATCATTTCAACCAGTTAAAGGGATCAATTTGGTTATATAATATTGATCTAATGCCTATATATCAATATTTGAGGGTGATGGAAGTTGAAATTATAGAGACTAAATTCAAATGAAGATATGGGAACTTCATGTTCGGTGTCACGAATGCACCCGTCATGTTCATGGGGCTCATGAACTCTATTTTCAATGAGTTGATAGAATGGTTTGTCATCGTGTTCATCGATGACATCCTGATCTACTCAGGGTTAGAGGAGGAACATGTTGAGCATCTGAGGATTGTCTTAGATGTCCTCTGACACTACCTGATCTATGGGAAGTTGTCCAAATGGATGTTCTAGACCTGAGAGGTACACTCCCTTGGACACATGGTGTCTCAGTAATGGATGGCAGAGGTCCAATGAAAGGTTGATGCAATGGTTTCGTGATAAGAACAAAAGAATGTGGCATAGATTTGCGGCATCTACGGTCTGGTAGGCTATTATTGAAGGGTTTTACCTAACCTATTTTGAGTTGTGACACTTTTAATGGATTTTAACCAAAAATATCAGGACTACATGTTTAGTGAGAAGTTTCAGGATGCATTTAGATACCTAAAGGGGACGTTGGTTAGTTCTCCAGTGCTTAGGTCTCCAGAGAAGGGGTAATTTTTGGGGTGTTTTGTGATGCTTCTGGTCTAGGATTGGGATGATTTCTAATGAAACCTTAGGGAATGATCTACTTTCGGTTTAGGTAGTTCAAACATCATGAACATAACTATTCCACCCATGATCGAGATCTTGTGGTGGTCGTGTTCGCACAGAATTTTTTGCACCATTACTAAATTAGAGAACACTTTGTGGCTGTCACAGATCACAATATCATGAGGTATACCTTCTCCCAGTGAGACATGAACATGTCTTCGAAAAGATGGATAGAGTTTATCTATGAATTATTCTCTGATATATCATACACCTCTGTAAAGGGGAATGTGGTGGTGGATGATTTAAGTATAAATCCACAAAAGGATTTTTTTAGGAATCTACAGATTCATAGGAGGAAATGTAGGAGTTTCTCGCCTTGAATCAGTATGCGAGAGTTGATGATGACAGATGATATCTACTTTAGATATTAGTCCAGCCTTCCTTAATGCAGCAGTTGGAGGAGTCTAAGTGGTGAGACTCAGAGACTGAGGTGATGTGTGATCGCATTATCTAGGTTGATACCCCAGAGGGATGGTTGTAGGATTGTTTGAATCAAATGTTGTTGGTTGATGAGTTGTTTTTTTTAGTGGAAATGCAAGAGGGAGTTCTCCATTAGTTCCATAGATCACCCCAGATAGTACATATGGGAGTATCTAATATGTTGTGGGGCTTGAGGGAGTATTTTTTGTTGACCTTGGGTGAATCGGGCATATGGTAATGTTTGTGTAAATGTGTCATTTTTGTTAGTAGGTGAAGGTTGAGCACTATATTTCTAGGGTTCTATTGAAACAATTAGATGTTCCCAAGTAGAAGTGGGATGACATATAGATTAATTCCATCAAAGGATTTCACAAGACTCAGGGAGGTTGTGATGCTCTTTGGGTATTAGTGGACCGATTGATGAAGTCACCCCACTTCTTTGCAATCAAGGAGTCAAGCAGAGTTGATATATTATCATGAAGGTATGTGGATGAGGGGGTGAAACTACATGGAGTTAGAATATCCATTATCTTGGATCTATATACACATTTTACATCGTGAGTATGGAGGGGATTATAGCATTCCTTTGGCACCGAGTTACGCCTCAACACTGCATTCCACCTTCAGATGGATGGGCAGAATCAGAGGACTAACCAGATGTTGGAGGATATATTACGGGCATGTGAGCTTTATTTTAGTGGGAATTGGTTGTAAAATTTTCCATTGGTATAGTTTTCTTATAAAAATATATATCACTCAACCATTGGTATTTCCGTGTTTTAAGATTTATATAGGAGGTCATTTAATTCAACCTTTTGCTGGACAAAAATTGGGGAGGCATCCATCATTGATCTAGACCTGGTGTAGAGTATGAAAGAGAGGGTGCATCTTATCTGTGAGAGGATTAAGGTAGCATAGCAGAGACAGAAGTCGTATGTCGAACATATTAGGAGGTAGTTAGAATTTAATGTTAGGTACTATGCATTCTTGATGGTTTTCCCTTGATGTGGGTTTTTCATGATTGGAGGAGAGAGAAAGATTTATCCCATGTTCATCAGACCATTAGAGGGGTTGCGGAAAGTTGTTGAGGTGGAATTTTAGCTAGCATTTTCACCATGGTTAAGAGGATCCATGATATCTACCATGTCTCTCAACTCTGTCAGTATCTACACAATGACTCCAACATCATTGACTGTGGAGAGTTGGATATCAAGGATGAGGTAATATTCATGGAGAAACTGATTCGAATCAAGGATCTTAAAGAGATAGTGATTTTTGGATGGACCACTCCCTTAGTTTATTTGTTATGGAAGCATGGTATCATTTAGGAGAGTACTTTGCAGTGGTAGGCCCCGATGACTGCCCAGTACCCAGTTTTGTTATAATTTTTGTTTCTATGTTTTAATTTTTTCCTTTAATCTATGTTGTCATGCTTGACCTTGTTTGTTATCCAATGGGATCTTTCCATGATCTCTGAATTCCTATTAAAAGTCCTGACTTTGTAGAGGGGAGGACATAATACCTAATCGAGATACATTAAAGTGGATAAGATTAAACTTGTACGGGAGAGCCAGTGATATCCAAAGGAGATAATATATTGACTTGGATGATGGAGATCCCTAACCCATGTGTATAGATAGTGTGACCTATGGTGTTTTTGTGGTTATTTGGGGTAGTGTATCCTTACTATCTCTACAGGTTTTCAGGATATAAATGACATGTAGTTGTTCTTGGATTTCAGGGTTTTCACTCTATCTTTGGAAAAACACAAGGTGGTTTCCTCCTGGGAGGTATCTTAAGGGGTGTTTGTTTGGGCCTCCTTTCTTATGGATTATTTTTGGATTCTCACAGGAGAGAATAGTTAGAGAGGTATCTGATGTAATTACCAGGATTTATTTATGCCATTACTTTGTGAAAATCTAGTGTTTTGGTGTTATTGGAGAAAATGGTTGCTCATTTCAAGAGTTTTCTAGTTTCTGTGGTTTTTTCATTAGTAACATAGGGTGTTAGCATTGACATGATAGTACATTTGTGAGTCATGGGTTTCAGAAGTAGTGAGTCAGGGTATTTGGCATCAGTGAGTTAGGGTCATCGGCATCAGTGATTAGGGGGTGTATATGTCAGTTTGTCAGGGCATCGGTAGGTCAAGGAATCAGTTAGTCGAGGTTTCAGTAGGTCGTTACATCACTAAATCTGTGTTGGTGTCTCAGCATAGGCAAGTCATTGGGATAATAGCTTAGTGTGGAAGGATCAGTTTTGATATTTCATGTGGGTAGCTCCCCCGTTAGTGGCTCAGCATCAGTTACTCACACATTGATGACTCGTTTTCAGTTTTCCCAATTTTCCCCAATTTTCTAGTTTCTTCCCTCTTAAGTATTATTTGACGTAATACAAGATTAATGACTTTTTGGGTGTTTCTAATATTTTTTTGAAGTATATAATGTATATATTTAATATCCTATCTCTTTGGGGGACTTTAGATACTCAAACTACATGATCTTTACCATGATCCCAATATTAATGTCTTTTGAAACCGTCCATTATTTAATATAGGATATGGATCTTCCAAGTCAGGATCTTCCCTTGCCAATATGTTTTTCATTCCCTATGGGTGTTTCTAATGTTTTCCTCCCTAAATGAGTCATATTCTTGTTCTAGAGCCCATCCTCCTCAGTTTCCATGGAGTTCATTCCAGCTACTCGTGCAATCCCATGTTCTTGGAGCAAGGAGGATTTTTGGTCACCTGTTGTTTCTGATAGGGATATATTCTGTATCTATTTAATTTTACATCATGCAGTGTGAGTGTAATAATGATTCCTTTTGAATAATGGGTGAAAAATTTCTTAATAAAAGAAATAAATAAGAAGGGAATATGATCAAAAGATAACGGATCTAATGAAATAACCAGTTGGGAGTTGTTTGATCTTAATCTATAATTTTATTTGTTATCTTATTTTCTTTTATGGTTGTTTACGATGTATACCCACTGAAAATCATGTTTTTTGTGTTCTTTTCATGTGCACTGGTGGTGTTCCATTATTTATTTTATGATGATTGATAATAATCTGTAACATGAAATCTTCTTAAACACGTACACTTGGTTAATTAAATGGATTCCCCAAGATCAAACCTATTCAAGAATCACCCAGTTATATAAATTGGAATTAAAGAACCCATGTTGGCTAAAATTGAATACCCTTGGCTGGATGTTGTTGTTCTGTGTTGTGTTTTTATATGGTTCTACCCTTGTGTAGGATGTTAGAACCATGGTGGAAAGAGCGGTTGTTTATGTGATAAGGGTGTGGTAAGGGTGTGAAATTGGGATGTGGCATAATTGTAATTGATAAAGGAATTGTGTGTGGGTATTATGGGGAGTGTTTGTATCCAAATCTGAGATACTGATTGATTTTGTAATGGATGTAATTTTGGAGAGGGGGACTGACCTTGTTTGTGTTTTGGCTATTGAGCGGTATTGGGAAAGTGAGGCTACAATGTGGTTACGGGCTTGTTGTGTAGTGGGACTACGTCTAGGTGTTGTTTTCTTTTGTTTCTATGAATGGGTGTTAAAATGTAAATGATTTACCTTGGTAGATAAACTGGGTAGTTATATTGTAACACCCGAGACTTTTATTTTATATAAATCATCAAAGGAATATTTTTCTACAAAACACATGCTTGGCTGGATTTACACGAAATCACGACCATCCTCGATAGCTTGCGTCGTACGCAATACCGAGTTTCACTAAACAACGATATGCTATTAAAATATTATTAAAACTAGCCGTTATGAATAGTAAAAACCACTTTTTGAAATTTTATAAATTTTATTTTTCCAAATGGACTTCATTTTTGGATTCGGAATATCGAAATTATCCTAGGGTAAAATTTTTGTATTTTTCGGAAAACTTTCAATTTTTGATGAATAGTGAAACCACAAAGTGGTAGTTAAAAAACTGAATTTTTCATAAAACTTACTTTTACCGATTCTGTGAGTGGAATTTCAAAAATCCGAGAGACACGGTTGATTTCAGTAAGTAAAATGTGGTTCAATGAGATGAAAATAATTTTTTGGGGAATAGTAAATTTTTATTATTTTTACCACGGTTAAAAGTAAATAGGGTAATTAAGGGTAAAAATGATATTATTATTACCCTAACACATGTCCAAATTCTATTGGACAAGTTTAATTCGACCAAAAAAAACCCTAGGAATAAAATATGACCAGTTAGGCTCACTTGGATTAGATTAGGACATTTATTATTAATTTATTTAAAGAAGGGTTAAAATAGTTAAAATCAAAGTTTAATAATTAAATAATTTTTAATATGGGGTTATACATAAGATAAATTCATATATAAATATTAATTAGAAAGATAAAAAGATTTCCTACATAATGGTATTTTATTTTTAATTTTTAGACATTAAATAATTTAATTTATTTATGAGACAAAAATGATGCAGTAATTATCTTATTAATGAAATATTGACATAATTGATGTTATATACACCAAAATAAATGTAATTTGAGACTTTTTATGAATTACACTGATTTTATAGCTTAATATTACATCTTATTATTGATTTAATATACTTTTTTCGAACTAATCATTCTGTTATGATTTTCACAAAAATCAATTACTAAATAGTGTCAAAATTGACATAAAATAGTTTTTAAAACAAATATTATATTAGTAATTGTTATTTTATTCCTAAAAATCTAAGGTTCGGACAAATGACTTAGATAAGGTTATATATATTAATAATAAACAACTTGGGGTTTGTTTGGCTTCTTATAGTAAGTTTATTAACCATATAGTATAAGAACACAAGAAGACACGGTAAAAGTAAAATTATTTAACTTAATGTTAAATCTAAATGATAAGGTTAAAATAGGAAACTAAACTTGTCTAAATTATATTTGATGAGATTATTTCGACCCATCCACACCTTATCTTCGAAATAAATCAATTTGGAGCTATTTAAAACCGAACTTGACTTTATAATAAAATAATATTTTTTGTTATTCCAAAGGTGCCCCTCTCCTCCCTTATAAAAAGGAACCTCCTCCCCCTCTTCCTCACACCACATTGAGCCTTCAAGCTCGTACAACCCCTTCCAATTACTCCTTTCCACTTCCCTAGAGATATCCTAGAGGTTTTGGTATTCTTCAAATACCAATTTTAGTGCCCTAAATGGAGGTCTCAAAGAAGCACTTCAAAGAAGAGGTAATGTCTGTTACCGATTCTTTCATCTTTATTTCTTCTTCCACTTATTATTTTTTAGTTGTTTCATTATGAAGTAATAACATCAGTATCAATCATATACTGATATGTTATTATTAAACAACCCTATTTCAGCATCTATCCATCCTACAGAAAAAGAAATAACCGCGCGTGCGTGCGTACGGAATATCGTCTCCACGCAATGGTGTAGTCAATTTTCCACCACCACCTTACATGGATGGGTATAATGGTGTAAATAATGACTATATATGACTATTATAAAGTGATACTAATTCTTAAATAGTATACATACACTCCAATACAATTCCATGATCATAGGAACAATATCATCACTCGTGCGTACATACGGAATACCGTCTCCACGATGTGATGCGACTCATTCTACATGATCTTCATTTCATAATTATTATATAAATGAATTGAATCAATGAATATGATATATATTACACAAATACCATTCTGGAAATGAGGTATATATAACCTAAAGAGAATAATAAGAATTTATTCGACAAAACACGCATAAGAACAAAAAGTTATAAACACCCGAATAACAAGTAGCAATGAAATATTACTACTAAGAAGCTAAAAATATGACCAAATATGATATCATAAAAATAAGTATGATTCTGTAATAAGTCAATAACATTATTTAAATAATTATACAGGAGTTTCGGACACGTACAAAGCATATCAGACCTATGGTAAGGGAAAATATCACAATCTCATTTTTATTCGAGATTTTTTATTCTTTAGTATTTACTGGGGTGTATTTTATCATCCACATCCATGTTTCCTCAATATTTATTATTAAATCTATCCACCTACAATTTTTTAAATCCAATTTTACCCTTCAGTGAGTTTTTAGTAAAGGATATGAAAGGAATCTTTTGTCGTTTTTCGTACGAGGTACTTTTTGACTTTTCCGACAAAAGTACGAAGAATGTTCTTTTAACTTTTACGGGATGAATGGATTTTTAAAACATTATTTCCAAGAATAATCCTTTACAATTTTTCATGTTTATTTTTAGTCAACTTCTTCTAGTTTAGTATTGTATGACATGTTAAGAAAGGAAAAGTGTTTTTGAAGCAGAAAGGATATTTTCCTCAAGAATGGAGTTCAAATGTTTTATCAAAATTATTTTCCATCTACGATAATAAAGGGTTCTATTTATATCTCTATTTTACATTTATTTGATTATTTTGTGATGGAATTATATATTTATGAATCCCTTTATCTTATATCAATTGTTTTATGATGTCACGATGTTTAAGATTCTCATTTTGTTACATGGGTTATGCTATGATGTATGGTTTAAGATTTTGTGGCACACATAATAATGTTATCATTATGAGATTGGTGGGACCTATATCTACCACCAATGCATTGGGTAAAGATTTTATATCTCATGAAATAGACATGGCTGGAACGGTAGGTTATACCAGTTCAGTGAAGCAGGACTGAAACGAGGGTAACTCGGTTCAGAAATGGACTTTGTCCACTAAGATAGTCATGGAAATGAGTCTTGACTAATAAGAAATGATTCTCTATGACTATGTGTATATGCCATAAAGTTTCATGTTTTATGTTATGATTATTGGGATTACATTTCACTACTATGATTTACCCCATGTTATGAAATTATGATCTCTTTTTCACGTTAAGATTTTCAAAAGTTATGTGGTTATGTATATTATGTGATTGATATTTCTTTTGTTTACCCTTGCTGAGCATTTGAGCTCACCCTTTTGTATGTTTTATTTCCCCAGGTCAAGAAGAAGGTTATTAAGTAGAATATGCCAAAATGGGACTCTAGATATGATGAAATAAATGTGAGGCAAAGTAGATGATTTATGAACCATTTGTTTATGTTTCCCATTTTCTAATGACACTATACCTATAAGATCCTTTCTTGGTTTTGTAATGTGTTGTAACAAGTGTGATTCAATTCTGAAGTAATAACAATGTATGTAATGTATGGGTCGTTATAGTTGGTATCAGAGGAAAGGTATAGTCCACCTTTAGAAAGTAGGATGTGAAAGCCTTAGTAAGAACCCTAAGGATAAGTCTAAGCATAGAACACAATCTTAGTGTTTTAGAAATGAACATGAATAACCTAGGATAAGACCTTAAGTGTGAAATATTATTATTTATTTTGTGGTTTTCCTATTATAATTAGTGTTGCTCACACTATTCTTCTTGGTTTTAGTCAATGGCTGGAACCTGAAGGAATCATGTTAATGCGGAATGCAACGGGCAATGAAATGATTGTCCACCTGAGCAACCAAAATTTATGGGAGATGGAATGAAAAATCTTGTAGCCAAGCTCACACAACTTTCTCAAGCTATGAATCATGGAGGACATCCAAACGAGCAATGGAAGGAGCAACATTCTGTTGAATCCTTCATGAGGCAGCGTCCACCTTCTTTCAGTGGGTCTACTGATCCATTAGTTGCTGAATAATGGATTAGTACTACTGAAAAGATATTTTCAGTTCTTCAATGTTCTGAACATGATAAAGTCATCTTAGTAGTGTATCGTTTGGAAGGTGATGTTGATCAATGTTGGAATCTTATTAAGAATACGAGCCAAAGGTATGAAATTGAGTCCAAGGAATGGGAAGAGTTCAAGAACTTATTTTTCAATAAGTACTTCCCTCGTATTCTCCGAACAATGATGGAGAAAGAGTTTCTTGAACTAAAGCAAAAGGATGATGAATCTGTTGGTACATATGAAGCAAATTTTACAAGACATGCAAGGTACGCTTCTGGTATTATTATCCAACCTGAGAGTAAGATCAATCGATTCTTTAGTGGATTAAAACCAAGTCTTCGAAGGGCGTTAGCCATAAGGGACCTCAATATCTACGAGGAAATCGTTCGATGTGCTCTCAAAGTCGAGATGGAGATTGGAGTAACCCATCAGTCATATGGGTTTGATAAGAAAAGGAAAATGGAATTCAAAGGAAAATCTAAAGAGCACAATGAAAAGAAGATGAGCATTCTCTTATGCTCAAAGTGTGGAAAGAAACATGGAGGGAGTTGTCTTAAAGGGACAAGTAAATGTTTCAAATGTGGAAAGGAAGGTCATTGAGCATTTGAATGCCGCGATGATGGGAAGAAGATGTCTAATGATACAAACAAAGGAAGGGATACACAGAATGAAACTACAACACTTCAATGTTTCAAGTGCAATGAGATGGGACATTATGCCAATAAATGCCCTAATCCACGGGTTGATGATGATGGTCGACGTCAACAAACTCTTAAGGCTAAAAACAAAGGAAAGTCACATGCAATTTCTATCAGCGATGTGGAGTACGATAACGAAGTGGTGAAAGGTACACTTACCATCCACTCTAAAGTGGCAAATGTTTTATTTGATTCTGGATCCACCCACTCTTTTATTTCTGAAGAATTTTCTAAGGGTATCTCCGTATTACCTCAACAATTAGATATTGAGTTAGCTGTGACAACACCTAATGGCACAACAGTCGCATCAAAAGTTTATAATTCTTCTCCTATTGATGTTTGTGGGAATGTTCTCCTTGCAAATCTTGTGATACATCCTATAGTGGAATTTGATGTGATTCTTGGCATGTATTGTCTTTATCTATATGGAGCTCATATAAATTTCCAAAGAAGGGAAGTCACATTTCATATTCCAGATCAATCTATGATCGTCTATCGATGCAAGGATGAACATAACCTTACAGTGGAAATTTCTTCCATTTTATGGGTATTGATTCTACTAAATGAAGGTTATTTATCTCAAATGTTTGGTGAGAAACTCACAATTAATAATATACCCATTGTACGGGAGTTTGATGATGTCTTTCCAGATGAATTACCGGGTCTTCCACCGAATCGTGAAGTTGAGTTTTCAATAGAACTCGTACCGGGTGTTTTTCCTATTTCAAAGACACCTTATAGAATGGCCCCAATTGAGTTGCAGGAATTGAAGAAGAATCTCCAAGAGAATCTTGATAAGGGATTCATATGCCCTAGTGCGTCACCTTGGGGAGCACCTGTTCTATTTGTTAAGAAGAAAGATGGATCAATGAGACTCTTCATTGATTATCGAGAACTTAACAGGATCACTATCAAGAACAAATATCCACTCCCACGCATTGAGAACTTATTTGACCAACTACGCGGAGCTCAATACATTTCCAAGATTGATCTTTATTCAGGGTATCATCAATTAATGGTCAAAAGGGAGGATATACCAAAGACAGCTTTATGTACAAGGTATGGACACTAGGAAATTATAGTGATGCCATTTGGTCTTACTAATGCCCCTGCTATCTTCATGGATTTGATGAATAGAGTCTTTAGAGACTATCTTGATCAATTTGTGGTAGTCTTTATAGACGATATTATTGTCTATTCAAAGATCAAGGAAGAACATGAAGATCACTTGAGAATTATATTGAATACCCTGATAAAGGAGAAGCTTTATGCCAAATTTACAAAGTGTGAATTTTGGCTTCAAAAAGATTCATTTTTGGGACACATAATCTCAAAAGAGGGGATATCTATGGATCCAGCAAAAACAAAGGTTATCGAATGATGGTCGTGACCAACAACAGTAACTGAGATCCGAATTTTTCTTGGTTTGGATAGATATTATCGACGTTTTGTGAATGATTTTTCACGATTATGTAATCCACTCACAAAGTTGACTCGGAATGTAGTTAAGTTTGTTAGGACAAAGGAATGTGAAGAGAATTTCAAGGAGTTGAAAAGAAGGTTATCCAGTGCACCTGTGCTCACACTGCCTTGTAGTGGAGAAAGGTTTGTGATCTATAGTGATGCATCCAAGAAGGGATTGGGGTGTGTTCTTATGCAAAATGATATGGTGATAGCTTATGCTTCATGACAGTTGAAAATACATGAGCAAAATTACCCAACTCATGATTTGGAGTTAGCTGCGGTAATCTTTGCATTAATGATTTGGAGGCATTACCATTATGGTGAAAGGTGTGATATTTATACTGATCATAAAAGTTTAAAGTATATTTTCACACAAAAGGAGATGAATATACGCCAAAGAAGATGGTTAAAGCTGATTAAGGATTACGACTGCTCAATCCATTACCACCCTAGGAAAGCAAATAAGGTGGCAGATGCATTAAGTCGACAAGACCATGCTAGTTTATCCATGACGAGGATGACAAAAGATCCAATATTTCTGGATTTACAAATGATGGATCTTGGAATTATAATGAAAGGGGAAAAACCGTATCATTCTCAAATAAATGTTCAACCATCTATACATGTCACGATTAAAGAGGCACAGAAAGAAGATGTTGAGTTACAAAAGAAGGTGAGAAATGTTCATGAATTCAACCTTGATTGTGATTGGATAATAATGTTCAGGAATCGGGTTTGTGTTCCTCCCATCCCCGAATTAAAGAAGGAGCTGCTGGATGAGGCTCATAGTTCTTAATTCTCTATTCATCCTGGAAAGCACGAAGATGTATAGGGAGCCTGAAAGAGTACTTCTGGAGGGATGAAATGAAAAGAGATGTTGCTGAATATGTCTCTCGATGCTTTGTTTGTCAACAGGTTAAAGCTGAGAGACAGAAGTCTAAGGGGATGTCACAACCATTACCCATACCCGAATGGAAATGGGAAAACATCACTATGGACTTTGTCATAGGACTTCCTAAAAAATCCTAAGGCAATAATGTTATCTGGTTCATAGTTGATCGTCTTACAAAGTTTGCACACAACATTGCAATTAGAGAGGATTTCTCTCTAGATCAGCTTGCCAGGATATATGTAAAGGAATTGGCAAGATTGCATGGAGTACCACTTTCTATTATATCTGATCGGGATCTGAGATTTACCTCAAAGTTCTGGCGAAGTCTTCAGCATACTCTGGATACAGAGTTCAGTTTCACCGCTGCTTATCATCCTCAGATAGACGGTCAGTCTGAGAGAAAAATTCAATCCCTAGAAGATATGTTGAGAGCCTGATCTATGGATTTCAAAGAGGGTTGGGATGAACACCTACCTTTGGTAGAATTTTCTTATAATAATAGCTTTCACTCTAGTATTCAGATGGCTCCTTATGAAGCTCTCTATGGAAAGAAATGCAGGACTCCAACTTGCAGGGATGATGTTGGGGAAAGAAAGCTATTAGGACATGATCTCGTTGATGAAATGGCAGAAAAGGTCAGATCTATTCAACAACACATAAGAGCAACTCGGAGTCAACAGAAAATTTATGCCGACAACCGAAGAAAAGACCTAGAATTTGAAGTGGGTGATAAAGTGTTCTTACGAATATCTCCCTGGAAGATGGTCATGATATTTGGAAAGAAGGGGAAGTTGAGCCCTAGATATATCGGTCCTTTTGAAATACTGGATCGTGTTGGGAAGGTAGCTTACCGATTGGCGCTTCCACCGAATCTCTCTCAAGTTCACGATGTGTTCCATGTATCTCTCCTGAGAAAGTACATACATGGTCCTTCACATGTACTTAGCTCAAAAGTTGTACCGCTGGAGCAGGATCTTTCTTATGAAGAACAGCCGATAGAGATTCTGGATCGTAGAGAAAAAGTCCTACGAAACAAGACCACTCGATTGGTGAATGTTTTATGGAGGAACCACCAATTATAAGAAGCTACATGGGAGTTTGAGGATATGATGAGGGAGAGGTATCCTCATCTGTTTGTTACAAAGTGACGAATTTCGAGGGAGAAATTCATTTTAAGAGGGGTAGAATGTAACAACCAAGACTTTTATGTTATATAAATCATCAAAGGAATCTTTTTCTACACAACACTTGCTTGGCTGTATTTACACGAAATCACGACCTTCCTCGATAGGTTGCGTCGTACGCAATACCGGGTTTCACTAATCAACGATATGCTATTAAAATATTATTAAAATGAGCCGTTATGAATAGTAATAACCACTTTTTGAAATTTTATAAATTTTATTTTTCAAAATGGACTTCATTTTTGGATTTGGAATATTGAAATTAGCCTAGGGTGAAATTTTGGTATTTTTCTGAAAACTTTCAATTTTGGATGAATGGTGAAACCACTAAGTGGTAGTAAAAAAACTGATTTTTTCATAAAACTTAATTTTATCGCTTTTGTGAGTGGAATTTCAAAAATCCGAATGACATGATTGATGTCAGTAAGTAAAATGTGGTTCAATGAGATGAAAATAATTTTTTGGTGAATATTAACTTTTTACTTTTTTTTACCACGGTTAAAAGTAAATAGGGTAATTAAGGGTAAAAATGATATTATTATTACCCTAACACATGTCCAAATTCTATTGGACAAGTTTAATTCGACCAAAAACAACCTTAGGAATAAAATATGACCCTTTAGGCCCACTTGGATTAGATTAGGACATTTATTATTAATTTATTTAAAGAAGGGTCAAAATAGTTAAAATCAATGTTTAATAAGTAAATCATTTTTAATATGGGGTTATACATAAGCTAAATTCGACTATAAATATTTATTAGAAAGATAAAAATATTTCCTACATAATGGTAATTTATTTGTAATTTTAAGACATTAAATAATTTAATTTATTTATGACACAAAGATGATGCAGTAATTATCTTATTAATGAAATATCGACATAATTGATGTTATAAACACCAAAATAAATGTAATTTGAGACTTTTTATGAATTACACTAATTTTATAGGTTACTATTACATGTTATTATTGATTTAATTAAATTTTTTCGAACTAATAATTCTTTTATGATTTTCACAAAAATCAATTACTAAAAGTGTCAAAATTGACATAAAATTGTTTTTAAAACAAATGTTATATTTTTAATTGTTATTTTATTCCTAAAAATATTAGTTTCGGCCAAATGACTTAGATAAGGGTGTATATATTAATAATAAACAACTTGGGGTTAGTTTGGCTGCTTATAGTAAGTTTATTAACCTTATAGTATAAGAACACAAGAAGACACGGTAAAAGTAAAATTATTTAACTTAATGTTAAATCTAAATGATAAGGTTAAAATAGGAACCTAAACTTGTCTAAATTCTATTGTATGAGAGGATTTCGACCCATCCCCACGTTAACATCGATATAAATCAATTTGGAGCTATTTAAAACCGAACATGACTTTATAATAAAATAATATTTTTAGTTATTCCAAAGGTGCCCTCTCCTCCCTTATAAAAAGGCACCTCCTCCCCCTCTTCCTCGCACCACTTTGAGCCTTCAAGCTAGGCCAAACCCTGACAATTCATCCTTTCCACTTCCCTAGAGACATCCTAGAGGTCCTGGTCTTCTTCAAAGATCAATTTATTGCCCTAAAAGGAGGTCTCAAAGAAGCACTTCAAAGAAGTGGTAATGTCCGTTACCGATTCTTTCATCTTTATTTCTTCTTCCACTTCTTCTTCATTAGTTGTTTAATTATGAAGTAATAACATCAGTATCACTAATATACTGAAATGTTATTATGAAACAACCCTATTTCACCATCTATCCATCCTACGGAAAAAGAAATCACCGCACGTGCGTACGTACGGAATACCGTCTCCACGCCGTGGTGTAATCTATTTTCCACCACCACCTTACTTGGATGGGTATAATGGTGTAAATAATGACTATATATGACTATTATAATGTGATACTAATTCTGAAATAGTATACATACACTCCAATACAATTCTATGATCCTAGGAACGATATAATCAATCGTGTGTACGTACGGAATACCGTCTCCACGATGTGATGCAAATCGTTCTACATGTTATTTATTTTATAATGATTATATAAATGAATTAAATGATTGAATATGAAATATATTACACTAATACCACTCTTTAAATAAGTTATCTATAACCTAAATAGAATAATAAAAATTTATTCGACAAAACATGCATAAGAACAAAAAGTTATAAACACCCGAATAACAAGTAGCAATGAAATATTACTACTAAGAAGCTAAGAATATGACCAAATATGATATCATATAAATAAGTATGATTCTGGAATAACTCAATAACATTATTTAAATCATTATACAGGAAGTTCGGACACGTACAAAGCATCTCGGACCTAAGGTAAAGGAAAATATCACAAGCTCATTTTTATTAGAGATTTTTTATACTAGTGTGTATTTTATCATCCACATCCATGTTTCCTCAATATGTAATATTATTTCCATCCACCTAAAATTTTTTATATACAATTTTACCCTTATGTGAGTTTTTAGTAAAGGACATGAAAGGAATCTTTTGTCGTTTTTCGTATGAGATACTTTTTGACTTTTTCGACAAAAGTACGAAGAATGTTTTCTTAACTTATACGGCATGAATGGATTTTTAAAAAATTATTTCCAAGAAGCTTCCTTTACAAGTTTTCATTTTTATTTTTAATCAACATCTTTTAGTTTAGAATTGTACGACATGTTAAGAAAGGAAAAGTGTTTTTGAAGCAGAAAAGATATTTTCCTCAAGAATGGAGTTCAAATGTTTTATCATAATTATTTTCCATCTAAGAAAATAAAGGGTTCTGTTTATATCCCTATTATTACATTTATTTGATTATTTTGTGATGGAATTAAATTTTTATGAATCCCTTTATCTTATATTAATTGTTTTATGATGTCACGATGTTTAAGATTCCCATTTTGTTACAAGGGTTATGTTATGATGTATGGTTTATGATTTTGTGGCACACATAAGAATGGTATCATTATGAGATGGGTGGGACCTATATCTACCTCCAATTCATTGGGTAAAGATTTTATATCTTCTGAGATAGACATGGCTGGAACGGTAGGTTATATCGGTTCAGTGAAGCAGGACTTAAATAAGGGTAACTCGGTTCAGAAATGGACTTTGTCCACTAAGATAGTCTTGGCAATGAGTCTTGACTAATAAGAAATGATTCTCTATGATTATGTGTGTATGAAACAAATATTCATGTTTTATGTTATGATTATTGGGATTACATTTCACTACTATGATTTACCCCATGTTATGAAATTATGATCTCTTTTGCAGGTTAAGATTTCCAAAAGTTATGTGCTTATGTATATGATGTGATTGATATTTCTTTTGTTTACCCTTACTGAGCATTTGAGCTCACCCTTTTGTATGTTTTGTTTCCCCAGGTCAGGAAGAATGTTATTAAGTAGAATATGCCAAAAATGGACTCTAGATATGATGAAATAAATGGGAGGCAAAGTAGATGCTATATGAACCTGTTGTTTATGTTTCCCAGTTTCTAAAGACACTAAACCTATATGATCCTTTCTTGGTTTTGTAATATGTTGTAATAAGTGTTCTTCAATTCGGAAGTTATAACAATGTATGTAAAGTATGGGTCGTTATATATATAATGAATTAATGTGAACCCTTGAATTAATTAATGGCTACTGGCTATATAAAAAGGCGTTGTGGTTTTTCTTTAGCATTGGTTGTTGTGTGGTTCTGCATATAGGGGTAGTAAAAAATGTGGTTATATGTGAGTTTGTTTTTTTATGGGTATAAGTAGGTTGGGATGACTATTTTCTTACCTATACATATATAAATTGTAGTTACTTGTGATTTATATACACACCCCACCCTTATGGAGCACTATCTGTTGAACACCTCCATTTCATGGGTGAGGGTATCATTCCCAAAATACTAGTAGAAAGTTGCAGGGATGGTTACTGGATTTTATCCTCACACTCTCTTTTAGGTTTTTACCACTTGAGCATATTTGGGTAGGATGTAATGGATTAAGACTCACCATAGTCCAAGATCCTTCGAGTAGGTTTATAGTAGACGAGGGGCCTTGTTCTCTATGAGCCAAGATTGTTATCCCATGTGTGATTGGGATGAGGCTAAAGTCTCTTCAAAAAAGTGGTGTGGTCATTGTGGCCCAGGTGTATGAGGGTGAGATGTGTGATATGGTTGAGGCCTAGGTGTTCATGGGCTGGTTGTGGTAGTCGCACTGTATATTGGAAGAGTGGTAGCGTCACGACGTTATCCATTAGAAATAAGCATTTAACTAATGGGAAAGTGGTGTGGGGTACCAAAATGTCGAAGTACATATACTACTACATTTATTGACTTGTGTAATTAGATATGTGTGCAATTATGAGGCTGGGATGGTTAGTATTCCTTGTTAGTTGATTTGATGTTCTACTATTTTCTCATTGGGGAATTAGTTTGATTCCCACAGTTGTGCATGGGTGGATTCATTTTTTCTACTGGGTATACTAGTATACTCACCCTAATTATATAATACTATTTTCTGGATTCCATGAGGATGTTAGGGACCATGTTGGGGATTTCTAGCTCAGACATCATAATAGATCTTGTGGTACTTCTTAGTTACTTTTAATGTGGTACCTAATTTTTGAGTTTTGTTGTAATTTTTGTTAGCTTTACATTTGAACATGCATGTGGGAATGGATTTTGGCATTACATTTACCTATAGTTTGGTGTTGTTTTAGATTTAACCGTCTTATGTCCAAATTGAATTTTCATAGAAAGGGTAATTCCTTCCATTTTGTGTGAGATTAGGTACCCTTGGTTCCAGTTACCACTCTAGGGCCTACTGAAGGCTGGTCATGGGGGGGGGGGGAATTAACTCGTCATCATCTTGAAGAAGGAAGGGTGTGGCACATTGTTGTTCCATCTCTCATCTTGAATAAGGCATGTCATGATAATGATATCTTATTTAAATTTTCTTATATAGTAGGCCTCAAAGAATAGTCAGCAAGATATAATGTCTCATAAATCAAAACATTATACACTATCATACTGATGGTATCCTTTAATAGAGGATAAAATGATTACAAAACAATTTATTTAATTAAGAGTGAATCAACTAGTTTCTAAGAAGAGGTTCCAAACAACCATCCATCTCAATTGCCTCATCATAAAAAATGAAAATGCATTTGAATGAAAAAATGTGAATTATATTAACAATGTAACAATTTAAGTAGATTATGAAATTTTAAGAAATTATTTATTAATTTTGATTGATATTATATTATTATATAATTATCTTACCAATATAACATTTAAAAATTTTAATTATGGACTATCTTCAGAGTAAAATGACATAGGTGGCCATTATCCCTGAGGGTATGATGGATATTGTAATGAACTAAACATTTATTAGTTAAAATTCCTCGTGATATAATGAAATGTATTATAATGTAAAATTGTTATATAAAACATATGAACTTCCTTTGTTTTGTGTTTTTTATTTTTTAAAAATTCATATCATTTGTTATCATTTAAAATATATCCCTTGAACAGTGACCACATGATTAGTATAAATATACGTCTTTAAAAAATCTAATTTACTAAGGAAAAAGAAGTGATGGTGTCATCTAGTATAATTTCTTCACACTAAGCCCATATTTCTGAGCTTGAAAATGAGGAAGCATTACTGGTATTCGCTTTGGACCATGTCCAAGGTGAGCTTCAACACATTATGTTTGAACAGAACTGCTTACTAGAGAAGTGGAAGTTAATAGAGACAACAGCCCAAGCAGTGTTATCCGAGCCACCCCATGAGTCTATCACCATCACAAAAAATTACTCTTTGATCTTTTGAAGGTGTTATAAGGGGTTATGTAACAATACACTAGAACCTTGATTATGTGCATTAGTTTAATATATATTAAATAATATACATTCATTTCATTAATTTAATTTAGTAAGTTATTTTTATTGTACAAATAGTACATTTAGTTAATATTAAATTTCAATTGAGAAATATATTTCGATGAATTAATGGATTTTTAAATTAAATAATAATTTCATAATATATTATTTAAAATTTAATTTTTTTTAAATATATATTATCGTATAATTTTTATGAATACAATTATAATATTTATTAATGTTTGAAAGTTGTTTTTTTCAAAACCCATGATTTTTTTATAAATGTATGATTTTATTTTAAAAGTTACAGTTAACATAATTACGAAATTATTTAGATAAAATGAATATTATTTTTTAAATCATGATGTTGAAATTATCCAGTGTTAAATTTTTCATAATTTTGTGAGACAGTAGAATTTTTGTGTAAATAAAAATTCCGTTTAAATATATAATGTGTTTTATGACATAATAATGAACCAATAGTAATGTAATAAAATACTATAAATGGGTTTTTCATCCAATTAATATTTTACTATTAAAATAATGTGATATTATTTTTGTTTTATTTATTTTAAATATCCTTACTGAAGCCTCCATTACATATAAAACATTATATCATTTCTAAATGACTTCTTTGAGAGTGTGACTCACCTCCACCTAATAAAGCATAATATATTAATATGTTTGGCCATTGGACTTATAAAATACATTTTTACAATCCCCTTTGGGAAACACCATGGGAAAAAACATGGTATGATTTTTGGTTTTGATTAGTTTAATGTGTGGTGTCTAAAAACTAAATAATAATGAATTCACACCCTTTTTCTATATAAACCCACCAATGCTCCCACTTACCTTCACTAAAACCATTTGGATCTCGACTAACGAATTCCCTATTGACTCCAGAATCCTCCCAATGTTCCCTAATCTCTCTATAAGACTATCGAAAGCCTCTCTCAAGACATTTGGATCACGCTTCTAGGTAATGGATCTCTAACATTCTTATTTTTTTCAAAATTATTTTTGATGTTAAACCCAATTATTTTTAATTAATAAAGTTAGGATATGATTTCAAACATCCCCCAAACATTATTAGTTATGTTTTAATTATAAAACACCTCTTTATCTCTCATTAGTTTCCCGTTTACACCTGTTACCATGCTGAAATGTCATATTGAATTTATCTCTTCTCATTTACATTCAAGAAATTATTTTACATTATTCATATAAATTCGATTAAACATGTTGGAATAATATGTTCCATGACCCCCTTATTATCCATTTAATGTTTAAATTATTATAGACACCATTATCTATCATCAAAAAATTCTATTATTTCTATTTGATGTTGTTATACTGCCAATGTTACACCAAACTTTACCATTCCAAAAATCATCATGTAAGTGAATACCATTACCAATTTCTTTATAAAGGGTATTCACATTTATGCACATGTACTTTTTATTGAGTAAATTCATTTATGTATTACACATCTTATACTCATGGAATATGTTATGATGTTTAATGATTCCATGTTGTACGATTCATGTGGCACACTTACGCATGAAATGAAATGATTGAGAAGGGTGCGCCCTGATAGCTCTCTATTGTAGTGGATAAAGATTAGTATAATGATATTTCTAGTGAAATGAGTTTTTAATCTTTATAATTCAAGTTCAATGAGTATTTACTCAATATCCAAGTGTAATGAGCCTCGTCTCATGCTAATATCATGTTAAATGTTGTTTCCACTGTTTTAACCTAAGATAATCATGCTATATCATGCCTTTATGTTAATTTTTCTCTTGTCCTCCCATGATATGTATATTGTCTAACATGTACAATATTCTTCTTGGTATGCCTTGTTTACTCCCTTACTAGGTTTTATAGATAACCCATTTCTTATATATGTCCATAGGTTATCCCATGCAGTGCTAAGTATGAAGGAATGTTGTAGTCATGTAAAAGAAGTTTTAAATAACAATATTTTATTTTATGTTCTATGTTTTCCAGTAATGTTCATAATTTCCCATGAAACTGGACCTCTTGGTCCCTATAGTTTTCTTAAGTGAAATTTTATTTAATAAATCATGTTTTCGTGTTTAATTAAGAGAAGGGTTGTAATAGTTGGTATCAAAGGATAGGTTTAGTTATTTCTTTCATTATGATTATAAAATCTTAGTGAAAGACATAAGGATGATGATAAGTTTAATAAAAACAACCCTAAATTTAGTGAGTATAGAGTCGGTAGATTATCAAGAAAATATATTCCTTTCTAGAAAAAAACATGTAGAGGTCACTCGTGAACATATGTATGTAGGGGTAAAACCCAACAACACCGCTTTGAGCTAGACTCAAACAGGGACTGGTGAACGACAATGAGCCATGATTCAATCTCCGTTTTGACGCTTCTAGTGGATATATTTTGGTAAATTCATATGTTTAGTATAAAATATTGTTATGGTAGTAAAAAAATTTCCCTAAAAATATATGTTGGGAAATAGATCCCAAATAACATATATTGGATACTATAAAATCATTAGTTAAGGTAATAAATGTAATTTATAAGTTATACATTTTTGCCATTGGATTCCTCATTTCAGTTAATCCTAACTTATCTTTCATTCTATACAATGTCCAGTAATAGTAGGAATCATGCTAATAACTAATCCTAAGATCAATGTGATGAATGTTCTAATGAGATTCCCAATCCAATGGGAGAGATAATTGAACACTTTGTCAACATACTCTCTCAGTTAACTCAAACATTGAATAGAAACATGGGTCAAGAGGAACATCCACCACCACCCCCCCCCCAAAGAAAGAAAAATATGCAATTGAGAGCTTCATGAGACACAGACCACCTACATTTAATGGATCGTCAGATCCCTCAATCTCCGAACAATGGATCAACTCCATTGAAAATATATTATCCACCATCAATGTGATGAACAATAGAATATTTTTTGGGATTATTATTGTTTGGATGATGAATATGATCAATGGTGGACATTAAAAAATAATATAAATCATGATGAAGAGATTGAGGTGTTGGAATATAAGGATATTCATTAAAAAATCAATAAATATTTTTTGTGAGCCCTCTATCTTATGATGTAATGGGACATCATTTCCCTCAAAGAAAAGGATGATGAATCCATCAGAGTGTATGCAGAAAATTTCAGAGGGCTTTTACGATATGCCTCTGGCATTGTTGTTACACCTGAATGCAATGTTTAATTCATCTTTGGTGGGATAAAACATTGCCTATGGAAATACCTGGTGATCCATGACTTTGATAACAATGAAAAAATTGTTTTATGTTCCATAAAAGTCAAAATTGAAGATTCCAAATTATTAGGGGTATCATGGGGATAAGAATATTATTTTTGACTTTTATTATGGTTGTTTGATGGAGAAATCCAATGATTATATGAAATTAAAACACCTCACTTTCCAAATAAGTGGAAAGAAGCGCCCTTGAAATTGCCTGAAGGGGATGAGGAAATGCATTATGTGTTGAAAAGAAGGGAACCTGGCCATTAAATACCATAAAAACCCCACTACTTCTAAAGATGAGAGTAAATCTCCGTTAGACCCTCAACGTATTGTTCATTACTTCAAATGCAAAGAACTAGGGCACTTTGCAAATCAGCGCCATATGCCAAGGATTTTTTGGGGAAACCAACAACCACCAAGGAATAAAGGGTGAGATTTTTCCATTATTACCACCAAATAGAACCCTAAAAATTTTTGATAGACACACTAGTTATTCAATCAATAAAACAAAATGTAATTCTTGATTCTGGTTGAACACATGCTTAGATATCCTAAATGTTTTGTAGAAAAATTCCAACACCAACACAAATCATGAATGTAATGATGTCGGTGAGAACATAAAATGAGGGAATTATTGCATCCGTTGAATATAAATCCTCCCTTTCCACAATTTGTCGATTGAACTTCATGGAAAACCTAGTCATACTCTCTCAAATGGAATTTTATGAAATTCCTAATATGGATTGGCTTTCTCTATATAGATCCCGCATAAATTTCCATTATAGGTAAATCACTCTCCATATGGAGAATCGACCCTAGATTATCTACATGTGCAAGATATACGATGAAAATTATTTATCACCATAATCTCAAGCATAGATATTACTTCCCATTGAACATACATATATTTCTGAGACGATTCAGTCTCAGGATGCAACCATCCTTGAATACATGCCTTTGGTGATGGAATTTTCAAAAGTGTTTCTTGAGAAATTTTCTGGTCTCCCTCCTAGAAGAGAAGTTAAAATATAGACTGATCTTATACATGGGGAATTTACAATATCCATGACTCCATATAGAATGGATGTTGTGGATCTTGAGGATCTAAATAATCAACTAATGGAGAATCTAGATAAAGGGATTATATGCCCAAGTGCTTCACCATGTGGTTCACTGGTCCTTTTAATCAAGAAAAAGGATGGGTCAATGTGTCATTAAATTGATTATCGTGAGATAAAAAAATCATGATAATGAACAAGTATCCTCTTCCCCGAATTGATGACTTGTTTGATCAGCTACGTGGAGAACAATACTTCTCCAAGGTGGATCTGTGGTCGGGATATTACCATGTAAGGGTGAATAATGAGGATATCCCCAAGGATACTTCTCAGATAAGTTACATGCACAATGAATTTATAGTAATGCCTTTATGAATCACTAATTCACAAGAAATATTCAGGTACTTGACGGATAGATTCTTTCTAGATTACCTCAACAAATTTTTTGATGTCATTATCGATGATATTATAATATACTCACAAACCAAGTAGGATCCTGGGGAGCATCTAAGCCTTGTACTAGAGACCGTGCGAAAGGAAAATATCAATGAAAAGTACTTAATTTGTGAGTTTAGGTTGAAGGAAGTTTCATTCTTTGGTCATATCATCACAATCAATGAGATATATGTGGATCCCTCTAATACAAATTCAATAGAGGGATGGTCGAGGTCAACATCTATGATTAATATCCGTAGCTTCCCTTGGTTATCTGGATATTACCGCCGTTTTGTGAGAAATTTCTCATGGTTTTAAAACCCTCATACCAAGATTACTCAAAAGGGAGTCACATTTTCTTAGAGTGATGAATGGGAAGGGAGATTTAAGGAGGTGACAAGGAGGCTTATAACTACACTCCTGCTCACACATCCCACAAGTGTAGAACTATTAGGGTATTTATTGATGCTTCAAAGAAGGGAATGGGTTGTGTATTGATGTAAAATGAAAAATTCATTGACTATGCTTCATTAAAATTTAATGTTCATGAGAAAAACTACCCAAAATAAGATCTAGAGTTGTCTATAGTAATCCTTTCTTTGAAAATATGGTTGCATTAGCTCTTTGGGGAGAAGTGTGAAATTTTTAGAGGTCACAAAGTCCCCAAGTACATATTCACATAGAAATTGCTGAATATGATTCAACAAAGATGGTAAGAGATGATCAAAGGCTATGACAGCTCAATTCACTACCATCCCGGGAAAGAGAACAAGGTGTTGGATTCTCCATGAAGAATGTATCCAAAAAATATTTCATTAATGAGAATTGAAAAGGACCCAATATTCATATATTTTATAAATATTGACATGGGAATCATAAATAAGGTACCTTCATCAATCCTTCCACAAATGATTGCTCACCTGTATCTTTTGGATAGGTTAAGGGATGCTCCAAAAAATTATGTGAGAATTCAGTAGAAAGAAGAAACTATCCGAAAAGGGTAATCCTCATAGGTCAATGTTAATGAACAAATAATTGTATGATTTGGGTAAATACAATGTGTTCCATTAAATACGTAGTTAAAGAATGATCTTTTGGATGATTCACATAGTTCAAATTTCTCCATTCACCTAGGAAACACAAAGTTGTATAGAGATCTCCGAGAACATTATTGGTTGGATAACATGATGAAAGAGATTAATGAATATACATCAATGTGCCTGGTATGTCAGAAAGTAAATGATGAGAGTGAAATGTCTAAGGGGATGATTAAAACATTACCCTTTTCAATAAGGAAATGAAATAACATCACCATGGGCTTTATCACCAGATTTCCAAACACATACAATGGAAAAAAAGTTATTCGGGTTGTTGTGGATCGTCTTAAAATACTTCACATTTCATTTCAATTCAATAGAATCTCTCATTGGATCAACTGAAATGGATATACATCATAGAAGTGGTAAGGTTACATGGATTACCACTATCAATTATATCTGATTGATCTCTAAGATTCACCTCTATGTTCTGTATGAGTATTCAAAATTATCTAAATAATTATATGAACTTAATTATTACTTATATTCTGCAAAATGATGTTTAATCTAAGCGGACTATCCAAACACTTGAGGACATGTTGTGAAAATGCTCAATATACTTCAATGGAGGATAAGATAAACAACATCCTCTGGTTGAGATCTCTTACAATAATAGGTTCTACTCAAGAATCAAAATGGATCCTTATGAATCCTTATATGGGAAGAGGTGTAACACATGAATGTTGAGATAAATTTTTATAGAGAAAACTCATAGGTCCTGAAATGGTCGAAGAAATGGTAGAGAAGGTTAAGACCATCCAGAAGTACATAAAATATGCTCAGGGTCGATAAAAGATCTATGTTGATAATCATTGACAAGAAAGAGTGTTTGAGGTTTGAGACATGGTATTCCTCATCATATCACCATGGAAGAGAGGTATGGGATTTTGGAAGAAGAAAAAGGTTATTCCAAGGTACACAATTTCTTTTCAGATCCTTGATCGCATTGGAGTAGTAGAATGTTGACTAAAAATCCCACAATAACTATCTCAAGAACATGATGTATTGGATGTATCACTCTTGAGAAAGTACATACCTAACTCATAGCATGTAATCAATCCAGAGGTGGTACCATTGTAGAATGACCTCTTTTATAAAGAGATGTTTATGAATATCATAGATCATATGAGAAAAGTTCTATGAAATAAGACAGTGACCCTCGTCAAGGAGTAATAGTGAAACCACAAGTATGAAGTGGCATCATGGGAATCAGAGGAAGTCAGGATGTAGAGTTACCCTCATCTGTTTTAGAATGCAAAAAATGAAATTTAGAGGGAGAAATTTCTTAATGGGAGAATATTGTAACGACCCAAACATTTATTAATTAATATTCCTCAAGATATAAAAAATTGAATTATTATGTTAAATTGTTATATAAAACATATGAACTTCCTTGGTTTTGTGTTTTTTGAATGTTTAAAATACCTTTAAGAATTTTTAGCATAGCTAATATATCCATCGAACAATGACCACATGATTTTTATAAATATGGGGCTTAAAAACTCCCATTAACTCATACAATGGAAGTGATGGCCTTCTCTAGTAGAATTTTTATATATGACTCCCATTGGTAGGATATTGGAAAGGAGGTAGTGTCACTCGGATTTCATCTTGAAGAAGACCAATCTGAGCTTCAACATGTTATACTTGAACAAAACAGCCTATAGGAGGAGTGCAAGTGAATATAGATTACCACCCGAGCGATGTTATCCGAGATACCCCAAAAGTCTATCACAATCACACACCTTACCCTTACAAATTATATAGGTGTTATAAGGGGTTATGTTACAAGAACCTATAAAAATTATTATGTATATTAGTTTTTTATAGAATAAAAAATATACATTCATTTCATTATTTTTACTTTGTATGTGATTTTTTAAGCACAAATAGTATTTTTAGTTATTATTAAAATTCAATATAGAAATATAATTTGATGAAATAATAGATTTTTGAATTCAATAATATTTATTTAAAATATAATTACTAAATTTAATTTTAATTAATATAAATTATCGTATAATTTATATGAATACCATTATAATATTTATTATGTTTTCAAAGTAGTTTTTTTCGAAACCCATAAATTTTTTAATAAATGTCGGTTATAATTTAAAAAGTAAAAATTCACATATTTTGAAAAATATATATATATAATTAATATTATTTTTCATTTTAGGATATTGAAATTATCAAATGTTGATTTTTTCATAATTTTCTCAGACAGTCAAACTTTTGGGTAAAATAAAAATACCTTTTAAATATAGAATGTGTTTTATGACATAATATTGACCCAATAGTAATGTAATAAAATACTATAAATGTTTGTTCAGACAATATATATTTTAACTTTAAAATATTGTGATTTTAGGTTTTTTTTATTTATGTTACAAATCCTTAGTGGACCATCCAATACTTATAAAACATTTTAACATTTTAAAATTATTTCCTTGAGAGTGTGGTTCACCTACAAATAAGAAAACATAATATTTTCATATCTTCAGCCATTATCCTTCTGAAATATTTTTTTCACTCCCATTTGGAAAAATCCATGGGAAAAAACCATGGTATGGTATGTCGTTTTGATTAGATTAATGTGTAGTGTCCAAAACATAAATAATATTGAATTCCCTCAATTTTCCTATATAATCCCCCAAAAGATCCCACTTTTCTTCAATAAAAACCATTTGAGCTCTACCATACTCTACTCCCATATCTCTATAGTCCTCCCAATTTTCCCCATGTTCCATATATGCCTCTATCAAGCCTCTCCCAAGTCTTTGCGGTCACAATTCCATGTAAGGGATTTCTTCTTTTCTTATGTTTGTCCAATTTTATTTATGTTGGTAAACCCTATTATTTTCAATTAAAAATGTCTGGGTATGATTTCTCACCACCACCATACATCCCTCCTTATATTTTAATGACGAGAGTCCTCTTTATCTCTCATTAATTCCCCCCATTTACACCTATTACCATGTTGGAATTCTGTAATAAATTTCCCTATTCTCATTTACATTAATGAAATCCTGTTATATTATGCATCTAAATTCTATTACACATATTGGTATATTGTGTTTTCTGAACCCCTTACTATAAATTTCATGTATAAATGATGATATATACCTTTCTCTCACATCAATCCATTTTATGATTTTTATTTGACGATGTTATACTGCCGAAGTTACACCAAAAATTTCCCATGCAAAAATCATCATGTAAGTGAATACTATACACATTGCTCTCTCAAGGTTATTAACCATTATACACATGTACATATTGATTGAGGACATAAATTTATGTTTTTCACAAATCTTATTCATTGAATACTTTATTATGTTTAATAAATCCATGTTTAATGATCCTCGTGGAACAATTATGGAGGAATATAAATGATTACAAAGGGTGTGCCATGATATCGCACCAATGCATTGGGTAAACATTGGTATCATGATACGTCGAGTGAAATGAGGGTTTAATCATGATAATTCAAGTTCAATGAGGATTTACTCATTCTCCATGTGTAATTAGAATTGGTTCATGCTAATATCATGTTAAATGTTATTGCCACATTTTCATGCTATGATAATAATGCTACATCATGCCTTTATGTTCATTTTTCTCTTCTTCTCATTTGATATTACTATTGCCTAATATGTATTATATTCATCATTTTATGCCCTTTTTACTCACATAATTGGATTTATAGGTCACCCTTTTCTTTTTCATGTCCTCAGGTTATCCCATTCCATTCTAAGTATGAAAGAATGTAGTGGACATTTAAATAATTTTGTGTGTTTTTTGTTCTAAGCTATTATGTAATGTCCCTAATTTCACAAGATACTAGACCTCTAGATCCTCATAGTTGACTTATGTCCGTGTTTGTGTAATAAATACTGTTTAAGTGTGTAATAAATATTAGTGTTGTTATCGATACTCTTTCTATTTCATTAGTAATGATTGAACAGTTGGGCTATGTTAGAGGGTATGAGAAGGGAAAATATTATTAAAAATAAATGGGACATGACCCTAGAGACGAATCAATGGGGGAATAATATAAGGGAGAAATAACTTATTTGAAGGTCGAGATATGATACTAGATTTATTTTAAAGGGTGAGTAATTACATCATCATTATTAGCTATCCTTTAAAAATAAATGATGCTAACACAATTAACCTACATAGATTCACCACCTCCTTTTTCAAACTCAACCCTGTATAATGGGATGCATGCAAGGCTTACCCATTTATGTGTTGTTGCATACAAAATTTAACAACATATGGGGCATTATGTACACCATCAAATTATACATTAAATTTTGGAAATGGTAGTGTTAAATTATATTATTTATCCAACTCCTCTCTTGTTTCTTCCTTATAAGGAGGTTTTTAGGGTTGGATTGTGTAATGGACATTTGTTTTACTTTGGACAATAAATATTTTGCATCAACTAACATATGATCTAGGTGTCATTTTTAATTTTAATTTATTTTCAAATTCATTATTATCAATTATATTTCCTTACCCACACTATATATAACAGTATCTGAAATAAAAGGATACACTATAATGGAATATAAAAATATTGGCTCCATCACCGTCAGAATTGCCTCAATATGTTGATGGGGTAAAAACATTAACACAAGTTTTTTTCTATACTAGATAACTATTAAACTTTTTTGATGAGTTCAAGATTATGTTGAAGAGAATATATGTTAAATATACTTAAAAATGTATTCATGGATATTGTAAATCGTGAGGAGATCATTATACCCATGTTTTAGTTGTTTCTTATTTAAGTATTTTTCAATTATTAATTAAATTTCATTAATTAAACATATGTTATATAGACTTAGTTGATTACTTTTGAAATCATGTATCTCCAAATTCATGGCATCCAATATGATTGTTCTTAAATTTATTGTTTTATGGATCCATAATATATTTCAGTAGTTTGTAAATACTTGATCCAAAATGAAAGAATTAAATATATATATATATATATACATATATATATCATTAAAAAACACAAATATGACATTTTGGTTTTCTAAAATAATTTATATATAATAAAAATATATATAATTATGAACCATAAATTACTACACAAATATTTATGATAATTTATTTATATTTTATCCTACATTTTATGTTATTCATATTTTCCCCAAAAAAAATAAATCATATTTGTTATGAACATTCTTAGGTGGTGTTCGAAGAAGATTTAGAAATTCAATGATTTATATATTATTATATTATTTTAATTCATTAATATTAATATTGGTATTGAACATGATTTTTTAATAATTATTATTTGAATTTAAAAATTTTTTGGGATATACTCAAGTAGGTATTACTACTTCATAATGAAACCAAATAAAACTAAATATGTAAAAATTCAGGTAGATAACTTTTATATCAGTGATTACATATTTTTTAACCTATCTAGAGTTTCAATTTTTAAAATATTGTTTCATAAACACAATTTCATCACTATCATGGAAATTTTTAATATAGGTACTATGTTATATGATTCATTTATGATATAATCATGACCATAACAAAAATGGATTTTGAAAATGTTAGTTTAATTAAATTTCTTTTAATTTAAACTGATATGTTATAATTTTATATTCATAACTCTTTATGTAGTAGGTTTTTTATTTAGTTTCAATGTATAAAAAAATGACTTGAAACCCCAAAAAAAATTTATTTCTATACTATTTCCTATGTTTGACTAATTTGGATATTTAGTTTCATTTAGCTATATATTTGTAAAAAATGTTGTGATTTTTTTCAAAGTGTTTTTCTACTTCTTTGTTGGTTTATTTTTTTCGGCTTTCTGGTGTTGCAACTTTTGTTTGTAGGTGTAAAATTATATATTTGGAAATAGTTGTTTTTAAAAAAATCACCATTCAATGTCTATTTTACAAAAAAAATACGTGGAAATTCTTCATGTTAGGGCTTTCGACATCATTTTCTGCAAAACCGGCATAGGAAGTTGGTTATGAAGGTTGTCACATTAGTTTTACAGAAAAAATTACTTGGAAACCCTTATATATAACATTTCCTAAAGTCATTGAACATCAACTTTACTAAAAAACAATATCCAATTTCTTCATACTTGGATTTTCACTTTGGATTTTATAAAAATCAATATCGAGAGATTATAATGAAGTCTTTCAAATTCATTTTTCAAAAAAATGGACGTTCAATTCATTTTATATTTCATATTTTATAAGGGTATTTGTAACTTATTATCCCTACTAATCACCTTGAGTTGAGGTGAAATTTAAAAATGGCCTTTGGCGATATCCCAAAGATACAGATGGCTGGAAATAAATTCCAATGGATTCATAACAGTTGTGGAAAAAATTTAACATTTAAAATAATATAACTACATCTAAATATACCAAACCCAACAAATATTATATGATGCATGACAAAATTGTAATACATCTCAAAGTAATTCTGAATGATAATAAAATCATACAACGCCAAAACCAATATCAGAGTACCAAAGCCAAAAACTAAACAAAAAATTTCAATTGTCTTCAAAGACATAACTCCACGACTCCAAAAAAGCTCTATGATCCAACTATAACAAACAACCAAAAGTTTCAAGATGCACGACTAAAGAAACATTTTACTTTACCTTCACTTGTGTCGTAGAATATGATATCTATAAAAGAACAAAAATGCCAAAGAAAAATTGAGTAATGAAACAAAATAGGTTTTCCCTGAATTACTTCCCTACTCCAACCATTAGGATAGAACATGTTATCATATTTATAGAAAATATTATTTAAAATTATTTAAAATAATTTATCGCAAAACATAAACTATTTCTAAGCAAAATATGTTTCCAATCCAACAATATTTTCTATAGAAATAAACAAAACATGTTTTCCAAACCACTTCACGTTCAATTTGTCATAACCCATTCCAAAACACACATCCACAAATGCATGTCATTATGATTGTTTCATACTTATGAGTATTCTCTCATAGATAAACAAGGCCACCAAAAGCTTACTAAAATCCCATATTCTATTACGCCTTTGGCATCAAGTACCATGTAATATTTCAACTGGGTCATTTATAATGCAACATGAACACACAAGACCATGTATGCTGAAAAACCATTCCAATAAAATTATGCCCAAACCATTTTAATAAATTAATATTTTTGTTGAAAATAATTCCACAAATGAATTTTCCTCACTTCAGATCAAACAACTAATATTAAAACCAACATTTTGAAATAACTTATCCATGAACATTGGATAATAATTTCAAAATTTCACAAACCATCACTGAATAAGGCTTCCTCCATGTTTTGAAAAACAATTTTACAATCAATTTCAATTAAAAAATCAGTTTGAAATCGATCTTTGAGTTCTAATAAAAGTAGTCTAGAGTATAGACACCTACATCATAAGTTATGGTAGAAACGAATAACGGCATGAAAACATCACAATACCATGTTGAATCAAAAGAATCCATGATTAGTTCGTGTATTGTAATATCAACACATCCATATCTCATCATGATTGGCATCCACTGTCATGGATCTATCACCAATGGATACGATCTATGAATCCATGATGGGGATGATGATTAAATGTATGTAAAATGACACCGAATGAGGACTTTCCAAAAAATATAGCCTACAATGCCCCAACAGTTTTGAAAAAATCACTCCAGCGTCAAGGGGGAAAGTCCCCACAGCCTTTGAGAGGAAGAAAACCCGAGATTGGGTCAAAATATTGAAAAAAGTTGGTTTGGGGAAAATCCGAGTTAGATCCACTTTTTTATGATCTAACATTTAACCTAGCATGGTTTGATCGCACGGTTAGGAAAAGTGTGCACCATCTATGTGCCGGCCACTATCCCCCAACACCCTTTTCACGGTTGCTTTACCTGGTTTGATAACCCATGAACCAACCAATATTTTCCATTTATTCTACATTGCACAGTTTCTCATTGGTGGTTGCACAGTTTGTCTAAACTAGGTGCCGAACTGTGCACCTACCTAGTATCCTCTATTTCACTTTCGATTTTTTTTTGTGGGGATGTTGCATGGTTTCTACTAATCATGCTCAAAATATGAACCACCATAAAATCCCCCAAAAACAATCTAAAATAATTAAACACCCTACCAAACATCACCCAAAAACATAACATATTTAAAGTACATAAATGAAGTGTTACATACTTGAAACTGGTGGTACTAAATTATCCCCACTATTTTACATTCCATCCCTCCAAAGTAAAAAACCAGAATTTACCATAATGAGTCTGGGACATTGCTCGATCATTTCCTTCTTTTGATCCCAATTTTCATCCCGAATATGTCAATGTTGCCACAAATCCCATATTAGACAGATTCTTTTCCAAGGAAATACATTTTCTTTCCTTTGCACAATCTGTACTGGAATGTTAAAGCGGGAATGCGGGATTTTGCGACAAGTCATTTTCAACAGCTCATAGACCTGCCACAAATAGACTATCGGAAGGGGGGTTTTGAGATAGGAGCACCAACTCGTCACAAATAATAAGGTTTTTACAACCGGAGCACCGGTACATTACAAATATTAAGGTTTTTGTTAGAGGTCGATTGTTTCTGTTGCAAAAGGTTTTGGAGGCCTTCTCCTCAATCTGCGGGAAAATGTATTTCCAACAGGCTACTATTGCCTGATGCAAATACTTGGCAGCTCTTTTTGTATTTTCTACAGTATATGAATTCTGTCTCAAATACTATGTCGGAAGGATGTTTTTTGCGATAGGCCCTATGGAAAAAGAGTTCTTAACGACCGTCTGTAAATAATAAGAGTGGTGACTATTTGTGATGGGTCCCATCGCAAAAAAAATCTCATGGCAACTAATATAACCTTTATATATCACGCCCATTTTTTTCTCATTTCACTCAATTTTCTACTCTTCTCCCTCTCTAGTGGAAAATTTTATCTCAAATTTTTTCATAGATTTAAATATTAATTCTGGGAATTATTCATAGCTTATATCATTCAAATGCTTCAGTTTTAATGTATTTATCTATTTCTCTTTTATTTTTTACTTAATTCATTTTATCTCATTTGAGTTATAATTATTGTTAATTAGCTACAGGTATATTAAATTAGAATTAGATTGTGTTATTTATCATTCTTTATGTTTATTTTTACAAATAATTATTTTTGATTAGTATGAATTAGTATTAATTAATAGTTATTGCATTAAATATTATTAATTACTAATACTTAGTATTAAATTCTAATAATTTGTATTAAATTTTTAATACTTTGTATTAAATTATAATAATTAGTTTTATATTATAATAATATGGTATAAATCGTAATAAATATGAATAAATAGTAATAATTAGTAATAAATTATAATAATTAGTTATATGTTTTAATAATTAGTAATGGATTGAAATAATTAGTATTAAATTATAATAATTAGTAATAAATCGTAATAATTAAAAATAAATTGTAATAATTATTAATTAAATGTAATAATTAAAAATAAATTGTAGTAATTAGATAAAAATATTAATAATTTGTAATAATTTTTAATAAATTGTAATAATTAGTAATAAATTCTAATAATGTGGTTGCAATAATTTGTAATAAATTCCAAAAAATTAGTAATAATTTAGAATACATTACAAAAATTAGTAATAATTATTAATAAATATTAATATTTGGTAAAAAATATTAATAATTGGTAATAAATTGTAATAAATGGTAATAAATTGTAAAAATTTGTAAAAATTGTAATAATTTGTTATAAATTATAATAATCGGTAATAAATTGTAATAATTATTAATAAATTCTAATAATTCATAATTTTTTTAATAATTATTACTAAATTGTAATAATTAGTAATAAATTTTAATAATTATTAATTAATAAATATAATAAGTAATAAATTATAATAATTAGTAATAATCAGTAATAAATTCAAATAATTAGTAGTAATTGGTAATAATTTCTTATAAATTGCAACAGTTACTAATAATTAGTAATGAATTTTAATAATTATTAGTACATTGTAATAACTAGTAACAAATTGCAACAATTAGTAAAAATCGAAACAATTACTAATAAATTATAATAATTAGTAATAAATTCTATGAATTATTAATAAATTATAATAATTAGTAATAAATTATTATAATTAATAATAATTAGTAATTAATTGTAATAATTAGTATGAAATTGTAATAATTAGCAATAAATTGTTATAATTAGTAATAAATTGTAATAATTAGTAATAAATTGCAATAATTAGTAATAAAGTTTAATAATTATTACTAAATTGTAATATATTGTAATAATTTTTAATAATTATTCATAAATTTTAATAATTACTAATAAATTATAATAATTAGTAATTAATTCTATAAATTTGTAATAAATTACAATAATTAGTAATAATTTGGAATAAATTCTAATAATTAGTAATAAATTATAATATTTAGCTATAATTAGTAATAAAATTTTATAATTAGTAATAAATTCTAATAATTAGTTATAATTAGTAATAAATTCTAACAATTATAATAATTAGTAATAAATTCTAATAATTAACAATAAATTATAATAATTAGTAATAAATACTAATTATTATTAATAAGTTATAATAATTATTAATAAATTGAAATAATTAGTAATAAATAAAAATAAGTAGTTATAATTAGTGATAAATTCTATTATTTGGTAATAAATACTAATAAAATCTAATAATTTACAATTAATTATAATAATTAGTTACAAAATTAAATAAATATTAATATGTTCTAATTATTATTTTTGACCTCTAGTAATGAGAAATATATTATAATAATTGGTTATAATTAGAAATAAATTATTTTATTACTAATAAATTATTATAATTAGTAATAATTAGTATTAAATTCTAATAATTAGTAATAATTCTTAATAAATTATTATAATTAGTAATAAATTTTAAAAATTTGTTATAATTATTAATTAAATCTATTTATTAGTAATAATTAGTAATAAATTGTAATAATTAGTAAGATATTCTAATTGTTATTAATTAATTGTATTGATTTTTAATGAATTTTAAAAATTTGTAATAAACTGTATTAATTAGTAATTTATTCTAATAATTATTAATAAATTATAATAATTAGTAATAAATTATAATAATTAATAATAATTTTCAATAATTTCTAATAAAAAGAAACTGTTACTAATAAATAAAATTACCTAGAAATAATTAGCATGATATTTTAATAAATCATAACAAATGGTAATAAACTAGCACAATTTCATATAGATTAATAACTCCATTTTTCATAATGCCTTATCTCTTTGTAATTTTCTACCCCTAAAATTAGTATTAAAAATCTATCCTCACGTTCAAATATATATTTTATATGAATGAGGAAAAAAAAAGCACCATGAGGACTTCTTGCTCTCCGTTCTCATGAATACAAAAATAGATATGCGTACATTAGATGAAAATTTTTCATACAGTTTTTAGTCAGGGAATCTACCAAAAATATGAGTCGTTAGTAAAAATATGCTATTATTCATGACATATCATCACCTCACAAATTTCTTCTATTAAAATCACTCTAAAAAACTCCCTCGATGTACATATATCCATTTTTATATACATGATAATGGTGGGTAGGAGGGCCTTGTCGTACTACTCTCCATTCTCATTCATATGAATATAGATATCTATACATCGAAAAATATTTTTCAACGTTAATTCAATAGAACATAGTATCAAGGAGATGTGTCATTGTGTAAACGAGCTACCACGAATAAGCTAGAAATTTTGTCACCAGTAATTATAAATTACTAGTAAAAATTATCTACATGTTACAATATTTAGTGTTAATTAGTATAAATTATTATGAGTTTATGTACATTAGTATAAAAGTTTAAAAAATACTATAAATAAGTATAAAATAATAAAAATTTTTATAATTTGATAGAGAAAATAATTTAATTGTCTTCTCTTTTTTTAGATAGTGTTTTTATTATATCAAATCATACAAAAAATTGAAATTTTTATATTTTTTAGAGAAATATGGAAGAAAAATGTCAACAATATTCATTATTATATGATTGTGCTTGGATAAATCATCTCAAGAATCCAAACGTTTCTTGTTAAAATCCTTTATATATTGAGAGTATTAATGGAATCTTATCATTTTAATCATCCATATCAGTATTTGTTTTAGAAATTACTATTAAGTGTCCTTGTAAAAAATATTCATTGAATATTTTTGACCCATTTGACAATGTTGTGGGTCATTTATTGCATTTTTGTTTTCAAGAGTAGGATAAGATGCATCAATTGAAGTAGTAGTAATAGAAATAGTTCCTACGATAATAGTAGAACCACCACCTGTAGTATGAGATGTAGGAGGAGATATGTCGATGGAGATAGCAGCAGAAGCAGAATCATCTAGAGTACAAGTGACATCTGATGTGTGGTTTAGGGATGGTGATCCCTCCTCCATCTTGTCTAACTCCTCCAGATGACCCTCCCCCTTAGTGAACTATTTATTTTTTATGATTAAAATTTGGAAGGAAATTTTTTTAATATTAACTATTTATATTTCTATATAGTGAATTTTTTCATATTGTTGAGAATATTACATTTTTTTATTTATTTAGTTTTAAATTTTTTTATTACATTATTGAAATTTTTGATTATTTTATTATTTATTATTTTTGATTATTTTATTTTTATTATTTCATAATATTTTTCTCAATTATTGATGTTTTCATTATTTTATAACTTTTTTATTATATTTGTAATATTAATATTATTATTTCATTAATATTAATAATAATATTTTTATTATATTATAAAAATTATTATTTTTATTATTATGTGATTATTATTTTATCATTTTATTTTTTAATTTATTTTACTAATATTTATAATATTATATCATTAAATTTTGTATTATTTTATTTGTAATTTCACTATTTTATTCAATTTTATTTTTTTATACTATTTTTGATGGGTCTCGTCAAAAAATGGATTAAAAAACTAAGAATGTTTATTTCAGTTGAGTCTCGTTGTGATAATGTAATTAAAAAACTATGAGGAAGATATTTTTGAAAGATCCTCTACTCATTCTAAATGTTTTCTTTTTTAGACGATCCTTCACACAAAAAAAAATTTGTGACGCCCTTTTCTAAAATGGATCATTTCAAAGAGATCTCGTCACAAATACCCCATTATCTAGTAGTATGTGCACCAATGAATAATATGGATCACGTATCGAGTCACCTAGTACGGATTTGGATGTTACCTTTTTAACTAAGATACATGAAACATATTATTCATTGCACTTAACCATGGGGGTAAATCCAGCTGATATTCAACATCACCAACCTATTTCAGTATCTCAAAAGGTCTTATGTATTAAGGAGATGACATACCCTTTTCCCCAAAATGATAATGCCAAGGCCACTAAAAGATTCATAGGAACACAAGATCACTTGACAAGAGTGACAACTACTATTGATTATCAGTTGCATACGATTTTTGATGACTATGTAACTTTTCCATCATCTTTTTTATCAAGTGAATACAATTTATAATTTCATAGACAAGGCTCATCCAAACTAGGGATGTCTCACTTGTTTCCAACAAGAAATGTTGATAATGAAATGTTTTACCATACAATGCTTCAAATGGAGCCATTTGTATTGAGGCTTGATAACAATTGTTATAGTAGAACTATACTTATAGTTTGTGATCTTCCCATGAGCCACCAAAATCCATTATAAAATCTTGAATCATGTATTTCAATGTTTTTATTGTCTTTTCAAATTTCCCATTCATCTGGGGATGATATTCCATATTTATAAGAAAATGAGTCCCAATGGAATTCAATAAGTATTTCTTGAAACAAGATGTAAACCTCGGATGTTGGACTAAAAATATTTAAAATGTTACTCCATGCCTCTTTACCAATAATTGGGTACAGATTTTTGACATGTACTCTACCGTATGTGATTCACAAATAGGGATGAAATGGGATGAAATTGTGATTTGATCCACTATCACCCATATGGCATCATGTTTCTGAACAATTCCTGGGAGACCTGTTACAAAATTAATTTCAATATGCTTTCATTTTCAAATAAGGATATGTTAAGACTGCAACACACCTGATGGCCACTGGTACTTTTCCTTATCCTTCTGAAAAGTTAATTATCTCTAAAAAACTCATCCATCTTTCTTTTCATACTAACCACGAAAATTTCTGATTTGAATTCTGTATACATCTTATTTATTCCATGATTAATAACCCATCTCAAAAGGTGTTATGAATGAATAAGTTGTTCATAAAAAGACTTAGATATAACCATCCAATTATTAAAGCACAAAACTGATGTCCTATATAGATGAAATCCCTAAATGGTCTACCCACCAATGAGTATCATCTTATTATACCTCAATATGAATCAGATGTTTCTACCTCATTATCCAATTTCACCAAATCAGAATCAAACGAAACTGGAATGAAAACTGCCACATCAGCTCTGTATTCACAGTCTATGTGTACATCAACTATCACCCACATTAACTATCACTGATCAGAAGAAACTTTTTCCAAATGAATGTATGGATTTATTCTCAAATCTTACACCACCAAATTCCTTTTACCTGGTGTATACATCAATTCAATGAAATAAAAAATGGGAGAGACTCCTTCTATATTTTTGTCTTAAGTTCAAATCCCTTTTTGAGAAAATATGTTTCAAACTCTTATCATATGTGAACATTATAATGTTCTCACCAAAGAGGTAATGATGGTAAGACTTTAAATCATGGAGTATTTCGGATAACACTAAATCATGTGTTGGGTAGTTCATATAATAAAACTATAACTTCCATGATATATATGAAACAAATGGTCTCTCTACATAAGAACACATCCCAATCCTAATTTTAATGTTTCAAAATACACCAAATTCCCATTTCGTGATAGTAAAAATATCATGATTGGTTATTGTGAAAGGTAAAATTTATGATTCTTAAAATAATTTTTACATGCCTCACTCCACTAGAATGACACATTTTACCCTTTAAAGGATTTCATTAGTGAATATAGTAATGATAAATCATGAAAAAAACCTCATAATAATCAATTAGACTTAACAAATAGAATATCTCAGAGACATTTTCTTGTGGCTACAATGAGATAATAGCCACTACATTTTCTGGATCCACATAAACACCTATTTTAGAGATTACAAGGCCTAGAAAACTTCCCTCCTATATCTAAATACCACACTTCGATAATTTTCCATAAAACCGATGATCAATAAATATTCCCAACAATGACTCCTTGTATTTATCATGCCATGTGATTTTCCTTGAATACACCAATATGTCATCCACAAACTCCACCACAAAATAATTCATATACCATTGAAATATCTAGTTCATCAATTCCATAAAGATAACTAGTTCATTCATGAGTTTGAATGGCATAACCATATAATCGTAATGTCCATATCTACTTCTAAAATCTATTTTCGCAATATCCCCTTTTTGAACCTAGAATTGGTGATATCCTGGTAGCAAGTTAATTTTAGAGAACCACTAGGATCCACTAAATAGATCTAATATATCATAAAAACATGGAAGTGCCTACCGATTCTTTATTTTATATTGGTTAATACTATGATAATACAAACACAACCAAAGAGTTTAATCCTCCTTTTTGACAAAAAATAATCAGTGCTTCCCATTGAGGTGTGCTAGAACAAATGAACCGTTTTCCTTCCAGTTATTTTAAATGAAGTTCAATTCCATTAACTCTATTTTTTCCATCCAATAATTTTAAAGGTAAATAGGAATGACCCTAATAAGGGTATCAATCGTTAAATCCACTTCACTTTTGGGTAGAAATGATGAAATATACATGTGAAAATATCTTGAAACTGATCAAAATCAACTAGAAAAATACTATTATTAATCTCTTCAATCAATTTTAATGAAAACACTACCAAATAGTATGATATACTTGTAATTTATGGTGCTAGAAATCTCATTGCACCTGCCTTTATATTTCATTGTCCTTTAAATATATTCTCGACCCCTTAATCAGGCACAAAATTAACTATTCATTTTTAACATTCGATGTGAGCCTTAAGCATTTTCATCCAATCCAGCCCCATGAATATGTCATAGAAATCCATATCAAGAATAATTAAATCACACATTACATTAGATCCATAAAATATTATTGATAAATCCTTGTACATGAAAGATATACCTTCATAATGACCAAGAGGTGTTTAATGTTTCAAAATAGTAAGATTCATCTCATCATTTAATAGAGATGATATACAACATGAGAATAAATACAAGATTGGGATGCACCAGTATCAAAAAAGGTTTTCATAATGGTATAATTCAAAATCATCATAGCTCTCATTATTGATATTCCGGATTTATTATCCACAATCACCTAATCAACTCCATACAACTACTTACATAGTGCACTTTGTTCCCAATTTTCATTTTCAGATATCACTTCCTGAAGAGTCATAGTAATACTATAATCACCAGGGCTAGCTATTATCTTCATAAGTGAAGTATTCTAATTCCCTTGTCCCATAGAAAAATACGACTTATCCACCACATGAGATATGTCTTCAACACACAAACGTGGAGCATTGTCGCATTGTAGATGTCCCATCTTATTGAAATTGTGGAATGATCAAGGTGGTTATATACCCTCCTAATTCATATGGTATAAATGTCCACATTGAAAAAATCCATCTTTCCTCATGGTTATTGGAGGATGATTCACTGATCTAGTTGTTTGATTCTTCATCACCCCACTACCATGGATGTGGTTGTCCCTATTCTGTTTCCTCCCAGTATTAAAGTTCCAACTATTTCCCGTTTGTATAAACATGCTCCATCCACCCATAACTTGTGACATTTCTCCCTCTTCTAACATCACTATATTGACTATCTCCATACAATCCATTATATAGAGCACTAAAATATTCATGATAATATATTACCTTATCCATGATTTAAAAATGCAAGCCTTCAAGAATGCACTAAATGCAACATCAGGTAAAAAGTTGAAAACATTCAAGAATTTAGATGTAGTATTTATAACTGGGAGATTATCCTGATTTAGGATAAAAACATCTATAATTATAGAAATCGTTAACTTGTGATGATATAATTGTTGGTTGAACAATTCATTTAAATCCTCCCATGAAATTACTTGGTCTAATATAGCATGAATTGGTAAATCCCACAACTGGCGTGCAAGATCCTCCAGCATAAACATCACCAAATTTACATTCAACTATATCTTATTTCTATGGATATTTATGATTTTATTCAACTTATTCATCCAATCCTATTATTTCCTTCATTTTGAATATCCCATAAATTTAGGTTGATTTTTCTTTGGAACCGGATGGAGTGATCTAGTTGGCATGGTTCATCCCTCTAGTTTCCTCCATTCATAGCCTGAATGGATTTGACTATACTTTGAACTAGCTGTTTGATATCCTATGAATCAGGTTCAACCACTTTCTCATTACCCTCTTCCAGTTGGTTTCAACAATTCCTATCAGGTTTCATTTTCTATAACAAATACAAATTTCACATATCTCACTCTCTAGCAACTAATGGTTTAAAAAATTAAAAATTTCACATCATTATTATCACAACAATGATTTCACAAAATAAAAACTTTCCATTTGAACCCCTTTTATGAAAATTGCACCATGCCTTTGAAAATCAAACCATTTTAAAAATACCACTATCAGTGATTTTCAAAACTTCAGATTTTGAAATTGTTTCAGAATATTTCAAAAATGAACATGTTTTTACTAAATCATGATTCATTACTCAAAATTATATATTCAATCCTAGGGGAAATTTATTTCAAAAATTAAATTCATATTCATCTCATTTGCTAAAATAATGAAAATGATATTTCAACTCATATAAGTGTCTCCAAAACACTTATGTACCCACTTCCTATAAACTTAAAGTTAAAAATAAATTGCTCAGTTATTCCTATTTATGCTCCAGATTTCATGTTATGAAAATCCTACAATGTTATATCATCCCAACTCAATTACTAATCATGAATGATTTTCAACGCCATGATTGACAATCCAATACATGTTTTCCCAAGATGAAAGATGGACCAACCAAGACTGAGAACTTCTGTAAAAAACTATTGTACCAATCAAATTGTTATTACATATAACAAACCTACCCTTCTCATTAGCTTGAGTTAATGAGGAATTTCTACGTGGACTTAGGGGGCATACCCAAGACGCAAAGGGCTATAAATAAAAGAAAATGGATTCAAAATAGTTAGGGGATGTTTTTCCCATTGAAAATAAAAAAACCAAAACCAATTATTCCAAAAAAATACATGATTCATGATAATAAAGTAATACAACGCAATGTAATTTTGAACATAAATAAAACTAAACTACACCATAATTAATATAAGACTAACAATTCAGAAGACTAAAAAACAAATACCAAAGGCTCCAAATTAGAAACCCAACATCCTTAAGTATTCTCAATGATCCAACTCTATAATAAATCCCAATTAATCAGGATGCAACACTAATAAAAAATGATATGTTCCGGTTATCTGTGCCTTGTTATATGATATTTTCAAAAGCACGCGTGTTTCAAAGAATGGGTGAGTAATGGAACATAGTAGGTTTTACTGATTGTCTTCTCTACACACACCACTATGATATAAAATGTTATTAAATTTAAATATACATTTTATTTAAAAAATATTAATATAATTTATCAAAAAACCAGTAATTTTTCGATGAAAAAATATTTTCCAAATCAAAATTGTTTTCTATAGAATGTAACTAAACAGTGTTCTCAACCCATTTCACATTCCATTTAGATAAAACCATTATGAACTACAAATCCACACATGAATTACTTTATTATAGTTCCATACTCAAGAAAAATCTTTCATTGATCTACCATGTCATCATATGGTAATTAAAACCCATATAACATTACCCATTTGGAACTGTAAACCAATTAATATTTCAACCAGAACTCATAACTGAAACATAAACCCATACCACCATGTATGAACAAAAAACATTTAAAAAAAATTATTACAAAACCATTTCAATAAAAAAATATTGAAAATAATTCCACAATTTTCTCCACAAAAATCTAATGAAACAACTGTTTTTTAAATAAACTTTTAAAATTTATTTATCAAAGCACTTTGTAATACAATTTCACCATTCCAAAAACCATCACTAAAGAAAGTTTCCACCATGATATTCACAAACACTTCACAATAAATTTTATGAAAGATAATTAAGTTTAATTAAATTCTGCATGTTCTAATAGGAAGAGTCGAGAGGGAAGCCACTTACCTCAAAAGTTATGGTGAAAATGAAGAAGGACACTAAAACAAAAAAAATTCATGTCGAATCTCAAAAGGTATTCTGTAGATCTCATTCTCTATCTTCAGCACCGCCATATAACATAAATATTGGTACCCAATATAATAGATCTATATGAAATGTATAAAATTGTGAATCTATTTTGAGGAATAGAATTTGATATAAGGAAAATGACAGATAATAGAGACTTATTATGGAATCAATATTTAAAAACAATAATATTTTCCAATATATCACTCCTAGATTTAGGGGGAATGTCGTTGAATCCAATGGGTAGAATAAAACCTGAGTTAAGGTCGAAAATAGTTAAAAAGTAGAGTATTAGGTCTAAAATCATGTTAGATCTAGTGTTTTCTGTATCTAATGTTTAACTGGGAATAGTTGGATTGCATGGTTAGGAAACTTTTGTGCCAACTATGTGCCAAGCACTATCTGCAAACGCCTGTTGCATAGTTATATTGTATGGTTTGACCAACTGTGATCTAACCATGCATTTCTTTATGTTATACATTGAACAATTTCTTCTATTTGGCCACATAGTTTGGCCAAACTATGAACCTAACCATGAACCTACACATTACCCTATGTTTCACTTTCATGGTTTCCAAGATATCAAGTATGGTTTCTACTAACCATGAACAACCCAATAACCTCTTTAAAGGTCCCAAAACCATTGTAAAAGACTATTAAACCCTACCAAACATCACCCAAACTCTTTATATACTTAACTCGCATAAATAAAAGGATATGAACTTTAAACAAGCGGTGATATTGTTTTTGAAATCATTTTTTATAAAACAATGTGGGAATTAACACTTTTTATGTCTCTAGGGATAACATTTATTTATAACTAACATTGAAAGGAAAAAATCAATGTTAAATGTGTTTTTTCACAAGTTTTATTGAGTTAAATCGAGTTGTAAAAGAGTATATGGGTAGATATATCCTTATATATTTTATTGTCACCTCCTAAATTCTAAATAGAGTGAAGGATATTTATAATCCAAACATAGATTTCTATGTGATGATGGAAGCACAGAAATTGTAGACAGTACTTGATTAGACATGGTATAATGGTAGGATTCCATATATCTAAGGTATAATAATGGTTCAATCAATAAATCATGTGGAACTAATACATTACTCATATGCCATGATATGGAAAATTTACCCATGATTTACTATGATGTATCAAGACATCATCACAGAGTATTAGAATCCTATGATAAAAAAGGAAAATATACGGTTCATATAATTGTGTACCACCTATTAACTAGTGCTAACTAATCACTAGATATCATATAGTATTCTTCATAAATTTATCATTCCATTATAGATATAATGTGTGGTAACTATTGTCTTCATGATGGGACTTCTAAAATTTTCCTATACATGTGATACTTTATTGGTGATCGTTGAATGGTAAAACAAACTGGTTCATTTATTTATAAAACTAGATGACTCGAATGTTGATGAGAAGGGTAAGATTTATATGTGATAGATTTTATCATTACATGGAGTGTTAATAAAAGATTTTAATATCAAGATGTAAAATTAATATCCAATTTTTGGTACGTGCTATAGTAGGCCTTGGTAACCAATGTAAAGCGGAGAACAGCATGCCATCCGTAAACCGATAATAATTTTGAGCATAATATCTAGATATTACTTGATATACCAAGAGAATGTGTACTATTTTTTGTGGATCATGGTGGTGGATAATTTTGTAATAATAGAGTTTACTAAATATAATAGTTCTTGATAAAAAATATAGAAGGCACTTTTTGGAGAGGAGTATGGTAGGATTGAAAGATCTTCATTATGATGGATAGAGGTGTGGGGAGTCTTCTATTATTTGGTCGACTCTTATTAAGAAAAAATTAAATAATATCTAGTTTATTTAAATGTTATTAGATTTCTTAAAAATAACAAAATGAGTTATTAAAATCATTCATGTTGGACTCTATAATCTAAGGATTAAATCGATATATTGATGTCATTTTGACCTCAGTTGGGATATTTGTCAATTTGAAAGGAGTTTATGTTAGCACCCGAATTTTATGGTCTATTCAGGTTCATTAGTAGAATAATTTCAATGGAGAAAAAATTATCACTCCTAAAAAGATGTATTATGACACATGATATATTACACATATTTAAAATTTATAGATATCATTCAGAGCCAAATTATAACAACCCTTAATTTACATATATGGTTAATACATCAAAATTGAAGCATACTTATTACAACATATAACAAAACTAGGAAAGGACCGTATAGGTATAGTGTCTTTAGAAACTGGGAAACATAAACAACTGGTTCATAAATCATCTACTTTGCCTCCCATTTATTTCATCATATCTAGAGTCCCTTTTGGGATATCCTACTTAATAACCTTCTTCCTGACCTGGGGAAATAATACATAAAAAATGGTGATCTCAAATGCTCAGTAAGGGTAAACAAGAGAAATATCAATCACATCATATACATAAGAACATAAATTTTGGAAATCTTAACTTGCAAAAGACATAATAATGTCATAACATCGGATAAATCATAGTAGTGAAATTTAATCCCAATAATCATAACTTAAAACATGATACTTTGTGGCATACACACATAATCATAGAGAATCATTTCTTATTAGTCAAGACTCATTGCCAAGACTCTCTTAGTGGACAAAGTACATTTCTAATCCGAGTTCACTCCTCATTTCAGTCCGGTTTTACTGGACTGGTTTAACCTACCATTCTAGCCATTTCTATCTCATGAGATATAATGTCTTTACCCAATGCATTGGAGGGATATATAGGTCCCACCCATCTCATAATGATACCATTCTTTTGTGTGCCTCAAAATCATAAATCATACATCATTGCATAACCCATGTAATAAAAATGGTATTCTTAAAGATCATGACATCATAAAACAATTCATATAAGATGAAGGAATTCATAAAAATAATTCCATCACAACATAATCAAATCAATGTAATAATAGGGATAGAAACAGAACCCAGTATTATATTAGATGTAAAATAATTTTGATAAAACACTTGAACTCCATTCTTGAGGAAAATATCCTTTCTACTTCAAAAACATTTTCCATTCTTAACATGTCATACAATTTTAAACAAAAGGAAGTTGATTAAAAATAAACTTGAAAAATTGTATATGATGATTTGGGAAATAATGTTTTAAACATCCATCATGCTGTATAAGTTAAAAAACATGTTTCTCGTACTTTTGTCGGAATTGTCAAAATGTAACTTGTACGAAAAAAATACAAAAGATTCATTTAATATCTTTTACTAAAAAATCACTGAAGGGTAAAATTGGATTTAAAAAAATTTAGGTGGATGGAAACAATATTACATATTGAGGAAACATTTATGTGAATGATAAAATACACCCCAGTAAATACCAAAGTATAAACAATCTCAGATAAAATGAGATTGTGATATTTTTCCTTACCTTAGGTCTGAATTGCTTCGTAAGTGTCTGAAACTCCTGTATAATAATTTAAATAATGGTATTTACATATTCCAAATCATAGATATTTTTATGATATCATATATGGTCATATTCTTAGCTTCTTATTAGTACTATTTCATTACTACTCGTTATTCGGGTGTTTATTATTATTTGTTCTTATGCGTGTTTTGTCGAATAAATTCGTATTCTTCTTTTTAGGTTATAGATACCTCATTTACAGAATATTATTAGTGTAATATATATCATATTAATTCATTCCATTCATTTATATAATCATTATGCAATGAAGATCATGTAGAACGAGTCACATCACATCATGGAGACGGTATTCCGTACGTACACACGAGTGATGATATCGTTCCAATGATCGTGAAATTGTAATGGAGTATATATATAGTATTTAAGAATCAATATAAATTTAAAATAATCATATATAGTTATTATTTACACCATTATACCCTTCCAAGTAAAGTGGTGGTGGAAAATAGATTACACCACGGTGTGGACACGGTATTTTGTACGTACGCACGCGCGGTGATTTCATTTTCCGTAGGATGGATAGATGGTGAAATAGGGTTGTTCCATACATATAATTACATATCAGTATATGGGAGATACTGATGTTATTACTTCATAATGAATCAACTAAAGAAGAAGAAGTGGAAGAAGAAATAAAGTTGAATGAATTAGTAACAGACATTACCTCTTCTTTGAAGCGCCTCTTTGAGACCTCCTCTTAGGGCACTAAAATTGGTCTTTAGAAAAGACCAGGACCTCTAGTATGTTTCTAGGGAAGTGGAGAAGAGAATTTTTCAGGTGTTTTCCGAGCCTGAGGGCTCATTGTGGGGTGAGGAATAGAGGGAGAAGGTTCCCTTTTATTAGGGAGGAGAGGGGCACCGTTGAAATAACTAAAAATATCATTTTATTATAAAGTCATATTCAGTTTTTAATAGCTCCAAATTGATATATTTCGAATCTAAGGTGGGGATGGGTCGAAATAATCTCATCCAATATAATTTAGACAAGTTTAGGTCATTATATTAACCTTATCTTTTAGTTTTAACTCTTAGTTAATTCGATTGACATTTACCATGTCACTTTGTATTTTTATATTATATAGTTAATAAACATACCATATAAATCCAAGGGACCCCCAAGTGGTCCATTAATGATAAAACTATCATGATATAAGTATCTTTGACGAACCTTAGATTTTTCGGAATATAATAACAATTAATAATATAATATTTGTTTTAAAAACTATTTTATGTCAATTTTGGCACTATTTAGTAATTGATTTTTCTGAAAATCATAATAGAATGATTAATTCAAAAAAATTAATTAAATAAATAATTAGATGTAATTATAACCTATAAAATTAGTGGAATTCATAAAATCTATCAAATTACAATTATTTGGGTATTTATAACATCAATTTTGTCAATATTTCATTAATAAGATAATTACTGCATCATCATTGTGTCATAAATAAATTTATTTATTTTAAGTCTAAAAATTACAAATAAAATACCATTATGTTTGAAATATTTTTAGCTTTCTAATGAATATTTATAGTCGAATTTATCTTATGTATTACCTTATATTAAAAATGATTTAGTTATTAAACATTGATTTTAACTATTTTAACCCTTCTTTAAATAAATTAATAATAAATGTCCTAATCTAATTTGAGTGGGCCTAAATGGTCATATTTTATTCCTAAGGTTGTTTTTGGTCGAATTACACTTATCCAATAGAATTAGGACATGTTTATGGTAATAATAATATCATTTTTACTTTTAATTACCCTATTTACTTTTAACCGTGGTAAATAAAAGTAAAAAGATACTATTCACCAAAAATTATTTTAATCTCATTGAACCAAATTTTACTTACTGAAATCAACTGTGTCTCTCAGATTTTTTAAATTCCACTCACAGAAGCGATAAAATTAAGTTTTATTTAAATTTGCAAATTCTCCTAGGAGGTGGGTAAAATATGGTGAAAAGTTCAATAAAATTTTTATATATCTAAATTATTATAAAATTACTCCAATGAATTACATTGAACATATATAGGTATTAAGTATCAATTTTGACTTAAAATGAATTTAAATAAAATAAACAATTATTTAAATAAAAAGTCAGTTTTTAAATAGTAACCCAGTATTTTCACTATTCATAAAAAATTGAATGTTTTCAGAAAAATACCAAAATTTCACCCTAGGCTAATTCCGATATTCCAAATCCAAAAATGAAGTCCAATTTGAAAAATAAAATTTATAAAATTTCAAAAAGTGGTTATTACTATTCATAACGACTAGTTTTTGTAATATTTTAATAGCATATCGTTGTTTAGTGAAACTCGATATTGCATACGATGCAAGCTATCGAGGAAGGTCGAGTTTGCGTGTAATGAAAGACAATATAGTGTTGTGTGTAATGAAATATTTCTTTGATGATTTATATAACATAAAAACAAAATATTTCTCATAAAAGTCTCGGGTGTTACATTCTACCCCCTTAAAATGAATTTCCCCCTCGAAATTCATCACTTTGTAACAAACAGATGAGGATACCACTCCCTCATCATATCCTCAAGCTCCCATGGAGCTTCTTCTAATTGGTGGTTCCTCCAAAAAAACTTTCACTAAGCGAGTGGTCTTGTTCTGTAAGACTTTTTCGCTACGATCCAAAATCTCTATCGGTTGTTCTTCATAAGAAAGATCTTGTTCTAGCGGTACAACTTCTGTGTTTAGTACATGTGAGGGATCATGTATGTACATTCTCAGGAGAGATACATGGAACACATCGTGAACTTGAGAAAGATTCGGTGGAAGCGCCAAATGGTAAGCTACCTTCCCAACACAATCTAGTATTTCAAAAGGACCGATATATCTGAGGCTCAACTTTCCCTTCATTCCAAATCTCATAACCCTTTTCCAGGGAGATATTTGTAAGAACACTTTATCACCCACATCAAACACTACATCTTTTCTTCGGTTGTCGGAATAACTTTTTTGTCGACTCTGAGCCTCTCGTATGTGTTGTTGAATAGATATGACCTTTTCTACCATTTCATCAACAAGATCAGATCCTAATAGCTTTCTTTCCCCAACTTCATCCCAGCAAGTTGGAGTCCTGCATTTATTTCTATAGAGAGCTTCATAAAGAGCCATCTGATTACTTGAGTGAAAGTTATTATTATAAAAAATTCCACCAAAGGTAGCTGTTGATCCCAACCACATTTGAAATTCATAGAGCAAGATCTCAACATATCTTCTAGAGTTTGAATTGTTCTCTCAGACTGACCATCTGTCTGAGGATGATAAGCAGTGTTGAAACTCAACTCTGTATCCAGAGTATGCTGAAGACTTCTCCAGAACATCGATGTAAATCTCCGATCCCAATCATATATAATAGAATGTGGTACTCCATGCAATCTTACCACTTCCATTACATATATCCTGGCAAGCTGATCTAGAGAGAAATCCTCTCTAATAGCAATGAAGTGTGCAGACTTTGTAAGACGATCAACTATGAACCAGATAGCATTATTGACTTTTGATGTTTTAGGAAGTCCTGTGACAAAGTCCATTGTGATGTTTTTCCATTTCCATTCGGGTATGGGTAATGGTTGTAACATACCCTTAGACTTCTGTCTCTCAGCTTTAACTTGCTGACAAACCAAGCATCGAGAGACATATTCAACAACATCTCTTTTCATTCCATCCCACCAGATGTACTCTTTCGGGTCCCTATACATCTTCGTGGTTCCAGGATGAATAGAGAATGAAGAACTATGAGCCTCATCCGGCAGCTCCTTTAAATCGAGGATGGGAGGAACACAAACCCGATTCCAGAACGTTATTATCCCATCACAATCAAGGTTGAATTCAGGAACATTTATCACCTTCTTTTGTAACTCGACATCTTCTTTTTGTGCCTCTTTAATCTTCACATGTATAGATGGTTGAACATTCATTTGAGAAATATAATATTTTTCCCCTTAAATTATAATTCCAAGATCCATCCTTTGTAAATCAATAAATATTGGATCTTTTGTGATCCTCATCATGGATAAACTGGCATGGTCTTGTCGACTTAATGCATCTGCCACCTAGTTTGCTTTCCCTGGGAGGTAATGAATTGAGCAGTCGTAATCTTTAATCAGCTCCAAACACCTTCTTTGGCTCATATTCAACTCCTTTTGTGTGAAAATATACTTTACACTTTTATGATTAGTATAAATGTCACACCTTTCTCCATAAAGATAATTCCTCCAAATCTTTAATGCAATGCTTACCACAACTAACTATAAATCATGAGTGGGGTATTTTTCTCATTTATTTCCAACTGTCGTGAGGCATAAGCTATCACCATATCATTTTGCATATGAAAACACCCCCATCCCTTCTTGGATGCATCACTGTAGATCACAAACCATTCTCCACTACAAGGAAATGTGAGCACAGGTGCACTGGATAACCTTCTTTTCAACTGCTTGAAATTCTCTTCACATTCCTCCATCCAAACAAACTTTAATCCTTTCCGAGTCAACTTGGTGAGTGGATTAGATAATCGTGAAAAATGTTTCACAAAACGTCGATAATATCCAGCCAAACCAAGAAAACTTCGGATCTCAGTTACTGTTGTTGGTCTCGACCATCTTTTGATAACCTCTGTTTTTGCTGGATCCATAGATATCCCCTATTTTGAGATTATGTGTCCCAAAAATGAAACTTTTTGAAGACAAAATTCACACTTGGTAAATTTGGCATAAAGCTTCTCCTTTCTCAGGCTAATCAATATAATTCTCAAGTGATCTTCATTTTCGTCCTTTCTTTTTGAATAAACAAGAATATTATCTATAAAGACTACCACAAAATAATCAAGATAGTCTCTAAAGACTCTATTCATCCGATGCATGATGATAGAATGTGCATTAGTAAGACCAAATGGAATCACTACAAATTCATAGTGTCCATACCTTGTACGGAAAGCCGTCTTTGGTATATCCTCCATTTTGACCCTTAATTGATGATACCCTAAACGAAGATCAATCTTGGAAAAGTATTGAGCTCCGCGTAGTTGGCAAACAAGTCATCAATGCGCGGGAGAGGATATTTGTTCTGGATAGTGATCTTGTTATGTTATCGATAATCAATACAGAGTCTCATTGATCCATCTTTCTTCTTAACAAACAGAATAGGTGCACCCCAAGGTGACGCACTAGGGCTTATGAATCCCTTATCATGATTATCTTGGAGATGCTTCTTCAATTTCTGCAACTCAATTGGGGCCATTCTATAAGGTGTATTTGAAATGGGCAAAGCACCCAGTATGAGTTCTATTGAAAACTCTACTTCACGATTTGGTGGAAGACCCGAAAATTCCTCTAGAAAAACATCGTCAAACTCTTGTACAATGGGAATATTCTTAATCGTGAGTTTCTAACCAACCATTTGAGATAAATAACCTTCATTTAGTGGAATCAAGACCCATAAGATGGATGAAATTTCCACTGGAAGGTTATGTTCATCCTTGCATCGATAGACGATCATAGATTGGTCTGAAATATGAAACGTGACTTCCCTTAATTGGAAAATAATATGAGCTCCATATAAATAAAGAAAATCCATGCCAAGAATCACATCAAATTCCACTATAGGAAGGATCACACGATTTGAAGGAAGCACATTCCCATAAACATCAATCGGGGAAGAATTATAAACTTTTTATGTGACTGTTGTGCCATTAGGTGATGTCACAGCTAACTCAACATCTAATTGTTTAGGTAATACGATGATACCCTTAGAAAAATATTCAGAAATAAAAGAGTTGGTGGATCCAGAATCAAATAAAACATTTTCTACTTTAGAGTGGATGGTAAGTGTACCTTTCACCACATCATTATCATACTCCACATTGCTGATAGAAATTTCATGTGACTTTCCTTTGTCTTTAGCCTTAAGAGTTTTTTAACATCGACCATCATCATCAACCCTTGGATTTGGGAATTTATTGGCATAATTCTCCATCTCCTTGCACATGAAACATTGAAGTCTATTAGGTTCATTCTGTGTATCCCTTCCATTGTTTTCATCATTAGACATCTTCTTCCCATCATTGCGGCATTCAAATGTCTGATGACCTTCCTTTGGACATTTGAAACATTTACATGTCCCATTAAGTCAACTTCCTCCATGTTTCTTTCCACACTTTGAGCATAAGGGAAAGCTCATCTTCTTTTCCGTGTGCTCTTTAGATTTTTCTTTCAATACCATTTTCCTCTTCTTATCAAACCCATATGACTGATGGGTTACTACAATCTCCATCTCAACTTTGAGAGCACATCGAACGATTTCCTCGTAGCTATTGAAATCCCTTATGGCTAACTCCCTTTGAAGAATTTCTTTTAATCCACTAAAGAATTGATCGATCTTACTCTCGGGTTGGATAATAATACAAGAAGCGTACCTTGCATGTCTTGTAAAATTTTCTTCATAGGTACCAATAGATTCATCATCCTTTTCCTTTAGTTCAAGAAACTCCTTCTCCATATTTGTTAGGAGAATACGGGAGAAGTACTTATTGAAAAATAAGTTCTTGAACTCGTCTCATTCAAAGGACTCAATTTCATCCATTTTCCTTGTATTCTTAATAAGATTCCACCATTGGTCAGCATCACCTTCCAAACGATACACTGCTAAGATGACATTATCATGTTCGGAACATTGAAGAACTAAAAATATCTTTTCAGTGGCACTTATACATTGTTCATCCACTAATGGATCAGAATACCCGCTGAATGAAGGTGGACGCTGCCTCATGAAGGATTCAATAGAATGTTGCTCCTTCCTTTTCTCGTTTGGAAGTCCTGCATGATTCATAGCTTGAGAATTTTGTGTGAGCATTGCTACAGGATTTTTCATTCCAACTCCCATAATGTTTGGTTTCTCAGGGGGACAATCATTGCATTGCCCGTCGCATTCCGCATTAACACGGTTCTTTCAGGTTCCAGCCATTGACTAAAACCAAGAAGAATAGTGTGAGAAACACTAATTATAATAGGAAAACCACATAATCAAGAATAAAATTTTACACTGAAGGTCTTATCCTAGGTTATTCATGGCCATTTCTCAAACACTAATATTGTGTTCTATGATTAGACATATCCTTAGGTTTCTTACTAAGGCTTTAATATCCTAGATTCCAAAGGTTGACTATACTTTTCCCCTGATACAAACTATAACAACCCTTACATTACATACATGGTTAATAATTCAAAATTGAAGCATACTTATTACAACATATAACAAAACCAGGAAAGCACCGTTTAGGTATAGTGTCTTTATAAACTGGGAAACATAAACAAATGGTTCATAAAGCATCTACATTGTCTACCATTTATTTCATCATATCTAGAGTCACTTTTGGCATATCCAACTTAATAACCTTATTCCTAACCTGGGGAAATAAAACATACAAAGGGTGAGCTCAAATGCTCAGTAAGGGTAAACAAAAGAAATATCAATCACATAATATACATAAGAACATAACTTTTGGAAAAATTAACTTTCAAAAGAGATCATAATTTCATAACATGGGATAAATCATAGTAGTGAAATGTAATCCCAATAATGATAACATAAACATGAAACTGTGTGGAATACACACATAATCATAGAGAATCATTTCTTATTAGTCAAGACTCATTTCCAAGACTATCTTAGTGGACAAAGTCCATTTCTGAACCGAGTTCACTCCTCGTTTCAGTCCTGTTTTACTGAACCGGTTTAGCCTGCCGTTCCAGCCATGTCTATCTCATGAGATATAAAATCCTTACCCAATGCATTGGAGGGAGATATAGTTCCCACCCATCTCCTAATGATACTATTCTTATGTTTTACACTAAATCATAAATCATACATCATTGCATAACCCATGTAATAAAAATGGGATTCTTAAACATCAAGGAATCATAAAACAATTCATATAAGATAATAGAATTCATAAAAATAATTCCATCACATCATAATCAAATCATTTTAATAATAGGGATAGAAATATAACCCTATATTATATTAGATGGAAAATAATTTTGATAAAACACTTGAACTCCATTCTTGAGGAAAATATCCTTTCTACTTCAAGAAAATTTTCGTTTCTTAACATGTCATACAATTTTAAACTAAAAGAAGCTTATTAAAAAAACATGGAAATATTTTATAGGAAGATTCTTGGAAATAATGTTTTAAAAATCCATTAATTTCGTATAAGTTAAAAAAACATTCTTCTCGTACTTTTGTCGCAAAAGTCAAAAAGTACCTCGTACGAAAAACGACAAAAATTTATTTCATATCATTTAATAAATTCTCACCGAAGGGTAAAATTTGATTTAAACAATTGTAGGTGGATGGAAACAATATTACATATTGAGGAAACATGGATGTGGATTATAAAATACAACCCAATAAATACCAAAGTATAAACAATCTCGGATAAAATGAGATTGTGATATTTTTTCCTTACCTTAGGTCTGAATTGCTTCGTAAGTGTCCGAAACTCCTGTATAATAATTTAAATAATGTTATTGACATATTCCAAAATCATACTTATTTTTATGTTATTATATAAGGTCATATTCTTAGCTTCTTATTAGTAATATTTCATTACTACTCTTTATTCAGGTGTTTATTACTTTTTGTTCTTTTGCGTGTTTTGTCAAATAAATTATTATTCTTCTTTTTAGGTTATAGATACCTCATTTACAGAATTGTATTAGTTTAATATATATCATATTCATTCATTCAATTCATTTATATAATCATTATGAAATTAAGATCATGTAGAACGAGTCACATCACATCATGGAGACGATATTCCGTAAGTACACACGAGCGATGATATCGTTCCAATGATTGCGAAATTGTAATGGAGTATATATATAGTATTTCAGAATCAATATCACTTTTAAATAATCATATATAGTTATTATTTACACCATTATACCCTTCCAAGTAAGGTGGTGGTGGATAATAGAATACACCACGGCGTGGAGACGATATTCTGTACGTACGCACGGGCGGTGATTTCATTTTCCGTAGGATGGATAGATGGTGAAATAGTGTTGTTCCATACTTATAATAACATATCAGTATATGGGAGATACTGATGTTATTACTTCATAATGAAACAACTAAATAAGATGAAGTGGAAGAAGAAATAAAGTTTAATGAATTAGTAACGGACATTACCTCTTCATTGAAGCGCCACTTTGAGACTTCCTCTTAGGGCACTAAAATTAGTCTTTAGAAAAGACCAGGACCTCTAGTATGTTTCTAGGGAAGTGGAGAAGAGAATTTGTAAGGTGTTTTCCGATCTTGCGGGCTCATTGTGGTGTGAGGAATAGAGGGAGGAGGTTCCCTTTTATAAGGGAGGAGAGGGTCACCTTTGGAATAACTAAAAATATTATTTTATTATAAAGTCATATTCGGTTTTTAATAGCTCTGAATTGATATATTTAGAATCTAAGGTGGTGATGGGTGAAATAATCTCATAAAATATAATTTATACAAGTTTAGGTCATTATATTAACCTTATCTTTTAGTTTTAACTCTTAGTTAATTAGATTGACATTTACCATATCACTTTGTATTTTTATATTATATAGTTAATAAACATACCATATAAATCCAAGGGACCCCCAAGTGGTCCATTAATGATACCCCTATCATGATATAAGTATCTTGGCCGAACCTTATATTTTTAGGAATATAATAACAATTAATAATATAATTTTTGTTTTAAAAACTATTTTATGTCAATTTTAGCACTATTTAGTAATAGATTTGTGTGAAAATCATAATAGAAATATTATTTAGAAAAAAAGTTTATTAAATAAATACTTAGATGTCATATTAACCTAGAAAATTAGTGTAATTCATAAAAACTATCAAATTACAATTATTTGGGTATTTATAACATCAATTTTGTCAATATTTCATTAATAAGATAATTACTGCATCATCATTGTGTCATAACTAAATTAAATTATTTTATGTCTAAAAATTACAAATAAAATACCATTATGTTTGAAATATTTTTAGCTTTGTAATGAATATTTATAGTCTAATTTATCTTATGTATAACCCTATATTAAAAATGATTTAGTTATTAAACATTGATTTTAACTATTTTAACCCTTCTTTAAATAAATTAATAATAAATGTCCTAATCTAATCCGAGTGGGCCTAAATGGTCATATTTTATTCCTAAGGTTGTTTTGGGTCTAATTACACTTATCCAATTGAATTAGGACATGTTCTAGGGTAATAATAATATCATTTTTACTCTTAATTACCCTATTTACTTTTAACCGTGGTAAATAAAAGTAAAAAGTTACTATTCACCAAAAATTATTTTCATCTCACTGAACCAAATTTTGCTTACTGAAATCAACTATGTCTCTTAGATTTTTTAAATTCCACTCACAGAAGCGATAAAATTAAGTTTTATGTAAATTTGCAAAAAATCTCCTAGGAGGTGGGTAAAATATGGTGAAAAGTTCAATAAAATTTTTATATATCTAAAATTATCATAAAATTACTCCAATGAATTACATTGAACATATATAGGTATTACGTATCAATTTTTACTTAAAATGAATTTAAATAAAATAAAAAATTATTTAAATAAAAAGTCAGTTTTTAAATAGTAACCCAGCATTTTCACTATTCATCAAAAATTGAATGTTTTCAGAAAAATACCTAAATTTCACCCTAGGCTAATTTCGATATTACGAATCCAAAAATGAAGTCCAATTTGAAAAACAAAATTTATAAAATTTCAAAAAGTGGTTATTACTATTCATAACGACTAGTTTTAGTAATATTTTAATAGCATATCGTTGTTTAGTGAAACTCAATATTGCATACGATGCAAGCTATCGAGGAAGGTCGCGTTTGCGTGTAATACAAGACAATATAGTTTTGTGTGTAATGAAATATTTCTTTGATGATTTATATAACATAAAAACAAAATACTTCTCATAAAAGTCTCGGGTGTTACATTCTACCCCATTAAAATGAATTTCCCCCTCGAAATTCATCACTTTGTAACAAAGAGATGAGGATAACACTCCCTAATCATATCCTCAAGCTCCCATGTAGCTTCTTTTAATTGGTGGTTCCTCCATAAAACATTCATCAAGCGAGTGGTCTTGTTCTGTAAGACTTTTTCGCTACGATCCAGAATCTCTATCGGTTGTTCTTCATAAGAAAGATCTTGTTCCAGCGGTACAACATCTGAGTTGAGTACATGTGAGGGATCATGTATGTACATTCTCAGGAGAGATACATGGAACACATCGTGAACTTGAGAAAGATTCGGTGGAAGCGCCAAATGGTATGCTACCTTCACAACACAATCTAGTATTTCGAAAGGACCGATATATCTAAGGCTCAACTTTCCCTTCATTCCAAATCTCATAACCCTCTTCCAGGGAGATATTCTTAACAACACTTTATCACCCACATCAAACACTACGTCTTTTCTTCGGTTGTAGGCATAACTTTTTTGTCGACTCTGAGCTTCTCTTATGTGTTGTTGAATAGATATGACCTTTTCTACCATTTCATCAACAAGATCAGGTCCTAATAACTTTCTTTCCCCAACTTCATCCCAGCAAGTTGGAGTCATGTATTTCTTTCTATAGAGAGCTTCATAAAGATCCATCTGATTACTGGAGTGAAAGTTATTATTATAAGAAAATTCCACCAAAGGTAGTTGTTGATCCCAACCACATTTGAAATCCATAGAGAAAGCTCTCAACATATCTTCTAGAGTTTGAATTGTTCTCTCAGACTGACCATCTGTCTGAGGATGATAAGTAGTGTTGAAACTCAACTCTGTATCCAGAGTATGCTGAAGACTTCTCCAGAACATCGAGGTAAATCTCGGATCCCAATCAGATATAATTGAATGTGGTACTCCATGATATCTTACCACTTCCATTACATATATCATGGAAAGCTGATCCAGAGAGAAATCCTCTCTAATAGCAATGAAGTGTGCAGACTTTGTAAGACGATCAACTATGAACCAGATAGCATTATTGCCTTTTGATGTTTTAGTATGTCCTATGACAAAGTCCATTGTGATGTTTTTCCATTTCCATTCGGGTATGGGTAATGGTTGTAACATCCACTTAGACTTCTGTCTCTCAGCTTTAACTTGCTGACAAACCAAGCATCAAGAGACATATTCAGCAACATCTCTTTTCATGCCATCCCACCAGATGTACTCTTTCGGGTCCCTATACATCTTCGTGGTTCCAGGATGAATAGAGAATGAAGAACTATGAGCCTCATCCAGCAGCTCCTTCTTTAATTCGAGGATGGGAGGAACACAAACCCGATTCCAGAACTTTATTATCCCATCACAATCAAGGTTGAATTCAGGAACATTTATCACCTTCTTTCGTAACTCGACATCTTATTTTTGTGCCTCTTTAATCTTCACATGTATAAATGGTTGAACATTCATTTGAGAAATATAAGATTTTCCCCCTTATATTATAATTCCAAGAACCATCCTTTGTAAATCAATAAATATTGGATCTTTTGTGATCCTCATCATGGATAAACTAGCATGGTCTTGTCGACTTAATGCATCTGCCACCTAGTTTGCTTTCCCAGAGAGGTAATTAATTGAGCAGTCGTAATGCTTTAATCAGCTCCAACCACCTTCTTTGGATCATATTCAATTCCTTTTGTGTGAAAATATACTTTACACTTTTATGATTAGTATAAATGTCACACCTTTCTCCATAAAGATAATGCCTCCAAATCTTTAATGCAATGCTTACCACAGCTAACTATAAATCATGAGTGGGGTAGTTTTTCTCATTTATTTCCAACTGTCGTGAGGCATAAGCTATCACCATATCATTTTGCATAAGAACACACCCCCATCCCTTCTTGGATGCATCACTGTAGATAACAAATCATTCTCCACTACAAGGAATTGTGAGCACAGGTGCACTGGATAACCTACTTTTCAAATCCTTGAAATTCTCTTCACATTCCTCCATCCAAACAAACATAACTCCTTTCCGAGTCAACTTGGTGAGTGGATTAGATAATCGTGAAAAATGTTTCACAAAACATCGATAATATCCAGCCAAACCAAGAAAACATCGGATCTCAGTTACTATTATTGGTCTCGACCGTCTTTTGATAACCTCTGTTTTTGCTGGATCCACAGATATCCCCTATTTTGAGATTATGTGACCCAAAAATGAAACTTTTTGAAGACAAAATTCACACTTGGTAAATTTGGCATAAAGCTTCTCCATTCTCAGGCTAATCAATATAATTCTCAAGTGATCTTCATTTTCTTCCTTTCTCTTTGAATAAACAAGAATATCATCTATAAAGACTACCACAAAATAATCAACATAGTCTCTAAAGACTCTATTCATCAGATCCATGATGATAGCATGTGCATTAGTAAGACCAAATGGAATCACTACAAATTCATAGTGTCCATACCTTATACGGAAATCATTCTTTGGTATATCCTCCATTTTGACCCTTAATTGATGATACCCTAAACGAAGATCAATCTTGGAAAAGTATTGAGCTCTGCATAGTTGGTCAAACAAGTCATCAATGCGCGGGAGAGGATATTTGATCTGGATAGTGATCTTGTTAAGTTATCGATAATTAATACAGAGTCTCATTGATCCATCTTTCTTTTTAACAAACAGAATAGGTGCACCCCAAGGTGACACACTAGGGGTTATGAATCCCTTATCATGATTATCTTGGAGTTTCTTCTTCAATTGCTTCAACTCAATTGGGTCCATTCTATATGGTGTCTTTGAAATAGGCAAAGCACCCAGTATGAGTTCTATTGAAAACTCTACTTCACGATTTGGTGGAACACCCGAACATTCCTCTAGAAAAACATCGTCAAACTCCCGTACAATGGGCATATTCTTAATCGTGAGTTTCTAACCAAGCATTTGAGATAAATAACCTTCATTTAGTGGAATCAAGACCCATAAGATGGATGAAATTTCCACTCGAAGGTTATGTTCATCCTTGCATCGATAGACTATCATAGATTGGTCTGAAATATGAAATGTGACTTCCCTTAATTGGAAAATAATATGAGCTCCATATAAATAAAGCCAATCCATGCCAAGAATCACATAAAATTCCACTATAGGAAGGATCACAAGATTTTCAGGAAGCACTTTCCCACAAACTTCAATCGGGGAAGAATTATAAACTTTTTATGTGACTGTTGTGCCATTAGGTGATGTCACAGCTGACTCAACATCTAATTGTTGAGGTAATATGGTGATACCCTTAGAAAAATATTCATAAATAAAAGAGTTTGTGGATCCAGAATCAAATAAAACATTTGCTAGTTTAGAGTGGATGGTAAGTGTACCTTTCACCACATCATTATCATACTCCACATCGCTGATAGAAATTGCATGTGACTTTCCTTTGTCCTTAGCCTTAATAGTTTTTTAACATCGACCATCATCATCAACCCTTGGATTTGGGAATTGATTGGAATAATTCTCCATCTCCTTGCACATGAAACATTAAAGTGTAGTAGGTTCATTCTGTTTATCCCTTCATTTGTTTGCATAATTAGACATCTTCATCCCATCATTGCGGAATTCAAATGTCTGATGACCTTCCTTTTCACATTTGAAACATTTACATGTCCCTTTTAGTCAACTCCCTCCATGTTTCTTTCCACACTTTGAGCATAAGGGAAAGCTCATCTTCTTTTCCGTGTCCTCTTTAGATTTTTCTTTCAATACCATTTTACTCTTCTTATCAAACCCATATGACTGATGGGTTACTCCAATCTCCATCTCAACTTTGAGAGCACATCGAACGATTTCCTCATAGCTATTGAAATCCCTTATGGATAACTCCCTTTGAAGAATTTATTTTAAGCCACTAAAGAATTGATCGATCTTACTCTCAGGTTGGATAATAATACAAGAAGCGTACCTTGAAAGTCTTGTAAAATTTGATTCATAGGTACCAATAGATTCATCATCCTTTTCCTTTAGTTCAAGAAACTCCTTCTCCATATTTGTTAGGAGAATACGGGGGAAGTACTTACTGAAAAATAAGTTCTTGAACTCGTCCCATTCCATGGACTCGATTTCATCCCATTGCCTTGTATTCTTAATAAGATTCCACCATTGATCAACATCACCTTCCAAACGATACACTGCTAAGATGACATTATCATGTTCAGAACTTTGATGAACTAAAAATATCTTTTCAGTGGCACTGATCCATTGTTCAGCCACTAATGGATCAGAATACCCACTGAATGAAGGTGGACGCTGCCTCATGAAGGATTCAACAGAATGTTGCTCCTTCCTTTGCTCGTTTGGAAGTCCTGCATGATTCATAGCTTGAGAATGTTGTGTGAGCATTGCTACAGTATTTTTCATTCCAACTCCCATTATGTTTGGTTTCTCAGGGGGGCAATCATTGCATTTCCCGTCGCATTCCGCATTAACAAGGTTCCTTCGTGTTCCAGCTATTGACTAAAACCAAGAATAATAGTGTGAGAAACACTAATTCTAATAGGAAAACCACATAATCAAGAATAAAATTTCACACTGAAGGTCTTATCCTAGGTTATTCATGGCCATTTCACAAACACTAAGATTGTGTTCTATGCTTATACATATCCTTAGGTTTCTTACTAAGGCTTTCACATCCTAGTTTCCAAAGGTTGACTATACTTTTCCCCTAATACAAACTATAACAACCCTTACTTTACATACATGGTTAATAATTCAAAATTGAAGAATACTTATTACAACATATAACAAAACCAGAAAAGAACCGTTAAGGTATAGTGTCTTTAGAAACTGGGAATCATAAACAAATGGTTCATAAAGCATCTATATTACCTACCATTTATTTCATCATATCTAGAGTCACTTTTGGCATATCCAACTTAATAACCTTCTTCCTAACCTGGGGAAATAAAACATACAAAAGGGTGAGTTCAAATGCTCAGTAAGGGTAAAAAAATGAAATATCAATCACATCATATACATAAGAACATAACTTTTGGAAATATTAACCTTCAAAAGAGATCATAATTTCATAACATGGGATAAATCATACTAGTGAAATGTAATCCCAATAATGATAACATAAACATGAAACTGTGTGGCATACACACATAATCATAGAGAATAATTTCTTATTAGTCAAGACTCATTTCCAAGAGTATCTTAGTGGAAAAAGTCCACATCTGAACCGAGTTCACTCCTCGTTTCAGTCCTGTTTTACTGAACCGGTTTAGCCTGCCGTTCTAGCCATGTCTATCTCATGAGATATAAAATCCTTACCCAATGCATTGGAGGGAGATATAGTTCCCACCCATATCCTAATGATACTATTCTTATGTGTTCCACTAAATCATAAATCATACATCATTGCATAACCCATGTAATAAAAATGGGATTCTTAAACATAAAGGCATCATAAAACAATTCATATAAGATAACAGAATTCATAAAAAGAATTCCATCAAATCATAATCAAATCATTGTAATAATAGGGATAGAAACAGAACCCTATATTATATTAGAAGGAAAATAATTTTGATAAAACAATTGAACTCCATTCTTGAGGAAAATAACCTTTCTATTTCAAGAAAATTTTCCTTTCTTAACATGTCATACAATTTTAAACTAAAAGAAGTTGATTAAAAAAAACTTGGAAATATTTTATAGGAAGAATCTTGGAAATAATGTTTTAAAAATCCATTAATTCTGTATAAGTTAAAAAAACATTCTTCTCGTACTTTTGTCGCAAAAGTAAAAAAGTACCTCGTACGAAAAACGACAAAAATTCATTTCATATCATTTACTAAATTCTCACCGAAGGGTAAAATTTGATTTAAACAATTGTAGTTGGATGGAAACAATATTACATATTGAGGAAACATGGATGTGGATGATAAAATACACCCCAGTAAATACCAAAGTATAAACAATCTCGGATAAAATGAGATTGTGATATTTTTCCTTACCTTTGGTCTGAATTGCTTCGTAAGTGTCCGAAACTCCTGTATAATAATTTAAATAATGTTATTGACATATTCCAAAATCATACTTATTTTTATGTTGTCATATAAGGTCATATTCTTAGCTTCTTATTAGTAATATTTCATTACTACTTGTTATTTAGGTGTTTATTACTTTTTGTTCTTATGCGTGTTTTGTCGAATAATTTCTTATTATTCTTTTTAGGTTATAGATACCTCATTTACAGAATAGTATTACTGTAATATATATCATATTCATTCATTAAATTCATTTATATAATCATTATGCAATGAAGATCATGTAGAACGAGTCACATCACATCATGGAGACGATATTCTGTACGTACACACGAGCGATGATATCGTTCCAATGATCGTGAAATTGTAATGGAGTATATATATAGAAATTCATAATCAATATCACTTTACAATAATAATATATAGTTATTATTTACACCATTATACCCTTCCAAGTAAGGTGGTGGTGAAAAATAGAATACACCACGGCGTGGAGACGGTATTCTGTACGTACGCACGGGCGGTGATTTCATTTTCCGTAGGATGGATAGATGCTGAAATAGGGTTGTTCCATACTTATAATAACATATCAGTATATGGTAGATACTGATGTTATTACTTTATAATGAAACAACTAAAGAAGATTAAGTGGAAGAAGAAATAAAGTTGAATGAATTAGTAACGGACATTACCTCTTCATTGAAGCGCCTATTTGAGACTTCCTCTTAGGGCACTAAAATTAGTCTTTAGAAAAGACCAGGACCACTAGTATGTTTCGATGGAAGTGGATAAGAGAATTTGGAAGGTGTTTGCCGAGCTTGAGGGCTCATTGTGGTGTGAGGAATAGAGGGAGGAGGTTCCCTTTTATAAGGGAGGAGAGGGGCACCTTTGGAATAACTAAAAATATTATTTTATTATAAAGTCATATTCGGTTTTTAATAGCTCAAAATTGATATATTTAGAATCTAAGGTGGGGATGGGTTGAAATAATCTCATCCAATATAATTTAGACCAGTTTAGGTCATTATATTAACCTTATCTTTTAGTTTTAACTCTTAGTTAATTAGATTGACATTTACCATGTCACTTTGTATTTTTATATTATATAGATTATAAATATACCATATAAATCCAAGGGTCCCCCAAGTGGTCCATTAATGATACCCATATCATGATATAAGTATCTTGGCCGAACCTTATATTTTTAGGAATATAATAACAATTAATAATATAATATTTGTTTTAAAAACTATTTTATGTCAAATTTAGCACTATTTAGTAATTGATTTGTGTGAAAATCATAATAGAAAGATTAATTCGAAAAAAAGTTAATTAAATCAATACTTAGATGTCATATTAACCTAGAAAATTAGTTGAATTCATAAAAACTATCAAATTACAATTATTTGGGTATTTATAACATCAATTTTGTCAATATTTAAGTAATAAGATAATTACTGCATCATCATTGAGTCATAAATAAATTAAATTATTTTAAGTCTAAAAATTACAAATAAAATACCATTATGTTTGAAATATTATTATCTTTGTAATGAATATTTATGGTCGAATTTATCTTATGTATAAACCTATATTAAAAATGATTTAGTTATTAAACATTGATTTTAACTATTTTAAACCTTCTTTAAATAAATTAATAATAAATGTCCTAATCTAATCCGAGTGGGCCTAAATGGTCATATTTTATTCCTAAGTTTGTTTTTTGTCGAATTACATGTATCCAATAGAATTAGGACATGTTTTAGGGTAATAATAATATCATTTTTACTCTTAATTACCCTATTTACTTTTAATCGTGGTAAATAAAAGTAAAAAGTTACTATTCACAAAAAATTATTTTCATCTCATTAAACCACGTTTTACTTACTAAAATCAACAGTGTTTCTCGGATTTTTGAAATTCCACTCACAGAAGCGGTAAAATTAAGTTTTATGTAAATTTTCAAATTCTCTTATGAGGTGGGTAAAAGACGGTGAAAAGTTCAATAAAATTTTTATATATCTAAAATTATTATAAAATTATGCCAACGAATTACATTGAAAATTTATAGGTATTACGTATAAATTTTGACCTAAAATGTATTTAAATAAAATAAAAAATTATTTAAATAAAAAGTCGGTTTTTAAATAGTAAGCAAGTGTTTTCACTATTCATCAAAAATTGAATGTTTTCAGAAAAATACCAAAATTTCACCATAGGCTAATATCGATATTCCGAATCCAAAAATGAAGTCCAATTTGAATAATAGAATTTATGAAATTTCAAAAAGTGGTTATTACTATTCATAATGGCTAGTTTTAATAATATTTTAATAGCATATCGTTGTTTAGTGAAACTCGGTATTGCATACGATGCAAGCTATCGAGGAAGGTCGCGTTTGCGTGTAATGCAAGACAAGCTAGTGTTGTGTGTAATGAAAGATTCATTTGATGATTTATATAACATAAAAACAAAATATTTCTCATAAAAGTCTCGAGTGTTACATTCTACCCCCTTAAAATGAATTTCCCCCTCAAAATTCTTCACTTTGTAACAAACAGATGAGGATACCTCTCCCTCATCATATCCTCAAGCTCCCATATAGATTCTTCTAATTGGTGGTTCCTCCATAAAACTTTCACCAAGTGAGTGGTCATGTTCTGTAAGACTTTTTCACTACGATCTAGAATCTCTATTGGTTGTTCTTCATAAGAAATATCTTGTTCCAGCAGTACAACTTCTGAGTTGAGTACATGTGAGGGATCATGTATGTACTTTCTCAGGAGAGATACATGGAACACATCGTAAACTAGAGAAATAATCGGTGGAAGCGCCAAATAGTAAGCTACCTTCCCAACACAATCTAGTATTTCGAAAGGACCGATATATCTAAGGCTCAACTTTCCCTTCATTCAAAATCTCATAACCCTCTACGAGGGGGATATTCGTAAGAACACTTTATCACCCACATCAAACACTACGTCTTTTCTTCGGTTGTCGGCATAACTTTTTTTTCGACTCTGAGCTTCTCATATGTGTTGTTGAATAGATATGACATTTTCTACCATTTCATCAATAAGATCAGGTCATAATATCTTTCTTTCCCCAACTTCATCCCAGCAAGTTGGAGTCCTGCATTTCTTTCTATAGATAGCTTCATAAAGATCCATCTGATTACTAGAGTGAAAGCTATTATTATAAGAAAATTCCACCAAAGGTAGGTGTTTATCCCAACCACATTTGAAATCCATAGAGAAAGATCTCAACATATCATCTAGAGTTTGAATTGTTCTCTCAGACTGACCATCTGTCTGAGGATGATAAGCAGTGCTGAAACTCAACTCTGTATCCAGGGTATGCTTAAGACTTCTCCAGAACATCGAGGTAAATCTCAGATCCCAATCAGATATAATAGAATGTGGTACTCCATGCAATCTTACCACTTCCATCACATATATCCTGGCAAGCTGATCCAGAGAGAAATCCTCTCTAATAGCAATGAAGTGTGCAGACTTTGTAAGACGATCAACTATGAACCAGATAGCATTATTGCCTTTTGATGTTTTAGGAAGTCCTGTGACAAAGTCCATAGTGATGTTTTTCCATTTCCATTCGGGTATGGGTAATGGTTGTAACATCCACTTAGACTTCTGTCTCTCAACTTTAACTTGCTGACAAACCAAGCATCGAGAGACATATTCAGCACCATCTTTTTTCATGCCATCCCACCAGATGTACTCTTTCAGGTCCCTATACATCTTCATGGTTCTAGGATGAATAGAGAAATAAGAAATATGAGCCTCATCCAGCAGCTCCTTCTTTAATTCGAGGATGGGAGGAACACAAACCCGATTCCTGAACTTTATTATCCCATCACAATCAAGGTTGAATTCAGGAACATTTGTCACCTTCTTTTGTAACTCAACATCTTCTTTTTGTGCCTCTTTAATCTTCACATGTATAGATGGTTGAACATTCACTTGAGAAATATAAGATTTTTCCCCTTACATTATATTTCCAAGATCCATCCTTTGTAAATCCATAAATATTGGATCTTTTGTTATCCTTATCATGCTTAAACCGGCATGGTCTTGTCGACTTAATGCATCTTCCACCTAGTTTTCTTTCCCAAGGAGGTAATTAATTGAGCAGTCGTAATCCTTAATCAGCTCCAACCACCTTCTTTGGCGCATATTCAACTCATTTTGTGTGAAAATATACCTTAAACTTTTATGATTAGTATAAATGTCACACCTTTCTCCATAAAGATAATGCCTCCAAATCTTTAATGCAATGCTTACCACAACTAACTATAAATCATGAGTGGGGTATTTTTGCTCATTTATTTCCAACTGTCATGAGGCATAAGCTATCACTATATCATTTTGCATAAGAACACACCCCCATACCTTCTTGGATGCATCACTGTAGATCACAAAACATTCTCCACTACAAGGCAATGTGAGCACAGGTGCACTGGATAACCTTCTCTTTAACTCCTTGAAATTCTCTTCACATTCCTCCATCCAAACAAACTTAACTCCTTTATGAGTCAACTTGGTGAGTGGATTAGATAATCGTGAAAAATGTTTCACAAAACGTCGATAATATCCAGCCAAACCAAGAAAACTTCGGATCTTAGTTACTGTTGTTGGTCTCGACCGTCTTTCGATAACCTCTGTTTTTGCCGGATCCACAGATATCCCCTATTTTGAGATTATGTGACCCAAAAATGAAACTTTTTGAAGACAAAATTCACACTTGGTAAATTTGTCATAAAGCTTCTCCTTTCTCAGGCTAATCAATATAATTCTCAAGTGATCTTCATTTTCTTCCTTTATCTTTGAATAAATAAGAATATCATATATAAAGACTACCAAAAAATAATCAAGATAGTCTCTAAAAACTCTATTCATCAGACCCATGATGATAGCATGTGCATTAGTAAGAAAAAATGGCATCACTACAAATTCATAGTGTCCATACCTTGTACGGAAATCCGTCTTTGGAATATCCTCGATTTTGACCCTTAATTGATGATACCCTAAAGGAAGATAAATCTTGGAAAAGTATTGAGCTCCGCGTAATTGGTTAAACAAGTCATCAATGCGCGGGAGAGGATATTTTTTCTTGATAGTGATCTTGTTAAGTTATCGATAATCAATACAGAGTCTCATTGATCCATCTTTTTTCGTAACAAACAGAATAGGTGCACCCAAAGATGACACACTAGGGCTTATGAATCCCTTATCATGATTATCTTGGAGTTGCTTCTTCAATTGCTGCAACTCAATTGGGGCCATTCTAAAAGGTGTCTTTGAAATAGGCAAAGCACCCGGTATGAGTTATATTGAAAACTCTACTTCACGATTTGGTGGAAGACCCGACAATTCCTCTGGAAAAACATCTTCAAACTCCCGTACAATGGGCATATTCTTAATCGTGAGTTTCTCACCAACCATTTGAGATAAATAATCTTCATTTAGTGGAATCATGACCCATAAGATGGAAGAAATTTCCAATGGAATGTTATGATCATCCTTGCATCGATAGACGATCATAGATTGGTCTGAAATATGAAATGTGACTTCCCTTCATTGGAAAATAATATGAGCTCCATATAAAGAAAGCCAATCCATGCCAAGAATCACATCAAATTCCACTATAGGAAGGATCACAAGATTTGCAGGAAGCACTTTCCCACAAACATCAATCGGGGAAGAATTATAAACTTTTGTTTTGACTGTTGTGCCATTAGGTGATGTCACAACTACCTCAAAACCTAATTGCTGAGGTAATACGGTGATACCCTTAGAAAAATATTCAGAAATAAAAGAGTTGGTGGATCCAGAATCAAATAAAACATTTTCTATTTTAGTGTGGATGGTAACTGTACCTTTCACCACATCGTTATCGTACTCCACATCGCTGATAGAAATTGCATGTGACTTTCCTTTGTCTTTAGCCTTAAGAGTTTTTTGACGTCGACCATCATCATCAACCCTTGGATTTGGGAATTGATTGGCATAATTCCCCATCTCCTTTCACATGAAACATTGAAGTGTAGTAGGTTCATTCTGTGTATCCCTTCCTTTGTTTGCATCATTAGACATCTTCTTCCCATCATTGCGGCATTCAATTGTCCGATGACCTTCCTTTACACATTTGAATCATTTACATGTCCCTTTAAGTCAACTCCGTCCATGTTTTTTTACACACTTTGAGCATATGGGAAAGCTCATCTTCTTTTCAGTGTGCTCTTTAGATTTCTCTTTCAATACCATTTTCCTCTTCTTATCAAACCCATATGACTGATGGGTTACTCCAATCTCCATCTAAACTTTGAGAGCACATCGAACGATTTCCTCATAGCTATTGAAGACCCTTATGGCTAACTCCATTCGAAGACTTTCTTTTAAGCCACTAAATAATTGATCGATCTTACTCTCGGGTTGGATAATAATACAAGAAGCGTACCTTGAAAGTCTTGTAAAATTTGATTCATAGGTACCAATAGATTCATCATCCTTTTCCTTTAGTTCAAGAAACTCCTTCTCCATATTTGTTAGGAGAATACGGGGGAAGTACTTATTGAAAAATAAGTTCTTGAACTCGTCCCATTCCATGGACGCGATTTCATCCCATTGCCTTGTATTCTTAATAAGATTCCACCATTGATCAGCATCACCTTCCAAACGATACACTGCTAAGATTACATTATCATGTTCATAACATTGAAGAACTAAAAATATCTTTTCAGTGGAACTGATCCATTGTTCAGCCACTAATGGATCAGAATACCCAATGAATGAAGGTGGACGCTGCCTCATGAAGGATTCAACAGAATGTTGCTCGTTCCTTTGCTCGTTTGGAAGTCCTGCATCATTCATAGATTGAGAATGTTGTGTGAGCATTGCTACATGATTTTTCATTCCAACTCCCATAATGTTTGGCCGCACAGGGGGACAATCATTTCATTGCCCGTCGCATTCCGCATTAACACGGTTCCTTCGAGTTTCAGACATTGACTAAAACCAAGAAGAATAGTGTGAGAAACACTAATTATAATAGGAAAACCACATAATCAAGAATAAAATTTCACACTGAAGGTCTTATCCTAGGTTATTCATGGCCATTTCTAAAACAGTAATATTGTGTTCTATGCTTAGACATATCCTTAGGTTTCTTACTAAGGCTTTCACATCCTAGTTTCCAATGGTTGACTATACTTTTCCCCTAATACAAACTATAACAACCCTTACTTTACATACATGGTTAATAATTCAAAATTGAAGCATACTTATTACAACATATAACAAAACCAGGAAAGGACCGTATAGGTATAGTGTCTTTAGAAACTGGGAAACACAAACAACTGGTTCATAAAGCATCTACATTTCCTACCATTTATTTCATCATATCAAGAGTCCCTTTTGGCATATCCAACTTAATAACCTTCTTCCTAACCTGGGGAAATAAATCATACAAAAGGGTGAGCTCAAATGCTCAGTAAGGGTAAACAAAAGAAAAATCAATCACACCATATACATAAGAATATAGCTTTTGGAAATCTTAACCTTCAAAGGAGATCATAATTTCATAACATGGGACAAATCATAGTAGTGAAATGTAATCCCAATAATCATAACTTAAACATGAAACTTTGTGGCATACACACATAATCATAGAGAATCATTTCTTATTAGTCAAGAATCATTGCCAAGACTATCATAGTAGACAAAGTCCATTTCTGAACCGAGTTCACTCCTCGTTTCAGTCCTGTTTTACTGAACCGGTTTAGCCTGCCGTTCCAGCCATGTCTATCTCATGAGATATAGAATCCTTACCCAATGCATTATAGGGAGATATAGTTCCCACCCATCTCCTAATGATACTATTCTTATATGTGCCACAAAATCATAAATCATACATCATTGCATAACCCATGTAATAAAACTGGGATTCTTAAACATCATGGAATCATTAAACAATTCATATAAGATAATGGAATTCATAAAAATAATTCCATCACATCATATTCAAATCATTGTAATAATAGGGATAGAAACAGAACCCTATATTATATTAGATGGAAAATAATTTTGATAAAATACTTGAACTCCATTCTTGAGGAAAATATCCTTTCTACTTCAATAAAATTTTAATTACTTAATATGTCATACAATTTTAAAATAAAAGTAGTTGATTAAAAAAACAGGGAAATATTTTATAAGAAGATTCTTGGAAATAATGTTTTAAAAATCCATTTAATTCTGTATAAGTTAAAAAAACATTCTTCTCGTACTTTTTTCGCAAAAGTCAAAAAATACCTCGTATGAAAAACGACAAAAGATTCATTTCATATCATTTACTAAATACTCACCGAAGGGTAAAATTGGATTTAAACAATAGTAGGTGGATGGAAACAATATTACATATTGAGGAAACATGGATGTGGATGATAAAATACACCCCAGTAAATACCAAAGTATAAACAATCTCGGATAAAATGAGATTGTGATATTTTCCTTTACCTTAGGTCCGATTTGCTTCGTAAGTGTCTGAAACTCCTGTATAATAATTCAAATATTGTTATTGACTTATTCCAGAATCATACTTATTTTTATGATATCATATATGGTCATATTATTAGCTTCTTATTAGTAATATTTCATTACTACTTGTTATTCGGGTGTTTATTACATTTTATTCTTATGTGTGTTTTATCGAATAAATTCTCATTCTTCTTTTTAGGTTATAGATACCTCATTTCCAGAATAGTATTAGTGTAATATATATCATATTCATTCATTAAATTAATTTATATAATCATTATTCATTGAAGATCATTTAGAACGAGTCGCATCACATCGTGGAGACGGTATTCCATACGTACGCACGAGCGATGATATCGTTCCCATGATCATGAAATTGTAATGGAGTATATATATACTATTTCAGAATCAACATAACTTTACAATAATCATATATAGTTATTATTTACACCATTATACCCATCCAAGTAAGGTGGTGGTGGAAAATTGTTTACGACACGGTGTGGAGACGGTATTCCGTACGTACGCACGCGCGGTGATTTCGTATTCCGTAGGATGTATAGATGTTGAAATAGGTTTGTTCCATAAATATAATAACATAACAGTATATGGGTGATACTTACGTTATTACTTAATAATGAAACAACTATATAAGAAGAAGTAGAAGAAGAAATAAGGTTGAATGAATCGGTAACAGACATTACCTCTTCTTTGAAGCGCCTCTTTGAGACTTCCTCTTAGGGAACTAAAATTGTTCTTTAAAAAAGACCAAAACCTCTAGGATGTTTCTAGGGAAGTGGAGAAGAGAATTTTTCAGGGGTTTTTAGAGCTTTAAGGCTCAATGTGGTGTGAGGAAAAGAGGGAGGAGGTTCCCTTTTATAAGGGAAGAGAGGGGATCCTTTGGAATAACTAAAAATATTATTTTATTATAAAGTCAAAATCGGTTAATAATAGCTCCAAATTTATATATTTAGAATCTAAGGTGGGTATGGGTCTAAATCCTCTCATACAATAGAATTTAGACAAGTTTCGGTCATTATATTAACCTTATCTTTTAGTTTTAACTCTTAGTTAATTAGATTGGCATTTTCCATGTCACTTTGTATTTTCATATTCTATAGTTAATAAACATACCATATAAATTAAAGAGACCCCAAAGTGGTCCATTAAAGATAAAACTATCATGACATAAGTATCTTGCTAGAACCTTAGTTTTTCAGGAATATAATAACAATTAATAAAATAATATTTGTTTTAAAAACTATTTTATGTCAATTTTGACACTATTTAGTAAATGATTTTTGTGAAAATTATAACAGAATGATTAATTAGAAAAAGGTTAATTAAATCAATACTAACATATCATATTAACCTATAATATTAGTGTAATTCATAAAAAGTCTCCAATTATATTTATTTAGGTATTTATAACATCAATTATGTCAATATTTCATTAATAAGATAATTACTCCATCATCATTGTGTCATAAATAAATTTAATTATTTTAAGTCAAAAAATTAAAAATAAAATACCATTATGTTGGAAATATTTTGAGCTTTCTAATTAATATTTATTGTCGAATATATCTTATGTATAACCATATATTAAAAATGGTTTAGTTATTAAACATTGATTTTAACTATTTTAACCCTTCTTTAAATAAATTAATAATAAATGTCCTAATCTAATCCGAGTGGGCTGAAATGGTCATATTTTTTTCCTAAGGTTGTTTTTGGTTGAATAACCCTTATCTAATTGAATTAGGACATGTTTTAGGGTAATAATAATATCATTTTTATTCTTATTTACCCTATTTACTTTTAACCGTGGTAAATAAAAGTAAAAAGTTACTATTCACCAAAAATTATTTTCATCTCATTGAACCACATTTATTTACTGACATCAACCGCGTCTCTCGGATTTTTGAAATTCCACTCACATAAGCGGTAAAATTATGTTTTATGTGAATTTTCAAATTCTTTGAGGAGGTGGGTAAAAGACGGTGAAAAGCTCAATAAAATTTTTATATATCTAAAATTATTATAAAATTACTCCAATGAATTACATTGAACTTATATAGGTATTATGTATCAATTTTGACCTAAAATACATTTAAATAAAATAATCAATTATTTAAATAAAAAGTCAGTTTTTAAATAGTAACCCAGTGTTTTCACTATTCATCAAAAATTGTAAGTTTTCAGAAAAATACCAAAATTTCACCCTATGCTAATTTCGATATTACGAATCCAAAAATGAAGTCCATTTTGAAAACTAAAATTTATCTAATTTCAAAAAGTGTTTATTACTATTCTTAAAGACTAGTTTTAATAATATTTTAATAGCATATAGTTGTTTATTGAAACTCGGTATTGCGTATGACGCAAGCTATCGAGGAAGGCCGAGTTTGCATGTAAAGCAAGCCAAGATAGTGTTGTGTGTAATGAAAGATTCCTTTGATGATATATATAACATAAAAACAAAATATTTCTCATAAAAGTCTCGGGTGTTACACAAATCATATTATCGGTGTTGATGATTTCTAGATGGATGATAAAGCATCATTCAAAGAGTGACCATTTGGTATAGTGAATTAGAGTGAGAAAATAATTATTTGAATGGACATGCCTTTTGTACAACTGTAGTGGCAGCATACACATTTCGAAAAGGATATATGTTATTGGGAGTTATAAATATGGGCGTAGTGTCCAAAAAATTTATCAATGAGGCTCAATGATTCATCTCGATGATAAACATCTATATATTAAGGATTTTATAATTCACTAAACATATATATGTAAGAATTTGATAAAAAAAATTATCAGTCCTCATGTATTTTGATATTTTTATACTATTGGATTGATTGGAGGGGGGAGAGTGACCGGAATTATAGAATATAGGCTCAATAGTTGTATCTTTTTTTGGTATTGATAACACCACGTACTATGTGGCCTAGTAAAGTGACCCAATGCCTTAGACAGTAAGACGAGATGGCCTAAGTGGGACACCAGTCACTCAATGGACTATTTTGGAGTATGAAATGGGATTCCAAATAGATGGAGACTACAAACCCAGTTTCTTTATACATTGTTGTTTTAATTTTATTGAAATTGTTTCAATAAGTTAAAGTATTATAAAAACACAAAATTTCCCTCTCTTTGTCCATTCAAAATTAAAAGCATTATTTTTTCAAAATATAATTCCATTATTATCTTTATAAATTCTTTTTTGTGCTCCAATTTTGAATCCATTTATATCAATGAATAATTAGAGGTATGGCTAACCTCTATACCGACTCTGTTCTATTTTAATTTCACTGTATCATTGATTACCATAAAAAATATATAAATTGGACATTTTTTCCAAAATATGGATTTATAGTGATTGATGTGTAATATATTGGAGTTATTTGACGAGTTGAACATTAATTACTTGATTTAGGTTTCAACTAAATTATTAACACATTTTTAATCAGTTACATTTTTCATATGGTATACGAGTGTATATGGGTCTGTGTGAGCAATCATGTATTGAACAAAATCTATCCACCCTTGTTATTAAATAAATATGTTTACTATATAACTCTTTATATTTCCTCTAAAACATATTATTCTGAACACATGGTCACTAATAAACAGGATAATTCTATAAATTTGTTATTACACATGGGAATAGAACCCATTAGGGGTGTCCATATCTATTATATTAAATAGTGATCCTTATAAGGCATCCATGAGAATTATTTTGAAATGGGATGTGTGAATAGGTGTTATAATGGTGATGAATTATCCTTCTTATTGTAATTTTATATAGTTAGTGATCACTAAATTGAACCCCTATAAGATAGATATTTATTTGGGTATTAAGTCATGATAAGGGGAGGTTGGGCTTGATATATGTATCCTAGGTGTACAATTTCATGGGAGTGGGTATCCTAGTGTGTAAAATGATTTTTGGGACTAATTAATAGAGTGGTAAACATTTTAAAATGTTTATTATTTTCTGGCAATTATTTTTATTTTATAGTGACTGTTTAATCACACTTGATTAAATTTATGATATCATTGATAACTAATTCATCTATATTTATGATTATGCTTATGGTGATCATATATTAATAATTATTATTGATTATATTAATGGTGATTATCCTTTTTCTATCATTATTCTTTACTATAATAGTGGAAATATATTCACCTTGGTTGGTCAATGAGTGGCGATGACCTGTTAAACAATAATTGTTTGATTAGTGGTGATATACCATTCAACTAGGATTTGAATAGTGAGGTCCCATTCTCCATTATTGTTTTTTTGTTGGTAAAAATCTTTTAACTTCATTTTAAATCATGGTGAAAACACATTAACGCTTGTGTTTTATATTCAGGTGCTGACATGTTCCAGTTATTGTTGATTATAGTGAGGATCCATTTACCCAAACTTTTGTTTAGTTGGGATTCCCTACTCACTTATACTTGTTATCGATGGTGATACTCCATTCACCCATGATGTAATTTTCATTATAGTATAAATTTTCATCCTTTTGTTATGACTAAACTATAGTTTATATATCCCTTTTTGGAACCAGGGGAAAAAGGTATGGCCATTCATAATGGTTTCTATCTAGCACCCCATGATAGATGAGTGTAATATTATCATTATTTTATTATCATATAAATGTTTTCATGGATAAATAAATTAGTAACTTTATTTGGGGGTAATATTTTTGGTGTAATAATGACTATATTTATCCCCCCACACAAATGCACTTTAGTTGGAATACAAATATTATTATTAAGGATACAAGTAAAGGTAATATCTTTTTGGTCTATGGTTATGTTGGTATGAAAGGATGGTTCAGGAGATTGGAATGGTGAAGCCTTAAACACATATTCTTGTAGTTATATCTATTATTTTATATATCTTGTATCAAATTTTTTATATGATAATCCCATAAGGTGATCTTGCACTTTATTTGTGCTATTAATGATATAACAACATGATATTTGTATCCTTTAAAATGATACAATATTTAATAAATTATTTCACATGAAAACCCAATCTAATGCAACACACAACTAAAATGAACGACGAAATATTAAAAATATATCAATAATATAATTATTTTTAAATACATGGATAACAACAAATTAAAATAATTATATATTATTCATCAATTTGATTATTATATTAGAAGGGGTTTTCTTCAAAGGGAAATTTAAGAAAAAATATTTTATTTTTCCTTGATAGGTAAAATTATTAATAGTTTAATGTTTAAAAAAATATAAAATATTTCAATAAATAAATTAATATATCAATATTAATTTATTTTTACATATTTGTGATATAAGAATCAAAACACTTAATGATTTAAAAGAACATTTTTTAAATAAAATATGTTTTTATTAATATATTTTATTTTCATTTAGATGCTAATTAATTAAATTTTAAATTTTATTTTTAAAAAATTAATTTTTTTGGGTTAATCATGTCATTATTATCTTAATAATAATTATTTCGATTTTTTAAAAAAGATCGATTTTTATGTGAATATTTTAATTTTTTTTTCACAAATAACATGAAATTAATGAAATTATAAGAACATATCTTTGAATTTTAAAAAAAGGAAACATTTTAAAAAGGCCAAATATTTATTTTAAAAGTTACTTTATAGTTGTAAAATATTTTTTTAAATTTAAAACCCCATATTTTACATTTTAGAATAGAAGTTATATTTTTATAAATATAATATCTTATATTATACTTTTAGTTTTTTAAAATTAAATTTTATAATGTTTATAAAATGAAAAAAATAGAATAGATATAAACTTTTTAATTAGTAGGTCCAAATTATATAAGAAGGGTCATTATATTTTTGGGATAAAGTATAAATTTCCCTAGGTAAAAACTAGTTGCCATAATAAAATCTAAAACGGTAAAAGTAAAAAATATAAGATTGAAAGACCCCGTAAATTTTTAAATAAATTTCAAATTTTCAGGAAATTATTGACTTTATGAATTCATCTCTCTATTATATATCATTTTTTGAGACACATTTATTAAGAGTGGCATCCCATTATGATTTTGGGTAGTTACCAAAATACCATCCATTTTCTCTTATAAAAGGAGATATCATCTTCAAGCATTCTCTCACACCACGAAACCATTATTTAATCCCAAATTCTCATAACTATAATACCTACATCTTTGTAAAAATAAAATTATCTTCGATAGCATATTCTACATGCAACACTGAGCTTAAATGACCCATGAAATATATAATTGTCATATTCAGGCCGTTAAATTGGATGATATGAATTATTTTAACTATTTATCACATATATATATATAATTATTCTACACAATATAAATTATATATAAATTATTGGTAAATAATCCATCAATTTTTATTAATGTAATATTATTCTTCAAAAACTTGTTTCCTTCAAAAAAATATTTTTATTAATTTTAATAAAAAAATATTATAATTAATTTTTGGAACCATTATTATATGTATTATATAAAATTTAATTCATTTTTTAAATCATTATATCCAAATTTACTTTGGGTGGAATTGTGGGATTTTTCAGAAACAATTCACAATTCAGTGAAAAGTAATAAATATGATTTTTTGGTAAAAAAATGTATTTTATTTTCAACAAATAAATAAATTTAAATGTTCCAATATTTTTTTAATATTATTTAATGTTGCAGTAGTATTATTTTATCATATTTAATCAACTTAAATACATTCTAATTAAATTTATATAGGATTTTATATATGTATTTTTCTGTTTAGAAACATTATTTTTCTAAAACATGTATTAAAGTGCACGATGTTTCTCATTATTAATTAATAATTGCACTATGTAATGTGAAATGTTTTAAAATAAATAAATCCATTATTATAAAATAAATATTATTTTATATTAATAAAATTAATATTAGTAATCATAGAATTACATAAAATCATCATTTAAAAAAAATTCCTGAAATCCCATTTTTTTCGTGTCTCGAGGTTCATTTTAAATTTTATTTTTCCAATTATATAAATTTCATTATGTATAATGGAATAACTATTATTAATAACTGTATTTCATATTTTCTTTGTATGTTAAACGTAATTTTTTACCATAATGATTTGTCAAAAAGAAAAAATTATTTACCATTGTTAAGGTATAATAGGTTTAGTAGCGGTTAAACTAAAAATATAACGGTTACGATGACCTAAAAATTATATAGAATCTATTTTATTTCCATATTTCAACTTTATCATATCCTAGACTTTATAATATATCATTATCATCCATTTTTTAATGTGAAAAAAATATGGGTACACCTTTTTCATTTTGAAAATTACAAGTACACCACTCACCACACATATAAAAGGCCACAATGTATACTCTCTTCATAAAACATTAAACCAATTTTTTTATTGTTAATTGTAACACCCCGAGATTTTATGAAAAATATTCATTTTAATTTTATTGATGTCTTGTTTTGTATGCTACAACAAAGGAGTCTTGGACAACATGCAACCCTAACTTGGCTGCATTACACACAATCACGACCTTCCTCGATAGCATGTGTTGTACACAATACCGAGTTTCACTAAACAACGATATGCTCTTAAAATATTATTAAAACTAGCCATTATGAATAGTAATAACCAATTTTTGAAATTTTCATCATTCAAAATGGACTTCATTTTTGGATTCAGAATATCGAAATTATCCTAGGGTGAAATTTTGGTATTTTTCTGAAAACTTTCAATTTTTGATGAATAGTGAAAACACTGGGTTACTATTTAAAAACCAATTTTTATTTAAATAAATATTTATTTTCTTTAGATTTATTTTAGCTCAAAAATGACACATAATACCTATATAATTTCAATTTAATTCATTGAAGTCATTTTATAATAATTTTAGATATATAGAAATTTTATTGAACTTTTGACCGTCTATTACCCACATTTTAGGAGAATTTTCAAATTCCCATAAAACATAATTTTACCGCTTATGTGAGTGGAATTTCAAAAATCTGAGAGACGCGGTTGATGTTTGTAAGTAAAATGTGGTTCAATGAGATGAAAATAATTTTTGGTGAATTGTAACATTTTACTTTTATTTACCACGGTTAAAAGTAAGTAGGGTAATTAAGGGTAAAAATGATATTATTATTACACTAAAACATGTCCTAATTCTATTGGATAAGTGTAATTCGACAAAAAACAACCTTATAAATAAAATATGACCATTTAGGCACACATGGATTAGATTAGGATATTTATTATTATTTTATTTAAAGAAGGGTTGAAAGAGTTAAAATCAAAGTTTAATAAGTAAATCATTTTTAATATAGGGTTATACATAAGATAGATTAGACTATAAATATTCATTATAAATATAAAAATATTTCCTACATAATTATATTTTATTTTTAATTTTTAAAATTTTAATAATTTAATTTATTTATGACACAATGATGATGCAGTAATTATCTTATTGTTGAAATATTGACATAATTGATGTTATAAAGACACAAATAAATGTAATTTGAGACTTTTTATGAATTAAAATAATTTTATATGTTAATATGACATGTTAGTGTTGATTTAATTAACTTTTTTGAACTAATCATTCTGTTATGGTTTTTACAAAAATCAATTACCAAATAGTGTCAAAATTGACATTAAATAGTTATTAAAACAAATATTATATTATTAATGGTTATTATATTCCTATAAATATATGATTCGGCTAAATGACTTAGATAAGGTTATATATATTAATAATAAACAACTTGGGGTTCGTTTTTCTTGTTATAGAATGTTTATTAACCTAATAGTGTAAGAACACAAAAAGACAGGGTAAAAGTAAAATTATCTGACTTAAAGTTAAATCTAAACAATAATGTTAAAATAGGAACCTAAACTAGTCTAAATTATATTGGATGAGAAAATATCGACCCATCCACACCTTAGATTCGAAATAACTCAATTTGGAGCTATTAAAACTAAATATGACTTCATAATAAAATAATATTTTTAGTTATTCCAAAGGTTCCCCTCTCCTCCCTTATAAAAGGGCACCTCCTCCCTCTCTTTCTAACACCATTTTGAGCCTTGTAGCTCGGCCAACCCCTTAAAAATTCTCTTCTCCACTTCCATAGAAACATCCTAGAGGTCCTGGTCTTCTTCAATGACCAATTTTGTTGCCCTAAGAGGAGGTCTCAAAGAGGTGCTTCAAAGAAGAGGTAATGTATGTTACCGATTCTTTCAACTTTATTTCTTCTTCTACTTATTATTCATTAGTTATTTCATTATGAAATAATACCATCAGTATTAGTAATGTACTGATATATTATTATAAGTATGAAACAACCGTATTTCACCATATATCCATCCTACGGAAAACGGAATCACTGCACGTGCGTACGTACGGAATACCGTCTCTACGTCGTGGTGTAATCTGTTTTTCCAACACCACTGTACTAGGATGGGTATAATGGTGTAAAGAATAACTATGCATAGTTATTATAACATCATACTGATTACGACATATTGTATCATCCTATCCAATTCAATTCAATAATTATGGGAACGATATCATCGCTCGTGCGTACGTACGGACTACCGTCTCCACGACGCGATTAGATTCATTCTCCATGTTAACCATTTAAGAATGATTATAAAGTAAGCAATAATAATAAAATATATGACATTATAATGATACTGGGTTTATGTATATATATATTTATGTCATCTACTTAATTCCATTCAATTCAATAAGGAAAAGAAAACAACGTTCATGCGTACGTACGACCTACCATCTCCATGAACGGTGCATTTCTTTCCATTTATCGATATATAATATATATGTATATAATTAATATATATTATATATAAATCAAGTTTTAAATTCTGGAATTATTTAAATCAGGATATAAGTAATAATATCAAGAATGACGAGTCTAAACACATACGATAAATGAAACGATTTTACCCAAAACGCTCTTTAACATGGAAGTTACAAAAGAACAGGTAATATAACATCATAAGTGAACCATATATGATATCATAACAATGAATATGATTCTGTAATAAGTCAATGAAATTATTTAAATCATTATAGAGGAGGTTCAGATACATACGAAGCATATCAGAAATAAGGTAAGGGATAAATATTTTCAATATCATTTTTATCTGAGATTTCCTATACGTAAGTATTTACTGGGGTTATGTTTATTATCCATGACCATGTTTTCTAAAATTTTTTTCATAAAATGTTTACTATTCCTTCATGAACGTTTAAAGTCATATTTACCCTTTATTGACTTTTTACCACATTGTATGAATGTAATCTTTCCTTTGGTTACCATATAAGTTACTTTTTGTCTTTTCCGAAAAAAGTACGAAGAGAATGTTATTTTTGACTTATATAGAATGAACAGATTTTTACGGCTTCATAACACCTCATTTTCAAGAATATTCCTCTACAATATTGAATAATTATTTTCAAAAAAACCATTTTCTTTTAAAATTGCATGGAATTTTGTGAAAATAAAATGATTTTAAAGAAGAAAGATATTTTCCTCAAGAATTCATTTCAAGTGTGTTGCAAAAAAGAAATTCCATATAAGATGACATTATTTTATAGGTGTATGTTTCAAGTAATATTTCTCTATTATTTAAATGGTTTCAATTTTCTTATGATGAAATGATATCAAACTTTTATGGAATATTTTATGATGGCATGATGTTTAAGAATCCCATTTTATTACATGGGTTATGCTATGATGTATGATTTATGATTTTGTGGCACACGAAAGAATGATTTCATTATGAGATGGGTGGGACCTATATCTCCCTCCAATGCACTGGGTAATAATTTATATATCATGTGATAGACATGGCTGTAATGGTATGTTTATCTGGTTCAGTGTTATAGGACTGAAACGAGGAGTGAACTCAATTCAGAAAGGGACATTGTCCACTAAGATGGTATTGGCAGCAATGCCTTGGCTACTATGAAAATCCTGACATATGCTGAATGGTTGCCAAAATTACATGTTTTATTCCCATTTTATCATGGTTGATGTACTATTATGATATATGCCTTACGTACTTCCAAGATTTATGTCTTTTCTAAAGATTTTTATGCTTAAATTTCATGTTCAAGTTTTTGCTTCTAAATGTTTATGGATTGTTTTATTTTATCTAAGTTTGCCCTTACTGAGCATTTGAGCGCACCATTTTTATGTTTTATTTTCCTTAGAATGTAAAGAAATGTTTTAGGTAAGGAAACAAAAAGGGGAAGATCGTTATGGGAGTTTTTGAAGATCTTTCTCCATGATTAGAATATTTTATTCCGAGTTTTCAAAGACACTAAACTATTACAGTCCTTATGTGTCTGTTTTTGTTATGTATTAAGTATTCCGCAAAAGTAATTTATTTTCCATCTACGTGAATCTTCAGGTCTCTACAGTTGGTATTAGAGGAAAGGTTTACTCAAGCATTGGAAACTAGGATGCGAAAACATTAGTGAGATCCCTAGAGATATTTCTATGTAATGTCTAGAGATGTCCCTAAGGATAAGTATACGTATAGGATATAGTCCTAGAACTACGGTAACAATCATAGAATTTAAACTAAGGTGTTAGATATTGATGGTACTCTCCCTTTATTGTGTTGTTCTCCCTAGCATGATTTTTGCCTCTCACGCTATTCTTTTTTGGTTTTAGACGATGGCTAGAACCCGAAGGAACCCTGTTGATCAATGTAATAGACAATGCAATGATTTTCCTCCTGAACATACAAATGTTATGGGAGATGGAGTGAAAAATCTTATTGCTATACTTACACAAGCTATGAATCATTCTGGACTTCCAAATGGGCAGAGAAGGGAACAATATTCTATTTAGTACTTCATGAGGCAACATCCACCTTCTTTAAGTGGGTCTTCTGATCCAGTTGTTGATGAACAATGGATCAGTACCACTGAAAAGATAATTTCAGTTCTTCAATGTTCTGAATATGCTAAAGTCATCTTAGCAGTATATCGTTTGGAGGTGAAGCTGATCAATGGTGAAATCTTATCAAGAATACGAGGCCATGATATGAAATTGAGTCAATTGAATGGGACGAGTTCAAGAACATATTTTTCAATAAGTACTTCCCTCATATTCTTCGAACAAATATGGAGAAAGAGTTTCTTGAACTAATGAAAAAGGATGATGAATCTGTTGGTATATTCAAAGTGAATTTTACAAGGCTTGGAAGGTATGAATCTGGCATTATCATCCAACCTGAAAGTAAAATTGATCGATTCTTTAGTGGCTTAAAACGAAATCTTCGAAGGGCATTATCTATAAGAGACTTGAGTAGCTATGAAGAAATTGTGCATTGTGCTATCAAGGTAGAAATGGAAGTTGTTGTTACATATCCATCTAATGATTTAACAAGAAACGAATGATGGAGTTCGAGGAGAAATCTCAGAATAATGGTGAAAAGAAGATGAATGTTTCCTTATGCTCAATGTTTGGAAATAAGCATGGTGGAGATTGTCTTAAAGGGACTAGAAAATGTTTTAAGTTTGGAAAAGAAGGTCATCAAGCAGCTGAGTGTCTATGTAATGTAAAAATGGTTGCTAATGGTGTGAATAATGAAAATACTGCAGAGAACGCACCAATAACACTTCAATGCTTCATGTGAAATGAAATGGGGCATTATTCTAATCAATGCCCTAATCAAAGGGTTAATGATGATCGACATGAGCAACCACATAAGGAAAAGGACAAAGGAAAGTCACATGCGATCACTATTGGCGATGTTGAATATGACAACGATGCGGTGGAATGATTATGTGTTTATGTAATGGGATTCCAAAATAATGTTGTATATAGTATCATGAAATCTTTGAATATTTATGTATTGGTCAATTGTGGTTTTAAATAATTTTATGGTACTAGTAACCATAGAATGTCATTGAGAAATTTTGGTAAGCAGATGATATGCACATAATGAATGGATAAGAATATAATGAGATGTTCGATTGTATTCATGAGCTCATGATTGATATAAGGACTAAGTGATATCATGGTTTGAGTATAATGAATTTTGAGGATTTTGTTATGTGGAAAGTGTTAACTTTTAACTACATTCATGTTTTCACTAAGGTTCAATGGATATTCATTCTTCAAGAGAATACATGATTAAGGTATTCACATGTTTGTAATTTGACTAACAAGATATATCTTATGATATGTGAGGGATAAATGATGGCATTCACATGATTGTTATGTGACATTTCAAGTAATCATTTTCATTATACTATGAGCTTGGACCGAAGTATTTTAGATAATCCTAAAGATTGGAATGAATTGTGTTGGACATAAGTTAGTATTGTTTGAGGATAGAAATTTTTTCGATATTATTGATGGGATGCTATAGTAATATAGTTTTTGAAAAAGGACAACCTGCAGGACGAGCGACAGCCCATCGCGTCGGATAAGGCTGTGGGAATCGAACCCACAACTGAAGTGAGACTGGCCTTTATCGCCTACCATTGGCCTACAGGAAGTCCCTGGTAAGTAGAAACTAGTTTTATTTTATTACACGGTATGATATATAAATTATAAGTTCATTTTTGGAATCATATACGATTAACCTCACCATAGATGGACTTATGTATATTTGATAACTTTTTCTAACCTTTTGTTTGAAACAGATGGAATGACCGATCATTCTATCACATGATCTGTTAACACTTCACGAATAAGAAATTCAACTTCATTTAATTAAGAGATGATGTGGAAATTGTTCAAAGCATGAACAATAGTGAGATTGTACCAAAATAAAGTAATTATTTATTCTAATTCAAATTCTTAATCTTTAGGGAAATGATCTTGAAAACCAAAAAATGTTTTCCTAGTTCCCTTATATCTGATGAATCAGATGGTACCTTAGATCATCAAAAATCTATGGATTTGTGATTGTTGGATTTTTCATAGCCATGTTCTCTACCACTCTCCATTAGAACATGATGTTTAGGCTTCTCTTCCATATCCATATTTTCACCTATGTTCTCCTATGTGGAAACCCAGTGATTAGTTAAATTGGATAACCGTTATGTTTAATACATTAGTTTTTAAATATTGGTTTTGGTATTCCTTTTTATGATGTGGGTTTCTTTTAAAGAAACTTTCGAGTAGAAACTCATTTATAACCCTGACTTATTTCAAGGGCGAAATTCATTTTAAGGGGGGTAGAATGTAACCCTATGAGATTTTATGAAAAATATTATTTTTAATTTTATTGATGTCTTGTGTTGTACTCTACAAAAAAGGATTCTTGCATAACAGGCAACCCTAACATGGCTGCATTACACATAATCACGACCTTCCTCGATAGCGTGTGTTGTACGCAATACTGAGTTTCACTAAACAACGATATGCTATTAAAATATTATGAAAACTAGCCGTTATGAATAGTAATAACTACTTTTTGAAATTTTCATATTTCAAAATGGACTTCATTTTTGGATTCAGAATATCGAAATTAACCTAGGTGAAATTTTGGTATTTTTCTAAAAACTTACAATTTTTGATGAATAGTGAAAACACAAGGTTACTATTTAAAAACCGACTTTTTATTTAAATAATTATTTATTTTATTTAAATTTTTTTAGGTAAAAATTGAAACATAATACCTATATATGTTCAATGTAATTAATTGGAGTCATTTTATAATAATTTTAGATATATAAAAATTTTATTGAACTTTTGACCGTCTTTTACCCACCTCCTAAGAGAATTTGCAAATTTAAATAAAACATAATTTTACCTCTTTTGTGAATGGAATTTTAAAAATCCGAGAGACACGATTGATTTTAGTAATTAAAATGTTGTTCAATGAGAAGAAAATAATTTTTGGTGATTAGTAACTTTTTACTTTTATTTACCACATCAAAGAGTAAATATGGTAATTTTGGGTAAAAATGATATTATTATTACCCTAACAAATGTCCTAATTCTAGTGGATAAGTGTAATTGGACCAAAAACAACCTTAAGAATAAAATATGACCATTTATGCCCACTTGGATTAGATTAGGATATTTATTATTAATTTATTTAAAGAAGTGTTAAAATAGTTAAAATCAAATTTAATAAGTAAATAATTTTTAATATAGGGTTATACATAAGATAAATTAGACTATAAATATTCAATAGAAAGATAAATAGATTTCCTACATAATTATATTTTATTTGTAATTTTTTGAATTAAATAATTTAATTTATCTATGACACAATGATGATGCATTAATTATCTTATTAATGAAATATTGACATAATTGATGTTATAAATACCCAAATAAATGTAATTTGAGACTTTTAATGAATTAAATTAATTTTATATGTTAATAAGACATGTTAGTGTTGATTTAATTAACATTGTTCTAACTAATCATTCTGTTATTATATTCATAAAAATCAATTACCAAATAGTGTCAAAATTGATATAAAATAGTTATTTAAAAAAATTATATTATTAATTGTTACTATATTCCTAAAAATATATGGTTTGGAAAAATGACTTAGATAAGGTTATTTATATTAATAATAAACAACTTGGGGTTCGTTTTTCTTGTTATAGTATTTTTATTAACCCAATATTGTAAGAACACAAAAAGACACGGTAAAAGTAAAATTATATAACTTAAAGTTAAATCTAAATGATAAGGTTAAAATAGGAAGCTAAAAATGTCTAAATTCTATTGAATGAGAGAATTTAGACCCATCCCCACCCTATCTTAGAAATAACTCAATTTGGAGCTATTAAAAACCGAATATGGATTTATAATAAAATATTATTTTTCGTTATTCCAAAGGTGCCCCTCTCCTCCCTTATAAAAGGGCACCTCCTCCTTCTCTTCCTCACACCATTTTGAGCATTGAAGCACAGACAAACCCTGCCAAATTATCTTATCCACTTCCCGAGAAACATCCTAGAGGTCCTGGTCTTCTTCAAAGACCAATTTTAGTGCCCTATGTAGAGGTCTCAAAGAGGTTCATCAAAGAAGAGGTAATGTTCGTTACCGATTCTTTCAACTTTATTTCTTCTTCTACATCTTCTTCTTTAGTTGTTTCATTATGAAGTAATAACACCAGTATCACTAATATACTGATATGTTATTATAAGTATGATACAACCCTATTTCACCATCTATCCATCATACGAAAAATGAATTCACCGCGCATGCGTACGTATGGAATATCGTCTCCACGCCGTGGTGTAATCTGTTTTTCCAACACCACATTACTTGGATGTGTATAATGGTGTAAATAATAACAATACATAGTTATATAAAATCATACTGATTATTATATATTGTATCATCATATACAATTCAATTCAATAATTATGGGAACGATATGATCGCTCGTGCGTACGTACGGACTACCGTCTCCACGACTCGATGAGATTCATTTTCCATGTTAACCATATAAGAATGATTATAAAGTAAGAAATAATAATGAAATATATGACATTATAATTCTACTGGATTTATTTATATATATATGAATGTCATCTACGTAATTCCATTAAATTCAATAAGTAAAACAAAACAGCGTTCATGCATACGTACGACCTAACGTCTCCATGAACGGTGTATTTCTTTCCTTTTATTGATATATAATATATATGTATATAATTAATATATATTATATATAAATCATGTTTTACATTATGGAATTATTTAAATCTTGATATAAGTAATAATATCATGAACGATGAGTCGAAACACATACGATAAATGAAACGATTTTACCCAAAACGCTCTTTAACATGGAATTTATAAAAGAACGGGCAATATAAAGTCATAAGTGAACCATATATGATATCATAACAATGAATATGATTCTTTAATAAGTCAATTGAATTATTTAAATCATTATACAGGAGGTTTGGATACATACAAATCATATCGGACATAAGGTAAGGGATAAATTTTCAGTCTCATTTTTATCTGAGATTGCCTATACGTAAGTATTTACTAGGGTTATGTTTATCATACATGACCATGTTTTCTAAAAATATTATCTTAAAAAGTTTACTATTCTAACATGAATGTTTAAAGTCATTTTACACTTTATTTACTTTTTACCACATTGTATGAATGGAATCATTCCTTTGGTTACTATATAAGGTACTTTTTGACTTTTCCGACAAAAGTACGAGGAAAGTTATTTTTAACTTATACGGCGTGAACGGATTTTTACGGTTTCATAACGCCTAATTTTCAAAAAGCTTCCTATAAAAGATTGCATGATTATTTTCAAAAAAATAATTTTCTTTTAAAATTTCATGTAATTTTGTGGAAAGAAAATGATTTTAAAGAAGAAAGGATGTTTTCCTCAAGAATTCATTTCAAGTGTTTTGCCAAAACTATATTCCATATAAGATGACATTATTTTATATGTGTATGTTTCAAGTAATATGTCTCTATGATTTAAATGGTTTTAATTTTCTTATGATGAAATGATATCAAACTTTTATAGATTATGTTATGATGGCATGATGTTTAAGAATCCCATTCTATTACATGGGTTATGCTATGATGTATGATTTATGATTTTGTGGCACATGAAAGAATGATTTAATTATGAGATGGGTGGGACCTATATCTCCCTCCAATGAATTGGGTAATGATTTATATCTCATGAGATATACATGGCTGGAATGGTAAGTTAATCCAGTTTAGTGATACATGACTGAAACGAGGAGTGAACTCGATTCAGAAAGATACTTTTTCCACTAAGATGGTCTTGGCAGCAATGCCTTGGCTACTATGGAAATCATGACATGTGCTGAATGGTTTCCAAAATTACATGTTTTATTCCCATTTTATCATGGTTTATGTTCTATTATGATATATTCCTTACGTACTTCCACATTTTATGTTTTTTCTCAAGATTTGAATGTTTAAATTTCATGTTCAAGTTTTTGCTTCCAAATGTTTATGGATTGTTTTATTTTATCTATGTTTTACCTTACTGAGCATTTGAGATCACCCTTTTTATGTTTTATTTTCCCCAGGAAGTAAAGAAAGGTTTTAGGTAAGGAAAAAAAGGGGGAAGATCGTTATGGGAGTTGTTGAAGATCTTTCACCACGATTAGAAAATTTTATTCCGAGTTTCCAAAGACAATAAACTATTATGGTCCTTGTGTGTCTGTTTTTTTATGTATTATGTATTCCGAAAAATTAATTTATTGTCCATGTACATCAAACATTGGTTATATACATTAATAACATCCCAAATTATGTAAAAAATTATATAACCAAATTCAAAAATCCTTTTTTCTTAAAAAAATTCATAAAATACATCATGTATAATCATAAAGGGGTGCTCTAAGAAGAGGTAAAATTCTAACTGTGCATTTTTTTATTTATTCATCCACCTCTTTAAAATATTATTCAATTATGATAATATGATAGCTAAAGTATCTAATATATAATTATATGTTATTATATTAATTTAATAAAATAAATTCATCTCTTATTCAATCAAATGGTATATGGAATCATCAATCAAACATATGGAGGACTAAGTCCTCACGAACCGATGTCATCTAATTTCATCATCACCTCTCAAAGATTCTTAAAATTATTTATTTAATGTATATATATTTTATTTGTAAAAAATTAATATTTATTTATTTATGATTTGACCTATAACTTTTTAATTTTCATTACATGGGGGACATGATAATGTTTCTCATGTGTATGATGGAAGACCGCCTCGTCAAGCGATGTGATTTTTTATCACGAACGATTTACATGGAAGATAATAATGATAAAGTAAATAAATATTTTTTATTAAATTTAATAATAATTATAATCATAAAATAAATAAAATTATGAAAATATAATATTTAAATTTACTTGTTTCACTGAAAATTGATAACATTATACATGTATGTGTGGACTACGGCCTCCATGAAGAGATGTGATTTTTTTTTCATCACCACATCACAAGAGTGAAATTTAAAAATATATTTAAAGAGTTAATATAGTATTTATGATATTATTATCATTATTTAATGATGAAATAATACACACCTTCTTTCCATAATGGACATTGAAAAATCGAAATGTTACTCATACGTATGTACAACCTACCATCTCCATGATTTTACAGTAGTTCAATTTATATAAAAATTATTCATGATTGGTTTTAAAATTATAAATGATGAATAAAGAATATAATAATTTAATTATTATTATTCTGGATATTTTTACGTTATTAAATATTTTTCCACATTAATCACACTGAATCCATTTTGAAACAATGATCTGAACGTCCTCAAAACACATATTATGAACTAACTGATTATGTTTTAAATATTTCATTATAATGAAATTAAATAATTTTTTTAATTATAATGTTTTAAAAAAGTACTAGTTTATTATGAATTTAAATAATTGATTTAATAATATTATACTAGAGTTTAAGGATATATGAAGAATTAATGGAATCAGGGCATGGGATTTCCAATATTGTTTTTTATTTTTGTGAGACAAATTCCCTATTCATTGGTTGTTTTTATTCTATAGTTTATATAGTCACACTTTTACATATAATATAATGATTTCATAATACATCATGGTATTTTATGTTTCAATTTGAATTATTTCAACCAGAGGGATTTGAGTTGAATGTTACCATGTGTTAAAGATTGTCATAACACAATTAATTTTCATTGAGTCAAATTACTTATTATTTACCTTTGAAATTGTAAGATTATGTGGGGAATTAATATTTAATATTTATAATTTATTTACTCCTGTAATATATGTATTCACATTTTATACACATAATTCATTATTAATTAATTCGCTCTTTAATGTTATGATCATTGTTAGAGACTTTGTTTCGTTTTCATTTCATTGAGGTATATTTTGATCTTATTCAACTATATTATTTGATGAGGTGTATATAAAGTCTCATTGAATTGTTATATCCTGAATTACTATATTATCATGTTATTTTTTTTAATGTCAATGTTTTATGTGTCAAATGATTTATATGTTTCCATTATGGTAATGTAATTTTGGTTAAAAATCTTCTTTTAAAAATCCATTTGCAACTACAGGAAAAACAAATTTCTATTTTTATCATTTCCAACATGAATGTATTTTATAGACATAATATCCATAATTTTATTTGAATATTTCTTTATATATCTCCTAGTTTTTTTTTCAAATAAAATTATTTTAATAATTTTTTTTATTTGGTGTTTTTAAATGTCATTTTCAAAATGAAATTGTTATTTTCCTAAAAAAATGTTTTAATGAACTTATAAAGGTGTTTACATTCATCATAGTAAAAAACCCATGTTATTAAATATTATCCATTATTGATATTTTGTAATTATATGATCCTTATTCTTTCTCTAGATAGACTAATATTTTTTTCAAAGAGATTGTTATGGAACCCATTTCTCTTCTGTGGGTTAATAATATTTCATGAGATTGTTATATAGACTGTTTTTTATATTGGTTATTCATGTTTCAATGAGATTTTTATTCCACCGATTTATTTTATTATAGTTATTCACATTTTAAAAAGATTTATCTGTAACTAGATTCTTTTATATGGGTTAATAATGTTTCAAACAGATTGGAATGGAACCCATTTTTTCTATGGGTTAATCATGTTTCAAAGATATTTTTATGGAACCCATTTTTTTCCATGGGTTAAAAATGTGTCAAAGATATTTTTTATGGAACCCATTTCTTTTCCTTGCGTTAATCATGTTTTAATAGTTCTTTTTTATTTGAATTCTTTTATGATGAATTTAATTCACATTGTACATTATTTTTTACACAATTATTAATAATTTTTTATAATTATGAGTAGTTATATTTTAAACCAAGGAGTGGTAGTTAAATCATAAACCATTGATGGGAAGTCACATTATTAGTCCAGTAATGTTGGCTCTATGATAAACCAAGGATGGTTGGGTTTGTTATATCCTCATAATACATTGTGGACTCCAGAGATGGATGTTGTCTATAATGTCTATTCCATTTTAAGAGTGATATGATGATAATGTATCCAATATATCAATAATGTTTATCTATTATTACTATGTGTTTATAATGTTTATTATGGTAAATATTTATATCACATGGCTCAGGATTATTTATTCTGATGAATCATTCCTTTGTTAAAATCATATGCCATGTATTCATGTTTAATGATATAGATATTGACGGGTATGAATATTCTTATTATATACCAATGAAAATTGATTATGTTATCATACCATTATATTCTTCATATGGTCATTGATTAAATATAAATTTTATATAATATGTTTATTGTTACTTATAATTTTATCTCAGCCATATTATGTTCCATTTTCACCAGGTTATAAATATTATGTTTGAATGAATTATGACTAGAAAGGATTTTGTATGGATAATGATGGTGAATTATTGTTAAATATGAATTTATAGTTAATGTAGGATATATGATCATTAATAGACATTGTTATTGTTTATTTATGTGTTTATCATAATTCTATACTACATTATCCCTAAATGATCCTTCATAATATTTGAGATCTACCTTGTATGTTTGATTTTTTATGGGTTGGATGGACAAAATTGTGTCAACTTTATTTCCATAAAATCAATAATTATAATCTTAACATTTCTAGTACAAGATTTGGTATTATTGGTTTTCAGATATTATAGTTGGTATTAGAGGTAAAAGATGTGATCCTATAATTCGTAAATCTCACGCATGAGCATTGGGTGAAGTGTGAAACTCCACCCATGATCTTCATGAGTAAATGGATTCCAGTAATAATGGTTGTGTGTCCTTACCAAGATGTGTATCCACCCATGGAGTCCTTGTTAGGTATCAATTACTGCCCACTATATATAAGTCCAAAAATTTTATATTTGGTAAGAGAGGGAAGGTTTATATAACTTTTTAGATTAATATTTTTTCACACAACCATATGTGTTGTCGATGTGTTAATAGTTCTATAAATTAAGTTTTATCATTATTTAAAAGTCATATACACCCTTTTGTGATTTTAAATGATGACATCTCAAATATATCAATGACACTTTTGGATATGTTTTATTTTTTTAATTATATATAAATATTCAATATATTCTGAATTATTCTTATAATGTTTTTGGAAATAAGTTTATTGGTTTTGATAACCTTTAGGGATTATATGATATTTAATATTGAGGTAATTAGGGGAACACAAGTTTTATTATATATATGATCGTAGGGTTAATAATTGATTTGGGGAATATTTGACTAATATTATTTGAATAAGATATTACCATATGTTTTTCTTTTATGATGAAAGGTATAGGGTAACCTTTTACGTTATAACAGTAGTTAATGTTGTGGTTATTTAGTAATTATTTCTATTGAATTTTGGGTATTACAATTGAATTTTGGATATTAATGTATTATTTCATCATATGATGGTTTACTCATTTTGGTAAACATCATACCATTTACTAACCAGTTTTTTATTACTAAATATATAATGATATAATTAATATATTGTTATACCTTTTATGGTTATGTGTCCTTTAAATGTTTTTCATAGCGATTTAGGTATGAAAATATCATCTTGAATACTCATAACCTAGAGAAAAATAAGATATTATGTTATAATTTGGCTAAAGGGTGAAATTATACTTGTCATGTGAGTACATTTAACTATGTTTTTAGTCTATATGAAAAATGTATTCCTAAACTCTAGTAAAGGTATCTTGAAACAAACGAAATTATCCTCATAACTTCATTCCAAAGGAAGCAATGTTCTTTCCCTCATAGATGATTTATGGATTTTAGATCCTTAACTTTCTATTGATCATTCACTTTTATATGATTAATTATATATATCACTCTGAATAATTATTTATGACTTTCTTCCATATCTAATTATTTATATCCCACATGAGTTATTTTATTTGGAAACATAGTATGTTATTTTCAATATAACCATCATATGTCCATTTTTCTATAATCATGAAAATGTTTTATTAACCCTTTTGGTGATGTTGGTTTCCAAAAAAAAAATTTATATATAATACAATTTATTACCATGATAAGTTAAAATTGAAAGGAAATTTTTTATTAATGTGGGGAGGATGTAACACCTTAATATTTTAGGAAATAAAGTTATGTTCTATAGTGTATTCGGCAGACAACAATGACCTTAAATGGCCTATGAAATATATAAACGTTATTACTCTATTGATAATTTTGTAGGTATGAAAAATATTAACTAATTTATGATATATATGTATATTTATAAATTTCATACTCAATATATAATATTTTTAAATTTTCTGTAAAAAATCAATGAATTTTTAGTAAATTATTTTCATTCTTAAAAAAATGACATAAAAATACTTTTTATTGATTTTCATGAAAAAATATTATAATTAATTTTTGGAAAATTTATAAATTTATTTATACAATTAAATTACTTTTTAAAAACATAATATTAAATTATAATTTTTTCTAATTGTTGTTATTTTTCAGAAAATATTTATTTTTTAGTAAATAGTTAGAATTGAAATATTTATAAAAAATGTGATTTCTTTTATAATAAATTAAAGAATTTAAAAGTACCATTATGAATTGAAAATTATTTCAAGTAACAAAATATTTTAGTTATATTTTATCGACTTAATTATTTTTTAATAAACATTATATAGTATTTTACAATAAGTTTTTTTTGGATTAAAACGTTATTTTTTCAAAAACTTTTTTCAATGTTCATAATGTATCTCATTTTTTTCAATGTAAAATAATACCTAATTTAAAATTTTTTAAACTAAGTTTATGTATTATATATCAATATATAAAAATTTATATTCATAAAAGAATTATTATTAATCATATAGTTGATGTAAAATCATTTTTTACTTGGCTAATATTCTTCCTTGAAAACTGCTTATTTCCGAAACAGGGGGTTTTGTTTAAAATATAGTTTTCCACCTATATGAATTGAATTTAGTAAGATGAATTAAATAATTTAAATAATTATAATTTATATTTAAAATATGTTCAGATTAATATTTTACCACAATGAGTAGGGATCATATTTAAAAAATATTTAAAATTATTAATGTAAAAGATTGTTTACGAAGGGGTTAATGAAAAATGATAAGAGTTTAAATGAATTAAAAAATGTCTAAAATATATTTTATGGACTTAATTTGAAACTATAATTTCTAATACTATATAATAATCCATTTTGGCCCCTTTTATAATGTGAAAAACGTGGGTACCCCTTTTTCATTTCAAAAATCAAATGTGTGCCTCTCACCTCACTCATAAAAGGCCAAAGACTCTTATCTCTTTTTTTCACCATCAAATCATTTTGGTAAAATAAATTAAAATTAAACTTCAAAACATACATATAATACTATTATAAAACTTTTTTGTTTCATAACTTCATTCTAGAAATAATTTACGAATAATCCAAAAGAGGTGGTCTTAGAGGAGGTAAAATTGATAACTACACATTTTTTGTTTTATATCATCTTATAAATCATTTAAATAGTATTCAAATACACTCATATGATAAAAGTGTATCTCATGTATAATAATATGTTTTTATATTAACTTAATAACATAAATCCATCTCTTATTCCAACAAATGTTATATAAAACCATAATTTGTGTGTGTGGCGGACTACCGCCTCGCGAACAAATGTCATTAGTTTCATATCATCATGCATCGCAAATTATTTTAATAGTAAATTTAAATTATATATATGATAATTTTTACATTTTTATAATATTTTATTTATTATTCCACATATAACTTCTTACTTTCAATTTTGTGGGGGATATGGTAACATCACTCATGTGTATGACAGACTACCCTCACGCGAAGAGATGTGATTCATTTTTAACATAAAAATTACATAGAATGTAATAAAGGCATATATTATAAAAATATTTGATATTAATGAAATAATATTTATATTCAGGAAATATTTATCATTATGATAATAAAATATATCATTTTCTTTATTACACTAAAAAATGATATCGTCATTCATGTATGTGTGGCCTACCACCTCCGCAAAGAGATGTGATTATTTTTTCATCAATATAGGAAAAAAAGTATATATATAAGTATAATTAGAAAACTAATACAGTATTTATGATATTATAATAATTCTATAAGTATAAAATAGCATATAACATCTTTTTATAAAGATCATTGAAAAATGAAAATGTTACTCTTGTGTACGTACGACCTATTGTCTCCATTATCGTAACATACTTAATTTTTAATAACCATTTTTCATGTTTGTATTTAAAAATTATAATTGATATACAAATATGAAAATTATATCATTATTATTATTCTATATATTTTTTAATAATTTCATTTTTACCATGACCAACACACAAAATACATTTTGAAACAATGAACTGAACATCCTCAAAACACCCATCATGGACTAAACTGATTAAGTATTAAAATATATCATTATAAATAGATAAAATAAATTATTATTTTATAATTTGTTAAATATTTAATAGGTTCTTATTAATATTATAATTTATATAATCTTACTATACACGAGTTATATTATAAACAATGAAATGATGGACTCATGGAAGGGGTTTTCTGGTATCACTTTTTTATTTTTGTGAGATATATGAAATATTCACAACTTTTTATATTTTGTGTAGAATTTACCATAAATTTTACATGTAATATAATTAATACATTATTATTAATGTTATTTTGAGTTTCAATTCGAATTATTTCATCCATATGTATATGACTTGAGTGTTACCATGTTATAAACAATTTCATAACTCAACTTCTTTTCATTCAGATATATTACTTCTTATTTAAATTTGATATTCTAAGAATTTGTGTACAAATAATCAGAAATATATTACATTTTATTTTCCCTTTTCATATGTGTATTTACATTTGATATGCATAATTTACTCATTGATTAATTCTCCCATTAACGTTATTATCATCGTTCAAGACTACATCTCAATTTCATTTCGTTATAGAATATTTTGATGTTACTGACCTATTTTATTTTATGAGGTGTATATATAGATTCTTTTACATGATATGTAATTAATTTATAAATTATCATGATATTTTAAAAAATATTTTGGTAAATCTTTCATGTGGATTTCGATTTAAATATTTTCAAAGTGGTAAATGAATTTTCATTAAAAATCTACTTTTAATGTTATATTTTCAACTCCTTTCAACATTGAATTATTATTTTTATCATTTAAAATTGGAAGGGATTTTCCTAGTGTCATGAAATTAATTTTCATTGAACCTTAATTTATATATTTCCATGGGGTTTTTTAAAGAAGATTATTTTCTTGATATTATGAGAGTTTTACGTTTTTAAAAGTGATTTTCCAAATAAAAAGTTTATTTTCCTCAAAAATGGATTTAATGATATATTAAAAGTATTTTAATTCATCAAAGTCAAAAACCCTTTTTCTTACATATTCTCTTTTGGGGAAATTTTTTAATGATGTGATCCTCAATATTTCTCTCGATTGATTATCAATGTGTTATGAAACCCATTTCATTTCTATGGATTAATATTGTTTCAAATAGATTGTTATGTAACCTAGTTCTTGTCTATTAGTTAATGACATATCAAATATATTTTTATATAACCCTTTGTTTTGTTAGTTAATAATGTTTCCAATAGAATTTTATGTAACCCATTTCTTTTATAGAGTTTAATCATGTTTGAATGAGATTGTTATGGAATTGATTTCTTTTCCATGGTTTAATCTGGTTTCAGAGTGATTTTTGTGGAACCAAATTATTTTCAATTGATCAATATTGTTTCGAATATATTTTTACGTAATATATTTATTTTACTTGGGTTAATCAGGATATAAAAATAATAATGGGTATTCAATTATTTTATATTGAAATGAATGACCTATATACTTTATTCAATATAAAGTTCTTGTAAACTGTTTATAATGATAGTTGGTTCTATTATAAGCAATGGAAAATTGGATCAATTATAAACTAAGTATATGTGGTTATGTTTTTAACTAAGGATTATTTGATTAATGATAATCCAAGGACAGTTGGTTCTAATATATATCTAGAATGTATTGGGTAATCCAAATATGGAAGTTAGAAATGTTGGCTATTCCATTTATATGATTAATAATATGAAAATTTTACTAAGATAACAATTCCCCTTATCTATTCTTTATATGGGTTTATAACATTTCTTATGATGAATATTGAAATCACATGGCCCATAATTATTTATTCTAATGAGTCTTCCCTTTTTTAATGACAATTTTCATGTTTTTATGTTTAATAATACATGTTTTGATGTGTATGAATATTTTTATGTTATACTCATGCACCTTGATTATTTCATCATACACTTATGAATTTATTATACTCCCTGATGAAATTTAGTTATTAATACTTATTCTTACCCATACTAAGAATTTGACCTCACCCTTCGTATGTTTCTTCTTCCACAAGTTTTAAATATTATGTTTGAAATAAATATTTCTATAAAGGATTTAATATGGATTATGGTGGGGGAATAATGTTATATGAAAACATATTGGTTTTTTTGGGATATATTATCATTAAATGACATGGTTATTGTTTATGTATGATTCTATTATAAATATCAAAAACTCTAAACCTAAACGGTCCCATATAATGTAAGCGAATAACCATTAAATTTTGTTGTTGTAAGATTTTTATTGAAAAAATTATGTCAAATTAATATGTATCAATTCCAAAAAATTTGATTTCATGTTTTCAACACTGGATCTCAAATTTCAGGTTCTCATTTATTATGCCAATCCTCTTCACACTTCCCCTCTTCACACTTCTCAATTTCTATTTTATATTTTATTACCACATTACATGGATTCTCATGACACAACTTTTATAATTAAAAACATGTTTTTAATGATATGAGTAAGGTTTTTAAATACACATTTTTTAATCCTATTAGTAATAGGAATGGTAAACAATCGTTGTAAAATAACCATATAAAACAATCTAATAAAGAGCATAACAATTTATTCCAATAAATAAATTACTTCATATAAATTAATTTTTTCCAACAAGTTTATAGTTCAAAAATATCACCCTTATAAATGATAAATTATGTCATTATTATAATAGTATAATGATATTGTAACTTAATCGCCTAAAAATAATCCATTAATCATTCTATGTTCTAGTTTGGGTCGGTTTGACCAAATATATGAAAATTGTTTGGAAATTTTATTATTGGTGATTATGAAAACATATTCACTGGTATAACATGATATTAATATTTAAATAATGATTTTTCTGTTTTTGGAAAATAAACATCAACAATTAAATAATTAATTAAGAAAATTCCATTCATAGTTTGAAAATGATTGAAAAATGGTCATCGATGATTTAAAATTCTAGGATAAAGAGTAATTTACTCATTATAGGAAATTTAAAAAACATAAGTCATTATAATTTATCCATTATATTGAATTTAAAGATCTTGGACTATTTTTTTTAAGATAAATGAATACTGACGTCACTCCTTTGAAACTACTAAAACATTCAAAACTATAAATGCATGATGTGGAAAAATAGTAAAATCCCAATCGATATACATATAGATAATGACTATAAATTAAAATAAAAAATATTTTTAGGTGTGAATTTGGTTATAAAATTAATTATTAAGATATTTATGTTAGTTATAATGGATCAAAATTTAAGGACCTGAACATAAACATTACATATTTTAGTGATTTTAAAATAGAAATCAGTTTAATTTCCCAAATTCCATTCAGGTTTTGAGTTTTCATGATTAATTCACAAATATTACATGATGTCCGAAAAATTACAATTTTTACTCTAATTATTATCCATTTTTTCCACAATATAGAAACATTATTATATAATATATTACTTTTCATTATAAAAATTAGTGATTTTCAACTTTACTTCTTCTTTTCTATTACTAATCCTTATACGTAATGATTTTTTTTGAAAATGGGGTACGATCACAAAATTATAGTACGGTTCATAAAAAATTAAATGAAATATCATAAATAAGATAAAAAATCCATTAGTTGTTTTAATAAACATACCAATGTTCCCAAAAAGGCCGTCATATTTTTGAAAAACCCGTTATCTTAGATTTTTTAAAATGAAACAATTTTCATGAAAAACTAATTATAATGAATTTAATATTCATGTGGGTCCCTTGGATACTCAATATAATATCACTCTTATAGTAAATATTACAAATGGAATAATCATATTATTGAATTTCACCTCATAAGAACCCAATGGATTTGAGTTATATTTTGGTGCACCCATCATATAAACTATAATGTGAAATCCCATGATATATAATGGGAAAACCCGTCATAATAATTTTACAAGGAATATATCATGTATAGATTCGTTTATAAACTCTTCTAAAATCATGTGAAAAAAAGTTTTAGATATCAAAATATCCTTTTAATTTTCAAAATAAATTTTAAAAAATATAAAAAATGTGCACATAACAAAGGCAGAATTTGATTTCAAAGGAATACATAAAACATACAAAGTAAAACTTCGGGTATATTGGCATCAATATAGTGTAAAATTCCATCCATTTATTATATATTAAGAAAACATTATCTTTGAATTTTGTAAAAAAAGATAAATGGGGAACATTAAAAGGGGATTTAAAACAATGTCCCTTTCCTTTAGTCCGACTCAAAACACATGTTATTTATTTTTAGAAATAATAAAATTAGGTTAATTAATTACATTATTAATAAAATTTGTAATATTATTATTCAGGTTTTCATTTAAAACAATTTTGAACACAATTAATTAACCAATTAATTTTATATCAGAATTTTTAGGATGATATTTGACTCATATATCAGAAATTACTTTTTTTAATTTATAATGATAAAAGAGTTCATAATTTCCTCATATTTAGAATAATATTATTGACATATTAATTGATTTTATACATTACTTATAATTTTAAAATCATACATTTAGTATTTTTATAATAAATTAACTACATTACAATCATTGAAATAGTAGGTTGTGCACACACATGAGTAGCGTTTCAGTTTTTCAATGATCATTATGGAAAGAAGAATAGTATTATTTTATCATTAAATAATAATCATAATATCATAATATAATATTAATCCTTTAAAACTAATTACATATATCGTCCATGTTATTGGTTGTGAAAACTGAATCATGTCCCTTTGTGGAGGCGGTAGCCTACATCTACGCACAAACGTCATTATCATTTTTCCGTTAATGGAAAGACATGGTGTTAAATTATATATTATCAATTAATAATGATAATAATGTAATTAATATAATATATAAACATTAATGAAATTATTAAAATCCATCCATGAGATATGATGATGAAAAATTTATTAAATTGGTTCTCAGGGTGGTAGTTTGTCGTACACACAAACGATGCTTTTGTTTCCAATTTAATGGAAGAGGATATGGATATAGGTTATGATATTAGAATAATAAAATTTTAATATATTTATGATATTGGTGTTATTATTTTATCATGATTTAAGAATATATTAAGGGTGTAATAATAAAAAAAACATGCAATTAACAACTATACATCTTATTTGGAAAGTCTCCTTTGATCAAGACTTTATGGTATCTATGGGGGTATTATACAAAATAAAAGACCTATAAAATGAGGTTTTTGATTTTAGGATGGGATTATGGAAGAAAATGGATTAAACAAATGGGGTTTCTATTATTCTGTTAGGGGAAGAATATATTTTCTTTTATAAGATAGAAAAGGGGCATTATTGAAATTTCTCAAAATATTAAATTAATATATATGTTAATTAACAATTAAAAAGGGATAAAAACTTTTTTATATTTAATATAGGATGAGTATGGATAAAAATATAATCATACAATAAAAATTATACAAACTTTTAGTATGTGTTTACCATTATCTTATGGTTTTAACCCCTTGTTAGTCCCTCTTACAGTTACCGTGACGGTAAAGATGATTTATATGAATGAGAAAAAGGACCATAAATATTCCATGGTAGATATAATCAAATCTATACTAAACCCTTTTTTTAATATGTGATTTTTACAAATTTATATCCTTTAATAAAATATTATCTCTTATAAAATATCCATACAGTCATTTTTTTAGAACTATTCATATATTAGATTTATAATTACATCAAGAAAAAAATTAAAATTAAAAAAAATTAAATCAAACCTAACATGTCGTGGTAGTTTAGAAAATTCCTTTATCAAGCTAAATTCTTATATAATATTATTTTTAATATTTTTAATATCATTTAGTTTATTTTCCAATTAATTGAATATTTTATACGTCAATGTTTTGTAAATATTTTAGGAAATTATTTTCTAACTAAAAATTAAAAATAAATTACCAAATTTAATAAAAATATTTTAGAATTAAAATTAATATTTATAACAAAATATTTCTTAAAATAAAATATTATGAATATCATAATCACTTCTAAATTAAAAGAAATTATATATAATTTAATATTGGAGGATTATCTATGAAATGGGATCATACCATAAACATGAGGTATGTGTTAATGAGATTTTATAATCCTTAAAATGTTATTTATAACATTAATAACCTGATCATCCTTTACTCTGGTAACAATAAATCAAAGCTTACTATACATATTAGCCAAAAATAAAAGGGAAATATTTCATATTGTTGGACTTAATGATTCAAAATATTGAATCCATATTTATAATTAAAAATAAACAAGTGGAAGATTTTAATTTAAAATTAAACCAAAAAATTGTAAAGATTTTTTTTCATAAAAATAACCATTTGAAATATAAAAAGTTTTTATACTAAATTTAAGTCTACAATTCATCTAAATAATTCAAATTTTTATTATTTTAATTTCAAATAAATAAATTAAATTTGAAATATAAAAAAAATATGATTTTAATATTTAAATACTTTAAAAGAAAATGTGTTTTCAATAAAAAACAATATTTCTCATCATTCATTGAAAAATATATATTTTCAAAAGATTATATAATATTTGTACTTATATAATTTTGAAATGATGAATTAAAAATTTGAATTCATTTTTTCAATTAAATTTTCCAATATTTCTAAAATATTACTAAAATATTCACTCATAAAAAGAAAGAGAACCAATTTTTTGACCAAAACATATATTTGACGAATGAAACGACTTTACTAAAAATAGAGATATTATTTACAAATAATCAATTAATAAACTATAAATTAGTAGGAACCTTATAAATACTTCATAATGTGGTTAATACTATTCATTCCCATGAATTTAACAAATATATTATAATAGTCACATTTAAATAATAATAATTAATTTTTGTTTGATCATAGAGTTGTTTATCTTATATAGTATTTGATTATTGTTTTTAATTTAAAAATATATTTATATTAAATTCTCCCCCATTTTTAAATTGTGTCTTTAAAATTTAGCATTGGGCTTAGTAACTAGGTTTTGGATTCTCAAAATACCTTTGATGAATACCCATATCATAAAAAGGTCAATAAAATATCCTCTTGAAAAGAGATAAATAGAAGTAAAACAATTTTCAATAATAATACTTTATAAGATTCTATGTTGGAGAACATAATTATCAAGTGAAAACATGAATATGGAGGGAAACCCTAACTAGAAAGTACTATTAGATAATGATATAGAATATAGTCATGATTAATTTATTATTAAGAAAATAATAAATCTGGGATGGGTTAAATTGATATTGTTTTTTTGGTAAAAAAAGTGAATAAACAATGTCTTTTACAAATGAATTTTCTTAATGTTGAGTAATTATTTTACATCCTAGACTAATAACATAAGGTAATATTCTTACTAATTAAAAATAATTTTATCTTTTAGTCATTTTTTTTACCACAAAATCATCTTTTTTCTCTTTACAATTTGTTCCCAAGATGAATTTTTAATAATAAGGTACTAGAATCAACATATAATAGACATCATAATTAATAAAAAATGAAAAATATACCTCATTTCAGTAGTTTTTATCCAAAACAAAAATGGTAGAAAAAGTTAATGTGATTCCAAAATATATATAAACCTTCATATAATGAAAAAATTATTTAATCTATAAATTTCAATAGTAATACTCAAAGTTCAATAAAGATTATTTAGAAAATTACTATCCTTAAAATTATGAAAAATATTCTAGACTATGATAAAAACCATGAAAATTATAAGGATTTCATCACATCATCTTCCATGATAAATTTAACATTTGTATTGAAATCACATTAATTAATCTTGATTTCTCATATCGAAATGTGTATTCTAAACTACTATATTCTCCAATATATGAAAATAATTTTCATAAATAACATGGATCATCATAATCCCATAGTAAAATAATGAATTCATTTAAAATATAATTCAATATTTATTTTTCAAATAACATACTATTGTATTACATTTACATTAATAAAATAATTCTCTAAAAATTATAATCGGATTCTTCTAAAAAAACATTATGAACATTATCAGCAAATCAATTTATAATCCCATGATTATCTATATGGTAAAAAATATACTCCAAAAAACAACATAACCATTGTCTATAATATTATAAAAATAAAAGAAAATAATTACACACTATCAAGGACATCACATATGCAAATTGTAGTTGATGAACCCTCAATTATATTTAGTTGTGGGTTCAACACACACAACCTTTCCGGATGTGACAGGTTGTCACCCAACATATATGTATTATTTTTTATAAAATATTATTAATATAACCCTTATAAAATTCCTTGAATTATGATAAACATCCTAAAATAGTATTAATATATTTAACATGAATGATTTTTTTAATTTTTATGGTCATCTCATACCTTTCAATTTTCATCCTAATAATGTAATAACCCATTATTTCCTCAAAATATTATATAAAGCATAATGATTATCCATACCTTTAAAATTATGTCCACAAAATGAAAATATCGTTCTATTATCAAATAACATGTTCACATAATAAACATAAGGGATGCATATACCCTAAACACCTGTAAAAAATAAATAAAAGTCTCCCAATGTAGTCTCGTAATCAAACGAATGTTAACAAATATAAAATGATGATCATATTAAAATCAACTCCTACATCATAACTCTGGAATATAGAAAGAATGAGAATTAAAAATTCTTCATAATCTCTCAACAAAGATTTTACATGTTATTCCAAAATTATTCTACCCAAAACATAATGTATGAATTAGGTTCTCAGTTCAATAATGTCAGAACATAAGCTAAGAAAAAGTACATACCATTCATATTTCATTCGATGTTTACCCATATTCAACTATAATGACATTGGGTTTTTCAAAAAATATATATGTATGGTATTGTGGATCTCATTAATGATCCTATCCCATAGGACATCTATTTTCATAATGACCATTCTCTCCACATTTAATTAATTTAATTGATATTTCAGGAAAAACATATTTCACCTTTATGGAGTTAATTTAGCTATATATTTTTCGTTGTAGTATTATTTTTATGACCTCCATTGACATGTATAATACATATTCCCTCAATTTTAATATATATTTCTTAGGTTCCTATTTTCCAAATTAATTAGTTGAATATATATAACATAACGATCTTTATCACATAAACATCTACATGGATTTATTAAACTCTTATTTGGTGCATAAAGAAATTCATCTATGTTCTAATTGTTAATAATTACTCTTGATAGATGGTTAATAATAACCATGATATTTCTAACTATAGATCCCATTTTGGGTGGTTTCTCACATAAAAAATCACATCATTTTTCATTACATATGTTTTTATGTTTAATCTCTTTAGATGCATCCAATTACTAATACAAAAAATATTATTGTGACAATATCAAAAAAATCTTAATATACAATTTTATGAGGAGGATAAACAATAAGATATCCTTATTCATGTTATTTAAAAATATTTCAATTTATCCTAAATAAATACCATTATTTTTTATGTACATACCATAATTATTATAAATATTTATATCTTATACTTAAATGGAATATGAACCAATAAAGTTACATAAACCCTACTCTTACACCATCTTTAATGACCCAATAATAATCATTACATTTTCAAATTATTTTAAACTAGATATAAATTTCTTTTAAAAAATATATTTTTGGATAATATTTTAGATATTTAGGTAAAAAATATTACATAAAACCCATAAAATTATAAGGTGGGAACATATATTTAGTATCCATTTTCCCCAAAATGTTAAACCATTAAATTAATCATTTTTTCATTAAATTCCAAATCTACACGAATTTATTTATGAATTATTACTTTCCATTACCCATAAAAAAGACCAATGAAAACAAAATAAAAATGTTGGATGATAAAAAAATATTATTAAGGGATAAAAAAATGAGGAATCCATTATTTTATTTAAAAACATGATAACATGTAATTTTTTTAAACGTTATTTTTTATTTAGAAAGGGAATCATATTTTTTAAAAAAATTACCATCTTACCATTTTAAAATTAAAAAAAAATTACATGAAGTCTCATTAAAATTAATTTGAAATTCATTTATGTGATGTGTGACATTATTTAAATATTACTATTATAATCACACTTATAAATGGAATATTTATACTATCTACTTCAAACTATGTATAACCCAATGCATTAGAGAAATATCATTATGAATCCATTGTTTTAGATAAAATGGGATCAATTGTGCGATATAATGGGGGTAATCCCTCCATAAAACATTTATAAGGACCATATCATGAATAAAACCATTTAAAATTTCGTTTAAAATAGTTTGAGAAAAACAACTTTCGATATTAAAATACCCTTTTTCTTTTTCAATCAACTTTCTAATATCTAAAAAATGAAAAAAAATTATATAAATATAAATTTGAAAGTATAATAAGTGATATATATATTTTTTTGAATAATGACAATTGGAAATTCCATTACTGATGTACATGTAAAAAAACATTCTTTTTTCTTTGGTAATAAGAGTTTAACTGGGAACATTAGAAGTATATTTAAAATAATGTCCATTACCTTGAGATTGACTCATCACGTACATTATTTATCTTATAAAATAATAAATGTATGTCAATTATTTACTTCAATAAATATATATTTTATTTTTATTATACATTTTTTACATTTAATACAATGTTATATATAATTACTTAAAAATTTAAATTCATGTGGGGCCTTTCTAACGATATTCTGCTCATTTGTCTGAAATGACATTGGTAAGTTGAAATTGGTTAATGTTTTCATCATTTTATCAACACCAGAATAATATTAAACACATAATTATTAATTTTATGAATAAATTATAATTTTAAATATAAAAATTAAATATATTTATGTAATATAACTATGTTACAATAATAGAGATGATTGGTCATACGTATGCATGAGTAACATTTATGTTATTCAATGATCATTATGGAATGATTGTAATTATTAATTTAGCTTTAAATAATTATAAAAATATAAAATATAAAATATTATTAATTTATATATATATATAATCTATGTGATGTGGGGATTAAAAATGAATCACTTCACTTCATGGAGGGGTAGTCTAGACAAACACACAAACGATTCTTTCATTTTGTAGTGAATTGAAATGTAGTAATGTAAATGATATATTATACCTAATAATGATAAAAATATTATTAATATAATATATAAACATTAATTCCATAATTATAATCCATCCATGATAGATGGGAATGGAAAAATAATTTCTCTAGTTCGCAAGGCGGTAGTCCATCATACGCATGAATGTTGGTTTTATTTAACATTTAAGGGAAGAAGATATAAATATAAGTTATAAGATGATCATATTAACATGTAAATATATATATATATTTGTGATATAGTTTTTTAATTATTTTATCTTGGTTTTGGAAGATTTATATTGGTGTAACATGAAATTGAAAAAACATGAGGTTAAAAATGATACGTCTTCTTTGAAAAGTAACCTTTGATTAAAAACATCAGATATCTAAGGATGATATAATACCAAATAAAATACCTGTATAATTATTGTAGTTATTTTAGTATATATTGTTTTAACCAAATGGTTTTTTATGTTTGATATAAAGAAATGAAGATATTCACTTATATAAGAGGGTAGTGGCACTCTAGGAATTTCCCAAAATATTAAATTAATATAAATTTACTCTCAATTTCAAAAGGCTCAAAACATGTTTTTTAAAATTAAGATGTGTAAGGGTCTAAATTATATCATAAAATAAAAAAATAAAAAAAATTGAATATGTTTTTCCCTTATCATTTGGTTTTAATCCCTCATTAACTTCATTTACACTTACCATGGCAATATGGATTTTTACTCTTTGAGGGATAAGATAATTACGATAAATTAAAATTAAGACTATAAATGGACTATAAATGGACCATGAATGATATTATAAACCATTTTATAATCAATTTTTAAATATAATATTTTTATGAGTTTTAAAACATTTAATAAAATTTTATTTAATATAATATATCATTAATTCTATTTTTTGAACTATCCATCTATTTAATTTAAATAACAACAATATAAGTAAAATTAAGAAAATTATATATTTAAATTCCTCCTTAAAAAAATCATTTTTAAGAATATAATTAATTTATCAAACTAATTATCTAAAATTAAATTATTTTTAGTATTTTTAATTATATTTATTTGATTTTTCAACTAATTGAATATTTAATGCATCAACATTGGGTAAATATTTCAGGTTGTAATTTCTATAGTAAAAAATTAAAATAAATTACCAAAATGAAAATAAATATTATACATTTCAAATTTCTATTTATATTTGATCACATATTTTTTCTATAAAAATGTTAAAAAATTTAACCTTATTAAAAACAATAGTGACATTTTTATCTTTTCGTGAAATAAAATGTTATAAAGATCATAATCACATCTATATTAAAACAAAAAACCATATAAAAAGAAGTTGTTGATTTTTTATGTAATGGAATCATATTATAAACTTAAGAAACGTTTTAGTTTCATTTTTAATATTTTATCATTTTATTTTTGTCTGTGATTACTTTTGTTACCCTTTAGGGAGGTAAAAAATTATTAAGGTTACAATTCATATTGGAAAAATTTACAAAGAAAAATTTACTGAATTATGAAATCCTAATTAGAAATGTGGAATCCATTTCTTGAAAATAAAAATAGAGAATTTGATTAATTTTATTTATAATTTAACCGGAAATTAAATGAAAAATAGTTGTTTATAAGAATTAATATTTAAAATATAAAATGTATTTATGAAAAATTAAAGTATGAAATTCATTTAAAAGCTAGAATTTTATCATTGTAATTAATATTAAACTGATTAAATTTTAATAATAATCCAAAATATAATTTAACTTCATAAATACTTTAAAAGAGACAACACTTCTAAATAAAAAACAATATTTTCATTATTCATTAAAAATATCTTTTCAAAAAAAATTCAAAAATAAAATCTATTAATAATTTGAAATATTGAATTAAAAAATGAAATTAATTTTTTCAAATACATATTATAAATTTTCCAAAATAACAAATTATAATAATCACGCGTAAAATTAACAAGTTGTTTTAAGAAACCATAATTTTGATGAAAAAAATGACATTAATAAAAACTAAGATATTATTTACAAATAATTATTTAATAAATTAGAAATTAGTTGGACCGTTATATATATTTGGTAACCTGGTCAGTACTATTCCATCCATAAAATTTTATTACTATGTTATAAGGGTCATATGATCAAAGTGATCATTAATCCTTGGTAAGGTATATTTTTCCTTATGGTAACCTAATTTAAAATTCAATAGACATTACAAACTCTAAGGCTCACATATTTCATTTTATAAAAGATGTTAGGTTAAGCCATTGGTGACATTACATGTCAAATAAATCCCTTAGCATAGAGATCCACAAAAGGGACCTTAAGATATACCAACTCACCAGGCTTCATAATGTGAGATAGAATATAAATTGGAATCATACCATTGATATGGTAAATAGTGAACATGAATTATCTCTAGGGAGGAAAACAAGAAAAATAATCTAGAAAGACCTCGGGGTATTAACACACCACCATAAGGAACAACATAACACACCCTTCCCTATCTATAGTCTCACTCACCCTAAAAAATATGAGTTATCCCATTAGAAGATAAATAATTTAACTTTCTGGTGATAATATTTTAGTAGGGCCTCAACACTAATCATCCTATCCATGTCGATAATCAAATTGAAGATATCAAGATCAAGCACTAAGAATTCCCATTACACCTCATAGTCCGGTATCGTCACACAACTTGTTGGTTATTTTAAAATTTGTTTGGTCCTCTTTCACAAATAAATTGAAAGGTCAAATAAGAATGAAATAATCTCATTACACATTCCAATAATTATTCCTTATTGGATAATAAAAATTAATGAGTATAAATTGTATCGAACAAATCTATCAACATAAAAGATAAAATAAACACCATAACTCTAACAGTAGTTATCCCTAATTCTTATTAGTCTAGAGTATACACTATCAAATGAATACATCCAGGCTCATCTCCTCTCTAATAATTAATATACACATGAATGTATCCCTTTTCCTAAAGATATGACCCAAAAAACTTGGAAAATCTTCAATAATCTATAGTACCTTAGTGAATATAGATCCAAACTTACTACCTTAAAACATCCAATCACAAAAACGTTTTTGATGGAAATTTTTTCCACAACGATGAAAAGTCGTGGGAGCCTATTGAAAATATGTCTTGGTATGATCTAGATTCATACAATGATATAAAAAAAATTATTTGATCGAGAAAAATATTTTGAAACTAGTCCTAAATAAAACTAGCTACATTTGAGCTTCCTTTTCTAGCCAGGGGATACACCCCGGATAATGATAGTACCAACGAAATCTTCTCCAAACTTGGTTTTCCACACTATGTTAGCCTCATCCAAATATTTTGTGTCAAATAAATCTCTGAAGGTTAGAAGAAACATGATAATCAACATCAACTGAATATCAGACCTTAGTCCCAACACTAACCTATGAGCTTTTAGGAACTCATTAGTGACAATATCTGGTTCCAGATGCCCTAGCCTAGTAAAATGGGTGGAATACTCTAGAATAGTACACTCCAATTTCAACACGGTCAATGAATCTTAGGTATTAACTACATGTAATGTATCAGGGTAAATATTCTTATGGATTATTCTCCTAAAAGAAGTCTATGTAATATCCTCATGCAACTTAGTTTTCACAATAGATTCCCAACATATCCTTCTAGGTCATTCAGTAAAATACATTGAAAAACACACATTACATTCCTCAAGACTATATATGATGTTGAATATCATTTTAATACACTCGGGACATTTTTTCTAGTTCTGGTGGACCTTTGTCACCAAAAAAAGTTGGTGGACACTTGTTTGTAAATTCTGAGTGGTGTCCCACTTCTCGTATTGGTTTGTCGACACCTTTTTGTCCGAGAGTCTGGAAATTATGGATTCTAGATTCTACCAAATAAGGTTCCACTAAATGATTTTCCTATGGAACCTATCTCAATACATCCTCTCTGAGATTAGGAATAGATCTTTTGGGAGGAAATTTTAACAATAACATGAAAAAATCAATCAATCACAATAAGATTCTAAATTCACATGACCAACGTAAGGATTCCATATCAATTCACTAAAATGAAAATATTATAAAGTAATTATGAATTCATAAATCAAAAATGATGACTTAAAAAAGAACATGTTCATATTAATACACCTACCATTAACTTTATTTAATTAACATCAAACACAATGTCTCAATGCATGTAAAATTTTAATTACCTCCCATGTTGACTCAAGTTCATACCCAAAAGGGAGTTGGCTATAAACCATCCAGCACTTACTAGCTAAATTCTAAATGTCGTATCATTTATCAACCCATCACATAGAACCAAACACATGAAGTGTTAGAAAACATCAGGATGGTCATACCAATGATAAAAATTTGTAATTAACCTACTCAGGTCATCAAAACAATCCACCCGAACTATCCATCACATGTTGTGGTAAACCGAAGATAATGTAAAAAAATGTTGAATATAACCAATATAAGAAAACCAAACAGACTACATTGTTGATGAAATAGATATAATAATATCCATACAACCCAATAAAAATATGATAAACCAAAATATTATGAATGAAAAATACAAAAAATTCCAAATGCGACCGACCATCTTTTACATACCATCCTACTATGAAGGAAATGGGTGAAAAGAGAAATTTCCATGCAATATGATTCCCTTCCCTTTCTATGATTCCTAAAAAAACTACAACCACCAAAAAAATATGTATTTTTTGATCATATATCCTAGTAGGATACCAAAAAACAATCTGTACAAGTTATAATATCATAAATGTGAATGCTCTGTCATTAAAAAATCTATATTATATTTAATATTCTTAAATAAAACTATTTTTAAACATTTATCGTACATTGCATAATCACATAACATATTCAAAGAATCCAGGAATTTATTAGGAATGAAAAAATAAGAAAATTAATAATGTGAGAAAGTATCCATGAAAGAAACAATCAAGTGATAAAACAAGTAAAAATAATACAAGAACTCTACTTGGTCCCTACCCTTTGGGAACATGTACTAGACATGTAAGAATCCTAAACTATGAATAATTTTGTTCCAATCAATATAATGTCATGTCACAGTCTATCAACATCATAATATCATCCCTTAAGGTTTCCATGCATGATAGGGTCACCTATGATTATTTTCTAATGCACCCAAGGTTCCCAATGTGCCATGCTTGCTCACAGTTAGATCCTAAACCATGATCACAATTAACTAAAAAGTTATTCCACGATGAAAAACCATTCCAATTAAAAATAAAATGTAATTATTAGGAAAATATAGAAAATTAAGAATTAGAAAAACTTTCTTGAATCTTCCTAACTAAATAGTGATGGAAGCCTAACTGTGTTTGACTGTGGTGAATAAAAAACCTAGGGTTAATAAAAAATAAATCGACTAAAAATACTAAAAAATTCATACAATATAGCCATTGATATCAAATTATAAAAAGAATTGTTAATCCCTGTTATCAAGGATATATGGTGCAACAAAAATGGGAATCAAATTCCAAAAGAAGAGATCATGAAAAAGGAAGAATGACCAAAATAACCCAAAAAGTCCATAGGGTATGAGAGGGAATCCTACACACCAAAAGATAAAATAATCATTCATGTATAACATTTAAAAACATTGTTCCCAAGGAATTCATGTTTTTAATCCCTATCAATTTGTGGAATCCCACATATTAAAAATACACTGAAAAGGCATTGCTATAGATTAAATAAAATATCGATAGAAATTTTCATGATGTGTCATGATTTCATGGAATGTAAAATTATTATTCCCTACATGTGATTAATGGAAAATTAACAAAATGATATTAATTTAATGTAATCAATTCATGACATGAATGTTTACATCAGGTAATTCTCATCCAAATTTTTTACATAAAGACTCCAAACCATAACTTAAGGCCCTTGAATCCCAATATGATCCTTCTGAATCCATTTAAAGAATTATATATGGACAACAATAATTTAAAAATCATACATCCAAGACTATTGTGATATTTACCTTCATAAAATCACTCCATTCTCATGAAGTCCATAATGATTCAAAAAAAGGTAAAAGGATAGGGAATACCTAATGAATGGTAATAGGGTGTCACATTTTCTATCCATGGGAGATGTGAATAATGTGTGGAATAAATGTCTTAGTCATTTGATCCAACTATCCCTAGAAAATATAGGGAAAATTTATAAATCTTGATATCCTTTAAGATATCATGCGATCTTACCCACACATGTGAAGCTTTCTAAGAGGTGATGATTATCTGAAAGGATTGTAATGAAAAAACAACAAAAATTGAAAATAGTGTTGGAATTACTGGATATTAACGTGTGTGACCCTATATCACTAATATTAATTATTGAGAGGTGATACTACATCCTTTTTATTGATGGTAATAGTCATGTGGTATGGATATTGATCATCACCAACATTTTTGTGGTGATTAGATACATAACACAATACTAAAGAGAGGATAAAAGAATTCTTGCACATAAAATTTGAAAGATATGAACCAAAATGGGTAGAAGATAACGAATAGAAAATTGGAGGATTATCTTTAAAATCAAAAGATAAAAAACCAATTCTAAGTGGTGAGAACTCCTAAGTAAAATGGGGTGGTTGATAGAATGAACTGAATAATCAATAGGATGGATAGAATGATTCTTAATAAGAAAAACATGATTGAGGTGTTTTGTAAAGAAGTATTATTGACATATTTATAAACAAATGATATAGATTTATTGGTCATCAGGGGAATAGAAGACTTCATATGAGGCATGGTACAGAAAAGGCCCACGTTAAAGTAATTTAGTGACTTTGGAGGTAACTATTTAAATTTCAATAAGAATATATTCATGATATTTGAATATTAAGGAGAAATATCTACTTAAAAAATATAATAATAAAATATTGTGGAGAGAAATGATGTTTCTATGGTAAAAAAAGGTTAGAATATTAAGAAAATTAGTGAACAACATCATGATGATATTGATGAAGATATGACCAGCTAGGGTAGTTTAAGTACCTAAGAGAGCGTTAGTATAATATTTAGATTGTATGTATGATGAAGTTGGACACTTATATGAATAGAATCCAAATAGATACACTAAAATTGATTGAAAAAATATCATTAGTGACCAGATGGTACCTATATGGGTTAGTAGAATAATTTATATATTGAAAAAATCATTCATATTGATGTAAGGTTGATTTTTTTTAATAATCATCTATTGATGAGAATTGGGTTTAGACTATAAATGGAGATCCTAACTTAATTAAAAAAATTAGACATGGGTTATTTTTTGAGGTTAATAGATAATAAATTCATTATTACAAAATGGTTCCTCTAGAACAAATTCAATGAATACAACATGGGTATTCAAAAAACCATGGAGGTTGTGAAAGAAATTCTCCTAGATCAAGGAAATCAGTATTGTAGAGACAGTTGTACCTGTGGAATGGATGAATACAATTTGTTTATTTTTTTCATTATAGTGAAAAAAAAGTTCACAGTGTTTTAGTTGGATTCCAAGTTAGAATTTCTATATTGATTTCTGGACGAAAATGTATATATTAATTAGACATATGGTTTAATAATTCATGATTATGTGAACAATTTATTTTGTTTGAAATAAGAACTATGTAGATTGAAATTTGCACAAAGATTATGAATTTCACAACATGGTCATTATTTGAAAAGGATCATTTTCCAACATATTGGATTTGATTACAATATACATGCCAATAATGAGAGTAATCAAGGGATTATGGTATTAGTTTATGTTGATGAATTAATAATTTCTGGATGGAACAAAGTTCAGTACTACAAAATTGTATATTTTATCATGTCTATGTTTGAGATGTCAATGATTGTTGAGATATGGGTTTTCCCTGGTTTACAGGTGGTACAGAGAAGTTATAACACATCTATATCTCAATATAAATATTACTTGGACTTTTTATAAATATTTATATTTTTGGATTCCAATGAGATGAAAAATATTGTTGCTACCTGTATTAAATTATCAAGGGATGATGATGCTAAAATAGTCAATTTCATATCATATAAGCAGATAATTGTTAGCTTAATTTACATAATAGTTACATAACACGATACTATTTTATCCACATTTATAATAGAACTGTATGAAAGAAACCTCAATGAAAGAAACCTAATTGAGTTGAAAAGAATAAATTGTTATATAAATGGTGTAGAGTATTTTTTTACCATACAAGGAAGAATACCACTAAATATTATTGCTTTATACATATATATATATATATTTGATTTGTTTAGAAAATGATAGAAACTAAACATCATAGGGTTTATTATATCATTTAATACTAAGTAGTTTTTGGATAATCAAGAGTCAATGATTCATTTATTTGATCCCTAATGAAGCTGAATATATTGCGGCCACTCAATATTTTATGCAGTTACAACAGATCAAGTTGAAACATGAAGATATGAGAGTGTAATTGAAGACTCCTATTAAAATCAATTTTGATAATTAAAAGTATTAAAAACAATAAGAAAATCCATTCCATCACTAAGGAATAAAGTACATTGAAACAATATATTAACACATTAAAGAGAAAGTGGATACTGTGATTGTAGAACTGGAGTACATGCTTATAGAACTAATGGTTGCAGAAATCCTAAAAAAGGCCTCACTAAATGAAGTTCATTGATGGAATTGACAGTATCATATATTTAAATCAAATCCCCTTACTTCAATAGTGTGGATGTGGGACCCATTATCTATTAATTATAGAGTGTTTTTAGTTTTATGAATATATGTGTTCTTTACTTTATTATAGAACATAATGAAGTGACCTCTGAGTTCATTTCTAATGTGGGATAAGTCTTTATCAAGAAAGGGGTGATATATATATCATAGGGGGTAGTAAAATAGGGGGTTATATCAAAATGATGATGTTGAAGATGGTATATCAATTGAAATGAATATTGAAAATGATTGACCCTTAGGTAAATGATCTTAGCAGCTAATGTGTATAATTTCATAGGTGATATTATGTGTTGAGAATATTTTATCTTCTAAAATCACAAAATGGTCAAAATTTGGTATCGAGAATAAAGTGATTCATCGTAGAACATTAAAAGATACCCTTTTTCTCACATTGATAATTAGTCTTGTGTGCTTAGAGTCCGTGTTAAGGGAGTCATTGATCACTATTTGGGGTTATAGAAGGTAAATGGTTCTTGTTGGTTTCAAATGTTTTCAACAGTACCATATCATTTGTTATGGTAAAAATATTTTTTTTAGGTTTTTGGGATGTTGGTTTTTTTAAAATGAATGATGTTGTGACAAAAAGATGTTTTCAAAGGATGTGTGATGTGTTTATGGAGTTTTGTGAAACATTGTCTAAGTAGAACGATTAGTTTTTATTTCACAAATGGTTAAATGATCAAATAAAAAAACTAGATCGTGTGATCATATAAAACATTGGAATTTGTGTGATTTTTTGAAGAAAAGGATTTCATTTGATCATATTATAAATGAAACATTTCCATATATATATATTATGAACGCTCTAAATTACCTGATCATATATGCTAATATTAATCACACAACGAAGTCAGGTGAATCTCATAAAGGAAGTTTCACTATAAATGAAGCAGAAGTCCTTTTTTCTCTCATAATTAAGTGTTTGTGAGGGTATGATGGAGTCATGTGAATCATATAGAATGAATTTCATAGGATGAGTTGTAGATGTATTACTATTATGTAGAATCACGTGACATGTATATTATAATGGATCACATGGGTATTTTATATGATTTATTGATGGTGTTGGTGATTTAAGATACATAGTAACAAAAAGAAATAAGGGTATATGAAGAATGTATAAATTGTCGAGAATGATCAACGAGTGATCCAAATCAATGTTAGGATGTGTTATTTCATTTTTCCTTCCCCATTATTAGATTCAATGATGAACATGGACCAACTAATGAACATGTTGATCCGTGGTCTGATTATTCCTTGTGGGATGGGTTATAATCTGTAGGATTAAAGAGGACTGATTATATAGATTATTTCATTCAATTTATGATTGTTCTTGTGGTAATGTATTGAGGTTGGAATGAACAATGATCAAGTTTCTTTCCTCATATTTTTTTCTTATGTTTTATATCCCCTATTTCAACATGTTATTCATTCTATGATGCTTTTATGAAGGAATGATAATTATAGATTTGCTTCTGGGTGAAACAATTAGAAATTTACGGTACAAAGTCAGGATAACCCAATGGTGGTGTGGCGATGATAGTGATAGATGAATCAAAGCGATTCGGGAGAAATAGTTATTTGGGTGGTTTTCATAAGATGGATTTAAATTTGTTTTCCGTGTTAATTTAGGGCCTAAAACACCTCGATTTGGTGTTAGGGTGATGGAATGACCATCTATATTTATTTTTGAGGTCAGTTAACCACTGGAGAGGAAACCAATATATTAGATGATGTTCAGAAAAAGAATGCGAGTTTCTAGAAAATCCGGATGAATAGAGCATGTAACCCAGGGTAACACGGTGTGTGGCCCCGATTGAGTGGTTGATATGGCTTCAGTAGATAGTTAAATGAAAAACTGAAAGTTACACTATCACACAATGTTTATTCACTTAGTATAGACATGGTGTGTATCTCTGGAGTTACACGAATATGGGGTGGAGTACATGGGTTGACTACACGGCATGTACCCTACCCCACAACATTGTTTGGTCCAACTACAGGGACTACCCCATGTACTGGTACACTGATAGGGAGCCACAAGTTAACAGTGTATACTGGCACACAACCGGAGTACATGGGTGGACCCCGAATAGAAGGATATAGTGTGTAACATCTTCTACACAATGGGTACCCATATTTTACATTACACATTTTTGAATGATAGGTACAGTTTTATACGAGTATTTCCAAGGGTATAGGTGCATGTCGTGTTACCCTACTACATGTTGTGTATAACTTTCTACATTGATTGACTCTCTTTCCCTTTGTATCATTGAAATGATTTCATAGGGTTTGTTCCCTTGATCATTTCCCAGAAGGTTGGTTCATATTGTTTCATACTCATAGAAGCATGATCCCTTCAACATGACTTCCTGGATTGAGTTTTTGGAATCCCCCAAGAGGCTCAGAGTAGGATATTCTATTCATTATTCATTCCTAAGGTAGAGTCTTTTTTTACTTACATGACCAAATTTGTTGGGCGTCGATCCTGTACATAGTAGGTTAATACATGTGGAGTTTTTTTGTATCACCCCATGTCCATATATTTGATCCTCATATAGCTATTATAACACTCTCTTCATAGCTATTAGAATATCTCTCGCATGATAGTTCTTAATGAACATAACTTCATAGATGGATTTCATCAGTGCTAACACACTCAAGAGTGTGTTATCTTAGATGAGTGCTTCATAGAATATTCACATTAAATCCCTAGTTTTATTATACAGTAGTTGTGAATTAGCTCTTGACTACGACTAATGGATTGAGTATATCTGGCTATTATTATATGTGTTTTAAACATATACTTGTGTAGACTGACTTTATATTTATTTTTTGTATAAATTTGTGGTTTTGTGGTTTCCTACTACGTATTTCCATACTCACCCCTCCATTGGATTTTACCTAAAGTGTTGTGTCTTGTGTAAATCAGTGAACTTTTGGTAGAGTCCTAGGAAGACCAGGACCAGACTATTCCTTGTGAGATAAGACAGGTTGAGGTGTATTCTTATGACATCAAATAGCTTTCCCACCACCTCTTCTTATTGGTTGGACTGTTGGGTACAAACATCATTTTGGTGGTATTGTATTCTATCCTGGTTTACATTATTAAATTTTACATTTCGTCCATACTCTGGTTTGGATATAGTGGTATTCATGCATTTGGTTCCTATTGGTTTTTATACATTTCAACATTTTGTGATCATGGAGATTACTACATGTGTATAGGTACATAGGGAATGCCACCCATGTTAGTGGCATTCCAACTCAGTTATAGTCACCAGCCTTGGCCTATTAGAGGTGGTCTTGGGGTCTCATAGAATGTTCCCCACTAGGATAGGTCATGAAACCATCATTAAGGGGTGAATATGTTTTTATCAAGTGATTTGATATAAAAAAATACCTAATAATAAATTTGATAATGGTGAAAAGGATTTTACATTATCCAATTCACATTATTGGAGATTAAAAAGAGCTTCCATGTGAAGAAAAGTGAGTTACATGGTCATATAATAATATGTTTGTAAGGAGTTTCACATAACGTGATGGGGGTTTTATGATCACATATATGATAGAGTTTTTTGAAATAATTATTCACAATATTAAAAAAAATAGGCATGTTCTAATTTTATGTATAAGGGGCCTCACGATGGATTCATATGATCACATAAGCCAGTAAAGGTTACACGATCCATGAATAAATATTATAAATGAAGGTTATTTTCATCTCTATGATAAAACATGATCATAATGAGAAAATAATTCAATTGTGAGAATTAATTTTCATAAGATTATACTAAGGGATCAACATATTCTATTTAGAAAAGATATCAGCGATCATTATATCTATAAATTGTTGTAAACTAAGAGGGAATATAGGTACCCTATGAACATTGTTACATTAGTTCTCTATAGTGGATTTAGTAAATTGAAACATTATATTTGTATGATCCTTGGAATATACTAATTAAGGGTGAACCAAGTAATATAATTGTACCATGGGGATTCATTAATTTCTTCATTCATATATTGGTGTGGAAGAAGAGAGAATATAATTTTTTGTAAGGATGGAGAATGATCAAAGGGGTGGATTTTTTAATCATTCACACCCAGAATCACCCCCGCCCATATTATGGTATTTACACTAATATATTCAATAACCAGTAATAATTATCTCACTAATATTAACATAAGAGTATATTTATTTTCAAGGTTGTATTGAAAACACCATAATTGATGTCATCTAAATGGGAGTGTGATATCTATTATTATAAGTAAAAAATAACAATGGAAAAATTTTCAACTGATGATCCATTGTAAACTATAATATGTGATCTCGATATAAAATCTATCGTATAAACCATTTAATAAATTTGTTAGGTAGAACACATGTGGAATAATGTGTTATGAAATAATTGAGTTCCAACATCATGTTTCAAACCCCTCCATATATGATGTAAAATAATTGTTATTCTTAGAAATAATTTTTTAAAACAACATGAAGTTTCACAATCTATTTTACATAAATCATTGGGAAACTATCTATCATACTTTCCTCCTTGATCCAAAACAAACTAAACTAATTTTTAAATTAAATTAAAGAAATAAAAATTGAATCACTCCCTAACAAATCATGATGTAAACAAACTATAAAAACCAGCTAGATGTCCTCCTACTTCAACTATCTAATATTTAAGGGATGAAATAAACATATTAGAAACTATTTTCAAATTCCAACTTTTTCGATGTCTTATATATTTTTATAAACTCTAACACTAACTTTTTTATTATTGTCCATCGAAAATATTTCATTAAAGCATGATACATTTTTTAAACACCCAAATGGACTGCTATGGGTAATTTATATAATTCATAAGAAACCATTTCATATATATATAAATGAACATATATTTTTCGCAAAACCATATCTAATGTTCATCAACGTCTTTCCAAACATTAATTGTATCCCCATCAACAAATTGATCACTCCATACATTCAGTTGAGATTCCTCTATCTATTGAAATAACAGCTAATGAAAGATCAATTGATATATATATATATCCTCTATCATTATCCACATCAATTTTTAAATGTAAAATCATTTTTTTCTTCATAATCATTCATCCACTGATTTCTCATTAAAAAAAACCAATATAAGTCTAATTGATCAATGCCTCAGCTACCACACTCCCCTTCAACGGATTATATTAAATCAATAAATCATAATCCAAGAGAAACTATACCCATATAAACTAACATATATTCACATACATTTTTGATAATATATAATAAAAACTATTCAGAATAATAAAACCAAATATCATTCTCAATTAAGTTAATGTTTTCACAACATCAATGAAAATACAAAACTATAAACATTAGATAAATTGTGAAATAATTTCATCCATGCAGCCATAAGTTTCTATAAATATAAGATATAACTTCTATATTTTATGTCAAAATGAATAGAGATCCATTATCTATGCATAAAATTAAACCAAAAATATAATTCCTTATGAAAATAATTTAATAGTTTATTAGCTAAAATTGATTCTCAATAAACAATTATCGTTTAGAACAGTAGTTTTAATATGAATGACTATTTCTATTAATAGTTGAAAAGGGTGTATTAATAAAAAAATTAAATATAAATCTATGATAATACCAAAATTATTTAAAAAAAATATGAACGTTAGTGAAATTATTTATTACACCCAAAAAACTACTTTAATTTTAAACTGATTGATAACTAGATTTTATTGAGAAACACCATGATTATTGAAGATAATTTCTGAAACATATAATTTAAACATTTACATGTTTCTACCTAATTTATATTGGAAGGGTTTATCTAATACTCTCCATATATTCCCAATATACTCTAATGAAATAATTGTGTAAAATAAAATACCATCAATGAAGACGACTAAAAAATAAATATCTCGTGATAAATTTGAATAAAAAGAGAGATTGAGAAAAACATTGAGAATTAAATATGTTTTTAAATTTATTATTGTTCATTATATTATGGGTTGAAATTATCTCAAATCAATTCTCTAATTTTTAATGTGGACTTTAAATAAATCCCATATTGGGAGCATATTATAGGTGGGTTTAGTGAGTTGATAATTAATGATTTATGAACCTTATTTTATTTGGTATTTATTATAAATATTATCATCAAATTGATTGAGTCTTATTAGAGTTTCATATAAAGAAATGTAATAAATATTTTATGAAAAATAAAAAACCAATCACTGGTTTAATTTTACATGTGTTTATTTCTTTAGGAAAATATTTGTTCATTTTTATTCCATATTTTGGAGAATGAGATAATGGGGTCAATAAAGTTACTTTAATCCATGGGGTTTCTAACATGTTGTGATCGATATAGTTTTTTAATGGTTTATTTCTAAAAATATTATATAATTATATTGATTGAACAATTGAATATGGATCCGTTAATGGCTCACATAGCTACTGAATCACATCATGGTTTAATGAAATTTTTCATAATTTATTTTAGAATTTTAAATTTCTCAAGAATGTTTAATGAAAAGTTTTATGAATCCTATGAAATTTATATGCACCAAAAATACATCATGATTATTAAAATAAGTTCAAAGTGAGTAGTGGAAGATCAAAAGTGAAGTTCCATGGCCAGTAAATTAAAATCAACCTGACATGTCTCTTGATCATGATTTTATATAAATTTTAAGATGGTTTAATTGTTTCTAAAAACATGTAATAATTATTATAAGACATCATATGATTTATATTAAAATGTGTTACGGATTTTATTGATATTTTTAGTTATAATGATTTTATTATCTGAGTTTGATCGAGAAACACGTAATGGTTGAGGACAACATGTATTAGTTTTTTAGTGACTATAAATATATGTAGAGTAAATTAGAAATATATTGAGGTATAATGACATGTTTTTGTGAGATATTTACAGAGAATAAATGGATTGGTTTTTGATTAAATAATATATGTAAATTTAATGGTGCATTAATGCATATTTTAATGGTGTAATAAAAAAACTTTTTTTATTTGTGGTTACTTTTTTACTATTCTTCATATATATTTATGATTAATATTCTAACGTGTGAGTGGAATGATTTGAATTTTGGGATAAATCCTTATAAGGGGTCCATGTCCATCCCCTTTCACTAAATTTTCTTTAGTGATAAATATAAAAATACCATGTTCGTTGGCATAACACTTTCCTATCACTAAGAAATACTAATCCCTTATAAATAGTTGGTGAACCATGTAAAACTTTTAGTGTTCCTATAAAGGATTTATTTATTAATCATTTTTAAAATTCAACAAATAATTATGATAATCATATATACTAACATAAAATGAGAATAATGTATTTTGTGGTTAATTTTTTAGTCTGCCATTTTACTAAAATTTAGTGCCTCTAATATCCACATGGGGTGTCAATTGGTCAAAATGATGTGATTCATTCTTAATGGTCTTGAGTTAATCTAATATTGTGTATATCTTGGAGATGTCTGCATGTGTTTAGGTACATAGGGAATGCCTCCCATGTTATTGAAATTCCTACTCAGTTATAGTCACTAGCCTTGGCCTATTAGAGGTGGTCGTGGGGAGTCGTAGCATGGACCCCACTAGGATAGTTCATGCCACCATCATTAAGTGGTGAAGATGTTTTTATCAAGTGGTTTAATATAAAAAAATACCAAAGAACGAATTTTATAAAGGTGAAAAGGGTTTTATATTATTAAATTCACATTATGGGATTGTAAAAGGAGATTCCACGTGACGAAAAGTGAGTTACATGGTCATATAACAATATGTGTGTAAGGAGTTTCACATAAAGTGATGGAGGTTTTATGATCACATATATGCTAGAGTTTTTTGAACTAATTATTAAAAATATTAAAAACAAAAATAGTCTTGTTCTAATTTTATGTATCAGGGGTCTCACGATGGATTCATACGATCACGTAAGCCAGTAAAGGATACAAGATCCATGAATAAATATTATACATGGTGGTTATTTTCATCTCTATGATGAAACATGATAATAAAGAGAAAATAATTCAATTGTGAGAATTAATTTTCATAAGATTTATCTGAGGGATCAAAGTTTTCTATTTAGAGAAGAGAGCAGCGATCATTCAATTTATAAATTGACGTAAACTAGGAGGTGATGTAAGTACACTATGAACATTTAAATAGTAGTTCTCTATAGTGTATTCAGTACATTGAAACATTATATTCGTATGATCCTTGGACTAGAACAATTAAGGGTGAACCAATTAATATCATTGTACTATGGGGATTCATTAATTTCATAATTTATATATTTGTGTAGAATAAGAGAGAATATAAGATTTTTAGGGTTTGGGAACGATCAAAGGGTTGGATTTTTTAATCATTCATACCCAGAATCACCCCACCCCTATTATGGTATTTACACTAATCTCTCCAATAACCAATAAAATAAATCTCACTAACATTAACCTAATAGTAGATTAATTTTAAAGGATGTATTTAAAACACCTTAATTGATTTCATCTAAATGGGAATGTGATATCTATTTATTAAGTAAAAATAAAAATAGAAAAATTGTCAACAGATGATCCATTGTAAACTAAAATATGTGATCTTGATATAAATTCTATCATATAAACCATTAAATCAAATTGATAGGCAGAACACATGTAGAATAAAGTGTTATGAAATAATTGAGTTCTAAAATCATGTTTTAAACCCCTCTATATATGATGTAAAATAAGGGTTATTCACTGAAATAATTTTTTAAAACAACATGAAGATTCCCAATCTAGTTTAAAAAAACTTGAGAAACATTCCATCATGCATACCTCCTTGATCCAAAACAAACAATCCAAAATTGTATCTTAATTTAAAGTAATAAAAATATAATCACTCTCTATCAAATCATGATGTAAACCAACAAAAAATCCATGTATATGTCCTCCTACTTCAACTACAGAATATTTAACGGAAGAAATAAACATATTAGAAAATATTGTCAAATTTCAACTTTTTTACATGTCATACATATTTTTATAAAATCTACCACTTACTTATTTATTATTGGCCATCGAAAATATTTCCTTAATGCATGATACATCCTTCAATCACCCAAATGGAATGCTGGGGGTAATTTATGGAATCATATGAATCCATTTAATATATATATAAATGAACATATATTTTTAACAAAACCATATCTAATGTTCATCAATGTCTTTCCAAACATTAATTATATCCCCATCAACAAATTGATAACTCCATCCATTCAGTTGAGATTCCTCTATCTATTGACATAATAGATAATGCATGATCAATTGATATAAATAACCTCTATCATTATCCACATAAATTTTTAAATGGAAATACATGTGTTTCTTCATAATCATTAAACCACTGATTTCTCATTAACAAATACCACTATATGTCTTCATGATCAATGCCTCAGCTACCACACTCCCCTTCAAGGGAGTATATTAAATCAATAGATCATAATCCATGAGAAACTATACCCATATAAACTAATGTATATTCAAGTCCATTAGTGATAATATATAATATAATCTATTGTGAACAATAAAACCAAATATCATTCTCAATGCAGTTAATGTATTCACATCATCAATGGAAATACAACAACAATAAACTTGAGATATATGGTGGAATATTTTCATCCATGCAGCCATAATTGTCTATAAACATAATATATAACATCCCTATGTTATGTCAAAATGAACAGAGATCTGTTATCTAATGCATAACATTAAACCAAAAATATAATTTCCTTATGAAAATAAAATATTTGGTTATTATCTTACTTTGATTCTCAATAAACAATTATCGTTTGGAACTGTAGTTCCAAAATGAATGTATGTTTCTTTTTATAGTTGAAATGGGTTTATTAATATAAAAAAATTAAATATAAATCAATGATAATACCAAAATAATTTTAAAAAAACTATGAACATTAGTGAAATTATTTATTATTCCCAAAAAAATAATTTAATTTTAAATTTATTGATAACTAGAATTTATTGAGAAACCCCATGATTATTGAAGATAATCTGTGATACAAATAATTTAATATTTTACATCTCTCTACAAAAGTTATATTGGCAGGGATTATCTATTACTCCCCATATATTTCCAATATACACTTATGACATAATTGTGTAAACTAAAATACCATCAATGAAGACCACTAAAAAATAAATATCTCGTGATAAATTTGAATTAAAAAGATAGATTGAGAAAAAAATTGATAATTAAATATGTTTTTAAATTTATTATTGTTCATTATATTATGAGTTGAAATTATCTCATAAACAATACTCTATTTTTTAATGTGTACTTTAAATAACTCCCATATTGGGAGCATATTATAGATGAGTTTATTGAGATGATAATTAATGATTTATGAACCTTATTTTTTTGGTATTTATTATTAATTTTATCATCATATTGTTTGAGTATTATTAGAGTTTCATATAAGGATGTGTAATAAAAAGTTGATGAAAAATAAAAAACCAATCAAAGGATAATTATTTACATGGGGTTATATTTTTAGAAAAGTATTTTTTTAGTTTTATTCCATATTTTGGAGAATGAGATTAGGGGGTCAATAAAGCTACTTTAATCCATGTAATTTCTAACATGTTGTGATCTATGTAGTTTTTTAGTCATTGATTTCCAAAATATTATATAATTATAGGGATTGAACAATTGAAGATGGATCCATTAATGGCTAACATAGCTACTGAATTACATCATGGTTTCATGAAATATGTTGCAATATGTTTTAGAATTTTAAATTTCTCAACAATGTTTAATGAAACGTTTTATGAATCCTTTGAAATTTAAGTGCACCAAAAATACATCATGTTTATTAAAATCATTTCAAAGTGAGTAGTGGAAGATCAAATGTGAAGTTCCATGGACAGTAAATTAAAATCAAAATGACATGTCTCTTGATCATGATTTTATATAAATTTTAAGACATTTTCATTGTTTCTAAAAACATCTCATAATTTTTTTATGACTCCAGATGATTTATATTAAAATGTATAAATGATTTAATTGAGAATTTTAGTTATTAAGATTTTGTTATCTGAGTTTGATCAAGAAACATGTCATGGTAGAGGACAACATGTTTTAGATTTTTAATGACTATAAATATATGTAGAGTTAATAAGAAATAAATTGAGGTAGAATCACATGTTATTGTGAGAAATTTACAGTGAATAAAAGGATTGGTCTTTATTAAATAGTAGTTGTAAATTTAATTGTGCATTAATATAAATTTTAATTGTGTAATCAATAAACATTTTTTTATTTGTGGTTATTTTTTTATTATTCTATAGATGTATTTATGATTAATATTGTAACGTGTGAGTGGTATGCTACGATTTTTTTGGAGAAATAATTATAAGGGGTCTATGTCCATCCCCTTTCACTAAATGTTCTTTAGTGATAAGTATAAAAATACCATGTTCTTTGACATAACACATGTCGATCACTAAGAAATACCAGTCCATTATAAAGAGTTAGCGAACCAAGTCAAAATCATAGTGTTCATAAAAAGGTTAGATTTATTAATATTTTTTTAAAATTCACCAAATAATGATGCTAATCATTTATAATAATAGAAAATGAGAATAATTTGTTTTGTGATAAATTTTTTAGTATGCCATTTTACTAAAATTCAGTGCATCTAATATCCACATGGGGTGTCAATTGGTCTCAAAGATGAGATTCACTCTTAATGGTTTTATGTTAATCTAATATTGTTTATATCTTGGAGATGTATAAATGTGTATAGGTACATAGGGAATTCCTCCCATATTAGTGACATTCCTACTTAGTTATATTAAACTAGCCTGGGCCTATTAGAGGTGGTCTTGGGGAGTCGTAGCATGGGCCCCAAAGGGATAGGTCAAGACACCATCATTAAGGGGTGAAGATGTTTTTATCAAGTGGTTTGATATAAAAAATTGCCTAAGAACGAATTTTATAAATGTGAAAAGGGTTTTACATTATCCAATTCACATTATTGGTGTGTAAAAGGATCTTCTATGTGAATAAAAGCGAGTTACATGGTCATATAATAATAATTGTGTAAGGAGTTTAACATAACATGATGGAGGTTTTATGATCACATATATGCGAGATTTTTTTGAACTAATTGTTCACAACATTAAAAACAAAAAATAGTTGTGTTCTAATTTTATGTATCAGGTGTCTTGTGATGGATTCATACGATCATGTGATCTAGTAATGGTTACACAATCCATGAATAAATATTATAAATGAAGGTTATTTTCATCTCTTTGATGAAACATGATCATAAAGAGAAAATAATTCAATAGTGAGAATGACTTTTCATAATATTATATTAAGGGATCAATGTGTTCTATTTAGAAAAGACAGAAGCGATCATTCAATTTATAAATTGTTGTAAACTAGGGGTAATGTAAGTACACTATGAACACTGTAACAGTAATTCTCTATAGTGGATTCAGTACATTGAAACATTATATTTGTATGATCCTTGGACTAGACCAATTAAGGGTGACCCAATAAAATTTATTATACTATGGGGATTCATTAATTTATTCATTTATATAATGTTGTGGAAGAAGAGAGATTATAATTTTTTTAAGGATGGGTCAAGATCAAAGGGATAGATTTTTTAATCATTCATACCCAGAAACACCCCCTGCCCCTATTATGGTATTTACACTAATCGGTCCATTAACCAATAAGAATCATCTCCCTGACATTAACCTAACAGTAGATTTATTTTCAAGGTTGTATTTAAAACACCTTAATTGATTTCATCGAAATGGGAGTGTGATATCTATTATTATAATTAAAAATAACAATGGAAAAATTGTCAACTAATGATCCATTATAATCTATAATATGTGATCTCGATATAACTTCTATTGTATAACCCAATAAATAATTTTGATAGGAATAACACATGTGGAATAAAGTGTTATGAAATAATTGATTTCTAAAATCATGTTTCAAACCCCTCCATATATGATGTAAACTAAGGGTTATTCTCTAAAATAATTTTTTAAAACAACATGAAGCTTCAGAATCTAGTTTAAAAAAATATTTGGGATACTATCTATCATACTTGCCTCCTTGATCCAAAACAAACAAACCAAAATTGTAACATAATTTAAATTATTAAAATTTGAATCACTCTCTATCAAATCTTGATGTAAACCAACTAAAAAATCCATGTATTGGTCCTCCTACTTCAACTAAATAATATTTAATGGAAGAAATAAACATATTAGAAAAATATTGTCGAATTTCAACTTTTTACATGTCATACTTATTTTTATAAACTCTACCACTATCTTCATTATTATTGGCCATCGAAAATATTTCATTAATGAATGTTTCATCTTTCAAACACCCAAATGGACTACTGAGGGTAATTTATGGAATTCATATGAAACCATTTAATATATATATAATGGAACATATATTTTTCAAAAAACCATATCTAATGTTAATCAATGTCATTCCAGTAATTAATTGTATCCCCATCAACAAATTTATCACTTCATACATTCAGTTGAGATTCCTCTATCTATTAAAATAACAAATAATTCATAATCAATTGATATAAATATCCTCCATCATTATCCACATCAATTTTTAAATGTAAATAAATTTTTGTCTTTGTAATCATTCAAGCACTGATTTCTCATTAACAAACACCACTATATATCTTATCGATCAATTCCTCAGCTACCACACTCCCCTTCAAGGGTGTATATTAAGTCAATAAATCATATTCCATGAGAAACTATACCCATATAAACTAACTTATATTCACATAAATTTGTGATAATATATAATATAAACCATTATGAACAATAAAATAAAATATCATTCTCAATGTAGTTAATGTATTCACAACATCAGTGAAAATACAACAACTATAAACTTGAGATAAATGGTGGCATAGTTTCATCCATTCATCCATAATTATCTATAACCATAAGATATAACATCTATATGTTATGTAAAAATGAACAGAGATCCATTACCTAATGCATAACACTAATCGAAAAATATAATTCCTTATGTGAATAAATTATTTGGTTATTATCTAACTTTGATTTTCAATAAAAAAATATCATTTTGAACTGTAGTTTCAAAATGAATGTTTGTTTCTTTTTACAGTGGAAAATGGTGTATTAATATAAAATAATTAAATATAAAAATATGATAATACCAAAATAATTAATAAAAACTATGAACGTTAGTGAAATTATTTATTATTCCTAGGAAACTACTTTAATTTTAAAATTATTGATAACTAGAATTAATTGAGAGACACCATGATTTTTGAAGATAATTACTGATACAAATAATTTAAACTTTTACATATTTCTACATAAGTTATATTGGTAGGGTTTATCTAATACTCCCCATATATTCCTAATATACTCTTATGAAATAATTTTGTAAAATAAAATACATCAATGAAGACCAATAAAAAATAATTATCTCTTGATAAATTTGAATAAAAAAGAGAGATTCAGAAAAACATTGAGAATTAAATATGTTTTTAAATTTATTTTTTTCATTATATTATGAGTTTAAATTATCTTAAAAACAATACTATATTTCTTAATGTGGACTTTAAATAACTCCCTTATTGGGAGAATATTATATGTGAGTTTATTGAGATGATAATTAAATATTTATGAACCTTATTTTATTTGGAATTTATTATAAATATTATCATGAAATTGTTTGAGTCTTATTACAGTTTCATATTAAAAATTGTAATAAATATTTGATGAAAAATAAAAAAACAATCAATGGTTGAATATTTACATTTGGTTATTTTTTTAGGAAAATATTTGCTCATTTTTATTCCATATATTGGAGAATGAGACTAGGGGTCAATAAAGCTACTTTAATCAATGGGTTTTCTAACATGTTGTGATCTATGTATTTTATTAATGGTTGATTTCAAAACACATTATATAATTATAGAGAATGAAAAATTGAAGATGGATTCATTAATGGATAACATAGCTACTGAATCACATCATTATTTCATGAAATATGTTGTAATTATTTTTAGAATTTTAAATTTCTCAAAAATGTTTAAAGAAATGTTTTATTAATCACCTGAAATTTAAGTGCACCAAAAATACATCATGTTTATTAAAATCATTTCAATTTGGGTAGTTGAAGATCAAAAGTGAAGGTCCATGGCCAGTAAATTAAAATCAACATGACAAGTCTCTTGATCATGATTTTATATAAATTTTAAGATGGTTTCATTGTTTCTAAAAAAATGTCATAATTGTTTTATGACTCCAGATGATTTATATTAAAATTTATTACTGATTTTATTGAGAATTTTATTTTTAATGATTTTGTTATCTGGGATTTATCGAGAAACACTTCATGGTTGATGACAACATGTTTTCGTTTTATAATGACTATAAGTATATGCAGAGTCAATAAGAAATAAATCGTGGTAGAATCACATGTTTTTGGGATATATTTATAGAGAATAAAAGGATTGGTTTTTTGTTAACTAATATCTGTAAATTTAATGGTGCATTAATGAAAATTTTAATGGTGTAATCAGAAAACATTTTTTTATTTTAGGTTATTTTTTTATTCTGTAGATGTATTTATGATTAATATTGTAACGTGTGAGTGGAATCATATGATTTTTGGGAGAAATAATTATAAGGGGTCAATGTAAATTCCCTTTCACTAAATGTTCATTAGTGATAAATAGAAAAATACCATGTTCTTTGGCATAACACTTGTGAATCACTAAGAAATACTAATCCCTTAAAAAGAGTTTGTGAACCAAGTAAAACTCTTAGTGTTCATATAAAGTATTGATTTATTAATAATATTTAGAATTCACCAAATAATGATGATAATCATATATACTAACAGAAAATGAGAATAATGTGTTTTGTGATAATTTTTTTTGTATGCCATTTTACTAAAATTCAGTGCCACTAAGATCCACATGGGGTTTCAATTGGTCTCAATGATGTGAATCACTCATAATGTTCTTGGGTTAATCTAATATTGTTCATATATTGGGGATTTCTGGATGTGTATAGGTATATAGGGAATGCCTCCCATGTTAGTGACATTCCTACTTAGTTATAGTCACCAGCCTTGGCCAATTAGAGGTGGTCTTGGGGAGTTGTAGCATGGGACCCACTAGGATAGGTCATGACACCATCATTAAGGGGTGATGATGTTTTTATCAAGTGGTTTGATATATAAAAAATACCAAATAATGATTTTTATAAAGGTGAATAGGGTTTTACATATCCAATTGACATTATTGGACTGTAAAAGGAGCTTCCCTATGAAGAAAATTGAGATACATGGTCATATAATAATAACTGTGTAAGGAGTTTCACATAACTTGATGGAGGTTATATGATTACATATATGCTAGAGTTTTTTGAACTAATTATTCACAATATAAAAAAAAATAGTCCTTTTCTAATTTTATTTATCAGTGGTCTCACGATGGATTCATACGATCACATAAGCCAGTAATGGTTACAGGATCCCTGAATAACTATTATACATGAAGGTTATTTTCATCTCTATAATTAAAAATTACCATAAAGAGAAAATAATTCAATTGTGAGAATTAATTTTCATAAGATTCTACTGAGTGATCAACATGTTTTATTTAGAAAAGAGAGTAGTGATCATTCTATTTAAGGATGGGGCAAGATCAAAGGTGTGGATTTTTTAATCATTCATACCTTGAATCACCCCGCCCCTATTTTGGTATTTACACTAATCGGTTCAATAACCAATAAGAATCATCTCACTATCATTTACCTAACAGTAGATTTATTTTCAAGGTTGTATTTAAAACACCTTAATTGATGTCTTCTAAATGGGAGTGTGATGATTATTGTTATAAATAAAAATAACAATGTAAAAATTGTCAACTAATGATCCATTGTAAACTATAATATGTGATCTCGATATAAGTTCTATCGTATAAACCATTAAATCATTTTGATAGGCAGATCACATGTGGAATAAAGTGTTAAAAAATAATTGAGTTATAAAATCATGTTTCAAACCCCTCCATATATGATGTAAAATAAGGGTTATTATCTGAAATAATATTTTAAAACAACATGATGCTTCACAATTTAGTTTACATAAATCCTTGGAAACTATCCATTATACTTTACTCCTTGATCCAAAACAACCTAACCAAATTTGTAAATTAATTTAATGTAATAAAAATTGAATCACTTTCTATCAAATCATGATGTAAGCCAACTACAAAATCCAGGTAGATGTCCTCTTACTTCAACTATGGAATATTTAAGGGACGAAATAAACATATTATAAAATATTGTCAAGTTTCATCTTTTTACACATCCTACGTATTTTTAGAATCTCTACCACTGACTTCTTTATTATTGTCCATCGAAAATATTTCATTAAAGAATGATACATCTTTCAAACACCCAGATGGACAGTTAAGGGTAATTTATGGGATTCATATGAAACCATTTCATATATGTATAATGGAACATATATTTTTCACAAAACCATATCTAATGTTCATCAACGTCTTTCCAAACATCAATTGTATCTCCATCAACAAATTGATCACTCCATACATTCCATTGAAATTCCTCTATCTATTGAAGTAACAGATAATGAATGATCTATTGATTTAAACATCCTCTATCATTATCAATATAAATTTTTAAATTTAAATACATTTGTTTCTTCATAATCATTCATCCACTGATTTCTCATTAACAAACACCACTATATGTCTTATCGATAAATGCCTCAGCTACCACACTCCCCTTCAAGGGAGTATATTAAATTAATAAATCATAATCCAAGAGAAACTATATCCATATATACTAAATTATATTCACATCCATTTGTGATAATATATAATATAAAATATTGTGAACAATAAAACCAAATATCCTTCTCACTTCAGTTAATTTATTCAGAACATCGATGAAAATACAACAACTATAAACATGAAATAAATGGTGTCATAGTTTCATTTATACAACCATAATTTCCTATAACCATATGATATAACTTCACTATTTTATATAAAAATGAACATAGATTCCTTATATGATGCATAACATTAAACCAAAAATATAATTCCTTATAAATATAAATTATTAGGTTATTAGCTAACTTTCATTCTCAATAAACAATTATCGTTTAGAACTGTAATTTCAAAATGAATGTCTGTTTATTTTTATTATTGAAACGGGTGTATTAATATAAAAAAATTAAATATAAATCTATAATAATACCACAATAATTTAAAAAAACTATGAATGTTAGTGAAATTATTTATTATGCCCAAAAAACTACTTTAATTTTAAATTTATTGATAGCTAGATTTTATTAAGAAACACCATGATTATGGAAGATAATTTCTGATACATATAATTTAAACTTTTACATATTTCTACATAATTTTTATTGACAGGGTTTATCTAATACTCCCCATATATTCCCAATATACTCTTATGAAATAATTGTGTGAAATAAAATACCATCAATGAAGACCACTAAAAAATAAATATCTCGTGATAAATTTGAATAAAAAATATTGATTGAGAAAAAAGTGGGAATTAAATATGTTGTTAAATTTATTTTTGTTCATTATATTATGATTTGAAATTATCTCACAAACAATACTCTATTTTTTAATGTGGACATTAAATAACTGCCATATTTGAAGCATATTATTGGTCAGTTTATTGAGATGATAATTAATGATTTATGAACCTTATTCTATTTTGTATTTAATATAAATATTATCATAAAATGTTTGAGTCTTATTATAGTTTCATATAAGGAAATTTAATAAATATTTGATGAAAAATAAAAAACTAATCAATGGTTGAATATTTACATGTAGTTATTATTCAAGGAATATATTTAATCATTTTTATTCCATATTTTGGAGAATGAGATTATCAGGTCAATAAAGATACTTAAATCCATGGTTTTTATAACATGTTGTGCTCTATGTAGTTTAATAATGGTTGATTTCTAAAAATATAATATAATTACAGGGATTGAACAATTGATGATGGATCCACTAATGGATAACAGAGCTACTAAATCACATCATGGTATCATGAAATATATTGTAATTTATTTTTGAATTTTAAATTTTACAACAATGATTAAAGAAAATATTTATGAATCCTATGAAATTTAAGTGCACAAAAAATATATCATGTTTATTAAAATCATTTCAAAGTGAGTAGTAAAATATCAAAAGTGAAGGTCCATGGACATTAAATTAAAATAAACATTAAATGTCTCTTGATCATGATTTTATATAAATTTTAAGACAGTTTCATTGATTCAAGAAACATGACATAATTTTTTTAAGACTCCAAATGATTTATATTAAAATTTATTACTGATTTTATTGAGAATTTTAGTTGTAATGATTTTGTTATCTGAGATTGATTGAGGAACATGTAATGGTTGAAGACATAATGTTTTTGTTTTTTTAATGACTATTATTTTTTGTAGATTAAATAAGAAAAAAAATGATGTAGAATCCCATGTTTTTTTGAGATATTTACAGAGAATAAAAGGATTGGTTTTTTATTAAATAATAGTTGTAAATTTAATGGTTCATTAATGTAAATTTTAATGGTGTAATCAAAAAACGTTTTTTTTATTTGTGGTTATTTTATTATTATTCTATAGATGTAATTATGAATAATATTATAATGTGTGAGTGGTATGATATGATTTTTGGGAGAAATCATTATAAGGGGTCCATGTCCATCCCCTTTCACTAAATGTTCTATAGTGATAAAATAGAAAAATATCAATTTCTTTTGCATAACACTTGCCGATCACTAAGAATACTAATCCCTTATAAAGAGTTGGTGAACCAAGTAAAAATCATAGTTTTCATATAAAGTTTTTATTTATTAATCATTTTTAGAATTCACAAAATAACGATGATAATCATATATATTATGAGAAAATGAGAATAATGTGTTTTGTGATAAATTTTTTCGTATGCGATTTTACTAAAATTCGGTGCCTCTAATATCTACATGGGGTGTCAATTCATGTCAAAGATGTGATCACTCTTAATGGTCTTGAGTTAATCTAATATTGTACATATCTTATTGATGTAAAATATTTTTATATGGAGAACATGAATTTTTTAAACAATAAAGGAATACCAATGTTTGAAAAAAGGGATTAATTTATTTAATGAGTGGATGATTCCCTAAATTATATCATTGGGATTGAATGTGATAAAAATAATTATTAATGGATTTATGTCACTCAGTGAAAGTGTGTTTTATTATTTGATTTATTAGAATAAAATTAAATAATATTGAATATCTCAAAATGCATCTCTACAATGACTTTACAATAAGGAATTGATAAAAATAATTAAATCCAAAACCACCGAATCTATATGGGATTAACTACATGGAATGAATAAATGTTATGAAAAGGTGAATTAATCCTTACTAGAATTATTTTATTATTATTATTTTTCAATGGTAAATGATAAATCTAGGTAATCATTATACCTGGGTAAATGATATTGCTAAAACTATACATCCCTAAGGAAAAATTATTGAAGATTCAACCATCACGATGAAATAGATGTGATTTATTTTAGATAAATTTTATGTTAATATTTTTGCTCTTAAAGATAACGGTTTGATTGATTTCATGATAACAAAATTGAAAAATGTCTTGATTACTTGTTTAATTAGGGGTGGATTAACCTTGAATAAATATGGTACAATAAATAAAAGTTTATCTTTGATATATTTCATATTCATTATGATTAATTAAAAAATTAATTATCTTGATAAATATTATAAGAATGAAGTGGGTGGTATTAATTAAAATGAGTATGACACATATTATAAAAGTATTATATAAAATAAATAAGTAAGTATAAGGGTAAGGTTTTATTTAATTTTTTTAATTTTGGTAACATTATAATTTTTTTAAATGTAATAACCAAATAAGATTCATATTGAGGATTATGATATTAAACCCAAAATATCATTATATTTGTAAAAAAAATTGTGGGTAATGATGGAATTATAAAGTATTTATCTAATTTAATATGGGATATTTTAATGTCCTTAGAGAAAAGTAACATTATATTTTAATGTTTAGTGTTAACTTGTGATGTATAAAGTAAAGTGGAAGAGAGAAATTGAGAGGGTAAATGTGTTAATTATTTTATTACACATTTTAAAAACGTTAACAGTCCCCATAGTTAATTATATAAATATGAATAAGATGATAGGGAACATGATATATATAAATAATACATCTTTATAATAAATATCGTGGTTTTGATAAACAAATTTTTAAGCCCTCAATGTATAATCGATCAGTAAAAAAATTTCACATGATTTTGTGATAGATTTTAATAAGGAATGAGAGTTTTCAAATAATATTGATCATATAGTTTTAAATATATATAAATAAAAAAATTCATTTACCACACAATCACTCTCTAAGTCATGATATAATAATTTTTTTACTGAATTAATGAAATGATACTCAAATATAATTAACAGACGAGGAAGTTTTACTGTGATTTTTAGAAATCCATTGATGTGGTGAAAAAATATTCTAAAACACTATTTAATGTTATCAAATCCAAAAAACATTATTTTTTACCTAAACAGAAGTCATTTCATCCTATGAACACATAAAGAAGTGGATATTTTCTAAACATATTAAAAAGGAAAGGGAATTTTTTGTTTTTTCTCTAAATAATGATGTTTCTCATATTATATCATCTAATAATAATTTAAAAAATTAAAAAAATAATATCAGGTAGATAAAAATTTTGAAGACTTAGAATAATGTAAAATACATTATTAAGATAATTATAACCAAGAATTATAATGTTAAGAAATATATGAAAAGGACAAAACTGATGAAAATGAAGAAAAAAATTCATAAACACTTTTTTTATTATATGAGGATGTATTAATTTTCTAGAAGATATTGGTTTTATAGTGTTGATGGATAAAACGACTAATCACATTGGTATAATATAAGTTCCCTCTTAAAAATATAGAATAATTAAATCAAAGGGAATAAAACTGTAAGTCATAATGATGAAACTAACTCAATAACCACTGTGAGTGGTAAAAGTGAAAAACAAATTAATCCACACAAAGAGACTCAAGGAAGATTTAATTAATACAAATATATCACTAATTATTATTTCTATATTATACTAGAGTATTTAAATTAAAGTATGAACTATAGATCTTGAAATATGAGGAATAATTAAAATTAAATTATAGTAGTGGAGGTTTCATACCAATCATGAAATAATTAATGGACCTTGTATTATGTACAGTGGACGATTATTACTTATGAACAGTAATAAAATTATATTTAATGGTTTTGAGAAATATAATGTAGGTTATATTAATTTTTTGAATGATATTAAATTTAATATAAAATGAATAAGAATTATTCACAACATTGAGATGAAGTTTACTTCAAATTAAATTATCATTACAAATGGGTGAACAAAAAAATTATCATGTGTATATTAATTATGAGAAATTTAATATAAAAAGATAATGAAGAAAATGTTATGTGTCATTAGAAGATTTAATTGTTACACAATAATAACCAGAGGAAAGATAAAAAATGGAAATAATTGTCAAATCAAAGATGTGAAAAAATAAACTATTCTTGAGTATGAAATAAGAGAATGAGTTATAAAATCAAATAATTATTAATTTTGGAAAAATTTAAGAAAGAATAATTTTATATCATGATGATTTGATAAAAAATATAAATCTATAATTTTAAATTACCATGATTTTTAGTGTTTTTTTAAAAGGAAATATTTTGAACCATAGTATCAAAATGGGGAAAAACAATATATACTGACCATTTGAAATCTTATCCTTTGATGTGTGAGGTACTTTGAATCTAAAAATCCCAAAACCTAGGTGTGTAATCCATATTCTATTTTCATGATTTAACTAATATGAGTTATGATTTATTTTTGTAAAGAAAATCATAAGATGTAATTTTTTTTAAAATATTTTCATTTGTTTTTAGAATAAATTATAGAATGTTTTTAATAATTTTTAATCCAAAAATTAATCCAAAAAATTCAACTGATTTAATTATATCATTAGAATATTTAAAAAATGAATCAATTTATCTATAACAACATACAAAATTTTATATTAACTGATAGATAGAATGTGTCACATATTTATAGATTACTGTTTTCGTGGTTTTAATATTATGAATATATATATGATGAAGATATATTTTTCATTGATTTTGATGTTAAAAATGAATATTCTAGGGGTGGTGAAATGTGTTTAAGAGACATAGATCATGTTTCTTGGAGATGGAAATGAAATAATCGTTATTTAGTACTCAATAATAGGTATGAACATTATGTATAAGTGAATAGTAGATTCAAAGGGCATACAAAATCTATAATACCCAAAATTGCGACTATGGTGGTGGTCAATAGAGACCTTATGGTCTACCAAAACTCTTATGAGGGCCACCTGTAACACCCCAGGTAAATAAAGAATATGACATTTTTATATTTATCCATATTTGTGAATAAAATATTAATATTACTTTAAAAGGGGATTTTATGCTCGATGGCGTACCCAATACGCAACAACGAGTTTCTTGGGAATCTTACGTTGCACTCTAATAATAAAATAATATTATTTTAAATGGTAGTTAATGGCTATCCATTCTAATGGCGGGAATGAACATAACTTACTAAAAAATGATTATATATGTTTGTAAAATATTTTTACTCTTCACAATAAATGATAGAGGATTAAAAATGAGAATGAGTCCAATTTTAATCGTAGATAGTCTAATATTCATTAAAAGGTCGATTAACCGCCTTTTGATGGAGAACCTCTTTTAAATCCACTTTTTGAGAATTTTATGTGTTATATTTGACAAAATAAATTTCTTCTTTACAATCGGGACATCAAAAGTTACTTTGTGTAAATTTTTGGTATTTTTCCGAAAAAGTTCAAATTTTTATGAATAGTGAAAAATGTTGTATTTTAATTCAAAACCTCTTTTTAATCTAATTTATTTATATGATTAGATTATATTTTTAATTGGTTTTAACATTTAAATAGAATATATTTTTACCATTTAATCCAATGGTGGTCATTTTAATTAATATCACTTTAAGATTGGACATAAACGAGTGTCAATCTTTTGAAAGATATTGTTTCATAAAAACACGCTATTTGTTTTAACAGCGGGATTTAATTATAAAATTAATTATTGCAACTTCTATGTTATTAATTTGGTAAAATAGACATCATTTTTTAATTTGTAATATCAAATATAGTTTAGGGTGAATTTTTTTTATTTTTCTAAAAAACTTCAATTTTTCATGAATAGTGAAACCACAAAGTGGTGGTTACAAAATTTGATTATTCATTTAAATGAGACTTTACCACTTCGGTGATTTGAATTTCAAAAATCCAATTTAAATGATTTTAATTTTTAAGTAAAATTTGGTTCAATGGGATGAAAATTATTTTTGATGAAAAGTAACTTTTAGGTTTTATTAATCGCGATTGAAGGTAATTAGTGTGATTTAAGGTAAAAATGATTTTATAATAAAATGAAAATATAATGACACTTGTCCTAACCCTATTGGATGATTTATTTCCGGCCACAAAAACCCATGGGTCATTTTTTCGTACCCCATGGAGCCACTTGGGTATGATAATGACATTTATGCCTTTTATTTAAAGTTAAAATAAAAATTTCACAAACATGATAATGTTTTACAATAACAATTTTTACATGGGGTTATTCAAGTCATAATTTTGACAATAAATATTCATTAGAAAGATAGAAATATTTCCTATATCATAGTATTTTTGTTATAATTTTTAGACATTAAATAAATAAATTATTTATGACATCATGATGATGCAGCAATGACCTCATTATTTAAAAATTTAAATAAAATGGAGAGATAATGAAAAATCTAGAACCTACACATGTCATAAACCTATTGGATGGGTTGATTTCGAACCCTTATCACCTTATCCTCGAAACACATCAATTTGGGACCATTAAAATCTTAAAACCATTTGAAAATAAAGTAACATTTTATACTTTTCCAAGAGTGCCCCGCCTCTCCTCTTCTAAATGGTCCCCACCTCTACCACCTTACCCACACCTCTCAAGACATTGGTTCGGCCAAGATCTGATCATTTTGTCTCTCCACATCCCTCTACTCATCCTAGAAGCGTTAACATAGGCAGTAAGCTCTTAAAAAAACCCTTTTGGTTCCAACCAAAGGGAGTTACCCAATTTTAAGGTAACGCCTTCACTTGTGCTCTTTTTTTATTTTGCTTCTACAACCCCCTAAACTCTTTTTATTCATTTATTTTGTAAAAACTCCAGTATATTAAATATACTAGGATTATGTTATAATAATTATTCAAGCTACACTTACAAACTTCTTCATCTAATGGTTAATGAACATACTGTTTCTGTGGATGGCGAATTTCTGCCTCACGAAACAATGATTGTTCAACACTCATATAACACCTTCAAAGGTGGCCATTAAGATGTCACTATGTTTATATATGATATATAATATTTTTATGTTTTACTTAAGCTTGTTTATTTTTCATTTGTGGCATACCTTTATGACTTCCATTATGGGTATACGTGATATCTTCATTTCGGAAGTGCAGACTACCGCCCCCTCAAAGTGATTTGATTCGTTAATGCCATATGTGGGATATAAAAAAGATGGATTTAAAGTTCTTATATATAATGTTATACTGTAATTATAATATACCTTTATATAATTATTATTTTCTTTCCATTAAATTATGAGATAGAAATGAAAGTAGCATTCATGCGTACATACGGCTTACCCTCTCCATGAACAGTGCATTTCATTTCTTATCTCCAAATGTTATGTACAATTATAAGTACATATATATAATGGACATATATGTAATATATTACATCTAAATTATGGGTATCATTCTGTAATTATAATATATATATATCTCTCATTTAGTTTTAATTCCATTAATATGACATAGAAATGAAAGTATCGTTCATGCATACGTACGGCTTACCGTCTCCATGAACGGTGCATTTCATTTCTTACCTCCAAATGATTATGTAATATTATAAATGCATTTATATGCGGGAAATATATGATATATATGATATCCAAATCAGGAATTTCATTCTGGATATAAAGAAAATTTGACCACACGAACAACATGTAATTGTAAGAAGACCACTTTTGACTTAAGAACCAAATATTGACAAAACAAACATTATTAACTTAAATGATTACATAATGTTTATAACATGTCAAAAATTGATATAAAAGGAATAAAGAACTTGAAAAGAGGTTCTTAATCAAGTATAAATTTACTCAAGTTTATTATTCAGGATGTTAAATAACAATCGAGTCAAGTCGGACCTGAGGTAAGAGATCCTATTACTCTCTTTCTTTTAAAGTACGCTCTATTATTTAATTCCTTTTAAAGATCATCTTTATTGTTATTGGGATGTTATTTTATATTACTCTTACTGTAATTTTTATATTAATATGATGAGAGACCCTATTCTCTCTCATCAATCCATTTTGGAAGTTTTGAGTGGTGCCGTTAGGCTGCCAAATTTTCGTAAGAGATCTAACCTCTATCTTTCTTTTTTAAGTACTCTCCTTTATGTCACTTCTTTTAAGCTCCTCTTTGTTATGTTGTGGGATGTTCTTTTATATTCCTCTTTCTATAAACATTATGTCAATATTATTAGATACCCTATTTGATCTCATCAATCCATTTTTGTATGTTTTAAGTGGCTCTGTTAGGCTACCGAGTTTTCGTAAAGGATTTTTCATCTCACTTTTATTCCCATGGGATTTATGCTACATTTTCCACAATTTCCTTTGAGTGGTGTATTTACTGCCCATTATTTTACTCATTGTGTAATATAATTTAATTTATAAGTATTTACATCAATGTTGTATTGTCCTTCTTTCACAGGGTGTATGTTTCTAAAGATACCCATGTCGGTAAGGGAACCTTTCACCATCCTCTTTTTAAAAGACTTCATTCGTTATGTCTTTTAATTAACATACTATTATGTTGGTATTTGCTCTTCTATGTCCTTATTGATTTAAATTTTATTTCCATGTGATGGAATACCCTTTTTATCTCTCATCAACTAATTTTCTAAATTTTGTAGTGACGCCGTTAGGCTGTCAAATTTTCCCAAGGGAACTTTTTAACCCAATTTCGATTTCTTTGGGTTCAACATGTAGTTATTGAATATGTCATCCTTTTAATATGTGTGAATGAACTTTTATTGTTTTAAACTTAATATCCACTTATATTGGGTGTATTTATATTTTTCACATATAATTTTGAGATTGATTTATCCTTAATTTAAGGATACCTTCTTTATAATGGATTTCATCTCATTTTACATTTCTTTTGAGACTTCATTGTTGTTATGCACCAATTCACACATATATGGTGTGTATACTGTCCTTTGACAGATTATATCATGAATCCCTTTATTCTCATGATATAATAAAGTTTGGATTAAATTTTATTCCCCTATTATTTGTATTCAAGAGTCTCTCATTTTGTTAAAAACTATTTAACAAAAAATATCGTTTATAATGTTTTAGAGATTTATTATTCTAAATCTTTATCTTTAATTTCCATGTTTTCAAAATGGTATTAATTATTTATTTATATGGACATTAATGTTTTAAAATTATAATTCCTTTAAAAGCTTCAAAGTGGTATGGGACGCTTTGATTCAAAAATCTCTTTTAAATGGTTTTTGAAAATGGATTGATTAATTCAATATCTGGTAATTACTTATTGTGATTGCAAATGAAATGTTGTTATTTAAATGTTTATATTTTCAATATTTTATGTGTAATGATGGTACGTGGAAATTTTACGGGTGGTTACGTGATAAACCATATGACGGGTGGTACCGTGAATACCAGGACGGGTGGTTACGTTATAACCTCCAATGCATTGGGTATGGAAGTCAGCCGTATGTCTATTCCATTAAGTATGTATGGAAGTTGTCCAAATTGATATTCTATTAAGTGATATGTGTGGAAGTCGACCTTATGGTCATTCCACTTATGTATGTTTATGTCCCAAGTTACCTTTATATGTTATGTGATCTTATAAGGGTTTTATGGTAATCTTTTGGTTACATAAGGGTAAGTAATGAAATTTTATTCAGTGAAGAGTTTTTACTACATCGAAAAGGTGAAAAGTATTACATTGATAAAGAATACATGGTTTACTTGTTGTTTTGAAAAACTAACTGTTTTTATTCTTTGTGTATCCCTTACTTATCTTTTTATGCTCATCATATGTTTTTGAAACGTTTTTCACAGCACTTAACGTGGTATAGGGTCAAGGATGGGATCAAGGGAAGGTCATGCAACCAAAAACATGGAACTGTAAATGTTTATTTTTAAGAGTTTTTATTTTATGGAAACTTAGTAAAAGTTTCTACTTTGTAATATTTTGAGATGTAATAGTTATGTCCTAATTTTCTAAAACTCTAAACCTGAAAAGATCCTCACTGTGAATTATTCATTTAATTTAATATTAAGTAAGGATTAAGGATGGGGCCTTATAGTTGGTATCAGAGGTCGTTTTAGATAACTTTAGTGGTTAGTGTATTCTCTAAGCAAAAGTTACATTACCATAATGATTAGGATTTCAGAAAGAGTCCTTGTTTTAGAAAAAGTGAATGAGTAAGTATATCTTAGTGTTTACCTTCCTCATTAGTACGTGATGGTTTTGTTGATATACTCACACTAACATTTCTGTTTTTAGTGAATGGATGGATCTAACAGGCACCAAAGTGGCAATAGGTTTGAAGGAAACTGTGGTGGTTCTCTGATTAAGAGACTGGATGAAATAGGGAATTCAATGAGGAAACTCGTGGTTGTTCTAAACCAACTATCAAGGAGTCATGATCGTCCACTTGATCCTTGGTATGTTCTGTAATTCATCATGTACGAGATTACCAATCGATGTGGAAGTTCAGGTAATAATTATAAAGGTAACCATTAAAGTTTATATGATCCTTACTTTTGAGGTAATTATCGGTTATTATATGTTTTGATGGAAAATGAAAGGCATGAGATAAACTTGAGGTTAAAATATGTTATGATCATTTTTGAAGATTTTATCTCATTTTGGGGAATGTTTTAAGAATTATATAGTTTTGGAAAAAGGACATCACGCAGACCGTGTGACAACCCGTCGCGTCGGACAAAGCTGCGGGAATCGAAGTCACAGCCAAAGTGCGACTGGTATTTATCGCTTACCACTGGACTACGTGAAGTCCCTGGTTAGTTTGAATGATTAATTTTAGTTAGATGATTTTATGAATTAAGAGTAAGTTGATTTTGGGATATCTATGGAAATTTATTAACATATCATGGAGGATATGTGATTAGTTTAATTACTTTTCAATACAAGACATTAAGAGCAACTGATGTTGTTTGGAGATAAATGTTATGATTTAACATGGAAGACTATTTGACTAAATCCTTAAAATATTTGGGTTTCAATATTAGTTGGGATTACTTTGAATAATTTTATGGAGAAATTTTTTATCGAATGGTCCCCGTTGAACTTTGGGTTTTTAGGAAAAATTTTGGAGATTAAGAATATATTTTCTTTTTAAAAAGGGTTATCCTTTTCTGGATTATTTGATCTTGTACTAACCTTTTTAGTTTTGGTTTTGGTTAAATTCTAGAGACATGGAAAATATATAGTAATATTTTTTGGATTAGGTGAATCTATATAAGTTGATTATAGTACTCTTAATGCGAACAAGTCTTCATAAATACTCGTCTTTTGGATAAAATATGAGTTTGATTAAGGAATCTAGTAAAAGTTGAAAGTCTACATGACAAGTAATTATGTTTCATTATGATATAGTTAGGCTCAAAAAATAAATTCCTCAATGAAGAGTAACTTAAAACAAAAATGATGTCTGTTATCTTTTCCTACCGGGGAATCGAATACCGTTTAACCCATAACAAGTTTGTGATTTTCTTGTGGTTAACATTCTCTTAAACATGTTTTCTATCACTCTCCATCAGAACATGACCCTATGTTTTCTCTTCCATTCCCATGTTTTCCTACATGGAATCCTAGTATGGGTTAACTCGGCTGACCTTTGTAATTATCTTACTTTATTTTAAAGTAAATGTTTTTGTTCTGATGTGGTACTTTCAAGGATATTTCCAAGCCCAATTTTAAAATTGCGAGGACGCAATTCCCAAAAGGGGGGAAGGATGTAACACCCCAGGTAAATAAAGAATATGAAAATTTTATATTTGTCCATAATTGTGAATGAAATATTAATATTAATTTAAAATGGGATTCTATGCTCGATGGCGTACCCAATACGCAACAACGAGTTTCTTGGGAATCTTACGTTGCACTCTAATAATAAAATAACATTATTTTAAATGTTAGTTAATGCATAGACGGTGTAATGGCGGGAATGAACAGAACTAACTACAAAATTATTATATGTGTTTTTCATATATTTTTACTCTTTACAATAATTGATAGAGGATTAAAAATGCGAATGAATCAAATTTTAAGCGTAGACAGTCTAATATTCTTTAAAAGGTTGATTAACCGGCTTTTGATACGGAACCTCTTTTAAATCCACTTTTTGAAAATTTTATGAATTATATTTGACAAAATAAAATTCTTCTTTATAATCGGGACATCAAAATTTACTGTGTAAATTTTTGGTATTTTTCCAAAAAAGTTCAATTTTAATGAAAAGAGAAAAAGGTTGTATTTTAATTCAAAACCTCTTTTTAATATATTTTATTTATATGATTATATAATCTTTTTAATTGGTTTTAAACTGTAAATAGTCTATATTTTTACCATTTAATCCAATTTTGGTCATTGTAATTAATATCACTTTAATATTGGACATAAACGAGTGTCAATCTTTTGAAAGATATTGTTTCATAAAAACCCGCTATTTGTTTTAACAGCGGGATTTAATTATAAAATTAATTTATGCAACTTCTATGTTATGAATTAGGTAAAATAGACTTAATTTTTGAATTTGGAATATCAAATATAGTTTAAGGTGAATTTTTGGTATTTTTCTGAAAAACATCAATTTTTGATGAATAGTCAAACCACAAAGTGGTGGTTACAAAAATTGATTTTTCTTTTAAATGGGACTTTACCACTTCTTTGATTTGAATTTGAAAAATCCAATTTAAATGATTTTAATCGTTAAGTAAAATGTGGTTCAATGGGATGAATATAATTTTTGATGAAAAGTAACTTTTATGTTTTATTAATCGCGATTAAAGGTAATTAGTGTGATTTAAGGTAAAAATGATATTATAATAAAATGAAAATATATTTACACTTGTCCTAACCATATTGGATGAGTTATGGGCGACCAAGACACCCATGGGTCGATTTTTGGTACCCCATGGAGCCACTTGGGTATGATAATGATATTTATGCCTTTTATTTAAAGATAAAATAAAAATGACACAAACATGAGATGTTTTACTAACACAATTTTTACATGGGGATATACAAGTCATAATTTTGACTATAAATACTAATTAGAAAGATAAAAATATTTACTACATCATTGTATTTTTTTATAATTTTTATACATTAAATAAATTAAATTATTTATGACATCATGATGACGCAGCGATGACCTCATTATTTAACGATTTAAATAAAATGGAATGATAATGAAAAATCTAGGACCTACACATGTCAAATACCTATTGAATGGGTGGATTTGGAACCCTTATCACCTTATACTCTAAGCACATCAATGTGGGACCATTAAAATCCGAAAACCATTTGAAAATAAAGTAACATTTTATACTTTTCCAAGAGTGCCCCTCCTCTCCTCTTATAAAAGGCCCCCAACTATACCACCTTACCTCTCACGCCATTGGTTCGGCCAATCTCTGATCAGTTTGTCTCTCCACATCCGTCTACACATCCTAGAAGCCTTAACTTAGGAAGGAATCTCTTCATGAAACCCTTTTGGTTCAAAACAAAGGGAGTTACCCAATTTTAAGGTAACGTCTTCACTTGTGCTCTTTTGTTTTATTTTTCTTCTCCAACCCCCTAAACCCTTTTTATTCATTTCTTTTGTAAAACCTACAATATATTTAATATACTAGGATTTTGTTATAAAAATTATTCGAGATACACTTACACACACCTTCAACTAATGGTTAAAGAACATACTGTTTCTGTGGATGTCGAATTTCTGCCTCAGGAAACGATGATTGTTCAACACTCATATAACACCTTCAAAAGTGGAAATTAATATGTCACTATGTTTATATATGATATATGATATTTTTATGTTTTACATAAGCTTCTGTATTTTTCATTTGTTTCATACCTTTATGGATTCCATTATGGCTATACGCGATATATTCATTTTATGAAATGCGGACTACTGCCCCCTCAAAGTGATTTGAATCATTAATACCATATGTGGGATGTATAAAGGATGGATTTAAAGTTATTATATATTATTTTATACTATAAATTTAATATACCTTTATATATTTATTAGTTTCTTTCCATAAAAGTATGAGATAGAAATGAAAGTAGCATTCATGCGTACGTACGGCTTACCGTCTCCATGAACAGTGCATTTCATTTTTTATCTCCAAATGTTATGTACTATTATAAGTACATATATATAATAGACATATATGTAATATATTAAATCTAAATGATGGTTATAATTATGGAATTATAATATATATATATATATATATATATATCTCATTTAGTTTTAATTCCATTAATATGACACAGAAATGAATGTAGCGTTCATGCGTGTGCATAGCTTACCGTCTCCATGAACGGTGCATTTCATTTCCTACCTCTAAATGATAATGTAATATTATAAATACATGTATATGCTGTATATATATTATATATATGATATCCAAACTAGGAAAGTCATTCTGGATATAAATAACCTTTGACCACACGAACAACATTTAATTGTAAGAAGTCCACTTTTGACTTAAGAACCAAATATCGACAAAACAAACATTATTAAAATAAATGATTACATAATGTTTATAACATGTCAATAATCGATATAAAAGGAATAAATAACTTGAAAAAGTTTGTTAAGAAAGTATAAATTAACTCATGTTTATTATTTAGGATGTTAATGAATGATCGAGTGTAGTCGGACCCGAGGTAAGGGATCCTACTCCTCTCTTTCTTTTAAAGTACGATCTTTTATGTCATTTTCCTTATAAAGATCATCTTCCTTTTTATTGGGATGTTATTTTATATTACTCATACTGTAATTTTTATGTTAATATGATTAGAGACCCTATTCTCTCTCATCAATCCATTTTGGATATTTTGAGTGGCGTCGTTATGCTGCCGAATTTTCGTAAGAGATCTAACCTCTGTCTTTCTTTTTAAGTACTCTCCTTTATGTCACTTCTTTTAATCTCCACTTTGTTATGTTGGGGGATTTTTTTTATATTTCTATTTCTATAAACTTTATTTTAATATGATTAGATACCCTATTTGATCTCATCAATCCATTTTTGTAAGATTTAAGTGGCGTCGTTACGGTGCCGATTTTTCATAAAGGATTTTTCATCTCACTTTTATTCCCGTTGGATTTATGCTACATTTTCCACAATTTCCTTTTATTGGTGTATGTACTTCCCATTATTTTACTCATTGTGTAATATAATTTCATTTATGAGTATTTACATCAATGTTGTATTGTCCTTCTTTCACAGGGTGTATGTTTCGAAAGATACCCATGTCGGTAAGGGAACCTTTCACCCTCATCTTTTTAAAAGACTTGTTTTGTTATGTCTTTTAATTCACATACTATTGTGTTGGGATATGTTCTTATATATCCTTATTGATTTAAATTTTCTTTCCATGTGATGAGATACCCATTTTATCTCTCATCAACTCATTTTCTGAATTTGGAGTGACGTCGTTAGGCTGTCGAATTTTACCAAGGGAACTTTTTAACCCAATTTCGATTTCTTTGGGTTCAACATGTAGTTATTGAATATGTCATCCTTTGAATATGTGTGAATGACCTTTTATTGTTTTACACTTAATATCCAATTATATTTGGTGTATTTATATTTGTCACACATTATTTTGAGATTGATTTATCCTTAATTTAAGGATACCTTCTTTATATTGGATTTCATCTCATTTTACATTTCTTTTGATACTTCATTGTTGTTAAGAAACAATTCACTCTTATATGGTGTGTATACTATTATTTCACATATTATATCACCAATACCTTTATTCTCAATATATAATAATGTTTGGATTAAATGTTATTCTGCTATTATTTGTATTCAAGAGTCTCTCATTTTGTTAAAAACTATTTAACAAAAATATCATTTTAAATGTTTTATAGATTTATTATTCTAAATATTTATCATTAATGTCCATATTTTCAAAATGGTTTTCAGTATTTATTTATATGTACATTAATGTTTTAAAATTATAATTCCATTACAAGCTTCAAAGTGGTATGGTACGCTTTGATTCAAAAATCTCTTTTAAATGGTTTTTGAAAATGGATTGATTAATTCAATATCTGGGAATTACTTATTGTGTTTGCGAAAGAAATGTTGTTATTTAAATGTTTATATTTTCAATATTTTATGTGTAATGATGGTACATGGACATTTTACGGGTGGTTATGTGATAAACTATATGACGGGTGGTGCCGTGAATACCAGGACGGGTGGTTACGTTATAACCTCCAATGTATTGGGTATGGAAGTCAGTCATATGGATATTCCATTAAGTATGTATGGAAGTTGGCCGAATGGATATTCCATTAAGTTATATGTGTGTAAGTCGACCTTATGGTTATTCCACTTAAGTATGTGTATGTCCCAATTTACCTTTATATGTTATGTGATCTTATAAGGGATTTATCGTAATCTTTTGGTTATAGAAGTGTAAGTATTGAACTTTTATTCAGTGAAGAGTTTTTACTACTTCTAAAAGGTGAAAAGTATTACTTTGATAAAGTATATATGGTCTACTTGTTGTTTTGAAAAACTAACAGTTTTCATTCTTTGTGTATCCCTTACTGAGCGTTTTATGCTCATCCAATGTTTTTGAAATGTTTTTCACAGCAATTAACGTGGAATAGGGTCAAGGATGGGATCAAGGGAAGGTCATGAAACCTAAAACTGGAAGTGGACAGGTTTATTTTTAAGAGTTTTTATTTTATGGAAACTTAGTAAAAGATTCTACTTTTTAATATTTTGAGATGTAATAGTTATGTCCTAATTTTCTAAAACTCTAAACCTAAAAAGATCATCAATGTGAATTATACATTTAATTCAATATTAAGTAAAGTTTATGGATGGGGCCTTATAGTTGGTATTAGATGTCGGTTTAGATAACTTTAGAGGTTAGGGTATTCTCTAAGCACAAGTTACATTACCATAATGATTAGGATTTCAGAAAGAGTCCTCGTTTTAGAAAAAGTGAATGAGTAAGTATATCTTAGTTTTTACCTTACTCATTAGTACATGATGGTTTTGTTGATATAATCACACTGACATTTCTATTTTTAGTGAATGGATGGATCTAGCAGGCACCAAAGTGACAATAGGTTTGAAGGAAACTGTGGTGGTTCACTGATTAAGAGACTGGATGAAATGGGGTACTCAATGAGGAAACTCGTGGTTGTTTTAAACCAACTATCAAGGAGTCATGATTATCCACTTGATCCTTGGTATGTTCAGTAATTCATCATGTACGGGATGACCAATCGATGTGGAAGTTCAGGTAATAATTATAAAGGTAACCATTAGAGCTTATATGATCCTTACTTTTGAGGTAATTATGGGTTATTATATGTTATGATGGAAAATGAAAGGAATGAGATAAACTTGAGGTTAAAATATGTTATGATCATTTTTGAAGATTTTATCTTGTTTTGTGGAATGTTTTAAGAATTATATAGTTTTGGAAAAAGGACATCACGCAGACCGTGTGACAACCCGTCGCGTCGGACAAAGCTGCGGGAATCGAACTCACAACCAAAGTGCGACTAGTATTTATCACCTACCACTAGACTACGTGAAGTCCCTGGTTATTTTGAATGATTATTTTTAATTAGATGATTTTATGAATTAAGAGTAAGCGGATTTTGGGTTATCTATCGAAATTTATTAACCTATCATGGAGGATATGCGATTAGGTTAATTACTTTTCAATACGAGACATTAAGAGAAACTGATGTTGTTTGGAGATAAATGTTATGATTTAACTTGGAAGACTATGAGACTAAATCCTTCAAATATTTGGGTTTCAATCTTAGTTTGGATTACATTGAAGAATTTTATGGACAAATTTTTTATCGAATAGTCCCCGTTGAAATTTGGGTTTTGTTGGACAAATTTTGGAGATTAAGAATATATTTTCTTTTTAAAAAGGGTTATCCTTTTCTGGATTATTTGATCCTATACTAACCTTTTTAATTTTGGTTTTGGTTAAAGTCTAGAGACATGGGAAATATATAGTTATCTTATGTGGATTATGTGAATCTCTATAAGTTGATTATAGTACTCTTAATGCGAACAATTCTTCCTAAATACTCGTTTTTTGGAGAAAATATGAGTTTGATTAAGGAATCTAGTAAAAGTTGAAAGTCTATATCACAAGTAAGTATGTTTCATTATGATATAGTTAGGCTAAATAAAATAAATTCCTCAATTAAGAGTAACTTAAAACAAAAATGTTGTCTGTTAACTTTTCCTACCGGGGAATCGAATACCATTTAACCCATAACAAGTTTGTGATTTTCTTGTGGTTAACTTTCTCTTAAACATGTTTTCTATCACTCTCCATCAGAACATGACCCTATGTTTTCTCCTCCATGTCCATGTTTTCCTACATGGAAACCTAGTATGGGTTAACTCGGGTGACCTCTGTACTTATCTTTCTTTATTTTAATGTAATTGTTTTTGTTCCGATGTGGGACTTTCAAGGATATTTCCAAGCCCAATTTTAAAACTGCGAGGATGCAATTCCAAAAAGGGGGTAAAGATGTAACACCCTAGGTAAAAAAAGAATATGACATTTTTATATTTATCCATATGTGTGAATAAAATATTAATATTACTTTAAAAGGGGATGCTATGCTCGATGGCGTACCAAATACGCAACAACGAGTTTCTTGGGAATCTTATGTTGCACTCTAATAATAAAATAATATTATTTTAAATGGTAGTTAATGCTATCCGTTGTAATGGCGGGAATGAACAGAACTAACTAAAAAATGATTATATTTGTTTTTCAAATATTTTTACTCTTTACAATAAATGATAGAGGATTAAAAATGCGAATGAATCCAATTTTAAGCGTAGACAGTCTAATATTCTTTAAAAGGTCAATTAACCGCCTTTTGATGGCGAACCTCTTTTACATCCAGTTTTTGAAAATTTTATGTGTTATATTTGACAAAATAAAATTATTCTTTATAACCGGGACATCAAAATTTACTTTGTGTAAATTTTTGGTATTTTTCCAAAAAAGTTCAATTTTTAATGAATAGTGACAAATGTTATATTTTATTTCAAAACCTCTTTTTAATCTAATTTATTTATATGATTAGATTATATTTTTAATTGGTTTAAAAGTGTAAATAGAATATATTTTTACCATTTAATCCAATGGTGATAATTTTAATTAATATCACTTTAAGATTGGACATAAATGAGTGTCAATCTTTTGAATGATATTGTTTAATAAAAACACACTATTTGTTTTAACAACGGGATTTAATTATAAAATTAATTAATGCAACTTCTATGTTATGAATTTGGTAAAATAGAAATCATTTTTGAACTTGGAATATCAAATATAGTTTAGGGTGAATTTTTGGTATTTTTCTGAAAAATTTCAATTTTTGATGAATAGTGAAACCACAAAGTGGTGGTTACAAAATTTGATTTTTCTTTTAAATGAAACTTTACCACTTCTGTGATTTGAATTTAAAAAATCCAATTTAAATGATTTTAATTGTTAAGTAAAATGTTGTTCAATGGGATTAACATAATTTTTTATGAAAAGTAACTTTTAAGTTTTATTAATCGCGATTAAAGGTAATTAGTGTGATTTAAGGTAAAAATGATATTATAATAAAATGAAAATATATTTACAATAGTCCTAACCCTATTGGATGATTTATGGCTGACCAAGAATCCCATGGGTCGATTTTTGGTACCCCATGGAGCCACATGGGTATGATAATGACATTTATGCATTTTATTTCAAGTTAAAATAAAAAGGACACAAACATGAGATGTTTTTATTAAAACAATTTTAACATGGGGTTATACAAGTCATAATTTTGACTATAAATATTCATTAGAAATATAATAATATTTACTACATCATAGTATTTTTTTTATAATTTTTATACATTAAATAAATTAAATTATTTATGACATCATGATGATGCAGCGATGACCTCATTATTTAACGATTTAAATAAAATAGAAAGATAATGAAACATCAAGGACCTACACAAGTCAAAAACCTATTGGATGGGTGGATTTAGAACCCTTGTCACCTTATACTCGAAACACATCAATGTGGGACCATTAAAATCAGAAAACCATTTGAAAATAAAGTAACATTTTATACTTTTCCAAGAGTCCCCCTCCTCTCCTCTTATAAAAGGCCCCCACCTATACCACCTTACCCACACCTCTCAAGCCTTTTGTTCGGCCATGATCTGATCATTTGGTCTCTCCACATACCTCTCCTCATCCTAGAAGCCTTAACCTAGTCAGGATGCTCTTCAAGAAATCATTTTTGTTCAAAAAAACTGGAGTTACCCAATTTTAAGGTAATGTCTTCACTTGTGCTCTTTTGTTTTATTTTGCTTCTCCAACCCCCTAAACTCTTTTTATTCATTTATTTTGTAACAAATCCAGTGTCTTAAATATAATAGTATGTTGTTATAATAATTATTCGAGCTAAACTTACACACACCTTCAACTAATGGTTAAAGAACATACTGTTTCTGTGGATGGCGAATTTCTGTCTCACGAAACGATGATTGTTCAACACTCATATAACACCTTCAAAAGTGGCCATTAAGATTTCACTATGTTTATATATGATATATAATATTTTTATGTTTTATTTAAGCTTATTTATTTTTCTTTTGTGGCATACCTTTATGGATTCCGTTATGGCTATATGTGATATCCTCATTTTAGGAAGTGCGGACTACCGCCCCCTCAAAGTGATTTGATTCATTAATTCCATACGTGGGATGTATAAAGGATGGATTTAAAGTTATTATATATGATGTTATACTGAAATTTTAATATACCTTTATATCTTTATTATTTTATTTCCATTAAAGTGTTATATAGAAATGAAAGTACCGTTCATTCGTACGTACGACTTACCGTCTCCATGAACAGTGCATTTCATTTCTTATCTCCAAATGTTATGTACTATTATAAGTACATATATATAATGGAAATATATGTAATATATTACATATAAATGATGGGTATAATTATGGAATTATAATATATATATATATCATTTAGTTTTAATTCCATTAATATGACACAGAAATGAAAGTAGCATTCATGCGTACGTACGACTTACCGTCTCCATGAACGGTGCATTTCATTTCTTACTTCTAAATGATTATGTAATATTATTAATACATGTATATGCTGGATATATATTATATATATGATATCCAAATAAGTAATTTCATTCTAGATATAATGAACCTTTGACCACAGGAACAACATTTAATTGTAAGAAGTCCACTTTTGACTTAAGAACCAAATATCGAAAAAAATATATTATTAACTTAAATGATTACATAATGTTTATAACATGTCAATAATTTATATAAAAGGAATAAAGAACTTGAAAAAGGTTTTTAAGAGAGTATAAATTAACTCAAGATTATTATTCAGGATGTTAAAGAACGATCGAGTCAAGTCGGACCCAAGGTAAGGGATCCTACTCCTCTCTTTCTTTTAATGTACGATCTTTTATGTCATTCCTTATAAAGATCGTCTTTCGTTTTATTGGGATGTTATTTTATATTAATATTACTGTAATTTTTATGTTCATATGATTAGAGACCCTATTCTCTCTCATCAACCCATTTTTTAAGTTTTGAGTGGCGTCGTTAGGCTACCGAATTTTCGTAAGAGATCTAACCTCTCACTTTCATTTTAGGTACTCTCTTTTATATCACTTCTTTTAAGCTCCTCTTTGTTATGTTTTGGGATGTTATTTTATATTCCTATTTCTATAAACATTATTTTAATATGATGATATTCCCTATTTGATCTCATCAATCCATTTTTGTAATTTTTTAGTGGCGCCGTTAGGCTGCCGAGTTTTAGTAACGGATTTTTCATCTCACTTTTATTCTCGTGGGATTTATGCTACATTTGCCAAAATTTCATTTGAGTGGTGTATGTACTGCCCATTATTTTACTCATTGAGTAATATACATTCATTTATGAGTATTTAAATCAATGTTTTATTGGCCTTCTTTCACGGGGTGTATGTTTCGAAAGATACCCATGTCGGAAAGGGAAACTTTCACCCTCCTCTTTTTAAGAGACGTCTTTTGTTATGTATTTTAATACACATAATATTATGTTGGGATATGTTGTTATATATCCTTATTGATTTAAATTTTATTTCCATGTCATGAGATACCCTTTTTATCTCTCATCAACTCATTTTCTTAATTTTGAAGTGACGTCGTAAGGCTGTTGAATTTTACCATGGGAACTTTTTAAGCCAATTTCGATTTCATTGGGTTCATCATGTAGTTATTGAATATGTCATCCGTTGAATATATTTGAATGACATTTTATTGTTTTACACTTAATATCCACTTATATTGGGGGTATTTATATTTTTCACACATAATTTTGAGATTGATTTATCTTTAATTTAAGGATACCTTCTTTATAATGGATTTCATCTCATTTTACATTTCTTTTGAGACTTCATTGTTGTTATGAACCAATTCACTCTTATATGGTGTGTATAATGTCCATTGACATATTATATCATGAATCCCTTTATTCTCATGATATAATAATGTTCGGAATAAATATTATTCCGTTATTATTTGTATTCAAGAGTCTCTCATTTTGTGAAAAACTATATAACAAAAATATCGTTTTAAATGATTTAGAGATTTATTATTCTAAATACTTATCTTTAATGTCCATGTTTTCAAAATGGTTTTCAGTATTTATTTATATGGAAATTAATGTTTTAAAATTATAATTCCATTAAATGATTCAAAGTGGTATGGGACGCTTTGATTCAAAAATCTCTTTTAAATGGTTTTTGAAAATGGATTGATTAATTCAATATCTGGGAATTACTTATTGTGATTGCAAATGGAATGTTGTTATTGAAATGTTTATATTTTCAATATTTTATGTGTAATGATGGTACTTGGACATTTTACATGTGGTTACGTGATAAACCATATGACGGGTGGTGCCGTGAATACCAGGACGGGTGGTTACGTTATAACCTATAATGCATTGGGTATGGAAGTCGGCAGTATGGTTATTCCATTAAGTATGTATGGAAGTTGGCTGAATGGCTTTTCCATTAAGTGATATGTGTGGAAGTCGACCTTATGGTTATTCCACTTATGTATGTTTATGTCCCAAGATACCTTTATATGTTATGTGATCTTATAAGGGTTTTATGGTAATCTTTTGGTTACAGAATGGTATGTAATGAACTTTTATTCAGTGAAGAGTTTTTACTACTTCGAAAAGGTGAAACGTATTACTTTGATAAAGTATACATGGTTTACTTGTTGTTTTGAAAAACTAATAGTTTTCATTCTTTGTGTATCCCTTACTGAGCTTTTTATGCTCATCCGAAGTTTTTGAAATGTTTTTCACAGGACATAACGTGGAATAGGGTCAAGGATGGGATCAAGGGAAGGTCATGAAAACTAAAACATGGAACTGGACATGTTTATTTGTAAGAGTTATTATTTTATGGAAACATAGTAAAAGTGTCTAATTTGTAATCTTTTGAGATGTAATAGTTATGTCCTAATTATCTGAAACTCTAAACCTGAAATGATCCTCAATGTGAATTATTCATTTAATTCAATATTAAGTAAGGTTTAAGGCTGGGGGCTTATACCACCAATATCCTAATTGTAATCCAGATCCCCCACTTTGAGTGAGGGATATTTTGGGTCTCCTATTGTATATTAAAACCTCCATTGTTATTTCTTTTATGATATATTGGCTAATAAGGAACCCCCTTGGTTTATTCATTCCTTATGGATTGTCACCTCTAAATTCTAAATGGAATCATATGTCATTTGTTCTATAATATTTTACATGGAAAGGATAATCCCAATAAGACATAATTTTTTATATTTACTCAATTTTATATGATGCTCTTCATAAATTTCTCTAATTTTATAGATTTTTTAATTCCATTTATTTTAGGGAAATGGGGATTAATTAATCCCAGATAATTTATGTGTTACCTCCCATGACAACAAGGAATTTAATCATCAAAAGATACCATTTTCAAAAAACTGTTTGTGTGTGATTTGTGATTGTGGATTTGGGTAAGACAAAATGAAGGAAACAAACTGAGGCTAATATGCCTTAATTGATAGGGATAGTATGAATGATGCCTTTCAGTACCATCATTAACATACTATATCATATGTACCCTAGTTTTATTGATGTCTAGTGATTATCTGAGGATTCTCGCAAATTTGAAATAGGATCCCATGATAGGTTTCCTTCATTGAGTTAATACTTAAGTGATATTTTGGGTTTTTATATGAGGATAATTGATTTTTGTTACGAGTAGTGATATATATATATTAAATGACTATAATTAGGTATATTAACCATAAATAAGTGACTTTTTTGAGTGAGGTAACTCATTTACCTAAATTAATGTACTTGAAAAATACATTCGGTGACCTTTTGTGTCATTGATTTGGACTCTAAAAGTGGAATATTATATATATATATATATATATATATATATATGAGTATCCGAAAAATAGGGATTGAGTTTAGAAATATGTCTTGAGGGTTACTCCTACACAAAAATGGGTACATGTGTGATGATTATTAATCTATATGAAAATATATAGATTGATTTTAAGAGATTATATAATATGAATATTGGGAGTGAATGATAGCATATCTTATTTAACATAGGGTTTGTATCATAACCTTAGGATATGTGTTTGATAATATATATAATAATAACCTATGTTATCAATGAGATGAAAGATTACAATTTTGAGCTATGTCAAGATTTTCCAAGATTTCAATTGAGGGTTTATGATAAATGATGCCGAGGGTGAATTGGGTTTTAAGGGGATAGTTTTATAAGAAGGTGAATCCCCTTTATTTTGTTCTTTACTTTGATAGATCAATTATTATGTGATATATAATTTTCCCTAAAGGAAGGTTGTGTGGAGATTGAACCTACTATTAGGAATCATGTTTCATCATGGATGCAGTAGTCTACACGTATGCATGAATCATGTTTTCATTTGTTTCACAAGGAAAAGGGGAAATGTGGTTAATGATTATTCTCTTAGAATAATAACATTTAGAATAAAAAATTTATTATGTCACTATATAGGTATTATAAACTTAGGAATGTAATGTTAATATATAAAGGAAATAAGTTAAATAATAAATGATTACTCATGAGGATCCCTTAGAGATAACCATAAAGGATGATTTGAAAATGAAAGCATTTGGATAAAATCATTTAACCAGAAGCTAAGATAATAATTATAGGATTAAAGGGGAAGGAAAAAGGGGTTGGTTATCGGATTAAATCTAATATTTTGAGTGATATTAAAGGGGTGTTGAGTGTCCCCTATAATAACTAAAAGGGGTCAGAATTTTTCTAAATACCCATAAAATTTTAATAGTGTGAAATAAATATCAAGGAATGTGACTCTAAAATTGATAAATAATGGAGTTTAAGATATATAAGGATGATCAAATACACTATAATTCAATTTAACACATTTTTAATCATTTTTTAAAATCATTGTGTCCAATTTTCCACCATTATAGTTTTAAATTTTTCCACAATAATTTTTTTACTCTAATACTTTATCATTTACGGATAAAAATTATATATTCATTTAACGTAATTTATACCTACTAATAAAATTTTTAAATCCATTTAATATGATTAAATTTCTAAAATTGATATAAGATAATTTTCAAAATGTAAATGTATAATGTATTAAAATATTTCTAATGAAACATGTAACTTATGTTTTGAAATATCAAATATAAGTTATTAAATTAAAAATGATATTTTAAAATGTATAATTTTACATATATAAAATATTATTTTAAGATAAATTTCTGTTGATTTTTTTAGTCTTACATCCTAATGTTTTCATAAAATATTCAGTTTTGACATAAATGGTATTTACACTATTCACCTAAAAATAAACCAATTTTAATAAATTCATCAAATTTCAACATAAGATAATATCTCTATGAATAATTAAATAAATAAATTTATTTTCATAAAATCAAATTATAACATTACGAAATTAAAATTTTACATATACTGGTGAATAATTTTTTTTAGAGTGAACATTGTGAGATAGTTTATGATATGGTGTTTACCTGCTATAGTAAGTCGTTTTTTATTATAAATAATATTAAAATTAATTTCATAAATAGTATAAATTTTATATTATAAAATGGATTTCATATTACGAATTAATAGGTCTTGATTATGTAAAAATTTCCATATTATTTGTAGTCATTATAAGTAATTTACTAGGGGAAGAATTAGATACCATGGTAAAACCATAATGGTTAAAGTGATAATTCAATCAATGAAGAACAAAAAAACATGTCTTAAAAAGTATTTTTGAGGGATTATAGACCTTATATCATCCCTCATTATTTTATTTCAAATTATGAATTTTTTTAACATGTAAACATGTTTTCTCTTCATATGAAGTATAAATATTTACAGAAAAAATCATTCTCACCACTTATAAAACGGGTTTCAAATAACCCCATCAAAACAACCCTAGAAAATAATATTACTATTAAACATCTACCATTTTCTTTCACCTATAATCCTATTCATTTTCATTATGCCTCTAGTCACAATATATTATCCTAGAAACACTATTACCATTGTGTCTTCCAAAGGAAATCCCTAGTCCTCAAGGTGAGTACACTTTTTTCGAACTTAATTTTATTTATTTCTTACTTTAACAAATATATTTTTATATTTTCCTAGATAATTACATCATTATTATTTTATTATAATTTTTTTTATTCTATTAAAATTACTATTGACCACTTTTCACCTTTTCTATTATGAAAAATTATACTTTTATTTATGTGTTGTGCGAATTACTGCCTCCTTGAGGCGATGACATACATGTTTTCACAAACACCTCTATTAGCTGGATAAATGGATTATATTGAATAATATATTGTATAATTATTTTTATGAAGTTAAAAATTATAATCCACCTAATTTCCCAAGATAATTATTTGATAAATGAAAATGTTAGTCGTGCAATGAGAGGTCTACCGCCGCCACGAAGTATCATATCACTTTTTTCATCTAGTCACATTATTATATAATAAAATGTTTTATAGTATGTCAAAATAAATTCAAATACATAAATAATATAATTATTATTTTTTAAAACTTATATTTTTCCAAAAAATCATTCCTAATGATACTCATTCATTAATTATGATATGTTCATGTTTGGGTCTGTTTAACAACCTACATGAACAACACTATAAAATAATCTAATGGATTACTATGAGAATATAATTAATGATAATATATGATAAAAATAAGTAACTAATTATTTAATTTTATTTATATAAATTTAAAAAACATATTAAACTCATGAATTAAAATACATATACCCATTCTTTAAAATTCACCAAAATATGCTCATTGTAGATTTCATACATCACTATAAGAATAAAAAATACCAAAAAATAATATTATAAAATTATAAATAAAGTTATATAATAAATTATAATAACTCTTATGGTGTAGTAATGATTAAATTTCAGGATAATAATGGATAAAAACACCATTATTATGAAAAAAGATCAAAATAATCAGGACCACTCACACATAATATCAAAAATAGATAACAACTAAATAATATAAATGTAGATAATAATTATAAATGACGAATATAAAATTTTATAGATATTAATATAGTCATAAAATATGAAATTAATATAGATATTTGTTATATAATATATTCAATAGCTTTAGTAGAAGTTAGGAATTAAGGAAAGGTACATTTCATCTGAAATTTCTTTACCTAAAAACATGTGTTTTATTGTGAACCTAATTTCCATTATATGGTGAATATACATACAATGTGATTTATTTTATCATTAATTGTATTTTAGTAAGTGTATTTAAATTTCTGTTATAGGATCTATATTTCAAATGTTTTTTGATTGAAATGTTACCTATGGAATCATAATGCCCAAAAATCATAAATTTTTTAAAGTAAAGTGAGTGTGGGTTACTGGAAAATTTAAATCCTTGTCTGGATATTGGAATGTGGATTTTGATATGTAGTAAATTTATCTCGGGTGATCACCTTGAAAAATGATGGTTTATTATCAAATCAAGCTTCACTTAGTGAGTGATGATTTTTCCAAAGACTTCACACCTAGCAATACATCCTAGGTGATATGCTTAATGTAATTCACATGTTCTTTACAAGAATTCATGATGTATTTTAATACTATGGACTTGGTCTCCTTTCATTAAAAACTAATATAATCAATTGTAATATTATATTGATAACATAGAATGTTTAATTTACCCTTTCTATTATCATATCTTTATTTCCAATAAAATGGCACGCCTTTTTTCATTGAGAATACCCTATACATTATAAGTTAATTTTTGTGATATTCCCTTATATAAACACATTATTCCATTAAAAATGGTCAAATATGATTTTCCATATTTCGATCAAATTAATTTTCCTAGTTGTAATTATTCATGATTATATAATTGGATCCTTAAGTGATTTTAAGAAATTACTTGTCAACTCATATGATAAATGCATTAGAATAAAATTACAAAAGGTGGGTACCATTATAGGTATCCCCTCAATGCATCGACATGTCTCATGAGATATAATAGATTGGGTATTAGAATATTACATACTCATTTTTTGTATGATGTCTTAGAATAATTCATTGATAGTATATTTATTATGTACATCATTATACATTCAATGAATGTGAAATGGATCATTTTTATCCTTGTTATTATTTATTATTATGGATATAGTATGACATTAGTTTTCCTTGATTATGGTATCATTTTAATTTTTTATTTTTTGAAAACTATTTTTTCGTTCTTATGTTATGTTATCATACATTTTAAAATAATACTTACTAAGAATCTAATATCACCTTTATTTTGTTTTCATATCCCCAAGTATCCTTGAAGATAACTATGTAAAAGTTTCAAGGAAATGCAAGAATGGATTACAATATTCTTTTAGAGTTTTAGTACTGTATTCTATATTTTCATTTATAATGTCAAAAATATGTATTTATCTTATATACAATGACTATTAGAATTTGGGATCATTAAATAACATTTACATTCTATAGAAATAATTTAATAAAACTACCAGATCTAGGATTCTAGAGTCTGGGTTGTTATAGTTTTTATTTGAACAAGTTTAGTAGAAACAGTAGAGGATCATATCTATAGGAACATTTTTAGATATAAAAAATATTATGGAAAATCCAATATTTTATAAGGTTTATTTCATATATATACTAGTAGTTATTATAATTTTGTAATTCAATATCATGTGTTAATAGCGTGTATCCCATTATTTAGATATGGTGACTAGCGGAATTTATTAGAACTGTATTAACACATGTTGTCAATGTAGGGATGTTCCTCTTGATAAATTCAATTATGTTGTATTTGGATAAAATCATATAATAACTATATTAGGTAAGTCGACCCTAGTTAGAAAAAATAACCTTTCCCTCATAAAGAAACCTATCATTCAACAACATAGTGTAACTATATTGCATTACATCAGGTGAAAACATCCTCCTAAATTTAATTGAACTAATAATACAATGGCAGATGAGAAATATATTACGTCCATAAAAATATATATATTTCTTACTTTTGGGATGTTGGGAAATTTAAAAGTCATTGTATAATTATATCATCTAATGAGAGATTCAGATCAATTGTGGTCACTAATTCAAAACCCTAAAGTGGAATTAGAGAGAGTGCATATGAAATGAATAATATTTAAGGAGATATTCTATAGTAAATTATTTTCTCAAGTGAAAAAGGATTAAAAGGAAAATAAACTATTAAATATTAGATACAAATATAATAAAAATAATGTCAAGTATGATGCAATATTTATGAGGTTTTTTAGGCATGTTGAGGGTATGGCTATATTGGAAAAGAAAGATTCGCCATATATTTGAGGGGATATATACACTCGAGATTAAATTAATGTAATTTGACAGTTTATTTTCATTATACTATATTAAAATTAACATTTTAATATTTCAATGAATAAAAATACAAATTTCATAGGATGAATGTTATTTTATAACATACTATTTCTAAATAATCCTAGAATGAATTTATAAAAAATTCTCTTAAAAAAATATTATGAATAATTGAAAATGTAGAATTTAACTAATCCTAATAAAATTGATAATATTTATTATAATATTTACAATTAATGATGTATTTATTATCATCCTGGTATAAATAAGGCCATGATCATTTAGAAGTAAAAGTAATATTTTTAATAAAATAGTTTTATAGGGATTAGTGTTTCTCGATTTTAATTACATATAGTAATACATAATTATGAATGATTTATATTAAATATATTTATTATATATCTAAATATATTAGATTAAATTAATTCAATGATGATTTCTAGTCATACAGTTATTGTAAGATCATATTATAATTGAAAATATCATTTTCATGAAAAAAAATCAGCATGATTTACAGGTTATCATTAAATTAACATATCCCACCTTTATGAATGTAATTTGATAAAATTATTTCCATATTTTGAATAATAATTTGTATATCAGTTCAATTAAATATTTGTTCATTAGGAATAGTAAAAATGAAAAAATTATTTACAATAATTAAGGTTAAAACATGTATAAAGGGGGATAATCTATAATGATAAGGGTTAACGAAACCTAAATACATGTACAAATCATATTGGATGATTCGATTAAAACCACATATTTTCTCATCAATGATATATAATAAATTTGGATCAGCTTTTCCATGAATGTTACTTAATAATATTTTGATTCTTTTAAAAATCATAGGTGTCCCACCCACATTACTAATAAAAGGTTGTCTCCTCCCCTAACATCTTCACACCTCTTCAACCATTTATCAGGAAAACCCCTGGAATTATTATCCATTAAAAATAATTTTACATGCTATATATATACTTTTATTTCCAAACTATCATCCCTTGGATACATAAAAGGAGATATACATGAGCTGTTTCAAAGAAGAGTTAATCATGCAAAAAAAGTTTCATTTTTCTTGTTCATTTACCAAATTAAATTATGTACCATCCATTAAAAAATAAAAAGAATGTATAAAATATAATTATGTGTTATAGTTTTTATTGAATAATATTTAATCATCTCATTCTTCATGAAATGGGAATCAAAATCACCACTCTGGTGTGTAGAGAATTACAACCTCACAAATTGATTTAATTTTTTTCATCATTAAATCACATGGCTAGTCATGATGATGTAAATAATGAATATATATGATATTTAAGACAGAATTATTATTTAATAAATTTCATTTATCAACTAATTATTTACCCTTCAACCTGTAAAAATGTTATAACATCGTGCATGCGTAAGTGTGTGCTACAACCACTACATAGTGATGTGATACATTTTTCAAGACAGTTTTTCATATATGATAATAAAAATCTATATAATTAATATTTAGTATGTTTAAATCATGATTAAAAATAATTATATGATATAACCATCATTAATCTGTAAGGAACATTACTTCTGAATCAAAGCACATTTGAATAAGGTATTAGTTAACACCCAACACACTTATAATAATAAATTGTATTTAAAAACATGTGATAATATATTATAAATGGATAATATACTATATAATATATATTTATATTATTTATTATTGTAAATATAATAAATATAAATTTATTATTATAGAGTTTCAAGAACCTTCAACTATGTGAACGTGTGGGGAAATGGGATTCCTCTCAATTTCCACCACATTTAGACATATTTGGCATTATGCACTTAATTTTATGTGGCATATATAATTCCCCTTTCTTGAATATGACATGAATCACTAATTTTTCAAGGTAGTTGATGTTTTAATTCATTTTTACTTTTTTGAGGGGTTAAATTATAATAGTTACCAAAGAGGTAAGAATTTATTTTTATAGTCTCGCATTTTTGAGATTATATATATTTTCATTTAAGTGATATTTTAATATATCATTTATAGACATAGAATATTTTCCTACCATAATGAGTACTATGGGTTCATCCAAATTTCTCTCTATTTGGAACTACAATAAGGTAGTGAAAATTTCAAATGAATAGTTTATGTTATTTCTCTTTTTGATCGAGTGTATTTAAATTTCCTCTATATATTTTTTTAAAAAAATTTAGAAAGGTAATTATATTTTATTACAATGATTTAAAAAACAAAAATTAATTTTATCCTTCAATATTAACATGGTTTTAAATTAATATTGCTAATTTTTTTCTAAATGATTAATTTTTAAATTTATTAATAAATCCCAAAAAAATGATTATTTTTAAATTATATGACAAGAAGAAGTTCTCCCACCACCATAATTATTTTACACTATATAACGTATACTAAATGTTTCCAGTTGTTTTATAAAAAAAATTATTTAATGAAATTTTATGTTAAAATGTTTCTTCGATTTTTTGTATCCTCTAAAATAAAAGATTTTATTAGAACCCACTATTTATAATGAATTGATGGTTATATTTTATAACTTATTAATTTTTATGGTCATTAAAATTTTATTGAAATATTCTCATTCTTATAATAATTATTCATTGTAAATTACATTTCTATAACATATCTATATTATTTGTATCATGGGTAAGAATATAACCTAAAATGTATTCCATTTATATATATTTCGTGTTTTACTATGAATTTTATTTTATTGTCTTGAGAAATATTGAAATTACATATTTTTTTAATAATAAAAATATTTGTTAATAAGATATATTATTAATGAATTATTTTTATCATTAAGTAAATAAAAAATGCAATTGAATTTTATTTATGAGTTGGTCCTGATTATAGATAGTTTATTAATACATTAACTTGTCTTATGAGACAAACCAGTTGGATAGCCTTATTAAATGGGTTTTTAGGGTATACCAAACCATATTTGGAAGTATCATGGAACAATGAATTTATCAAGACATTTGGAATTATGAATTTTATTCACTCAAAATTCATTTATTATAATCCATTATATTATTAAACTGATATTATCCATGGATTGATTTACTTATCAATTAAATGATTAAATATCATGTTTTTTTAATCACATTACATTCCATATTGATTATTCATTATTTACTCATTATATCTTATATTATACACAACCCTATAGTATTGTTTGAGCTCAGTGTTATTTTTTTTCCTTTCCCTTCTATAATAAGAAGTAATCTTTGATTATGTTTCAAGGGTGCTTAAAACTTTTTTAATATATTCTATATTTTACTTCCAATGTCAAACTGCAATTCTTTATGTATATGGATCTTGAAGACTACTAAACTTATTGGTCCATTGTAATGTTTTCCCTTGAATATTATTTCAATTTTATAATGTACATACCGACTCTGGGTTTCTAGAGTCAAGGTTGTTATTGTTGGTATTAGATCATGTTTAGTTGAAATATTGGGAACTAGATTTATGAAAACATATATTTGAGAACATAGAACTACAGAATAGTCTATGGATAATTTTATGTATAGGATAATATCAAAAAAATCAGAATGTATAAATTTTTGTCTTAGAAAATACATCAATGTGATGATTCTGCAAATTAGATGTGGTTATGGCACAAATTCACCTTGGAGAAACAACTCAGAATGGGGAATATTGTGTTATAACTCAATCTTCATCAATACACAATGAGTGGTCATAAAATTATATGCATTTCTAAAAAACTCCTTGATGATATTTATTTGTGATTCATCTTCTCTTTACAAAACATTAAAAAATATTTGATTTCTTTTATGATTTTAGGATATTTCTAATAAAACTATATTTATGATTATAATATGAGATATCCACATGTATTCAATTTAGGTTACATATTACACTAGATTTATAATTATATATTATGATTTAAAATTTATAATTTTTTAAGATCCTTTTCTATATTCCACTATTTATAAAAGGATTTTATCAGAAAGAATGTTAACAATACTCATGGCCAATGTATAGATTTCCCTATAAAGAAATACAATACATCCGGTGTTAGAGATGATAAGATCGTGGGAATTTTATGTAATATGACCTATGTTATGTATAATAACCATTCTTATATATATTAATATGATGTTCCATAGCATGATAGACCAATAATGGATCTTGTTATGTGAAAAAATCATCCATATTAAAAAAAAATTACAATTTTACCTGATTAATGGATTGTGTTCCTTCAGTCAATATTTTTGGACATGGGATGTAATGAAAAGGAAAATGTTACCCTAGTTGTGTATTTTAATAATGTTTATGTCAATCGATGGTGTTAATTAATCTAGAATAATAATAATGATGAATAAACCAAAAATATGGAATAGATTGATTTTAAGGTTAATTTTATTTATAAATATTTACCTAATGAGAAACAAAAAAAATTAAGAGAATGTTTCTAATGTTGATTTTAAATCAATTATCAAGTGTTATAGATTATATGGATACCTTTAAAATACTATTCATGTATGATTCATATTACATACATAATCTATTAGACAATATTGATCTTTCTATTAAGGGGTTAATCAAAGACTTTGACGTTTATTTGTATCCAAGAAAAAATAATCATATGAAGAAATAACATTTTGTTCCAAAAAAATAGATAATTAATATTATAGATCTAATATATCAATTTAAAATCAATTGCAGAAGGGTTTTTCTACTCAACAATAAAAACAGAATGTATTAATGAGAATTTAAATGAAGAAGTTCTCATCATGAGAAAATTATAGATAGAAACATCCTGGAAATTTCTTATAGTTCATTAGAGTTAATTATACCCATAAAAATAGGGGTCATTTGGTTAATTATTGAATATGAAAGAAATATATCACTTATATCAAGTGCTTTGATTAGAGGGAAATGGGGAATAATTCAAACCAATGTACCATGCATTAACGAAACCTACCACAAAAGAGGATAAGGGGATAATGCTACGGGTAAATGATCGATAGAGTCTAATTTGATGTTCTTAATGATGTGGATGCATGTACTATAAACATATCCTCAAATTTAGATAATTATTTATTTGATTCATTATATTTACAAACATTTATATATTCTATTTCATCAATGAAAATTTGAGATTTCTATATTATTTAAGAATGGAATTTTCAGTCAAGACTCCTTGTAGAACTTTCATTACAACCATGATATGTCAGTCAGTTGGAATTTTCATTCATGACTCCTTTTGTAAATTTCATCGCAACATGTATATGCAAGTCAGTTGGAATTTTCATTCTAGGCACCTTGTTGAAATTTTATTATAATAAATATATGTCAGTGAGTTCCCATTTTGACACATATACATACATTATATGAGGACATGATTATTATAACTATGGTTTAATTTTAAATAATCCATAACACGAATTGTATTTTAAAATATTATTTTTCTACATATTTTTAAAAGAAATAAATTACAATTAATGATGAAGAAGTAGAATCCTAATCAATAGAGGGTAAACATCATCACATGGGTCATATCTAGATCCTCCTAATGTAAATCATCTAAATGCGATTATTTGGAAATAATAGTAGATTAAATCTATGGATTGGAAATGCTATTTCCAATTTAAGGATCCATATATTGTGCAGGAATACATTAACGTATTTCGTGAAGAATTTCCTAGACATCCACCAGAATGTGAAGTTAGGATTTTTATTGATTTAATCCTCAATGTTATACCTACACCAAATACTCTCTCATGAATTTCAACTGCGTATTTATTGATGTTGAAGAAACATATATATGAGTTTTTTGATAAAGTATTTATATACCCAAGTGTTTCACCCTTGGGATCACATATTCTTTTAGTTGATATAAATGTCAGATCAATGAGTTTGTTTATTAATTATATCAATATAAAAGATTTTACTATAAATAAAACATATCCACTACCTTTTCATTGATGATGCGATTGATCAAATTAAAAGAGATAAATATTTTTGCTAATAGATACCTTCATTATAGATATCATCAATCGATATTAAATAAGGAATATTTTCCAAATATAAAATTTGGAATGAGGTATGGAAATTATTGTTTATAGTAATTATATTTTGATTTACTAATGAACAATATGTTTTTTGTTGAGGAACAATGTATTGGAAGAATATGTTGATTAATTTTGTGTGATTTTTATTAATGATATCATGGTGTAATAAAAAATGTATTAGGAACATGATAATCACTTGTGGATCATTATTGAGTCTCTTAGAGGAAAAGAGTTAAATGGTAAATTTAAGAAGTGTGAATTTTGGCTTCTATAATTTTCTTTTCCTAGATATATTTTCTCTAATGATGGAATATTAGTTTTTCCTTTAATGAATACTAAAATCAAATAATAGCCTACACCAGTGAAGCTAACTAAGGTACATATTTTCCTTGTATTTTTATGTTACTGCCAGCTATTTGTTTCAATAAAATTCTAGATTGGATTTCCTGTTAACCAAGATTACATGTAAAGGGGTTATGTTCATATAGATAATAGAATGTAATGAATGTAATGAATAAATTAATATGATATTTTTCAATTCTATTACATTTTGAATGACATTGGGAATGGATGGATTTTTTATATATAGTGATTCATTAAAGAATGGACTTGGTTGTGTCCTCACATATATCGATAATGTTATTTCCAATATATCAAGGTAGTTAAAAACTCATGAATATAACTATCGAACCTATTATCATGAGTTGGAATCTGTGATCTTTACATTGAACATATGGATAAAATATCTATATAGAAAAATATTTCGGATATATAGATCATAATTTTCTGAAAGACATCATTTTAATGAATAAACTCAAAATTAGGAAACTGTGATGACATGAGCTGCTAAAATATTATGCATTCTCAATAAAATACGACCAAAATAGTTAAAAAAGGTCACATATTCATTGAGTATGAAAAATTATGAATTCTTGACTGAAATGGGGTTTGAAAAGGATCCTATGTTCGTAGATTTAGTAAATATGGATATGGAAATTATTATGGAAGGGGAAAATTACTCTATTTTTATATGATGAAAACAAAATCATTTTTGGATAAGATAAAATGTTCTTAAACTGATGATGAGAATATTTGAAAGAAAATTAAATCAATAAATTATAGAAAATTAGAATACTTAATTTATGAATATGATGTTCTAGAACATGGAAACAGGTTATCTGTTTTATCTTTACTAGAACTAAAAAATAATTATTATATGATGATCATATGTTAATTTTATATATACACAATGGTAGAAACAAATTGTATAAAAATTTGAAGGAAAATATTTAGTGGAATAATATGAGGTGGGAAATATTTTATTATATATCATGAAGCTCTGTTTTTTAATAATTTATGGCTGAGATAATGTTTCCTAGATGTTTCATACAACGTGTACATATTTGTTTGTGGAAATGTCAATAAATTGTTATGGAATTTTTCTCAAGATTATGAAGGAATCAAAGAAAAAATTATATCATATGGGTTATTGTTGACCACCATACTAAATCCTTATATTTTCTGTCTAGAATATAATATTAACCTCTTGATCATCATGGATGACTCTATAATAATCAAATTGTAAGATTTTATGGTCAATCTCTTTTAATTGGTTTTATCATGAACATGATTCACCTTAAAATTATATAAATTTATTAAGAAGGACCTTAGTTACATTCTTTAATTAAGCACTTCATGTCAACCTCAAACTGATGGACTGTCAGAAAGAACTATTCAAACATTAGAATACATTTTTACGCCATTAACACTTTCAATTCAAGGATTATGGAAATATTATTTACCATTAATGGGGTTTTCCTATAAGAATATCTTCATTTAAAGTATCTCAATGTTGGCAAAATAGCTATGTTGATAATTAAGGTAAATATTTAAAATTTCGAATTGTATTTCATGTTTTCTTGAATGTACATATGTGGAAGGGTGTTATAATTTTAGGTTTGAAAGGAAAAAATGATCCCTAAGAACATCAGACATTTATAAATTTTGGAATGAATTAAAGCTATATATTTCCATTTATTAATTCTGCTAGGCCTATTTAATGTACATTATGTGTTACATATCTTTTTATTAATTACGTATATGCTACACTCATTAAATTAGCTCACTTATGAAGAAATCGAATTTTAACAAGATCTATCTTACTACAAAGATACTATCTATGTTCTTGGAACTACAGATCAGGTTTAATAAAATTTATGAATCTATTTGTAAATATAATTTTGAGAAATCATTAAATAGAGGAAGAAACATGGTAACCTGATGCTTTTATAAGGAATTACTACCCTCATTTGTTTATAATGTAATATCCTTGAAAATTCTATGGATGCAAGTTCTAAAAGAGGGACGAATGTCACACCTAATATTCATTTATAATAAGTGAACATTTTATTTTCATGAAACATAGTAAAATGAAAATTTTAAAATTTTATGATTTATAAATTCTAATTTGATTGTATGAATATAGATTTTGACCTCACTATGTTAAGATAAGAAATTAATGGTTTTTTAAAATATTGTCATAGAAATAAAATTTTATGAATAATTGATAATGTATTATTTAACTAATAAATATATTATTTAAAATTATTCATTATAATATGTAAAATTATCCATTTATTAATTATCAATTTGTTACAAATAAATACAATATCATTTGGAGTTTGGAAGAGTTATTTTTCAATAAATTTTATTTATGTGAATAATATTTTTTCATTGAAATTAATTAAAATAACCACTAAAATTAAATGATTTAACTAAAAGTTATAAACTATTTATCCCACTATATGAATTTAAATTCATATAATTAGTATTATAATTCATATATTTAATTTAATATATTCAAGTGATTGAAAAATTAATTTTTATTGAAATCATTTTTCATCGCATTTTATGGATTTATATTTGAATTCATTTCGTTGAATTATAGGAATAGAATGTGGTAAAATGGGTCTCATATTTTTTGTAATAAATTATATATTTTTTAGTGATCTAACATTAAATATTTTATATTATTAATATTAACAATTGTAAAATAAATGTTTACTATGGTTAAGGTTAAAACAGCTCTACCAGGGGGTTAATCTAAACACATAATGCATAAAATGGCCTATAAAATTATATAAATACCTTCAGATGAATTTATTTATACCATATATTATATTAAATATAAAATGTGATTAATTTTTATCACCTATTCATAGAAATATAAATTATACTATATTAAGATGTCTAAAAATTATAAGTGTGGCACCCACACCATTTATAAAAGTTAACCTCCTTCCCTTATTTTTTCACACATCTTGAGCGATTTATAAAAAATAAAATATATCATAATTTATCTAGAAGAAATTTATATATGATAAATGTGATCTCTCCATCCCAATATAAAAACCATATTGTACTTAGGAAAATATCTAAAGGATCCCTTTTATAGAATAAATAATCATCTTAACTGAACACTTTCATTTTTCATCTTCTTTTTCCACCTTAAATTATGTACAATAAAATAAAATGTAATAGAAAACTTATCAACCATATTTTGAGATATTGTTATGTTTATGTAGTATAATGTATCCTTCTCCTTCTTCATATAATGAGAAACAAAATTATCACTCTTTAGTATAGAGAACTACCACCTCACGAACCATTGTAATTGTTTTCCATCACTACATCACTTGGATGGTCATAATGATAGACCTTATTAATATGTTTTATATTTAATAAATTTTTATTACTCAATAAATTTATGATATAATCTACTTATATATCCTTTAACCCATCAAAAATGATAACCTTTTTGAAGCGTAGATGTGGACTACCACCTCCACAAATAGGTGTGATTCATTTTTAATCATCACTTATCATGGATAATTATAAATATGTAAATAATGAATATCTATTAATATTATCTCATTATTAACATTATATAGATTATATTTTGATGATCAAGGAACAAGTAACATAATTTATGAAGGAAAATATATATAAAAAAGCAGTAGTTAACACCCAAAGAAATGATAATAATGAATGATTGTTAATAAACGTGTGATAAGATATTATAAATGCGTCATAAATGATATTATATATATATATATGTTGTTATGGTTTGAAATTATAATAAATCTAAATTTATTATAAAAGATTTTAAATCATGTCTAACAATGTATAGTCATATGGTAAGGGATTTCATCTCAATTTTTACTCCATTGAGAAATATATGGTATTATACACCTAATTTATTTAATGTGATGTATATAATTACTATTTAATGTATATAAAATTAATATATATTTAGTTATTGTAACGAAATTTTCATCTCAAATTTACTCAATCGAGGTGTTATAATTTAAATTTTACAAAATATGTATGAATTTATTTTATAATATAATTTTTTCTATGACTTATATTTTTATCTAGGAAATATTATGAAAAAAATTTCATTAAAATAAAATTTTTATTATCCTCGAGATATTTAACGAGTTTTAATTTTTGTTATAACTTTTCAGATCTTTATATCTATAATCAAGAAAATAAATGTCAAAAATAAAATATAATCTTATTTCTCCTTTTAATGGGTATATTTTTTTGTGACTATATTTTTTAAAATGATTATAAAAAAGTCCTTTTTATTTACCTAAACGATTTATTAGGTACATATTATGAAATTCTAGAGTTTTATAAATTATTGAAAGAGATATTTCTATCATTTTTTGAAAATGTAATTTTGAACGTTCTTTACAAAAAATAAAATGGAATGTTTCATTTTAACATATAAAATGTTAATATATTTTACCACCACCATAACCATTTTATGACATTTTGATTTTTATGAAAGTCTTTAATGGATTTATAAATAAATTTTTTAAATTAGTTTTTTTTTAAAAAATTCTTATATTTTATTATATTCTCTTAAATATATTATTTTGTTACAAAAACCATATTTCTGATGAATTGATGATATTATTTTTCTCTAAATAAATCTTTATACATTATCTTTCTCTATATTATGATAATATAACATTGAAAACTTCATTTTTATTCTATATATATATTAATTATATCATTTTTATTCCTCTTTCCTTAATCATATATCATTTTTATATACAATGTTTTATATCGATGTTATATAATAGACTGTAGCAATCATGAAATTCCATATTCTTTTTTCAATATAGATATTTGTTAATAAGATACATCGTTTATAAATTAAATTGATCATTCAATATGTGATGACTGAATTGAACTTAATATTATAGGTGGTGCCTAGTTATAGATAGTTCCATGAGGCATCAATAAGTATCATGAGACAAGAATGTTGGATCGTAATATTAAATGCATTTTGTGGTATACCTACACATATTTGAAAACATTTTTATCTTGGAGTTGATCAAGACATATGGTATTATGAATTTCCTCTATTGATAACTCAGTTATATTTCACATTAAATTATTAAATTGATATTCTCCATGGATTAATTCTGTGATATAGTTACTGATTAAATAGTTGTATTATTAAGTTGTTTACCTTTAAATATTGAATATACCTTATTTACTCATGATATTTTTTATAATACAGAACCATAATTGAGTGTTTGATCTCACCCATATTTTTTCCTTTTTCATTGTATTTTAAGAAGGCATATTTTTATAACTTTTAAGGTTGAATAATATTTTTTTACATTGATCTAAATTTTATTTATATTATAAAATGGGAATCATGTATATATCTAGATATCCAAACCTAATAAATGTGTTGGTCCTTGGTAATTTGATCCCCTATATCTTTTTCCTACGTAATAATGTAGACAGAAAATCAAGGTTACAAGATTTGGGGTTATTATAGGCTAATGAGTATCCTATAAATGGAATTATCCGCTCATATTTTCATCATATGAGGATATAGTCTCAAGTTTCATTAAGAAAAAAATGATTTCTCCAATATCTTATTCCATTAATAGAAATCTATGGAAGAATAGGTTTATTGAGAACCTTGGAAATAAATTTAAATAGAATGGGAAGAAAAGAAGATTGGAATTTCTATAATGTAATTAACACGTTGTGAAAAACATAGGGACATTAAATAATGGAATGAGAGTTTCTCTCTAGTATAGAAAAAATGGCCAACAACCTCGTGAATGAGAGGAAGGGAAAAAATTTATGATGTTTAATGATTTATCTTTATGATTATGGGGTACAATGAAAACTAATACCCCAAATATCTAGGTTATTTACCCTAGAAAAGGTCAAGGGATTACAAAAGATCTTATACGGTCACTAAAACTATGTTTGAAGTGAAAAATGATGTGATAGAAGGTACATTGATCCTATAGTTAATGTTTTCGAATTATTTATTTGATTATAGATATATACACTCCCTTATATGTGCCATGTTTTTTGAGAATAATGAAACATTCTATAATAATTTATGAAATGAGTTATTAGTTTAGACACATAGTGGTATTATTATAGAAATAACTATTTACCAATCATACTTTATTAAGATATATAGATATTCGATAGTGGAAAATGTGATTGCTATTCATGTGGATGAGTTTAGAATAATACTTCATATGTATTAGATCTCAGTGTATAATGAATGAATTTATTAATGAGTGAAATATAGTACAATTTATAAAGGGGTTTTGAATCCCTATATTTAAGGGGGTAAATTATATCTGAGCCTTTTCTTGACCCATATATTGTAGAAAATGTTAATGGAATTATGTGATAATTTGAAGAGAAAGAAATGTCTATAGATGGTAAAGACATTCTGGTATAGTTGATTTACCCATTAAAAATATTAAATTGATGTATTTCAAGAGTAATTACTTAATTTTCTACCTATGTGGGAAGTTTAGTTTTCTATTTAATTCATTACTAATGCAAACCCCATACCTAAAATTACATATAGAATGCAACCAATGGACTTGGTAGAGTTAATTAAATAACTACAAAACATTTGTGGTGATGTAATTATAATCCACAGAGTTTCACCATGGGGATGTCCTATTTAATTTTGGAAAAATATCGTTGGGTCTTTGAAATTTTCCATCGATTAATGGGATATAAATGTCTATACTATAAAGAATAAAAATCGTTTACCATGTATTGATGATTTATTTCATCAAATTTATGAAGATCAATATTGTTTATATATTTATCTTCTCCAATTTTATCACCTATTAAAGGTGAAAACATGGATATATTGAATTCATCATTTCATAAGAGATATGGAAGAACTATCCTTATGAAGAAAGATTTGACATATATATAGACCACAAAATTCTAATGTATATTTTCTCTCATAAATAACTAAACATGAGGAAAGGAAGATGGTTGGAACTACTCAAATACTATGATTTCTGAAAACACTATCATTATAGGATGGAAAACAAGGAGGATTGATTATTTACTGGGAGAGACCATGAATTTAGGGATATTATGAGGATAAATAAGGATCATATTTTAAGGGATCAAGAAAATATGCATATGGTAAGGTTTATTCATGTGGATCCATCTTTAATTTTCCATTAAATTAATGAATCGTATTTACAGGAAAATATATTGATGTTATAATAGGATTATCATCACTTATAGAGGGGGATTAAAGAATTAACTATTGGTAAATTACCTGACCTCATATATAAATATTGATTTTTGATTTTTGGAAATAGGTTGTGTCTTCCATCCATACCAGAAATGATGTGTGAGATACTAGATAAAGTACATAGCACAAGAGTTTCTATCAACACCTTTTTCACAAATATGAAAGATAATTTAAGATAATATTTCTAGAATCAAGGAATGAAGCGATAAATTATGAACTATGTGTCCAAATGTTTAGTATGCCAATAGGTAAAATCTAAAAGACAAAATTCTATGTGAGGAATGAAACATCTTCATGTACCTATATGAAAGTGGAAAATTATTACAATAGACGTTTTCACTAGAGAATCCAAGGAAGAATTCTACTATTTGGTTCATTATTGTTCTCCTTACAAAGACTGCATATTTATTATCTGTATAAGAAGATATACCCCTTGAGTATTTTTCTCAACTCTATATAGTGAGACTTCATAGGGAACCTCTATCAGATGTATTATATTGTGATCCTTGGTTAACAAATTTTTTTTTGAAGATTAATAATGTGGATCTCGACACCATGGTACATTTAAAAACCACATTTCATCCCCAAACTGATGGATAGAATGAAAGAACTATTCGGACATTAGAAGATATGATGAGGTCTTTCTCTACTGGCATATAAAGAATATGGTATCTGTATCTAACAATGGTAGAATTTTCATACAATAGTAGATTCAATTTGAATATACAAATTACATCATATCAAACATTTTATGAGAATAGATCTCATAGTATAACATTTTGGGAATAATTTATATTATGTATGTTAATATTCTCAAAACTTGTTGACAAGACAACTGTGAAATTATTGACTATTTTGTAGGATCGAAATGATGAATGTAGATGCTCAAATCCGAGAGGGGAGTAAATTGTATAATATAAAAATTCATTTGGAACATTTAAATTTTTCAGTGTTTAACAATGTTAAACATGAAAAATTCACAAAACCTCTAGTTATACAATCTATCTACGTTCTGAAAATATGGTTCCAGAAAATGAAACTTTGCAGGTTCCGAAAATTTGGTTCCAGAAAAATAACCTTATCAAAAGTCATCAAGGAAGAGATTCTACTTTAAATAATATAGATTATTTCTAATCCGAGTATACAAAAACAAGGAAGTATAAGATAGTTATAATTTCTATTGCAATCAAAAATGTAGTGGAAATAATCTTTTAACAACAACATGTAAAAAGATGGAAATATTTTAACCCAAAGATAAGTGTATCCAAGAACGTTGGATAAAGGTGGCTTGATTTATACTTTCATGAAATTCTCTCTTACCTACACTAGAGTTAGCCCTCAATATGAATATTAGAATATGTCTTTATATCCCCCCAAACCCTCGAAATTCATGGTATTAGGCACCTTTGTCTTCCTCACCAAGGAAGTCTTTTAACTTTAAGGTAGTCTGAACCTCTTTAAGTAATTGTTTAGCTCATTCAAATGTGCTCCTGTTTATAGGAACAATTCCAACGGTCAACTCCCTCCTCCAACAGTCATATTTTTCTTTAAATTTTGGAAGGACATGTACACATATAACTCAATCAATGGTTAGTTAGAAATAGAATGTACGACATCATTTCATAACTATATCAAGGAAAGTCAATGTGAGGTTTCAAAACTAAAAAAAATTGGAGTCTAAGGAAAATAAAAGTTTTGAATCTAGGCAACTGATATTAGGAGTCTATAAAACATAAATATTTGGATTCTGTTTTTCAGAGAATTTATAGTTAGAATTCTATAGACTTCGGATTCTGATCTTATAAGAATTCTTAAGCTAAATTCATAGTCTGAATTCATATGTGTTCATAACCTGAATTCGGAGTATGAACTCATGAAAATTCACAAATTAAATTCAGTTTCAGAATTCATACGAGTTTATAACCTGAATTCATATTTTGAGTTCATAAGAGTTCATACCCTGAATTCGTAACCTGAATTCAAAGTTTGAGTTCATAAGAGTTCGAAGTCTGAATTCAAAGAACTCATAGTCAGAACTCAAAAGAGATCGGTGTCTAAATTCAGAGAACTAGGAGTCAGAAATCAGATGATTTCGGAGTCAGAATTCAGATCCAAAAATAGAATTCTCTATATTCATGTACTTATAAGATTCTGAGGCTATGAAAAATGAAACACATTTTTACACATAGAAATAAAATTAAGAGAACAACGAAAAACATGGTAAGGATAAATTTCCTTCAGGAAGGACAATTTTCCATATCAAAAAAATACACTTATGGAAAATAAAATTTTCCATAAGATAAGGGGTTTGTCTTCTTTAAAACATGGAAGAATGGGAAATTTATAAGGTAGCCTTATTGACTCCACAATATCCTCCTTTTTGGAAAGCACAAACATCTTTATGAAAACAGAATATAAAGACATAGAATATATATGAACATGAAAATAAAAACTTATATCTCATTACATATGGATTAAAGTGAATATGACTAACTCCCTCATAGGCTTTGGAACCACTAAGGATTGTATTCTGATTTTTGGAATGAGACATTGCATTTTATTGCATATGAAAATATTTATTATGAAAAGTACCATTTTGGTGAAATCCCCATTACTTAAATAAATTTCTTCATTTACGTAGTATTCTTTTTCACATTAATTTATTCCCCTTTGAGATTTTCAAAAAGGATTATAGCGAATGGAAAATAAATTTTGGTACCTGAAAATTTAATACTAGACAAAAAAATACAAACAACCAAAAATTTCATTATGATTGAAAAAATTTATAAAAGGAATGAAAACATAGCAAGAAATCGGAATTGAATCTATTTTCTTTCATTCTTCTTGGGAAACAACTTTTTTACAATGGCCTTAGGCTTCTTTAACTCCTTGTGATATTCCTCTGCACGTTTAAGAAGATGATCTTGATCTTCTGGTTTCTTCACTAAGACATTGATCTTTTCTTTTTGAGCCACGAGAGGCTCTGCATGACCCTTCAACACTTAATCTTTATTAAGGATCTTCTCTTCAATCTCAATTCAATAATACCTCTCAGCCTTCCAACTCTAAGGAACTGAATATAACATTCCATTTAGATCTTTATGTTATTACATCTGGGTATTCTTTTCAAGGATTAGCTTTTCCTCAATGATAATTGAGAGATCCTTGATATTACCTTATTCAGTTTCGTATGCATCCTTGTCATCTACTTACAAGACCTATTGTGAGCCTCATAGCATATAAGAAAAGTCTTGAACTTTTCCACCATTTTAACACACTTATCCATCACCATGGATACTGAATCTCACTTCTGATTTAGGCTGTGTTATATCATCTGGAATCTAGATTCTATGCTTTGAAATATTGTAATTGTTCCAAAAAGCTTCTTCAAAGACTGAACTACGATATCATGTCCATGAGAAGACGATTCTGAATCTGTTATTTTTCCTGGTGTGGTCTCTATCTCTATCTCAGTGGATTTTCTTTTCGATGATCCACCAACAGCTTTCTTCTTAACCACAACCATATTTGATGTATTAAAAAACACCTACTTACCGTTAACAAGCTTCGTAATGGATACCTCATGGATGGGGGATTCATTTTCACTATCCGATAGTTGAACAATTTTCTCTTCATCAACCTCTTCCTTTTCATCTCTTGCCTCAACATCTTCTTGTTGAATGAAATTATTATCACTACTATTTTCATAAATCAATATGTTCACATCTTCCACATCCTTATCACCAATTCCTTGAGTACCAAGATTTGAAGACTCAACTTTATAAGTTTGAATTTACAGCTTCTAGATAAACTTATCTTCTCATGAAAATATTATACCTTCTTTATGAGATCATCAGAAGCACCACAGGCTTCTTCTTCATCTTTTTCTTCTACTTAATATTCTACATGAGATATCTCTTCTACTTATTCTACTCTATCCTTTTCTAGAGTAACATATTTATTCCCTAGTGTCTCTGGTAAATCTTCTACAATAAAATATTGTGGTACTGGAATATTTTCAGAGGCTTTTTCAGCAGCCTTCAAAAGTGATTGCACTATCTATGCTTCAGACATCTTTTTCTTTTTCTTCTTCCCCTTCTCTTTCTAATAGAGCTCTTTAGCTTCCTTTTCTATTAAGGATTTGGCTTCATTAAGATCCAAACCAAAACATGGCTCCTACGCTTTCTTATACTTCATTTCTTCCCTCTACATTGCTACTACCTCATCCGGATAAGCTTTTTGCTTCTTTACCTTTGGTGTTGCAGACTGGGTTTCCTTATATTCTGTGGTTTTTTAGTTCTCTTAAACTTCTTTCAACTTCCTCTTACTTTCACCTTTCTTATATGTCTCAGCTACCTTTTGCACCTTCGGCATGGTTTCAACTTCCACCTCTAGGAAGTCATAGAATTCTCTAGATTCATTTGAAAAACCTACTTTCATCTTCTTCAGGGTGTCATCACTCACCAACATGACTTTGCAATTTCTCATCATGGAACTACAAAGAATTTTGAAGATTTCTATGCACCGAACTATCAATTTTGAAAGAATGGCTAGATACATGATGATCTAAGTCTTTAGATTTCCATTCGTTATGTTCTCAATCGTTATGAAGATATGCTTGACCAAGTCGATCATTCTATGATTTTCAAATAAATTCAAAATATAGATATCACTCTTTTTAAAGTAATCCTTATCTATTTATCTATGAATGATAAATTCTTGAACCCATAACTCATGATTCTGATAATTAGTATATAAATGTGAAATATTCATAGTCTTCACTTCAGAAAGACCAAGATAGGCCATTTCTTTCACCTTATCAAAACTTCCTTGAACATCGGGAAGCTTATATGTGCATAACTATGCCTCACCCTCATAAAGAATAAAGATTAAGCTTGTACCCTTAGAGTAGGAATGTGAAAACATCTTCCCATATCTTTTGAATGAGAACTTATCTTTTCCTTCTTCCTTGAAAAACTCACTGATTCGTCGAATTCAAATAAACAATCATGTTATACCAGATCCTGATCCCCTCATTTGGATATGCAAACACACTCCCATACATTCATCTTGATGTTATTGGAGATGATATAATCATACGTGGTGATGAAATTTGAATGAGCCCACCTTTATCTATAAATCTGCCACTCCCTGATTTTCTTAACAGTAGACATGTCTTTCTAAGATGATACTTCTAGATACATTCAGAAGTATGAAATATTTTGGATGTTTGGAATGGGATTATGTAGAAGGGAAGAGCTTCATCACACGCTGCCCTGAGATTCGATGTGGGACAAACAACATGGCTCCTTTATATAGGCGTTTCAAGGTATGGATCATCTTTCCAAAACAATCCAGCCGTTTAAAAACATTATAGGAATATCTAATGAATGAGATGAGAGCCATAAAAGTAAATTTGGTCCAATCCGATCTTTTTAGGTTTTTAAGATAAAATATCACATTTATGAAAATTATAATATGAAAAAATTTAAAGTAGATTAAAATACCAAAAATAATGATGATTACAAAATCATGGAAAAAACACACCTTTTGGAGTGTTTGGGATGTTATTCATAATATGGTTTGTTTATTCATGAAGAGGATTGGATTAAAAAAGAAATTTACTACAAAAAATGTTAATAGGAAAATTTACTACAAAAAATTTAAACTAGAAAATGTTGACTACGAAAAATTTTACTATCAAAATTTAATACAAAAAATTTAATCTACGAAAAACTGACTACAAATAAATTTGACTATGAAAATTTGACTACGAAAAAGAATGACACTAAGGTAAAATGAAATATGCCTTATGATAAGGTGTTTTTTATTTTCAAAACATGATAGAATGAAAAATTTATAAGGAAACCTTATTGAATCAACATATTTTGGATCATATCAAAGTAGTAAAATATAGAAAAAATAGATATGCAAATAATCTACGGAAATACATTGAATTTCTAGTGGGGGAACATGTATTATTATAGTTGTCACAATAGAAGGTATTTGTAAGATTTGTAAAGAATGTAATGGTAATCCCTACATACATTAGTCATTTTGAAATTCAAGAGATAATTGCGGTTATAGATTGATGGTTGACTATGCCACCCAACCTTTCTATTGTACATAAAATATTTAACTTCACATTATTAAAGAAAAACATATTGTATCCAATTAATGTACTGACTTATTAAATAAAAGAGTATGAAGCTTACATGTCTTATGATGAGGATCATATCTAAATCCATGACACTATATGCCAAGTATTGCATAATAAAACAAACTAGGTTTCTGAATTTCATTAGAGAAACCAAAACTAGAGGATGGAATCTGGGAGTCTAAAGATGATATGAGGAGGGAATTCCAAAAAAAAAATTATTAGCTTACACATATCCTAATTTTAATGTTGGAATTTTTTATGGGTGGAGAACAGAATACTAGAGACCCTATGCTAGTAGGCAAACACTGTATCACAAAACTATTAAATAAAATGCACTATAAAGATAATTTATTGAAGAATTAATTAAAAAGTAAAAATTTAATTTTAATATAACTAATTTAACTTCATTTTCGTATTTAAAATGTAAATATTAACTTCAGATTAAATTTTGGAACTTTTCTCAAATATATGAATTTTATGTGAATAGTGAAAAAAGGCAATTTTTCTCAACACAATAAATCATCTGATATTATCATTATACACTACTTGAGAACCATGATATATCATTGGATATATAGCCACAGTTTTCTAAAATCATAGTTATAGGTACATATGCCAAGTCTATAGCCAGGATTATCCCAAAATTGAGGATATAAAATTCCCCAATAGCCACAATTTTCGTAAACCGTGGCTTTAGATTTTTTTATAGGTTGTAGCTATGATTCACTAAAACCATGGATATAACCTCTACATATTGACACAATTTCCATAAACAATGGCTATTGGATTTCCACATTAGCAAAAAAACATGTGGGAAGGATGCTGGAAGACCTATTTCCACTGTTTTGTATCAAATTTCAGTGGTTCATAACCATATATATAACAATATATATATACATACATCATATGATTTTTGACCTGTAGTGGTATGGTGTCTAGTCTATGATATTATAGGTCTAAAGATCAAATTTGGATGGTGGTAATTTATATTGACTATAAAACCATGGTTTATAGGGGCTAAAAACATGGTTGTACACCATGGCAATAGAACATTGAGCCACAATGGACAATAATGAGATCCATCTAAATGATTTACAAACCCTTTTCTATAGGTTATATTTCTATGGTTTAAACCATGGAAACAACCTCTTAAAATCATAGTTATATATGTTTTCTAAAACGAAACCAATACCATCCATGGCTAGTTGGAATCATGGCTATAGCTTATAGACACAGTTTGGACCTTTATAGCCAATTTTTTGGACAATGTCTATAGCTAAATTTTATAATTTTGATTAGAGAAAAACATATATTTTTTGAAAAAATATTTTAATTTATCAAATAATTGTTTAATGAGAAAAACTATATGTCTCAAATTTTTATGATTAATTCATAAAACCTATGTTTACCATTTTTTAACATCACTAATATTTCCTAGTAAAAGAAATTATTCGTGGTTATTTATTTTAATTAAACATTATTCGGGTAAAATTATTTTATTCATTAATTACAAACCACATTAATTTTCTTTTAAATAAAAATTTTTTTATCATTAAAACAAAAAAACATTGATAGTTTTTTTCTACACATATATTTTATGATTAAAAATACAAATTTTCTAAAAAACAGTTTTTATGAGACCAATGCGCTAATGTTAATATTTATTTTCATACACCCAAAAAAATCATTTGATAAAATTTATTTCATATTTATAATAGTATTTCAGAAATTATGTAATAATGATAATTAAATCTTTATGTATTAAAAAGTAAATTACATAACTATAAATTAGGTACCATGGTAAAACCAAAAATGGTATAAGTGAAAATTTAATGAAAAAATAACTTTAAATACGATTAAAACATTTATTGAAATTTATTTTTTAGGTAAAATAGAACATAACTAAACCTAAAATCCATTATTTTTAATTTTTGGACCTTCATAACATGAGAATCATGTTCTCTCTTCATATTAAATTGAAATATTTATAAAAATGTCATTCTCCCCTCTTATAAAAGGGTTCTCTCACCACCCCATCAACAAGACCTTAAAAATTATATTTACTCTTCAAAATATACAATTTCTTCTTCCTAAGTAATCATATATTTTTTACTTGATCCTTAGGTCATAATGGATTTTCCTATCCACTCAATTTCTATGGGGTCTTCCATGGTATATCCCATGTCCCCAACATGAGTACAATTTTCCATAACTACTTTTTTTTTATTTCAATTGTTCCCAATTATAATTCAATAATTCTTATATAACTACATAATTATTGTATTTATAACAAATTTTTTTATTATAAGGTAACAACTGTTAACCACCATTAATATATTCTATTACAAAATTTGAAACCATCAATTTTGTATTGTGTGGACTACTGCCTCCACAAAGAAAAAAATAATGATTTTTTCACCGGGGCCAATATTTTCTAGTTTTAGTGATTTAATTTAAGAATACATGTGAAATATGAAATATAATTATGAATATTAAGTTAAAAATTATAATCCACCCTCCTTCACTCCCAATCGCTAGGAAATGAAAATGTTAACTTTACATTGTGCGGACTACCACTTCCATGATGTAATGTATCTCATTTTCATCAAGTTTATTTATAATTTATTAAATTTTCATCTAATAAGACTAAAAACCATAAAAATATCTCAAAAGTATCATTATTAATTTTTTTAATAATGATATTTGTTCCAAAATAACCAAGTTTTATAACTATACTCATCCATTAATTATGATATGTTTATATTTGTGTATGTCTAACCACCTACTAGACAATGATATAAAATAATATAATGGATTACTATACGATCTTTATTATTGGTAATAAGTGAAATGAATTACTAAATAAATATTTTAATTTATTTTTATTATTTTTAAAATAAATATTAATCACATTTATTATGATACTATTGTTTGTTTCATAAATAACCTAAAACATGCTCATCAGAGATTTCATCTTTAAGGATTTTAACAAAAACTCTCGTAGAATGAAAATATAAAATTATAAATAAATATCAATAATAAATTTAAATACCATTTATTATCTAAAAATGATAAACATTCGGAGAAGAAGTAAAAAAATCCACTATTAAAATAATAGTTCAAAATGATCATGAATAATCACACATGATATCAATAATAGACAATAACTATCTAATATAAATATAGAGAATAATTATAAATTTGGTTTATAAAAGGTGATAAATAGCAGTTTGATCAAAAAATGGGTAATTAATATTGTAATTTTTTAAATAATTGATTTCATCACATTAGCGGAATTCATTAGTTAAGGTATGGGAATTTTCATATAAAATTCTATTTATTGAGATGTGTATTTTATCATGCAATTAATTTCAATTATATATTGAATATACTATATATTTGATTTATTATATCTTGAATTATCTAATATTCATTTTATTTTATGACCAATTCCAATATCTATATTTCGAATGGTTTTTTATTAAAATTTTTCCTAAGCCATGAAAAAAAATTAAAAAATCATAAATTTTAGAAAATAATGTGTATGTGGTTTTCATAACAATTTACATCCCATTCAAGATACTGTAAAGTGGGAGAGGCTTTAACAAGTATTCTCCCAAGAGTTCCCACCCTAAAAATGATGGTTGAGTATCAAATCAATCTTTAACTGATGCGTGATGAGTGGAACTAGGTTTACACACATAGATAAAAACAATTATAAGATATTCTTTACTTAATTCAAAATATATTCATAAACCTTAATGGATTATATTCCTACCATTACATTTGACTCCTACCATTTAAAAGTACAATATTCAATTACTATCTTCTATTATTAACCCATAAAATTGAATGTTTCCTCTCCATCACCTTATCTTTGTTTCTGTGAAATTGAAATTCCTATTACATTGAGAATACATATAATATTCTAAGTTGGTTTTCGATATATTCTCCTAGATTAAAAATCATTCCATTGAATTGGGTAATAATTGTTTCTATATTTTCATCACATCGATGGCCTTTGTTCTATAACCCGTGATTATGTAATATGTTCTATATTGAATTTTTTGAAATTTCGTTTTAACTAATATGATTGACGCATTAGACATAGTTACTGATGGGATGATCCAATTATAGTTTGAACCTCAATACATTAGTGCACCTAATGATACAAAGTTGGTGAGTTATTATTATATTCCTCAATCATTTATATATGATTTCTTAGAATATAGATGTAATGGTATGTTTATGACGTCTCTAGTTATGTATTTCATCATTATGAGTTCAGTAATTATTATCCATAATTTTATTTATTGTTGTTGGGACCATGTTAGATGGAGAAGGTGTTGGTAGTATGAAAAGTTTCTTAAGAGTTTTTTTTGTCATCAGAAATGATAAATAAATTATCTTTTTAAAAGCCTTCTTAAATATTTTGGATGATGTTGTAGAATAAAATTTTTTAGGTTGCATCATTTCCCATAGTTTGGAAACTTTTTGGGCCTTAAAATTAAGAGTTTTGTTTTTGGAAAAGTAATGTTTTTATAATGGATTTCATAAAGAATAGTTCTCGAATTGTGAATCATATTTTCTAGGCCGTATGGGTGGTATGAGGAATGGAAAACGAAAATTAGCAATGGGAGATTTTTGTATTGCAGTACTGTGCAGACCGTGAAGCATGATATGTGGATCGTGTAGGATAAACGGTTCGTGTGATGATCATAGTTTGTGGGAGGATCGAATTTCATGGTAAATGATATCATTTGTAGCTGCAATTTAGTGACTCTTTTTTGGAATGCATTGTATGATGTTAAGATAGAAAGGTCCAACATAGAATACTAAGGGAAAAATGGTTCGTAGGAGGAGCATCATCTGTGGTGAAGTTTTTCCCACATTAAAGTAATTGTTAAATCCGATTATCAAGATTTATGGATTTATTTGCATATATAATGGTCCCTAATCCTATTATTTAGTAAGAGTAAATATTCAAATAATTTATCATCACTATAGTAATAATTTCGAAAAAACTAAAGTAGTTCACGAAGGAGGAGTCTGCGAATGAGAAGATTTTGTAGAGGGATGATTTCCACAAAGGTTGCATTTCATGGGAATAAATTGTTGAAGAAGTTTCTAGGGATGTTTATCTGATAAAGGAAAATGAACTACATATGAAAGGTGTAATATGTATCCTTATCCATTCGCAGAGAAAATACATTTCATGGAAGAATATGTGGTCTCCGAAGCATTCGCACCACACGGTTCAACTCGGTTTGCAGAGGATATAGGCAGTTCATAGATGAAGCTAGAAAATTTATAAAGTTATTAAGAAAGCTCCAATCAGCTTCTAGGTAGGAAAGAGAATAATTTTTTTCAAAGATCAAACATATATAAGTTGACCAAGAAGCATTGTAACATTTTATTTCATCATTTTCATCTAGAAGAAGCACATACTCTATTGGATTTATTTGAAAGTGTTACACAAAGGTAAGAAAATATCCTAATAATTTTATTCAACAAAAAGTATTTTATTTCAAGATTATTGTGTGTTATTAGATCAATTCCAAACCATACCATGTACATAGCTACTCTTGTTGAGTAGTGAACCTTGTAAATTCTTGTTTTTCTATAGATGTGTCTTTGTTTTTTTAGGGAAAGAAATATTTTATAGGTAAACATGTTTGTTTAATTTTTAACGAAACATAATAGATAAATATATCACTGATTCAACCCATCCTTCTCTTATTGATATTTGAATCCTGACTAGAAAACATCAATTGGTATTAGATCAAGGTTTCCTTCATTTTGTATTTGAAGATTATTTGTAGATAGGTTATGATAGAGAATCCGGATTGAGTAAACATATAGTGGATTCTAATATTTTATGAAAATGATTATCATATCTATAAGGATATAATGATTCCATATCTTATGTCTCTTTGTTATGATGTTCTTGAAGCTTTAACAGGTTGATTTACTCTTACCGATGACAAGTTTCCTCTTACACATGTCGATATGATTTATCTTGAGAATTATGGATTAGATAAAAATTCATTACAATAATAACATTATAAATGTTATTTTTTAAGATTTAATGGTGTTTACATAGCTAAGGGTATCTCAGATTAGCTAAAAAACTTCTATGAAGGATATGAAAATGTTAATGAGGAAAAACTACAAATCTAGATGTTCAAGTAAGAATACATGAAAATGAGTGAATATGAAATTGTTTAGGACTTCATTACCAGGGTAAATGACATTTTTAGATCTATAAAATATATTAGTGAAAAGTAGTATTACACTATATTTGTTGAAAATATATTAATAGTACTTTCTGATAAGTTTGATGCTAAAGAATATTCATGGGAAGATATAGACCCTAAAACAATATCTCTAGATAATTTTCATAGCACTCTCATAACTTATGAAATATGAAGGGAGTTTATTAGTATGATCAAAACAAAACATGATATTGAAATGTCTTTCAATCCATCCAAGAAATAGAAGTATAATAATGTTATTTATGAAGATGATGTTTCCATTCATCAAATCCAATAATGATTTATGTAAAAATGTTGATTATATTTTATCCTTATTTTCTAAAAATTATAGAATAGGAATAGGTAAATATAAAGTGAAAATTCCCTTGAAAGGATTTGAATGTAGATTTATTTTGAACATTGGAGTTAAATTCCCTCCAATAAAGATGGGTGAAGATAATTATTAGGAAAAAATAAGGAAAATAAAGTCATAGATGAAATATGGTGATAAAGAAAAATCTTTTTCTAGAGTGAAAGATAAAAATATCTTCAAATCCAAAAGAAGAATATTTTTGACTATAGATGGATAAGAATAACCTGGTGAAGATTAATCTGAAAAGTAATTTTTATAGAATTTTGGAGAGAATACTTTTATTGAAATAGTGAATAATGATGATTTTTGGAGCAGGAGTTCTAAATAATAATAAACTCAACTTGAATCTCATCTAAAAAAAGTGGTAAAATAATGTATGAAAAAGATTAGAAGGATTGAGAAGAAAAAAAGGAAGTAGATAAATAAAAATTACACAAACAATAATGAAGTTCTTCCTAATAAGAAAGTCAACCTTTGAAAAAAGATTGATGATTTGAATAATTCTATTGAGAAATATAGGAATTGTAATGAACATATATAATATAAGATGATGGAAAAAATTAATATGAGTTACAACATGTCCAAAAAAACATTCAAAATATGAATAGAGATGTTCATGTTTCAAATAATCTATATCATACTTTGAGGAAAGTACTACTAAGGATGAACCTAAGAATAATGAACATAATTTACCTACAAATTTTGACAATAATGATTTGAAATATATATATGTGGCCAATGATACCAATGTTGGAAAATAAAAAGTTTATAAAAATATTGAGTCGAGAAAATATTCTATTACATCTAGTTATGATGAATCTAGAAATAAATTTGAGATGAATAAGAAAGTTAAATTTGAAAATATAAAGGTTTATAGTCATCAAATTCTGATTAAGAAGGTTGCTGAGAAACATACACACAAAACCAATCAATCCAAAAAAAATAGTTTAATACACTTTTTATGAATACCGTTGTTACTGTGGTGGATTCAGAAATATATGAAATATGTGTTGGATCAACCCATATAATTACTAGTATTCGATATGTTATGGAATGAAATGTTTGAGTTAGGGATAATCCTCTAAAAATAATAATTCTAAGAAGGTATTTATGAATAAACATGAAAATATTTGTGTGAAAGTTGAGAATATGTTCCAACCACTATAGAAAATTTTTGAGAGATGTGAACAACCTTTATATCTTTCAATGGTTTGCCTTGTTTTTTTATTGGATCAAAAAAATATTCTTTACAATTTTAAAAATAACGAAGAGTAGAAAGAAAAGGATTAATATAAATCCATTATTGTTGAAACTAATTTAATTAATTAAAAGACGAAAAGTCTTGGATTCTTAATAGTGGGTGTTCTTATCATATGGTAGGAAAATTAATGTTTTTGAAAAACGTAAAAGGCTTCATATAAGAAATGGTGACATTTTGGAACTACTGATTGTATAAAAATAAAAGGTGTTGGATCAACCGTCAATGGTAAAGAAAATATGAACTCTAATAAAACATTATATATTGATGGCCTAAAACACAACCTACTGATTGTTTTCTAACTTTTTAATGATGGTAAAAAAGTTATCTTCAAAAAATATAGATTTATTTTGAAAATTGTGGAATATGTACAAACAATTATAAGAGTTCAATGTAAAAAAATAATCTTTCTCCAAGATGGTGAAATACAAAACTCCTGTTACTTGCTTATGGTGGTATAAAATCAGTTGATTCATAAAATGATAGGAAACAAGTGTTAGAGAAATATTAGCTTGTTTTCAATGTTTGATAGTGTCTGAGATATTCTTGATATGTTAAAAAGAATAGATTGGTGTTTTATTATTTTTCAAAAAGGAAAGATTACAAATTCAATTCATAATGAAGTTGAAATTTGTTCAATATGACCCCCAGAAATTATTTATTATAATATCAATGAGCCGATGAAAAAACAATAAATAAATAATGCTATGTACTTCACCACATTCATTGATGACATCAGTGACATTACTTATGTTATGTATATGAAACATATGTTATATACTCTAAAAGTGTTTAAAAGTTTTAAGAGGAAAATTATAGAATAAATGGGATTATTCAGTAAAGAAGTCAAGAACTAATAATGGTGTTGGGTATAATAATGAATTTTTTTTTAAAATTGTCTTAAAGAGCATGAAATTCACCATGTGTTTATTTCACCATACACATATCAGCAAAATGGGGTTTTTAAAAGAAAAGTTATAAGTATGGTGGAAACGGGAAGAAATATGCTACTAGAACGTGGTATTTATAATTATTATTGTAGGCTTTTCATGAGTATTAATGTGTATATTCAATACCGAACATATTATATAACATGTTCAGATATGACTCGGGATGAAATTTTCTATAGAAAAATCCCATGTTTAAAACACTTAAAGAGTTTTTTGGAGAATATTAATTATTAAATGGAATGTTGGAAGCCATATAAAGACTGAGCAAAGAGGTGAAGATGGAATTTTTCATGTATTTTCATTAAAATTAAGAGGAAATGATTGTTTCAACATTGAGATAATAAGAATTTTTTATTATGTTGATCTTAATGTTTTTGAAAATATTAACGAAGAAAAAAATATATGTTGATATAGAGGATGAGCAGGATAATGATGGTTTTTTGACAATTTTGATAATGTTGCTGATAATGGTAATCCTACTTATAAACAATAATTAGACTCATCTATTTCTAGTGATTTAATGGAAACTCAAATAAATCATCCTAGAATGAGGAATATAGTGGAGGCTCAGAAAATTATTGGGGACCAGTATCAGAATGTACAAATAACAAGAATTAAAAAATACCAACATTTCATTATATTCAAATTTCATGAAAAATAATATGAATGATGAATTTTAGCATATGGAATGGGTTTAGGCTATGAATGAATAACATGATTAGATTAAAAAATTGATACTTGAGAACCTGAATTGAATCCGGAGAACAAAAATATTATTGGTACAAAATGGGTTTTTGGAAAAATGATGAATGATGAAGGAAAAGTGATAAAGAACAAGAGAATATTAGTGTGAAAAGGTTACTCACAAATTGTAGTTATTGGTTTTGATGAGACTATTTCTCTTGTAGAAATACTAGAAATGATTTGTATATTTCATACTATTACTCTACAACTAAGTTAAAAAAATTTCAAATTGCTGTGAAGTCCTAATTTCTAAATGGTGATCATGATGGAGAATTTTTCATTGCATAACCTTGTTGATATGTTGTTGGGAAAAATGAATGTCACGCGTGCAGGTTGAAATAAATCCTTGTGTGGGATAAATTAAGCTCTAAGGGTATGGTATTACAAATTATATACTTTCTTAAGGAAGATAAGTTTTATGAATGTAATATGTGATAAAACTATTTACTTTAAAGAATGCCAGAAGTTTTCTCTTACCATAATTTTTTATTTTGGTGAAATTATTATTGTCCTAAACGATGTAAGAACATATGAAATATTTGTCGAATAGGTAAAATTGTTATTTGATATGTCCATACTGGGAGAAATGAAATACTTTCTTGAGTTACAAATTTTACAAAAGAAGAAACACACTGGTATTTCTCAAGAAAAGTTTTCTAAATATCATCATAAGAAGATTGTCATGGGAAATTTGAAAATATATTCCATATTAATATTATTGGTAACCAAGTTGTCTAAATAGGGTGAAGGGAAATAATTTTATCTGAATGATTTTAGAAAGTTGAATAGATATTTTTTATATTTGAGTATCATAAGAGCAGACATTGATTATGGTGTTACCTTATGTGAAAATTTTTAGAGTTCTCTTAAATAACCATATTAAATGTTTTGAAAACTAAATCTCATATATAATGGTGGCTCAACAAATTTTGGAATCTAGTATGAGAGATCATAAATTATTGACTATTTTGGGTATTCAGATGCTGATTGGGTAAGAAATATTAATTATAAAAAATCCAAATCTACAGAATTTTTATTTTTGTGAAGAATTTTAGTTATTTGGAATATAAATAAATAGAATTCATTAAATCTTTTCATGAATGATGTAGAGTATGTTGCTACCCCTCAAGATTCTACCCAACTTATGTGGATGAAAACATAGTTGGAAGACTTACCTGTTGAAGTAATTATACCGATGCTCTTTGGATGTGATAATAAAAGTGAAATCAATCTTACAAGGAATTTGGAATAATAATATCATTCAAAACATATTGAAATAAAGTTCCATTTCAATATATATCATGTGGAGAATTATTAATTGATGCTGGAGTATATTCTTATAATGGAACAAGTTGCTGACATATTCACAAAAAAATTAATAAGGTTACCATTTTATAAGTTCATGTTGAACATGGGAATCCAACCAATCTCTCATCAAGTTTGAGGTATGTGATTAAATCCCCTATCTCATCTTACTTTTGGATAGTGTTAAAAATGAGGATAAATGTTTCATAAATCTATATGTATATAAGCATCATAAATGGGGATTTTTTGGTATGTTATGAATCTAGCAAGTAAGTGATTAAATTGTTATAACTCTTTGTTAGAGTGATTGTAGGAAACAAAATATTTGTATTCTAGGAATGTTGAATAAGTGGAGGATGTTAAGGAAGAAGTATGGGGAAGAACATGTGAGAAGGAAAAAGCAAAAAAGGTTTTTCAATCACTACTTTTTGACAGAATGGTTTTTCTGTAAATAAATTTTATTCCCGATAATGAGTTAACTCACATAGGATTATAATTTTTTATAAGTAAACTATAGATTAATGATACAAAATTCCGTTATTTATGTTTATTTGTTGACTGAAAAATCAAATTGGGGTACTATTGGGACCAAGTTGGCTGGAGAAGGTTATGGAAGTAATAAAAGTTTGTTTTTGAAGAGTGTTTTTTGTCCAAAAGTATATATCCATTCACTATGTAAAACACATGATGAATATGATGAAGTTTTTTGGCCATTATTTCATAAAAATCATAAGTTTTTTAGAGAACCTGTAGTGCCATCTCTATAAAGTAAAGGGGGAGAAAAGGTTTTTCTAATCATATTCATGTTTTATTTGAAATAGAGATAATACTGGAAGATAGGGAAGTTACAATACTCTCATTTGAAAATTTGACGATGATAAAGAATATTGATAAAAATATATATATCACAAAATAAATTTTTAATGACGAAATAAATCACATAAAAATAGTTTCGATAGTGTTTCCAAGGAATATTTTTAGGAGGCGTTGTTTCCCAGTGTTATCCAAATTTATGGTCCCCAAAATCAGGGTTTTTTGGATAATAATGGTTTTATGAAAAGTTTTTTGTGAATAAAAGTTCATGGACATTGAATAATAGTTTGAAAACTACATAGGAGGTGTGTTTAATTGTTACGGACAATCAGAAATGTGATATTTCTGTATAGAAGTGTTATACATGCCGCATCGGGAAAAATAGTTTGTGGGACGATTGTAGTTTATGGGAGGCTTGAATTTGGTGGTAAAGGATGTTGTTAGAAGATTAGAGGTCATGATTAATTTATAAAAGGAATTGGTCAATGTGGTGAATGAAAAATGATATGTAGACCACTAATGTAAAAATGGTTCGTGGGAGGAGAATAGTTCACAGTGAAGGTTTTCTTGCATCAAAGATAATAATAAATCTGAGTAGTGGTATTTGTGTAAATAATTTTCTATATAAAGGACCGTAATCCCATTATTATGTTATAGTGACATTTATAAGAAGTGATCAATATTGTGAGAAGAATTTTTAACAATATGAATCATTTCACAAAGTAGGAGTCCGTGAAGGAGGAGAGTTCACAGAGGAATGATTTATATGAAAGATATATTTTGTAGGGAAATTTCATGGAAAAATGTTTTTGGGGATTTGGAGCCTATAAATGAAAAAAAACTACATGAAAAGGATGTATGTGGGGTATTAGCCATCTACATATCATATAAATTCCTTGGGAGAAGAGGTTGTCCATGAAGCATTCGTTCCATGTAGTTCAACTCAAGTAATAGAGGATGCAGATTTTTCGTGGAGGAATCCAAATAGTTTATGCAGGACTTAAGAAAGTTCATACCAGCTTCTGGGTAGGTAATATAAGAATTTTTATGAATGATATAACTTCTTAATGTTGACCAAGAAGCATCATAACATTGTATTTCATGATTTTGTGCTAGAAAATGAAAACAAAATATTGGATTTTTTTCAAAGTTGTACACAAATGTATGGGGATATCCTACTCATTTTATTTTTAAAAGAGATTTTTTTTATTGTGGATTGTGTGTTATTGTGTTGTTTCTAAACCATTACAAGGACATAGCTACTATTGTTATGTCATGATCCTTATAAATTCATGGGTTTCTATGGATGTTTGTTTGAAATGTTTTCAATATCTGTTAAAAATATTTCATAGTATACGAAGGATGATTCATTTTTAAGGAAACATAAAAGAAAAATATATCACTAATTCACTCCCTCCCCCTCTCAGTGATACTTGAATCCTGATTTGGAAACATCAATTGTAATGGGTATTATATTCCCATTGTTTCATTTTATTATTACATATAATATTATATTTTTTCATACAATATATTACATTATTATGTTATGTTATCTTCCATTTTATGCTACTCCTTACTGAGTATTTGAGATCACCAATATTTTTTCCCCTTCCCCAAGAAACCTAGAAGAGAACTATGTGTAATTTTTTAGGATATAAAGGAATGTATAATAATTTTATCATTGATTTTTTTTATTTTAATTTATAATTACATGTGTAATTTGAAAATATATATGTATCTATTCATACAAGAAAACTAAGCTTTTGAATCATTTAGAAACTCTGGTATTCTATACCAATATTTTAATAATACTACTAGATATGGGTTTTTGGTTCTTGGTTGTTATAATAGAGAGCATAATATTCCCTGAAATTTCGAATCCCAAAGTCTAAGACATTAAAATGGCGAAATTAATGGTATTTATAAGCCTCAATTTAGTATAACATTCCATTTCATAAAAATATTGTTGAGATCATGCAAATATAATATGATATGGTTCTCCGATAAATGTTTCATTGAAATCTTGTGCTGGTGTGGGAGTAAGGGAACATGAGGTACCTTCACTTCAATACTCATGAAGCATAGGTTGTGTGAGAATATTCCCTTTTCTATAAATTTTATTATTTCATCCATATTTCCTCTTGGGCCCTTCATGGGCACATTTTTCATAACAAATGATAATATTGATGACTCGTATATGACTTTTAGTATTTAGTATCTCCAATAAAAATTATAAATTAAAATGGTTTAAATCTTAAAAAGGGTGAGAATATTTAAGTATATTTTTATGATTCATAGATAAGATGTATTTTTATTCTATTTTTAATCATTCCTAAGTTAGGTAAAGGGTTCTCCATGTGTTGTGATGAATCTAGAGCATGAATGATGTTTGTTAACATGCAAGGCAATAATATGGTTGTCTATAGATTAAGGGAGTTATTACCACACATGAATAATTATCCAATTAATTATTTTGATATAGGAATTGTTTTCTTTACCATAAATTGTTTAAAATATTACTTATTTGATAAGAGGATCAGGGTGTATTTGTATCACAATAATCTGAGGAATATCATCTATCTATAGGATTTGAACCTGAGGTAGAAGAGATGGGTGGAGGGTATTTAGAATTTTTATTTTATGTTTCAATATAAACCAAGGATTGGTAATGTTATAGTTCTTTTTAATTAAATAGGCACAGCTAGTAATGAAATCATAGTATCAATGGAAATTGATGGTATTAATGGTTAGCTTTCATTTGAAAGATCGTGAATAGAAAATAAGATTGATGTTACATCAAATCGATATATATTATGATCTTCGGAACCATTTAATGGAGGTAAAAAAGAAATATTTTGAATGATAGAATACTAGTGATCCCTTAAATGATGGTGAGACCATTAAATACAGGTTTATATTAGTGGACTTTATACTCCATTTATGTGTTAGTGTGGTGGTACCATTGGTTTTGAATAAGGGTGTATGGGTATATTCCAAAATTCAAGTTGGGTAGTCTACCTATTAGTGATTAAGTTCTATCATTTCGTCTAAATAATGTTTTAGAGGGTAGGTTTGGAAATAAATTTTCTACAATATGTGACATTATTCTTGAATTATCAGCAAATAATGGCATGTTATCTATAACCTTGGAGATTTTGTTCTTTTTCCTATAAATATATGAATGTGGGAACATATCATGGTGCCTTTCATTGTTAGTTTCCCAATATCACACCAGAAGAATATTAGATATGTGTGATTTATGATAAAAACATGAATTTTTCTCTTTTCATTCATATTTGTGAGACATTTTCATTAGGGGGCCAAGGTATGTTGAATATAGGAATGGTGTTTAGGATTTATAGAGTTCATTCACCTACCATAACAATAGAGATTCATTATTTAATATGATATTTTTGAGAGATATATACATTCTAATAGGTACTCAACTAAATATTGTTATGTCATATCAACATTAGATAGATGATCAGATGGAAAAATCTATACCAAATTTTGAGGACATTCTTTGAGATTGTGTCATATATTTTGGGAGATCATGGGAGGATCATTAGACATTAGAAGATTTTATATAAAAAATAACTATAATGTTTTTATTAAAATGGACTTATTAACATATATATATATGACATACAATTTCTATCACCATTTCTTTGGGAGGAATTGGTAAAGAGATTTCCTTTGGGGCCTAGCTTGGTGCAAAATATGATAGATGATGTTCACCTAATCCTGAAGTAATTAGTGATAGATAAGACCCGATATATGTCTTATTTCAATAATCATTGATGGGTTTTTGAGTTCAAATATTGAAATAAAGTATTCTTGAGAGTTTTAGTTTAGCTAGGACACATATGACCTAAATTGAAAAGGAATTTATCACTCGATTATGTGTGTCAATTCATGACTATCGAGTGGTTTTGAGATGTATTGTATCAATTTTATATTTCACCATGGTATTATACATTGCCCAATATTTTTCACATATATCCATAGATTATGTTCTAACAGATATATCATGTGATATTTCCTATGATTTGATGGATTTGGAACTAGATTATACCTTCAAGGAAACATTGGTGGGCATTTCTGATAGGCTGATAAAGATCTTGTGAGGGTGTATTTATCTGCTAGTCAGAGATTTATAGTAGAATGGTATCATTTTATAGGATATATGGAAAATGTAATAACATATTAATTTTAAATATCCATCACTATTTGAGTATACTTAATCCTGTTGAAATATTTGAAATGAAATTTCCAATGGTGGGGAGAATTACGACAACATGTGTTTGACAGGTATCCTCCACTTTTAATTTCAATGTTTTCGGTTAGAATTGTTTATTTTGGTTGGATAATTGGACTCTATAATTTTGGTTAAATGAACATGATAAAATGCATCAAGACTTTATGGGTTATCTTGGAATGGAAAATTTTAGTCCATAGTTGGTGTTGAGTCATGGGTGATTGTTCTGGGAAACCAAGTGACATTGGGTTTGTGGGAAGAGGTGACAAGGTCATTTACAAATTGTGCTTCATGACCATGTATTGAAGGTTTATACTACCAAATTTAACTATATAACAAAAAATATCCTCATTTAAGACCCATTATATATAATAGCTTTGAACCTATACACTCGGATCTTGTGTTGAAATCATAAATATTACATTTTGATCTTTGGTACTAGTGAAGGTGACCCAATTATCTCCATCCAAAACATATAACATAAAAAGGAAATATTGGATCACATACATACTCAAGGTCATTTTAGGTTTATAGTTTTATAGAATTAAGAAAAACTCTGACTTTAAAATTACACATGTATTTAAATGATCATTACTCATACTTAACTAAACTTTTCATATTCCACATCAAGTCAACATCATCATCCTTGTGAGATCCTTCTTGGAATATTTCATTTATCATAATTCTTGATAAACAGGGGAAGGAAAAAATAAAAAGGGTGATGTTAAATACTCAGAAAGGTTAAAGATAAGAATTAACAGTTAAATGACATTAGTGTGAATAATATGATGATAAGGGTATAATGGAATAATAAAAATGCGTGAGCATAAAATAAGAATATTAGTACCCATAAAAACCTATATCATCAAACATGAAATCATGTCATAACACCTTTACAAAGGTAGTAGTAATAAGAATCAATAATCATGATCCATGTGAAATAAATCATGATCAATGGAAACATTTTTTACAATAGAAATAATAAATAAAATGTTTTGGTATATGAAAATATCATCATCATATAAACATTATAAATTTTAACAACCACATCACCAACCTCCAAAATAATATCCAGATAACATAATCATTACCCAATGTATTAGAGTGCTATCTGGGTGCACCCACTGTATATGTTATAATAGTCTCAACTAGTGCTAGATAAGTTAACCCATAGTATATAATTTCCAAGAACTACCACATGAGTAAGGTACAAATAATAGAGATTTCATCATAAAACACATTGAAAACCCCTTATTATTTTCAAAACATGATTAATCCATGGAAAATAAATAGGATCCATAATAATATCTTTTAAACATGATTAACCTATGTAAAAAATTTGTTTAATAACAATCTCTTTTAATCATGATTAACATGTGGAAAGAGAAATGGGTATTATAACAATCATTATGAAACATTATTAACTTGTGGATAAAATATATGTTCATTGTAAAACACATTGAAACAATCATAATCCATCCATAGAAAAAATGATTATGGTATTATTACAAAATATCCACCATTTTATCATAAGTAACAATAGGGGTTTTTGACATTGATTAATGTAAATATCATTAAAATATCAATAAAATATTTTTGGTGAAAAAACATTTCATTTATAAAATCATTTTTAAAAACTAAAAATTCAATAAATATTCATAAAATCCCATTTCATTGTTAAAAACATTGAAAAAAATGTAATATTCAAGTAAAATAATGTAAAGCATTGTGACATAATATTTTCATGTCGTAACTAAAAAAATAAAAATTCATTTCAAAACATCTTAAAAAATAAGTCAATAGTGACCAATTAGAAAAACATTAAGAAAATTAATTTTAACAAAATTATAATGATGGTAAAATATCATGTAACATGGATTTAAAAAATCATTTATTTTTAGAATACAAAATTCTTTAAATTTTTTTAAAAACATGGATATAGAAGAGAAAGATAACCAATATAAATGAAATTACAATATTTGTGTCACTTACAAATGACTTTCTTGATATTTCATCAATAAATAAGGGTGGAAATGGTAATAAAACATGTTAAACACATTCATAACTGGCTTACAATAAATATATTTGGGTCAAAAAAATAATATCATATTATTTTATCAAAAATAAACTTGAACATTAACAATCCGAAAATAAATGATATTATAACATAAAACCTTTTCCATTTTGGTTACTCTATAATCATAGACCCCATGAATGAATAACATAAAAATATACTTTTAAATATAATGTAAATAAGGAGTTTCATGATATGACATGTAAAATGGTATTATATACACATCATAAAATAATATTCGTGTATAATATAACATATATCCCAAAGAAGACAATTCAAAACAAGAATCCCTTACAATTATCATAACATTTAACTGTGAATTAATTAATTAATAGATTTTTTGTATCAAATGTAAATACACATAAATAATATTGAGTACAAAATGATAAAATAAAAATTCATTACACATAGAAATATTAGAATATAAAATAAAATGATACGTAATATAAGTTAATGAAAAGAAATTGAGTTATGAAATTCATTACAACATATTAACATTCTAGTTAAATCCCGTTGGATAAATTAAATGAAAATGAAACAAAAAATAACATGATGTATGATGGATTCATTATGATAAATTTTAAAAGGGATGTATAAAAACCACAAAATAAAAACATGTTTTAAATAATGAACATCCCTCATAGAAATAAAAAGTGAGATGAGAAAACCCTTAAAATGAGCCCATAATTTTCAAGTGTGTCCTCTAATTATTATATATTAAGATTATATCAATTATTTTATTTCATAAGAAAATTATCTAGTTTAATTACCTGGTATTTAAAAAAAAGTTATTTTTTTTATTTTTATTTACATGTTTAAATACGGAATTTGATACATCCACATTGAGTGTTTTGAGCATGTTCAGTTCATTATTTCAGAATGGATTTGCTGTGTTGAACATGGAAAATGGGGTAATAATTTCCATATATACAGAATAAAAATCATAAAATATTTATCATATTTATACATAAATTATAATTTCAAAAATTTTCATGAAATATGTTTTTGAATAAATTAACTATGTTATAATCAAAGAGATAGTAAATAGTACGTACACAAGAGTACCATTTCCACTTTTCAATAATCTTCATGAAGATAATGTAAGTAATATTTTATAATTACATAATTAAAATAATATCATAAATACCATATAGTTTCATTAAAAAATATTAAATAATACATCCATGTGATTTAGTGAAAAAAATATTCATATCACTTCATGGGGGCAGTAGTCCACAGGTTCACACGAACGACGTTATCATTATTCAATGTAAGGATAAAAATGATATATTGTCTTTTCTTAAAGATAAAATTTTAATTAATATAATAATTATTTAATATATATCACTTATATTCTTCAAATTTACCCTTTTTACCTTTCATGTAAAACATTGTGAAAATTAAAATGCATCGCTTCGCAATGCGATAAGCAGCCACACACACGTGTGACGTTATCGTACCCCCCAATGAATGTAAATTAATAATGTATATTTGATATCATAACTAAATAAGTATAAATATGTTATAAATATAATATATATACTTTAAATTCATCATTATAATAATCTGTGATAGGTTGATGATGCAAAATGATTTACATCGGTTTGTGTGGCGGTAGTTTGTCGTACACATGAATGATGATTTCATATCATATTTTATTGAATAGGATATGGATTTAGTTTATTAAATTATCATAATAACATATAATTATAATTTTTATAATTTTTTTTATATTAGAATAATTTCAGGTGATTTTTAATATGTGGAAGATGAAATAAAATAGAAATGCACTATTAAGTATGATAAATCTTCTTTAGACAGCCTCTAAAGGTTTTCACCAAAGGCCTTTATAAGAAGGATTCCTGATTAAAACAAGGTATAAATGATATATTTATTGGATTAATGAATAAATTAGGTCAGTTATTATCTGAGAAAATTACTATTAAGGTGTGAAGTTGAGAGGATATTGGGTGGTCATTTATAAGTGAATTGTGTGACACAGTTAAAATTTTTGAAAATAAAAATGTGATCCCATGTTTTTCACATTCCCAAAGTCTATAAAAATAGACCATTTAAATTATTATAAATTATATGTTCAAAATATAGCATTAAAATAGATTTTATACTTGTTTTATTTCATTTTAACCCTTATTTGTTTAGTTTAATAACCCCAATATCCCTGTTTTCACCATATCCATGGTAATTAATTTTTACTGTTTCACTATTAATTATCAAAAAAATATACTTTTTCCTTGTTATATAGTATAAAATATTCATATTCATAATATAAAATCCATTTTTTCAAATTCAACTTATATCAATGGAAAAATATCTTTTTAAAATCCTAGCCACAAACACGATGGAAAAAGGGGTTTCAAGAAGTTTATTTTTCAAGAAAAAAGATTTTATATTAACTCTATTAATAATAATATTCATTTTATGAATAAAATTTAATATTTATTTATATATAATATATACATTTAATTTATATAATTCATCATATGTGGTTGTTTTAATAAATTTAAAAGGAGAAACATTATACCCTTCAAAATAGTTTTCAAAAAAATCACAATTTTAAACCAAAATATAAACTTATACTAAAATAATAAATAAATTTTACTCAAATACAATTAATTTGATTAAATTTTAATAATTAATAATTATGTTACATTATGTCACATTTAATACATAATGTTAATTTTAAATTAATTAATTTATTGAAAATAAATGACATTTTTACAAAAAAATCTGTATTTTCAAAATTCACATAAAACCCAATATTTTATGGAAAATCCAAAAATTTTACCCAAAGTATAATTTTATATTATAATTTCAAAATTTAAGTTAATTTTATAAAATAAATTTTCTAAATTATATAAAAATTAATTAAAGTACCTTTTCACAAAAAAGAAATAAATATATTTTTGATAAAAATATATTTTTAATGAATAAAGTTACATTACAAAAAAATTGATTGATTATTTACTAGTAATTTAAAAATAATTTTTATGGATCGGGTAATATATATTTATTTATATATATATATCATAAATCTATTAATACTATTCATATGTTCCATTTTGAATGTTAGGTTATAACAATTATATATTTCAAGGGTCATTTAAGCTCAGTGTTTTGTGTTGAATACTCTATCAAATAAAACACGCATCTTTAAAAATAAAATTTTGTTACATTATAAAACCTAAACTCAAATTTGGAAGGCTATAGGGTTCCTCTAGGGTGAAATGTTTGATTTTTTTATCATTTAATGATAGATTTTCCATTATGATAAATAAAATTTACAATATATATATATAAGGGTGTAGAGGATATAGTCAGGATTTTTGACATATGATATAGGTTACCAGGTTCCTTATGTGATATTCTTATATTTTTGGGGGATATTATTTTAAGCTTATAGGATTATGTATCATTATTACGTGATTAGTATTCTTGTAGTCTATTTCCATGGTTGTGGAATTATCAAACCAATTTTTAAATTTGATTTTATAACTATTTATTATTTATATTTAAGAAATATTATTTTTGGGGCTTACATTAAACCATGGGATTTCTTTTTAGAACTATTTTTTTGTGAAAATTGAATTATGAGTCTCCCAATTTTGTATATTTTTGGGTTTTATAGTGTATTGTGGTTTTGTAAATTATTTAAGAATTGAATTTAATTAGTATGATCAATGACTAGGATGTATGAATTAGGGATAAAAGTGTTCTGTATTTTTTATATATTGAAATTTCAATGTATGAGTGTGAGGAAAATATAATCACTCATGAAATTCAGGTACCACGTGGTTGTATAATGATCCAAAATCGGTTTATGATCTGATTATATTTGAGAATTTAGTTTTTTTTGTCATTGATCATGTATCATTGGTTTATATTATAAATTTACTGGTTGTATATTGAAATGTAATTGGGAAGGGATACATTGTTAGGGAAATAATAAATTGTATTATTTCATACACTATATGGTGTTTATCAATATTTTTTGGATTATTTTAGGTTTTGAATGCTCTAAACTATTCACAATGGATTTGGTAACATGTTCGAGAACAAGTAATACATGGGATATCCTGGGATTGATTTGATAAAATCATATTAATAATTTATACTCACATAGAATAATATATCTTTATGTTTGTGTGTATATACCATAGGTCATCATATATAAGTAATGTAAAATCCACAATGTTCATTTCTTTTGGATTGTAGGATATGATTTCATAATAGACATGGTCGTCTTTAGTTACACATTAGAGTAGTTGGACTATTCATATTAAATGTTTTTTATCTTCAAGATTATCATGTCACTTTAGGACAATGGTTTGTTTTATTTTTCCATGGGTTATTTCTTGTTTTCAATTTGTCTTAGTTTTTAAAAAATAAGAGTTTCCATTTTAATTATATTTCATAATTCACAAATTGCTTACCATTTATGTGAGTTATATTCATTCCCCAATGATTATTTCTATCCCTTATAATAATTTGATAATATCAATTAGTCATATAAATACCTTAATTTCTAGCAGTGATCCTAACTCAACACATAGGGAACGGGCTCCTGGACAGACGTCATTACATAAAGACTCGTTGTTATCCATTTTTATGTAGTCAATGTCTTAGTTAATTAAAAATCCTTAATAAAAAAATAACTATATATATATATATCAATTTAAAACATAATAAAAAATTATATGATTGTTTTATATGTAATAGAGTGAATATTTCATTAAGATTCATCTGAGTAGAGAAGAATAATAAAAATGAATCAAATAAATAAAATAAAATAAAATTACTTCTCATCATACAACCAATCCTTTAATAGAATAATTAATTTAAGAATAAAAATAAAAATAAAATTATATAAATGATATATGAATATTTAAAATATATTAAATAAACATAATAAAATTTTACATAATATATAAATATAAAATACAATGATGTATAAAATGATAATAGTAATGTAATTAAAAAACAATAAAATTGTCTATTACAAAAAATTTATCAGAATATTAGTAATCAAACCTGAATATATATATATGAATCTAGAAATAAAAAATAGAAAATAGATTTCAGATTACCTTAGTCTGGAAATAAGATTAAATAGACTGTGGCATGAAGGGTAAGAAGAAATAGTGCCTGATTAAGAAATCGAATGGTGTCAATAGGAACTACAATAGCATAACTATGATGGATAGAAGACCTAAAACTTATGTAATTATTATTTCTTTTATAAATATATGATATTTCTTGAATGAATAATTATAAACAAGGTTAACCCAAATGATGTTGAATCTATTCATAAATTTATAAGAAACAAAATAAAACAAATAGTTGTTTTGATTTAACCTGAGAAAAAAATGAAATGATCATTGTACCTTGAAAAAAAATAACATTACATGACCAAAACTGAATATATAATATCAATTAAATCTATATTTTTGATTGATGATATAGTTATTACATAATGAGAATACCATGTCATGGTGCATGATAAAGAAATTATTGCAGGAGATTCATGTACCATAATAGATAGAATACAGCTAAGGGAAAACATTATATTGCATAAGGATTATAAAATATTCTATATCTCTTAGGGGTTAGACAAAACTAGATAATTTGCAAAAAATATTATATAGATACAGATTGATTCATAAGTTTCTTTGATAATTCTATAATTATTCTTCCTTTGTCAAATAAGTGATATTTATAGAGTGAATAATTCTGAAGAAGTTTATACTATGACATTATGAAGTTATAATTCAATGTTTAAAACATCAAAACAAAAAAATTTATATCAGGATTAAATATGATATTAATATGAAATAATAATTGCATTGTGAGAAAGAAGAATACTCCATGAACTAGTCTAAGAATGAAATACTAATAGAAGCTGTTAATGAGAATTGTAATATAGTTTCACTATAAGAAGAATTCAATAACGTAGTGCATGATAAAGAAACTTCTATAGGATATCCTCCCATTGAGGAAGATGATTCTTTTATTTAACCTAGAAAAATCCTATTGAAGTTTCATAGTGAGGGATTCCTTCATTTTGTATAGGTCCATTTTATGTTTTTAATATAGTCATGGATAGTCTAATGTTAAAGTATTTAATAAGAACGTTTTAGGGATAGTACCTATGATTATTCAAATAAATTATGTTAATAAAAAATCCATGTCATTAGAAACAATAGTGGATATTTTACATGATCGGTTTTAAAAAAGATCTATGATTAAAAATCTAGGAAATTGATGGTTTAATAATATCTATATAGTCACTGATTATATATGTTGGGATGTAGAAGTAAAATATATTGATATGAATATGTTATAATATTAAATATTTTTTTAGTTAAATAGGATATTGGACTTGATATGATATTGTATATTTGAGTTTATCCTGAGTATCATAGAGAATTAACCTAGAAACATCCATTTAGAGGTGGAGCTATTCATCATAGAAGGAGAATGAGAGGAATATTATTTATGAAGAATACATCATGGAGTATCATGTTATCTACACACTCTTTTCTTTCTGAATTTGATTAAATAATACCATAAGGTTGATTTTTAAGATGTGTTTTTTTGTCCTATTATAAAAATATATATATTTCAGTGGAAAAATGTCACACCAATTAAGACAGTGACATCCAACATAGATTTATGATCTTATTCAAGATTTTTGATGGAGTCCCTTTCAAGAATTGAAAATAATCCATTTGGAAAGTACTCTAAGACATTATTGGTTTTCATAGCAACCATTACCCTCCCAATTTTGTTTCTACTAGATGACTTATATAATTTAATCACCTAAAAGGAATTGAACCTATTCCATAGAATATTGAGCCATAAATTTAGAGAAATTAAATATTAAATGCGACAATGTGTTAGCCTCTACCATGGGAGGTAGACTTATATGGAATACATAAGTCTGATTAATCATACTCCAATGAGTAGTTGTCCATATTCATGGATCTATGGATTTTGACCCTTTTAAACATACCTATAATATAATATCCATTGAAGGTAACGTTATTTGGTCTAAATTTCTTATAATCCCTTGCTTACTAAACTCCTTTAATCCCTTGGCACATACATTTAGTAACATCTGATGTCAGAGCATAGGGTTGTTATTATTAGTAGGATATGATCTAATCAAATTCATATAATGATTATTTCTATTCAGAACATATATTCTATGAAAAAAATATATTTTAATAATAGTTTTAGATTCTATGGAAATCATAAGACATACTAATCCAAATTTAATATTTAAATCATTTTTCTCTTAACCTCGTAAACAATAAACCTCTTATTTAGGTTTGGGGCCCACTTCACCTCCTAGAAGGATGAAATTTGGTGATAATTTAGATATAATAATATTGTTCCTCTACCCATGACTACATATATATTATTTATAATAAATTTTACCACACATTTCACTCCCTATCCAATTCCGAAATGGAAATTCTTTCATGGAACATATATAATTATATGAGTACATCAAGAACTAACTCATTGTTCATAGCAATGTTTGACATAGTTAGCACATTATCACTACCATAAAAAAGAATTAAAAATATTTAATTGTCATTTTATTCTTTAAAATTGTCACCATAATTCAATTTAGCGGTCTTATTGGTAACATTCCCCTGTTTACCATAGTGGTAACATGTGACATCTCTATTTTTAAGCATAGCACAATTATGCCTAGGTTGTTTTATATTATTTCCAATGTTATTGTTATTATGTTCATTCTTAATTATAGTATAACACCTTCAAATCACATTGATAACCCCTAACTACTCCTTAAATCTAATATTATTGTGAATTTATTTAGAAATAAATAATGACTTAGCCTCTTCCGAAGTGGTCAAGTTATTTCCATATATTGAATTATTTATTAAAGCAATATAGGATCAATCTATTGAAATATAGAGTATCAAATATTGTTCTCCACAATTTAAAATTACAATATTATTTTATTAATAAATCATAATTTTACTAAAATAATCAAGATTATTTTGGATTTAAGTATAAAAATGAATTATAAATGAATATAGTGTATGTTTTTTATATAAAGGAAAAAAATAAAAATTATTTAATAATTTCCGAATGTTACCCCAAATACCAGTCACATAAGTTTTATAAGAAACCTCACACAATACTTTATCACCCAAAGTTATTAAAATATGACTATGTGAATTATATAGTATATCAACAAACAAATTTACATGAGTAGGTATAGTCATTCCATTAGAATACTATATTATAATAGGTTACTTAGTTCTATAAATCACATACCAAAGTCCTTGTTGGACCTAGAGTTTACAAATATTGATTATATAATGTTTAAAATATTCTTTTCCATCTAAATTATTTATTACATTTACATTGAGAATTTCAGGAGGTTTTGATACCAATAATTGAGGAGAAATAAATTCATACAACCTCATAATTGTCTCGTTGATAACTGAATATGACTTTGGTTTTTTTATGTTAATGAAAATGAAATTGGGAAGAGAAAATAATCAAATCATAAATGAGTGTTGAAAATTTAAGAAATTTTCAATGAGGATAAAGAAATTAGTGAAGAGAAAAATTGATATAACATGGTTTGGATTGATTTTTTCATATATCCATTATTATAACACAATCATATCAATACATTATTAATTTACAAACAAATTATACAAATTAAAAAAATAGTGAATAGATACGGAGGTAGAAAACACATTGATGTACTAAAATACAATAACTGAAAGTAAAATAAAAATTATACATGTCTTGACCAATAAACTTATCAACATATTGTTCTTCTAGTTTGAGTATGCTTTAAGTTTCCTCGGAATTTGCATCGATATTTTTTTAGTTCACCACTAGAAGAATGATATGTTGTTGATGTGTATTTATATTCAATCCTAGATTAGACTCCAAATCCATGGAATAGTTCAACATGATGATAATGAGGTAGCGACACCATGAATCCTAGATAGAGAGGAACTAAAATATCCACCTCCAACATTAACATGGGAAGGGATTTTTCCTCTCTATCTATATATTTATTCTCTCTCAATTAACGAATAAGTTGAATACACAAGACAAGTTAGAAACAATGGGATTATAGGTAATAATGGAGGAATACAAAATAAATTGGTGACATAGAAACACAATAATATCTATATTTTTTCTCTATGCCCACCATTTATTCCACCACCAATTCTGATTCTTTCCCACATCCATATCTCATCAATCCTCATTGAATCTTCTATCCCCACACATCGACAAACCAACGGAGATCCCATGTAGAAATTTTTCTTCCTACAACATCAACACTACTCCTTTGACTAGTAAATCCTCTACCCTCAACAAAATCCCCTCCCCCTATATGACACACCTTTTAGCTCCTCCCTACTGTGAGTCCTCCATGCCAGTGGTGATTATCCTTTCCCCGAGGTTGATTATTCAACTCCCTTGCCTAATTGGTTTCCCCACTACTTCCCTTTGTTTATATTTTCATTAAAATCAAGGAAGAAATCAAAAAAAGAATCTTTAGTTATTTTTTGGATTGAATAATTTTTTAAAATTATAGTTTTGTATGTATATTTTGTGTTATGATAAGACATAAACACTATTCGATAATTGAATAATTTGTTTTCATTAAAATATTATTAAAGGGATTTTCTTAAATGTAAACTAACAAATTGGTGCCAATCCAAATCCCATTCTTATAAATGTATCATTAAATATCATTATTCAATTTAATTATATCACTTAACTATAACGTAATTGTTAGCAATAAAAAATTGAGTATAAATGAGAAAATACATGTGACACTTTTGTTAAAAAAATGTTGAATATAGAAATAATAAATATTTTTATATAATATGGTATATTACTATAAAAAACCATTATATATACAATTATATGACGTTTTTTCTAGAAAAAACCAACATTTATGATAGTTTTAAAGATTAAAAATCAATGAAATTATATATTATGATTCTTTCAGCTAATTGTTGTGTATTTTTATACATTACTTATTCTCATTAAATCCTTCATATGTTATCATTGAATTTAATTTGATTTTATTCTTAAAAAATCATTATATATATATATATATATGTATATGAATTTTATTTAAAAAATCTTATATTTCAATTAAATCTTCATGTATTTAATTTTGACCATTTTGAATGGTTTGTTTTATTCTATAGATAGTGATATGGATTAGATTTTCATTGGTCTAATGAATTTCTATTCTATTAAATATTTTTAGGGGATTAAATAATTACTTATTTCAATAATGGATTTCAATGAAACATTATGAGTTAACAATGATTTTTTAAGGAATCCTTTATAAATTTGTCAATGGGAAACTTATTTCACCCCCCCTTTTTATGGGATGGGATAGAAAACATGAAAAAATATGGATATTTAAATCCCTTTTCTTATTGTTCATACGGTGGAAATAAACCACACGTTTCCTATCTTGAACCCAACCGAACCATCGAACACTACATGTATGGCATGTACTATCTGTCCCATCATCACATGATTCACAAGGACCCATCCCATCACAATTCCTCAAAACAACCACACCATCAAAATCATATTCAAGGATTCGAATGATCATAATAGAGAGAGGAACCCACTACCTTCATGAATGACCAAAAACACCAACCATTGTTAGCATGTAATGCTATATGATTGGAGACCATTGACACATATTGATGTAGATTATTTATCATCTCCCACACTGAAAATTAAAATGAAATTCAACCACATCCACGTATAGGACTAGGATATCATTGAAATAAACCTTTATATTTTCATACATTCGACAAAACCTCATCCAATCATACTTTGAAAAGAGAATGTAAATGAAAGAAAAATGGAATGAAACCCAAAGACAGAATCATCATCATTTAACCCAACATCTCAATCCCATATCACAAAAGAAACTAATGAACATTGATGATATGGGTTAATGTGTTATGTAATTGATAGAAAAGGAAAATGGGATTAGAGACGGATGGGTTAAGCCAGGGAAACCAAAACCACACAATATCAAAATCTAAGACCCTTAGGTGACATGCGATCAAGGGATGAATAACGACGGTTTAAGCCTTGTCATCACTCCTCACTAGATCACACCATATAATAGTAGTGCGTAAAACCTTAAAAAGAGAAAAATATAAAACTATAATAAGGCATGGAATAATCATAGAAATATAATAGGATGAAACTGGATGGCCTTGGACCACAAGAATCACATCATTAATGGATGATGTTAATCAGAGGATATATCACTGAATGATCTCCTAATGATAACTTTGGGTCCTGAGCCATGTGGTCACATCACCAAAAATGTTATCCTTGCCAAGTCAATAATTGATAAAAGACATAAAATCGGATGGATACAAACCCCAATGAACATGGTAGAACTATGTTATTAATCATGATGAAGAAGGGAGGAAGAGACCACTGTAGTAACCCTATGGTTTTTAAGAAGTGATCTCTAAAGAAAACATAATACTAAGGGAATTAAGATTTGATTAGTTATCTTTGAAAGATATATATAAACATATCTATATATATATATCATAAAATGACATATTGTTGGGTAACATATATTTTTGAATGGGTTATTGAAAACTATACTAAATTGTCATGTCATGGGAAGGGGTATATTTCCTATCATCGATCAAAAATTAATCACATAGATGTTGATCTAATAACAATTGATCCAGTTAATATAATTAATATAACTATTTTCGTTTTCATATTTTATAATATGTTAAATTTTTTTAGGATAATGATATATTTACTATGTTTTGGTAACTAAATCTAACTCCTTATATTTTTCATACCATCATAGCATAAAACTTTTCTAGGATTTGAAGTGAGATTCACATTGTATTTTTTCTAGAATAATCCTTTAGGAAATAGTGATATTCACTTTCTCATGATAACAAAATTTAACACTTTGCATTTTTTCCATCCCATAACCTAAGAACTTTTGGATATTAAGTGAAACTAAACTTATTTTTAAACTAGTATGATATCTTATTTATTAAAATTGAACATGTAATTGTTTTAACATACTCCCACTAGCCTCTTAGTCATTATATTATATTCAGATTATCTTGATAAGATTAAAAAAACTAATTTTTACGAAATAAATATGATTTAATTATAATAGAAATATTTAAAAATAAAATATCATTTCTGTATCATATATTTCATTTTATATGTTTGGGTCTTTTTTATCTGTAATAAATCATTTATTCTTTAAAATATTCAAAATATGGGTGATGGAAAAATATTTCTTCGTAATTTTATAAATATTTTGATAATCACTTAAAATCGGATAAAATGTTTTTTTTGATTTCCTCATTTTCATAAAATTTTATATATTCTGATGAATCATAAACTATGAGTTTATAATTATTCATATTTTTTATTTATAAAAACACAATTTTAACAAAAGAACATATCTATTCATATAATAGAATGAAATTAAGATTCACATCCTTATATCAGATACATATAATAATGATAAATTCCTTTGAAATTAAATCCTTGTCATAGAAACTCTTGTTAAACTATAATCTCTATCAATTTATCCCTTACATTCAAAATCAAGTATATTTAAAACATTTTTTAAATAAATTTTTTTTGACATACCTTTGAAAATATGAGATTTTATTTCTATGAAATTGATACCAATTAAGGATATTATACTGAGTCTAATGAACCCCTTTTTATATATTGGAAAATCCCATCTTATGGAATTTTTACACCTTCATGATTTTATCTTTAAATCATTATTCTAAACTAGTTACCCACAAAACATCACTAGACTCTCCATGTAAATTTTCTTATTTATTTTTTAAACTTTTACTCTTTTGAACAATCTATAAAACTCAATAACTAAAATATCATTAGCCTATTTCTTCTATTCTAAACACTTGAGAGTATTTAGTAAACATATCTATAATTCATTAATCTTGTTGTAAAATTTTTATATATGCTAGAAAAATGAATTTTATAACCATAATAAGACTTAAGAAAACCTCTATTTTGACAAAGTCCTTATCATTCATAATCATATTGATAATACTAGGGGAGACAACAATTCATGATGCCATTTAGCATATAATTCATTTAAAAAACTTACAGGGTCATTATATTCTTCATAAGAATTTAGATTTCAAATATTCAAAATGTTAAATAGTTTTATTGTTTAAGAAGTTATTTATTTACACATAAAATGTTTCCTTAATAAAGAAATCATCTAAGGATTCAAATATATAATGTTTCATACATTATGATACTTCTTCCTATCTGATTGATCTCAATGCTATGTATAGTGATAATGTTGTTATTATATATAATATAATATTTTATTTAATCATTATCATGTATTACTACAATTTAATAAAAAAAATCTAAATGGAATATGACTGAAATGATTAGACCTTTGAAATTTATGATATTAATTAGAGGTCTAGGATCCATTATTCATCTGTACAGACATAAGGTAATTATATAATTAATCAATGATTATATCTAGTAGAAAAATATTATCAACCATTTTATATATGACTATTGGATGTATAATTGAACAACTCCTTGACCAATACATCATATGGATATAAACTCAATTTTATTCTACTAAAATCCTAACTATTAAGGTTTCACAACTAAGTGTAACCAAATAAAAAACCCAATAACATGTCACAAAACTGATAGGGTCAAAATATTATATGATATCATTAAACAAGGTAATTTAGGGAAACCCAATTAATCATTAGGGTCACCCGTACAGAATGATTACTGTCTTCACAACAGTCACTTTCAATGGAATCTAAATCATAATATTTTTAAGGGTGTTAAATCTCACAATATTGAATCATTTTATTCTCTTTGTTTATGGACACTTATAAAAATTTAAATTGGAATTGTATTGGATTTTTTCTGAGAGATATCTTGATCTCTTAGGTTTTCACCCCTTTTTTCATGGAATTGTGGCTTTAGTGTGAACATAGTGTGGATAGGAGGCTACAATGCAATGTAGGAATGGGTTGATTAGCAGGGGTGATCTTGGATAGTGATTTGAATGGGGGTCTTGATATTGAGTTGGGATCAGCTGTGGTTGTTAGCTCTTTCATAAACTAATGACGATTTGTGGTGATGACATTCAACATCATTCAACAATGGAGAGGGTTTTGATCCTAGAGTCGGTTATGGACGTGATGTTTCATCTTTGAACGGTTTTGGAATTGGGGGTTCGAGCCAGGTGATAGTAATTCGGACATTATCAGTTTTTGGTTTCAATCAACAGAGATGAGGGATTCATTATTGGCATCGGAAATGGACACATTGATTTAGAATCGAGCAATAGATGTATTTAGAATTCCAAATATTATGGTGTTAGTGGTTCTTGGCTCTGTGATGGCCCTTTATGCTACTCTATAGGCCTCAATGATGTTCTTATCGATTGATCCAGTTACCTTTGTGATGCACATAATAGCTTCTCTTGTCACCTTTGTGATGAACCTCTCAGTTGTTCTAGTTTCCTATGTTATGAACTTCCAGCTACTGTAGTTCTTTTTTGTCTTCCTCACAATAATGTGTTTTTTATTGATATAGTTTTTTCTACACCAGTTTTCTTACTAATTAGTTTTGAAAGAAATTTTTCCTTTTGATGGTAATGGTCATACTCTATGGAGGCCTAACCCAATATTGGTTGAAGTGGTTCACATTAACCAAATTCACTTTTCATAGTGTTCATGTTAGTGTAGAAATTAAATATGTTTCATACAAATTTATGATAAAGATTTTTTACTATCTCAAGGCCTTCAGACCACATGATTTGTAAAGAAACAAAACATAATCTACAAGGAACATGATCCAGATTAGGATTTAGAAGAGGTACATTCAACAGAGTATACAAAATTAGATTTTAATGAATGGGAGGGAATGAAAGTTTCCATTGGTACTAGTCCTATGTATATATTCACATGATATCTTTATGAACATTCATATAAACATATAGAGATGACATCACAATATTGACAATTGGGGGACGGTTCCAGGTAGTTATTATCTGAGATGAATTCCTCCAAAACCTCTAGGTAATGTTTCTTGTCATTATTAGGGTTCCTACCCAACCCTTAAAAGGATGATTACAAAAAATGAATAAATATTATAATTCATTCAGTCAATTTGAAATTCCAATACCCTATAAAATAAGTATTTTCTAACCATAATAATGTGTAACTCTTTAAACAACCCATGTTTTTTTCTATTGTTTTTGTTATTTTTTAGAAATAAAAGGCAATTATATTTAAACATATCCAAATACATATCATGCATAAGATAAATGAACTATTCATGTAAAGTCTTATAATTATATGATATTGATAATATTCTCATGTGTAATCCTTGATCAATATATAGAAACCCCCACCTTTCTAGATAATTGAATAATCCTCCAAGTTAGTGGGGATTCCAACCCAAAATTCCTCTACCCTAGGACAGTTTACCTAAGAGATATTCCAATTCATAATATCTCTAACACCTAATATGTATAAAAAATTTTCAATACATAAATTAAAGATAATAAATATAATTACAAACTAATTTCAAGGTAGATGGAAATTAAATATTATGAAATCACACTTAGTATATAATGTAAGGATTCACAATTTTTAAGTAGTATTAAAACAACTTAAACTATACAATGAACATATTCATAACATATACACAATTTATATACCTAAATAATAAAAAAGGTAATTATATTTTAATGAATGAATAACAACTAAATTTAAGCATGTGATAATTATTTATAAAAAATCATAAAATAAAACAACTAATAAATAAGTTTTTATTTTAATATTCATTATGTAAATTTCATAATTTTGAATATATACACCTTTTATTCATATCGTAATATAAAACATTCTTATTATTCATTATATGAAATATTACATTAAATAGATGATATATTAGGAAGTATAAACCTCTTATAATCTAATCTCTATTATGTAAAATATTTTCATAATTTAAATAGCATATACTTATCATTATTTAATCCTTGATCAAATAAATAATCCAAACTCATTTTATTAGGTTTAAATAGATTCCAAAATTAAATCATAAATTTGATCAATTCCTATTAATTATTTATTTAAAATTCATAATTTAAATAAAACACAATATATTCTTACTTATTTTATAATATAAAATAACTTTATAAATTACACATTAGGATTACTAAAAACACTATATTTTTAAATTGTATGTCATATCATATATTTGGATAAATTTTAAATTAATTTAATATTTTAATATTGAGGAATATTAAATAATAAAAGTTACATACAAATTTATTAATTAATTTGTAACTCTATTTTATTAATTAATCTATAAAAACATTATTAATTAATAAATATCCCTGAAATATCTTTCTATCATCATTCATAGACAAATTATAAATAATATAATTCAATTTATATATGAATGTCATAGAAAAATGATTTTTCTCAATGTAATTATATTTAAAGATATAAATAGAATCATAATACATGAATGAAATCATATTTAACAACCCATGAGAAGTCGTGTACTACATATGATAAAATATAAACACATACTATCTGACATATTTTATGGCAGATAGTCCAATAATTCTCTATAATATTTTATATTATAGTTTACGATATGAAGATCAATCTTATTATCAATATGATGATATATTTTTTAAAAAACATAGTAATGAAATAATATTCTACAATATGAATATTTCAAACACTATGACCAATGAAAATCTATTGATTTACATAATGTCACAACTTATGATTTCCTATATCATATGTTGCGATATAGAACGAGTATATTCAATATAAAAAAATATGTCTACCTTATAACATGAATTTATATTTAAAAATTCTTTATTTTCCCCTTGATTTTACAAATCAAAATACATAGGAGGATTAATACCAATTTTAAAATTACATAGGGGCTACCAACACTTATTATAAATAGAAAAAGTGATTATCATCCTAATCCTAAGAACATCATACTTAGATATCATAAGTATGCATCGACTACAAATGAATAATAATGGGAAACCAACATATAAAAAACATTGATACAACCATTAAATCATCCATGAATATATTTGAATATGTTTGATAATGATCACGTAATTGGCAGTCGAAAGATTCACACCTTCATAGGTATATAAAATTATTCCAAAATCAATTTTATTATGATTGGTACACTCCATTTTCCATTGAGTGCTATCACATCATGGTTCAAAGGAGGTGGGAGAAGAGTGATTTTGGTTTATGGGAGCATTAATAAATCTTGATCTTGTAAGCATACCTCATCTCATGGTCTCTTCCATGTTAAATAAATCCTCGAGGAATTTCCTCAAGTGTTGTTACATTTACTGATGTGTTATACTACATGAATAAATAATTTATACATCCCATTAATTACATACATGGATACATCCACCTCCCTTGTATTACATATTATGTAATAAATCTGTATTTATAGATTATGTGGAAGAATAATTTCTTGTCACCCATACAATCAAATACAGTTATATCCTATATACAATACAATATATGCAGTAATACTCTATGAATTCTTCGGTAATGAAATAATATATCATGATATTAGAGCCTTAGTATTATAAAAGTCTAGAGGCATGAAATCAAATTTCATGAATTTATGAATACCCCAATTGTAGAACATGATTTGGGAAGGAGTGGCATGAAATCACATTTCATGTTCTTTATGATATACTTATTATAATTAATATGATACACCCCAAAATGCATATATAATATAATTTTTAAGAAAATCATATTATATAAAAAAGTATATCATATATCATATCATATATATATCATATATATATATATTATTTATAAAATATCTCCTTCACTTGGAAACCATGTTCCAAGATTTCCAGAACATTTCATCTGACCCATACAAATATTCCCTCTCACATATCCCCTTGGATAACTCTCATGCATGGAATCTATAGAAAACCCACCTTGTCACACCTTATCTTTCCTTAGAGGTATTATCTTGTTCGTCATCTTCAAAATCTCTACTCTAGCCACTAGTGGAGGTTCCCCATCATGTGTGTGATGTATGGTTTTATGACATGTCACCATAAGGACTAAGCCTATCAGGCATACCCAAATAGCTCTAGGGACCAAACCAATGTTATTTTTATATTATACAAATGCTAATATCACACCTAATTCCTCTGATAAACCTAACCATAATCTTTACACCACTATCATAATAATCTCATGGTGATCGTAAAACATTTTTCTGTAAATAGGAGTACTTTCCCTAGAACAATGAGCCTTAACACAACCCTATCTTATTAATTCGGTAACTCTCATTCCCTATCCATTTTACCAAAATTTATATTTCTATATTGGAAATCAAACTTGTGAACCAAAAAAAATTGATTTAGTGTTATAGGAACCACCGAATTTTAAATGGAGTCATCATCCATATCATTATTATCTCTTCCTTATCCAATATTTTCCATGCATCGTCAAAGCCTGTGTCAATCCACATCTACACTGAGAATCTATCTTCATCCACTACAAACAAATAATAAAATAAATAATTATTATATTTAATCAAATAATTAATTATTTATAACTATAATTTATTATCCAATTCAATTCAATGTGCCATAACATCCAAATAAATAATATTATCATTTTATAATTATTTATTTAATTTTAACCAAATAGGAATAATAATAAGAAATTTAAAAAATAAATATCACATTACTAAAGCCACATATAATTGAGTGTGTTAATCCTTACAGGATCACCTCTAGGCATGAAAATAAAATTATCATCATTTTGGATGATTCCTTCAAGCTCTAGTGGAATCATTGTCAAACCCTAGCCTAAAAATTCATGAATTATAATGGAAAAAGGAATCAAAAAGAAACTTGATTGGAGGGAGGTAATTATCTCAAAACACTACAAAACCACTACAATGAAAACTAAAAATGGACGGGGAATAAAGCGTGGAAATGGATGGGATATATGGCTGGAATGTCTTCCTTTAGAAGTTCCTAATCCTCTAAATCATGAATGTGATTACCTAGAAAATATGGGTCTATCCGTACAATTAAAAACAAGAAAAAGGTCATGGAATGACATAACCCAATGTGTAACATTGTGATGAAAATTCTAGTCAAGGAAAGACACCCTACCATGTTAAAGATCCAAATCCTATGGCCCAATCCATCATGATATGTAATCCACTATCCATGGTGAGTGTATTTCCCTATATGATGTGGTTGTCTCTCTCACATTGAGCCCTTCTACCTATATAGGGTGGCCTTCATGTTTCACACTGAAACATTATCCCATGGGAAGGCTTTTATGGTGTGGATCACGTGTCATATCATGAACAACCATTTGTTATAGAATTTCACAAGGGAAATATATAAAATCTCTCAACTTATATCTAATGTTCAAGGTCTTCGTCTGATACCCTCTTTCATATATTGAACTATATATATAGGGGTCCATTCCTTAATTAAGATCCCACTCAAAATAAACCATTCTATAACACCCACTTTTAATGACATGATATGATTCCCTCTATGATTTCACTTCATTTTTAACCCTCTTAGTAATGAAATTACCTCAACCAACCCATATTTGTGGAATAAATATCACCCATCATAGTATAATGATCAAACTCTAGTAAAACATCAGCAATAGGGTAACCTTGGCCCTTCTCCAACACTCACCTAACTTATTTCTTAGAATGTAGAGCCATCATTTACTAGAATAAGATATCAATAAATGTGTCATAGTATGTTCCTAAATCATTGGATAAAATCCTATAGGGAACACATAAATAATTGTTGACATACTCTAATTGGGGGATATCCTGGAAGTTATATCCATAGAAGATGGATCTTTTAAAATTTCCCAGAATATAAAATTAACAAAAGGGAATGTTAATCATTGTAACCTAACTTAAATGTACTTTATTATGAAACTTTTTGTAACAATCAAGAAGATTCATTACCTATTTTATTATTTCATATCATTGTGATATAATTATTTTTGACATTGGAACTAGTCATCTTCTTATAATGAGTCTTTCCATTAAAAACATATAGTTCATAAACAAAATATACTTTACATATAAATCATGAACCCTTGTAAATCCTAAGACAACAATATTCAAATTTAAAACTAAAAACATTTTTTCTATGAATACTAATAAAATGAATAACTTGTGTGGTTCAGAGACCCACATTTCCCCATACATGATTACAATAGAGTGTTAATAAATATCTGACAATACATAGACACTACCTTTGAATCTATACCCTTAATTTTTAGCAATAACAACCTCACATTAAACTCCCATGGAAAATTTTGAAATGGAAAACATGTTAGGGATCATATGTAAATGAAATCATGATTCAAGAATCAATTCTTTACACATAAGATGTTTATACATAGTGATGTGATCCATGCTAAACATACATACAAAATATATTGATAAAATAGTTTAAATTTTATATCCACAAGTACTACAACAACACAAGGTCCTAAAGGTTTGGTGTATTGGATAATAGAATCATAGAAAAAATTATTTCAAAAGCTATGAACATTTTTCCCAAATATAAATCCACTCTTTTACATTTCATGACGATAAATCCTTTTCAAATTATGGAAAAGGAACAACATAAGAAGATGTGAGATAAATTGCTCAATACTGGGTAACATTAAAAATGCCATAATGGTTACATCAAAAAATGCATAAAACAATAAATAAATAAAAAATATCGGATTTAAATCAACATAAAACAATAATTTTTAACTATAAGAAAAAATTTAGATATAAAAACTCAAATGATAACACATTTATAATGAAATGACAAAAATAAAATATGAATCATATATCACGAGCCATGGAATATTAAAAAGAAAATGAAACAATTATAGACATAGTATGTCATATATTTGTGAACCTAGATACCCACCAACACATTTATAAATGAAATTGTTGGTAAATATAAAATCTATCACACTCTCCATTTCTGAACCTAACTACTCTCTCAACAGTTCACATAACATTTCCATGTGATGAGATATAAGCCTTCACCCAATGCATTTGTTTGATATATAGGTCTCACTCATCTCATACTCGATATATATGTATGCCAATCTAAAACAATCATCAACTCATAAATTTAATCATTGAACAAAATGGATTCCATGAAATTTAAAAATCAGCATTCAAATAACCCATGTATATAATATTGGTTTTGTAAAAATACAAATGTAAATAAATCAATTTTCATAGGGAATCCATTAAAATAAATTGGGTTTCCTAAAACATCTAAATAAAATCCTGAATTAAATTAATGTATATTAAAAACTTATTCACACAATTTAATAACATAATAAAAGAATATTATAGTGTCAAATATGAAACATAAATCCATTGGTGGTAGATTATTTTTTAAGATAATTAAAATCATATAAAAAATATATTTTTGAAAAATAAAATTCAAGATTGAAAATGTTATAGTTATGAGAATCTTTTAATCCGCGCTTATTTTAAAGAACAATAATTATAAAACATTTCATAGAAGTTGAAATTGTTCAAAAACACTTTTTTACATGAAATAAAAAATTATATAAATTCCTTAAAAATATAAATTTTTCGAATAATGTAGTTCAATTAAGAAATTTTATAGCTTGGAGAAAGGATATTGAGTTACAAAGTCCCTCATGGATGAAAATATTAAAGGGTTATGGGAAAGAAAATAATTCTTAATTCCTCTTTATAAATTTATAAATATAATATCATTAAAATCCATAGAGGTATCAAAATATTATATGTGAAAATAAAATTTTCTATTATACGAATCATTAATAATGGAAACATGAAAAAGATATAATGTTTTCAAAAAAATGGTAAATGAAAATACATTGAAATCATTTAATTTAATAAAATTAATAATATAACCATTCGAAAGACATAATTTTTATCAGAATAATATATAGAGTGTATGATAGAACATTTAATTTGAAAATATGGAAAAACATTAACTTTTTTTGAAATAACCCTATCGAAAACCCACATCATTAAAAGATAATGAAACCATTTTTTTTAATTAATAATTGTGATAAAAAGGATCATTATAGATTAAAAATATGTTATTTCCACTTTAGAATGTATGACATCAGTGGGAAGTAAAAACACAGATATGGAAGAAAAATTCATTAAAACAAATGGTAATTATTATTAATAAGAATATGTTTTCACAAAACCCTATAATCATTATGGAAATATACTTTCGTGTGGAACATTATTCAAATAAAAAAAAGTTTTAAATAATAATAAAAACATCATAGGTTAAAATAGATCAATTGTTAAGGATTATGTAACACCCTGACCCTAGTTACCCAGGGTCAGCGCATTATTAAATATCATTGGCATGATAAAAAAATATCATTTCTCGAATTAACGATTAGTTTAATAGCCTTGGAATCACCAGATATATTCATAAAGTTTACATTACTTCATAAAGTGAAAAACTAAAACAACATCATGTCTCCATATACCACACTCATATCCTCATACTATCAATGCAGGTCATTCATAAAATACTATTTCACATCCGGGGAAAAATAAAACATAGAAAGGGGTGAGCTCAGATGCTCAGTAAGGATAACAATATAGCAAAAACATTAATAAATAAGAATAAACATTTAAGGCAATGTATAATTAAAACAAAAGCCTTTTAAACATTATCATTAGATTAATATGGAAATGATAAAATGAAATAATTCCATTTACATACTCACATGGATATTATAATATTCGAATAATCACATGAAATATCAATAACCACTTTCATAAAAATGGAATTCATAATGCCCGACTATCATAACCACATAGTCAAGGCCTTGTGCCAAGACTAATTATAAGATTTCGTCAAGGCCTTATACCAAGACACTAGTTTGTCTCATGAGACCTACTGATGCATCGAGGAGCTATAGAGGGCTCAACCTATCACTTACTAAGTTTAATTCATTCCCCATATGAATAGGTTTAAATATTACATAAACATTCGTATTAAAACTAGCATACAAAATTTCAATAATTTCTCCTTAAATAATGAATGATATAAAAATAGCACATCCACAATCAAACATAACTCATTCAATAAAATATGTATGATTGTATTGTAACAGATTAACCTCAATCGAGAATAATGAAGGATATTGACACAGATGAAAATAATCCTAAAAACAATTTGATAGAAATACCCGTTTTTCTTGAAAACATTTAAAAGTCACACTACTTGTCAAGAATCCGTTTTAAAAATTGATTTTTGAATAAAAGTGTCCCATACCACTTTGAAATTTTTAAAAGGAATTTTAATTTTAAAACAATATTTTCCATGTGAATAAATAATTAAAACCATATTAAATCATGGACATTGATGAGAAAGATTTAGAATAAAAAATTGTTAATATATTTTAAAATGATATTTTAGTTGGAGTTCCTAACCAAAAGAGAGGAACATGAATAAAAATAATTGGTGTAATAAAACCTTTGTAATATCATGAGAATAAAGGGATTCATGAAATACTATTTCAAAGTACATTATATACACCATATATAATGGATTTGGTGACATACAACTAAGGAGTCTCAATGGAATGCAAATTGAGATGAAATCTCCCCTAAAGACCGTATCCTTAGGTTATGGATAAATAAATGACATAATTATGTGTGAAAAATATAAATACACTCAATATTATTGGATATTCAGTGTAATAAAATCGATGGACATTCACACATATTCTTTTAAAAACAACACCAATGAGTTAGATATTTAACTCAATAAATAGAGATTGAGTTTAAAATTACTCTTATCATGTTCATATCAATGACTTTAGAATTTATAATTGGAGTGATTATGTGTATAAAAATTACATCCACAGAATGGGGAGAGGATGTTATGACATAAGAAAATAAATATTGATTCCACAGATAATCTTGGAGTAAAATAATCAATGAAGTATGCATAAAGCCGAATGAGTGGAAATTAAAATTTGAAATTCCCTTATCGATTTGATAACATACGAAACATACACCCATGATATATGGATCCTAAAATGATGATGTAAATAACCATAAATTAAATTATATTACACAATGAATATAATCATGGAAAGTACACACACCACATGCAATAAATAAGTGTTGAACAATAGAAATCTCACCGAATTAATGGTGACATAAGAAACCCCTTACATTGTACTTTTTCCTTGGTAGAGGGTAGATTAGCCTCATATATAATGGTTAAATAATTTTTATTGAATTATACAAGAATAACTTACATTAATATGGTATCATATATGATTTTTAACATTGCTTTGTTAACAATATCTTAGTATTATCGTCGTTTCGGGTGTTAACTTACTCATTATCTCTTATATGTTTTGTTACATAAGTCGTGTTTTTTACAAATAGGTTGTATCTTATTCATATACATAATTATATCACGTCCTTAAACATTATTTGTAATCATAAAATGATAATTAGACTTGTATGGATAAGATGGGGAATGAATCTCATCACGTTCGTGGAGATGGTAGTCCGTTCATACACATGAGCGATAATTTCATTATTTTGATATTAAAAGCATATATAATTGGATTTTATATAATATATAATTAATAATAATCATTTTATACTTATTATTTACATAAATTACCCAACATTTTTATACCCAGCCAAATAATAATGTATTGAATAACAATTACACCATGACGTGGAGACGGTAGGACGTAAGTACACACGTATGGTGACATTTCATTCAAATGATGGATAGAATACTGAATATATTTGTACCATATATATAATAACATCAAATTATATAAAATATACTAAATTTATTATTTTAAAATTTAAATAACAATGAATGAATAAGTTGAAGGAGCAAGGAACTTCAATGAGGGTGGTGAAAACATTACCTCATCTTCGTTTTCTTCCTTTTGATTTGATCAAAAGGGATCTTTAGGTTGTCATTATGATCAAACAAAGGCCTCTATGTTGATGTGAGGGAAGATGAGAGAATATTTGGGTAGGGGTTGGCTGAGCCAAAATGATTTGAAGGTTTGAATTAGAAGGAAGTTTGGGTGTCCTTTTATAAGGGGGGTGAGGGGAACCTTTGGAAAATCTAGAAGTATTATTTTATAATAAATTAATATTCAGTTTCTAATGCCTCAAAAGTATATTATATAAAGGTTAAGGTGGGTATGGGTAGAAATAATTTCAACCAATAGATTTCAGAGAGGTTTTGGTAAATATATTAACCTTATCATTTATATTAACTCTTAGTTAAATAGTTCGAAATTTACCATTTCTCTATGTATTTTTATATTATATAGTTTGATAGAATTATTATATACCTCTATGAAACCCCCCAAGTGGACCATTATTTATACACCTATCATTATATAAGTCTATTTTTCAAGCCTTAGATTTTTAGGAATAGAATATAAATTATTAATATAATATTTGTTTTAAAAACTATTTTATGTCAATTTTGACACTATTGGGTATTTTTTTTTATAATTTTATAACAACAATATATCATCGAAAAAAAATTATATAACACATCCTAATATGTTATATGAAGCTATAAAATAAGTGTAATTCATTAAAAGTATCAAATTAAAATTATTTTGATATTTATAATATCAATTATTTTAATATTTCATTAATTAGGTAATTACTACATCACCAATGTGTCATAAATAAATTTACTTATTTAATGTGTAAAAATAATAAACAAACTACCATTTTTTAGGAAATATTTTTAGCTTTCTAATTAATTTTAATTATCGAATTTATCTTATGTATAACCCTATATTAAAAAATTTTTTGTTATTAAACTTTTATTTTATCTCTTTTACCTCTTCTTTGAAATAGATAATAATAAATGTCCTAATCTAATCCAAGTGGACATAAATGATAATATTTTATTCCTAATGTTTATTTTGGTCAATATAAACTTTTAAAATAAAATTTTGACACGTGTTAGAGTAAAATTAATATCATTTTTACCCTTAATTACCCTATTTAATTTTAACCGTGGTAAATTAAAGTAAAAAGTGACTATTCACCAAAAATTGTTTTCATCTCATTGAACCACATTTTACTCCTTTATATTAACCGTGTCTCTTTTATTTTCAAAACTCCACTCACCGTAGTGGTAAAATTATGTTTTATGTGAATTTCCAAATTCTCTTAGGAGGTGGGTAAAAAACGGGAAAAAGTTCAATAAAATTTTTATATATCTAAAATTATACTAAACTAACTCTAATTAATTACATTGAACATATATAATTATTATGTATATATTTTGACCTTAATTAAATTTAAATAAAATATATATTTATTTAAATAAAAATTTGGTTTTAAACTATAAATCAGTTTTTTTCACTATTCAAAAAAATTTCAATGTTTTCAGAAAAATACCAAAAAATCACCCTAAGCTAATTTCGATATTCTGAATCTAAAAATGAAGTCAATTTTGAAATATAAAATTTATAAAATTTCAAAATGTGGGTATAACTATTCATAACGGCTAGTTTAATTGGTTGTGGTGTGTGTTAGAACTCGAAGTTGCGTACAACACACAGTACTGTATTATTCAAAGAGAAGCATATCATGGAAGCTTAGGGTGTTATATTCTCCCCTCCTTCAATAACTTTATTCCTCGCAATTTTTAAAATTGGTCTTGGGAATTTAATGGAAAGTCCCACATCAAAAAATGAGAAAATAAAACTATCACATTAGAAGAAAATAATAGAAGTACAAAGGGCACCCAAGATAACCTATACTAGGATTCCATGTAGAAAGACTTGGATATTGATGATAAACTAAGTGTCATGTTCATATGGAGAGGGATAGAAATAATGATCCGAGGAATGTTAGCAACAAGAAAACCACAAATTAGTTATGGGAAAAATATTCATTAGTTTCTCAGTAGTAAAAGTAAATAGACAACATTTTTTATTATTAAGTTACATTACATAATGATGATGAATTCATTTCTCAGATTGACTAAGAACATTAAGAGATATATTTACTTTTTATGTAAAGATTCTCTCTTTAATAAATTTCAACTACTAACTCTTTTTTAAACGATGAGTATTCAAGAATACTTGGTCACAATGGAAGTGATAGAATAATCTTCTTATAAAATCACACGATCCATGTGTGATAAACTATATATTTACCTTTTCTAGAGTTATTATTCAAAACCAAAATGGTTAGTATAAGATTTGATGATCCCCAAAAAAGATATTCTATTAGAGAAAGAAACACTAATCTTAATTTATAAAATTAATCCAATAATACCAAAAAGTTAAATAAATAGTATTCAATAAACATTTGTCCTTAAAATCCTTAAATATAATCCAAACTAATATTGAAACCCAAAACATAGAATAATCTGATTATGTTGTCTTCCACGTTAAATTGTATCTCTAAATGACATCAACTACTATTAAAGTCACATACTTAATTTTAATTAACCTAATCACATATTCTCTATTATAGGTTAATCATTTCCATAAATAACCCAAATAACTATAAATCCATAATAAAAACATAGATAAAAATCCACCATTACTCCTCAAATGAAATCCCATAGTACTCTATTTTCCTTGGGCATATAGTGTTCCCAAAAAATTAACATCATTCAAAGTAACATTTATCACTTGATCACCAAATAATTTTCCTATACTAAGGGTATTCAATTGATAAGAAATAAGATCCCAAATCAACTAATTATTGATAAATAAAATAATTTAACTAAATATAATTATTCACACTAACCAGGGACTTTGTGTAGTCCAATGGTAGGCGATAAATCCCAATCACACATTGGTTGTGGGTTCAATTCCCACATCTTTGTCTGACACGTCGGGTTGTCACATTGTCTATGTGTTGTCGTTTTTCAAAATATATATTTTATAATTTTACCAAAAAGATATAAATTCCTCAAAATAACCATAACACAATTTTAAACCGAAATGTAATCTCATACATTGAATTCTCATACCAAAATATATTAACTTGTAATTGCCTCAAACCCAATGATCATATAAAACCAAATGGTTATTTATAAATATATCAACAAGATAAATGATATGTATTCCTCAAATATCATTCTCACATGGAAAACTGTGGGGTTACAAATCCAAGATAAAATTATTTCAAAGTTATCCCTTCAATATAGAGCATTAATAGTTTTAAACATTTCTCCAACAATTTATTTCCAAATAGATTTTTCTGTGACCATGAAAATATCCTATTGAATATGGAATTCTCTTAGGTAATGTCCAGGTCCTCTACATTTACGAAAAATGACGGAAAATGGATTCTTGGGACCATTTTTTTTCTTCTATAGTACTCTTCATTTTTCCTCAGCAATTCTTCACATTATGTCCTTCTTTCCCGCATGTAAAGCTTTTCTATATTCTATTGAGGCACTTTAATGAGTGTCTCCTTCCACATTTCCTACATGATAGAAATTTAGGATTCTTTTCTCCATGGTCTCCATTGTAGGAGCTCTTATCTTTCATTACCTTTCTCTTCTTTGTTGAGTCCGGTAGTTGGTTAATATATATGTTTTTGATCATATTTTTGGAAAACTGATTTGGCATGAACAAGATATCTTTGATGCCTATCAAAGTTATATTTATTCCTCATTTTTTCCATTTTTCCCACCTATTACATCATTCTCAACGTTACTATGTCTTCCTTGGACTCCAGTCATTGACTAAAACCAGAAAGCATTGTGTGAGTAACAGTAGTCATAAAATCATTTAGATAATATCATGACACCATATTCTAAATTTGAAACACCTTATTTATTCTCATCTTATATAAAATAATGAAAATTGGTTTGTTAATAAAATGTAAATTATCCTATGCATATCCCCCAGGAGTGTCATATCTATGCGTGCAACAAGGCCATTTGTCGTGCAGCAGTTCCCGTTCGAGTCTAGCTCAAACTGGTGTTTTCAGGTTTTACCACTTGGTACATCTTTTCCAGAGCCACCTCTACCTAATCGTATACATATAGAGATGTATTTCTAAAAAATCTCACAAAATCTCTACAATACCTAAATTTAGGAAGTTCTTCTATATAAATCCTCAAAGTCCATCTTAGGTCTATGTGCTCTAATCAGAGTTTATCTAAATCTATCTTCCAAGGTTTGTACTAAACTTACTTTGATTACAACTGTAACACCCCAACCCCAGTTACCCAGAGTTAGTGAATTATTATATATCATTGGCTTGATCAAAAAATATCATTTCTTGAAAGGACGATTAGTTTAGTAGCCTTGGAATAACTAGATACATGAATAAAGTTTTCATTACATCATAATGTAAAAAAACAACATCTTTTATTTATATAACACACTCATATACTTATACTATCTCTTCAATTCAGTCATAAAATTCTTCTTTACATCTAGGGAAAAATAAAACATAGAAAGAGGTGAGCTTAGATGCTCAGTAAGGATAACAATAGGGTAGAAACTATCATAAATAAGCATAAACATTTAAAGCAATATATAACTAAAACAAAAACCTTTTAAACTTGAACTTCAGAGTAATATGGCAAAGATAAAATGAAATAATTCCATTTACTTACTCACATGTATATTCTACTAGTCAAATAATCACATTCAATATCAATAACCACTTTCATAATAATGGAATGCATAATGCCAGACTATCATAACCACATAGTCAAGGCCTTGTGCCAAGAATAAAAATAATATTTTGTCAAAGCCTTGTATCAAGACACTAGTTTGTCTCTTGAGACCTAACAATGCATCGAGAAGCTATTGCGGGCTCCACCCCTCACTTACTAAGTCCAATTCATTCTCCATATGAATAGGTTTAAGCATTATATAAACATTCGTACTAAAACTAGCATACGAAATGTCAATACATTCTCTATAAACCATGAATGGTATAAAAATAGCACATCCCCAGTCAAACATAACTCATTCAATACAATATGGAAGATTTTATTGTAACAGATTAACCTCAATCGAGAATAATGAAGGATATTGACCCAGATAAAAATAATCATCAAATCTATTTGAGAGAAATACCTGTTTTTCTTGAAAACATTTAAAAGTCACACTACTTGTCAAGAATACATTTTATAAATAAATTTTTGAATAAAAGTGTCCCATACCACTTTGAAACATTTAAAATTAATTTTAATTTTAAATCATTAATATCTATATAAATAAATCCTTAAAACCATTTTTTAAATATGACATTGATGAGAAAGATTTAGATTAATAAATCTCTAAATCATTTTAAAATGATATTTTAGTTAGAGTTCCTAACCAAAAGAGAGAAACTTTAATACATATAATTGAGGTAATAAAAAGTTTTTAATATCTTGAGAATAAAGGGATTCATGATATACTATGTCAATGTACATTATATACACTATATAAAAGTGATTTGGTGTATAACAACAAAGGAGTCTCAATGGAATGTAAATTGAGATGAAATATCTAATAAAGAACGTATCCATAGGTTAAGGATAAATCAAAAAAATAATTTTGTATGAAAAATATAAATACACTCAATATTATTGGATATTATGTGTAAAACAATCAAAGTAAATTCACACATATTCTTGTAAAAACAACACCAATGAGTTTGATGTTTCACTCAATAAATGTAGATTGAGTTTAAAATTAATCTTATGAAGTTCACATCAATGACTTCAGAATTTATCAATATAGTTATTATGTGTATCAAAATTATATCCACCTAAAGGGGATAGGAAATAATGACATAATAAAATAAATAGTGATTCCAAACATAATCTCGGAGTAAAATAATCAATGAAGTATGCGTAAAGCCAAATGAGAGGAAATTGAAATTTCAAATTCCCTTATCGATTTGGTAGCTTATGAAACATACAACCATGAAATAAGTATCATAAAAAAAATATGTTAATATCCCTAAATTAGTGTATATTACAAAATTAATACAATCATGGTCAGTACACACACCACATACAATAAATAAGTGGTGAACAATGAAAATCTCACAGAATTAAAAGTGAGATAAGAAACCCCATGCTTTGTAATTTTTCCTTTGTATAGGGTAGGTTATCATCCTATATAATGGTTAAAAAATTGTTATTGAATTAAAAAATAATCATATACATTAATATGATATCATATATGATGTTTTAACATTGTTTTGTTAATAATATCTTATTATTATCATCGTTTCGGGTGTTAACATACTTGTTTTCTTTTATATGTTTTTTTACATAAGTCTTGTTTGTTATGAATGGGTTGTATCTTATTCATATAAAGACTGATATCATGTCATTAAACATTGTTTTTAGTCATAAAATGAGAATTATACTTGTATGGATATGATGGGGAATGAATCTCATCGCGTTCGTGGAGACGGTAGTCCGTTCGTACGCATGAGAAATGATATCATTCTTTTGATATTACAATCAAATATAATTGGATAGTATATCATATATACAGATTCATTATCATGTTATACTTATTATTTACCTGACTTATCCTACATTATTATACGCATCCAAATAATAAGGTATTGAATAACAATTACTTCACGACGTGAAGATGGTAGGCAATACGTACACACGTATGATGACATGTCATTCAAAGGATGGATAGAATACTGAATATGGTTGTACCATATTTATAATAACATCAAAGTTTATAAAATATACTGGATTTATTATTTTAAAATTGAAATAACAAAGAATGAAGAAGTTGAAAAAGAAAGGAATTTGAATGAGGTTGGTGAAAACATTACCTCTTCTTCGGGTTCTTCCTTTTGATATGATTAAAAGGGATCGATAGGTTGGATTTCTGAAAAAACTATGGCCTTAGGTTGAATTGAGGGATGCTGAGAGAATATTTGGGCAGGGGTTGACTAAGCCAAAAGGCTTTGAAACAGTGAATTAGAGGGAAGGGGGAGTTCCCTTTTATAAGAAGGGTGAGGGCACCTTTGGAAAAGCTAAAAATATTATTTTATAATAAATTCATATTTGGTTGATAATGGCTCCAAAGTTTATTATTTAACGGCTAAGGTGGGGATGTGTAGAATTACTTTAAAACTATTGATTTTAGATAGGTTTGGGATACTATTCTAATCTTATCATTTAAATTTAACTCTTAGTTAAATAGTTTGACATCTACCATGTCTCTTTTGTATTTTTATATTATATAGTTAATAAAATTACTATATACCTCCAAGAGACCCCCAAGTGGTCCATTAATTATACAAATATCATTATAAAAGTATATTTTATAGTCCTTATTTTTTAGGAATGTAATATCAATTAATAATATAATATTTGTTTTAAACACACTTTTATCTCAATTTTGACACTATTGGGTATTTTTTTTATCTTTATAACAACATTATTGCGTCCAAAAAAATTTATACAACATATCCTAATAAGTCATATTACCCTATAAAATTGGTGTAATTCATAAAAAGTCACAAATTATATTTATTTTGATATTTATAATATCAATTATTTAAATATTTCATTAATTAGGTAATTAATGCATCACCACTGTGTCATAAATAGATTAAATTATTTAATGTCTAAAAATTTTAAATAAATTACAATTATGTCAGAAATATTTTTATCTTTAAAATGAATATATATAATCTAATTTATCTTATGTATAACACTATATTAAAGATGTTTTAGTTATTAAACATTGTTATTATCTGTTTTAACTCTTCTTTGAATTAAATAATAATAAATGTCCTAATATAATCCAAATGGACCTAAATGATAATATTTTATTCTTAATTTTGTTTTTGGTTGAGATACACTTTTCCAATAAAACTTAGACTTGGGTTAGGGTAATATTAATATCATTTTTACCCTTAATTACCCTATTTAATTTTAACCGTGGTAAATAAAATTAAAAAATTACTATTCAACAAAAATTATTTTCATCTCATTGAACCACATTTTACTCCTTAATATTAAAAATGTCTCTTAGATTTCCAAAATTCCACTCACAGAAGTGGTAAAATTATGTTTTATGTGAATTTCAAAATTCTCTTAGGAGGTGGGTAAAAGACAGTGAAAAGTTCAATAATTTTCTTTATATATACAGTTATTCGAATCTAACTCCAATGAATTACATTTAACGTATATATGTATTATGTATCTATTTTAAACATAATTAAATTTAAATAAAATATATAATTATTTAAATAAAAATTCAGTTCAAAACTATAAATCAGTTTTTTTATTACTATACAAAAATTGAATGTTTTCATAAAAATACAAATAATTCACCCTAATCTAATTTTGATATTCGGAATCCGATAATCAAGTCCATTTTTAAAGTTAAAGGTTATAAAATTTCAAAAAGTGGGTATTACTATTCATAACGGCTAGTTTAATTGTTTGTGGTGTCTGTTAGAACTCAAAGTTGCGTACAACACATGCTACTGTACTATTCAAAGAGAAGTGTATCATGGAATCTTGGGGTGTTACAGATTACAACCAAATAAGAGTGATTATTACCCAAGGAAAATATTTGAGTCATGAAAACACCTTACAACATTGGTAACTTCTGAATAAAAAAATAAATGGAAACTTGAAAATTATAGGGTCAGATAAATCACAATCATTAAAAAATTTATTATTCCAAAAATATGTCATTTGGATGTATAAATACCATAGAAATAAGAAAACGGTGCATAACGTTAATATACATCTCAATAAAGTGAAACTGAGACAAAACCATTACAGCCTTGGTAAAAATTGAATTTAAAACATCATAAAAGGGATTTTATTGAATTAAACCTAAAATATCATTAATAAAAGATAATTCATAAATTTTATATCAAATTGTGCGTATATACACCACTCCAAAAAAGATCTTGGGCATAAATATGAATTCTCTTTTAATGGAGAGAAATTGAGACGTAATACAATACCTTGTTTCTCTGTTTTTTGGATCTTACTCTAACATCCAGTTGAAAAAATTTAATATCCTATTTCAATACCATAATCATAAATATTTCTCTTTTATAATAATTATTATAATTCTTTTTCATGATAACATTAATTAGTTATATTCCACTGGGTTTTAAAAACATTAATCATTTTTCTCACAACTTATAGTTTTTATATCATTACTCATTATTTGATTCATTGTTCGATTTTGATATATCATTTAAGATCATATAATATAAAACATATATTTATTTAAAATTTTCAAATTTCAATACATATTTTATTTGGTTACGTTATGATAAAACTGAATTGATAACGTCTTATTTTGATAATTTTATCAAACAAAAATGTTACTTTAATATCAAGTTGAATACTTATTATAATATTTAAATAACCATATAAAATCATTATTTTATAAATATATTATAATAACATTACTTTTCATGGTCCTAGAGTCATCCATAATTATATTTTGAATCATTGTTTGTGTAGGTAGTTAAACAATGCCAAAGTTGAATACGCTTTTACTCAATTGATGGGTATTGTAATGTAGGTGTTTATTATGTAATTATATCATTATATCATAATAATAATCATATTATTGTTATTTTTTATGATTTTTAACCATATTTTATGATTTTTCAATAATTTATTAAAATCTAGATGAAAAAAAAAATTATTTCTACATGGAGGATTTAATCTAAACAAATATAATTCTCATTTCTAAATACATGAAAAGGGGTGAAGATAGATATTAAATTGGAATTTAATAATCATTATTATATTTATATATTTTATTTATTAATAATTAACACCATTAATACTATTCTTTATGAACAGTAATGAAAAAAATGATGTCGCTTCTTGGAGAAGGTGGTCCACACAATGAACTAACAATGTTATTTGTTTTTTAATTATATGAAATTGAATAACTAAGGGTTGTTCAATTCATATAAATACATATTGTTATAATATTTATATTGAATTCATCGTATTATTATGATTATTTCTAGATTATAATGGAAAAAATAATAAATAAATGTTAAGAATGATGTGAGACATAGGTTGAGACCTTGATCTTACTATTGATGAATGCCTTTGATTTGAGGGAATTGTGATAAAATATTGTAAACAAGGGAATTTGGTTGTGTAAATTACTTTAAGGAAATGAAATTTTGGTATTTTTTATGTAAATTTATAAATATTGGTATAGTATTTAAAATGTGGATGTGGTCCCCCTTTTATAAGTGAAGAAGATGGACTTTTCCATGGAAAAGAATTTTAAGAAAGGTGTACCAATGGAATGGAATGAATGTTAGGTGAGTTAGGAGAGTTAAGGTTGGAAAGACATGTTGGTATTAATTTTAAAAAGCATGACATATATAAGGACTTATGGTCAAGGAAATTAGGAAAATTTGATCCCCTGTAGATTAGTCATTTAAACTGTTATTTTTATTTATTAAATATTAGTATTGTCTATAATTTTATTTATAAAAACAAAGTAGATCCTTATTAAAAACAATTGAAATTATGAATAAAAAATTATTCTCCATTAAAAATAATTCATTTCATAAATATTAGAAATTTTTATTCTAAATTAAACACATATAACACATAAAATTTTTTATAAATAAAAGAGTGTTTTTTGAAATTTAAAATACAGTATATGATAATTTTTTATGGATAAAAATTTTCTGGATTTTAACTGAATTATAATAAAAAAATTTAATTTATGTTTCATTAAAATCAATAAAAAAAATTAACAATAAATAATGTTTTATTAAAAGTAGCAACGATTTTTTTTTAAATTCTAGTAAAATGTTGTCTATGTTCTAAAATATTAAAAATTGAATTTATCAGTTTAAAATATTTTTTTATATTTAGAAATTATACTATTAAAATATTTATATTATAAATTAAAATATTTTGTAAACTTTTAGGCCTTGAAAATATATTGATAAATTTATAAAAGTTATTTTTTTGGAAATAACTATATTTTTCACTATTCACCTAAAAATATATTATTTTCGAAAAAATCTAAAAATTCATATTAATATAATAGTACAATGATAAATAAAAAATTGATGTTAAATTTTTTTAAAGTCACATCCTAATATCAATAAATATAACATAAAGAATTGTAAAAAAAGTTTCATGAAAAATATATTTTTATAGGTAATATGTTTATTGTATATTATTTATTCATATAAAATTATTGATAATCAAAAATATATCAAAAAATTAAATGTAACTTTTTATGAAATAAATTTTAAAAATAAAATATATTTTATTAGTTTCTTATATGGATCAATTGATTTCATTTTTTAAGGGTAATTTTATATTATTCTGTTCTTATATATATATATCATAATTTTTTAGCACTATTTATACCATCTAACCATAAGGATACCTTATAACAGACTTTATTAATTTGGTTTTGATGTTTTTTCTGGTAAAATACCTCAAACATAGTATTTATTTACGAAAAAAATGTTACATCCTGGGTCATTACAATCTAAAACATTGAATAAATTCCACCCTCACAATTTAATTATCATTTATTTTCAAGATTTTCTAAAGGTCGAAAAAAGATTGAAATGCCTCAAGATACTATATAAAATGACATATTATACTAAATTTCATAGGGAATACTTAAAAAACATATTTTTTTCGAAATATTTTAAGGTAATATATCTCATTACTAAGTATTAAGCCCATGTGAAGGATTTGGTTTTTTAATTAAGGAATTCATACTTGGCCTTGCACTAATAGGTGTTCATAATGGATTTAAAATATGTTTTTCAATATTCTAGAAATTAATTTGGATTAATAGTGAATATATTCATTCTATTTCAAAAATTGATCCAATTGTTTTTTAGAAGAGGATATTATCATTTACAAAAAATATATTTTCACAAAAATAAGAATTATAACACTAAATGATTTTTTAAAATAAAAAACAATTATGGTGGTGTCATGATATTCCAAGAATACACTATAGATATAATACAGTTTATAGAACTATAATACATCCTATAAATCAGGGTCGAGTGTAATTGAAACATAATTATAACTATAATCTTCATCAATAGTCACTGAATATGTTATTCATTACTCCATGGGTTTAGGATATTTTGGATTCCTACCATTATCAACAATCCTTAGATTAGGGAATTGACTTGTATAATTCTTGATTTCTCTGAACATATGTCTTTGATTAGTTAGTGGAACCCTTATATGAGTTCTATATACTTTTTTCATGTTAACTAAACTCATCATTTTGTAATGATTTAATGAATCTAGATGACCCCCTTTTATAAAATTAAATCATATTCCAATCCCCTTATGTAAATTCCATTGGTGATTCTTTAATAATTTTTAACATATATAGGATTGGTTATTTTTCCTTTCTTCATATTTTTCAATTGATCTTTCATGATACTCCATCTTTCTCTTATTTAGTGTGTTTAGTATTTTGATTATGTTCACATTGTTAATCATATTTCATGATATCTAATGTGTAATAATAATATGTTTTATCATTCCATATCAAATTCTAATGAGTTTTTCATTCATGAAACCATAACATTGTATATCACATCCGTGTCTCCTTCTAGGTCGAGTCATTACTAAAAACAAAAGGTTTTACCTAAATGAAATAACATTTAAAATACTTGAAAATTATCATAATAATAAATAGTAATTCAAGCTTAAAAAGTCTTGTTATTTAATTTTTTAATTTTGGTATATAATTATTTTATCTAAACCTATATAAATCATATATTGAATTAAGTTAATTTATATTTAGTTATCATAGACCCCATAACCTAATACATTAAATAAACTACTAAATCAATCCTTCATATTAGTTCGTAAAAGGAGAATTCTCAACGAAATTATATTACCTGGTATTTTTTACCATAGTTTGTATTACCAGTATCATGCATCAGGTATTACGGAGAGACAACCAACCATTTTCTATGTGAATTACACAAGGTGAAATTTTGTCACACCTATGTCCACTTTCCAGTATCTAGATGTGTATGTTTTTCTATGAAAATGACTTAATCAAGACATTATCAATTTTTAGGATATCATTTTATGCTTGGACCCACATATTGTTTTTTCACTATAATTCTATAAACAAATTTTTTGAAATAATTAAACTAATCTCCAAAATAACTTAACCATTGTTTTATAAAAACTAAATCAACCAAATATAAATATAAATAAATAATACATTGATATCATTATTTAATTATTACATCCACATGTATCTGAACAGCCAAGGACACAAATTTTTATTGTCTTAGTGACAAGAAACATAAAAACAAATATTCACATGTTTCGAACATTTTTTCGTAATATAAATTCACTATTATTTATTCCATGAGATGTAATACTTTTCAATTCTGGTATAAGGGAAAACATAAAAAGTTGTGAGCTCAAATTCTCGGAATGGGATAACATAAAAAGTCCATAATGAATAAATCAGAAACAGGTTGAAATAACTAAAAGGAAAAATATATAATATATAATAATTACTATTAACAATAAGAATAAAATATGGTGAAACATGTCAGATTACAACACTTTTACCATGGCATGAGAAAAATAAAATAAGAAGTATATAACATGGGTCATATAAGATTGGAAGGAAATTCAAACAATCATAAACAGATGATTTATTATCACAGTGAACATGAATACTCACAAACTTTTTAACACATTAAATATTTAGTGTAGAAAAATTCCATCATATTCATACATAATAAACCTAAATTCCTGATTAAATTTTCACATAAATGTATATCTCTTAAGATATAATCCATTACTCAATGTATTATTGGTAGTTTTATGTCTCACCCGTATCATAATCCATAAATTATTGAGGCACATGGAAAAGTCATCACATCATAAAATAACCCTTAAAAAATGTTCTTCCTAACATTTCAAATGATTCATATAAGTAACCCATGGAAATAAAATGGGTTTAAGAAAACATCCCAATGTCAATCAATCAATTTTCCCAAGGAACCCACGGAAATAAAATTGTTTTTATAAAGAATCCAAATAACATCATGAATTAAATCTATTTATAGTGAATATTATATCACCTAAAATAATATATTAATAATAGAATAATATAGGGTGAACCATGAAACATTACTCTATTATAGGTAGATCATTTTCAAAGATAATAATCCAAACCATAAAAATACATTTTTGAAAAATTTTTATTATTTATCATTATAAAAGTAATAGTTATTAGTCTCTTTCCAAACCCTCCTTTTTATGAAAAGTGAATAGAAACCCTTTCATGGAAGTGGAATTTTTTAAAAAATCTTTCTATTAAAAATATTAAAAGATCCTTGTTAAATAAGAAAAGTCCTGGAAAAATAACGATCAAATAAGAAATTGTTTAATTCAAATAAAGGAGTTTGAGATAATAATTCCCATGATTATGTCAAAATTAAAATACTGAGGGAAGGAGAATACTTTTTAAAGAATTTATTAAAAATATATAAAAAATATCCTTAAAATAAAATAATCATTCAAAAATTGTGAAGTGAAAATAAAATTTTAATATTAAAAGACTCTATAATAATAGAGACATGAAAAAAAACATAATGTTATCTAAAACGGGAAATGAAAATAATTGTAATATTTTAACATTAAAAATATTATTAAATAATGGAAACATATAATATACTTAAAGGATATCAAAATAAAGTATGTAGTTGATGGAAAAACTTTTTAATTTGAATATATGGGGAAAAAACAATTTCACATTTTTAATAAACATATTGAAAACTCACATCACTAAAAGGATGATGAATCCTTTTTAAAAAAATTAATAATGGAAATAAAAAGGACTATTGGAGAAAAAAAATTATTTTACACTTGGTAAATGAGAAAAATTGTGTGAATTGAAAAATATGTATATGGAAGACAATTTCATTAAAATAAATGGAAATTATTGTTAATAAAAATGGAGTTTCATGAATATTTAGAATCATATAAAAAATTCATTTTATTAAACCATTATTCAAAAATAAAATAATGATAAAGTAAAAAATAACATCATCATAGGTTATAAAATACCAATATTAAAAGATAACAATCAGAGAAGAGCGATTCTAACCAACGGAAAATAATTGAGCCATGAAAACCTCATATTGATTTTGTATCTTTTTGAATAAAAAAACATTGGAAGCTTGAAAAAAATAGGATTTTAAAAATTCCATAAATTAAATCACGTATTATAACAATAACAAATTATTTATATGTATATACCCCATATAAATAATAATTTTTTTCGTGACATTAAAGTATGTCTCAAATAAGATAAATTGAGACGAAACCCTTATGTCATGTGTAAAAATTCAATTTAAACCACCACAAATGGGAGATCATGAAATTAATCCAAAAACCCATATGTAAAATATAATTAATTAAAATTTATTTCAAATATACATTATAATCACTACTTAAATAATAATTAGTTTTAAAATATTAATGATGTCTCAATGAAGGGAAATTGACACAAAATATATTACCTTATTTCCTTGTTTATTTGATCACACTCTAGACAAATATAAAACCAAAATAACCTACATTGTATCATTTTGCATAAAAATTCACATAAATATTACAATATTATAATTCTTATTATAATTTTTTATCATGATTATATTAACTAGTTATGTCATATTATTAAAATATGGTGTTAATAAATTTAACTATTTTGTGCATGGTTAATAATTTTGATATCATCATCCATCATTTTATAACAAGTTAATTATTGATATATAATTTAATATTCTATAATATATAACTTATAAATCTTTAAACTTTTCTTATTTTAATCCATATGTGTTTTTGTTTATGTTTTGTGAAAACTGAATAAATAATGGATTATTTTGGCAATTTTTACAAACAAAAATGTTGTTTCAATAAAAAGTTAAATAATTATGATAAAATTTAAAGAGAAATGTAATAATAATTATTTTCATAATATATTAAAATAATATTAGTTTTCATTTTACCATAGTCATCCATAATAATATTTTAAACCATTGTTTATGTTGGTGGTTAAATAGACCATAACATTATCATGCTTTAACCCGAGTATTGTGTATGGAAAAGGAGGTGATTCTTTTGGATTAATATTATATTATAATAATAATTATTATATTTTATTATTAAGCTTAGTCGTATTTTAATAAAATCATATATTTTAGGAAAAACTAGTTGAAAAACAAAAAACTATTGTCATTGAGGCGGTAATTTTCACGATTAGCGGTCTTGTATCTCAATTAATAGGAGGGGGTGAAGGTGGATATTAAATGTAAATTTAAGAGTAAAAATTATATGATATATATATATTTAATTTTTATTCATTAATTCCACCATTAATAAAATAAATTAAATTTTTTAGTGAAAAAATCGATTTCACTTTGTGGTTGTAGTAGTTCGCATAACTCACTAGTGATGTTCTTTTTGTTTTTCTGTGTGGAGAAAAATGAAAAACTTAGGGTTGTTCCATTAACATAAAACATATGTGTATAATAATGATACTTAATTCATCATATTATTTATATTATTTTAGGTTTATAATGGGTAAAATAATAATGAAACAATACCAAAAATGGGATACATACGTGGAGACCATGATCTTACTCTTGGTGACCGCCTTAGTATTCAACAATATAGAACAATATTTGGTGAAAATGGTAGTTTGGTTGTGAAAATAAATTAAATTAGTGTATATTTTAGTGGGTATCATAAAATTTTTCTAAATATCTGTGGATTATTGAAAGGGTGTAATTTATCTCCCTTTTATAATTGGAGAAGAGGGTCTTTTCTACATAAAAGAATGTTATGTAATGGGTAAGAATGGAATGGAATGAAAGTTTACTTTGTTAATAGAGGTATGCTTATTAATACATGTATATAAAAAATAAAAACCTAAAAATTATTTCAAGAAGGTCTAAACGTCACGTTAAATTGGAAAAATTTGATCCATGTTAGATTTGTCATTTAAACACTTACTACTCTTAATTAAATATTACTCTTGTAAATCATTTTTCTAATGAAAATAAAAGAAGAAATTTTGTTAAAAAAAATTAGAAATTATTATTTTAAATTTGGGATCCATTTAACCTAATTAGTTTCATGAATATGAAAACATGTGCTTTTAAAGTAAACACACATAATATATAAAAAATTTAATTAAATTGTGTTTTTAAATATTAAAAAAATGTATAACATAATTTTTTTGATTCTCAATTTTTTTAATATTAGTAATTTATTTATTATATAAAAATAAAATTTATGTTTCTTCAAAATCAATCAAAAATATAATTTCACAAAGAAAATATTTAGTTAAAATGAATAAATGAAAGTAGATATTAAATTATAGTAATATTTTTTTAAGTCCAAAAGAATAAAAAATAAAATGTATAAGTTCAAATTTATATTTTATAACTCATCATAAATCCATAAAATATATATTTGATCAATTTAAATATTTTATTAATTTTAGTACTTACACATATACTGATAATGTGATAAAATTCACTGTTTTAATAAAAACTGCATTTCTTAACTATTCCCCTAGAAATCAATTATTTTATAAAAAAATCAAAAAAATTTATATTTGGAGTCTGTTACTTTGAAATGTAAAAAAAAGAACACCTTTTTTTCAAATTGAAATTATAAATTTTATAAATTTAACTTTAAAATAAAAACCTAAAATATAATGAAAAATAGTGTTTATATAGAATCATTTTTTTCATATATTAAATATTCTACTAAAATTAGTGATAATCATAAATTCATAAAAATTACAAAAATAACCATTTATTAACGTAATTTTTTTGTATAAAAATATATTTTATTGTTTCTTAGTTTTAAAAATTGAGTTTGATGTTTAAGCGGAATTTAATTTTTATTTGTTATTATATATATGAAATAACTTTTTACTGTTTTTTATACCTTTTAATGTTATGGATACCTTATAACATTTCTATATTCATTTGGTTTCGGTGTTGTGTCTGGGGAAATACATCAAACATAGTATTTATTTAAGAAAATAATGAAATCTGTAGTAGTTAAACATAGTCAATATCTAAACACTATCATAGTTAGAATCTGTAATTGGGGAATGGTCATCAAATTTTAACTAAGGTCTAACATGTCATACTATACTATAATGGTAAAAGGTAACATATCAAGTTTTAGAATTGGTCATATTATACCTAGGTTGGTTTCTATTATTTATAGTGTTTTTATTATTAACTTTCTTAACAAGTGTAGTTCTATACTCACCCCTAACATCGATACCCTCTACCTTTAGCTTATATTTAGGTTTATTATGAAATTATTTAAAATTAATGGTATAAATAACCTATTTCAACGTGAGAGAGTATTTCATATAAATCATAGTCTCTACAAGTGTATTGAAATAACATTATAGTGAAATATGTAGTGTCATGTCTTGGTATTCATCATTAAAACTAATATTAATGGCATAATTAATTATAATTATTTTGAATTCATCACGATTTACTCTTATTTAATTATCAAAACACATTTTAAATATAACCATTAAATCATTTTTATACAAATATATAAAAATATAAAAATTCATGTATTATTTTTCTAACTTTGACATAATACCAGGCACATAAGTTTCATAAGAAACATCGTGCAGTACTTTACCACCCCAAAGATAGTAAAATAAAACATTTGTGCTTTTTGTAGTACATAGATATACACAACAAAATTCGTGTTTATATTATTTCAATCAATCGACAATGTTATTATGGTTATTTCCATTCTACAAAGAACATCCAAGAGTCCTTGATTTATAAGCATCCCACACATATTGATTCACAAATGTTTAAAATCAATTTTTCCTCAAACTTATTATTTTCATACTTAAAATAATACATTGAAATATTCTTGAGTCTGAGATAAATTTTTTTAAGAAAATTCTTATAACAGCCTAGTATTTTACGGTATGTATCTTCTTAAATAAATTCAATTTCTTCGATGGCTTGCATTGCACAGAACACCAAACTTAATCGCATAATATAATATTATAAAATATTCATTAAGTATGAGGGAATGAATATTAGTAATCAAATTATTAAATTTATATATTTTATATTCAATAATTTTTTTACTTTCATCCATAAATAATATATATATGTATAAGATAATAATGAATCCAATTTTACTCATTAAAAGTATATATTTTTCTAAAGGCTATTATACCGACTTTTCATGGTGCACTTGTTTTCAAACAATATTTTTAAAATTTTAGAAATATTATTTGAAAAAATATACATTATTTTTGATATTGGAATATGAATATTTAATTAGGTTAATTTTTTAGTAGTGTCCGGAAAAGTTTCATATTTCGATGAATAGTATTCAAATACTACATTTTAATTGAAAACAACATTTTTGAATAAATAATTTATAATGTTAAATTATATTATAAATTAGTTTTAAAGTAAAATAAGTTCAACTATAAATAAAAAAACCAATTTATTTCATTGGAATCAATGTCAAATTGGAATTGGATATAATGATATTTTAAACATTTTAACATTTTAACTTTAAAACCCTATTGTTTTATCTCATCTACGAGATGAATTTTAAATTAATTTATAAAAGATCTTTGAATTTAAATTTGAAAAATGTATTCCATATTTAGAATAATATTGTCCAATTTTTTTTTAAAAATACATTTTATTTTTGGAATATATGAATAATAACTATATTAGGTTTTATTTCTACAATTAAGGGTGAATAAGGTAATCAAGGGTATTAATAATATTATAAATATTTTAAACATTTCCTAACACTTATCCTAATTTAATGTTACAAGTTATTTTTGATAAAAATAATTCTTCAGATATTTTTATGACCTCTTGGAGCCCCTTAGATGACTTTAATACTTTTATAGTATTTTATTTTTAAGAAATGTCAAATATATTATACTCATGTTTTTAATAAGTAATATATATTTAATATTTGGTTATTCCGTACATATCTTTCACTATATATAGTAATTTTAAATTTAACATGCTTATATTAATCATTACAATTTGTTTTTATTTTTTTTTAAAATTAATTACTTAAAAGTATTACACAATGATGATGCATTAATTGTTTAATTAATTGAAATATCAAATAAATGATATTAAAATATTAAAATAAATATAATATAAAATAATTAATTCCAACCAAATTAATTATAAATTACTTTTACATTTTTGTTATGTGATATAAATATTTTTTAAATTTTATCTTTTTGTGGTAGTATTTTTAAAAATAAAGTAATAAATAATTCCAAAATTAAAATTAATGATATTTAAAAATGAATAATATTCAATAAATGATATAATAATTATGAAAATATAAAGGTTAACTAAATGATTTTTATAATGTTTAAAATGTAATAAATTATACAATTATGATTTTTTTGGCATTTTATAGTAAGTATATTTACCTTCCTAGGGTAAAAACACATGTCATCACAGTAAGAGTTTAGGAGGATAAATAAGAGTTAAATCTAAAAGATAAGGGTAATAATGGCACCTAAACATGTAAAAAAAATATTTATAGATTATTTATACCAAAAATAATATTATATTCTAAATAAATCACTTTTTATCATTTTTCAATTGAAAAGTAATTAATATTAATTTAATATTTTGACAATTTCCAAAAGCGACCCTCGCCTCAATTATAAAATAGAGCATCCTCCCTCACGTATTCACACCATATTGAACCTTCTAAATCATCCAATACTTACCAATTCTTAATACAAAAATTCTTATCCAAGTTTTTGATATCCTGGTCTTCCAAAAATACCAAGCCCAGATCCCTTAATAAGAGATCTAATGGAAGTCCTCTGAATAAGACATAATCATTTTTACCAACTCACTCAAGTTCATTTCTTCATATACTTCTTATTAATTAGTTTTTTAGATAATAATATATTAAATCATGTATAATATATATTCTAATATTTTATTATGATTTTGGGAAAATCATATTCCTTAACTTATCCATCATATCAAAAATGAATGCACCACTCATTCATACTTACGGCTTACCATCTTTACTGCATAGTGAATTTTTTTTATCATCCCCACACTACTTGGATGTATATAATAATGGAAATAATGGTTATATATTATAATAATGACATTATATTTATTCTGGATAATTAATATTCCATCAAAATTCATACCCTTTTACCATAGAAGGAACGATATTATTGTCCATGTGTATGTAAGAATTGCCATATCTAAGAGGAATTTTGATTCCTTATCTATGTTCAACATTCATGAGTGGTTTTAAAAATGTATTTAATTATTAAATATGATATTTTTAACAATAATATTATTCTATAGATATTTTTTTAAAATTCTATTAAAGATAACCAATCAATTCAGGATAAAACAAGCATGAGAAAACATCACAATTAACACTTGAAATAGTAAAATGAATAATGTATTATTAACAGTGTAGTGGTAAATATATACAATGGGATCATACATGATATCAAAAATATTATTATTATTCTTTTTAAAGTTAATAATTATTTATAACAAATATATATGAGTTTAGAAGTCTTATGTATGAAATCACACCAACGGTAAGGGTTTAATTCAATATCTCATTATTAGTTGAGATTGTTTCTGATTAAGACTCTACTGGGGAATGGTTATCTTAAATTCCATTGGTTTTTAAAAATGTTTTCAAAATGGACTTTACCATTCTCATATGGATATTTAAAGTGATTCATTACCCATATTTTCTTTTTTATAAAATATTTTGAAAGGTATTTTCACACCCTGACATTGTATATAAATTATTTTAATTATTATAATTATCCTTAATCTCTCTTTTTTGTTTCGGTAGTTAGAAGATCAAATTTTAAAAAATATTAGAAGCCCTTAATTAATTAAGGGCTATCCCTCATAGTTGGGGTTAACCATGTGGTGCTTGTGCGGGTGCCATGGTTGGTTTGAGTGTTGGCATCCGACTTGCACATAGTTTATTAAACTCTGAAACAACTGTGCAGGTCATCATTATAAATGGTGAATACCGAGTGGTGCAGTTTGAGCATGGCTTGCTCAACCATACTTCGGTCCGTAGGTAACCATGCATACACTTCATATTTTTTTAATATTTGATAAATAATTTTAAAACTAAATTGAAAAAACAATAAAATATGAAATATGAAATAAAAATTAAATGAATGTTTTAATAACAATTATAATGATGATAATATTGTTATTATTTAAAATGAAATTAATATTATTAATAAGATTATTGTTATTATTATCATTATCTTTATTATTAATATTTTATTATTATTATTGTTGTTCTTGATATTTTTTTTTGGTTTTATTTAAACACTAAAGAGGGTCACCCCCTCTCTTCCTCCCCCATCCCATGTACAACACATCTCCCCCTATCATCCCTATGCACACCACCCCTCCTCGAGTTGCACCTCCACTCCTTCAGTGGCTCTCCCCTACGTGGTTCCCTCCCCTCACGTGGCATCCATGTTCATGTGTGAAAACAATGGCCGACCCCTCCTCTGGCGTGCCACACTCCTCCAGCAGCAGCCCCTCCTCTAGTAGTGAAGAATCTTTTCTCATATATTTTCCTCCCCCTCCAGTGAGCTTCCATGATTTTTCATTAGTGATTTCTTCCCCTGGCTAAACCCTAGTGTTTTTTAGCTAATTTTTTATGTATTCCATCAAGATAGGGGTACATAGGGTCTCTTAGATTGGTTTCATGTTTTTATTGATATTCACTGCTGAAGGTGATGCATTTTAGACCATTTCAGTCTATCAGCCACTTTTTCGAGGTATGTTATCATTATCCTATTATTTTTCCTTCATTTAAAATAGTGGTTTTAGGACATTTCAGTACCTAATAATTTCATGGTGTTTCTTGGAACTTTTTGGGATGGATTATCATAGTTATCATCAAATATATTGTGTTTTTCCATGGTTTTTAGTTAAGGGATTGTTATTAAATTGCATTTGTTCAATTATAAATTAGGTATTTAATGATATTTGAGTTTTTCGTAAAATATTTTGAGTATTTGGGTCTTTTTTGTGGTATTCTGAGCCTTTAGTTGTGTTTTTAGTGGGTTTGGAGACTCTATAAAGGCTTGAACACACAAAAATAGTTGTTTATATATATAAGTATATATATATATAACCATTTTTCATGTGTACTAAATGTTTGGTGTTGGAAATTCCTTATATTTCATGATTCACTAGTAGGTTTTGAAATTTATAATCATTATTCAAATATGATTCTAAGATTTCTTTAAAATGATAAACTCATTAAAGAATTAAAATTGGATTATAAATAGAATTTTGGTTTGTAGTTGGTAGTTCTCAAAATTTCGTTTGTGTAAATTAATTTATAAAGTTGATTTTGAATAAAATTAGTTTCTTTTATAATTTTATAAATGGGGAATTCCATGATTTGTTAAGTTAAGAAACATTAAATGTTTTAGTCTGAATTCAAAGATAAATGGTCAATTATTTTTCTAAAATTGGTTTCCTTGACAAAGTTATGGTTTCTAGTTTTTTTTAATTTTTGGTGTTTTGGTATCTATTTGGGATTACAAATGGATATTATAACATAAAAGTGTTGGGATAACATATTTTCTAATGTGTGGATATTCCTTGTAATCAAGTGAGTCATGTTTGGAACTTTAAGAATTGTTTAATAATGTAGAAACCCCCTCTGGAGGCATTCTTATCTAGTTTTAGGAGTTTGGTGTAAGTGTTAACATGTGATTTGTGATATGTGCCTATTATAGATGATTATTATTTATTGTGTGGCTTAAAAAGGGGTATTCTCCCAAGGAGGTTGATTGGTTGTGGGAGATTGGATGTGTTTTTTGTAAATTAAATGATAAGTTCAAGTGTGTTAGTCTGAAAAAAACACACCACCCCATAAAATTGAGCAAATGGAAAACGTAGGTATCTAGGTGGGTGAACTAGGACTAGTAATCTAGTTGATAGGGAAGTTTTTTTCCTGATATCATCTAGTAGGATTGACCATTACAAAAAATAACTAACATATGATGATGATTGATCACCACTTGATCTTGGGATGGTTCCCCTCTCTATTGTATTTTGCATGTTGGGTCAAACGAGTGTGGTTACAATACCACATTTCACTAAGGTTCATGGACTCTAGGTTCTCACTTTTTCTAGTCACCTATAGGTATTTCCCATGGTGCTCACATATGACATGGTGTTTGTGAAGTAATTTTCATTTAAATTTATTTCATGATTGATCAATCTTTTTTAAAATTCATTATTTAATTAAAATTTCATTCCATTCATTTTGAAATGTGATTTCATGTTGGAATATATTTTGAAAGTGAATTGGAAATTAATTATTTTATCGATCATGAAGACTTGTTACTTGAACTTGAAAAGATGGAAAACGTTATTTTATTATGAATTATTTTCAAACTAGAATGTTGTTGGTTTGTTTTTAAGGGTATGGGAATGTAGAATTGTTATTCATTGCCATAACTATTGAGAATATTGATGTTCACACCTACATTATTTTTTTTTCAGGCCCCTCTATTTTGGATCACTTTTTATAAGAGCATGGTTCTATGCATGGGTGTTACCAACGAGGACACTTGAGGTATGTTTCATTTCTTAGTTTAGTTATTTTTCATATTCCATGTTTGTTCAATTTTTTTTATTTTTTTATATGTCTTTTATTAATGTGAAAAGCCTCTCCCGCCCTTTTATTTTTGATGCTCGACATATACTTCCAGCCCATGGGGATCTAGTACCCCCTTTGGGCGATGTCACTGATCGAATCGAGTGACCAGTTCAGGGTCTAACCGGGATGGTTTGTGAAAATATGTTATTGGAGGAGGCACATGTTATTTTGTGTGTCAAGAATATTAAAGGTTATGATTTTATAGAATCTAGAGGTATGTGTGGGACGAGCATCAGAAACTCTTACCCCTTCTAATCCTTGATTTTCCACGGGTAATTCTTGATTTGAGACTTATGTATTTGTTTTGGAATGTGGGAGTATAAGGGAGGTGAGATGGTGTCACATTGTAACCTTCCATGGAGTAGTGACCCATGTGAAGTCAAAGTTAATGGTTCAATGTCTTATTATTGTTAGGACTTACATGGGGAATGTCTAACTTCTATGTCATCAGGATAGGCACAAATACATCTCCCTCCTTCTAGTAGTCTGGTATAAGTTGAATTATTTTTTGGTTTCAGTTTGTGTGAGTGAGGTTTTGAAAATTAAAAGGGGTTTTTAAATGAAATTTATATCTTTCAAATGGCTTAAAATTCATAAAATAGGTTATAACATAAAAGTTTCTAGTTTGAAAAATTTGGTGCAAATTTAGATTTCATAAGGGAGATTTGCGAACCTTGGTACTCTTTATGGAAGGTCGCGTGTTTGTGGGTATGTATGGAAAGGGAAATGGGAATCATGTTCATGGATTATGTAAATTAAATTGAATGGACACACTTGTTATGGTTCATAGGAATCAATGGGTGAGATTTTTAAATTTAAAGGTTTTTAAAATTGGTTTATATTTTAAAATGTGGTTTATGTTTATTAAAATTGTCATTTGAAGAATGCGGTTTTGAAATTTAAATGAAATTGGTGGTAACATACTAGGTAATAATAGAATAATAAATTTTCATATTTATTATCATTGATGAATTATATATTAATTTCCCTTTAATGTGGATGCTATGTCTAATATCATACTCCACATGTTACAGCGGGTTTCTATGAAATCTTTTGTTGCACACAAAACTGAGTTATACTAAAAATAATATATTATTAATATTTTTATTTTAAATTGTAGTTATGTTCTGGATAGAGTTTTTGAGATAATGAACATAACTAAATATATAATTGTTTCAAATTTTATTAAATGTTCTTACTCTCTTCCAAAAAAATTAATTGGATTAAATATAAGAATAAATACAATTTTAGTCATAAATGCTCTAATATTTTTAAATGTTAGTTTTACCGCCTTTTGATGGAGAAACCATTTGTAATCTAGTTCTCAAAAAGGATTAATCTTAAGAGTTAAAATTTAAACATATTTATAAACCACTACATTTGATTGTTGTTTTAGGTGTTTCTCAACCCTAGCCAGCCAATAGAACATTAATTACAAGCCAAAGTTGTGGAATTTAATGCCACCACTATATGGTTGGATTTTAATATAAAATAATCAATAATCTAATCACTTGAGCCCGCCTCTCCTCAAGTATAAATTCTACCTATCGACTACCCTATTTCAACCAAAAAATATTTATAAATCGTCAAATATCTACCCACAACTCTCTTCCACACTCCCTCGCATCAAATATATTTCTTTCTCACCAAATTCCATTTTTGAGGTCCTCAAGGTTCATTCAAGGGCGGTATATTCAAAATGTAATTTTCTCAAAGTAACTCTCTTAATTTTTTTCATTAACTAAATTATCCTCACCTACTTCATCCATTAATTAATTATTAATCTAGAATCATATATATACTATAGTTTTATGTTTCTAATGGAATATCTCGTATCCATTTCATTTCTCACCATATCTTTTTTCAGATAAAAAAAGTATTGTCCAAGTTATGCTTGTTAATCTCCTCAGTGAATAATGTTTTTATCTTTTTATCCTTTTCCGCATTAATGTCTGGTCATAAAACTATTATTCTGGTCAAATATTGTTTTAATATTTATATTATAACATATTTAATAATATTTTTATGTTCTGTTAAATATATCATCATTCTTTCCATATTTTGTTTATATGATAACTTTAATTGGGGATGTGGGGACTATCATCTCCACAAAATTATATGATATATTCACGCATCACATAGAATATATTAAGAAATTTTTAGTAAAAGTATATTGTATATATATTATGTTTTAATTTTACTATTATAATATTATATATTTATATATATTTATATAAATTTCATTTTATTTCACTCTTTTAATACGACATGAAAAACAAAAATAGTGTAAATGCATACATATGGTCTACTATCTCCATGAATAGTGTTTTCAGTTTGTCTTAATATATTATTATAAATACTTATATAATGAATATATAAGATATTTATTTCATGTTTTATATTCTGGATATAATGGACTTATGACCATATGAACTATTGACATTATACTATGTTCATTTTCGACTGAAGTACCGAATATCAACATAACATCTAATATGATCATAAATAATTATGTAATTTTTATAACATGATAATAAGTGATATAAAAGAAATAATAAACATTAAAATGATCTCATGAAATTATAAATTAATATAATTTTATTATTAATGAATATAAATATTTTATTTGGTGATTTGTACTCACAGTTAAGGGTGTTTCATAACCCAATTTTATTTCATTGGGATAAATTTATACTTATTGATTATGTCATTATACTCTTAAATGTGAAATGAAATTTTAATATCTTATCTTTTATTAATATTTTTAATTTCATTAAATGTTTTTTAAGGAATATTTTTATATGGATTGTTTGACTTTTCGTACTAAACGACAAAAGGAATGTTTTTTAGCATATACAAAGACGACGTCTTCTTTACTACTGTAACCTTTATTTGATATTTGGATTCGTCTATAAGACATAACCTTTTAAATGGAAAAAATATCATATATCATTTTCATTATTTTTTTATTGAAAATTATCTTGATAATGGATTTATTATGTCGATATCTTGAAATGATATCTTCTGACTACAATGTGGAAATGTTATATTTCCTTTATGCATGATTTATGTGTTGTGTTGAGGTTTTAGTTCTTGGGAATTGCTTATGTATATGGGTGGTTCCACTATGAAAATAGGGTGGGTGATCCCATGAATTCTTTAAAATGAATTGATTAATGAGAGGGACTTAAACGATTGGGTTTCTCTGGAGAGATATAGGAAATATATTGTGATGGGTATTCTAAACGTAAACATTAAGGTCGCTCCCTATGTATCTATAAAGGATATAATGTATGTACGATATAGATTCCATGAGTTACTGTTATTATTTATGATTTCAATTATTATTTCATGGATATTATTATTTCATGAGGTATGTTAAATATATTATGTTCTATGGGTGAAAATTTTGATTTCATGGGTTTAGAGTATTCATTGACTAATATTTTTATTTCTTTATTTTATATCCCTTACTGAGATTTTAGTGCACATCCAATTTTTTTAAAATGTATTCAAGGGGAAAAAGGATGAGTAATATAATTTTATAATTAAATAATATTTTTTATCAATAAATTAAATCATTTTTTACATTTTAAAAGGGTTTCCTTTGGTGGAAAAAATTATTAATGTTTCGGTTATATCATCTTGTATGATTATGGGATGTTATTTATTAATAGTGGACTAATTCTTTAATACTCAAATATTAAAAAAAATCCTCAATGTGAAATAACGTAAATTATTGACTAATCTCAAGATTATGTAATGTTTAAGGTTGGGGCCTTATATTTGGTATCAGAGGTCGATTTAGATAAATTTAGGGGTTATGGTATTGTTAATAGAATATCCATAAATGATTTTTACTCTATTATAAAATTAAAATGATATATAATTTGGATATTAACATGTTTAATAATATAAGATATTATTTTTCATGATATTTTTCCCTATAAGAAATAAGGAATCTCTGCTGGTATGAAATCCAAAGGAAAACAAACTTTCAAATCTGCAACCAGAGATGGTTGGAATTGAAATTGAATAGTTTTTCACAGCGATGACACAATTATCTCAGACTATAAATTGGGGTGGTATCCATTCATGATATCTTATATATAACCCATTAAATAACATTTCAGTAATGGATCATTTCATGAGGCAACATCCTCTATCATTCATAGGATCATTTGGCCTAGGTCTAGTCAAAGAGTGGATTAAAGCACTAGAAAAATTTCTGATGTCCTTGGGAGTTCAGACAATAAAAAGGTTATTCTTATTGTTTACCATTTTTATGGAGAAGCCAATCAGTTGTGGTCTATGGTTAATAATAATAGGTATAATTAATATATTGATTCTCTTGAGTGGGATAATTAAAAAAATATGTTCCTGGAGAAAATTTTTTTGACGATCGTTCGACATTGGATGGGAAAACAATTTTTGGAATTGTGGCAAGATGAGGATTTAGTGAACTATAAGAACCAAGATTCACCTGACTTAAAAGGTATCCTCCAAATTTCATCCTAGAACTTTATAGTAAATTCTATCATTTTTACTCAGTATTAAATCCAATTTTTAGAAGGGTGTTGGTGACTCATGAGTTCAAAATTTATTTAAAACATGTTGGATGTGCAGAGAAGGTGGAAATGGATATTGCTGATCATAATGTTTCTATGAAAAATAAAAGAATAAAAGGTAAAGGTGGATGGTGCATGTGAGTTTTTTTCATAAAATCCTCATTGGAGAAATATTATGTAAAGAGTTTCTGAAAATTATGGAAAAGCACAATGGGGAATGCCTTTTGAATTCTGGTAAGTGCTTTTGATGTTGTAAAATGGAACATAAGGCTCGTAAATGCACTAAAAAATATCAAGGAAGTGGTAATACAATATATGATTTATTGTTAGTAAAATGTTTAAAGTGAAATGTGATGGGTCATTTTGAAAATTAGTATCTAATGAAGAACTCTAATGAAGGGATGTATTCGTAATATAAGCAGAAATTTGTGGTGGAATCATTTGGAACAACTTCAGCAGATGTTGGACCATCAAATGAAGTGGTATCATGTACATTATTATTTTACTAATATTATGCCAATGTGGTTATTGATTAATGTTATACACATTATTGTATTTCTGAAAATTTTTCTTGTAAATAATAAATTCTACCTTATGACATTAATCCATAACTTCTGATAAAAACACTAAGGTGAAATTTAGATACAAATGAAATGATAATAATATTATTATCTTTATATATGGAAAGGATTAACCTGAAAACTTTTTTGTATTTACTCTAGAATAGTTTGATGTTGTTTTGGGTGTGGATTATATTTCATTGTACCATTCTACGATTGGGTGTAGATCTAAATAATTTTCTTTTCACAAATACATTAATACTGTTCACAAGAATTAACCCTTACCATTGAAATCATATAAGGATGTTGAGAAACAGTTAAAAAATGGAAACTAATGTTATCTTGAACATATTTTTGAAAAAAAAAGAACCACTCGATTTAATGTTATTCTAGTAGTAAATGACTATATTGATGTTTTTCTTGATGAGTTTCCAAGTATTATACCAGATTAAGAAGATGAATTTAATATTGATATAGTCAATAATTCTAAAACTATTTCAAAACCCCTTAGTGAATGTATCATATTTAACTTTTAGAGTTGAATAAGACATTATAGAATTTATTAGATAATGGTTTTATTTGACCTATCACATCACCATGGGGTGATCTCGTCTTATTTCATAAAAAAATATGGTTCAATGAGAACATTCATTGATTATAATGCCTTGAATAAAATCACTATTAAGAAAAAGTGTCCTTTTACTCATATCAATGACTATTTTGATTAGATTCACTGAGCATAATATCCATCAATGTTTAACATTCGGTTAGGGTACCATCATTTGAAAGTAGAAGAAGAAGCCTTTCTGAATACCCGGATTCATACTAGATATTACCATTATGAATTTTTTTGTTATGCCATTTGGGATAACTAATTCATCTGTTGTATTCATGGATCATATGAATAGAATATTCTTTGATTTCATGGATGGCTTTTTAGTAGTATCTATTGATGACATTTTTACATATTCTAAAAGTAAATAAGAGCATGAAAGTCATCTATGGGTTGTTTTCCAAACCATAAAAGAAAATTAAATGTATAGGAAATTCCGAAAATGTTCTTTTTTGTTACAATAAATTTCATTCCTTTGTCATAGTATCTCTAAATATGGCATAACTATTGATCCTTCTAAAATGAAAGTTATTGATGAATTGATAAGACACGAAAATATAAATGAGATTTTTTTTTTCTTGGTTTAGTAGGCCATTATTAGATGTTTGATGGAAATTTCATAGGGTAATCTAGCATAATGTCTATGATTACTCAAAAGGGTGTGATTTTCATCTATATAAACTAATGTAAGGATTTTTTTTAATTTGAAAAGAATATTGGTTAATTCACCAAATTTTTAATAGCCTTATTGAAATAGTGAATTTATTATATACAATGATGTCTCATTGAAAGGAATTGTTTTATTAGTAATGAATAATGATTTGGTAATTTCATATGCATCATGTCAGTTGAAAACTCAAAAGTCAAATTACCCTAATCACGATTTGGAATTAGCTGTTGTTGTTTTTTCTTTAAAAATTTATAGGCATCATCTATATAGAGTAAAATGTGAAATATATACAAAAAAAATATTGAAGTATAAATACTATACTAAAAAATGAACATGATATTGAAGTGATTGTTGGAATTATTCAAGGATTGTGATTTCACTAATAATTATCATCTAGGACAATAAAACAATATATCTGATACTTTGAGTTAGAAATGTAATTCAACATTAACCATGTTACGTTTGTAATTTCACCCATTTATTAATGGCTTTATGAACGTGGTCATGGAATTTTCTAGTGCAGGAAATTCCTATATTTTTGTTTTAGGTTTCATTGAAATCAACTTTCATAGACAGAATTATGAAATCATAGAAAGAATATGGTGAGTTGCAAAAAAAATGTAGAATTGGTGTATAAGGGTAAGTTACCTAAATTTAACATTGAAAATGATTATGTTTTGAGATTTGGGAAGAGGTTTTGTGTGCATTGTGATTCATAGTTGAATAAATAGTTGATATGTGAATCTCATAGTTCTTCATTTTTAGTTCATCCTAGTATTAATAAGATGTAAAGAGACCATCAAGAGTATTACTGGTGGGATGGAATGAAAAAAGATATTGATGAATTTACAGTGAAGTGTTTGACTTCCCAATAGGTGAAAGAATAATGATAGTTTCAAAAGGGGATTCATCAGCCTTGTCCATTACAGGAGTGTTAATTGGAGAATATATCCACGGATCTCATTGTGTAATTACAAAAAGATTAATGGGGTAACAATAAGATATTGGTTATTTTTAATCAATTGACTTAATCAACTCGTTTTATTACTAATCAAGATAATTTTTCTCTAGATCAAATTTCATGGTTGTATAATAAAGATATATCCAGGTTAGATATAGTTCATCTCTATTGTATTTGATCGTGATCCTAGGATTACTTCTAAATTTTGGAAATTACAACAGAAGTCATTGCGTAATCAATTAAATTTCAGTACATATTTTCTTCCTCAATCAGATGGGTAGTAAAAAAATTCATACATTCAAGGATATTCTATGATCTTATTCAATGTATTACTAGGGATGTTGGGATCAACATATTTATTTGGTTATATTTTCATATAAAAACAGTTATCATTCTAGTATTAATATGGAAACATTTGAGGTACTATATGTAAACTGGTGTTGATATTAAGATTTTTGGGTTTTATGTAGGTGAAATGATGATGATTGGACAAGAATAGGTAGAATATATGATAGAAAAAAGTATTAATCATTTAGAAACATATGAGGACACCTAAAAGTATACTGAATCATTATGTGGATAATCAGAGGAAGGATTTTTCATTTGAGGTAGGTGACCATGTATTTCACAAATTTTTTCCTTATAAAAGTGTGATTAGTTTTTCTAAGAAGGTGAAATAGAGTCTATAGTTCATTGGACACTATTAATTCTTATAGAATGATGGATCAGTTTCCTAACAAGTGGATTTACATCAGTGTTTATCCCTAGTACACAACTATTTCTTGTTACAATGTTATGAAAGCATATTTTAGATACATATCTTGTTTCGAGTCTAGAGGTGGTTCGGTTGGAAGATAATCTCTCTTATGATGAACAGTTGGTCCATATTCCTAACCTCGGAGAGAAAGTGTTGCGAAATAAAGTGATTCCACAAGTTACATTTTTGTATAAATACCATATGGTTGATTAGGGAACATGTGAATCTTAAAATTCTACGATGGAGATATACCCCAAATTACTTAATAAGTGAAGAAAAGTCATGAGGACGTGAATTTCAAAATTGGGAAAGGGTGTAACATCCCATGTAATAATAGAATAAGTCATTTTAATATCTATTAACATTTATAAATTAGATATTAATTACACCTTAATAAGGATGCTATGTCCAATAGCATAATCCACACGAAACAAAGGGTTTATCTGAAATATTATGTTGCACATAAAATTGAGTTATACTAAAAAATAATAAATTTTTATTATTATTATTTTAAATTGTAGTTAACGCCTAGCCGTCGTATTGGATGAAATGAATATAACTAACTATATTATGATTACACATGTTATTAAATATTGTTATTCTCTTCTAATAAATTTTATGAGATTAAAATAAGAATAAATTAAATATTAGTCCACAAATATCTAATAATTATTAAATATATTTTTACCACATATTCACGAAGAACAATTTTTTAATTTATTTTTTGACAAGGGTTAATGTTATGAGTAAAAATCTTAACATACCTAAAAACAAAACAAAAATAATTGTGGTTAATTGAGGTGTGGCTAAACCCTAACCATCTAATTCAACATTAATTATAATCAAAAGTTGTGTAATTTAATTCCACCACTATATGGTTGTAATTTAATATAAAAAAATAAATAAATTAATCACTTGAACCTTCCTCTCCTCATGTATAAATACCACCCTTCTACCACCTTATTTTGAACCAAATTCCTTGTAACTCCTCACATCGCTGCCCAATCCTATCCTCCTCACTCCCCCCATATCCATGTGCTACATTTCACACCAAATGACCAAATCCATGGTCCCCAAGGGCCTTTCACGGAAGGGATATTCAAGTTCTAATTTTATCAAAGTACCTCTCTTAATTTATTTCTTTTTCTATATCCCCATCACTAACTTCATCCATAAATGTGTGAGAACTCCAGAATCATGTATATATTTCACTCTTCTATTTCAAATGTTTTATATCATATCAATTTCATTTATAACCTCCTCTTATTTAATGAAACTATAAATCCATGTTAATCATCTCTGTGAATAATATTTTTCTTCTTTTTCTTTTATCACTTTAATGGATTTTCATAAAACCATTATTCAGGTCAAATAATATATTTAATTTGAATATAATAAGCTATTTAATATTCTTTTCATGGTATATTAAATATTACTTCATACTTTCCATATTTTTTATACAATAACATCATTTGGGGACGTGTGGACTATCACCCCCGCAAAATGATGTGATTCGTTCAAAAATAATATGCAGTATACTATGGTCTGTTTCAGTAAAAGATATATGATATGTATGTATTTTTAATGATACTTGAATGATATAATATATATATAAATACTTTAATACATTTCATTTAATTTTACTCTTTCAATACGATAGGAAAAACGAAAATTGAGTTCATGCGTAGGTACAGTCTTCCATCTCCATGAATAATGTTCTTACTTTGTCTTAATAATTTATTATAAAAACATATATAATTAATATATAATATATTGATATCATGTTTTATATTCTGAATATAATATAATTATGACCACATGGACTATTCACATCATACCAAAATCATATTCGACTCAAGTACCAAATAACAACCAAACATCTGATATGAACTTAACTAATTATGTAATTTTTATAACATTATAATAAGTTATATGAAAGAAACAATAAAATTGAAAAATGTTCTCAAGAAAGTTGACATTAATCTATATATATTATTGTGGAATATAAAGATTGTACATGATGAGTCAGACTCACTGTAAGGGAATTTTATAACCCAATTTCCATTAATTAAGTTAAATTTCAAATTCGTAATTATGGCATTCAACTTCTATGTGTGAAATGAATTATTAATATCTTAACTTTAATTTATATATTAAATTTAATTCAATTTTTTAATGTAATATTTTTATCTGAATTGTTTGACTTTCTATACTAAATGAGAAAATGAATGTGTTTTAACATTTACGGTGACAAAAAATTCATATTCACCGCATCTATTATTTTATATTTGTCTTCGTATTTAATACTTAATGTTTTTAATTTGAAAAAATAACATATTTCATTTTCATGTATTTTGGAATTGGAATTTATTTTTATAAGGGATTGATTATGTCAACCTCTTGAAATGATATATTGTGATTACAATGTGGAAATGTTATTTTTCCATTATGCATGATTTATATACTTTTCTTATGTTTTTGTTCATGGGAATTTCTTATGTATGTAGTTGCTTCCATGATAAACCAAGGTTTGGTGATATGATGATGGCTCTTTAATTCATTGGTTATTGATATAGATTTAAATGCTTGGGTATATTATAATAGATTTTGGGAATATACTATGATGGGTATTCCAAATGTAACCATGAAAGTTACTCGTTGTGTAGATATGACAGATAAAAGGTATGTATCATAGGAATTCCACAAGTTACCTTTATGATTTATGATTTCTATGAGTTTTTTTAGGAATCTTATCATTTCATTAGGTATGATAACTAGATTATGTTTTACGAGTGAAAATTCTGATATCATGGGTTTATAGTATTCATGGACTAAAAATTTTCATTATATATTATATATCCTTTATTGATATATTTTTTCTCATACAATGTTTTTAAAATGTATTCACAAGTAATAAACATGAGTAAGAGAAAGTAAGAAGTCATAATATTTTTTTATTAGGAAAGAAATCATGATTTATTTTTTAATAGGGATTCCATTGATAGGAAAAAATTGATATTGTTTTGGTTGTATCCTCTTATATGATTATGGGATGTTATGTATTAATAATGGAAAAATTTTCTAAAACCATAAACCCGAAAATATCCTCAATTTGAAAGAAAATAAATTCTTGATATAACTCATTATTATGTAATGTTTAAGGATGGTGCATTATATTGGTGGCCTTTTAAAATATTGTTTTTGGTATTGTTTGTATATTTTTTCGTAGTGACCTCATTATTTTATCTAATGGTGTCCTTTTTTATGGTTCTTTGGTTAGATATCAGTTTTTCGTTCATATTTAGGTGTTCATTGAAAAGTGCCAATAAGAAAGGTCACTACACTTTATGAGGAGTCATGCCCATTTTTTATTCTTCTCAAGTGTTTCCTATTTGTCGTGCTGACCATGGTATGATAGGGATAGCGGAGTGGATTGCAGTGGTAGAGATTTTCATTATATCATTGAGAACTTTTGAAGTTGTCCGAGTGAGTGGAGTCCACAGGTTATTTGTGGGTCTATCTTTGGATGAAAGAGAGTTGATCTCCCCTATATCATTTAATTTTTGGATTATGTGGGTTGTGTTCAAGTCTGTTTTTATCAAATTATTTATACCTGAGATGTTTAAGTAGAAGAACATGGAAGATCTTCTGTATCTTTAATAAGCCCAACAGACGATGGAGGTTTCTGTTGACAACTTCAATGAGTGGGATTATGGAATGCAGGTAGTTTGAAATATGGTGTCTCCTATAATTCATAAGAGTTCCCCATATGGAAAGAAGTGAATTCCAAGAAATATAGGTCTCTATGTAATCTCCATTGTTGGTTCTGAATTCTAGTTTGTCAGACCATATATTGGTGTTCTGTTAGTGTAGGCAGTTTGGGCATTCGAAGTCATTATGTTGCATATCTCTGAAGACCCACAATCATTTTGGTTGTTTAAGTTATATGAAGATGTTCTACAAGAATTATTGCTTGAAGGAAAAGTTTAATCTAGGGATTCTAGTGCCTGACTATGAGGTAGAATATGATTCATCCATCAGAGACCCAGGCATAGGTCTTGGGGTGAAGCTCACGCACAGTCAGGGGTTACCGGTGTTGTGTGAAACCCCAGCCAAGTTTTCTTCCATGTGTTGGAATATAAATGTTCAAAACATCTTAGATTTTTTTTCATACTATTATATGTTCATATTCTGATGTGATAGTGTGATGAACATGACTTATTTAAATTCAAGCAGTTTCATTGATTTTAACGTGTCCTTTAGAGTTTCTCTTTTCTTAAGGTGTGTTTGGCCCTTAGATGAGTGGTGTTGGTTTTAGTTTTATTGGTGATATCATGGAAGTTGTTGTGGTTTTGGGATGAATGGGTGGTCTTTGTAGTCCTTTTTTAGTTCATATTATATTCATCAGTTTTTTCATGTATTAGGGGTTTGGTGGGCGTACAGATAAATCATAATTCTCATAGTTTTATTGCCCACCCCGATGCGTAGGGTTGATAGTTTTTATAGGGAGTTCCTCATCCCGTTATGTTAGGTTACATAATATTAGTTGTTCTATTTGAGTTCTTGTGGTAGTGTTTTTTGTATTTTAAAGATCCCATGTTAGTGTAATCCTTATGATGGGGAAAACCTCATTCTATTAACCACTTATTCTTATGTTGTTGTTTTCTTTGGATCAGTCAGGTGTGACTTGTAGAATTAATTGTCACCTCAAGGATCATATTTTCTATCGGTCTTGATCAAACATGGTCTCTAATTTTTGTTAACTTCTAGCTTGGTGAATTTTTGGGGCCAGAAAGTGTATCTTGTCGAGAGAACTTCACTCCTCGAATTTGTATATTGATTATTTTAATTATTTTAATTCTCTTTAGGCTATATATTGAGTTTCTGTAGTCGGAAGGTCAAATTTTTTTAAAAAAATAATTGATTACTTTTTATTGTTTCATATTTATCCCACATAGTTGGGGATAATAATGAGTCTCTTATGTAGGTTCCCAAGTGGGTATGTGTTGTGGCGCAATACTTTCGCATGGTTTATTAATCCACGAGACAACTGTGTGGCTCAGCTCTGTAAGTGGTCACTTTCAAATGGCACTATTATAGAATGTCTTGTTCAACCATGTGTCGGGTAATAGGTTACTATGAGTTGACGATGAGGTTTCTGAGTATTAAATAAATTAAATAAATGAAAATAAAATGAAATAATATAAAATAAAATAAAATAAATGAAATAAAAAAAATTTTTATAATAATAATCATAATATTGTTATAATAAAAAATGTAATGAGTATTATTATTATTAATATAATTATTATATTTATCATGATGTTTATTATTATTATTATTATTATTTTATTATGGTTTTAATTAAACCCAAAAGGCGTATCCCCCCACCCTTTCCTCCTCCCCTCTCCCATTCACTGTGTATCTCCCCCTCTTCTCAATGTGAGCCACCCATCCTCTAGCCGCACCTTTTCTCGTCTGATGGCTCTCCCCTACAGGACGCCCTCCTTCCCTCACATGACCTCCCTACTCACACGTGACCACCCCAGTTGTCCCCTCTTCCGACACAGTACCGCCTGTGGTGCACTACCCTCCATCAACGATGGTGGCTCCTCTCTCGCATGGTCAGATCCCACTCTCGTGAGTTTGATTTTTTTTATTTAGGCATTTATTCCCATATTTGAATGACAGGGTTTCTGGTGAGCTGATTTTTGATGGATTCATTCTTGAGACGGGTGTGGAGTTTCTATCAGGTTGGTTGCATGTAATTTTCGGTGTTCCCCTCCTAATTCGAAGCATTTCATACCATTTCGGTCCATCCACCACTATTTTGAGTTATGTTATATTTCACCTTTTCTTTTTTACTTAATGATAATTAGGGGTTTTATGAATTATGAGTCCCTAATAACTTTATAGTGTGTATAGGACCTTGTTGGGATGGATTTTCACTACCACTGTCAATGGAATCGGGTTTTACCATGGTTTTCAGTTATGTGTTCATGATTCTATTTCTTTGGTTCAATTTTATATTTGGGAATTTTTGATATTTGAGTTTTTAGTAATTTATTTTGATTGTGTTGGTATTTTACACGGAAATCTAAGTCTCCAGTTCTGTTTGTAGTGTGTTTGGTGACTCCATTAAGGCCTTCACACACACACATTGGTGTTTATATATATACCACCATGTACATGTTCCCTCATCATGGGGGGAATGTGTAAATGGGTTTGAGGGGTATAAATTTACATATAATAATGTATGTGGGTTCAATGGGGAAGAATTTAATGAAATCATTAGTGATTTCTAAGATACTTGTTAGTTGAGTCTTCTTCTGAGGTAGGCCTCCTATACCACAACCCTTAATTAGATGTTTTTAATTGTTTGAATGTTTTAAATAATATTTTTAATATTAAAATTTTTATATATTATATGCAATGTGATTCAATTTTTGGTGTCAAACTTTCCATTATTTTTTATTAATCACCATTAGGGTTGAAATGTATATTCTTCATTTAAATAATCTTCAATGATTTCTTTAGAATTATTTACACTATAAATACATAAAGGTTGTTTCTAAAATTCTTTTGGGTTTGTGGTTAGTATTTACCAAAATTATTGGATTTTATATTAATTGTCAAATTTAATTTTTAATTAATATGGGTTCTTAAATGAATTTAAAAGGAGGAAATTACATGATTTGGTAAGTTGAGAAAAGTGAATATATTTTGGTGTAAATTTGATGTTAAATGGTGAATTTTCTTTCTGAAATTGGTTTCCTCATCCTAGGTATGGTTTCATGTTTTTTTAAATGTCTCGTTTTGTTCTATTATAGTTTGTCTTTCAAATAGATTTTAAAACATAGAAGTGTTGGGATAACATATTTTTAAAAGTAAATATATTCCTTGTAAAGAAGTGAGGCTCGTTTGGCACATTATGAATCATTTGTGAAAGTGGAAAACCCCACTTAAAGCATTCCAATATAGTTCTTAATGATTAATGTAAGTGTTAAAATGTGATTTTTGATGTGTTCCTAGTTTAGAAGATTATTCATTATTGTTTAGATTAAAATAGGGGATGCTCTCATGGAGGGAGATCAGTGTTAAAGGGTTGAATGTGTTTTGTTTAATGAAAAGGATAAGTTCATGTGCGTTAGTTTGAAAAAAATATCACATCAAATTAAAGAATAGTACATGAGAAACATGGTTAACTGGTTGGGTGGACTAGGACTAGTACTCTAGTTGATATAGAAGTGAATTCTCTCAGTTTCATCTTATATGACTGAACATTACAACCCTAACTAAACAGTGATGATGATTGATCAACACTGGTACGCTAGATGTTTCTCCTCTCTATTATCTCTTGCATGAGGGAACTAAAGGGTGTGGATTCTATACCACGTTTCACTGATGTAAAGGGTATCTATGGTCCATTTTGTGATTGTTTCCAATAGGTATTTCCCATATTTCCCACTTACGACATGACGTTAGTGATGTGATAGTAATTTCAGTTGTTTCATTTGTGTTCCCTATTTTTTGAAAATCATATATTAATTTAAATTAATTTACTTTCATTTAAAAATGTTAATGCATTCATGGAATCTATATTTAATGTGTAATGGAAAATAAATGCTTTTCATGATCATGAAAAGTTGTTAATTAAACTTGAAAAGAATGAAAATCATTATTTTATTATGCCTTATTTTCAAAATGGTATGTTTTGGATTTTTTTAAGTTGAAGGGAATCAAGAATTGTTATTAATTGGATTACCTATAGAGCATCATAATGTTCACACATACTTTATTTTTATGTTTTAGGATCCTTTATTTTGGATCACTCTTGAATCGATCGTGGTTTTGTTCTTGGGGGGAACAACGAGGTCACTTGAGGTATTTTTCAAAACATAGTTTAGTTGTTTTTTCCACTTATAGTTTATTTCATTTATTTTTAATTGTTTATCATTATTTTATTTATGGTACTAACCATTCTAAACAATTTCTTTTTTATGCTTGTCACCAGTTTCCAGCCCATGGGGATTGAGAATGCTCTTCAGGCCTTGTTGCGGAATGACTTAGGTGACTGGTTCAGGGTCGAACCAGGTTGGTTAATGAGAGGTATATTTTTATAATTTTCCAAACGATGTACATTATAAACCTTCCAACAAAAATATGGAAGGTGTGTTTTTTATCTTATGTGTAATGAGAGGACATCCCCACTGACATGACTCCTTAATGTTTTGAAACAACCTTTCTAATATTACAAGGTTCTTTTTAAAGAACATGTTTTTTATTATAAATTCCCGGATTTTTAAATAATTTATTTCAAAGTAAAAAGTGGTTTTTTCTCTCAAAAAATCGTTAGTGATTATATTAAAGAATTTTTATCTTTCTCAATCCCATTGTTTAATATTATTATTAATTGAAGTTGATATCTTTTGATATCATGTACAATATTTTATTGAAAGGATTATGATCATTTTTACTATGGATATGTTATTTTGATACCATTCATGATTTCTGGTTAATTTATTCAAATTTCATATGCTAGTTTTCAATATTAATGTTCAGTTTGATTCATACATTTCATATGAAAAATGAATTGTACATAGAAATTGATGGGTGGGGCCCTAAATAACCCCATGATGCATCGGTAGGTGTCCCAAGAAAAACTAGTATGGGTATGAGCTTTGGCCTTACAAATTTATGTATGGTGTCTTGGCTGAATTATTCAATGTATGTTTAGGATTTCCCGCATTATGCATTCCCTCATTATGAGATTAGTTATATATATTCAAAAAGATTATTAATTTAGTAGAATATCTATGTGATTATTTATATCGAATTATTTCATTATCATTTATTCTATCAATAGTATGCTCAAGATTATTTTAAATGGATTTTTTTTATTTATTCTCTTTTCCCTGATGTTTATGATTATTTTTTCATTATAGATTATGTTGTAAGCATACCGTTATTGAGAATCTATGCTCACCCATTTCATATATTTTATTTTCCCCAAATTTCTAGTTTCATATTATGATTTTCATTCAGCGATAAGATATAAGTGTTTCCAATGGAGTTACTATGTGGTATTTTATTACAAGTTTTATTATATGTTATATGTACATAACTAGTTTTCCAAAACTATTAAACTATGATCATTTGTAATGTGATCTATTGTACTTATTGACAATTTAATATATTATTCATAAACTCTAGGATAATGTGGTTAGTGTCTTTACAGTTGGTATTGTAGAATGTTTAGTATAAAATTTAGAAACTAGATTTAGAAACATACATAATAGATAAACATAACAATATGACGGGAATTGAGAATATTCCGAACGTAACTAATCTTACTATTTTGAGATTAGTTATACATAAATTTCCAGTTTATGATAAGTGTAATACTAGTTTGGAATTATGATTTATTATTCATAACGTAATCTAATGTGTGCCATTATTAAGAAATGACTCCTCCTCAATGGAATGTAAACCAAATCAATGCATGTAATTCATGTAGGGATTTTCCTCCTATGAAAGATAATGATGTTGGAGATGGATTTGGAACTGGTGCTAAAAAATATATAACTGTAATGAGATTATTGACTCAAGTTATAAACAACAACCTTACCTGTATGGAGCATCCTGATCCACAATGTATAAGAACAATGTCAGACCGCTTCATGAGACAACATCATAAATCAGTTAATGGGACTAAAAATAAATTATTATCTGATAAATGGATAAGTTCCATAGAAAATATATTTATCTCTTTGGAAAGTATTAAAATGGATAAGTTTGTGAAGGATGTTTTTCATCTCTTGGGATATGTAAACAAATAGAATTGATTAATTCAAAACATAATGGAGGATGAAGAAATAGAAATCATGTAATAGAAGGATTTTAAGGAACATTTCATGTAAAATTATGTCTCTTTTGAAAATTGAGTGGATATAGAGACACAATTAATTAATCTAAGGAAAAAAAGGATGTTAATTTTATTATGTAAAGAGGCAATGTTAAAAGGAGGGATCAAGATTTTGTAGATTACAGATGTACTCAAACGAGAAAGATTAATCAATTATTTTATGGGATTAATCTAATTTATTGATGTCCAATAGTCTCCCAAACATTCTCATCATATGAGGATATCATGTCATGTGCTATAAAAAAGAGATAATTCTCCATGTTGTATATATTAAAAGGGAATAAAGACAAGAATATGATTTTTGAGTACTCTAGAATAGAATATAAGGAAAAGGGGGAGAAGAGAAGAGTTGAATTTATATCCTGTAATAAAAAATGAATGAAACATCATGGAACATTCCTATTGGAAATGTAATCTTATTTCAGGTGTAGAAAAAAAATTCCATCAGGACTATGATTTGAAGGGTAATAAAAAAATCAAGTAATTTACAAAGATTAAATTACAAAGAGATGGGCCACTGTACACATGATTGTCCTATATGATAAGGGAACATTACCTATAAAAGGAAAAGGGATAAATGATAATTTTACTCTATCAAATGATCTGAGGATGAAGTTCTTATTAATGTGCCGGTATGTACATTAATCATCTACTAAAATTGTACTAGGGATTTATTTTATAATGGGTTTTCATGTTCTATTATTTCATCCTAGTTTTCTAAGAAAATTAGACATTTACCTTTTGATTTAATAAGGGATTTGTAAGAAAAAACTCATATTGGAAGCCACATTGTTACAAAATTATATCTGGAAATCCATATTATGACAAAAAAATATTCCTCTATTGAATGAAATTTTTAGGGTGGAAGAGAAAATGTGAACTAGGGATGAATATGTTTATCTTGAAATTCATGATATACCTGTTGTACAAGAAAAAAATGATGTATATCCTATGAAGTTACAAATACATCCCCCAGAGTGTGAAGTTATGATTTTCATTGATTTAATACTTAATGAAATGCCAATATAGAAAACTCCAAAGAGAATGACGAAATTAGATTGTGTAGAGATAATGAAAAAGATATATGAGTTGGTTAAAAAGGGATTTATTTTCATGAGTGTTTCCCCATGGGGATCCCATGTTCACATTGTTAATAAAAATGATAGATCTGTGAGACTATATAATGATTATAGGGAATTAAATGCTATTACAATATAGAATAAGTATTTACTCCCTCATATTGATGATTTATCTTATCAACTTCATTGACATCAATTTTTTTAATATTTACATTCATTATAGATACCATTAATTGTTATTAAATAAAGAATTCATTTTAAGGAGAGACTTTTGGATAAGGTATAGACATTAAAAGTTTACAATAATTCCATTTTGATTGAATATTTCACCCTTGGTATTAATGGATAGAATGAACATATTATTCAAGGAATATCATGATGATTTTAATGTGGTATTTATTGATGATATTCTAGTGTATTCTAAAATAAATGAAGACCATGAGAATCACTTTTGCGTCATTATTGAGACTCTCATATGGAAAGTGTTGTATTGTAAATTTAGAATGTGTGACTTATGGATATATTAAATTTATTTTGTTGGACATATTGTCTCCAATGATGGAATATCTATTGATATTGTGAAGAGAAGTGGAATCTGATAATGACATGCACCAATGAGCATAACTAAGGTATATATATTCATTGGTCTATTAAGTTACTATCAATGTTTTGTTCAAATTTGTTCTTGATTGGATAACTTGTTAACCAAGATCACATGTAAAGGTGCTATGTTTGTATGGACAAAACAATCAGAAGGATGTTTTGAAGAATTTAAGATAATATTATTCAATAATCTGATTTTGACTATCCCATTAAGAAATCATTTATTTGTGATTTATAGTGATGCATTGATGAAAAAACTTGATTATATCCTTATGAATAATGATAGAGTTATTGCTTATTCATTATGGTAGCAAAAATAAATTAATAGATCTATCTGATACATGATCTTGAGTTTGAAGCTGTAATGTTTTAAATGACGATATAGAGACACTATCACTATGGTAAAATATGTGAGATATATATAGATAAGAATAGTTTTAAATATATATGATCATAGAATTAACAAAACATGAGGAAAATGAGGTCACTCAAGCTACTCAAGGATTGTGATTTTTCAATAAAAACCATCAAGGGAGGGCTAACAATGTAGCATATGCATTATGTCGGAAAGATCATAGAGTTATAAAAAATAGGATTTATATGGTTCCATTGTTCATGGATGATGTAAATATGGATATGGAAATTATTAAAGATGTAAAAACATCATTCCTCTATCAAATTTTTTCCAAAAAATATTTATTAAAAAAAAAGTTCTCGGTTTTATAATGAGAATCTCTGAATGAAAATAAAAGTTATGAAGAATGGAAAATTGGAATACTTTGTATACCCAGATGGTATTATGAAATTTGGAAACTGACTTTTTGTTCCCTCTATACCTAAACTAAAAAGGTAATTATTGGAATATGATCGTAGCTCAAAATTATATATACACCTTGGTAGCATAATATGTATATAGATTTTAAGGAACATTTCTGGTGGGATAATATAAATTGGAAAATTTATATCTATGTGTTGAGATGTCCAGTTTTTCAACTAGTGAAGGAATAGAGATATAATCCTTATTGATTCCTGAAACCTATTACTATACCTTTGTTGAAATTGGATGAAATTATGATGATCCTTGTCATAGGAATACCAATTAATCCTTGAAGGAATAATGCGATATGGGTTATTGTTGTTCATCTTACCAAATCTACACATTTTTTCTATAAGAGAGTATATAACAAAATTTAATTCCTACAAAGACTCTATATTAATGAAGTTATAATACTTCTTGGTTACCCTCTATCAATTTTGTCTCATAAAGATCACCATTTTACATAAATATTCTATAAAAGTCTTCTGAAGGATCTAGATACTAAGCATCATTTGTGCACCGTCTACCATCCTCAAACTGGTGGACAGTATGAAAGGACTTTTGAACCATTATAACACATTTTGATATCATTATAAAATAAATTTTACAGTATTTGGGCTCCGTAATTACCTTTGGTATAATTTTTCAACAATATTAGTTTCCTTTAAAGTATTCAAATAAAACAGTATAAACATTATATAGAAATAGATTTCATACTCCTTCTTGTGGGGATGAATTTTGTGAAAGGTTTCTTGTAGGACCACAAATAATACAAGACATAACAAAAAAATTAAAGACTTTTAAGGTTCATATTAATTCATCTGAATGTAGGAAAAATAGTTATGTTGGAGACCAAAGAAATGATTTGGAATTTCAAGTGGGAAATATTGTCTTTCTCAATGTATATCCATGGAATTGATTTATATTTTTTGGAAATAATGGGAAATTAAAACCTATGTGCATCATACCATTCATGATTCTATAAATAATTGGAGATGTAGCATACCGATTGGAAATGTCTCCAAGTCTCTCCAAATTTCATGATGTATTCCACATATCATTGTTTAGGAAGTACATGCCATACCCGAAGAATGTACTCACCTATGAAAAACTTTAACTTGTACCTAATATATCGTATTGTAGACATCTGTCTCATGATAATTTATAATAGAGATAATGTGTTTAGGAATTATATGAATCGTATGGTAATGGTTTTTTGGTGAAACCATATAATGGAACAAGCGATGTGGGAACCTACAGATGTTTAAAATAACAACCACCCTCACATATTTAGAAGGTAATATTCATGAAAAATATTAGGAGAACTTTTATTAAATTTGGTAATAATATAACATCATAATATTTTATGTTATGTCCCTTATAAATAAAATTCAATTTCATTGATATCTTACATTGCACAAAACCCCCAACATAATCACACAATAAAATATTATAACATAGCCATTAAATTGGAGGATGTAAGAACCCAGTTTTTGTTCTTGAGGTATGGGTTTCTTCTCTTCCTTTTCCTTAAGAGTTTCTTATAAAATAATGAAAATGGGGGAAATCCCAAACATTGTGGGTACAAACCAAATACTTTTCCACACACCGTGTACTTTGGCTATGTGGGATGAGAACACAAGGCGTTTAGCCATGCTGGAGATGAATGGTGTAATGACCGACTACACATCATGTAGTGGGTATTTACACACCATGTAGTCAGTTGACAGGAAAATAATAAGGAAGTGGACAACTATGTGACAGTACACGTCGTGTACTCAGGAATTACACACCATGTAGTCATGTCGATAGATGAAATTTGCCATTATTTTGAGCATCCACCATCAGAACAGTTAAAAAATGAAATGTACATGCCTTGTACCAAATAGTACACACCGTGTAGTCTTCTTTTTTTCGCTTAAAATGGGCAGTAGCATTCTCTGTTCATAGAGGAAGCTTAGAACTGGAGGAGAGATTAGGAGAGACGGCTGGATCTTGGAGTAACTCCCCACCGCACACCAGGAACCTGTATTCAGCACCTTCATGCACTTTAGAACCGCACGGGTGAGCTCTTCCTTCTCCTCGAGTAGCTCTTGAAAATTCTTCCTATAAAAGAAGTTATTTTTGTATGAACGAGGTTATGTTAACCTAAGATCTATGTCGTTCTCGGGAGTTTTGAGGAGTGTCTTTCACGTATATCGATCAGGGGATGATCGAGGTAGGTGGTCTAGTGTTTAAATTCCAACTATTGTGCGTTTTGTATACCGTTATACTACGAACTGATGTTTTGGGTGTCATATGGTTGATGCCTTGGTTGTTTTAAATACCTATGATTGTATAGGTAAATGAATATAATTATTAAATACTGTTTTGGATCATTACTTGGATCTCAGACCACCCTTGGGATGCATTCCTCTGTTTAGCTGTTTGGACAGGTTACCCGAGTGTATACTATAAAATTTTATCATTATTTAAATTTCCATGAGATGAATTGTATATAATTTATTGCTTATATGTTGTTCCTGACCCGGTTAATTTATCCTCAGGGCAATGTTCTCTTTATCCTGATGGAAGTGTTCTATTTAGCTTGAGGGTGGTGTTCTTTTTATCCTGAGGGAAAATCCTTCCGTTGCTATGGGCAGCAAATTTTGTGCCTGAGGGTGACACTATGTACGCCCGAAGTAAATATTTGATATGCCTGTGGGAAATTAACTTCGGGTTGTGACTCTGATTACCTGAGGCTAAGGATGTTTGTATGAGGACAGGGGTATCATGCATATTCACCGAGGAGATTTTCATATGTTATACCTACCAAGTTAAAGCATAGGATTGGCATGATTAAATGAATATTAAAAAGAATATATGACTGGTATAGTTTTTTACTTCTGAGTACTCCTTGGTTTATTTTTTTACTACTACACACTACTGTTGCACATTTTTCCCTGACATTTGGGCACGATCCTTTGGTGGGTGCCTACTGGGATTTATTTCTCACACCTTGTCTGGGTCATCTCTTCGACCGAAACATACGTTATTGTTTCAGGTGTCGACAGGGGAAAAAGTCCCTATATAGGTACATGATTTTTGAAGACGAGTTGGAGAGCAGAGGACCGAGCTTAGGATTGAAATGTTGTTGAGCTTCTGTTGTACTATTTTGTTCAATTTTATCTATACCTTGTACTTGAGCTATATTGTATTGTATTGCATTGTATCCTATTCTGACTGTTTTCATAGAATAGTGACATGATGCATCATGATATATATATATATATATGACTGTTGGTTCACTTTACTTTAGTTGTCCTTTTCAGTTGTATAATTTTTAATGTTCCGGTGTTGTATGTTATTTATCATTTCCGCTACGCTACACTTTGAAAAATTAGGGAATAGATTCCGAACATTCAAACCTGGTCCCTTACTGCTAGTCAGCAGCCTCTGGCGTTTGGGAAATGTGCTTGAGTTCATGTGACCAAACGGGTTCGGGGCACCGGTCGAGTGGCACCCGGATCTGGGATGTTACAAAGTGTTATCAGAGAAGTTCTATTCTTTGACTTACAATTTCAATCCTTATTCAGTGGTAGGACGGACATGGTAGTTGGTAATAAACTATGCGAGAGAGTAGCTAACCCGTGTACAAGGAAAAGAAAATTTACCTCGTGTTAAAAATTTATTGATTTTGAAATTTACAGTTGATCTGATTTTCACCGTTGGGTGACACACTTGTGGTGTGATTTTTATATGTTATATTTCGGTTCTATTCAGTTGCAACCCGATGAGATGAGGTTATGACATCTCATTCATCATTTAGTTGAAGGCTATAAATAACACGCCATGCATAATTCAATGCCATGTAGGGGAATTAGAAATAGCATGTTATTGTGATAGTTGTTATGTAAGAAAAGCATGGTGTTGTGATAGCTACTTTCATAAATACCTACTATGTGATATGGTATTTTTGTGTGACCCTGGTGATAGGATGGACGCCAATCATTGGTTTTTGGGGAGTATGGGCCCTCAATGACCGGAATTTAGTGGATAATTGACGTGTTTACTTATGTATAACATGTATATGATGTCAAACATTTATTTGGGGGATTATGGGCCCTCACGGATCGGAATTTGGCACTAAAGAGTTTTTTTCAGTGTTTTATGTGTTCTAGAGTAGTATCTGACGATTACTGTTCGAAAAACCTAGGATACACGCCATGTAGATCCCCGGACACACGTCGTGTGTCCTTCTGTTCAGGAAGAAATGAAAACATTTTGAGTACACGTCGTGTACCCTCATTACATGCCATGTAGTCTCATCTTTTGTCATAGACCATGTGGGCGAGGACACGGGGTACATACAGGCTTGGTAAAAAACACACTGTGTAATAGATGTACATGCCGTGTAGTGTTGACCCGGAGTCCGCCCGTGTGACTAACAACATGGAAAAAGGAGACCATGAGACATACACGCCATGTCCACAATGGAACTTGCCGTATAGTCTGACCTGGGGACCCAGGCATGTAGCTAACAAACACGGGTCAGTGTTACCTCTTCTTGAACATGCAGTGTACCTACAGGACACACCGTGTAGTCCTTACCAGTGGGAGACCATGTGGAATTAGCCGTGTTCCTAGGGAAACAGAGTGGTGTACACGCCGTGTGTGGGTGTAACATGCCTTGTGGTGTCAGCCGAATAGTCAGCCATGTCACAAACGACACAGGAAGTTGGAAATTAAAAAATGAACGCCGTGTAGATGTTATACACACCATGTAGTCTGGTTCAAGGGGGTAGGGAAGGATGATTCATGTGAACACGGTGTATTTAGAAGGCGCATCGGGTGTTTGAGGTGTTGCACGACCAGTTTATGATGGAGTACACGCCCATATGAATGGATGTGAGAACACGTCGTGTAGTATTAATAGATCCCATGTAGTCAAGTTTTGTAAATTTTGAAAACCTTCCTTCTCTGTCTCATTATTTTTGGTCTTTGATATTTTGATGTAAGGATTGTGTTTGACCTTATAGAGTCATGCTGTAGAGAGGACCACACATTGTTCTCCAAGTGAGTAGAAACGATTATACTCTAGAGATGGTAGACCATGGGCTACCGATGGATCCTCCAGTAGTGCCAGATGTGACGCCAGCCATTATACTGGACACAAGCATGGAAGCACAGTTCTGTGATGGTTTCATGCGGTTTATGCAGACTTTCCAGGGAGCACTGCTGGCCACAACATCTATGGCAGAGCTGACATGTATCTTCCAGCCGCAGCATCTGCCTACGTTTTTAGGGTATGGCGGAGCACATGTTTCGGAGTCATGGGTAGGTTCTCTACAGACTATTTGTGACCATATTGAGATGCCTCAAGGGTGGTTGGTCAATATCTCTACATATATGCTGCGTGATTCCTCCAAGAGGTGGTGGGATGTTACCACCAAGACTGAGCATCACCGAGACATGGTGTGGGAAAATTTTCAGGCAGCTTTCTATGAATTCTTATTCCCAGATACACTGAGGGCATATTGATCTCGAGAGTTGATGAATCTGCGGAAGGGAACCATGCCAGTGTTGGATTATTCTGCTCTCCTTACCGAGCAACAGAGTTTTGCTACCGTTATGGTGGGTGATGAGAGGTTGAGGGCCAAAAGCATTGAGGATGGTCATCGATATGACATCCGAGAACTGTTGAATGTTTTCAAGTTTCCTACCATGCATTCTATTGTGAACCAGGCATTGATTACTGTGAAGAACCTGCAGGAAGCTAGTGGTGTGCGCCAAGTCAGTTCATCACTAGTTTCTGGTACTATTTCTACCAGTAAGAGGAAGAGGCAGATGGATTTCTTTCACGGTGGTAGTACCATCTAGAGGAATACTCCAGGTAGCCAGGTTGTGTGCTACTGGTGTCGTAAATTAGAAAACAAGAGACCTCAGTTCCCACATGACCCAATTGAGTGTCGATCTTGCGGCAAGAAGGGTCATTTAAAACGCTTTTGCAGGACATTTCTACCAGTGGCTAGTGAGAGGGGTTATCTGCAAACTCTGTGTGCAGGAGTAGGACCAGAAGCTTCTTACCAGTCAGGAAACTAGAATATGTCATGGTGTGAAGGCAGAGATGGTGGTCGTGGTCATGGTAGCTAGACACCAGGATCTCAGAGGTAGCAGGGCAGGACAGCTCATGGTATCCAGGATGTGTCATAGGGTTGTGCCACTAGGTAGGCATATGCGGTGCAAAATACCCAACAGGAGCATGATCTAAGACCCTCTACTACTAGAGGTACTATTCTACTAGCTTCAGTTTTATCTTCAGTACATTTCGATATTGGTGCAACACATAGCTTTATATCTGTGGCTATTGTGGAGAGCCTTGGACACGGTGTTTCTTCTTCTTCTAGTTATATGACTCTAGACACTCCGTTGGAGACTAGAACTGCTGGTGTGCGTCAGTGTAAGGAGTTCCCCATTGAGGTTGGTGGGTGTCACATCCTTTGGGACCTCTATGTCTTGTAGATGAAGAGAAATGATTTCATTCTCAGAATGTAATGGTTGGTTCCCTTACGATCCTTTATAGACAGCTATCGTTACAGGTTGTGTTTCACATCACTAGAGGGTGGAGAGTTTCTATACAAAGGCAAGTGGGATGTTTAGGCTAGTCGAGCTGGACCAGAGCATCGTGGGTGAGGTGGAGTCAGAGCCCAGATTGAGAGTTTATATCTGGATGATTAGGGGACTTTTTAGAAGAAGTTTCCTCCAGTGGTTGATCGTTTTAGGGATGTATTCCCGGATGACTTTTCAGGTCTACATCACGAGTTTGAGGTGGATTTCTCTATTGAGCTTGTGCCGGGAGCAACAACGGTATGAATTCGTCCTTTTAAGATGGATACACCTGAGTTACAAGAGCACAAGAGATATTTAGAGGAGTTATAGTCAAAGGGTTTTATACGACCTAGTAATTCTCCATGGGGTTCTGCAGTCCTTTTTGTGATGAAGGTGGACAGTACCCTCAGACTCTGTGTGGATTATCTGAAGCTAAACTAGTTTATAGTCAAGAACCGATATCCCTTACCAAGGATAAATGATATTTTTGATCAACTTGAAGGTGCACAAGTGTTCTCAATGATTAACATGAGATCCGGATATCATCAGTTGCATGTTAGACCATCTGATATACCTATCACAGCATTCAAGAGTAGGTATGGTCTATATGAGTACTTGGTTATGCCGTTCGGAATCACAAACGCACCAGAAATTTTTATTGCTCTGATGAATCGTGTGTTCCATCCTTATCTGTATTCTTTTGTGGTAGTCTTCATGGACTACATATTGGTGTACTCTCACACTTGACACAACCATGCCACCCATCTTGAGATCGTATTGAGTACACTGAGAGAGAGTAATCTATATGCTAAGCACACAATGTGCCTCTTTTGGTTGGACCATATACACTTCCTAGGTAATATTATCTCTAAGGCAGGAGTTTCAGTAGACCTAGAGAAGGAAAGAGTAATAGTTTCCGGGGAACATCCCCAGAATGTGTTTTTGATACATAGTTTCCTAGGGCTGGCTAGTCACTACAGGCGCTTCATCCAGGACTTCTCCATCTTAGTATAGCCATTGAAAGGTCTGTCTAATAAGGGTGTGATGTTCATTTGGCCCGAAGAGTGCGAGACAACCTTTCACGAGTAGAAGGGAAGGTTGACATTGATATCAATCCTCATACTCCCAAAGAAGGGGAAGAGCTATACAGTTTACTGTGATGCATCAGGTATTGGGCTGGGAGCTGTGTTGATGTAGGGTGATCAATTTTTTGTGTACGGGTCTCGGTAGTTGAGGAATCATGAAAGTAACTACCGGACGCATGACCTCGAGATGGATTTAGTTGTGTATGTGTTGTGATGTTGGAGACCTTATCTATTGGGATAGCATTTTGTGGTTTTTGCCGACCAAAAAAGTCTCAAGTAAATCATTACCATGCGTGACCTGAATCTGAGACAACTAAGGTGGGTTGAATACCTTAAGTCCTTCAATTTTGAGCTTGCCTATACACCTGGTAAGGGTAATGAATTAGCCAATGCACTTATCAGGAAGACTCAGATATAGGTAGTTCATGAGGCCAGTGGTGAGTGGAAGCTTATGGATTTGTTCTCTGAGATGCATTTGAAGGTGGACGACAGTCAGGGGAAACCATTCTTTCATCTTTATATGTTACTTCTAACCTCCTGAATAGAGTGAGGATGAGACAAATATCTGATTCAAAAGGCCTAGTTCTCCAAGAGTCGGTGGAATGTGATGACCCTCGTCCTGGGTGGACGAAAGGCGATGATGAGGTGATGCATTTCCATGGACGAGTGTGGGGTCTAGGAGATGTACGTGAGGATCTGATGTGGGAGTTTCATGCTTCAGCTTGGGCAGTTCATCCCGTAGTGACCAAGATGTATCGTGACTTGAGACGTCAATACTTGTGGCCGGGTATGAAGAGAAAAGTAGCTGGTTTTGTTATGAGATGTTCCACCTTTTAGCAGGTGAAGGCGAAGCATCAAAGGCCAGCTGGACTGTTACCGCAGTTACCCATTCCAGAGTTGAAATGGGATGATTTCACAATGGGCATCATGACTGGGTTTTTGAGGTCACCTCGATGCAATGATGTTGTGCGGGCTGTTGTGGATAGACTCGTGGAGGTATCTCACTTTTTGCCGATCAAGGAGACCTTTGGTGTTGATGAGATTATAGAGATGTATATCTGATAGGTTGGATGTCTTCATGAGGTTCCTCGATCTATCCTTTCGGATAGGGATTCCCATTTCGCGTATTTTTTCGGGAAAAGTTTTCAGAGGGCACTAGGTACACAAGTGATTTTGAGCACATCTTACCACCCTCAGACCGATGGTCATTCAGATTGTACGATACCGGTGCTAGAGGACATGTTGTGTTCATGCGTACTAGACATTGGGGGAACATGGAAAAGTATATACCACTAGTAGAGTTTTCCTACAATAATAGTTTCTAGATGACTATTGAGATGGAACCTTATGAGGATTTATATGGTAGGCCTTGACGATCACCCTTGTACTGGATGGAGGCAAGTGAGGATGCTCTACTAGGACCACGCCACATGCAGGAGACTTCTAAGCAGGTCCAGTTGATTCTGAAATAGATGGATACCACATAGTCTCATCATAAATCTTATGATGATCGCTGCAGATGACCCTTGGAGTTCTTGGTTGGGGATCATTTGTTCTTGCGTGTTTCACTAATGTAGGGACACAGATGAATCAGAGGATAGGGTAAACATTCACTGAGGTATGTGGGTCCATCTAGATTATAGGGAGAGTTTGTCCGGTTGCCTATAGGTTGCAGTTACCACAGAGGTACCAGGCCATGCACAACGTATTCCTTGTTTCACAGTTGCGTCGTTATCATTCAGTCCCATCTCACGTATTTCAACCCGAGGAGGTTGAGCTTCATGTATATGTATCCTTTGAGGAGAATATGATTCGTATCACTGATAAGAGCACAAAGGTTCTCTGAGGCCGGTCAGTTCTTCTCGTACGGGAGCTATGGCAGCATGGCTGAGTGCAGAATGAAACGTTGGAGCAGGAGACCGATGTATGTTCTCAGTGGCCAGAGTTGTTCACAGCTTTATCTTCACCACCCTCGGTAGGGAAATTCAGGGACTAATTTCATTAATAATGTAAGTTTGAAATAACATGGTTCTTTTTCATCACGTACGGGTTTCATCTCTTACTATTCTTTAAGAGTTTCTGAGAAAATAAGGGAAATGCGGAGAAATCCCAAACATTGTGGGTACACGCCGTGTACTTTTACACACCCCGTGTACTTTGGCTGTGTGGGCTGAGTACACAGGGCATGCAGACTTGCTAGCGATGAAAGGTATAAAGACCGACTACATGCCGTGTAGTGGGTATTTACATGCCGTGTAGTCAGTCGGCAGGAAAATAGTAAGGCGGTGGCCAGTTGAGCTATAGTACATGCCGTGTACTCATGTTGAAAGATTAACAGTGCCTCGCTGGTGAGAAGCCGCCAACAGAATAGGTATAAAATGAAAAGTACACACCTTTTTCCTAATAGTACACATCGTGTAGTCTATTTTTTCGCATAAAATGGGAATTAGCCACCTCTATTAATAGAGGATGCTTAGAACTAGAGGAGATCTTGGGAGAGGATTCCGGAGCTTGGAGGACCTCCCGACCGTACATCGTGAACTCATTTTCTGCACTGTCGATCTCCTTGGTACCGCACAGGTGAGCTCTTCCTTCTCCTTGTGTAGAAATTTCCAATTATTCCTCTAAAGGAACATATTTGAGTTTGAGTGAGTTTATGGCCACCTATGATCTACGTCTTTCTCGGGCATTTATAGGAGCTTTGTTCTTGTATATCGATCAAGGGTGATAGAGGTAGGTGGTCTGTTGCATAAATTCCAATTGTTGTGCGTTTAGTGTATTATTGTGCTACAAACCCTGGTTTGGGGTGTAGTATGGCTAATTCCTTAGTTGTATTAAATACCTAGTATTGTATAGGTAAATGAATATAATTTTTAACTTCTATTTGGGATCATTACGTGGATCCAGGACCACCACTAGTGTGTTTCTCTGTTTATCCATTTGGCCAGGTTACCCGAGGGTATGCTGTAAAATTTTAGCATTTTTTAAATTTTCTTAAGAGGAATTATATATAATTTCTTTCTTATATGTTGGGATCAGACCAGTTACTTTATCCTGAGGGTAGTGTTGTATTTATCATGAGGGAAGTGTTCTATTTAGCTTGAGGGTATAGATCTGTTTAGCCTAAGGGAAACTCTTTCCGTGCATGTGTGCTGTAGATTCTGTGCCTAAGGGAGACACTTCATACACCTGAAGGAAATATCAGTTATGCATGTGGGAAATTACATGCGGGTTGCAACTCTGATTACCTGAGGGTAAGGTTGTACGTCTGAGGATAGGGGTATCATGCATATTAACCGAGGTGATTTTCATATGTTATAACTTCCAAGTTAAAGCACATGCTTGGCATGATTAAATGAATATTAAAAGGGCACTTTAACTGGTAGAGTTAGTTACTTTTGAGTACTACATGGTTTACATCTTTTTACTAATGCACACTATTGTTGCACATTTTTCACAGATAGTTGGGCACGGGCCTTGGGCAGGTGTCTAATGGGATTTATTTCTCACACCCTATTTGGGTCATGTCTTCAGACCAAACAGACTATATTGTTGCTGGTGTCGACAGGGGTAAGTTTCCCTATACAGGTACATGATTGTTGCAGAGGAGTAGGAGAGAATGGGACCGATCTTACGCTTTCGATGCTGCTGAGCTCATATTCTACTGTTTTGTTATATTTTTTATATAACTTGTACATGAGCTATATTGTATTGTATTGCAGTGTATCATGATCTGGCTGTTTTCATAGAATATTGACATGCTGCATCTTGATATATATATATATATATATGACTACTAGTTCTACTTACTTCAGTTGTCCTTTTCAGTTATATATTGTTTAATGTTTCCGCTATTGTATGTTATTTATCCTTTCCACTATGCTACACATTGAAAAATGAGGGTGTAGTTTCCCCACTATCAGACCAGGGCCCTCGCTGCTAGTCGGAAGCCTCTGGCGTTTGGGAAATGCGCTTGAGTTCATGTGAACAACCGTGTTCGGGGCACCCGTTGAGTGGCACCCGGATCCGGGACGTTACAAATGAAATGAATTGTACTAACCAAATTATGAAATTTATATATTGTATATTCATTTTTTTACTTTAATCAAAAAATATCATATATGCATAAGATAAGAATAAATTAAATTCTACGCATTAAAAACTTATATTTTTCTGAAGGTCATTTTCCGACTTTTAATGGAACAATTGTTTTCAAATATATTTTATAACTTTTAAAAATTATATTTATAATCATAAACATCACTTTTAAAAAAAATATTAAATTTTATATTGGTTAAATATTTGACATTTTTTTGATAGGTTTCTTGTTTTTTGTGAATAGTATTAAAATCTTGTGTTTTAATTGAAATCATCTTTTCCGTCTAAATAAATTATATTATTAAATAATATTTTAATTTTTCTTAAAAAATAATATTATATCAATTATAAATCAATAAACCCTCATTATTTAATTTTAATTAACTTAAAATTGAAATTGGATATAAAAACATTTAAAATAATTGATCATTTTTACTCTAAAAAATCGTCGTTTCCTCCAGTTTGCAAGATTATTATATTATTAATTTCTAAAAATTGCGGGAAATTAATTTCTAAAAACTGGTCAAATATTTGGAATCATAATCTCTATATTTAGTAAGATTGCCCCTTTATGTTTTTGATAATATTAATAATAACTGAAGAAAAGTTATATTACCACAGTTAAGAGTACATCAAATAATCGATGGTAAAATTAATAATATAAATATTATAAAATTACCCTAAAATAGTTCATTATTATTCATTATTATTAATTTTAAACCAAAATAATCCCAGTGATAATTTTATGACTTCTTCAATCCATTTTAATGACTTTAATCCTTTTATAGTTTCTTATTTAATGAAGAATCAAATATGTTATACTCATTTGTTTGATAAGTATTACATTTTTAATATGTGAATTTTTAGAACATAACTCTAACTATAAATATTAATTTGTAAAATAATATGTTTATATTCATCATGAATTTTTTTTTTAAATAAATAATTAACTTAAAGGCTTACACAAGGATGATGTAGTAATTGTCTCATTAATGGGAATATCATATAAATGATAGTGAAAATAATAAAATAAACATAATCTGAGATAATGAATGTCATAAATTTATTATATTTACGAATATAACATTTTAGAGATTTTTTTTAAAATTGGTCCGAATTTACCTTGTTATGATATTTTTAAAAAATTTGAGGAATGAATAGTGTCAAAATTGACATTAATGATATTTTAAAATAAATAATATTTTATTAAATGATAAGACATTTAAAAACTCTAAAATTTAAAAAACTATTTGGATAAGGATTAAAACCTCATCAATGATCCTTTTATAGTTTCTTTTTTATTTTATTGTAAGTATATTAACCTTACAAGAGTAAAAATACTTGTTGTCATTTTAAGAGTTAAAAAGGATAAATAACGGTTAAATACAAATGATAATGGTAAGGATGTGGCATGAACGTGATTAAAAATTATTTTTTGAGATTATTTCGACCCATATTCTTCTTATCTTATAAGTAAATCACTTTTCAGGTATTTTCAATTTAAAAATAGTCCATCTTAATTTAATATTTTGTGGGTTTCTAAAGGTGCCCCTCAACTCAATTATAAAAGGGAACATCCTACCTCACTTCTTCACACCACATTAAGACTTATATATTGACCATACATGAACATTTATACTACCAAAAACATTATTCGGTTTTTTTAGATCCATTCCATCCCGTAATTCCAACCCTATATCCCTAAATAAGAGATCTCATGTAAGTCCTCTAAATATGATGCAATCGTTTTTACCAAATCATTCATGTTCATTTCTTCTTCTACTACCTCTTACTAAGTTTTTTCCATGATAAAGAAATAAATACTCTGTATTATATATTCTAAGATGTTATTATTATTATGGTAAATCCATATTCTCCAATTAATCCATCCTATGAAAAACGAAAGCACTGTGTGTGCTTACGTACGACATACCTTCTCCACATCATGGTGTAATTTGGTTTTCGTCCACACATTACATAGGTTGATAGAATGATTAAAATAATGGTCAAATAATGTACATATGAAAATATATTGATTTATTAAAATTTATATACCATCCAACTATGTACACTTTTATCATTAAGGGAATGATATCGTCGCTCATGTGTACGTATGACTTATCTTCCTTATGAAGAGATGTGATTCATTATATATGTTAAAAATTCAAGAGAGGTTCCAAAAATGTATTTAGTGAATAAATATAATTTTTATGACATTAATATTTTTATTTATATGTTTTATATATATCCTATGGATGATAAATTGGGCATTCATGAAAAAGAATCATGAAAAAACATGGAAAATTACACCTGAAATTGTAAAATGTATAAAATACTATTAATAAATGAGAGGTGAAATTCCATAACGGGGTCATATGTGATATCATAATTATTACCATGATTATATTAGAAGTTAATAATATGTTTAAAACCACTATACAAGTGTTTTTTATATTTAAAGAGGAAATCAGACCTATGATAGGAATTTAATTCAAAATCTCATCATTAATCGAGGTTATTTCTATTCCAGATTCCACTGGGGAATATTTCTCTTCCATGTCATTGTTTTATAAAACGGATTTCTAATTTTTGTTTGGATTATCCTATGATTGTTTAATTTCTTTTTTCCATGTTTAACTTTTTATAAAATTCTTTCAAAAGAAAATTATTGTTATTGTCCAAACGAATAACATTTTGATTTTTTTGAAAAAATTAATGAACAAATGTTTTTTAACATATTTGGAAATAGAATATTATCCCACCCTCATGATTTCATAGAGTTTTGAAGCTTATATTACATGTTTATATGTTTTTTTCAAATAAAAAATTTTCTTTTATAGTTGTGTGGTTTTTAATAAATGATTTCATATTAACAAAGGGTATTAATCTCAAAAATTTATTAATGATTTTACTAAATTATTTTCATCTATGCCAACATGCTTTGTTGAATTTAAGGATTCAGGCGCAGCAGAAGCATGGTTGGTCAAGCACTCAACTTTGATTTTTACCATGAGCAATGATTACTCTGGGATCAATATGATGAGGAATTATAGTCACCAAGGAATTTAATCAAAGATTTAGATAAAGAAAGAAGACTCCCTAAACCATTAGAGACGATCTTGCACATCGTGTTTATAAATAATTTAATTAATTTCAAAAATAAAATAATATTAGTATCTTCGACATTTTCTTCATTGATGATGTTGGTCATCTAGAATTAACCTTCCAAATTATCTCATTGTGCTTGTAATGATCCAAAATTGAATCCCTCTAGAGATGATCCAAACGTGCTCTGATGGAATCTGATCGACAACAATCATTCTCATGGGGCTAAAACGGAGAAGCAAGTGTCTTGTGTCAGTCAGTTTTGATCGCTTATTCTTTGGCATTGAACAACGTATCTCATTCCTGAGAGGGGTGGGAAGAGGATTCGAGAGATATATTATTTAGCTCAACAATTCTAAATTCACCAAGTGTGTGGATCAATACATGGCACAATAGACGTACGTGTATATATAAAGACATGGGGATTCAGTTACAATATTTAATTGCATAACAGTAATTAAATACATTCATATCATTAAAAAAAATCTATGTTATAAATAATAATAATGCGTTATTATTTATGGTCCTCCAACTTGAACAAAACATAATTATAAATACAATTCTACATCACAAAATAATAGCCGCATTATTTTAATTTGTGCCAACTAGTTAAATAATTATTTACCATGTTGAAGATAATTATTTTACTACTAGACTAGCTTTTGTCCACTCAAACTCCACATTCATTTATTGAAAAACAGAATAAATAAATAAATAATTTATTCTGTTAAATAAATATTAAATTTAGAAACTAGTAAATAAATATATATTTAATGTTCAGTAAAAGAAATAAATATATTTTACCCAAAATATGGTGAATAAATATTTATTTAATTTATGCAATAATTTTATCACGAATAAAATTATTCCATTTTCTTGAGAATAAAATTTATAAATTATATTCAAATGGAAATTTAACCAAGACCACCAGAAACACTTAATGTGTGACCCTCTAGGATTATATATACTTCAAATTAAGAGGGCATGCCTAAAGTCCAAGAGTATTGTCTAGCGACGAGTCCAGAAACCTATGAGAAAGAACATAAAGTCGCAACAAGGACATCCACATACAAACGCTCACTATGTAATATAATATCTTTTTCGCAATATCTCATTAAGAATGATTCAGGATAGTGTCATCAACCTTTGTGCATGATATGTCGTTCTTTGACTATCTAAAATAAACTGATAGTTACACCATGGCCATCATAATTTGTTTGAAGGTTCTATTTCAATCAAAAAGAACAAGATATCAAATTCCATAAATGGAAGGGAAAAATCCTTCCTCATCCTATCCATTAATAACATGACAGTTGTGACGCACCCAACACAGTCTAATTCATGCCAACTGTAAATGTGGTGATTTTCATCAGTAAATCAATGTGTGAAAGTCATGAAATTTATTAATGATAATCTTAATGTCTAAGGACCATTACACATGCTCACATATAAAAATATCAAATGACACAAAAATGTGAGGAATTTCTACTGGACGGACTATTCTCACAATCTCATATCTTGGATATTACAAAGTGTAAATTTCATGAGAGGGTGTCTCATCTACTGAGGACTACTCACACCAGATGGTATACATGTTATGCGTATAATAATAGTATTTAATCCAACTGTAGAACTATATTTAAGAATTTTGTTAAAGATATTCATGGTACTCATCATAGCGGGGTACTTCCATGACCTTATCAATGTAATAAATTCTCTAGGACATTATTACATCATATTCATGCAGAAAAATAAGAAATATGTAATATGATGTTTAATATATAAATAAATTAAATGTTATTGTAATCAATGTACAACTAGTTTGTTCTTGGACACCAAATCATACAAACTCCCAATTTGACTATAGCCAACTAGCTATGCCTTTCAGTCCGATAGACCTCACATGGTGATCATGTTTCTGCTAAGTCAGGGCTTTATTCAAGCGGTCTTCCATTTTGTCATATGTGGAAATACTACTCACATAAACTTCACCTCATTGAGAAAATTTCCTCAAGAGATGATACTTCCAATGTATGTGCTTCGTCCGCTAATGTGACCTTTGCTCTTTTGTGAGATCCACCACTGTTGTGTTATCACAGTATAGTGTGATGGGATATTTATTGAAATGTATCATTTCCAGCTCCTCGATGAATACTCAAATCCAAAATTCTTCTTTAGAAACCTCCAAAAATGCGATATAATCAGACTTTACTGTAAAATCTATGACCACACTCTCCATTCCGCTCTTCCAGTTCCCTGAACCTCCATTCAAAGTGAAGATGATTCTTGTTTGTGACTTCTTGTCATCTTGATCAGTCTGGAAACTAGCATCTGCATATCCTCTGATGACTAGTTCATCATCTCCTCAATAAACCAGGAACATATTCTTATTACACCTCAAATACTTTTTGATAGACTTGACTGCCATCTAATGGTGATCACCTGGGTCAACTAGATATCTTTCTACGACACTCAATTTGTAGGAGAAATCCATCCTAGTAAAGATAATGGTTTATATGACTGCCCCAATCACTGAAAATTATTGTGCTATTTCTATTATCATTAATTCCTCATGTGTCTGGGGACACATTTTCTTAGAAGGATGATTGTCATGTGCTGCTAGAAACAATCCCCTCTTTGATTGTTCCATAATGAATCACTTTCGTATCTTATCATTGTATGTACATTGACATAAGGCCAACAATCTCTTGGATCAATAACGATGGATCTTGATCCCGATAATATATTCTTCCTCACCCAATTCCATTATGGAGAATCATTGATTCTACAATTCCATAAAAGACTATAAGATTGGTATCTCATATCCAAAAAGTAATATGTCATCAAAAAATACTATGAGGAAAACGACTTCACTCCCACTAAACAGTTTGTAGGAAAAAGTCTCACATTCATTATTGATAAAACCAATTTTCATTATGGCTTCATCAAAATTAATGTTCCATGACCTTGATGCTTTCTTCAATCCGTAAATGGATTTCTTCAACTTGCATACCTTATTTGAATCGTTTGGAGTCATAAACCCTTATGGTTTTGTTATCTAGACATCTTCATGAACGTCCTCATTATAGAAGATTGTTTTGACATCCATTTGAAAAATCACATAGTCATGGTAAATAGAAATGGACAATAGATTTATGATGGATTTCAGAATTTCAACTGGTGAAAAGGTTTCATCATAGTCAATGCCTTGGCACTATTTGAACACTTTGGAACCAGTCATGCCTTGTAGGTTCTCACTAGTCCTTCCAGGTATAGTTTCTTCTTTAATACTCATTTTTATCCAACGTGCATTACGTTAACTGGAGGATCTAATAAAATACAAACATGGTTTTGGTATATGGAATCCACTTCATAATTCATGGCATTTTTCCAACTAGGAACATCTGTTCCACTTACTACTTCTTGTAGTTTAGAGGATCATTATTACCAACTAATAATGAGTCATCATCCTTGGTAACTAGACAACTTTACCATTCCTGTTCTCTAACCTCTCTTATACTCCTATACAGCTCTTGTGTCTCTGGAACAGTTCTTTCTTCAGTGGGTCTTTGTGGAATCTTTTCTTGTACCAACTCTTGTGTACCTTGAGCCTCCAGTTCATTGAAATCTATCTTTCTCCAATTATATCTTTTGGATATTTTCTCCCTCTAAAGAAATATCACGTGTCTTGCCACTATAACCATATTGTACAAGGGATTGTATATGTAATATCCCCTTATTTCATTGGGGTATCCTATAAAGGTACACATTTTTCCTTGGGATGTATGTTTGTTACTTGAAGATTCCATAACATATGCATCACTTCGCGACACATATAAATTTAATAATATGGATTTCTTTTCACTCCATAACTCATATGGAATAAAATTTATCGATTTATTTGGTACATGGATTAGTATGTGCATCATTCATTGTAACGCATATCCACAAAAGTATAATGGAAGACTTGCATTACTCGACATTAATCTCACCATGCCCAATAGGGTGTGGTTCTTCCTTTTTCTCACACCATTACACTAGGTCATATATGGAGGAGTGAGTTAGGATAGGATTCCAAACTCCAGTATGTAATCAGTGATGTTGTTATTAAGATATTCTCTACCTCTACCTGAGAAGAGTTTCTTAATATTTTAACCAAGATGGTTCTCAACATCATTCTTGTATTCTTTGAACTTATCAAAATAATTTTAATTATACTCATTAAGTATATATACCCATAACTACTAAAATAATTATGAAAAGTTATGAAGTACGCGTAACCTCCACTTGCTTCAACTGGAAATGGTCCACATACATTGGTATGAAACAATTCAAAAGTTTCTTTAGCCCTTTCATCTTTCCTACTTAAATGGGGCTTTGTTTATTTTTCCTTTTAAACAAGAATGACATAAACCAATTGATTTTAGTTTAAAAGAATCTAAATATCCATTATGCGGTATCTTTATCATGAATTTATCATTTACATGACCTAGTCATTGATTCCAAAGTTCGGTGTGGTATGATTCATGTGATGTATGTTTTTTATTGATTTCCATTACTTGGTTTGTGTAATCCAAAACGTATAGTCCATTCTATAAATGTTCCATACAATGAAAAATTATATCTATGTAAATGAAGAATCATTAATTCCCAAAATAGAAAAAAACCCATCTATATCTAACATGGATACATAAATAATGTTTGTAGTAACAGAAAGCACATAAAAACAACCCTGTATCACCACGATCATCCCAGTTGGCAACGTGATGTGGAAGTACCCGATAGCTACAACAACAAGTCTGGCTATGTTGGCTGCTCATAGATCTACCTAAATTTTGTAAATCATATTGAATATACTTAGTTCATGTGTTTGGATACATATGTGAGAACCATAAGCTGTATCTATTACCAAGTTTTTAGAAACATATAGGTTTCATTCGATAAGAAACACACTGGAATATTCCCTTTGTTTCTTAGGTTGGGTGAAATTATTTTACTAGTGTCCCTTATTGCCACTTCCAAAACAAATATAGTAACGTTCCCTTTCCTCCACTTTTATCTACCTTTTCTTGGATGGTCATGAAGATTCTTTGAGATTAAATCTCACCGCATTCCCTTTCCACTTATTTACCATAAGGAAAAAAGGCTTTTCATGCTTCATATCTTTTTCCACTTGGCGAATGAGGATAAGAAGATCATATAGAGACATCTCAATGTTGTTAACATTGAAATTGACAACAATGTTAGAGAATATCCAAGGGAGTGATGTGAGAATGAGATCGATACCCTGTTCTTTGGGGAGTTTAAAACCTAGAACCTCTAGGTGCTCAATGAATCCAATGAGATGGACTACATGAGGCCCATCTGGGGAACCTTCTATAATATTACTCTAATAGAGTGCTTTAGAGATCATAAACCTTTCATGTAATTCTCTCACCCAGTAAAAACCTCAGAGGTTATTGAGCATTCTTTAAGTATCCATATTTTCATGAGACTTTTAAGCTCACTAGACGTTGATGATAGAATCAAACATTGAACGTCTAACGCGTCGTTCATATGTTTCTCATACACTAGGAAATCTTCATCACTCGCCTCTTTGGTAGGTGGATCAGGTAAAGCTAACTTTAGCACCTAAGACATCTGTTCATAGAGTAGGATAACCCGAAGGCATCTCAACCATTCCTGGATGTTACTACTACTGAGGATGTTGTCTTTATCCAAAATAGATCATAGAGATAGTTTGGTTTATGTGATTTTAATTTTTATTCTAAAATTAAAAGATAATATCATTTGTACTTCGTTAATTACATTAGATTAGAAATAATAGAAAATTTATTAAATCTCCCAATATTTTAGCATGTCCCAATGGCCCTCACCATTGAACTCAGAATATCTAGTTGCCATGACATTCAAGTGGAAAGGATCCATATTCCTATTTTCATAACCCCAACAACGGTTGGTCAATCTATTATAAGGTCTTTAGGTAGGCATTTCATTTCCAATTGCAGTCTTGCATCTCCTTGATCTGTTGAGTGGACTTCCTAATCCTGAAATCATAACTTTGGATTTCCACAACTCTTTTCTCCAATATTACACAAAATATAGAAAGGGATACTCCTCTTGATGTAATATGGTTATGTCAACCGGAAACCTTTCATAAGGGATTTCTGTATTAAAGTAAGTGTCCCAACAAGGGTTGGTCAAACACATAGTTTTATTGAGTTCTCCCCTTAATAATGTAATAGAAAGCTTTGTATGACATAATATTTTATTTGAGGGATTTTTATCTCTTATGAGTGGATTACATATTAGCATTATCACATTATTTTGAAATATTAAGTTGAACTTACATAAGTTATTCACCATTCCTTGATAATATTTATGCATAATTCTGGTTTATTTTAGTTCATTCTTGCATGTTTGTTAAATTCATTAATTATGTGATCGTGGAAATACATCCAAAATAATAAACCATGAAACTTATAGAAACAAAATAATGAGAATTATCATGTGATTTTCTAATAGTTAGTTTATATAACAGTGGATAAACTTACCCTGACCTAGGAGAGAAACATCTAGAACATTTTGGGTTTGTGTTTATATCTTTCGACCTATCCACCTCTGTATCTACTGGGATTGGTTTCATCTCCATTATAACTTTAACCTCCTCCAATAGCGTGGGAGTTCCATCAATTATATATGACCCCTTTTTTACTCACATGAAGTTGAAGGGTAAAAAGGGGTTTTACATAAAAGAAACCTTGGTCACGCAGGCCCTACATATTAATGATTAAAGGCACACAATCCAATAAATACAATTTAAAAAAATAAATTAAAAGAATCCATCCACATACAATGGTCTTGGCCTAGTTCAAGATCATCGATACATGAAACGATATTTATGCATAAATAAAACTAGCATTTAATTATTTAATAATTATTGTTTAAGATAAATCATGCTCGAATCAATTGATTATCAACATTAATTAATAAATCCTTTTCACTTTAACCATTTTTGTAATTTCCTTAAGATTCTCATTCAGGATAATTTTAAACAATGAAATTCATTTAAAATTATATTTTTACATAACATATTCATTTGAGGAAACACGGTGAATTCCTATTCATAATTACCCAATGTGTAGAAATGAACATTATGCAGATGTTATAATAAAAAATATATATATAAACCACTGATCACATGTTGTACCTTAACTTTATGCCTTCATTATAGTACACATCTCAAGGGTTTGTATAATATAATAATAAATTTTAATAAATCTACGTAATTTGGATGAGTATAAGGTGTGTAGTTCCAACTACATGGTGTGTAAGGTTTTTTTTATTGTCTATCTGAAATACACACCTAGGGAAACGACTTGTGAGTGTACTTTGGAAATCTTCGGAGTACACAGATTGTACAGTAGGCCACACATTGTGTAGTTCCTTGTTACACAGTCTCTAGTTGGGCAAGCTGTGTATGAGTAACTTGGTAAAACTTTAACCCTAAGGGACTACTAGTTGTGTCCAGTGGGCCACATGATGTGTAATCTGACAACTGTGTACCACCTATTCTTGGTGAACACACGGAGTCATTAAGGCTTAGAAAAACACCAATTACATAGATTCTATTGGTAGACCAGTCCTAGTTCCTTCATCCTTGGCTACACAGCGTGTACTATGGAATACACGTAGTTTGTTCTTGTGTTGTGTGCCCATGAACCCCCGAATGAGATCCTCTGTTTTACTTTAATCAAAATTAAAAGAAAATATCATTTCTATATGGTGAACTAGAAATGAAAGAGGAGGAACAGATCTAGAGATTCAGATTTGAAAAATTATTAACATGAGTTAAAACAATTAAATTATTAAATTCATAAATCATCCACAAAATATTTAAATAATTATAAAATATGATGTAACCATTCTAATACCACTGAAAGTTCTAGGCTCAGTGGATGAATGGTTGGGCCAACACCCACCTTTTATTTTTATCATGATCAATGATTATTCATGGATCAATACAATGATGAATTCTAGTCTCCATGAAATATAATCAAATATTTAGATAAAGAAGAAAGAGGCCCGAATCCTTTAGAGATGATCTTGATCATCATGTTGATATGTAATATAATTAATTTGATAAAGAAATTAATACATTGATATTCGGTATTTTATTCGTTGATGATGTTGACCTTCTCGAAGGACCCTTCTGGATTATTTCGTTGTGCTCATAAGGATCCAAAAAAGAATCCCTGTAGCGGTAATCCACACAAGATCTGACGGCCTCTGATCGACATCACTCATTCTCCTGGTGCTAGTGCGGAGAAGTGAGTGTCTTGTGTCAGTCATTTTGGATCTCTTGTTCTTCAGCCTTTAAGAATGACTCTCGTTCATTATATGTTTTGGAAGAGGATTCGATAGATAAATTGTTTATATTAACAATTCTTATTACACTGGTAGTGCGGTTTGGTACATGGAATAATAAAAATATGTGTTTATTTATAGAAATGGGGATTTAGTTACAATATTTAATTGCATAACACCAATTAAATACATTCATAACCATAGAAAAACCCCATTATATTAATAATAATTCCAAATTATTATTTATGACGTGCCAACTTGTGAAAAACAGAATTATAAATAAAATTTTGCGTAACAAAATAATAGTCGTGTTATTTTAATTTGTGACAACTAGTTAAATAATTATTTAGAATCTTTGAAATATTTATATTACTATTGGACCGACCTCGGTCCACTCAAACGCCAATTCCATTTACTGAACACCGGAATAAATTAGTACATAATTTCTTTTCTTAAATACATGCATTATATACAAACTATTAAATAAATATTTATTATATGCGAAATAAAATAAATATATATATTTACACACAATCTGGTGAATACATATTTATTTAAAATATGCAATCATTTTGACTTGAATAAAATTATTTCAATGTCTTGATAAAAATATTTTTTAATTAAATTAAAATATAATTCAACTGAGAACACCAGAAACACTTTGTGTGTGAACATCAAGGATTCTTTCTCATTGGCATTAGGTAAGTGTACCTAAATTCCAAGAGTACATTCTAGCAAAGGGTCATGGAAAACAAGAGAAATAACTTAATGTCACAACATTGACATCCACATAAGAATTATCATTGTTTAATATAATCCATTTCTCAAAATATCTCATCAAGAAAGTTTCATGATAGTGTCATCAACCGTAGTGCTGGATACGTCGTTCATTGACTTACTAAAATAAACTCATCAATTCACCATGGCCATGGAATTTCATGTGACAGTTCTATTCCAATCAAAGGGCCGAGATATCAACTTCCATAAATAGAAGGGGCAAATATTTCCTCAAATTATCAATTAATAACACACCACTCTTGACACACCCAACATACTATATTACCCGCCAACTGTCTGCATGACAGTTTTTTATAGTAAATCAAAGTGAGCGAGTCATGACATGTATTAACGATAATATTAGTGTCTAAGTATCATTACACAGGCTCGTAGATATAAATATCTGATGACACCAAAACATGCGGAATTCCTCCGGGACGGTCTGTTCTCATAATGTTCTTTCTTTGATATTAACAAGTGCGAATTTCATTAGAGGAAGTCACATTTGCATAAAAGTACTCAAACTTGATAGTCTGAATGCTTGGGGTCCCATCATAATATTCCATCCAACCATAGAACAATATTTAAAATATTCTTGTATCATTTAAAGGTTCTAATCATAGTGTGAAACTGTCATGACCTTATCAATGTAACAAATAATCTATGAAAATATTAAATCATAGTCATGCGGGAAATGAACAATATATAATTAGATGTTTAATATTTAAATACATGAAATGTACATGTAATCAAAGTACAACCAGTTGGTTATGGGACACAAACTCTTACTTAAATAATTTTCTTAATTGAATTTGATATCTTATGACATCATTAACCATATTTTATTGAACAGTTTATGATTTGTTTGGTTGTGGATATGCTATCTTGACACTATTCACTGTTTATGGTAAATGTATTCACAATTTGTATAGTATTTATTAATACAAAGGTTTATGTTGTTTCACCCCTCTTATATAAAGAATTCATTATACTTAGTATGTTTTTGGTGAGGCTCATTATAACCCCTTGATACATCGTTAAGTATCATAAGGCAAACTAGTTTGGGTATTTGCTGAGGCCATACCCGATTATGTATGGTGTCTTGGTCGAAGCCTTGGAAGTATGATTAAGATGCCTCTTGTTATGAATTCCCTAATTATGAGATTAGTTATTTATATTCTATGGGATTATTCGATTAGAATAATATATATGTGATTATTTATATGGAATTATCTAATTATCATTTATTATCTCTGTATGATGTTTATGATTATGACCAAATTTATTGTGTTGTATTTATTCACCATTCATTAATGTTTATAATAATTTTTTAAATATAGATTCCTTTATACAATTACCCTTATTTAGCATATGACCATACACCATTATTATGTTTTATTTTCCCCAATATTCCAATATATATTTTATGATTGATATGTAAGGATAAGGTATGAGAATATGGGTGTTTTTAAAGGAGTGATGTTGTTGAATATTATTTCACATTGTATTGTAAGTATTATGTTTGTTACTAGTTTTCACGAACTAATAAACAATTTGGTCCTTCAGGATGAGATCACTTTTACCTAGTACCAATGTAATAATGTAACCACAATCTCTGAGCTAAGATGTTGCGGTCTTTGCAATGAATGTTGTATGACCTCATGTAATGGATTATGGATAACTGAAAACATGTATAAGTTCTTTTATGTTGAAAAAAACTCATGTTTAAAAGATAAAATAATCGATGTTGAGGCATGTTTTGGAGAATAATGAAATGTGTGAAGAAGAGAAATAATTTAGTAAATAACACAAAATATAAAATGTTGTTTGGACCTATTTGGACTTATATCCATGAAAATAATTCAACCCTATAGAAATATTATGAATTATCAAAGAAAGTACAAGAATAAGATCAATAGTGAACAAATATAGAGGAAGATAACACACCGAACAACTGAAATACAAGAAAATAAAAGATAAATATTTAGTACGAACATATAGAATAGTTAGTTTATCAGCAAATAGATCTTATTATTTGAGTAATATTTAATAAGAGTAGATATAGGATTTGATATTTTCCTATTATACCATTAGAAGAGTGATAATTGTCAGACATGCAATTAGTTTCATGCCTCCATCGGAATCCATCTCCAGGGAAGTTCTCAACAAGGCAACAATGAGGTAAGAACACAGTGAAATCATAGACAATAATGATCCAAAAAATTCCTACTCAATCATTTAAACTAGTGTTGATCACTCCTATAAATATCTTAATTTTCTATATTGAATGGTTAATGAGTCGAAAGTAATAGACATATTGACAACTGGGCAGTGATAGGTAATAATAGAGGTGAAAAAAATGAGGTGGTGGAATATCAACATATGATAAGTGGATGATAATAAGAACTTGGAAGAATTGATTTTGAACCAAGGTCTATTAAAAAGGGAACCTCAAATAAATTATGAAATGGGGAAGAAAATTATATGGATATCCCCATTGAGAAATCACAATAAAATAGATCCATATCCATAGGATTAAAATTATCAACAATCAAGAATAAAGTTGTGTAAATATGGTAATAATGGCGAGTTAATTATATAAATTAATGAAACCAAGTAAAAACCAAGTTTTAATCCTATTCTAAATGAGAATAACCAAAAAATAAAGATCATAACCACAATTTAAAATTCATTTTGGCAATATAAAATAATTCAAATAAAAATTTCATGGAAGATTAAACAAATTCAAGAAAATAAAACCAATAAACTAATAAGGAATTAGTTTCATTTTTAAATCAAATTAAAATCTTGAAAATTTATAAAACTCCATATTTTATAAATGAAACAATGGGTTATGTCCTTTCACCTAATTTCATTTAACATGAACCATATTTAAAATATCTAAATAACATTTAAACGTATAAAAAGTCAGTTCCATAGGAAAGTTATCAACTAGATTGAAATTAGAATGTATCTTATTGACACACATCATTCCAATTTCAATGATTTATCTAGAAAGATATATGTGGATGTTTATATAATTAGACCTAACAAGAAATAATTTTTATTTATAAATATTACAAGTATTTTTAGAGTCTATGTAAATAGTAATACTAGAATTAATAAAATTTAAATTATAAATAAAACCTTTGAGTCATGTGGCATCCTTAATTTCTTCAATCAATTAAATATACACTATATTAGTGGATGAGAGAGTCACAAAAATTTATGATCATTAATATGAATCCTCTTTGATAATTTTATCATGTTTGTATACCAAACAATGGATATACAATACAGGTGATTTTTCTGAGAAGAAGTGCATCTTGCATATTCCCCAAAACAAAACATTCCCTACAGCAAATAGTTTCTTATGTGAGTTTATTAATTCATGCATCGATTATCCAGGTGAGTGGTACACTCAAGATGTTTTTATTCACAATATATGTCAATAAATGTTTATGGAAAATAAAATATTAATGTCTTATGAGATTCACCTGTACCCGAACATGAAAATAAATGGTTATTGGATTAAATTTCAAAACCCCACCAAAACCTAATTCAGATGTACTCAAATATAGTTTTATAAGATCTGGTAGGGATGATTAATAAATTATTGTCTTCCAATTTCAATCCATAACATTGTTAAAGACCTTAAAAATGGGGTTGAAAAACAAAATTTGTTATTAGGAATGAATTTTTGTATTTTTAATTTAGACACGATAGATATGTAGAAGATGTAAGATGATCATGTAGTGTAACTCAATTATAGATTAGTTGTGAGGTTAAGATAAAATATATAAAAATATAAATTTTATCGTTAAAAAAATTTGACAATAATATTAAATGGTTATATAGATCGTGTAGAGTGTCTGACTAGTATAATATATAATGTTCAAGGATTTCAAAATTCACAATATTTTTATTGTAACCACATACACAACAATCAATTTATGATTATGATCAAAATATTAAATCTTTTATATTTAAATTATATAATATATTTTATGGAATTAATAATAATAATTGGTTACTATAATTCAAACCAATTATGTCAGGATCATTTTCTTCAACTCTACCCTTCTTGTCCCAACACAGACACCCTTTTTGGGGATCTATCATAAGTACAATTTGTGATAGGAAGAGTAGATAATACAATATTATATTTCACTTATAAACTAATAATGAATTTTTTTCCCAAAAATATCCCCCCCCCCCCGATCCAAATACCACACAACTTAGTGTCCCCTTCAATGATGATCCACCAAAATCAAAAATCTGGTGCCACTATTTTCTCATCATTGGCACTCATTTCCATACCACTATTATCATGGTTTTTTATGAAAAAATACACTATGGATCTACATACATCAATTGATCCACCATTATAGTTATAAAATTTTGTTGGGAAAATTCCATCGACATCACACCTTGTACCTTTGGTGCAGTGCTAGTTGTGAGATAATAATAATGTAAAATGTGAACATAAATAAGCTCGATTTGTAACAAGGAAGAACCCCCCCCCCCAAATGAAAAGGTGTAAAAAACCATAGGAAGAGCGGAGGAACACTATATAAAAACTGGGTGTATTCCCTCTCTCAATGAGACAAGGGGAAACACTTAAAATATTCTCCTTTGAATAAATATGGAAACACCATGCAAATAGAACTCAAAAATGAAACTGTAATTAGGAGATTTTGAATGCCAGTGACCATGATTTATAAATAATGGAGATACTCCTTTTGTAGTAAATCCTCACCCCCATGGACCCCTCCATCCATAACCAAATTAAATAAGGTAAATATTGGGAGAGTCTTTTCCATTTTACTAAATTAAAGAGGGATTCGTTTTTTAACATTTTCAAAATTCTAATGATATATATCGCACGTGGAGTTTTATTGATATTAAATCACAAATCCACTAATCATTTTTAGCTTCAAAACATGCTACTTAAATCACCCAATGTGTACTCGATGATCATCACCATATGAAGTTATCAGTGTTAATTGTCTTCATTGGGAAATCTGATAGATTTTATTTCGTATGATTTTTTATATTCACACTTCATTCTTCAACTACATCTCAAATAATGTTATAATATACCCCAATGCATTTTTTCCTAGAATGAAAAGATAGATTCATTTCAATGTGAAAGGTTCTATAAAAATTAAAAAATAATAGAATCTGCTCATGTCTATACCTATGCTATTTCAAAAAAATTCTCATACAAATTTTATCTCTTATGCTTTTTATGTAACCATATAATCCAAAAAAGTCATGGATAAATCCAAAAAAATATTGTAAATTTTAAATATAACATAATACTCCTCATATAATAGTAAAATAATAACCAGTTGTGGATTCCAAGTAGTTAGAATCTCCTGTAAAATATAAATCAACATAGACTTTGATAATAAAATCTAATCCACCATATCATAATGCATTATATATGTTATCCTTGGTGTATCTTAGGATCCAATTCTCAATGTTCAAATTCTATCATCCTAGATAATCCATTTTGGGACTAACTACTCTGAATGTATATAAAATTTATGGTCTAGTACAAACTATAGTGTACATATGATTCCCCATTGTTGATTTATATAGTACTTGAGACATATTTATTCTCTATGATCCACTGATAGGACTCATCATAGTGTATAAAATGAAATTAATAGGTATACGGGTAGATATTATCCTATATTAATTCATGTTTAATCATATCATGAGTTTCCAAATTTAATATTTACGTGATAGTTAAATCTACCCATTATTTATATCGTAGTAAATATGAATCCAATGAATCATGTTCATTTTTCCCATGTCCTTGATATCAAAATACATAGTCAGACATTCCTTTATCTCATAGATATAATCATTGTCAGAACCTTCAACCAGTATGTCATCCACATACAATAGTATAATGATAAAATCAATACCATATGATCCACTAAAATATACACAGGGTTCTGAATTAAGTAAGTTGTATAAAGACTCTTGGTATTAGAATCAAATCTCTTGTACCAATACCGTGGTGATTACTTGATATTGCAGAGCAGTGTATGACAGCATAAAATATCTATTTATTTTTTCATGTTGATTTTTTTAAACATCTCAATTATATATTCTCCACCATTTGTAAGCATCATAAATATGTTATTAATTTTTTTAATGTTCCTTATACACTTTAAATTTGGAATGATGTTAAAATCTTATCCCTTCCTCTTGATTGAGTACAACAAAAATCTCTTGAAATAACCATCAATGAATGATATAATGTTCCGCACTCTTCACTGGATATAACTAGTATATTATAAAAATCAAAATGTACCAACTCTAAGTTATCTTTATTCCTTTTTTTCAAGGTCTTGAACATAAACGCTGTTTTATTTATCAAAATAAAATGATAAGAAAATGGTTAGGATACCTTTTTATAACTGGGTAGAAACTTCTGATCAGCTATAATATTTATCCATCATTGAAACATATGACCAACATTTTGAGTATATAATGTTTTTAATGCTTCTATTGAGGTAATTGATTTAAAAAATATCATGGAATACTTTTATATTTCACTCATAAATATTTATAGGTTCCATGAATTCTTATTTACCTTTATCACAACAAGAACTCCCTTCACAATATTCATTATTCTTTTTTTATTATGATTTATGCATATAATGTCATCAAATTATCCCAAAGATAATATACTTTTCTTCAATACTTTCACATTGAATAATACTTGGATAGTGAAAATAATTTCCTCATTAATATTAAATTTAAGGATATTAACTCTAATTATATTCAAGGTGTGATCATTCTTCATATACCACAGTCCTTCTGGGATCGTTCCTTACAAATCAAACCATTCTAATCAAAATTTAACGTGCGATGTTTTTTTAGTCGATTATTCATGTTTCATTGAGAAGTTTTCAAGATTTAGTAGTCATCACAATTTTATTGACTAGTATAGATCCATTTCTTAAAGTACAGACAACATTTCCTTAAGATTTCCTTCCATAAATATACCAATTATAATAGTCCTTCTAGATTTCCCCCTTCTTTACACAATCTTTCATGTTACATTTTCATTTTTTTTCTCCTATATTTGGACCTGTCATGATTATGGATCCCATTGGAATCATGTTTTATCGCTCTTACACTTACCATTGACAGAGCATCCTCTGGGTTTAATGATATCTATTTATCATCCTTGTTCTTGAGCCAACATTATTATTCAATAAACCAACTGAATCATCATTTAAAAGAAATATATATCATGATATTTTTGGTGATGTTGATGATAAGTTTTTCATATGAATCTAGAAAAAACTGGAAAGGAATATATGCACATTTAATATACATAATTTTTTATCACAATGATGTAATCTAATTTTTTAGGTAATTTAGGATGTTGATGTGGTTGGTCACTGATAATGACTCTTCTATTCAATGAGTTTATAATTTCCACTTAAGTAAAATTTTATCATGTGGTAACTTGGCCTCATACATCTTTTTTATAGTATTCAAAATTTCATTTTCATATTTTTCTCCACATATTTTGGTAGGTTCTCATCTTCCAAAGTAAATTGGATGTTGGAAATAAAATTCTTATACATGTTGTTCGATTTATCCTCTATAACACCCATTGATTTTTCTCAAATCACCTCTAGGAAATTATTTTCATGTAAGACGACTTATATATTAATTTACCCTAATAAAAAATTATTCACATTGAATTTTTTTATCTTGAATTTCACCACCATCTTGAAAAAAAATCAGATTAAAACCTCATTGGGATAGAAATTTTCATGGATTCCAATTTTCTAGATCATTTTATTAATCTCAACACTTCTTGTCCTAAAAGATAATATCTTTAGGGGTTCCATCCTAAAACCAAATGTTTATAGAAGGATTAAATCATCCAATATTATGTGTACCCCAATATTCCTTTCAAATAATGATATATAATTATATTATCACCCACAAGGTATACAATCCCTCCATTACTTAGTTTTATATATGAACCATATAAGAAACAATGAGTGAATGGTTTCCAAGACTCTTCATGAAAACAACCAAGAACTAAAAAATTAGCAAGTAGCATAAAAAATATATCATTGTGATTGAGTCTGATTATACATTAATTCAAGATTCTTTTCAGTAATCCAATTTCTATAAGATTCAGTGTCTTTTTCATATAAATGTCACCACAACCACATAGTCTGAATAGAGTAGGTATGGACCCCATTCAAATTTTTTGATATCCTAGTTTTTATCACACTCTATTTACACTGGTTGAATTCTATTATATAGGGTTATTCCAATAGAAATCGTAGGGTCCATATGAATCATCTATTATGAAGGTCCATCAAAGAATGATGCTAGGATGGAAAATCAAAGGAAAATTTACTAAATTCTCCAATATCTCCCCACACCCATAAAGATTTATTTGTGAATTTTCTCATCCCACTATTCCAACTTTCCACATCAAAAATTTATCTAAAAACCAAAGTAAACCCTTCAAAATTAATGTCTATATATAGACAATTCGAATAGATTTCATTATATTATTTAGAAGTGGACGACAATGTTGTTATACATGTCTAGGCATTACCTACCATAAACAACCCACCCATGTATTTATACTATCGATATTTTATCCTATATGTAGTTTTATATCCTTACAATATCCTCTCTCCCTAATAATGGATTGTATGGCCTCTTTTGGTTTCTGGAATTGATAATGATGAATTGAAGTGTGAGAAGCATAACATGTTTCACAACCTACAAGCGTACTCAGCTACTATGACCTAAAATGTAGTGTTAAGAGGAAAAAATTCTGCTAATAAAGTTTATCATTATTGATTCTAAAAATGAGTATAAATGGATTTTATTGAATCTTTTTCATGTAAACTAATATTGAACACCTTGGATCCTCTAATTTATAGCGATTTTTGTTTTTTATTTTAGAAAAATAAATTTATTTTGAATACAAAAAATAAAGTGGATAAGGATGATTGACATGTGAATGTTTCAAGAAGTAAAGAAGAAAAAAAAGGGAAAAACATATAACATTCTTAAACTCAAGGCGAACCTACATGTATGGTGAGAAAACCACTGCAAAGATATTTATTAATAAAAAACAAATTGTTATATTAAATGGCTTGAAAATCCATAAAGACCAATCGGGTTAAACAATTTAATTATACCTCAATTAACTAGTTGGTGGTCATCAAACCCAAAATATATACTTAGAAACCCATATTCATGTATTGTCAAACAAGATATACAAAATATAGAAAATAATAAATTGGATATAATAAACATATATAAGAATGAAATATAGAGGAACTTTTGTAGTTGTAGGTCTATACACTAGGACCTAGAAATAGCTATAATTGAGGTATGGAGCCTTGAAAACCTTCCCATCTAAGATTTATTTTTATCAAAGTATAAAATCACCTCTACTAAAATTAACTAGGCTATAACCTAAGGGACTATAAAATAAAGATCAGTGATTATTCCATTAATTGAGAAACATAATGAGCCTTGGAGGATCATCACCCCTTTAACAGCTTCCTCTTGATCTTTCTCTCAGTGAAACTATAGGTTTCCGAACTTGAGTAATAAGTCAAGTGAATTTTTATAGATGAAAGGGAAAAACATGTGGAATCCTCACACTATGTGAAACAAATAGAGCATAAGCTACATAGGGGGTGCATCACTCATGGATGAACATGATAAAAATAGTCATTTTCATGGCTGAATGATAATATCTCATAGGAACAAGTAACACCACACCATAAGTTGTTAAAGTAAAACATAGATATAATCCAATCTATGAGATATAAGAAACACATATGATAAAATGAATAAGGTAACTCATTGAGTTTAACAATCACAATGATTGAAGATTTTGAATAGCCCTATCAGGGATGCCAATAAAAAAGGAAAATAATTTTCTATAATAATATTACAGGAGAAAAAATCAAGTAAATATTGCATAGGTAAAATAAATCTATATAAAAGTCATTTAATTTTTGAATAACATGATTGAAAAAAAATAATGAACTATTTTTATTTCAATCCAAACTAATTCTAAAAAAACACATGTCAATTTAATTAAATTTAAATTTTTCAATAAGATTAATTAATCAAAAAGATTTTTTTTAAAACATATGTTATTATATTGAGTATATATTTATCATACCAAAAAAATGAATAAAATTTGATAGTAAAATGGTCTTATTAAAACCATCATCCAGGTTATTGGATCGATGTATATTATTGACACACAAAATCATAGTCTCAATAACATAACTAACAAATATAAACAAATATATATATATATATATATATGCTTCAACCTATCATTGAAAATATTTTTTTATATATGTTCGTGTATGAATGAGTATCAAAATACTCATATATTTCATCAAAAGATAATGACATGTCATTTAACATATCTTTTAACCAAATTGATTCTTTAATGGATTACATTAAAGTAGTGTATTCTAACTCAATGATTGTTAAGGAAACAACTAATTACATGTTACAATTAAATGAAATAATACCACTAAAATAAATATAAACATAACTTGTTATATATTTTAATGCATATTTATAATTAAAATAGTTAGATTCAGTATATCCCACTATATCATTATCATGCCTTTTATTATTTCCAAAAAAAATTCACAGGTCTAAATATGTAGGATCATACCTTAGGATCCAATTTAATTCATTTCAATAGAGTTTAATTTGGTTTCTAATTAACCTAGTCAAAGTGAAAATAACAAAATTAATATATAGTCTAGAATAAATCAAGGAATACATAAGAATTCATGCTCTATTATCATTTGAAATTTCTTATTAAAGGTCACATTATACTCACTATTGGGGGACATAATGTCTTGGCCTAAAGGTACATTAATATGTTTTAGTTTCTCAAAAAAGTACATTTTTAACACTATATTCACATATATGCATTAGAATAGATACAGAACTTTAGTTTCTACCCTCCTTATAATTTACATTCCTAATATTTTCATTGCATTTCCAAGATCATTCGTCTCAAAATTTGTGTTATGTTAGATCATTATATGATTTATCATTCTCATATTCTACAAATAATATATATATATTTATCATATAATACCAAGTAAAAAACCTCATGCTTAATTTTTTTAAAATAAATAAATACATCATACTTTCTTATATTAAAATTATATTCATGTATAGAAGGATCAATATTTTTATACCACTACATGAATGAACATTTTAGTCTATATAATGAATTTTAAAAAAGACAAACTTGGTGAGTTTTAAAGTCATTTAAAAACCCGCAAGTCTCTTCATATAGATTATTTCATCTAATTTTTTATGTAATTTTATTTCACATCTAAATATTATATATAAAATTCATTACCAATATTAGTGGAATGAAACAATATAATAGATAAATGTATAAAAATAGGGGAAAATTTTCATTGTAGTCAATTCCTTCTAATTAGAAGAATCATTTAGAAAATATTTGGGTTCATATTTAATCATCATCTCCCCACAGTTTTCAACTGTAAATTTAAAATCAACATTAAAATAATAACCATTTAATTTTTAGGTTTGGTTATAACTATTCTTGTTCGATTTTTAAGAATTTATTTCTGTTCATATTTCAAATAATCAACCCTGCAAATTATATTCATTATATTTCATATATGGTTTGAAGCTTTTTGGTTCATCACAGTTAATATCATGATAAATGTCTAACTCAAAAGTATCCACATCTATATGAATGATCCTGGAAGGGGGAGAATTTTACTCATAACACTATCTCACTTTAAATAATAATTCTTATGGTAACTCTCTCCCTCTACCCATGACTCAAATTTATAGTGGGATTCATTGTGAACTGATTGGGGATGACCAGTAAAGGTGGTCTAGGGTTTTGAATTCTTTTCTGGTATAAAAAACACCATAACACCCATAGGTTCAGACATACCAACATCATCAGAATCTATAGGCTTCTACTTAGGCACTAAATACTCAAGGAATAAAACATCATGGATAATAATTCACTTATAATAACAATGATCGTCTACCCATATCATTTAACCCTGGAGCCCTTGGTTATAGCCTGCAACCACACACTTGACAACCCTATGTTTCATCTTATCCGTTATAGTATAAGCATATATGAAAAATATAAAGACTCTAAGGTTTCATAATGTAATGATAACCAGTCCACATTTCCTTGGGAATTTTAAAAATAGCAGTACTAGATGGAAATGTATTGATTAATTAAACCGTGGTTGTAACATCTTCTTTTAAAATTAATAAGGAAAAACTCCAACTATTAAAGCATGCTTCTCAATCCCTTATGGATGGTCATATTCATTATCTAATCTAAACCAGTATATTATTTTGTTTCTAAAACATTCTAGTATCCTAATATTCTTTTCTAATTGTAGAAGTCAAAAAATTCATTCTATAAGTATTCTAACCCGTTATAAATCTTAAGGTTTTTTATCATATATCCTATCTGAATTTTTACACTATATTTCAAGGTATTAATTGTTTCAAAACTATTAAACATATGTTTATAATGTAGATGAATAAGTTCTTTGTGTAATTTTCTATAAAGGTCACAAAGTGATATCATTCGCCATGGGAAGCAACAATAGAGGGTCCCAATAAATCTGAACTGAAATACTCAAGGGATACCTTATCTTTGTGCACTAACCTTATAAAACTCTAATTTTGGATATTCTAAGAGCACAATCCTCATATAAGGGTAGTTAATTTACGGTTATATCAATCAAATAACCTTTCAGAAAAATTTAATTCATTCCATTTTCACTCACATTCATGAGTCATCTATTCTTGAGCAAAGTTTTATCAGACACTAGAAATTGGGTGGTATTCAATTAAATAATCTATGTTTAACCAATCAAGGAATTCAACCATTTATGGGAGTTCCTTTCATAATGGTGAGAAATTCTTTAGAAATCCTAACACTTCCATAATTATACCTAATTGAGTACACCTCCTGGTCCAACACTCTTAGGTCAATAAGGATTCATTTTAATTTGGTGTCCCAACTAGACTTAATCATATTTTTCAATCTCCCATCATGAAGATCTATAGAGACAGAACCTATACCCATGAAAAAAACACATCTATTATTACATAGATACACCTCACCACTATAAAGACACAGGTTTTTCCATGTAATATTTATTAATTATGTTAAAATAATACGAGTCCTCGAAAATTAACAGTGCATGATTCTGAGGCCCAGTGTTCCTGGAAAGAATTTCTAAACTTTTTTTATGTACGTTCAGTAAAAAAGCGAGCGGAGTTTTGTAACTTTTGAATCGGTTCATAGAATTTAAATTTGAAGATACGGTTGAACTCACAGCGCAGATATTCTCTTAAGAAGACCTTCACCTCGACCGTAGTAGGTCGAGGTTTGAAATTAGTTTTTCGGACTTTTCGTGGGAGAAAATAAAATAAAGTTTCTTTATTTTAATTTTGAAGTTTAAACCTCCCATTTGAATAATTAGAGGTGGGGACCACCCGAGCTTCTATTTTATTGTGAGCTGAATCTTTGTTTCTACCCAATAATAAATGTGACAACATAATTTGATTAATGTGAAAACATTAATTAAATTAATCCTTAATTTTATTAATTTGTAATCTCACATCTCGCGGGGAAAGAGGATTGGAAAAAGATAAGAGACTTGAGGAGAGCCTTGGAGAACATTCTTCAATGAAGAACACCATGTCCAACGAAGTGCATCATCTAGATTGAATAACGAGGATGACGCTCGAGCTGGAATTAGAAGTTTCTTGTGGTAGAGAAGAACGATAGATTCCCCTTCACCAACTTCATCCTCTTCTTCATTCCATCTCCAAAGGACGAATGAGGTAGGGGTGTGTCTTTTACTGTTCTTCATTAATTTATTTTTCGATGATTCTTTCCCCATGGGTCAAGTGCTACCGATCTAACTCAAGGGGTATAGGCAAAAAAACATGGTCTGATCCCTCTGATCATCATTGTTGATGTGTACATCATGGTGGAAGATGATGGCGACTAGTGCTGGTAAGGAACAAGGTTGCATCTGGCACCCAGCAAGCCGTGTGGATCTGTGGTGGCGCGTGTTTGCACCACCGATATCGAAGGAAGCCGCGGCCCTTTGGCAGTTGTGGCAGAAGGGTGGCAGACGGCACTCCGTTCAGCCATGGGGAGGTTGGGCGACGCGCGTCCACACTGCCGGTTGAGCAGGAGACCGCAACTGCTTGGCCGTGGTGGAGGAGAAGGGCGGCTGGCACACAACCGAACACGGAGGAATGGGACATTGTCGCACCGCTAGGAAGATGACCGGGCAGCGATTCGGTCAGTCGTGGCATACCAACCATGACCCACTATGGTAGGTCCCTCTCTAAGAAACTGAATGGCCTTTTGGCCATTCGAGAGACCTGGGAGGCGCCTCCCATCCAGGGCGTCAACTAGGGAGGACACCTCCATGGCAGTCTCCCCGCGCCATGGGTCACGCCATATGTCCACGCCCAGCGGGCCGCGCCACTAGGCCGCACCACTGGGTCATTCCAAACAGGCCGCATGTAACGGGCCACGCCCAGCAGGAATATTCCAGTGGGCTAGTCAAGGCTGGAATCAGACATGGTATATTTTGCTGAGGCCAAGTCAGTCGGACTCGGTCGGACCAGACCCATGCCCATCTGGACCCAGTTTTACCTTTTTTCCATAACTAGTTATCCAATAATCCGTTTGATAGACCATATAGGGTTCCATAATCCTTGCATCAAGATGGTCCTTTTGGTATAATCCAGTTGAGTTTTGGATAAAGTTGTGGTTCGTCCAGGTTGGATCGAACCCGAATCCAACAGGTCCCTCAGAACAGAAATGAAAATAACATAATGACAGTGTGTCTGATTGATGTGTCTTTAGTTTTATTGGATCTCTTTTGACGTGATGGAACATTTTGATATAGATTTTTTGGACTTTATGGAAATTAAAGTATCGAATGATGGATTGAGGAGCGTAAAACCTCCCAGAATCAAGCATGATAAGTGCGGGAACCCTGTGACTGGCTCTGATATGATGAAAGAACAACAATCATGTGTGGGTCAATATCTATAAAATATTGTGTGGGTGAGAACTCAGCGATATTGTGTGGTTCAGCTCATAGAAATCTTGTGTGGGTCAGATCCTGTGTGGGTCAGTGCTCAGAGATCCTATGTGGGTCAGCGCATACCGATCATGTGTGGGTCAGAACCTATGTGGTTCAGCGGGGGTTAGTTACGTATTGAATATGTTTTGGTCAAATCCTATGTGGGTCAGCTGGGTTTAGTTACCTATCAATATTGTGTTGGTCAAATCTTATGTGTCTTAGAAGGGGTTAGTAACCTATCGATTTTTTGTGACTCAAATGTAGTGATACTTAGCAGAATAAGATGATCTAGCTTACGACTAATCATATGTACTTTTTTATTTATGTTATACCTGGTGTGAGCTATGTCTTTACCTTTGTGGCAATATTCTTGTGTGGCATACCATTTTGGTACTTACCTTTGTGGTATTATTTTCTGTGGCATACCTTTTTGTTACTTTCCTTCATGTTGATACATTTTTTGTAATCTTCTGTGTGGTGTTACCTTTATGGTACATACCGTTGTGGTATTACCTTCATGATAGTCTTTCATTCGTGGAACAGTTGAGTTTTCACTAAAAGAGTTGGGCCTTGTGTTTCCTTATGTTTTATATGGGTATACTTGATAACTTTGGTATATGTATGAGAATATACATATGTACGGTTTACTGTTCATTCCATGCTTTTTGGTTTATCCTTTGTAGATTTTGAGAGACCTTTGGGGGTCTCGGGGCCCCTACTGATTATTGTTATAGTCATCCTTGCATAGGTTATGCCTGCACCTTGTTCTGTCTTGTGCAGACGATGGACAACATTGATCAAGCATGAGGGTATCCAGACCGGGGGCTACTTGGATTTGGAACTTAGACGAGGTGTACCGTACATATGGACATTCAAGAGATGCACCTACCGTTCATGTAGGATCCTTGGAGGGTGTTCACCGAAGCTATTTTTCTGTTTTCTTGTACTTTCCAGTTTTACTAGTACCTTCTAGTTGGGCTTGTATTCTATCCCCTTTACTTACTGTAATCACTCTGTTTACTATATTGTTTACTTTGTGCTTGTATCTAGCATTGTGCTTGCTTGTGTGAGTTTACAATTTATAAAGGCAATTCCTTCTTGTTTTTATGGATATTCCTTTTTAGTACTAGTCGCTAACTACTGGCCTATTGAAGGCGGGCTTAGGTTAGTCGTGAAATGGGCCCCAGGGGACGGGTCGTGACAAATTGGTATTAGAGAAGTTCAGTTCTACAGATGAACTAGAACTCTAATATTTTGAATCATCAATGATGATATGTGTAATGACTGTAGTTTTCAGTTCGGGGAGTCCAGTGTTGGTGTGTAGGCCGATGTTTCCATACACCAGGACCATGTGCTCTAATTTTTGACTTAGTGCAAAAAAACACGGATTGTGCGTGTGTCTTTGAAATGTTTTCTTTGTGAACACTTTGAGTCATCTCACTTGGAATAACTATTCGATTGTGGTTCTCCTGTTTCTTTTTAGCAAGCCTCCATGAAGATAGCCAGCTAAGGTTCTAGGTAGAGTACTTGATGAGAGACCATTGAGCGATGAGGCTTCATTGCAGGGCATCATATGGCAGTTGTACCTTCGGGTGGTGTACAAGAAGCACCATTACCCATTGGGTATCCGATGCCACCGACCCCAGCAGCAAATGGTGCACGCCACTTGAGTGCATTTCACGAGTTCCAGCGCAAGAGGCCACCATGTATCAGGGGTGAGATGGATCAACCTACGGTTGAGGATTGGCTGGAGGACGTGATTAGAGTCTTTCGACTAGTAGGGACACCGACTTATATAATGTTGATCCATGTCGTTAGTCTCCTTCAGGTAGTAGTGTGAAGATGGTGGAACTTGATGCTCCATGTTGATGACGAGGTCACACTTATATGGGCAGACTTTGAGAGAATTTTCAGGGTAGAGCTTTTTTCGAAGACCATATGCTCATTGCTTATACAAGAGCTTCTATACTTGCAGTAGGGCAGCATGACTGTGGACTATTATTCAGTGAGGTTCACCAACCTTTTTCACTACTCCACATACATGCTGATGGACCCTTTTCTTCAGGGATTGGAACATTGAGAAGGGGATCAAACAGGAGATTAGAGCTTCGATGATTTCTCTCAGCATTCCAACACAGGCATGGGTTTTAGAGCGATCAATCATAGTGTAGATTTTCTTTGCTGAGTAGTCACCGGAAGTGAGACCCACCACCAGACGTTACGTAGTACAGTCATCTACAGCTGGAAGCAGACAGATGACGTTGAGGTCAAATAGGGCCAGACCTTCTAGTGGACAACCACAAGATACAGGGTTGGTTTTATTGGATCTGAAGACAGAGTAGTATAGGCGAGGAGTGGACAATGTTACTCGTGCGACAGGCATGGTCATATTGCTTCCGACTACCTGACCCACTATATGGACGACTAGTAGATGGTCGAAGTACTGCCTAAGAAGAGGAAAATATTTTATTGAGGAGGTACGATGGTAGGAGGAGGATGTGACAGAAGTGTTGGACGTGAAGCAGCCAGTGGGCATCAATTGAAGGTTCTACCACCACCTCCTCCAGCTCGTCCACCCCGACCATAGGGAGAAGATGGACAGGCACGAGCACTACTCAATGGTGTTGAGGCCTATGACCACGGTGCTCTGAAGATGATAGAAGGTACAATGTTTGATTAATCCACCTTAGCTACAATACATATTGACAAAGGTGACATTCATTAATTTATTTCCATAGCCCTCGTTTGGAGCTCAGAGATACCAGTGGAGTCGTTGGCTTTATTTTTATGGCTAGAGACTCTTACAGGAGAGGATTTGAAAATTACACACTAGTGATGGTAGTGTGATCTTACTCTAGGAGGTGAGAGTATCAGTTGGGATCTTCTCGTAGCGGCTACCAGTCCTTATGATGTAATTTTGGGTATAGATTGGTTATGTATAGTCCATGATCAAATCGACTGTATTAGTCGAATATTGCAATGTGTCTGCTTGAATGGGACCAGTTGTTCCTTCACCAGCGAGAAGGGAACCATTGCAGCATCGGATGGACTTATCAGAATAAGGTTTCAGCTGACCACAAATCAGTTAGCTAGCCTTACCCTTGGAGTGGTTGTCATTGAGTGTTTGAGCTATCTTGTTGTGGTGGACCACTACGCTGATGTTTTCCCGATGATATTACGAGTATACCTCCTCGCAGATAGGTGGAATTTTATATCGACATGTACCCTGGGATGAAACTGATATCTACACCAGCATATTGGATATCTCCAACAGAGATTTGAGTATATCTGGAATACTTGTAGAGAAAGGGGTTCATTAGGCCCAGTGTTTCTCCTTGGTCAGCCCCAATATAGATCACCACGAAAGCAGATGGGAGTTTGAGACTCTGTGTGGACTATCAATGCCTGAACTAGGTGATTGTGAAGAACGAGTACCCACTACCAAGGATTGATGATATCTTTGATCAGCAAAAGGGAGCATGATGGTTTTCAAAGATAGACCTCAGGTCAGGCTATCAGCATCTCAGGGTAATAGATTAGGATGTGCAGAATATGGCTTTCAAATGTATGTATGGATCTTATGAGTTCTTGGTTATTCTATTCAGCTTGAACAATGCCTCAGCAGTGTTCATGTGACTCATAAAAATGATCTTTCATCCATACCAATATTTCATGTGGTAGTCTTAATTGACAACATCCTGATATACTCTGCAACAGTGGAGGAGCATTCATATCATCTGCATATAGTTCTTGACACACTCCGAGAGAACCAACATTAAGATAATCTCTCGAAGTACTAGTTCTGGATCTGAGAGGTCTGCCTTCTGCGACACCTTATCTCGGAGGCCAGAGTTGTGGTGGATCCATTGATGATTGAGGCTGTGTATTCCTGGGATCCACCTAGGAGTGTGATAGAGATGCATATTTCTTGGGTTTGGGAGGGTACTACCAGAGGTTTGTGCCTGACTTTTCTAGAGTTGCAACACCTTTATCTATGTTGAAGAAGAAGGGTCAACCCATTTTTTGGTTGAAGATATTCTAGCGAAGTTTCCAAGAGATGTGTCAGAGACTAACAAGTGCCCTCCTCTTGAGGTTACCAGAGGAGGGCGTTGGGTATATAGTCTACTGTGACACATTCGAGACTGGGCATGGATGTGTCCCGATGCTGGAGCGAGCAGTGATCACCTACGGTTCTCCACAGTTGAGACAGCATGAGCAGAACTATTCTACCCATGACATAGAGTTAGCATCTTTGGTCTTTGCCTTAAAGATGTGGTGAAATTACTTGATGGGAGAAAGTTGTATAGTCTACTATGATCACAAGAGTATCAGGTATACCTTCCTTAAAAAAGACATGAACCTAAGACATTGTTGTTGGCTTGAGTTCCTCTAGGACTATGACTTTGAGATGGTTTATACTCCTGGGTAGTGGAACATAGTGGAAGATGATCTCAGCTAAAGATATTTTATATTGATGTTGAATGGGGAAATGAAGGAGTTAGCCTCTTTGCAAATATTCTATGTGGATCGATATGATGAAGCTTATCTTCTGTCTTTGACAGTCACATACCCATTCCTATAGCGAGTCAGGGAGGCGCAACTTAGGGACACTGACTGTGAGGCACAACGTGCTCAGATATCCATAACACGTGAACCTGATGGATTTTATGATGTTTGGGAGCACATTATCCTCTTTGAAGGATGTGCTATAGAAGCAGTGGAGCTTAGGTAGTAAGTGTTAAGGTAGTTTCATACATCCCCTCTAGCGGTACATCATGGAGTGGAAAAGATGTACCAAGACCTTCGGGGTCAGCACTGGTGACCAGGAATGAAGAATGTAGTAGCATATATTGTATCACAGTTCCTCACTTTTCAGCAAGTGAAGGTATAGTACCAGGTTCTATATGGATTAGTTCAGCCACTAGTGGTGCCATAGTGGAAGTGGGATGAAATTTCCATGGACTTCGTGACAGGACTTCCATGCATGTCCAAGGGACATGATTCTATCTAGGTGATCGTTGACCAACTCACCATGTTGGACCACTTCATTACTATAAGAGAGCAGGGTTCAATAGAGAGATTATAAAGCCTGTACGTACAAGAGATTGTATGACTTCAGGGAGTTCAATCTACGAATGTCTCCAATAGTGATGCATGTTTTTATTCCGGGAAATGGAAGGGGTTGCAAGAAGTATTCAGGAAACAACTTCGGTTGAGCACCAACTTCAATCCTCAGATGGAAGGTCAGATATAGCGGACCATTTATACCCTTGAGGATATGCAACGAGATTGTGTCCTTGATTTCTACTGCAGATGGAAGGATCATTTTCCCTTGGTGGAGTTTGTGTATAACAACAATTATCACTCCACTATCAGAATGGAACTATTCGAGGCGTTGTATGGTTGACCTTGCAGATCACCTCTATGTTGGACTGACCCAGGGGAGTAAACACTCATGGGACCAGTGATGGTACGGGCTACCACCGAGAAGGTGCAGATCATCCAGGAGCATATGAAGACTACACCAAGCAGGATGAATTCTTATGCTGATAGGAGATAGAGACCTCTGGAGTTCGACGATGGTGACCATGTCTTTCTATGGGTCTCACCTCGATGAGGTTTGCGAATATTTTCCCGGGGTGGAAATTTATCATCGAGGTTCATCAGACCCTTTCATGTCCTTAGCCGAGTTAGAGAGGTAGAATACCGCCTAGCCCTTCAACCATTGTTAGTGAAGCTGCCTGAATTCTTCCACGTATCCCAACTCAGGAGATACATGCATGAACCATATAATGTCATTGACCAAGGTGATATGGAAAATGATGATGGGGAGACGTTTTTGAAGGTTCTAGTGGAGATTGAGGATCGATAGGAGAGAGTCCTTTATGGGTGGTTGATACCTCTGGTGCGCATTTGTTTTCAGCATGGGAACCTCCGTGAGAGAAAATTGGAGTTGGAGGCTCTGATTCGTGCTCAGTACCCCCACTTGATTCCCTTGTTTGTGTTGTGGATTTCAAGGGAACTAATCATCGTGGTTGGGAGAATGTAAAGACCCAGATTTTTTCATGTAATTGTATTTAATTATATGGAAATATGACGAGTCTGAAAAAATTGATGGTTCATGATTACAAGGCCTGGTGTGCCCAGAATTATTTTTTTTGCTTTTTTAGGTACGTTCAGTAAACGCGCGAGCGGTATTTTGTAACTTTTGAACTGGTGCTCAGAATTGAAATCTAAGGACACCATTTTAACTTAAAGCTCCGATATTCACATAACGAGACCGTCACCTCAATTGTAGTAGGTCGAGGATGGAAATTAGATTTTCATACATTTCATGGGAGAAAATAAAATAAAACTACTTTATTTTATTTTTAAAATTTAAACCTCCCATTTGAAAATTTAGTGGTGGGGACTATCCGAGCTTCTCTTTTATTAAGCGGTGACTCTTAGTTTCTCCCGCAAATTAAATGTGCCAACATAATTTAATTAATGTTCCATCTTTAATTACATAAATCATTAATCTTATTAATTTGGAAATTCACCTCTTGCGGGGAATGATGATTGGAAAATGAGATGTGACTTGAGGAGAGCCTTGGAGAACATTCTTCAATAAATAACACCCTCTCCAATGAAGATCATCCACTATATCAAAGAACAAGAATGACACTCGAGCCCCGATCAGAAGCGTCTTGCTGGAGTGAAGAATGCCGAAGTTCCCTTCACTGACTCCATCCACTTTCTCATTCCATATAAATTGAATGAACAAGGTAGGTGTGTGTTTTTTATTATTCTTCATTAATTTCTTTTACGTTGAATACTTCCCCATGATCTGAGTGATACTGATCTATTGCCAGGGGTATGGTCCAAACAAACCTGGCCTGAGCCCTCCACATCATCTTTGTTGATGTGTTCATCATGGTGGTGGAGGACGGAGACCTGTGCTGGTAAGGAACAAGATGGAAAATGGTAGTGTGAAACTGGGGCAGCACGCACCCGCACCACTGATATCGAAGGATGTCATGGCCTGTCAATTGTGGTGGAGTAAGGGTGGACACCGGCACTCCGGCCAGCCGATGAGATTTAGGGAAGCCCACATACGCACCACTGGTTGAACAGGAGGCTGTGGCCGCTTGGCCATAGTAGAGGCAGGAGTGCAGTCGGCACTCGGCCTACCTCAGAGGACAGAAGCGTCGCTGCGCCACTGGGAGGAGGACTGGTCGGTCGTGGCGCACCGAGCAGGACCCGCTCTGGAAGGTCCCACATTAAAAACTAAATTGCCCTTTGGCCATTCTGGTGACCTGGGAGGCAATCCCCTCCCAGGAGTCGGCTAGGGAGGACCCCACCATGGCGGTCCACCCGCACCAAGGGTCGCGCTAGAGGGTTGGACCAACCTCCCCCTTCGCATGCCGAGCTACACCCGAACCAGGTTTGGTCGACCCGAAATGGGTCAGGTCAGCCCAGGCAAGGCTGGGCCAGGTCGGTCCGACCTGGTCGGATAGGACCCGGACCCATCTAGATCGAGTTTCACTTTTTATGCCATAACTTGTGATCCAGGTGTCTGTTTGACGATCTGTCTATGGCGTCAAAATCCTTAGTTCGAGATGGTCCATTTTGTATACTCATCATGAGTTTTGGATAATGTTGGTGTTTGTATTGGTTGGATCGATCCTGAATCCAATCGAGATGTTGGAACAAAAATGCTAATAACATAGGGACCGAGCAGCCGATTGCCATGTCATCAGTTGTGTTGGATCCCTTTTCACGTGACGAACATTTGGGAATCTTCTATGTGGGACTTCATGGATGATGAAGTGTCAACTGATGGATTTAGGAGCAGAACCTCCCATAATCAAGCATGCATAGTGCGCGATCCTTCTGGCAAGGTGTAACGCGAAGAAAGAACACTGATCATGTGTAAAACAACATCTATCAGATCTTGTGTGGGTCAACACTCGGTGATCCTATGTGGGTCAGTGCAAATCGATCTTGTGTAGGTTAGATCATGTGTGGGTCAGCGCTCAGTGATCATATGTGCGTCAGTTCATACCGATCATGTGTGGGTCAGATCCTTTGTGAGTCAGTGGGGGGTTAGTTAACTATCAATATGGTGTGGGTCAGATGCTGTGTGGGATAGTGGGGGTTAGTTACCTATCGATCTTTTGTGGGTCATAAGCAGTTCTACATATCAAAATAAAATGATCTAGCGTACGACTAATAATCTATACTTGTGTACTTATGTTATAATAGGTGTGAACTGAGTCTTTACATTTTTGTTAATAATCTTTGTAGCATACCTATGTGGTTCTCACAATTGTTGTATTCTTCTTTGTGGTTTACCATTGTGGAACATACCTTTGCGGTGATAACATTTTGGTATTCCTCTGGGTGTAGTTACCTTTTTGGTGTTATCTTCATGTTATTATTTCATTCATGGAAAAATTGAGATTTGGCTAAAATATTTGGGCCTTGTGTTTCCTCATGTTTGAGATGGGTGTACTTGATTACTTCGGTATATGTATTTCTATATACATAAGTATCATTGACTATTTATTCCATTATTTATGGTTTATCCATTGTGGATTTTGAGAGATCTTCGTAGGTCTTGGTCTCTCTACTGAGTATTTTTATACTCACCACTGCATAGACTACACACACACCTTGATGTGTCTTCTGCATATTATGGACAAAGTTGATCGAGGACGAGGGTACCAGGATTGGAGGAAACTCAAAGGTGGTTCTTAGATGAGGTGTGTCGTAGAGACGGTCATCGAGAGGCGTATCTAACATTCAGGTAGGATCCATGGCGGGTGCTCACAGGTTCTTTTTTTCTGTTTTCTTCAACATTCCAGTTTTACATGTACCTTCCAGTTGGGCATGTATTATTTCCCTTTAATTATTATACTCACTCTGTTTACTATATAGTTTAATGGTGTGCTTGGTTGTGGGAGTTTACAGTTTATAAAGGAAGTACCTTCATGGTTTTAGGGATATGTCTTTCTGATTCTAGTCATCAGCCCCTGGCCTATTGAAGGCAGGCTTGGGGTAGATACACCACGGGCTCTGGGGGACTGGTTGTGACAACCACTGTCAACTTCATTCAAATAAAAAATATTCTCTATTAAAGTGAATATGGAATGACTATCCTAAATCGAGTACCCACTATTCTTATATGATACATATACACAAAATCAATATATTAGAAGAATAATAAAATTATCCACTAACAACGGATGATCAACATTATTCTAAAAATTATTCTTCTTGGGATAATTTCTTTTAATATTATTAGGCTATTTTCACATAAAACACTTCACTAATATACTATCAGACTTAGAAAAAATCCTTTTTAACTTATTTTTATCACAAATCTTACCACATTATTTATTTATACCTCTCAAATTAATTCTCCCATCCTATTGTTTAATGGGGCCTCATTTTTACTATTATTTGGATTATAAAGTAAATTTAACCTCTTCAACAACTAAATTATCTCATCCATACATCATTTAATTCTTACTAAAAATATTAAATTCTTAAAAATATTCTCTCATAATGATTTCATGGTCATCATCATTAATCATGACATCTATATTTGACAGATAAAAAATTATTTCTGTTAAAATCATAAATATGTATCATTAATCCTATTCCATGGTGCATCGTGAAGTTATAAAATCTCATTTTCATATGTTATATTCCCAAAAAATATTTAGTCAAATATTGAGCATCATTATTACACTATATTTCATCAGTACTACACTTCTAATTGACCTATTGTAGAACCTTATCACCTATGGAAAACAACATGAGACTTCGTGCCTTTATGAGGACATTCATAAATAAATAAACACTAGTAAAAATGGACCATACAATGAAATTCATGGTGTTAGCTTTATTTTTTTACCAAACAATGCTTTAAGAAGCATGATCTTATCAATGAGAACACTCATTTTAATCCTCAATAGATTAAAATCATTTTACATATCTAATTTTTCATTTTCATACTTTGTAGAACCCACCATTATGAGTCAGTTAGCTTTGATACAAAATTACAGGGGTCCCATTATAGTGTAAGTCCCTATTCAACATCTTGGATACATTAATTTATAGTAACTATAATTTTTTATATTTTTATAATAATATTTCTATTATAAATAGAAATTAAATTAAATTTGGAAGTTTCATATGATAACAGTTCAAGAAATAAAGTATAAAATAAATGTTTCTGAGTCATATAATGTGATTATTTTTTCATTGAACCTATTTAAACATGTATGACACCCACACCTATGTATTTCATAAACAAAAATAAATCCCTAGATATGAATACTAAAATAATAAAGACTAATGAATATATATGAGGATATGAGCCTTAGATGAACCACATATCTATCTTCAAACCCATCATTTGGAGTTAAAAATTAATCTTCCTAGTTGAACACACACTAAACACCCAATTAATAAATGGTTGCATTGGAACTTGGTAATATAAATAAGAATTAAAACCATAAGAACCAACTACAGTACTTAGTCTCCATATAAATACCTACAATTGATTATAATGGTGTCTTAAATCCTCTAAAATCATCATTTACAAAATTTTTCCCACTCTAAGTATCAAAATTCATAAGCTGATCAACACCATACCATGACACTGGCCATTACAAAATAGGGATCAACACATCTTCCTAAAACAGAAAATCATGGTCGTCATCAAAGAATAATATCTCCTCCAATAGATTCATCCAAATCATTATCTCAGCCAAACCAGATGGGTCCTATATTAGGGAGGAATTTGAATGAACTACACTATGAAAAAGTTAAGTAATTGAGCCATCATCATAGTAGGTGAAGCAATGGGAGATGAAGAGACACATAATATGTGCAATTCATGGATGATCATGATGAAACTAGTTTTTCATGTAACCCTATGATAAATTTTCCAAAAGACACATGGATGAATTCTATAGGTCACAAATATAAAAAAATTAAATCTAAGACTGTCTTTGAGATCGAAGAAACCCACCAAATAAAACACCCAATGGCACATAATAATTCATCTGATCAAAATGATTGATGACTTTGAATAACCTAGTCAATAATGCCACCAAAATAAGTAAAACCAATTTCCAAAATAATATTTTGTGGGAAGTGGTTTTTTACGATCCAAGGATTAGATAATTTATTATTCTCCTATGAATACACCATAGTGTCGCAACCTAGGGTTAACCTTGTGGAGGCCTCTTACAACACAATATCTTATTATTGTAACTATTGTAAAATAACTACAATAAAAGTAACATAACTAATATAAATAGGGGAATTTAAAAGAGGAATGATATATATATATATATAATCATTTAAAAAAAATATTAATATAGAATAATGAAGAATGAAAAATGTGTTTGGGAAGTCATGGTGATTGATATCATTATTCAACAAAAAGGTCTCAAGATTCAATTAAATTAAGTGATCAGAACCAATCACACTCACCTTTTCTTTTCAATTGTGATTACCCCATACTGATACCTTTCAATAAAAGGGAAATCCATTTCTGAATTTCATCATGGATACTTTTTAAACAACCATCACTTTTCCGGCCCTGGTCCACAATATGAATGATATAAATAGTGAAGGGAATGATGGTTGTTAAATGAATAAAAAGAACTTAGTTGATGGAAAATTGGGGATATATCTCACTGTAATCAATTTTAACATTTCCAAAACTCTCATAATTTAATAAATATAAGTAAATTGAAGTAGGATAAAACAAAATCAATCCACTATTCCCTCCCATGATCAAATACTGAGGTGAGTTCTCCATTTTTTGTAGTGTTCAAAATAGAACACTTTGGGAGAAACACATGAAAATAAAATTGATGAAAATAGATATGAATAAGAATAGAAGTATATATGAAAAATAAAAAACTACTACATAAAATAACTTATAAATCTAAACTAAATGGTCATATATAATTTGAAACCACATTAAATGGAGATAAGACACATTTTTATACGGTGGGGTGAACATACTCTCTCTAAAATTTTACCTTATAAATTTTTGACATTATTACAACATTAACTGAATGATTTTAAAAAAAAAGTATTCTTGAAAATTTTGGATATTTATATTACGTCCTAACATAGAATTTCATCTTCATTTAACAAGTAATATAAGATTTGGGGAATATATACTATAGAAAATTTTTCTTTTTAGGATGACTATTAGTAATCCAATGTAGAAACATATAATGCATTTATAACCATGATAGATGTAGAATAAGAAATTGACATTGTTAAATACCTTGTTCATATGACTCCTACCAATATACATGTGTAATTTCATATCATTTGGGTTTTAATATTTGGATATATAGGCCAAACATCAAAATATTCCAGATATCTTCGCAGATTTCAAGGACCATATTGTGGGTTGGTTTTGGGCCTTAATGTGTTGTATTGAGATTTAAATAAAATTTAATAAAATTAATACTAATATGTATTAAATAAAAATATTAATTTCACAATTTAAATTTTTGTAGAAAATGTTATAGATGAATTACAGAATAAAATTAAAACATTTTAAAATCCAAATTTGTCCAATATTTTAATTAACCTCAAAATACTACTAAAACCTAAGAGTAAGAAAATATACCTAAAAACTATGGGTGTATTTAATTCCATGTATTATATAATAAAATGTGTGAAAATATTAGTTCCCCCCCTCCACAATTCTTAACCACTACAATCCCAAGAAATCATCAAAACATCAATTCAAAATCCACATATCAATCAAAAATGAGAAAACATCCTATATATTTTTCAAAAATATAATATCTTATTTTATTATCTAGGAAAAAAATTTCCACTTCATTTTCATCCCTCCCAATTTTATTCAACCTCAAAATTATATCCGTGTTTCAATAACAACAATACATACAATGAATCTTATGCCACTCATAATAAAAGAGAAATTAAATCTTGAGTTACCCTCATACTTCAAATAATGCATGTATCACCATAAGTTTTATACAATTATAATTTATCCAAATAATGAGAAATGTAAATTAATTCAATCATGAGGTATTTATTTATGTTATTTCTATTTCATAGTTTTGGTGGTTAACATAATTTGAAAATTTAAGGATGAAAAAAGGATGCTTAACTCTTATGTACAATGAATGAATATTAAATTGAAAACCCAATATATTTATCACTTAATTCCCAATTAAATTTGGAAACACTACACTATCAAATTTATATAACATGAACCATGAGCAATGCAATGATTACCATGAAATATCTCATCAAAATATACCTATTTTTAATTTTTTTTTCATTTTCCTCAATTTTTTTGGGTATGTTCCAAATATTGAAAAAAATGATTGAGTGAAAATTATTTCCCATGATTTTTGAGAGATACATGAGTCAAAAAGGAATGCAAAGTGAATAATTTAAGTTTATCTCCATTTTTTCTTTTCTTTTTTATTTTTTATTTTTTCAATATTATCTGAAGGAGAACAGGATGATACAAATAAAGTAAAATGAAATGATGAATCATATCTAATTCACATTCTCTACAAATTAAAAAATAATTACAAACACCTCACACCACCTAGAAATTAAATAACATCCCAAATAACATACATGAAATTCCCTTACTACGCACTCAAACATGAAATATCGATTAAAAATATTAAAAGTATAAGAACGAACAGAAAAATAGAATTCTTATGAAGATTAATACTATAAGGAAATTATTTAAATATAAGTTATAACAAGTGTAGATCAAAATTCTAGGTCTTAATAAAAAAATTTACTAGATAATAAAATTCATTAATCATGTCAAAAACATTCCACGAACTCTAAAACATTAAAAGTGAAAAATCACATGTTCTGGTTATCACACAAAATCTATGATTCTCTCAAGAATGTGCGGGTGTTATGAAAAACATATCGAAATTGTTCAAAATAATTAAATGAATTGGAAAAGTAAATGAGTTATTAGTTTCATGGTATTGCATTTCAAGAATCAATAAAAATTAAAAAAAAATTCTAGAAAATAGAGTTCATGGAAAAAAATTTCAAGTCAATAATCATTTAAAATCCATTTTTTTAAAAAATCATTTAAACTGTATCAAAAAACATGAATTTTAAACATTGATATGAATATTCATTTTAGCTAAATGTTCATAAAAATGAAAAAAAATAAACAAAAACAACTAAGTACGTTAAAAATCCACTCACACGTAAATCTAATTACTCCTCATTTTATATCAAAAAAATAAAAATACAAGAAGAAAAACCAATGAATATGATATATATGACCTATTTTTATTTACCAGTGGTAGTATTGAGTTATACTCAAAACTAATACCACTTTACATCACAAACTAATCAATAAACATGACATAATAAAAATAATGAAATTGACAGAGAAATGTAAATGAGGAGATAATATTTTTTGGACTGCCATGTGTGTGTTATGTTTTTACTACCCCAAGTCATGTAGTTGTAGTTGATTAACCTAAATATAAAATAGGTTGTGATTTCATTCTCATGAACCACCATATCTTTTTATTTTCATCTCTATTCATTTCACACTGGTTATGGAGGATCCCATGAATACAGTAAATCAACTCACCCCATTTGAAATTTGATATAGATTGGATGGTAGGGGGAGGAAGAATGAGTCATCCTCTTCTTTGCCCTTGACTTCTTTGTCCTCTTTGTAAACATCATCTTGGGTCTACGTGGGAGAATATATAACAAATAGAATTTTAGGAAGGATAAATTTAGTGATAAGTTTATTTTCAAGAGAATTATTCCAATATGAATAAATAAATAAATTCTCCACATTATGTTTATTAGATTGAATTTTGATATATTAAAGAAACACCACCAAAAACTCACTCCCTGTTGGGGTATTATATTGATATTATTATAATGTAAGATAGATGTATAGAGGGTATGATTTCTCTTATTTATATATGGAATAATAACTTTCATTTTTATATTTATTTAAATCAAAACAACTTTCTTCATAATCATGTTGTGATTCCATAGTTGTATTATCTAGCATGTTTACATCAGAATCCTCTTCAATCAATGGTCAAGGAGAAATTATGGGATATTTAAGTTGAATATTAAAGTATTCATTGGGTTCATTAACTTATAATTTAGGTGGAAAAATACTTACCTCCAACTCTTGAATCTCCTTTTGTTTTTTTTTCAACCATTGGACATTAGATTCTTGAATGATGGTAGAAATGATGTTCAATTTATTTCTATACTTCTCCATTATTTTAAGGTTGTACGTAATTTTTTTCATAAAAAATTCAACCGTTATAAAAAATTAATAACTATTACAATAATAATAAAATCAGAAAAATAATTCACCTTAAGACTATTAAATAAATAATCAAAAAATTTCTTTTTTTAGTTTTTTAGGAAATTGTCTTTTTTGGGTTTTTTTGAAAAATAGTGTGTATCAGTGCTTGACCTCCCAATAAACTGTTCTAATTTGGTGCCCAATAGATTTTCAAAACCCCCTTATCAATTAAATTCTTATTCTCCTAACAATGTAACACATTGGCACAAACTAGGTTTGATCTCATGGATGCCTCTTAAAACACACTTTCCACCTATTGTTACTATTATAAATAAATTAATATAAAACAAACTTAACTAGTATAAATCAATGGTTTTGAAGGATGCATGAAATATATATATATATTTGTGTTCAATGAAACTTAAGATGAATTTAGAAATAATAATAATTGAAAATGGTCTTGAGAGTTCATTTTGATTGATGTCATTGATAAAAAAAGTACTCAATATTCAATTCAATGAGGTGATCATGACCTACCAAATCAAACCACCTCACTTAAGATGTTATGAACTCATAATTTGACAACTATAAATAGTGAAATATATTTTTGGACATTATCAGGGAGACCACTTTTCCATCCATCGGTACTCATTCCATGCTCCACTATATGAATGACACAAATAGTGATGGTAAAAATGACTGTTAAATGAGAATAAGAATTCATATGATAGATAAACTAGGGCCACTACTCACCAAAATCAATTTAACCATTTCAAAAAAAAAACCAAAATTTAATATAGATATTTAAATTGATGCATTTTTAAAATCAAGAAAATAACCATTCACCCCTTCAAACATAATCTGAGTTTAGTACTCTATTTTTAGTGGAGTTGATCAGAGAACATGGTTATAGAAACACATGGAAATAAAAATGTGATAAAATCAATATGAATAATAAAACTAATATATATTTTAATTATAAATATATAATACATAATTGATTCTAAAAAGATCAACTAAATATAGAAATGGAATTTTTTACCCCTTCAAATAGAGATGAGACCCATTTTTAGTATGAGGGGTGAAAATTTTCACTCCCAAATTCGACCTCATAAAGTTTGTGCATAGTATCCCCATTAAATGAATGATTTATGGAAAGTGTTATTCGTAATAGTAGTTTTTTATTTTTCATTCACGTCCACACATGGAATTTGTTTGGAAAAACATCCCTCAAGGTGTCCTCTCAGTATGCTTTGAGTGTGGTTGTGTTTCTTTACAATGCTAGATGACCGAAAATGAGTATTGTTGGTGTCTGTGGAAGACAGGTTTTTAAGGTGGCACAATTTCCCAGTGTTTTCCAAATATTTGGGCCTCAAAATCATGAGTTTAATTCTAATAAAGGAATGAATTATTAATAGGTGTTAACTATATCAGTAACATTGAATAAAATTTTAATATTATGAGAATCATGTACCATAATTTATGTACAGCGTAGCATGTTATTGGAAAGGTATGCGGAGCAGCGGGAATGGTATGCAGAGTAGTGGTACAAGTACACCAGATTGGTTCGTGAAACCAAAAACAGTTCGTGGAGGAAGGTGGTATTGTACGCGGAAGGATTGATGACAGCATAGGACATCAATTGCGTATGCGAAAAGGCAGTACATGGAGCGCGTATTAGATGCGATTTGTGGGTTGTTTATGGTTCACGGGGGCATAAAGATCAATAAGTGGAGGGGCTGCATTAAAGATTTTTTAAATATTAGCTTAGTGAATTATTTAGATATCATTTTCTATATAAGAATTTATAATCCAACCGATTACTGTAGTGATTGATCACCATTAGAGAGAATATTTTTCTTTGGGAATTCAGAAAAGTCTGTAACTGGTTCACGCTGAAGGTGTTTGCGGGGATTCTTAACCCGCAGAGGATGTATGGTATGCAGAGGAGGAAGTCTAGTATGTAGAAGGAGTTGTCTCGGTATGCAGAGGAGGAATATTGTGTACCCGATAAGCAGAATTCTGTAAGAGGTACATGTAGAGGGAGAACCGGTATGCATAAGTGAAGAATGTCCATGAACAGAGAACAGTTCGCGAACAAGGGGGGTTTCTCAGAGTAGGTTCACTGAATTGGTAAATTTTAGTGGTACATGATAGAGAATGTGGATATAATCCATGAACACAGGAGGTTCACCAAGGAGGCAGTAATACGCTGAGTAGGTAGTCCATACACCGAACCTGGTACACATTACGTGGGAAGAGTAGGTGGTTCAATATTTGGACAATGTAGTTCTTGAAATATTCAAATCAGTTTGTGAAAGGATTTTTTGTAACCTAGCATTACCCGGGAAGGTGGACATCATCTACAGGTGAAAATGGGACATCAATAGAGCATTTATCTATAGTTGGGGATTTAAAAATTATTTCAAATGAAGGGACCTACATGTCTATAAACTGTCTTTGACCAACAAGTCCATAAACTGTGAGTGGATTCCTTTCAAAGAGTAGTGACTGAGGGAATAGGAAGACGGTGACCCTTTCCACTGGCAGTGAGCTAGAGAAAGAGGCATAGGGAGTGACCATTGGGAATGTAGTGAGCAGACCCTAAACATTGTAAATGTAGTTATCCTGGGCATAAAATATCTATCCCAAACATTTTACTCATTATTGAAATTTATCCATAGTGAATTTGATACATCAACACATTGTTGTTGTATGCTCCTTGGATGTAGCCCTGCGAGGGTAAACCAAGTAAAAGTCACTGTTTCATTTAACTGATTTTTTATTTTTTCATATAAATCTATGGGAGGAATAGAGAATTGAGTTTTTTCTAACAACAAAACAATATCTTAATAGGTTAAAGTTTTAATTTTTCATACCCTGATTCACCCCCCCCCCCCTTCAGGTAATTTGACCTAGTAGACCTAACAAAATTTCTTCTTAATTATCAAAGTAATAATGGATTTATGGAATATTAACTCCATAAAATTATTTATTTTAGGTTGATTGTTGAAATTCCAATGTTATAACATCCAATTAGTTTATGACCTTGAAGGAGGTAGAATCATGCATTGACCTAGTTTAAGAATTATTTCATAGGCCTCCGATATTTCTTCTTGTTTAATTTCCGATCATTTTGGTTTTCCCATTTGGAGATATAGGCTCAAAATCAAAATTATCTAGATCCTTCCATAGATATAGAGGCTCGTATTGTGAGATATATTTGGACCATAATATGTTGGATTGTGATTTGGTTAATGATTAATGAAATTAATACAAATATGTACGGAGGCCTAAAAAAGGAATTTCATATTATCAATTTGTGTAGAAATAGTTATCGATTAAATTACCACGAAAATTAAAATAGCTTACAATATAAAATAAAGACTTTTTTAATTATGGTTTTATTTTTCCTAAAACATACAAATGTGACATTTGAAAAATATAATTACACTATTCGAAATTAAAAAATTGAATAAGAAAATAAAATATGTAAAAAAATTGGCTTAAATAATATTGCAAGAGAAAAAACCACTCAAATATTGAAAGAATAAATTTCCTCAATAAGAAATGAATGCATTAAATGAAAAACCAAGATCCAAACATAATGAAAAAAATATTAATTTCAAACCAAAATAATACAACAACATTTTAAAATCCACAAGGGTACTCTTCATCAATGTATTTATTACTGCTGATAATGATAACCATTTATCATTACATATTTTTCACTAATAAAAGTATGCCATTTATCAACATTAAATTTATTGATGATAATGGAAAAATTTATCAATGATGATATAATCCTAATACATAAGAAATTTAATCAAAACGAAATATTTTTCCATTTTATATAATGTTTTTTCCTTTTACAAAAATTTGTACTAATAAATCTTATAAATGGATAGATGTGAACAAATAAAACTATTTCTAATGAATGAATAATGTTAAATGAATAAATAATAAAAATAAATAAATATTAATAAAATAAAATAATATTAAAATAAATGAATAGAAAATTATTATTATATAAATTACGGGAAAAATTAATATGAATAAATATTAGAATTTAGATTTAAATACTAAATATTTACAATAAATTACTATTTATAAATGAATAAATAATAATTATATTATGAATTAAATAAAAAATTATAATAAATATTAATACATATTAATTTTATTAAATATTATCTAATTAAAAATAATAAAAATTAATCAATAAAAATATATTAATTAATATTAAAATATGAATATATTATAAAAAATATTAATTTAATATATATGTAAAATGAATAAATATTAATAATAAATCAATAATATTAAATGAATATATATTAAAAATAATAAAAATGATATAATAAAAACAAATAAATTATAAAGAAAATTATTGAATAAATAAAATTAAATATATAATTTATAATATATATACATATATATTTCCATTAAATATATATTAAATATAGTTTATAGTATACATATATATGAAAAAGTACACACACACACACACATATATATATATATGAATATATCATTATATAAAATGTTTAGTCTTCTGGTTTTTCAATTTCACAAATGTATCGTATTGTGGTGTACACGCAATTGCACACATTTGGGTCTTGATGATAATATATATATATATATATATACATTACATGTATATATAGTTAGAATATATATAATTATCAATATATATTTATACTTAAATGAATATAATATTATTAATTTCATTAAATGAAATAAGAAATTAAAGATTATTTATAACATATTTATTATATATAAATTTTTCATAATTAAATAGATTATTAATATTATTATTATTATATATATATCATCATTTATAATACCAAAAACTAATTTTATTCAAATTTAATTAATGAAATAATAAATATATTTTTTCAAATTATTAATATATATATATATATTATAATTTTTTGGAAGTTATAATATAAAGATAAAAAATAAAAAATAATTTTTTTAAACACTGTTGATAGTAAATTTAATATTTAACTTTTACTTTGTATATATTATTGAAGATATTTTATTCTTTAAATCGAGTAAATTTATAATATTTATAAATATAACAACATGTTTCCCTTTAGTGTAAAATATTTATCCCTTTATATAATTAAAAATATTTTTGATAATATAACAAATTAAATTAAAATGAAACAAAAAATTATTAAAAAAAACTATTATGTATATTAATAACATTATATACATTTATATAATCTATGGTTCACAATTTTTGAGTATACATTCATATAATTAGTATTTATTAATACTTATATAGGAATAATAATTAATATAATAATTTGTATGTATTAGTAATTAATGTTAGTTTTATTATAAAAAAATTATAATAAAATTAATATTATATGTGTTGTATATATTTTTATATGAACACACTAGATTTGGGTTCACCTATTATACATACACATGTTATTGGGTTCTTTCGACGTGAAAAACACACAAACAATTATATAAGAATAATATTTACGCATAATACAACTAATATTATATACATATATGTAATTATTAATTATTTATAATTATATAAAAGTATTAATTAATATAATAATGTTTATATATTAATAAATAATTTTATTTTATATTGTATAGAAATTATAATTAAATTAATATTACATGTATTTTATATAGTTGGATATATAGATGTATGTGCTGAGTTCACTTATATAGACACATGTCTTTGGGTTTTTTCAGACACATGCATGCACCCACTCCCATGTATTTATATGTGGATAAATATAACCATATAAGTAAATCAATAATTGAAAAAATGCAATCTCAAATCTTTAAATATTTTTATAATGTGATCTTATATTGAGAATTTTAGTAATTAGAAAATTAAGAAAATTTTATTTAAAATACTAAAATTATCAATTAACATTTATATTAAACAAATGTATATTTTAAATCATTTTCTATGTATCTGTATAATTAATTTATAAGATATTTATTCATAAATATATATAATAATATTATTATTAATTAAAATTAATTATTAATTATTAAACACCACATATAAATCCATAATTAGAAATAATAATATATCAATATATTATAAATAGTAAATCTTATTAAATATAATTATTAAAATTATTACTTTTGGAGCATGGCCTGGAGGCTTGGAATTTTTTTTATTACTTCTGGATTATAATTTTTTAACAAGTTTGTGAGGCACCCTAACATGTCATGAAGTCCCCAATGACATAATACTTAAAATTACATGGCCTAAAGGCCTAGTGGCACATCACCGTAAACATGTCCAATTTCCCCAACTCAATTGTAATGAAACAACTTTCTCCTAATATCATATTTGGTGACTACGCCTAGCTCCCCGTCTTACAATTCGGTCGGCATGATTTGTCCCATGAAAATTTTTATGGGGTGTAAACCAAGTATTGTGTTCACAAATGTCCATCTTCCATCCATGTGCCCAAATAGCTCTACATGGTGACTATTGCTACTCTAGTATATCCTTAGGCTAGTCTAATACAGTCAAACTAGATCTACTCCATGGCATGGAGGCCCAGTGGCCAAAGTCCATTGGATGGCCCAAAGGCCCTATAGCCAAAAAGTCCATATTATTGTTACATGATAGCTCATTTGGGATGAATAGTATCATTGTTAGAGTACCCTTCTATAATAATCACACTAATACTATGTTACAATACTAATACAGTCCATATATAAATTTTCTTCCACCAGGTTTTGAACTGAGGTTTCATGCAAAATTACAGAGTGACTTTAACACTCATGTAAGATTCCAACTACTCAAAATTCTTCTGTTTAATTTTATACAATTATAATTAATATTATTTTGTAAAAGGAATTATAAATTTATATTTTTCATATTGGTGGTTAAAAACATTATATTATATTATTAATTTAAATATATATTCTTAAAATGAAAAAATAGTATTATATTATAAATAGCGCACAATAAATTTAATATTACTTAGATATATATTGAAAATAAGACTTAATTAATTTACATATAGTTATTAATTTCTTAATATATATATATATAAGTATACATTTTCATAATATTAATTAATTATTCAATTATATAATTAATAAAATGAAATATTATTGAAAATATTTAAAAAAATTTATTATTAATATTATATATATAATTGATAATATATATTTTTATGATTATTATTATTTTTTAAATATTTTATATTTGAATGCAATTATTTATTTTTATTCATTTTTATTTTAATATTTATTCATTTTTATTATTTAAATGTTTCTAAAATTCATACTATTTAATAATTTTTTAATTCATATTTATTTATTAAATGTTATTCTTAATTATTATTCATATATTTGTTTTTATTTATTCACGTTTATTAGTTATTAATTTTTTAAATTTTCTAAATTTATTCATTTTTAATATTTATTCGTTTGATATTTTTATAATTTATTTTTTTATTAATATTTATTTATAACATTTATATGTATTAATTTTTAATGATTCTAATATTTTTGTCACTAGAAAATTTCATATTTACTCATTTTAAATAATTATTCATTTTTTTAATATTTTTTGTATTTCAATATTTATACAATTATTATTTACTCATTTTTAATTATTAATGTATTGTCTATATTTTGAATTTAAATTTAATGTTTAATATATATTCCTTTTTATTTTAATATTTATTTATATTGTTATTTTTTAAATTTATATAATTAATGTTATTTATTTATTTTCAATGTATACATATAATTATTTATTAATATATTGACATGTTATATAATTAATTTTATATTTTAAAAATATTTATTCATTTATATAATTAATTTTATTTTTTACCTTTATTAGTCCTAACCATAGCGCTGATATAAAATGATATATAAGGGCCAAGTCTTACATATCAATCCTTTATCGATGTTAAAGCTACTTATACCACTGCTAATGTTAGTACTGATATAAACCTGATACATAAGGTCCAACCTTTATGTTTCATTCTTTTATCAATAATAACTATTGCGATGTTAAAAGGGCAGCTTAACAGCACTAAGATTACTACTAACAAAATAGGGCATTATCAATTCTTATCAGATTCGCAAGGATAAAAGTATATTTTATCATGGATTTTTATTAAGCATTGATAAATACCGACTGAAATTATAAAATAACCCCAACTTTATCACTGACGAGTCCTTTCTTCCAAGCTATTAAAAATGTTATACTTTATAGAAACCCCTCAAATAATTTTTTGAATGATTCCACTTCTGAAATTGAATGTATTCAATATCTTCCCATCATGATGTGTTTTCTGGTGATTTTTTGGATAGTTATTCATGTAAAATACTTTAACCCTCATCCAAATTCCCCTCATGAGTTATTTGGTTTTTTAGCAGTTTTAATGTTTTCGGAAAAAACCAAAAAAAACCCGGAAAAGAGTATTGGAGCGTTATATATATGAATATAAAATTTAAATACCATGTTTATTGGTGTTAGGTTTGATATTTTTTTAATGAAACCATTTAAAATGTTTTTTTCAAATAAATATCATGGTTTTTTTGAGAAGGTTTGAAGCTGGAAGTTTGTTACATGTTTTTCATAAGAAATCATTTAAACTAAATGGATTTTAAAGATTATTGATATGTTTGGTTTGGTGAATTTACAAAAAAATACATCTTATTTATAATGAGTTGTTTTTTTCTAGAACTGTTTATGATGCTTTATTAGTTTTTTTTAGATGAATTGTATTTTCAGTGTTTACAACTATGTTTTTTTTCAATTTAATTGAAAGGATGGTTATTTACACAAGGAGTAACTTGAGTTTTGTAATAATGGATTTAAAAGGAATTTTGGTTTTATTTAATTGATTTAGAACTCTTTTAGTTATTAAGGATGTGCTTTCTTAGTATGTCTTTCAGAGAATTTTATACTTTAAAATAATTCTATAATTTTTTATGGTTATATGTTGATTTTTGTTTCACATGGATTAAAAACATATAAATCAATTTTTTACGATTAATAATATACACAAATAGGCATTTTGGAATTTATATGATGGTTTTTTCAATCTAATAACCAAAAAATAATGTATTTAGTATGGAATTGATCATAATAATGTCATACTATTCACAATATTAAAAATGGATAAAATATGGAAAAGACACCATTTAGGACATATAAGTATAAAAGTAAAATTTAATTATATAATTGTGATTTATACATTTGAAACATAGTTTAGAAAATAAAAAATGTTTACTAAATAAAAGTTTCCAAATCATTTTAATGTTGACCCATGTATAAACTATTTAATGAAAGGGTAGATTTAAACATTATACTATATATATTATATCCATTTATCTTCTGAGTAAAATCTATTTTAAATATAATTTTTTAAATAAATAAATTACCCAAGGTCATGGAATCAATGAGAATAACAAAAAAAAATTCTATCTATATTTAATACTAATTCTATAATCTACTATTTATGAAAATTAACACCATTAGTATTTATAAATTTTAATGTTTATTTTATAAAAATAACATAATTAATGAAACCCTATAGTATTAAGTACTAAATAATTCATGTTCACATAGTCATACCTAACAATTATCTCATAACTAATTAAATTCTTAACCAATTTTAATTATTGTTTATTTACTTATAATACATTCATATTTTAGTGGAATTAATTGAAATACGTCTTAAATAATAAAAAGTACAAAAAGAAATTATTAACTATGGTATATTCATACCATTTAAATTTTATATTTAAAACAAAATTCAGTTTTACTTAAAGGTCTCAATATAAAAAAAAATCAATAAGATGTTGATTTTCATATATGTTATAATTATTAATACATGTATGCATTATTTAATTAATGTAAATAAATTCAATGTAATAACACAAATGTGAGATAAAAATAATCATATATGTATTTTTTGTAATACATATCCCAATGTGAAAATTCAAAGTGTTTGAGGATATGTTATTTAAAAACATGCATTGAAATATTTTCAGGACTATTTTTTCCTTACAACATTAATGAAGAAGTGGTTTCTAAAGTGTTTATAGGTGTTATAGAAGTTATATGAAAAATTATAGAAAAGGACGGTTTTTATGCAAGTGTAGTGTTGCATGAAATCAGTGACATGGATTAGTCACATTTTTAAATAAATTAATGTTTCATTCACAAATAAGTTAGACTCAAAATAGTGTAGTTATGAAAAATTACCATAAAATTGTATTTTTACAACATTAACATCAATGTTGGAGTAGGTAATTTTCATGAAGAAATTGTTCTACCTAGAAATAATCCATAAATTAGTCATTAAATTATATAGAGATAGAGTCACAGAGAAAAAATTAATATTTCAATTTTCATTTAAGAATTAGGTTAAAATATTTCATTCAATATGATGTTTTATTTGGCCATCAGTTTCACAAATAAAGAATGATATGTTTTGAAAATAAGGTTTTTAGAAAACACAAGTTATTTGACCATATTTCAATCATAATGTAATTTTTTATAAGTGAGTTACATAAACCTCAAATTAATTTCCTAGAATTTATGTGGTTAATTGGATTTCATCATTTGGTTTAAAAAATAGCTTCATGGAACACAAATTTTTGTGTAATCAGAGGTTAATAAACTCAATAAATGTATCAACTTAACGAAATGTTAAAAAAATTCAGTGTAGTGATTAATGAGCTTTAAGAAATTTAATAGTAGTAAACCATGAGGGATATTGATTCATATACAAACCAAGAAAAAATAATTGGGATTTATTAATAGGGTAGTTAGTTCTCAAAATTTATTTGGTAGGGAACTATGAGGGACATTATGTTTGCTCTGAATATTATAGACAAGCAGACACATAATAGATTCTAGTTCTTCAACTCATCATTGTTTAGTGATCATTGGATTAGTCTAATGAGGGTGAAACATGTAAAATTTATCATGCCTATATTTTATTTTCTTCATCATGTTATTTATATTTTTTAGATAGGGATGTGTTTCTATAAATAGTGGAAGAATAACTTTAGAGAAGTTAATTGACATAAATGGAAATACCTTGATTCACCCCCTACCTCAAAGAAAATGCCTCTAGTTAGTGTGACTCTTTATCAAGCAGATGAAATGGAAGTAATTGGTCAATAATGAAGCTTAATCATTGATTGAAATTTTTTTAACTTGGGATGAATCAAATGAATCATTATTGCAAGTTCTTATGTATTGATGTCTACAAAAATTATTTACATAGTATTTTGATCTATAGGGACAATGTTGATTTATAAAAAGGAGAACTTAATTAAATAGATGTCTAAGACATAAGATTAAATTATTCGGGGTTATCCTTATCAACTACAATTTAAATAATGTTATATCATATAAATCCTTTCTTTCCATGTCGAAAAATGGGCTTAATATTTTTCATGGAGACTCAAAAGAATGAGAAGAAAAATTATAGTCTATATGGAACACTTATGAGGACTAGACGATGAAACCAAATGAATCTATTGATGCGTTATTTGATAGATTTAACAAGATTGTGGATAAAATGAGTGTTCTTGTAAAATCCCTTATTGATATGAAGATATTAAAATATAAATTGAGAAAATTTACACCTATATTTAATAGAGAAGTCTCAGTTTTTCTGGATAAATATCAAAAGGAGTATATTTTGGATAATTTCACTATAATCTAATCACATATGATATGAGTAATGAAGATAATGAAGATAATGAAGATATGGAAATGTGGAATTCTAGGAAGGTGGAACTCAATGCATTGAAGAATGTATTGATGGATGATGACTATGAAAAATTATACGTGGATGAGGTTATGTAATTCCTTTCCTAAAACATGAAAAGTAGAAAAGAAATGTTGAAATGGAAACATCCACTCATGTGCTTTCAATGTGGAATGGTTTTAAACCAATTAAGTGTTTCAATAAGTTTCAAAATTATGATAATGATCCCATGAAGATGTATTCAGCTAATGTGAAATATAGGATATGTACCAGGAATGGTTTCTATAATAATAAGAATATTTTTTTCACAATATAATAATAGTGAAAAAGAAATAAAGTCAAAACATAATGTGTACTAAAAATACATCAAATAACACCGCTTTTTAGCTATTTTAGACAAGTCGGAAAATATCTAAGACAATAATGATGATTAGATGGAGGTGGGAAATATATTTGATCACAAAGAATAGTTGGAAGCTACAATTGATTAAATATATATTTGGAGAGACAAGATGAAGAAGTACACTAGATTTGACCATGATAAAGAAATTTATACACTAAATTGGAAGAAGTGAAGTTACAGTTGATAATATATATTGAATGTATCACATATAAAAATTTAGAGACCTCAATGAAGATTTTTAACTAAAAAATAAAAATTGAACAGCAGGCCCGAGCTATCAACAGTTTGAAAAACACAATGAAAGATATTTCCAAACATATAAATGAGATTGAGTAAGAATTTCTTATTATATAGTGAAAATTAGATGATATAGAGACGATCTTCACTCCCAATATGACATCAAGAAATAAGGTCAAATGGGAATTAGCATAATATAAATATAAGCATGAAGGTTTTGTAATATAGTTGAAGGATTGTCATTAAAATAAAATTACCCATCGGAAAGAAATAACAATTATGGGTGTTGGTCAAAAATAGAAGGTTGTAGTGGTTTATTCCATTCCACGACCACCAACTCCAATGTTAAAGGATGAATTGTGTGTGACTCAAAATTAGAAATTTTAAAAAACATAAAAACCACTGGTGGAGTAGAATGGAATGATAAGAGTACACAGATAATCAATTTTTATTTTTATGCAAAGATGATACAATCTACGAATGTTTTGTTCAAAGTTAAATGGTATTGGAGGGAACTTGTTCAATAAAGTAAATGTAGAAGAGTTCAATAATTCAGGTATTATTTTTTATGGGAATTGATTCTAATATTGAGGATATAAACATTTTTCTATGTATTTATCAATGACAATGTAGTATAATTTTCCTATAAAGATTATAACATCCTAGTTCTGGGTACCGCCCATGGGTTCCCCATACCCAGTTGGTCACATGGCCTCAAGTACATTTTCCCAAATAAAGGAGGCTGCCAACTAGTAGTGAGGGCCTAGAGTGTGATAGTGGGGAAAATATTCCCTCATTGTAGAGTAACACAGCGGAATGACAATAATATACAATAGCAGAAGCAGTAATACCATCCAATAAGAAAATAATATAAGATTTTAAGCAATAAACAACTACAGTATATATATAATTATTGATGAATCTCACAAGTATCTAAGAAAGTAACCAAGAAAGTAACAATGCTGGAAGACAATAATAAATCCAATTAAAATGGGAAACACGTAAACAACTCCAGTAGGACCAAATGCCTTAGTTTTCTCCCATGCTCTACATCTCCATAGTAATCAAGTATATCAATTATAAGAGTGATTTCCCTTATCAATACATACAACAATATAATTGTTTTGGGCCCAAAATCATGACCCAGATAGGGTGTGAGGTTAATCCTCCTAGGAAACCACCCAAATATATTTTAATAATTGTTAGTGAATATATATATATAACCTGAAAATATGAAAAATGGAGTAATAAACAAGGAAGTATTCAAAAGTAAATAGTCCTACTGTTATAATTAAATTCATTGACATTTATTAATTATTCAAATAATCATTCACACGTGACCCTCTGAAAATGTTCTCATACCCTAACTCCTTTGGTTCAACTTATCATTTAACAATAAATATATAATGACCCCCGTGGATAACTCACACTGTCTAATCCATTTTGTCTCATGCAAAGCTAGACTCTATGAGGAAGCACTTACCTTCAATTCCACCTATAGTCTCTTAACAATAAAAAACAGACTCTCTGAGAAATAAATCAACGCCAATTCCCCATTTGGTCTTGTAACTATTACTTTAGACACTCTAAGGGATAACACAACACCAATCCCACATATGGTCTCACAGTGTGAAAAGTATAGAAGACACTCTATGAAATCCTTTAATGTCAATTCCCTATATGGTCTCTATATACTAGGTTCCCACAGACCTATGTAAAGAAATCAGGGATGAACGATATTTAGTGGCCAATGTAAATCTCAAATACTGCTTGTCTAAATGGAAAAATGCATATCGAAAGCATGTCAGATAATATGACTCCATCCTAGCAGCACTAGGCATGGAAAATAGAGAATCCTTACAGGATAATCTAGTCCCAATGGACAATATCCAATCAAACATGGGAAAATACATCAATATCAAGGTAAATTGCCCTATTTACTTTCAAAACCCCACACTCAGGCAAACAAGGAAGGCATGCATTAACATGGTTAAATTCACTAAACACGCAATACCCTAAAGTAGGGTATTTGGCACTTTTTAAACATATAACTCAAATACAATCTACAGAAATCAACAAATCACCTACCTCGACATTGTATGATTGATATAGTTGAACCTCAGCCTTTGAATCATCCTAGAATGCTTAAGATATAAAAAATGTCTAAAAATATCAACCAAATATGTCTCATGAAAGAGGAGTAATCAAGAGAAGAGGCTCTGGGGGAAAGAATAACTCATCGATGTGATTCCAACCAATTGATGGTGTTTGATTTTGAGCCCAGACAAGTGATCAAGGGCTCAGAGAAGAATCAACAATATCCATCGCTCCTAGATGAGAAGGAGCTAGAATATAGAGGTTATGTCAATTAGATGCGACCTCGGTCTGATTTTTCAAAAAGAAATAAAAATACATAGCGTGTATAATCTTTTACTAGGCCCCACATTAGGGAGCCTTGATGTCACCCCACACGGCAATGTACTCGGTCATTACAAAGCCAGTACATAGCTACCTACAACAACTTGGTACATGACGTGTACTTATATGTACATGGTGTGTACTCCTTAAATATCCAAAAACACTTTTTTTTCTCAAAATAGTAGAACACAAGATCCATACCTGAGATGAAGATCTGGGTTCTTACAAGGAACCGTTTTTTTCATACATAGTGTCTTAATGAATCATTATGTAGGATGAATGTATAAAAATTATTTTTCACATTTCATAATTAATAATTCCATCATATATAGAAGAGGTTGAAATATAAAATTCAACATTATGTGTGAAGGAAAAAACATATATTAAAAGGAAAATATATGATAATAAAATTGATACATATATTTAATTAAATTTATAAAATCATTCTAGTGAATGGATTCTTGAGGAAGCCAATGAGATATACACTAACCACATGTCTCATGTGGATAACATTGATCTCCCAAAATCTCTTCATAGTATGAACCATTTGGGTGAAAGAGTTTTTGGAAGATATTCTATCAAAATTATCATTATAGAGTCCTAGAATGCACACATTTACATTTTAAATTACAATATAGATGATTTCCCATATGAAGAAACTTATAAAGTAATTATTATGTATTTGAATCCATCACGGTCTGATAGATGGATATCAAATTATATTATGGTTTTGAGTCAATAATTATTAGGAGTTATATATAAATACAAAATAAATTTTAGAATAATTTTTTTGGATACTAGAGGAAAATTTGTACATATATTATGTTAAAATGGTTATTTAATTAATAATTAAATTTTCTATACAACATAACATGATAGACATAGTATGATGAAAAATAGGGTAGTTTTACTTATTAAGAAATAAATTAATGTATCTAGTAATAATGAAAAAATTAAAATTTATGAAAATATTTCATACATTGGAATCATCAAAAAAAAATATAGGATTTTATTAATACAACTCTCAAGTGCCAATTGTTTGACGAAAATTGGTTGATGGAAGGTATGATGTTAAAATCTATGAATAAAGATTCATGTATGTTAATTTTTGTAAATAAGTGTACTTGGATGATGAATTTGTAATGTAATTGTTGTAAGTGCATGTATCTTATACCCTGGATCATAAAAACCAAAATTGGATAATTGTATTGTTTTTAACAGAAAAAATTCAGGTTCAAAGGAAAATTTTGTTCTGGAGGTCCCATTCATTATGACATTACATTCATTTTGAGGTGGTTCTAATTTCAATAGTGTCATTTATATTAGAGGGTCCATTGGGAGGGAATTTTGATAATAAATAGAGGGTCCTAATACCTTCTATATTTAACGAAACAAAGAATTTATTGAATATTTATAATGTTATTGATTAGTTTTTTATATACAATATGTTTCCTTATAATACTATGTGTTCACTACAGTATTTAAATAATATGAATTAAATATTTCACTAATTATGTATTTAATTTCTTCTCAACCTTTGGATTCTACAAATGTTGAAGAAAAACATACTGGTGATGTTGAAATTAAGAGAGCATTTAATGGTGAAGGAAATTTGGTTGAAAAGTATAAGAGAATTGTTGAATGAAATTTCAATGAAAAAAATATCAAGGAGATAAGTAAAGGAAAAGAAATAATGTTTGGATGAAATGAATGTATTCAACCAATTCATCCTAATAAATCTGTTTTTATTAGTTACTGCACATATACCAGGGAAACAGACTAGCCAGAGAAAACCTTCACAATGTGATCAAAAATCCAGATGGGATGTTCCTCGAATGAGGTGACCACCACCAACTCAACCTCATTGGGTTGAAAAACATGATACATGTCTGAGAAGTAAAATTGGAGCACAGAAATAGGGAATACATCGTTCATCGCTTGGTACCTTTGAGGTAACTATAAATGATATGCAATTAGAATGACTCTCTCAAAAACCTATAATGACCCAACGTATCTCGGTGAAATATTTCCCTGTCACGTAATCCTCATATATCCCAACCTCGGCATTACACAAAGGAAAACCAGGTTTGTGTCCTCGATCTCCAGAGGTCGTATCCTTCTATCAGCATAAAACTTATACCGTGACTGTGAAGTAGTCATCCTCTTCTGAACCAACTCCACCTGCTCTATGGTCTCCTAGAAAATATGAAGTCCTAACATAGCTACCTCTCCTGCATCCAGACAACATAGGGGAGATCAGATTTTCCTACCATACAAATCCTCAAAATGTTCCATTTTATTAATAACCTATAAACTATTATTGTTGGCAAACTCCACTAGAGGCAAGTGCTTCTCCCATGAACCCCCAAAATCTAGGATGCATTCTCGAATCATGTTACTAGCCTCTGAATTGTTTTCTCATACTGTCCATCTTTCTGTGTATGGTATGTTGTACTTAGAAGTACATGTTTACCTAATTCCCTCTGTAGTCCCTTCCGGACACAAGACGTAAAACGAACATGCCAGTATAAAACAATAGAGTGTGTATCCCCTTGAAAATGTATAATCTTTTGAATGTACAACCATCACATCTCATCAACATTGATGGTCTCCAGGATTGGTAAGAAATGTTCAACATTTGTAAATCACTCAAAAACACCCCCAAATATATCATTTCCTTGAGGAAAACTCGGTAAACCTGTTATGATGTCCATCGCGACATCATTCCACTTCCACTCAGGAATGGGTAATTGTGGAAAAATCCTTGTTGGTCGTTGATGTTCCACCTTCTCCTACTGACATGTAGAACATCTCATGAAAAAACCAGCAAAATATTTCTTCATATGTGGCCAATAATTCTAATGGTGTAGATCTCGATACATATTGGTAACACCAGGATGAACTTCCCAAACTGAAGAAAAAAAATCCCGCATCATCTCCATGTGTATGTCTGTTGACACCCACACGCGCCCATAAAAATGAAAGATCTCATCCTTTTCTACGGTTCATCCAGGAATAGGGTCCTCTCCTGACACACTCTCCTGTAAAACTAGGCCTTCATAATCTGATAGTTGCTTCATTCGTACTCGATCAAGTAGAGTAGAAGTAACAGCTACAAGGGAAATAAATGAATGCCCATGTCTGTCATGCACCTACAAATTCATCTTAGAAAACATAGCCAAATCTACCACCCATTTTTGGCCTCTTGAAATGAATTTATATGCGTCCTCTTACTCAAAGAATCATTCTATACTTTTAATTTCACATGCATGTAGGATGCTCCATGTAAAATTACTGAAGGTACTCATCCCACCTTCGCTACCTCAAATTCAATTCACGCTGAGTGAAGATATACTTGAGGCATTTGTGGTCAGTGAAAACCAAAAAAATGCTCTCATAGAATGGAATTTCCCTAGCAGCACATGGCATAAAAAACTGCTTCTATCTCTAGATCATGCATCACATAATTATTCTCGTGTGGTCTCAACTACCGAGACCCTTATGCAACAACTCCTCCACCCTGCATAAGCACTATTCCCAGCACGATACCTGACACATCACAGTAAACAATATAGCTCTATCCTAGATCTGAAATAACTATTTTCAATTTTTATGTCATCCTCCCTTTCTGATTTTAAATGGTCGAATCATAGGAATCTGTTTACATGTACTTCACACCCCTCTTAGATAGGTCCGTTAATGGTGCTACTAAGTGTGAAATGTCATCTATAAAAATTATGTAGTAACCATCCAGCCCAATAAAACTCTATACCTCAAAAAAATTCTTTGTCTACTCCTTGGAATCTATTTCTATAACTTTATCTGGCTCTACTGATACTCTTATTATTGAGATTACATGACCCATGAAGTGAATCTTGTCCATCCAAAACTCCCATTTTGAGATCTTAGCATGTAACTGATGCTCTATTAGTGTACTAACGATGATCTCAAGGTGGGTATCATGGTCGTGTAGAGTGTGAGGGTACACCAAGATATCATCCATGAAATCCACCATGAATGAATACATGTATGGTTCGAACACTCAGTTCATCAGTGCCATAAAAACTGTAGGTTCATTCGTGAGACCGAATGGCATAAGCACATACTCGTATAGACCATACCTGATCCAAAAGATTTTAAGAGGTATATCATATCATCTAACAAGCATCTAATGATAATCAGATCTCAATTCAATATTCGAGAACACATGATCTCCTCGAAGCTGATCAAAGGGATCATCAATCCTCAGCAACATATATCAGTTCTTGACAGTCAATTGGTTCAGCTTCTGATAATCCACACAAAATTAGAGGGTACCATCAACCTTCTACACAAACAGTGTAGTAAAACCCCAAGGAGAAGTACTATATTGGATTAAAACCTTTACCTGTAACTCCTCTAACACTTTATTGAAATCTTGAAACTTTACTGTATCCATCCTATAAGGAGGAATGGAAAACGATGTTGCTCCTTGCACAAGCTCAATAAAAAAATATACCTGTCACTTTGGAGAAAAACCTGAAAATTCCTCTGGTCATCCAGGTATATACTATCAATATAGGTTTTAAATCCTCCCAACCCATGTTTCTCGGGTCATTATCTTCTCTCCTGGACATCCCATTCTCCCTTATGTAGAATCAAACTGCCCTTCAGTGATGTGAAACAAACCCTATAGTGATAGAAATCGACAATAGGTTGGTAGGGAACCAACCAATAAATTTGGATAATTACATCATATCATTTCATCCCCTAGACATAGAGGCCCCAAAACAAGTGACACCCACCAACCTCAAGAGGGAACTCCATGAACTGACATACACTAGTCATTATATTCCCTAACGAAGTGTTTAACAACATGATATCAATAGAATTAAATATACAATTCCCAAGGATATCCACTATAAAAATAGATATGAATCGGTGGGAATCCCCTGTATCAAAATGAGAATAAGATAATACTGAGGTAACCAAAATCGTACCACTAATCGTAGAGGTTCTGAGATCCTGCTGCTGGTAGATTTCCTCAAGAACAATATCATGGCCTGCCGTATGGACCTGTGAAGGTGTATGTGATCCCTGAGTTGATCCACCAAGAGGTTGTATAAGACCCTTTTTCTGACTACTGTGGCCATGACCTCCACCTTGGCCTGAATGGCTAAAAAAACTCTATTTCCCTGACTGATGAGAAGCTGATTTTCTTACTCCTTAATGTGGAGTCATAGTATAACCCCTATGACCAGTTGATGGTGAGAAAAACTGGCAAACCGCTGAGGATGACCCATCTTACTGCAAGATCGGTACCCAATTGGGTCTCTCGTGAAATGTGGCCTCATATGCCGGCTCTTCCCACAGTAGTAGCATAAAACATGTCTATCAGAAGTTGTATCATGACTAATCGGATCTCCATGTGTAGACTTCCTATGGAGCTTCATACTATCAGGTATATAATCACCAACTATGGATGCTAAACCTCCATAGCCCATAGCCCTATAATCCCTCTAGTTGTGCTCGGTGATCAGAATCTAGTAGACTATGGAAGATAAGGTCTTCAACCAGAATATGTTCACCTAATATCAGTTTTCATGCCTGAGACCATCCTAAAACCTTCTCTCTAAGAATAACACATCACCCCTATAAAGGGTGTGAAGCACTAATGATATGTAATGTGCGAAGAATACTCCATGACTGATAGAGTACCCTTCTCCAAACTCATTATCTCTTGGGCTCATTCAGATCACACAGTCCCCATGTAGATGTAATCATTAATGATACACTAGATATCATCCCAAGCGATAACCTGCTGGCATCCCTCCTATGATATCACATCCCACCATCTCTTGGAGAAATCATGAATCATATATATATATATAGCTTCACCATATTCTCTGGAGGTGTCTGAAGATGCTCGAAGATCGACATCATGTGTAAGAACCTCGTTTTTGCTGAGAAAAACTTTGGAATATTCTTGATAATATTCCAGAGCAGTGCCTTCAGACGGTGTACGATTCTGAGCCCCGGAGTGGCTGGAATTAAATTTTCAGTGCGTTCACACTGGAAACGCTAAATAAATGAGATAACTCCTAAACAGAGTTTCGGATCAGGGATTCGAGCGTACGGATGGGTCCGTAATGGGGTGTTTACCCTAGGAACGACATAAAACTTGTCGGCGCGGGATGTTTGGACCCCTCGCCCGCTCCCGGAACGTTAAACGGATAAATAAATTAATTAATTTATTCGTTTATTGGCGAAACGCTAGTATCTCTTAAACGGTGGCTCAGATCAGAAACTCGAGAGCACCGTTGAGTTTGGAGCATGTCGTTTACCCTAGTAGGGGTAAAAGTTTCGCGGGCGTGGGCAGTTTATGAAAAATGGTCCCAGGGGTGTTTTCGTAATTTAGCGGCTTCGGACGTTAAATTTTATAACTTTTGAACGGGGTATCAGATTAAAATTATGAGACTGCCGTTGTGCTCGGGAGGTGGTGTTTACCTTAGGGGAGGCTTAACCTCGACCTTGCTGAGGGTTCGGGTTCGGACCGACGGGCGGGTGGTTAAGCGTTTTCTATTTAAAAGCTTAACTCATCCCCTTCCTCCCCTCTTCTCCCCTGGCACCAGTAGATCCCCACAGCGAAGGAGGAAGCTCCCCTCCATCACCTCATCCTCCTCGGCAAGGTGCGGCTCCGACGGATCGCTCGTGAAGCTTCGGGAAACGCCCACGAGGTAGGATTGGTCGTTTCCATTATCTATTCCCGTACCTACTTTGATCTCGATTTGCACTGTCGATTATTTGTCAAAACATCGATCAAAGACCATGAATGCGTAGTATACATTTTGATCTCTCCAACTCATTTTTTGGAATCAAAATCCGAGCTCAGAGGAGGTGGGGTCGATCGTCGAAGGCTGCGGGTTTTTCTGGTGGTCCGGTGAGCCCTGGCGCGGCGGGCGACCTGAGGCGGTGTCACGGTGTGCGGCGGGCGGCCTCAGGCGGTGTCCGCGGGCATCAGCGTGGTTGTCTGGTGGAAGAGCTGGGTGTGGCAGCGAGGAGCTCGGGCGTCGGCGGGGCGCGGCGTCTGTCGGTGCGGCGAGGAAGAACTCGTCGGGGGCGCGGGGCAGCGCCGGGGCGCTGCGACCGCGGGGTCGCGGTGTGCGACCCCCGCGCGGGGAACAGAGACCCGCCGAGTGCGGGTCTCCGCAAGAGACCAAGACCGGCCCTTCGTGGCCGTCTGCTCAAAGAGGACCGGGGGTCCTCAGCCGGCCCGCGCGGCTGAGCCACGGGCCGGCCCAGAACGGGCGGACCGGCCGGTCCAGGTCGGTCCAGCTCAAGGGGATTGTCCCCTTCCGTGTTCGGACACCCGTATCTTCCACTACGGGTGTCCGTTTTACTTTCCGTCTGCGGCAGTGTCTTCCTAACGTTGGGGGGGACGTTTTGAGCTATTTTCTGGAATTTTAAATTCCCAAAACGAGGGGCCGCGGAGGCGCGACGTGTCCTTAAGAGGACGAGCGTTTCCCTGAGAATCTTGTCTTGGACGGTGCGGACGCGTCTGACGTCCGTTTTGAGCGACGTCAGTGGCGTTGTGACCCTAGCACTGAGGCGGAGGTTTACAGTGCGGTTCCAGGCATTGAGGCTGGAGTTGAGGCGCGGGCCCCACGGCCCGTCTTTTGTGCTGCGTGCAGCGTTTCATGACCTTTTCACCGGACGTCCGTTCGGGGCGTGCGAGCAGTTGATGTTGAGTGTTTTTTCAAGGGCATCGCGTTGGCGCAGTCTGCCCGCTGTAATTACGCACGATGGTGCGGGCCCCGCGAGGGCCGTTTCGGGAGTTGACGGTGATTTCCAGCTTTATCACTGGGCGACCATTTTGGACAAGTGAGTAGTCCATCTTGTGTACTTTTTCGAGAGGATCACAACGGTGCGATCCGTTCATTGAGTTTCGGGACCAGTATGCGGGTCCCACGTGGCGCCGCTCGTGTGCGGTGTGCCGGAACGCATCTTTTTCTCCGGGTACCTATTCCACGCAATTAAGCAGTCAATTTGACGTGCTTTTCCGAGAGCTTTGCAATGGCGTAGTCCGCCCAACCTTTTTCAGGGACGTGGTGTGGGTCCCACCTGACCCGGCTACGGTGAATAGTGCCCTTCTCACCGGGTGTCCGTTTTTGGCGATTGAGTACTCAATCTCGTATTTTTTTTCGAGGGGATCGCAGTGGTGTGATCCGTTGGTTTAGTTTCGGGATCTTGGGGTGGGCCCCACACGATTTTGGTTACGGTGAATAGTACCTTTTTCATAGGTTGACTGTTTCGGGCGAGTGAGTAGTCTAACTCGGGTGTTTTTTCGCAAGGATTACAGCGGTGCGATCCGTTTGGCTATGCGGAACCTCTTGCATGATCTTATTAAATGTGGAAGCATGGAAGGTGCTCTAGTGGTGGTTCGCCCTACCTTGGTTGTAGCAGACCCTTGGCGTGTGATCGCGCACTCTTGGGAGAGTGATGTAAATGGTTCACGAGATGTGGTTGGCCGTGCCTGGGGCTTTGAGTTGGATATGTTATGTCGCGCCTTCACGTTGACGTTGTGTGTCGTGTGCACGATAGCCTTTGGGCTAGAACGAGGTATACTCTGGGAGTATACGGGAGCACTTGGAGGTACGTGTGGTTTGTACCTGATACATTCGTGCGCTTGGTTGGGGTTGACTTGGGGCCACACGTCGTGTGGGCCCCACGTGCGTGCCATGTTCTGCTTTGCGTACTTGGACCTCTCGCGGCGTAGAGGGTCCCTCTGTGTGTTTGGTTGACCAGCAGGGTTGAGTGGTCTCCCCCTGGTTTCGTTCGTGATGGATTGGCCGGTAGCGGGGCCAGTGGCACCTAGTGATAGAACAGCTGTTGATCCCCTTTGGGTGAGTTGTGCTAGAGTTGGGTGGTCGCGTGATGCCCACTCCGTGTTCAGTTGGCCAGTGGTGTGCCCTTCAGTGGATGTGGCCAGAGCAGTTCTGAGTTTTACCCTCCAGCGAGGCTTGGAAGTGGGTTACTCATCGGATTCTAGGGTCTATCCTCTAGTAGAGACGGGGATTGGGTCACCCGACACTTTTAGGGTCTACCCTCCAGCAGAGACTGGGCAGTGGGTCACCCGAAACTTTTAGGGTCTACCCTCCAGCAGAGACTGGGCAGTGGGTCACCCGACACCTTTAGGGTCTACCCTCCAGCAAAGACTGGGCAGTGGGTCCCCCAACACTCTTAGGGTCTACCCTCCAGCAGAGACTGGGCAGTGGGTCACCTGACGACCTCTTAGGGCCTACCCTCCAGCAGGGCTGGGCAGTGGGTCGCCCGTCGTCTAGTTCCAAGTCTACCCTCCAGCAAGGCTGGGTAGTGGGTCGCCTGTCGACTTATTCCAGGTCTACCCTCCAGCGGGGCTAGGCAGTGGGTCGTCTGATGATGTATTAGGGTTTACCCTCCAGCAGGGCTGGGCAGTGGGTCACCCAATATCTGAATATGGTTTACCCACCAGCGGGGCTGGGTAGTGGGTATCCTGACGATGTATTAAGGATTACCCTCTAGCAGGGTTGGGCAGTGGGTCACCCGACATTTAGTTATGAATTACCCTCAAGTGGGGCTGGGCAGTGGGACACCGGTTGGCATTCCAAACTCAGTCCTTCCGACTAGGCTATTCTGTGGCTTTCCTCCGTGATTACCAGAGAGGGACCCTTGGTTGTACGGGTCAGTGATGGAAATACTTTGGCTTTGAGGAGACCTCTCGACTATAGGGCAGTGACGAGGTGTGGTTTGTCTTTCCTTATAACTCTCAAGCACGAGGGGCACTTTCTCCACCGAGACGCGTTCTTGTGACGCGATCTAATACCGTGCGGGCGAGTCAGTGCCGCACAAAGCGGATAGTGTCGAGGTGTGGTGGTTGAGCCCCTTGGCTTGCGGTTTGGGGAAGATGTGTGGGATGGTAGGCATCGATGGAGGTTACATCTGGGACTATTGGCGACACCTTTCATGTGATGAGCTACAGGACGAAGATCCCCTTACAAGCTTGTTCGGGCTTCTTGGTAGAGCATATATATGTATATACCTCGTACGACTACCCACTCCTTGGGTTTTGGCTGCTCTCCTTCCAGGAGAGGCAAAGACGCACGGGGAATGCCACGTGATTTCCGTGTCTAGCTTCTCGTGGTTGGATGAGTCTACTCTCCTGCTATAGGTAGAGAAGACTCGACATGAAGATCATCTTCTCACCATTTCCAGCTCCTTGTGTCTGGACGAGTCTATCTTCATTCTCTTGTTGGGTTGAGCTGGACTCTTACTGCACTTTCAGTTGTACTCTACTTTTCTGTTCTCTCTACCGCTCACCCTTCGGTACATCCTTTGTTGCTCCCTCGAGCCTTCGGGGTATCCTACTGACTATTTTTATACTCACCCCTGCTTGGGATTTGGCCGCACTTGGTGTACCCTTGTAGACGACGGAAAGGTGGAGCATGACATCAGTGGAGCGTAGGAGCTTGGGAGCATGGACCGCGTGCGGTGGTCATGGCCGAGTTCCAGGTGGGAGACCCGTCAACTGTTTATTTTTGTTTACCTGTTAACGGTTTGTGGCACTTTTGGTTGGGCGCGTGTCTTGCCCCTTTTCTTTTCAGCTTGTACTTTTTACTGTTTAGAGGTCGATGCACTCTTGTGGTTTATTTATAGCATCTTCCCTTTTACTTTTCTTTTTACTCTGCACTTTTACGTTGAGTTTGCTGCGTGTGTGTGTACTGGTGATTAGGCAAAGGCCTCCCCGTGTTATTGTGCCTTCGGCACTGGTCGCCAGCCCCTGGCCTATGGAGGCGGGCTTGGGGTAGTTGTGGCTCGATCCGGGTAGGGTCGGATCGTGACAAAGTGGTATCAGAGATGGTTTGTTCCTTGGGACATTGTGCGGACGTCCCTAAAAGAGGAATTGGTTGGGATTTAGGTCAACAGTGTTAACGTGTCTCGAGAGCGGCTCTTAGGCCAGGGAGTCCAGTGATGGTGCGGCGGCCGACGTTTCCATTCACCAGGACCCTGATAACCCGCTTGTCGACTCGGCATGATGAGACACTTGTTGTAGGGAATTGGTTTGTGCATCACATAGGAATGAGTCTTTGACTGTCTTTCTTGAGTCAGATCCCCATCGTTACTGTTGGTATATACATATATGCTCATTTGACCGTGACACTCCTTGATGATATTCAGGATGTCTCCGCGAGGACAGCCAGCCAGGATACCAGCTTTGGGTGCGTGATGACGACCATGTGAGATACGAGGCCACTGTCTAGGACCCATCATGCGAGCACCTTTCTCCGGGTGGACCGGTAGCAGCACCTACACCTGTTGAGCAGCAGGCAGTTTCAGCAGAGCAGGATGAGCTTGAGCGCAGGATGAGCGCGCTCCGCGAGTTCCAGTGGCAGAGACCGATGAGGTTCAGTGGTGATCTAGACCCTCAGGCAGCAGAGGATTGGCTCGAGGCAGTGGTTCGCCTTTTCAGGCTTGTGCAGATGCCGACAGATCAGAGAGTGGCTTTGGCAGCCACCCTTTTTCGTGGAGCATCTTAGCGTTGGTGGAGTATGGTGACTCAGTTTCTTGACGATTCGTCACTTTCATGGGACGAAATTCAGTTGTTGTTTCGTGAGGATTTTTTACCCTCCTGCTTGCTCTCCGTTCGGATTCAGGAGCTCCTGAAGTTCCAGCAGGGAGGGATGATGGTGGCCGAGTACGCGGCTAGTTTTGCAGACCATGCATGCTTTTACCCGGACTTGGTCCATGACGAAAACCTCCGAGCGCGAATGTTTGAGCAGGGTCTCCACCGAGAGATTCGTGCTTTCATAGTACCCTTGGGCATTTCCACATATGTCGGGGTGCTAGAGCAGGTGCTGGTGACAGAGGGCTCCATGTCATGTTTTGCGGTTGGTAGTGGCAGTGGGCGCGACGTGGCCGGGACGTCTTCCATATCTAGAAGGCGCTGGACGATAGGACCTCGATGCAGGTGGCCTTCCCACTACCGGTTTCGGAGGCGTGGTCGTATACCATTGTGGAGAAAAGGCGCAGGACCTCAGCCGAGGATGCCCTTTCATGAGTGGATCCCAGGCCGTGGTCGTACACCACAGTGGCGCCGGAGGGCACCATGGCAGCCCAGAGAGCTCCAGTGCTATTCTTGTGATGGGCGAGGTCACATGGAACGAGACTGCCCGACCCGAGTTGCCGAGAGCTCCAGGCAGACAGCAGGCGCACCACCATAGCAGAGGCAACGCCGTGATTAGAGTTGTACCAAGAGAGGTGGTGCTAGCAGAGCAGCGGGAGGAACTGGTGGTGGGGGATGACTTTACGAGATCTCCCCATCACCACTAGGCGGTCCACGTCAGGCTCCGGGAGCTGAAGGTTGGGACCACGGGTAGCCGCAAGCTTTGGATGTCTACGATCCTGCAGAGCACGAGATGGTGAGAGGTTCTCCTTGCGAACCTTCTACTGCTTGCAATAGAATTGTTAGGCTCTGCGTGTGAAATGCTTCTCTCCCGGCTCCTTGTTTGAGGTGTTACTAGGGTGACGCAGGGCGTCAGGTGTAACCATGTGGTGTTAATGAGAAAGGCGTGCGGCTTTTTCCTTTAGTCGATGGTGTTGACTCCTTCGCCTTTTGAGCGTGTAAGAGAGCATCGACTGTGGAGCCTCTAGCATGACCAGATATCCTTGGGTGTTTCACCATATGGATATTCTGAAGGAGGGAACCACCGGGCCTTGTTCCAGGTGCGGGCGGTGATTCCAGTCGCAGTGTGTGACATATATGTTTGACTGGGGAGGTGAGCTACCCCCGAGGGCCTTCGGGCCGTTTGAGACCGTGCAATGGGATGGAGAGGTACCCTACCCCCTTGCCCTAACCCCAAAGTATGGAGTGGGTGAACGACGTCGGCATGGACCGACCTAGCATGAACAGATCAATCCTTTGGTCTGTGGGCAGTGACGCAGAGCTGTGCGTGGGTTCTTCTGGGTATGAGAAAGTCAGGTGTGGACACAGTACCCTGTGTTGCTCCCTAACCTTGCTTTTCAGGGAAGAAAAGCTTGAATGGGGGAATGATGTAAGAAACCGGTTTTTGCTGAGAAAGACTTTGGAATATTCTTGATAATATTCCAAAGTAGTTCCTTCAGACGGCGTGAGATTCCGAGTTCCGGAGTGGCCGGAATTAAATTTTCAGTGCGTTCACACTGGAAATGCTAAATAAATGAGATAACTCCTAAACGGAGTTCCGGATTAGGGATCCGAGTGTATGGATGGGTCCAAAATGGGGTGTTTACCCTAGGAACGACATAAAACTTGTCGGCGCGGGATGTTTGGACCCCTCGCCCGCTCCCGGAATGTTTAATGGATAAATAAATTAATTAATTTATTCGTTTATTGGTGAAACGCTAGTATCTCTTAAACGGTCGCTCGGATCGGAAACCCGAGATCACCGTTGAGTTCGGAGCGTGCCGTTTACCCTAAGAGGGGTATAAGTTTCACGGGCGCGGGCCGTTTATGAAAAATGGTACCAGGGGCGTTTTCGTAATTTAGCAGCTTCAGACGTTAAATTTTATAACTTCTGAATGGAGTCTCGGATTAAAATTCTGATACCGCCGTTGTTCTCGGATGTTGGTGTTTACCTTAGGGGAGGCTTAACCTCGACCCTGCTGAGAGTTCGGGTTCGGACCGACGGGAGGGTGGTTAAGCGTTTTCTATTTAAACGCTTAACTCATCCCCTTCCTCCCCTCATCTCCCCTGGCACCAGCAGCTCCCCACAACGAAAGAAGAAGCTCCCCTCCATCACCTCCTCCTCTCCGGCAAGGCGCGGCTTCGGCGGATCGCCTGTGAAGCTTCGGGCAACGCCCAGGAGGTAGGATTGGTCGTTTACATTTTCTATTCCCGTACCTAATTTGATCTGGATTTTCACTGTCCACTCTTTGTCAAAACTTTTATCAAAGCCCATGAATGGGTATTATACATTTTTATCTCTCCAACGCATTTTTCGGAATCAAAATCCGAGCTCGGAGGAGGCCGAGGATGATCGTCGAAAGCTGCGGGTTTTTCTGTTGGTCCGGTGCGCCCTGGCGCGGCGGGCGGCCTCAGGCGGTGTCACGGCGTGCGGCGGGAGGCCTCAGGCGGTGTCCATGGGCATAAGCGCGGTTGTCCGGTGGAGGAGATGGGCGCGGCAGCGAGGAGCTCGGGCGTCGGCAGGGCGCGGCGTCTGTCGGTGCGGTGAGGCAGAACTCGCTGGGGCGCGGGGCAGCGCCGGGGCGCGGCGACCGCGGGGTCGCGGTGTGCGACCCCCGCGCGGGGAACAGGGACCCGCCGAGTGTGGGTCTCCGCAGGCGACCAAGACCGGCCCTTCGTGGCCGGTCTGCTCATAGAGGACCGGGGGTCCTCAGCCGGCCCGCGTGGCTGAGCCGCGGGCCGGCCCAGAACGGGCGGACTGGCCGGTCCACGCCGGTCCAGCTCAAGGGGATTGTCCCCTTTCGTGTTCGGACACCCGTATCTTCCACTACGGGTGTCCGTTTTACTTTTCGTCTGTGGAAGTGTCTTCATGACGTTGAGGGAGACGTTTTGAGCTAGTTTCTGGAATTTTAAATTCCCGAAACGAGGGGTCACAGAGGCGCGACGTGTCCTTAAGCGGACGAGCGTTTCCCCGAGAATCTTGTCTTGGACGGCGCGGACGCGTCCGACGTCCGTTTTGAGCGTCGTCAGTGGAGTTGTGACCCTTGCACTGAGGCGGAGGTTTCCAGTGCGGTTCCAAGCGTTGAGGCTGGAGTTAAGGCGCGGGCCCCACGGCCCGTCTTTTGAGCTGCGTGCAGCGTTTCATGAATTTTTCACCGGACGTCCGTTCGGGGCGTGCGAGCAGTCGATGTTGGGTGTTTTTTTGAGGGCATCGCGTTGGCACAGTCTGCCCGCTGTAATTCCGCACGATGGTGCGGGCCCCGCAAGGGCCGTTTCGGGAGTTGACGGTGATTTCCAGCTTTATCACCACTTTTTCGAGAGGATCGCAACGGTGCGATCCGTTCGTTGAGTTTCGGGACCGGCATGCGGGTACCACGTGGTGTCGCTGGTGTGCGGTGTGCCGGAACACATCTTTTTCTCCGGGTACCCGTTCCATGCAAGTAAGCAGTCAATTTGATGTGCTTTTCCGAGAGCTTTGCGATGGCGCAGTCTTCTCGACCTTTTTCAGGGATGTGGTGTGGGTCCCACCCGACCCGGCTACGGTGAATAGTTCCCTTTTCACCGGGTGTCCGTTTTGGGCGATTGAGTACTCAATCCTGTATTTTTTTTCAAGGGGATCGCAGTGGTGTGATCCTTTGGTTCATTTTCGGGATCTTGGGGTGGGCCCCACATGAGTTTGGTTACGGTGAATAGTGCCTTTTTCATCGGTTGACTGTTTCGGGTGAGTGAGTAGTCTAACTCGCGTGTTTTTCTGCAAGGGTTACAGCGGTGCGATCCGTTTGGCTGTGCGGAACCTATTGCATGATCTTATTAAATGTGGAAGCTTGGAATGTGCTCCAGTGGTGGTTTGCCCTACCTTGGTTGTAGCGGACCCCTGGCGTGTGATCGCGCACTCTTGGGAGAGTGATGTAAATGGTTCACGAGATGTGGTTGGTCATGCCAGGGGCTTTGAGATGGAGATGTTACGTCACGCATTCGCGTTGACGCTGGGTGCTGTGAGCACGAAAGCCTCTGGGCTAGAACGAGGTATACTCTGGGAGTATACGGGAGTGCTTGGAGGTACATGTGGTTTGTACCTGAGACGTTCGTGCGCTTGGTTGGGGTTGACTTGGGGCCACACGTCGTGTGGGCCCCACGTGCATGCCGTGTTCTGCTTTGCGTACTTGGACCTCTCGCAGCGTAGAGGGTCCCTCTGTGTGTTTGGTTGACTAGTAGGGTTGAGTGGTCTCCCCCTGGTTTCGTTCCTGATGGATTGGCCGGTAGCGGGGCCAATGGCACCTAGTGATGGAACATGTGTTGAACCCCTTTGGGTGAGTTGTGCTGGAGTTGGGTGGTCGTGTGATGCCCACTCCGTGTTCAGTTGGCCAGTGTTGTGCCCTCCAGTGGATATGGCCAGAGCAGTTCTGAGTTTTACCCTCCAGCGGGGCTGGGCAGTGGGTTACTCATCGGATTCTAGGGTCTACCCTCCAGTAGAGACTGGTTAGTGGTTCACCCGACACTTTTAGGGTCTACCCTCCAGTAGAGACTGGGCAGTGGGTCACCCGACACTTTTAGGGTCTACCCTCTAGTAGAGACTGGGCAGTGGGTCACCCAACACTTTTAGGGTCTACCCTCCAGTAGAGACTGGGTAGTGGGTCACCCGACACTCTTAGGGTCTACCCTCCAACAGAGACTGGGCAGTGGGTCACCCGACCCTCTTAGGGTCTACCCTCTAGTAGAGACTGGGCAGTGGGTCACCCGACGACCTCTTAGGGCCTACCCTCCAGCTGGGCTGGGCAGTGGGTCGCCCATCGTCTAGTTCCAGGTCTACCCTCCAGTAAGGCTGGGCAGTGGGTTGCCTGTCGACTTATTCCAGGTCTACCCTCCAACGGGGCTGGGCAGTGGGTCGCCTGATTATGTATTATGGTTTACCCTCCAGTAGGGTTGGGCAGTGGTTCACCCGATATCTGAATATGGTTTACCCTCCAGCGGGGCTGGGTAGTGGGTCGCCTGACGATGTATTATAGTTTACCCTCCAACAGGGCTGGGCAGTGGTCACCCGACATTTGGTTATGAATTACCCTCCAGTGGGGCTGGGCAGTGGGACACCGGTTGGCATTCCAGACTACGTCCTTCCGACTAGGCTAGTCTGTGGCTTTCCTTCGTGATTACCGGAGTGGGACCATTGGTTTTACGGGTCGGTGATGGTTGACTATGGCTTTGAGGAGACCTCTCGACTCCAGGGAAGTGACGAGGTGTGGTTTGACTTTCCTTATAACTCTCAAGCACGAGGGGCAATTTCCACACAGAGACGCGTTCTTGTGACGCGATCTAAAACCGTGCGAGCGAGTCAGTGCCGCCCAAAGCAAATAGTGTCGAGGTGAGGTGCTTGAGCCCCTTGTCTTGCGGTTCGGGGTAGTCGTGCGGGATGCTTCGCATCGATGGAGGTTCCTTCTGGAACTGTTGGCGACACCTTTCTTGGGTTGAGCTACGGGACAGAGATCCCCTTACGAGCTTTTTCAGGAATCTTGGTAGAGCTTATATATGTATATACCTCGTACGAGTACCCAATCCTTGGTTTTGGATGCTCTCCTTCCAGGAGAGGCGAAGACGCGCGGGGTATGCCACGTGCATTCCGTGTCTAGATTCTCGTGGTTGGACGAGTCTACTCTCCTGCTATACGTAGCGAAGACTCGACGGGAAGTTCGTCTTCTCACAGTTTCATGCTCCTTCTGTCTGGACGAGTCGATCTTCTTTCTCTTGTTGGGTTGAGCTGGACTCTTACTGCATTGTCAGTTGTACTCTACTTTTCTGTTCGCTCTACCGCTCACCCTTCGGTACCTCCGTTGTTGTTCCCCCGAGCCTTCGGGGTTTCCTACTGATTATTTTTATACTCACTCCTTCTTGGGCTTTGCCCGCACTTGGAGTGCCCCTGGAGATGACGGACATGTGGAGCGTGACTTCAGTGGAGCGTAGGAGCTTGGGAGCATGGACCGCGTGCGGTGGTCGTGGCCGGGTTCTAGGTGGGAGACCCGTCAGCTGTTTCTTTTTGTTTACTTGTTGCCGGGTTGTGGCACTTTTGGTTGGGCGCATGTTTTGCCCCTTTTCTTTTCATCTTGTACTATGTACTTTTTAGGGGTCGATGCACTCTTGTGGTTTATTTATAGCAGTTTCCCTTTTACTTTTCTTTTTACTCTGCACTTTTACATTGAGTTTGTTGCGTGTCTGTGTACAAGTGCTTAGGCAAAGGCCTCCCCGAGTTATTGTGCCTTCGTTGCAGGTCTCCAGCTCCTGGCCTATGGAGGCAGGCTTGGGGTAGTTGCGGCTCGAGCCGGGTAGGGTCGGGTCGTGACATCATGGATTCAAACCACGAGTATGCAGCCTGAGGTCCCCCATCCCCTTAGAATGTAGGAGTATTCTCCTACTGAATTACCCATGTGAACACTTACATAGACGGGATAAGATGTGTCTCTACCTAGAAGGTCTGCATAATCCTCATAAAACCTTCTTGGAACTGTGCCTCAACACCTGTGTTTGGAATGACGGATGGTGCCAATACAGGCATGACGTGAGGATCTGCTGGTCATCCCTGATCTACCATGTTCGGTGTCTGATCGTTGCCATGTATCTGACAAACAATCGAATGACATATCAGTGGGATGACTCTATAAGGTAAATACCACGAATTATTTCAATATTATCAAGGACTAATACATAGATGTTCATGAAAAGAACACGAGAAGGAAAAATCATGTTTTACAAAGAAGGGATACAGAACTTGTATTAACACTACATGACATTTCCCCTTAGGCTTTTACATGGGCATGTACTTCTTCAAATCCTATTCATGTAACACCCCTACACGTGGCGTGTTCTATTAGATACATGGCATGTACATGAGTCATTTCCCCCTTCCTGATTTCCTCAACATAGCTAAGACACACAGTTCTTCTAGAACAAGACTACACGGTGTGTTTGTGATATAAATGGTATGTACTAAAATGAATAAAATGACCTGTGTTGTCAGTCACACGGGCGGATAAACGGTCTATAAAAAACAACGTGTACATCTGGAACACGGCTTGTGCCACCAAAGATTTATCCACCCAGTGTCTCTGCCCACACAGAGAGTCGCACAGCTAAAGACTATATGTAGTGTACATATAGTACATGGAGTGTACTTAGGAAAATTTGTTCCCTCCTAAACAGAAGGCTAAATTGTGTGTATTCATCAATACACACCATGTATTCTCAGTATTTTATGTATTAAGCCTTGGAAACTACTCTGAAATCCCAATAAAACGTTAAAAAACATTAATGTTCCATATTCCGATCTGTGGGGCCCATACTCCCTTCGCATCAAATCTTGGCATCTTATTCATGTGTATTACAAGGAATAACAGTGTAATAAAACACTTCATCCACAAAATTTAGATTCATGAGGGGCCATAACACATCAGGGACCAATGTTTGGCATTCATCCATATGAAAAGTTACACAATTCAATACCCTATCAAACATCTGGTATTCTATAGAGGCATCAATCACAACATTATGCTTATCTAGCACAACATCTTTCACAACAACTTGCAATCAGTTATGTAACCTAAATGGCATGACAAGAATGCCTGGAAAGTGATCACTATCAGTTTCCCATATGATGCATGAGATGACATACCCTCATCTTATCAGGTTGCAACAGAAATAGAACCTCAAAAACATCAACAATAATAGTAAAAAACATGTGAGTCAACCAATGGTGAAGTCAAATCAACAGTAAAATTGTGAAACCAAAATTTTTCAATAATCAAGGAATATTGGTTATTCCCTATACACGGGTTAGATACTCATGGGAACAACATATTACCGACAACATATTCCTTCCTATAATAGTCTATAGGCTCCAAACAGTAATTCAAGAAGAAAATAAAACCCTTATGATACCACTTTGTAACGTCGCGGTTCCGGGTTCCGCCCAAAGGTGCCCTGTACGTAGTAGTTCACATGGCCTCAAACACATTTCCTTAAAATCTTGAGGCAGCATACTAGCAATGAGGGCCTTGGGTGTGATATTAGGGGAACTATTCCCTCATTTGTATAGTAACACAACATAATAAAAACAATATGCAATAGAGTAAGCAGTAATACCAAACAATAATAAAATAGTTGAAGACTAGAAGAAATAAACAATTGCATCATAAATATAAATAATGTTGCATTTAAAAATTATCTTGTAATGTAGCCAAGAAAGTCAAAATTCTTGAATAAAATACTAAATCTACGTACAATAGGAAACAAGTAAACAACTCCAGTAGCATTGCAAGCCTCATCTTCCTCCCATTCTCTCCAGATCCACAGTAATCAGACACATGATGTAAAAGGGTGCTTTCCCTTATTTATACCTACAATAATATAATCTGTTTAGGCCCAAAAGCATGACCCAAATAGGGTGTGAGAAAAATCCTAATAGTCAACAACCCAAAGAACTATGCCTAACTATCAGTGAATATATATATAATAGAAAAATATGAAAAATGGAGTAATAAACAGAAAATTACTCAAAAGTAAACAGTCCTACAATTTAAATTACATTCATTTATATTTATTTATTATTCAACCAATCATTCACAAGTATTACTTTGGGAAATTATCACTTACTAACCCCTAAGGTTCAACATATCATTTGAAAATAAATATATAACGACCCCATAGGATTGCATACACTGTTTAACCCCTTTGGTCTCATGAAAACAAAGACACTCTAAAGAAACACTCATTATCAATTCACCCTATAGTATCTTAATGATAAACTATAGACTATCTGAGGATGAACTAAACATAAATTTCTCCTGTGGTCTCATAATGATAAATATATACAGACTAAGGGAGAACTCAACATCAATACCCCCAATGGTCTCACAGTGTGAATATTATAACATACACTTTGGGGAAGCCCTCAAGGTCAATTCCCTATATGGTCACCCTAAACCATGTTTCCACAGCCCAGTGTAACTAAATCATGCTCAAACGATATTCAACGACCAATGTAAATCTCAAATACTACTTGAAAAAATGTCTACAAAGCATATCACAAGCATATCAGCTAATATCACATTGTCCATACAGCACTAGGCATGAAAAAAAGCAGCCTAACAGGAAAATCTAGACCAAATGGCCAATATTAAATTAAACATGGGAAAACACATCCATATTATTGTAAATAACCCTATTTAAAATCGAAAACCCATACTCAAAATAGAAAGGGAACATTGGAAATAACAGGGTTAAATTCCCCAAACACGCAATACCCTAAACTAGGGTATTGGGAAATTTTTGCACATATAACTCAAAGACAATTTATAGAAAGGAACAAACCACCTACCTAGACATTGTATGATCAATATAGTTGAAAATCATACTTTTAATCGACCTTTAATGTCATAGATCTACAAAATAGTCTAAAATGTTCATATAAGGATATATCACGAAAGATGAGGAATCAAGAGAAGAGGATTTAGAAGAAGGAAGAACTCACAGACGTGATTCCAATTCAATCGCTGATGATTGATTTGAAGCACAGACAACTTATTAGAGTCTTAGATTAGAATCAATGATATATGTCTCTCTCAGATGAGAAGATATACTAAGGAGGTTCTATCAATTAAATGTCGCCCCGGTCGAATTTATTAAAAACAAAACCTGGATAGTTCTTTATAGATACATGGCATGTATATGATTTTAAGGGGCCCTACTTTAGGTGGTCTCTAGGTCACCCCACATGACCATGTACTTAGTCGTTACAAAACCTATACATGGCTACCTCCTGAAACTGAGTACATGACATGTAATTCTAAGTACATGGTGTGTACTACTTAAATTTTCAAAAACTCGTTTTTTCTCCAAACACCAAAACACAAGATCCATACCAAAGATGAATATTAGGGATCTTACGAAGACCAATTGAGTTCAGACATAGAATCTTAATGAATCATTATGTGAGATAAAAGTATAAATTTTTTTTGTAACGTAACATAATTAATGTGTCCATCTTATTTAGAGGAGGATAAAATATACATGTCAGCAATAGATGTGAAGCCAAAAACATATATTAAAAGGAAAATACATGAGAAAAAAATGGATATATATATTTCAATTAAATTATAAGATCATACTAGTGTATAAATTTTTGAGGAATCCATTTAACTCTCCACTAACTACATCTCCTAGGTGGATAAGATTGATCTCCCAAAATATCATCATAGTAGGAACTTTTCTGTAATGGAATTTTTAGAAGAGATGCTATCAGAATTATCATTACATAGTCTTAAAATGGACACATTTACATTTTAAATAACAATATAGAGGTTGTCCCATATGTAGAAACTCATAATGTAATTCTTAGGTATTTGAATCCATTAAGGTATAAAAGATGGGTATCAAATTATAATATGGTTTTGGGTCTATATTTTTTAGGAGTTATCTATAAGTCAAAAAAAATTTAGAATAATTTTGATGGCAATTAGGGGAAAAAGTGTACATATATTATGTTAAAATGGTTATTTAATTAATAATTACATGTTTAATACAACATAACATGATAGACATAGTTTGATGAAAAATATGGGATCTTTACATATTAAGGAAGCTATTCATGTATCTAGTAACTAGGAAAAAATTAAAATTTATGAAAATATTTCATACATTCGAATCATCAAATAAATATGGGATTTGATATATCCAACACTGAAGTTCCGATTATTTGATGAAAATGGGTTAATAGAAGGATTGAAGTTAATATCTATGAATCAATATTCATGTAAGTGAATTTTTATAAATAAGGGTACTATGGTGATTCATTTGTAATGGAATTGTTGTAATTGCTTGTTTCTTATACCCCAGATCATAAAAACACAAATTGGAAATGTTTTTTTAACAAAACTAATTTACAGTTAAATTGAAAATTGTGTTTTTGATTTTCCTTTCATTTGGACGATACATTCATTTTAAGGTGGTTTTAATGTAAATAGTGTATTTTATATCAGAGGGGACCATTGGGAGGGAATTTTGATACTCAATATGGGGTCCAAATCCCTTCAACCATTAATGAAAAAAATTATTTATTGAATATTTATAATTTTATTGATTAGTTTTTTAGTATAATGTGTTTCCTTATAATATTATGTGTTCAATACAACATTAAATTAATCTAAATTAAATATTTAACCACTTGTGTAGATAATTTCTCCTCATACATTGGAATATTCAAATTTTGGGGCAAAACATATTGGTAATGTTGAAATTATGAGATCATTTTATGGTGAAGGAAATTTGGTTGAGAAATTAAAATTGTATTGTAGCATGAAACTGTTATAATAAATATCAAGGAATGTATTAATGGAAAAAAATTAAAGGTTTGATAAAATGGATGTGTTTAACCAATTCATCCAAAAAAATCAATTTTCATTAGTTACATTGGGGGTAATATTGAAGTTCAATGATTATATTACTACACTGATAAGGTGGTGAATTAATAGAGATCAGTTTTTACAATTTCATTCATCTATAAATCAACCTCTATAACAAGAAAAATTTCAATCAACCAAAATATAAATTCACAACCTAGCATGGAAATTTATGAAAATAAGAACAATTAACACAAGGAATTTTAGAATGTTTTGAACAATCTTTGAAAGAATTGATGTTACAATGATTTGTTAGTCCCCCCAACCATGGGTTCTTTTCTATAAGAACAAGTGAATCTTGGTTAAATGTATGGGAATTGAATTACATTATTTTTTTCTACAGTCACACTATACTATATAGTTTTACAATACATATATAATTTAATATAATTTGAATGAGAAAGGTGACTTAATGATTTTGGTTAATAAAAAATTTATTTGATAATCTTCCTCCACGAGCATTCAGGATATTCAAGAATAGCTTAGTCACTCAATGAGACATCATATTTTGACCTCATTCTCATTTAATAAACTCAAATATCACTCATTATATTCTCGATCTCAAATTTATGTATACGAATTTTTTATTCTTTAGCTGAAAAGCTCAAATACACTCTACTCTCCTATACATAGCGTTGAACAGTCTCGTTTCTTCTTAATTCTTCCATAAAAGCTCAATTTTTACTATTACCACTATTGACACAGTTTTCTCTCTCTTCTGAACGCCTAAATCATATTATTCCCACTATCAAAATTTTCATATAATTAATTTTAAAAAAAATTACATAATATTAGAGAATTAAAATTCTCCCATGTTAATATTTATTCTTAAAATAAAAAAATTGATGTCATCTTTTTTCATGCCAACTTAAATAGTGATTATAAAATAACCACATTAGGAAACAACAATTTTATGAATGATTTTATAAAAAAATTATTCTTTAAAAATTTTGTATCCTTTTAAATTACTGAAGGAACATTCTATAATTCATCTTCTCATATAATTATATTATAAATCTATATGAAATTTAACTTAGTAAACATCTTGTGGCATGAATAAATTTCTTGTGTCACAACCCATCAAAAATCTCATCATTAAATGACATGAACCTTTAAAAAACAATCCATGAATCACTACAATAGTTCCTAGTGATTTCCAGAACAGAATATTAGTAAAACATCATCACAATATCATTTGATAAATAATTTCTAGAGATTATTCTGGAAAAAACATATCATTAATAATATTATTAGTTTTTCTAACATCATTTGAATCATTACACATAAATGCATTGTGATCACTATTTTTAAATTCTCCAACGAATCATCTTGAATAATATTTTAATTATTAAGTTTAGGAAAATAAATACATATATAAGTATAATCGATTTTCATATTCAATTTAGAATAATAATTAATGAAATTTTTATAATTTATAGAATATCGTATAACTTTGGAAGCTACACAGTCTATGAAGTCATATGATCATACTTGTATGTGTCTTCATCACTATGACTTTAAATTCATAGATAATAAAAAAATATAACATATCATAATGCCATACGATTACAACATCTACAATATTATACTTAGGCCTCCTTATGAAGTCATACAGAACCTCTAAATGTCACACACTACTTATTGAATTCATATGTTGAAATCATACACTCAATGAATAAAATATATATTCTTGCAAAAAGAAGTATTATGTTCTCACCATGTCATATTCTCATTAATAAAAGTCATAAAATTTTCTCCCAAAGTCATATGCAAAATACTTAAATTCATATAATGGCCATCAAATTCATATGCATATGTTGAACACTAAATTCATATGATCTAGCATGAAAACATATGATATGAGAAAATTCCTATGATCTATATAGTTTTTCCACACTTCACTCAAAAAAATTATAAACTTCTATGGATAATTTTTACTCCATCTTAGTCAATCATGAACACCCCTATAACATTTCAAACAACCACTAAACTACCTCCAACGATTGTTACAAGGGTTTAAAAAAATTCCAAACATAAATAACTCTAGAGACACTTTAAAATAACCCTTTTAGATATATTGGTATCCTTATATATAAATCTTATATATAAAATAAATTCTATTTAAATAATCATTAACTCGGATTAGAATCATCAAAATTTATTCATTATCTAATAGTATGTGTCTTGAACTACACTACAAGATAAGGTATGGTTTTTAGGAGAATTATACATCTTGGTTCTATGAAAATCTGACCAAGTGAATATAAACTCACCCTCAATTCAAATATGAGTCTAAAACTTCTATATATATCCAATATATCTCCATATAGAGTAATATCCAAAGTTTCATTTGAATAATAAACATATATACCCCTTTAAATGAAAATCCCCTCCATATTTTGAACAAAAGTTATGTATTTATTTCTCCCCCTTTATCAAAAAAAATATAATGTCATAGGGGAATGGTTTAAACACTTATTCGACTAAAAGGAGTGGTTTAAAAATGATTGTTTATCATCAAATATTCTAACTTTTCCCTGGGTATAGATTTTGAAAAGACAACTACAACCTGATTGTGGGTTGACGCATATTCTAGTTTGAAATCGTCATTAGACACTCCTTATTTTATGAAATGATATTATATGTATATGTTTTTGGATATATAACATTACACAAGATTATTTGAAAACAATTATTTCACATTGATTTTCACAAAATATCTTCAAAAAATTCTCATTTTCATCCCTCAAATATTATAACAACACATTCATCTAAACAACCCGAGTGTATACATGAATGGAATCCAAAAAACTGTATCATAGTTATATTGTGTTTCCCTAAATTATGTTTCTTATTATGAAATCACACACATATCTCAGCAATGAAGAAATACCCTCCTAATTTTCATCATCAATTTGTACTATCACATTCCCAATATGAATTACTAGATCTATAAAATTTCATATCAGTACCATATCTATAAATTAGTTCATAATTTTCTATTTCATTCACATATCTCAAAAATAAATTCACTGAAATAATGTGTGACTCCCTTGGTCTACTCTTAAATATATCACAAATTTTAAATCAGAAATCATTATGGCCATTCACACCATTACATAGTTTAGTTACTAGTAAAATTTGAGATGAAAATTCCCTTGAGTCATCTATGAATAACATTTCCAAAAACTCTCCATCTTATGTTTCTCGATAAAAAGTCATATAATGATATATATTCTTAATATATAACCCTAAAAAATAATACATATCACCAAGAATTTAGATTTCAAGGTGGAGTTATTTTCAATTTTATTCTACTTATCATACATATCATGCACCCAGTCTTCATGCACTATGGGTTTAGGTATTATTCCTGGTTTAACATGTGATATAAGAGTAGTTTAGTTTTGTATTCTCAAAATTCTTCTAGTCTAAATTACTGCGATATATTTTTCTTCTATATTCTATTTATCAACATTCTATTGAATCCTTTTATAAGTATCATCGTGTATTATAGTATCCTCATTATTAGATGTCTGATAATAATATTTATCAACAAAATTAAACATAAATTATAGTTGTTATGGAATCTATATATAAAAAACGTATAAATCATGCTTCCTAACCTTCATCTTAAAAATTGACCTCTGATTTATGTTATATTTCAATAATTTTAACATCAAAACATTCTATAACTATTTTCATCCTTTTTTTGGAACATATACCCATCAAAAGTAGGTAATCATCCCATAAAAATCACCTCATCTTCATTCTCTTGAAACATTCTCAACTTCATCTATAAGATTACTACACAGCATGGAATACTAAATACATTGAAGTACATAATAGAATACTTCTTCTTATAATAAATCTCATAAGGTGATAAATGTATATTAGGTAACAAAATCCATCTCTTCATAATGTGTACATAAAAACAAATAACTTCTCTCCAAAAATATTTTGATACTTTTATTTTACCTAGATTTTCCATATCTATTTCAATAATTAATATGGTGCTTCTATCTATAACACTATTATGATTGGGGAATATGGTTTATTAAATTGATTCTTTATTCCAAATTTATCAATGTGACATTCAAATGCCTAACTTGTACATACCCTATTATTATTATATCTCAATATCTTGTTGTGGAGTTCCAAATCTATATTAACTTGTCACCCGAATTTTTTGAATATCTCAATAGCCTCTAATTTTTTCTTAATGAAAATAATTTTTTTCATTCGATTATAATCATCAATTAATGTGATAAATTGTAAACCTCATCTTTTTTATTTTTCATCATGGAACTATATAAATCATATTGAATAAGTTATATCAGTTTAGTAGAATTTATGTCTACCCTCTTATGATATTTGTATGTTATTATCCCTTTTAGACATGTTCCACAAAAATCACTGCATTATTTTATCATCTTTGTTAGATCTATTAAAACCTCATACTTATAAATTTTATTCATATTTCTATTAATAATATTACTAAGACTTATATCTCAAAACCAATTCTCATATTTTTAACCCAAAAAAAGAATTTATTGATTCAATAATTAAAAACATAATTAAATTTTCAGTTTCCCCTTAAGATATGATACTTCCAAATTTAAAAATTCAATGATACATGAGTACTTTCTGAAATAAACCTCATGAGATTTAAAACAAAGATAACTAACACACAAAATATTGTGTTTCTAACCTTCCACATATAAAATATTACTTAGTTTTATCTTTTAAGATTTAATTTTAGTTGAGCTATTCCCATTGATTTTAAAATAAAGTTCACTTCCAATGGTACGTGCGCCTACTTCATGTATCTATAAATTTTTGAAAAAAATTATATAAATTTTCATATGGTAAAATCATCCACTATCACGAACTCATGATTCAGTTCATTTCTAGATCTCAATGAAATTTCTACTATAAATTCATTGTATTCCCTAGGATTCAGAATAATATTTCCTTTCCCTATATAGGAATGTTATACTAAAATATTTATATAAATTTTACTATCATATGAACTTTCTAATCACACATTCTTCATCTTTCCTCAAGACACTAAAATATATTGTGAGTATACAGGCATGTAGTATTTATCTTCATATCCATTCTACTATGAGATCTCTAGTTAATATCTTCTCAATGAGACCCATATTAATTTATGATTGATTCTAGGAAGAGAAATATTATACTAGAATGTTTAGGACTTGTGTGAAAACACCTCACATCACTAGAATTAGAATTGAAATCTATATATTAATGGACAATAGAATTATTCCTAAAATATTGTTAATATTTTTGATCTTTTGTACACTTTTGGTGAACATTTTTTTCTATTTTGGATTCACGAGGCTCTTAGATGTCTTCCATTACAACTAACATGTAATTTAATGATTCTTATTGCATTTCATGGTTCACACTCGGCTAGAAATTAGGTTTCAAAATTTGAATTAATAGAAATAAATTATTTTAGGATTCATTTGGTACAGTTTTAACCTGATCTTTTGATTATGATCTCTTAAATAACTTATAGGATTCAGCATTGAAATAAACTAATATTTTGAAATTCTTCATCAAATTCATTAATTCATTCTCTGCCTTCAGATATATATATTATGTCTATGATAATTCTTCTTATTTAAAATAAAATCTAAATTCAAATTTTTTTATCATTTTCTAATGTTCAATAGCTTTAAACCTAAATTTATAATCTCATAAATAAGGTCTGATTCTTTCTCCTTAATCCTGTTTTCCCTTCAAATGGTTTCTTGTTTTCTTCCGCAAGAATTTTTTTTGTCTTACATGGGCATGGTATTCTGATTAGGAAATTATTATATATCTTCTATTAAAATATATTCTAGCTAATTTGTTTTAAATCTCCATATTCAGTACTTTTTTTATCAAATCCATTTTAAATATAATCCATATAATTTGTAAATTTCTCACTAGATTCATAAAAGGATGTGTAATTATATATTTTTTAATTTCCCATTGGATATATTCTATTACTTCCTAAAAATATATTTTTTATTCTTCAATATTTGGATAATTCCATTGAACTTTTTCCCCACATATTTTTTATGGTTTATTTGATTTTTCAAATTTATAATATTCCCCCTTATTAATAGGATAATTAATTGTAAATATCCCAATTTTGTTACCTTTTTATCCTCTAAGAGGATATTTTTCATTACTCTTGCTCTTTCCCTTCTTGAATAATTTTGATATAAGATAAATGATTATTTTATAATCTAAATTCTCTTAGTCATCATTATCTTCACATGATTTTTCAACCTCATTATCATATTTTATTTTCAACTTCCTCATTACTCAAATTAATTTCAATTTTAATCATTTTCTTGAAGGTTTGGATTTTCTCATATCATAGGATATGAGAATATTATGAAATTCTACAAGATATTTAACATTGTGATTAAATATATCAATAAATATTCTAATTAGCTTCTTGAAAATTGTAGATTCATATATCGTTTCACCAAAACCTCAAAATTAACATACAATTTTACTCACACGAGTAAAGTAATCATCAATTTTTTTGTCCTCATCCATCTTAATATCATCAAATTCATCCTCTTAAAATTATAATTATTTTCATTCACTTTTATTTTTATATATATATACTTTATAGAATGTCTCATATTTCCTTAGATGGTTTATATCCCTTTAATTTTTTGTATAACTGTTTTGAAAAATACAAAAAAATATAAATATTTACCTTTACATATTCCTATATATTTTTTCTATCTGTAATGTTCATTGGATAAGTGCCTTAAATTGGTTGAAATTTAAAAACTATAACATCTCTAGCCTCTAATCCAAGGGATAATAGATATGGAAACATCATATTCCTCAAACTATGAAAATTTTTTCATCAAACATAGTCACAACTCAACTGGTAAAAAATTTCATATTGTCCATCATAATCACCAAAGTGGCTTAGATAGAGGATATCGTTATTTGATACCCATTGAGGTTACAATGATTGGATTACTCCATTGATAAGGGGGTATGAATCATTGGAGATCATTTTTTTAAATTTATTTCTACTCTAGAACAACCTCTACAACCTGTTAATGTTTGATCCACTCAAATATTAATTTATAACCTCAATCCCATATATAGAAAAATAAGAATAATAAAAACAAGGATATTTACTATTCTTTCCTCCTTCCCTAATGGATTACTCATTTCCATGGTTTGTTAGTCCTCCTAACCATGGATTCATTACAATAAGAATTAGTAAATCTCGATTACATATGTGAGTATAGAGTCACACTATCCCTTTCCAATGTCATAGTGTACATTGAAGCTTCACATTAAAAAGAAAATGTAATATAATGAAAATCAAAATGATTACTTTCTGTGTTTATTTGACTTAGTAAAAGAAGTTTAAGATCTTATTCCATGTGAATTTTGGATATTCAAGAACAACTTTCTCAATCAATTAAATATCATATGTTAACCTACATCTTAGTTCTTAAACATAAATTACATTCATTGTATTATAAATATAAAACTGGTGTAGATGATATGTTATAATATTTGGGTACTAAGATTTACTTTCTACTATCCTATACATTTTACTCAATATATTTTATGATTATTTTTTCTAAAATAGATAATTTTTTATTATTATGACTCTCACAATCATCACAACATAATTTTTTTAAAAGATCAACATTTAAGGGAATCAAATTTCTCCAATATTTATTCATGTCATTAATTGAAAAAAATTATTTAACCACATTGTCCTACCAGTAAAAGGATAAATAAAAAAAGAACCACATCAAGAAAAATCACTTTTCGATATGGTTTGTTAATAGATTTCTTCATAATGGATAATTTATAAATGTAAAATACCAAATTTACCTTATAAAATTAATATTCTCAAACCATCAACTTAAAACTCTACATGAAAACGAACTCAAAAAACCAGATTACAGCGTGAATGAATTTCCTTAAAGAAACCATCTCAAAACTCTAGTTTAAATAACATAAACATTTAATGAAATTTATACTTGAGTCACTATAATATTCATATTAATTTTTGGAACTAATGATTAACACAACATCATCCCAATATCATCCGAAATATAATACCTTGAGATTGTCAATGAAAAAACGTCATCTTTTATAATATTCTTGGTTTTTTGTTGAAAATCATTCCAAAAATATACATAGATATGAACAATGATCACAATTTTTTAGTCCTCTAATCAATATACATGAATTAAATTTTAAATATAGGGTTTTTTATAATGAATATTTTTTAATAATAACTCAGATTCATTTTCCCTCTAGAATAATTATTCTATAAATTCTTATAATTTCTAGAATATAATATGACTCTGAAAGTCATGCAATCTATGAAGCCATACACCCACCTCTATAGGTTTCATGGTTTGAATGACATTAAAGACATATAAAATTACAATGATCTGAATATCTCAATGTCATATTGTAGTAACTTCCAAATACTTACACTAAGTTATCATAATAAATTCATGAAGAACCTTCCAATTTCGTACACTACTTCCCAAAATCATATGTTGGAGTCATATGTTTATATAATTAAAGAAAGATGATGAAAAAAATTCATAATATCTTCTCACTGAGTCATACACTCAGACGTGAACTATATAAGATGAGATCACCATGTCATACTCTCAACACTGAAATGGTCATCAATGTCATATGAAATAGCCTAGAGAAAAATTTTTATAATCTATCATGAAGTCTTATGATCGAGTAAAAGTAATATGATCTATATAGTTTGTCAAAACATCACTCAAAAAAGTTGTCAACCAATTTCTCTAATTTTTAGGCCTTCTCAATCAATCATGAACAACTCAAAAAAATTTCAAACAACCTTCCAACAACCTCCATGGATTCTCATATGGGTTGACAACTAATGCAAACCATCAACTCCATGGGAACATCAATTACATGAGTGAACATAATAAATTTCATATATACATGGAACATTGTTTTTCACTAATTAAATAGAACAATTTTCAAACACATTAGTATAACACAATGATAAAATTTCTCTATTTTATTGAAAAAATAAATAAATAAGCATTCTTTTAGTCATATCTATCCATTAAAGGGATACTAATATTACAAAACATTAGAATAAAAATTTTATTGATGGTCATTGGAGTATATCATGGATAACTTCAAGGACATCATAAAAAACAACATCTTATGGTTTTTTATGGGAATGTAAAACCCCAACCATTATTTATATACACACAGAAATATAAACTATGAAATATGGAATGTTTTTATTGGTCATCAAAGAGAGAGAGCAGTTATCGTAAATTGTTATTGGTATTACTTCATTAGAAATTATGTGTATTAATTATATTGATTCATATTTATTAATTAATTAACACACAATGGAGTGTAGAGAATAAATATTCTGTATAAAAACTAATGTGACCCTATAATAACGAAAGGATGAGGTATGCGTTACATGAAATAATATTATGTTTTATAAATATAAATTAAAATTATTATGTCATGTGAAACAAATTAATAATTATATTCCCTTGTTTATAAATATATTTCTAAACATGATTCAAAATCCACTTCCATCCCAAATCATGTTCTATAGAAGTATGCTCAAGCAAGTAGAAAATTACTAATAGTATGAAAACACACTGAAAGTATGGGAATAATTTATAAGAACGAAATAAGAGAAATTTTTTCTTATCTAAACTATCATAACCTAATAATAACTACTTATTTTCTAGTATTTTTTATGAATTTTAGATATATGAATCATCATCTATTGTAACAAATAAGAAATTATTTTGAGTAGCTTTAAATTAGCTAGAACATCATGTCCATGTTATAGGTGTTGGTTTTGGAGTGTTTCACTAATAATTCATTGAGAAATAAAAGACACATGGGGATAAAAATGAGTAAATATAAAATATATTGTCAAATATTGATTCTATAATAGAATTTTTTTTTAATAATAATGTGATAAACCTATTTCTTCAAAAGGGTCAATGAGAAAAATCAACACATGAATAAGAACAACATGAAGAGCCGCACACTACATTGATTATATTCATTCTCTTAAAATTAATTAAATACCATATGTAGTTAATATCAACATAAAAATTTCTTCTAAATGTGAATCAAACAATTATTGGTACATTTCTTATATTAAACTTTTATGGGGTGAAATTGATTTTGATTTATATATATATAGGCTCGTACATATCGACATATTTTGAGAGGAATATTGAACAATATCAAAGTAATATTCTACATAATAATGAACTTACAAAAGATCATGTGATAGTAGGGATCCAAGTATATCAATGTTCCGGAATAGAGCTACACATTAACCTTAATGATAATGATGTTAACATTTTCAATCTAGGAATTGTAAATTTTATATTATGAAAATTTAATCGTAAAAACATACATGATGATAATGTTGTATATAAATTATAATTTTATTTATATGAAAACCATTTAAAATTAATGAATAAATTATGAGACTAGGTGTATTATTATATATGGATAAAAAAAGGGTAAATACAATATCGAGTCAAGACATAAAGAATCAACTAATAGATAAAAAATAGATTTTAATAGGACCTTTAGCACCTTAATTTTACTATTTCATTTATTAAACATTCATGTTCACGTAGATATAATTTTTTAAAATAATAATATATCATATATTTAATTTGAACGAAATATTTATGGAGAGGCCATTATTTACATGATCGATCTTGAGAATGTCATTTAAATTCTCAAGAATTAATGTTTATGAGCCTTGTTTCAAAATTTATACATTTGGTTCATATTCATAATCTATTTATTAAAAAATTGTGATACTATATTAATTAATGTTTATTACTATTCATATTTTCTATTTTTGTATGTATAAAAAGGGTAAAGGGAAGACCATTTGAAAAAAAATGATTCATTACATGTCATATCACTTATACACAAAAAATACGAATTAGTGGAAGATAAAATTTTAGTAAGATCACCTAAATAAAATGCTATATTTGAAAAAAAAATAGATGAAAAATATATTATTAATACAAACAATACAGAAGTAAAACTCTATATTCGTATTGTATAAAATACATTTTTTTAACATATTCCTTTTTGTTTTTTAGGAATAATTATATGGTCATTGTAATTACTTTAGACACATAAAAGATATATTTTTCAGATAAAATTCTTGTATATTAATGAAATCTACCACACATAATGACCCTTATTAAATTTTAATGAAATTCATTCGACATTTTATAATTAAATTCAAGTTATATGTTTCATATTATGTATTAATAAGTTTTTTTATAATAAGGAGGTCTTAATTAATCATTAAAACCATGGTATAAGGAAGACCAATGATTAAAATAATACACTGGACATCTATAACTAAAAATGTATTAGGGTATATATAATATTATTTCACAGTAAAAAATATAGAAAATGAGGGTACAAAATTTTTTTCGTCTTTCTAGTGTGTTCAAAACATGTAATGATAAATATTATAGTTATTACCTTTTTTAATTTTTGAATGATATCATATTACATCAACAATGTAAAAAAACCAAAATATTTATTTCTAAATATAACTAATATTTCATTTAAAATTATTATTATCTAATTATTTTTCTATACATTCCCACAATATAATAATTTTCAACAATCCATATATTTATGCATGGAAATAGATTTGTTTCGAAATATGTAGAATGATTGCATAATATGAAAATGGTTATTGACATCTGGAATAGGTGATTTTCTATCATATTATTAATTTGTATTTCCAAGAGATCATGATTAATTGGTTTATCTACTAATTATATAGTAAATATTCATATCATTTTATGTTATAATTATGGATAGAGACAATAGATTTAAAAAATTTCAATCTTAGAAGGAATATGACATGATATATGGTTTTTCGTTTTAGAAAATGATATTAAAATGATTTTATGGATGTGAGATTGGTATCCTATTTAATTTCCAAATTTGATCATTTTTTTATATTTAGGATCAATTCTTCAATGTCATAGTGATGTTAATATAGATATATCTCGTAATATTCTTACTAGATAGATAAAATGTCAAAACAGATTTGAGGTTTCATTGTGAATATAAAATTCCATTGAAATTGAAGGGTAAATTTTATTGGAATATTATTAGACTAGTTATTCTATACAGTTTTATGTATTGGGATTTTGTGGGACACATTGAAGAAAAAATGTTGTTGGAAATGAAAATGTTTAGATGGACTTGTGGGCACACTATGATTATAAATTATTGTGTTTGATAGAATATTTGTGTTGTTCTATTTGACAAGAAGGTGGTAGATATTAGATTATGATGGTGTGTAAATGTTATAACAATACCAATGGATAAACCTATCAATAGGGTATTCATTATGACACAATATACTTATTAGAAGTATGGGTAGACCTAAAAGGAAACATTAGTTCAAAAAAATGCCACATACTCAAAACTAAAAAATTGTTTTTAATTTTATTAATACATTATAAAAAATATTAGTGATTATTTTTTTTTGTGTAGGAATTAACTTCATGTCAATATGAGTCATATTATGCTAGTTATGACGGAAAGTGAATTTTTATTTGATTAAAATTTACATTTCAATTCAAATGTGTGTACCACACTCAAAACCAATAAAATCTTCTTAAATTGTCCTGATACTTTAGTGAAATTATTAATAATTAATTTCTTATTTGTAGAAATTAAACTCACATCCTTATGATAGATAGTTCTGTTGGTATAACTAAAAGTGATTATTTCGGTTTTGAAGTGACATTTTAGAAAAAATCATGAACCAAATACAAAAAAACAAGAAAAAACACTCTATTTTTCATGATACATTCGAAAAAGGAAAAATAATTCACTTTTTATATATAGGAATTAACTTCACATTAATATTAAACATAGTGTGGATGATATGAATAAAATCACTTGTTTTCAATTAAAAGTGAATTTTAGTTTAATATAAACATTGAATACTCAAAACTAATAAAATGGACTCATATTTTCTACATACATTAGTAACTAAATTTATATTTCATTTTTTTACATGTAGGATTTTACATTATATTATCCTGATACATGGTGTGGATGTTATGAATGAAAGTGTGTGATTTCATTTAAAAGTGAATTTTTTTAAAAAAAATGGTTCACTTCCTCAAAAATGGGAAAATTAACTCATATCTTGACACTTTAAAAAGGGTAGATATTTTATTTGTGTTATTTAGGAATTAAACTCACATCTATGAGACACATGGTGTGACTAGTAAGACTAAAATTTTAATTTTTTTAAAAAAATTTAAATTTTAGTTAAACATGATTCACATAATCAAAACCAATAAAACAAAGACTTACTGTATCGATAATTTTTTTAAAATAGTAGTAATTTATTAATGATATATTGGAATTAAATCCACATCAATATGGAAAATAGTGTGGCCGGTATTACTGAAAGTGAGTGTATTCCTTTAAAACAGATATTTTAGTTCAAAACAATCATCACATACTCAAAAATTATAAAACATGTTAGGATTTTATTAATACCTTAAGAAAATTATTGATTATCCATTTTTGGTATAAAATAATTTACCTCACATCAATCTGACATGCATTTTGACTAGTTTGTCTGAAAGTTCATCACATACTCAAAATAGAGAAAACATGTTAGGAGTTTTTTATTACTTTGTAATAAGATTTACTTATGAATTATGTTATCCTTTTTATTTATTTATTATTTTTTATCAATTATGGTTCCCTTTTTATTTATTTATCATTTATGCAATATTGTATCATAATTATGTTTTATTTTTTTATAGTGTTACAAAAAAAACACTTTTTTATAATAGGTACACACTTCATTCAAGTAGAGGGTGTGTTCATTAACTTGTAACGTGATCATTCTCCATTGAAAGGGGTTCCCAAGGGTGAGGGAACACAAGTTCTCCCAATCTATTACATGTTTGATATTTTTTTGTTTTGTTTGAATTTTTAAATGATTATAATAAATTAAACATATCAATGTAATTTTAGTCATTTAAATTTTATTTTATTTATAGTTGTGATTTATTATAATATAATTTTATTTATTTTTAATTTTCTTTTGTAGTGTGGTGTGCATGTAGTATCTAATACTAGAATTAATGTAAATTGAAACCACTAATAGAGTTTATTATTTCACTTTTCTTTTCCACAAAGATACCTCCAAAAATAGACACAATTAGTGGTAACTAAAGGACACTAAGAACCAATATTGTTGGTCTATATTGAAAACCAATAGCTACCACATTATTGGTCTCTATATGGTGCATTGTTTAAAAATTGATTGAGAAATATAAATCAACATAAGAGGTTTATATTTGCCTTATATATTTCATATATTACAAGAATTGCATCATTACAAAAAAATTCATGGGAACCAAACAACTCTATATTTTTTCCCTTACATTCTTCTTTCATTGTCAACTTGTCCAAATAAAATAAATATTATAAAATATATATGAAATATTATAACAAAAATTAAAATTAATTAATCATTAAATTAATAAAATTACTATTATTCAATATATATAGAATAATAAACAAATTATCTTTTTTTCATAAATAAAACCTAATGAATAATGGGTAATTGAATAATTCATAAGATAACATAATTTAACATGTGTAAGTGTACTTTGTAATTATAACCATAGTAACAAATACTAGAGTATAAAATTAAATTGCAATCAAAATAATAGATTTAGATATTATATTGATTTATGGTTGATTACTACTGATATGAAATGAATCAAAATAATTATGCTATGGTTTCACCACTATATGATATCATTTTATAGGTTATGTCCCCTACATGGGTGAGTTTTTATTTTTTTTAATAAGTGTTAATAAAATGAAATTATAATTTCCATCATACTGAGCAATAGAAGTATCATATTGATGAACAATTATTTATTAAATTTCATAAATGAATCTTGGACCATTGTCTTGTGTTTTCAAATCAATATAAAATTGTTCTCTCAATATAGAACATATGGTCGGTGATATTAAATTTTAATAAAAATATACGGTGAAATAGTCATTTCTATTATACTAAGAAATATAAGCATCAGATTTACATTTGTTTGATTTATAATGATCATAACTAACATATTTAACATTTTATTCTATTTTCATGCTAATAAAAATTCATTTGATCAGTTTATACCACATTACATAATTTTTTACTTTAATAACAATGTGAATATAAAATGGAAATTTTAATAAATCCAGGAAATTTAGGTATCAGATTCAGGTGTGGTTGATTAATAAATATCAAAAATTGATTTATGGTCATTATACTATGTTTTCATCATAATTTAAGATCATTTTCTTGGTTTTATCCCACACATGGGTGATTTTTCATTTATTAATAGGTGTAACAATATGAAATCATATTTTCAATCATATTGAGAAATTTAGAATTAGATTATTTTGTATTTGATTCTTAAAAATCAAAAATGACTCTAGGATCATTTTATTATGTCTTAATGTTAATATGAACTTGTTTTATTTGTTTTGATCCCTTGACAGGTGATATTTTATTTTAAGGTTAAATAAAAAATGAAATGTTACACTGCATAATGCTGAGTAATCAAACAATTAGATTGATTATTTATTCATTTATATAAATCATAAAAGTCCAATTGAATGTTCTATTATATTTTTAGACCAATTAGAATTCATTTGTTTAGTTTTTAACCCTTTTAGGTGTTTTTATAGTTTATTAAAAATGTTCATCATCATTATTTCATATTATTAAATTGAAGAGGAATGATGAAAAAGAAAGACAAGAGGAGAACCCCCCCCATGAATGAACCTAAGGGGGCTTGAAATGGTGCAACCCGAGGACATCCCCTTTAATATATTCATTCTCATTGGGCTCTAATCTACCTGAACTATGAAGAATCACCTCCACCATGCTGGTGAAATCTAACGAGGCCATGTATTCCATAACATTGTTCCCCTCCCTCCTGGTATGAAGCACATGAGCATATCTATTGAGGATAATATTACATTTTCTGATAACATTGAAAATCTACCATGGAGAATTGCCATAAATTTTCAAGGAATTGTGAAAAATTAAGGATTCTGTTTCAACTTCTGAGATAGGCATCCCTTTTCATGCATGGTCTAGGATAGGTGAAATTTTCCATTGCCTTTTCCATAAGAGAAAAGAGACATGGCCCAATATGGTTGAGAAATGTAAGTAAATCAAGCCATTATTATAACTCACCAATCCTCCACAATGAATGTTCCACAAGACACAAGTACAATTTGTAATAAATTTCATGCCTCCTGAGGAATGATGCCAGCAAACCGAGTTTCCTTCCCTGTTTCTGGATGAAAAAGAACCCCTAGATCCGGCCTAAAAATATGAATAGATAGAGCCTCTTTAAATGATCTCACTTCCATTTTCACATTAGGTATTATTTTTTCCCTAGACAATAATTACACAAGCCATCACAGCCACACCCTAATGCTTGGACTTTTTTCGAACCTAAAAAATACACCAGTACACCGTATAAAGAACCACTGAACAGGTCACCCTCTTCAGGCCTCCTCCCTCTGATCCATGAAACCATTTATTAAGAAATGGAAGGATATCCTCATTCTAGGAGAGTTCTACATATAATTCCATTAGTAATTTCCATAAGTCACGCGCATAGTCACTGCCTAAGAATAGATGAGTAGTGTTCCCCTCAATATACACCCTATACCACATGCAACTGGATGAAGTATGGTACCACACCATAGAATATTATTGTCAGTTTGGAGGCATATGTTTCAAATCCTATAAGTTAGAATGTTTTACATTGTAGGTATTTTTATTCGCCCAAATAATCTCATTCCATCCCCTAGACTGGACCGTCTCATTAATAATAAAATAGAAATCCTTCTATGAGAAAATACCTAAGGAGGAAGTGGTGAAAACACATTTATCCTCCTCTACATTTAGCCCAATGAGATGAAAAAATATAGGTGATCCTTATCCAAGAACTCATTGATCAAATTAGGGAAATTTTTGGCTTTCTTAAATGAGATATCAGTGACCAGACAACCAGGAAACCCTAGCATTTTACCACACTGATCCTAGTTATAGAAGGAACGATCTCCTATACCAACCATCTTATGTGAGTGAGGGAGAAGCACAGTGACAATGGGAGCAATCAGATACCAGAGGGAAGAGTTACACCCCTACACCGATCCTCTAAAGCACGAATCATACCTTTCCATGGTAGTCCCTCATAGAGTACATCAATCTAGAATGATCCATGCTATATTTTCACTGTTGTAGTAGAGGGTATCCTATAGGTTGCGCACATTGATTCCTTCTTCAACCACTGGCCTCAACAATTTGTTCCAAGATACCTATTGTTTATTCTCCTTCGATAAGGTATCCAAAATTAAATTAGCGATAATCTTATCAATTGATTTGAAAACATACTTAGGGAGCTCAATAGTGGAGATACCATGGATTGGAGAAGCCACCAGGACACTCTTCACCAGAGCAATATTTCCACCAAAACACAAAAATTCGTTTTTCCAGTTCATAACTCTATCAGTAATCTTGGTGAGAAGATCATCAATGTCCTAAAACTATATCCTCCGAGACAATATTGGAGTGCCATGATAACCCATGGGGAACTCACCCCACTATATTCCTAGAAACATGCTAACAAAATCCACCCTCTCTATAGAACACCCATTGGAAATGAAGAATTCACTCTTACATGTTTTTATGATCTGACCACTCCGTCTGCAATAATAAAATAGCACTCTGTTTATGATATGCATGTATATACTCTTAGAATTTAGAAAAAAAATGGTATCATCGAAGAACATGCGGTGAGAGATTATTAGAACCTTCATCCGATGATGATAAAGAAGTATTCACACATTATTGATGCTTCTATGAATGAGACAACTCAAGACATCTTAAATATGAAAGACTTGAGATGGTGATATGGGGTCCCCTTGCCTTAGGCCATGGGTTGACTTGAAGAAACCATAATATATTCCCATAAAATTCACTCATAACCATAAATTGTTGAAGAAATGGAAGATAATATTAATATTCCAAGAATTGAGACCCACATCTAACAAAACTCTGTTAATGAAGCTCCATTATACCTGATCATAGTCCTTGTTCATATCAAGTTTAATGACCATGTTAGACCAACAGGTTTTGAAGTTAATTTTTTTGATCATCTCTTGATACAAAGAATTGTATTCTTAGATTGATCTACCCTTGATAAACTCGAGTTGTTCCAAGGATATCCTATAGGGAATGTGGATAGCCAGTCTGGAGTTAATGATACTAAACAATATCTGGTATGGGACATTATGCACCCTCCATGGTTAGAAGTGCGAGATCGAAGAAGGGATATTAGTCGTGGGAAGAAGAACGAGGGTGTTGGAACATGAGACTCTAGGTAAGCTACCCCTTAAAATAAATATAATATGGAATCAATATTATTCTCCTTCAATATATCACAGGACATCCAGTAAAAAGAAATAGGGAACCCATCAAGACTTGTGGTGATATCCGAGCTCATGTGCATCAGTGCATCCTTAATCTACAGCTCACCAAGCACGGCCCCTAGCCATTCATTGATCTGATCAGATGCAAGATGGGAATCACCTCAAAGATTCGTGAGGGCACCAAAGGATAACCATTGGGAAAGCGCTCATTTGGACAAGATAAAAGAACATGGAAGAAATAATTACCCATTCCTAAAACAATGTCCCTATCATCAGTGAAGGATCCATCCTCCAATAGAATGTTTATTTTTACAATCCATTTCCTCTCCTTAATATATGCATGAAAAAAAGCTGAGTATTTGTCTCCCTCATTAATCCATTTGATCTGAGACATCTCACTAGCCAAGTGCTCCTCCTTGATGATTAAGTCATCCATAATACCCTTCATCCATGAAACCTCCTCATAGACCTTATCATCACACGCCTCCTCTATGCTACTATTTATACGGTCAATCTCCTTCACGACGTCGTTTAATTATTCTTCTAGGGTAAAAAGATCTAAAGACCACGATTAAATCTTAAGTCTCATCATAAAAAATTTATTGTGAAAGATAGACCACTTGTTCCCTTGATAAGGGATGTCACAAATAAATCTAACCAGGTCATGTGTATGATCAAAAACACTTTCAATTATACAATGAAATTCATTTGTCATATTTATGTAATGTTGAGTAATACATATCAAAAATGACTCAAAGATTGTTTTCCTATTTTTTCACCCAAATCGTTTTTTAACAGCATTAACCCATACAAGGATGATTTTTTATTTATTAATAATTTTTAATAATATAAAATCATAATTTCCATTATACATAGTAGTTAGGTAATTGGATTTATGTGAGTTTTATTCCTGTATATCAAAAAATATTGATAATTTGTTTACTATTTTTTTAATTCAATGTAGCCTCATTTTTTGATTTGACCCATTAATGGGTGATATTTTGTTTTTATAAAAATGTAAAGATGAAATGGTATTTTGAATAATTCCATGAATTATTTGGATCATACTGATGTGGAGTTGATTCTGATAGATCTAAATGAAATGAGGAATGTTTTAATAGGTTTTCCTACTGGTCTAAAATCATTTTTTTTGGTTTTGAATACATTTTTATTTATTTTTTATTTTAATAATAATGTGAAGGTCAAATGATATATTTGATCATACTAAAACATTATGGTATCATACGGACCATAGGTTGGTTTCTACAAAAAATAAATTGCTCAAAAATAATTTTCCAAACTTTTAACCTAAACTAATCTCGTTTTCCCATTTTTGACACCTATATGAGTGATTTGTCATTTATTAATAAGTATTAATAATATGAAATAATAGATTTGATCATACCATGAAATATAGGAATTATATTTATTGGAGGTTGACTCATATATTCCAAAACTGACATTAGGATTGTTTTATAATGTTTTCATGTCAACCAAACTCGTTTTCAGGGTTTTGACTCCTTGATGGGTGATATGTCTTGTTAATAAAATTATAAAGGTGTAATTTTACATTGTATCATATCAATAAATCTAAGCATTATTTTTATGTGTGATTTATTCATTCATATAATAAATGACTTGATGAACATTTTTATATTTTTTGCAAAAAATAAATATTCATTTTGTTTATTTTGACCTAATTTAGGTGATTTGTGGCTTTAATAATAATATGAATCTCAAATAGAGAATCCAATCATACTTAGAATTTCGAGTATTAAATTTAAATAAGATTTATTCATATAAATTATTAATGACACTAAGATCATTTTTCAACGTTGTCTCACCAATCCGAGCAAGTTTTTCCTATTTTGACCCCTTTATATAAATTATCATTGATTAATAATTATTAATAACATTAAATAATGGTTTTCATCATACTAGGAAATTAAATAACTATGTTTATGTGATTATTATTACTAATCATAATAATAAATGACATAAGGATTAATTTACTAATTTATCCTGTTAATAAGAACTTGTTTTCCATATTTGGACCCCTTAATGGGTGATATGTCATTTTAATAAAAATAAAAATTTGAAAATGAACTTTGAATTATTTAAAAAATTCAATGAATAATTTTTATGGATAGTTTATTCTTATATATCATAAATTTCTCACTAGACTTTATCCAATGATTTCCTAATATATTAATTTCTTTATTCAGTTTTGACACCTTTTAGTTGATTTTTCACTTTAATGACAATATAAATGTAAAATAAATCATTTAATCATACTAAGAAATTATCATATCATATTGTTATGTAATTGATTTATGTAGATCATAAATGACTGAAAGATCATTTTCCTATGTTATCACCCCAATCCAAACATTGTTCTCTATTTTGACCCATATATGATGGTTTTTTCCTTTATTAATAAGTGTTAAAAAATACAATAATATTTTTTATCACATTGAGGGATCTAGAAGTCATATTTATGTACGGTTTATTCTATAGATAAAATATTACATAAGGTTTATTTTGATTAGTTTCAATTTCAATCCAAACTCATTTTCTCAGTTTTGACCACATGATGGGTGATATGTTATTTTAAAAAAAATTAAAGGCAAAATGGTTCTTTGGATAGATATCCCAGAATATGAATAACATATGGTGGATTAATAAAAATCTTAATGATTTTATTAAAATTTTCCTAATCTTTCGAACTAATTGGAATTTATATGTTTGGTTTTTACCCCTTTTAGTCTATTTTTTACTTTAAAAGCAACATCAAGTCCAAAAGGCACTTTCAATAATAATTAAAAATTTTGGTATCATATTTAAATTACATTAAATTTTATTGATCATAAATGAATATAATGTTATTATTTAATTATTTATGTTAATATGAAATCATTTTCTCATTTTTTAACCCTTTTTGGTGATTTTTCAATTATTAATAGGACTTAATAATAGGAAATCATATTTTTCTCATATTAAGAAATAATAGAACTGTATAGAATTGAGGTTGACCTATATAGATCAAAATGACTCGATAATCATTTTTCTATGTTTTCATGTGAATATAAAATCATTTGTTTTTTTGACCCCTTGACATATGATATGTTATTTTAGTAAAAATATAATGGTGAAATTATATATTGGATCATACCAATAAATTCGATCACTATATTTCTGAATTGTTGATCCCTATATATCATAAAAAATTATATTGATAATATCCTATGTTTTCACAGAAATATATATTCATTTAATTATTTTTATCCTCATTTAGGTGATCTTAATATATATAACAATTGGGAGGTTAATCTAAATTTTTGATCATAGAGAACAATAAGTGTATCATATTGTTGTTTTGTTTATTTATAAATATTATTAATGAATCTAATAACATTTTCATAGTGTTCACCATAATCGGAGATCATTTTCCTCAATTTCACCGCTACATAGTGGATTTATCATTTATAAATAAGTGTAAATAATATGAATAATACTTACCCATATACTGAGAAATCCCAACTAAAATATATGTTTTGTTTTTTTACATATCAAGAATAAAATGTGAATAAGTTTCATATGTATTCATATCAATTTGGACTCGTTTTATGGGTTTTGACCCCCAATATAATATGATTCATTTAAAAAATATAAATCATTGTTAAATATTACATTAGATCATACTAATAAATTAGAGCAATGGGTTGATGCATGGATAATTCATACATATTTAAAATGAATCGATTAACATTATCCAAAGTTTTCATGATAACTCAATTTCAATTTTTCATTTTTTCCCATATAATTGATTATTAATTTCAATAAAAAGATTTCAATGGATAATTTCAATCATTTTGATAAATTATTGTTTCATATTTAGTTACATTTAAGTCTTAAAACTAATAAATGATCATTATCTAAAATTTTAACCGAAATACGTTATAATTTTCACAATTTTGACCAATAAATGGATGACTTGTCATTTATTAGTAATTATTATCAATATTAAATCATAATTTCATTATATTGAAAAATCTAGGAATTGTATTGATGAAAAGTTGATTCATACTGATCAAAAATTACTCAAGGTTCCATTTACTAATGTTTCATGTAAACAAAAAAATCAAATTTTTAACCCCTTGATGGATCATACGTCATTTTTCTGAAAATATAATGTAGAAAGGTTACATTATATCAGACGGATAAATATGATGATTTGATTGATACACAGTTGATTATTGTCTTCACCTGACCCATTGAGGCCTTCTTGGTCGGTGGATAGCTGTGCCACCCCTACCCCAAGACAACCTTCAATGGTAAAGGGGTTGGAGACTAGTGCTGAGATGTTATGTGTCACATAGTGAGCCCTTATTCATTGGTAATTGAAATCACACACACATAAACATCTCGATGAAATAGTGAAGAGATAAAATATTACTGATAAAAAATTCATGAATACATCTATATCCTATAATCAAAGTATGAGAGTACTGGAAAGACAAAAAAGGGTAAAATAAAAGCCCAAATAATATGAAAAAGAGTCCATCCTACTTAGAAGTAGGGGCTACTATCAAATGAAACAATGAGGACACACCTGGATAATTATAGCTCAATATGATTCACCTACTCTGGTTCCTCAAAGGACACCATCATAAGTCCTATCTTTAACATAATTCATGACACGTTTGGGTGTATCACATGTAGTGGTGAGTATAAAAATACCAAATAGGTGACCCAAAAACTAAAAAAAGGAAGCAATTGAAATGAAACATTCCATTCGGCCCAAATCCAAAGTAGGAATCCTAAGTGAGTGATAATAAGAAACATCATCTCGAACACTCCACAACTATACACGACTAGTAATCTCATATATATGTTGTATGTCAATCAGAAATCACCACATGGAATTATATAATAACCCAGATATAAACATCTCAAACTCCAACTCTCATGAGGTCCCACCCTCATTATTAGCAACAATATCTTACTCAAACTTCAATGGTAACTGTCATCCATGAGAACTTTCTCTAAAAGAACATTCATCCAAAATGGAACTCATATGAGAGATTCACTAATTATGAATAGATATTATATCCCTAATATAAATCATCTTATATCTCTCACTAACATTATATTGATAATCATGTTGAACACCCCCAACATCTTATGAGGCACACATCCAAGTGAACACACTCTTCGTGTTTTTCTAATAAGAAAGTCATGTTGTCCCCTAGTGGATTGAGATAATTAGATAGGGAATTTCAACCATCCTTAATAGGGGACTCCTTGAACCCTATTGTAAAAAATAAATATATTATACTATATATAGGGTATTAAACCCATGACCATTGGGGGACAACAGGAACTGAAATTGGTACCTCGAGATCATACCACTCATGTAGGGGATTTCCTCCCATGTAGTGTTGGTCACAGTGATTCTATGAACCACATCTAAAAAACCCTTATATGTAGTGGGTCATGTATCCTATGAAACCAAAACATTATTGAAAAAATCCTCAATATATGAGATATTATACCTGATGATGAGACAAATGCTACTGAAAGTTCCTGCTATGTAGGGGATTTTATACATGATGAAGCCAAAAACCAGATCGGGTAAACTTGGTAAGTACTGGATCACTGCCATTGTAATTTTGGCCATATATATACATTTATCCCCACCTAGGGAAGTCAATATGATATATTAGTATACCCCATACTCTTATAGGGATATAAAAAATATATCCAATCTCATCCTATTGAGTGGATCTGTAACACCCCGACCCTAATTACACAGAGTTAGTGAATTATTTTTATACATTAGTATGATTACACGGAAAAAAGTCCCAAAGGACTGATCGGTTTAGCAGTCATGGAAAAAAGATTACATACATGAACTTCACATTAAAATTTCAAACATAAAATACAACATCGATAGTTCTTTGATATCTCTATTATTTCATTTATCTCATACATGCATATCAATCATAATACACATCTTGAAAATCTTTGGAAAATAAAACATATGAAATGGGTGAGCTCAGATGCTCAGTAACGGTAAATAAATTAGCGGAAGCTATAAATTTTTAAGACAATATGTGTAATAAAGAAAAGACTTTTGAACATAAACATTAACATAATATGGAAAAAATGAATCAAACATTACCATATTAAAATGCACATGGATATTATACTAGGAGAATAATCACATGTAATAACTAATTTCAGAATTAGGGAATGCCTAATGCTGGACATCATTACCACATAGTCCAAGACTTGGGCCAAGACTACAAAATAATTTTTTTTTCAATGAATTGTGCCAAGACACTAGCTTTTCTAATGAGACCTACCGATTCATCGAGGAGCTATAACAGGATCCACCCATCACTTACTAAGTCCACTACATTCCTCATATGAAAAATTTGAAACATAACATAAATAGTCATATTAAAACTAGAATACGAAATGTCAATAAATTAACCATAAACCATGAATCGTATTAAAATAGATCATCCACGGTCAAACATATCTTAACTCATTAACTACAATATGGAAGATTGTATTATAATAAATCAACGCCATTCAAAAATAATATCCAGTAAAGGATGTTGACCTAGTTGAAAATGATGAGTAAACCTTTTTGAGAGAAATAACATTTTTGTACAATTATTTAAAAGTCAAACATTTATAAATAAATTAATTTAAAAGATGTTTTTGAATAAAAGTGTCCCATACCACATTGAAATTTTTGAAAAGAATTATCATTTCAAAACATTCATGTCCATATAAATAAATCCATAAAATCATTTAGAAAACGTGGACATTAATTAAAAAGACTTAGAATGATAAATCATTAAAACATTTAAAACACTAATTTTGATAATGGGTACCTTTATATAATGAATTAAATATTAATTTAGAAATATTTTTTTTTTTGAAAAATGGACATGGATGTTAAATATGTACCAGAAAATACTTACACAAAAACAATCTCAGATATTAATGAGATTGAGGAATTAACCTTTACCTTGCACGTTCCTTTAATAGAGGTCATGTTTAACATCTTGTATGAAGATTGTAGTGTGTTATTAAATTATAATAGAACCATATTAATATTTATGATATCATAAATTATTCATTTTTCACTTTATACTACCCATTTAATAATAATATCCATGTTAAATTAACATTTCATGCAATAATCGCTTTCTTTATCGTACGTGTTTTACCTTGATACTATTGATTGTATCACTTAGATCAAGATTTAAATACTTCCATAATATAAAACATTATATATATATCATATATTTTTATAATATAAATATGTATATTATACATATATATGAAATTAAAAACACCGTTTATGGAGACGGTAGTTCGTACGTACACATAAACGTTGTTTCTATTTTCATATCATATTGAACAAAACTAAGTGAATAAGATATATGTAAGTACATATATATATATATATATATCTAGTATCATTATTATGTAATATATTACATACTTATTAGTAATATATATTTTTATAATCATTAATGAATGGTGAACATGGAAATGAATCTCATCGTGTCGTGGAGATGGTAATCTGTACATATGCACAAGCGACGGTATCATTCTTTTGATATTAAAATAATATATAATTGGATGGTATATCATATATAAAAAATAATTATCTTGTTCAATTTATTATTTACATAAATTACACACCATTATTATACCCATCCAAATAATAATGTTTTGAATAACAATTACACCACGACGTGGAGACGGTAAGCTGTACGTACGCACGTATGGTGACATGTGATTCAAAGGATGGGTAGAATAATGAAATTAGATGTACCATTTTTATAATAACATCAAATTATATAAATGATACTGGAGTTATTATTTTAGTATGGTAGCCAAAAAGAAAAAGGAAGTGGAAGAATAAAGGAACATAAAAGAGGCGATGATATATTTACCTCTTCTTCGGGTTCTTCCATTTGATTTGATAAAAAGGGATCTTTAAGTAGTATTTATTACTAATGTAAGGCCTAGAAGATGAAGGGAGGACATTTTAGAGGGTATTTGGGCTGGGGTTTTCCAAGCCAAATGGCTTTGGTGGTGTAAATTTGAGAGAAGGGGAATTTCCATTTTATAAGAGGGGTGAGGGGCACCTTACAACAAACTTAAATTATTATATTATAATAAATTTATATTCGGTTTATAATTGCTCCAAATTGAATTATTTCAAGGATAGGGTGGGTAGGGGTTTAAATACTCTCAACCAATAGGTGTTTGACAAGTTTCGGTTACCATTATAACCTTATCATTTAGATTTAACTCTAAGTTAAATAATTTAAGTTTTACCGCGTCTTTTTTTATTCTTACACTATATGGTTAATAACATGTTATAAAATACCAATCAAACCCTATTTTTTTAATTTAATGTATATTATTATATAAGTCTTTTGTCCGAACATAATTTATTTGGATTTTTATATCAATTAATAATATAATATTTTAAAAAAAACAATTTTATATCTGTTTTGACACTATTTGGTGTTTGTTTTTCGTAAAACTCATATCATGATTATTACTTCAAAAAAATCATATAACCAACCTTTAAATGTCATATTAAAATATAAAATTATTCTAATTTGAAAAATTCATCGATTTACATTTATTTGGGCATTTAAAATATCAATTATGTTAAAATTTCATAAATAAGGTAATTGCTGCATCACCATTGTGCCATAAATAAATTAAAATATATAATGTCTAAAAATTATAAATAAATTACCATTATGTAGGAAATATTCTCGGATGTCTAATGAGTAAATATAATTGAATTTACCTTATGTATAACCCTTTATTAAAAAAAATTAGTTATTAAACGTTGATTTTAACTCTTATTTAAATAAAATAATAATAAATGTCATAATATAATACAAGGTTCCCACACGGGTTCAAATTTTATTAATATGGTTGTTTTTGGTAGAATTATACTTATCCAATAGAATTAGGACATGTGTTCAGGTAATAATAATATCATTTTTACCCTTATTTAACCTATTCAATTTTAACCATGGTAAATAAAAGTAAAAAGTTGCTATCCACCAAACATTATTTTTATCTTATTGAACCAAATTTTAGTACTTGATATTATCCATTTCTCTTGGATTATCAAAATTCAACTCACAGAAGAGGTAAAATTATGTTTTATGTAAATTTTCAAATGCTCCTAGGAGGTGGGTAAAAGACGGAGAAAAATTCTATAAAATTTTTATATATAAAAAATTATAAAAAATTGACTGCAATAAATTACATTGAAATTATATAATTATTATGTATCCATTTTTTCATAAAATAAATTTAAATAAAATAAATAATTATTTAATAAAAATTCGGGTTTAAAACTATAACTCAGTGTTTTTCAATATTTATGAAAAATTTAATGTTTTTAGAAAAATACCAATAATTCACCCTAGGATAATTTCAATATTCCAAATCAAAAAATGAATTCCATTTTGCAAGATAAAATTTAAATAATTTCAAAAATATGGAATTACTTATCATAACGGTTAGTTTTCTTTTTGTGGTGTGTTAGAACTTGGAGATGCGTACAACACACACTATTGTATTATTCAAAGAGAAGCGTACCATGGAAGCGTGGGGTGTTATATTCTGCCCTCCTTCAATAAATTTCCTCCTCGCAATATTAAATTGTTCTTTGAAAATAAAAGGTTTAAAATAGAAAATAATTCTGTGGGAAAATCCACATTAAAAATTGGTTTAATAAAATTTAGTCTTAATTAGCGGAAAAGGGGAATGAAAAAGTCCGCACCCATAAATGATCTCGATTAAAAGAACATTGGTGGAAATTAGAGACACATAATTGGAAGAAAATGTAAATATTTATAGGGTGTGATTGAGGTCATCAATCATAAACAACTGTAAAATTGATGTCCTCAAATCCATCAATCTATGATGATTTAATATTCCATCGGTTCAACAAAACATAAGGTATTAGGATGACACATTTTTTGTTTTAAGATCTCTTCCCTAAATTTTAATAATTAATTTATCCATACAATAAGGGTAATATAAGTATATATATATGTATATATATATACTTGAAAAGTAGAGTATAATCCTTCAACTAATTCCAAGCACAAACTCATCTGTCACTCTAAAATATTTAAAATATATATATTTTATTTATCATAATCGTATAGGGTTCCATAAATAATGATTTTAAAATTCACATATAAGAACCATTTAAAAAAAAGAAACTACATTATACAGTCCAAGGACATCACGTAGTCTATTGGTAGGCGATAAATCCCAATCACAATATGGTTGTGGGTTCGATTCCCACAGATTTTTCCGATGCGACGAGTTGTCACACAGCCTGTGTGGTGTCCTTTTATAAAAATTCAAAAATAATATTTCAAGCTTAAACCATTCCAACCAGTAGAATTATCCAATATAATTTTATCCAAACTCAGTGTCCAAAATTTATAAGGAAGTTAAACATAATGAAGATCCTTTTTCCCTTGTAATAACATGTGGACACCTTCATCATGTATTATTTTAAAACATGGTAACACACTAAAATATCATAAAACATTATTGATTACATTCACGATCCCTTATTCCTTATAGAATACTAGATATACTTCTCCCATCCAAAAATGATGTAAAATCCAACAATTATGGAATATACAAATCATTAATCATTTTCAAGGTAGTAAAGAATATCCAATATAATTTATCCAAATCAAACATGTATTATTCCAAAATCACTACCTTAGTATCAGAACCATATTATGGGTTATCTTTCTCTTAACCATATATTTTCTGAAAATTTAACCTACTATTGAGTAACTTTTCATGTTTCCACACTATGTCAAGTCCTTAATAAAATAGTACTACAGTAAAATCCTTATATACTTCATTAGTATTATTACCAGTACATCGTTGATACAAAAATAAAATGACATAATTCATTAATAACAATATAAGAACACAAATCATTCATCCACATCTGTGATAGTATCATAACATGATTATTATCCATCAACATCATTTGGGGCATACTCTGATTATTTGGACATTGGTTAGCGTAGTGTCCCAACTCCTTGAGATGAATCATTGTACATTTGAAACATTTTTCTTACCCTTGAAGTCACATACTTGGTGTCCTTTTTCTCCACACTTATAAAAAACTCCCATTTTGTTTATAAAAGTTCCATGGTGTTTCTTCCCACAGTTATCACATAAGGAAAATTGTTCTTTTCCCTCTTCCCTTTATCCATCATTCTCTCGTGCATCATTTTCTTCTCTTTCATCCCTTCAAATTCATAGGACTCATAGAATTCTTTACTTATTTTATTAACACACGATAATATTTCTTAATATGTTGAGAATACATGGGAGACTATTTACCTTCTAAATGTTCACTTAATACCATGATAGATATGATCTTTCTTACTCTTTGGATCATACGTATTGCTGGAGTTCACATTCCTTCTACTAGGACCCATTTCTATAAAATGGCACACACTAGGTCTGCTTATGAATTACAATGAATCATTCCACACTTGTAAAATAACTAACGTAAATTGAACAGTTTATGGATATAATCCATAAAAAATTTCATTGTGGAAGTATACACACATAAATCATTTATAATGATTTGTAAATAAAATGATAATTATCTGAAACATATCCCTTGGGAGTGTCATAACCAAGAGTGCAGCATGGCCCATTGTCATGAACATGGTCCCATTCTAGTCTAGCTTAAAGAGGTGTTTTCAGGTTTTACCCCTAGGTACATCTATTCTAGAGCCGCATCTACCTACTCGTATCTAGACAGTGATGTATTTTCATGGAAAACATTAAAAATCTCTACATTACAAAAATTCTAGGATGTTCTTCTATACTAATCCTCAATGTATATATTAGGGTAATGTTATCTAATAATAGTTTATCTAAATTTAATTTCCAAGGTTATTTCTAAACTTCCTCTGATACAAATAGTAATTCCTCGACCCTAGTTACCTAGAGTCAGTGCATTATTTTAATATATTGGCATGATGAAATGGAATCTAGTCCCGAAGGACCAATATGTTTAGCAGTCCTGAAAATTAGATTACATACATAAACATCACATTACAATTTCAAACATAAAATACAACATAGATGGTACATTGATATCTCCATTATTCCTATTATCTTATCCATGATTATCAATCATAACACACTTCTTGGAAATCCTAGGAAAATAAAACATAAGAAAGGGGTGAGCTCAGATGATCATTAAGTGTAAATAAATTACTGGAAGTAATAAGCATTTAAGGAAAGATGTGTATTAAAAATAGCCTTCTGAACATAAAATTCAGCATAAAATGGAAAACATAAATCATACATTATCATATTAACATGTACATGGAAATTCTACTAGTCTAATAACAAAATTTAATAACTAATTTCAAAATGAGGGAATGCCTAACGACGAACATAATTACCTCGTAGTCAAGGCCTTGTACCAAGACTACAAATAAAATTAGTATCAAGTCCTTATGCCAAGACACTAGTTTGTATCATTAGACCTATCGATGCATCGAAGATCAATAGCGGGCTCCACCCATCAATTACTATGTCCACTGCATTCCTCATATGAAATAGTCGAAATATAACATTAACATTCATATTAATACTATCATATAAAATGTCAATAAATTAACCATAAACCATGAATGGGATAAAAATAGAAAATCCAAAGTCAAACATATCTTTACTCATTCAATACATTATGGAAGATTGTATTATAATTATTCAACCTCAATCAAAAATAATATCCATTAAAGGATGCTGACATAGTTGAAATGATGAGTAAAACATATTGAGAGAAATATCCTTTTTTGTAAAATAATATAAAAGTCACAGATTAATAAAGGAAGTAATTTAAAAGAGATTTTTGAATCAAAGTGTCTCATACAACATTGAAAATTTTGAAAAGAATTGTCATTTTAGTACATTAATGTCCATATAAATAAATCAGTAAAATCATTTTGAAAATATGGAAGTAAATTAAAATGATTTAGAAAGATAAATCATTAAAACATTTAAATTCTGATTTTGATAAAGTGTAACTATCACAAATCCTTAAAATATTCATTTTGAAATCATTTATACTAAATATGGACATGGATGATAAATATGTCCCAAAAAATACTTACACATAATCAATCTCAGATAATATTGAGATTGAGGAATTAACCCTTACCTTGCACATTCCTTTACTCGGGGGTACGTTTGACCTCCTATATGAAAATATTAGGATGTTATTAAATTACACTAAAAAGAATATTAATATTTATGTTATCATAAATGATTTATTTATGACTTTATAGTAACCAATTAATAATAATTTCCATGTTAAATTAACATTTCGGGTAATAATCGCTTTCTTTATCGTATGTGTTTTAACTAGTTACTCTTGATTGTATCTCTTAGATCATGATTTAAATACATCTAGAATATAAAAAATGATATATATATATATATATATTATTTATTTATAATATACATATGTATAATATACATATTTATGAAATGAAAAACACCATTTTTGGAGACTGTAGTCCGTACGAACGCATAAACACTGTTTTTGTTTTTATATTGTATTGAATAGAACTAAGTGAATAAGATATATGTAAGTGAATACATATATATATATATAGATATATAAATATATATTTATATCTAGTATAATTATTATTTCATATATTACATAATTATTAGTAATATATATTTTTATAATCATCGATAAATAGTGAACGTGGAATTTAATCTTATAACGTCTTGATGACCGTAATCTGTACGTATGCACGAGCGACAATATCATTTTTTGATATTAAAATAATATATAATTGGATGTTATATCATATACATAGAATAATTAACATGTTATATTTATTATTTACATCAATTACATATCATTATTATCCCCATCCAAATAATAACGTACGGAATAACAATTACACCACGACGTGGAGACGGTAAGCTGTACGTATGCACGTATGGTGACATGTCATTCAAAGGATCGATAGAATAATGAATTTTGTGGTACCATATTTATAATAACATCACAGTATATAGAAGACATTGTATTTATTATTTTATTATGGAATCAACAAATAAAAAGGAAGTGGAAGAAGAAAGAAACTTAAAAGAGGCGGTGAGATATTTACCTCTTATCAGGGTTCATCATTTTCATTTGAGAAAAAGGGCTGTTTAGGATTGATTTATGACTAAGAAAAGACCAATTGGATGAAGGAAGGATATTTTAGAGGGTATTTTGGCAGGGGTTGGCCGAGCCAAATGGAATTGGTGGTGTGAATTTGAGAGAAAGGAAATTTTCCTTTTATAAGAGGAGTGAGGGGCACCGTAGAAAAAACATAAAATATTATTTTATAATAAATTCATATTCGGTTTATAATGGATCAAAATTGACTTGTTTCAAGGATAGGGTGGGTATGGGTATAAATACTTTCAAAAAATAGGTTTTAGACATGTTTAGGATACCATTATAACCTTATCATTTAGATTTAACTCTAAGTTATATAATTTAACTTTTACTGTATCATCTTGTATTCTTACACTATATGGTTAATAAACATAATAGAACCTGTCAATAGAACCCTAATTAGTTCAGTAATGTCTTATATATTACTATATAAGTATTTTGGTCGAACTTTTTATATTTAGAACCATTATATCAATTAATTATATAATATTTTTTTTAAACTATTTTATGTCAATTTTGACACTATTTGGAATTTGTTTTTTTGTTAAAATCATAACAGCATTATTAATTCAAAAAAAAATTCATAGAACCAACCCTAAAACATCATATTAACCTATAAAATTATTGTAATCCATAAAAGGTGTCAAATTACATTTATTTGGGTATTTTAAATATCAATTATTTTAATATTTCATTAGTAAGGTAATTATAGGATGACCATTGTGTCATAAATAAATTAAATTATTTAATGTCTAAAAATTATAAATAAAATATAATTATGTAGGACATATTATTATATTTCTAATTAATATTTATAATCTAATTTATCTTATTCAAAATCCTATATTAAATTTTTTTTTTGTTATTAAACATTTATTTTATCTCTTTTAACACTTCTTTAAATAATATAATAATAAATGTCCAAATTTAATCCATGTGGACCAAGGAGGTAAATATTTTATTCGTAAGGTGTTTTTTGTCGAATTATACTTATCCAATAAAGTAAGGAGTTGTGGTAGGGTAATAAGAATATCATTTTTATCCTTAATTACCCTATTAAATTTAAACTGTGGTAAATAAAAGAAAAATTTACTATTAAACAAAAATTATTTTTATCCTATGGAACAACATTTTACTCCTTGATATTAACTATGTCTCTCAGATTTTAGAAATTCAAATGACATAACCGTTAAAATTATCTTTTATGTAAATTTGAAAATGCTCCTAGGAGGTGGGTAAAAACGGTGAAAAGTTCTATAATCTTTTTATATATCTAAAATTATTATTAATTGAGTCCAATGAATTACATTGAACATATATAGGTATTATGAAACTATTTTGACCTAAAATAAATTTAAATATAATAAATAATTATTCAAATACATATTCAGGTTTTAAACTATAACACATTCTTGTTCACTATTCCTCAAAAATTCAATGTTTTCTGAAAAATACCAAAAATTCACTCTAGGATAATTTTGATATTCTGAATCCAAAATTGAAGTCTATTTTGAATGATAAAATTCTAAAAAAATACAAAAAGTGGGTATTACAATTCATAACCACTATTTGATTTTTGTGGTGTGTTAGAACTCGGAGCTGCGTACAACACACACTATTGTATTATTTATAGAGAAGTGTACCATGAAAGCTTGGGGTGTTACAGGATCACAATATTATGTCGAGGACATCATGTAAAACATTTCCCTCATAGATTTAGTACAAGGTAACTCTCTCAAATGGTACTTATCTATACATCGCTAATAAAAGCATCTAAAAATTTCACCTCATGTTTAATCTCTTACTCCAAATCCCTGGAGACCATCGCATCCAATGTGGATAACTACTTAGGATAGACTATCCATGGTCATCTACCTGATTTTTGAAGATGGAGATGCATGAGGAAGAAGTCTGAAAGGGGATTACATGGAATATACCCAAATTGTAGGACATCTCTCAAAAAACCGGGCCCTATTCATGTCCCATATCAGTTCTTAACATGTATTTGGGAATATACATTTCATGTATCTCTTGTCACACGGTGGGCGACCCTATCTGATCTCCTGGACAAGTCATTTCTTATACACGATTACCTATCCATGTCATCCCACATGGAATGTACCATCGTTACATAGTATTTTCTAGCTATCCTTGTGTTTGGAACATCATTCTCGTGCACCTCTCCATTTACATTCACACAACAATATCCATTGACATGGTATCCCTGACCATTTTCCTCAGCCACAAGGCCTTGGATAACAATATGGTTTGTATCCCAGTACAAAGTGTGTAGTCTCCAATGATCATCTTCCCAAAATTGGAAGAACACACTATGTGTCCTTCTTCTCTACACTCCATGTGATCAGGAATCCCTTGTGAGCCACCCAAAACACCTGATTTCCACCTGAAACAAATATATATATACCCCCATGGGATCCCTAATAGTTGTGAGAGGGTGTTAAAACATTAAAACAATGAATCAAATGGCATAAATATGTAATTATTATAATCATAATACTTTGTGGTGAAACATCGATTATTTGGTACCAAAACAACTCTCAGAACCAGAAACACCTCAAACCGGTGATGTTCGGTGTCAAAAACGGGGTTTGGCGGCAACCCTTTACCTCAGATTAGTCTTAGATCATCTATCGGATAAGGATTAGGGGTATACTATCTATCATATCCTTTTTTGAGAACCTAAGGGTATTTTATTAGTTTAAATTTATTAAATTAATAAACACCTATTTAACACTGTGATAATAGTCACCTCTAACAAGACATATGATGAAGTAAAAAATTATGTCACACCTAGTGTAAAACCCAAATTTAAAACTCAATCCAAGTCTCAGATTTCTAAATATTAATTCCAATAAGTAGTTATTCAACTTTTACCAAAAAAAATTTGCACATGTGATATAAAACATTTATTAGTTTTAATATCCTCATAATGAGGCTCTCTAGGACCTAGAACTCCATACCTACGGAGCACTTGGCTCTGGAAATATTCCTATAAATATTCCATTGTCTTATACAGTAAAATCATATTTTCTAAACATTCCCTAAATTCAAGGATTTTCATAAAGAGAATCAATATACTACACACATGGGATAAAATTGAGATCTCGATGGGATCTCACACACTAGTCAGCACACCAGAGGTGTCATGTGCTATCTATAGACATGCACATTGGGGAACCAAAATCCCAAATAGGATCATCTCCGGTTCTAACCCAAATACCATAATGTGACTCTAATGGCTACTACATACCTACCATATATCTCAAAGAAGGATGAAATCATACAAACAATCATGCACATGTATCCTCAATTGTGACTTGTGGAAAAACCATGCACATGTTCCAGCTACGATCAAGGAATCTAGTGATACACCACCTCATTATCCAAATGTAGATATTAATATAAAATTGAAGACATAATCCACACCTTGAAGAACTATATTCTAAATAATATTTTGAAGAACCAACTCTAGGACCATAAATGTTGTCTCCCATAGGAAACATCCAGAATAGCGGTGACCAACCGGGCCTCCTAAACATGGCCAGAAATGGAGCAACATCGTTGGTGGAGTAAAAAATGTGCCACGAAAATATTAAAACAAGAATCATGTTCTCCAGAGCCCAAATATATTCCTATAATTGTAAAAACCACTCCACTCTTGGGTGTAATACTAAGGGAAGTTAACATCCTCATCAACACATCTAATAGTGTGATTGGTGTCATCGTCAGTCCTTAGAAGGTCATAGTACTACCCACCTTCATAAAACTCATGAAGAACACGTAAAGTTGATATTTGGCCACATAAGACCTCACAAAAAAATCTCCTAGTTTTGGCTCACTACTTCACTAAAAAAGAGGAGGGTTAACCACTAACAACTAGAGTCATGTTGTGTCATCCTCAATCATCTCGTATGCTACTGTAACACTGAACACATGAGGGCACCAATGAACAACACACGGATGCCCAAGTGATACATTGGGACTTACCTAACCCTCCATCAATAAATTTTCAGCTATTCCATACCTTTAAAAGCACCATTAAATTCAACATATGTGATGAAGGAAATATCAGGGTTGTCTTCGGGTGCCTTCCAATTCATATGTTTAACTCTAGTGGGGAGGAAAACCTACAACATCCTCTTGTAGACATCCTCAACTAACCAACTATATAAAGAAGAAGAAATATCATAACCTTACTACTCCATGATTCATACTAAAATTATGAAAAAATTCAAATGTATCTACCCAAAAATGATCTCTTCCTGCTCGTCCACATATCAGTCCTCTGAAATGGATAAAAACTCTATCTCACAATTAAAAAACACCACTAACCCCACTAATTTCAATCATCTATTAATGGATGGTATGTAACTAGTCCCTACTAGGGAATCATTATTGGGACTCTCTCTATATACCATTATTAAATGGTTCTATGTGAGGCACTCCTTCCACCACAATCATCTCCCACTACAGATATGAGTTTGTAAAATCTAATCCTCTCTAATAGTGCCTCAAATCATAAGTTTTGATCATAATGACTCCACTAGTATCACTAATACTCAAATATTGTCTACATATAGGTAAAAGTAGAATAATAATCTCTGATAATTATAGTTGGGGAAGCACAACCGCATGTCATACTGTGAACCACACTCAAGCCTCTGTGCTATAATGCCCTTCAAGATGAATCTCATTATTTCCCTTGCACTCTTATTTTCCAATACTAGTGCCCTATCAGAAACCTAAACACAACAACCATTATAGAATATATAAGTAAAAGGATCTCATTTGACACACATCGACACTATCTACATTTGGTGTCACTCACTTTGGAACATGATTTTTTATCATATCAAAAGAATGCATCTTGATGGTGGATGTTTACCTCTTCATTGAGAGGACAAAAATATATCAAATATCACTATCAAACGGCTCTATTGACACCGCATGTCACCATAGATAATCCTATACCTTGTTTTGGTAGGAAAAAGGTTATCTCACACCAATATCTACCAATACAACTAAAAATGTAGAAAGGATATAGATTGTTACTCTAATCATCCTCAAAGTATCTAGGTCATATTCCTTTATATCCTGCAATTATCCATGAACCCATCATCTAGCACCCATAGCGTGGAATGGACCACTTGGGGGTGGTGGTGGAAATAGATCAAACCGCCTTCCACTTCCCACTACTCTCCCTACACCTCCACCACATTGTCTATCGTGTAGAACTCCCTTCTCTTGTCACTGTATCTTCTAAAGTATTCCATAAATAATATACCTCTCAACATCATGACATGTTCGAATATATTGAACCATATGTCATCATCTATCAATGCTGAAACACCACCTCGCCCATGATACACCATATCCAGCTTGGGAGTCCTATGCAGTTAACCCTCAATTATGGGATTATCTCCTAAAGCATCTCACATAACCATAAATCAGATCCTGTCATTGGTTAAAAGCTTCTAAGGTCTTATCTCTTTTGTTTCAATCACCAATAGTTTATGTCTACTGATCCAAAGATCTCTACAAATCAAAGCCCCGCTCAAGATCTCCATCATGGGTGAGAGTGCATAGCGATATCACTAAGGCACTGATATCCCTAGGTATTCTCTGATCAATGATTAAACCTTGGAAAAATAGATCTCAAACCCTATCCAATGAGTATCATAAATGGTTTTTGAACCTTGATTAATACTCTTCCATATACATGATATCAAATAATAGATGTAAAATTTCATGGAAACCCACAAATCACAATTTGTATGGATAAAAATATTCTCTAAATAGTTTCTCAAATATTGATCAGGTTAACATTGACTAATTGTGGGTCTATGTCACTAGAATCCACTGTCACCTGACCAAGCCTAGTGGAATACTCGTATCTTGGACCACCATCGGATTGGAAGGTGTAATCGCAAGGAGGAAGACATGTCTGACTGACTCCAGCCCGTCATCAGCTGTCTAGGGGTCTAACTCACCCCGATACCTCAGAGTTATCTACCACTGAAACTCATGCAGTGCATTTTGCTTGTTCACACCCTCAATCTAATATTATGGCAAAACCTGCTTCTCAATGGCTGGTGGACAGACTGGAAGTCCACCTGGTGGTCCAACTTAATGACTAGTTCTATGCACTAATGACTTCTCACCTGGAGGATCATCATCAAAATCCTACATTGGAACTGTATCTAGCTATCATCACAGTGGAATCTAAAAATTGAATCAGGATTCACAATGGTCAATGAGTATATTTGGGTAGTTTACTCAAGAACTAAATGGAACCCATAACCCATTCGTGTATTATTAATGAACCAAAACTCCCCTAAATCCAATGTATGCACATTTCGAGTTAATAAGTATGTTATCGGAGTCATGGTGAATATATATGTTGACTGTTGCACCCATAGTGGAGTCCTTGGCCAAATAGATGAACTCAAAACACTTCAACACTATCTATATAAACCCAGCGCAATATCACAGCTCGACATCTTACTATAATCCAATGGAAGGAACTCCTCTAACAATCCTCTATCAAAACCCAACCCAATAGGGCCTGCTTGGATGGACAATGAATGAGTATCCACAACCCCAAGCCCGCCTCAAATAGGTCCGATTATGGTGTCCAACACCATGTAGGAATACTTCACATATGTTTGGCCTTAGCTGAGGGTGCCTATGCATATGCACAGATATGAATCTCGATGAAACAGTGAATAGATAGAAATATACTAATAAAAAATTCATTCATACATATATATCACATCATCAGAGAATGAAATTATTGAAAATTGAATATGGGAAAAATAAAGGCCCATCAAGAATTGTATAAGAGTCTAGCCTACTCCGAAGGAGGATGCTATTGTCAAATATGACCACCAGTAAAAACCGCAATCTATCTAGATCGCTATGCTCTAGATTCTATGAGCCCTCTGAGGACTCCATCATCATGTCAATCATCTCTATAATACATGACATGTGAATATATATTTCTTTTATGGTGAGTATAAAAATACCCAGTTTGTGTCCAAAACCCCCAAAATAATAGGGAGAAACTGAATGGAAATAGTCGACATGGTCCGAATCCAGAGGAGGGAACCCTAGTGAGTAATAACAATAAACACTATCTCAATCGATCATCGCTATACATGACTAGTCAGCTCAACTTCCTTTGGTATTTCAATCATAAATCACCACAATTATTCTACGAATAACCCATATATACTCATATTAGACTTCAAGTATCATGAGATCCCAACCTCACTCCGCACAATAAGATCATATTATAGGATCAATGGTAATGATCATCGAGGATAAATTTCTCCATGAGCCCTAACATCCTATATGGAACACATCCGAGATATTTCACTCATCATGAACATCTCTTCCATACCTGATGACACTCATCAAAGTGATCTCACTCATCGAGAATCTCTATGTTGATGGAACATCCCCAGCATCCCAAGTTGAATAAATCCAAGAGAACATGGGCATTAGATCTTCCCATGAATAATGTAACGATGTCACATAGTGGATATCAGTTCTCAAATTGGGGATCTCACCCATCTCGTATGGGTCTTCTTCAAACCCTATTAGAAACACAGAATCTATCATCTCATATATATGGGGTCACAGCCAGTACTACTAGGGGACACTGCAAACCCAATATGGTTCCTTGGTGATCAGATCACTCAGATAGGGTATCGCCACCCATGTAGTGTCGGTCATGAAAATTATGTGACCCCATATGTAACAACCCACCATGTAGAGGATTTTATACATAAAGATACAACAAACCCTTATGAAATCTTCCAATAAGTTTGGGATCACATACATGACAATGCCACCAACCTTATAGAAACTACCCTCTATATAGGGGATCATATTCTTGATGATTTCACAAACTCTACTGAGCTATCCTTCTAGATAGGGTCTCACCACCCGTGTAGTGTTAATTAGGCCAATAACCTGAAAACAACCTAGGGAAGTCAATAGGAAAAGGGATCTTACCCCGATCTACCGAAGTGATATAATTACTTTATTCTGAGCTCTTCCTTTCGAAGGGGTTATAATCATGTATTGAGGACACAATTCCACATTGTACCCTCACATGGATAGACCAAAGGATCACATTCAATCCATTTTTATCTATACACGACTAACATAGGTGACCACATCACCTCATTTCATACCTGTAATAACCAATCTATGGCCACCTTCACATCTATTTTGGTAAACTACTTAGAAGGGCTACTCACGGTCCTCCAAAAGAGTCATTAAGATGGAAATGTATCAGGGAGATGTCTCCCAGAGGAGTATATAGCATATACCCATAGTACATGACATGTCCCAAGAAATCATCACACTACATGGGAAATAGATTATTACAACGGGCTATTTATGACGAATGATATGTCTATCACAAATAGCCTCTTAAAATTTGTTATTTTTTATGGAATGATTTGTTTGTCAAATATATTTGTTAATTGTGACTGAATTTTCATTTTGGTCTCAAATAATTTTAGCACACATTCGCACCACATTGCACAAGTACTATAGGTGACAACAAATATCAACAAAAACTCATATCCATTGTAAAAACTTCTTTCATGAAAACATTTTTTCGATGGATATTGACATCTATCAAAAAACAATTCTATTGAAACCTTTTTCGATGGGTCAAATTCTGTCTCTATTAACCCATTGCAAAAGAAATTTGTCCTAAAACATGTTACATGCTGGCCTCCTCCTCCCCATTTCACTTCAATACAAAACCAAGCATGCCGGATGACCCCCATCAGATGACTACTGCTTGTTATTTGCCGAAAAATGGTAGTGAAGAAATGTTTTTGGCAGATTTAGGCTCATATCACTCAGGTAAGGACTCTATTTCCATTTTCTTTATTATTATTTTTTATTTTTATTTAAATATTAAAAAATTATATGGTAAAAATGAGGGTTAGTATATTTACCTGAATTTTATGGTTTTTTTTATATTTATGGTTTGTATATGTTTATTATTTTTTATTTGGATGTCCACTGGATTTACATGTGTTAATTTCAATTTTATGAGATATTTTCTCATTCTATCATTGATTTAATTTAAAAATGTTTAATTATTCAGTTGTATAGTATGGTTATGGTGAGATAATTATTGATGAATTATGATATTTTTTGGATTTCTCACATTAATGATTAATTGGTCAATTGTTTCTAATGTCATTGTTGTTGCATTGTTTCCATTTTTTTCCACACGATTTTGTTTTGGAAAAATTTTGTTTTAGAAATTTTATTCAATTTTTATGATTTATTTCATATTTACGGTTGCTGGAAATTTTTTATTTCCTATTTGTGCGTTTTTTGGGTCGGTGTGTTATTTCAAATTTTTACCTTCGTTTAATTTTAAATTTAATAGACGTTTTTGTTTGATATTTTTGGATAATTGACTTATATTATTGATATTACAATTCCAAATACTATGTAATTTTTATATTATTAAAAATACCAAATATTGAAATTTTAATTTTTATGTTAATCTTGTAATATATTAGAAAAATAGTTTTACTAAATAAAAATATTTTTTAATAGTATATTTTCTTATTAGTTTTTTATATCAATTAATAATTAAATGATTATTATTTTTTAATTTTGATTACAAAAAAAATTAAAATAGTATAATTCTTTTAAAAAATTTCAATTTAAGTTAATGAGATGAAAATTAAAAATATATAGAAAAATACAATTCTATGGAAGATAAAACTTTTTAACACAAACTGATATTAATCACATATATCCCTTAAAGGTTCTAAATAAATTTATATTATAAAACATAATGATAATTAATTAAATTATTAATTATAATATGTAATAAATTTAAATAATTCATCTTAGTAGTTATTTTATTTATTGGTGTTTTCACTCTTTTAATTTTAATATTCTTATTTCGCAATTTATTTTCATGATACAGTAATGTTTATCAAGAACTACTAAATAATTTTTATTTTTGTGGATGTATATTATTTGTTGTATTTATATTAATTAAGAAATATTGATATATATAAATATATTATGAAAATTTAATAAAGTCTTTTCAGGATTTTAATATATATTTTTTATATTAAAAATGTGTAAGGTTTTTCATGGTCTCATATCTACTAATCCAAACTAAATATATCCCACTCGACTTTTTCCTTCCATTTTCCATTTGAGCCCTCTTCTTCTCAAATTTTTTGTTCTTCTATTACATTGTTCAGTTAATGGTTTATATTTTTACAAGGAATGAAATTGTTATGTTTTCATGGCACAAAAGCTTCATTTCGTTGTTATGTTTTTAAATTTTATTGTATTCTTTTTAATTTATATTATATTATTTTATTATTAATTAGTAGTAAATGTAGTTTATTAGAATTAATTATATATAATTACCAGTAGTTGTATTAAATTATAAATATTTAGTTTTAATTAGCACAGATGTTTTTAATTAAAAGTAAATAGTTTAAATTTGCAATAATTAGTTTTAATTATTAGTGACTGGGTGTTATTAATAGTAATTAATTATAATTAATAAATAAAAATATTAATTAAACTAACTTAGTAATAATTCATAGATCTTAGTAATAAGTAATAATAATTTAGAGTACTGTATATATAAATTAGTTATAATTAGTAAAAATGAATGTTAAAGCACTATAATTAAAAAAATTATCATTAATTTCTAAAAATTCATAGTAAATCAAAATAATTATTGAAAATTATCATTAGTAGTAAATATTAGTTAACATTAGTGGTAATTAGTAAATATTAGTAAAAATTAACATTAAATAACTACAACTAGTAAAAATTAAAGGCAATTTTTTAAAATTTGTGATAAATCACTATAAGTACTTTAAATTAGTGGAATGAATTAAAAATTAGTAAAAATAATTAGTAATTAGTTAAAAATGGTAAATAAATAAAATTAAGTAGAAAACTAACATTAATTAAAACAAAATAATGGTAAATCAGTATAATTAATAAATGTTAGTTTTAATTAGTAAAAATCATATCCAATTACCGGTAAATTAGTAAACCATAACATCATATCACAATAATTAGTGAACATTAGTAGTAATAAGTAAAAATTAAAGATAAATAATTGTAATTAATTAAAATTAGTGGTAATTAGTCAAAATTTGTAAGAATTTTTTGAAATTAGAAAAGATTAGTAAAAATGAAAATTAAATCACTATAATTAAAAAAAGTTAATGATTTTTAGAAAAAATTAGAGGTAATTAGTAAAAATCAACAATAAATCATTATAATTATTAAAAATTAGTGATGGTTAGTAAAAAATATTAAAAATTAGTGGTAAAAACTATAATTAAGTAGTTTTTAGCAGTAATTAGTAATAATTAGTTGTAATTAGTTGTAATGAATTGTAATTAGTGGTATTTAGTGGAAATTTGTAATAATTAGTGTTAATTATTAATAATTATTTGTAATTAATAATAATTTGTGGTAATGAGTGATAATTAGTATTAAATTGGGGAAATTAGTGGTACTTATAAATAATTAGTGGTAATTTGTTGAACTTAGTAATAATTAGTGGTAATTAGTGGTACTTATAAATACATATTTTTTAGTATAAATTACTAGAGAATTGAAAATGAAATAGGTCATCAATTTTCAGGTGATATGAAATCAAAATTTTTACATGGTTACCACAAATTGAATTCATCACATAATGATTTCAAAATCAATGATTTACACCTTTTTAGTAATTTATAATATATTTTATTACTTCATATTAAATTATACTCAAATTTATCAGTAATTAGTGTTAAATATTTATAATTACCATTAATTACCGTTAATTTTTAGTTAATTTATTATAAAGTAATAAAGTATATAATAAATTACAATAAAAGTGAAAATCATAGAATTTCAAAACTTCAAATAATTATAAAAGACTAATATGTTCCAACAATGTTCAAATTTTTTATTAGGTCAGTAGAAAATGGAGACGATAGTATGTGACGCATCATGTTAGTAGTCGTACATTCAGTACTCATCGGGGAAATATGGTATGTTATTTATAAATAGTTTATATACCTTTAAATGAAAACTATTTATTATATACTCATATATGAAGTCATCATCATTTACTTCACAACATGAGGATAAGTTGTGAGCTCATGTCAAGCTTATAGAGACCATGTGTAGGGAGTAGGAAGATCTCCATCAACAGAATAAGTAGTAGCCAGAGGAGATGTGTCGATGGTAGGAGTAACAACATGAGATGATGATGAAGTGCATGTTATGGCTGACTTAGAGTTTAGGGATAGAGATCTCTCCACCACCATCTCCATATGAGCCTCCCCCTCAGTGATAAATTTTTTATACATTGACTACATATGGGATGTAATATTTTTTATTAATGTATATATACTTTAATTATAAAATGTTATTATATTATACATGATTCAACTAACCCAGATATTACTGAGTTTGATGTTTATAAGAAGATATACATTGATCATAGTACATGAATAATTATTGGTGACTGATAACATCATATTTGGTATGTAATTCTTTTAAAAAAATTACTGATGTTAATTTTAATGTTATTCTAATTACTAAGTATATTTGAAGGAAATTTATGAGGCTATGAATACTTAATCATGACAGAGTCAAGATGAGATCGAAGTAGATGCCACGATAGAGTCAGGTTTCAATTAGGAGGATTGGATACTAGCGACATTACATGTTTTCAACAAAGGTTGGGTTTCAGGTATTGATTCATGATTGAATCCTACCACTTATTATGGTGCATATATGATGTTATCATCTAGCTTGATGGGAGGCCATAGAGTGGGGTTTTTTTGTACACTGCATAGCCTGAGAATGGGTTGAATGATTTGGATGAGATGATATATTATATTCAAAGAGATATAGTGGAGTAGTGTGATAAGTAGTGCCATAGAAATTAGATGATGTTGGAGTATATGTGACATCTTGCACATGGTGTTGGAATTGAGATTCCCCCAATAGGCCCTTCCAATGATCCTCATCCACATGATGATACGAGTTCATGATTTGTTTTTTTTAAAATATTTTATATTCAGGGGTGATAAAAAATATTATGTGGGAAATGGTATGTTAATTTTTTGGTTTGGTTTAATTATTCCATATTATTTTAAATTTTGTAATTTCATTATTATGTTGTATTTTTTAAAAAAAATAATGCATTTCTAACAAAAATAGATTTTCATCCCAAATTATTTTTTTAATTGACCCAATACAAATATATATTTGTTATGGACTATAAAAATTGGTTATTTATCACTCTTCATAGTTGTTATTTGAGTACTAAAATCCTTTTATCACAACAAAAAACTATTTATTATGAGTTATCATAAATAACAACATTTGTGATGTGGTCTTATTTGACTATTCCTTTGTGAAGGCCTCCAATTAAAAAAATATTTTTTTGGTGATAGGATTCCATATGAAAAATGTTAAATTCAGTTTTTATCCCCTGGTCATGTCTCCTATCATTACTCACCATGTATTTGGGAATTTACACAGTGTGTACCTCATGTTACATAGTGTGTGACCCCATAGAATCTACTGCGCTTATCCTCACCCATTCATTTCCATGTGGCTCTATCTCCCATCACGACATATACCATGAGTACATGGAATATCATGGATACCCATCAAATTAGATATGTCCTTAGCTAATTCCCAGGTTTTTCACATTGTACCTTTTTACCAATCCATGTTCTTTTACACGGTCATGTCCCTTGACACGAAATACCTCAACATATTTCGTGTCCACATGACCGAGGCTAACTACATGGCATATAAACCTAGTATATAGTGTGTATTCCACAAATATAATCTTCTCCAAATGAAAATAATTCAAAACATGTCCTCATGTACTACACACAGTGTGATTTTTAATTCTAAATTAGAATCACCTAAGAGCTACGACCCCCCCCCCCCAATTTCCATCAAAACCCCACATATATATATATATGGGATCTCAAAAATTCATGATATTTATATAAACACTTTAAAAATGAATCATAATGTGATTAGGAAATAAATATCATAAATATAGCTACCATGGGATGCAACGGTGAAGCTTTAGGTCCAAAAGGATGCATGAAACCTGTTGCACCTCGATCCAGTGATGATAAACAAAAAAAATATATTTTCGTAGAACGTCCGCACCTTGGTTTGGACACACATCATACATCATGTAAGTTTGGTTCCTCCCTCTCATATCTATGTGTGAGATCCTACGGGGGAGATTTTTTATTAATTTTATTTTAATAAGTTAATAAACATCTATTTAATATATTACCAATGGTCACCTCTTACCAGAAATTTGATGTTATTGACACTGTCTTTTTTACATAGGGATAAATATATTTAATATCAAACACATGACTGTGTTAAAGAAAATAAGGATAGTTAAGGGACTCTCCCATGTAAACTTGTTTTACCCCACCTATACGACAAGAGGCTCACACTAGCCCTGCCTATATGGTCCGGTAAAAGATAACACATCTGTGTGAGGTCCATGCATGAGAAACCAATGTAGTGGGCCTGTATGAGGGACGTCTGTTTCCCAGGGTCCAGATTTTTCATATAAATAATACCCTAGGGATCCTAATTTGTTGCAACTGGATGACTAAGAGACTACTTGAATGTATTCTCTCCCATGTCTATCTTACATGTTCTCTACACCGTCAGGTAGATCCTTGATCGTAAAAAATAATTATAAATTAGTTTTGATTAATGGATTGTGGTCTCTTAATGTATCTAATATCACTACCCTTGTGAGAAACCCCCTCTCTCACCCCACAAGTAAAAACAACTAGGGTGAAGTAACCTTCCACTACTCAAAACATGAGTTCCAATCACCAAAATATTCTTGAGGGGACCTTAGATCCTAGATACTGGCGTCATAAAAGTTTTTTTATTATGGTTGTCCATCACCAATAAGAATCTATATCTCACCTAGGTCTACCCATTATGAAGAACATTCAGATCACCCAGGTCTACCCTATATGAGTAGTCATTATCTTACCTTGGCCACACCTGCACAAGCCACCTTTTGTTCTCTCAAGCATCACATATACCAAACAACCTTCGAAACGTTCATTCATACCACCAATGGTAGGGATCCTCTTCCCTTGGATCCCTCATTTTACTTGTACTAATCAAAGGATTCGTCATAATAATCTTGATGTGTTCTATTAGAATATAGTTAACACTAGTGTATCATGTTTATCATATACTCATGTGGTAAAAATGTTCCTACTATGAACCAATATAATATTAAGGATACTAGGAATGTTTTCAGTAATACATTCCTATGGTAATGATGATCCCAACCTTTGGCATGATAAAATATGTCTCCTCAAGAATGGAGATGATATCTGTCATCTATAGCCACTCCATTATCCCCTCGTCCATCTATCGAAAGGGGGGATGGGAGGATCAATCTTAGGGATCCCTCCTAGATTATCCCCTAGTATTTCTTGTGGTTTATTCCCTAACCATAAATTTCCTTGAACTCATCCACAAGAGGATGAAGGATTGTCACAAACCAACCTGGGTCAACCCTGAACCGATCACCCGAGTTGGTCCGCGATATAACCCAAGAGGCATTCCCAATCCTCTTGGGCTGGCGACAAGCTCCAGGGAAATAATAGAGGACAAGTGGGAACGATTTTGCCCATTAAAAATAAAAAAACAGTGCAAAAGTAGAATAAAAAAAATCAAATAAATGACCTTGAAAAGAAAGAAAGACCAACAAGAGACACTAACCTAGTCTCGACCAAAACTCCTAGGGACTCTGAGAGTCACTCACCAGTCCACAACCAACTCTCGCCCATGGCTAGCATAAACGAACTAATCCATTAGAAAAACTAAAAATAGGAAAACAATATAGGCATGAATATTAAAACTCAATTCGTAAGCCCGACTAATTCTATTACAAATGAAAATTCCATTAAATAAAGAATTTACCAATTCCAGGATTGAACCAAATTATATAAAATATTAGTAACCATACACACATTCATTTCTAAAACAAGTAACAATCGATTTCCCTTTTAAATATAAAAACATGTTTAGTGTTTGAAAGAAACAGGTGCATTGAATTTTAAATCCTTTTTGTGAACAATTTAGAAATCCAAATTTTAGTTATTAGTCAAAAGGAAAACTACTCACACCACACAACACACACTAAGGGAAATGGAAAAAAGTGGCACACATGGGCTAGAAACCAAACTAGACCTCTCAACCATCTACCACATGAAAATAAACACTCATTAAAAACATGGGTCGAACATAGGAACTCATCAAAAATCCAGAATGTACTATACATATGACTCATCTTAAAGGCATGCCTACTCTCGATGACATCATAACGACCTAACACCTAGTGTTTCCTTACATGGCCTATCCTAGGGGATCAATCCACTAGCAGAGTGTCATCCATAATTGGGGCCACTAGCCAGTGCATAATCTAAACTAGTGCAACAGTAATTCTCAGAAGATTCACTTACTATGCCAAGTTCCCATGTCAACATGTATAATAAACATGAAGGGGTGAGTAAACAAAGTCAATCAAGTAGAAAAAACATCACACACATATCATGCAGTCAACATACAATAAATATCACCTCTAAGTCACCCCAAAGAGAGTTTTCCAAGACAATTTATTTTATTAAAGTTCCAAACATGCCTTCACCAATTTTAAAGAAAATACTCATTTTTCAAGAGAACCAATACGCTTGCTCATTCTTCAAATGAAATCATTTATCAATAAACCAGAACTACATTTTAGATTCTGTGAATTATGTTTAAAATCCAAATGGTCATTATTTCACTACTGGGTGTCCACTCGTCAAAAAAATATTCCAGGTCTCATGTATTAAATAAACTACTCTTTTTGCAACAAATAATCATTTTAAAATTAATTATCTTATATTATTTATCATTATTTTAAATTAATAAAATATCAAGCAATTAATAAATTCTGAATTTAATGGCAACTGCAGTGGGGGACCTGCCTCAACTCGTAGCTCGAACACGACAACATGAAACACCTCGCACAGGAGCACATGATCATAAAAATCCATGATTGTGTTAATTCAGTTTTTCTCACCGACATGCTACAACAACTGCACAAACAACTAAAAACACATATACATAGGCTTAAAACAATTCAAATAAACAAACAGCGTGAACACAACCTCGAAATGCTTTCAAATCACAACTCGCACCGTCAAACCAATTTAATAAACCCCATTAAAAACCACGAAGTGCTTACAAAAAAACCACACAATGCCAAAATAACTCAGTAAGCAATTTAAAGATCCAACATACCATTTTTTGAAAACACTTAGAGTGTACCACCAGAAAAAAGCACAAGACACGATGAGATCAAAATTTAAAAAACATGTACACCTAAACACATTTTTAAATCCAGGATCGCAGAATAAAAATTATTCAATAAATCATCTAAAAATGCATAAAACTATTTTGAGTACTATATCGCAGTTTTTCACATCCAAGACCAACTCAAAACCAACTCAAAACCACATAAACAATTTTATATAACACCTGTATTATTTATAAAAGACCTTTTCACCATTTAGATAATATAATATTTCATTTTCACAATTAAAAAAACCAATAAGAAAAATTTATTAAATAATTTAAAAATGTTTTTCATGACTCAAAATATCAAAAAATCACTCAAAACATCTTTTATAACTTAACGCACATTGACGTCATGCCAATACACAACAAAAACCCTTGAACTTTTTAATAAACCAATAACACAATTTATAAAGAACTATAAAGTGGTGAACACAACTAAATAAAAAAAGAACTATTTTCACTATACTAACTAATTTATAATCACGTCAAAACAACCGAGCATGTAAATTAATTCACAAACAATGACTATCTATAATGAAAAAGAATTTTCTCAAAATCCATTTTTCTAAAATTATAAAACTAACTACATAATACTTAGCATATGTGAAAAGACAAGAAATCAAAGCGTTTATAAATTTAATGGTGAAAATCAAGGTGATCCAACCTTAATCGTCAAAGAGACCTGGAACATGGTGTGAAACACCGATCTCACAACAATTGCACCTGTGAGAAGATGAATCTGATCCAACACACCAAAATTTGAAATTAAATTTTAGGATTGAGCGAAAAATTTAAACTCTAACCAAGAATAACCTTACACCCAAAGAAGGGAAAAGAAATTTCCAAAAAGGGAATGCTACCAGACAGAGGATTGGAAGTACACTGGAAAAGGGAGAGACTCAGCTGGATGGGTGTGTGATGACCGAACAACACATACACGGAACTCAGCTATATGGGAGGCGGGTCGGGGGGGTCACACTTAGAGCCTTGCTATACACAAGAGTGAGGTCGAGTGTGAGATGGGGTGGCACGCTGTGAGTAGATAACTGGAGTGAGGAATTCAATGGGAGAATGGTCTGACGGGGAAGGAGTTCGAGCTAGGTGAGAGCCATCCCTGCAATAGAGCCAACCAGGTAACGGGTTTCTTGGTGAAACAAGTAGATTGTTGGAGGGTGAGGGACTTTCAGGGTGTGAAAAAATGGGGAGGCATCGCCGCAGGTCATAGAAGATGGCCGACAGAAGGATCTTCGGGTCATCTGGTGCATGCTGGAACATGTACCAGTGAGTGGCGTGTGAAACAGAGGCGGTGTGGTCATGGGTGCACTGCATTCAGGCCATTCCAGTGAAGGGGAAGCGGTCTAGGTTAGGGAGAAAAGCCTATCGAAGAGGGTGAAAATGGTGCTGGCAGAGGAGGGTTGGTCGGGGATGGAGGTACACTAGGTTTGGTCGCGCTGCAAGGGTGAGAGGGGTAGGAGGGAGAGAGTGAGTGTGGGAGAGAAGAAACCCTTAAAAAAAGACAACTAATAACATAATTATAATAACATAAATAACAATAATTTTAATAATATAACAATAATATTAATAATAGTGGTAATAATATAGCATTCAAATAACTCATAATGATATCTTTATTTATAATTAATTTAATTATAATATTTATTTTGAAAATAATAATAATAATAATAGTAGTAGTTATATGATGATGATAAAAAAAATAAGAACATAATTCATTTCATTTTAATAATAATAATAAAATTATTAACAATAATAAATATTTTAAATAACATAATAAATAAAAACTTTACCCATCTTAATTTTCCGAAGGCATTTGAATCGTATTGATGTCTAGGAGGCACCGCACGAGGTATCCAAAATGCACTCTGCCCGAGTACTCAACAACGTCAACTCAAAACTCGCTCTGCCCGGGTGCTCCATGTCGTTAGCTGAAAACGTTCTTTTTTAACATGAATCAAAAGTTTTTAGTTTGGGAATCAACCCGAACCGCAACAAAATTTTAAAAGTCAAAGAAAATAATAAAATAAAATAAAGGGGAGGTCGGGGTGTGATAATTCTCCCCATCATAACGCTTTCCACCCCCGAAAATCCACGAAAAGGTCAAGACCCAAATTTAAATCTCCTTAAGTGTCACTCACCCCCAAAAGTTTAAGCACCTCCAGTTGATCGATTGAATCAAACACCGAATTCCAATGACATGCACCTATCCTCAAAACACGAACACTTTAAGCACCACCAAAACGAAACCTGAAACGAAACTCTAATACTGACATAGGGAGGCCCGAACGGACTCCCCACCATAGGAATCAAGCCAAAATGAATTCAACGAGATCTTTTATAGGTCTCCCCACCATAAGGACTGACGATATTAACCGAACATGGAATGTTTCTTCACGAACAACCCCCCCCCCCCCACAAGGGTAGGGGAGGGAGAGGGAGGGCCCAACCGATAGAGTATCAATACTACCTTCATCGCTACCCTAATAACTTCACACCCTCGAAGAGAACGAACCATGATTCCTTAAAGAACAAGATTAAACCAAGGCCCCTTTTTTCCATCATTGGGGTTTACCTGACTACGCGCCAGCTTCACTCCGGGACCTATGGATGGAGCACCAATGATTGAAGCATCTCCAGCCTCGCAGCCAGGCTTCAAAAATCCCCAAACATAGCAAAAAAATATGAATTTCACCAAACACATTTCCAATAAAATAAAAGTTTTAAAGAGGTTCAACCACAACCATTCTAAAATATGAGGAAAAACAAACACTACAAAATACTAAAAAACATGATTACTACATCCAAGAATCACTACAACGAGGAAACCTCAAACTGATCCCAAAACATTGTCCTTATCCCTCTAATGGGCCAATGTGACCTTCAACAAGATAGGTATAGATTCAACGTGCTTCATAGAAACACCACGGCAGAATCGCCGCAGGTGACCCCAACATCCACAGGTGTGGTAGGGTCTCAGATCACTCAGTCACGTCGTCCTCTTGTGACCCCGCCCACCACACTGGGGATAGATCACGACATTGCGTAGTGAATAAGATGACTGAAGGTCTGAATGTATCTTGATTCCTCTACCAGCACCCCTTGCATCAGGTCACTTCTCATTCTTCTTATCACCATCCTCTGCACTGCCTCCCAATGCTGCAGGATTCACCACCTCAGGTCCTCCTGCTAACCCAACTTCAGCGAAAAAGGATTGCCACATAACATCCAAGAAGGTTGTTAGATTGAGAATTTCCACTTTCGATCGCTACTTAGGTCGGAGTCCAGACTCAAATTCTTGAGCCTTCCCGGGATCATTTGCAACAAACCACTGATCATACGGAACTGGGTCTATGAAATGTTGATAGAATTCCATTACCAATTCAACGCCCTTTATAAGACAACAAAACTACATCCTCTTCCTTAGCTTCATAATATCAAATAAGGGTTGTTGGATAAACGCGGAATTGAAAAGCTCCCATGTTAGATATACCCGAGTCTTATTTCAAGACACATACATCCACCATTTCCAAGATGGGACTTCAAGAATAAATGTAGCCAACTTCACCTTTAAATACTAAAGAAACCCAATGAAACTGAAATTCCTCTCAATTTCTTCAACCACTCTTCCACCTCAAGTAGATCTCCTTTCCCATAAAAGTGAGTAGGGTTCAAATTCTGGAACTCTAGAACATAGTCTATGGGCTGATCCACTGGAGGATTCTCTAGCGGCACACCACCCGAAGCTTCACCTTTGGAATCCATCAAACCGTCTTGGGGGTGAACACTAATGAACAAGGAAACAAATAACATACTCAAAACATGGTCATTTCCATTTCAATTTCATCATTTCAAAATTTCCAAAATAAATATTCGCAAATCAATTATTATAAGTGAAGAAGACCCAGACAAACCACAAGGAGAAACTAGTGGTGATTGGTGACTTGGATGTATGGTTGGCGGTCATACACTAGTCACACCACGATCACAGGGAGCACTATAGGGTAATGTCCCCGGCTCCACTTGGATTTCCAGACCATGCAATCTCACAGAGGACACTTTCCTGGCTCCCATTTCATTTCACAACATAAAACAATTCACAATAATCAAAGGACACAAACATCCCGAACATCCCATGGTAACCTGATGTTCTAAACGAGAAAGGGTTCATGGTGTCCTTCTTGTTCATACTTCTCGAGTCCCAACAATTCTACTCCTTCTACAATGACAACCACAATTAAAAATGGGTTCTCTGAAAAATAAGTTCCACTCAAGAGCTGAACTCCTCTGATACGAAATGTAACAGCTGGGTCCTAGTGATAGTATAGATACCTCGCCATAACATGCTTGTCATGTCCTGGCCAACCAGGTACCACCAGTTGCCTCAAAGACATGTAGTCCCCACCCAAGGGTCCACCCACATGCCTGAATGTGTCATATGACTAATAAAAGTCTCTATAGGCCAATAAGTTTCCTTTCCAGTATGCTTTATCCTCACTCACACACACCCTGTGATACTTCCTTGAAGGTTAGCCATCCTGATCACTACTCCAAGCCAAACATTCATAACTATGGAGTTATAATTAGATAGGCTCCCAAAAAAAGTGCACCTTTTTGACATGAGTAATATCATTTATCCATTTAATCCTTTATCATTCAGGGGTGGTTCATTCACCCCCATTTAGAGCACAATTCCCTGATTATGGGATTTACATTTCAACCCAGATAGTGCACTGCACTAATGGTTAGGTACCACCTTTGATTCAATTTTTTCACGAACCAACCTAGTCGACCCTAAACCGATCACCTGAGCTTGTCTGTGACATGACCTGCGAGGCGTTCCCAATCCTCCCCAGCTAGTGACAAGCTCCAAGGCATCAATAGATGACAAGTGGGAATGATTTCTCCCATTAAAAATAAATAAAATAATAGAAAAGATGAAGAATACGATGTAAATAAATAACCCTAAAAAGAAAGAACGACCAACAATGCACACTAACTGGTCTCGACCAAAACTCCTCGCAACTCCGAGAGAGGCTCACCAATCCACATCCAACTCTCACCCACCGTGAGCAAGCTCGAACCAAACCTGCAGCAAAACTAAAAAAAGGAAAACACTATAGGCGTGAGTATTAAAACATAGTAGGTAGGCCCGACTAATTCTATTCCCAATGCACATAACATTAAATAAAGAATTTATCAATTCCATGTTTAAACTAAATTATATAAAATATCGGTTTCCACACACACATTCATTTCTAAAACATATAACAGTTAATTTCCCTATTAATATAAAAACAAGTTTACTGTTTGAAAGTAACAATTGCATTTCATTTTAAAACCTTTTGGCGAAAAATATATAAATCTAAATTTTAGTTGTTAGTAAAAAGGTAAACTACACACAACACACAACACACACTAAGGGAAATGGAAAAAAGTGGCACACATGGGACAGAAACCGAATTATACCTCTCAACTATCCACCACATACAAATAAACACTCATTAAAAACATAGGTCGAACCTAAGAGCTCGTGAAGAATACAGAACATACTATATATGTGACACATCCTGAAGGCATGCCTACTATCGATGAATTCATAATGCTCTAACTTCCAGTGTTTCTTTACACGGCCTAACCGAGGGGCCCAATCCCCTAGAAGAGTGTCATCTGTACGAGGGGCCATAAGGGTGAGAGGTGTAGGAGGGAGAGGGTGAGCGTGGGATGAATGAAACCCTAGCAATAAAAGAAAAAAATACAGCTAATAACGTAATTATGATCATAGAAATAATAATAATTATAATAATATAACCATAATAATAATAATAATAACAATAATATAGAATTAAAATATCTTCTAATGATAACATTAATTAGAATTTATTTAATTGTAATAGTTATAGTGAAAAGAATAATAATAATAATAATATGATGATGATAATGATAATAAAAATAATAAAATAATTTATTTCATTTTAATAATAATAATAAAATTATTAACAACAATAAATATTTTAAATAACATAATAAATCACAACTTTACCAATATTGCTTTTCTGAAGGCAGGTGAATCAGGATGATGTCTAAGCGGCACCGTGCAATATATCCAAACCGCACTCTGCCCGGGCACTCAACAACGTTAACTCAAAACGCGTTATGCCTGGGTGCTCAATGAAGTTATCTAAAAAACAAAAAAAAATTAACATGACTCAAAAGTTTTTAGTTTGAGAATCAAACTGAACCCCAATTTTTTTTAAAAGACCCAAATATTTATAATCCTAAATAAAGGGTTGGTTGGGGTGTGACAATGATATTTTTTTGGTTTTCCATATCTTTTCTTCCTCTTATTTTTCACACTGAGCATGAATCATCCACTCTTAGAGGCTAGTGATGACCATGGAATTTGTATCATTAAATTCCATTATTAGAAATTGAATAATTTTTTTATATTCCTCTCCCCTACACGTGGGTCCTCATATTTGGTGTAATCCCCAAAACCACATCACCACCTAAAATTGATATATTCCCAGTGAGGAAAACCCTTGGAACTCTTCAATGTCATTCTTCTAGGGAAGTGTTTACACCATTCCCCAGCCAGAGGCACACAACAGTGAACACATAATCCATAAAGTTGGAATCACCAAGGGGAAAGGCATGCCTATCAGAGAATAAAGCCTTTTTCATGATCTTCCCCTTGCCTTGATATGGGCCTCCCCCATTACGTATGCACCAACCATCCAAACATTGTGGGATTTGGTTACTGACTAAATGGGATATGTAGGATCCTTCCTAAGGTTCAAACCAAAATCCCCAATCAACCCTAACAATCTTTTGGCCATATCCCCAGTATGGTCACATCCAACCTGGTAGGCCACATCTCTTCTAGGTCCCCTGGGCTGCTTCAGTGTAAATCCCACACTCGGTTTGACAAGGAACCTTTCACCTAGATGTCCTCGCTAAATGGCGTTATGTTTTATAGTTTGGTCCTTCTCACATGACCATAAAAAGGTATTATGGTTACATTAATTATAATTGAACTATATGAGTTCTTATTTCTTTAACAATGATACATAGAAATCCCATATTGAGGGCCCAATCTCTATACCAAAACAATTGAAGTCTTCCTGGATGAAAATAAATTCTAGATCTCCCCACTTCATCGATTAAAACCATCATTATGATAATAAATGACATAAAATATCTAATTTTTTCATCAAAATGGTTTCATCGATTGAAAACCTTAGACATATATATATATATATATATATATATATATATAAATGAAGAAACATAGATACATACAGATGATTCTAAATTACATACATTCTAAGGATCAATTGGTAATATAAGGTTGAACTATTTTATATTTGGGATTTAATAATGGATATAAGATTATATTTTAAATCTACAAGAGATTCCCATAGTAGGAAATATCCCCCCCCGAAAGGTGTGATAAACCGGAAATCTAATCCTCCCAACCAATGTGAGTACCTAAGCATTATTGGATCCATTTTCCAGTGAGCACCTTCATTTCGAAAGCTGGTTCATTAAACATAACGAATAAGGGAATTGTTGTGTGTATATGATCACATGAATAAAACTCATTTGAAATATCTTGAAAATGATGTATAAATATGTGTCTAACATGACGGGTTATTCAACCACAACCAAAAAATTGCATTCACACCCCATGTGGTTTTTAGGATTGAAACAAAAATACTAAAGCTGATTTGAATCCTTACCCAAAATGATTTTTTTGTCCCACAATCTATTCCCATTTCACACTAACATGAAAAGAATTTTTTCTAAACATGAATCTAAAAAATTGATGATGCATGGGTTCATTATTAAGATGATGCTCTGATGAAGTTTTCTTGTTTCTTTTTTCCAATAATATTACAATAACATTCAACAATAACTCCCTTCAATCCAAACAGTGTCCAGCCAGTTTAAGTGGATATATTATATATTCATTGAACATACATGTTCCTCATCAAATTAAAATTAATTAGTAATTAACAAGTGTCTTTAGTACCGTGTCTCAACCACTCCCATTCAGGAGTACCACCACAATGGTATTTTACCAACCCTAGAAGATTCAAGAAGAAACCTTCAACTCAGAAAGACCCACCAACTATCTACTCAATGATGGTTGTTGGTCCAAACTTCAATGTCACCAATATCTATTTCCATCCACTTTGGGAGCTTATCCCCAGAACTCAGTAACAGGTTCCTCTCTTATCTTAGGGAGGCTGATCAAGAGGTCACTAATGTACTCATCCCAACAACATAGGGGTCCCGTCGATAGGATGATATTATATGACACTAACACCAACATTGCAGTACAATAACCCCTTAGTATGATAAGGGTGTTTCCCATGAGAGTCAATCTGAAGTCCCTCAGACCTAGGCACATTAGACTGCCTGTTGAGGGAAAAACAGTACAATAGAAAATACATATATATCTTTATTATCTATATAGAAGATATCCAATCATATATGGTGTAATTTTTAGTACATTTTCACCCACCTACCCGCATCCACTATGCTTGCTTGGTCATTCTTGTACCACTCGGGGAAACCGTTCTGTATGTTCTATAAAAAATATGGGTCGAACCTTATCTCTACCCCCACACATGGATACTTATATTATATACCAATAGAAAATGGAGGAAAGGTTTAGTCCCATACCCACTATACTAGGAACAAAATGGATATATATCCCCATTCTCTCTACTGAAGTTACACAACAATTCCTGAAAATGGTGATAGGGAAGACACAAATTCATTCCCATGACATAACAACCTTTGAGGATATAATAATAGAATCGGCAGTGGTTGAGGAGTATACACAAAACTCAATTCCCATAATTTGGTCAACTCATTAAAACAACATGAGGGTTTCTCCGTAGCATAAACATATCATTGTTATCACCTAGGAGGGTCATGGTCCAAATACTAGTATAAATAGACAATCAGATCCAGCCTATATCCGTATTCCAACTAGAGTCCATTATTTTAACCTAATGGTCACTTTAGAAATGGAATATATCCCTTCAAAAATTCTGAAAATATGTTTGAAATTTAAAACAATTACATGTGATCTAATCAAGAAAGAATCTATATAAGAAAGAATATTTTCACCGTAAGTGAACCCAGTATCCCACAAGATAAAATCCAAAAAAAATCCTCACTGAAGGTGACTAGGAAATAAAGAAATACTATATGATCTTTCAATTCACAATGTTAGTGTTTATGAGTCCCTCAAAAATTTATCTATAGAGGCTCAGGATCCTACTAATCCATTACAAAATTATAGAAATAGAATTCATAATTGAAAAGGTCATTCACGCAACTTTTCTACTTGTAATTTTAGATTGCCTACCAAAAAATATTACCATGAATATATACTACATTCCCACAATTATATTGATCATGAGATAATATCTCATGATGAGAATCTCAGAAACCCTCTACGTGGCCAGAATATCAAAGAGCAAGGAGGACATCCCTTTTCTATGAACCTCCTCGATGGTCCTCCCTAGGGTATACGCTGTAGTAATTATCCTTGTGGTCATATGTCATGATGTGATGGTAGTCCTTCCCATGATGACATTCAATATGAAGGTCCTCCCCATAGTGAACCATTACTTCTTCAATGGGGTTCTCCCCTTATCGAATTACTTATGAGAAATACCTCCTATCACGAGGGACTTGAAAAAATGAGGATAGCCATTCTTAATTACTCATCATTTAAATGATTCACCCTTTATCATCTAAAAGGATTCCTAAGGAAATGGCCATTCAGCAAACTACCCTTGGATCTATTTCCTTGTAATATTATAATGGAAAGTGATTCCAATCCTACTATTTAAATAAAGCATTGGGGAAACATCAACTTTACTAAAACATGATCGAGGAACCTCTTGAAAAATAGGATGAAGACATATTGGTAATGAGGAGAAAGTTGGATAAAGATAATATATCAGTCATACATTATAATTTCTCCACTCTTCAAAACAACATTCCAAATGTGTTTTTAGAAGCTTGTGTGCATGAAATCGACATTAATATATAGTCCTCTCTTTATCAATTGAAATAAAAATTATTGTCTAATGATGAATATTTAATCCTATCAGGGAAATAGTAGTGATACTCCATCAAATAAACTTGATATCCCTCATATATACACGAAACTAGAAATTTGGAAAACATTAAGGTGACCTTTAGTTCACATGTATCAATGTGTTAAAGGAGCTGTGTCAGCTAATAAGTCATGCCACATCCACTGTTCATGTAATAGGATGAATCGAACATGATGCATTTTATTTCACCTCACTCTTATATTATTAAAGCATGCAAATAGTGGCATCTTGTAAGAAAATTTCCTTAGGTAGGATTTAAGAAATGGGTTTTTCTCAAAATAGATGGTCTGATAAAACATACCATAACTGAATGACTACCAAAGACGTCATGCATTAATGTGAGATCAATAAAAACAATCTTACATCAAGAATCCAAAAATATTAAGCAAGCCTCTCGATTAAGGGAATCTGACTACCAAACATTACCCATATCTTTGTAATATTGGAACTCAAGTGAAAATAATAAAATGAAACCAACCCATTTTCAAAATAATAAAAATTACCCATATGTTTTATACAAGAAAATTTGAAGTATGATACCTTAGGAAGAGTCGTTTCATTTATAGGAATGTTTTAAGTAAAATGGCCTCTCTCTACACATGAGTCAGATCTATGTGGGGAATCATTTAAAAAAATTCTCGATTATCATATCAATAGGATATATAGTTATTCATAGAGAGTATTTCCTAGTCCCACCTAAAAATTATTGGAAATAATAAATCTCCTTTATGTGCATAGAGTTTTATATTCCTTGCCAATGGTGGTCCAAATTCTTCCATTTTTCTCAGACACATTCCTTCTATGCATCATACTTCTTATCCTGGAAAATTTTAGATCTCCATAACCATTCCCATCCATCGATAATAAAATATCTAATACCATAGAACACATTTGTTTTAACTATGCATTAATACACCAGAGTTTGGATTTGCATAATTCCCCCTAAAAAGTATTCTCAACCTAAGGAACTTTTTTCCAAAGGAGAAACCTCTTCCATGTATAGAATACCACAAGTCTTTGGATTGTAAATATGTTTTCAAACATGGTTTGAGTCCACTATTTATATACATGTACCCCATCACTTATCCTGATATGATAGCCCTCAAGATCATGGTTTACAATTCAATTATTCACATTCAAAGTATTTCAGAAAATCCTCGGCACGGAAATACTTATATCACTCACTGTTTTAATGATGTATGAACCTAGATATATGACATAAACAATAACATATCATGCTTATCCGAGTCAGAAGACATTAAATAGTTTGAAAACTTCATGGGGACATGATGTTAAATTGCAGTCTTAACATATGTACCAAGCATAAGATACCATGGGAAATTTCTTTAGAAGACTCATATAATAAATATATGATTTATATCATAATATGATCCCATGAATGCTTGGATAGAATTTATGGGGATTCATGCCTTGTTTTTCACATCAGGTACCCTTTATCCCTTCCATGTGATGTTAAACTACTTGGTTTCCCCAAACTATGTACATGTTGATTTTCATTCCAATGACATATGTAGAGACAACAAGATCTTACATCCTGGTCCAGTGACCACATGATAGAAATTTTCGTATCCTTTACTTTAATCACCTCTATGTGTTAAAATAAACCTTCACCACTCATTTTTTCTCACATCAATCATAGATCATGTGGGCTTAGTTTCCTCCCCACCTGATCATGATATGTCAGTTCATGTTATGGTTAATATATTCTGAGATAAAGGTCCTTAATATTCCACCATATTATTTACAACATGATATTAAAATTTAGGGTGGTCATATATTGCATAATATAAAATTTTGCATTTATTTGGCCCTCACCTGAGAGGAAAACTGTCCGGGGTATTCATCTCCCACCACACCTCCATCATAATAACAACATCTGTATTGATTCTCACTTTGATTAGATACATAGTGATGTATGGATCATACATATTAACTCATCTACAATGTAAAAATTCCCCAACACTATAATGTATTATCCAGATCTATGTATTATGGTCATGTATGGTTACTATTCCTGCTCATGAGCCTATATTAAAAAAAAGAAATACCCTCTCAATACACATGGATTCTATCTGTGTGGGTAATATACTCTAGAACTACTTGTGGGTTGATTATTTCATTTAGGAGATACATTTTGATTCATTTATCTTATGACATTATCCCAGTAGAAACATAAAAATATCCCTCTCCTAGTGTATGTGTCATACATACATAGGAAACATTTCTCCACATTCTTGGGTGATGTTGACCAAAAGGTGCTCCCCTATTCTCAGGAACCTTCCTTACTCATACAAAACACTATGTTTAAGGAAATATCAATATACAAAATCATTCCATCTCCATCAGTGATATAATTGTTGATTTATAAGGACACCTTTGTTTTGACTATGCATTGATAAACACTAGTCTGGAGTAGCATAAGTAGACCAAAAAGAGCCTTTCATCCAGATTTACCTTCACCCTTTGTAGAAACATTTTATATATTTGTAATCCCACACAACATCATGCTGAAAACCACTGTTTGATCATGGACTTAAATCATTAATTGCATACTTTTTCCATATCACTTATCATATTAGGATGATCCTATGTTGCCGGATACAACATTCCCTCTTCAGGAATGAATGATGAGGGAACATTCTTATTCTGGTTACCATGAAATGGAAAATCACTAATCTTTAGATCAAATATTATCGACCTTAAATTGAAGCCCTAAAAGTACATTACATAATATGTTAAATTGATTGGTCTATTTTTTGGTGGCATGACATTAAACTACATGATTATTTAACCCTCATCAGGTAGGGTATATTCCTCGAGGTGTTGGTCATCCATTTTATCACCCCAAATAACTAAATATGAAATGATGCTCATTCCAACAAGGCATGTAGTAACACCTAGACCCTATATTCTAGTCCCGACGACAATAGAATCCAAAAAATTTATGTTCCTCGATTCAAGGACACAAACCATCCTTTATAATCTTATAATTGAAATATAATTCCCCCTCTTTTATATAAAAACCAAATTTTTCTAGGAGCAGGTTCCCATACTTGTGTAGTACTTACTAGAATGATATGTTCATTCTCAGATAAATTCCCTTCACAAACCACCTTGTGTCAACATTAAAAATATGTATTGTCATAAAATATCCCTCTATTGGCGATATAATGTTTAATTCTTGAGGAAACATTCTTTTTGACTATGTATTGATATTCCCCATTCTAGCATTGCATAATTCACTCTCAAATGGCCCATCAACTAGAGGAACAATAAACCTCCTGAGAAACATATCCTATCTCTATAAACCCCAACAAAATTATGTTAGAAAACGATTTTTGAATATGGAATATGGTTATTCCCTTCATACTTGTCTCATATCATGTTTCATATTTGGGAATCACAAAATTATGATTTAAAATCCCACTCTGTGTATCTAAAGAATGTCAAAACATTCTCAAACAACAAGACCTCATTTTTTCGTCTTAAAAATCATGATCACTATTGTTTGACATAAAACAAAAACTTTATTAAACCAACATTTAATACATTAAACTTCCCATAAATATAGATTTACTGCTTTCCAAGATGAAAAACTGCAAAGGAACCCTAGAAAAATATCTAGTATCAACTCACTAGATGTTCACTCCACATAGTTTATCCAAAATTTGAGCAACGAAATAAAATAGGCCTAAAACATTTTATGTTGAAAACCTGAAAATGTTGTCCTAAGAAAAATCCATCTCTCAATCACGATGTCTTCTTCATGTTTAACATAGGAAAAAATTAGGGTGGTGATGAAAAATACTCATAACATTATACGATACATTATGAAACTCTAAAAATAGTATAAATATGTTATATAGGTATATATACCTAGTAAAATACTAAATAACACTCTCTGATTCCTCTAATTATACTTAAAACATACTGATATAATGGTGTTCAATCAAATGAGTCATTGTTCTGTGTTACGTTATTGTTAAAAAAGGGATAGTAAAATAGAAATAGATGAATAAGGAACAAAAAAAATACATTTCATTCAGATTTTAAAATTCGAAGGAACTTCCACATGATGGTGTATAATTACTAATATTTACAAGGGTTCCTTGAAATTTGCTTTAATCTTTTGAACTGTAGCTTGAGCATTATCCGTAGTTTTCCAAAACCCAACTAGTTGCACCTTAGCCTGCTATGATATTTTCTCCTCTTCCCATCGCTGAATAATTGACTTCACGTCATAGTGGATCATGTAGTAATAAAATATATTATACAAAAAATGGAATTGATGGTCGAGATTCGATGAAGTTGTGATGGTAGATCATCAAGAGTTTTCTCCATGATTAACTTTTAGATGTCTCACCCAGAAAATGGTGTGAGGTTCAAAAGGTGTCTTATACCTCCAATTCTGACTCAGAGCACTTTTATATGGAGAGATGTTCTCTTGGATTAATTCAGTAAACTAAGAACCTTTTTATACACCCTATTAAATAAAATCATCTTTTCCTTATAAAATTGGATTTATTTTTTAGAGTATTCTCATTTAGAATCAGACACTGAAATCAATGGAACTGGATAACATATGGTACTTATCATTAATATATGTGGGTAACTAATTGAAATTATAGGGATATTATTAGATCAAGTAATAATACTCACCCATTGAAAGATAATCTACTAAAGTTTATTCCTCTCTAGTACCATTGGTCTCAAAATTTTGATTAAGGATCTCATAATGAAAAACATCCACTAATGGAATTTGAGATATTTCTAACGGGCTATTTGCGACGGGATCCCATCACAAATAATATTTAGTGACGGGGTCCCATCGCAAATAGCCCGTTATATAAAACACAATCGTAAATAAGTCTCTGATTATATACATTATATATAAATAATCCTTTTGTGATGGGCTCGTCATAAAAAGTCTTTACGACAGGCCCTTTGTCCCGTTGAAAATACTTTTTAAAAATATATTTTTATACTATTTGCGATGGGATCTTGTCGCAACAGGTCCCGACAAAATTACCAAATAATGTAAAATATATATATTTAATAAAATTGTGATTAATCATAAAATTATGTTAATATTATTAAAAAATAAATAATATTAAAATTCTCAATATTCATAAAAAATTTAAAAAATTCATAAAAAATTATTATTATTATTATTATTAAAATAAACAAACATTACATAATATAATACCAAAATAATATATTTAAGAAAATTATGATTAATGAAAAAAATAATGATAATATTATTAAAATAAAAAAATATTAAACATAAAATCACCAATACTCACAATATATATATATAAGCATAAAATATTATTATTATTATTAAAATTGAAAAAAGTTGAAAAATATAATACTAATAATAAATAAAAAAATATTAAAAAAATTAAATGATGTAATATTCATAAAAATATAAGTGAAACAATCAATAAATAGTTCATATTACAAACAAATATTGAATTCAAATGTTTTTAACATAAAAAAAAATCGTTGTGGTGGATCGTCTTCCGGAGGAGGTGGAGGAGTTTTAGATGATGGTGGAGGTAACATCATCCCTAAACTACAAGTCAGATGGCGCATGTACTTCATCTGCTCGTGATGCTGCTGAAACCATCAGCGCATCTCTTCCTCGTGCTACTGCTGTTGCGGCTACTTCCATCGACGCATATCCTCCTTATACTGTTGTTGTTTCTGTTGATGTATCACTTCATGCTGCTTTTGGGAAAACTCTATAAGCATAGTATGAGCTCACAACTATTACAGATACTGTGGGCCAGAAGATGATGCCTCTCTACGAGCTCCTCTCAAGCAAGACACTGACATCACAAGAGTAATAAGTACTATGAGTCAAATGAGAGCTGATAACAACTACTCGGCCATTCTCAAATCCGTACCGAGTTTCCTGCAACCATGCCACCTCATCGAAATGGTGAGCACTAGTCTGATCAATCATATCATCCCGACTCTCAGCATCTTTCTGAGAGATTGTAGCCTCATATGACTCCTTCAATTCCAATTTGAAATTAAAATTGAGTAAATATTATATGAAGATAATTGTCACATGAATAAAATAATAATACTAACTACAATATGATGATGGAGGTCACTTCTAATCTTTCAAGTGGCTAGATCACAATACATCATCTGATAAACATCGATCTATGTAATATCAGGATGCTCCACTGCCTATAAAAATATAAAATAAACAGTTTATATTCAAATTTATATAAAATATTTAAACAAGATACATACCATATGCTCTCTATGCATACTGAACGTGCGGATACCATCTCGATGTGTCACCTCCTGTCTCCCCTTGTTCTGCTGACTCAATGAAGATCCTCTCTGAAATCCACCACCCAACCAGTGTGAACATAATCCATCCCAAACATGAGTTTAAATGTACTATGGTCGGTGATCTCTACACGACTCATCAAAGAATTTCACTCCTACTTTCATAATGGTCATCCCTCTCAAATTGTGAAAACACTGACAGAAACAACCACGCATAGCCACCTCCCATGCCACGTGGATAATGTCACGATTTCTATCATCAATGGGAAACCATAAACCCTAAAAATAAATTATAATATAAATTGATTAATAAAATAAATTTCAAAATAAATATTATTTATTTACATACCATCAAATCATTGAACATGTCGAGCTACCCATCAACGGTAATCTATTCCAATGTGATCCATAGCTGAGAAAAATAATTATGCAAGATAGTGCTCCCCTGTCCAATTACTACATGTCAAAGACTATGGAAAAAGAATAAATAATCAAACAATTAGTAAAGAAATAAATTAATGAATCATAACTAAAATATACAGGTTACCATAACTCTGTGTGTGTTGATCGAAGCCAAGATGTCGATGTCACTCAAGGATAGGGTCGGGAATCTTCAGTCATGCAACACCACACCCCCTCCACATACCCCCTGGACTACCAGTAGTCTCAGGGTCAGATGATCTCAATTCCCCATCATCCAAAGGTATCTTAGCCACCTCTAAGTCAAGAAATAGATCAGTGTCAACCTGAAACACAAAATTATTATTGTTAGCTGATATTTGAAAATAACTATTATATATAGATATATGTTAGTTAGGATTATATCAAGTATTTAACTACATCAAGGTTCATCTTCATCAGCATCTTCATATCTAACAATGTCAATGTATTCATATTCGTCATCATCATCATCAATATCCATATGAGGTGCAGTTTCATCATCTTTTTTCATTTGATATTCATTTGTAACATCATTAAAATATTCATCACCATAGACCCTTAATTTTGGGGTGTCATCATCGATATTCACGTCTCTTTGTGAAAAATATGAATTTTGAGTAGTCTCTTGAAAAAATTTTATTCATTCCACTTTAGAAGAACAACATTCAGTTTGAGTAAAATGATTTTCCTGAAATTTAATTTTTATTATCTTCCACAAGTCACATAGGTCTCTTGAAGTATCACAATTCTTTGCATAATAAAATTGATGTGCATGTTTAGTCTGTAAAAATGGATTATTTACTACATGAATAATTTTATAATTAATATCAATGATTCCATGAGTTGGATTAACATGGAAGCCTCTCTCCTTATCCAACCACCGATATTTTAACATCGTTATGAAATTCTGTCCTTGATAACATAACTCAATAATTTCATGTAGAATGCTGTAAAAGTCACCTGCGGTTTCTCTATGATGTGATCCACTCAAGAAAACCCCAATTTTCATTGTTTTTTTATTCCCCATTTTCACGTGTATGAAATAAAAAATCATTCACCACATATTCATTATAATATTTAACCATTTTGAGTGGTAGGTTACACAATATATAGAGTCTCTTATCAATTTTATCAGAATTTTGATACAGCTGAAAATTTTTAAAATCTATATCAATATAATAAATAATAAACAACATTGATATTTTAAAAAATCAATAATTTATATTACGAGTGTTTGAAACCATTGAGAAAAAAAATTTCCTGCATTCTTCAAGTGTAGATGCTGTAATTTGTGGAAATTGTTTCACAATATGATTTTCATATAATCTAGAAATAAAATATGATTACATACTATAACATAAATTATAGAATAAGTGATATAATCAATCACATTATAAATGATTTCCTTTCTTCACAGTTGAGTATAACATATGTATGAGCTATGTGATATTCATCATCTGAAATCATTCATTCATGATCTCCACCAAAGACAAGATTTTCCTTATTAAGAACTGATAATTGATTTTCCATTTCTTCATTAACATTACCCTCCTTTTTTCGATGCATTTTTTTAAGAGATATTCAGATTCCAAATAATGAGAGTAGAAAAAAGAAATTTCTTCGGGCAAATATGTTTCAGCAATTGAGCCTTTAAATGATGCTTTGTTACATATTGTTTTCTTAAATTTCTGCACGCATCAATATAATGGGTACATCCCTCAAAACTGTACTAGAACTCAACATTTAGCTTCATGTGGCCAATGTAATATCAGATGTTCTATTGAGTCAAAGAAATTCGATGGGAAGATTTTTTCCAGATTACATATAATTACAAAAACATCTTCTTCTAGTTTGCTTAGCGCATTATAGTATGTTATATTTGCACAAATGTCTTGAAAAAATTTGATATGTCTATTATAGAATCCAAAATCATAGAATTAAAAAAACCTTTGAATCCAATTGGAATATGTGTTTCCATTATAATATGTCAATCAAGACTTTTTAATCTGATAATATGACCACTCTTAACACATCTGCCCAAATTAGAAGTATAGTCATATGGAAGTCTCAAATATGAAATCCACTGAAAAAATTATAAGCGAATATATTTTTATAGAGTATAAGCTTCGTTTTACTTCATTAACTTATGTGATCTGACATTTGTAAATTATTCATGTTTTGGTCGCCTGCAAATTTGGGCAATATCTAATCGTGACTGTACAGTATATTTGGTCATACTTTATGTATCCAAAACGGTATGAAATAAATTATCCAAATAGTTATTCTCAATATGAATGACATCCAACATGCAACGGACCAACAAATTAGACAAATATAGAAGATCCCAAAAAATGATCGGTTTTATCCAGTTATGTGCTTTTCCAACACCATGAATTTTATATTGGTTTACTATTGGACCAATTGTGATGGGGTTAATGAAAATACAACTGATTTTAACTCTGTACCTGAGATCAATTTTAGAGGTTTATCCCTTTCAATTATTCCTTTTTCTAAAATGATATTTGTTCCTTGAAACGGATGATCGGTTAGAAGAAATCTATGATGAAAGTCAAAATAGATATTTTTTCTCTATTGAAGAGCATAAAGGATATGTCGTCTTTCATATAGTAAGGACATGTTTTCACACCATGTCTATTCCATCTATAAAACATTCCATATGACAGAAAGTGACTAATTGTCCACATCAATGTTACTGATAATAAGAAATATTGTTTCTTAGGAACATCAAATGTACTAATACTATTACTCTAAAATGCATTTAACTCAAAAATCAATGGATTCAAATAAACATCAATATTTTTTTTGATGTCCTAGGATTAATAAGTTGAAAAAGTTATAGGTCTCATTCATCAACATCCATGGAGGTAAATTGTACGGAGTTATAAAGACATGCCAACATGAATAATGGCTACTATAAGAACCAAATGTACCGAAAGCATCAGTAGAAAGACCCAATCACAGGTTTCGGGGTTCTAAAGCAAAGTATGGATACATACAGTCAAAAGTTTTCCATTAATCACTATCATATAGATGATTCAATCATTTAATAGTTGAAATCTTGGTTTGGTGCCATGACATCATTGACGCTACGTTCTGTGACATAAATATACACTCCAACCGAGGGGTAAGGAGGAAATATCTCAACTATTTTACAAGAATCAATCCTGACTTCCCTATTTGAACATCTATATACCTTAATTTTCTACATGTGTAACAACTATCCAACATCACATTTTCACCAAAATATTAGATGAAATCATTTTCAGATGCATGAATATTCCGATAACTAAGGCCCAAATTACAAACCAACATCTTTTTCTTAAATCAATTTATAGGAAACACATTTCCATCAGGTAGTTGTGTTTTAAACAATGAAAATATCTAATCAAAACAGTTAGTTTACATTGTATTATCTGAATTAATAGCCATATATTTTACAACCATTTCTAATTTTCTTATCTTGCAACCACGATATAATGCATCCTAATCAAACCTCAAAAACTCTTAAAACTTAGATGTTTCCAACCTAGATGTTAAATCAATATCATATTGAGTTTCTGTTTGTTGAACAGATGGACCTACAACATCATTTACTAAATTTTAAAACCATGATGGATCTAGAACCATGTTATTAGTATCTTCTCTAGAACTGTGTTCACCGTGTTGATACAAGAAAACATAATTTGGTTGAAAACCAAACCGCAAGAGACGTAACCCAACCTTGTCAAATTTGTCAAACATTATCAGAGAACATTTTTTAAATGGACACTTAATTATTCCTTCTGAAACAAATTCTGGATTTGATGATGTAAATGAAAATAAAGCTTCAACACCCACAATATATATAGTATTTAAACCAGAATAGTTTGGATTTCTACACTAGTTTATCCAAGCACTATCATCTAATAATAACTATTTTCAACTTCTTTATTTCACATTTGTCTACAAAATATAAAATCATTACTATTTTTGAATAATTTTAATTTATAAAAACAACATATGAAAAAAGAAGATAAATAATTACAACTACATCTTAATAATTACCATTAATTTTGGGTGACACAATTTCTAGTTGATTGGGAACTACTCTTTTATTGGTCGACTCATTTACTTACAACATTGTCAAATGAAAATCACAATGAAGAATCTTCTCGGAGGTACTGATAGTCATTCTCGTGAATTGGAAAATGTATAAGCATACCTCTGAGGAGATTATTCAATTAGATTTCAGTGTGAGAATGATGAAAATAAATGATATATCAGACAAAAGTGCCCCATTTTCATCGATGAATCACTTTCTTGTAACTTTCACTACTAGAAAACATTATAAAAAATGTGGTCCTACGAATTCATATTCAAACTCATGTATACGATATTGGATATGCATATGTCGAAGTATACTTTTCATAATGTTTTCTGTCACTGAAAGTTGAATGGAGAAGAGTCATCGAGTAAAAGGAGTGTCTTTAATCCACTAGAAATTGTGCCATGTTATTAAATGTTATTACAATTTTTTATAATTTATTATAATTGATTTTATTCATATGTATTTCTAAGTATTCATAACTATTCTTAATTATTCATAAGTATTCCTATGTATTTGTATGTATTCCTATGTATTCCTAAGTCTTCCTAACTCTTTCTAACTCTTCTTTTGTTTTACTAAGTGTTACTAACTCTTGCTAATTGTCACTAATTGTTACTAAGTGTTACTAATTCTTACTTATTGATACTAACTATTACTAATTGTTACTAATTATTTCTAATTTTTCATAATTGCAACAAATTATTCTTAATTATTCCTAATTGTTCCTAATTATTCCTAGTTATTTTTATTTTTTACTAATTATTGCTATTTATTACTAATTATTTCTATTTATTACTAATTATTACTATTTATTCTTATTTATTCATATTTATTACTAATTATTCTTATTTATTACTATTTATTCCTATTTATTCATATTTATTACTATCTATTCCTATTTATTACAATATATTCCTATTTATTACTAATTATTACTAATTATTACTAATAATTAAAATTATTACTAATTATTACTTATTATTTATATTTATTACTAATTATCACAATTTATTTGTTATTATTACTAATTATTCGTATTTATTACTAATTACTCCTTTATATTACAAATTATTTACTATTTATTACTATTTATTATTATTTATTTCTATTTATTACTATATATTTATATTTATTAATATTTATTAATTTTATAACTAATTATTACTATTTTTTATAAATTATAACTTTTTATTACTAATTATTACTATTTGTTACTAATAATTCCTATTTACTACTAATTATTCCCAATTAATCCTATTTATTACTATTTATTCATACGTATTACATATTATTCCAATTTATTACTAATTATTCCTATTTATTACAAATAATTTCTAAATATTCCAATTTATTACAAATTATTTCTATTTATTACTAAGAATTCTTATTTATTACTAATTATTACTAATTATTACTAATTATTCTTAATTATTTCTATTTATGACAAATTATTCTTAATTATTATTAATTTCATTATTTATTACTAATTATTACAAATTATTCCTATTTATTCCTTTTTATTACTAATTATTCATATTTATCACTAATTATTCCTATCTATTACTGATTATTCTTATTTATTAATAATTATTCCTATTTATTACGAATTATTCCTATTTATTTCAAATTATTCCTACTTATTATTTTTATTACTATTTTTTTCTAATTATTGCTTTTTATTAATATTTATTCATAAATATTACTTTCTATTACTAATTATTACCAATTATTACAATTTATTCCTATTTTATTATTATTTATTTATGTATATTACTATTTAATCCTAATTATTAAAATTTAGCCTTATTTATTTCTAACCATTTCTATTTATTAATAATTATTTCTATTCATTACTAATTATTCATATTTATTGTTTATTACTCCTATTTTTTGCTAAATATTTCTATTTAATGCTGTTTATTCATATTTATTGTCATTATTCTTATTTATTACTAATTATTCCTATTTATTACTATTCATTAGTATTTATTACTATTTATTACTAAATATTACTAGTTATTAATATTTATAACTATTTATTTCTAATCATTACAATATATTCCAATTTATTAATATTTATTCCAATTTATTCCTATTTATTACTTATTATTCTTATTAATTACTAATTATTCCTAATTATTTATAATTATTCATATTTATTACTAATTGTCACTATTTATTACTAGTTATTTTTACTTATTAATGATTATTACTAAATATTCTTATTTATTACTAATTATTACTAATTATTACTAATTATTCCTATTTATTACTAATTATTCCAATTTATTACTAATAATTCTTATTGATTCCTATTTATTACTAATTATTCCTATTTACTATTAATTATTACTATTTATAACTAATTATTACTAATTATTACTATTTCTTCCTATTTATTAATAATTATTCTTATTTATTACTATTTATTCTTAATTATTTCTACTTATTTCTAATTATTCATAATTATTCCCATTTAAAACTATTTATTCATAATTAATACTATTAGTTCCTATTTATTACAAATTATTACTACTTATTCCTACTTATTCCTATTTATTACTAATTATTACTAATTATTACATATAATTACTAATTATTAATAATTACTACTAATTATTACTATTTCTTCGTATTTATTACTGTTTATTATTAATTATTTCTATTGCATCTTAATTATTTCTAGTTATTCCTATTTATTACTAATTATTCCAATTCATTACTTAATATTAGTATTTATTACTATTTATTACTAATTATTCCTTATTATTAATATTTATTTCTATTTATTAATGTTTATTTCTATATATTCCTAATTATTACTTTTTATTCTTAATTATTACTATTTATTCCTATATATTACTAATTATTTCAATTTATTCTTAATTATTTCAATTTATTCCTAATTATTCCTAATTATTCCAATTTATTAATAATTATTTCTATTTATTACTAATTATTTTTATTTATTATTATTTATACCTATTAATTAATAATTATTCATATTTATTCCTATTAATTGCTAATTATTACTAATTAATAATATTTATTACTATTTATTACAATTTATTCCTATTTATTACTCATTATTCCTATTTATAACTAATTATTCTAATTTATTTTTATTTATTCCTATTTATTTCTAATTATTCTTATACATTAATAATTATTAATAATTATTCCCAATTATTACTAATTATTACTATTTATTCCAATTTATTACTAATTATTCATATTTATTACAAATTATACCTACAAATTACTAATTATTGTTATTTATTACTATTTCTTCTTAATTATTAATATCTATTCATCAATATTACTGTTTATTCTTTTTTATTACTATTTATTCTTAATTATTACTATATATTCATATTTATTAGTAACTATTTCTATTTATTAATAATTATTCTTATTTATTACTAATTATTCTTATTTATTGTTAATTATTCGTATTTATCGCTAATTCATCATATGTATTGATATTAATCGTATTTATTACTACTTATTCTTATTTATTACTAACTATTCCTATTTATTACTATTTATTACTATTTATTACTATTTGTTACTATTTATTAATATTTATTAGTATTTATTACTATTTATTACTATTTATATCTAATTTTTACAATTTATTCATATATATTACTATTTATTCTTATTTATTACTATTTATAGCTATTTATTACTAATTATTATTACTTATTACTTATTATTCCAAATTGTTACTAATTATTCATATTTATTACTAGTTATTCCTATTTATTACTAGTTACTCTTATTTATTACTAATTATTACTAATTATTCATATTTATTACTAATTATTACTAATTATTACTAATTATTACAATTTATTCCTATTTATTACAAATTATAACTATTTATTACTAATTAATCCTACTAATTATTATTTATCATTAATTATATCTATTAATTACTAATTAATGACATTTATTACTTATTAATACTAATTATTACTAATTATTCCTATTTATTACTATTTATTCCTATTTATTTCTAATTATTCCTATTTATTCCTATTTATTTCTAATTATTCGTAATTATTACTAATTATTACTATTTTTTCGAATTATTACTAATTATTTCTAATTATTACTAATTATTACTAATTATTCCTATTTATTTCTATTTAATAGTATTTATTACAAATTATTACTATTCATTACTCATTATTACTAATTATTACTAATTATTAATAATTATCACTATTTTTTTCTATTTATTACAATTTATTTCTAAATATTAATATTTCTTCTTATTTATTACTAATTATTCAAATTTATTACTAATTATTCATATTTATTACTTATTATTACTATTTATTACTGTTTATTACTGTTTATTACTCTTTATTACTATTTATTCATAATTATTACAAATTATTCTTGTTTATTACTAATTATTCAAATTTATTCTTAATTATTCTTTTTTATTCCTAATTGTTTCTAATTATTCCTAATTATTCATAATAATTCCAATTTATTAATAATTATTCCTATTTATTACTAATTATTACTAATTATTACTAGTTATTCCTATTTATTACTAACTAATACTATTTATTGATAATTATTCCTATTTATTCATATTTAATAATATTTATTAATTTTTATTACTATTTATTACTATTAATTCTTATTTATTACTAATTATTCCTATTTGTTACTAATTATTCCTATTTAGTCAAATTTATTCAAAATTATTCATATTTGTAAGTAATTATTACTAATTATTCCCGAATATTAATAATTATTACTAATTAATACTATTTATTCATGTTTATTACTATTTTATTATTTATTACCATTTATTTCAAATTATTATTATATTCCTATTTCTGGCTATTTATTCCTATTTCTGGCTATTTATTCCCATTCATTACTAATTATTCCCATTTATTACTAATTATTCATATTCATTACTAATTATTCTTATTTATTATTAATTATTCCTATTTATTCTAATTTATTCCAATGTATTGTTATTTATTCTTAATTGTTACTAAATATTCCTAATTATCCTTAATTATTCCTATTTATTAATAATTATTCATATTTACTACTATTTATTATTATTTAAAAGTAATTAAAAAAAATTAAAAATAATTATTTCTATTTATTACTAATTATTACTATCTATTTCTATTTATTACTATTTATTCAAATTTATTACTATTTATTATTATTTATTCCAATTTATTACTAATTATTCCTATTTATTACAAATTCTTCCTATTTATTACTAAGTATTCATATTTATTATGAATATTCCTATTTATTACTAATTATTCCTATTTATTACTATTTATTACTATTTATTACTATTTATTACTAATTATTACTATTATTCGTATTTATTATTAATTATTCCTAATTATTCCTTTTTATTACTATTTATTCCTATTTATTAGTAATTATTCCTATTTATTATTATTTATTACTATTTATTTCTATTTATTCATATTTTTCCTATTTTTTTCTATTTTTCCTATTTTTTCTTATTTATTACCATTTATTCAAATTTATTAATATTTATTCCTATTTTTTACTAACTATTCAAATTTATTACTAATTATTCCTATTTATTACTAATTATTCGTATTTATTACTAATAATTCCAGTTTATTACAAATTATTTCTATTTATTACTAATTATCTATATTTATTTTTATTTATTCCTATTTATTACATATTATTCGTATTTATTACTAATTATTCATATTTATTACTAATTATTCCATATTTATTACTAATTATTTTTATTTATTAATAATTATTCCTATTTATTACTAATTGTTTCTATTTATTACTAATTATTATTATTTATTACTATTTACTACTATTTTTCATAAATAATAATTAACACTAATTATTAATTTATATTACTAATTATCGTTCATAATTAATTATTAATACTAATTATTATGAATTAGTGCTCATAATTTCAATTTATGATTACAAATAAATTCTGATAACAAAATAATTTAAATATAATTCAATTACAACTAATAAACAATAATTAAAACTATCATAAAAAATTGAAATAAATACTAAATAAAATAAAATATAAATTCCTTTAAACATGATCGCCTATTGATGTAGATGGCTTCACACCTTCTTCGTAAAAAAATTAACTCAACGAAATTTTCACTCTAAAAATAGATTTCAGAGGGAAAGTGAGAATTGAGGGGAAGAATACATAAAACAGATAGAAGGTATATATCGGTCAGATTAGTGGTGATGGGACTATTTATGACGGACTACCCATCACATATATCTACACCCTCATTAATTACTATCAACGGTTAAAAGGGTATTTGTGACGGGTCCAGTCGCAAAAAGTTCATACCAACACACTTTTTGCGATGGGACAACATCCTGTCAAAAAAATCTATTTACCGCTGCCATGTATTTGCAACGGGACACGTCACAAATACTCTCCGACCGATGCACTTTTTGGGACGGGGGGTTCACCTGTCGCAAATAACCATCCAATGGTTTGGCGCACAAACCACACCTACCTTTTTTGCGACGGGACCCCAAATCTCGCCCCAAATAACCTCTAGGACAGACTATTTACGACGAGAATTAATCTCGTCGATAATAACCTGTCGCAAAAAGATATTTTTCTCGTCGTGATCCTCTTGAGATTTCATATAAACTGGAATGGAAATCTCACAAGAATATACCATTATAGAGCCCTCAACTATGGTTCACTCAGTAGAGGGAGAAGGATGAAATTGATGCCTTTTTCATGGATTACCATGGAAATATTTCCCATAGAAATATCTGCACATATCAAGTGTCCATGATTAGAACCTCAGGTGTAATGTTTGGTTGTGTAAAAATTAATGCTCATGTGCATCGATTTATTTATTGAATTCCTCAAACTCTTCTAAAGAGTTGGGAATATTAATATATGTGAGAATGTCTTCAATTTTCATGTTTTGATTTCTCATTTCATCAAATAACACCCCAATCTTGGTGGTAGCCTCAGACGTGGGGAATTGTGAAACATCAGGCTCATGACCTAGCAGGACATCCTCTAAAAATGACCTCAGTCCTTGATAATCTTCATCTGAGACAACAGCAGGGACAGTAATGGTCATTTCAGTGTCCACCAGTGTATGAAGCACATCTAACATATCATAAGGAACATAATTCATCGATCATTAAATGACACCTTGTGACGTGCATATAAAATTACAAGGATACTCTCTCTCTACCGAAATAGGAACACATTCGGCTTTTCTACTTGTGAATTATTCTATAAATCGGATGGACTCACCAATGCGAGTATGTGCCTCATCTAGAATGTTCCCCTAAGTCCCTAATGGTTCAATACTAGTCCCTTTAATGGATGAAATTGAATAAGGTCCTATAAAATATAAGAATAAGTGTATCCAGTAAGTGGAGGCAAAATGAAACCTTTTAATCTTATAATGTCTCTTATGCCTGACCCATGACTTTTCTTGTTTCTGTTTATTCACCTAAGAAGGTTCTTTTCCCTTGATAGTCTTCTCAAATACATGCATTTAAGGTTGTAAGGGACCCCCTCCATCTCCTATTCCATTCATCATTGACCCAAGGATAACTCATTGGGATCATGAGTAAACTCCTCAACTCAGATCGATGTACCCATTGAGGTATATCTTGGCAAGGCTCGTTCAGATGATACATATTTCTACAATCCAAATTGGATCCTTATTGTCAATTCATCAATAGAAAAAGAGACTTATGGATCAAAGGAGAGGGAAATATTCTTATATCACCCACATCAATAAATCTTTCCCATTCGTCATTTGATTGGCCAAATATTCCATATGTGGCACCTCAAGTCAACATACTGGTTTCCCAAATTGCGGCAAGGATTCATTTATCAGTTATATATACTAACATCTCCATCTCCTAATATATTTTCCCACCTAAGAAAAATTGTTGTTGGGGTGATGATTACAGGGATATTAGATATCCTCGTGCTACTAGATATATAAGAAAACCTGAAGAAATATATATAAATATCTGATGTCAGTAGGTATGCCTTTCCAAGCATAAATTTCCATATGCCACACATAATCCATTGATGTTGTGGACAACTACAAGGAAGACCTGATATATTTTGATATTAAATCACTTTCATTCCTCTCTACTCAGGGAAGGAGTCTAGGAAACTAGAGTTTGGGTTTACTTCCATTGATGAATAATAGACCACCTCGTCTAGAAAAATGATGTCTTTTTTTCTAGAGATTACTCCATGGCACGTGTCCTAGATCATTAGAAAGATTTTGGAGCTTCAGTGTCGTCACCATTAGGATGATCCTTCCAACCACACTTACTACGTCCTACAGTCTTTTGATCCTAGAATGGAGGAACAACTACAATTAACGCTCCTTAAGGGTAGGAAGAAGACTAGGAATTGTCATAACTATTCTTTTACCCAATTGATGTAATCAATGGAGGTAGATTAATCGATGTCTAGGTCACCTCCAAGGATATAATGATCCAAAACTATTTATCAACCATGAGGAAATTCTCTAACATAACATGTGTGTGTGGAGATACATTTTGCCACTATAGCCACTTGAACTGATTGAAAAATTAGTAGGGAGAATATACTTCATAGATTATCTAATAGTCAATATAGGCCACCGACACACTATCGTTGAACACAATCTTGTAAGACCTCAGATCTTCTTCAACTTTCCCATTTCCAATGAACATTCTTGTAGGCTGATCACCAAATGGAAAGAAGTTAAACCCTCTTAGGATGCTCATATTCATCAGGAAATCACCATATTTCATAGATAAAGGGTGAATACATTAATTGTATGAATGTATGGATGAAATCGGCCCTCAAGGAATTAAACTCCACTCAACATGGTATAGGATCTGAAGTGTTTCACAATCCACCCCATATCACTAGAAATTGACCTATATTTAAATAAAGGGAATTCCCTATGTATAAATTAAATTATAATAGGTATAGTTTTCAAAAATTATGTCAGTTAGCAATATATGATTTTCTTCACCTATTTTTACATCTATGAATAATTTCCCATGCTTACGTTGTTTCTATATTAGTGGAGCAGTAGTAGGAAAGTACTCAACCACATCATAAGAAATCCAAATATGTGGGTACTTGTAGGTATGTTATACTTGAACCTATAAATCCACCAATTATATTGGACATACTTAATTTTAGGTCAAAATTTTACAGTAGTTATCCTATTATCTAATAAAGGTAATTCTTTAGGTTATTGGTAAGTAGGACCATCTCATTTGGTCTTGAGGAAAGCCTTCATCCTTACTTTACAATGGAAATCACCCATTGAGATATGGTATAACATCTTGATCTTCATGTCCATATTTAAAATCATTCAATCCAAAGCAACTTTCTTTTAATTTTATTCCCATGTTACATTTAGTAGGATGAATTCATTGTACTTATCTCTATGAATGGGAATTCATGAATTCATGTATAAATCCCATAAACTGATTTTGAATTCATCATGTTTCAGATGGAAATTTTTCATTTGATGGCTCTAGTAGATCAGTACTATAAGGCCCCAGCCTTAAACCTTACTTAATCTTGAGTTATTACAAGATTACACATTGAGGATCTTTTCCAGTTTATAGTTTTAGAGAATTAAGGCATAAAACTTGCATTACATTCAACATATAAACAAAGTGGTTACATAAAGATAGTATTATTTTTTCCCATCAATGGAAACATATTTAAAATAAAACATGGGTTCATTCTTGACACTTCCTTGACACTATCATCATATCATGTACCTTTCCCTTGACCTGTGAAAAACATTTCAAAAAAACTTGGGATGTGCATAAAAAGCTCAGTATGGGTTATAAAAATATGGAAAGGAAACATAAGTTCATATATACATAAGATTGAAATCATACTTTACCCATAAAACATAAGCACTTTAACATACCTCATCAAATCATGAATATATCATATAAATCATTAGACATAAAGGTAACTTGAGGCATTCATAACATTCTTACGTAGGGAGTAACCCTCTTGGTTACGTTTAGAATACCCATCACAGTATATTCCCTAAATCTCTTCGGAGAAACCTTAAAGTTTCACTCCTTCGCGTTACCCAATGCATTGGAGAGCTATATCGGGCTCACTCGCCGTTAGTTTATCACGGAACCACAATCTTCATAATAATTTCCAAGAACCTCAACATAATCGTATCACAAAAAATTGCACAAAGGAAACATAACATTTCCACATTTCAATCACAAGGTATCAATAACACAGTGATATAATGAAAACATTATCAAAACCATTTTAAATACAAAAATAAAAGAAAATTAAAACATGGTATTTATTTTTCTTTTAAAAAAAGGTATGGCTTGTAGAGGAAGTCGAAACTCAAATAATGGTCACATCGGAGGAAAAGTCGTTGTCACCGCATATGTACGACAAAAACATTCCCTTTTGTCGTTTAGTAAAATGCTTCGTATAAAAAAAATTCCTTTTGGATAAACGTAAAAGTCAATGGGGATTATACATCGTATAAAAGAAGGTTGTGTATAAAACAAAATATGCCTCAATGAAAGGAGATTGAGACGAAGTCCCATACCTCGGGTCCGACATGACTCGGTCATTTTTTAATCTTCCTGAATAATAAACTTGTGTTATTTTTTACTTGTTTAAGAACCTTTTTCTAGTTCATTATTCCTTTTATATCACTTATTGCCATGTCATGAACACTATGTAATTATTTAAGTTAATAACGGTCGTTTTAACGATCATTGGTACTTGAGTAAAAAATAAACCCTTTATAATTACAAGTTTTTCATGTATCCATTATATCCAGAATGGTATTCATGATGTAGATATCATATATATCATATATATCCAGCACATGCATGCATTTATAATATTATATTACATTTAGAGGTAAGAAATGAAATGCACCGTTCATGGAGACAGTAAGCCGTACGTTTGCATGAACGCTGCTTTCATTTCTATTTCATATTTTATGAATAGAAATCATAATGATATAAAGGTATAATATAATTCCAGTATAATATCATATATAATATCAAAACTCCATCCTTTATACGTCCCACATATGGTATTAACGAATCAAATCACTTTGAGGGGGCGGTAGTCCGCACTTCCTTAAATGAAAATATCGCGTTTACCCATAAGGGAAACCATAAAGTTATGTCCAAAATGAAAAATACAGAAGCTTAAGGAAAATATAAACATATTATATATCATATATAAATATATTGTCATTTTAATGGCCACCTTTGAAGATGTTAAAAGCATGTTGAACAATCATCGTTTCAGGAGGCCGAAATTCGCCATCCACGGAAACAGTATGTTCTTTAACCATTAGATGTAGGTGTGTGTAAGTGTAGCTCAAACACTTATTGTAAAAAAATCATAGTATATTGAAGATACTGGATTTTTTTACAAAATAAATGAATAAAAAGAGTTAAGGGGGTTGCCGAATTAAAATAAAACAAAAGGACTCAAGTGAAGACATTACCTTAAAATCGGGTAACTTCCTTTGGTTTGATCTCAAAGACTTACTTGTGAAGACTTCTGCCCAAAGTGATACTTCAAGGAGTAAGAGAGGGATGTTGAGAGGCAAAATTCGCAGGGTTTGGCCGAGCCAAAGGCTTTGGAAGTGTGGGTATGGAGGTAGAGGTGGGGGCCTTTTATAAGAGGAGAAGAGGGGCACTCTTGGAAAGTAAAGAAATGTAACTTTATTTTAAAATGAGTTTCGGATTCAAAAGGTCCCACATTGATATAACTAGAAGTTAAGGTGATAGGGTTTCTAAATCCACCGATCCAATAGGTTTTGGACATGTATAGGTCATATATTTCACATTATCATTTTATTTTATTTAAATCCTTTATTAATGAGGTAATCACTGCATCATCATGATGTCATAAATAATTTAATTTACTTAAAGTCTAAAAATTGTAAAACAAATACTATGATGGATGGAATCTTTGTATCTTTACAATGACTATTTGTAATCAAAAATCTGAATTGTATAACCCCATGTAATTTTTTTTAGTAAAATAACTTATGTTTGTGTCATTTTTACTTTAACATTAAATAAAAAGTTATTTATGTCATTTCCCAAACAAAGTGGCTCCATGGGGTCCCCAAGATGACCCATGGATTCTATTGGTCGGCCATGACACATCCAATGAGGGTAGTACATGTGTCTAGGTCATTTCATATTATTAAAACATTATTTTTACCTTAAACTACACTAATTATCACTAATCGCGATAAAAAACATAAAAGTTACTATTCACCAAAAATTTATGTTAATCTCACTAAACCACATTTTACATCTTAATGACAACCATGTGTGTCAGATTTTCTAAAATCAAATATCATATGTGGAAAAGCTTCATTTAAACGAAAAATCAGATTCTTTGACTACCACTTAGTGGTTTCACTATTCATCAAAAATTGAAGTTTTTCAGAAAAATTCCAAAACATCACCCTAAGCTATATTTGATATTCTAAATTCAAAAATGATGTCTATTTTACAAAATTCAAATCATATAAGTTAAATTAATTAATTTAATAATTATTTACCGCTGTCATGACAAATAGCGTGTTTTTATGAAACAATAAGTATCAAAAGATTGACACCAGATGAAGTCCAATTTCAAAGTGAAATTGATTCCAATGACCACCATTGGATTAAATGGTAAAAATATATTTTAATTTCACGTGAAAACAAATTCAAAAGATAATATAATGATATAAATAAATTAGATTAATAAGAGGTTTTGAATTAAAATACAACATTTTTCAGTATTCATTAAAAAATGAACTTTATCAGAAAATACCAAAAATTCACAAAAAGTAAATTTTGATGTCCCAATCATAATGAATCAGTTTATTTTCACAAAAATAGATTATAAAATTGTCAAAAGATAGATTTAAAAATGGTTTGCCATCAAAAGGCAGTAAAACAATCTTTTAAAAATATCAGGGTATTCCATGCTTAAGATTAGATTTATTTTCATTTTAAGCCTCTAAATCACTATCCAATTAATTAATAGACATATATCAAAATATCTATTATTCATTACTTACATGGGATGTTACATCCATCCCCTCTTTAGAAAATTTCTCCCCTGCAATTTATTTACTTATCGAATAAATGGGGGTACTTATCCCTCAGTGCATTTTCAGATTCCCATGTTGCCTCTTCCATCATGTGGTTTTTCCACAAAACATTTACCTGATTAATCACCTTATTCTGTAACACATGCTACATGTGGTCAAGAATATAGACCGGTTGTTTCTCATAAGATAGGTTCTCTTCCAGCTCAACTACCTATGGACTCAAAATATGAGATGGATCTGGCATATACTTTCTCAACATCGAAACATGAAAAACATTGTGTACCTGAGATAAACTCAGAGGTAAAGTCACTCGGTAAGAAACTGATCCAACTCTCTCCCGAATTTCATATGGTCCAATGAACCTTGGACTCATATTTCCTTTCATACAAAATCGCATCACACTTTTACATGGTGATACTTTGAGAAAAACATGATCACCTACCTCAAAAGAGAGATCCTTCCTCCTGTTGTCCGTATAACTCTTCTGCCTACTCTAAGCTGTTCTCATGTGTTTCTGAATCAGCTGAACTTTTTCTGCCATCTCTTCTACCAATTCTGGTCCCATTAGCTTCCTTTCACCCTCTTCATCCCAGAAAGCTGGAGTTCGACACTGCTTCCCATATAACGCCTCAAATGGTGCCATCTGTATACTGGAATGAAAACTGTTATTATATGAAAATTCAACCAAAGAAAGATGTTGGTCCAAACTTCCATGATAATCCATAGAGAAAGAACGTAGCATATCCTCCAATGTCTGAATTGTTCCTCTGACTGCCCATCTGATTGAGGATGAAATGCTGTACTAAATTTTATTTTAGTGCCCAAAGACTTTTGAAGGCCCTTCCAAAAGTTATAAGTAAACTTGGGATCACGGTTAGATACAATGGAGAGGGGAACTCCATGTAACCTGACTATCTATTTAAGATACTAATGGGAAAGTTGATCTAGAGAGAATGTATCTCGTATTGAAAGGAAATGTGAAGATTTAGTCAAGCGATCAATAATATCCCAGATTGCATTATTACCTCCAGATGTCTTCGGTAATCCCACAACAAAGTCCATGGATATATTATCCCATTTCCACTCTGGCACTGGTAAGGGCTGAAGCATCCCTTTCGGTAACTATCGATCTGCTTTAACCTGTTGAAAATTCAAACACTTCACAGTAAAATTAGAAATATCTCTTTTCATTCCATCCCACCAGTAATACTCCCACAGATCTCTGTACATCATAGTACTGCCAGGATGAACTGAAAATGGAGAACTATGAGCTTCACCTAACAACTCTCTCTTAAACTGTGAATCAAAATTCACACACAATCTCTTCCCAAATATCAAAATTCAATCATTATCAATGTTGAATTCATGCAACTTACCTTTCTGAACCAGCTCTCCCTTTTTCTGCAACTCACTGTCTTGCTTCTGTGCTTGATTGATTCTATCTAATAGAGATGATCTCACTGATACCTGAAACAAAAAATAATAACTTCCTTCTCCAACAACTTCTATGCCAAAGTTCATCAAATCCTTAACCAAAGTATCATGTTACAAATGAAACATTGTTAATGAAGAATTAATTTTTCGGCTCAAAGCATCGGCCACTTTATTTTCTTTTCCCGGATGGAAATGAATTGTACAATCATAATCCTTGATTAATTCTAGACATCTCTATTGTCTCATGTTCAATTATTTCTGAGTGAATATATATTTTACACTTTTGTGATCAGTATATATTTCACACTTTACTCCATACAAATGATGCCTCAAAATTTTTAAAGCGAAAAAAAACAGCAGCTAATTCCAAAATCATGTGTAGGGTAATTTACCTCATGAGTTTTCAACTGTCGTGAAGCATAAGCAATTACCTGATCATTCTGAATAAGGACACAACCATTTCCTTTCAATGAAGCATCACTGTATATAACAAACTCACCATTCCTGGAAGGTAGTGCCAAAACTAGAGCATTCACCAATCTTTTTTTCAACTCCTGAAAAAGATCATCACATTCTTTTTTCCAGATAAACTAAACACCCTTCCGAGTTAGCTTAGTCATTGGACTACATAACCGTGAAAAATTTCTAACAAACCTTCAGTAATAGCCTGCCAAACCAAGGAAACTACGAATCTCTGTTACATTTGTGGGTCTTGGCCATTCTTCAACAACCTTTGTTTTTGTAGGATCAAAAGTTATCCCATCTTTAGAAACAATGTGACCAAGGAATGAAATTTGTTGCAACCAAAACTCACACATGCTGAATTTCCCATAAAATTTCTATTCTATTAAGGTTTGAAAAATAACCCTTAAATGTCTTTCATGCTCCTCTTTACTTTTAGAAAACACCAAAATATCATCAATGAAAACCACTACAAACTTATCCAAGAACTCATGGAAAATTCTATTCATTAAGTACATGAATAAAGCAAGTTCATTGGTTTGACCAAAAGTAATTACTAAAAATTAATAATGGCCATATATTGTACGAAACGCTGTCTTCGGAACATCTTCTTCCTTTACCTTCAGCTGATGGTACCCCGATCTCAGGTCAATCTTTGAAAAAATACTGAGCTCCCTGGAGCTGATCAAATAAATCATCGATATGAGGCAAAGGAATTTTTTTTAATAGTGATGTTATTCAAGGATCTATAATCAATTCAAAGTCTCATAGAACCATCTTTCTTTTTAACAAATAAAATAAGAGCACCCCATGGTGACGTGATAGGTCCAATGAAATATTTCTCTAATAAATCACGCAATTGCTACTTCAACTCTAAAAGTTCAATTTGAGCCATTCGATAAGGGGGTTTGGAAATTGGTTTAGCATCAGGAACTAAGTCAGCAGTATATTCAACTTCCCGATCTGGTATTATTCCAGGAAACTCATCAGGAAAAACACCAGGATACTCATTTACCACTGGCACATCGTTAATCTTAATAGTTCCCTTGTTTTCAATAATATGTGCAAGGTAACATTCATTTTCATCTTTTACAAGTTTCTCGGCCTCTTGATATGTTATCAACAGTAAAGGTTCATTCTTGTACACAAACTGAAAGTCTTTAAAAAAAGAAACTTCTTTAGATCTACAGTCAATCTTAGCATGGTAAATAGAGAGCCAATCCATACCCAGGATAACATCAAACTCTACTAGAGGTAGAAGAATAAGGTTTTCAAGTATGTGCTTTCCACAGATAAGGATAGGAAGATTCTTATAAATTCTTTTTGAATCAACATTTCCCCCAGGTGTTTTTACCAAAATTTCAGGAGTCATTTCTTGAGATGGTATTCCCATTTTACTAGAAAAGGTTTCAGAGATGAAAGAATGTGTAGACCCCGAATGAAACAACACACTGGCATAATCTGAAAAAACAAACAAAGTACCTGATACAACTTCATTTTATGGCCCGACATATACTAATGTAGTTGCAAAGGATTTCACCACCCCTTTATACTTGTAGTCTAACTTCTTCCCATCACTCGAGCTCTTTGTCGGACACTCGTTTGCATAGTGACCCATCTCATTTCACTTAAAACATTTCACTAACTGTAAATCAAATTTGAACTTACCATCACCTTGATCTTTTTTAGTGCAATCACGAGCCTTATGTCCCATCTTACCACATCGGTAGCACTTCCCAGAATTAAGAAAACATTCCCCAGCATGCCTTTGACACATTTATCACAAACTGGAAACATTGATTTCTTACCATCATACTTTTTTGAATAATTCTTCCCTTTCTCCTTCCACCTCAGTCTCTTCTTCTGTTTGGTTCTTATAAAACACTTTATCATCAGCAAACTCCATTTCCACCTTCTCATCACATTGAACAAGCTTTTCATAACTTTTTAACTCACGATAAGCTAAAGCCCTTCGATATTTTGGCTTTAACCCTAATTAAAAATGATTGATTTTACTATCAAGGTCTCAGATAACATTTGGAGCATACCTTGACAATCGAATGAAGCTTTCTTCATAGGTATCCATTGAGTCTTCCTCTTGCCTCAATTCCATGAATTGTTTTTCCATCCTAAGTCGAACATCCTTAAGAAAATATCTTTCAAGAAACATACCTTTGAATTCATCCCTGTCGAGAGCATCAATCTCATCAGCATCCCTGATATTTTTAACCATCGACCACTACTGATCTGCTTCACCCTCCAAATGGTAAATAGCAAGACAAGCCTTTTGATTGTCTGAACACCCCATGACATCGAAAATCTTCTCCAGTGATTTAATCCACCCTTCATATAACACAGGGTCAGATGATCCTCTGAATGATGGGGGATGTTGCCTCATGAAATGTTCCACCGCTGACATGTTCCTCTGCGCTTGATCTAGCTGATCTCGTGCATGGATACCACCACCATTTATCGCTTAAGTCAACTGCGCCATTACTGCAACAAACTGTTCAGTTCCAATTCTGACCATCTCAGGATGCTGATTCGGAAGGTTATTTCCTTCTTCAAGCCTTCCTAGAACTACTTCCCTGTTTCCTCTGCGGAAAACCATTCTGAACAAACATGTCTTAGATGAAGCAACATGTTAATCTTCAAATGCTATATCATTTCAATTTGACCATTAAAAAAATAATTTTGGATAATCATTTAATAGAATTCTAACTCCTAAAGTTATCTAAAATGACCATTAATACCAACTATAAGGCCCCAGCCATAAACCTTACTTAATCTTTAGTTATTACAAGATTACACATTGAGGATCTTTTCTGGTTTAGAGTTTTAGAGAATTAGAGCATAAAACTTGCATTACATTCCACATATAAACAAAGTGGTTACATAAAGATAGTATTATTTTTTCCCATCAATGGAAACTTATTTAAAATAAAAAATGGATTCATTCTTGACACTTCCTTGACACTATCATCATATCATGTACTTTTCCCTTGACCTGTGAAAAACATTTCAAAAAAACATGGGATGAGCATAAAAAGATCATTATGGGTTATAAAAATATGGAAAGGAAACATAAGTTCATATATATATAAGAATGAAATCATAATTTACCCATAAAACATAAGCACATTAACATACCACATCAAATCATGAATAAATCATAGAAATCATAAGACATGAAGGTAACTTGAGGCATTCATAACATTATTACGTAGGGAGTAACCCTCTTGGTTATGTTTGGAATACCCATCACAGTATATCCCCTAAATCTCTTCAGAGAAACCTTAGCGTTTCACTCCTTCGCATTACCCAATGCATTGGAGAGCTATATCGGGCCCACCCGCCCTTAGTTTATCACGAAACCACTCGTCTTCATAATAATGCCCAAGAACCTCAACATAATCATATCACATTAAACATGCATAAAGGAAACATAACATTTCCACATTTCAATCACAAGGTTTTAATAAAACAGTGATATAATAAAAACATTATAAAAACCATTTTAAATACCAAAATAAAAGAAAAGTGAAACATTGTATTTATTTTTCATTAAAAAAAGGTATGGATTGTAGAGGAAGCCGAAACTCAAATAATGGTCACGGCGGTGGAGAAGTCATTGTCACCGCATACGTATGACAAAAACATTCCCTTTTGTCGTTTAGTAAAATGCTTCGTATAAAAAAGATTCCCTTTGGATAAATGTAAAAGTCAAAGGGGTTTATACACCGTATAAAAGAAGGTTGTGTATAAAACAAAATATGCCTCAATGAAAGGAGATTGAGACGAAGCCCCATTCCTTGGGTTCGACATGACTCGGTCATTCTTTAATCTCCTGAATAATAAACCTGAGTTAATCATTACTTGTTTAAGATCCTTTTTCTAGTTCATTATTCCTTTTATATCACTTATTTCCATGTCATGAACACTATGTAATTATTTAAGTTAATAACGGTCGTTTTAACGATCATTAGTACTTGAGTAAAAAATAAACCCTTTATAATTACAAGTTGTTCTTGTTTCAATTATATCCAGAATGGAATTCATGATTTAGATATCATATATATCATATATATCTAGTACATGCATGAATTTATAATATTATATTACATTTAGAGGTAAGAAATGAAATGCACCGTTCATGGAGACGGTAAGCCGTACATACGCATGAACGCTACTTTCATTGCTATTTCATATTTTATGAAATGGTATCATAATGATATAAAGGTATATTATAATTCCAGAATAATATCATATATAATATCAAAACTCCATCCTTTATACGTCCCACATATGGTATTAACGAATCGAATCACTTTGAGGGGGCGGTAGTCCGCACTTCCTTAAATGAAGACATCACGTTTACCCATAATGGAAACCATAAAGGTATGTCCAAAATGAAAAATACAGAAGCTTAAGGAAAACATAAACATATTATATATCATATATAAATATAGTGTCATCTTAATGTCCACCATTAAAGGAGTTAATAGAATGTTGAACAATCATCGTTTCGGGAGGCCGAAATTCGCCATCCACGGAAATAGTATGTTCTTTAACCATTAGATGTAGGTGTGTGTAAGTGTAGCTCGAATCCTTCTTATAAAAACATACTAGTATATTGAAGATACTGGAGTTGTTACAAAAGAAATGAATAAAAAGAGTTTAGGTGGTTGGAGAAGTAAAATAAAACAAAAGGACTCAAGTGAAGACATTACCTTAAAATCGGGTAACTCCCTTTGGTTTGAGCTCAAAGGCTTTCTTGGGAAGACTTCTGCCCAAAGTGAGGCTTCAAGAAGTAATATAGGGATGTGGAGAGACAAAATGGGTAGGGTTTGTCCCAGCCAAAGGCTTTGGAATTGTGGGTAAGGAGGTAGAGGTGGGGGCCTTTTATAAGGGGAGAGGAGGGGCACTCTTGGAAAGTAAAGAAATGTTACATTATTTTAAAATGAGTTTCGTATTTGAAAGGTCCCACATTGATATAATTCGAGGGTAAGGAGATAAGGGTTCGAAATCCACCCATCCAATAGGTTTTGGACAAGTGTAGGTCATAGATTTTACATTATCATTTCTTTTTATTTAAATCCCTTATCAATGAGGTAATCGTTGCATCATCATGATGTCATAAATAATTTAATTTATTTAATGTCTAAAAATTATAAAAAAACTTCTATGATGTAGGAAATATTTTTAGATTTACATTTACTATTTATAATCAAATATTTGAATTGTATAACCCCATGTAAAAATTTATTTAGTAAAATAACTTATGTTTGTGTCATTTTTACTTTAACATTAAATAAAAAGTTATTTATGTCATTTCCCAACCAAAGTGGCTCCCTGGGGTCCCCATGTTGACCCATGGATTGTCTTGGTAGGCCAGGACACATCCAATGAGGGTAGGACATGTGTCTAGGTCATTTCATATTATTAAAACATTATTTTTACCTAAAACTACAATAATTACCACTAATCGCGATTAAAAACATAAAAGTTACTATTCACCAAAAATTTATTTTACTATCATTGAACCACATTTTACTTCATAATGAAAACCATGTATGTCGGATTTTTGAAAATAAAATCACAGAAGTGGTTTCACTATTCATCCAAAATTGAAGATTTTCAGAAAAATACCAAAACTTCACCCTAAGCTATATTTGATATTCAGAATTCAAAAATGATGTCTATTTTACAAAATTAAAATGATATAAGTTACATTAATTAATTTAATAATTAATTCCCGCTGTCATGACAAATAGCGTGTTTTTATGAAACAATAAGTATCAAAAGATTGACACCAGTTTAAGTCCAATTTCAAAGTGAAATTGATTCCAATGACCAACATTGGATTAAATGGTAAAAATATATTCTAATTTCACTTCAAAACCAATTCAAAAGATATTCTAATCATATAAATAAATTAGATTAACAATAGGTTTTGAATTAAAATACAACATTTTTCACTATTCATAAAAAATGAACTTTATCGAAAAAATACCAAAAATTCACACAAAGTAAATTTTGATGTCCCAATCATAAAGAATAAGTTTATTTTGACAGAAAGCGCTTATAAAAGTGTCAAAAGATATATTAAAAAATGGTTTTCCATCAAATGGAAGTAAAACAATCTTTTAAAAATATTAGTGTATTCCATGCTTAAGATTGGATTTATTTTCATTTTAATCCTCTAAAACACTATCCAATTCATTAATAGACATAGAAAAAAATATCTATTATTCATTAATTACTTGATATGTTACAAGTAACATAGGAATGATATTTTGTTTTTTGTATATTTATTTCTAGGCCACCCAAACAACATTATAGATTCCAACTTCTTGCTACTCAGACTTAAATTATGCATGGGTTTGGTGCACTCAATACACCCACATCCATTTATGATTGACACCCCAGCCAAAATGAAAGTCTTTATACTCCTAGGATTTTTATTGACATATACTTAAATAAAGGATGATTAACTAGTAGTGGTGTAGTATTTATTCTATTGTGAGGGGCTGCCGATCTAGGGCACACAGGTTGTGGTGCCTGACATATACACTATGCACTATTCCCTATTTGATAAATAGGCCTTTGGATGAAAAATCTGTGGTTGGACAGTTGGTGTACTCCATGAACTAGTAATTCGGTGGATAACTCTATAGCATCTATATGAATGAATCTCTCATAAGTTTGTGGTCATACAATGGATGATAATCACTTCATTGTTACTCATGTTGGTACTTATTGAATAATTTTTCAAATTACAGAAGGTATGAATTTTACGTGTTGAAATAATTCAGCCTGACAATTTTTAGAATATCCCTATCATGTGTGGAGGATTGATCACCATAATCCCTATGAGAAGTGAATGGAAATATTCAAGGAAGTATCAAGATAATCATTAAATCTAAAATCTGGGTTTTAGAATATTCTTAAAATTTAGAAAAGGGGTAACCTCATGTAGGTCACTCAACCAAGTGGCCTCAAACATGTCACTCTCCTATGTGACCATGCATAGTTCACTCACCTATGCGTCCTCATGTGGGTTAGTTTCTCAAGTTATATATGTCACAAAAAAAGATTCATACCATATTTTTGTGTGAGGATATTCATCGGAAGGATTGTGAAAACATAAATCATGATGAGAGCAAGTGCAGCATGATCAACTAGCATGACAACGAAAATAGAATGGTTAGAGGGGAATAAAGAAGCACAGAGTAGTCGACCATATATATATATGGTGTAACAATATATAAAATCTATGATATGGAATTGTATACTTGACTTTAACAGATGTCCTACCCAGATTACCTGTGTAGATGACCTACGTGACCCACCTATGCACATTTCATATGCACAATATACACATGATCACCTTTTATATGATGAGAATGTTATGGTGTTCACAAAACTCAAATTTGTGGATACTCAAATACCTAAAAACTAATAGGTTAATATTACTTCAAATTTATTTCCTCTCTATCTCAGGACCAAACACTCATCTTCTGATTAAATCCAATCCCAAGGGTGGGGGGGAGTTGACACTCTTTTTTACACGGTTATGAGAATATTTAACTGAAAATACCTCAAAGGGGTAAAAGTGATAAGTTTTTTTAAGGAACTCTCCCATGTTAACATTTGTGAACCCCAATTACCAGAGAAGAGGCTTGTACATGCCCATCCTACATGGCCCAGTAAGATAATCAACATATGCGTGAGGTCCATGCATGAGACACGTACATAGTGGACCTACTTGATTGACCTCCTTTTAGAATGGTCCCATTTTTTAGAGAAATAATACCCTAGGTCTCGTCATTTGAATCGATTTATCGACTAAGAGGCTACCTGAATCTCTATCACACAAGTCTTTCACCCAAGTCATCACATCCCATAGGAAGTCCCTTAAGACTAAATTATATTCTAAATTAGTAGTTATGAATGTATTGGCTTCCTTGAAGGTCTTGAATACATGTACCCCCCCCCCCCAATTTAAAACTACTAGGACATATGACCCTTTAACTACTCAAATATTGAGTTCCAGTCATCCAAATACACTTGAGGGGACCCTTGGATCCTTGACCATGTCCCCATCCAAGTGAGGTTTTCTAGGTTTTCCATTGCTGAAAGGAATATCCATAATTCCCATTTATACACTTTTTAAATCACATTCAACTCACCCAGATCTACCATGTATGAGACATCTTTAGCTCAGCCAAGCAGTGGTGGAAACTAGGGCCATCCGAATACTTTTATACCAATGGATTCATAAAATTGTTTGTATGTGAGAACAACACCAATGATTTGGTCAATCCATTTGTATACTTTTTCTGAATCAACTTATCCCCCCCATTTTGAGTGAGACATAGGGATAACGACCCAATTTATAATATATTCCCATGGTTTAAAAAACCATTGGTAAATACAATATTTCCAAATATTTTTTTAAATCCGTTGGAAAAGTTTTCCCACAAATACTGAATACATCCAGTTCCTTGTCTTCACGATTTCAGCACTAAACCAATCTCACCTAAATATATCTCTTTACCCTAGGCTGTAAACTTCCTTCCATCTTATAAATCCATCTTCTATCCATCAATTGTTTAGTTATAAACTTAAAATCTGTAAGTTCTACCTTCGTTATAATGGTTTTAATCTATTTGTTTTGATTTTTATTCTGATTTGGCCTAAACAAGTGATTTGTGGGGTCTGTGAAATGGTATACCCAATAAGTGCAAATTTATATTTTTCATTAATGTGAAAAATTAATTCTTATTGTAGGAGACAGATGATTGTGTGAGGTTTTATATTTTCATAATTTAAATATGCTATATCAATTACCAATGAATAATATTTAGGTCACATATAAGGATGATATACCGTAGAATATTTTGGTCTATATAAATTAAAAATCTAAAAAAATGAAGTAGTTTCATCATCATATAAATTCCTAGACCCCCACTACCATCCTTAGGTTTTGAGTAGTGCAGTTCTACCTCTGGGGTCAATGATAATGAGACATTTAAGACACTACATTTTTACCATGCATCAGAATTGTTCCCAAGACAACATCACTTGAATTGATATACACTATATACCCATCTCCATGCTTGGTAAATATTAGGATTTATGCTTGAAAAATATTATTCATCACATATAAGAAGTCCTCTAGTCCAGAATGGTACATAGCTATATCTTCATTACATAGATCTATTTATATTCTAGGATGGAAATCTATGTTCCCATGAAATCAGACCTCATGTATCTAAAAGAGGAACTTTAACCACATTGATAAAAGGTTATTTTTTCAATTTATAATTAATATGTTATAAATGTTTCTAGAATATGATTCCAATATCATTGAATATATAAATATGTCATAAAAACACTACAATGAGCGATTCCATGTATGAGTGGAAGATTAAAAAAGAATACAATGAATGATGTTTAAACATGAAAAGGAAATTTTTTCAATTTAAGAAATTTCCACACCTCTATTGTTAACATTATTGGTATCCCTACATAATAATTTATCACTAGAGGTGGGAGTGAAATCAATATTTAGTCTATCGCTCATAAATGAGGAAAATATTCCAAAATAACCACATGACCTAGATTTTTCAACTCAAGGATAATTCATCAAATCCCTATATAATTTTTACATAATACTAAAGGAATATAATACTTAGTTCTATCCCCTTGCAACCTAGGAAAATATTTTATAGATGATGTTTCTTCCATCCATATAGTTATGATAAATGAGGTCTTCATTGTTCCCTCCTTATAATTAATTCAATTTCCCACTAAGGCGTAGAATGATTGAGAATTAATCATTGAAAAAAGGAATAAAATGATGAGATCGTGATGGAATATTTGGCCACTAACCAATTTCCCATCATTTTCGGGCCATCTCCAAATAATTACATATTTATTCTAGAGCTTCACACTAAAAATATCATGTAATATCTCTGATAGAAACTATGGGTGATGTTCAAATCCCACCATACTTTACTGTTGGTATACCATTGATACTCATACCACCATAAGAAACGTGATCCCATGTGATAACTTGTTAATATTTATGATTCTCATTATGAATCATCAATATCATTTCAATGGATATAAAAAATCACAAGTGGAAGGTTTATACTAAAATCCATGTAGTACTTTACTGGGCTGTCCTTGAGGATTATCTGAATGTGTGCATTACATATTGGGGATCGAATGTTACCTTGTTATATTATCCTCTTAGAATATGCTAGAAAAATCCCAAATTGATCCCAACAGATGATGTAAATGATTCCTAACCAATGACAAACCCTATTTTGATTGTCACCATAGTATATCCCCTTGAAAATTAGGAGTGCGATATCTCTGATGAATCAAGTAAATATCCATCCCCATAGAATCAATAATGATTTTTTGAACATCCCACTTGTTTCAATACCCATAAATATTGAACTTATATGTGTCACAAAATCCAAACCAAGATCCCTCTCTTAAAAACCAACTAGGACCTCGATAAATTCAATATTATATCAAAATATCTTGACATTATAGAAGTCATTGACCCCATAGTATGTGATTCTCCCATCACTATACTCTAGATACATAAGGATTATAATCTTCATATCTTAAATCTCATTATAGGTAAGAATATTGAAATATTAAATTCATGGAGAAAATATAAAATTTATTTTAGAGTAATAAAAACTAATAACCCTTATCCTATATTTTGGTAATGAGGTACGATATTATTCATATATGAGTTATAAACATGAATTTCCAATTTACCCCTCCCTATATGATCAATATGGAATTATTTTTCGGTTCTTGGTATCTCTACCACATCATTATGTATACCATTCAAGGGGAAGAGATGTGAGTATGCCTTAAAAAAATAGATGATTATTTCTCTAACCACTCTATTGGAATTCATAATGATTTATAGAGCATTAGTACATCATATGAGGAATCTATACCCAAAATAGATGTACCAAATTAACCATATAATTATTTTAATCTACATGATATTGACCAAATTCAATCTAATGTGTGGCATTGAGTAGAACATAACCCATTTTTCTAACTAATGTGGCCTAATATTGGGAAATCATTTTTCCTTCTCTCACCAATCTGCATGAATATGGAATTTAATCCTACAAACCTCACAGTATGAATGAAAATGAACCAAATCCATCAAATAAATATATCAATATCGTGTGCATCATTAAATATGAACATATATCAAATGTATCATAAAAAATAAAGAACATAAATTCACATATTCAAGAGATTTGAAGATCTAAAATAACATTATAGTTAGGAACTAAATTTTTTCCCCATATCAAGTCCATCCAATCCTATATCCAACATACCCTATCAAAAATCAAGTCAATAATATGAAAAAATTTAGTGAACCCTACTGTAAAATTCCATTTTATAAAACCCTAGCTTAAACCATTAGATATGATATTATATCACACTCGAACTCATGATCACCTCCCCAAATGCAAGTGGTTTCTAATGAGAGGCATGAGGTAAAAAGGGGGTTTTGGTAAGAATGTTCCCCCAGAACTAATATACATCATGTTAATTTTGTATGTGTGTACCAAGTAATTAAATATAGAACTGTATGTATTCATAATGGAAGGTATTTAGAATTATATATTAGTTATGTGTTAATTCAATGAACTATAGGTAATTATTGTATGTGTGTATTCAGAATTCTATATTGCATATTGCAAGTAATTTCTGGAGGTGCACAGAGGGAGGCACTCCTGCTGCTGGAAATTACAAAAATCCCATTCCAATATTTATCAATGATCCATTGGTAATCATTTATACCAATAGTTTCGTATAACTATTGGTATATATTGCATTCTAAATCTATATCCCAATAGTTATCAAAGAACTATTGGGATATATCTATCCCCATGGATCCATAGCCAATGGTTTGGATAACTATTGGTATAGTTCGTACCAACGGTCGTCCTGCCTTTACAAATGATTTTAAACCATTGGTAAAGAGTAAGTTTCCACTAGTGTTCTCCTTCAAAGTCTCATGGATTCGAAATCTCTCATTCTATTTGACACAAGATTTATAGGATTCTCAAAACTCTCCCATAGATTATATATGTTCACTCAATATACAAAACTATCATGGAATTATATTTATAATGGAATTCCATATCATGTATTTATATTAATTTATAGTATTTTATTATCAATATAGTATTTTGTTGTATTTTATTTTATTATTCTCATATAGAGTAGTGTGTCAGTTATGGTTTCATATAAAGTGAACAATTCTAATTTATATAAATATATTTTAGATACACATCAATATTATTTAATTTATTTTGATGAATTGAATTATAATTTTTTTTCACAGAATGGATAGAAGTTGGATGTATGGATGTGATCAGATCTCGAACGATTTTCAAAAAAAATGGAGAGATTTTTTGATTTTTCATTTCACAATTCTTGAGATAGTGTTCACATACACTAACAATGTTACAATTTTATTGGAAGGACTTGGATGAGACGTGAAGAAGTTAGATATCACATATCTAAATATGGTTTACAGGAAAAATACTATGTGTGGTATCACAATAGAGGGAAAATGAATCCTAAAAATGCTAATGATCTAAATTTAGAGGACTAGATTGGAGAATTTGTTATATGACCGGTTTCCATTTATTTGTCATCATAAAAAAGAAAGGATTCTATCATGAGAAGACTTTTATATGAGCACACATTATGCCTCTAAAAAAATGGTGTTGTTATCTAGGTGAAAAAAATTTAATTATGCTGCCACGACTACAGTATATAAACAATGCAGAAAAATGAAAAGGCTGGAATATTTAATTGATTTTATTTATTTGAATACTATGTATGGTATTCTAATAATTCCATTGATTACATTCAAACCTTATTGAAGGACTTACTTCCAGATGATGCAGATATTCCCTCAAACAACTATGTGGAATGGATGTTAGTTGAGGAACTAGGATTTTTATGAATCAAAATCAATGCTTTCCAGAATGATTGTAGTTTATTCTGGGAGGAAACTACTAAATGAAATGATTGTATAAAATGTGGAACATCCTGCTAGAATCCAAACCTGATAGAACTCCATCTCTTGTTCCAAATAATGTAATGGGGAACTTTCCATTGACACCTAGACTCTAGAAACGTTTTATATTGGATGAAATATCAAAAAAATGTAATGGAATGATACCAAGAGAAATAAGACTAATGATGATTTGTTTCACTCTACAGATGGATTTTAATGGTAGGGATTTGATGCTTGATTTCTAGATTTTGCATCTCATGTGCATTATGTGAGGAGTGGACTTTCATGTTACGGTTTTAATCCGTTTGGTCATATTCTTACTTCACAAAGAACATGGTCAGATATTATACAAATTTATAATCCTTCCCCATGGTTTTGTCGGAAAAAACATTCAATTTCATGAGTATACTCATATCTTGTCCTTCTAATCCTGGTAATGATATTGAGTTATACATGTGACCTTTAATAGAATAGTTGAAACTTATTTTGGATATGGGTGTGTGCACATATGAATCATGTTAGGAAGACATATTTTAGAAGAAAGATGTACTTATGTAAGCGATTAATGAATTTCATACTTTTGAAATTATTTCTAGATGGTGCATGAAGGAAAAAATATCATGTCCTATTTTAATGAAGAATAAATGATCTATAAGAACAAAAAATCATTGTAGATTAAGTTTTATAGGGCAGAAATGATTTTTTCCAATTGACCATCCATATAGAAATAATTATCAATGATTTGAAAATACTATGGAGACTGATGGTCCACCTTAGAGTATGTCTAGAATTGATGTTCTTAATGAATTAAAAGATTTCAGGTTTTTATTCGATATGGGTCAAGTGAAATTTGGAATGAGAAATATTGTTTCCACTAAATCCTATTTTAATTGGAAAAGGAGGAGTATCTTATTGGATTTTCCTTCTTGGTCAACCAATTTGTTACATAATTTCTTAAACGTAATTCACATTGAAAATAATATATGTTAAATGTTCCTTTCGAGTCTTCTAAATGTTAAGGGAAAGACAAAAGATGATTTAAGATCTAAACGTGACTTGGAGGAATGGGGAATCAGGCAAGAATTACATTATGTGCATATCAGTGAAACTAAATGGAAAGTTCCTTTTTTTATCATGTGATGAAACCTGCAGAAAAAATTAAATTTCATGTAATATTAGAGAAATTTAATGATCCTGATGGCTATTCAAGCAACATATATAAACAGTTCAACAAATGACAGTTAATGCTAAAATATTTGAAGACTCATGATTATCATGCTCTTCTGCATGAGTTTATTTCAATAAAAATTCATAATCTTTTGTCCAATAATTTAATGGTGGGTATTATTTGGTTGTTCTATTTGTTTTTAGATATTTTTTATTAGGTGTTTTCTATTTCATTTTCAAAAAAATGTTGGCAGATGCCCCATTAATTTTCTGTGAGTTTGAGAAAATATTTTATGCATCATTTTTCACATGCATTTTTCATCTGACTGTCTATATTTCAACTAAAATAATTCTATGAGGATATATTTATTTTCATTGGATGTATTCAACTAAAATAGACATATACACAATAAGGTCTTATGTCTGAAAAAACAATAATCTTGAAGGTTCAATCGTGAATGGTTACATGGATCAAAAATGTATGGATTTCTACTCTATGTATTTGTATGATATTACTATAAGAATTAATAGAAAAAAGGGAAATGAATAAGAACAATATGAGAAAATTGAGCCCATTTTTCCATCAATTCCTCATATAAAAGGAATTTCTAGATCATGTACATTAACGATATTAAGCCTTAATGATCGGGAGATGGCACATCAAACAGTTTTGTTAAACAGTTATTTTTTTATGACTACATCAAGTAAGTAAATTGAATATGTATATCATATATATCTATTAAGATATTATTTTTTTATCAACAGGTAACATAAATCAATTATAAATAGAAAGAATCATTCATTATCTTTGAGAAGGAGAGAGACATCGCATAGGAAGGATTTTTCTTCTTTTAAAAAATTGAAGGTTAAAATATTACTGTTTAAAATAATTATATAAATATTTAATTAATTTTAATATTCATTTATATTTTAGGAACTGAGTTATCCTACAGACTCTTTCTATGAGGAAATAAAAGCTTTTGATTTTGGTCCTAATATCATTATTTATGACTATATATCAATTTTTATCAATGGGTGTAGATTTATTATCACTAAACGAGCAAAGAAAACAAGAACACAATATGATTTTGTTATAGATCATCCACAAAAGGCAATTATGATAGTGCATCAGATAGTATACCTCGATTTGAAAATGTAGGTAATTATGGAGTCGTGGAAATAATAATAACATTGAATTATTACTTTCATGGGTGAGTCACTATGATGAAATTCCAATGGTTTGATTCGTTGAAGATGTTGGGAAGATTTATTAGTTATTATGGATTTAATGTAACTAGTATGACTTTCACTCTTGCTACCGATGAACCATATGTATTGGAATCAATGGGGAAACATGTTTTTTATGTCAAAGACCATTTTCATCCTGAATTTAGTGTCAGTATTGAAGTAATTTCATGACATATTTTGGATAATGTTGATGATGGAATTGACACCATCTCAGCTGCCATTGGAATAGATCCATTTATTACTTTTGATTACTCCAATAGCTCAATTTTCATAGTTTATTGTGGACATAATGTTATGGTGGGAAATATATAGAATCATCCATCCATATTCTAAATTATTTTTGTTTATCTCAAAATCAGATGTTAAGGTTGGTTCTATTAAAATTGATTTAATATTGATTACAAATATGTTGTATTCGACTTGACCATAATGGGAATTTTCTAATTCTAGTTGTAGTTTTACTTGAATTAAATTTTATAATTTTTAATTGAAATGTATTAAAACTGAAGAATCCAACATTTCTAACTTGGTTATCATTTCAATGTTTTTTGACCACGGTTTCTTGACCCTAAAATCCATAAATCACCTTATCCCCTCTCTTGAATTTTTTTGTGTTACACATTAGATATCAATTTATAATTACATCCACATTTGTTTTTAAATACTGGAAATGAAACTGATTGAAGATATGCATTGAAAAAAGATGATAGACAACAACCATCATATGGGTACGAAGGGTGTTTCTCCAATAATGCCTGTTAGGAGTATTTTATTTCAAATATATATTTTTTAATAACATATAATTTCCTACGATTAATTTTTTTAAACATTTTTGAAGGATACACCACTCAAGAGATAAATTATTTGATGAAGAGCCTAGTAGTGGTTGCAATTATTAGGTCATTGGTATGCGTGAGGGTGGTAGAAGAGCTAGATGATTTAGTCGGCGTACCTGATTAGATCATGCCCCTCCCACTAATATACCATCTATCCCACATTCTGATCCCGCTATGTCATTAGGGAAACATTGGATATTTACGCCTAACTTGTTTTAACCAGCCTATTCATTTGAGCATATTCACCCATCTTTACCATGTTTGATGATGATTCCCACTCCCCATTCATATCACGCATTTGGTCACCCATCCATGCCTTCTTTTTTACATCTACTTCCCTCTATCTGAGCTTCTATATTTCTTCTTCATTGACTGTTTCTCCAGCACAGTCTATGCCTGTGGAGTATACATTGGGACCCACTCCACCTGTACATGATGTTCCTTCAGTTTTTGATGATCATGCAGTGCCCAGTGATTATACTGACGTAGTTATATTTATAGAACCCTAAACAAATTATATCAATATTTATTTTCATTATAAAATGTGTTGATATAATTTTTTCCCCTTCATAATAGATGAAATAATCATTGGAGGCATGGTCAGGGGTGTACATACATGCTTGATGTGTAGAACCGCCACATGCACTTGACGGTGGACTACCGTAAAGATAATAAAATGGTAGAAAAAACATGGTAGCAATGTTATAGTTTTTGGGAAACACTTTCAAAATACTCTGACATCATTCCCATCAGCCCACTCTCATGGAGAATGTTTCAAAACAAAGTCATGTATAATGATTGGGCATAGATATGGTTAAAAACTCATGTTGGATTTATTTTAATAATGTTTTTGTATTTATATATATTTTATTTTATTTTTTAGCCTCAGTTTAATTTCCCCGATGGTGAGGGTGCATGGTCAGAATGTCTACAATATTTAGGTGAGCTTTGGAGAGGCTACAAACAGGAGTTGTATATTGGATGGTGTGCTAGAGTTGGCATAGAGTTTATGGTGGTACTTTTCATAGATGAATGCCAGATATAACATTATCAGCAAATGCTTAGTCATTGGATGACCACCATATTTAAGGTATTAATCACATTTAATCTTTTCAAATTAAAATTTTCATGATTTTCGTTAATAATATCTTTTTTATTATTTAATTTTATTTATAAATAATTTGTAAAAAATAAACAAATCCTTTATTCTAAAAAATACAATCACACCTTGGGGCGTACTATGATGTCAAATCATGAGATGAAGCTGGTATAATAGTTTATAAATTTTTAGTACACACACATCTATTGATTCATTCATAATTAATTCAATTTATTTACTTTTGATATAAATTTATTTATGATGTTAATTATTTGTAACTTATTTTCAATTATTTTTTCCTACATTAAAAGTCATTTTAGAGGCAGGAATTTAATATTGAAAGATGTGTTCCTCGAGAAAAACAGTTTTGCTCGAGTAGAAAGAGAAAAGATTGAAGTGTTGTTTACGAAGTGATAGAATAACATATAATATGTTTTACTTGGATGATTTAAAATTTCAATATCTATTTTTTTAATTAATAATCTATTTAAATTTGGAATAGTCTACTGTGGAGTCTCTTGATTCCTATGAACCTGACAATTTTGGGCCAAATCACCATTTACATCAGGTGATGTGAGAGGAGAACTCTGGAAGAGTACGATGCTATCCTGGGATGTTTATAGACCATACTAGGTATTGGCCCTATTGAGGTACCGGTTGTATATCCACCATGTTTGAAAAAGATAAGGCACATGCAGAAGAAGCTGAAAAAGGGCCACACATGTGGAAGAATGAACTAAAAGGGCTAATGATGAATTCATGAAATTGATGCAATTTTTATGTCCATCACTTTCACCATAGGCCAGTCCAGCTTGTGATGCATATATTTCATCGATTAATTCAATATATAGTGCACCATGTGGTAGATCTTGTGGTGGTCAAGAAGATGTGGTTCCTATCTATGGTGAGGAAGAGGCTGAGGGTGAGGAAGATGTTGAGGACCTTGATGAGGAGGAGGGAAAGGAGATGTCAAGGAGGAGGCAGGGGATGATTATGGAGATGAGGGAGGGGATGAGGGTGGGGATGATGATGGGGATAGATATGAGGATGAGGATGAGGCTGATGATGATAATGGTGATTATAGTAATGAGGGACAGATTAATCTGTTTCATTTTTATTGATATTACTAAGATTTGATGTTTGATGATTTTTGTGACTGATATTACTGAGATTTGATGTTTGATTATTTGTTGATACTGAATATTGATTACATATTTTTCCTCCATTTATTTTGGATTTTTTAAATCGGTTTCACTGTAATCTTGATTCAAGTATCTCATTTGATTAAATTATCTACATCGATTAGCTTGATTTTAGTGATTATCATATTTTAATTTATCATATGTTGGGTCATTCCAAGAACATGTGATATTTTGATATGAATATTATAGTTTTTGAGTTTTTTCTTGTGTTTCATGGTTTACCCACACAGTTAGGAGTAACCACATGGTTCACATATAGAGGGTTAAATCATGGAGATAAAGTTATATTTAAATGTGTTTTGAGATTAGAAGAAAGGGTTTATCTTCTGAAATACATGTTTTTGTGTTTGAAATAAAATATCTTTGTTTCTAAGAATTTTATCAATACCATTGAGACCTTTAGAAATGGATTTAATGGGGTCTATTAGATTTTTATTTGATTTCAATTATGATGGAGTGAAAACTATCAACTGATTTGATTTAATTTTTGATGGAGGGGGTGTGGTTGTGCTAGTTTGGTGGGGGGGTGCAGGTTGGGAGGGATGTTCATGGGGGTGGGGACTTGTCTAGGGGGTGGGGGTGTAGAGGGAGGGTGGGGGTCTATCCAGTGGGGTGGGGCTGGCCAGTGGGGGGGGGGGGGGTGTCTATAGTCTAGGGGGAGGTGGGGGGGGGGGGTTGTACAGGGGTTGGGGGTATGATGGGGGTGGGGGCTATCCAGGGGGTAGGGGGTCTATAGGGGGATGTTTGGGGGGGGGGGTGCAGCTGGGGAGGGTGTGGGTTGTGAAGTTGGAGGGGGTGTGTGAAGGTGGGATGGGTGGGATGTCTAGGGATAGGGGGTGTTGTCCAGTTGGGGTGGGGTGTGTAGGGTGGTTTTTCCAGGGGATGTTGGGGGAATTCTAGGGGGTGGGGGTCTACAGGGGGTTATCTGGGGGTGGTTCAGGTGGGGAGAGGTTGTGTGTTGTGCATGTGGGGAGGGGTATCACATTATTTGAGTGGTGGGATGAATAGGTAGAGGGGTGTGTGGGCTGTCCAGGTGTGTTGGGGGTGTGTAGGGGGTGGTGTGTGTGGAGGGGGGATGGGGGGTCTTCCCAGTGGGGCTGTCTAGAAGTGGGGTTGTGCAGGAGGATGGGGTTCTTTAGGGGTGGGGGGGCTATCCAGGGGTGGGGGATATAGCGGGGGGGGGGGGGGGGGTGTCCTAGTGGGGTGGGTGGTGTGCAGTGAGAGGGGGGTTGTGCACAGGTAGGGGGTTGGATTGAGGGGGTGTGAAGGGGGGTGTAGTCAGTGGGGGTTATGTAGTGGGAGGGGGACTATAGTGAGAGGTTGTGGGTGACTGTGTAGTGGGAGGGGGATTTATAGGGGGGAAGGGGGTTGTATAGTGTAAGGGGGGATGTAGGGGGAATCATTAAAAATAAGGCCAAAAACACCCTCAATAAACTACTACCCATCACACCTCACTCGCTAGACAGTTGTTCTCCATCTATTCGATGGTGAGTCCTTCTGGGTAGTAGTAATTCTTCCCACCCTATTGGTTTGCAAATGATCTTTGTTGGGTAGCAAGTCTTCTTACCACACCATTGGCTAGCTGATGGATTTTGAAGTAGCCATGGATGCTCTGTGCCTCCAACTTTGAAAACATGATCTTTGATCCCCTTATAAGACATCATTAAAATATATAGAATCTTATTTAATATGTTCAAATAGTAATTTTTTCCCCATACTCAATTATCTATTGGATCGATCAAATAGATGAAAAGTTTTGGTTCCATTTTAAATTCACAACCCATAATGATGTCGGCCATTACAATATCTTCACAATATTACATCTATTCCTTGAGAAGTTGTGGTATCATATAAATTATTCATTATGATCCACATAAATATTTATAAACATATATTTATATTTATTCCTTCCTTGAACATAAATTTTTCACCTCCAGGCTATTATCACTCTAAAAGGCCCATTGCAGTCCCACTAAATTACATTAAGCACAAAATAGGAGAAGCTGGGACAAAAGATCACTATTCTCTAACATCAATACCATGGTAACATCACATTTTTACCTCAAAACACCATAGTTTCCTCAACAAAATTATCACAAAGCCTCAATTTTCTCACCTAAATTTGAATTTCTATATATTATAGGATTATGATGGTCAAAATACATGCATGGTGTAGTTCAGTTCCATTATGCTTGATCACAAAAATCACGACTTATAAGTCTATTCCCAAACCTCATTATTTGTTCTAAGTTGAACCAAAAAGAATTCCTAGACAAATACTACTTGATATTTCCAAAATTTATAGAAATTACTCAGTAAATTATTAAATTACTCTTTCATACTTGATACGATGAGATGTATACAGTTCTATCCCATCACATTCAGGTTCACATGGATAACAACAGTCAATATATCTCTATCCATATTTATATATTGGTTACTATCCCAAAAAACCCAAAATCAATAAATATACAAATAATAATGCCTTCATCCCCAAAGGTTTCATTAAATTGGTCAAAAACCTTAACAAATTCCAACATAATATCAATGAAATTTTACTTGTGGGTTCACAAAAATCATACACCATCCACAAGTGATTGAACCATGCTCTAATTCACCAATGATATGAATCCATCTTGGTATAAACTAACTTTACACTGAGTAAAAAAAATCTATTATCTATCCATTACTACATCTAAATAAAATAATAGTAATTCATCATGAAACCAGATAATCCATGGTCTTTTACACATTGATCATCCAGAGTCACCATAACCATTCAATGGTTAGTCTTACACAATACCATAACCCATCCCACAAGAGGGTCATTAAATTTTACCCATTTATATGGATACAATCATATAATTATCCTTATCTTTTTATTCAGTGATTCTATAAGTCTTCATGACCCCAACTAGTTTATCTCTGATTGATGTGACTAAGTGTGACCATCTATTCATATCCAATTTTCAAGAAAGAAAATAAGTACTATACAAATCTACAATAACCTGAATTAAATTAACAATATCCAATGATCCATTATTGTTTTTTATAATGTTTCCCAGTATCATTGGCATGTGTTATGAATTAATACTAATATATTTCTTTTACCCCCATGTGGGTAACAATACCAAACCATAACTTATGTACACACAAAATCATGGATTGATCTAACAATGGTACACCAATCCATTATCAATGGTGTCTCCCACATTAAAGAAATATATTCTCATAAAAAATATCTGTTTAAAAACCCTTAAAAATTATGGAGATGAATTTGTGTATTTCAATGTTATATTTGTTGTGGTTTCCGTTAAAGTAGTATGAAATTGCTGCAAGAGTAAGAGGAAAACATTATTCAATTTATCCATGAAATCTTTTTTCTAGTTACCATTAAACTACCATTTGATTCACTATGTGAATATAATTTCATAGGCTATATTTGTTGAAAAATATATGCAATAACATGATTATTCTTTGGCGTGTTAATTCTGTTAGTTTTTTGTTGGAGGTTTTGTCTGCATTGGGCATGATGATTCTTATTTCATGGAGGTTTGGTGTTTTTTGTGCAGTGGGTAGGCTGTTGGATTATGCTATAGCGGGGAGGGGGTATTTACCAATGGTTTGATAACCATTGTGAAATATATTAAATACAAGACACTATCACAACAAGTTAAACTAAACTAGCCTAATAAACTTAAACCAATGGGTTGATTATCATTGAGAAATTTGAAAACTATGAGTCAATCCCAATAGTTCAAATTGAACTATTTCCCTAGGTTAATACCAATGGTTTTATAACTGTTGGGAAATATGAAAAAAAATTCTATTCCTATGGTTCAATAACATTGGTAGAGAAAATTTCCAATGGTTAAAACTAAAACTGTTGGTATTTGGAAATCCAAGAAACCTATCCCAATAGTTTCAGTTCAACTATTCATATTGGGCTATCCCCACGCCTCACACACCAACGGTTCAAAAAATCATTGGGTTAGAATATACTAATAGTTTTGATGCATTTACCATCAGTTTGAAACTATTTTAAAGTCTTATTTCATAGTTGTGAGGCCTCACCTATGTGATCCACCTTCTATCTGCCTAGGAATCACCTGTTTGAGGCAAATATTTTGAGCCTCTTTCATACCACAAATAGTAGTGTTCCTCTTTCCTTAGATCCCTCAACTGAGGGGGGAAATCCAAGGCATCCTAAAAAGAATCCAGATATGTGTGATCAGTGCATAGGGAACACTAGCATGTCCTTTGAATCATACATCACTATAGTATCTGATTTACTAATTCTAACCTCTCAAATTATGGTGGGGGGGGTCCATAGAATGTTCTATGTCATATATTTCTTTGATAATGAGGATCATGACCTTAGGCATGATAAAAACAGGTCTTTATTATTTGTGGTGATATCCATAATCGATAACCCCTCCTTTGTCCCCCATTCCACCGATCTAAAGGGGAGGAGAGGCGGATCATGCTTAGGGAAAATCGCCAAGAGTAAGCCCCTTTTAATCCTTGAAGGATATTCCCCTACCTTCATATAGCCTCGACCTCATACAATATAAGATGAAGGATATTGTCTGGTTTGTTAGATATTCAACTTATTCTTGTTTCTCACACCGAGCATGACACACATGAGCTTGGAGGATAGTAGTGATCATTCCATATGGGTGATAAAATACCTATCCTGGGAAGGGATTACTTTTTTATGATATTCTTATCACATACCATTAGTTCCACCTATTTCGTGTGATCCCTAAAACCAAATCATCACGTCAATGGGATATATTCCCAATGAGACAACCCATTGGACCTCCTGAATATCATTCCCCCATGGCAGTGTTTACACCATGCCCTACCTAGAGGTGCATAAGCAGTGAACATGTAATCACTAAATATGGGATCAGTGAGGGGAACAACTTACCTAGATCAAAATAGTGTTCTTCTTTGGATATTCTTCCCACCTTGACACGATCCTCCTCCATATGTGTAATCCCCAACCTTCTGAACTATGTGGGATTTGATTCCTATCTAAATGGGATATGTAGGAAGCCATCTTGAGGTTCAAACACAACACCCCAATCAAGACTAATCTACTTTGGTCCATATCCCTAGTAGGTTCACATCCTACATGGGAGAAATCATCCAATCCAGATCCCCCGGGCTGCTTTGACATAAGTCCCACACATTCATTAACTACATACCTTTCACCTAGAAATCATTGTCATACGACATTAAAATTCATGTTTTGGTCCTTATCACAGAAAATTAAATGGTATGATGTGTCTCATTATGTTTCACTAAACTACACGGGTTCTAATTCCTTTAACAATGATCCATTGGTATTCCATCTCATGGGCACCATCCTAGGATCAAAACAACTCCCATATTCCATTATGATGATAAATTCCATAGTGCCCAACAATATGGCTTAAAACCATCATCTTGATAATCAATGTAATAATAATCTATAATCCATATATACAAAAGGGTACCATCAAGAGGGAACTTATGATACAGACATATTTCACAGTTGATGAAGAACCTCATTTATATACATATTTAGTGGCCATGCTTTAGAATGGTAATTTGGTTTACATCACTTCTCCTATTTGGCCATCCATTAGGCACATTTTCCTTAAAATCATGAGAAATTATAGATGGTTGGTTAGTGCTAACTCCTCTATGAATTTCTGGCTGGACAACTGGACTGATGTTCCTTTAATCAACATGCTAACTTCCACCACTACCACAGTGAACACCAACTACACTATAAGTGAGGTTATTAACTCTGATGACCTCACCCTTCTAAACCACATCTGTCAGATCATTGAAAATTATCATTTTTCTGATACTGATGACTTTCTCATTTGGGAACCTGCTCTTAATGGTGTCCTGGATTCTAAAAGTTTCTACAAAAACAATTTTATTAATTCTAATTATAACATTGTTTGGTTAAAATATTTTAGAAAACCTTGGATCAAGCACTCACGGATCTCTATCATTTGGTGTGTTTCTAATGATAGGGTTCCCACCGATGTGTGTCTTCAATCTTTTGGGGTATATCTTTGTTCTAGATGTCACCTCTACAACCAACATCGTGAGGATGCTAATCATTTGTTCTTGTCTTGTGCTACAGTTGTAGCTCTTTGGAATTACATTTCAAACATTTTGGGCTGGAGATGGTCTCTTCTTGGTTCTATTATCTCTCAACTTCAATACTGTGTGACTTGGGATACATCCAAGGAAATCAGGAATCTCTTTCTGGCTATGGTGGCAGAGCTCCTCCATGTGATCTGGTATGATAGAAATAATTTTATTCGTAATAATCACTCTATGAATCTCAATACAGGTAAAACGCGTATTCTCATTGCCATCAAGGATACAGCCTCTCTTCATAAGGATTATTGTGAAAACTCTTTTGGTGATTTTGATATCGTCGTCCATCTTCGAATTGTGAGCTCTTATAGGCTACCCCAACGTACCATTGAGGTATTCTGGCAAGTCCCGCTTCCAGGATGGATGAAAGTGAATGTCGATGGTGCCTCTAGAGGAAACCCTGGTCCGGAAGGATGTGGTGTAATCTTCAAGGATTTTCATGGTAGATGCCCAGATTTCATTTTCAGTGGATGTGATACGACCTCATCTTTGGAAGCTGAAATGCTGGGAGTCATTCATGAGGTTAATTTCACCAAGAAAAAGGGTTACCGCAACCTGTGGATTGAATGTGATTCAACCACTATTGTCCAAGATATCTGGAAAGGGGTGGTGAACCTTCCTTGGCCTCTTATATCTCGTTGGATTAAATGTCTTGACTCGCTCAGAGATCTCAACTACATTTCCACTCATGTCTTCTGAGAAGCGAACATGGTTGCCGATAGTCTTTCTAATAAGGGAGTGAATGAGGTTGTTACCTAGTTAGATGATTTTCCTGACGAATTTCTCCCTTTTTTCCACATGGATTTTAATAAGACTCCATATTTCAGACTTTTGTAACTCCATTTCTTTTTGATCAATAAATTGTGCCTTGGTCTTTGACTGAGGCACCACATCTAAAAAAACTCTAATGTGCCTAAGTTAAAACTCATGTTTTGAACTTAGTTGCAGTCATAGATTTCGAAAATGAGGATTTAATTAGGATTTAGTTCTCATTTACTAAAAAAATTCACTCATGTGAGAAAAAACATTTATTAGATTTAATATCTCCTCACTATGGCTCTCCATGCCTTGAAATTATGCATCAACTCAATTCTTGGCTACAGTAATATTCCAAGAAATATTCCAAAGTATTACACGGAAAAAACCAGAGTTTCTATAAATAATATATATATCATAAATGATTTGATTAATGTTCACAATATTTATCAATTTAATATAAATTATTTCATTTTGTTTTTATCCAATTTTATATTTTTTCACATCAATAACAATATAAATATCATTTTACACAATCAATCATAAAAAGAAATTCATGTGTCGAATTGATGTGTCATTGATTTATACTTATCATAAAAAACATGGAGATAATTTACCTAGGTTTATACCCCTATATTTTTTCATTTAATATATTAAAACATCCCCATCGGTGATTTTTCATTTATTATTAAGTTTTAATAATAGAAAACCATACATTCCATCATATTGATAAATCTGGGAAATCTGAAGATTTTTTAATTTTTACCTTTAATATGAATAAAAATCAATGTCAACCTGTTATAAATATAACATGATATATGAGTCCTTATATTTTCTCTAGTTTCATAGGTCTATGTCAATGCACGGAGATTGAAAACCAACATCCATGACGATATATATGCATATTACATTGTCACCCCTCATATTCTTCAACCCGGATTTCATGAAGAATATATGGGACTTGTTTGTCAATTTACTATGTGCATATGTAAAAACATTATCTATGAAAACCATGATAGAGGCAACAATTTATATAGAGGTGGACCTCTCTACTCCATTACGAAATTATATCCTTCTTTTTGTGGGCTCATTTGTCTCCTACTAGAAGGATATCCACTTTCAATAAAATTAGTTTCATCCCCATTTTCCACCATCAAGGTTATTATTCTAATGTTTTTAGAAGTGATAATAAAACCCATATGTTTCCATATGTGTGGATGCACTGATTTGTTAAAGGGAAAGTAGCACTGGACATTCCACCTTTGGTAACCTCTCATGGTTCCCATATGGGTCTTCCCCTATCTTTTGATCTATTGGGGCCACTCTTATGCCTTACCAGATATTAAATGGTCCATGTGATCTTATTATATAGGATACAACAAACCCATAAATCCTCCCAATTAAATTAATTATCCAAGATTAATAATTTTAGGATGATCCTTAGGCTGTTTGCAGTGCAGTTTCCCTTCAAATGCAATATGTGAATAAGTAATTTGACACTTATGAGTTGATTTCTCATGTTGATACCCAACACATATCTTAGGATATTACGGACCCTCCTATAGTTAGAGATCCATAGTGCCTATATTTGGTTCCTCCTACTATTACTTGAGTAGGTGGTTTCAGTTATCCCCCCTTAGTGATATTAGAGGAATAAGAGCAACGAGCAAGTATCTCTTACTTCATTAACCACACATTATAATATCCCCTTATGGATTCATTATATGGAATTACTAGTATTTCACAAAATGTCTCATATAACAATTTTAAAGTTTTATATATGAAATATGAAGTTGATTTTGAAAGTGTTCTTCCTTGAGTTCATAAAAAGATTCAGAAGGAGGCCCATTTATCTTCTAGGACTAGAGTAACCCACTCGGTCTTGTTAACTAGGTCACCTTTCCCAAATCAATCCACCTTTAACCCTATTAATGAATCCATCAGGGGTTCCCACCCCATTTTTCTATAATGTTTCTATAATAATATGTAATTCTATTGGATTTTTATCTAATGAGGAGTGTAACTTCCTTATTAAATAATCACATTTCAATAAAGTCTCCCTTATTACATTTATTGAACCAAAGAATGAGGTAGATAAGATTCATATCCTTACATTAAATCTTCCCATCAACTATTTCATGAATGAAATCCCAAGAAAAAAACATGTTTGGATATTTTTTATATTGAACATACATGTGGAACTCATTGAATCCTTTTCTCAATGCATAATAGTTTAAGTGAAATGGTTAGTTTCATGTATATTCTTGTCAATTTTATATACTATATGTGTTATTATAGAGTGATATATAGTCATTGGAATTACCATTCTCAATAAAGAGGAGAAGTAAGATTGAATTAGGTACTCTTATAGATTTATAGAAGACATCAAAGAGTTTATTTATAGTAATAACCTAATGGACGTCTGATTCTTTGGTATAATTGAACCTAGTTAAATAATAAATGATTAAATCAAAGTGAGTAGACTATAAATATTCTTATCCAACCTATAAACGGTATATTTATTCTGTAATTCTATTATTTTACACATGGACTATGCTTTATGATTTTCTTTTTCACATAATACATCAAAATGTGAATGAATTAAGTTGTAACTTCTCTTTATCCAAACAAAAGATCCTATAAATTTAGCTTATGTAGGTGGTAAAAGAGTCATATAGTTCTATATTAACTGGTAACTCAGAGAATGATCTCAAAAACAGAAATATGTGTCTGAAAATCAAAATCATAGTATTCTAGGACTGATGAATAAGATCTAAATCTAGTGTTGAGGATTTAAAAACAAAAATTAATTAGGTAGATATCATCTTACAGGAGAGATGGGATGATGGAAAATTTATTAATTTGTCTAAAAAATATATAATATTGATATATTAGATTATAGAAGAAGAAAAATATACTTGAGATAAGTAAATAGATTTTTGAAATAAGGATAGAGATATAAACATGTGTTATTTTTATTAATTAAATATGGAATGAAAGTTCGTGAAAATATTATTAAACAACATGATGATGGATTCTTAACCAATGATGACAATGATGTTGGTCCAAATGTTTTCTATTTTTTTCCAATATTATTACAAGTCAATTGATGGAGATAAGTGGAGGGATCCATAGAGATGATAAAAAATATATTTTTTCCTTGATGGAATCCCCCATGAAATAGAGGACCATACCAATTCTATTATGGAAGTGATTCAATTAGAGGAAATAAAACATGATATAAGTAATCTTAATAATAATATATCCCCAAACTCCATTGGATTTATGGGTCCTTATATATATATCATCATGGGATATATTTACAAGTTATGTTGTTTATATTGGTAAGGATTAATTTTTAGGTATACCACTCACGTTAGATACCAATACCATAGCCTTGGTTTTTATCCCCAATCTTCCTCACGTGAGTAATTTTCAATAGTTCTAGAATATGAGATTATTTTATAGTACTTAAAAAATTCTTTGAAAAATAATAAATGAATGTATGAATCATATTCTTTATAATAAGGTTTCATAAGAGAATCATTAATTTAATAACGATAAGAGCATTAAAGAAGCTATAGTTATTTCTAAATACAAGATGTAAAATCTCAATCAGAAAATACATGGTACTATCATCATGGTTAATATTGACATGGAAAAGGTGTATGACTGGATAAACTAGATTCTATTTTTTAAGTTCAGATGATGCTATATGTTCTATGTGTGGGTGTGTAACCTTTTCTTTTGAAGATACTCCTATCCATGGTTCTTGATTTATGTTAATGGGAAAGATATTTTTCTTCATCATGAATATTCTAGTTCATTGATAAGGTGTACCTATTTTCCCTAATAATTTTTTACTTGTTCAAGGCATACTCAATAAGAACATCAACAATGACATTGAAAATGGGGTCATAACTCCATTTAAATGATCATATGGCTTCAAAAGTATATCTCGTCTATTTTTTATAGATAAATTTATATTTTCTCTTTAGGGTGGGAACAAATCCATTCCTAGCATCCTATATATCCTAAATAATTATTGATCAAGAAGTAGATATCTTTTTATTACTAATAAAATCAATTCAATAATCTATAATAGCTACTCGAGTTACCAATAAAACATCATTGAAATATAGTGGGGTTTCTAAAATAGTTCTCTACAAATGACATATGGGTGATCCCTACTCTCAACTGGTTAGGTTCAAATCTATTATTCAATTTTCTATTGTAAATAATCACAATCTATACTTCCAACTGTAAAATAAGGTTTATCTAATTTATTGATAGAATCTCGCTAACCAATTTTGTTCCATCATTGATTCCCATAATAATATTCAAAGTTATCAAAGATCCTAAGACTATCATCATGAACATTGAAAACATCATCAACGGGTATCTATAAGATTCAAAATAGAAGGTTATTTATACTATGTACATTTAGTGAGACTGGTAAGACCTAGTGATGAGGAAGGAATTAATATCAGAATTATTAATGAATACATGAAAATCATATTATCTAAACATGAATGGGATTCACTGGAATTTATCTCTATGATGTTGAATTTTATAAAATCCAAGTATGGGAATACTTCTCATGAAACTTTTTATTGAAGATACTCAAACTTTCATCTCCAGTTCTTTTTTATGTTTTATATTAATAGTATTATTGTTAATTCAATATGAAATTTGTGATGATGTATGGTTTTATTCTTGAAATAGAATTGGTTAGGTGTGATTCTCTACTTCCTAGGGTGTCTGGTTCCTAATATAAAATTCCATGAGACCACTCTTAATCTAAGGATTCCTACTCTTATGACGAGTAAAGATAAAAAGGATCTCATATATAAATTCTTAATTTCTTTGAACTTGAATGGTGTTTTTTCAACCCATTATGATTTTTATTGTTCAGTACTACATACATTCATCATATCACCCACATTCAATAAGGGGCATATTAATGCGATAATGAAATCTAGTGAAAATACACCCCTATAAAACTATGTTTATTAGTGTGGTTAACCATATATAATTTCATTCCCATTGACAAACACATCCATTGGATATGGATTCTTATAGTGTCAAAATGATATTTTTATTATCCATATAGTGACGAATATAAAAATCACCGCTATATGGTAGTGGCTAGCCATGACTTTTATAAAATATCATAGGAACTTACCTATGGATTTTAGTGTTTTTGGGAAAAATTAATAAATTCCAGAAAACGTAGTTTTAAATGTGGATTTAATCTCTATTGAAGTCCAAGAAAGTAGAGTGTTTTTAGTTATAAGGTGTTGGGTCTCATGGGAATCTCGAAACAATGTTAAGAAACAAATAACACAAACAATCATAACTTTCCAAAAATATATAGTTCTCCATATTAATGATTATAATTTTTTTTATTATGGGTTTCTCATCTAGTAAATTTTATATATAGAGGAACATCATCCTAACTAGTCTCTTTAGAATTATATCAGGGTCACTGGGTGACTTGGAGGAAGAAAAAATAGGGCTACTAGCTCTGCATCAATGGCTCCTACATTAATGATATAATTCAAGGAGTATGGATTGTGAAATCTGATCATGGTGCAATAATTATGTTATTTATATTATTAAGGTAATTTTATCATTAAAGTGGTGTGGAAAATACAATTCAGTTTCCTCATCATTAGGTTTGATAATATTTCCCTCTCTCGATGGAATCTGATTGGGTCTTCATCACCATGTTTTTCCCCTTTCTAAGATGATCCAATTATCCATTAATAATTTGTTCAGGGTATTAGAAAGATTGACTATAAAAGGTTTTGAGAATCTACACACCATCTAGTAGGGAAATAAATCATTGTATGTCCTTGATTCTAATGTAAATTCTATAAACAATCTTTACATTTTTAGTTTTTAAATTCATATCCCTCGTGATTTTTCATACATAGTGTGAGGAAATTCCCTAGGAATTAACTTCTTTATACCTCCATGACTATAAATTTGGTTGTTTCTCCTTTTATTAAAATTTATGTAATGATTATGATGGTTTTGACCTATTTTAGGTTATTTGTCAATTTAATAATAATATGATTGTAAAATCGATCATTTTTTTATAATAATAAAGTTAGTTGTTCTATTTATGTGTGGTTAATTATTATCAATAAAAAATTGACTCCAAGATCATTAGACTATGTGATCACCCTAATATGAGATTGTTTTCCCAGTTTTGACCTTTATAATGGAGGTTTTCATTTATCTATATGCATTAATAATAATAGATCATACATTAAATAATGTTGAGAAATAGATATATCAAATTGATGTGTGTTTGAGCAGTAAATATCAAAAAATGACATAAGGGTATCTTTTTTTAGGTTTAATTTCAATTAAAACACGGTTTTTCATTCTTTACCCATCAACAGGTGATATTTCATTTTAATAAAAATATTTAATGTGAAATGGTACTTTGGATCATACTAAGAAATTAGATAATTGTATTAACAATAATATGATTCCTATAAATTATAAATTATTTAATGGTTGTTCTCTTAACGATTCGATCAAAACCAAATTCATTTGTTCATTTTTGTATTCTTTTAGGTGATTTTTTACAATAATAATATTATGAATTTCATTTAGAACATTTGATCGTACTAAGAAATTCTTGAATTGGTTGACATATGGTTGATTCTAAAAAATAATAAATGATTCGAATATAATTTACTATGTTTTTATCCCAATTTGAGCTCATTTACATGGTTTTGACACCTACATGTGTGATTTATCATTCATTAATTGTTGTTAATAATTTTAATGCATGTTTTCCATCATATCAAGAAATTTGGACATCAGATTGATGTGTGGTTGATTCATACCTATAAAAAATGAATCATGGATCAATTTAATAACTATTCTTGTCTAACTAACCTTATTTTCTCGATTATGTCCCCTTGATGTGTGTTATGTCATTTAAAAAAATTAAAGGTGAAAATATAATTTTGATCATTGCGGTAAATCTTAACATTGGACTAATTCAATATTTATTCCAATATTTCATAAATGACTCGATGAACATTATTTTAAATTTATTCAGCGATCTGAAATTGTTTGTTAAATTTTGACCCCTTTTAAACTATTTTTTACTTTTATTACAATGTGATGGTGAAATAATTCTTTCGATTGTAATAAGAAAATTTTGGGCATCATATTGACATGTCAATGATTCTTATTGATCATAAATGAATCGAATATCAGTTTCATGTGTTTTCACCCAATATTTAATCTTGTATATCATGTTTAACCCCTATATGGATGATTTTTCATTTATTAATAAGTCTTAATAATATGAAATCATATTTTCCATCATACCAAGAAATAAAATAATTATATTGATGCATGGTTGATTAATGCAAAATTAAAATGACTTAATTAATTTTTTATAAAATTTTCATTAAAATGTAAACTCATTTTATCAGTTTTGTTCCCTTCACATGTGATATGTTATATTAATAAAAATATAATGGCCAAATGATAATTTAGACCATATTGAGAAATATATGGACTAGATTGGTGTTTGTTTTATTGAAACAAATGATAAATGACCGAATTATAATTATCCTAAATTTTTATGCCAATATGATGTTGATTATTTGATTTTGACCCCTTTTAAGAGATTTGTCACTTTAACAGCTATGTAAAGGTCTAGAGGAACTTTCAATCATAATGAATAATTTTTTCAGAATATTGAAATGTGTATGATTCCTTTAGATAAGAAATGACATAAATAATCTTTTCTTGATATTTCACAATAATTTGATATTGGTTTCTTAGTATTTTCCCCAACATATGTGATTTTTCTTTTATTAATAATAGTTAATAAAATGAAATCATTTTTTCCTTACACCATGAAATATAGGCATTATACTGTTTCATTTTCTGGTTCCTACAAAAACACGACACTCATTTTATTTTTATATGTTTTCATGTCAATTGAAACATGTTTTCTCAATTTTGAAAACTTAATCCGTAATACATTTTTAATAAAAATATATTAGAGAAATAGTACATTGGATCATACTTAAAAATCAAACCATAAGATTGTTGTGTGCTCGATTCTTATAGATCATAAATTACTCTATTAATGTTCTAATAAATTTTCACACTAATCTATTTTTTTTGGTTTTGATCTCTTTTAGGTGATTTGTGACATTTATAACAATGTGACGACCAATAAACACGTTAAATTTTACTATGTAGTTTAGCTATTAGATTGGCTTGTGTATTATTCCAAAAAAATATAAATGACTCAAGGATATTTGTTTTCTAATTTTCCACCATAATATGACCTTATTTTTTTGGTTTTAACCCTTATATATGTGATTTTTTATTTTTTAATAAGTGTTAATAATATTAAATCATAATTCCCATCATACCGTACAATGAAGAAATTATATTATTTTTTGATTTATTTCTATAGGTCAAAAATGACTCAAGGATTGGTTTCTAAAGATTCCATGTCAATTGAAATATGCGTTCTTAGTTTTTACCCCGTTATGAGTGATATATCATTTTAATAAAAATATAAAGTTGAAATGGTAATTTGGATAATTTCCTGAATTTTGATAATGAGTTCATGGTTGACTCCAAAAGATTATATGTGATGTTCTTTAATGTTTTCAGGCCAACCTAGGATCATTTGTACATTTTTACCCCATTTAGATGACTTTTCACTTTAATAACAACATAAAGGTAAAATGAAACTTTTAATAATACCAACAAAATCGAGTGTCATATTCAAATTTGGTTGATTCCTAAATAAAAAAAATTACTCTAAGATGATTTTCATATATTTTGAACCCACTCTAAAATATTTTTCTCTATTTTGACTCTTACATGGGTTTTTTTCCATATATTAATAAGTATTAATAATAAAAAATTACAATTTCCATTAGATTGATATGAAATCAAATATTACAAATCAAAAATAACATAATAGAAATTATCTTAAATATCCACATCAATCCGAACTTGTTTCCAAAGTTTTAACCCATTGATGGGTGATATGTTATTTTAATGAAAATATAAAGGCAAAATGGTATTGAATATTATACCAAAAAATATGAGAATAAAATTAGGGAAAAATTGATTCCTTCTTATCATAAATAACTTTATAAACATTATACTATGCTCTCACACCAATATGAATTCATAATTTTTTAGTTCTAGATAATTTAACATGATTTTAAAATTTAACAACACAAGGAAGACCAAACAACAATTTTGATCATATTGACAAATTCAAGAATCAGATTTATGTGTGGTTGATTGTTGTAAATATAAATGTAATTGAAGACCATTTACCTAATATTTCCCCACAATCCAATGTTGTTTTCTCATATTTTACACATACACAAGTGATTTTTTATTTATTAATGGGTAGTAATAATTTTAATTCATACATTCCATCACACTGAGAAATATAGACATTGGATTTGTGCATTAATTATTCATGGTGATCATAAGTAACTTAAATCTAATATTCCTATGTTTTTAGGTCAATTCAAACTTCTTTTCTTATTTTTTATCCCTTGACAGGTAATATGACATTTTATCAAAAATACAAGGGTAAAATAGTTAGACCGTATCAGAAAATATAAGATCTAGATTGATGCATGGCTTATTTCTATATATCATAAATAAGTCAATAAAGTTTCTCCTATTTTTAAACTAATATGATGTTTTTCATTTTTAACCCCATTTAGGTGATTTTTCCCTCTAAAAATAATGTTAAGGTCAAATAACACATTTGATTATTTCATGAAATTCAATAATAATATTGATTTTATGTTATCTATAATATATCATAAATGTCATAAAGATCATTTTTATAGGTTTTCATATCAATATGTGCTTGTTTTCATGGGTTTTAACCATACACAGTTGATTATTCATTTAATAAAAATTTTAAAAATATAAATTCAAACATTCCATCATAATAAAATATGTGTGCATCAAATTGATTCACAGTTTGTTATTACATATAAATAGTGACTCTCATATGATTTTCCATAGTTTAAACATGAATCCAAATGCATTTTCGTAGTTTTAACCCCCTTTTCAGGTGATATGTCATTTTATAAAAATATAAAAAGTAAGATTGTACTTTGGATAATATAATAAAATATGTACATTGTGTGGATTCATAGTTGATTCCTAAAAATCATAAATGACTTTATAAAAAAACTCCAAAAATTATAAATCTAATATGAGAATGTTTGTTCAATATAGACCCCTTTTGAGTGATTTTTCACATTAATAACAATGTGAAGGTCAAACAAAACTTTGGATCATAATAATAAATTTAGGTACCATATTGATAAATGGTTGAATCATATTGATCATAAATGACACGATGATCGTTTTTTATGTTTCCACCCCAATAAGAGCCCATTCACATATATTCGGCCTCTATGCAGTTGATTTAATATTTATTAATAATTTTTAATAATATGATATCATAAATATTATAAAATCAAAAAATATAGGCATTCAATTTATTCAATGTTGATTCATAAACATCAAAAATAAAAATGAATCATTTTCCAAAGGATTCATGTTAATCTGAACCTATTTTATTTGTCTTATCACCTTGATAGGTGATATGTTATTTTAATAAAAATATAAAGGGGAAATGGTACATAAGATCAGATTAAGAAATATAAGCATCATATTAATGTATGGTTGATTCTTATAGATCAAAAACTATATGATGATTTTTCATGCAAGTATTCACACTCATGTTAATTTTTTTATTTTTTACAGTTTTAAGTCATTTTTTACATTAACAACAATGTGCAGGCCAAGAAGAACATTTTTTCATATTAAAAAATTTGACTAGCAAATTTATTTGTGGTTTATTCCTACAAATAATAATTTTGTTGAATTTTATTATCCTATATTACCACTCCAATCTGTTGTTTTATTCTCTTTTTGACCACAATATATGTGATTCTTCATTTATTAATAGATATTGATAATAAGGTAGTAGAATTTTCATCATAACAATAAATCCAAGCATCATATTGATGAATGATTTAAATTTACAAATCCAAAATGGATTGAGGATTATTTTTAAATTTTTCATGTTTATTAAAACATGTTTTCTTATTTTTTACCCATTGATGAGTGATATATAATTTTAATAGAAATACTAAAGGTGAACAAGTAAATTGGATTATACCAAACAATCTGACCATTAGATTTATGCATGGAATACTCCTACAAATCATAAATGAATTGATGAATTTTCTATTAAATTTTCCACTAATCATATTTTGTTTGTTTGGTTTTGGAAACATAGTTTATTTGTGACTTTCATAAAAATATATATGTGAAATGAAAAATTTAATCATAAAATGAAATTCAGGCACCATACTTATATATCATTGATTCATATATATTAAAAACTTTTCAACAAACTTTTATTGATTTTTAACCCCATTCAGAGCTGTATTCTCATTTCTCACTCAGAAGTGGGTGATTTTTATTTATTAATAAGTGTTAATAATGTTAAATCATAAATTTTATCATATAATAAATATCGAAATCAAATAGTTTCATGTTTTATTCCTACATATATAAAATGACTGCAATATCATATACTAATTTTTCATATTAAACCAAACTCGTTTTCTCGATATTTCCCCATAAATGGGTGATACAATTTTTTTTAAAAATATAAACATGAAATGGTACTATGGATAATATTGATAAATTGGAGCAATTTATTAACGTTTGGATGATAACTCTATAAATAAAATGACTTGATGGGCATTTTTTTAAATTTCATACAAATCTAAATTAGTTTGATCGGTTTTGACCCATTTAATTTATTTTTTCACATTAATAAAAATAAGAAGGTCAAAAAAAAATTGATCATATTAATAAATTGATGTATTAAATTTAAATTAATTATATTCATACGTCTCAAAAATATTTCAAATATTATTTTCCAATGTTTTCACCTAAATCTAATCTCATTTATAATATTTTAACCCTAACACTGTTTGGTTACCAATTATTATTAACTGTTAATAATATAAAATAATAATTTCTATAAAATTGTGATATTATAGAATCATATTGATGTTTTTTATTCTTATATATCACAAAATTAATAAAATACCATTTTCTTAAGATTTCATGTCGATTTGAACTTGTTTTCTTGGTTTTGACTACTTGACGATTGATTCACCATTTTAATAAAAATATAAAGGCTGGATGACACATTGGATCATACTAATATATATTTTAGCACCCTAAAAATTTAGTAAAAAATAATATTATTCTCAATATATTTCTTACCATAAAACATCGGGCTTTAATCTGATTATGATATTTTTATAACAGTATTATTATTTAAATGTAACCATTATAACCTAGTCGTTAAATTGGTGATATGAAAATTAATATCCACATTTTGAAAAATATGTATAATGGGTAATTATCATAAAAATTTATTGATTAATGTGTAATAAATAAGTACCCAATTTTTAGTAAATTCATTTTATACATCAAAAATAATATTTCATTAAAAATAGATTTTATGTACTATTTAACAACATATTATAAATAAATTGTGATATTTTTAAAATTTATATTTAATAAAACATATATCATTTTTGAAATAATTATGTTAAAATTATCATTGTGTAAAATATTTGGATTTTTTAAAAGATTAATTTTTTTAGTGAATAGTGACAAGAAACTGTTTTTTGTAAAATGGTCATTTCTTTTCATTAAATAATGTAATTGAAATGTTAAATAATATATTTAATTTGATATTAATGTAAAATAATTATAATTATTTATAAAAAGTATCATAAATTACATATTAGTTATCATTAAACCATATTTTTGTATATTTTCATTTTTGGTCTTAAAATGAATTTTTATAAAAAATATTTTTTTTCTATTTTATATAATTATATTAAAATAAATTTATTCAATTTATTTAAATTTAATATTGAATAATGTATTCCCTATTTTTAATAAATTAGTTTTAAAAAATAAACAATTCTCGTTTAATTTTTGTCATTATTAATAGTAATTGTGGTAAATATTTTTCACCTAAGTAAAGGTAAAACTGGTAAAACATGGTTTAAACTATGGGGTAAAGCATTAAAATATCAATAAAACATTATTTTATTAAATTTAATTGGTGGGTTTTGACCAAATATATTTTTAAAAAGTAAAATTATATATTTTAAAAAATTATTTTGAATTTTTGTACCAATGATTAACTTTTGTAATGATAAGTTATATTTTATTCAAATTTAAAAAACTATTTTTGGGTCATTGAATTTAATCATATGTTTGGAAGGTTACATTTAATTTTTTATTGATCAAGAAGTCTTAAAACTTTATTTTTTATTACATAACCAATCATATTCCTCTAAAATATCTTTTTTACTTTATTTCAACTTATAATGATTTTTATCCTTTAATTTGGTATTTTCATAAAAAAATTCAAGAGTTTTGTTTTCATATATTAAAATCATTTTATACCACCTAGTTAAATTAAATGTGATGAAATAGACTCCAAATTTTTAATCATAATGTAAAATTTAGGTTAAAATTACCCTTTTATTTTTAGTTATATAATTTAGTTATCATGGTAAAATATTATATTATCACAGTTATGTTTAAAATGGGTCTAAGTGTTTTAACATTAATATAAGGTTTAAAATGTATCCAAAACATATATAAATGTGATTAGATGATTTTATATATACCCTATGACATCTTATCTAAAAAATGGTTGTTTTTTCACTTTAAATGTTTATTATATATATATTATTTATTATTTTAAATAATTCCAAGTGTATCATTTCTGTCTCTTATAAAAGGTCACCTTCAATTCTCTCCTCCCCACAGCTTTTGAGCACTCTATTTCAATACCCACAAAAATATCTCTAAAAAATTACACTACACATGTTATAGGTATTTTTCTCACCAAACTACCAAACCTAGAAGTCTTAAGGTGTAATATAAAGAGGTTATCTATGGATAATGTATAAGTCTTATCCAACCTATTTCAAGTATATTTATTCTTCTAAAACATTAAAATATTATATTAAATTTATGATGTAATAACATCATCATATTTACTATAATTAAATATTATTATGATTATATTAAAACCCATTTTCATCCCCTTTTCTCTCATATGGAAAAAGAAACCATTTCTCATGTGTACGTGTGGATTCCAACCTCTACAAAGAAATGTGTTTTGTTTTTCATCACCACAATCAAGGATGGTTATTATGAAGGATTTCATTAATATATATTATATTAATAAACTAATTATAATTTTTAATGTATAATATATCAACTATATTCTTACCTTCTTATCCATTGAAAAATGATAACACCTCTAGGGCATACAAGTGGTATACCACCTCCATCAAGCGATGTAATTTTTTGTCATTTAATCCCTTCATGGATAGTTATAAAATTGTTTTCATTATATAAAAATTATAAAAATTTCATATTTATGTTTCTATATATATTTAATTAATTAATCCTTTTACCACAGTCAACCTACGAAAGCTATTTTGGGATTATGATATGAACATCCTCAAAATGATCTACGTAAACTGTATATATTATGTAACTAACTTATAAATTTTCATAACTGAAATTAAACATATAATTATAATTAAATGAACATTAAATTTTTTATTAATAAAGTAAATATAAAATATAACTTTACTATTCATAATTTAAATAACATATAACGATATATGGTATTTAAGGTAAAAGATTTTTTTTAAAACTCATATCTTGAAAGTTTTAATGTTTTTTTTAAAATTTTTCATCTATATTACTTTATTAAAAATATTTCATTCTTGTAATGAATAATATAAAATTTATATTCCAATTAATTTTAATCCATTCTTCTTTATAAAAATTTTAAAATATTAATTTAAACACTTTTTAAATAGGGTATTTTACACATATTTACCTTTAGTCCAAAAGAAATATACTTTTAATGTATATGGGATGGGTTAAATTTCCCACTATCATAAAAATTATTCTTTAAGATTATTTTCTACTAGTTTTTATTTTTTAAATAATATATTATTTTCCATTCTTATGGTAGTTTTTGTTATGGTATTTTTAATGAAAAAATGATTTTTTATTATTTTTACGTGATGCCTGATCATGCTTATGTATATGTGATAAATGGAATAATTTATGATATTTTATAATGTAAATTTAATATTATATGTTTTTATGTAATTTACGGCCCATGAAAGTTATTTATAATGACTAGTGGGCCTAATATAACTCCCCAATGCATTCAGGTAAGGATTATGTTCTCCCCAAAATTATATTGGAATTAAATTAGTAGGTAATTCTATTTGTAAGGGCTACTGTAAGGGTTATATGAATATAATTTCTTAAGGAATCTACATGTAATTTCTATTCTGGAAAATAAATTTTCATGGAATTATTTTGATTTCATAAGTAAATCTATTGATCTCTTGTTTAAAGGAATGATTATTCCCTTAAAGGGTAAAAAATATATTTTTCACATGTTCTCATGATTTCAAAAAAAAAACAGTCATGATTATGATTTTCCCATATTTTCTTAAAATTTGTTCAATAAAAAAACATTATGAAATAAATATTATTTCATTTGTAGGTAAAAAATTATTTGAGCTCAATATTTTTTATGCTAAAAGAAAAACTCTCTTATATGAACTCATGGTTTAGAAATGATCTAATCGGTTTATTTTTGTTATTAAATGTAAAATAGTGATTGTTTTTTCCATAATGTGTTTTCAAATATTTTTCATATTATTTATGTAACACCCCGACCCCAGCTACCCAGAGTCGGTTCATTACGTCGTAACATTGGCATGATCACAAAAAATCATGTCTCGAAAGACCGATTAGTTTAGTAGCCATAGAAACACTAGATACATTTAATAAATGTTACATTACAACATAAGGTGAAAAACTAGAATAACAAAGTCTTCATAGTCCACACTCATATCCTCCTCTGACTATCCCTGCAGGTCATTCCTAAAATACATTTTCACATCCTAGAAAATATTAAAACATTGAAAGGGGTGAGCTCAGATGCTCAGTAAGGATTACAATATTGCGGAAGCTTTCATAAATAGACATAAACATTTAAGGCAATGTATAACTAAAACAAAAGCCTTTTAAACTTGAACATCAACATAATATGGAAAAAGTAAAATGAGATAATTTCATTTACTTCTTCACATGGATATTCTACTGGTCGAATAATCATATGAAATATCATTAACCAATTTCATAATGATGGAATGCATAATGCCAGACTATCATAACCACATAGCCAAGGCCTCATGCCAAGACCACAAATAAGATTTTGTCAAGGCCTCGTGCCAAGACACTAGTTTGTCTCATGAGACCTTTCGATGCATCGAGGAGCTGTAGCGGGCTCCACCCGTCACTTATTAAGTCCAATGCATTCCTCAAATGAATAGGTTTAAAATATCATAAACCATAACATAATCGTATAACATAAAACATGCATAGAGGAAACATAACATTTCCACATTTCAATCACAAGATATTAATACAACACATTGATATAATAAAAACGCTTTAAAAACCATTTTAAATACCAATATAAAAGAAAGTTAAAACTTTGTATTTATTTTTCATTAAAAAAATGATGGCTTGTAGAGGAAGCCGAAACTCAAATAATGGTCACGGCGGCGGAGAAGTCATTGTCGCCACATAAGTACAGAAAGAAAAACATTCCCTTTTTTTCGTTTAGTAAAACGCTTTGTATAAAAAAGATTCCTTTTGAATAAACGTAAATGTCAAAGGGGTTTATACACCATATAAAAGAAAGTTGTGTATGAAACCAAATATGCCTCAATGAAAGGGGATTGAGACGAAGTCCTTAAAAAGATCATTTTTTTAAATAAATTACATATATAATGTGTATTCACTATAAGTACACATAAATAATGTACAAATACAAGATAGGACATAATAATATCATGACATAATTTGAAAGTAGGAGATTAACACAAAGAATAGAAATTGGGTTAAGAAGTTCCCTTACCTTGCGTCTTGTCCTGACTCGACCGTTCTTTAACCTCCTGAATAATAAACTAGAGTTAATTTCTATTTACATAAGAACCTTTTTCATGTTCATTATTCCTTTTATATCCCTTATTACCATGTTATGAACATTATGTAATTATTTAAGTTTATAACGGTCATTTTGTCGATCTTAGGTACTTGAGTCAAAAATAAAATTATTATAATTACAAGTTGTTCATGTGGTGATATATCCATTATATCCATAATTATGTTCATGATTTAGATATCATATATATCATATATATTTAGTATATACATGTATTTATAATATTACATAACATTTAGAGGTAAGAAATGAAATTCACCGTTCATGGAGACGGTAATCCGTACGTACGCATGAACGCTACTTTCATTTCTATTTCATATTTAATGAAATGAAATCATAATAATATAAAGGTATAATATAGGTCCAGTATAATATCTTATATAATATCATTTACTCCATCCTTTATACATCCCACATATGGCATTAACGATTCACATCACTTTGAGGGGGCAGTAGTCCGCACTTCCTAAAATGAAATTATAGCGTTTACCCATAATGGAAATCATAAAGTATGCCATAAATTAGAAATACAGAAGAATAAATAAAACATAAACATATTATATATCATATATAAATATAGTGACATCTTAATGGCCACCTTTGAAGGTGTTATATGAGTGTTGAACAATCATCGTTTCGTGAGGCAGAAATTCTCCATCCACAAAAACCGTATGTTCTTTAACCATTAGATGTAGGTGTGTGTTATTTTAGCTCGAATCGTTCTTATTAAAACATCCTAGTATATTGAGGATACAGGTTTTGTTACAAAATAAATGAATAAAAAGAGTTTAGGGGGTTGGAGAAGAAAAATAAAACAAAACAACATTAGAGAAGACATTACCTCAAAATCGGGTAACTCTTTTTGATTTGAGCCAAAGGCTTCCTTGGGAAGAGTTCTGCCGAAAGTGAGGCTTCTAAGAGTAAGAGGGGGAAGTTGGGAGAGTATATGGGCAGAGTTTGGCCGAGCCAAATGGCTTGAAAGTGTGAATGAGGTGGTAGAGGTGGGGGGCCTTTTATAAGAGGAGAGGAGGGACACTCTTGGAAAGTAAGGAAATTTTACATTATTATACAATTCTTTTCGGATTCTAAAGGTCCCACACTTATATAATTCGTGGATAAAGTGATAAGGGTTCGAAATATACCCATCCAATAGTCTTTGAACAAGTGTAAGCTTTGGATTGTACATTATCATTTCATTTTATTAAAATCATTAAATAATGAGGTCATCGCTGCATCATAATGATGTCATAAATAATTTCATTTATTTAATGTCTAAAAATTATAAAAAAAATACTATGACGTAAGAAATCTTTTTATATTTCCAATGACTATTTATAGTAAAAAATATGACTTGTATAACCCCTTGTAAATATTGTTTTAGTAAAACATTTCATGTTTGTGTCATTTTTTACTTTAACACTAAATAAAAGTAATTTATGTCATTTTACAACTAAAGTGGCTCCATGGGGTCCCCAAGTTGACCCATGGATTGTCTTGGTCGGACATGGCACATAAAATGAATGTAGGACATGTGTCATGTCACGACCCACCCTCGGGGTCCGTGCCGTGACTAACCCAAGCCCGCCTTCCATAGGCCAGGGGCTGGAGAGTAGCACCAAGGCGTAAATCCCGGTGAAAAGGGAAGGCAGTGCCTTTGTAAAGTAAACAAACACCACATAGTAAGCAAGCGGAAAGTAAACACTAAGTAAAAACAGAGTACAACTGAAAGTGCGGAAAAGTAAAAGGGCCAGTATACAAACCCAAACTGAAAGTAAAGTACAACTCGAAATGGAAAACAGCAACTGTAAAGTAAAAGCTGCAGCACCGAGCTGTCCACTGGAAATCCCACCTGAAGGGTGGGTAAAGATAGCTCCACTGCTCCTCGGGTCCCGCCGTCCGCTCCGAGCATGTCCCGCCCAGTGGTCCACCTCCAGGTACCGTCCTGCTCTGCAAGCCTCAGCTAAGATCAAAGTTGTCTGTCGTCTGCAACCAACACAACGTAGTGCGGGCAAAGCCCGTGCAGGGGTGAGTATAAGCTACTCAGTAGGGACCCCGAGACTCTTTAAGGTCTCTCAAATCCACAAATGATAAACCACGAAGAAAGGTACAATCACGAAGTAACAACAGACACTGCTTAGGTATATGCCCATACATATACCTAAGTCATCAATTTCAAATACGCTCCAACCACCGAGCCCAAGTACAACTCAGTCCACACAGGAAAGTAAACGTATTCCACAGAGGAAAGCAAAACGTAATCCACACAGGATAGCACAACACAATCCACACAGGAAAGCAACAGGATTCAGCTCACACAGGTATACTTCTTCAAAAGACGATAAAGATGATCTCTGATCCATCTAAGTCGTCGGACCCATGAAGGATCGATGGGTAACTAACCCCCACAAAAGACCCACACAGGATCGGGCCCATGTAGGACCTGTAGGCGCTGGTTCACACAGGACCGTTGAGCGCAAAGACCCACACAGGATCGGACCCACACAGGATCGGGCCCACACAGGACATGTAGCACTGATCCACGTAGGATCGCTGAGTGCTGTACTCGTCGTCGTCGAATCCACACAGGATCTCTGTACTGTCGTCGTCGCAGTCACAGTAGCAGTAGCAGTAGCAGTAGTAGCAGTCATAGTAACAGTCGCAGTAACAGTCGCAGCCAGCTCTAGGGTTCTCGCACACAGCAAGCTCGTACAAGAGGGTCCGATCCACGAGCTGATAGGCTGATACATCAGCTGTCACAAAGTCCAGAGTTGATGTATCCGAAAGTTCCGTATCGTCAACAGGAACTCAACGCAACAGACGGCACGTCGATCGGACGCCCGGTCTGAGAGTTATTGGCATTTTCGTCCCCGGGGCCCGATTGGTTTTTATGGCAAAACCAACCCGACCGTACTCCACCTGTGTCCAAACCTCGGGCGGAGTATGCCAAAAGATCTGTCTCACTAAGAGGAACACAACAAAGCTGACGACACGTCAATCGGACGTCCATAGCTCAAGATATGAGTGTTTCCGCTCCGAAGGCCTGGTTGGTTTCGTGAACGAACCAACCCGGCTGAACTCAAAGTATTCCGAAACATTGAGTGTGATATACCGAAATGGCCGTCTCGATCCAAGGATAGCGTTGCAGCAGGCGGTTTGTCAAACGGAGGTCCGTGGTTCAATTTATGGCCAAAAGACCGAATCCGTCTCGAAAACGGGGGGTCTGGGTCTGGGCCGACCCGACCCGGCCCGGCCGGCGGCGGACCGGCGCGGCGGCGCGGACCGGCGCGGCGGCACGGTCCGGCGCGGCCCGGCCGGCGGCGGCGCAGCCTGGCGCCGCTTGGGTCACGCGCGGGGGGCTAAGCCCCCGTTTCCAGCAAGAGGCGGCGCGACTTTTAGCCGCGCCATTTGGAGAATCGGCCCCCCTCGTGGGGGCCTGCTTGAGGAGAACCGGGGGGCCGCCTGCCCCCCCTTAATTAAACCCCCCCCAATAAATGGGGGGCTTTTGAGAGTTGACCGGGGGAATTTATTCCCCCGGTCTTTGATGTTCCGTCCGGCCACCTGGCCGGCCGGTCATTCTCCAACGGGACCGGTAAGCCGGTCCCCTTCCGGTTTCCGATGCTGGCGGCCCGGCGTGCCGCCGGTCTTCCCGTCTCGCCGCGGCCCAGAACCGGCCGCGGTGTTCGTCGTCCGGCACGATGTGACGGCACCGTGCCCCTCTGCCGCACCTTCGATTCCCTTCGACGTGGCGCGACAGCGTCGCATTCTTGATGATCCTTCCACGGCGCGGCGCGTCGGCGCCGCGCAATTTAATCGTGCGATTAACCGCGCGGTGCGACGGCACCACGCCATCTTGTTTCATCCGCAAGATAAATAAACAAGAACAAAGGAGGGGGTTCGGCCGTGTTCATTAGGTCCGGCCCCCTCACGTTAAATGACAACACATATTTAAATATTCAATATCCTCACGTTAGTCATGCTAGAATCACGAACAAGAATAAATAAATAAACAAATAACAACAACCCCTACCTTGGGTGCAAATTCGAAGATTGTCAACGACCCGCGGATGACAACGTCACGGAGGTCGGGCGTCGCGGTAATCGTTCGTCAAATCCGATGACGAGGAGGTACGTCCGAAGAGGTACGTCGTTGGTGAATCTTCGTATGCCGACGAAGGAAGTCCGAGGAGGAAGCGGCGTTCCCTTTCGTTGACACGGAAGACGAAGAAGAGAGGAGCGGCGTTCTTCTTCAGAGCTTCAGCGTTCTTCGTCAAAGCTTGAGTGTTCTTTGTCAAAGTTTTAAGAAGAAGAAAAGCTCTCAAATCCTCTCAAAATGGCTAAACAATTCTAACCAAATAAAATAAGCTAAGAGCTTATTTTATTAACTCAACCAAACCCTTTTGAATTTCAAAGGTTTGAAAAAGTTTAAACAACTCAATCTCATTAATAAGCTAAGTTGTCAAAACAATTAAAGATGGGTTAAAGGGAGTTTTGAGAGAAGTTGAAAAGTTGGGTTTCATGTGGGCCCCACCACACTTAATCCTCCCAAGGGAGGTTAAGTGGATGTGGGTCCCACCTTTAACTGCCTTTGGGAGAAGTTAACTAACATAAAAATAAAATAAAAAGTGTTCCACATTTTTATTCAACTTTTTATAATTATCCCAAAAATTAACTTTTGTCCCGCAATAAACGCAACTTCAGAAAAGGTCTCCTTAAGAGAATATCGGCGCTGCGAGTTCATCGGTGCCCTCAGATTTCAATTCCGAGCACCAGATCAAAAGTTAGGAATTTCCGCTCGTTCGTTCACTGAACGTACCCGAGCCAAACTTCGGAAATTGATTCTGGGCACACCGGGCCTCGGAATCAGGTGCCGTCAGAAACCGCGCTCTCGTAAAATTCCAAAGAAAATTAAGAAAAAAATTTCCCTTGAATTTTATGGGTCTTTACATTACTCCCACCTCAGGGATTTACGTCCCCGTAAAGATACATCAAAAACTAGGGAAACAAATGAGGGTACTAAGCACGCATCTGAGCCTCCCGTTCCCATGTGCTCTCCTGGAGATTCCCGTGCTGCCATCTGATGCACACAAGAGGAATCAATCACCCACGCAGGACCCGCTCCTGTCGATCCTCTATCACCACCGGGACCTCCGTAAAAGTCACTCCATCGTCAACGTCAAGCTCCCCATGGTCAATGATGTGCGTCAGGTCGTGCACGTATCTCGTCAGCTGAGACACGTGGAAGACGTCGTGCACCCGGTGCAACTGGGCTGGTAGAGCCAGGTGATAATCCACCTCACCAATCCTATTGAGGACCTAGAAGGGTCCGATGAAGCGCGGAGATAACTTGCCGGCTCGGCCAAATCTCTGTATACCACGTCGAGGTGAGACCCGCAAGAAGACGTGGTCACCATCCTCGAACTCTAGTGGCCTCCGCCTCCTGTCAGCGTATGACTTCTGCCGGCTCTGAGCTGTCCTCATCCGCTCCTGGATGACCTGGACCTTCTCTGTCGTGGCCTGGACCATCTCTGGTCCCACAAGTGATGACTCCCCAGGGTCTGTCTAGCACAAAGGAGATCTACAAGGTCGGCCGTACAACGCCTCATAAGGTGCCATCCCGATGGTGGAGTGGTAGCTGTTGTTGTACGCAAACTCCACCAAGGGTAGGTGGTCCTCCCAGCTACGGCCAAAGTCGAGGAAACACGCACGGAACATGTCCTCGATAGTCTGAATGGTCCTCTCCGTCTGACCATCCGTTTGAGGGTGAAAGGCTGTGCTCAGACCTAGCTGCGTCCCGAACGCCTCCTGTAACCCCTTCCAAAGCCGGGAAGTAAAGCGAGCATCTCGATCGGAGACGATAGATGATGGCACGCCGTGGAGCCGCACGATCTCCTGAACGTAGAGACGTCCCAAGCTCTCCACTGAGCCCTGCTCTCTGATGGGTAAGAAGTGTGCCGACTTGGTGAGTCGGTCAACAATCACCCAGATGGAGTCGTTACCTCTGGAAGTGCGTGGAAGTCCAGTCACGAAGTCCATAGATATGACATCCCACTTCCACTCCGGAACCTCCAAGGGTTGTACCAAGCCCGCTGGTACCTGATGCTCTGCCTTCACCTACTGGCAGGTGAGGCATCGAGAAACGAACTCTGCTACTGCCTTCTTCATGCCCGGCCACCAGTGCTGTCGTCTGAGGTCATGGTACATCTTCGCCACTCCAGGATGTACCGCCAAAGGAGAAGTGTGAAACTCTCTCAGCACTTCCTTTCGCAAAGCGAATGGTACCATGGTACGTCCTCTGAAAAGGATGTCGTGCTCTGCTCCAAGGGAGAAACCATCAGGTGCCTGTCCCGAGGATATCTGTGCACGCCGTGTCTCACAGTCAGCGTCCCCACGCTGTGCCTCCCTGACACGCTGCAGTAGTGTAGGAGTGACTGTGAGAGACTGAAGGAAGGCTGCTCCATCTCTATCCACGAAGGATATCTGTAAAGAGGCTAGCTGCTCCGTCGCCTCCTCAAGTAGCTGAATGCCCGTCCTCCTGCTGAGGGCATCGGCTACTACGTTCCCCTTCCCAGGAGTATAGACTATCTCAAAGTCATAGTCCTGGAGGAACTCGAGCCATCACCGCTGCCTCAAGTTCAGGTCCTTCTGCGAGAAGATATACCTGAGACTCTGATGATCAGAAAAGACTGTAAAGCGCTCACCCATCAGATAGTGTCGCCATGTCTTCAGAGCGAAGACCACTGCTGCTAACTCCAGGTCATGGGTAGCGTAGTTCTGCTCATGCGGCCTCAACTGACGTGATCCATAGGCGATCACTGCCCGCTCCTGCATCAGAACACAACCGAGTCCGGTCCCTGATGCATCGCAGTTTACTACGTACCCTACTCCCTCCTCAGGCAACCTCAAGATAGGTGTGCTAGTCAATCTCTGTCTCAGCTCCTGGAAGCTCTGCTGGCATCTGTCTGACCACACGAAGGGTTTCCCCATCTTGGTCAAAGCTGTGAGTGGTGCCGCAACTCTAGAGAAGTCTGGAACGAATCTCCGATAGTATCCAGCTAGTCCCAAGAAACTCCGAACCTCAGTCACGCTCCTGGGTGGCTCCCATGCTAACACAGCTTCGATCTTCGCAGGATCCACTACAACTCCCGCCTCAGAGATAACGTGTCCCATGAAGTGGACCTCACGTATCCAGAACTGGCACTTCGAGAGCTTACCATAAAGCTGGTGCTCTCAGAGTGTGTCTAGTACAACTCGCAAGTGATAGGCGTGCTCCCCCTCAGTCGTAGAGTAAATCAGAATGTCGTCGATGAAGACCACGAAAAACCGATCGAGGTATGGCTGAATGATCCTGTTCACGAGAGCCATGAACACTGCTGGAGCATTGGTTACACCGAAAGGCATAACCAGGAACTCATAGTGGCCATACCGACATCTGAAGGCCGTCTTCTGCACATCCTCGTCTTTGACTCTGAGCTGATGACAGCCTGACCTGAGGTCTATCTTCGAGAACCACCGTGCTCCCTTGAGCTGATCAAAGAGGTCATCAATCCTCGGTAGCGGATACTTGTTCCTCACTGTCACCTGGTTCAGGCGACGATAGTCAACACAAATCCACAGGCTCCCGTCCGCCTTCTTGGCGAACAAAATCGGGGAAGCCCAGGGTGAAACACTGGGTCGGATGAACCCCTTGCCCTGCAAGTCCTCCAACTGTACTCGTAGCTCTCGAAGCTCGGTGGGGGCCATCCGATATGCTGGAGTGGATATCGGGGCTGTCCTGGGGTATAAGTCAATATAAAATATATGTCCCTGCGAGGAGGTATCCCTGGTACGTCGACGGGGAAAACGTCCGCAAACTGATCCACCACTGCAGGAAAACCAGGACTCTGCACGTCAACTTCTCCAAGGATGAGGCTAGCCAACTGATGAGTGATGGGATGTCCTCTCCTCCGCGGAAGTCCATCCTGTGCTACAAAGGCTCCCTTCTCGCCGGTGAAGGTTTACCTGCTCCCATCGGTGCGTACACATCGCACCTTTCGCCTAAAACAGTCAATCTGTGCATGGACCGTAGATAGCCAATCCATGCCCAAGATGACATCGTAAGGCCTCGACGCTGCTACAAGAAGATCCCAGCCAAAGATCTCACCTCCTAGAGTAAGCTCACACTGCTGGCACCAGTGTGTAATCATCGAGTCTGCTCCCGTAGAAGTCTCTGGCCGTAAGGATCGAGCCAACGGCTCTGTCGGAATCTCCGAGCTCCGAACAAAGGCAGCGGCTATGAAAGAGTGACTCGCTACTGTGTCTATAAGAACTGAAGAAAGGGTGGAATAGACACATATAGTACCTCGAATCATCTTGGGTGCACCGTGGTCGTAGGCCTCTGCTGCCTGGAGTTGTGCCTGTCTCTGCCCGCCAGCTCCCTGTGGTCGGGGTGGACCTCCTGGTGGTGGTGGTGGCAGAGCCTCAAAGCTTTGCCCACCACCGGCTGCTCGTCCAGCTCCTCTGCCTCGTCCTCCTCCTCCCTGCGGACCGCCACGGTCGACCCTCTGCCTCTGCCTCAGTGGTCCCTCAACCGACTGCTGCTCCTCGGCACGGCGGGTCGGGCAGTCACGAGCCATGTGGCCCTGCCCGCCGCACGAGTAGAACTATCTGCCTCTCAAAAGACTGGCTCCTCGTTGTGTGCCCCGCACTGCTGAGCTAGTACCCTGAGGTCGTTTTCCCGAAGGTCTGGTCTGTCTGGACCCCTGAGTCATCCGTCGACTGCCTGCTGCGGATGACTCTGCCACGTGCCGCCCTGCGGTGGGTCGCTGCGCTGGTGTAGACTCAGCAAGGAAGCTCTCGATCAGATGGGCCCGCTCCAGAACTCCTGTCTGAGTCGGTATGCTGAGGGAGATCAGTGATGTCCTGATCTCGTGTCTCAATCCCTGCTCGAAGGTCCGGGCCCGGAAGAATGGGTCTCGTACCATGTTGGTCGAGTAGTGCGAGAGTTCAGTAAATCTCGCCGAGTACTGAGCGACTGTCATGCTGCCCTGCCGCAGCTGAAGAAGCTCCTGGATACGCTCCGCACGAAGGGTGGCTGGGACGAACTCCGAGGGGAAGAGGCTCTCAAAGTCCGTCCAAAGTAGAGATGCCTCATCGTGCACCTGGAGCATTAAGCTCCACCATCGTCCTGCTACTGCGTGTAGTAGGCTCGCAGTGAGGATCACCATGAGGTCTGCTGGTGTCCTCACTAGCCTAAACACACGTACCACTGCCTCCAGCCAGTCCTCGGCTGCCTGGGGATCCGTCTCCCCGTGAAACCTGGGTGGTCGCTGGCGCTGAAACTCATGCAGTGCGCTGAGGAGACGTGCATCGTCAGCGGCTGGTGCTGGAAGCATCGGGGGCTCGGCGGGTAGAGCTACCGCCGGTGCCACTGCTGACAAAGGGCCCTGCACCGAGGCCTCGTCGCTCGGTGGGCTGTCGTCACACTCGACTCTCGGAACCCTAGCTGGCTGTCATCGTGGGGCCATCCTGAAAAGGAAACAGGTGCGCCACGTTCAGAACAGTATACCTGGTGAGCTGATATAAGTAATCACAAAGAAAACATTGAAACACACACGCAATCAATGTTTTCGTGCATTATGTCGGGAATCAGAAGTCAGGGTCCTGGTGTATGGATACGTCGGCCACCGCACCAACACTGGACTCCCTGGACTGATAACCACACTCAATACGCTAAACATTATTTCTTCACATAGAAAAGATCAGAGTCCGCGGTAGAACCGAACTCCTCTGATACCAATTTGTCACGACCCGCCCTCGGGGTCCGTGCCGTGACTACCCCAAGCCCGCCTTCCATAGGCCAGGGGCTGGAGACTAGAACCAAGGCATAAATCCTGGTAAAAAGGGAAGGCATTGCCTTTGTAAAGTAAACAAACACCACAGAGTAAGCAAGCGGAAGGTAAACACTAAGTAAAAACAGAGTAGAACTGAAAGTGCAGACAAGTAAAAGGGCCAGTATACAAACCAAAACTGAAAGTAAAGTACAACTCGAAAGGGAAAACAACAACTGTAAAGTAAAAGCTGCAACACCGAGCTATCCACTGGAAATCCCACCTGAAGGGTGGGTATAGATAGCTCAACTGCTCCACGGGTCCCGCCGTCCGCTCCGAGCACGTCCCGCCCAGTGGTCCACCTCCAGGTATCGTCCTGCTCTGCAAGCCTCAGCTAAGATCAACGATGTCCGTTGTCTGCAACCAACACAACGTAGTGCAGGCAAAGACCGTGCAGGGGTGAGTATAAGCTAATCAGTAGGGACTCCGAGACCCCTGAAGGTCTCTCAAATCCACAAAGGATAAACCACGAAGAAAGGTACAATCACGAAGTAACAACCGACACTGCTTAGGTATAGGCCCATACATATACCTAAGTCATCAATTTCAAATACTCTCCAACCTCCGAGCCCAAGTACAACTCAGTCTACACAGGAAAGTAAACGTATTCCACACAGGAAAGCAAAACGTAATCCACATAGGATAGCACAACACAATCCACACAGGAAAGCAACAAGATTCAGCTCACACAGGTATACTTTTTCAAAAGATGATAAAGATGATCTCTGATCCATCTAAGTCGTCAGACCCACGAAGGAACGATAGGTAACTAACCCTCGCAAAAGACCCACACAGGATCGGGACCACGTAGGACCTGTAGGCGCTGGTTCACACAGGACCGCTGAGTGCAAAGACCCACACAGGATCAGACCCACACAGGATCGGGCCCACACAGGACCTGTAGAACTGATCCACGTAGGATCGCTGAGTGCTGTACTCGTCGTCGTCAAATCCACACAGGATCTCTGTACTGTCGTCGTCGCAGTCACAGTAGCAGTTGCAGTAGTAGCAGTCACAGTAACAGTCACAGTAACAGTAGCAGCCAGCTCTAGGGTTCCCGCACACAGCAAGCTCGTACAGGAGGGTCCACTCCACGAGCCGAGAGGCTAATACATCAACTGTCACAAAGTCCAGAGTTGATGTATCCGAATGTTCCGTATCGTCAACAGGAACTCAACGCAACAGACGACGCGTCGATCGGACGCCCGGTCTGAGAGTTATTGGCATTTTCGTCCCCGGGGCCCGGTTGCTTTTTAAGGCAAAACCAATCCGACCGTACTCTACCTGCGTCCAAACCTTGGGCGGAGTATTCCAAAAGATCCCTCTCACTAATAGGAACACAAAAAAGCTGACGGCACGTCAATCGGACGTCCGTAGCTCAAGATATGAGCGTTTCCGCTCCGAAGGCCCGGTTGGTTTCGTGAACGAACCAATCCGTCCGAACTCAATGTATTCTGAAACTTTGAGTGCAATATACCGAAATGACCGTCTCGATCCAAGGATCGCGTTGCCGCAGACGGTTCGTCAAACGGAGGTCCGTGGCTCAAGTTATTGCCAAAAGACCGAATCCGTCTCGAAAACGGGGGGTCCGGGTCCGGGCCGACCCGGCCCGACCCCCCCCCCCCCCCTGGGTCGGCCCGAACCGGGTCGACCCAAACCGGGTCCGACCCGGCCCGGCCGGCGGCGGACCGGCGCGGCGGCGCGTCCTGCCGCCGCTAGGGTCACGCGCGGGGGGCTAAGCCCCCGCTTCCAGCAAGAGGCGGTGCGGCTTTTAGCCGCGCCATTTGGAGAACCGGCCCCCCTCGTGGGGGCCTGCTTGAGGAGAACCGGGGGGCCACCTGCCCCCCCTCAATTAAACTGCCCCCCCAATAAATGGGGGGGGGGGTTTGAGAGTTGACTGGGGGAATTTATTCCCCCGGTCTTTGACCTTCCGGCCGGCCACCTGACCGGCCGGTCTTTCTCCAACAGGACCGGCAAGCCGGTCCCCTTCCGGTTTCCGACGCCAGCGGCCCGGCGTGCCGCCGGTCTTCCCGTCTCGCCGCGGCCCGGAATCGCCCGCGGTGTTCGTCGTCCGGCGTGGTGCGATGGCACCGCGCCCCTCCACCGCGCCTTCGATTCCCTTCGACGCGGCACGACGGCGTCGCGTTCTTGATGATCCTTCCACGGCGCGGCGTGTCGGTGCCGCGCAATTTAATAGTGCGATTAACCGTGTGGTGCGACGACACCACGCCATCTTGTTTCATCCGCAAGATAAATCAACAAGAACAAAGGAGGGGGTTCAGTCATGTTCATGCGGTCCGGACCCCTCACGTTAAATGATAACACATATTTAAATATTCAATATCCTCACGTTTGTCTTGCTAGAACCACGAACAAGAATAAATAAATAAACAAATAACAACAACCCCTACCTTGGGTTCAAATTCAAAGATTGTCAACGACCCGCGGAAGACAACATCGCGGAGGTCGGGCATCGTGGTAATCATTCGTCAAATCCGATGACGAGGAGGTACGTCCGAAGAGGTACATCGTTGGAGAATCTTCGTATGCCGACGAAGGAAGTCCGAGGAGGAAGCGCTGTTCCCTTTCATTGACACTGAAGACGAAGAAGAGAGGAGCGGCGTTCTTCGTCGGAGCTTGAGCGTTCTTCGTCAAAGCTTGAGCGTTCTTCGTCAAAGTTTGAAGAAGAAGAAAAGCTCTCAAATCCTCTCAAAATGGCTAAACAATTCTAACCAAATAAAATAAGCTAAGAGATTATTTTATTAACTCAACCAAACCCTTTTGAATTTCAATGGTTTGAAAAAGTTTAAACAACTCAATCTCATTAATAAGCTAAGTTGTCAAAACAATTAAAGAGGGGTTAAAGGGAGTTTCGAGAGAAGTTGAAAAGTTGGGTTTCGTGTGGGCCCCACCACACTTAATCCTCCCAAGGGAGGTTAAGTGGATGTGGGTCCCACCTTTAACTCCCTTTGGGAGAAGTTAACTAACATAAAAATAAAATAAAAAGTGTTCCACATTTTTATTTAACTTTTTATAATTCTCCCAAAAATTAACTTTCGTCCCGCAATAAACGCAACTTCGGAAAAGGTCTCCTTAAGAGAATATCGGTGATGCAAGTTCATCGGTGCCCTCGAATTTCAATTCCGAGCAGCGGATCAAAAGTTAGGAATTCCCGCTCGTTCGTTCACTGAACGTACCCGTGCCAAACTTTGGAAATTGATTCCGGGCACACCGGGCCTCGGAATCAGGTGCCGTCAGAAACCGCGCTCTCGTAAAATCCAAAGAAAATTAAGAAAAAAATTTCCCTTTAATTTTACGGGTCTTTACATGTCAGGCTCATCTCATATTATTAAAACATTATTTTTACCTTAAACTACACTAATTACCTCTAATCGTGATTAAGAACATAAAATTTACTATTCACCAAAAAAATTATTTTAATCTCATTGAACCACATTTTACTTATTATTGACAACCATGTATGTAGGATTTTTTAAAATAAAACCACAGAAGTGGTAATATTTCATTTAAATGAAAAATTAGTTTTTTAACTACCACTTAGTGGTTTCACTATTCATCAAAAATTGATGTTTTTCAGAATAAGGCCAAAATTTCACCCTAAGATATAATTGATATTCCGAATTCATAAATGATGTCTATTTTATGAAATTACAAACATATAAGTTTCATTAATTAATTTTATAATTAATTCCCGTTGTGACAACAAATAGCATGTTATTAAGAAACAATTTATATCAAAAGATTGACAATTGTTTATGTCCAATATAAAAGTGAAATTAATTCTAATGAATACCATTGGATAAAATGGTAAAAATATATTCTAATTATACTTTAAAACCACTCAATAATATAACTTATCACTATAAATTATTTTGATTAAAAATGTTGTTTTATGTATTTTTCACTATTCATAAAAATTTTGAAGTTCTCAGAAAATTACAAAAAATTCAACATAGGCTAATTTCAATATTAGGAATATAAAAATGAAGTCCATTTTGAAATATAAAATTTATATAAATTTCAAAAGTGGTTATTACTATTCATAACGGCTACTTTGATTAGTTACAGTGTGTTAGAACTCGAAGTTGCGTACAATGCAAGCTATTGCATTATTGAATGAGAAGCGTATCATGGAAGCTCAGGGTGTTACATTCTCCCCTCCTTCAATAAATTGCGTTCTCACAATTTGAAATTTTTCTTGGAAAATAAATGGTTGAAAATAGAAAATACCCTTGCGGAAAACCCACATCGGAAATAAGGTTAATAAAATTTTGTCTTAATAAGAGGGAAATGGAAATAAGAAAGTCACCACCAAATTATGATCTCGATAAGGAGAACATTGGTGGAAATTAGAGACATATAATTGGAGGAAAAACGAAAATATTTTTAGGGAGTGATTGAGGTCATCAATCACAATCAACTGTCAAATTGAGGGCCTCAAAGCCTTCAATCTATGTTGACTTAAAATATCATCAGTTCAACAAGACATAAGGTATTAGGATAACACATTTTGTTGTTTTAATATCCCTTTACTAAAGTTTAAGAATTAATTTATTCATTGAATAAGAGATAGGTATATATATATATTTATGCTTGACAATTAGAGTTTTATCCTTCAACTCATCTTTCACTCAAAAAGATAATAGAACTCAAAAATATTATACTTATCCTAATTTTATAAGGTTCCAAATTTTAACACATACCATTAAATTAGAAAAAATATTTTGGTAAAACCAGGGACTTCACGTAGTCTAGTGGTAGGAGATTAATCCCAATTGCACTATGGTTGTGGGTTCGATTCCCGCAGCTTTTTCCGACGCGATGGGTTGTCACTCGGTCTGCGTGTTGTCCTTTCTATAAATATCCAAAAGTAACCTTAACAATAGTATCCAATGTAAAATATAATCCACTACAACCTTTATAGTTATCCAAAATACTTATGTCCAACTCAGAGTCAAGATTTTATAAGGAAGGTAAACATAATGAAGCTCCTTTTTTTCTGCGTAACAACATGTGAACACCTTCATCATGTATTCTTTTAAAACATTGCAACATACTACATTACCATAAATCCTTATTGATTACATTTACGATCCCTTATTCCTTATAGAAAATTAGATATACTCCTTCTATCCAAAAATGTATACAAATCATTAATCATTTTCAAGGATGTTAAGAATATCCATCATAATTTATCCGAATCAATCATGTCTTATTCCAAAATCACTATCTCGGTATCAGAACCATATTATGGTTTATCTTTCTCTCAACCATATATTTTCCAAAAATTTAACCAACTGTGGAGTCACTTTTCTTGGTTCCACACAATCTCAAGTCCTAGATGAAATAGTACTGCAGTACAATCCTTATATACTCCATAATTATTATAACCAGTACATCATTAATGCAACACTCAAATTACAAAATTCTTTAATAACAACATAAGAACTCTAATCATTCCTCCTCATCTGTGGTAGTATCATAACTTGATTATTATCCAATAAAATCATTTGGGGGATACTCTGATGATTTGAACATTGGTATGCGTAGTGTCCCCACTCCTTGCAGATTAAGCATTGTACATTTGAAACCTTTTTCTTACCCTTGCAGCCACGCACTTGGTGTCCTTTTTCTCCACACTTATAACAAACTCTCATTCCCTTCAGGAAAATTCCAAGGTATTTCTTCCCACATTTATCACATATTAGAAAATTCTTCTTTTCCCTTTTCCCTTTATCTATCATTCTCTCTTCCATCCTTTTCTTCTCTTCCATCCCTTCAAATCCATAAGACTCAGAGAATTCTCTACTTATCTTATTAATACATGATACTATTTCTTCATATGTTGATAACACATGGGAGAATATTTCCCTTATAAATGATGGCTTAATACTATGAAAGATATGATCCTTCTTACTCTTTGGATCATACGTATTGATGGAGTTCACATTCCTTCTACTGGGCGACATTTCTATACAATGCCATAAACTAGATTAGTTTATGAATCAAAATACATAATTCCATACTTACAAAATACTTAACATAAATTGAACTATTTATGGATATAATCCATAATCATAAAAAAAGTTTTCTTTGAGGAAGTATATACTCATAACCGTTCAAAGTGGTTTGTAAATAAAACGAGAATTATCCTAATCATATCCCCCAGGAGTGTCGTAACCAAGAGTGCAGCAAGGCCCATTGTCGTGCACCAGTTCCCGTTCGAGTCTATCTCAATGCGGTGTTTTCGGGTTTTACCCCTAGGTACATCTGTGCCAGAGCCGCCTCTACCTGCTCATATCCAGACAGGGATTATTGCTCGGAAAACTCATAAAATCTCTATAATACCAAAATTCTAGGAAGTTCTTCTATACTAATCCTTAAAGTCTATCTTCAGGATATGTGCTCTAATCAGAGTTTATCTAAATCTAGCTTCCAAAGTTAGTACTAAACTATCTCTGATACCAACTGTAACGCCCCGACCCCAGCTACCCAGATTCGGTGCATTACTTCGTAACATTGGCATGATCACAAAAGATCAAGTCTCGAAAGACCGATTAGTTTAGTAGCCTTGGAAACACTAGATACATTCATAAATGTTACATTACAACATAAGGTGAAAAACTACAATAACAAAGTCTTCATAGTCCGCACTCATATCCTCTTCTGACTATCCCCGCTAGTCATTCCTAAAATACTTCTTCATATCCTAGAAAATATTAACACATTGAAAGGGGTGAGCTTAGATGCTCAGTAAGGATAAAAATATTGCGGAAGCTTTTATAAATAGACATAAACATTTAAGGCAATGTATAACTAAAACAAAAGCCTTTTTAACTTGAACATCAACATAATATGGAAAAAGTAAAATGAGATTATGCCATTTACTTCTTCACATGGATATTATACTGGTCGAATAATCACATGAAATATCATTAACCACTTTCATAATAATGGAATGCATAATGCCAGACTATCATAACCACATAGCCAAGGCCTCGTGCAAAGAACACAAATAAGATTTTTTCAAGGCCTCGTGCCAAGACACTAGTTTGTCTCATAAGACCTGCCGATGCATCAAGGAGCTGTAGTGTGCTCCACCCGTCACTTATTAAGTCCAATTAATTTCTCATATGAATAGGTTTAAACATATCATAAACCATAACATAATCGTATCACATGAAACATGGATAAAGGAAACATAATATTTCCACATTTCAATCACAAGATATCAATAAAACACATTGATATAATAAAAACGCTTTCAAAACCATTTTCAATACCGAAATAAAATAAAGTTAAAACTTTGTATTTATTTTTCATTAAAAAAAATGATGGCTTATAGAGGAATCCAAAACTCAAATAATGGTCACGGTGGCGGAGAAGTTGTTTCCGCCGCATAAGTACGGAAAGAAAAACATTAACTTTTTGTCGTTTAGTAAAACGTTTCTTATAAAAAAGTTTCCTTTTGAATAAACGTAAAAGTCAAAGGGGTTTATACACCGTATAAAAGAAAGTTGTGTATAAAACAAATATGCCTTAATGAAAGGTGATTGAGACGAAGTCCTTAAAAAGATCATTTTTTTAAATAAAGTACATCTATAATGTGTATTCCCTATAAGTACACATAAATAATTTACAAATACAATATAGGACATAATAATATCATGGCATAATTTGAAAGTAGGTGATTAACCCAAAGAATAGAAATTGGGTTAAGAAGTTCCCTTAACTTGCGTTCTGTCCTGACTCGACCGTTATTTATCCTCCTGAATAATAAACTATAGTTAATTTCTATTTAATTAAGAACATTTTTCATGTTCATTATTCCTTTTATATTCCTTATTACCATGTTATGAACATTATGTAATTATTTATGTTTATAACGGTCATTTTGTCGATCTTAGGTACTTGAGTCAAAAATAAAATTCTTATAATTACAAGTTGTTCATGTGGTGAAATATCCATTATATCCAGAGTTATGTTCATGATGTAGATATCATATATATCATATATATCCAGTATATACATGTATTTATAATATTACATAACATTTAGTGGTAAGAAATGAAATTCACCGTTCATGGAGACGGTAAGCCGTACGTACGCATGGACGCTACTTTCATTTCTATTTCGTATTTAATGGAATGAAATCATAATTATATAAAGTTATAATATAGTTCCAGTATAATATCATATATAATATCATTTACTCCATCCATTATACATCCCACATATGGAATTAATGATTCACATCACTTTGAGGGGGCGGCAGTCCGCACTTCCTAAAATGAAATTATCGCGTTACCCATAATGGAAATCATAAAGTATGCCATAAATGAGAAATACATAAGTATAAGTAAAACATAAACATATTATATATCATATATAAGTATAGCGACATCTTAATTTCCTCCTTTGAAGGTGTTATATGAGTGTTGAACAATCATCGTTTCGTGAGGAAGAAATTCGCCATCAACAGAAACCGTATGTTCTTTAAATATTAGATGTAGGTGTGTGTAATTTTAGCTCGAATCCTTCTTATAAAAACATCCTAGTATATTTAGGATACTGGTGTTGTTACAACAGAAATGAATAAAAAGATTTTATGGGATTGGAGAAGAAAAATAAAACAAAACAACATTAGAGAAGACATTACCTCAAAATCGGGTAACTCTTTTTGATTTGAGCCAAAGGCTTCCTTGGGAAGAGTTCTTCCCAAATTGAGGCTTCTAGGAGTAAGAGGGGGAAGTTTGGAGAGTATTTGGGCAGAGTTTAGCAGAGCCAAATGGCTTGAAAGTGTGAATGAGGTGGTAGAGGTGGGGGCCTTTTATAAGAGGAGAGGAGGGGCACTCTTGGAAAGTAAGGAAATTTTACATTATTATACAATGATTTTCGGATTCTAAAGGTCCCAAACTTATATAATTTTTGGAAAATGTGATAAGGGTTCGAAATATACCCATAAAATAGTCTTTGAACAAGTGTAAGCCTTGGATTGTACATTATCGTTTCATTTTATTAAAATCGTTAAATAATGAGGTCATCGCTGCATCATAATGATGTCATACATAATTTAATTTATTTAATGTCTAAAAATTATAAAAAAAATACTAAGATGTAGGAAATCGTTTTAGCTTTCCAATGACTATTTATAGTCAAAAATATGACTTGTATAACCCCATGTAAAAATTGTTTTAGTAAAACATTTCATGTTTGTGTCATTTTTTACTTTAACATTAAATAAAAGGTATTTATGTCATTTTCCAACAAAAGTGGCTCCATGGGGTCCCCAAGTTGACCCATGGATTTTTTTGGTCGGCCATGGCACATACAATGAGAGTAGGACATGTGTCAAGCTCATCTCATATTATTAAAACATTATTTTTACCTTAAACTACACTAATTACCTCTAATCGTGATTAAGAACTTAAAATTTACTATTCACCAAAAAAATTATTTTAATCTCATTGAACCAAATTTTACTTCTTAATGACAACCATGTATGTTGTAGTTTTGAAAATAAAACAACATAAGTGGTAATATTTCATTTAAACGAAAAATCGGTTTTTTAACTACCACTTAGTGGTTTCACTATTCATCAAAAATTGATGTTTTTCAGAATAATGCCAAAATTTCACCCTAAGCTATAATTGATATTCCAAATTCAAAAATGATGTCTATTTTATGAAATTCCAAACATATAAGTTTCATTAATTAATTTTATAATTAATTTCCGCTGTCACAACAAATAGCGTGTTTTTAAGAAACAATTTATAACAAAAGATTGACAATTGTTTACGTCCAATTTCAAAGTGAAATTAATTCTAATGAACACCACTGGATAAAATGGTAAAAATATATTCTAATTATACATTATAACCACTCAATAGTATAACTTATCACTATAAATTATTTCAATTAAAAAAGTAGTTTTAAGTATTTGTCACTATTCATAAAAATTTTGAAGTTCTCAGAAAATTACAATAAATTCAACATAGGATAATTTCAATATTAGGAATACAAAAATGAAGTCCATTTTGAAATATAAAATTTCTATAAATTTAAAAAGTGGTTAATACTATTCATAACGGCTACTTTGATTAGTTGCGGTGTGTTAGAACTCGAAGTTGCGTACAATGCAAGCTATTGAATTATTGAATGAGAAGCGTATCATGGAAGCTCGGGGTGTTACAATTTATGGCTTAATAGGAACAATGATGAAGTGAAGTTGAAAATCATGAATATTTTTTTGTGAAAAGAAAAAATGTTTTATTTTAAAAGTGAAGTATTCTGAAACTACGGATAATGAGTGGAAGGTTTCACGTTTTAATATATGGGATTATTATGTATGATTTATGAACTAATTCTATAAAAACTATAAATATCCTAGATATATAATAAAAATTAATTCTGGGTTAAATACTCAAGATTATATAATGTTTTAAGGATGTGTCTTTATAAATTTGAGAATCAAATGATGTGTGGTTGATTACAACAGATCATGAATGACTAAAGGATAATCATACTATATTTTCACACTAATATGAACAATAAATCAATGAAATAAAAGGAAAAAATACCTTATATATCTGGTGTACCATGTATTTCTATAGTCACTACCTATGTTGGTTGTGTCTGGAGTCTACAAGAAATTAATATTATAATGGTAATAATAGTTAATTTTAAATAAAATTTAAAATATTTAGTTATAAACTAGTGTCATTAGAACATGTACATCATCAACCAGATTAAAATAATCTTTTATAGACCAAATTTTGGTTAACAATTACACTTTTACCTCTTTTGATGCATGCATCTGCGCCTTGAAATCTATCATTTTTTGTGGCATCCCTGCTATAAATGGATCCAAAACCTCTTCACATGCAAATAAGGAATTAGTAATACTTATTAAATATGTTAACATATATCCTTTTCAATCATGATTGATCATGCACTCGAATATCATATCTTTCTACTAGAAAGTTATCATTGGTCCTCTAGTAGTTGAGCTTAGGTAATATATATATATACAATGAAAATTTGGAATGGTATTAACAATATATAAAACATATAGTTTATAATAATATAATATATTATTTGTAGCACCATGGTTATTGTGGTGGAAATTCATCATCGTCACAAACATTCTATTCACCATCAATCCTATTTCATGTAACTGTATAACAATAAGATGGAATCATGTAACAAAAAAGAATATTAAAACATGAATATAAAGTAAAAATGATAAATACATAATGTCGAATGTAGGAAATGTGACATGTCCCAAGCCATTGAGGATCCTTGTATCACATGATTTTATTAATTTAATTCTTTTATATCCTATATTTAATATATTCAAATATTATACATGTGATGTTTTATAAAATTGTAATAATATTTTATCCAAAATAAACATGATCACCATCTCATCCTAAGTTGTCTAATATGTAACCAAATCATGACAGTAAGATGGAATACTGCCGATGATATTCTATAATGAATGTATGGGGCACACTGATTAGGTACCCAATGGACCCTCTCCACTTTACCAATATAATCTTTACATATTTTATTACAATTTTCATGCACACTATTTTAAACTCATCTTGGAACATTATCATATTATTCTATTGACAAACAAACACGTTTAAAAAATGGAATTATATTTTAAAGGGAATTAACAAAATAAAATATTCACATTTTACCAATACATATTTCTAAAGTTCATATATCATATAATAATGAAATTATTTCCAATTATGTGTAGTAAGACAAAATCTATAGGGGTTACATATCATATAAATGTACTTTAAAATCAGAGTAGTATATCATTATACCATTAGAAGGAACATCTCATAAAATTATATATCAAGGGGTGTGATATAATTCCATATTGAAATCCATCAACTAGGGAATCTCCTATGATAAGAACAAGTGGTCGAGTCATATCTTGTTGAAAAAAAATTCATAAATAATTAGACCAGTCAATATATATATAAACATATATTTATATAAATTTTTTAGATAAATAAGAAAATATTTAGATATCCAAACATATGATTAAATTCATACATTCCTCTTACCATAGATGAAGATATATATTCTAAATGTTGATGATCTGATGTTTGTTACCCAAATGTTCTAATGTCTTAAATAACATTTACAGTTAAATTCTTATGATAAAAATTAAATCACATAAAACACAAGTAACATAAATTTTAAATTTCCATGTTTGCATAGAAAACCCTACAAACACATGTAGACTAAGGATCAAATTAACTATAATGAATACATGAAAAAACTTTTATAATGTATATAAATATTTAAAAATTTAATAATAAATTTTGAATCCAACGTTCATAGTAAAAAATGGACCATTCATTGAATAGAAAAATTGACCATTCCTCTTTCAAATTTCTCTCTATCATTGGAAATATGTTCATTAAGATGATACATAGATTATTCAACAAGCAGTTTTGTGATAATGGTAGTAATCTCCAGTTCATCAAATTTAATTAAAAACAATCATCACCTTAACATTTCCATAAACTTTTAATTAATATTATAAGGAAAGGTTAAAAAAATAAACTACTTCCTCTTAAGTTGAAAATATTAAAGTTTCCTAAAAAACCTCTCATTAATGTATAAAATATTGTTAATGTTCACCAATGTAAATTGATTTTTTTTAACATTAGTTCCACAAACTATATCGTCCAAATTACACTTTAACATCATATATTTTAAACTATGGGTGTACATAAATTCAATGATTTCTTTTAATTGACCATAACAAAAACCTGAATTGAGGGATAGACAACCAATGCCAATTTTTTGTTTTTTTAATTTTCCATCAAAAAATTTAATGTGAAACAAAAAAAATACATTTTCATTTAAATAATTATAGTGATTAACTATTATATATTTATTATCATCATATTGGTTATATTTTATAGTTAATGTATTATAACCTAATTACCATAAGTTATGGACCAATATTATAATGATCCTATTTTGGTTCTCCCTCATGAGACTGATACAGGTCACCACATGACCACAAGAATTACTCGTTATACTCCAAAGGATACAGAATTGATGTAATGGTGTAATATTTATAGAAAGAAGACTATACTCTATGGTGAAGAATAAAAACAACAATGTAAAACATGAGAAACAAATCAATATAAATCAATCCTAATATATAAAGATGTAAAATCCAGTCCAAACCAATTAAATCAATCATTCCATGTGACATTTAATGAAACACTAACTATCATACAATAAACCAAAAAAATTAAAGACTACAAAACTAAAGAATCCCAAAACTAGCCTCAAACCTCATTCTCAGTTCCATTTCTAAGAATCAGTCCCATCTAACAAATCAATGAATCATGTGCATGACCCCTTTACATTGTTCAAACTTGCATCCATGATGTATTCATGGGTACCAAATGACAGAACGAATAAGGTGTGAGTAAAACATAGTAGTCCATCAGCAATTGTCTATAAATAATTCTTGTCTGAATAATAGTCGAGAAACCATATAATAAAAAGAGGAATACATTCATAAATTAATTACATAACATCAAAATAACTCACCAACCCTCAAATTCTGGGTTGACATATGAGGGTAGCCAAACCCACTATGGCACGATTATAGATATTTTTTACCATTCTCATGGCCACATCCTAGTGAATTAATATGCCATGTACCTATCACATATCCAATATTGACCCAAGTAGGATTCCCTTTCCAATGGTTAATATCGCAATCCATGTTTTAATGTAATATTTGAATTCACAAGCTATATATATTTACATGTGCCCCATGTTCATTTTCAATTATTTGGGAGAAGTATCTATTCTATGTATCATTATAATTAATGAAATTCACAAGCTATAAATACTAACATGTTCCTAATGTGAATTACCCATTCTAAGGGGGACGTACCTATTTTAGTTATCAATTAACCATGCATCTCACCCTCAAGAACCATGTAACCATGCATCAAGTACATATGTTTCCAAAATTATACAAACACACAAAAACATGTCAAAAAACAATTATGATATGATACATTGGTTAACTCATGCAAATTACTAATTTACATTTCATTTATTCCATTATTCCATGTCCCAATTTTATGTAAAATATTCTATTATAATATTATTCCAAGATTCTAAAATTATATTTCATATTCCATGTCAATTATTTTATTACATGCTAAGATACAAATTATCAAAGGATTTTAATAACTCCAATTCTCATTCTATTTATTCCCATATATTAATTCACATGTCAATATGTCATTGTTCTATCTTGGAATTATGTCTTCTTCCAATTCCAATATGGTTATCTAATTATAATTCAATTGATGTGTTATTTAGAAAATTAAACCAAATTTCATGTTAAAACAATTAACAAGTTAAGAGTTTAATAAATAAATTCTAGTTCAACATAAGTCTCTAGGCAAGTATAGACTATGTTCCTACCAAGGGTGTAGGATATAAACAGCTCTTGGATGGACTCCAATGTGGGACTCACTTTCTAATGGACCTAGTGGGTTCAATGAGAGGTATATGTAAGAGTAATAAAAAAATATTTATGGTTTTTAATTATAAAATTTTTGTGCATGATGTTTCATCATGATCATACAAGTGAAACATACTATAAATAGAAATTGACCATTAAAAGAATTTTCTTACCACATTCCATAAGAAAATGAAGGGAGATGCAAATATAAAGTGTTCAGATCAATGTACGACACCTCTATCACCTATGTATATTGATATATCTACAAAAATAGTGATATATGATTAATATTAAATTATTAATAAATAGTTTTTCACCAGATCGAATAAAAACATACCAATTAAAATAATTCATATCAAATGGCCTTTTAAGGAACAAAGCAATGTTGTTAGAGAAAAATATAAGCCTAAGAGTACTATTCATAATTGTAAAAACTCAATTAGGTTAAATGAGGTGTGATTACAAGTTAAATGGGGTTTTAACAGGTTCGAAATATGTTTTTACTGATTTTATTCCCAGACCCACTTTGTGCCATTGGATAGACACTAGGTGTCGGTGGATATATGGTGGTTCTATGTAGTGAGCCTGCACCATATGGAACCCCACTGGTTAGCTAGTGGGTCTCCTGTTAGATATGAATTCTTATAGGAATCCACCATTAGTCTGGTGGTCTTCAAATAGCCTTACTATCATACTACCTCATCCATCAGTAAGTCAGTGTCAATACAACTTCTCATAGGGTACATGAAACTGATAGTATTTGTTAGTAAAACTCCTATAAGCCCTTCGACACCTTTGAAAACTCATTTTAAACCAGGAACATGGGTCATTTATATAATTTCAAATGGTTAAAAAATACATAGATAGATAAGTTAAATAGATAAATGAAGGATCTTATAACCTCTATACCATATAATAGATCATCACAAAGCTACGATCTCGTGCATCACTAGGAGGTACCAGTGGAAAATTTGGTCTACTTCAATTGTATATAAGTATCCCTATCCCAGGTTTCCTCATATAAATACCCATGATTACATATGACTCAAACTAATTTAATAATATTTTCTCAAATATTCTTCTAACTAAGGTCAATTATATAGATCAAATGTTCTTCAAAGGATGCATCAACATAAAACTCAAGATCATAAACATATATCATGTGAGAAGGATCATGGTGATATATCTAAATATATGAAACCTAAAACATTACAATCATGGAAATTTGGATATATGGATGGTACAATCGACATGCCACTAGATGGATTCTTTATACTATCTTAAACATCCTAAAAACCAGGGTTTCATCATTCACATCATTCAGATATGGTGTTTCCCCAACCTAGTTGTCCTCCAAAAAATAAAATGTGATATACCTAAAACAATATATGTTTAATATTATAAATATTAGAATATATCTTCAATTTATATGTGGTTTCCAACTACTGTTTGATCAAATAACCCTACTAACGTGTCTCTAGAACGAGACTAGGTCCAAAAATCACTAACTTCTCCATTTCCAACCAAAAAAATTTGAAGGAAAAAACCATCCACATAAATCGGTAAAAATATATATTTTTATCAATTCCTATAATTCATTATTATAAGAGAACTCAAAGTGTTCCAGATGATTATCCTAAGAACCATCAAAATTTAGAACACAGACTTGTATCATTTCATCAATAATCTTAATTGTTTCACATATTGGCCTCCAATCTAAGGATGATAGTATTTATTGAGAGGAACCTGCAATCCCAACACCTTATAAATCCCTTTCCTTAAATGTGACATGTAACAAGGATCATGATCTGAAAAAATAAACCTTATAATACCGGGGGATCAAAAAATTCCTCATATATAGTGATTACCTAAATCATTGATGATAATGGTCTCCATGATATGAAAGAAATGGGATAACCTCATCAGTCAATCCACGATCACCAACACATCACCATATCTTCGAGGTATCCTAGGTAATCCTATCACGAAGTCTATGGGATATCGTTCCATTCTATTTCAGAATGGGAACTAGATATAATAACCATGTATGTTTTTAATGCTCAACCTTAACCAACTAAAAGGTTTAGCATCTCTCCATGAAGCTCATTGTCTATGTCTTCATCAACTGACACTTATATTTCCTATGAGGAAAATAATACATATTTAACAACCTAGGATATACCAACCATTTATAAGGATAAAATTTCCAAACTAGATCCTCTTATTGGATCGTAGAAACCCATATATGTCCATGGAAATGAATAACCTCATAGTTGTCAAGGAACCATACCAATAGTGGACCCCCACCATATATGATATCCCTTAGCAAAAAAACGATATGGATCATCTAAATACTTCCAATTAATTTGATCTAGAAGTTTTAGAATGAAATATGTGGATGTCAGAGATTCTCACCCTTGATACCACTAATTATCTAGATGCATATCGGTAATGGAAATCATCATCCAGAAACCATCATAAGATTTATGAAATCCACATAATGCATATTCCTAATTAAGCTGTTAGAAACACCATTTCCTCATCCATGAGTATATGGAATCTTAATTCTAAAAGACTACAAATACTCGACCCAACTCCTCTATCGAATGTTCAAGTCCTGTTGTGAGAAGAATAACTTCAAGATCTTTTTCTCTGTGTACAATATGAATATCTCACCCCTAAGATAATTCCTCCAACAACTCAAGGTGTGTACCAATATAGATAACTCTAAATCCTACAGAGGGTTACTCTTCTGATGTATCCACAATTTTATAGAATTATATGTAACCAATTGTTCCTCTAACATTAATACTACTTTTATCTTGACTTATAATTTTTCCCAATACATGGTACACTCCTTACTCGGATTTGGTAAGTTTAGGATTGGTTACGAGGTAAACCTACACATCAATTTTTGAAAAGACTCCTCATTTGTATTTGACCAAACAACTTCAAACCATTATTGGTCAGTTTGGACATCAACACTAAGAGATGAGAGAAATCACAGATGAATCACAAATAATTTCTTTCTAAAACCAAAAAGCATTGAATCTTTAAGATTTCCTTTGTTTTTTCCAACGATACCTTGTTAATGACCTTCTCTATGTCCACAAACACTCACGATTATGAGATTACATAGCCCAAAAAGTGATATTTGTCAATCAAGAATTTTCATTTAGATATCTTGGCATATAGCTTATTCTCTCTCAACATACTAAGGGGAATATTAGGATGTTTGACATGATTGTACCTAGAATAGAAGTATACCAAGATATAATTGATGTGAATACCCAAAAATTGATCCATATAAAGGTGGGATATCTGATTCATCAAGGGATTTAATATCATCATTTTGTTCGTTAGAACAAACATCATTACAAAAAACTAGTACAAGCCATACTTGACCCTAAAAGTGGTTTGGGGTATATCATACAGTCTCACTCTCAACTAGTGGTACCCTTTGCTCATGTAAATCCTTTATAAAATTCCAGAACTTCTCAACCGATCAAACATAACATCAATGTGTGGAAGAAGATATTAGTTCTTGTATGTCTTCTAGTTCAACGTCTAATAATTTGTTCATAAGTACAATGTCTCATCTTATATCATAGAAAATAACATAGGTGAACCCCAATATGGTATACTAGGACTTATGAATCAAAAATATTCTATATCTTAAAACTACATAATAAAATTTTGAATATCCCATGGTTCCATCATGTAAGGATAAATAGAAATAATTTCAAATCCTAGCCCCAACTCAATAGTGAACTTGGTCTACCATTCGGGTGGTAAGTCAGAGAAATCTTATGGAAATGCATCCTAAAATCATTCCACTATATGAGGAATGTTAATATACTATAACATGTTCTAATCTAGGATAATACTTGCGACCTAGTTTTTTAGATAATCTAGTCTACAAAAAATTGGTCCTACGTGACTAACCTAAAAATCCCATTCAACATGATGGATATTGCTACCCCCTTACAACGATAAAAAGTTTACTCTCCTTTGACAATGGTTAATATGATCATGTTAAAAAAAATTCCAATTTATTCCTAGAATCATATTAAACTCAACAATTTTCAGTATAAACATCTCTCATTGGAATCATTAGACACCAATTCCAAAAGGACACTTCTTACAACAACTGATATCCTCTAATATCAGCCCTAATAGTGTAATGATGGTCATAAAACCATCCAATATTTCCACCACCAAAACCAATGCACATGAAAAATCACAAAATATATTGGAATATTTTTATCCAATATCAAAAAATCATTAGAAATTCAATATTCCACATTAATTACAACACAGAAAGTGGAAGGTTCCACATCCAGACTCATATGAGTATAATTTACAACATGAATCTAACATGACCCTCTACCCTAGGCTCTAGACTAATGCCCTTACAATTCTCCCTCCAACTAATAATACTACATACACATCATAACACCATGCCTCATGCCCCAGCCTAAGTGACTAATGTAATACAAGCTACCTATCTGTTGAAGGGTAGTTGAGTTCTATTTAGACTCAGGTTCCTACCATGATCCGTCATCATTACTACACTGTTGAGTTCTCATACAGAACTTTTTCTGGTGGATCATATTACCAAATTCATAGAACTACACTATAGGTAAAGGAAATAAAAGGCTATTGGGGCTATCCCAAGGACACTAATATCATTATCACTGGTTGTGCTCTTAAAAACGATGTCCAATCCCCTAGATACTCTGGCCATCACTACCTTGGAATAAATTCTCATAGTGGTGATTCTTGATAAATGATGAAGAAATACTCAATAATCATATTGAAACTACCTTCCCACCACTTCATTATTCTTTCAAGTTACCTTTAGTGATGATAGATTTGTGATCTTAGTTAGTTTCATGAAGGTAGTTTGCTTCGCCAAGGGTTAAGCATCGTGAATGATAGTTTTAATCATTAGATTTTCTGTGATCATTGATTACAGAGTGCGTCAACTTAGAACTATGAATAAAGGAGGGTATCATCCTAGATAGTAAAAAATAATCTAATTCCAATCCATTAAAGCTACCTACAATTCAATAACTTGAGTTAGAATTCTCATAAAGAAGTGATCTAGGAGAGATGAAACAAGTGTTCTGAGGAACACAATATGTTATCCATAAAATATTATAAATGCAGTGTGCCTGCACAGAGTGACTATTTCAGAATTATTGTATTCCAAAACAAGTGATGATTAGTGGATTTAGGAAAAAATGCAACATAGTTGGAATATTCTCCATGGAAAATCCCTCAGTGGTGAACCAAGTAAAACTGTGGTGTGATCTTTTTACTTGTGGCTGTTTGTTTTTAAGAAAACTATTTTTAGACATATTTAATTAGTTCCTACCAATATGAGGGCAAGATATATTAATTCTGAAGAAAAATTTGACACGATGATTCACCCCTCCCTTATCAAGGTTTTTTGTGGTTCTTTAAGTGTTATTAGAGCCAGAACACTGGTGTTAAATATATTCTTCTATGCTATCATAGTGAACTTAGTAAATGTCTTGGGATTCCCCCACATTGATGGAAGAAACTTCTGAATTTTTAATAATAGGATGATATCTCATTTAATATCTCTTAGAATAGAGGTACTCTTTGCTACTACACAATGGATTCAGGTATCAAATTCTATAAGACAATCTATTACTGAATAGATAGAGAAATATTTGGTGTAGATTCCAAAGTGAAAAATACCCTTAGTGAAACATTGTCTGATTAAATCTATCTAAAGATAATGAGTTTCATATCAGCCACGTCTATGGGGGAAATTCTGGAAAAAATATATCATAGTGATAAAAAAGTGAAGGAGTCCAAACTTCATATTTTTAACAACAGGTTTGATTATTTGATGAAGCATCCTAATAAAAATTCAGATACTTTTTTAGTAAAATTACTGAATTCATTGGAGAAAATTGAGGGATTGGTGAAGAAATTAAATACATTGAAATTTTAAATAATATATTGATAATACATACACCTATTTACAATCTAAATTTTCCATCCCTGAGGAAAGGGATCTTTCGAAACATTCCTTGGTTGATCTATTGAGTAGTCTGGTAGCATATGAAATGAGAGTCATAATGAGTATGTGACACGTCGTGTTAGTAAGGATAAGGCATTCAAGACCATGTAAAAAATTAGATTTCATAATATAATGTTAATTAAGGTAAAGAGAAAGATGAACTAATTTATCTATTTGATAATAAAATAAATAAATGGAAATGTATATTTGAAGGAATGTATCCCTTGGCATGTTTTCATTGTTATAGTTTTGGACACATGGCCTCTTGGTGCTCAAGGAAGTTTGATGATGAAGAAAGTGAAGTAAGAAACTCACGGAATCCTCAAATAAGGTCATCTAAAAAGGGAGACTACAAATATATAATGAAATTATAGAGAACGAGTTTTTCTGTAAGGAATAAGTTGATGACAATGAATATTTTGTGGAATAAGAACCAATATTTAAATCCAGAACCCAAGAATCTATGATAAATACAGTTGAAAATCCAAATCTGTCAAAAGATAAATCAAGATACAATCAGATTATTTCTGATGCTGATATCAAGATGTAACCATATGATTCTATTAATGATATTTAAATAAAATAAACATATGAAAAAAGTAGAGATTAGTTGTGAAATAGTCATCAGAATATGTTGATAGAATGGATGTTTATATTAATTTACTGGAAGAAGTGGTAAAAGAACATTCAAAATCTTTTAAAATCTCAAAAGATATAGTAAAACATAATATCAGAATTGAATAATACGAAAAGGCCATCAATAAACTTATATACTTAATGAAAGATAATTCCAATACTATTTAAGGGTTTGAAGAGGAATTTTTTACTGTTAGAAGTAAATTTTAAAGTGAATCAAATTCAACAGAAACAAAAAGGAAATAAAGTTTAGATGATTCTTATATACTGAGCTACTAGAGAGAGCTATGTATGATTCTAAATGAGTATAGAATTCATTTAATGATCAAATATCCACATGTAAGGGGAAAAGTGGTATTTTTTTGGTTCTGAAACATCAAATGCTTGAAATAAAATAGCCCAAAATAAAGACAAGATGAAAGTTGGAATTATCACAAAGTCACCTGAAGTCCTAATAGAGAAATCCTCAAATAAAATTGAATGAATAAATGAAAAAAATACTCAGGTATCCAAAAATGGTGGGTAGTCATAATCTTTTCCTATGTAAGGGGACACATGGAGGAATATAATTGAGAAGATATTTCCTCTTATAAAATTTCAATTGTGCAGCTATCTGGGTCACACCAAGTCATACCATGAAGAGGAATGGAGATATTTAAATTTGGAAGATCTTGGAAGTCAGTAATGGATAAATAATTCATATCCAATATATTATATAAGAAATATATTTTATGAATATTATTTTCACTTCTCTAACTTTGGCCATAAATCTATTCATTTCAGGCAGAGGAAAGGTGGAAATGATACCTACATATCTAAGAGACAAGTCAATACTCACCAATGAGATGTTGTTGCTATTAAAAAATGTTTTCCCCTATAAAATAAAAATATGTGTATGATGAACAAATACACATGGAAATGATATTGTAAAGACCATATTTATCATCTACTCAATAAAATGTTTCACAGAATGAAAATATGAAAGACGATAAATCTAATCTTGCTGAAGGAGCTCTAAAAGATACAAATAATTGTATCACTAGATTGTTGATAGAATATTCTCATCCTATATAATGATAAATAAAGTATTATTGAAGAATGTAAATAAAATGTTTTATGGAATAGTTAGGTTCATCATGGAAGGTTCTTTGAGGGTCAAAAGCATTGGGAGAATAGAACTAGAAAGTAACCATCTTAAGAAAACTAAAGATCTTTATGTGGACTGTTTGCATCCCATTCTCTTGAGTGTTAGTCAAATTTATTACTCAAGACATATAGTGACTTTCAATTGAAAAGGTCTCACTATAAAATTAAAGGCATGGAATTGTCTCATTAAAGGTTTTAGAACATATGAAAACTTATATCATATTGACAGTAAAGAGAAGATTTGTTATATGATAGTTGAATAAGAAAACAAAATGTGTCACAAGAGTCTAGGGAACATTAACAAAAATACATGGAAAATATATCTTAGCTAAATTTGGTCATGCATATCCCCAATATAAAGCATGAATGGTAAAAGATGTGTGTTTGTTTCATACAAGGTAAGTTGTTCTGCAGTTCACATCAACCAAAGAATAAAAGAGAATATAATCTTATTGACCATATCCATAAAAACATATGTGGCTGGAAAAATGTTTTTGCAAAATATATATAATGGCAATTCATTATTTACATCGATAATTATAGTAGAATGGATTGTTTCATAAAACAATCTAACAAAGCTTCTCCACGTGGTGGATCCAGATTATTTATATGGGTAATGTTATAGTTCAAAACCTGAGTATGTTTTCACATTATAGTTATAAGTTTCTTTTCACCAGTTGCATCTCTTGAGATAACATCATTATCATGAATTAGATGGAAATACTTATATTAGATACGTGTGTTCATATAGTTTCCATTTCTTACACTAGGAACCATTTATAGATAAAGTCACACACTATATTAGGTAACGAATCATAATGTATAATATTAACTTAGTAAAATACATACCATAATTTGAAATCCTATACATGGATGACCCCATAATAACAAAATGGTTTCTTTGAGAAAAAATATGCATTTAAATCCTTCATAATTTCTTATAAAGAAAATGTGAATTATCCTATGTATATACCCTGAGTGTGTCAAACCAGTTGTGCAGTAAGGCCCATTATCATGTACCAGGATACCCCATGTCATGTTTGATACTCCTTTTCGGAGTGTTCACTCCTTGGTAAATCTGTTCCAGAACAATGTCCACTTGTGTACCTAGATAGGGATGTATTTTATAGAAATATCCCCATAATATATTCCTTACCAAAATACTAAGATGTTATTTTATGATTATCCACAAAGTCTATCTTAGGGATTTTTTCCCTAATCTACATTTTCTAAATCTAGTTTTCATGTTTTCCACTAAACTTTTTCTAATTCCAACTATAAAGACCCAAAACTAGTTTCCCAGAGTTGATGTCTTATTAAATTACATTAGCATGATTACCATAATGGTGTATCCCAAAAGAAAATATGATTTAATAGGTTTGGAAAAAATATACATATATAAAATAAACATTACATCATAGAAGTAAATAGAACAGTAATTTATTCCAATAGAAACATCCATTCCTCCTAGATTATTCCTTCAAGTCATTCATAATTTACTTATTCCTATCATAGGAAAAAGATACATAATAAAGGGGTGAGAGCAAATTCTTAGTAAGAGTATGCAATACAGTGGAAGATAACATAAACCTTTGTAATGGTGAATAATTTAAAACACATGCCTTTAAATGAAAAATGTGAACATAATATGCTAGAAATATGATCTATGTAAATATTTCTATAATAAAACATAATCATGGGTATTCTACTAGTTGAATATCCACATGAACTATCAATTTCTAGATTCATAATGAGGGAAATTCATATACCAAACATTCTGAAACATACCGTAAAGGCCTCGACCAATATTTATAAAAATGATTAAGGCCTTTTGCAAAACCATATCCCATAATGGGTAAGGCCTCGACCAAGTTCACATCTATTAGTCTCAAGATACCCACTGATTCATCAAGGGGATATAGCAGGCCCCAACCATCATATAATAAGTCAAATTCATTCCTCATATGAGTGGGGATAAACAGAAACAACATATACATTGATATTGAAACTAACATATGATATGAAAATAACATTCCCCTAAAATTAAGCTTAAACACTAACCATTCATAGTAAATTGGTGAATGGTTTTAGAATAGAACATCCATAATCAAACGAGTCATAAAAAAACCAATTAAATATGGTATATTATATCATAAAATATTAACTAGAATAATAATTAAGAATCAAAAATATTGTTGAAACATATGAAAATACTCTTATAAAATCATTGAGTAATTCATGAGATAAATATCATTTATTTTGAAAAGAAGAGTTATTTTCGAAAATTATTTATCTAAAACTCGAACTGAAGTAAGATAGTATTTTACTAAAAAAATTATTTATTTTATAATGATAATGGTTGATAAAAATATTATATATATTTCTACTTAAAATAGGTATGAATTTGAGAAATTACCTTGAATCGGGCTTGTATTTCAGAAATAATTTTGAATGATCATTTTTAAATATTTTAAATCCTCAAAAATAAAGAATTTCTTTGGTTGGTAAACATATATAGAACAATATAATATAATTTATTTGTAGTACATAATAATAAGTAAGAATTCAATTGAGGTAATTATACAACAAAATTAAATATAATGAAAATGGAGATTCGAGTGGAAAACCGTTACCTAAAGTACGAATGTTCATCTCTTGACCTTATGGTCCTGGAATCTGAAAATAGAATCATTAATAACTAAATAAAGAATTTCATGGAAATATTTTAGTTTATCATAATTTTTTTAGTTCATTTATGTCCTTATTGATAATTAATAACATTGAATTATGCCATTCTAGAGTGTTTGCTCTCTAAATTTTCATATTCGGTTCACTTGTTTCTAAGTAATGCAGTTCATGTAGAATGGATTTAAATCTCAATAATTGAATTTAAACATTATTTATGAACATACATATGTGTTAATGATTATTTATAATTTTTTTTGCATTGAATGAGGTTGAAATATTTGTGACAAACACTTATATTAATTTTGAAATATTTGATTATTATGAACAACATTTGTCATATAAATTAATATTATGAATATATACTAGTTAATTAATGTTATTTTGGTTATAATAAATATCTTATAGTCGGTTTAAACCATAAAAATGGTTTCATTACCAGTATTGAAGGATATATTGAAGAAAAAAAACTTCATTTTCCAAAAATGTTTTAAATTGGAACCCAACTGACAATGATTTCATTTATAAAATAAAAGAGAGAGAGTAAAGATATTGATGATTGTTATTAAATTATCATGCTATAACTCAAGTATATAGATGATATTGGAGTTAAAATAGTCATTTTTATAGAGTCTGTGAGTATAGGATTACAATAGAAAGGAACTTGAAGTGAAAATGAAAGAAATAAAATGTGAATTTACCTCTTGAATCAACCTCATTGTGAATAATATTATGGGGAGGGGTTTGGGTTTATTGGAAAAAGACAAAGAGCTCTTGGACATGTGGAGTTTCAAGGTAATGATATTTGGGAAGAACATTTATGAGCTTCATGGGTTATAATAGTGAAGAGAAGAGGGAGTGAGGGGGGTTTTATAGTGGAGGAAGGAGTGAATTTAGAATATTTTATTCATTATTTAATTAATTACCTCACGACAACCAATAATGTTGATTCAAGTGATAGATAATAGTAATAAGTGCATTTTAGTTCTAACCATGAGTTCTTACATCATAAATGATGTCATAAATAGTGTATTTAACTGATAATTTTATATACATCATTTTACCATATTTTACGATTCATCAAAAATATAAGAATTTCTGAAAAATCCAAAAAAATAACCCCAAACATTTTTCACCATGTAGAATTAAAAAATGAACTACATATTTTAAAAATTATTTTTCAAATATTAATTATTTAAATTTTTAATAAAATCATACTTTATCGAAAAATTACCATTTTTAAAACAATAAAAAAATTTATATCAATTTGAAAAATTAATCAAGATATCTTTATCTTATAGCCTTAAGAAAATAATATAATAAAATAATTTACTATTCATAAGGTTCATATTACTATTCATATTACAATTCATAAGGGAATGTTACTATTCACAAAAAAATAAATTTGGTTCTATCAGACTCCAAATGACTTAATGATCATAACTCTATATGACTATTTTTTTGAAATTCAAAACATAGTAGAGGAAAAGTTATTTTTAACGGCTATATTATAAAATGTGTTGTATTATAGGGACTCGGTTTTCATGAATTAAATATATATTTTCAAAACATTGGATTGGAAACTATCTAATCACACAGAGATATTATTTCTTGATTTGATTTAGAGAATTGAGCTTTTATATTTTCAACTTTAGATGTTAATTTTTAAAATATCAGTTGAGATTGTTCAGATATACTTCAATAGAATTATGGTGATTCTTCATTTCCAACACCCTAAGGAATACGGTAAACTCTTTTTTGATGGACATAAAATCTATATCCTTGAACTGATTATTTTTAAACAAAATTAGGTATTTTTTCCAGATGAATGGATTATTGTGATATCATCCATTCAATTCTTAATTCATCAATCCTCATCAATTATTGAGAGTTGGACTTGATTAGGTTTTTAGCCAATCTCAATACTTATGAGGCTGTTTTATACATGACATCAAATTAAATTCAGGTAATAGATGAAGCTATAATTTCATTTTGATCATAACGAGTTATAGAGAATGAAACAAGATGATATATTTCCTGGAAGCTAGTTAGGGGGTCTGACTAAAGTCTAATTCAAACTCATTACCTTAATGTTATAGTTTATTCATCCTCAAGAAGTTATCTAATCTTATTATCATGAGACATTTCTTCATTAATTACATGTATTTTAGGGAAAATAGATCACCCCTTGAGATAATGTAGGGTTTTAATCAAGAATTGAGAAAAATGACATCAAATAATTTCAGGAAAATACCATGTCAATATTCTTTTTCTTAAAACACATTCATTTACGTTTTTCAACCCATGAAAAGATGTTTCTCATTATCATCCAAAAAAACATCGACACTTCTAAATACTTGGATTTATATTCATTCGTACGGGTAGATTTTTAAAAACGTTTTTATACATGGGACATATACCATAAGATATATAATGCTAGGATCACATGATTTTATAGAATAAACAAATAATGTAAGGAACTATCTTGAAAAATATTTTTCATGAACACACCATTTCATTTAGAAATCATTGACTTGAAGAATTTGATTAAAATATTTGTTTTTGGCTCCAAATTCATAACTTTTATTTTCACAATAATGTGAGTTCCAAATAGGGATTTCATGATCTCTATAGGGGTAACACCATCCATTGTAGATAATGTGGCATTGTAGTATGATTATCCTCTATGATGAACTTTAAACGCTTCATCTAGAATGATTGATGTTAGCGAATGATCATTCATGTTGACAGTTGTAGTAACAATGTCTTCATTATCACTAAAGTGAAAAATAGCTAACTCATAAATCCCATGAATGTATTTATTAAAAACTAACAAGGATTGTGATGCATCAAAAACATACTCCTATCCTAGATGGTTGATAAATTTTTTGAACATCATGTCCAATATATATTGCCATAAAAAATTGATACCTCGTCCACTTAGCACTTTTCTTGGTATCTTTTACATTTATATGTACTGGTAATGGAATCATTAATTCATTTTGTTTTTTTTTCATTTTTAAAGGGTTTGGACTGGTTGAAAAATTAGGGTAATAAGAATTTCAACAAGAAGAAAGAATGAGTTCTATGGTTTACTAGTCATTTCACTCGTAGAGTTGATGCTCAATATTTTTCATTCATTGTAATATAATGGTCATGACGTAATGTGTAGAATAATTATTACAAAATATAGGTGACATGGTATATTAGACATCACCATTAATTGAAATGGAAGCACAAAAAAATATCTAAATAAAACATATAAAGTGACTACTTTATATATAAAAGATATAATATAAAATATAATTTTTTGAAACTAAACATACCCAATTCTGACTTAATTAAATAATATTTTTCAGTAGTAAAGGGTTTACTTAAAATATCTACTAATTTCTTTTCTGTGAAAAAATAACTTAATATCTATCATCTCTCTATGCATGGTCTCTCAAGAAATGATGTCTTAAATCAATTTGATTTGTTCTCGAATGGTTTAAGGGATTATTTGATATTTTGATGGCACTAGAATTATCACATATAATTGGAACATGATTAAAGTTAAATCCAAAATCTATTAGGGTGAGTATCGTTCACAACACCTATACATAATAACTTTTAGTTACAATATATTCATCTTCAGTATTTTATATCTCTATAGAATGTTTTTTCTTAAATTACCAAGACACCATCTATTTACTGAGAAAATTAAATGTTCCTTAGGTTCTTCTCATGTCTCATTTATGTGTAGAAAAATAAGTATCTAAGTATGAAATGAAATTAAAATTGGTGGATTTTTGAAAAAAATAAGAGAAAGAGTTACGGTTCCATTTTAATTTGTTAAAATTATTTTAACACCATTTAAATGCTATTATTTTTTATTTGATTAAGATATTTTACAAAGACAAATTGAAATCATAAATTTTGGACTACTTGCAATGAGATAAAATAAAATTACAATGACTCATTTATTCAAATTGTTTCCAATAGTTTTTCTAGTTTCATCAGAGTATTAATTGATATTGGGTATCATAGGAGTTGAGTAGGTCTTACTATTTTCAATTACAAACTTCTTAAGTAAATTGAGTACGTATATTATTTTATTAAAAATATTTTTATGTATTCTTTATAAACATGGAATCATATTAAGTAAATTAGTTCACCCATAAAACTCATATAATGTACTTTTTGAAAAGTTCTCAAATTCCATTACATATTTTAGGATTTTTTTAGCTGAAAATAACAGCATCTAAATATAGTTTTACTAAAAAAATATTAGAAAATGTAGCTTTCTTAAATAGCTTGGGATCTTCTATTCCTACTATATTATTATTTGATAAATGAAAAGAACATAATCATTCATACCATGACCTTGGAGCTTGTTTATGTCTATATATATCCTTGTTATGTTTAATCCTATAATTTCGAAAATGGTGATCTTCAAAAACATGTGGTAGTTATATATAAAATACCTCTATTAAAAACCATTTAAGAAGCTGTACATTACATCCATATTATATAATTTTAAATTCATGTATGATTCCTATGATAAAAAGATTCTAATAAAATATAATCCAGCTATGGGAGAAAAGTATTCTTCGCAATCTATTCCTTCTTCTTGGTTATATACTTTTCAAACTACTCTAGCATTATTTATGGTTATTATTTTTAGATCACATTGATTTTTTGTAAAAACCAATTTTGATCTAATTATAGTATAGTATGAGGGTATTTTAACTAGATCCCATAACTAGATTATTTTAATTTTTTATCTATTCCCACATTTAGAAGAACTAGCTTTCATCACATTGGGATTCTTCAATAGATTTTGGTTCTAATTGAGTTAGAATGGTAGATAATTCTACTAACCTTTTTATGATTATTCTAGTTCTTACTCCCTCATCTAGTTTTCTCATGACTATTTCTAAAGTATGGTGTTTTTAGTTTTCAGGTAATCTAGGAAACAATATTTTGGGTTCATTTGTGTCTACCCTAGTTAGATTTGGTTTAAGGTAATCAAGTTCAAAATAATAATCTTATTGTCATAAAAGAGAGGTTCCAGTCTCACGTTTTTTACCAAATCATTTTGGTCATTAATTTGGATCATTTTGTGACCGAAAAGATCACATTAATAAATTTTCACATGAGATGATACTTCAATAATCCATTAACATTTATTGAATACTCTATAAGATATGGAAGTAGTAGAGTAGCCTAAAAATATAACTTCATCATTCTTCTGATCAATATTTAAAAAATTATCATTGGTTTTCAAGATGTAAACCTTACATCCAAATACATTGATGTATCCAACTTTGGGGTTTCTATTATTAGAAAAATAATAGGGTGTTTTCTTTAAAATGGGTCTTATAATTACTTTTATAATGATATAACATGTTTTATTAACAGCTTTATACCAAAAATGAGTGGGCGTGTTATATTCAAATAATATATTCCACGAAATTTCTTGCAAATTCATATTTTACATTTTGACAACACCATTCTATTGAGATATCTTGTGGTAGAGAATATATTTTTTATTACTTTATGAGAGAAATAATATTTAAATATAGGGTTATCAAAATCACCTCCAGGATCAATTCTCAAATACATAATTTGGGAATCTTTTTACATTTGTATAAGTTTACAAGAATTAATAAAAACAAAAAGATCTTTAATTTTAAGTCTTAAAATATAAACCCATGTCAATAGGGAAAAATCATCAAATAACAAATAAATTTGTGACTTACCAGAAATATTTTTACTTCTAATTAGTCTTAAAAAAATCCATAAGGACACGACTAATAGGTCTATAAGTAACAACATATTTAATTGGTTTGAAAGATGAGTTGTTTTTCCCATTTAAGATGCATCACATAGTTTCTTTCCATCAAATTAGACATTCATAAAATCATAAATCAAATGTATTTTTGAAAATTTACTCAAGGAATAATCATTTTAATATCCTAGACTACAATTCCAAATCTATGTTTTATTAATTCTAGTATTTAACAAATTTACCTTCATTCAACACAATGAGTTAGGATCTAGTTTGTAAACATTTTCTATTTTGGGTGATTTAAATTGGAGACATTTTTATATAAAAACTATGAAGAAATTATTAGTAAAATAAATAGAATAACCATCATCATAATGTTGAGATATACATATCAGTTTGTTCTTCAAGCCTTCAATGTGATGTACATTTTGGATAAGGATATAATGACGATTTCTAATGGATCCAAGGCCTGCTATATTTCCTTTTTAATTATCTCAAAACATGACATATCTTCCATATAATTTGGATATTGAATGAAAATTGGAGTAATCTCCACTCATATTCCTTGAACAGACACTATCCATTAACTATTTTTTATTACTATTCATACATCCAGTTTTCGATAATGCGAAATCAAAAAATAGAATTTTCTGGTACCCAAAATCATTTGGGACTATAAATTTTATCTATAAGAGATCTAGGAATCCATACGTTTTAATGTTTTCATGAAACATTTGCAGTCCTTTTTTGAAAAATCCTTTGAAAGAAAAAAAAATTTACTCCAAAAAATTGAGGGTTTTTTAATTCTAAAATATTGGAAAAATGTCATATTTCACAGTAATGAAATCCTGTAACATTGGGAAGGAATTGTTTTTTTGATTATGGCACAAAAAAATTAATATAAATATTAGATCTTTCATATTAACTTCCAATTCCAAATGTTTATTTTTTAGGTTGGTTTTGGCCAAGAATTTTGTTTAAATAGTCTTATACATTGGTAAAAGCACTTGAAATATCATTGAAATTTTGAACCTTCTTCTCCAGGTCATCAATTTTTTTGACATATTCAGTAGTCAAGACATAAGATTTTTCTAACATACTTTTCATATCTAAAATATGGTTGTTCAGGTTTTAATCATCACCCACAACATTATTAGAAGAATTATGATGGTTTTTTTATTTTTAAAGAATTAATACTTGATTTAAAACATTGTGAATTATCAATTATTTTCATTATATATGAAATTTTCATCTTCTAATTCATATTAATTCTCATAATATTAAGAATGTACCTTATATAATTCTGAAATAATGAATATGTTATAATTTTAATTTATATAATTGGATTCTGAATCTAATGATATAAATTCACTAGAATCATTAGAAGAACTCTAGGTTACCTTAATGGATATATTACACTTATTATATCTCGTCTTTTTAATGTTCCGATTGTCTATATTCTTATCATATTTTATTTTTGGATAGTCAGGATTGATGTGTACCCTATTTTTTCATTTATATCATCTCACCTCTTTATAGTTATCATCATGATTTCTAGTATTTTTAATGGAAATTATGAAACCATATATCATTTAATAGATTTTTTTAACTTTAGAGAAAATTGAGAAAGATTTTCAGTGGATTCATCTTTTCATGATAATTATTCTTCTTCAGATGATTTAAAAAATGTTTACTTATTCACTTTATGTCTTTTTTAGAAGTAAAACATTCAAGGAAGCATTTTAATTCTTGATTATTTTGTGCACTACACTTTTATTTTCTATTTCAGCTTTATATATCAGGAGAGTTCTTATATGATCTTTCATATTGTAGTTACAGACTTCTGTAGATTATCTGATGGAATCTGATATTCAACTATACTTAGGTGGTAAAAATCTGAAAACATTTAACGCTTATTTGGGTTGAGTGATAGAAATTCCAAGATTAGAATTATTTTTACAATCTTAGGGAGTATTCCATTCATTTGATTAATGATTTCTTGTTAATCCATTTTTAAAGTATCAAACTTAAGATTGGTTGTATCATATCTAAGAGATTTCACATTGTCATTAACGTCATATGTTACTTCTTTAGGGCTCCACATTTCATGAGGTATCTATCATTGAGATACCTAGTTGAAATAATTTATTCCTAACCCAAAAATGATATAATTTATAAATTTAGAGTTTAATTCCAAATTTTCTTCTACCACAGAATCCCATGTATCAAATTTATGAATTAGGAATTTCATTAGAAATAAATATTTTGGGAATACTTTCATACCAATATTTTTATATTGATGGTCATAAGTGATTTCCAACAACCATTTTTTACTATTAAATTATGGATATCTATCCACTGACATACCTTATTTGTTATCATCCATACAATCCATTTGAAGATAGATATTTGGCCTTCAAACTTTGAGAGTTGTGATCTTTCCAGTTCAATAAATTCCTTATCAATATATTAATTAGAAATATAAAATCATGTGTTGGGGGGGATTGAACATTGTAAATTATAGTGGTTCGTTAATATATATCCCTTTGTCCACTCCACCAATGATTTGCTCCCTGAGTATGGTGATTTTCACTATAACAAGCCATTTAACAACGGCTCCTAGCTATGTTCATGTAGATGTCACTTTGTACAAAGGTCAAATATATTTCAACCTGACTCTCCCTATACAGGACCTATCATCGAACATAACCACACTCTTATATTGAGTGAATATAAAATGAAATAATATGAAACATTATGATGATGTTTTGTAACACACATTTATAACCAAAGATTGACAGTATATGAATATTTATAATGATAATATGAGAAATGTAATGGTATCTCGGGATGATATTTAGTGAAATTGATAGAACATGATAAGGGAATCATGATTGATTTGTGTTGTTCTATGTGCAGGGATTTAACTTTTTTTCTTTTTGAGATGTTCAATGATAAAATTGCTATATTTTTTATTCTTATCATTAGTATATGTGGTAGAATCTTTCTAATCCATTTCTATAATTTTTTAAACATGAACACCAAAAAAACCCAATGATCGACAGATATAGACAAAAATTGTTATGTGAGATACTATTAAGGACCTGTAGCCAAACTATCCAAATATAGGAAGTTATTTTGTTGCAAAAATATTCATGTTTTTCAGATTTCCCTATTCAATAAAGTCTTGTACATACTAATCAGTATTTAAATAGATAAACTCGATTGATGTTCTTTAAAGGAATGAATTGACTTATAAAATTTTTGAACAAGTAATGATGAAATTCTATAGTACCAGATCATCATAAGATATCTACTGAAAACATTATTCATCATAACATAGCTTCTCGTAAGATAAAGTAGTTATTAATTATAAGATAAGATATATTTATTGGAGCATAATATAATTATCCAGCATACGATAAAAAGTTATTATGATGTAATGTATAACTTCCTCATTTCATCTGACTATGGAAAATAGATTTTTAGGGAATAATGTCCTTTCATATTTCTACTATGACACACATAATTTACCACACCACCTCATATTGGATCACCATAATCATAGATGGGAACTCTCGAATAATCATTTCACTTCACGGTGGCTATCCTATCTAATTTTTTATTCTTGTGAAGGATATGTTGTCTCTATATATTTTTCCCTTATTTATTATTTAATAAATAAGTCCTGTGAGATAATTTTATTTTTTTTAAAGAGTATGGATTGATTCTATTTATATAGGTGGATTTTCTAATGGTTCAAATCATAGATGTAATACGGTCATATGATTTTATGCCAGTTTATTTTTACTTTTCATAATTTATATGATTTTATATTTCATTGTCTATAGATTTTTTACTGTTGCCTATTTAGTTTAGGTTTCTATGATTGTATCTTTGATAAGCTATTATATAGAAAACAACATTTTCTAAGACTAGTTATGATGTATAAAAAGGTGGATATATTAAAATTGTCATATAAAATGGGAATCATACTGGTGAATCATATTTGTATGTTTTTTACTTTTTATTTCATTCTTTTTTTAGATTTATCATGGTTTTTATCATGTTCATTAATTTTTTCATTAGGATATGATTTCTCCTGCTTGTTAATTATGGATATTTATGATGAGTAGTGGGCACAATTGAAATTGTTTTCTTTAGAGAGGGTTTTGAAATTGTGATTTATTACTATGTGATATTATATCTAATATTATATTTTGTGTGTATATAATTTAAATAAAGGTAAAATTCTCATATGGGTCCGGTATGAATCGTTATTATGTAGGGAAGCTCTATTTTTGTTATAATACATTGATTTTAGTAAGATTCCATGTTTTATGAGAAGATATGATTCAGAACAACGATGTTATTTTGTTCTATTTTATTTGTTTGTGATATTATTTTATTCAAGGGTTTTTTGACATCTATATTTATTATTTAAGTAATTTGGAGTTATATTCATAGTTCATTATATGTAGTCATTGAAGAGATGTTGATGTCAGAGGGGTGTCAGATGGACTTTTGATGACAATAATGTAAGGATGATAAAGAGGTATTATATGATATTATTTGTGGTGTTTTTTTGATGATTATACTATGATGTTTTGGTTTCCATGATTTAGAAACATTAAGGATCCTTTTAACTACATTAAACATTTAAAGTGTTTCATTATTCAAGTCTAGACTATAATTTCCATCTTTTACCTAGTTTCTAACATCTTTTTCTATGTAAAAAATCATTCTTTATAACATGGTTGTTAAACATAATGGTAGGTTTTATGTAATTCTAATTTTTAATGGTTGTAAGAAATTTTTTTATCCTTGTTAGGTAAAATTATAATAGTTTTAAGACATTACATACCATAGTATCTGATGTAATTAACATTATAGATATTTTTTATTCTCATTAAAAATTAGATTTACTTACAGGTTCTGCAACACATTCAAAATATAGGTCATATTTTTCCCATTACCTCAGTATATTTAAATTAAATGGTATGATATTTTTATTAAATTATAAAACCAAATTGTATATTAATGTGTTCACTTAGATAACTTGAATGTGAAATTGTTGGGGATGTGAAGCACTAAGTTATTCATTCTATTTTTTTATAATGAAATGATTCCTTTTCCATTCAGTTTATGTGATATTAGGTTGGTTTTTTTGTGTGGGTGATTTTTAATAGGTGATGATGATGTATTGTGGGTAGAAATTACTATTGTAAAAGGTTATGTAGTGAATTTCTTCTATCTGGTAACTATAATCTGGATGAAGTGATTTGAGAATTATTTTTCCTTACATTATGTTCAAGAGATTATGAAATAAATATTTTGGAACATCATTAGGTGAATATCAAGCTTTGTTTAGCCATTCATTTCAAGATAACAATTTTTTTATTTGTAAAGAATTTGAAATTATTGAGGATAAATTATTTCCATTCATATGGGAGAGGTTTTGAGTTTTTTATAATATTTTATTTGAAAAAAAAATTAGTCTAGGTTATAATTGTTTTGAAAATTGATGTTGAAAGGAACCATCCTGGAGGATGACATTTAGTTAACCAGAAAGGCAGCATCAATGTTGATACCTTTCAGAATAAAAAAACATATTTTCAATAAGACATTTTATATATTTAAAAATATATATTTTTTATATTTTGATAAATTTATATTTTTTTAATATTATTTTATTAGCATTCTATCCATTAATATTTGAGAGTAAAAATGTTATGTTGTTATGTAATTAAATGTTCAACATGTAAAATATATTTTAGTTATTATATTTTTTATTTTGTTTATTATCAATTATGTTTTATATATTTATTCACTTTGATAAATATCCTTTAGATTGTTTTTATATTTTTTATGTTTTATGCTTTCAACGTCAACTACATGAAACATAATAATGATTGAAGTTTATGGATTTGAATGTCTATAAATAATAAAGTAGAAATAAAATCTAAATGAAATTTGACACAATTACTGAACATATAAAAAATAATTAAAAATAAAAACATAAATAAAAAGTAATTTTAATGGGGCAATATATTATTTATACCATTACAATTGTATTAATAATTTTTTTTTCATTCCTTTCATTTACAAGTATTTACTATATTTACAAAATTAGTTTAATTTTTAAAAACATTTTAGATGACTAGGCTACATTTTATGTTTTATTTAGGGTTTTTTATGGTATATAATTTATAATATTTTAATTTTACCTACATAAAATTTAATAAGCTTTCCTAACATTTAATTCATTTCCTTTGAAAGATTATAAAATATAGATTGTAACTAAAATATAAATGAAAATTGAGAACGTGCCTAACCATGTAAAAATGGTTAATAGTAAAATGAATTTCATCATTTTAATAGGTTTGAAATTATAGAGATGATAAAATAAACTATTCTTTCAAATCCTCTAATTAAACATAAAATATATACATAAATGAATAAAGTAACTAATTATTGTGAGGTCTCATCCCAAATTATAGTTGACAAATTGGATTATCGTATCAAGAATTTCATCCTTAGCATTGCGGTGGAGTATGATGACCTAGGAAGCTATGATCCTTGGGCATTGGAACTTCAATTGTCAGATGCTCAGCTTGTGTCTCAATGGGAGGTGGTGTCAACTCGATGTTGTCCTACTCACCTGATCCTTCTCCCACTAGGTGAGTAGAATGACCTTCCATCATCGCCTGGCGCAGCCATACAACCTATGAAGGCTCGGACATGAAAGGTCGTGGAATGGGAAATGACCCTTGATAGAATCAAGGAGGAGTTATACCTAGAGAAAACAATGGACACCATGACAACAATAATGGATCACATTCCTCCTAATGCACATCCCCAATCAGCTGAGGTTGGACTATTAGAGGTCCAACCTATGACTATAGAATAGGTGAGGCCTCATGTGTAATACGTCGTGGCCTATTTCTTCATCATCATCGTGACACCTCGATATCAGAAACTATAAGAGGATGTTATTGAGGAGGAACTTCCACTCCCAGTGATGGAATTTAATCTCCTAGGGGTTGATGGTTGGAGATACTACCGTGAACCATATAATAATCTGAAATTTCCCCCAATGCTACAGCATGGATCACTGAAAATCTTGCAACCCCCACCACCTCTGGATCAGACATGTGGATAATCCATTATAATTGAGTATAAATTAAAGATATTTAAAATTAATTATAAAATAGTACAATAAATAAACTAATATAAATTTATTCACTTACCATATCCTGAGGCCCTCTAACGTCTGGAGTAAGATACATTATTAACTTTAGTCTATATCATGTCTCATACATGAGCTTTTCTGATATATGGAATCACACAATACATAGACCCTTGATATGAAATAATGCTTGTTTATACTGGGGGTCGAGATACTCATCACGTCTCTAGTGCCTGTCGATATCCTTCCTCTCTATCGACATCATGGAATAATGTTTTCGTGACTGTCTTGGTGGAAATGGGATACGATGAACATATCCAAACTAGTAAATGAATTTATTACACTAGTTCCTCTCAATAATATGAAAGTGTTTGAGAGTAACTACAACCATCGCATCATGAAGTCCAGATGTGTAGTATGTGAGTAACTAGTATAATAAATCCTAGAACTGAATCCATGTAATCTCAAATGACATATGAGATTTATTAAAAACAAAAAATGATGATATTATAAAATTGTTAGGTCAAATAATGATTTTTAATTATTACGTTAGTGGGTATTAGACTGTCTAATATGAGATAATAGGAAACCAAATTGTGTATCAGAGTGCTGATGAAGTGTTGTACCAAAATCCACCTATAAAATAAAACATTAAAAGAGATAAATAATAATAAAATAAATTCAATAACTCCTACTATAAATATAAACCGATAAAGATTATTGATCATACTAGCAGCCATGTGGAGAATCACACATAACTTCTATATACGACTTCAAACTAGAAACAATGGGGGATTTGGGATGGATGCACTCCCATGACCACATATGAAGAATGATGATGCATCCAATAAGATCAATGCAATAAGAGATCAATGTATTGAATATGTCTATGTATGTTTATACCAAGAATTTTGATCCCCAGCTATATCTCTCGACCTGATCAAAATTCTTCAGTGGGCCCAGATACATAATGTGTACATGCATACTGGAGCGATCAGTGCATAATGTACCTCTAATGATCTATAAGATATACGCACAGACATGATGCATGATATTCTTCTCATCATTGTCATCTAGTAAATTTTTAAAATGCATCTCAAGACACCTAATTGATATCAACCTTCGATTAGTAGCATTATCATCGGTCAAAATGTGGATGACTATAAATCTATGTACAAGCTCATGTTAGTATCCATTGGTGGGTCCTATAAGTATACTCCCCTAGATAAGATAACTAAATAAGACTACCACATCCACAAGGGTGATGGTTATCTCTCCCTCAAAAAAGTGGAATGTGTGTGACTCTAGTATCTATATATCAGTGAGGGTAGTAGTTACGTTATGATAATTGAATGAATGATATGGACCAAAATTCTTTAAAATCCATCACAATATAAGTACGATATAATTGTGTTCTGAGGTGAAAGGTGATGATAATAGTGTTCTCAGTGCACCCTGATCCATCAAATCTCACATCTCGCTATCACGCTATTTAAAACATGACTATACTGAATAGTGATTAATGTAGTATCCTCCAAATATATGTAAAAAATAGAATAATTATTAACAGTATAATGAAGATATAATATCATTGTCTATATAGTGTTATGACTGGTAGTATTTAATATGTGACATTACTATTTACATTGTTTTATGATGTATTTCATTCCCCCAAAAAAAAGAGACATGTCTTCAGGTTTCTCAAAGAATATTTCTAAAGTGGTTTTAGATATTTTTTTATCTAGGAAAGGGTGTTTTGTAAGGTATGGTTTTATATATTTATATATATAAACATTTTGTCTTAATTGTCTAATTTTTATTAGAAAAAATGTAAATGAATTTTTTTGAAATAATGGTAAAAAGATGAGAAAATATAAAATCAATTTATTTATCTATGATAAAATAAAAATTATGATCATATAAAGTGAACTGAACATGAAAAACCCCATTTAATAACATTTGAATTCCTTATAATATAGAGGAAATACCATGTCATTTTTTAATAGAATAGATTTTGGATATGATGAGATTCACTTTAAAAGTGAAGTAAAATATAGATTATTTTCATGTGGTAGGTTAATAATACTTTCCAATGGTATATACATAACTTTTGAATTTTCAAAATCTTTTTTCCTGATAATGAAATATTCACTATATGGGGAGGCACATCATTAGAAAGAAACATATTTTTAGACATAAAATGTTAATTAAATATCTTTTGAAGATGTTATTATACTACGAATTGAAAATAAACTAGATTTTACATCACTTTTGTGGTTAGTCTCATCTCATCGAAACTCTGTTCTATTGAAAAAATCCAAGGTATTTCTTTTCAATTTTAAAACATCCATCTATTATTAAATGGGTTAGTTCTTGTATATTTCAATTTATATGATCATAATCATCATTTTATGTCACGACCCTTCCTCGGGGCCCGTGTCGTGACTACCCCAAGCCCGCCTTCCATAGGCCAGGGGATGGGGACTAGCAACAAGGCGTAAATCCCAACAAAAAGAGAAGGAATTTCCTTTGAAAAGTAAACAAGCACCATAGAGTAAGCAAGAGGAAAAGTAAACACTAAGTAAAAACTATAAAAGTTGTTCTGAAAGAAAAAGGGGCCGGAAATACAAGCCCAACTGTAAGCTACAACTGAAAGGGAAAAACAGCAACTGAAAAGAAAAGCTGCAGCGTCGAGCCGTCCTCTGGAAGTCCCACCTGAAGGGTGGGTACAGATAGCCTCCACTGCTCCTTGGGTCCACCTGACCGCTCCGAGTACGTATCGCCCAGTGGTCCACCTCCAGGTACAGTCCTTCTCCACACACCTCCACCACGATCAGCGCTGTCCGTCGTCTGCAACCAACACAACGTAGTGCGGGAAAATCCCGTGCAGGGGTGAGTATAAGCTAATCAGTATGGACCTCGAGACCCCCGAAGGTCTCCCGAAATCCACAAAGGATAATCCAAAAAGGAAAGATAAAATCACTAAGTAACATCTAACACGGCTTAGGTATATGCGCATACATATACCTAAGTCATCAATTCCCGTTCGGCCCCAATGTCCGAGCTCAAGAACAACCCAGTCCACACAGGAAAGCAAACGTATACCCACACAGGATAGCACAACACAATCCACAAAGGATAGTAAACAGTAAATCAACACAGGATAGCTAAACACAATCTACAAAGGAGAGTAAACAGTAAATCCACACATGATAGCTCAACATAATCCACAAAGGAGAGTAACACATGATTCAGCTCACATAGGTATACTTCTTGTATGACGATAAAGATGATCACTGATCCATCTAAGTCGTCGGACCCACAATGGATCTATAGGTAACTAACCCCTATAATGACCCACACAGGATCGGGCCCACACAGGACCTGTAGGCACTGGCTCACACAGAACCGCTGAGCGCTGACCCACACAGGATCAGACCCACACAGGATCGGGCCCACACAGGACCGGGCCCACACAGGACCTGAAAAACTGATCCACGTAGGATCCCTGAATGTAGTAGTCATCGCAGTCCACTAAGGTTCTCTGCACAGTCGTCGCTGTAGTCCACTGAGGATCTCTGCACGGTTGTCGTCAGAGTCCACGGAGGATCTCTGCACAGTCGTCGATGTCGAAGAAGCAGTCACAACCGGCACTAGGGTTCCCGCACACAGCAAGCTCGTTCAGGAGGGTCTGCTCCACGAGACGAGAGGGTGATAAATCAACTGACACAAAGTCCGATGTTGATGTATCCAAAATTTCTGTATCGTCAACAGGAACTCAACGTCGCAGACGGCGCGTCAATCGGACACCCGGTCTGAGAGTTGTTGGCATTTTCGTCCCAGGGGCCCGGTTGGTTTTTAAGGTAAAACAAACCCGACCGTACTCCACCTACATCCAAACCTTGAGCGGAGTATGCCAAAAGATCTGCCTCACTTAGAGGAAAACAACAAAGCTGACGGCACGTCAATCGGATTTCCGTAGCTCAAGATATGAGCGTTTCCGCTTCGAGGGCCCGGCTGGTTTCGTGTACGAATCAACCCGTCCGAACTCAAATATTCCGAAACCTTGAGTGCGATATATCAAAACGACCGTTTCGATCCAAGGATCGTGTTTCAACTGACGGAGAGTCGTTTGGAGTCCCATAGCTCATGTTACGAGCATTTGAACGAAAATCATCCGAAGATGGGGGGTCTGGGCCAGGGCCGACCCAGCCCGACCCCCCCTGGGTCGGCCGAACGCCGTCCGACCCGGTCCGACCTGGTCGGACCGGTCTGGCTCGGCCAGCCCAGCTCGGCTCGGCCGAGCGAGCGAGCGGTCGACGCAGAGGGAGCCGCCACCCCGCGTGACACCCCCACGACACCCGTGGGGTGTCGGCCAGACAGTCGGACGCGGCTGAAGCCGCGTCCCGAGTGACGCGGGGGGGGGGGGGGGGGAGTCGTCGCCCCCGCGTGACACCCCCGTGACACCCACGGGGTGTCTCCTTGGTGCCGGACGCAGCTTCTATCGCGTCCTGCGAGCGCCGCAGCTACGGCCGGTGCCGCGGCGGTCTCGTCTAACGGCGCGCCGGGCGACGGCGCCGCCGTGCCGGCGACCCGTGCCGCCACCGGCTTCCGCGGGACGCCGGAGTCACTCCGGTGGCCCATTTTTCTTCCCGTCTGTGCCGTTGTCCCTCCCGGGATCCGTTCTTCACTGTAGGATCATCATGCTGCTCTTGCGTCATGTTACGTCGTAGCCCGTCAATTCCGCACAATCACAAAGAACGGCGGAGGGTTGTCAGGCCGTGTTCGTTTGGCCCGCACCCTCCGCGTTAGAGATAAACGATGGGAGAAACAATATTCAACATATGAATACAATTTGAAAACAATTTTAATGAATTTTTTTTGTATAATTCAGGTTCTTCATTTTGAACGGAAACAACATGGGAAATAAGAGGCATTTCTAAGAAATAAAATCCCTACCTCGCTGGTCGTCGTCGTATGCACGTCAATCGTGGAATTGCTCGTCGCGGAGGGTGGAGATCGTCGTGTCATCGCGGAAAGGCGTCGCGTCGTCGCGGAACACGACATTGAGTCGGCGAACTCAACGGACCATGAAACAACAGATTTAATTTAATTAAATCATTAAACCCGTGTTTTGGTAAAAACCACAAGGGATATTTAAAAGAAAGTTCGAGACTCTTACCTCAAGCAGCTGATCGACGATCCGTCGCGGAGGAAGAGACTTTGCAGAAGAACGTTGTAGTAAGGGAACGTCGGCGTCGCGGAACACGGCGTCGCGTCACGTCGATTTCCAGGTTCGGTGTTCTTCGTCGGAGGTCGGCGTTCTTCGCATTCTTCGTGATCTTTGCGAAGAAGGATAAAGGCAAGAGTACTCTGTCAGACCTCTTAACCAGTAATCCTCCCAAAATATTGGTTGGTCTTATTTTATTATTATGCCAACACACGAAAAAGAGGTAAGTAACAACTCATCAATTCGTTGAATTAATTCAACGAAAGAAATAGCTCATTTAATTCACGAATAAAACCGCCCAATTAAATGGTCTGTTAAGAAAGAAGAAAACGCGTCAGTTGACTTTCATAAAGACGGGTTTTCGCGGGTGCGTTACTTAGCGGAAAGAAACAGCGGGGCTCATGCGGGCCACACCTCACAAATATCCTACCATGGAGGTAGGATATTTTTGGATAGCATCCTATCCGTTTTAACTCAGTTTATGTGTCATTCAAGTGGCTTCAAGTGGCTTCAGTGAAATAAAATAAAGTTGTCGAAAAATTATTTTATTTCTAAACTTTAAGACCAAAAATTAAAAACCACACCCGAGCAAACGCAACTCCGAAAGAGGCGTTTCTAAGCGAATATCGGCGCTGCGATTTCATCGGTGCCCTCAGAATTCGATTCCAGGCACCGGTTTAAAAGATAGAAAAACCCTCTCATCCGTTCACTGAACGTACCCGAGTCAAACTTCGGAAAATGATTCCGGGCACACCGGGCCTCGGAATCAGGTGCCTTCAGAAACTGCGTTTTTGTAAAATTCAAAAGAAAATTAAGAAAAAAAATTCCTGGAAATTTACGGGTCTTTACATTACTCACACCTCAGGGTTTTACATCCCCGTAATGATATATCATAAACTAGGGAATCAAATGTTGGTACTGAGCATGCATCTGAGCCTCCCACTCCCATGTGCCCTCCTGGAGGTTCCCGTGCTGCCATCTAATGCACGCAAGAGGAATCGATCGCCCACGTAGGACCCAATCCTGTCGATCCTCTATCTCCACTTGGACCTTCGCAAAAGTCTCCCCATCATCCACGTCTAGCTCCCCATAGTCAATGATGTGCGTCGGGCCGTGCACATATCTCCTCAGCTGAGATACGTGGAAGACGTCGTGCACCCGGTGAATCTGAGGTGGTAGAGCCAGGCGATAATCCACCTCGCCAACCCTGCTGATGACCTGGAAAGGCCCGATGATGCGTGGAGAAAATATTTTTCCTCGGCCAAATCTCCGTAAACCACGTCGAGGTGAGACACGCAATAAGACGTGGTTGCCATCCTCGAACTCTAGTGGCCTCCGCCTCCTGTTAGCAAATGACTTCTGCCGGCTCTGAGCTGTCCTCATCCGCTCCTGGATGACCTAGACCTTCTCTGTCATGGCCCGGACCATCTCTGGTCCCACAAGTGCTGACTCTCCAGGGTCTGTCCAGCACAGAGTAGATCTGCAAGGCCTGTCGTACAACGCCTCGTATGGTGCCATACCGATGGTGGAGTGGTAGCTATTGTTGTAGGCGAACTCCACCAAGGGTAGGTGGTCGTCCCAGCTGCGACCAAAGTCTAGGAAACATGCGTGGATCATGTACTCGAGAGTCTGAATGGTCCTCTCCGTCTGACCATCCATCTGAGGGTGAAAGGCGGTGCTCAGACGTAGTCACGTCCCGAACGCCTCCTGCAACCCCTTCAAAGCTGGGAAGTAAAACGAGTGTCCCGATCAGAGACGATAGAATATGGCACACCGTGAAGCCGTATGATCTCCTGAACGTAGAGACTCCCCAAGCTATCCACTAAGCCTTGCTCTCTGATGGACAAGAAGTGTGCCGACTTGGTGAGTCGGTCAACAATCACCCAAATGGATTTGTGACCTCTGGAAGTGCGTGGAAATCCAGTCACGAAGTCCATAGATATCCCGTCCCACTTCCACTCCGGGACCTCCAAGGGCTGTACGAAGCCTGCTGGTACCTGATGCTCTGCCTTCACCTGCTGGCAGGTGAGGCACCGAGAAACGAACTCTGCCACAACCTTCTTCATGCCCGGCCACCAGTGCTGTCATCTGAGATCCTGGTACATCTTTTCCACTCCAGGATGTACCGCCAAAGGAGAAGTGTGAAACTCTCTCAGCACCTCCTCTTGTAAAGCGACCGGCACCAAGGTACGTCTTCTGAAAAGGAAGTCGTGCTCTGCTCACAAGGAGAAGCCATCAGGTGCCTGTCCTGAGGATATCTGTGCACACCGTGTCTCACCGTCAGCGTCCCCACTCCGAGCCTCTCTGACCCACTGTAGAAGTGGAGGAGAGATGGTGAGAGACTGAAGGAAGGCTGCTCCGTCTCTATCCACGAAGGATATCTGCAAAGCGGCTAGCTGCTCTGTCGCCTCCTCAAGTAGCTAGATGCCCGTCCTCCTGCTGAGGGCATCGGCTACCACGTTCCCCTTCCCAGGAGTATAGACTATCTCAAAGTCATAGTCCTGGAGGAACTCGAGCCATCGCCACTGTATCAGGTTCAGGTCCTTCTGCAAGAAGATGTACCCTAGACCCTGGTGGTCAGAAAAGACTGTAAAGCGCTCGCCCATCAGATAGTGCCACCATGTCTTCAGAGCGAAGACCACTGCTGCTAACTCCAGGTCATGGGTAGCGTAGTTCTGCTCATGCGGCCTCAACTGACGTGATCCATTGGCAATCACAGCCCTCTCCTGCATCAGGACACACCCGAGTCCGGTCCCTGATGCATCGTAGTAGACCACGTATCCAACTCCCTCCTTAGACATCCTCAAGATAGGTGTGCTGGTCAATCTCTGTCTCAGCTCTTGAAAGCTCTGTTGACATCTGTCTAACCACACAAAGGGTTTCCCCTTCTTCGTCAATGCCGAGAGTGGTGCCGAAACTCTGGAGAAGTCTGGCATGAACCTCCGGTAGTATCCAGCTAGACCCAAGAAACTCCGCACCTCCGTCACGCTCTTGGGTGGCTCCCAAGCTTGCACTGCCTCGATCTTCGCGGGATCCACTGCAACTCCCGCCTCAAAAATGATGTGCCTCATGAATTGTATCTCACGTAACCAGAACTGGAACTTCGAGACTTTCCATAAAGCTGGTGCTCTCGGAGTGTGTCTAGTACAACCCGCAAGTGGTAGGCGTGCTCCTCCTCGGTGGTCGAGTACACTAAAATGTCGTCGATGAAGACAACGACAAATCGATCGAGGTATGGCTGGATGATCCTGTTCATGAGGCTCATGAACACTGCTGGAGCATTGGTTATGCCGAAAGGCATATCCAAGAACTCATAGTGGCCATACCGACACTTGAAGGCCGTCTTCTGCACATCCTTGTCTCAAACTCTAAGATGATGATAGCCAGATCTGAGGTCTATCTTCGAGAACCATCGTGCTCCCTTGAGCTGATCAAAGAGGTCATCAATCCTCGGTAGCGGATACTTGTTCCTCACTGTCACCTGGTTCAGGTGAAGATAGTCTACACACCGTCGCAAGCTCCCGTCCGCCTTTTTGGCGAACAATATCGGGGAAGCCCAGGGTGAAACACTGGGTCGAATGAACCCCTTGCCCTGCAAGTCCTCCAACTGTACCCGTAGCTCTCGAAGCTCAGCGGGGGCCATCCGATACTCTAGAGTTGATTTCGGGGCTGTCTCGGGGTACAAATCAATGTAAAAGTCTACCTCTCTAAGAGGAGGTAGTCCTGGAACGTCGTCGGGGAAGACATCTGCATACTGATCCTCCACTGTAGGAAAACTAGGACTCCGCACATCCACTTCTCCTAGGATGAGACTAGAAAACTGATGAGTGATGGGCTGTCCTCTCCTCTGTGTGAGTCCATCCTGTGCTGCTAAGGCTCCCTTCTCGCCGGTGAAGGTGAACCTGCTCCCATCGGTGCGCACACATCGCACCTTGCGCCTAATGCAGTCAATCTGTGCATGGACCGTAGATAACTAATCCAGCCCAAGATGACATCGTAAGGCCTCAACGCCACTACAAGAAGATCCCAGCCGAAGCTCTCGCCTCCTAGAGTAAGCTCACACATCCGGCACCAGAGCGTAATCGTCGAGTCTGCTCCCGTAAGAGTCTCTAACCGTAAGGATCGAGCCAACGGCTCTATCAGAATCTCCGAGCTCCGAACAAGGGTAGCAGATATGAAAGAGTGACTCGCTCCTGTGTCTATAAGAATTGCAGAAAGGGTGGAATAGACACAGATCATACCTCGAATCATCTCTGGTGCGCCGTGGTCATAGGCCTCCGCTGCCTGGAGTTGTGCCTGCCTCTGCCCGCCAGCTCCCGGTGGTCGGGGCGGACCTCCTGGTGGTTGTGGTGGTAGAGCCTCAAAGCGTCTCCAACCACCTGCTGCTCGGCCAGCTCCTCTGACTCGTCCGCCTCCTCCCTGCGGACCGCCACAGTCGACCCTCTGCCTCTGCCTGGGTGGCCCCTCCACCGTCTGCTGCTCCTCGGTACGGCGGGTCGGGCAGTCACGAGCCATGTGGCCCTGCCCGCCGCACGAGTAGCACTGTCTGCCTCTCGGAAGACTGGCTCAGCGCTGTGTGCCATGCACTGCTGAGCCAGTGTCCCAAGGTTGTCTGCCGGAAGGCCTGGTCTTCCTAGAACCCTGAGTCATCCTTCGGCTACCTGCTGCCGAAGACTCTGCTATCTGCCGCCCTGTGGTAGGTCTCACTGTGGACTCAGCCAGAAAGCCCTCGATCAGAAGGGCTCGCTCTAGCACTCCTGCCTGAGTCGGGAGGCTGAGGGAGATCAGAAATGCCCTGATCTCGTGTCTCAAACCTTGCTTGATGGTCCGGGCCCGGAAGAAGGGGTCATGTACCATGTCGATCGAGTAGCGAGAAAGATCGGTGAACCTCGCCGTGTACTGGGCGACGGTCAAGCTGCCCTGCCGCAGCTGAAGAAGCTCCTAAATGCGCACCGCACGGAGGGTGGACGGGACGAACTCTAAGCGGAAGAGGCTCTCGAAGTCCGTCCATATGAGGGAGGCCTCATAGTGTACCTGGAGCATCAATCTCCACCGTCGTCCTACTGCTGCGTGTAGTAGGCTCGCCGCGAGGATCACCATGAAGTCTGCTGGTGTCATCACTAGCCTGAAAACTTGGACGACCGCCTCCAGCCAGTCCTCGGCATCCTGGGGGTCCATCTCCCCACGGAACCTGGGTGGTCGTTGGCGCTGGAACTCGTGCAGAGCCCCGAGGCGTCGTGCATCGTCAGCGATCGACGCTGGAAGCATCGGGGGCTCGGCGGTTAAAGGTACCGCCAGTGCCTCTACTGTCAACGGGCCATGTACCGAGGCCTCATTGCTCGGCGGGCTGTCGTCGCGCTCTACTCTCGGAACCCTAGCTGGCTGCCGTCGTGGGGCCATCCTGAAAAGGAAACAAGTGAGCCATGGTCAGAACAGTATACCTGGTGAGCTGACACAAGTAATCACAATGAAAACTTGAAACACACATGCAATCAATGTTTTCATGCATTAAGTCGGAAATCAGAAGTCAGGATCCTGGTGTACGGATACGTCGGCCGCCGCACCAACACTGGACTCCCTGGACTGATGACCACACCCAATATGTTAAACACTATTTCTTCACATAGAAGAAAGATCAGAGTCTACGGTAGAACCGACCCATCTGATACCAATTTGTCACGACCCGTCCTCGGGGCCCGTGCCGTGACTACCCCAAGCCCGCCTTCCATAGGCCAGGGGCTGGCGACTAGCACCAAGGCGTAAATCCCAAAAAAAAGGGATGGAATCACATTTGAAAAGTAAACAAGCACCACAGAGTAAGCAAGCAGAAAAGTAAACACTAAGTAAAAACTGTACAAGCTGTGCTGAAAGAAAAAGGGGTCGGAAATACAAGCCCAACTGTAAATTACAACTGAAAGGGAAAAATAGCAACTGAAATGAAAAGCTGCAGCGTCGAGCCGTCCTCTGGAAGTCCCACCTGAAGGGTGGGTACAGATAGCCTCCACTGCTCCTCGAGTCCACCTGACCGCTCTGAGTACGTCTCGCCCAGTGGTCAACCTCCAGGTACCGTCCTGCTCCGCACGCCTCCACCACGATCAGCGCTGTCCGTCGTCTGCAACCAACACAACGTTGTGCGTGCAAAGCTCATGCATGGGTGAGTATAAGCTACTCAGTAGGGACCCCGAGACCCCCGAAGGTCTCCCGAAATCCACAAAAGATAATCCACAAAGTAAAGATACAATCACGAAGTAACATCTGACACGGCTTAGGTATATGCACATACATATACCTAAGTCATCAATTCCCGTTCGGCCCCAACGTCCGAGCTCAAGCACAACCCAGTCCACACAGGAAAGAAAACGTATACCCACACAGGATATCACAACACAATCCACAAAGGAGAGTAAATAGTAAATCCACATAGGATAGCTCAACACAATCTACAAAGGAGAGTAAACAGTAAATCCACACAGGATAGCTCAACACAATCCAAAAAGGAGAGTAACACATGATTCAGCTCACACAGGTATACTTCTTGTATGACGATAAAGATGATCACTGATCCATCTAAGTCGTCGGACACCCAAAGGATCAATAGGTAACTAACCCCTGCAATGAACCACATAGGATCGGGCCCACACAGGACCTGTATGCGCTGGCTCACACAGAACCGCTGAGCGCTGACCCACACAGGATCAGACCCACATAGGATCGGGCCCACACAGGACCGGGCCCACACAAGACCTGAAGCACTGATCCACGTAGGATCGCTGAGTGCAGTAGTCGTCGCAGTCCACTGAGGATCTCTGCACAGTCGTCGCTGTCGAAGAAACAGTAGCATCCAACACTAGGGTTCCCGCACACATCAAGCTCGTTCGGGAGGGTCCACTCCACGAGCTGAGAGGCTGATACATCAACTGACACAAAGTCCAATGTTGATGTATCCAAAAGTTTGGTATCGTCAACAGGAACATAACGTCGCAGACGGCGCGTCAATCAGACGCCTGGTCTGAGAGTTATTGGCATTTTCGTCTCAGGGGCCCGGTTGGTTTTTAAGGTAAAACCAACCCGACCGTACTCCACATGCGTCCAAACCTCATGCGGAGTATGCCAAATGATCCGTCTCACTTAGAGTGAAACAACAAAGCTGATGACACGTCAATCGGACGTCCGTAGCTCAAGATATGAGTGTTTTCGCTTCGAGGGCCCGGGTGGTTACGTGTACAAACCAACCCGGCCAACCTCAAAGTATTCTGAAACCTTGAGTGAAATATACCGAAATGACCATCTCGATCCAAGGATCGCAATGCCGCTCACGGCGAGTCGTTTGGAGTCCCGTAGATCATGTTACGAGCATTTGAACAAAAACCGTCCGATGACGGGGGGTCCGGGCCCGGGCCGACCCGGCCCGACACCTCCTGGGTCGGCCGAACCCTGTCCGACCCGGTTGGACCGGTCTGGCTCGGTCGACCGACAAAGCGGTCGACGCGGGGGGAGCCGCCGCCCCGCGTGACACCCCCGCGGCACCCGCGGGGTGTCGGCCAGACAGCCGGACGCGATTGAAGCCGCGTCCCGAGTGACGCGGGGGGGGGGGGGGGGGGGCGCCCCCGCGTGACACCCCCGCGACGCCCGCGGGGTGTCTCCCTGGCGCCAAACGCGGCTTCAGCCGCGTCCCGCGAGTGCCGCCGCCGCGGACGGTGCCGCGGCATTCTCGTCCGGCGGCGCGCCGCCGCTGGCTTCCGCGGGCCGCCGGAGTCGCTCCGGTGGCCCGTTTTTCTTCCCGTCTGCGCCGTTGTCCCTCTCGGGATCCGTTATTCACTTCGGGATCATCAAGCTGCTCTTGCGTCACGTTCCGTCGTCGCCCGTCAATTCCACACAATCACGAAGAACGACAGAGGGTTGTCGGGCCGTGTTTGTTTGGCCCGCACCCTCCGCGTTAGAGATAAACGACGGGAGAAACAATATTCAACATATGAATACAATCTGAAAACAATTTTAATGAAATAAACTTTTTTTATAATTCAGGTTCTTCATTTTGAATGGAAACAACATTGGAAATAAGAGGCATTTCCAAGAAATAAAATCCCTACTTCGCTGGTCGTCGTCGTACGCACGTCCTTCGCGGAATTGCTCGTTGCGGAGGGTGGAGATCGTCGCGTCGTCGCGGAAAGGCGTCACGTCGTCACGGAACACGGCGTTGAGTCGGCGAACTCAACGGACCATGAAACAACAGATTTAATTTAATTAAATCATTAAACCTGTGTTTTGGTAAACACCACAAGGGAGATTTAAAAGAAAGTTCGAGACTCTTACCTCAAGCAGCCGATCGAAGATCCGTCGCGGAGGAAAAGACATCGCAGAAGAACGTTGCCGGAAGGGAACATCGACGTCACGGAACACGGCGTCGCGTCGCGTCGATTTCCGGGTTTGGTGTTCTTCGTCGGAGGTCGGCGTTCTTCGCGTTCTTCGCGTTCTTCGCGAAGAAGGGTAAGGCACGAGGACTCTGTCAAACCTCTTAACCAGTAATCCTCCCAAAAGATTGGTTGGTCTTATTTTATTATTATGCAAACACACGAATAAGGGGTAAGTAACGACTCATCAATTCATTGAATTAATTCAACGAAAGAAACAGCTCATTTAATTCACGAATAAAACCGCCCAATTAAATGGTCTGTTAAGAAATAAGAAAACGCGCCAGTTGACTTTCATAAAGACGGGTTTTCGCGGGTGCGTTACTTAGCGGAAAGAAGCGGTGGGGATCGTGTGGGCCCCACCTCACAAATATCCTACCAAGATGGTAGGATATTTCTGGATAGCATCCTATCCGTTTTAACTTAGTTTAAGTGGCTTTCAAGTGGCTTCAAGTGGCTTAAGTGAAATAAAATAAAATTGTCAAAAAATTATTTTATTTCTTAACTTTAAGCCCAAAAATTATAAACCACACCCGAGCAAACGCAACTCCGGAAGAGGCGTTTCTAAGCGAATACCGGAGCTGTGATTTCATCGGTGCCCTCAGAATTAGATTCTGGGCTCCAGTTCAAAAGTTAGAAAAACCCGCTCGTCCGTTCACTAAACGTACCCTAGCCAAACTTCGTAAAATTATTCCGGGCACACCGGGCCTCAGAATCAGGTGACGTCAGAAACTGAGTTCTTGTAAAATTCCAAAGAAAATTAAGAAAAAAATTTCCTTGAAATTTACATGTCTTTACATTTTATCCTAGATATATTTATTTTATGTTTTCACTTATTTTTAATTCACTTTAAAAATCATACTATTAGTTGTTTTCTAATAAAATTAAAGCTAAGAATGTCTAATTTTTTAATATAAACCAACACAACCTTAGATTAACATGAATTATTAAGTTAGATATCTAATGGTGTGACTTTTAATTTATGTATAATTGCGCATACGATGGTATGTTTCTGATAGTAAACTTATTTGGAAATGTTAGAAAACTCTACAAAAGAAAGGATTTTGTATTAACAACATGTAATTAATAATAGCCAAAGATTACATTGTATAAAATACATTATTGTGGCTGAGATAGTGAAATCAATATTGCAATGTTAGGGAATTGTTCCATGTTATAAATTTCATGATTACATATATTGCATCTCAAATATTTTCCATGTTCTTAAGGTCGGTCCATCTCATTATACATCTTATTAGACTTCAGTCTCCCTCACTGATGCAACCTGTTGATGTCTTGAATCAATATCGGTTGGACTGTATGAATAAGGAAATATTAAAACTCACCAATAGGAATCCATGGTTCATTATAATAGTTATAAATGGTGTTCATCCAGTAGACTAGATCAATATATGTGTCCTATGAAATGTTCACATAGGAACATGTTGTGATGGCATGATCACATTGAAACAATAATGCCAAGAATTTTCCATATTAAAATTTACTTTTTATTATAATTCCAATATTATTTCCCAACAGTTACTTGTGATGGGGTCTTGACACTATTGAAATTAAAATCAAGATTCTTATTAGAGAAAAATAACACTAGATAAGAAGAAGCATCTTCAATGTTATTTTCAATCTTTCATTGAATGTGTCTTTTGTACCTTATCCCTTGATAAATCTCATACGAGGCTAGTTTTTTTCTAACAACAAAGTACATCACAAAATGATAAAATGTCTCTTGAACAAGGGATGTTATACGTAGATATTGAATCCCATTAATGACACCATTGTTGCACTCCAAAATGTTTATGGTCTGGTGACTATACCTTTTCCACCATCATTTGCCAATATCCATTTTTATTTTGGAATACTCATTATATAATCAAACACTTCATTATTATCTTTGAATATCTTTTCAAAATTTTGTTCAAAACATCATTGATCTGGATCATATTATATGTATAAGTTATAATATTTTACATATTTATTTTTATCCTTATGTTGAAATAGTAAAAAAAATTATAAATACATTTCATTCCAAGCATCATGATTGCTTCCGTCATATGTTTTTTATAGAATATTTTTTATAGGATTATAGAAATGTGTCTAATGCAGTATCGATGATGTGAATTTGGTGGCATCCATGTATCAGGACCGCATTGATTGCCTTAGTGATTTCTTTATTCCTATCGAATATTAAAAATAAATACAGAATATAGGGGAAATGGTAGGTGATACATGATAAAAATGAACTCCATGATTCTTAGTTTTACTTCTCCATAGTGGAGAATTTATGTACAATAGGTAAACGATTTCTATATTGGGTTTACAAAATCAACAATACACCTTGAATTTTTTATATAGAAACATTCCATCAATTTTTATGTACTATTTTCTGAAACTAAATGTGGAAATATAGGGGTGGCTGCCCAGTAAAATTGATGAGATTGAACATGATATGAATCAAGTTAGTTATAATGAGACACATGTTCACTCATATGAATATAGAAGTAAACTTGGTCATTGTGTCTTATTATGAAATGAAATTGTGGTAAGACTCGATATGAGTCATTCTAATCACCATAGAACTTCACAATTTTCTTCTCTTTCTCCATCCATACCTTATTATAGGAAATCATATAACCAAAAGATTGTTTTTTCCACTCTTCAAAAAGGGATACAAGATAATATTGGAGTGTTTGAATCATCTTGATGATAATATATGACAAAAAATCAGCATCCAATAAACTATGATCTTGTGTAACGTTTGGCTTAACAAAAGTATAAGTTGACTCAATATTAAAAATTATCCAACCATCAAATGAAATGTTTGGAATATCCATCAATAAGAATCTATAATTATTCCCATATTTTTCACACTATATGATGTATTTTTTAAAGCTAAATTTATGAACTAAATATTTAGAGTTCCCCTCAATATGACATATATTTATTATGTTTTAAATGAATATTTACAAGTAAAATCCCTTCAAACATATAATGTCATGTACAACTCACTAAACCTATATGATAAAACTCTATGAAAATACATTTTAGGTGTGAGAACATTGTAATGGAATTCATTAAAATGTGTCATTGCTTTCAAAGTAGATGTGAATAGTGTTGAATGATTTATTATAGGCCATATATGTTGTAAAACTAATAAAATTATAGAAACATCATCCACAACTATTTTTTCTCCCTCTATATAATCATTATTGTCTCCAACCATTCCATCATAAGAAATTTCCTCATCAAAAGTTGAATTAATATGTATATCTGAGAGATCATCTAGGTTTTTCTCTTCTGCATCATTTGGAATATCCTCAGTCTCATAAGATGGAACATTTTCAACCACTCATGTAAGTATATATCTTTGTATAACTGGATTTTGTAGTTTTATTGTAGAAACCTCAACATATAAATCCATCGTCACAACATATGACCACTAGAAAATTAATTTATTTCTTAGACCCAGTTCTCATCAACAGCTAATAGGCAAGCTGGATGTCATAGTATAGCTAAGAATTTCAAATGTATAAAGCTAATAAAATTTTCTCTTTATTAGGTACCAAATTTAAATTTCCATGAATTATTTCTTGATGTTCAGTTATCATTACAAAATATGTTGTCCTAACCATTGTTTTTGGTTGTGTACTATTAGAATCTCCATGATTGGTTTGAATATCCTACCTATAATAGTTTACATAGGATAACGTGTTTCGATATGTGAAAACATTGATCAAAATTTTTATAGTGTAAATACTATTGACAGTGAGGGTTGACCATATAATATTTATTGTACTGAAATTTTAGGAGATCTTTTTATATCCTAAAACATGAAAATGAGGCTTCATAGTACAATTTTTAATCATTCTAATGGTATGTTTATTAGTTTAAAAAGAAGATATGAATAATCTGAATCATATCCACTGGGAGCATCATACCAGTTGTGTAGCATGTCCAATTGTTTTGCATAAGATCCTGATCAAGTCTAGATCAATGTAGTATTTTCAGGTTTTACCCTTATGTACATCTATATTAGAGCCAAATTAACTTCTAGTATCTAGAAAAAATTTTATTACATATATAACTACATAATTTTTATGATAAAAAATTTTATAACATTTTCTTATATCCTAAAATATGACACTACTATTTTGTAGTATAATTTTTCAAATTCATAAAGGTATTTATAGTGTTTTATAAAGAGAATGTGAATCATCTAAAACAAATATATTGGAATTAACATGCTAATCATATTGCCTGGAAGCTCACTAATCTCTAGATTGATTATTTAAACTGACTTTCTGAGATCAACTTCATCGCCACCCACACCTACCATGAAGATAACATGATTGCTAACGGGCTAGCCAATATTGGTGTTTCTCAATCTACGATTTGGAGGGATGATCTTCCTCTAGAGTTACTCCCTCTTAATGTTAAGGAGGTTAACAAAATTCTATATTTTAGACTTACGTAATATCTTTTTTTATCAGTAAATTTTGGTGTTTTGGTCATTGACCAAAACACTAGATTAAAAAAACATTAACACGCTATGATTTCAAAGAAGGTATGAATCATCTAAATCACCTAACTAAAAAATAATTTCTAAGGTTAATCCTCTTTTCTATCAAGTTTTTATTCATTAATCATATTTTTATTCAATATTAATCTAAATTTAATCAATATTTAATCAATAGTTAATAATTCATTATTCATTATTTAATCATAATCTTTTTATTATTTAATCGTTCATTAAACATTAGTTAATCATTATTTAATCATTCTTTAAACAATAGTTAATCAGTATTTTATCATTATTTAATCATTGGTTAATCATTCGTTAACCATTGGTTAATAATTGGTTTGTCATTAGTTAATCACTATTTAATCAATAGTTAATCATTCTTTATTTATTATTTAATCACTCATTAATCATTCCATAATCATTTTGTAACCCATAATTAGTCATTACTTAATCAATCATTAATCGTTAGTTAATAAATATTTATTCACTACTTAATAATTATTTAATCATCTCATAATCATTAGTTAATCAATATTTAATAAATATATAATCAATCATTATTCAAATTTTAATCAATATTTAATAAATATGTATTCATTATTTAATCAATAGTTAATATATACTTAATCATTACTTAATCATTGGTAAATAATGAGTTAATCAACAGTTAATCATTATTTAATAATTATTTAGTCATTCCTAAATCATTATTTAATTGTTACTTAATCACTAGTTAATCAATCTTTAATCATTCTTTTATTGTTCCTTAATAAATCATTAATCATTACATCATTATTAGTTAAACAAACAGTAATAATTAATTAATCATTACTTATTCAATAATTAATCATCAGTTAATCATTCTTAATTATTAGTTAATAAGTAGTTAATCATTAATCTATCATTTCATAATCACTATTCAATCCGTAGTTAATCATTACCTATTCATTAATTAATCATAATACTGAATCATAATTTAATCATTACTAAATAAATTGTTAATTATTAGTTAATATTGATTTAATCAATTTTTATTCATAAGTTAATAATTAGTTAGTTAATAGTTAATTATTAGTTGATAATTATTTAATCATTACTTAATCATTACATAATAATTAGATAATCAATATTTAATCAGTAGTTAATCATTGGTTAGTAATTATTTAATAAATAGTTAATGATTGGTTAATCATTAGTTAATCATTCCTTAATCACTCCATAATAATTCCTTAATCATTATATAATAATTATTTAATCAATACTTAAAAATTACTTAATCAATCATTAATCATAAGTTAATAATTAGTTAATAATTCTTAATAATTCCTTAATCATTATTTAATCAATACATAATCATTAGTTATTCAATCGTTATTCATTAGTGAATCATTAATTAATCATTGGCCATTCATTAGTTTATAATAATTTAATTAATAATTAATCTTTAGTTAATCATTAGTTCATCATTTGTCAATCATTTGTTTACCATTCATTAATCATTATTAAATCATTATTTAGTCACCCTATAATCATTCCATAATCATTATTTAACCATTAGTTAACCATTATTTAATCACTAGTTAATCATTCATTATTCAATAGCTAATATTTAGTTAAATATTACTTATTCCTAAATTAATTATTCCTTAATCATTAGATAATAATATGGTATTAATTAGTTAATAATTGTTATCTAATAATTAAATTTAATCATTCTTTAATCATAAGTTATTCATTAATCAATCTATGCTTCATCAATACTAATAATACTTATTATTTATAAACTATATATAACTAATTAAACTACTAAATAAATAACATACATAGATATAACAAAAATCAAAGTAATTAATTAGATAAATAAATATAAAATAAATAAAAAAATACCTCTAAATGATGATTTTCAAAAAATCGAAACTCCTTTTAGGCCATCAGAACAACCATGCATAAAAAAATTTATTTTAGAGAGATATATAGTCAAATTTAGAGAGATGGAGGGATTTTAAAGTGAAGATGGGGGAGGGGTGGGTTCCCTTTTATAGGCACATTAGGCAATGGAGGCACCCCCCTTGTCTCCTTTCTCATTTACATTAGAAAAAATTTACCATGCACATGCTGTATTTCTCTTTACATAAGGCCAAAGGAATTTGCACCTGTATCGACTTGGCTATGTCATCAATCTCAATCATTGACAGGTAAAGGCTGACCCCCTCCACATTTCAATTAATAGTTATAGTTGAAAGACACATTCCTCCTTTCTGTAGAAGATTTCAAAAAATTTATAACATAGTTTTATTGGATTTTATTTTTCAAAAAACAGATAAACAAACCAGCAAGGTTGTATATATGTTTAATTATATATTGATATTATTGATAATAATTATTTACTTATTGAGATTGATTATATAATAAATTAATCTTCCATATTAAATGATTAAAATTTATTCATTATTTATTTCATTTCTTTTGACTTTTTTATTTTTTTATTATTTAAATAATAATTATTTTTTAAAATTTAAATATATATAATTTTTAAATTTAAACTCGCAAGTTGTTTTATAATGTTTGATGTAAAATTATTTTTTATTTAATATATAATAATTATATTTTTTATATTATATATATTTATATGAATAAATATATTATAAAATTTTATGAACATATATGATAATATGAACCTATTGTTTAAAAATGAAGTAAAAACAAATATTTTTTTTTAACATTTTTTATAGTGATAGATAAGTCAATTATATGAATAATAATACCAAAAGAGAGATAAGTGGTGGTAATACTATTATTAATATATATGTTTTTCATATGAATCTATTAATAAATATTTTGACGAATAAATATATTATGTAGGTAGAATTTAAAATTTTGGATTTTTAACTTTTTTTTATAAAATTCTTACTTATATTTTTATTTGGAATCTAGGATGATCATGAATTAAATGAAATAACACTCTTCCATGTAGGCGGAGTAGTGAAATCCCTATTAAACTCTTTGATATTAAAAAAAATTAATTTTAATTATATTTTGTTTCATATATATTTATATATGAATTTAACAAAATTTAAAACAGAATTTAAATTATTTTTTTAATGACATTAGTTTGAATTTTATTTTGGTTTATATATATATATATAATTTTAAATAGTAATGAAGACACTACTTTTTATTCAAAATTTTTAGCATTTAAGAAATTCCAAAATATAACAAAAAACCTAAATCGGGAGACCGTTTTATAGCGGAGGGGGAAAATACACCACTTATGAATTTTTTGTATGGGATTTAGTTTAACTTATTTTGTTATATAATAATAATATAATAATAATAATACAAAAATTAAAAAATATAATTAAAATTACTACTAATTAAAAAAATAATCATTAATATAAATAATAAAAACTGTTATAAATAAAAATAAAAACAATATAATTAATATAATTATTAATTATCCCTAATTATTAATTAATGATTATAAATAACTTTTTTAATTTATAATTATTAATTATTAATAGTAATTATTATTTATAATTATTTAATAATATCTATTAATTATTAATTATATTAATTATTGTTATTAATTACAAACAATTTTTAATTATAAATTATTTTACTAATTAAATTATCAATTCGGGGGAACACATATTTTTTTATAGAAAGAAAGTCCTCTTTTCATCATGGTTTATAGGTAACCCTTACATGACCCGAAGGCCTTGTTGATCGAAGGATAATTACTAATTGATGGCCCAAAGGTTGTGTGACCTGAAGTCCCAAGCTGAGTAGTGAAACATCATGTTATGATCTCAATATTTTTGTTGCGACCCCCCCCCCACTATTAGTCATTGAATTACACTACACCGCTATGAAGACATGGTAGAGCACCCAACTTTAACACATATTTTGGTATAAGGACATGTGATAGGTGTCAATGCATGCTTCGATATATTGATCTACCCACACAACAATGAATGCATGTCTCCAAGCCACACATGCTACCAAGATGTGTCACTTCATCTATTTGGTCTCCACCAATCATATAATGTGTCTTCCCCTATGCCAAGAACCATCATGTTGCACTTACCATTTTAATTCCTTGAAATAGAACCCCTCTATCCCAACCGGTTAATAGTATAACTGATAGGTGTAAATAAAGATATCACCCTTTCAAGTTTCCCTCCCAGTAATGCTCCCTGAAGCCAAGATGCACAGCCTCCATGATGCATTGCATTAATCATCCGGTTACACTACATCACTTGCTATTATGTGCTGGCCCGAAAGACCTATGGCTCAAAGTCCAATGGTGGATTAAATCCCTTGTGTCCCAAAGTCCCAATTTTATATTTTATTATATTTTTTATTTTTATATATATAAAAAATAAAAATAATTAAATTTTAAAAAAATCAGGTCGATATGACCAATTGATGCTCCTCCATCCCATATTCCAAAAAAATCTAACCTAAAATTTTTTTAAAATAAAAATAAAAATAACATTCACTATATGTTTTTTTACATACTACTTTCATGGATGTTGGGAAAATTCAAAGATGACAACTCAATGTGTGTGGAACTCCAGGCTTGGGTGGAACAAACTGCACAAGATTTTTGGACTTTTCTTTCTCTATGTTTCTTATAATTTTTCTATATGTTATTATATCCCTATAAATAGGGTGTTTTGTATTCATTTTATGTTCGTCTAAGATGATGAAATAAATTGAATTTGTTTTCACTATAATTCATGTTCCTATAATCACCTCTAAGGATCTGTATATGCATCTATATCCATGATTGCTTCTGTAAAATCCACCTCAGTGGTATTAGAGAATTTGAAGGTGTTTCTACCTATGTATAGAGAGATACAAGAGATCTTATTTTGATTAATTTTAGAATCATAGTAAGAATAGGTTTAATGGATAGTCTATCCGAAGGGATTCAATGACTTTAATGTTGGTATTTCCATCATTTATTTTAATTAACACATTACTTTTTATTTATGCAATTGTCAACAAATCAGGGTTTTAAATTTTTCAAAAGTGGTTTTTCGCTATCTTATGCTAATTTTTTCCTGTAATATTTACAATGTCAAAATTTTATTTCTCATCCTTCTCTGCATACATCAATATCCATTAATAAAATTCACATCATTTCCATTCATAATCCTTCACGTACCCCTTGAAATCTATTACATCAATTTCTTAAAGATAAAAAACCCCAACTCATTAGTGTCACTAAAAAAATAACAGTCTTTAGTTCTTAAAAAATATTCTAAAATTCTGAAAAAAATAGTTATGAGTGCTATTGAAAAAAATAGGTTGTATATTACATTTTCTAATATTTTGTTTAATCTCAATGCTGAACAATATTACACATGCAATGATCTTGAAGCAGAATAAAATAATTACAAAAATTAGTACATCCAAATTCAAGCACTCTCAGGCACCCAATAAATCAAGGACATTGTAGAGGATAGTTACACAAAGACAGAATCCAATGTAGTAGAGGATTATATTATGGATTTTCAAAATGAAAATATTCTGGATGAACTTATGAAAAACAATAAGTCCAAATCCATTATCTATAAAGTACATAAAAAATCCAAATTTGAGATAATCATTACATCAAAACCATGAAAGGATATACGGGAAAATATTCTCAAATCCATCAATGGTATAACAGATGTGAAGAAGATATGATTTCAATCTCTACAACATAAGTTTAGATCGATATTTTTGAAATTTTGTAAAACCATTATCCAATATCATACTCATTTAATTGTTGTAGTACACTAATGTAATATAAATGGAGAAATATTGCCGATATGTGAGTATAAATAAATTAATATCCTTATATCCAAAATTTGATTACATATTTATTTAATTGGATGAAACTAAATACCTAGAGACTATTTCTATCGAAGAACTCAAGGGTTATATATTATCCCAAAAACTAATGATTAATTGTCGGAATGATACTAATGGAGTAGAGCATGTCCTACAGTCAAAGTTGTATCTCAATAGTTCTGAAAAGGAGTAAGGGTAAATATTTTTAAGTGGTCAAGGAAGAGGATCCCATGGATAATAATTTGATCAACGAATAAGAGGATGATGTATAAGAAGCACAGAATTAGGAGGTCATGGTTATGAAAATTATACTCTATGATAACGAGTATAGAGAAGAATGTTAATATAAAAAACTTTAAATCTGATAGAAAAAATAAATGTTAAATGATATAATTGATACAAATATGAACATTATAAAGATGAATGTTTGATTAATCAACCCATGGATAATAAAACTAAGGAGAAAAACATCAATGAAGTAGGAAATATTTTCGAAGAGTCTCTTATGTTGATATCACAATCACCATCACAAAATCATGGTATGTTATATCTTAACATAGGATATAGGAAACACATTATTGGTCACAATCACTTCTTTAGAAACCTAGATGAGAGGTTTTGAGGATAGATTTAGTTTGGTGATATCTCAATAATTTATTTCCATGTAATAAGAGATTTTATGATCAAGAAAAAAGAAGGAGATCATGCTTTCATCTCTAACATCTACTGTGTACCCGACACGAAAACCAACATATTGATTCTTAGGGAATTAGGTGAAAAATGATTAAACATAAGCCTATAAAATTAAAAAGTGTGACCATTTTATGATAGAGTAAGGATTTAAAAAAATTAACTGAGAAAAAAGAATTGCATGTTTCCACTTATGATCCACCCCAATGTATCATGAAATTTCACAATGGTACTTCACAAAAAAGACTAGATATGGAATCTACGGTTCAGAGATTTAATCTTTGAAATTTTATGAATATTAAGAAGTAATAATATTGTGAATGAGAATTCTATCATTTGAAACCCAAATCAAATATGTGAATGTTTTTTTCTAATTAAAAAACATAGAAATAACTTTTCAATGATGGCCAATAGGAAACCTACTAATAATACTACAGATTGTTCATTATCAATAGTTTCTATTTATCACCACTAGCTAAAAGCAGCAATAATGTTCATGCCTTTATTAACACTAGAATGAAGTTCTGATCAAGGGTGATTTTATCAGCGCTATAAAAAGAACTGATAAAATTACCCTTTTATCATCACTTTTAACTAGAAAAAATATGGGTTACCTTTATTAGTTCTAGTTAATACTTAGAGGTTTTATATTATTATTTGGAAAAAATCACTCATAAAGGGGGTCTTTAATCAGTTCTGTTTTTAGTTCTAGTGGAGGGTGTCTTGAATTAGAGGTTTTTAGCACTCATAAAATAAATTTTTCATAAAAATATAAATATCATTAAAAATAATTTATTAATATATAAATATAAATATATTTATATAAATATAAAATATTTTATTAAATATGATCTATAAAAGACTAATTATTAATTTACAATTAATATATAAGATATTTTATAAAAATGGCATATATAATAAAGAGAATATATTATTTAAATTATTATTCTATATTGAAATAAATATTTTATATATATATATATTATTTATTTGATTTTAATTTATATATATATATATTAAATTTATTCATTTTTAATTTGTAATTTTTTTATTTAATTTATTTAATTTTTTATATTTCATTATATTTTTTTATTAAAATTTAATAATTTTTAATATAGTTGGAATTTACATATATCAAACATGTATTATGTTAATTTAAAACAAAAATATATGTAATTAATATAGAAACACACACCAAGACATATTTTTTCCATAATTTATTCAATTTTTAATATTCATCTTACAATGTTATTTATTTACACAATATATATATATATATATATATACAACATATATAATTTGTTTAATCAATAATTTTTATCAATTTTTTATATTTTTATTCAATATATACAATTTATTAACTTTTAATAATTTTTATATTTATTCATTTTTAAAATCATTTATTATTTAATAATTATAAATATTTTTTTAAATTTTTTTAAATTTATTAATTTACAATTTTTATTTGTTTAATATTTTTTTAGTTTTATCAATTTTTTATATTTATTTATATATGTTTATGTATTTGTATTTGTTAAATTTTATTCTTTTTAATATGGTTGTAATTTATATAATTAATATGTAATATATATATAACTAACATGTATTCATTTTTAAGTTTTTAGTAATATATATAATTAACAAAACTTATTCGGTTTTTAAATTTATTCATTATTATTATTATTTATTTCATTATTAGACATTACATATTATAAAATTTCATTTTTCAATTTAACATATATCAAACATTATATATATAGATATATATCTCTGTGTGTGTGTACATTAATTTCAAGCACACATTTATGTAATTGTTTTAGAGTTTGGGAAGAAGTGTCATTTTATTATGAAATCAAATACATCTTTCTATCTGGGTAGAGGAGACCCATTACATAGCTCATATTCCCAAGGCCATGTGGCATATGAACATAGGCCAAATGATCAATGCAACATCATTCCAATATCATCCTACCTGCATCCCTAGGCCTACATCATATCTATGTCACCCATTTATGTGTCATTGCTTGCCCACATCATTCGTGTGTCACCACCTTCCAGTGTCATGTCTGTGACACACATAATATCTTTGAAATTTATTCAAATTTTAATATTCATTTTGAATTTCATTTAGTGACGTAAATTATTTAATATATTATGTTTATTTTGAATACATTTAATTTATTCATTTTTAATATTATTTCAGTTAATATTATGTATTCATATTTTTATTTATTATTTTTTTTAAATTTTTGGACTTTCATCATTTTATAAAATTTATTTAGTTATATTTATTTACATTGTTTTGATATTTTCAATATGAATTAATCTTAAATTTATTATATATCAGTAATTAATTTTTTAATAATTTGTATAATTTATACAACTTATCAATTTTGTTAGCATTTTTAATTATTCAATTTCACTTGTTTTTAACATTCATGCATTTAATATTATATATTAACTAATAATTTTAATGTTTCTTACTTTTTATAAATAATTTATATTTTTTTAATATATAATAATTTATTATTTTTGAATTTTATTATAAATAATTTTTATTAGTGCTTTCAAAAAAAACACTAATAAATATGTGTTTTATCAGTGTTGTAGTATAATGTTCTTATAAAACCTATCATTATTAGTGTTATAATTATATCACTAATAAAGATAAATATTTTTAGATATATATATAAAAATATATAATAATATTAAATTTAAAATTATTATCTAATTATTAATCCGGAATGGTTCGGGTAGCATTTTTAAAACTCAAACACTATCCAAACCCAGTTGTGGGGATCCCAAACCTAGAACATATTGGAAAACATTTATTTTTCAATATATTTAATGTGTATCTAGATGTGATTTTGGGATGTCTGTAGAAAGTTAATCACTCCATCGTTGGTCATCTTCTCCTACCTAAGGGTTCCAGAACATAATGATTTGATGATATGGTGGCGCACCAGTCAAAAATTTTGTTCCTCACAAATTGGAAAAGTGTATCTATAAATTCTAGATTATTCCATTTCATCTTTTATTATGATGATTTGAAGTTGTGACCATTGGGCTTCAGTCTTATTTCCTTCAAACAGATTATTATTCATATCTGGGAATGGGATCATACCTTCAGCTCAATAGATTTTTGTAACTCTCATATCCAATCTTGGATCAAGGTGAACATAGTAAATTGGGTACTTTGGAATCCCATAATTTTACATGATATTGCATTTTACATTTTTCATTAGATTAAAATTGATTAAAATACTGACACTACATCAGATAGTGATTTTAAATGTGCTTCAAACCCACTTTTAACAGTGCTATAAAAGCATTGTTAATCACATAGAAGAAAAAAGGGGGTCCCCTTTATCAGTGCTAAAAGAGCACCAATAAAGGGGTTCTTTTATACACACTAAAAATGCACTGATAAAGCCCACTATAAGTGATATTTTAGGGCATATAAATGGGGCCTTTATCAGTGCTTAAAATAGTACTGATAAAGGCCCAGCTACTCGTGATATATTGTTTTTATAACATCGCACCCACCAGCACATGCACATCACACACACACACCACCTGCACAAAATAGTACCTTCACAGCACACAAAAGAACAATGTAGTCACACATGGGTATGAAAAACAATTCTATATACTTTCCAAACATTGTTTTATTTAAATAAATTTATAATTATCAAAAAAAAGTTTAAGACATTAATGTTTTATACTTTTACATTTGTGATCCCCTCACAAAAATGTTCACCTACTGAATTAGTTTCTGAAAAAAACATCCCAACTCAAGAAAAAGATTCAATCTATATAATAAAACAAATATTAAGTTATTAATATTATAAAGAAAAAAAATAAACACTAATATGAAGAAAACATTAATATAATATCAATTCTTAATAAAAAAACGACACATTTAGAGTTATATAAGTCACACATTTCTTTGTATTTAGGTGGGGTTGATATATACATGTCACAAATGAGATATGGGTCATTGTCCTAAAATATCAAAACATTCCTAATGAGGGTTTTTGGTTTTGAGTATGTCCTTTATTCCATTACTAAAATTAATATCAAATTCAAATTACACTTTTGGATATATATATATATATATATATATATATATATATATCGGTCACATAATTCCTCAAATTGAGGTTTGTTTGATTCCTACATGTCAGAAATTACTCATGCATCATTATTGAAATGTATCAAAACAATCTGAATACGTTTACTTGGTTTTCGGTATGTCAGTTGGGTATTTTAACTAAAATATCATTTCCAACCATAAACACTCATTTTGAGTCATACAGGTCACATCGTGCATCTATTTGAGGTGATAATACCTCATACACATCACAATGGACTTATAAATATTGCTCCCAAATTATGAAGACAATTAGAGGGTATTTTCTTGGGTTTTAGTGGGTGAAACTTTTTGAGCTAAAATGGCAATTTTAAACTGATAACGGACACTTTTAGTCATACTGGTCACACTGTGCATCAATTTGAGGTGTTATTGATTCCTACACAAAAAAAATTTCTTATGGACCATTTCCTTAATGTATCAAAACAATGTAAATTATTTTTCTTGGTTTTCATTATGTTACTTGTTCTTTTTTACATAAATTAATGTACATTTTAAATAAAAACACATTTGGATTTTTACCGGTCAAATTGTTCATCATATTGAGGTGTATTGATTCCTACATGTCAAAAATGACTTATGAATTGCTTTTCAAAAGTATCAAAATAATCCAAATGCATTTTTTTAGTTTTCAGTATGCAAGTTGTGTTTTTTACAAAAACATCATTTCAAACTAGAAACAAATTTTTTGTTTCATATCGGTAGAATCGTATGTCAGGTGGAAGAGACTACATTATACACATTAAAAGGACATAAGAATTATTTTTGTAAATTAGCAAGACAATCAGAAATCATTTTATTGGTTTTTATGGAGTTACACATTTTGAGCTAAAATATAAATTTTAAATTGATCACAAACATTTTTAGTCATAGCAGTCACACCATGCGTCATATTGAGGTATGGTTGATTCCTACACATCACAAAGGACTAATGTATTGTTTTTCTAAAGTATATAAACAATCAAAATGTGTTTTTTTTCAGTATGTCACTTGTTCTTTTTTACTTAAATTAATGTCAGTTTTAAATAAAAAGACACCTTTGGATTTATATCGGTCATATCATACATTTTATTTATGTGGGATTGATTTTTATACGTCATAAATAACTTAGGTATCAATTTAGTAAATTAAAAAAAACAATATTAATGTGTTTTCTCAATTTTCAGTATGCCGGTTGTGTTTTTTTACTAAATTTAATGTCAATTTTAAATATAAAAGAGGAAAATTGAGTCATACCGGTCACCATGTGCATCATATTGAGGTTTAGTTGATTCTTATACATCATATTTGTCTCATAGATCATTTTCATATTGTATCAAAAAAAAATTTAATGTGTTTGAACAATTTTTATTATGCCACTTGTGTTTTTTTACTAAAATTTATTTTCAAACTGGAAACAAGCATTTTGAGTCATACCAGTCGCATCATGCATCAGTTTGACATGAGACTACTTCATACACATTAAAAAGAACTTATGAATAATTTTTTAAATTATGAACACAATCAGAGTGAGTTTTTTAGTTTTTAGTGAGTGACATGTTTTCAGCTACAATGTTAATTTTAAAATGATAACAAACACTTGTAGTCATATCAATCATAACATTCATCATATTAAGGTGTGTTTGTTTCCTACATGTCACACATGAATGATGTATCACTTTCCTAAATTATCAAGACAATATGAATGTGTTTGCTAGGTTTTCTGTATGTCAATTGTTCTTTTATCGAAATTTATTATTAATTTAAAAGAAAAATTTACAGTTAATGTCATAACCTCCACACCATGCATCGAATTTAGGTTTAGTTGATTCCTACACATCAAAAAAAACATATGGATCATTTTAAAAAAGTATTAAATCAATATTAATGTTTTTATTAGTTTTCATTATGTCATTTGTTTTTTTCAAAAAATACTATCAATTTTATATAAACATAGACACTTCAAGTCATATGGGTCATATCATCATACTATATGTGTACATTATTACATTAGTTATGATGCATGTTCATTTATAAACGAATCTAGACCATCTTGTGAATATTATTCTTTCAAAAAATCATGGTATTACTAAAAAAATATAAATTCAAAAAGGATTAACAAATAATTTAATTGAAATAGTAATTATCTTCAAAAATACCTCTTCAAGGGTACTGGTTTATTCATGGAATATGATATATTTCATAAATTTACAATTAAAATAACCACATTATTTTTTGTTGGTCTGTTTTAGATACTGCATAAACATTTCGATAAATAAGTAATTTTCATATATGTGTTTGGATAGTGAAATATTATTATATATACCCTCATACTTATCTATTCGTAATACTTGTGAGGTTTCTTTCCCTTTCCCCCAGCCTCATTCCATGATGTAGATGGTATTCATGTACCTCCTTATAATAAATTAATACTCATTAAAAGATAATATAATTTAAATAACTATATGTTAAGGTCTAAAATTTTAGACGTGGTGTGTTAGAAATTGACAAACACCATCATCTGTGGTCATTTTTTGGATATCCATGCATTGAATCCATGTAATAAATATTTGGAGTACCCAAATTGACTACAATGAGCATCCAATGCTTCTTATTTGTAGAAAAAAGAATAAGTAATGAAATAAAATAAAATATATTTAATATGATTAAATTTTAGAGTTTTACCCCTTCATCATTGGTATTAAGAAATGTCTATCAATTTTATTTTTACTATTAAATAATTTGATTAGGTTTGTCATTATTTCACCCTCTTTATTGGATTCTATTTATTTTTTGTTCATTAGAGGTGAATTAAGGACTATTGATTCCAAAAAATATTTCAAGTGGAAATCCCTTTAATTGTTTTTCATATATATTCCAATGAAAAAAATGAAATGTTTTTAGTCATAATTATCTTAGTATATAAGATTTTGGAAAATAAAATCAAGAAAACATATGTCATGTATCCATTTAGAACTGAGATTCCTAGCCAATAATACTCCAGAATTTCACCTAAATTGTCAACGCTAATCAAATTAAGATCTTACACTCGATTCATATTTTCATCAAAAAAATTGTGTGAGTACCACAATCTTTCATCTTCGTATTCACATGTAACTATAATTATAATAAATGATGATATAGAATGGGTGGGTTTAGTGTGATTTCGGTAGATCATTTCGATTGTTTGGATGATCCTTGAGATGGGTTTGAACTGTTCATTCTTTTCAACCCCATACCTATGTTCAAATATAATAAAAATTATTATTTCAGTCCTTTTTCATTAAATTTTAAGGATTTATCTTTAAAAATAAATTTGAAATGAATACCTCCTTGTCGACAAGTTTTTAAATGCTTTGAATTCCATGGGATGAATGTTATAAAATGTTATTCAATCTTATAAATATATTCATCATCAATTGGAATAGGTATCTCATCACTCGACTCATGGGATATGTTAATCAACACATTTAAATGACAAGTTAGAAGTGGTCTATTGTGTATCATGGCATTCTAGATATTGAACATTGTAGCCCTCTCTACAAGGTGAGGGGTGGGTGTTGATAGATATAAATCACAATTATATTCACAATATAGAATATCATTACAGGAATGGTATGAGTGTCTATCGAATTCACAATTCATAGAAACAATTATTCAAACAATTATTACTCCGGCTAAGACAGGTTTTTGAGGGGAATTTCTCACCTCAAATATGGTGGGGGTGGGGTGAGATCTTCACGTCCTGGTTGTTCTTGAGTGTCCTCTTCCCTCCCCCCCCCCAATATGAAATTTTTTATGATATCATTCTATTATTTCATTTGTTCATCAAGGATAGAGACTCTTTGTCTCATCATTTTCATTTCATCACATTTGTCCACCTATTGTTTTTCTCAAAATATTTTTTTGGATGTCACTGCAAAACCAACGCAACTAACACAACCATACTTTTCTGGCTACATTAAGGCCAAAAAATGTGTGTCAACATCCAATTTAGTTGTTTCTAATTCCTGTAAATATGTCAGATAGAAAATATAGAAAAATAAGTAATCATTATAATTTAATATCGATTTAATGAAAAATAGGTATTTATCATGTCATACTTATACATGTTTCCCACAATTTGTGTGTGTTTACATCTATTAATATCTCATATTATTTACACACACCTCCTTCCATAGTTCCTGGAATGAGGTGAATGTGACTTTGGATTTGGATTCATCAATCTGCATATAAATAGAGGAACATAGTTATTGTGTTGTTTTATGTCACATAAAAGTATTAATATAGATTTAAAATATGTACCGTTTTTTTCAAGTGAAGCGTACCCCATCCTAGCTTTACGATAGGTGTAAACATGTTTTACTACTCGATCATTATTTTCAACACTCAATTTTTGTTTCATAAATAATAAATTTCCAATAAAAGTGATGAATACATGTATCATCGAACAATGTATTACAAATCAAATTCAACCTGAAAAGGATGCATGACGGACATCTAGTAAATGCATCCCACGCTCCTTGGATTATCAAGTGTGCATAAAGAGGAGGTGGGTTCAGGTTTATTTTCCCTTAAAAAATTTTAAGATATTCTCTCAAAAAAATTGTGCAAAATCCCCTAAAAATCCTTCCAAAAACCCTTAATACATAGTACTTGTTTGAGTCATCTACTATAAATAAACACTTTAATAGATGATTAAGAGTAAGTCAATGTTTCATTATTTCAATTTTATAGTAAATTAAAGGAATAATATCATAATGTTTCTATAATATCTCCCCACATCATTGTATTATGCCCAGTGACAACATGGTGCCACAAAAATACATCAATCGACACGTGTTATTGACTGAATATTCCAACGTGACTACTAAATATGGACTCGTTGGGGTTAACATGATGGACATGCATATTCCATCTTACCTCTTATTTGATTTATTTCTCTTTTTCCTTCATGATTTTGTGTAATACCATCAAAATACAGTGCTATTGTTTTTCTACATCGCTAGTGTTTTATTGTTTACCATTTCCAATGTTTCAACATCATCAATATCTTCCTCCAGAGTGCAAGCATCAACATGTGTAGATGGTGGTTGTACATCTCCACTCAGAGATGCAAAATTAGGATGAGAATCTTATTGGTTCTCTACACTACGAGCAATGGTAGGTTGAGATACATTTTGTTCCTCTACACAGCGAGCAACATCATGTTGAGAGAATATTTGTTCCTGTACACTGCGTGCGACAACAGGTTGAGTGATGTGTTTTAACTTAGTATTGGGATCATCATCACATAAAGAAGTCATTATCTACAATATTTTTTTAACATTATATTTAGATTACATAAAATTTTTAGAGAATAGATTATTATATAAGGTAACATGATGTGTATTATAAAAGATATATAAACTGGTTATTGAACTCTCTTTTTTTGGAGGAAGAATGGATTAGACCCTTCTATTGACTTTCGAAATCCTTTCATTGTGGTCTCCTTTGTCATAAAAAAAGTTGTCTACATAGAGACCAATATGAAATTATTACGACGTAAAAAAAATAAGGTTCATATGCCATTGAATTTTCATCTGACCCTTCAGTGGTTTTGGTCGATAATAGAACAATTATCCAGTTTCAGTTTAGGGGATCTGGAACATAAAATATGTGTACTGCATATAATTCCATTATAACTGGTTCTCCTTTGTACCATTCTCTAATAAATTCAAATTTTACGATTCCCAACTCATATATTTTTACAACACTCCTATTATTAACACACGTTCATTAAAGAATAGGCACTTGGAATTTCATATAATAAAACTCCCATATTTGATTGTTGATTCCAAAGTACAAAATAAATTGATTTTATATCCTTAAAACCAGAAATATGCATTGCTTCAGTCACAAGTGTAACTCCACTATTCTTCATGGTACTTTCTTTATCATTTTCATTAGTATTGAATGTATAACCATTATTTACATACTAATTATAATATAATACATACACACTTGGTCCTATGAAAAGCCATCGAATCTGTTCAGAAATTGACTCAAGATTTTCATCTCTCTTCTTAAATATATGGTTCCAAAACTATCCTAAACTGTTAATTATGGGTATTTGATATCCATTTTTCATCCCTTAATTTTATCCAAGCCAAATAACTTATTTTTGGGTTTCAAATTACGGGTCAACCTCAAAAATGTTATGGAACACATAAAGGTGGACATAAAGATGATATGTAATATTGATTGTGACAACCTTTCATCCAAAAATTATTACACCATCTAGCTTCCCTGTGTAATGATATTTTAGTACACCAATACTTTCCAACCCAAACATTTATTCGATAAATAATTCCATCGATTCTTCGAAAATATATTTCCCTACAATAAAACCCACAGACTGAATTCAATTTTTGGCATACCCTTTCAAAATATTCATATACCGTTCAATGGGGTACATCAATCTATATTGTATAAGACCACATAGTTGAATCTCTCTCACCATGTGAATCATCAAATGAACAATAATATCAAAAATATTTGGAGGGAAGAACATTTCCAATTCACATAATATGATATAAATTTCTCTTTCCATACATTGTAATTTCATCAGGTTTAAAACATTAATGTATATATCATTGAAGAAGAAACAGAGATTTGTTAACATATAATGTACATTCTTGGAAAAAATTCAATGTAATGATATATGAATTAGATATTTCTTTAAAATGTGGTTGTCACATGATTTCAGACCCTTTTTCTTTAAATCGGTCATTGACACGATGTTCTGGATATTCGATGAATACCCATATGGAACCTTTACATCATTCACGAAGTTGTAAATGTGATATCTATACTACTTGGAAAAATTATAATTAGCTAGAAGAATAAATATTCATTTTCACCCTTCTTTGAATCCAACTCTTCTCATATTCCCATGTCAACCATGTCCAACCTAGCCTTAATTACATACTTTGTTTTGCTGCGTGCATTTAGCAACATTTCTAGGAAATTATCACGTATATTTTTTCAACACAAATAACATCCAGAAATTATTTGACGTATAGACAATTCCTGTATGGAAATTAAGGTTTTTTGAAAATAGTTTACCAAAATCTGTGTCAACATCATTTACATTCTAAAATAGTTGATCATTTATTCGTAGAGATGGTGTTGTACATTCTTCTTAACTTCCATAAAATGATATCATCCAAGATTGTTAATTATTTGGTTGGGATATAAATTTGTGATTTACTACAAACACAGTTTTCACTGAATGTTTGACCATAATTAGATATGCATCTTATTCGTAGACATGAAACCCATGATTTCCTTGAATTATATATCCTAAAAAATTTCTATAAGCTGGAATGTAATTTATCATCCCATACAACTTTGATATCAGTGTAAAATCTTCATTTCTTTAAACAGTATACAACGTACCACCTAAATCCCAAAATAATTTCAAATCCTTTATCAATGGAACCAAATAAACATCAATACAATTACCCTGTTGTATTGGTCCTGATATAATAATAGATAGCATTATGTGTTTAGTGTCATGCATAACCACAGTGTAAAGTTATAATTTAACAAAATAAACAACCATGTACTATGGGTGTTGCGTTGAAAACCAAATGATTCACTCCATCTGTAGATAATGAAAAATGAAGGATTCAAAACAAGTTTCCAAAATCAGGATACTCATGATCAATTGTCTTCCACTAAGGAGAGTATATCAGGTGACATAGTTTCCTATATTTATTTTTTCTATCTACGTGCCACGTCAATTGGCATACAGTCTCCCAACTTCCATATAGGTGTCTAAACATTGTAAATATTGGAATGTTCCATAAAACAATTGTATGAAAAAATTCATTTTTCTGGTATTGAGAATAACTACACTTTGGTAATTCTGTATGTTATTTATGGTACATGAGAAAAAATATACAATCATTAGGGAATACATGTATTCTATAAAATATCATATCCATCAAGCATAACATTCTTTTGACATCATATTTCTGTCTTGGGAGCTCATTATCTTATGGGAGAGTTTCATTCAAGAGAGAAAGTAATTCTATAAAACAAGAGTCACACCAGCATTTACCAACATTAATATTATACAATTTTAGAATAGGATTCAATGCTTTATATTTAGTGGAATAACCATAAAAATGCATCTTTACTCTTTAACTGCTCAAATTTTTTCGGGAAATCACGAAGTTCATCTTCAACTGTCCTGGTCATTTCATCAACATGGTCTTCATCATCATTCACATATGTAATAATGTCCTCAATGTGGTATTCTTTATTTTCCCAACTTGTAATCATATCAGATGATCCATAAAATGAACTATTATCCTAGACACTAGCTATATTAACTTTTTCCACATGTTTATTCAAATATTTATAACTTTGATATATTTCATGATAGATCAAGTGTTATTCCAACTCATGAGGACTAACTTTTCAGGAATAAAAATAGTGTAAACATAGAAAAAGGATTTGAGAATGTTAATATGCATGATCTTTTTCAAACTTGATGAACACATTCACTCTATCTCTATACTCTTATATCAAACAATTGAAATCAATCTATTATTTATTCGTAACCATTATATTTTACTCTATGATATTTGTATTTAACAACACAAATACTCAATATATTGATATTATGTAATAGTTTTCCAAATTATATAATAATATAAACTTAAATATAATTAAAAATTATAGTTCAAATCTCCTTTTAAAATTATTTAGAAAATAACATTTGAAATCCCATTAAAAAACAACTATTTTCATATATTACACTTTAAAATAACACACCCTTTTCAAAAAAATCAATTACTTCCAAACACTATTTCAAAAACCACAATTCATTTTCTTAAACATTTAAGGAAACATAATTAGCCAACAATATTAATCAATTAAAATTAGTGACAACCATCTATGAAACATTTTAATTCACTTGAATCATTTTAAAATTTCTTATTAAGAATTTTCACAAAGTCATAGATCCTAAGAGATGAAATTTATAAAATATATATAGAAAACACCTCGATTCATCACAAATCAATCAGTGTTGTATGATTATATCACATTATTATTTCGGATGGTTGTTGGCGCCAAAAATACGGCCCGAAAGGAAGGGACGAAAAAGAGAGCCGGCGCGCTGCTTCGCGAAGCACAGCCGCGAAGCACAGCCGCGGAGCCCGTCCGCGGAGCCCGTCCGCGGAGCCTCGCCGCGAAGCGCCCCAACTTTGGCGGCCCCGCGAAGCTCCGGAGGCGGTAATCCTCCGCGAACCGGTTTGACGTTCGCGAGGCGCCGCAAAGCTCCGGAGGCGGTAATCCTCCGCGAACCGGTTTGACGTTCGCGAGGCGCCGCGAAGCTCCGGAGGCGGTAATCCTCCGCGAACCGGTTTGACGTTTGCGAGCCGCCGCGAAGCCCCGAAGGCGGCGCGCGAGCCCTGCTTCGCGGCGCCCCTTCCCTATAAATACTCGACTCCCCCTGAGTCCCGAGGACGGACAATCCGACCATTCGGCTTCTCCTCTCCCGAATCGCGAAGCAAGCTTTGCCCCGGGAATCATGAGCTCCGCGAGGTATTCCTACTTCGCGAGACGACTCTGATTTGTTTCGTCCTGAGCCCCTCTTCCGAGAGGGATGCCCTTCGCGAAGCCCAAGGGCGTTCGCGAAGGAAGGGGATTCCCAAGGGAACCCGGGCAGCCGCGGAGCACTCGTGCTTCGCGAAACACCCAACCCATGCTAGTAATCCCTATGCCAAGGCAGGATAACTATGCATCGCGAAGCACTTTGCTTGGCAGGACCCTGCTTCGCGAACCACTCCTTCTTCACGAGGCAGTGCTCCGCGAACACTATTCCACTTCGCGAAGCACCACCCACTCCCACCTATTCCCCATGCTAAGGCCAAGGCACCCCACTTCGCAAAGCACACTCCTCTGCTTAGCGATTCCTCCTTCCGTGCGACCCTCCAGGTTTGCACGATGTGATTTCAAAGTCCCATGGACAACACCTCCCGTAGCATTGCTTCGCCCAATGCTCCTTCGCATAGGCACGCTAACGGCTATTGCTTCTTCGCATAGCCACGCTAACGTGGACCCCTCGATGGCTCCTCCCTCGACCCCCTTCTACCATGGCCTTACTGGTACCTTCCCTTCCCCAAGGACCAGAGGGTACCAGTTATGTAAGCCCTAGGGGTGTGGAGTGAACCCACCTCATCCGAGCTGCAGGACGTTAAACTGCCAAGCACCACGTCCTCAACACATGACGTTAAACTGTGACCCAACCTCGTCTCCCTCACGAAGGGTCCCCCCAACTCGAACATTTTTTACACCACTCGTCTCCACGGGAATGGAACTATTCCGCACATGGAATGAGATCCTCCTTGTCGGAGTGGTGTATGTTCGCAGGGGAAGGGTCGCCTCAGAGCGTAAATCCCTAACCTTTGGTACGGATGATTGCACCCGTGCATCTCGGTACTCCCCCACTACCAAGGTCAGTGGGGAACGTGATAGGGAACGAGGCACCTCCCATTGTCGGACCAAGGTCCATCTTTCCCGCGCTTTGTCGCACCATGGGCCTCCATCCTGGAGTAAGTCCCAACACCATGGGCCGCTCAACGCGTAAGCCCCTCTTCGCTTCTCACGGACGCACCCTTCGCGACGTGATCGTCAGGTCCTTGCAACCTCTTGTTTCTCACACCGAGCATGACTCACGTGGGCTTAGAGTAAGCACCGACCCTAGAAAACCCACCTTCTGAACTACGAGGTCTTTGATCCATGTCAAGGCATGGTACGTAGGAAGCCTCTACGAGGTTCAATCCCACCCGTCTTTCACGTCGGGTTTCACCCCCGTCCAGCACGACGTTAAACTGCACCCCGGTCCAGTGGTAAGCCATTGCGACCCACCACCTGAACTACGAGGTCTTTGATCCATGTCAAGGCATGGTACGTAGGAAGCCTCCACGAGGTTCAAGCCCACAATCAGTGGACCAAGGTCTACTTTCCACCAGAACTACGGGGTCTTTGATCCATGTCAAGGCATGGTACGTAGGAAGCCTCCACGAGGTTCAAGCCCACCATCAGTGGACCAAGGTCTACTTTCCACCTGAACTACGAGGTCTTTGATCCATGTCAAGGTATGGTACGTAGGAAGCCTCCACGAGGTTCAAGCCCACCATCAGTGGACCAAGGTCTACTTTCCACCTGAACTACGAGGTCTTTGATCCATTTCAAGGCATGGTACGTAGGAAGCCTCTACGAGGTTCAAGCCCACCATCAGTGGACCAAGGTCTACTTTCCACCTGAACTACGGGGTCTTTGATCCATGTCAAGGCATGGTACGTAGGAAGCCTCCACGAGGTTCAAGCCCACCATTAGTGGACCAAGGTCTACTCCCCATTTGAACTACGAGGTCTTTGATCCATGTCAAGGCATGGTACGTAGGAAACCTCCACGAGGTTCAAGCCCACCCATCACCCAATTCACGTCGTGTTCTACCTACGTCCAGTATGACGTTAAACTACATCTCGGCCCAGTGGTAAGCCATTGCGACCCAACCCTCTTGAACTACGAAGTCTTTGATCCATGTCAAGGCATGGTACGTAGGAAGCCTCCACGAGGTTCAAGCCCACCAATAGTGGACCAAGGTCTACTTTCACGTCGGTTCACCGACACACCCACCCGTCGCTCTTTCACGTCGGGTCTCATCCCAGTCCAGCGGTAAGCCGTTGTGACCACTTGAACTACGAGGTCTTTGATCCATGTCAAGGCATGGTACGTAGGAAACCTCCACGAGGTTCAAGCCCACCCGTCGTTTATTCACGTCAGGGTTCATTATTGTCTCGCATGACGTTAAACTGTATCATTTGAACTACGGGGACTTTGATCCATGTCAAAGCATGGTACGTAGGAATCCTCCCAGAGGTTCAAGCCCAAATCTCTTCGGACCAAGTTCTAGATTCACGTCGGTTTACCGGCACCATCCTGAACTACGCGGACTTTGATTCCCTGCCACGGGGATACGTAGGAAGCCTCTTCAAGGCTCAAGCCCGACTTCGCTGTTGCTCCCCTGCGATGGACCCATTCCATTCTCAACCGTCTCTGCTAGACGTTAATCTTGCAGCATACCCTGTGTTGAACATGGGAAGCTGAGGAAAACCTCAGATACGTGTCTATGACATGTAATTCCCTGCGCTCGATGTGGGATGCCTCGGACTTCCACGCCCTCGAGAAGCCTTGTGATCAAGGATAACAGACAGACATGCCAGGTACCCCAGCATCCAGACACGCTACTGATGCCTCAAACGTGATTACTCCCCTGACCGAAGGTTGCTGCCCTGACTGGACCCTTTGGAATGTCCCGACAGAAGCAGTGTAATTAATCGGCGTCCATGGAAACATGGAACTGGGAAGAGTTTCACGAACTACGTATTAAATCTATAAGGGAGACCCTGACTAGGTGACGAGTTCTGAGGAGGAATCCACAGGAGGAAGAACCGACATCCCATCATCCCGTTTCGATCAAGGAGCAGACGTACCTGAATAAGGAACGAATGCCGCCCGCCTTTGGAAAGCGGGAATGCGGGGCAACAAAGTCGCGCGTCCCCCTCCCGCGGACGGATGCGCGCGCGCCCCGGCGAAAGCGTCGGAAACAGAAATGGTGAACCCGACGTGAAATTATTCTCCTCAGCATGGAGATTAGTAGCGTTCGAGACACCAGTAGATTGACGTGTCACCGGATTCAGATATCCGTTGCCTGGTCCCGCCAAGTAAATGGCGGGCCTGTCGTGGAACTCACCAGAGGTCAGGGTAGTAGAACGTGGGGCGCTCCGCTCTGCAGCGTGTTGGCGTGGATCCTTCTCACAGACATGGGGATGGAAGAATGCTGGGGCACTGGCTGTCAAACCTTTTCCTCTCAGTACTGATGAGTTGATCCTTTCGTTTGTCAGGAACCAGGTTGCTATGCGGTCACCATCCACTCCTCGCCCACGCAGGGGCAGGGGCAACACCACTACGGCCACTCCACATGGCGCCACTACCGCCACGACGGCTGCCACGTCACGGGATGCGGGACGTCCACGTCCCCTTTCCCAATCAGAGGTCATCCAACGAAGGGTGATCAACAACCTCGTGCGCAGGTATGAGGAACAAGGAGTCATCCCGACCAGGGATATGGCCCGTTTGGACCTGGAGGCTTCCAGACCCCGCCGTCAACACCGCCCTAACAGGCCGCGCAGGGAGCCCCCGCTCCCCACCTCGACATTCAACCGTTTCGGGAGCCTATCCCCAGAACGCCTTGACGACTCTTCGCCTTACGCCGAAGAGGCAGGCGCGGTCCGGCTCAGCCCGCTCAGGGCCCCGACCCAGGACCCCCAGGCGAGAGCTCCCGTCCGGCCACGTCAGCGCCGCCGTCCGGCCCCGCAGGAAGAACAGGCAGACTATGTCCCTGCACCACCTGCACCGGCCCGCCTGACCCGACGTCAGCGCCGGGCCCGGGCTGAGGACGCTCGTCTAGCCGCGTCCACATCGACAGCTATAGTGGCCCGAGCCACCGCCGACGTACATTATGAAGCCCCCGCCTACATTGAGCAGGGGCACCCCTTCGCCCAACCAAGATTGACACCCCAGCCGCCCCATGGGAAGGCCGGGTTGACGCTCCGGGTTGCAGGCCCCAGTGATGATCGCCGCGAGGTAACCCGCGGTGATGCCACCCCGTACGGAGGTCCTCCCCGTACCACTACTCCACAGAGCATGGGCCTTCCCCGCTCCGAGGTTCGTCGTGGAGGCATGCCTCGTGCTGCCCCCATCCTGCAGGAAGACCTGCCCCGGGGCAGTGATGCTCAGCGCGGAAACATTTCCCGCGCCCGCTGTACAGGGTATGAAGTCCATCCTTTTGAAGGCACCGTCCATCCGGTCCTTCAACGTGGGGCCCCCCCTACGTCCTCTCTGCGACTGGCGAGGATCCTCCTCGCCCCAGCAACTCAAGGAGTGAAGGTCAGCCTCGCTCCACTCGCACCGACCATGGAGGCCTTCCCCATGCTCCTGCCAGTTCCAATAGAGGCCCCGCCCACGTGGGTACTGTTCATGGAGGTCCTCCCCATGTACCCTTTGATATTTGCCCTGGTGCCCCTGGCACCCCGGCTGTCTCAAGTGGGGGCCCTCTCCGCCACGGCGCTAGCACCGCCCCAGGGCTGCCTGATAGGGGTCAACCCTGTCCCGAAGAGCCACCCAGGGGCAGAAGAGCGGGTCGTCGCCACCACAAGAAGAATCCAGTGAAGGCCCAGGGGGGATCAAACCTGCTCGCTTCTCCGATTCGGAAGCGGAATACGATTCAGCGATGGAACCTTCTCCCAGCTCCTCCGTATCAAGGACTGGGGCAGGAACCAGACGCGTCAGCCTCGTTCTCCCCGAATTTGAGGTCCACCGGATTCCCGTCTCTCTCCGCAGGTACATCCAGGAGGAAGAAATCCTGGGAATTCCGCAGGTTTCGACCGCGCAGTCACCGCCACCGTCACCCGAAGCGCCCTCTACCTCTACTCGGGATCACGAGGAGCTGTTTTGGGGGTCAACGGTGGTAGAGCCACGACATGACCAGACACCGGTAACGGCAATTCCCATACCCGAAGCAATGGCTGTTAGCCCGTCCTATCGTGACATTGTGGTCAGGTCACCTCGCTCTTCAGAGGAGGGCCCAGAGTACGGTGGCCAGTCTGCTCGCTCGCCGTATTCTCCACCGCCGAGTTTGCTATCCCAGAGGTTCGCCTCGGTACCGCTACCGGTCCCTCAGCCACCCCCGGTTGATGAGTGGGGAAATGTAGGGCCGAACCCCGAGGACGAACCCAGGAGCTTCTGGAGTATTCTTGCAGCGGACTACTTCCCAGAGAAGTTCTGGCCCACGGCGGCGCTAAATTTTCGCATACCCGAGTCGCTTACCCCTGAAGAAGTGGGATGTTTTTGTCGGACCCTGTGGGCGACGCACTTCCGCCTCCGTTGGGAATGGGTAGTGTACCCCAGGAGTCGAGAGCACTTCGAGGAGATTGGCAAGCAGTGCCGCCTAATTGATGCAGCGGCGCTCCTTGCGGCCCAGCACCCCAAGTCGCCCGGTCACCAGAGTGCCCTCCAACGAAAATGCGTCCAGAGTTTCAAGGCACTCCGCAAGATCGTCAGGGAAGCCACCCCCCATGTGCAAGTCCGTGGTTGGGGACGCTATGCCGCTCTCCTCTTCGACCCTATCCGACGACAGCCCGATTTGCTATGCGACATTGAGGATATGCCCTCAAGAGGGGTCACAGTCCACATGGCCGACGTTGTGGATAAGGAAGATGAGCTTGAGTTCCTTGATGGGGACTTACCATCTGAGGGCGTACCGCCGCTACTCGACCCATCAGGGAGAGTCACCCGTCAGCAAAGGAACCTGCTAGGCCTCCCCGTACCCACCGAGTCACTGGCACTCGGTCGAAGCACTGGCAAGGGTAAGGAGCATGTCAGGATAGTCAAGCACTCCGACCCGTCCGCCTCCGTGCAGAAAACGGACGAAGACCCTGAGAAGGCCACGTTGCGCCAGCAGCTTGCTGAGCAGAAGAGGCTGGTCGACGAACTCGTGGCTGAACGCGCCGCAGAGCGACGACCCGACTACGGTAATCCCAGGCCGGGACAGCAGGGGCAGGAACAGTTTCCCCCCGGTGAGACGCCTCCGGGAAACCCTGATCATGCTACTGCCGCGGACAGGGCGGAAGCCGGAACGTACGGCAAGAGGGCGCGATACGTCTCGCCAAACCCCCCTGAGCGACGGGGCAATCTGAAGAACCCAACCCGGGTTCCCCCGGTCGCCCAACAGGTCGTCCAACCAGTCAACCCGCGAGCAGCAGAAGCCGTCTACCGTGTTGAAGAACCTGGCAATGCGCTTGTGGTGAGGGACCCCCGTCAAGACAGGGACCCCCACCCGGAGGACCTCATTGCGGCACTCACAGCCCGCCTCGAGGCGTTGGAGACACGGCAGGTGGCGGTCCCACCCGATGGCAAGCCTTATCCCGCGTGGGTGGATGATATGCCCGCGCCTCTGGGTTTTGGGAACCCCACTTTCTCGCCTTTTAACGGGAAAGGGAACCCACCCCAGCACTTGGCTCGTTTCTCTTCCAGGTGTGGCCCCATGCTGGGGACCCCGGCTCAGCAAGAAGCCGCTAAGCTCCGATGTTTTGTACAGACGTTGGAAGGTCCGGCATTCGTCTGGTACATCCAGCTCCCCATCGGATCAGTGACCGGCTGGGAGGATCTTCGCCGGCAGTTCTTGTACCAGTTCAGCTCCACCACGCGGAAGACCAGCATCGTGGACCTCTTTAAGTGCAAACAGAGGCCTGATGAGCGGGTTGCAGACTTCATCGCCCGGTGGAAAGGACTTACGTATTCTCTCGATATGCCGCTGACTCAGGAGCAATTACTGACGATGTGTGTGGGGAACGTAAAGACAGAGCTGGTACCCTCCTTGATTACCCAGAACTACCCTGGGGGGTTCAGAGACTTCTCGGATAAGGCCCAGCGCCTCGAGGAGGCCCTGCAACAGGCTAGTCAAGCACGTTTGCTGCCCCCTATGATCCCAGCCAGGAGGGCCGCCAGGGCTGAACCCGCCGCGGTGGCTCAAATAGAAGCCCCGAGGCAGCTGGAATTGTTACCGGCGGCACCACCCCCGCAACCCCGCAGAGGTCCTCCACCTCAAGCACAGGCTCCTGCCCAGCAGCGACCGCCTCAGAACCGACAGGTTCCCCCGCGCAACGCGCCACCGCCACCTAGGCGAGACAACCAGGCGCCGCCCCCTCGGCAGGCCCCTCCGGTCCCTCGACAGGATCAGGCCCCCAGGGCTCCTTACCCGGAAAGAAAGTACCATACCTATTCGTTTAACGAAAATCAGGTCCCTGGTTACTTCCGAAGTGCTCTAGAGAAAGGGATTGTGCGTCTGCCTGAGTGCAGGAGGCCGGCAGAGGCGCATCTCACTGATCACCCCAACTACTGCCCTTATCACCGGATCCTGGGGCACACCCTCAAGCGATGCTATGTGTTTAAAGACTGGCTTCAGGACCAGGTCAACAACAACATAGTCATGTTGGGCCCAGCGCCAGCGCAGGTGGCAGGCATCTTCGCGGGGTCGGAAATCGGCAGTGACAGCGAGGGTGAGTGGCAACAGGTCCCTAGCCGCGGGTCCCAGAAATACGACAACTGGATGGCTCGAAAAACTGTCGTCCGTGCCCAGGGTATCATCCGGGCACGCCTGAAGCAGTCGGAACCTTCAGAAGAAGTAGTTGGCGCCTCAACATCGTCTTCACAGTCGACCTCTGCCCAAAAAGGCAAGCAGCGGCGAAGCAAGAAGAAGCAACGTGCACCGCCAGTGCCGTCGTCATCCCGCACTCTCGGCGACTTTATGCCTCCTGAAATGGGAATTCCCCCCAGAATCCGCCCAGCGGTGGATGACTCTTCGAGTGACAGTCAAGGGTACGCTTCAGTTAACACCGTGGAGCTGGTAAAGCCCTATATGACCCCCGACGAGGGGGAACCCCAGGCAGACCGCCCCAACGTTTCCAGCCGACGTCAACGTCAGCGGAATCGCAATCACGCCGGTCACCGAGGTATGTCAGCAGGCATTTGTGACCAAGCCGTGCACGCTACCGAGACCAGGCAGCAGGCTCAGCGCAGATCTCAGCACGCGCAGACCCATCCAGCGCCCTTGGCTCTACCTCCACCGCCGTTCGTGTTGCTGGATCAGGGAGAGCCGCCTCGTTCGTATCACAGCCAGTCTCACCCGGCGACAGGACAGCCTCCGCTGTCCGATCTTAGCCCGGCGACTACTCCTCAGGCTTCTACTAGCAGGCAGCAGGATGTATCCAGTACTAGCCGACCGCCAGTTCAACCAGCAGGACCCGCTATGCCTCCAAATGCCGAAAAACCCCCTGTAAGCAGAGGTTCGCATTTGGCACGCATGTATGATGTCCTAAAGCACCTAGCCGGCATTCCGGCGAGGATTTCCATCCTTGAGGCCCTGCGCTTGTCGTTCGAGATGCGCAAGGCACTTGCCGAGGCCCTAAGGAGCCCCCTCCAGTTCGAGACGGAAGTGGTAGCCGCGGAGGCTTTCCATACAGAGACGATTGAAAACGCCGAATGTCAGGCGGTTATCTCGTTCTCCGGTGAAGATGAAGACCCTCCTATACAGGGCACATTCGCCCAATGTATGTCACTGGCCACTTTAACGGTGTGGATGTCCGTCGCTGCCTCGTTGACACGGGTTCCGGAATCAATCTAATTCCGACCCGGACGCTGCGAAAGCTGGGTTTGTCCGAAGGTGATTTGACTCCCTCTGACCTCAGGATTCAGGGGTACGACAGGACAGAGCAAACCCCGGTCGGCAAGATCCGTCTGAAGACCCAGTTCGGTGGCTTAATTGCCAGCACCGAATTCATGGTTGTTTCTCAGGACACCGCCTACAACGCATTGATGGGCAGGCCATGGCTCCATCTGCATGCAGCGGTTCCCTCGTCGTATCACCAGTGCCTTAAGTACTCGCTCAACGGTCGAGTAGGCGTGCTCCAAGGAGACGCGTCCCCTTTCGCTTCTTGTGAGGCCCGCTATCTGGATGCGGGTTATTACAAAAGTAAGGACAAGCAGATCCTGGTCAGCGAGGATGAGCCCGCCCCAACCACAAGTGATCCCTGGGCGAGCATGGACGACGCCTACATCCTCCCGATCCACCGGTTGGAGGCCACGACCCCCGACATGGGACAATGTTTCGTTGTTTCGGGTACACAAGGAAGGCATGTTCCGGCGTCCAAGCGACGGCGGAAAATCACCTCGTACTCCTACATCAACCAGGCTCGGGTCATCCCGGAATCTCCTACCCCTGTACGGTACCGGGATGTCAAGCTCATGACAACGGCGGTGCGCCATACGTGTCTATTTCGCCGGGATGGAATCAACCGACTCTGGCCGACACGTCACCACTGCTTTGATATCGTCAAGCGTGGCCCCTTAGGCCGAAGGCCGGATGGGATAGGGTCAAATGCATTCATTGCTATGGTCTCCACGACGAGTGAGTCTCCTGATGTGATGACCGCTGCTGCCCAAGCCGGCACCAGCTGCCCCTCGGGTTTTGAGAGCCCAGAAGTACCTTCCGTCGTGGGAAGTCCCCCCACGGCTGGGGAGGAAGACTTGGAGGATGCTCCCCCAGCCTTTGAAGAAGGCGTCTCTGCCACGGTCGATGAGCTGGTACAGGTGAACCTTGGTAGCGAGGCAGATCCAAGACCCACATTAATCAGTGCGGCCATGTCCCTCGAGGAGCGGCAGCAGTATGTAGACTTCCTCAAACAACACCGTGATGTGTTTTCCTGGAGTTACGATGAGATGCCAGGGCTGGATCCCCAAGTGGCCGTCCACCGTCTGGGCCTCCCCGTAAAACATCGTGGGTTTAAGCAGCCGCCCAGGAAAATGCACCCTTCCCATGGCGCTATGGTTGAGGCCGAAGTTGATATTCTAATCAAGGCCAACTTCGTCAAAGAGGTCAAGTACCCCAAATGGCTCGCCAACATCGTGCCAGTCAGGAAGAAGAATGGGCAGATTAGAGTCTGCATCGACTTCCGCGATCTCAATCGCCACTTCCCAAAAGATGACTTCCCACTCCCAGTGACGGAGCTGTTGATTGACGCCACGGCCGGGTTCCAAGCCCTCTCTTTCATGGATGGGTATTCCGGGTATAACCAGATCCGGATGGCCCCCGAAGATGAGGAGTCCACTGTTTTCAGGGCTCCCCAGGGCACCTTTTGCTACCGGGTAATGCCATTCGGTTTGAAAAATGCAGGTGCCACTTATCAGAGGGCCATGCATCGCATATTCAAACCGATCCTCGGGACATTGGTGGAGTGCTACGTGGATGACCTTGTGGTCAAATCATGCCAGCGCCAGGACCATCTAAAATACCTTGAGAAAGTGTTCGGTTTCCTCCGTTCCCGTCACCTGAAGATGAACCCGCTGAAGTGTGCCTTCGGGGTCACCTCCGGGAAGTTTCTGGGCTTTGTCGTCAGATACCGAGGTATCAAGATCGACCCGGAGAAGATCAAGGCCATCAGCCAAATGCCTCCCCCGAGCAACATTCGGGAGCTTCGAGGCCTGCAAGGCCACTTAGCCTATATACGCCGATTCATTGCGAACCTGGCCGGCAAGTGTAAGCCCTTTTCTCGGCTCATGAAGAAAGGCGCTGCCTACGAATGGGATGAGGAGTGTCGGATCGCCTTCGAGGAAATCAAGCAGTACTTGCTCCAACCTCCGGTCTTGATGCCACCCGTCTCTGGAAAGCCGCTGGTTCTTTACGTGACCGCCCTGGAGAGATCCCTCGGCGCGCTGCTCGCCCAGAAGAATAACGAGGGCACTGAGAACAGTCTCTACTATCTCAGTCGCATGCTTCTCGATACGGAGGTCAGATATTCCCTTATCGAAAAGAGCTGCCTTGCGCTCGTCTTCGCCATGCAGAAGTTGCGACACTACCTGCAACACCACGAGGTGCAATTGATCTCTCAGGTGGATCCGCTGAAGTACATCCTGAACCACCCCATGCTGACCGGCCGGCTAGCACGGTGGGCGGTGATTCTCCAGCAGTTTGACATCAGGTTTGTGCCTCAGAAGGCCGTTATGGGACAGGCATTGGCAGACTTTTTAGCTTCCCATCCAACCTCCGCGGATCAATCCCTGGACCTGGATTTTCCCGACGAGACGATCCTCTCGGTCGATCATGTTGTCCCGTGTTGGCAAATGCATTTCGACGGCGCCTCCCGGAGCCCCACTGGTAGAAGGCTCAACGACCCCAAGCTCAACAGAGTGGGTCTGGGTATTGTTTTCATTACCCAGACGCAAGCCATCCTGCCGTACTCCTTCCTGTTGTCAGAAGGTTGTACGAACAACGAGGCAGAGTACCAAGCTCTCATCACCAGCCTCGAGTTGGCCCTCGAGATCCATGTACCCCATCTACATGTGAAGGGAGATTCTGAGCTGGTAATCAAACAGGTTAATGGCGACTACGTCGTCAGGAAGCCAGAGCTTGCACCGTTGCTGGAGTACACCCTCCTCCTAATGGCCCAGTTCTCTTCTCGGCCAGAGGTTACCCTTGTCCCGCGGTCGCAGAACGGCCAAGCGGACGCCCTAGCTGGCTTAGCCGCATCGCTCGCAGAACCCGAGCAAGATGATTTGGTCATACACGTGGCCCACCGTAGAGTCATTGCTCCCGTCACCCAAGAGGACCGTGATAGCCTACGGGTAAGTCATCTCACCGCCGGACCCTCCGTATCGGGAGTCCCGGGTTCGTCAGACGCAGTGGTTGAAACGACCCCCGATTGGAGAGCACCTTTTGTCGATTATCTCCAAAATGGCCAGCTCCCGGACAACCGGGCCGAGCGCGAGCGAATCCGACACCGCACACTTCAATTTACCCTCCAGAGTGGCCCCAGTCTTGAGCAGACCCTCTATAAACGGAGTTTTGATGGTGTCCTCCTCCGTTGCATCCAAGGAGTAGAGATACCTCAAGTTATGCAAGAGGTTCACGCCGGTTCCTGTGGCGCCCATCAAGCTGGGCCGAAGCTGTCCCATCAAATCCGGAGGCTAGGGTACTTCTGGCCCTGCATGATCCATGATTGTATTGGATACGCCAAGAGATGCCACGCGTGCCAAGTGCACGCCAACTTCTTGCATCGGCCTCCAGAACCCCTCCAACCCACCAAGTACTCTTGGCCATTTCCGGTATGGGGACTCGATGTAGTGGGACCGTACCCGCCGGCAACAGCCCGCCAGTGTAGGTTCATCCTGACTGCTACAGATTTCTTCTCCAAGTGGGCAGAAGCAGTTCCGCTCAAAGAGGTCAAGGCCCGTTCCGTCGTCGACTTTGTGAGCTCCAACATCATCCACCGGTTTGGGGTCCCTCACGCCGTCCTCACTGACAACGGCACCAACTTCCGAGCAGCTGAATTGAAGAAATTGTACGCTAAATACGACATCCGGTCAAACCATACCTCCCGCTACCACGCACAGGCGAATGGACAGATCGAGGCATTCAACAAGACCCTCTCTAACATTCTGCAGAAGATGGTTGGTCAGAACAAGAAGAGTTGGCCGGACAAGCTCCCCAACGCCCTTTGGGCTTACCGGACGACGACTCGCAACTCTACCCAGGTGACCCCATATTCCCTGGTGTATGGAGCTGAGGCCGTCCTACCCATTGAGATCCAGCTGCCGTCGCTACGCACAGCAGTTTATGATCACCAGACATCAGATGAGGTAGCCGAGATCCGTCTAGCTGAGTTAGAGGCGCTGGACGAGAACCGGCTTCGTGCCCTGCACAATCTGGAAAGGCATCAGGATAAGATGGCAAGAGCTTTTGACAAGAAGGTTCGTCTCCGCTCTTTTCTACAGGGTGACCTGGTGCTGGCCCTGCGGGCGCCAATGATTCCCGGAAGGAAACCGCCCAAGTTAGAACCCAAATGGGAAGGGCCTTATATCATCCATAAGGTTTACCCCAATGGAGCATACTCCTTGGTGACCACAGATGGAGAGCATGTAACCCCCCCCCCCACCAATGCCAGATTCCTCAAGCGGTACTTTTCCTAGGGAAAAATTGGTCCTGCATGACCCTAAACTGCGAGAGGGTCCTGCATGACATTAAACTGCATTGGTCCTGCACGACCCTAAACTGCGACTTGGTCCTGCATGACCCTAAACTGCGAGAGGGTCCTGCATGACATTAAACTGCATTGGTCCTGCACGACCCTAAACTGCGACTTGGTCCCGCATGACCTTAAACTGTATCTCCGTCCTCACTGCAAGACGTTAAACTGCAAATCAGTCAGTTCTTCCTGACCGAGGCTCAGCCTCAGGCCCCTCGGCCTCTTTGGGCCCCCGACCCCGATTCCACCGAGGTCTGGCCCCAGCCCCCTCGTTTCTCTCTGACTTACCCTCTTACGGGATTGTACGGTATAGTGTAGGACTACGTTCTCACGTTGGGATCATGTACCATGCCGAACACATCCCCGAACGAGATGCCCCTCGTCCCGCATGACGTTAAACTGCATGTCAAGAACTACGTACGGCTTGATTCCCATCTTCATGGGATACGTAGGAACGCTCGGACGCCTTGTCTTGAGCCCAGCCCCAAGCTTCTCTCTTCCACTATTCCCCCTGGGAATGGTCTCCTTGGAGGATCTTTGTGTAGCCGGGCGTCGGCTTTCTTGGCCCCGCTCATGCAACCCCACTCACGCAAAGATTGTAAAGGTCGCACCATGCGCCCACTCCCGTTCTTCTACCCTCCCACGTCCTCACCGCATGACGCTAAACTGCATGGCCTTCAAGAACTACGTATGGCTTGATTCTCATCCTTATGAGATACGTAGGAACGCCCGGACATTTCGTCCGTTGGCCCAGCCCAAAAGCCAAAATCTTCCCCTCGGGTTAAGACACGGCAGGGTGCACATTTTTGCCCCGACCCACGTCGAGCAAGCCTCGACCCGGCTGCACATTCCCCCCTGGAGGTGTTTGCCCCTTTCGTAGATGGATTCACACCCGGAGGGGCCCCCAAGAACGGCCTGGATACAAAGCCCAAGGGCTCTCCTACCGATACGGGCCAACGCCTCTGAGGGTTTCTCAAGCAACAAATCGAAACAAGTCCCGCGTTGCGAATTTGGTCAGCGGTCGACGCTCATTTGTTGCCCCCATGCGGGTCACCATAGGAACGCTGTGTTTCGAATATGGTCAACAGTGATTCATTCTGCCCCATCCTGAGGTGACAAACTTCCCCAGGTGGTGCCAGTGATCGGGCCCACAGCCCAGGATTCCTCACCCGGAGCGTACGGTGTGGTGTAGGACTACGTCCTCATTCACGTCGGGATCATGTACCATGTCGTACGACTCCCATTCCGAGGCTCAGCCCCAGGCCTCTCGGCCTTTCCAGGCCGCGGCCCAGGACCTATCTTATAGGATTGTATGGCATGGCGTAGGGCTATGTCCTCACGTCGGTTTTTCTCCATACTGTACACCTTGCTTAGGGATATGTTATTCCCCTCCTCGTCCGGTACGACGTTAAACTACATTCCAAGAACTACGCGTGGCTTGATTCCCATCCTGATGGGATACGTAGGACCACCTGGATGTCCAAGATCCGGGTCCAGCCCCATTCCTCGGGAATCCTCATCCCATCTTGGCCCCCTGGCCTATCCTTCCTCCATGAGGGGATCATATGGTGCGGTGTGGGATTATATCCTCATTCACGGCGGTCTCGTGATGACCACGCCATGCTCCCACCCCCTACTGATTTGTTTCGTCGATCCCTCTTTTTCGGCGGTTCTCCAATGTGCTTAAGAGTACTCTGGTTCACTACCTGGAATGCCAAGCTTTACTCGGATACGTCCGCACCCGCTTTCCAGGCTTTGCGTATCCCCGCATCAGGGCTTTCACCATCTTTCACACCCAGAGGTACCCCCAAGAACGGCCTGGATACAATGCCCAAGGGCTCTCCTACCGATACGGGCCAACGCCCCCCAGGGTTTCGGACGACAAATCGATAAAATCCCGCGTTGCGAATATGGTCAACGGTCGATGCTCGTTTGTTGCTCCCACCTCAGGCTAACGTGATACAGACGCTGTGTTTCCTCCATGGATAACAGTTTTCCTCTGTCGCCACGCCAACCCATTAAGCCCAAATGTCGGGTACACAATTCACACCCTTCATCACTTCATCGTGTCCATGTAGAGTCTCGGGATTCTTGGTACTTTTCCTCCGTGCACGTCTGCGCATTTGAGGAACAAGCGACATCAAAGGTGTCCTTCGGAACTTTCTGCTGACTCCCCTTTAATGGATGCCCCAAGTATTGCAATGAGGATCCCCCCCTTGTTTCCCACACCGAGTTTATCTCACGTGGGCTTAGGGATTGGGTTGACCTCTGTGATTGCTTGGGAGTTGTCATCACCCACGGTCCGAGCTCTAAGACCATAAACTAAGATTCTCATCTGGAACTACGTTCAAGACCCCTTGTCTTTGGACCCGGCTTGAGTTCAGCGAATTTACCTCTCTAATCCTGCCTTCAGGACCCTGATCACAGGACTGCGTGGCGCAGTGTAGGATTACGTCCTCATTCACGTCGGGTACGCAATAGCTGCACCACGCACGCCCCCATTCTGAGGTTCAGTCCTCCTATCCCCTGTCCTGCATGACATTAAAAGGCACCCTTTCAGAACTACGTGTGGCTTGATTCCCATCCTAATGGGATACGTAGGACCACCTGAGTGTCTAAGATTCGGGTCCAGCCCCACCTCGGGGAGATCTCCTGATTTCCCGGTCACCTAGGCCACTTGGTCCATCCCTCTCCAGCGGGGGGGGGGGGTGCGTAGGTATGATACAAGGTTGAGGGCATCGTGCCCCCCTTCCCCTGGGAATCTTCCATCTCTCGATCACCCTCAAGGTTGAGTCCCTTGGCTCCCTGTAGTGGTTCACCCATGTGTTGAGAGTACTCTGGTCTAGGACCAAGAGTGTCAGATTCAACTTGGTCAAGTTCCTTCCACTTGTCAAGCTTCGTGTTCCCCTCTATTCGGACTTCCATCATCTTTCACACCCAGAGGGACCCCCAAGAACGGCCTGGATACTACGCCCAAGGGCTTTCCTACCGATACGGGCCAATGTCCTCCAGGTTTTCGGACAACAAGTCGATAAAATCCCGCGTTGCGAATATGGTCAGCGGTCGATGCTCGTTTTGTTAGTCCTCATTTCAGGCTAACGCGACAGGATGCTGTGTTGCGAACATGGTCAGCAGTAATCCCCTGTCGTCACACCATCCCCTTCAGTCCTTGAATGTTGGTTTCATGATTCACATCATTTTCCACCCCATCATGTCCAGGTGGAATCTCGACACTTTTGGCGCTATCCCTTAGTGAACCTTTGCGTGCTAGGGGGGCAAAGCTGCAATCTGGCGTCCTTTGGGACTCCCATGGTCCAAGCTCTAAGACCATAAACTAAGACCCATTCGGGACTACGTTCAAATTCCCATCCTCATGGGACACGTAGGACCGCCCAGACGCCCTGTCTCCGGGTACAACCCATTCAGGAAGCCAGTCTCTCCCCCTGTTTTACCTCCGGATGGCGTACAATTTGATGTGGGATCATGTCTCTGTCAAATGTGTTTTATAAACACTGCGCACATTTCCCGCCTAGCATCGTCTCTGCTACGTCTACGCTGCATGACGATAAAATGCATGCTTGGTCCTATCATATGACCCTAAACTGTGACATTATCGTCCTGGCCGCACGACGAAAAACGGCACCGCATTGTGGTGACCTCGCTGTAGAGGACATCACGTTGGGTATTGGTCACGCGCCATGCCATTTGTCAACGCCCATCACGGCTTGATTCTTGTGGCGACATCACGACCTACAGTCCTAGGCCTGTCGCTTCACAAAAAAAAACCATTCACCTCAAAGAACAAACAAGATACATCAAATTCCGCTTCTTTTAGTGCAAGGGCCACGTCCGCACTTCCCCTTTCCCCTGGCACTGGTACCTTACCGTGCCACCTTCCAGAACTACGTATGGCTTGATTCTCATCCTTATGAGATACGTAGGAGCGCCCGGGTACTTCCCCGCGGGTCCAGTCTAACCCTGGTGTTCGGTCCCTCGACTCGAGCTCATTCACGTCAGGTTGTGATGTCATGCGTCCCCTGATCCCTTTTCCAATCCATGGTCCAAATTCTATGACCATAAACTAAGACTTCCCCCAAGGGAAAGGAATCTGCTCCCTCTCTCTAATACGTTTCATTGACGTATTCAGATGTGTTTGGACAAAAATCCCGAAGCATGGGATTTTCACAGGGACATTCCCCTCATCCCATGACCAAGCTTCGTGAGCTCACTATTTGGATCCTCATCCTCTTCCACATCCAAAAGGACCCTCGGACGACGTGGATACTAAGCTTAAGGGCTCTCCATGAATGCTGGACCTAAGGGCCCTACAATCGTTTCGGGCCAACGTCCCTGCAGATATTCGACAACATTTGTGACATGGTCCCGTGTTTCGAACATGGTCAACGGTCGACCCTCATTTGTTTGTCCCCATTTCAGGCTAACGCGATAGGATGCTGTGTTGCGAATATGGTCAGCAGTAGTCCTCCATCGCCACGCCGCCACCATCGTGATCCGAATCTCGAGCGTCATGATTCACACATTTCCACTCCCTCATGTTCAAGTGGAACTCCACCATACTCGGCTCTTTCTCTTCGCGCATCTAGGTGCGCTGAATTATCGTGTTAGTGTCATTGGGCCGGTAGTCGCCGAGCATCCCGTTGCCCCAACCTGCCCCTCTCTGCGTCGGGAAATTCCCACCACTACTACTTGTTTCCCACACTGAGCACGACTCACGTGGGCTTAGTAGTTTTGGCCGGATGTGTACCAACACGGTTAGGCTGCTCTTCGTCCAGTACGACGTTAAACTGCGTTTCCAGAACTACGTGCGGTTTGATTCCCATCATCACGTGGGATACGTAGAGACGCCCAGGCATTTCGCCTAGGGTTCAGCCCCAGGAATCACGAAATCCTGTTCCTCCTCATTTCCAGCGCCCCTGGTGTTGCCCCAATAGTCCATACGAGCACGTTGGATAAACGATGATTCGTCTATCCCGGAAGTTCCTCCTCCGATCAAGCCTTCCCCATCTTTCGGGAATCTGGACTGGTTTGAGGGAATTGTCGTCAAACGTCCCGCAAACATTGCAGGGATGCAACAAGGCAATTCAACAGTGGAAATCGTGCGAACTACGGAACTCAAAACAAAGGAGAAAGAAAGAGTTGGAGCACAAAAAATGTTAATAAAAGCTTCTTTCGAGTTCGCTACAATACTGGGGGGTTGACTTCCCCCATGGACGGGTTGACTCCGTCAAAAGAGTGTTGCAGCTCCGCCACCCGTTGACTTGCGGCGTCCAGACCCTGTTGCCGTTGATTTAACTCCCGCTCCTCTTCAGCAGCGGCGGGGCGTAATCCGTCAACCCTGGCCTGGGCCCTTTCCACCTCGGCCTGGACGACAGCCATCCTTCCAGAGGTCTGCTCCATATGCTCCTCAGCCTTTGCCAGCTGGGCCTTCAATCGTAAGACCAGCTCAGACTGTGCATCGAGAGTGGCTGAAAGCTCGTTGGCCCGGATCTGCATCTGTTGGACCTCTCCTTCAGCCTCCTGGAGCTTCCTGATGCTGGTCGCCTTCCTCTGCTACCATCCCACGCATAGCCCACGATCATGCTCCCGGATCTTCTCATCCATGAGGTCTCGGATGAGCGCGTGAGGGCGTTGGGCATCCACTCCCCCGGCACACAGTTCGCGCAACCGTGAGCGGAGCCTATTCATTTCGGCCAGCCATTGCACTTGGGGAGTGTCCCTGATGAAGCGCGCGATCAACTTCCACGACCGGCGGCGGACTATGCTGCTGTCTTCCTCGTCAGAGGCTGTTTCGTCCCAATCCGCCCGGTCAGCGGGCTCGTACACAGGATATGCCTGCAGGAATTCCTCAGCGGGATCCGCATCTGGTGTTGAGTCTGGTACGACACCTGACGCCGGCACAGGCACGACAGGACTGGGAATGACCGGTTGATCCTCTTCCTCGGAGTCCACCTCGATGACTTCAGGTATGACCCTGCTGGTGGTCCCGCCAGTGATGGTGTGCGCTGCAGTTGTAGGAGGTGAAGGGACTATCGTCACCATCACCGGCATGCCCCTGGGAGGGACGCCGCCAGACATCCCAACCAGCCTCGCCGCAGCAGCCCACGCCAGTCGGAGAACTGTATGACAGAAAGAGACATCAAAGTTAGTCGACATGGCCCACGTGTGGCAACGAAGAGACCGGTGGAGGAGACTTACGAAGATTGACCTCCGAGCGCTGCTCCCGGACCGGTACCGATGGGACTCCAAGACGAGGCCCCCCGTATACTGCTGGAAGATCTGGAGAGTCCAGAGGAGCCACCTCAGACCCCCTGGTCCCACCAGATGCAGAACTGGACGCAGCCATAGGCGCGGGTTCTGAAGGTCCCGCATCATCACCCGCCGAGGAGCGAGAACGAGGCCTACGAACAAGTTCCTCCTGCATGACCCAAACATTGGTAAGAAGTCCGTTGGAATTCAAAAACAGATCGTAAGAAGAGAAGTTCGGAATGTTACCTCGAGAGCCTCCGCGAAGTCGTCAGATTCTGAGCTTCGGTCTCCGACCTCGCCCTCCTCCAACGGGCTCCCTCCTCCAGCCTCGTCCCCCTGAGAAGAGTCCCCTGATTCCTCCGGCAAGGGGAAGCGCTCCCTCAGATCGGCAGCTGATGGCTGTGGAGGGACCGTCTGATTCAACAGTACCCTCACCCGGTCTATCATTGGGCGAGGGGCACCACTGGAGTGGATGTAGTCCTCCAGCTCGTTCAAGTATTGCTCCGCCTCCGCCGGAGACACCATGAATCCAGCTCGGACTGGGCCTATGCCCGGCAGTCTCATCCCGAGGTGATTCAAGTGGGCCCACACCTCAGATGGGCTGAGGAATTGCCGGTTGACGTCCCAGACGTCCCAAGCTTCCGGAAAGACAGCATCATCTGCCATGTCAATGTGACGCAGCCGCTTCCCCGGAGCCTGAGCGGATACCCGACGGAATCCCCTCGGTGGCCGCCCCTCCGGATGACCTTGCTCTCCCGGAACCACCGGATCCGCCACTGCTGCCATACCCTCGGCCGGTGCGGGTCTCTCTGCCACGGCAGCCCCGCTGCCACGGGCGGCCCTAGCTGCCCTCCGACCCCGACCTCGAGATAAAGGAGGCCCACCGTCACCAACCCGGATCGTTGGCTGCTTCAGCATCTCCCCGGGATAAGCGGCCTCCCAGCTAATGGCGTACTCCTTCACTAAGCCGAAGGCGGCAGTGGGTGGAGGTAATGTGATCTGCATCTTTCCATCCACACGTGTGAACATGAGCCACAGCTGCCTCATCACACACGGGTGCTCCTCGTGACGCACCTCCCAGTATACCTGCGGGGTCAGCCGCTGGAGGCACCGGAACTGCCTCGCAAAATGGTGTGGGGTGTATGGTTCACAGATCGGCTCACGATCTATCCGAGCCACCAAAACTCCACCTCGGAAGGCCAGGAGGTAAGCCCGATGCTCTTCCGTTCCCCGTCCATCATCAGTAAGCCTTCCCGTCGGCAGTGGAAAGGGATGAAAGTTGAACTCGTCCGCCCTCCACACCCTATTCATCACCATCGGAACGGCCATTTTGAATGGGAAGCTCCCAACTGCGTTCAGGATGGAAGGGCGAAAGTCTGATCCCGGCGGCGAAATGGGGTTTGGATACTCGTAAATCCCCCTGATGTGCGCCGCGATCCACCCATACAGGAGGTGGAAGGGCCCGCATATTTTTGGCGGCTTCTTGCCCTCGCTGATACGTCGCAGCATTCTGTATAGCTTGGCGAGCATCGGGATCCCCAGGTTGATCCGCTGCCCCATGGCCAGCATCGACGCCATGATGAACAAGCTGGGCCGTAACCCCATGCTTGTATCTCTCACTGGTAGGATCCACCCACATATGAGGGCCGCGATGAACGCAGCCAGCCTAACTATTGGCTGTTGTTCGGTGCTGACGCTGAAACCCCAAGTCTTCCATTGGCTGTCCTCCAAAACCCGCCAATACGAGTGCCCCTTACCCCGCTGGGCTGCCCTCAGACAAGTTCGAGGCCTTGGAGGGAACTCTCGATTCTCTGGAAAGTTCAGGAAACACTTGAACCACCTCTTGAAGTGGACGTCCCTCACGGCCTCCTTGTCCTCTCCAGGGAGAAGCGCCATCAGCGCTGACGCCAGCCGTGGCATTTGCTCAGCATCCCCCCACGCACTGATGACGGGGAGGAACTCGTCGTACATGGCCCCCAAGATCGGGACCCCCGAAACCTGGTGGACATCCCACAGGCTGATGCCCACCTCCCCGTGATGCAGATGAAAAGTGTTGGTCCTGGACGACCATCTACTCAGCAGTTCCGGCATCAGCTGCTTTGGCTGGTAAATGTGGAACTGGGAGGCCCATGCCGCCTCGTACAATCCCACTCTCCTCAGCTCAGCCTCGAACTCCTCACATGAGGCGCCTACCCAGTAGGCCCAGGCCCAGTCGTCGGTAAAATTGCCGCCCTGGCGCAGGTCCCACTCATCGGACCATCCCTTCTTCGGATCCTGCAGAGCCGCCTTCAGCACGGTACGGTAGAGAGGAGGGGACGTCTCCGGTTGCAGTGGCCTCCCCTCAATGTCGTTCACATTATTTTAGAGACAATCGGCGGTGACGGGTGTGAAATCCTCCCGCGCGTGACCATCGGCCGCCCTGAACCATTGGTGTTGGCACGGTGTGCTCCTGAACCAACAAGCTGGTTCATCCCTTCCCGCCTCAGGGATGAAGACGTCATCCCTCAGGCCGAAGCCATACAACGGCAGCTTTTTGCACTGTGGATAATCCTTCTGACCTTCCGACAGCAGATCTGTCAGAGAAGTGTGGTCTGAATGGCTGCGAACCATTTCCCCCAAGCCTGGACGGTTGGCCATCTCATCTCGGCGAGCAGCATCTGCGAGCACTCCCAGCACAGCTTCTTGATGGGCCATCTTTAATGTCGACCCTTAGAAAAGTTTTTCTCCCTGGATCGCGAAGCTCGGCCGCGAAGCTCGGCCGCGAAGACGGATCGCGAAGATCGGTCGCGAGACGAAGCCGCGAAGTCTGGCCAAGGCAGACAGAGGTTCGCTTGGCGCGGACGCGGAGTCGGAGACTCGCGGTTCGCCGCGAAGCTCGATTCGCGGAGTGCTATCGCGGAGTACGCGGAGCTTCGCCAAATCGAGAGCGCACAAAAAGACAAGACGTGTGAAGACAAAAGGGGGGCGGACCCCCTATTTATAGGCGATGACCCCGGAGCATCGCGGCGCGCCTCACCCGCGCGAAGCATCGCGGCGCGTCCGGATCCGCGGCCCCGGCGAGCATCGCGGTTCCTCTTCGCGATGACGCATCGCGAATCACCGACAGTTTTTGGCGATTATCCCTCAGACTTCGACCCTTCGCCCTCCGCGGCTCCAAGTCTGAGGGGGGGCATTTTTTGGCGCCAAAAATCCGGCCCGAAAGGAAGGGACGAAAAAGAGAGCCGACGCGCTGCTTCGCGAAGCACAGCCGCGAAGCACAGCCGCGGAGCCCGTCCGCGGAGCCCGTCCGCGGAGCCCCGCCGCGAAGCGCCCCAACTTTGGCGGCGCCGCGAAGCTCCGGAGGCGGTAATCCTCCGCGAACCGTTTTGACGTTCGCGAGGCGCCGCGAAGCTCTGGAGGCGGTCATCCTCCGCGAACCGGTTTGACGTTCGCGAGCCGCCGCGAAGCCCCGAAGGCGGCGCGCGAGCCCTGCTTCGCGGCGCCCCTTCCCTATAAATACTCGACTCCCCCTGAGTCCCGAGGACGGACAATCCGACCCTTCGGCTTCTCCTCTCTCGAATCGCGAAGCAAGCTTTGCCCCGGGAATCATGAGCTCCGCGAGGTATTCCTACTTCGCGAGACGACTCTGATTTGTTTCGTCCTGAGCCCCTCTTCCGAGAGGGATGCCCTTCGCGAAGCCCAAGGGCGTTCGCGAAGGAAGGGGATTCCCAAGGGAACCGGGCAGCCGCGGAGCACTCGTGCTTCGCGAAACACCCAACCCATGCTAGTAATCCCTATGCCAAGGCAGGATAACTATGCATCGCGAAGCACTTTGCTTGGCAGGACCCTGCTTCGCGAATCACTCCTTCTTCGCGAGGCAGTGCTCCGCGAACACTGTTCCACTTCGCGAAGCACCACCCACTCCCACCTATGCGCCATGCTAAGGCCAAGGCACCCCACTTCGCAAAGCACACTCCTCTGCTTAGCGATTCCTCCTTCCATGCGACCCTCCAGGTTTGCACGATGTGATTTCAAAGTCACATGGACAACACCTCCCGTAGCGTTGCTTCGCCCAATGCTCCTTCGCATAGGCACGCTAACGGCTATTGCTTCTTCGCATAGCCACGCTAACGTGGACCCCTCGATGGCTCCTCCCTCGACCCCCTTCTACCATGGCCTTACTGGTACCTTCCCTTCCCCAAGGACCAGAGGGTACCAGTTATGTAAGCCCTAGGGGTGTGGAGTGAACCCACCTCGTCCGAGCTGCAGGACGTTAAACTGCCAAGCACCACGTCCTCAACACATGACGTTAAACTGTGACCCAACCTCGTCTCCCTCACGAAGGGTCCCCCCAACTCGAACATTTTTTACACCACTCGTCTCCACGGGAATGGAACTATTCCGCACATGGAATGAGATCCTCCTTGTCGGAGTGGTGTATGTTCGCAGGGGAAGGGTCGCCTCAGAGCGTAAATCCCTAACCTTTGGTACGGATGATTGCACCCGTGCATCTCGGTACTCCCCCACTACCAAGGTCAGTGGGGAACGTGATAGGGAACGAGGCACCTCCCATTGTCGGACCAAGGTCCATCTTTCCCGCGCTTTGTCGCACCATGGGCCTCCATCCTGGAGTAAGTCCCAACACCATGGGCCGCTCAACGCGTAAGCCCCTCTTCGCTTCTCACGGACGCACCCTTCGCGACGTGATCGTCAGGTCCTTGCAACCTCTTGTTTCTCACACCGAGCATGACTCACGTGGGCTTAGAGTAAGCACCGACCCTGGCAAACCCACCTCCTGAACTACGAGGTCTTTGATCCATGTCAAGGCATGGTACGTAGGAAGCCTCTACGAGGTTCAAGCCCACCCGTCTTTCACGTCGGGTTTCACCCCCGTCCAGCACGACATTAAACTGCACCCCGGTCCAGTGGTAAGCCATTGCGACCCACCACCTGAACTACGAGGTCTTTGATCCATGTCAAGGCATGGTACGTAGGAAGCCTCCACGAGGTTCAAGCCCACCATCAGTGGACCAAGGTCTACTTTCCACCTGAACTACGGGGTCTTTGATCCATGTCAAGGCATGGTACGTAGGAAGCCTCCACGAGGTTCAAGCCCACCATCAGTGGACCAAGGTCTACTTTCCACCTGAACTACGAGGTCTTTGATCCATGTCAAGGTATGGTACGTAGGAAGCCTCCACGAGGTTCAAGCCCACCATCAGTGGACCAAGGTCTACTTTCCACCTGAACTACGAGGTCTTTGATCCATGTCAAGGCATGGTACGTAGGAAGCCTCTACGAGGTTCAAGCCCACCATCAGTGGACCAAGGTCTACTTTCCACCTGAACTACGGGGTCTTTGATCCATGTCAAGGCATGGTACGTAGGAATCCTCCACGAGGTTCAAGCCCATCATTAGTGGACCAAGGTCTACTCCCCATTTGAACTACGAGGTCTTTGATCCATGTCAAGGCATGGTACGTAGGAAACCTCCACGAGGTTCAAGCCCACCCATCACCCAATTCACGTCGTGTTCTACCTACGTCCAGTATGACGTTAAACTACATCTCGGCCCAGTGGTAAGCCATTGCGACCCAACCCTCTTGAACTACGAAGTCTTTGATCCATGTTAAGGCATGGTACGTAGGAAGCCTCCACGAGGTTCAAGCCCACCAATAGTGGACCAAGGTCTACTTTCACGTCGGTTCACCGACACACCCACCCGTCGCTCTTTCACGTCGGGTCTCATCCCAGTCCAGCGGTAAGCCGTTGTGACCACTTGAACTACGAGGTCTTTGATCCATGTCAAGGCATGGTACGTAGGAAACCTCCACGAGGTTCAAGCCCACCCGTCGTTTATTCACGTCAGGGTTCATTATTGTCCCGCATGACGTTAAACTGTATCATTTGAACTACGGGGACTTTGATCCATGTCAAGGCATGGTACGTAGGAATCCTCCCAGAGGTTCAAGCCCAAATCTCTTCGGACCAAGGTCTAGATTCACGTCGGTTTACCGGCACCATCCTGAACTACGCGGACTTTGATTCCCTGCCACGGGGATACGTAGGAAGCCTCTTCAAGGCTCAAGCCCGACTTCGCTGTTGCTCCCCTGCGATGGACCCATTCCATTCTCAACCGTCTCTGCTAGACGTTAATCTTGCAGCATACCCTGTGTTGAACATGGGAAGATGAGGAAAACCTCAGATACGTGTCTATGACATGTAATTCCCTGCGCTCGATGTGGGATGCCTCGGGCTTCCACGCCCTCGAGAAGCCTTGTGATCAAGGATAACAGACAGACATGCCAGGTACCCCAGCATCCAGACACGCTACTGATGCCTCAAACGTGATTACTCCCCTGACCGAAGGTTGCTGCCCTGACTGGACCCTTTGGAATGTCCCAACAGAAGCAGTGTAATTAACCGGCGTCCATGGAAACATGGCACTGGGAAGAGTTTCACGAACTACGTATTAAATCTATAAGGGAGACCCGGACTAGGTGACGAGTTCTGAGGAGGAATCCACAGGAGGAATAACCGACATCCCATCATCCTGTTTCGATCAAGGAGCAGACGTACCTGAATAAGGAATGAATGCCGCCCGCCTTTGGAAAGCGGGAATGCGGGGCAACAAAGCCGCGCGTCCCCCTCCCGCGTACGGATGCGCGCGCGCCCCGGCGAAAGCGTCGAAAACAATGGTGTAATAATAATAATATCTATAATAATTTTATTTTGTGATCCCCACTATTGTATATCCCATATTCATGCTTCCATTGTCTAGTTATATCAATTATCATTAAACACAACACCAGAGTCCCAATGGATATGTTCCATAGTGAGTGACCACACTCACATCCCTAAAACACGCATGTTCCAGTTTACTAAAAACACTGCAATATTCCAAAGTTCATTGGCACACACTGAATAATATTTTTCGTACACCCCTAGAACAGTGTATATGTCTCTCATAGGAAGTACTATTTATTCCTTCCTTTATAAATACGCATAATAAAATCTATAAGCATGAACCTAACTACCAGAACGAGAGTGCTCCCAACTCTCCTCTTCTTATATACAATGCATCCACATACGTACCAACAATGGTGTATTTTTATATAATTATCTCTTGGTGATAGAAGACCCTATACAAGCCCAATGAATTGGAAGATCATCAACACTCATCCAAGAACCAGAAAAATGGTAGTCCCCCCAGCTCCCACTATAAGACCTGATAGATAACACCTAATAGCAATTTTCCATTGTCTCTCATGGGGTTTTGGAACACCTTACTCGAAACTGAACCCTTGAAGAGTGTCAAAAACAGATATGATAGTGCTAAAGACTGGTAAATATATTAGAGTATATAAGATAAAAGGATAATAATGTAGGCTATGGGAACATTTGATAAAGAAAGGTAAGAAGATCAATAAATAATGGAAAATAAATACAATATGAGTGGTTGGTTAGTGAGGAAGAGCCACTAAAATATGAACCACTACTACAATTTCAAGGGAGTGAAATGACAGGAGAGTAGAATTAAAATTAGAGAAATGTTTAGATATGATTAAAAAATAATAAATTGACATATGACATTTTGGGGCTATTGAGAACATGGCTACCTATAAAAAAATTATGAATGAAATGGTTAATTAAAATATAAATGTAATGGAATTGGGTACCATAACATCAATGGGGTGTTGTTCAATAATTGTATGAAGAAAGCTACAGAATAAGTAATGTGATATCATTAAATTTTCTATTCTAATTAATATTTGTTATAATGAGTTTGGTCATGCTTTGAGTGCATTATGATTTATCATGAAAGTAATGTCTTACTTTATATTTAAAATATAGGGATTAAGATAGATTAATCCAACTGAAGTTATGATTTAACATGAAAATACTACATTCTGGTGTCCACTGGGTTTTCTTGAGGATTTCATATTCATGGTGGAATAGATAAAATTCTCAATAGACATTATTTTGATAGACATAGAAAAAACAGAAGGATCTAAAAATATTGTGAACACCATTCTGATAAATGGAAGGTAATCGATATAAGTTCGAAGTCTGGAGCTACTCATTAATGTTAGTGGAGTGGTGGTGACGTTCAATATCCATCAGACAATGAAAAATATCTATAAGAAAGAAGATGTGTAGGGAGAATATAGATTACATGTACCTGAGGATACTATTGTCCTTGAAAAATTATTTTATATAGAAACATTAGTTAATAAATAATTGGGTGAAAAATATATATGGATCTAAAAAAGTTTGTTGCAGGCACTAGATAAAACTAAACCTTCATTTTTAGTGAAGTAACACCTAAAAAGCACATTTCAGGTCAATCATGCATGCCTATAATGATGTATGGGCATGGAGCTCTTACCAATAATCGGAGATCTAAAACACTTAAATTATAATATTAAAACTCAAGTGAATCACCCTACGTGAAATCATAAAATAGTAATAATGGAAACAAAGTGCAATAATCCTATCACCATTGTAACTTGGAAATCCCATAGAAAGAGTTGTTCATGACACACTAGTATAAGCTATGCTATATGTTGTGACACATCCATAATACACATAAATAATAAACCCCCAACTTATAAAAAAGATAGGCATTGATAGCATTTTTTCATGAAAAATAATGGGTTTACCTCACCTATCTCCCAATCTAGCATGATATAAAACCTCTAGAAACCCTCCTCGTATTTCAGAGTCTACTAACATGTCTTGAGGGAATAAAAAGAATATAGTGGAGTGAATATTTTATTGGACCAGCGTGTAGTAAAAGTGGAATTAATGACAACCAATATGCTATTCATTTAGTGCACAAACAAGGACCACCAACAACCATGTTTTTCAGTGAGGCATTTTTCTCATACAATTAAAAACATAACCACTAAGATCAAACAGTAATAATAAGTGAAACAGAGGAGAAATTGGAGAAAACTCACCGTAGAGGTGTGGTTTAGTGCGTGATGGAGGTGCGTTCGTAGAGAAGAAGAGTCATGCGGTAGATGAGTCATTCGACGGAGTAGAGGCATGAAGCCAAGGATTACTTTGGCAGTGGATAGGCGCATAGGGAAGTTGGGTTCATGGTGGAGGAGTCAGTAGAGGAGGAGAGGCGCACGATAGAGGAGTCCTTCAGTGGTGGAGATGCACACGGTAGAGGAGGGTCTCACGAAAGAGGAGAGTCTTGCAGTATATGAGAGGCACATGGTGGAGAAGAGGCACACATGGAAGGTGGGTTCACGACGAAGGAGTTAGTGGGATAGGAGAAGGAGGAGGATGCAGTTGCTGCAAAGATCTCCTTAAGAGAGATCTAGAGGGGTGATATGAAAGAGGAGAAATTTAGGGTTTCTTTATAAAACCAGGTGATCCTTTTATCAATGTAAGCTAAAAATCCCTGAAAAAGTAATGTTTTATGAGCGATAAAATAGAAAGTACTGATAAAACAAGTCTTCAACAATTCTTTTTTAGCGTTGATAAAGATATAACATCATTAGTGCTAAAAAATCACTCATAAATTTATAATGTTAATAATTAATTTATATTATTATATATATTTATAAAATTATATACATGGAAAATATATATTTATATTTCTAAAATTATAATTTAAATAATTATAAAATTATGTGAAATTAACTTATTATATTTATAATCATAGAAATATATATAATAAATATATTAATTATATATATTTATAAGATTATAAATGTATATAACTATATTTCATATAATTTTATAATTATTTATATGAATATATTATTATTTTATATATATTTATAATTGTAATTATAAATGATTATATATTTATTTTCTAAATAATTATATAAAATTAATATTTCTAATATTTTTATTTATATATATATATATATATTTAATATATTTATTATAACACTTTAATTATTTAAATATATCTCTATTTATTTATTACTCTAAATATACATATTTGTTTTTATTTATCAATATTTCCATATATTTGTTAATATATTTAAATATGTATTTATTTAACTATATATAACATTATATATGAAAATAATTAATATTTTTTTAATAATTAATAATTATTTAAATTAATATATTTAAATATATATTTACAACTAATAAATATGAATATTTTTTTAAAGAAAAATTATAATAAATAAATTATATATAGTTATAAATATAAATATAAATATAAATATATATAATTATAAAGTTCTAACAAATATATTTAAAACATTATAAATATATATAATTAGTATATTTATTATCATTTTTAAATTATTGAAACATATCTACATTTATATAGAATTATATTTATTACTATTTTTATTTATTTATTTATATATATATTTTAAATATATATATTTAATTTATTAAGAATAGTTTTTTAATTATATAAATATATCTATGTTTATTTAGGATTTATTATTATAAATATTTTTATATGTTTATTTAATTAATTTTTTATAACCATATAAGTAGTATAATAAATATATTTATTATAATTTTATAATTATTTATTTATATATTTATTTATAGTTATAATTATTACTATGAATATATATATTTAAATTTTTTTTATATAATTATTAAAATTTTGATATATTTATATTTATATTTATAAAATGATAATATCTGTATATATTTATTGTAATTTTATAATTATTGAAACATATATAGTTTTATAATTAAATTTACAAATAAATGTATTGAAAATTATATATATATATAATAAATATTAAAAAATTATAAATATAATATATATATTTATTCTTTAAATATATTTAATGTAATTTTATAAGTATTGAGAATATAATACAGTATATATATGGGTAACATGAATGACCTAATCATATACACCCAGCAAAATATACATAATAAAAAATGAGTCATCAATGGACAACATGAATAATAAGAAAAGTGTAATGTATTAACAAACATTCATGATGATACATAACATATATGCCCACATGCCAGTGAGCATGTAACCAAGTGGTAGAGCCACCTAATTGGCTTCTAAAAGACACAAGATCAAATCCAGGGAATAGAGAAATTTCCGAGTACTGTAGATGTACTATAATAGCAGAGAAACAGTAGCAGTGGAGACACAGTAACGACGATGGTACTGTATAAAATACTATAGTGGTGGTGATGCTGTAGCAGGTACTTTATCATCTCAGGTACGATAGAAGTACTATTCAATGATGGTCCATATGAGAAATGAAATTGGCTTTGAAGCCTTGTATTTAGGCCACTTGGCATTGTGCCATCATACTATGTAATGGGTCTCCCTCTACCCAGACAAAAAGAGAAATTTTCTTTAATAATAAAAATGAGGATTCATCCCCATAATTAAAAAACATAACATATATGCACACATGATCAACATATTTATTGATGAAATTCACTGGAAACAAATATATGTTTATTTATAATATTAGAAATAATTTTTTAAAACCATATATATATATATATATATATTTTAATTAAGAAAAAAATATATATTAATTATAAACACACGTTTTTTATTGAATGTATATAAATAAACATTATTTTTTATATAAATACAATAAATGTATATAAATTATTATAAAAAACATTTATCAGTGCTAAAAATATCATTGATAAATGTATCCTTTATCAGTGATAATAAAATCGCTGATAAATGTATACCCAATATCATCACATTTTTAGCATTTATAACCTATTGACATTTATCAGCATTTTCATGTAGCGCTGATAAAGCCCCGCTGATTATCAGGGCTTTCTGAATTTCACTGATAAAATGAGATGATTTCCTTTCCATGTTTTGTGGTAGTGTGAGTTGTCCATGTTTGTTAATTTTTATCACATTTTTGTTAACGTAGACATGAGTTATATTTTGATTGATAAGGTGGTTTTATCAATGGATGAAGATGATTATGAACATATAATTGAATATGAATAGATTATATGGTTCCACCTTGATTTCAAAATCATTGGACATGAAAAAATAACTGCAGAAGGTCTTTTACATGTAAATTTGGTTCTTCTAGTGGTCATGAATACCATTAGTGTTTCATAAATATTAAGAGGAAAAATCCCATTTAGGGCACTAGAAATATTTTATAGGGACACACATGGAAAGGGGATTCTTTATTTCTAAATCTCTTAGATGGTGTTACACCTGATGGTAACAATACTGATGAGGGATTAATCCAAATGTAGAAGACCCTATATTTATCTGGGTTTGCACAAGGTAATATCCATTTCCTGAATATTGTAAAAGGAAATAACATTTTTAAGGCCGATGCTTTTCAATTACTACTGATGAACATCTCAGGGACTCTCACTTAGATCATGGAGACCAATTGCATGATGGTTCTCAATTGAGTGATGGAATGAAATATTAAAAAAATAGGAGGGGGAAATAAAAATTTGATCATCCCCTCCTGCTAAAGGGTTTCTAGGATAGAATGACTGGTATTGTAGAAAGACCAATAGAGGATGGAAGTTATGGGACTCCATTAAAGCTCATTCCAATTGATGGAATATATTCAGTGAAACCATAAATGCCAGGTGGATATGGTTATATGGGAGGTGATGGTCACTCCCAGGGCTCAATAAGGGGTAATTTTAATGGCATTGGGTCTTGGAAAAAGACAAGATCTTGTTTAGATGTCATGTATTGATGCAATTCCATAGACGTGAGTGTCAACCCCTAATCATGCATGATCATCCACAAAAGGATTCCTCATATTCTGGTAAAAATGTTCGTTGAATACAGGAAATTTCAAGATCATCCAATAGCAGGTAAGTCTTCAGTGAAGAATTTGGTAATTTACATGGGTCTTTCCATGTGGAAGGTCAATCCTCTTGCAAGGAGGCTGGTAAGGCAAAAATAGACCTGATTTGGGATCAGAATCCCTACCCAATTGAGGAAACCATCCAATTGGATGGTATCAATGATCCCCAAAAGGATGATTTTTTATAGAAATATCCTCTGACCTGGATGTGGGATCATCATCTATGGGGTAGAGTTGGTGGCTGCTTCCACATATGATGATATCTTTATGGGTTGGTGTCTTACTTCATATGTAGTATTTTTGTTGACCCCCGAGTTTCTTTTATCGTACCATGGGTTACAACCCATGGTACATGCCATCATGAAAATTTTATATATTTATTTAAATATATAATTATATTTTTAATTATATAATAATATTTATAGTTTTATAAATTTTTATATAAAATTATATATATTTAGAAGTAAATTTTTTTATAATTATAAAAATATATTTATACTGATTTTTATAAAAACAAATTTACAATCCCTTTACTATATTTATAATTTTATTAATAATTAATTATATAAAATTATATTTATTTATATTTGTTTATTTTTAATTAATATTATATTAATAAATAAATATTTACATTTTTATATCTTAGGAGCATGCTGCTAGGGAATAGGGTGGGATTTAGCAGCTTTGTTGGTCTATGTGCTGTTGTTTGGCAGTGGTTTCAGATGTGCATACAATGACAAATTGTGTGCAAGATTCCATCATTTGGGTAGTAGTCATTCGGAATGGTGATTCAAGGCTTATAGGAGAATCTGGTTAACAAAAGGATCACCAGTTAGAGATGACTTCTTCTTTGATGATGAATTTGATCACGTCCTCCTAGATTTTTTTATTTTATCTGGTGGATTCTCTTGTGCATCTCGGTCTCTGCATGGTGGTCCAACATCCATTTTTAAGTTTCATTATCAGAGATGTTGTTTCTGAACAGATCTTGTTGGAATAGTGGAATATTCATGGTCATAATGTTGGAACATGTGAAGGGAAATTATGTTTGTGATTTCAGATAACGTTGATGGTGGGTTTTGGTGGTGGTAAGAGTCTGAGAAGATGACGACATTGGTTGTCTTGCGCTGCGATGATGACATAACATCTTGCAGTTACAAAATCTTGACAAGGTGACCATCGAGGACATTTTTGGAATTCATGGCTTTGGGAGATGTTGCAGTATTGATTCTACATACTGTGTCATTTGTTTTTGACGTAGCTCTCATGGATTTGGGAGGCATCAACAACATTATTGTGGGGGTGACGACGGGTTTCTCTCGTGCAGGTGGTTGGAAGGTGGGTTTTAATGGGTTTTAGATTTTTTTAATGGGATATGGTTTCCAATATTTTTAATAATAGTACTCAAGATGTGTCAACATCACTCGCTCTTCCTCTATAAAATTTTAATTTTTTTATTTAATTGTTTTTAATTTATTAAATTTTTGTTTATATATATAAATTTATATGTATACATTAAACAAAATATCCAGAAGAAATTATCTGCTATTTAATATCCAACAGAACTGTCATTACATCAATCATGATTCAGATATAAACTATTTTCCAGGGATCCCTTTTATAAGAGGGCTTGCCGAGGAAATCATTCTATATTTCTGATTTGGAATTTAGGAACTCCCTTTCCTGCAAAGAACATTCATCCTATTCGATATGGGATTCAGAAATGTTTCAAGTACGTGTATTTCAATGACTATAAAATATAAACTATAAAATAAATATAAATGAATAAAAAAGATGGATTATAGATATATAAAATAGTTGAAAATAATATGAACTGTGTAAAAAATGTTGATGGAAATAATTTATAAGCTATCAAAACCCCCAACATGATACACTAAAATATTTCAAGTAGATGAGTTTGATTGCCTACAAAATATAAACTATAAGACCAATATAAATTTAAATTAAAATACGGATTAAAAATATAATAAATAGCAGAAAATAAATATAATTTCATAAAACATATAGATGAAATGTAATTTATAATCTTTTAAAATGACCTAATTGAAACTTAAAACTGTTTGAAGTATGCACATTTGAAAGACTATAAAATATAAACGATTAAGAGAATATAAATGAAACATTAAACATGGATTGAATATATAAGAATTGGATAATAATTAATTAGTTTATAATTAATATAGTTTTTAATTATATAATTTTTATTTATATAATAATTAATTAATTAATAAGTAATTTATTTTTAATTGTTAAATAATAAATATATAATTTATTAGTTAATTAGTAATACAATTATTAGTTATATAATAATTAATAATGATATTGTTTCGCTGAATGCTCCAATAAGGCTTTACATGCATTGGGATGTGGCTGGCATGGCTACGAACGGTCGGTGGCATCAATACGGGAGGCCAGCCTGTCTTTGGGTTGTAGTTGTTTGTAGCCTTGGACTGCGGAAGAAATTTTAGAATGTTTCGAGAAAGTCAACAGTGACAATGGGATGGATGTTACTAGATGTATAAATGGGTGGATTCAAGTTGGTGAGAGAATTTTAGATGGTGATTTCGGGCATTGGGTCCATTTTTTTGAAATACTTATATGATGATGGCGCTGGTTTGCTAGCGTGGTGTGGTGGGGGACCTGAATATGTCGTTTGATGATGGATTTTCGCTTTATGTTTTTATTGTTATTTTGGGTGGTATCTCTTTTTACTACTTTCATTTTTGTGTCATGTGATGTGCCACATTGTTTACTTTGTTGTACTTCTACATTCATTAGTAAATTTTGAGGGGTCGAAGATATTCGGCTCCAGAATTTTCTTACTAATTAATTCATTATTGTATAATTAATAATTATTTTAGTAATTAACAAATTATCAATTATATAATACAAAATTGATAATTATAATTAATAACTATTTTACTAATTAACAAATTAATTATTATATAATAATTAATAAATAATTATAATTACTAATTATATTACTAATTAACTAATAGATTGTTATAAAATTACTAATTATAATTATATTTTTTAAATATATTTTTAATTATAATTAATAATTATATTACTAATTAACTAATTAATTACTATAATTAATAATTATATTACTAATTATCTAATAATTTTTATATAATTAGTAATTATATTACTAATTATCTCCTTAATCAGTATATAATTACCGAATAAAAAATAAAAATTAAAAGTAATTATTATAAAGAAAAAATATAATTAATAATTATATTATTAATTAATTAATTATTCTTTAATTATTATTTATATTACTAATTAACTAACTAATTATTCTATATATGTAATTAATAATAAAAAATAAAAAATTATATTACTAATTAACAATTTAAATAAATTTTTATTATATATTGGTAATTAATAATTTATAATTACCAATAATTAACTAGTTAACTAATTAATTATTATATAATTAATAATTATATAATTAACAATTCTATTACTAATTAGATAATTAAATATTAACTATTTCTTATATTTTAATCTGTGTTTTAAATTTTGTATATATTCATTTTATAGTTTATATTTTATAGTCTTTTAGAGGCACAAACTTGAAGTATTTTTAAGTTTTAAGTTGGTAGTTTTGAGTGCATATAAATAATATTTCATTAATATTGTTTACAAAATAATTTTATTTTAAACTATTTCTTATATGTTTAATTCATGTTTTATGTTTCATTAATATTTATCTTATAGTTTATATTTTATAATCTTTCAAATCCACAAACTTGAAACACTTTTATGTTTCTAGAAGGTGGTTTTGAAGGCTTATAAATTATTTTTCATCGATATTTTTAATTATATTATTTTTTAACTATTTATTATAATTTTAATCAATTTTTTAATTTTCATTTATATTGGCCTTATAGTTTATACTTTGATGGCATTTAATGTCATATACTTGAAACATTTTTAAGATTCATGTTGTTGGTTTTAAAAGCTTATAGATTATTTTTCTTCAACATATATTATGATGTTTTTTTTATTTCCAACTATTTTTTATATGTTTAATTAGTTTTTTAAGTTTAATTTATATTGGTCATATAGTTTATATTTTTTTAATCTTTCAAAGCCTAGTACTTGAAACATTTCTAAATCTCATATCCGAAATGCAGAATTTTCTGCACAGGAATTAGAGTTCATGAAACCCACAATAGAAATGAAGAATGATTTTCAGGGAATGCCCTTTTATTAAAGTGAGCCCTCAGTGAGGGTTTCTATCAGAATCCATACTGGTGTAATGGCAGTACAACAGGATATTAAATAGAATATATATTATGCTAATATTTTTTGTTATATATATATATAAATATAAAAATTTTAATTGAATAAAAAAAAGTAAAATTTTCTGGAGGAAGAGTGGACCTTGTTCATGCATCCTTCATCCACATCGATAAGGATGTGTGAACAGGGTTCACACATTTCACACCTTTTTTGGGATGTGTAAACTCCATTCATGCATCTTGGGTCCCATTTTTTAATATATTGGGAACACTTTCCCAATTTTTTAAAAAAAATCAAAAAGCCAAAAAAAAATTCATTGGAAGGGAGGGTGGAATAATCATAGGGTTTTTTTCTTCTTGGTTTAGGTTCATATTACCCCTTTGGCCTTCAGTCTATCATTGGTCCTTTGGGGTATCCATGCCTCTCAGAAATTTCATTGTTCCAAGGTTATTGGTTGGACTATGATTTTTTCATTTCCAATTTGATAGGTAGTACAACACGTTGTGCATGTATCGTCAGGAGGGAACAATGTATTGACACCCATCATTCAACCATCTACCCTGCGTGAAAAATGGGCACCCAGCCTCATGTATTTTAGTATTTTGGTTTTGTATGTCGGTGTGGAGAATTAGGTTGGTGTTGTAGTGACTCCACCCAAAAAACATCGAGTGGGTGGCCATAAGGAGTGATGGGTGTGCTGGCACCCGTTAATCAGTCCTCCCCCACAATATAATGTTGGATGAAAGGGTTCCATGCCTCTTTGTGTCAATCTAACATGGTGCATCATTTGGCATGGGGTGACACATCACATTGCCTTATAGCATTGGTGTAGCAGCTCTAGAAGGGGGAATCGAGACGTTGGACTAGTTCTTATCATGAAGCTTTCATCTTCTTGAACCTAGGGGCCATCTTTTTTAGGGGGGTTTTCATGACCTTGGGTCACATGGTATTTTGGACCATTTTTGTGCCTTCGCACGTTGTTTCTCTAAGTTCAATTTTTCTCAAGGCCATCATCTCATGTATTGGAATCCCATTAACCCGGCTTTTAGGAGGACTTCCTTTGTTGTTTTAATAAATGTGGGCTTATACCCTTAACATGTGTAGAAATTTTTATAATTATTTAAATATATTTATAATTAATTCACTATTTCATTATAATTGTATACATTTATAAAATATTATAATCATATATATTGAAATTTTTTTAATTATATTTATTATATTAACAAAAATATGCATTCATGAGATGGGAAGAACCCAAAACTAGGACTCAAAATTTTTTGAGTAAAAGTACAGGCACAACAAAGATAGAGGTAAAAGAAATATAGAACAAGCTAGCACTGTAAAACAAGTCACATCATCTTGGCTCCCCTATAACCCATATTCCAAGGATTTATTCCCCTTCCCTTTGGAAGCCTAGATCTCTGCCACATCTTTTGTGGAGGGTCATTGTCCTCATAAGATAGTGAAGGTTCATAAAAAAAATTTAATTTCTAGGATATTTCCTTGAAGTTCATCTCCAAATTCATGAAAAGTCCATCCTCAAAATTTATAGCAAGAATTTCTGGACTACTAAATAGTCACTACATCCAAATACATTCGAATCAATCATGGAAAAGGTCACCTCCATCTGTAAAAAATCCAATCAGATACTTCCTTATTAGATAATTAATTTTTGTTCCAATTATTGGTCTCCGGAGATGGTGACATTGATATTCATCCTTCTTTCACAATGTCATTACTCAAATGAGTTCGTTCCAAAGAGATAATATGTTCTCTTTATAATATCCAAAAATTTGGAAGGATAATTCCAATATACTAGCATGAAATCATTCATAGTCTTAATCGGGGAAGCATCATGCACTTTCACAGATTCAAAAACATTGGATTTCCATGAAAGAACCATTTTTAATCCTTCTGAGTCCAGTGGGGAACTCTTGGATTTACTCATCTGTGAAGAGTTACCCACCAATGTGTATTTTACCTTTATGATTATAGTGATGAGGGATATCACCATAGATATCTTCTTATACACCTCCCTAGAAATTAAAGACTCATATGAATTTTATTCCTCATAACCAGGACCAAAAACATGACCTTCCACTACAATTTCGTCCCAGGACCGGTTGGGCAGAGAAACATTACCATGGCCCAGACCAGGATCAACATCAGCGGGAGGAAGCCTACAAATAGGAGAATGTATAAAACCAACACTATGAGATAGTGTAGACTTACTCATAGCATTTTCTCCTATATTAAATCTTCCAGGTTTAGGTTTCACTTCACCATCAGGTTTTAAAACAACCCCATATAAACACACAGTACCCACATGCTACCCAACAGGCCCATGTCATGGTTCAGTTCCATGCACATGTTGTGAAGCTTCACTATCATACATAAATTTCCAAAGACTCACTTTCATGAAGCATGCATAATCCTTATGACCACATGCTGAGCAAAACAAATAGACCAAGGATTTTTATAGGTTGAGATATCATGGCCAATCAGCCTGCATTCCGTTCATAATTTGGGCATTCACTCATACTCAATATTCAAGGAAAACTCAACTGAATCAGGGGAACGAAAAACCATATCAACAAGAGTTGAGCCAAGGTCCACCTCCACCAGAATGTGAGAAAAATCAACATACTGATCCAATTCCATTTCATTTCTAAATTTCATTAGGACAAAAGTTGAAAGGAAAATGTCATAAGGGATCTTTGGATGGAATAAAATCTAGTTCAGGCCATGAACATTAACCCATAGTTTCACATATGAACTACTTATATCCTCTGGATTGATGTTTCTGACCCATTATCAAATATTCATCAAACCCGGTTTAAGGGATATGGATCCATAACCCCACGCTTTCATCTTTAAAATATTAGTGGGTAAGAGGAGGGTGACAAAACCCTCGACACATAGACACACATTTCTAGTTATCAAAACCCCAAATTATATAAATTTTCATATGCAGATCCATGAATTTATAGGGATTGGATACTTTTGGTAAAATATTGTGGGTAATTACAGAGTACCTACCCATCAACAGTCACTCTGCAGTCGTGCTCAAGTCTTCCTTGTGATGAGAAACATTTCCCTTTCGTCAAATCATCACATGACTTTCATCATTGAATTTAAAAAATGATTTCTCACGAACACAACCGGTGTTAGAAACCATTGTAGAAGATATAGCCCGATTATTATGCAATTCACCATCAGAAATAGGGTTCTATGTGCCTTAAGTAACCTACAAAATACTATGTGGGTTTCTTGCCTGATCAACCCATGAATTTCCATCAGGGTCCTACTCTACTTGACTTGTGCCACCAAGGACCCAATCTACCCATGAATGGACATCCTGATCCACCTGAGCAATGACATCAGGGGGATTTACCCATTCATCTCCAGGAATAGGGTTACAGGCCTCTATTGGTCTTCTAATAAATCCTCATTCATAATCGAGGACAATAACATCAATCTTTTATGTACGTATGATCAAACCCAACCATACGACAAGAACATTAATATAAATCACAAATCAAACCGACCATTATTAGTTCTAGAATTTTTTCATTGATAAATATATTCGTTATCATCACATTTCTAGCATTGATAAAAAATATTATATGAGAACTTATTTTTTTTTTGCGCAGACAAAACCCATATTTATCAGCGATTTTATGAAAACACTATTAACAACCTTCCCAACCTTAAAATTTTTTTCCTAATGAAACGCAGTTTTTTTTCAAAAAATTCAAGCTCTCATTTAAGTCTACTGCTTCCACCACTCCCCCAACCATCTTGGTCCAATTGATACTCTAAAAACCTAATTTATGTTATTATATCTACTACACATCAGTTGAAATCACCCATTATACATTATCAGTGTCTTTATCATTTGTATACTATCCTTGGTGAAAATTTCCTCCCTCGCACAAATGTGATATGGTCTTCACCATCATACAATAGTTCCTATCACCTATCCTCCTTGATCTTCTTTCTAATCAGCTCAATTGTTCTCAGCATCAATTTTTTCTTTTGATTTCAATTTTGAGTGACTGATACTTTTTAGAATCCAAATGTCATATATGATTAATTATGTTATCCTCCTAATATTTTTAGAGATGCATATTATATGAGAGAAAGGATTTATCAAATGTAATTTCATTTATAATTCAGAGGAGGTTTGAAATAATATTTAGCATGAAAATAATGAATAATAAATGCGATTCAATGCCAATATACCGAGGGAATTACTATTGATAAAAGATATATCAGGATGATTACGATTTGGACCTAAAGGAGTATTATAGAACAATTATAGGTTTTACATAATCAGATCTACTATACTATTTCTATAGAATTTATTATAATGATCTAAATTATAAATTTATTTATATATAAAAAAGATTTTTATTTTTGAATAAACATGATGAAATTATCAAAGGTAAATGTTTTGGATTTTTCTATAAAGTTCACGTTTTTGGTAAATAGTGAAATAATGTTTTTTTGCATATGCCGCATGTTTTATGACAAAAAAATGATTTCAAATTGACACAATAATTTTTATAACCATTTCTATGAAATAAATGAATATTTTTAGAAAAAATCATTATTTTAAAATAATGATATTGATTTCCAAACCTAAAAATTAATTTTCCATTTTAAATCATATTTTATTATAATAAATTACTATTTTTGATTATTTTTGTTAACTAAATTATTCCACTAATACGATTTTGTTGTGAAAGTGTTTAGATTAAAAGAATAATTATTTTATAATAATATTATATTACCTATCACATGAATTAATAATATTCGTAGTCATCATCATTAATAATAAAATACTCAATATTTTATTCCAAAACACCCCTCTCATTCCCCTATAAATTCAACTATTTACCCATTAATAATCCCTTAAAAAATCTCTCAAAATCCAAATATCAAACAAATTCCCCCCTAAACACCCATCACCACTTTCTAAATATATTTTATAACAAATAAACTAATTATAGAGGTCTTATTGAGTAATATAAGGGATCTGTTTCAACAAAGGAATGTTTTCTCACCCAACCTCTATTAAATTTCCATTAACATCGTACAGAATCTAAACCTCATATTAAAACAGAAATAATATGATTCAAATATAATAATTATAAAATAATGATACGATATTAATAACATGTTGATTTATTTACTTCCCTTTACATTATTCTAAAAAATGGCTCACCCTATGGTTGGTTTATATAAGCTATGTAAGAGATTATATTTTCCATCATAAAATATTCTTAGTATCCTTTCATCGATGATTTTATTGATCTTTAGATACTCTTTTGGAATACCTTCATTGCGATGTAAGGATTCAAGTGTAGAATCCCTCAATCAATTATCCAAATGTACTCATTTTGTATCTGATAAATGAAAATTGATTTTTGGGTTATATCATGGTCAAAAATGATATTTTGATGATCATGTTAAAAATATTTTTATTATACTATGGTTTTCCTCACAATATTATTATTTTTACTATATTTATTTAATATAAATGAAATATTTGACTAGTCATGTAGATAATGACTTTTCACATGATGATATTACCAATATTTAAGAAGAACTCATGATTGATGCTTAAAATATGTAATTATTAATGGATCAACAATAGTTTGATGAAATATAATTATCAACCTAGTATGACAATTTTGACTAAAATTATCAATCCAAGAAGAAAGGGTAAAAAATTCGAGGTTGGCTGGAATCAACACAAACAACCTATTGACCCAAACAAGTCAGTTTTCATTAGTTATGTTGGTCCCATAATGATAATATATATGATAATTGATATATTTATTTCTTCTATTGAATGAAACCCTTTTATAAGATATTAAAGTAAAGTTACGAGATACTTTATTGATTTTAATGAAAAATTAAGCAAAAAATTGATGATTTAATGTTCATTATACCTTGAGTATTTTGTTTATTTTAGATCATTTTCATAGAAATATGACTTAATGGTCACTATAAATGATCATAGAGGCTTCCATACACTTCTTCGAAATAATCACCTTAGGGATACTGAGGGGAAACTAAACCTCCACCCACCAGTTATATATGAACATAATATAAAATAGATACGTGGAAATAATTAATTCTTCATCATGATGATAAATCATTTCAAGTGTAATGTAGTCAGTAATATTTTATTTGACATTATTTATTTTATCAAGTTTGATTCCAAATAATTAATTTATAAAATATTAATGGAGTTCTTACAACAAAAAATGTGTACCATAACCAATGTACCCCTACGATAAATTAAGGATGGTGCATGCTTCACTTGATAAGAAAATGATATGTATTTTAAATATATAATAAATGTTTTACATGATGTGAAATAAAATATGTTAGTTTTTTTATATATAGTTTTATGAATCCAAATATAAATCCACTTCCATTCAAAATAATTTTCAATGGAAGGAGGACCACATAAATAAATATTGTAAACTAGTTGAGAAAACACACAAGAAGTATTGGAAACAAGTATAAGGGTGATATAATTTTAATTTTTTATAATTTTTAATAGTGTTACATAAGAATATCTATTTTTGTTTGTTTTTATTTATATAGTTTAAACATAAGAATAAATATTTACTATACCTAAATAAAAACCAATTTCAATGTATTTGATGTAGCCAGAACAATATTGTCATGTTAGTGGTGTGAGTTTTGAAGTTTCACATTGAACCTATTTCAAGAATAAAATTCAACATTGAGATACATAAGATATGATGAAAGGAATGTAGGAATAGATATTTTCTTTTAATTATATTAATGTTGGTTCTGGTTCAACATTCCAATATATGTGAAATGATCAAAGAGAACTAGTAGTGGAACAAATATTTGTAGATGAAGATCCAATTGACCCCATAGGATTTGAGGTTATACATTCTCCTCAAATTCTTACATTACCTAATATAATAATTTTTTACATTACTCTTTCTCTTAAATGTGAATCAAATAAAATCCAATAACTTTATATCAAAAAAAAATTTACATGGTGATGTTTTATGTGATTTATATATATAAACACTCATGTATCACCATGTTTCAAGGGGTATGGAGTATAATATCCTAGGATAAATGATATAAAAAAAATCTCCCAAAATATCACATTATAGTAGGGAATGAAGTATCTCATGATCCAAGTGCTCAATTTCCTATTGCTCTTAATGATATGGATATTACTAGGGTTGATAATGTAATTGGAACATTCATAGCAACATCTTATAATCTTATAAATATAAATAATTTATGTTATTAATAATTTTTTTAAAATAAACAAAACTTCATTGTTTATGATAAATTTTATTAAATGTGGTAAGTTATTAAAAATGTATATAATGATAGGGAAACAGAAATTTGATTAAGATAATCCAATAAATAAACCAATAAATCCAAGGGACCTTCTGGGAGTACCTTCACCCTACTAGTTTCACTAATATGTATATAAACATTTGAATTTCATACACAAACAATATTCAAAGATGGAAAGATGTCCTATATTAAATATGAAAAATAAATATTTTTAAATTTCCTTAAAGATGTGATTGTTCATGAGATTATAAATGAGATTATCTAGTTTTAATGTTGGGAGTCTCAGTTCTGAATACCTAAAAGCGGTACATTTTCATAATACATCTATCTAAAACATGATATACTATTTTCATTACAATTATTAACTGCTCATATTTTCTATAGGTTCATATATTACTAATATATATAAGGTAAAACCTTTGAATCATGATTTTGACTCATCAATCCCAGTATCATTTCTACTCATGAACATTCTTTTTAATTAGTAGAAATTGGAAACAAAAAAGATTCACCATTCCAGGAATTTGAGAAGTACAAAATATATGATATACTCTTCTTGATCCCTATAATTTAGGGGTAAATTCTCTAGTATTATCAAATAAAATATTTATTTTTTCATTACTTATTTGTTTTTGTTTTTAGGAACCTCTTGATTCTAATTTCAATCTATTTAGATACTCAATATGTTAATTTTGGAAATCACACGGATCATACATGATGTCTATTGTTAATTTTTAATGCACTATTATCAAAATTTAATAGATAAACAACAAATTATATGTTTTGTCTTGTGGTTTGAATTTAATTTCTTTATAATTGAATGATATGTATATATATATAGGATAAATCATGGTATGAGGTCAGTAACTAGATATAAGAAGCATATGTATTTAGAAAAATAGAAACTCAATATGGTATATATAGTAATATTTTATCATCAAAAAAATGTCAAAACAATTTAATTATATTCATCAATATTTCTACAGTTCCAAATGATGAAATAATGAAAATGATTGTGGATATTACATTTTCAGATATATGATAGATATTGTATACCATCAAAAGGCTACAATCCACAAACATGTAATTTATTAAGGTCATTAATATTTCTCTAAAAATATTCCTTAATCATTTATTTCCCTATATTTTTGCAGTACTACCAACATTTCCAACAAACTATATACTCATGAGAATAAATCAATTTAATTAGAGATGACTGGGTAGAGTACATTTTTTTAATAATTATAATTCGATATCAAATGTAGATGATTACTTATTATGTTTATTATCTGGTATAGTCTATAACCTTAGATATACATTTAGAATTTGAAGCATTAGTATTGTAATGACTTTATATTATTTTTGACCAATTTACCCTGGAGATGTATAATGGTGTGTAACACTTTATCCATTATTGAAGAGTGAGTACCATGCCTGAAGTTTCTCATTCTTGTGATAGATTGGAATTTGAGGATGAAACTGAGATAAGGGTGATAGGTAAATTATTCAATAATGTATACATTCATCATGGAAATGTTACTACATACTTCTAATTTTAGAATTTTCTCATTATTTTATTTTCTATTTTTTAGTAAATTTTCATACCATTTTTAGCAAGTACTAATTTATTGAATTTTCATAGAGACAATACATGATGATGAACAAGAAATTGTTTGATGGTTGAAGGATTTGTATCTCAAAATCATGTGATCTTTAATTAGATCACATCAAAGGTGAGAGTTTTTTTATCACCCTCAATTTGAGATAAATCAAGAGGACCTACTTTTTATAATATTAAAAAATAGTTTGATGTGTAGGAATCAAACTCACCACAATATGATATAATGTGTGACCAATATGACTCAGATTACATGATTTAAATTTAAAATTGACACTTCAGTTAAAAACACATATCACATGCTCAAAACTGAGAAGACATTATCAGATTATTTTGATACTTTATGACATATATCCATAATACATTTGTAATGTGAGAGAATTATTTTCACCTCAATTTGATATACAGTGTATATGTTTTGTCCTGGGGTGTATTTTTTTAGTTTATAATTTACATTATTGTTTAAATCACACATCATATACTCAAAATCATTAAAACATATTTAGATTATTTTTATACTTTCATAAAATGATGTTTAAGTCAATTTTGATGTGTATCAATCATATACACATCAATTTAATACATTGTGTGCCTCGAATTAATGCAATTGTATTTTTTTAGTTTAAAATTAACATTTTAGTTTATAACTCATGTGATATACTCAATACCAAGAAAAAAAATCAAATTATTATGATACATCAGGAGAAAAATTCATATGCCATTTTTGATATGTTGGAATCAGTCATACATCAATCTGAAATACAGTGTGATGGGTATGACATAAAAATATTGTATTCAATTTATGTTAGACTTTTAGTTAAATACACACATCACATACTCAAGTCCAAGAAAACACATTCAGATTGATTCTATAATTTTAAAAAAATTATTCTTAACTAATTTTTTACGTGCAAGAATAAACCAATAATCAATATAACACAAGATGTAGCTGGTAATACTTGAAGTGTGTGTTTTTAATATATAAGTACCAATTACATTTAATATGCGTGTCACATAACCCAAACCGAGGAAATGATTATTGATGGTTTTCAAACATTAGGAGAAAAAAATACACAATTAATTTATGATGTGTTGTTTTATACCACAAATAAATATGAGACATGATGTGGTCAGTATGAAACAAAGTATGATTTTTAAATATAAAATTATCATTTTAGTTTAAAAATTGAGTCACATAGCCAAAACTGAGAAAATGACCACAATTTTTTTTTAAAAAAAATTACAAAATCGAACCATATTTTTTTACCCACGTAGGAATTGACTGCACATAAACATGATATATAATGCGATTGTTATGACTTTATTAACATGTTTTTAATATAAAAGTACTATTTTTATTTTAAAATACAAATCACAAAGTAAAACCCAAGAAAACGAGCTAAGATTATTTTCAAACTTTAGGAAAATGATCAATAATTCATTTCTGATATATAGGAATTTACCACACATCAATTTTACACACTATGGGTTCAGTATGACTCGAAGACCATTCATTCAATACAAAAGTGTCATTCTAGTTTAAAAAACATTTTATATCCAAAACTAACCAAATGAGCTCAAATTATTTTCAAACATTTAGAAAATGGTCCATAATACATTTTTAACATGTAAGAATTGACAGAACATCAATATAACATAGGATGTGTTATGTATGACTCGAAGCGCATGTTTTTAATATAAAAGTTTCATTTTAGTTTAAAACACATTTCAATAGACATAAATGAGAAAAATAGCTTAGGATATCTTCAAAAATTAGTAAAATGCTTCATAATTCATTTTTGATGTGTAAGAATTTAATGTATACAAATATGATATATTATGTATCTGGTATGACTCAAGGTGTGTGTTTTAAGTATAAAATTTCAATTTCAGCTTAAAATATAAATTGCATTTTCAAAACCAATAAAAATAGATCTATTTGTTTTAAATATTTAGGAAAATGATCCATAATTAATTTTTTCCAGTGAGAATCAATTGTGAATCAATAGGAAACACAATGTGGCTAGAATGACTTGAAGTGTGAGTTTTCAATATAAATGTACCATTTTAGTTTAAAACATTCATCACTATAAAAAACAAGTAAATGACTATATATTGTTTTCAAACTTTTGGACAATGATATATAATTCATTTGTGGTATATAGGAATTTATTGTGCATTAATCCAACACAAAATGTGGTCAATATTACTCAAAGTGCATAAATTCATTTTAAAAGTGAAATTTTTGTTTAAAATAGACAACCTGTAGACAAAAACAAGAAAAATAACTCAGATTGTATTCAATCATTAAGAAAATTATTTAGTGATTATATTTGATGTGTAGGAATTGACCACATGTCAATCTGATATGTTATGTGGTTGGAATGACTTGAAGTGCATGTTTTGAATATAAAAGTGCCATTTTAGTTAAAAATGCATATCAGATAGCCAAAACCATGAAATGAGCATAGATGGTTTTCAAAAATTTGGAAAATTATATATAATTCATTTGTAATGTGTAGAAATTGATCACACATAAATCTTCTACATGATTAAATAATAATATAATTAATATATATAATAATTAACAATATAATTTATCATATGTGGATTATATAACATTTAAATTTAAATTTTCTTATATATATATTTATTATTATTAAAATCTAAATTGGTTCTATTGAAGGGATACTATTTTTTATAGATGATAATATTTGGAGAAAACTTCTGATAAGTGTTATAACTTCATATATTGGTTGTAATTTTTTTATTAATTATAAATATCACATCAATGAAATTATTTTGTATGTAAATTTTGAATTAATTTGATAGTGTAATGTTATATATATAATTTTATATTCTTTTCTATATAGTTTTATTTCAATCTATAAGGTTTCTGTTTAATTGTGTAGTTATAAGGTTGTTGGATCTTTACCACAGCTGCATGGAATTTCTCAATGTTAAAATATAGCACTGATAAAGGCCCAATTTATCATTGCTAAAATAATGCATTGATAAAGGGGTCTAATATAAGTACTTTATTTTATCACTAATAATGTTCGCACAATTTTAACATCACTTATATTGGTAGTTCATTTTTTAATGAAAAATTCATTTTATATCATTTTTAAAGGCCTCATCTATAGTAGTATAGTCCTCACCAATATGTGCAGTCCAATGAATTCAAAATCAAATGGAAAAAAGGAGGTAATTTCTAAATAGTATTAATGATTATAGTTGGAAAACATGGATATAATTTCTCATTATGAAGTCATTAGTGTTTGAAATATTTAAAGAATTTAAGGTGTTGGTGTAAAATCAAAGAAACCATCTCATACAAGATTTGTGATCTGATCAAGGTAGGGAGCATATAAATTTTTTCAAGAGAAACAAAAGAATCATGGAATTAAATATCTACTACTTCCGACTTACACACCCCAACACAATGGAGTAGCTGAAATAGAAAATTGAATCATTCTCAACATGGAAAGACTTATGCTGAATGAGAAAAGACTTTTTATGGATTTATAGGATGAAGAGGATTTGTGTGCAGTGTATCTACTCAATATATTAAAAATGTAAAATCTTGAAGTAAAGATATTACATGAAGTGTGTCTTACTCATAAGCCCTGTGAAATTCATGTTACAGTTTTTGGTTCCACTATCTATGTCAAGATCCCATAGGAAAATTGAACAATGCTCTAGGAAAAGGGAGTTAAATGTGTCCTTATGTGATATAGAGTTTGAGTAATGGGATATCTCTTGTATAATACCATCAATAATAAGATTATTTTTATAAGAGATGTTATCTTTGATGAAAATGAGTTTCGGAGAGAGAATCAATATGAAGATTCTAGAAAGGATAAATCACTATAGAAAATGAATAAAGCATTGTTGAAGTACCAACAGAGTAACGAAGATTTGAAAAACCAATGATGTTATCACCACAAACAAATAACAACTGTGCTGTAGACATAACCTGAAAAAGATAGTAATAGTGAATTTTTTTTTCCATCATCGCCATTAAAAGGGGACCCATTTATTAGTGCTTTTCTTGCATTGATAAAGGTCATACTACTACAATGTTCTGTTAAAATTTCAGCACACTGCAGTAGAAAACACATGTATATATAAAGTGTATAATTAAATTCAAATAAAAATTAAATCACAAATAAATTAAAAAACAAAATATTATAGGAATTTAATTTTTTTTAATTAAATTAGAAAGTAAATTTTGACATAGGCATTTGAAAACGTCAATGGTTTCATTGTATTTAGCTCATGATCATCTCTCAAAAAAGCACAATCATGGTATCAGTAGCCAAAAAATCCACCCCAATATGAGTAAAATAATCCACCAATATATAGAAACAATTATTAAGTTAGATATATGAAAATGAAATAAATTAAAAATAAATATGAAATAATATATTAATAAAATATCATTTTTAAACTAAAATCACACAATTTGAATAATGAAAATAACATCATGTATCAGATTGAGGTGCAGCTCAATCCCACACATCTGAAATGACCTATGGATTTTTCTTCTAAAGTATCAAAACAATACGAATGTTTTTTCTTATTATTGAGTATTTTGCATGTGTTTTGAACTAAAATATCTTTTTTAAATACAAAATACATAGTGGAGTTATATTGGACACACTATGTATTAGATTATGGTATAAATAATTCCTAAATGTCACAAATAATATATGGATCATTCTCTTAATGTATCATAACAATCCAAATTAATTTTTTTGTTTAGAGTACGTGACTTGTATTTTGAACAAAAATGTCAATTTTAAATAAAAACATACTTTTATTCATTCTGGTAACATAGTGTGTTAGATTAACATGTAGTTTATTACTACACATCACAAATGACTTAAGGATTATTTTAATACTGTATCATAACAATCCATATATGTTTTCTTAGTTTTGAGTGTGTCACGTGCCTTTTTTAAAAAATGTCAATTTAAACTGAAAATAAGCTCAATGAGTGGTGTTCCTACATCTACAAAATTTCAGGTCTGGGAAGTCGAATATTCTAAAATAGCTAGTATATGTCTTTCAAATTATTCTTTGGATAAGAGCATTGTTGGAATGTCATCAAAATATAGTTATGTAGGCACAAAATATAACTTCACAATCCCATGCCCCACCATCTCCATAATAAGATTATTCATGATTATAATGTTCTTTTTTTCTTGAGTTATGAACATGATTTTTTATAATATTAACAGAACATGAATTATCTCAATGGATTCTGATCAAGGGCTTCAAATTAACTCTCACACCATCAAGCTAATACTACATATACAATAACTGTGTTCATGATTGAGTAGTCATAATATATTTAGAATCTATCATGATTAGTGAAGTGAAATATATCTTCATGATTAACTATGTAATACATAATTATCTATGATAGAATGAACCACTTGATGTTCATTTTCTATCATCTAATAAACTATCCCAATCAACATCTGTATAAGCCAATAAATCTTAATAATATTTTTTATTATACACCAAACTGAAATCCATTATGCCCTTGATATACCAAATTACGTTTTTACTATAAGTAAGTAGATTTATTTGGGATTTACTTGAAACCACACTTCTTGTCATTTGGAAAAAACAATACATGTTCATGCCACTCCTATGTATAATATACATCCAATGATATTCCAATATTCTGTGATATTATCAACGTTTTCATCATCATCTCATCATAGTTTCATTCATGGAGCCACTAGAGTCATCATATCCTTAGAATTATCCATTCCAAATATTCTCAAAACTTCCTTGGAATATTTTGATTGAGAACTAAATTTGTAATCCTTCCTTGTGTAACCAATAAACCAAGGAAAAACAATATTTCCTCAATAACTGACTTTTTTAACTCACTTTTCATGAAATTAGAACATTTTTTGAATAATTATTTATCTAACCCACAAAAGATTATTTCATTGAAATATACTAGCACCATCATCCTTTGAATATTTTCATTATTGACATAAAGAATTTAATCAACTCTGCCATGGTAAAAACCAAACATATTTAAAGAATAATCCAGTCTTTAATACTATGCTTTTAGTACTTTCTTCAACCCATATAATTCCATTCCCAAATGACTAACATTATTTACATATTTTTGAATGATAAAACCATCTAGATTCTCGATATGTACCCATTCTTGCAAAACACTATTTAGAAATGCGAAATTGACATCCATCTAGAAAATTTTTATCATTATTTTCACTATTATGTCTAAGAATAATATTATTTTATCTAGCCTTGCAATAGTTAAAAATGTTTCATAATCATTGGTACACTATATTTGTGAGTAATATTTTCACACTAGTCATGATTTCTTTCAAATCATTATCCCTAATTCATTTAGGTTATTTTGGAATACCAATTTGGTCTCAATAATATTCATATACGTCAATCTCAAAAAAAATATACAATGTTTTATTCTTCTCAATATTTTTAATCTCATCATTCATAGCTTAATCCCAATTGTCATATCTAGGTGATTCCTCAAATCATTTAGGCTCTACTTGACATAGAAATGATTTCTTTTATAATGATTTCATTCTATTGTTTGGAACTATAACTACCTGATCCCCAATGATATTTTTCATTCCAATTTCATCATGACTCTTTAGTTTATATGTAGATATATATTTGACTTCCTCTTTCTCATCATCAGTATCTTCTTCTCAATAATCATTTTCCACTTCTTCTCCCCTAGATTTTTGTACCCCCTTATCAAATTCATCATGGAAGTATTCATTGTGTTATTGGTGATTGTGTTTATTGTCTACTACAATAATATCATTACTTTCAACTAATTTTACCATCATCTTGTTGAGTAATTTATAGGATTTTATTTTTTCTGAGTAGCTATTGAATATCCACCACATCTCTATGCGACATAAATTTCCTATATTTCCCTTTACTGAGAATAAAACACATACTTATAAATATTAAAAATCATTTCAATGTTGGATTCTTTTAGAACCACATATCGCATAGACTATTTTCATACATCAGACATAGTAGAGCCTAGTAGATATGTAAATTGATTGTTGGTCGGAGTGGATACTAAACAGGGGGGTGAATTGAGTTCCAATTAAAATTTCTGTTTTAAAAACATTGTCTTAAAACTGCCAAATAAAATACTGAATTAAACTGTAGTGAATTTATATCAAAGTAAGGGTTCGGTTGGGTTCTCGAGGGATTGATTATTTCCCAGTTAATCAAAATAGAAAGGTTGGTTAACTTTTGAAACCAACGTACTGATTTACAACTGATATAAACACTTACGAATTTAATTATCGAAGTGACATTAAAACAGTTTTGGTTTTAAGGAGATTAGCAGCGGAATAAAAGAATAACTTTGAAAGATATAGCACAGCAGATATAACCAAGAGGTTCAGTCTCAAGCCGAGACTTAGTCCCCTCAAAAGCTTTTATAAAAAGATGATCCACACCCTGGATCATGGATAACAACAACAACCAGCTGTCCAGTTCCAAGACCTCTACCACAGTTATTCGTGGGAACAAACACAATAGAAACTAGCTGTCCACGTCACACGACCTATACCACTATCCCAGTGGGAAATAAAAGATTTAAGAGTATTGAGTGAGGATTTAAAAATCCTCTAGTTAGAGTAAAGGAGACAGTGTGTGTGTAAAACAGATAACACACACTGCTCAATATGAAAAAGGATAAATAACAGAGCAAATATTTAGATTTTAGAAAGGGCTCTAGTGATTTGTCGTGGAGTTCTGGAATCCTTTGATTGATCAGAATTCACTCTGAGTCCTCTTCTGGTTTTTGTCTGGAAAACAGAGTATCGTCTGTTTCCTTGAATTCCAGGTTCAGAGATAGAGAAGAAGTAGTCAATGAAGTTCTTGTTTTATGATCTCATTCTCAGCTCTTCACTGGTTTGCATTGATGAAAGAGTTCCTCATGTAAGTTCAGTCGTCTCTTTGCATTCACCCCCGGTATTTCTTTTAGCACACCTTGTGGTCTGTCTATTTTTTCTATGTATGTCTCAATTCTTCTGGTATTTCTTCTCTATTTTGCAGTAGCACATCCTTCCTCTATTTAAAGCTCGTGCTCCGACAAAGGAAATGATTTCTTTTTTCAGGTACGAGGTACGGTTCCCTGACATCCAACAACACACATTAAATAAATGACAGAGCATTTAAAATATTCCTAATATGACCGTTGGTTAGATTTAATAAAGATAAATAAATTCAAACAGCTGTTTATCACTATCAGTGTGTCAATTGATCGGTGGGTCATCAACATCGGTGAGACATCTTCGGTGACTCATTCGATCATCATTGGTGAGTCATCTTCGGTGACTCATTCGATCAGCATCGGTGAGACATCTTCGGTGACTCATTCGATCAGCATCAGTGAGACATCATCGGTGACTCATTCGATCAGCATCGGTGGGACAACTTTGGTGACTCATTCGATCAGCATTGGTGAGAAATCTTCGGTGACTCATTCGATCTTCATCGGTGAGACATCTTCAGTGACTCATTCGATCATCATCAGTGACTCATTCGATCAGCATCGGTGAGACATCTTTGGTGACTCATTCGATCAGCATCAGTGAGACATCTTCGGTGAATCATTCGATCAGCGTCGGTGAGAAATCTTCGGTGACACATTCGATCAGTATCGGTGAGACATATTTGGTGACTCATTCGATCAGCATCGGTGAGACATCTTCAGTGAATCATTCGATTAGCATCGGTGAGACATCTTTAGTGACTCATTCGATCAGCATCGGTGAGACATCTTTGGTGACTCATTCGATCAGCATAGGTGAGACATCATCAGTGACTCATTCGATCAGCATCGGTGAGACATATTCGGTGACTCATTCGATCAGCATCAGTGAGACATATTCGGTGACTCATTCGATCAGCATTGGTGAGACAGCTGACCTTTGATATGGATCGGTGCGACCGTTGTCCTTTGATATGGATCGGTGGGACCATTGTCCTTTGATATGGATCGGTGCGACCGTTGTCCTTTGATCCAGAGGACTTCCAGAATACTTGTAAATAAATAACAAAGAGATAAAAACATGATCCAACCAATATACAAAGATTCATTAAGAGTTTGTGATTATGTATATGAGAAATCCAACCGGATTAAGTAATTGATGATTTGTGATTATTAAAACAACAATCACAAGAAGAATTCAACAATCTTCCAGAGGGCTCAACAATCTCCCCCATTTTGATAATCACAAATCTTATCCAGTCACAAAACATAGCCATTAATAAATATAAGATATCATCAATAATAAGTCATAATAACAATAAAAACATAATGAGATATAAATCTCCCCCTGAAATTTGGCCTTTAAATACTTATGCAAGCATTGCCATAAAAAGATATAAATCTCCCCCATTAGAGATGAATCTCCCCCGTATCTCCCATAGATCCATAGATATACAGATATATAGATTTCTCCCATCTCTCCTATATCTCCCATGGATCCATAGATATATCGATAACTCCCCCTTTGGGATAATAAAAAAGGAGGGAAAACAGATAAAGAAGAGATTAAAAGACGGCATCAGTGAGAATAAAAAGAAAAGAGAGTAATGTTCATAAGACATCATAGTTAAATCACAACAGGGTTCACCCTATCACCAATAATGAACAACTATTTCTGGGGGTGTAACGGAGCTTTTCACTTGTCGGACGGACAAATGGTGGGTAAGTTGGAAGTCCTGGAGGAAGGTTGAACTGGGTGAATTTGAAACGGTGGAAAAATGACTCTCGAGATTGGAGGAGAGGATGCCACCGGGATTTGCTGTGGAGCTGTAGGAACTGTAGGAGCTGGTTGAGAAGATTGCTGAGGAACTGGTCAGAGTTGAGAGAGAGCTTGAGCAACAGAGATCTAATTTGGAGCAACATCAGAGGCACCGAGAGGGTCAACAGTAGGAAGCACAATGGCAGTGGTTTGTGTATTCAGATAAGGCTTCAAAAGATTTATGAAATTCTGAATAACTTCTGCACCATACTGCATAACCTTATCAAAATCATATTTATTTTCCATGAACCATTCCAAGGTTGCAGTAAAATCTTTCGACTGTCGAACTTGAGTCTTGAAAGCTTGAGTGACTGGAGGTAGTCTTAGATTTTCAGCTAACACTTTGAAATTCGCGGTCTTCTCATGATTGGTATAGATTTTTGAAAAGTAGTCATCAAACGTTTCCTTGATCTATCTCTGAGCTTTAGTGGAATCTTCTGAATATACTGTTACCATCTTATGAATGTTATCACTGTGCTCCTTCATCTTCCTCAACGATTCCAAATCAAGAACTTGCCTAATGACAGCCAATTCAGCATGCAAAAACTTCTTCAGAGCCTCTAGCTCACGAGTAGTGATCTTGGTTACTTTGGCTGTTCTGGCTTGAGCAACTATCTGAGTTATCTCCGCCTTAAACATTCTCAGATCAGACTTCTTAAGATGTTCAATACGATTTCTCAACACTTCCATCATACCAGAGATGGTGGATCTAAATTCATTGGATAAAGAAACTAACCCAGATTGTAGATCCTTTAGAATCTGATCTAGAGAAGCTATGTGTCTGCCAATAAACTCTCCTATATTGGCCAGGTCTGGTGTAATAGCCTTTGAAATTTCTTCTCTGACTGTGTCTCTCACAGCAGTAAGCAACTTCCTTTTGAACTTGTCAAAATCAGACTGAGAGACAGTAGAACTAGGTAGATGAGCACCAGCAGCATCAACAACATCAGCAGACCTTGCCCCAACTAGTTGTCTTTCTATCATAACCGTAGTCGATTCTGATACTTCTTCTTCTTCCTCAGAATACTCTAAACCCAACAGAGCAAAACCAGGGTAATCATCCCAGACAACATAACACATAGTATATTTCGGTTTATCATAACTTTCTTTTCCACTATTTTCAAGAGAATCTCTCTTTCCATTGGAATCTATTTCTGATACAGTTTGATGTGTTTCTGTTGGAGGTACAGCAAAACCATCCACTGGTCGGTTATCACCATCATCATCATTATCATCATCATCACCATCATCTCCATTCTCATTTCCATTCTTCACTGAAATTTCACTGTCAGATACTTCAGTGTCACTAGCTTCTTCATCAACAAGAACTGGTTCTGATTCAGGTAAGGGTAAAGGTGGACTGGCAGGTCCAAAGTCTATTCGTCTCTTAGGACTCACAATATCAGGATCACTCCTATAATCAAAAGGTGACATACTTACTTCTTCTGTTTCATCATCTTCTATCCCTTGTTTTCCAGAATCCTCAGTGTCTTTATTCCTTTCAACATTTACTTCTTCTTCATCATCAGAATAAATTGGTTCCTCATCCAATTTCAAACCAGGGTCTCTCAAACCGTTCGGCCTCTTTCCATGATCAGTGGTATTTTAGGATTCATACAACTTGTCCTCGTCAGCAACCCAAAATTTTTTCCATGGGTTCCAGTTTATTTTCATCCGTTTACAAATTTCATTGGTAATACAAAAAAGCACTATCAGATTCAGCTATCTCATCAGCTTCATCAACACATTCCAGACTTTTTAACACAGCAGTGATCATTTTGGGAAAGAACAGGGCAGTGGCTTTCTTATAAGGTTTCACCATTCTAGCTATGAGCACCATTATATATCTACACAAATTGATCTTATCATGGGACTTTAGTAAAAACAATATAAAAACATCCTGGTATCTTATAGGATTAAAATCTCTTTTCCTGGAGAAAATTTGTTGCTGAATAAACTTAAAGAGAAGTCTACATTCACTATCAATCTCTGATGCTATGATTCTCCTTGAATATTTGTTTCTAGTCAAAATCTCTAATACTAAGTCATAAGAGAAATATTAAGTGGTTGGAGGAATGTTTCCAGCATAATCCTCATACCGACCCTTGTGGGGTACATTCAAACATTCAGCCCATTGTTTTGAAAAAAAATATATTTTCTTTCCTTTCACTACCGAAGACATTCTGGTAGCCTCGACACCATCTAAAGTAACTTGCAGATTTATATAAAACTCATGCACTAGCATTGGGTAGTATACACAAGTGTTGTCTCAGAACCAGGCTTTCCATCCTTGCGAATCTAAAACTTGTAACAACAGTGACTTACTTGTCAAAAGCCAGGCGGAGCTGACTTCCTTTTCTACAACAATAATCCAAGTCTCCATGTTCAGATTACTGATCTTTGTGTGGAACTACTCGACTCGCCTCGAGCCCTCTTTGAATGTTCATGACTTTCTGATCCTTTTCTCTTTCTCTTCTGCTTAGCCATTTGACGATACTGGGGAAAGTAGGAGTTCGAAGGTTAGAAGTGGAGGAGAAGAGGGAAAATAAGGTTTGGCAGGAAAGAAATGAAATGTCGACGGTTTGGGGAATAGGAATAGTCACGTATCATTCATTTCATCATTTAGGGTTCCCATAATAAAGATAAAAGTAGTTAATTAATCACAAAATAAAAAGTAATATAAAGAAAGATCGGTTTCACAGATCAGTTTCATAGATCAGTTTCACATATCGGAATCACAGATCGGTTTCACAGATCAGTTTCACAGATCAGTTTCACAGATCAGTTTCACAGATCAGTTTCACAGATCGGTTTCACAGATTGGTTTCACAGATCAGTTTTACAGATTGGTTTCACAGATCGGTTTCACAGATCAGTTTCACAGATCAGTTTCATAGATCGATCATACACAATTCTGGTTTAATACAATTCATTCTTTCATAGCATAAAGGCTTTGTAAAAATATCATCTAATTGATGTTCAGAACTAATAAATTCTAGAGAAATATCATCTTTTTGATAATGATCTCTTAGAAAGTAATGTCTGATATCAATTTCCTTAGTCCTAGAGTGAGACACATGGTTCTTAGATATATTGATCGCACTAGTATTTTCATGGTTAATTGGAACTTGTTTAAAATCAAATCCATAGTCCAATAAGGTGTGTTTCATCCACAGAATCTGTGCACAGCAACTACCAGTAGCGATGTATTCTGCTTCAGCAGTAGACAATTAAACTGATTTCTGTTTCTTACTACACCATGATACTAGCGATTTTCCAAGTAAATAACATGTTCCAAATGTGCTTTTCCTATTTAACTTTCATCCAGAAAAGTCACCATCTGAATAACTAGTTAGGTCAAATTATTTTCCTTTTGGATAAAACAAACTCAAATTCACGGTATACTTAAGATATTTAAAAATCCGTTTAACAGCCAGTAAGTGTAATTCATTAGGATTAGCTTGAAATCTAGCACATATACATACACTGATTATTATATATGGTCGACTAGCAGTAAGATACAGTAAACTCCCAATCATACCTCAATAATTAGTTTTATCTACTGGTTTACCAGTTTCATCAATATCCAATTTACAGGTGGTACTTATAGGTATATCACTTTCCTCAATACTATCGAAACCAAAACGTTTTAATAAATACTTATTATATTTACTTTGATTTAGAATAATTCCATCTTTAGTTTGAAAATTTTGAAAACCAAGAAAATACTTATGCTCTCTCATTAAGCTCATTTCAAACTCATTTTGCATAACCTGTGAAAATTCAGTACATAACGAATTTTCAGAAGATCCAAAAATAATATCATCAACATAGATTTGTACTATTAACACATATTTTGAAATTCTTTTTATAAAAAGAGTGGGATCAACAATTCCTTTTAAAAATCCTTTTGAAATAAGAATGTTTGAAAGTCTTTCATACCAAGATCTTGGAGCTTTTTTTTAAACCATATAAAGCTTTAGAAAGATTAAAAACCTGATTTTGAAAATGAGGATTTGAAAAACCAGGTTGTTGTTCTATAAAAACATCTTCAACAATAAAACCATTTAGAAAAGAACTTTTCACATCCATTTGATATAACTTGAAATTCATATGTGATGCATAAGCAAGTAAGATCCTAATAGCCTCTAATCTATCTACAGGTACAAAGGTTTCCTCACAGTCAATTCCTTCTTCTTGATTGTAACCTTGTGCAACTAGCCTAGCTTTGTTTCTAATGATGTTTCCAGATTCATCAACATTGTTTCTAAACACCCATTTTGTGCCTATGATGATAGTGTCCTTAGGTCTTTCTACTAATTTCTAGACTTTGTTTCTTTCAAATTGATTTAGTTCCTCTTTCATAGCCATTACAAAAAATTCATCATTGATAGAATCATTGATATTTTTAGGTTCTAGCTGTGACAAGAAGGCTTGATGTTAAACCTGATTTCTAAGAGAATATCTAGTCTGTGTCCCTCTATCAAGATTTCCTATAAAAACATCTAAAGGATGATTTTTGAGAATTCTAGTTGCTCTAGAAAAGGTAGGGCATAAGATTTCAGGTTAATCTACAGGTTGAGGTTCAACAGAAGCAGGGTCTGGAAAATTTCCAGAACTGGATGTTTTAGCTACAGGTCCACTGTTTATATCATTATGGTTCAAACTAAGGAGATCATCTTCAATATTTTCAAGAGAGGTCTTAGGTTCATGTGTATTAGTTTCATCAAATTTGATGTGAACAGATTCTTCCACACATCTGGTTCTCTTATTGAAAACTCTATAGGTTTTACAGGAAGTTGAGTATCATAGAAAAATTCCTTCATCACTCTTGGATGCAAACTTATCAAGATTATCTTTAGTGTTATGAATAATGAATTTGCAGCCAAAAACATTGAAGTAGTTAAACTTAGGTTTCCTATGGTTCCATAACTCATAAGGGGTCCTCTTAAGAATAGGACTGATCAAGACTCTATTAATAACATTACAAGTTGTATTTACAACTTTAGCCCAAAAGTAAACGGGTAGGTCATACTCATTAAGCATAGTTCTAGCAATTTCTTGCAGGGTTCTAACTCATGATTTTCAAACTCACGACCATGATCACTTCCCAGGGTTTTAATCTTAATTCTACTAAGGTTCTCTACAGACTTGGAATATTTAACAAAGTAAGAACAATATTCACTTTTGTGAGCAAGAAAGTATACCCAAGTATATCTAGAAAAGTCATCTACAAGAACATAGACATAATGCTTCCCATTTAAACTAGAAACTCTATAAGGTCCAAATAAATCCAAGTGAACCAACTTGAGAGGTTGAGAAGTTGAAACTTCTTTATTTGATTTTAAAGAAACTTTATGTTGCTTTCCCTTTTAACAGGGATTACAAACTTTGTCTGCTGGAAATTCAAGTTTGGGTAGGTCTCTAACTAAGTTCTTCCTAGAAAGTTTTCTAAGTGAATGCACATTGTAGTGTCCTAATCTTCTGTTCCAAATCCAAGACTCTATATGAAAAGCATTTAAACAAGTAATATTTTGCTTAGCTAAAGAATTTAAATCGACAGCATAAACATTTTCATTTCTTAAAGCAGAAAACACTAAAACATTCTTAGAATTAAAAACATTGCAAGAATCATTTTCAAATTTAACATAAAAACCATCATCACATAACTGAGAAATAATTAACTAATTGTATTTAAGTCCATCAACAAATAAAACTTTATAAATTAGTATTGAGTCAGTGTAACCAATCTGGCCTAAGCCGATGATTTTCCCTTTAGAATTATCACCAAAGGTGACAAAACCTCCATCAACTCTGACTAAGATTTTAAATCATGAGAAGTATCCTGACATATGTCTTCAACATCCACTGTCCAAGTACCAGGTCTTTTTACAGGAGCTCTTTAAGCAGGTTTCCTACAAAATATATTTAGATAGGAAATGATTTTGGTACCCAAATCTTCTTGGGTCCAGACAGGTTAGCCAATAATACTTTAGGTACCCAGATTTGTCTAATGGGTCTCATAGAATTTCTAGAATCAACAGATTTGGAAAGATAAATCATATTAGATCCATAACTATGAATATAACTCATTGAAGCATATGAAGTTCTAGAGCTAGCTACATTCTGTCCAGATTTAGGAATGAATCTAGTTTTGGTAATCTTCCTTTGTCCAGGATGGTATCCAATACCAGTAGTGTATCTAGGTGCTATTTTCTTACCTAGAATATGAGTAAGAGTATCATTACCATTTGTAAATTTCTCTAAGTCTTTCTTGAGTTTCTCATTGGATAATTTTAGTTTAGTGTTCTCTTTAAGAAACTGAGCATTATTTTCCATTTCAATATCAAGATCAGATTTATGTTTAACAGTTAAAGCATACTGTTTCCTTAAACCTTTGTATTTGTCTTTCAGCTCATTACAGGTTTCTTCTAACATATCACAATATTCAAACAGTTCAGATTTAGACATGTTATCACATTCAGAATCATCTCTAGAATAATATGAATTAGAATAATGAGTTTCTGAAGTTACCTCAGAAGCATTTGTCATAAAACACATGTTTTCCTTGTTTCTGTGTTCAGTTTCAGAAACTTCAGATTCACTAGAACAGTCCTCAGAAGCACTCCAAGTAGCCTTCATGGGATTCTTATACTTGTTATCCTTGTATTCATACATCTTAATGTATTTCATCTTTGGACAATCTACTTTTATGTGTCCCTTCCCTTTGCACTCATAATAGACAACTTCATCTGATTTTTCAGATTTCTTCCAATGATTTTTCCAATGTCCCTTGTTGTCATATTTACCTTTGTAATTTGTCTTTCTAAAAAACTTCTTCTTCCTATGAAATTTCATAAACCTTATAGCAATGTGAGCCATCTCAACATCACTATCAGAGTCACTCTCACTGTCTTCACCGCTTGTACTTTCATTGATAGCTTGAAGCTTTTCCTTATCCTTATTCTTTGAGGTTGTAGTTTAGAAGGAAATAGACTTCCTTCTAGGTTCATTATCTTCTTCTTTGTTCACTTTGAGTTCTTCTTCATACATCATCAACTTTCCAAATAGTTCCTTGACTGGTAGTTCACCAATGTCACATGATTATCTAATGGAGACATAGGTTCCTCTCCATCTTTCAGGTAGACATCTCAAAATTCTCATGATTTGTTCCTTTGCTGGAAAATCCTTTCTCAGAGAAGTCATTGTGTTGATAATTTCATTGAACCTGAGATACATATCAGAAATGGGTTCATCAGGCTTCATCTTAAAATTATCATACTTAATAGTGTAAGTGTTCAATCTCATCTCCTTGACATTAGTTGTTCCTTCATGAGAAACAGCTAAGGTATCCCAAATCTCATATGCAGTTTTACAGGAAGATATTATATTAAATTACTCATCTCCTAGAGCACAGTATAAAGAATTCATATCTTTACAATTATTATTGTAGGTTGTCTTAGTAGCTTCATTCCATGTTGTTCTAACAGTAGTACGAATTTTATATTCAGATTCTATAGCAGTCCAAATATCAAAACACATGCTTTCTAAATGAATTTTCATCTTGATTTTCCACTGAGCATAGTTAGTGCCATTGAAAAATGGTGGTCTATTGGTAGAAACACCTTCAACTCTATTATCCATGATAACTAAATTAAAGTAAATATTTTAAAGAGATAAAAATTTAGAAATGACAAAAATTTAAAGAACATTAAAATACAACTAAAATCACAGTTGAAAAAACTTTTAGAAAATATTTAAACCAACCTATTATACCAATTGTTGGTCGGAGTGGATACTCAAGAGGGGGGTGAATTGAGTTCCAATTAAAATTTCTTGTTTAAAAACATTGTCTTAAAACCCCCAAATAAAATACTGAAATAAACTGTAGTGAATTAATATCAAAGTAAGGGTTCGGTGGGGTTCTCGAGGGATTGATTATTTCCCAGTTAATCAAAACAGAAAGGTTGATTAACTTTTGAAACCAACTTACTGATTTACAACTGATATAAACACTTGCGAATATAATTATCAAAGTGAATTTAAAACAGTTTTGGTTTTAAGGAGATTAGCAGCAGAATAAAAGAATAACATTGAAAGATATAGCATAGAAGATATAACCAAGAGGTTTAGTCTCAAGCCGAGACTTAGTCCTCTCAAAAGCTTTTATAAAAAGATGATCCACACCCTGGATCGGGGATAACAACAACAACTAGTTTTACATGTCCAAGACCTCTACCACATTTATTCGTTGGAACAAACACAACATCAACTATCTGTCCAGGTCACACGACAACAACCACTATCCCAGTGGGAAATAAAAGATGTAAGAGTATTGAGTGAGGATTTACAAATCCTACAGTTAGAGTACAAGAGAGAGTGTGTGTGTAAAACAGATAACACACACTGCTCAATATGTAAAAGGATAAATCACAGAGCAAATATTAACAGTTTAGAAATGGCTCTAGTGATTTGTCGTGCAGTTCTGGACTCCTTTGATTGATCAGAATTCACTCTGAGTCCTCTTCTGGTTTTTGTCTGGAAAACAGAGTATCGTCTGTTTCCTTGAATTCCAGGTTCAGAGATAGAGAAGAAGTAGTCGATGAAGTTATTGTTTTGTGATCTCATTCTCAGCTCTTCACTGGTATGCATTGATGAAAGAGTTCCTCATGTAAGTTCAGTCGTCTCTTTTCATTCACCCCTGGTTGTTCTTTTAGCACACCTTGTGGTCTGTCTATTTTTTCTATGTATGTCTCACTTCATATTTTATTTCTTCTCTATTTTGCAGTAGCACATCCTTCCTCTATTTAAAGCACGTGCTCCGGCAAAGGAAATGATTTCTTTTTGCAGGTACGAGGTACGGTTCCCTGACATCCAACAACACACATTAAATAAATGACAGAGCATTTAAAATATTCCTAATATGACCATTGGTTAGATTAAATAAAGATAAAGAAATTCAAACAGTTGTTTATGACTATTAGTGTTTCAAGTGATCGGTGGGTCATCAGCATTGGTGAGACATCTTCGGTGACTCATTCGATCAGCATTGGTGAGACATCTTCAGTGACTCATTCGATCAGCATCGGTGAGACATCTTCGGTGACTCATTAGATCAGCATCGGTGATACAACTTCAGTGACTCATTCGATCAGCATTGGTGAGACAACTTCAGTGACTCATTCGATAAGCATCGGTGAGACATCTTCGGTTACTCATTCGAGCAACATCGGTGAGACATCTTCGGTGACTCATTCGACCAGCATCGGTGAGACATCTTCGGTGACTCATTCGACCAGCCTCGGTGAGACATCTTCGGTGACTCATTCGATCAGCATCGGTGAGACATCTTCGGTGACTCATTCAATCAGCATAGGTGAGACATATTCGGTGACTCATTCGATCCGCATCGGTGAGACATATTCATTGACTCATTTGATCAGGATCGGTGAGACATCTTCGACGACTCATTCGATCAGCATCAGTGAGACATCTTCGGTGACTCATTCGATCAGCATCGGTGAGATATCTTCGGTGACTCATTCGATCAGCCTCGAGGAGACAGTTGTCCTTTGATATGGATCGGTGTGACCATTGTCCTTTGATATGGATCAGTTCGACTGTTGTCCTTTGATATGGATCGGTGCGACCGTTTCCCTTTGATCCAGAGGACTTCCAGAATACTTGTAAATCAATAACAATGAGATAAAAACCTGATCCGACCAATATACATAGATTCATTAAGATATTGTGATTATGTATATGAGAAATCCAACCGGATTTATTAATTGATGATTTGTGATTATTAAAACAGCAATCACAGGAAGAATTCAACAGTCTTCCAGAGGGCTCAACATTGATGTTAGGACTTCTTCCTTCCATAATTTCTTTTGTAGGTCCTTTTCAATAAGAATTGTTCTAGCCATGTTGTTGATAATATGATTTCTCCACTCAGCCAATATAATTTCTGAGTTATTATTACTGTCAAAACATGATACCTTATCTCATGTTTCTCATTATATTCTTCCACTTTGATATTTGGGAATTTTTACAATTATCATTATGAAAATTTAAAATCTTATATCCAATCATACTTTCATATTCTCTATGATATTTCATTATTAAACATAAAACATCGTACTTGTAGGAAAGGACAAATACCTATTACATTATAATGAAATAATCAATAAAATGTAAATAATACTTTATACCATTAATGGATCTTGGTGAGATATATCATCACACATCCCTATGCACCAAATTCAAGCACTCTGGTTACCTTTTCTTCTTTTACCTTGTATTTATTTCTGATAATAATTCCTTATTACCAAGAATCACACAAGTGATTACAATCATGTGACAACATGGGAAGATATAAAGCTATATCACATTTTAATTGATCTTATAGGGATGGTTAAAATAGATGGCCAAATTGTTTATGCCACAACGTATTTTCTTCCTCTCTAGGTAGAAATCACATGTCTTTTTCTCCACTCAATAGGTATTGATTCCCATTAATTCATTTTCCATGAAAGACAAATGTATCATATCTTACCTTAATGATACACATAATATTATTAAATCTCATATGATTCCCTAAGTTACATAGTTGTCTATGAATAAAAAAGTTGTGATAGAGACCTACAACAAAAATTATATCCTCACATCAAATTTATTAACCCCCAAATTTGGATTTCTCTAAGCTAATAATCTATATGCCTTTATAATTTCCAAATGTGAAAACAAATTTCATATCATATTTTATTCTGTATCCATATACTCATTTCCCATTTATATTGGATGTGCATCCATTATCAAGGATCCATATAGCAGAACTCTTTGGTGCTTAAAGGGAAATTTCTACAACCCCTTTATGAATAGCTATTTTATATTTGTTCCACATCTTTGACTTCATACCTATTATGTATTGATAATATTCATATTATTATGAGTATTAAAGAAAAACATCATCTTGTAGATCTGTAAATCAATTCAATGTTTTCATCTTCATTGATGATTCTTTGGCTTACTACTTACTACCATTCTGGGTCTGCTTCGACACTGTAATTTTCATTTTTATGAGAAAAATATGTCTATGTTTTTTAATCCTCTACACTAGATACAATGACAATCAATATCATTAACTTAATATTTAACTCTTTGTGGTCACCATTTTTCTCTTGTTCCCTTCGATACTTTGAGCTATATATCATGCAATTTTAGAATGTATTATCTTTCCACAATAATATCACCTAATATAAGGTGAATTATTATACATTATTTTATGATTTATGATTTATTGGGTTTTATGATTATTATGATTCCAAATAAATTTTCAACCTTGAATTCATTACCTGTGGTCTGGCATTGATCACTACAACTTTCTGTCTGTAATCAAGCCCCACATCAACATTTTTATTTGTATTTAACTAATGCTTCTATCTAACTGGATCACAATTATTTACATAAGTGTTTTATATCATATGAGTGATCTAACATCATGTTTTCATACTAGAAATTAATATTGTTTCATAGTATTATAAATTTCTTCGTAGGTCAACAACTTCCTCTTCAATTACTTCGATACATTTGATTTAATTATTTCAATTGTTAGTAAAACCATCAATTTCACTTTTTTGTTCTATTATATTAATCTTGTACTCAACAAACTTTTATGAATTCTCTAGCATTTACGACATTATTTTTTTAATTTATTCATTCATCTCAGACTTCTATTCTTAAGGCTATTTTATAGAATATTTGACATCATGAACCACTCTATTTCATTTCATTATTTTTTCTCACCAAGAATCTATCTCTTAACGAGAAGCTTCAAATTCAGCATAGAGATATACTCTTCCTTCAATTTTTTCATCAGAATTGTCACTTTATTCCATTAAATGGGAGCTACCAACAACTTAAACCATGGAATTTTCTCCATGATCCTTGTAGTTATCCATCTATCTATCCTTAAATAATTCTGAAGTTCTATTTTCTTATGAAATAATATATTCCTTTTTGAATTAAATTCCCTCAAAAATTTTCATACCATTCACATAGGCTGAAGAATGATTAATTGAAATCTTGATTTAATCTTAATAATCATCTTGAAAATTCTTGTGGTACTTTTATACAAGACTTCCAAACATTCCACATTGAAGGGACACATGTGGAAATTTCCCTATGAACTTTCCTTCACCTCTTTGTAGATTTGTTATAGAGAATGACATGAATTCACCTGTATATTATTCTTCTAACCCATATTCAATAGTGAGATTCTTCATGGCCTTGAATTCCCCATATTTAAAATTTCATTTTTCAATAGATTAGTTTTTATCATTTCTCATCTCTTATGTGACTATAGTACTATGAAAGCAATCCAATTTCAGCTATTTTGGATTTTTATCGTATAATACGAAAACGTTTAGATTGAACCATGTTGTAAGTATTATTAATATTAACATAAAAATATTTAAATATTCAATAACTTCTCCATGTCCATTAATATATTCAAGAAAAAAATTCATTCTGTCATAGAATTCATTAATAAAATCATTAGGGAACATTCTTAGATCCCCAAACATGTTTTATAGAACATTCACTTTTTCTCCTCTGTCTTTTTATTAACCCGCGTAAACATTTAGTATAATTTACCACATATCATGTGATGACATAAAAGACATTATGTTTGTATATATTTTATTGTATAGGTCTCCCCCTAAATAATGTATTCTGTTTGCATCCACATCTATTCCCATTGGACATATTCTGAAAAAGAACCATTATCCAAACTAGATGAAATACCATGCATCAATATAGTAAATAAATCCATTCCTAATGAATGAAATTGGGTTTCTATCTGATTGTTACATAATTAATATTTGTCTCTATAAAATATTGGAATAATTTGATGATTGAAAACCTCCACTAGAACACATTAGAGGGAAGCTCTAAAATTAACCTTTGGCTATAATACCAATAGATAGTCCAAGTAGGATGAATACACTGAAGGGTTGAATAAAGGTATAATTTTTTAAAACTACTGGCCATTGAGAACTTTTTTCATCGTTAAACAAAACACGCTACTCTCTCTTTCCTGTAGAAATTTATGAACATAAATTAAGGCATGCATAAGACACACCAATTTTACATTTTTCTCCCATACTGGGATGCATCCAACTATCATAAAAAGTCAATTATTCAATATACCTAATTCACCCAATCACATTTTTGTTACAATGTTTAGAGATTACTCACTATCCCTCCTCATTTACAACAAATCAAAATTTGAAATCTAACTACTCTCTCAACTAAATTATACTCACTACTCTTTCAAATGAATCTGCTTTTGAACACTTTGAATCAATATGTTTTACACCTTATATGGTGCATCCATAATTTTCACTATCATCAACATGATTAATACCACATTAGAATGGATTTATTGGGAAATCCCTTCTCATCACATTTTTGATGCTCATTGATTTCACAATTCTAACAAAAAATTTGATAAATTTTCTACTTCTTCATAAGAATATACTAATTTAACGAACCCCATAACTTTCTAGAGGATCACCACATTTTCAAAGATCAAATAGCCATAGAAAATCATACACCTTTCACAAATATCACTTATCCTTCATCAAACTAACTCCTTTCACGACGCTCACTTATCCTTCATGAAGATCAATAAGTTTATGATGCTTAAAACATTTGGAAATCTTACAAATCCATCATGAACATCCTTTATTCATGAAAATTTCTACAAGAAAACTGTTTGTGAATAATCTTAATGAATTAAAATCATTTAATTTTTTTAAGGATTTTTATCTTTCATATGAGGGGGTAGGGACTTATTTATAGGTGATGTTTCCCATTCACTAAGATTCCATCCTCATCATATCCTTTTTTTGAATCTATTCGTACATGATCATGAACCTCCCTATCGTCGCATAGAAACATTGAAATTTTCCATTTTTTAATTGTGAGGATTTACCATATTTCCATTATGCATTCATGAACCTTCAAACCTTCATGAAACCAGATTCTTTCACAATGATCACCATCTTTGAGATAATAAAATATTCACAAAAAATATGCCTCTTGAATATATATAAAGAGTATTTCCTGTAGAAACAAAATTTTTGAATCTTGATTCATTCTCCAAATTTTGGACCCTAACCATTTTTAAAACACTGGGAAATGATGCCAGTTTGTATATTAAGTTTTTTTACTGACTCCAAGACATAAATTCCATTGTCATTGATCTTTTATAAAATAACTTGTCAACAATATCATTAAAAATTAAAAAACTAACCTTTTTAACCTAGTTATTCAACAAACACATTAAACCCAAAAACCATAGAATGATACCTTGAGTGTTTATTTCCAAACAACGTTTTCTTAATTTTGAGTATGTAATGGGTTTTTTTTTCTAAAATTTCAATTCAAACTAAAAAAATTTACCTTATGTTATAAAAAACACATCATATGCCATTTTTGTGTGAGACTAACTACTATATTCAACAAATTACTTATGAATCATTTTACTAATGTATCTTGAAAATCCGAGTGTGTTTGTTTTGTTTTCAATGGGTGACCCACGTTTGGAACTAAAATGTAGTTTTTAAACTCAATAGACAATGTTTGAGTCACAATAATGACACTATGTAATGAATTGATATTCATTAAATTATGACACAAAAAAATAAATATATATTATTGTACAGAATTATCAAAATAATCCAATTGTATTTTATTGGTTTTGAGTATTTGACATGTGTTTTGAACTAAAAAGTCAATTTTAAATAAAAATAAACTGTCAGAGTCATACCAGTCACATGGTACATTAGATTAATTCTTGTTTAATTCCTATAGGTCACAAATTACTTAAGGATTATTTTATTAAATTATAAAAATAAAAAAAAAATTATTTCTTAGTTGGGAGTATTTCATGTGCCTTTTTTATTAAAATGTCAATATAAACTTAAAACATGAGCATTGAGTCATAATGATCTCATTTTGTATTATTTTAATTTAAAACTGATTCATACATGTAAAATATGATATATAAGTCATTTTCCATAATTATTAAGAAAATCTGTGAGTTTTTCTTGGTTTTTAGTTACTGACATGTGTTTTGAACTAAAATTTCAATTTTAAACTTATAATGGACACTTATAGTCATACTATGCACACATTATGTCATGTTGAGGTATGGCTAATTACTACACATCACAAATGACTTATAGATCATTATCTTAATGTAAAAACAATAATAATTTGTTTTCTTGGTTTCGAGTATGGGACATGTGTTTTGAACTAAAATATCTATTTTACACTAAAAGACACTCTTGAAGTCATACATGATACTTTGTGTATGGGATTGAGGTGAGGTTGATTAATGCACATAAAAAATTACACACATGTCATTTTTCTAATATATCCAATGAATAAAAATGATTTTTCATAGTTTAGAGTATGTGATGTGTGTTTTGAACTAAAATGTAAATTATAAACTAAAAATATACACTTCAATTTATATTGGTAATACATCGTATTGGATTGAGGTGCAGTTTATTCTTACACATCACACAATGTATTTTTTTCTTTAATGAATTTTGGTTTATCTATCAATAATCTTGTTTGATAACCCTGACTTTTAAATGAATTGGAGAATAAAAAAGAAATTTTCATCTTCATTAGTGCATCATCCTTGTTGATTCCATAATCTCTATGTCACCTCTACATGATGTATGTATATAATCTAACACTATTTATTTTTCCATTAATTTCAAAAAATAAATTTTCTCCTGTGAATATGAGTATTTTCAATAGTAATAGTAGTACTAGAAAAAATAGAAATAAAAAATTGATAAATATTTTAAATTAAATTATCATTATCATTAGAAATAACTCTTCATGGAAGGTAGTTTGTTGATGGAATATGATAACATTCATAAATTTTCAAGCATAATAACCATAATATTTATCATTAGTTTGTTCCAAGAACTACAAAAATAATGTGAAAAATAAGAAATGTTTTATATATTTTTTGATAGTGGAATGTTATTATATATACCCTAATACTTATCCATTTTTTTAAGTCGATATGAATTTTGTTTTGTTGGAGTGTCCTCATGGAACTATTTTGATGATATTTAAACCCCACCGTATCACAAAATCGTTTTTATTAAAACATAATATAAATATCAAGCATAATTTTTATTAGAAAAATGTTACATGTAGTGTATTCAAAATTGATAAACATCATCACATGTGTTTGGTTTTTTTGGTATCCATGTATTTATCCCAGAAAATAAATCATTTTAGTATCCATGTTGATAGAAATTTCTAACCAATACAACCGAAAAATTGGAAAAGTAATTAGATGAATGAAAATATGTTTGATATAATTAAATTGTAGTCCTTGACCCCTATATCTTATTTAGGAAGAAGATTCTAATATCTTTACTTTTTCTTTCAAACATTATGGACCGTCTTTCCCTTATTACACCATATTTCATGGGTTCTAATGAGAATAGATATGTAGAATTGATGTGAGGAATTAGGAGTCCTAAATTATTTCATAGATTTTTCCCCTTAAATAGTATTGATATATACACCTGAAAATTTTATGAATAGTATTTTTTTACAGTTATCATTTTAGATTAGCTACTAGCTGAAAAAACCATGAAAACACACCTTATGTGAACATTAACAACTAAGACTCAAAGTCATTCATGTGTGAGGATTTCATTTACATTTCGAAGACTAATATAGTCTATAATTTCCTCTCTAAACATCTATTCTTCAAAAATAAAATATGGTCATATCAACACCTATTAATATTGTAGCAACATAAACCATTAGTATTATTAAATGAGGAAGTTGAACATGCAGGGTGAAGGTCATTTTTGAATATCTTTTAGATTGGATGGTTGATCTTTTTGATCACTTTTATTTGACCATCCATTTAACCCCTTCCCTTTTACTGTCTATAATAATAATCATAAGTTAATTCATTTATTCATTAATTGTCAATATTTTTTCATAAAAAATAACTTGGAAATGAATATTTTTTTATCAATAGGTATTTTTGAAAGATATAATATGCATGATACAAAATTTCCTATAGCTTTCTCAACCATATGAATATTTTCATCATCAATTGGAACAGGTTGATTGGTGCTCAACTAATTAGCTATGTGAATCCCCACTCTCATGTGACCTATTGTCTGTTATTTTTTGTGTAGAATAACTCCTTGGATATAGTACATGATATCCCTTGCAAAAAGGGGATTAGTGGGTGTGGATAAATATAAATCAAAATAATTTTCACCATATAAAATATTTGTATAGGAAAGCTATCATTTTCTAACTAATTCAAAAATCATGGGAAAAATTATTCCAATTTTGATTACCTCTTCAAATATATCCCTTTGATGGGAATGGATCACCACAAAGAGGGTGGGGTTGGGATATGTTCACGTAGTGGTATTTATTGTGTCATTTCTTCTCTTTGATTCCTTCTAATAAATTTTTTAAAAACTATGACTACAATTTAATTTTTTCTTATAGAAAATCTAATTAATCCTGCAAATCTTCAATTTTCTTATATTTATCACTATGTTGATTTCTTTTTTCAAAATATGTTTTTGGTGGAAGCCCAAACCCACAACTCTGATACAACTATATTATTCTAGATTCTTTAAGGATATTGATGGTATCTATTCATCAGTTATAGATGATGATGATTCTCATGTCTAATACAGATAAAAATATAATAAAATAAGTAATCATTATTATATAATACTAATTTATTGAAAAATAGATTTTTATTATGTCAAACATACACATGCTTCACACACTTTTTTGTGTGTTTTCATCTATTATTGGTATGTCATTATTTACACATTCCTACATTCATAGCACATGATATGTGATGGATGTTACTTTGGGTTTTTATTCATCAATTTTCATATAAACAAAGGAACAAAATTATGTTGATGTTTCATGTCACATAAAATTGTTATAACATATATAAAATTAATATCATTTTTCCAAGTGAATAATATCATATCCTTGATTTACAGTAGGGGTGCATTGGTTTTACTTCATGTTTATTATTTTTAGTACTCAATTTGTATTTTATAAATTAAATATTATCAATCAAGTTTATTAACAAATGAATATACATGAAATTTATTACCATGGATAATTTACTTGAAAAAATGTCTCCTCACGATGACCAATAAATGTATCCTTCTCTTTTTGGTTTATTAGGTGTGAATATATCTACGGTTGATGTAGGTTTATTTTACCTTCAGCATCATTGATATGATACTTCATAATAATTTTCTAAAATCCTATTTGTTCCTTTCCAATGATCATTAATAAAAAAATAATTCAAGAGGTATATACTATTAATGCACTCTGCAAGGGATAATGAAGAATACATAAACATTTAATTACTTTGTTTTTAGAAAAATAATGAATGTAAATCATAATGTTTCCCTAATCTCTTCCTAAATTAGGTCATTAAGAATAGGAAAAGTATTTTTCTATGAATCTACATCAATAATCATTAACATTCGAGTGATATTAAAAATGTAACTATGAAACATGACCTTTTTGGGGTTAATAGGATGGTCACACGCATTCCATCCAACCTCGAATCTGATGCCATAATTTATCACTATAATAATTTTTATTAATTGAATCATGATATGGTTCTCCTGTTTTTTAGGGATAATAGGTTTTTCATCTAATACTATTTCCTCATCATAAATATCATCAATATGTCTTTATTATTGATTGATATAATCAACATGTGCAGAAAAACATTATTCCTCTACACTAGGAGAATCAACATGTTAAGAAACCTATTGATCCTTAGGATTGGGAGAATCAACATGTGCATAAGTCATTATCTTTATAAGTGTTTGAACATTTAATTTATATTTTTTAAATTCATAATTCAAAAAATAATAATAAAATTTAACGTAATGTATATTAAAAAAATATATAACTTGATTATTAAACTCTATTGTTTATGGTTGAAGGGATTTTACGCCTCTATCGAGAATCCAAATCCCCTCCTTGTGGTCTTATATCACATACAAGACCCCAACTACATTGGGGCCCCTATAAAATGATTGGTACATCCTGATGAAAGGGGTATACTATGTTTAATTGACATATAACCCTTCAGTGTTTTTGGTCGATAACAGAACAATTGACCGCATTAAATTTTCAAGATATGGAACATAAAATACTTGTACTTCCTAGGATATAATTATAAATTTTCTATATTTTATTCCCTTCCAACTTCCATGAATATCAATTCATCTATTATAACTATACATATATTATCAACCCACTATAATTGAAAAAACATCACCTGGAATGTTGTATAATCCAACTCCCATATTTTTATGACGATTCCAATATATGACATTTTCACATATATTGGATTTATTTCCATTGTACCATATATATGAATCAGTTAAACAAAATGTGTAATTACACTATTTTTCATGGTATTTTTTTCATCATGATCTATTTTATAAACCATATAACCATTAATTACATAACAATTATAAGATAATACATTCACACTTTTCCCTCTATCTAGTCATAAAATTTGATCAGAAATTGATTGTTGATTATAAATTGAATCCTTAAAAACATGGTCTAAAAACTATCCCATAAACTTTTTATTATTTTTATTCGATATCCCACTTTCGGAACTTGATAGATCCAAATGCCTATAAATAAAATTGTGGGTTTCAAAATATGAAACAAAAACAAAAATATTAAGAAAAAACATAAGGTTGATCCTTTCTCTAATCTATAATAGTAATTGTGAAAACATTTATTTTTTAAATTACATCACCCACAAGATGCTGAATGTGATGAGATTTTGGTAGAGTAGATTTTTCCACATCGAATAGGTAGTTGGTACATAATTGAATGGAATCCTCAATAACACATCTCTTTATAATTTAACCTTATAGAAATAATTAATATTTCACAAACTCTTTAAAAATATTTATATAATTTTCCATAGGGTACATCCATCTATAATGTATAGGACCACATATTTGAATATCTCTTACCAATTGAACAATCAACAGAACCATCATATGAAATAATTCTGGTGGGAAGAACATCTTTGATTCACATGATATGACAACAATTTTTTTAATAGTTGTAAATTTATCCATCTCTATATCATTTATACATATATATTTGAAAAATAAATATATCTCGGTTAATGTATGATAGACATTATTGGGTAAAATGAAATGAAAGTATATAACCATTATATCATTCATCAAAACATGATAGTCATGTTATTTCACACCTCTTTAACGTTATGTCAATCATTGACATGATATTCCTAATATTTCATGAACACCAATTTGTAAAAATTATATCATTCAAGAAGTTTCTAAAATAGATATCTCTCTTGATAACAATGAGTATAAGTAGGTGCAGGAAAAAAATTTCATTTTTCACTCTTCACTAGATCCAAATCTTCCCATATCCCCATGACAATCATGTCCAACATAACCATTATTACATCATTTTTTTCAAGTTCATTTATTAATATGATAGTGAAATTATCACATAAATTTTCTCAACATTCACATCATCAATAAAATGACTGACATGAAAGTAATTCCTTTATGGGAATTCAAAAAAAGTATATCATTTTCCAAGTGATTTTTGTATGGATTTTAAAAACGGTTTTCTAAAATCATTGTCCATATATTTTAATTTCTCAATCATTTGATCACCAATTTGTGGAGATAGTTCTGTACCTTTTTCTGAACTCCCTTCGAATGATATCATCCATGATTGGCACTTATTTTGATGGGGTTGAAATACTTCATGTATCAAAAATATTGTTTTTGAAAATTGTTTCAACAAAATTGACTGTGTTACTTCTTCACAAATGGGACACCATTGAGATCCTTTAATTTTATATTCATAAAAATTTCTAGAATTAGAAATTTCATTCATCATCCCATACAACATGGCTCTTAACAAGAAATAATTATTTCTATAAGAATCGTCAAACATTACATATGAGTCCCATAATAATTTGAAATGTTTAATCAATAGATCCAGATAAACAACATTATCATTAACCAATTGTATTGGTCCAGATGTAATCCGAGATAAAATGATGTATTTTTGTTTCATGCATAACTATGGTTGCTAGTTATAATTTACCAACATAATCGGCCATGTACTGTGAGTGCTTCATTGAAAACAAAAAGGATTCACTCCATCTGTAGATAGTGAATGATGAAGGCTTCTCAGCATGTTTCCAAATTAAAGACACTCGTGATCAATTTTCATTCATTGAGGAGAGTAAACTATGTGATGAAGATTCCCATCATTATATCATGTATCTGCATTCCATTCCAATTTATTTTAGTCTCCTCTCCTCCATATAGGTTCCTAAACCTTATAATGATTTTAAAGTATCATAAAAATATCAAAGGAAGTGATTCATATTTATTATATCGAGAATCACCACCCTATGAGAATTTTTAAGTAATTTTTGGTCTTTATGAAATAATATATTGTCATTTGTACATGTATGTATTATTTCAGAGGTCATACCAATTGGATATCTCATTTATTTAGCTTCATATTTTCACTAAGTAAACTCATTATGTTCTAGGACCATATCCTTCAAGAGAAAATGTAGTTCAGTAAAACTAGTTTCACTCTATATGATGCGAGATTTTAAATTATATAGATTCATTATGGATAAAAATGTTTTATATTTGGAACATCCAACATATAATGGAATATTTACCCAACTCTTTAACTTTTCAAACAATTTTGGATAATCACGAAGTTCATCTTCAACATTCATTATCATTTCTTTAATATGATCTCCATCATCATTCGCACATGTAATCATATCCTAGATACAATATTCATCATTGTGCACACTTTTAATCATATCAGATAATCCATAAAATTAATTTTTTCCCCAATCACTAAAAACATTAATTTTTCCCCATTTTTTGTCCAATATTTATAACATTGATCTATTTAATGAAAGATCATTTTTTCGTCCAACTAATATAGACTAATTCATCTTGAATTACAATAGTATAACCATGGAAAGAGGATTTCAAGAGCTTCATATCCATGATATTTTGAAAATATTATAATCTCTTTCACACCTTCCTCATACTCTTTTTTAATATGATTGGTATTCAACCATTTTTAATTCATATTCATCTTATTTGATTCATTAATATTAATATTTAACAAAATAAACAATTAAAATAAATTTATGATCTTAGAACCCATAAAAGGTATTTCTTAAAGAATCATTTATGATACATGAAGTCATTGTTCTATTACAATAATATTCTAATGATGTGTAGTGAGATTGTTTTTTAGTAGTAGAATTTTTTACGAAAGGAATGTGTGATTTCTATAATTTTTTAAAAAATATAATTAAATATTAATATATTTCAAAACATATAGATCAAGGAATGTTTTTTTAAATTTATTAGGTGGTATTATAACATGAAGGAGTAATTTATGATTATTAATTTCCTTATAGGGAATGTGGAAGGCTATGAGGTGTTTTCAGTGACAGGATGCTTGGGAGCCAAAATTGATCTTTCCTCAGATGATGAAAAAATTAATATATCCCAAACATATGGTATTATGAACACATAATTTTAATAAAATCCTAAATATAAATCCAATGAACCAGAAGTCTCAATCTGTCATTCCCAAGATATTGTAAATCCTTGATAAATGTCTAATTGTTGTTTCATAAATGCTTCAAATTTAAACAGTTCACATGGCTAGGATGAAGCCTCAAAGGACAACAATAAAATATCTATAAATATAAATAGTTCCCATCCCCAACCATTTTCCACATCTTTTTATGAGTTCTTGAAAAGGAAAAGGAAATTAGTTATATATAATTCCATTGAAGTGATTTAAATGCAGATATACTATACACTAAACTACAAATCTTCCAATTTTTACAAAAAGGAAAGTAAATATGAATATGATTTAATAATAAATTCAGATAGCAACAAAAAAAAATGGAAAAACTAAAGTCTTCCCCATTAATAACGGAGAAAAAAATCTATAAAATCAAAAACATATATTAATTATCTAAATTAAATGATGAGTAAATTGGTGATTATGGTACTAGATTTGAAACATCATGTATCTTAGTGGTGGGGTTATTGATTTAAAAAGTGAAATATGATGTGTTCCCTGTTGATAAATGTAATTGTGATGCAATGGTAAAAAATATGAAATGATGAGTTCCCATTATGATTAATAGATTTTCATGGTAATGAAAATATTAAAAGGATTGAGGTTCTTTTCTTTTTAAATACAAGAATATGGGCATAATTGTTTGATTTTAATCCATGAGAGCCTGAAGAATGCCTGAAACATGGATTCTTATCCCTCTAATTTGATGTTCAATCCAATCCCTCACTCCAAAATTACCTCAGGATGGATGGAGTGGAATAATTATGGTGACCAACACTTATCGTTTTAAAAATGGCATGTATGACAAGTATTCATCACCCAAACTTTGAAGCTCCTTAGAAATGCTATGGTGAATTAGGTGATATTCAAGTAGTGTGTGATGGTGGTGTCATGTCAGGTATGTGAGAGGGGTGATGCATCATTCAAATCACTTGGGGATATTATAAACACCCAATGAATAAGTTCAAATGCTGAAATCTTGAACATCAGATAGGAATCCACATACTGTGGTATTTGAAAGTGTCAATTCATTTGGGGAAAAGTGAGAGAGAGTGGAAAATAGCGTGCGACAGTGAGGTAGAGTAGTGTTGAGGGATAGAAGTAGTGAGGGAGGGTGTGCAGCGATGAGGGCTCATGATGGTGAGGGCGTGTGACGACAGGAGAGAGAAAAGACAATAGAGGTCGGAGATGAGGTATAGTGGTGATGATGTTTTAGGTCTCTGAGAGCGTGCACGGCGTGAGAGAATCAGTTCAGTTAGAGTAAGATTTATAAGACACTGAAGAGTTTTAACAACGCTTCTAGAAAATCCCTGGTAATGAAGGGTTTTATCAGTACTGAATTAATAAGAACTGATAAAAGCCATATTTATCAGTGCTTTTCTAGCCTTGATACATATTTGATAATATGATTTATATAATTAAAAATGTAAATGTATATAATTATAAATATATATTAATTCATAAAATTATAAATAAATATTTATATAATTATAAATATGTTTAAATATTTTTTAATATATATTTATAAATATAATTACAAATAATTATTTATATAATTATAAACATATTAAAAAATTTAAATATTTATATATAAATATAATTATAGGTATATAATTGTATTTATAAATATTTGCATATAATTATAAATATATTTATATAATTATATATATATATATATATAAATATATATACTTTTAAATATTAGAAATATACATATTATAATTTTATAATTATTTAAATATATAATTATTTATTTATAATTGTATAAATGATTTTTCAAAATATATTTAATTATTTATAATTATAAATATATAATTTTATAAATATAGTAAATATAAATTTATATATTTATATATTTACAAATATATTTTTAGCATTATTAATGAATATATAATAATAAATTAATTAATATTAAGAATTAAATAAATAAAACTAAATAAATTGTAAAAAAATTAAAAATGTGATTTCGTAACATTACCACGAATTAAAAACATATAAAAAGTAAATAAATGCTAATAAATTGATGATTTTTCTTATATAAATATATAAATTATTAAATATGAAATATATTAACTATACAAAAATACTAATAATTAAATTAAGTATCATTAAATTAAAAAAAATTTAATTAAACACACACACACACACATATTAATGACGAATAGATTAAAATAAATATTTTTTAAAAAATGAATAAATAATGAAAATACAAAAATATGACAGATATTAGAAATAAATAAATAATATTAAATCAATAAATGAACATGCACACACATGCATGCACACCTGACAGACATACATATGTACACATACAAATCTACCCACACACACAAATATACATACACACATATACACACATACGCATACATACATATAGGTATAAATGTACATATATTTTAAATTATTTATATCAATAGAAATATATATTTAAATAAATATATTCATTTACATATTATATAATTTTTAAATAATATATTAAAATATTATTTATTTTATTTATATACACATTTTTTAATTAGTGTGTATAAACAAACTATTAAACATTTTGAATCACATAAAATTGATAATTATATATATATATATATAATTATGAAAATAAGATTCATTTTTTATTAAAAGTTATATAAATCATATTTATATATTAAATTTACATATATATACTTATTATGGTATAATTAATGTTTATAAAATATAAATATTTATATATAAATTAAATTACTCACTACAAACTTTATCAATGTTAAATAAAAAGCACTGGTAAAGGTGTCATTCTACCATCACTAAAAACCTGTTGATTAAGGGGGAGGGAGATTTTATCATTGCATAAAAATCATTGATAAAGGGTACCCTCTTATAAGTGATTTTTAGCTCTGATTAGTGTAAACTTTATCAACACATTTTGAGAGTTCCGATAAAAGTCCCCCATTTGTAGGTTATTTTTGTATAGCACTGATAATGAGTTACACTGAATATCATGAAATCAATGGTAGGGACATACTTCTACTTCAGAAGAAATTGGATGAGAAGATTCTCATATATATACCCAAAATGTTTGACGTCTTGTCTATATATATGAGAGAAGGAATCCAATAAGAGTATGTAAAATTATATTATCTATCAGTGACCTCCAATCTAGATAGAATTTTGGAATCTAAATCCAGTAAAATATGGAGGATACTAATAGATGAGTAAATCCATTCCATCGACACAAGTAAAGGCTACAATAAATAGGAAGACCCTGAATATGGTGAAATCTATGAACTCATTGACCTTCAACTAGATATGTGAATAAATTTAATAAAAATGTCAATGTCATAATAATATACATGTTTAAGGGGTATGTTGAATAATAAGTGATATCCACATTTCATTTCACTCCGGCACCACCTTTTGAATTCCAATGTATAGGGTGTACCCTTTAGCAGCTAAAGGCGTCGGATGGAGCATGCCCTATGCAGATATGACATGTAGTGGAGGTGGGATGGAAAATCCATGCTGAAGTCACCGAATTTTCCCATCTCTCCATGTTCCTAGATCGATTCTATGTTTATTTTAGTCCTCCCATGATTTCCACACGTCATTCCCACCATCGCGCCTGCAACCACTGCTATAAAAAAGAGGGAATTAACAGCGGTTATTTCATGAATAGGTGAAGATTTAAACCTCCACCTAATAATATAGTGGTGTTGATCAAAACTATATTGTATTTCATAGTTGATAGTATTTTAGCTGTTGCTATTTTAATTCTAGGGCATTTTTGTTATGTTTCATTTTTAGATCATTTACCAGCAATTTTAGTTTTATTTAGCGGCAGTTATTTTAAAAAAACCCTAATAATATATTACATGAAACAAATCATCGATTAATATATATGTGGTGGTTATGTTTAGCATATATTAACCTTAACCAATACTAAACATAATTTGAATTGATTTACTTAGCAGCGAAAATAGAAACCGCCGCTAAATATTATAATTATTTTTTCTTGTAAAATATTTTATAAAAAAACTATTAAAAATAAAAAAACATACATGAAATAAAATATAAAATATATGTTTGATAAACCCTTCATACATATGTCAAATATTCATAGTCATATATACAAACATCCATAGCCAGTATAACTTCAGTCAATAGATACCCCAATCAACCCCTACCTTGGTCATATATATATATAATATGTCTAACTACAACCCCTATCCAGTATAATATCCACACCATGACCTCCAATACATCAATTTACCTCTACATAAACTCATAAACTCAAAATGACCACATCATCTCATGAACTTACAAGAAGTTATATAGAAACTTAAAATAAACATAATAAATTAGAATTTCAATAGAATAATGTAGAAAATTTAATCATACCATGGAAATTAATAACTATCATGACTAGAAGTTAATGAATTTCATGGAGAAAAATAGACAACTTCATTAATGTTGCGGGTGTCTATCAACTAAATTGAATCCCATATTATTTATGAAAATAAATGCGGAGGAGAAAACACACTGAATATATTCATAATTTTGAACAGAATTTTTTTTATTTTTTTAATACAACATAAGAAATTTTATCATAAAACTAATAATATATCCTGAAAAACACATTAAAACATAATAATACTTATTTAAGATATGATTCAATGCTTGAAACTAAAAATGGACCAGTAAATGTTATAATTTATTTTTAAATCGATGTGTGTTGGGCGTGAAAATTAGTTAATAAACAAATTTTAAAGAATTTCAAACCACATCATGTCCTATATTTCAAAAATAATACAATAGTGATTTTTCATTTATTTCACATAAATATGAAGGAAGATTATATGTTTTTGATAGTTACATGAACATTTTAGTGTTTTAAAAAACTAAAAACATGTTTACGGTCATCTTATGAAAATAGAAACTCAGAATGATATGTTTTTGGTTCCTACATTTTAGAACCACATCTACAGTCATTTCATTATTATTTAATGGCGACACAGTGTCATGTCTCCAGTTTTTACCACATTACACAGGTTTTTAAAGCCTTTGGTACCTTTAAAAAGTGTTTATTGAGTCATTCTGATCACACCACATGACACATTGACATGTAGTCTATGCATAAATGTCAAAAATAACTAAATATTGGTTGTGCCATGATTTTACATCAATTTCATGTCATTTTCTATTGTTTTGATCATTACAAAAATGTTTTTTTTGTTTTAAAACACTATAAACACTGTTATGGTCATCTCGGTTAATCAAATTCTTAGAATGTTGTGTCGTTAGTTTCCATTTTTTAAAAATCAATCTAAAACTATTTTCCTCTAATTTTAGGGAAATCTGATGTTGTTTTCATGGTTGTGGCCCCCCAACACATATTTTTAATGGTATTTGATCTTTTAAAAAGTGTGTACTGAGTCATTCCAAGCACACCGCATGTCGTATTGACATTTGTTCTATGTGTACACATAAAAAACACAATGTCAGTTCTCTGGGGATTTCACATGAATATGAGGTTTTTTTCTTTGGTTTCGACCGTTACATGACCATTTTTTCATTTTAAAACACTAAAACACATTTATGACCATCTGAATAAAAATTTAACTTAGAAGGATTTTTCATTTGTTATTATATTTCAAAAATGAATATATGATAATTTTTCTCCAATTTTACGTAAACCTAATTTATTTTCCCAGGTTTTAACCCCCCAACAAATGTTTTTAATGTCTGTGGTTCCATTAAAAAATAGTTTACCAAATCATTCTAACCACACTGCATGTTATATAGATGTGTAGTCCATGTGTACACATAAGAAATAGGAAAATGTTGGTTTTCCCATTACTTCACATCAATATAAGGTCTTTTTTTATGTTTTGACGGTTACACGAACATTTTAGTGTTTTAAAACATAGAAAACATATTTATGGCCATCATGAGGAATCCATAACTCCGAATGGTTTTTTTAATTACATCATTACAAAAATAATTCCACAGTCATTGTCCTCTAATTTTATAAAATTTGATGTCATTTTCCAAGTTTTAACTACCCAATACATGTTTTAAAGGATTTTATACCTTTAAATATTGTTTACTGAGTGTTTTGACACCACCGCACATCATATTGATGGGTAGTATATGCATACACAACAAAAATAATAAAAATGTGGTTTTAACATGATTTTCATCGATCAAGTGTCATTTTATGTTGTTTTGACCCTTCACTGAACATTTTAGTGTTTTAAAACACTAAAAAATGTATATATCCATCCAAGGAAAATTGAAACTTTGAATGATGTGTTTTTTGTTCATATATTTCAAAAATAAATATATTGTTTTTCCCACTGATTAGAAGGCATCATAATCTCGTTTTTCTTATTTTTACCCCCAACACATGTTTTTAAAGGCCTTGGTACCTTTAAAGCATTTATTGATTCATTACAACCACAATGCATGTCAGATTGATGTATAGTCTATGATTACATGTAAAAAATAACACCAATGTAGTTTTTACATGAATTCACATCAATATGAGGATGTTTTCTATGGATCTGATTGTTACATAAATATTTTATTGTTTTAAAACACTAAAAATGCATTTTTTACCTTCTTGGGAAAATCGTAACTCATAATGATGTTTCATTGAATTATATATTTTAAAAATCAATCCATGGTCTCTGTATAACGATTTCAAGGAAATCTGACATTTGTTTCCTCGTTTTGATCCCATAACATATGTTTTAAATGGATTTAGTACCTCTAAAAAGTGTTTACTAAGTCATTTTGACCACATTGTACATCGTATTAACATGTATTCCACATATACACATTAACAATTACTCAACAATGGTTTTCCATGATTTCATGTCAATATGAGGCTATTTTATATGGGTTTTTGTATTAAATGAATGTTTTAGTGTTTTAAAACACTAAAAATGCATTTATATCCAACCCAAGAAAACCGTAATTGATAATGACATGCTATCAATTCCTACATTTCAAAACTAAATCTATAGTTAATTTTCTATGATTTCAGGTCAATTTGACATCGTTTTATTGGTTTTGACATATTGATACATGTTTTGAAAGGATTTCGTTTCTTTAAAAGTTATTACCGAGTAAATTTTACCACACCACTCATTGTATTGACATGTTATCTTTGTGTACATGTAAAAAATAAACCAATGGTTGTTTTCCCATGATTTCAGATCAGTATGAGGTCATTTTCTATTGTTTTAACTATTAAAAGAACATTTTTACAGCCATCCCAATAATAGTGTATCTCTGAATGATGTTTCATCCGTTCCTACATTTCAAAAATATATCTTTGGTAATTTTCCTTTTAATTTGAGTGGAATTAGATATTATTTTCCTTGTTTTGACCCCCCACCCATCACATTTTTAAGGCATTGATACCATTAAAAAGAGTTTACTATTTCATTTTGACTATACCACATGCAATATTCATGTTTAGAATGCACGTACATATAAAAAATTACTCAATGGTGGTTTTTGGATGATTTCACACCAATCTGATTTCTTTTTCTATGGTTTTGACTGTTAAATGAACATTTTTGTGTTTTAAGACATGAAATGGTTGTTTACGGCCATATCGGGAAAACTATAACTCGGAATTATGTTACATCATTTCCTTCCTTTCAAAAAACAAACTACTATCATTTTACTATAATATTAAGGATATAATATTTCATTTTCTTGGTTTTGACCCCCCCCCCCCCAATTTTTTTGAAGGCATTAACACCTTTAAAAAGTATTTCATGAGTCATTCCAACCACACCGCACATCGAATTGACATGTAGTATATGAGTACAGATCAGAAATAGCTAAATGTTGGCTTTCATATGATTTTATTTCAATATGAGGTTATTTTATATAATTCGGATCCTTTCACAAATATTATAGTGTTTTAAAATAGTAGAAACATGTTTACGGCCATCTCAGGCAAATCGTAACTCAAAATGATGTGTCATCAGTTCCTAAATTTAAAAATTCAATATAAGATCATTTATTAATATTTTAGGGAATCCTAACACATTTTATCTAGTTTCCCCTCAGATAATTGGTTTTAAAGGCTTTAGAACCATTAAAAATTGTTCACTGAGTCATTCTGACCACACCCCTTGTCAGATTGATGTGTTGTCTATGAACACACAGAAAAAATAACTCATATGGTGGTTTTATAATGATTTTTAAGACAATATTATTTCATTTTGTAGGATTCTTACAATCACACACACGTGTTAGTGTTTTAAAACATAAAAAATATGTTGACGGACATCCTGAGAAAAACATAGCTCGTATTGACATGTCGTCGATTCCTATATTTCAAAATTAAATATACAGTAATTTTCATCTAATTTCATCGAAATATGATATTTTTTTCAATGTTGTGGCCCCTCCCACCAACACACATTTTCAAAGGCTTTGATATCTTTAAAAAAAATTACTTGGTCAAAAATAAAAAAATGAGATCAAATTATTTTCAAACATATGGATAATGACCTATAATTCAATTTTTTAAATATAGTAATCAACTACATATCAATCCTGAACAAGATGTGCATGGTATGACTCTATGATCATTTTTTATATATAAAAGTGTCATATTATTTTTATTTTTGGATGTTCTATGTGTTCATTGAAAATTTGTGAGTGTAATATTGAATTAAGAATTTACCTCGAATAGATGAGTTGTAGAGATTGGAATTTCTATAGGAATCATACCAGTCATCTACTGAAAAAAAAACTAAATTATTTTTTATTTTTTGATCACCACTGATCCTGTGTTTTTATTTAATAGTATTTTTATTTCCCTTTATCTTTTAGCCTTGTAATTTCTCTTTGTGATTCAGGATCAACAACCCTACTCGAACTGCCACCAGGTGTAGCAGTAATGGATGAAAACACCCAACCAATGGTACCTGATGGAGTAGGCCATAACACATCCCACACCCAAATTTAGGATACTCCTTTCATAAAATGATTACAACTGCATCGTTCTAGGAAACTGATGACTGTTTTGAAGGATTCACTTCCCAAACTTGTTAAAATTTAACCTATTAATTAAAAATTTTCACATTGATTTTTTAAAATATCGAAATGTTATAATATTATATAATTAATAAATATTTCATTAATATTTATTTTTATTTAATTACTATAATGAAATATATTTTTAAAAAATATATTATAAAAACAAACAAGTCTTAACCCCAATTACATGGGACTAGCTAGATGTATCCAAGGATGAAATTTTTCTATTGTTTGATCTATGTGGACAAGAAAATTTAATTGGTTTTAAGTGTTGTTAGTTGTTATAATATATTATTTATTTAGTATTATTTTATAGAAATTAAATAACCAGAAGTGGTATTGAAAATTAATTACTCCAACATCATTGGTATGTTCATTTACAAAACATCCATCGAGTTTCCAATGCTCTTTAAACCACATCTTTATTTTTCTAATAAAGTTACCTAATACATATTTATTTATAAATAATATAAAAAAGTTATAATAATCCATCAATTATAATAAAATTATTTAAATAATAAAGAATAAAATCAAATTCAAATAATATTTTTTTCTCGGAAAACACTATGACCTAAAAATATAAGTAATGAATTATTTCACAAGATCGACAAAATTTTATAGATAATTCCAAAAAAATTAGAAAAATTAAAAAAATTATAATTTTAATGTATTTATGTTATTAAGATACTTAAAATTTACAATTAACTCATGAGATACTTCTCTTTTAATATTGATAAATAGCTTTCATTGCACATGAGAAATGCCTTCAGGAAATTTCTCATACATATTTCATGAGATCATAGATGTGTCATTAAACTGATGAAATGATATCTATTTAAAATATCTATATTTTTCCCAATATTCTCAAATTTATTTTGCAATAAACAGAGTTAGAGAATTCAATATGAAAAACATATTGAAATAAAATACATTACACTTTATTTGTATATTAGAAAATGTTACTCGTGTATATTAAATTTGTTATCATGGAATATTAAATTAATATTAACATTACTTCATTATAAAAGACATCATTTTTCATAATTGTCATAATATTCTTCTAATATTTATAATTAATGGAAAACCTCACCATCTCATAGAAATACACCCATGAATCCACCCATATATTCTGGTTGTGACACCGGCAGACACCCCAAACACATCAAATGAATGATATTCTTGACTTCCATTAGGTCTCATATATCTTCCATGTTTATATTTGTATCAATTATATTGTTTTATTTTCCTATTTGAAAAATTATATAATAATTAATAAAATATGTAGATTTTTGGACAATGAAATATATACAAGTTACAATAACAAACCAATAGCCCCTAGATGGAGAGTTAACCAACTACTCCATCATTTGAGGTGAATTAGGTGGTGGGATACTAATGGAATCTGGGTAAACTGTTGTCTCTTTAGTATTATCTAGTATAATGGAATCACATGAATCCATAGAAGATAACGATAGTGGCGTTGTGCTCCGAGATGATTATCTACTAGGATCATAATATTTTTTTTTCTTTATATTCTTACAATTAAAATGGCATAGGTATATTAAATTTATAAAATAAATAAATCAATAATAATTTTATAAAAAAACTAGAACAATGTATATATGTATAGAACAATTATTAATGAGAAATTGTAATTTATTTTCATTAAAAAATTATACATTCAATTTTCTTCATCTTCATTTTCATCATTGTTATCAACCTTCATTGTGATGGGCCCTTCATTTTTATCGTCTCTTTCATGATCAATTATTTCAATATTATCTAGAAAAAAACTATTTATTATTTTGTGGATGTTGAGGTTCATGGTTACAAAGTACAAATTTTTCTTCATCACCCATATCATATAAGTCTCCCTTCATTATTTATAAAACAACAGTCCAACCATCATGTATTTCATCATCCGTATAATAAACCATCTTCACATGAATCTTTCATTATACCCCAATCAATGTTGACCATCTTGCATTTGAAAAAGATTACTAAAAATTGACCATGATAGTTTAATTCAATTATGTTATTCACATTTTCATAGTATCCCACCTCTAAAAGTGTAAATACACCACTATTCTTGGGATTTAAAGGCTTCATCATGATAAATTTTACAAAACCTGAAGCCATTAATATTGTAGTCATTGAATATCTTATCCTTCCTTAAAGGACCTCAAGAAAATAACATCAAATAATTTTATATTTTAGCTTGAAAATCTTCATTAATTAACTAGAAAAAAAGATATAAGGTCATACATTAAACTTTTAAAAAATAACTACATGTCAATTCTATGAATATGAGTATATACTTACATGATATGAGATACATTCGAAGTCTCTTTATTTACATATTTTTTTATTCCATCTCATTTCAAGCTCGACCCCTTAGTCACATAGTTATTTGAAATCTCAATTATTCATTAAATGGATATGCAATAACTCTATTTAGTTGCAAATATCTTTGTGATTATAGAAACTCCAATTTATTCAATGTAAAATTTTACTCATTTTCAATTGGTCTTCCAATAGTTGGAAATGTCGATCATTGGATTTCAGAATGAGAATTGATTGGCATGCCATCAACATGTCCAATAAGATTGAATCTATTCTCAGCCCCATCCAAATACCTAGAATAGAAGTTCAGTCACTCTTTAGCTATTTTACCTTCAAGAATATATCCTTATAGTAGATTTTTATTCCACACATATGATTTTAGATGACCTAGTACCTTATAAAAAAATTAGAAACATGTTAAAATAAATTAAACAATGATTTCATGAAATTGAATTAATCAATGAAAATAAAAATAATATCATCCTACCTCTCAATTTTATACATCAATCAATGGTGTACTGGTCAACCATGTTTATCTTATTCAACCAAATGAACAGTCTAATGAATCAGGACATTGAATAATGAAGGAGGAAACAAAATATCCAAATGAAAATGTGTCAAAACAATTCATTCATTATGTTTATTAAGAATAGTTGTATTTAGATTATTTCCAAAATTATCTCTGAAAATGGTAATAAAAAACAACTATAACCACCATTACTTTTTTAGGTAACGTATTACGTAATACCAACAGTAACAACTAATGCATCAAAATATGTGTTTCATGACTTTTCAAACCATTTAACATTCATTTTTTAAGCCATTTCACCTTGACATCTTAATTGAATATCCGTTTGGCAATTTTAAATTCATTAAGTTTCAAAGGAATGCATATTTCTCATTATTTTCCCTTGTAAAAATAGACAAATTATTATTTTGATTCCCATATTCCCACAAACCAAAATTTATATTCATTGACTCTAAATCGATATGAACATTAAGGTGATCTCTCGATTTAACCTAATCATTAAGATTTGTTAAAATTACATTATCATAGACATTCTTCTAAAAATTCATTAAGTTATATTTATGATGTATCAAATTAAATTCCCAATATGGATGTTTTAAAAATATAATTTTTTTCATCCATTTTTTTCTTCCATATTCTTCAGATATTTTACCTTTTATCCTTTTCCCCTTTATTAAACTGATGATATTTTATAAATTATTTAGTGGAATTCATTAATTGTCTTATGATTTAGAAACTCGATAACACATTTTGTGGATTTTATCAATTCAATATCTCCATTAAATAATGTCTTATTTATCATTAATTAATGATAAAAATCATAAAAATAAAATATTAAATATTAAATTCCACTTTCATCTATGAGGAAATTATTGAGGATCAAAATTATAAACATTACCAGACAAACTATTATGAGTATTCCATCCAGATAAATTTTCTAGTCTAGGAAACTCAATAATTTTCCACTTTATTGTAGCATTAATTTTGAATAATTTTCTTATTGAAGCATCATATGATTCCACACCATCATCCCATAATTCTCAAAATTCATTGATTAGTTGTTGAAGGTATACATCAATTTCATTTAAAATCATTTTCTTTCCAAGAATATTCATCAAAATAATGATATAATTTTTCTCTATAGACATACATGGAGGTAGATTATAGGGGATCAAAACAACTAACTAAATTCTATAATTAGTACTTATTGTATGAAAAGGGATAAAACCATCAGAAGAATCCTAAACGTACATTACTAGGATCCAAAAAAATAGATACAATGAATCAGATATCTTCCATGATGTTGAATATTTTGTATGTCTCATCAATCCATTGTTACTATCTTGAGCATGTCGCTTCATGTCATTTGCAGTCTTAGATGACTTGAATAATTTTTACAAGTGTGGTTTTATAGAAAATTAATTAAATACCTTTACAAGGGTTTTCTTTTCTTTATTCGTGAATTTGTATTAATTTATAATCTCATTGTTGTTCATTTACTCAATTATTCTTGTATGAAATATTATGCATTATTATTTGTAGAACAATTCTCCCCAATAAAGCATAATTAGGGAATGAATGTATCTTTTTGTAATAAATTACATGTTTTTTGATGAATAAATTAAAATTGTAGAATGATACAAGGATCTTATCATCACTAAATACATCATGAAGCAACTCTAAAATCATGGTAATTTCTTTTTTAGTAATTCCATAAAGACAGTTGATATGATAAAACTAAGTAGAAAATACAACATTGATTACATGGCACAACCAACATGTATTTCATGTTTTCTACATTCATTTAATTCATAAAACTCATTTTTTGGTCACATATGTTTCGAACAATATTAACCTACATAGGATCAACATAAGGTTCTATTGATCTATTGAAATATTTAACATTTCATTCTACAAAACCAAATGAATTATTTAACAAATTTCAAACTAAATTATACTCTACTAGGTCTCTTTCTACTTTGTTGATATTATTTTCATAGTTTTACTTTTCATAACATTAGATTCACCATACCAAATAAAACAAACATATTGAGCATAAATATATTTCAATATCAAATTCCAAAATACACAATTTCTATTCAATCATCGACTGAATATAATTTCAGGACATAAACATATTATTCTACTATCCACTGATCGGTTTTAAATTTCATTATTTAAAAATTCTACCAAAATCATCGCATACCAAGGCGTGTTTCGAGGGAAACTAATCCAAATTTTATCTATAGGTATTGAATTATCTTATTCAAATACATTTATAAATGAAAATATAAAAACGGGTATAGTCAAAACTAAACATCACCCAAATTTTTCATTGACCAGGGTAGGGTATTGATTTGAAATAACAAAAATGCAACATCAAAATAATTTAATCCAACATTAAAAACATTAAAAACTCAATGAAACCAACATTTATATAATTTAATTAAAAATCATTGAAAATTAAATTAATCATACCATTAAAGATATCAGGGGCCACTATAACCAGATAAATTGGAACAGAAGCCTTTGGTGGTCACTATCACAGATCAAGAGGGATTAAGGGTCACGCAGGTCTCTGGTATGGGTGGTCGGTGTTCAGTTGGTTGCAGGAAGGGTGGATCAGGGTCACCAAAGTATCCAGGGGGGGTCAGGGAAATTTTGGTCATTGATAGTGTGTCCGACATCACAACAAGGAGTGTTTGGGTTAGAGTGGTCACTGGTATGAGGGGTTGGGTCACAGTTGTTGCCGGCATGGGGGTGGGGTGATGATGGTCGCTTTTAGGGAATTCAGGGTTATGGAGATCAGGGGTAGGGGCTTGGTGGTTACCGATGGGAGTCGGAGGAGGTGGTAGAAGTTGTCGTTTGGGGAAGTCAGAGGTGGGGGGTTTTTGGTCGAAGTTCGTCGTCGAGGGGAGAAAGAGGTGGGCAGGGTCAGGGTTGGGGGTCGCTACCAAGGGGAGTAGGAGGTGGGGGTTTCCAGGTCAGGGGTCATTTCCAATGGGATTGGGAGGTGGGAGGTCACTGCAAGGGGAGGGTTACCACTGAGGGGGGAAGGAGGTTGGGGGTTGTTTGGGTTCATAGAGGGGAGAGAGAAGGGAGGGTTGGGGTGAAAGAGTAAGGGGTATAAAAAAAGGTTTTTATACAATATATAGCTGCAGTATAAATAAAACCAATGTGAAATGTTAAAAAAAATCTTGCGGTGGTTTAAATTATCCACCCAAAATTATAATTTTTAAATACGCTTTTCCTCGTAGAGGATAGTATCCCTAAACCACTTGATTTTATAGTGAACGATAAACCATTCAAAACAACTATTTTAATAAATAGACAATTAGTGTTTTTTATGTGTTTCATGAAAAAAACTAATAAAAAAGTCCATTTCAAAAAGAATGAAAAATGTGCCTGAAAATCAATAGTGTCCCTGCCTCCATTCAATAAAAAATTTATATTTTAATTATCCATATTTTTATACTTATAAATATATTCATATTATAATATATATATATATATTGTATTTATTTTTTTTAGAATTATGTCAGTAATATTTTAATGTGAAAATATTTTGTTTTAATGAAATTAGTTTTATTACATGTAAATTATATTTTTACTAATTATATTTGTGATTTTTTTTATTATAAATTATGTTCTCAAATGTATCATTATGTACATATTTAAAAAATAAAATTGCTTCTGTTCTAATGTATCTTGTTTGAAACCACTCATATAGGGGTTTATTGTACATTTTGTTTACTTGAACACTACTATTTTATTATTATTACATAACAATGGTTTAATTATTTATTATAAATATATACATTATATATATATATATATATTTATTTGTTATATTCTTATTGAAATATTTTCATTCAATCTTTCATTTCATTTCTTTTAATGAAACTCACAAGAACTTGGGGCTATTTAACAATAGAAAAAATGATAATTCATGATTCCCTAATTTAATAGATTTCATATCTCATTATCATATTATTATATTATGTTATTATGTTATGGTAAAACATCATTTAAAAATATGTGGTAGAAAGAAATGTGTGACATGAATAAATGACATGTGAACTATTGACATTTTATACATCCACCATTTCAATAAGTCTGGAAGTGCACTTAGCACGACATATTTTTTTTATGTTCAAGAATATTATTATATTATATTACTACATTTTTTGATTTTCTATGTTAGTCTATTATATAGAATTTGAATATACTAGTAAATATTGCAGATTATGTAGAATGTATTCATTTTATAGAGGTTAAATGTCTAGGGTTAGATTGAATCATTAATGATCCAACGTCATCAATATTTTATTGAAGTTTAGTTTTACTAGAACAATATATTTTTGTTTTAATTAATTATATTTATATTTATAAAAAAATGTTACATTTCAATCATTTTCAATGATTCACTCTATTTATGAAGTTATTTATTATTTTCAATTACTTTTTGATGATTAGGCTATGTTTTATGTTTTATTTATATTATTATTATATTTTATATTTTATAAGGTTTTAAAAGTACCTACTTGAAATTTAATAATTTTTTCTATGTTTTAAGTAGTCCAAATTAGAAGATTATAAAATATAAACTATAAATATAATATAAATGAAAATTGAAATAGTGGATAAACATGTAATAATGGTTTATAGGAAAAATAAATTCTTTATTTTTATAGAGAAGATAATTACATGAATGAGTATAGTCACTGTCTACGGTGAAGTTTTTCTCCTACATTGTGGTGTGTTAATGGGACACTTAGATCGAGATCATCGACATTTGAACTAGGTTGGAGTATAATGACCTGGAGGGGGAAGGTGCTTGAGTGTTGAAACCATAATCATCAGATGTTCAATCTATGTATGAATGGGAGGAGGTGTAAATTAGATAGCCTCATATGCAACCAATAATTCTACCAATATGGTAATAAATGGACCCACTGTCATCATAGAGGGGAATATATCTTATGAAGGATCTGACATGACAATTGGAGGCATGTGAAATGACCCCTCCGTATAATCTGCTGTACACTAGTATGTTACAAAGAGATTCAAAATGAATTAGAAAATATTAAAATAAATATGTTAATGAAAATTTATCGACAAACCATATTCTGAATACCTCTTCCATGTTGAGTAAGATACAATATAGACTTCAGTCTATAACATGTCTTATAATCAACCTATTGTGAGAGATGGAATAACATCTTACGTACACCCTATATATAAAGTGATGATCATATAGACCATAGGTTTGGATACTGAGAATGATTTTGATCCATTTTGATATCCTACCTCCCTTTTAGCTTCAGGGAATTAAGATCATGTTCCAATCGTGGAAAAAATGGAATGCACTGAACATATCCAAACTAGTGCATGACTCTATCAGGATGGTGCCACTCAATAATATGAAATTGAATGTGTGGAACTACATCCATAGTATTATGAAGTGTAACATTTAAATATGGATGAAACATGTCCAATAAAGATTGTTATATCATCCATTAAATCTAAAATGACATGTGAGATTTTTTAAAAATGTTCCTTACTAAAATCAAAAATTCTGATGATATTATTACATTTTTTAGACTATGACATATGTTATATACTTAACTCTTCAGGTAGGAGACTCACCAATATATGAAGGTATGAACAAAAATAGTGTTTTAGATAACTAATGATGTTGTTTTCACAAATCAACCTATATGATACAATATCAAAAGTGATAAATAATAAAAAATTAAATTCACTAAATCCTACTAGAATCAGAAACCAATAGGGATGAGTGATCGTACCAACATCTACACGGAGTGTCAGGCATCTTATCTATAGGTATCTACTAACCAGCAATATCAAGGGAGAAGAAAGGATATTATCTCATGCACACATATGAATTAGGATGACAAATCCCCTAATATTAGTGTGGTCAGAGTGGAATTTCATGCATAATTACTTATAAGTCTATGAAAAGAACGCTATTCCCATGTTTTATGTCTTGGACTGATCAAAATACTCCAGTAACCCCATATACATCATGTTAATATACTTACATTAAGGACCAATGCACAATGTCCCTCCAATGATCCATAATATATTGGCATGAGTATGACGGATGAAAATTTACTCATTAGCATCATCGGGTAAATGTAAAAAGTGAATCTCTTACCTACTCATAGAAATCAACCCTCCAAATGTAGCAGCATCATCGGCCAAAATCACAACACTGAAAAATCTTTATATCATCTTGTGGCAGTCAGCATGGGTGGTTTTAATAACTACATCACCCTATATAGGAAGACCAACCATGACTTCCACATCCTCAAGAGTGTTGGTTATCTCTCCCTCAAGTAGGTGGAATGTATGTGTCTCTGGTCTCCACCTCTCTAGGGGGGTCAGCAAGTAGGCGATGATCAACAAATATGAAATCAGATACTACAATTCAATAAAATATAGCATGAAACAGGTATGGTATAATTGCTTATAGAGGCAGTATGTGATAATGATGGTGTCATATACACACCCTGATTCATCTAACTGTATTATCCTTTATCATAGTGTGGTAAATATGCATAGCCTACATAGTGAATAATATGGTATCCTCCATCTGTAAGTAAAAAATAAAATATTTCTTATGTTAAAAATGTAAATATAATTTTTTGGTTAGTATAATGTCCTGACTAAGAGAATATAATACATGACATTTTTATTACAATTATTTTATGAATCTTTTTATTAAAAAAATGGAATGTCTTCATGTTTCTTTGATCATATTTCTCATATGTGTTTGTGATATTTTTTTACCGATAAAATGGTGTTTTTTATGATATGGTTATATTTATTTTTATATATATTCATTTCACTATCATTATCTAAATGTGTATTTTAAAATTGGGTTACTTTTGTTTATGTATGATTTATCAATGATGGTATGCATCATTATTATTTTCTAAAATTATTCGTTTATGGGTTTTCCATGGATAGTTTGATTATACTTTCAAGTCACATTACATTTTTTATTCATTTTAATGTGAATATGAAAGTATTATTGTAATTTTATAATTGAATTATTTGGAAGTGACAAAAAATTATACAAAATGAAGGATCATAAATTATCACAATATAATTAACAATTTGAAAATATCACATTGAAGATAATACATCATTGTGGTTGAGACTATGAAATTGATCCAGCAATGTTTGTGAATTTTTTCTGGTTATGACCTTCCTAATGGAATATGTTGCATCTCAAAATTTACCCATGTTCTTTAGGCCATTCCATCTCATCCTCCATCATTCTAGACTTTAGTCTCCCTCATTGACACAACCTATTGAGGTTAGGTATCAATATCAGTTGATCTTTGAGAATTATGAAATATTGAAACTCCATAATAGTCATCAATGGTGCAGAATAACCATTAGCAATGGTGTCTAGCCGATACACTAGATCAACATTTACTTCCTCTCATAATTTCCTAGAGGTACATGTCAAGATGGAGTGTTTTCAAGGAAACCATAATTCCAAGAAGTTTCCACATTGATATGGCCTCAGTTCCATTAATACCACCATTTTTTTTCTGCTACTACTTATGATGGGGTAAGAAATCTCATGAACTTGAAATGGAGAGTTTTCACATTGGAAAATGCACACTCGATAACTATAATCTTATTTGATGTTCTTTACAATATCAGGTTGAAATTTCCTTCCATACCTTATCCCCAATTGAATCCTATCTATGGCTAGTTTTTTTTATAAATGTAGTAATTCATGCAATTATAAAATGTCTCATCAACTAGGGATGTTATAGGTAAAATGAAAATCTACTTTAAGACACAATTGATGAATTGTTCATTGTTTTTGGTCATGTGTCCATACATTTTCATGCCCTCATATTCCAATGTCCATTTTTCTTTTGGAATTTTCATCATATAATAAAAAATTTCTTAATAATAATTAACTTTTTGTTCAACAGAATCTTCAATACTTCATTGATATGGATCATATGACACAAAAAAGTGATCATATTTCACCTAAATTGATTTTATCATTTCGTTGAAATAGTAAATAATAAAAAAACATCACATTCCATGCCTTATGATTTCCTTATTCATGGTCTGATCATGGAATGTTTTTCACATGTTTCTAGCAGTGTGAATGATGCAGTACCGATGATGTGCATTTAAGGGTATCCATTTATCAGGAACTGCATTGATTGATTAATTTGTTTCCCGATGATGATAAGATATAAGACACCCCGAATGGAGTTTAAATGGTTGTTAATACATTCTAAAAACCACCAACATGATTCATAGATTTCAATATCAAAAATTGAAGATGCATGTGAATGAGGTGAACAGTTTCTATCATGGGTTGTCTCATTGAACTGTACACCCTTATATTTTCCATATAGAAATGTTCCATCAATCAATATGGACTATTTGATGAAAAAGATGAATAAATAGATGGGAGGAATGCCCAGAACAACCACTACCGCAAATCAGTGCTAGGGTAGTTCTACCCTTTATTAGTGCTAGTATAAAAAGTTCTGATGAATGGAGTACCTTTATCAGGGCTAATAAATAGCGTTGATATACAATACTCTTAATATTTCTAAAAAAGCACTATTAAAAGTTCCCCTTTATCAATGATTTTTTTACTAGTGGTGATAAAGTGGGTATATTTCAAATAAACTAATTAAAAATATTATATAAATTTAAAATTATATTTATATTAATATAAATATTATATTTAATCAAATACATTTTAAAAAAGATTTACGAAATAATTTATAAAATAATAATAATTAATACTTTTTAAATTTTTTCTTGAAATAATCATTTGATAACAATTTTAATGTAAAAAATAAAAAATTTAAAGATCTAAAATAAGTTTAAAATGCAACTCAAACTTCAAACAATAATAAATTTTGTTCTGTTTGTCTCTTTAGGCTCTACCACTTATTAAATCAAATAATGCGATGATATCTACACCCTGGTGACTCAATGTAAACCCTATTTGATGTTTTCAAGGCCAAAAAATGCCCCAAAATACCTTCAAAACTGAGTTTTTAGTTGGGGTACCCCGATTGTTTAATATTTGTTAGATTTTCATCCTCATTTGAGGGGGTATTATCATATTTTTTCAAAGAGGAATGAATTTATTCATAGGTATTATATTCATATAGATATTATGGATTTCAAATTTTAGTGATTTTCATAGTTTACTGTTATTTATAATCAAATATATATCAATATAAACATAATGCTTATATATTCACATGTTAAAATTTAATTTTATAAATAAATGATTAAACAGATTTATATATAAAACTTATTTATCCATATAGAAGACTTATCTAAATAAAAACAAACATTCATTTTATTTAAAATAAAAATATATAAATATTTATTCATATATATATCTATATAATGTGTGTGTCCGTGTGTATATTAGTGTGTGTCTGTATTAAAAAATTTATATATATTGTCAGTATATTCTAACAAATGTATATACATCTTAATATATAATATATCTAAATATATATAAATATATAAAAATATGTATAATTATACTTATAGATACACATATGATATATATATATATGTGTGTGTGTGTGTATATATGTATGTATGTTGTATATATGTATTTATTTATTTAAAAACTCACTAAAAACATATTTTATAAATTTATCTAAAACTAATCTTATAAATATATATTAATATAATAATATATATAAATTTATATTAAAATAAGAATAAATATAACTATATATAAATAAATAGATATTTCATTAAATATAGGAAAAACAAAATGGTTCAGTGGTAGAGGTGCAGGTGTGCAAGGGGGAGGTCTCGAGTTTGAATCCAAGAGGAGGCAGGGGGTGCAGGCAGGTACAAGTGCGTCTAGAACTGTTAAAGGGGTGCACGAGGGGGATGGGGGAGTGGGTGAATGGGTGGGATCAGAGGGTGGGGTGGGGGTGAGTACTATTATAGGGTTGGTCAAGAACTGTTAAAAGGGACTACGATTTGAAAAAAAATTATTATTATTTGACTTTTATCAGTGGATTATTTAGCAATGATAAAAGGGGACTTTAATATCATTTTTCAGAATTGATAAAACAGAAACCCTTTTAATAGTGCTTTGATTATCAGTACTTTTTAGCAATGATAAAAGTTAATTTTAGCACTTTCAAAATCTATATCTGTGGTTGTGAACTGATTAAACTAAAAATGTGATGGACCAAGTTAGTTATCTTGAGACACATGTTCATTCATATGAATATTTAATTCAACTTGTCTATTATGTCGTAGAATGGCTAGAAATTGTTTCAATACCTGATATGAGTCATCCTAATCACCATAGACCATCACAATTGCCTTTTGTTTCATCAAACATGTCTTTTCATAGGAAATATTATAACCACATAATTATTTTATACTCTCATGTACAAGTGATAAAGGAATATATTGGAAAGTCCAACTCTGATTAACGACATTAGATTACACAAATTTAGTATCCAATGATGTATAATATTTTGTCAGGTTTGGATGAATGCAAGTATGAGATGCCTCAATATTTTAAATAATATGTCCTCCAAATAAAATGTCTTGAATCAATATCAATCAAAATATGCAAGCATCCACATACATTTCACACCATATGATATATTTTTTATATCTTTATTCCTAAAATAAATATCTTCAATTCCCCTTGATATGAAATCTTTTTAGATTTTTTTCAATGAATTTTTACTTGGAAAATACCTTTCAACATATAAAGATGTTCCAGACCACAAAACCTATAAACTAAAACTCATTGAAAATTAGTTTTAGGTGTACGAACATTGCAGTTGAACTCAGAAAAATGTGACATTTCTTCCAAAAAATGTCTGAAGAGTGGTGAATGACTTTTTATGGGTAGTGCATGTTATAAAACTAATAATTTCTAGAAACATCTTCCCCAACTTGTGTTTCTCCCTCATAATCTGCATTTTTGTCTCTATATCTTCCATCATTAACAAAATCCTCATCATAAGTAATATTTATATGTATATCTTAGTCATCACCTAGGTTTTCCTCTTCCACATCATAGGAAAGAGCCTTAATTTTTTACAGAAGGCCTTCTTAAACAACTATTGTTAGGCTACATATTTATAAAATTGGAAGTTTTTGTTGTTCAATAGAGACATAAATATATATATTCATAATTTCAACACCTAACCACTGGTAAAATGAATGTATTTCTTGGACTCACTCATTATTAGAAACCAATGGACAAGCTAGATGTTATAGTGTATCTAGGAATTAAAATTTCCTATAGCAAATATACATGATCTTTTGATTAGGCCTTACATTTGAGAAACCAATAATTTTATATTTAAGTTCACTTATGGTTACACAATCATATGTCTTAACAATTGTTGATGGTTGTGTTCTATTACAATTTCCTTTCCCATTTTAAATAAGCTCACCGTAGCGGTAGACATAGGAAACCATGACTCTCTACGTCAAAAATCTTTTTTGATCAAGATTATGATAGTTTAAATAATATTGATAATGAGGGTTGACCATATAAGCTATAAAATACAAAGAAAAAATTATTATAGTTTAATATTCTAATATATGATACTAATGTTTCATTATATAAAAGTTTATTAGAAAATATGCATCAAAATGTTTTGTAAACCTAGGTAAAAAGAAGGGAAAACATCAAATCAGCTTATTTATCTAAGATAAAATGAAAACAATGATCAAATAATAAAAAACATATTAAATAACACATTAATTCATTACAATATATAGTAAATACATTTATATTTCTTAATAGAAAATAGTTTGGATGGGATGAGACTGACATTGAATTTGATGTAAAATATATCTTATTTTCATGTGGTATATTTATACCTTCCTACAGAGGGATCTACTTAACTTTTTAATATACAAAATCATTCATCCTTATAATGATTTTTTTATCATTATTTAATAATTCCTTAAATAAATATATTTATAGCTAATATTTTTAAGTGGTTGACTGAATCATTCTATAATCATTACTTAATCATCCATTAATTAATACTTAATCATTAGTTAATCAATTTCTAATCATTATCAAATAATTAATCATTAAATAGTGAATCATAATTTAATCATAGTTTAATTATTAGTAATTACTATCTAATAATTCATAAATCAATATTTAATCATCAGTTAAACATTATATAATAATTACTTACTCATTAGTTAATCATTCATTAATAATTATTTAATCATTATCAAATAATTAATTAACCATTACTTAATTATTACTTAATTATGCTTTAATAACTAGTTAATCATATAATATTCATTAGTTAGTTATTATTATCATGTCATTATAGGTAATCATTATTTAGTTATAATTTATTCATTATTTTATCTTCACTTCATCATTTCTAATAATAATTATTACTTCTAATCTATATATATCTAACTAAATTAATAAATAAGTAATTTATTTATAACTAACTAAATTAATAAATAAGTAATTTATTTAGAACTAACTAAAAATTAATCGATGAAATAAATAAATAAATTTAAATTATATAAGAATAATAATTCTCAATGATGCTTCAAAAAATTCGTCACATGTATTAGTACTTTGGAACCACACCTCACAAAAGAGGCTTATTTTAGAGAAATCGGTGGGGAATATAGATAGAGGAGGGAATTTTTATGTGAAGAGGAGGAGGGTTGGTTTCCCATTTATAAGATCTCAAGGGAATGATGGTAAGGGGTTTCACCTTCCACCATTACGTTATGCGAAAGGTGACACCACCCATCCATCTACCACTTTATTTTTGGTGAAAGGTAGCCACCTCCATCCTCCTTTTCCTTATCATCGATCTAGGTCAATGATAGGAAAAGACCACGGAGGGGATGCCACTATTATAATAAATCCAAAAGGCAGCAGGGCCTATACCACCTTCGAGACATAGTTATAATTTTTTTGAGATAGCTGTATTTAATTTTTTTTTCAAAGAACTGATAAAAAATAAAAAATATATAACCAAAGACAATTGGAACATAGTTTTTTGTTGACCTGAGATGGGTAAGGCGATGTTGTTATCCACACGGGGAAACATCCCTCCACCCATTTACGTTCATTATTTAGAGATTATCCTCTCTATATTCGGCCATCCTTAATGTATCCTATCACCCTACTGATGGATCTTACGATCTATTTGGCTTCTAAGAAATGATGATGACAAATAGAAGTTCCAGTTGCACAATCTTACAGAAAATTCTTCTACCAGAAATCCCCACCATCATATTAATTTTTATATGAAACAAAATTTACATACTTCTATGAAACATGTATTTAGGCATGGATTTATTTTATAGGATCGAAGTCTCCCCTCCCTTCTAGTTTTTTTATATACACAAAAATATATCTTCTCCATCATCTACATAAAAATATGACTATCCCTTGAACCATAACCACCCCTCCGCTAAAGAAACAACCGTCATGGTTTTTACCCTATCCATTTTCTACCATGCATCCCAACTAGTCCAAGTTCCCGAGCATGCTTCCCACTAGAAATATTCTGCAAACCAAATATAGTGATCCTTTATCCATATAACACAATTCATTGGTTCCACCCATACTGTAACATAACTATGGTGGTGAGTTGAGGAGGCCCTGATTTCAAAACTCTATGTATACTATTTTTTTATTTAAACTGAACCACTGTACCTACAGTAGAGTATTGTGATCCATAAAATTGTCAACTTTTGGTTTTTTGTGATCATTAGTGTCTGTAATGTTCATGGATAAAAGTAATAAAAAATTCAAAAATTGTTTTTAATGTTTTGGATCATGTATTTAAATATTTAGGAAAACATTATTGACCCACAATAATAGTGCAACTAAAATAGATGAGGTCTTTAACATTTCTATAAAAGAGCTCTATTAGCACAAAAAAAGAACTGACTACCTAAGAGTTATAAATTACATTGAAAAAAATAAATTTTTCACAACGCTAAAAAAGTTGATAAAGGTTGTGTTTATCAAAATTTTTTTCCATGCTGATAAAGAAGGATTTACCATCACTTTTTTTAGTGTGGAGAATGAGATCCTTTATGAATGCTTTCTCTAGCGCTAATATTGGAGACCTTTATCGGTTCTTTTTTAGCACCGATAAAGGCCATATCAACTACACCACTACAACTCCACTTTAAAATCAAAATCAAATAAAATAAAAAAGCATGAATATAAATATTAAAAAAACTATATTGTAATACAAATATTACATTATACAATCATTTTAATTAAATATTTACATGAAAAATATTTACAATTAATAAATAAATACAACCCGTATACAAAATAAAAAAAGTAGACCTTTTTTCAAAGATAAACATATGTACCAAATTTTGTTCTTGTAAAAAAATAAATTTTTATTTTATTAATACTAAATACAAAAAACAAAATATAGTTTTAAAGTTATATAATACACATATGATAAACTATATTATTAATTACCATATATATTTTATATATTGATATTTAATTTTGTGTAGGATTGTTGTGAGGCAAATTTGTACACATTAAAAACTAATTATGGATTATTGTATTAAATTTTGAAAACAATTTGAACATGTTTTCTCATTTTTGGATATATAAAAAAAATTTAAACTAAAATGACACTTTTATATTGGAAACACTCACATCAAGTCATACTAACCATATCATGTGTCTGATTAATGTGTTGTCAGTTTTTTTATGTCAAAAATGAATTTTGGATTGTTTTAATAGATTTTGAAAACAATTTCAGATTATTTGTGTGGTTTTGGATATGTGACTTGCGCTTTAAACTATAAAGAAAATGTTATATTGAAAACAAACACTTCAAGTCATACCGACCACATCTTGTGTTGGGTTGATGTGCAACTGATTCTTATATGTTATAAATTAATTATGGATTGTTGTTCTAATGTTTGAAAACAATTAAAGAATTATTTATCATTTTTTCCTACTAACACATGTTTAAACTAAAATGATACATTTATATCTAAATTATGTACATCGAGTCATACCATCCACATCATGCATCAAATTTATGTGCTGTCGATTCTTGTACATTAGAAATTAGTGATGGATCATTTTCCAAATGTTTGAAAACAATCCATGATAAATTTCTCATTTTTGGATATGTGATGTATGTTTAAACTAAAATGGATCTTTTATATTGAACACACATACTTTATGTCATACTAGAAATATCATTTATCATGTTTACATATTGTAAATTCAAACAAATCACAAATAAATTATAGAGCCTTTTTCTTAAAGTTTGAAATCAATCAGATCTCATTTCCCCATTTTTTTTTTCTAGTGACACATTATAAAAAATAAAATGTCACTTTTATGTTAAAATCATTCACTTTGAGTCACACTGGAGACATAAAGAATTGTATTGACATTTAGCCAATTTGTAAATGTCACAAATCAATTATAGACCATTGTCCTAAAGTTTGAAAGATATCATAGTTTGTTTTATCAGTTTTTTCTTTTTGATTTACATTTTAATATAAAATAACATTTTATATTGAAAACAAAAACTTCAAGTCATACTAACCATATATTTTGTCAAATTGATATGCTTCCCTATCCCATACAAAATAATGAATTATGGATCATTTTACTAAATTTTAAAAATAATCCGATTTGTTTTTCTCGATTTTGGTTATATAATGCATGTTTTAAACTAATGTGACACATTTATTTTGAAATCATGAACTTCGCGTCATATTGAGCACACCATATATTAGAATTTCATGTGGTCGATTCAAACACATCAAAAAATGAATTATGGATCACTGTCATAATGTTTGAAAAACAATACCATCACATTTTCTCGGTTTTGGACATGTGTCATGTGTTCCAAGGTAAAATGTCACTACTATATTAAAAACACACAATTCGAGTCATAACATCTACATTGTCTATCAGATTTATATATGGTCGATTACTATACATAAAAAATATATTATGGATCATTGTCCTAATGTTTGATAATAAAATGATCTCATTTTCTATGTTTTGGCTAATTTAGTCCTTTTAAAATAAAACGACCCTTCAATTTTAAAAACACATACTTCGAGTCATACCAACAACAACGTGTGATGAATTGACATGGGATCAATTCCTATACATCACAAATGAATTATGATAATTTTTCTAATGTATGAAAAAAATATTAGCATTTTTACATGATTTTTCCATGTGATATTACTTCTAAAATAAAATAACACATTTATATTTAAAACATATTCTTCAAGTCATACCAACGACATCATATACTAGATTTTCATGTAGTTGATATCTACGTGTAAAAATTGAATTTTGGATAATTTTCCTATATTTTGAAAAACAATAAGCTCATTTTCAAGTTTCTTTCCAGTGACACAAATTTTAAACTCATAAAACATTTATATATTTTAAGCTTGCACATAGAGTCATAGATAAAATATTATAAATCAGATTGATGTACGATTGACTCATACATGTCAAAAATAAATTATAGATCTTTTTCCTAAAGTATAAATAAATTAACGCTCATTTTTTGATCTTTGCAATGTGATGGATGCTTTCAAATAAAATTGAACTTGTATATTGAAAACACAGAACTCATGTCATACAAGCCACATCCTGTTCCGTATTGACACATGGAAAATTTATATACATCAAAAATAAATTATGGGGGATTTTACTAAATTTCAAAAATAATCTAAGTAGTTTTGTCATTTTTGTCTATTGATGCACGTTTTAAACTAAAATGACACTTTTATATTGAAAACAAGCGCTCCATGTAATACTGACATCAAAAAACATTAGATTGACATGAAGTCAATTCATACATGTCACAAACGAATAATGGATCATATTTCTAATGATTAAAAACAATATGATCTCATTTTCATTGTTTTAGATATGTGATGCACATTTTAAACTAAAATGACTGTTTAATTTTGAAAAAATGATCTTCAAGTCATACCTACCAAATCTTGTGTAATATTGATATGTAATCAAGTACTACACTTCAAAAATTAATTATTGGTAATTTTCCTAATATTTATAAATAATGCGAGCTCTATTTCTCGGTTTGGTAAATATGAAGCATGTTTTAAACTAAAATGACACGTATATTGAAAACATGCAATCAATTCATACCAACTAAATTAGGATTCTAATTGATGTTCAGTCAATTCCTACATGTCACGAATAAATTATAGATCTCTATCCTAATGTTTGAAAATAATATGGTCTTTTTTTCTCAACTTTGTATATGTGACACCCTTTATAAACTAAAATGGCACTTCTATATTGAAAACACTCACTTCGAGTCATACCTACAACATTTTATATCAAATTAATGTATGTTCAATTCCTAATCATAAAAAATGAATTATACATCATTATCCTAATTATTGAAAAAATATAATCTTGTTTTCTCAGTTTTTGATATTTGATGTGAATTATAAACCAAAATGACAGTTTTATATTGAAATCATGAAATTTGAGTCCTATTGACTACATCATGTGTTTCATTGATGTGTGGTCAATTCCCATACATAAAAACGAATTATGGATCATTTTTCTGAATGTTTGGAAATAATTCAAGATAATTTTCTAATTTTTATTTATGTGAAACACATTTTAAATTTCAATGAAACTTTTATATTAACAAAACACACTTCATGTAATATCATCCACATCACATGCCAGATTGATGCGTGGTTGATTCTTACATGTCAAAATTTTTTATGGTTTATTTTCTTAAATTATCAAACAATATAAAATTTTTTGGTCAAATTTAAGTATGTGACATGTTTTTTGAATAGAAATGTCCATTTTAAACAAAAAAACACATATTTAAAGTCATGAAAATCACACCATTCATTATATTAAGATGTGGAAAATTCTTACATGTCACAAATGACATATGTATTTTTTTCTAAATTTTTCAGAATAATATTAGTGTGTCCACTTAGTTTTGAGAAAGTTTAAGGTACCAACCTTTAATGGATGTAATTTATTGTATAAAATTTGATTTAAATCATTTAAAATTGATTAATGAAATGCTTCCCTTATGTTTAACATGTAAAAGGGGTTTCCATGGGGTTTAGGAAGTAGAAAAAGGTAAAAAAGAAGGCCATTTTTTGTTGCTAGCATGTTTTGCGCATGATTAGTACTAACTATTCACTATGGCCCAAGAATCTATGAAACCAAACTCTATTGAACAATGGATAGAGAATTTCCACCCCCCCAGTTTTTTAAACCATGATGGTGGCCACAAGAAACCATGTGTTTAGTCCCCCGTCTTGGGTAGAGGGATCTACATGGTTATTGCACAGTTTGGATTACCATACAACCAAATAATGCAACTTATTTAAAAGGAAAATTAACCATTACCTCATCATCATTTGAGAAATATTACTAAATTTTTATTCCATTTCATCCTACAGTAAAACAAAGTTTGGACATATTCTCACAATCTTCCTAAGGATTAATATTATATTATTTTTAGCTAAATGAAGTGTCATTGGTTGTAATTTAAAGCTCCAGGTGTGTATATCACTTATTTTACTTCAATTTTCAAGAAGAACCATGGTTTGTTTTTTCTTCTTTTTTTAATCCTATAAACACTTTCTTTCAATAGATTATATGATTGGGATTTGGGGGTTGTTTGGGCTGGAATTAAGGGTCGTTTTTAAATTAGATGTTGCCTTTGAACATGGGGTAGGTGGTATAAAATTTATATACCATAGTATTGATGTTTATCTATGTGTATGTGGTTTTGTACTTGAGTATTTATGCTGTGCACATAATTCCTTAGGTTGAAATGATAATTTGGGTATCTAAATGATGGTTTTGACATTTCACGAACCTCATGTGATCCACCGTTGAAGAGTAAACCGAGTTTATGGTCACCCAATGGGTGATCCACTCCATTTAACATGGGAATTGATATGTTAAATGATTAATTGAATGTTATGATATTAAACTAGTGGTAATTGTTTTTATCATGCGATCATGGAATAAAGGGGTGCTTGGATTAACTTGAATACATTAAATGAGTTATCAATTTTATGTGGTTAAATCATATAATTGGTTTAATGGGTAAGTTTTCACGTTATGAAATTGTTAGGAATAATGTTAAATTGTTGTGGTCATGAATAAATGGTATAATGGGATACTTATGGATTGGGGTTAATTGTAATGAAAGTGTTGGACCTTGTAAATTGTGGAAAATGTAAGAGTTTCACCCTTGATGTGTTGATGTGATAAAAGGGGTTGACTGTGTTAAACCTTAAGACGTGTTTGATGATGAAATGAATATGGATATTGATCATGTTTTTAAAAGACAAGGTATATATGATTTTCATGGAGATCCACACTAAGAATAGGGGTTGGTAATGGTGTTCCATCACACGGTAATGGTGATGGTCATGGAATTACACACCATTGAAAGGATGTTGGTCATGGTGTTCCACATTAGAAATATGTGTTGGTCATGGAGGTCCACACCATAGTTTGAGTACCTAGACTGAGGCCCCAAAAGATATGACATAGCGAATTTAGGGCGATACAAAGATGATAACCCTTTTGGTACTATTTAGGAACTAGGGATCCCTTGGGGATAATTGGAAATATCTTAAAGATGAATCATATCATATTTTCATACTTTTTCATTGTTTATTTATACTTCTTTATATGCTATTGTAATAGAATGGATATTATTAAATAAATCATTAATGGTGTCCTACTGAGTTATACTCACAACCGACCTAGTCTGTTGTTGGGTACCCAAGAAGATTTTATGGTTTCATATCAGGATAAGTGTAATATCCCTATAATAGAAGGTTTATTCAAGATTTGGGGATGGAGTATATATGATATGGCCAGGATGATGTTAGTACCCATTATGGGGATTTTAATTTATCATGTCTTATTTTGGGTTTTCTTATGGAACATTATATTATCATGACATGGGATGTTTATTGTACGTTTTTGTGGGAATATACCTAGTTTGAGATCTTTTTTATGATGCATGGTTGTTTTTGGTTATTGACCATTATTACTTGGTTTTTATTTAGTTTTATTTTCATTGTAATATTACTCTGGTAAAGCGGTTATAGTCTCCTCGAATACCTCATTAGACCCTCACTGCTAGTTGGAAGTCTCTAGAATATGGTGATGCATTTATGTGGTAACATACTACACCAGTGTTATGTCTCCCAAAATGGCGTGTTACAAAGTCATATCAAAATAAGTTTTATTTTCATTAACATTACTATTTGGGAATGTTATACATAATATTAATATGATTTAATTCTTGTAAATCCGCTCATGCACTGGAGTAGCTAACCCATGTGTGGGTGAAGACCTGAGTACCCATGGTAGGATTATTTTTCATAATGTTTTTTTATATTTGGATGTTATGTTACCTTGGGTGACTCACTTTTTGTGTGTTGTTATTATTTTTTGATATTTTATTCATGGATTGAAAGGACACAAGGTTTGTGTGTTCATGAATCATTTTAGGAACTTAGGGTTATATGTGACATGAATTATACTAGTAACACATGAAAAAAAAAGTTATGGTTGGGTTCTGGGAAATGAATTTTTTTTCTATTTATTTATGGATTCATAGAAAATATTGAATGATAATGTTTGTGATTTTTTTACCTCTGAGATGTTGAATATAAATGGTTAAAATGGTGTCTAATGAAAAGTTCAATTGAATGTTTTATTTAACCCATGTTATATATGGCTCAAGATAGGTTTGGTTCAGGGTACTGATTATGAACAGTTATGGCTCCTGAGATACTGTATGTAGAGTAGTTCTGTTACGACCATTTTTTTGCATTCTTTTTTGAAAACGTTGAAAACTATATGTTATGTGTTTTTATAAATGCATTTGGAATTGTAGAGTGATTCCACCATGATAATGTTTACTAGTGGGGAGATAGGATGACATTTTCAATAATGCTCCTCCAAAAGTGCGAAAAGAGCCTCCATTGGTTTTGGGTAATAGGGGGAAGAGAATTTCTATGATAACTATTTTACATTAAATGAATTTTATGGAGAGAGACCCAGGGTAGGATTCATCAAATATGATTGAACTGACGAGAGAATTTCATCTACACAACCCTCTAAAATTTCACAGACATGGTGAACCTAAGGTAGCTGAGTTCTAGATTGGGTTCATTTAGATGATAATAGAAAATGTACGGGCTCCTCCTATGAAGAGAGTTAATTTTACATTTTACATGTTTCGAGGGAATGTCAAGCGCTGGTGGGATATCGAGGCTGGGGATAAATAGATGTAGGGCATCACATTGAAATTATTATAGGAAATTTTTTGGACAATTTTACTAAGAAACACTAAGGTAGAGGAAACATAAAGAGTTTATGTGCCTGAATCAGAGAAGTATAAAGGTAATAGATTATCTTAGATGCTTTTCAGACTTATTGAATTTTTCCCCAATGTTGATAGAAGATGAGGTAGCAATGAATATGAATTTTTCTGATGAACATAGTTGTAGGATCAAGTCCCTGATAAATATATTTCATTTGAAGAGTTTTTTTTAAGGTAGTGGAGCATTCAATAATTTCGTAGGGGAACCTGAAGGAGGATTCTAGTGGTGCGAAGACAGTTTTAGTTGGGTGATATGGCGGTACATTTATAAATATTAGGAAGTACCATAAATAGAATTTTCACCAAGGTTGTGGTGTGTAGGGAACAAGAAGAGGGGACTGAACTCTCAGGGTAGCAATGATGTGATATGTTATTATTTTAATAGTCTATAACAAATTCATGGTAAATGATTGAGAACACCAGTAATATGATGAGAACAAAAAAAGGATGGAAAATTTCTGAAGGCTATGTAGTAACCCGTGACAGGTGGGTAGTGATGGAGGATTAAGACCGATACAAAGTATATAAAGGGGGTATACTAACCCATACTAGGCGGGCAGTTGGAGTTCTATTGAACATGTTATGCAGGGTGGTAGATGTGGTACATTTGTACAAGAGCATCCATATCAACTAGTTTGTTTAGTGAAAGGGGCTCAAAAAAGAGCTTAGGGTTGGGGAGCAATATGGTTTCATGCTATTCATCCATATCATGTTTGTTGTGAGGCCTATCCATCGATTGATTAATGTATGATTCTTGTACCTTTTATGATTTCTAGTGGTTTAATTGATTCAAGAACCTCACATTCCCTTATACCTTCCGAATTTTTATATTTTTTGTGTCTGGTGGTGGAATATATATATTAAGAGTTATGTCAAACAACATGTTGTTGGGGGTGTGATCAAAGGGTATTTTTCATGTAGGGAGTGTACCCTTGATATTGGTTGGTATAATCAACATTGAGACTTATATATTTTTAAAATGATAGGTTTTGACATGATACTGGCGAAATAATGGTTGGTTGCATACCAGTATCACATTGAATGTTACCAAAGGAGAGTGAGTTTCATGTCTCATAAAGGTGACACTTTTATCCATCATAGGTAATGGAATATCCTGGTATGAAATACAAGGTCAATTTATCCACAACTAGGTTATCTCATAACCCAGGTTTTGAGTCTTCTCATGATGATGAGGGAGTGGAGCATGATGTCTTTACTATAGAATTGGATCAATTTCAAGATGTGTTTCCTAATGAGTTTCTGGGACTCCCACCTAAGAGGGAGATTGAGTTCACGACTATGTTAATTCCGAGATTAGAGCCATTTTTTATTTTTTATTATAGCATGGCTCTAGTATAAATTCCATAACATAAAAATATGATATAGGAGTTTTATGATAATATATTTATCCATTCAAGTACGTATCCTTAGTTTTTTTGGTTATGTTTTCTAAGAGGTTTAGTGGAACATTTCAGTTATGTGTTGATTATGAGTATTTTAATTGGATGATGATTAATAATAGTTGTCCACTTCCATGTATTTATGATTTATTGGACTAGATATGGGGTTTCAAGTTTGTTCTAAGAGATTTATTTGAGATCTGGGAGTCATCAGATGAGGTTAAAACCTTCTTATATACCCCAGACTACATTTAGTAGAAGGTACACGTTGTATGAGTTCATTGTGATGTCGTTATTGATAAATAATTATCCTTATATGTTTATAGATTTTGTTGTAGTGAATATTTAACCCATTCCTAGATTAGTTTAGGGTGCTCTTTATAGATGAAATCTTGATGTACTCTCATGCTCATGATTATCATTCCACACATGTTGGAATTGACTTGGGTACACTGTGAGTGCATCATATTTAAATCAAGATATAAAAATGTCACTTTACGATCGACAATGTACATTTCATGGGCCACATCATCATAGAGGAAGGTGTTTTAGTGGAACCAACGAATTGTTAGATTATTTTTCAAGGGACCATCCCAAGAATATTTATGATTGCAAAATATTTTTAGGTCTAGAAAGTTACTACCAAATGATCATCAAATAATTTTATTACTTGGTATTTCAACTATTATAATTGACCAAGAATGGTATAAGGTATGAGTGATAAAAGGCATATGAGAATTATTTTAAGTTGATAAATAAATGCATGACCAATGCACTGATATAGATCAACCACATTTCAAATAAGGAGTATACAAGGATTTTTATTCATATGGGATTTTAGTTGGAGTAGTACTAATGTAGGGAGATCGATTTCTGGCATATGAGTAATGATAGAAGAGGTAACATGATCATAACTATCCTATGCACAATATCAAGTTGACCATAGTGGTTTATGCCATGAAATGTGGGTGTAATTATCTTTTGGTTGATGTGTTTATTGCTTATAAAGACCATTATATCTATAATTACATATTTCCCAACTGATATGAATCTTTGGCAGTGGATATGGGTCGAATACATTCAGTATTTTGACTTTTAACTATATTATCTTCTATAAAAAGAGAATGATGTTGCTGATTCCTTATGGAAAAAGATAAAGACTCAAGCAGTTTAGGAGTCTAGTTTTGAGTACATTATGATGGCCTTTCTTTCTGGGATTCTTATAGGTTTTCATAAGGAATATTAGATGATGAAAATAGTTTCGTAATAATTTGATTCCTCTATTCTAAATTGGGAAAAAATGAGACAGTTTGAAGAATCAAAATGACTAAATTTTTTAGATTGTTTTGTACATGGGGAGACAAATTCAATTTATACTATTGATGAGGATGAGATTGTTCACATTCATGGACATATTGTGGTACCTACTTGAACATGGGAATATATGATGAATGGGTTTCATTCCTCAATGTAGGTGGTGTTCCCTTATTTGGAAAATATTTATCGAGATCTATGGAGATAATATTGGTGGCCAAGAATAAAAAAGTTTATTGCAATTTTCATGACATGTTGATGCCCATTTCATTTGGTTAACTATAGGAATTAGTGACCAGATGAACTCTTAAAGTAGATTTACATACCAAAATGAAAGTGGGATGATGTTACCATGGATTTTGCGGTAGGACTTCCAAGGAATCCTCAGATGGATGGTGCGATTTGTGTGATTTAGGATCATTTGATTAAAGTAGAAATTTTATCTATAATTCGAGTTAATTTTACCATCAATAAGTTGGGTGACTTATATGTTATAAAAAAATATGTTTTCATAGGGTACCTTAGAATATTTTATCTGATCTTGGTCTTAATTTTACATCATAGATCTGAAAATGGTTTCATATGGAACTTTGTACCCACATGTTTTTGAGTACATGTTTACACCCGTAGAAATATGGATTGTTAGATCGTACTATCCATGTGTTAGAGGACTTGTTGATAGAATGAATCCTATACATTTGTGGACATTAAGAGAAATAATTATCGCCCTTTAGGTTCGCCTATAAAAATAGTTAGAAAATGACTATTCAAATGGAACTTTCTGAAGAAATCTATGGAAGGACATGAAGATATCTCTAATATTGGATGGAATCTAGAGATTTAGAGTTGTTGGGAATGACTCTTGCACAAGATTTGTCAACATTGGTTTAGTTTATTCAAAATAATATGGTTATATAAATAAGTAGATAGAAAAAATATGTTGATCATCATCATTGAAAAGGTATGTTTACGTCTAGTAACCATGTTTTCCTTAGGGTGTCATCATGATTGGTCAGCCATCAGATTCAAAAATAATAAAAATTGTCACCCAGGTACATAGGATTATTTTATATTGCATAGAGGATCAGATCATTGACTTACTAATTGGACCATGCACTCTGGTATATTGGTATGCATAATGTTTTTCATGTGTCACAACTTCGAATGTTTCAACCTAACCCTTATAATATGATAGATATTGATGATGTTGGGCATGAGGCTGGTGGTTGTTTTGAGGAGTGTTTGGTTTGTTTTGTGGATCATAGTGGGAGGAATATTCGAGGTAAGATTATTCCTGTAGTCTAAGTGATATGGTACCACTGTTTATTTTAGGAAGAAACTAGAGATAGAGTGGTCTATATACTGGTTTTGTGTCCTGATATTTTTAACATGGAGTCTTAGTGATGCTTTGGAGAGTATCTAGAGGAGGATTTGTTATTAGTTGCTGAGGTTTTAAGATCTCGAAACGTTGACTATATACATTATTGTTTAAATTTTGATTTCAGTCAATTTAAATGTGTTAATGTAATTTTTCCCAAGAGTATAATCAGTCACAATGGTGTAATATGGGTTCATGGTATGGGAAAAAGGGATAAATAATGACATTACATACTAGTATAACAGTTAGCACACTGTTAGTACAAACTGTGCACCATATCCCAACTTACTGGGTGGCCTAACTCCCTTAGATTATGTATGGTTCATGGAAATCATTACATTTTTTATTCCATGTGGGGGGTATATAAAAACCATACTTCTAGGGTCGCCTATGATATATAGGGTTCCACATGGTTTTCCAAACCATGCGGCCAAACCATACACCACATTTAAAGAGAGTTATTTCCATGTTTTCCCCTTGGGATTTAAGAAATCATACACTTTTTATCCGATATTGTCCTACAATATCAATGGGTTATGAACCATTCCTCCAAAGGTTGACAAGGTAAAATACTCTTCAATTATTAGCTATATAAAGCACTATTGGTTGATAATAGAATATATGGGTGAGGCAATTGTAGAAGGAAGACAACTGTTCAGGGACCCTCTTATCCTGATGTACCTGTGAGAAAGGACTGCCCATAAGTCACTCCAGTTCAGACTAGGTGAGACAAATTGGATGGTAAGGGAGATACCTTGACTTCAATTGGTGACAATTATCCTTTTACTGAATGGGATGATGCTCAGATTGGTCTGGGATCCACCTTACAGGACCCCTTTTAACATGATGTGTTGACAAAGATTGATACTGGTGGAGATACCCAGACTAGACATGATAAGGATGGTGCAGATGTTATTCATAATGAAGCAAGGAAGGAACGGGTTAATGAACTGCCCAGTTTCACTGATGGCTTTGATCAAGATTCAGTAGGTCTTGATATGGAAATACAAGATCTTACCACGGGGAATAATTTACCCTTATAATGGACTCAATCTATACAGGTAAATGAGGAACCAAAAAGTGAATTCTCTCTGGTCCCCCCATTTATGGATGTAAGAAAGAAACTACCTTCCACGTTGAAAATTCCCATCAGCTCAGAGAATAGGATCATATATCTTTCTGAGGATGAATCAGGACCTGACAGGGCTGGAAGATCCCCTACTAGAACACTGGAGGATAATATGGAAACCATAGAGAAATGCATAGCAACAAGTTATGCTAGACCATGTACTAGAAAAAGGTCTCTAAATCAATGAAGATAGTTTTTTAGAACTACCAGGGTCTTTGGAATTCCCCCACATTCAAAACCCTTAGGAATATTTTTATAACCAATAATCATATGTTACATGGGATTGATGAGATGAGATTTTTGTTTTCAAGATTGATGGCCTTCAAATGGATTGCTTTGGGGTACTCCTTGGTTTCCAATAACCAGTATAAGAATGATTTGGAATCATTATGGGTTTTAAAAAACAATAATTTCATGGTTTAATCCTTGTAGAATGATCAATAGTCAGTAACCATGTCCTGCTACTTTCAGTACAATTTGTTTTGTTTTACTTTTGTGTTTTCCTTTAATTAATAAGTTAGAAGAAGGTCAATCCGGGAGAACATACTATCCACCTCTGAGCATATGTCTACTTGGTCGATTCTATTTGGTGATTTTAATACCATCTTGAGACCAGAGGAAAAACTGGGGGCAATTTTTGTAGAGCCTCAGCAATGGACTTCTCGTCCTGTATTGACCATTGTAGGTTGACTGAAGTTCCTATTTCTGGTGTTGATTTCACATGGATAAGATAAAACCTAAATGGGAGGCAAAAAAGTAAACTGGATAGGTCCTTGGTGCAGATAGATGAGAGAGGTGATATAATGGATGTTTCAGGCATGATTTTACCGAGATTCTATTCTGATCATAATCTTATATTGGTTTATCTGTGTTTCAAAAGTTTGATGTCAGCTCCTTTAACTTTTAAATTAAATATAGCAATGGTTGGTTGTGCCAGGCTGAAGAGAAATAATTCTAGAGTCCTAGAAAATAGCTGTTCCGGGTAGTTATTTTCACATTTTTACTATAATGATGAAACTTTTCAAATCCAGACTTAGAGAGTGGAGTACAAAATCATTATACAACCATGAGCATGATATCAAAGAGGCTGGATCTCATCTATTTAACTACCAACAGAGCAATATTCAGCAGGATACTCCATCTAAATAAGATATACAATATTCCTCAAGTCTTGATAATCTATTGACCCTCAAAGAGAACCTTTCTAGAAAACAGATCAATATTAGGAGGTTTAAGGTGATGGATATAAATTCAACCTTCATTTACTGTATGAATAATGAGAAAAAAGTAATGTGGAATATTAAGGCTGTAAATATTTATGACTGCATGTTTACTTTGTAAAATGACATTGCTAATGTTGTGACATGATATTTTGAAAAGTTATATTTTAACTATAGGGAGGATACATCGAGGAAGATAGTGAGACGTGTGGAACCAAGTCTGGATGAAATTTAGAACAAAAATTTCACTAATATTTATAGCTAAAGGAAATCCATTATGAAATATTTTCTTTAAATATGTATAGTGTTCTTGGTTCTGATGGTTTCACCAATAAATTATTTATCTTCTATTTGGATATCATCCACAAGGATGTGATTAATTATGTAATATTATTCATTCATTATTCTTCTATTCCATTTGGGATGAACTCCAATTTCATTTCCCTGATTCCAAATAAAGAAAATGCAATGGATATTAATGAATTCAGGCCTATTTCTATTAGGAATTCCATTCCAAAAGTCATTAGTAAGATCATGCAAATCCGGTTAGGTGAGGTTTCTAGGAATCTAATATCTACTAACCAGTTTGGATTTGTTCCTGGATGGAACATTCAGAATTGTTTTTTCACTGCTTCTGAGTGTGTTAATGTTATGAGAATAAAATTCAATAATGGTAATATGGCTCTGAAGGTTTATATTTCAAAGGCCTTTAACAAAATAATATGGTATTTCATTTTTACAATTCTGTGTATGAATGGATTTTCAGGAAAATGCATTGGTATGGTATGATCCATTTTGAAAAGTTCTAGTTTATCTATCCTTATAAATGGATCCCCTTGGAGATTCTATCAATTTTCTAAAATAGTCAGTCAAGGTTACCCTTTATCAAGGCTTTTTTTCTCTATTCCAAAGGATTATATGAGTGTGCGTCTTAATGATATTGTCAACATTAGTTTATTCAGAGAATGAGAGCCGGAACTAATTACTTTTCTTCGTCACTCTTATTCTATGTCGATGACATACTTCTATTTTTCAAAGCTGATAGGAAAACCATATCTTGCATTAATAATATCTTCTTTAATTATGAAGAGGTAGCAGGTCAGTTCATCATTTTGAATAAATCGTTTTTTTCGTTGGATAAGGAGTTCAAACTGTGATGTAAAAATGGGTTGATCGTAGGATTGGTCAGAGACGTGGTACATTGTCTTCTAATGAGCTGGGGCTTCTTTGGGTTTGGGGTAGGGTGAAACATGTTCACTTAGAAGGTATTTCTTTGAAAATTAGTAATCAGTTGGCCTGTTGGAAAGGTAAGACCATGTCTTATGCTGGTAGAGTTTGTCTTATTAACTCTATCATCACATCAATGTTTGTATACACCTTTTCATTATATATATGGCCAAGAGCCCTGCTAAAGGAATTGAGTGGAATGATACGTAATTTCATTTGGACTGGTTCAACTCATCAGAAGAAGCTTTTCACTGTTGCATGGAATGAATTTATAATGATGGTGGCTATTGGTGGAATGGGAGTTTAAGATATCATAATATTTAATGATACACTTCATCAAAATTTTACTTGGAAGATATTATCCAGGCCTGCATTTTCCATGGAATTTCTTGTAAGCAGGTCTGAAAACAGATTGCATAATGGTCAGTGCATGTACATGCAATTGTTTGTTTGGCCTTCGATCATGAACACCTATTCTAACATCATGACACACTATATATGGATTGTATGTGATGATTCTCATCTGAATTGTTGGAGCACTCCTTGGATGTCCTCTCTAATTAAGAAATCTATTAATGGTCTATTACCTTGGAGAAATATATCTATTTATTCCCTACATGGGAACATGGATGTTTCTGTAATCCTTCCTAGTAATCTTCTTATTGAGATCACTAATTATGAATATGTTGATAATGATATAATTATTTGGAATCCTGCTCGTAACGGGAATTTTTCAAGATGGGAGTATTATAAGTTTCAATGTGGTTCATCACCTGGAATACCTTCATGGGTGGAAGGTGTATGCATTCCCTTCATATTCCCTAATGGTGCAATGTTTAAATGGGGAATTTGGAAGCAGCACCTGCCAATCCAGTTTTCTCATCAGCGTATGGTGTTGAGCATTGCATCAGTATGTCATCTATGTCTTAATGATGAATAATAACTCTTGAATTTGTTCATCCACTTCACCTTTCCTATTTGGTTATGGAATTATGTGAAAAACATGTTTGAATACTGCATCAGTTTAAGTTCTATAGGATCACTGCTTACATAGTCTTTTCTGGCAGAATACAATGATCATGTAAAATCATTTTTTATTGCTGCCACTGTTTCTATTTTTTATTATATATGGAAGTCTCTTAATAAATTCATCTTAAAAAACTACAAGCCCTCGTTTCATGTGGGTGTTTTGGATATTCATCGTAGAATTAAACATGCTTCGGTGACTCAAACTGAAGTATTGAATAATTATGTTTCTGACTTTGTTCTTTTTTGGACTATTGGTGTTAGTGGCATGGAAAGAAAGACCAATGTGATGAAGTACATTTGGTGGATTTTTCCAATATATGACTAGATGAAGATGAATGTGGATGTGGCAGCCTCTGGTGTACCAGGTCCTACTAGGTGTGGTGGAGTCTTTCAAACCCATCAGGGCTTCGTTAAGGGCTGTTTCATCCACTATATTGGGATTGTTCATGGGATTGATGTGGAACTGTGGGTCATGATAAAGGTGATCAAGTATATAGTCCATGGAGGATGTTATCTTTTTGGATTGCTTGTTTTAGTCTTTCTGATTCAATATGACTTGATGTTTCTCATGTCTATAGAGAAGCAAATCAGGTTACTGAATTTCATTCCAAAAGGGCAATTTTGGAGTTCATTTGCAGTTGGTATATTATTATTCCGAGTTTTTGCATTAGTCTGGTCCATTGTGACAGTATTGGTGTTTTGGAAAGAAGACATTGTAAAGGTCGAAATTTCTAAGTTTTTTTGTACTGTTTATATATTTTTTTATATTAATTTGTGGGGAACATGATTTCTGTCTCCCTCTCGATCCTTTTGGCTATCTTGACCCAAAGGCCTATAGTCTTTTGAAATCCCAAATCTCCATAACTTGAACGGATTAATTTTTGAATGATGTCCCTAAAGACCCAAATAATGTATATTTTTTATTAATTAATTTTTGAGTGCTGCCTGTGGTTTTTTATGGGGTTTTAATTTTTTGTATATAAATGGGATAGGGTCCCCAATAATTTTAAAAAGGAGACCTGAGAAGCGTGAACCACGTTCACGCTTCATCAAGCTGAATAAGAAGTGTGAACGAGGTTCACTCTTCTCTTTCTACTCCCAATGAAGCATGAACCCCATTCATGATCCCTTTTCACACATCATGAAGGAAGTTCGAATGTGGATCACACAACCTCCCATCCAAACTATATAAAAGGAGCCCCCATATGTCATTGTTCTCCACTATTTTTTGTTAGGAAGACTTAGAGAAAATAATTCTTAACATATATTCGCTGCTTTAAAAAGGTATTTTATCTTTTTAAAATTGTAATTATTTAATTGTGTATATTTATTTTGTTTTTATGATTTATTTATTTAATATTTGATTTGTACAAATAAGTTTTATTGAAGATTATTATGGCTAATGAAGGATTACAAATGATTTCAAGTAAATATGGATTCCTACATGATTCGCCTAATGCATCTAAAAAAAATTGATTGGGAAATTTTCATTAGGGTAAAATGTTTTAAGGTTCTTGATTCTCACAATGATGATGTATGTAATGGGTCTTAGTATATGGATACTTTTAATAAGGGTGAACATGATGTTACTATTCATCACCAAAATTGGATATGGGGTAGGGACCCAAAGATTCGTGGTTGTAGATGTGGCTGATAAGATGTTACTTAAGGGAGTGCATGAGGTGCTTCTTTTATATCTTCTAAGCTCACCCTAGAGTATTTGGAGATAAAGTAGAAGTACACTACCTTGTTTAGCCATATGAACATACAGTCGGAATGTGAATCTGTTGAAGTTGAAGACTCTGATTATAACATAGATCATGATAACTGTAATTTTTGATGTGTTGTTCTTATTATGTTTGTTTTCTATCCCTTGTTTTCTCCCATTTTCTTCCTCTTGTTCTTGTAATCATTTCAACAATTTTAGTAAATATAGTGACACAAAATTTTATTAATGAAAATTAATCTTGGTCTAATTAAATGTATTATTATGAAAAATGGTTATATAACCTATGTACTTCCTTGGTTTTATGTTTTTTTATTTTAAAATAATATTAAGAATTTTTACCGTTTCTAATATAGCCTTTGAATAGTGATCACATGATTAGTATAAATATTGGGATTTAACAAATCCAATTTACTCATAAAAAGAAGTGGTGGCATCATCTAGTAGAATTGCTCTATACAAATTCCATTTGTGGGAGATCAGAAAAGAGGTGGCGTCACTAGGTTTCACTCTTGATTATTCCCAAGTTGAGCTTCAACACGTTAAGTTTGATCTGAACCTAGTACAAGATATGTATAAGTTAATAGAGATTACCACCCGAGCTATGTTATCCCATCCCCCAAGAGTCTCTCACCATTTCACAACTTACCCTTCAGTCTTATGTGGGTGTTATAAGGGGTTATGTATCAAGACCCTTGAACAATGATTATATACATTATTTTTGTATAAATAATATACATTAATTTAATCATTGTTAATTTGTAAATAGTATTTAATGAAAAAAATAGTATTTTTAGTTAATATTCAATTAAGGAATCAATTTTGATGAATTAATGAAATTTTTAATAAAATATTATTTTCATTAAATATTATTTCAAAATTACTTTTTATTAAATATAAATGATCATATAATTATTATGAATGCAATTGTAATTTTTATTAAGGTTTGAATGTTATTTTTGTCAAAACCCATGAATTTTCGATAAATATTGAATTTTATTTGAAAAGTAAAATTTAACATATTTAGGAAATTATTTAGATAAAATTAATATCATTTTTTGGATTCATGATGTAAAAATTATCTAATGGTTATTTTTACTTAATTTTCGGAGATAGTCGAATTTTTGAGTAAAAATTATATCTCGTTAAATTATATAATGTATTTTATTACATAATAATGACCCAACATTTATGTAATAAAATTATATAAATGGGATGTTCGGCCAAAATATGTTTTAGATTTAAAATAATGTTATTTTAGGTTTGTTTGAATAATTTTTTGGTGTCTTAGTGGACCTTCCAAGACATATAAAACATTTTAACTTTTAAAACGATTTCCTTGAGTGTGTGACTCACCACCACATAAGAAAGCATAATATTTTAATAATTTGGGCCATTAGCGTTATAAAATTATTTCTTCCACTCCACATTGTTATAAACCAGGGGATGGTTTGTGGTTTTTATTAGTTTAATGTTTTGTGTCCGAAACCTAAATAATAAAGAATTCCCTCCCTTTTCATATATAATCCCACCCAATCTCCCACTTATTTTAACTAAAAACCATTGTATCTTGACCAAACCCTGCCCTCCTCACTCTATAGTCCTACCAAGGCATCCAAATCTCCTAATAATCCTATATAAATCCCCTCTCAATCCTTTCGGATCACATAATCATGTAAAGGATTTCTTCCTTTCTCAATTTTATAGAAATTTAATTATGCATTCATACCCTTTTGTTTTATATTAAAAATGGTGGTGTGTGATTTATCACCTCCCCCATACTGACCTCCTTATGTTTTAATGATTATATACCCATTTCTCTCTCATTAATTCATCCCATATTCACTCATTACCAAGCCAAAATTTTGTAATGGATTTATTTCCCCTCATTTACATTCATGCACTTATTTTTTTTAATGAATCTAAATTCCATTACATATATTGGGAAATGTATCTATATTACCCCCTTACTACCAATTTCTTATACAAATGATGAGATATCCATTTCTCCCTCATCAATCATTTTTCTGAATTATTAGGTCACGTCATTATGCTGTCGAAATTACAACGCGATTCCCCAAGCTAAAGTCATTGTGTACTAAATACAATGCATATTTCACTATCACGGGTATTAACCATTATGTACATTTAATTATTGATTATAGAGTTTCATGTATGTATTGTAAATTCCTTTATTGGGTAACAAATGATAATGTTTAATGATTCCATGTTGTATGATAACTGTGTCACACTTATGCATGAACTGAAATGATTATGAAGGGTACACCCTGATTGTGCTCTAGTGCATTGGGTAAAGATTATTACCATGATACATCTAGTGAAATGATGGTTTAATCATGATAATTCATTTTCAATTAGGGATAAATCATGATCTATCTGCAATGAGCCTTGGATTATGCTAATACCATGTTAAATATTGTTGCCACATTTTCTGGATATGATAATCATGTTAAATCATGAATTTATGTTCATTTTCTTTAATGCTCGATTGATATTCCTCTTGACTAATATGTACTTTATCCTTCATGTTATGACATTTTTACTCCCTTACTAGGCTTTATAGCTCATGTTTTTTCTTATGCATGTGCTCATGTTATCCCATGCAATGATAAGTATGAATGAATATGTGTATGGTCCTGTATATGATGTTTTCAATAATGATGTGTATTTAATGTTTTAATTTGTTATGTAATTTTCCTAATACCCAAATACACTAGACCTATTGATCTTATATGTTTTATCAAGTGATGTTTTTATGTAATAAAATATGTTTAAGTGTGAATTAAAAAGAAGAATTTTTATAATTTGTATCAGAGGACAGGTTTAGTTATTTTTGGGAATACTATAAGAAAACTGTAGTGAAATCCATAGATATAAGACTAATTATAATATAAACACCCCTAAATTTAGTGAGTAATGATTTATTGGTTTAACAAGAAAATACATTCTTGCTGGGATACGAGTATGTAGAGTTGGCTCTAGCACAAATGTATCAAGGGGTAAAACCAGAAACACCTCTTTGAGAAAGACTCAAACTGGAACTGGTGCATGACAATAGGCCTTGATGCACTCATAGGTATGACACTCATGGGGGATATGATTTGATAAATTCACAATCTTATTATGAACCATTGTTAAACAAATAATGAAATGCCCATATGAATATATTTTTGGATGTAGATCATGGATAACATAGATTGAAGCCTATAAATTCATATGTTAAGGAAATAAAAGTAACTTAAATGTCATATGTTTTTTTCATTGGATTACCCTTTACGTGTTACCCCTAAATTTCCTTTCATTCGAGCTAATGGCCGATAATAGGATGACTCTGGATAACCATTGATGTAAAGATCAATGTGATGATTGTTCTAATGAGATACCCAATGTGATTGGAGTACGAAAAACGAACTCTTTCATGATACTCTCACAGTTATCTCATGTTTTTAGTAGAAACATGGGTCAACAAGAACCTTCAACTCCCCTTAAGATAGAACAATTCACAATTGAGAGCTTTATGAGATATGGCATCCTACTTTTAATGGATCACCTGATCCCTCAATTGCTAAACAATGTATCTACTCCATTGAAAAGATCCTCTCCATTCATAAATCTTCCAAAAAGGGAAGGTTCTTCCAGATGATTATCGTAAGATGTGTGAAGCTAATCAATGGGGGACATTGATAAAAAATACAAAGCTTGAGGAGGTGATTATGGAATTAGAATGGAAGGATTTCTGGAAAAGGTTTTTCGATTATTAATTTTCGTGCACACTCTGACTTAAGAGGGAAAGGGATTACTTTTCCCTCATGAAAAAAGACAACAAATACATCCAAGCGTATGATGAAAAATTCACAAGTCCTGCACGATATGCCTCTTTCATTATCATTACCCCTGAATTCAAGGTCGAGAACTTCATTGGTCAGATAAAACCTAGCCTATGGAAATCCTTAGAGATCCATGAATTTGAGAACTATGATGAATTTTATTGATGTTACCTTAAGGTCGAAATGGATATTGGAAAATAGTAGGTATATCTTGAGGATAATAACCACAAGGATTAATTTAACTCTGAATATTATATGGATAAGTCTAATGGTGCTATGCAAATTATGCATCCCACTTGCCAAAGGAGCAGAAAGAAGTACACGAAATGTTTATGTTAGGGGATGGGGAAATTCTTTAGGTTTGGAAGAGAAGGTCAAATAGCCATTAACTTTCGACAAGAAAAACCTGTAGTTGTGAGAGAGGAGAGGAATGCTCCATTCGACCCTCAGCTTGTTTTTCATTCCTTATACTACAAAGAACCATGGCACTTTTCAAACTAGGTCCATATGCCAAGGGGTTTCGGAGGCAACCAACAACTTCCAAGGTAGAAAGGGTGAGATCTTTCCATCACTACTGCCGACGTGATCCCGGACAACGATGTGGTGTTAGGTATGCTAGTAACTCATTCACAAATAGTGACTGTACTTTTTTATTCTTGTTCTACACAATCTTTAATATCCTGAAAGTTTAGTAGAAAAATGCCAACATCTTCACAAATCATGGAAGTAAAGATGTCGATGAGAACTGAAAAGGAGGAAATCATTGCATCCCATGAATATAACTCTTCTCCTATCACAATTTGTGGTTTGAAAATCCCAATGAACCTTGTCATACTCCATCTCGTAGAATTTGATGCAATTAATGGAATGAATATCCTCTACTTGTATAAATCCAACATAAATTTTCATGAGAGGAAAATCACTCTCCATATAGAGAATCGAACCCGGATTCTGTACAAGTGAAAGGAGGAGGATGAATATTCATTAGAACCATCCTCTCAAGTGTGGATATTACTGCCCTATGAGCAGAAAAATCATTCTCAGATGATCGTGTTTAAGGAAGCAACCATCCTTGAAGACATGCCTATTGTGAGGGAAGTCACAAAAGTGTTTCCCTAGGAATTTTCTGGTATTCCTCCTAGAAGATACATTGAATTATCAATTTATCTTATACCTGGGGTGTTTCCAATATCCAAGACTGCATATAGAATTTCTATTTTGGATTTTGAGGTGCTAACGAAACATCTACATGAGAATTTGGATAAATGGTTTATACACTCAGGTGATTCACAATGGGGTGAACCAGTCCTCCTATTTAAGAATAAGGATGGGTCAATGTGCATTAGCATTTATTTTTGTGATCTTAAAAAAATAACTATAAGGAACAAGTATCATTTTCCTCGAATTGATGACTTGTTCTATCAGCTATGTGGATCTCAATACTTATCCATGGTGGATTTTCGGCCAGGATATTACTATAAGGGTGAAGAAGGATGATATCACCAAGACTACTTTTGTACTAGGTATGGGTACTATGAATTCATAGTAATTCCTTTCAGACTCACTAATTATCCAGAAATATTAATGGATTTGATGAATAGATTCTTTAGAGATAACCACGAAAAATTTGTGGTAGTATTTATACATGATATTCTAATATACTTCATAACCAAGGAGGATTACGAGGAGCATCTAAGCAGTGTACAAGAGTCCTTATAAAATGATATACTATATTAAAAGTACACAAAGTGTGAGATATAGTTTTAGGAGGTATCATTTTTGAGTTATATCATCACAAGCAAGAGGATATGTAGGGATCCCTCCAAGAAAGCTGCAATTGATGGATGGTTGAGGCCATCATTGGTATAGGAAATCCGTAGATTTTTGGGGTAAGTTAGATATTATTTTCGATTTTTGTTAAATTTTACATGATTGTCCAACCAACATACCAAGATAAATTAGAAGGGAGTAAATTTTACTTCACGTGCCGAAACATTTTTTTTTCATTTTTCAATAGCCGGTTTATGGGTTCCCGATACTCATACAAACAACCCCCAAAATCCAGAATTCAAAATTAAAATTCAAACCAAAAAATATCCACCAAACGCCACATGCCACACCTCAAGACATGATCCCACCATCACACATCGCCTTCACTATATCCCCATCACTTCAGGTCAAACCATCACACTGCATCGAATCACGCACATCATCTCTACCGGTCACCGGCAAGACCATCGGAAGCATCATCGCTGAAAATCCGAGATCCATCACCACTATGATTGTGCTCACACTACCCACAAGTGTATAACTTTTTGTGGAATATAGTGATTATTTGGAGAAGGGTATGGGTTGTGTGTCGATGTAAAATGAAAAAGTAATTGTTAATTTTTCATGAAAATCAATATTTGATTAGAAAAACTATCCAACACATGATCTATAGTTGGCTACAGAAATCTTAACGTTGAAAATTTGGTGACAGTACCACTTTGGGGAGATGTGGGAAATATATATTGACCAAAAAATCCTCATGTATATATTCACACATAAAGAGTTGAACACGCACTAATGAAAACGGTTAGATATGATAAAATACTACGACTACTCAATCCATTACCACCCTAGGAAAGAGAACAAGGTGGGGAATGCTCTATGTAGAAAGGACCCATTGATTATATCACTTATGAGAATTGAAAAGAATATAGTATTCTTATATTTTATAAATATGGACGTGGGAATCAAAAATAAGGTAACATCATCAATCATTTTACAAATTATTGTTCAAACATATCTTTTGGAAAGGTTAAAGGATGCTTAAAAGGACGATGTGGGAATTTGGATGAAAATGGAAATTATTAAAAAAGGTAAATCCCTAGATTTCAATGTTAATGAAGAAGGAATTGTGAGATGTGGGACAAAACTATGTGTTCCATCAAATCCGAAGTTAATTATTGAACTTTTCTATGATGCACATAGTTTGAATTTCTCCATTCACCTTGGAAACACAATGATGTATCGAGATCTTCGAGATAATTATTGGTGGGATTACCTTAAGAAGGAGATCACAGAGTATACATCCATGTGACTGGTATGTTAAAAAGTGAAGGATGATTGAAAGAAGTCTAAGTGGAAGATGAAAACATTACCAATAACAATATTGAAATACGAGAACATCCCCATGGACTTTTCCACTGGACATCAGAATACATCCAAATGAAACAATGCTATTTGGGTTGTTTTGGATTGTATTACAAAGACTACACACTTCATTATAATTCAACATGATTTATCATTGAATCAACTGAAACATATATATTTCAGATAATTAGTAAGGATTCATTGAGTACCACTATCTATTGTATCTGATCGAGATCCAAGATTCACCTATATGTTCTTGAAGAGTCTTGAACATGCTCTGAGTACTATGTTGAACTTCATTATGGCTTATCATCCTAAAAATGATGGAAAATTTGAGCAAAAAATCCAAACCCATGAGGAAATATTGAGAGCATGCTCAATGGAGATAAAAAATATGGGATCAACATCTTCCACTGTTTGAGTTCCCTTACAATAACAGTTTAGACACTAGAATCCAAATGGCTCCTTATGAATCCCTTAATGGAGGTGGTGCAGAAAACTGGCATGTTGGGATGAATTTGGGGAGAGAAAACACCTAGGTCTAGATATGGATGAAGAATTGGTGGAGAAGTATAAGGCCATCCATTATCACATTAAATCTTCTCAGAGTTGAAATAGAGCAACGATGACAATCATCGATAAGACCTAGAGTTTGATGTTGGAGACAAGGTATTCCTCCATATATCCTCATTGAAGAGTGTTTTGAGATTTTAGAAGAATGGAATTCTTAGTCTAAGGTACATCGGACCTTTTGAGATCCTTGGTCACATTGGAGTAGTGGAATATCGACTATAACTCCCACCAAATCCATCTCATGTACATGATGTATTCTATGTTTCACTCTTGAGGAAGTACATAATTAACCCATTGCATGTACTCAATCCAGAGGTGGTTCTTTTAGAGAGTGACCTCTCCTATAAAGAAAAGCTGGTAAAATTCTTAGATCATAGGGAAGAATTTATAATAATAAGACAATTCCCCTCATTAAGGTGTTGCGATGAAACCACAAGTTTGATAGGCGATGTGGGAATCAGAGGAAGTGGTGAAGTATAATTACCCTCACATGTTTTAGTGTGGGAAAACTAAATTTCGAGGGTAAAATTTCTTAATGGGTGAAGATTGTAGAGACCCAAACTTTTATTAATGAAAATCTAAATTGATCTAATTAAATGTAAAATTATGTAAAATGGTTATATAACATCTGCACTTCCTTGGTTTTATGTTTTTTATTTTAAAATATTGTTACGAATTCGTACCATTGCTAATATAGTCATTGAACAATGATCACATGATTAGTATAAATATAGGGCTTTATAAAGTCCAATTTACAAAGACAAATGATGTGATGGCCTCATCCAGTAGAATATTCACATTAGAATCCCATTTTTTGGTTCTCAGAAAGACGTTGGTGTCACTGGGATTTACTCTTGACAAATACCAAGCCGAGCTTCAACACGTTAAGCTTGAGTAGAACTGCCTACGAGAAAAGTGGATGTTAATAGTGATTATTATCTAAGAGATGTTATCCGAGCCTCCCCAATAGTCTGTCACCATCTCACACCTTAAACTTTGGTATTATGTGGGTGTTATAAGGGGTTATGTAATATGACCCTATTACTATGATTATGTATATTATTTTTTATAGAGAATATACATTCATTTGTTTGTTACTTTGTAAATAATTTATAATGAAAAAATAGTATTTTTAGTTATTATTCAATTATGGAATATATTTTGATGAATTAATGAAATTTTGAAATAAATAATATTTTATTTAAATATTATTTCTAAATTACTATTTATTAAATATAAATGATCATATAATTTTTATGAATACAATTGTAATATTTATTAAAGAATCAAAGTTTTTTTTCCAAACGAATGAATTTTCGATAAATGTTAGTTTTCATTTTAAAAGTAAAAAATCACATAGTTAAAAAATTATTTAGATAAAATGAATATCATTTTTGGATTCAGGATGTTGAAATTATCTGATGGTGAATTTTTCATAATTTTTTCAGATAATTGAATTTTTGGGTAAAAATTTAATACCGTTTAATTATATAATGTTGTTTATGACATTATAATGACCCCATAGTTATTTAATAAAACAAAATAAATGGTATGCTAGGAAAATATATGTTCTGCCTTTAAAATAATGTGATATTATTTTTTTTCACTAATTTTATGGTGCCTTATTGGACCCTCCATGACTTATAAAACATTTTAACTTTTAAAATGATTTCTATGAGTGTGTGACTCATCTGCACATAAGAAAGCCTAATATTTTAAGAAGTTATACCATTGTACATATAAACTAATGTTTTACAATCTAATTTGGTAATAACCATGGGAAAAAAACTATGGGATGGTTTTTGGTTTAGAATAGTTTAATGGGTGGTGTCCAAAACCTAAATAATAAAAAATTCCCTCCCTTTTCATATATAAACCACCCAAGTTCCAACATATCTTCACTAAAAAACATTAGAGCTTCACAAAACCCTACCCTCATCTCTCTATAATCTTCCCAATGAACCCCATGCTTTTAAAAACCTTCTCTCAATACCCTCCCAATCCTTTGGGATCACACTTTCATGTAAGGGATTTCTTTTTTTCTCATTTTTGCCCAAATCTCTTTATGTTGTTATCCATATTATTCAGAGAAAATTTATATGTATGATTTTTTACCCCTATACTAAAGTCCTCCTTATGATTTAATGACTAGATACCACTTTGTATATCATGAATTCCTCCCATTTACACCCATTACCATGATAAAATTCAATATGAGGTTTCTCTCTCCTCATTTACATTCAAGAAATTATTTTACATTATGAATATAAATTCCATTACATATGTTGGAAAATGTATCTATATTTCCCCCTTACATTCCATTTCATATACACATGTTGAGATTCTATTTTCCATATCATCAACCATTTTTATGAATTCTTATGTCATGTCGTTATACTGCCAAAATTGCATCGTGATTTTTCAAGACAATGTCATTGTGTAGTGAATACCATGCACATTTCTCTATCAAGGGTATTAACCATCAAATGTATATACATATTGATTATATAGTTTCATGTATGTATTCCAAATTCCTTTATCATGAAATAATTGATGATGTTGACTGATTTCATGTTGTATGATTCAAGTGGGACACTTATGCATGATATGAAATGATTAAGAAGGGTGCACCCTGATAGCACTTTAATACATTGGGTAATGATTAGTATCATGAAACATCAACTAAAATGAGGGTTTACTCGATCTAATTCCAGTGCAATGAGGGTTTACTCATGTTCAAAGTGCAATGAGCCTTGGATCAAGCTATTACCATGTTAAGTGTTGTACATTTCCATGTTATGAAAATCATGCTATATCATGCCTTGATTTTCATGTTTCTCATATGATCCATTGATACGCATATTTATTAACATGTAATGTATTCATAATTTTATGTCTTTTTTACCCCCTTACTGGGATTTATATCTCACCCTTTTCTTATGAATTCCCTAAGGTTATCCCATGCAATTATACGTAAAAAGGAAGGTGTGTGTGGTCATGCATAATATGTTTTCAATAAATATGTGTATTAGTATGATATATAATGTTCCTATTACCCAAATACAATAGACCTATTGATCATCTAAGTTGTATCAAGTGAAGGTTTTATGTAATAAAATCTGATTATGTGTGAAAAAATAGCAGGGTTGATATAATAAATGGCCAAGAGTGTGGGATTCTGGCTATACCCATTATGAATTTATTAAAAATATATAATTTATATTATCTATCGTATTTAAATTTATTAAAAAATATATAGAAAATTATTTTAGTTATTGGTATAAAAAATTAATCTATAAATAATAATTATAAATTATGTTAAGTGTTAATAATAATTAATTGAAATAATATTGTATGAAATATAGTTTATTAAATATTTGTAATGTAGAAAATTGAAAATATATATATATTTTTATAAAATTTAAAATAACATAAGTTTATATTATTTTAAGGGTTCTTATGTAAGTGTGAATTATGTTACATTTATTTACTTCTAATAATAATTTTAATCAAAAAATATTAATTATATTAATTATAAATAATTATTCCATTCAAGTAAAAAAGTATAAAATATAGTTACATATATTTTTCAAAGTAGTATAATGACAAAAATATATTATATATACATATTCAATTTAATAAAATTCAAAATAACATAAGTGTTCACTGTTGCAATGAATTTTGTGTTACTGTAAATTATATTAATTTTAGTTTAATTTATTAAATGTTATTATTATTATATATATATATACACATTAAAAAGGTAAATTCATATAAAATAGGTTTAGATATTTAAAATATATTTCATCTAGTAATAGGTAATGTTATATATTATGTATAACATAATAAGTATACTAAAAAAAGTGAATAGTTGTATGTGATGAGTGATCTTTAGATGACCGACCTATGCATAATTAAAATCACATGGATTTTTTGTGTATGTGGTTATATAATTTTTAATAATTTCATTTTATTTTTTGTATTGATTATTTGTGAGTTATCCCTCACTATGTATATAAGGACATGCATATCTTATTAACAAAATATTATGTACTTCATACCCCTAAATCCCCTCACATGCATGTGAGTGAATTTATAATATAATGGTGATCTATAAGACGTGTTCCCAATGATGAGTTAGATAATAGGCATTCCACAAGAGGCGTTTGACAAGAGGGATTTTTGTTTTAAAGGAGACAAGTGGTTGATAAAATAATTGAAAATAGTGATTCTATTAGTTCTTTTACCCATAGGTTTTGGATAGTTTATCATATAATTATAAACTAATCCATAGTAAGTATCAAGATCAAGTCATGGTTATTTATTCATAACTAATTAAATTTATGAAAAATTTGATGTTGTGGAATGAAAAATATATAACCTAATATTGAATTTTAATTGGTAATAATATCTCCATCAATATACCTCAATGGTGATAAACCAATCCCTAGAAAAATTCTAAAAAACAAATCAATTATTCAATCATAACCAATTTAAATAATTGAAAATTTTCATGTAGTATAGAATATTTTATTAATTATTTTATTACAGATAATCACGTATGTGAAAATATATTTCAAAGGTGAGGTGATTTATACCATGAAGTGTTTTAGCTATAGTTTTCCACCTAAAAAGGTGAAAAATCTTAATGGTAGTCTAAAATTAGACGCAGTTCATGAAATTATTCATAGTTAGTTAAAATCGAGTGTTTATCAATCAATTACTTCAATAACATATCTAAATCTTCAATTTCCTAACCGTTTATGACACACCGATTACCTTGCGGTAGATGATGATTATTATATGGATACATCTTTTTTATTCAGGCGATAATGTAGTAATGGTACGATAGTATTGTATGTGGTGATTTTTTATTTTTATGTGGTACAACCTATTACAATAGAACAATGTTTTATGAGCTCTGTAGAAGTAGATCCATCAGAATAGTCTTATTAATTCCCTCCTTTTGATACGACTCCTATGATAGAACCATATTATAAATAATATGATAATAATTTGGAAGGAATTGTATGGGACATATCTTTGTGTACTACTGATATAAATAATGAAATTAAATCTAAGGATGAATTTTCTGTTGAAGAATTTGGAGATGATGTATGAGACGATGAGGTTGGGAATGAATCTTCTATGATTTCTATGAGAGACAAGAATCCATAATAGGGTGTTGTGGGGAATGAGCCTTCTGATGTTCTTATGAGAAACATGAATCCACTATATCCAACTTTAAGTGGTATTCATCCTTCAGTATTGTGTTCCTTATCTGAAAGAATGTCAATTGAACATCATTTTGATTGGGATGTCATTACACTGGCTTCTACATTCCCTATAATTATTGGAATATATCTACATAAATTAATAACACCATCTATATTGGGTCAGGCATTTAAAGTAAACAATCCATGAAACATTGGTAAAATAATACCACATAGAGCGGCATATCACATTTGTGGTTGACGAGTCAAAGATGATAAAATTTATCATTCAATTTGAAAAATATTATCATGAAGATAACCAAATTAGAAGGCTCACACACTTGTGTGCTTGCAATCTTGTCGCAAGATCACTCTTCACTTGATGTAGAGTTTATATCAACAATTATTGATGAGATGATAGAAACATTTAGGGATATTACCATTACCATTGATTAGGAAAGAATTCAAAAATGTTTTAACTATAATATATCCTACAATAATGCATGGAATTCAATATAGAAGGCAATTGTAAATGTGTATGGTGATTGGGATGAATCATATCAATTGTTTCCATAACTTATGGAATTTTTGTCTCTCAAAAATTAGATTATTTATTAGTTGTAGAATGTTAATTATGTGTCCCCCAATCACCGAGTTGATCAATCAAATGTGAATTTCAATAGGAATTTTTGGGCATTTAGGCCATGCATCACTGCTTTTCCCTATTATGAACAATTTATTCCAGTCAGTGGCAGTTTCCTTTATGGAAAGTATAAAGGTGTTCTACTCATTCCTGCCACATAGAATGGTAATAATTATCCTCCACTCCTTACATTATCTATTATTGAAACGGTTAACTTTGAATCCGAGATCTGGTTTTTGGAAAGTGTACCCATTCATGTAACCCAAAACCATGGAGAGTGTGTGATATTTGATCATCCTCGAGTGATTATAGAGGTTGTAAATAGTGATGGGGTTTCTTGGACAGAGTCGAATGATTATCATAGATATTGAATTATTCATATTTCAAGCAATGTGAATAAGAATTTGATATATGAGAAAATAAATAAGGTGATCATCAAGTGGGGTATTTTTTTCTAAACATTTTTTAAAAGAAAATTTAATTTCTTTTTTAATGAATTATTTTATTATGGTTTCAACCTATGAGCCCCAAAATTAAATGTTTGAAAATATTATTTAAGACATTCTATGGGATAATGAGGATATGTATGAATATATTATATATATTTCAAAGGAAATTGGTTATTATAATATGATGGTGGTAAGAGATATGGCCACACAGCCACTAATATAGTGAAGTGTATAAATGGGGTCCTCAAGTGTGTACAAAAACTCTTTATCACTGGGTTACTATGATATACATTTTATATATGTGTGGACCTTTTTTTAATGGTCCAAAAAAGAATATTAGAGGACGGAAAAAGGAATGTGTTTTACTCAGAATTTCCAAAGTGACATTGATCAGATACTATATGAGGATTCCAGATAGATTTTTTTAACCTTTGATCCAGGAAATAGGATATTTCAGGTAAGAGTGTTCTATGACTGTGATACATTCACATGTGGTCCAGTTCTTATGTTCATGTTCGATAATAGGTACTATGACTGCAACAACATCCATGCATTGATATATCCATGTGCACATGTTGTTGAGGCTTGATCTTTGGTGAATATATCATGGGATCCCTATGGTGACCCTGTGTATCACATGATCACTTTGGATATCTTATATAGTGAATCATGGATGCATATTGGTGTCTTTCATTATATCTCATTTACACTTAATTGTCTAAATATCATCCCTCATATTTCCAGGTTTCGAATGTTGCTTTTGTCTCTATTTATGTTTTTTTTCAATTTAAATCATTTTTTATATTATTGGCATTACACTTCGAGGTTGTACCCCTGAGTAAGATCAATGTATAATCAAATCATAACTGGGGTGGATTGGCATTGATAATGAGAAGGGGGGATATGATTTAGTATTTGTCTCACAATACGACATACTCGTCAAGGATTTCCTCAAGTGGTGGGACAAATCTCCACATCACATCATCCATTATCATGTATGTTTTTTTATAATGAATGTTTATATTTTTTTTGAATGTGGATGTTTTAGTAAGGAATCATTTTATTTCTAACTTTCTCCAATTCTCATGTGTTTCAATTTATGTTTGTTTTATTTTGGGATTCTATCAAAATGAATTTTTTGATACTATAACTATTAAAAAAATAAACACACAAAAAAATAAATATATCATGCATCCACATGTTCAATAATGGTCTGTTACCATTGATTATTTAAATAAAAAATTAGAATAAATTTAATTTCATTGGAGATCTATAAAAAATACATTAATAAACAGAACCAACAACACCACCCACATATATTTGTCTACCATATTTTTCATTTTATATTTTTTTGAAAAAAATATAATTTTTATTGAATTAACTATAAAAAATTAATTATGATATCATTTTTATAGTTGGACGGTCTCCCATTGCTCACATCCCAGGCCACTCATGTTTCATGGATAGTTTTAGAGGGATGTTTTGTGCCTCCTTTGAGTGTAGATAGATCTAATCATTTCCATCATCTCGCACCACCTCCTACTATCATCCCCCATATTTGTCTCAATGGTTTATATTGCATAGCGACGTGAGACATCACCTTTATCGACCATTAGCTCATTATTGTTCTCATAGAGATATTGAGACCAGATTCACATTTATTACATTTTACAGAGGGGGAGATGACTATTACACAACAGGATGTGTCCATTATGTTGGGCCACCCCATCGACAGTGCAGTAGTGATAGGCCGAGTCAGAGATGATTGGTCTGTTATTGTTCATAGATCAGTAGGTATAAAGGTCCATGACAATGGATGGTCTATCATTGGTGGTAGATATACATTGCCTAGTTAGACCATCACTTTACACATACAGCAGAGGATTCTCATGAGATCACTGTGAGGAAATTTTCATGTACATATATTTCTTGGCCCCTAAATAGAATAATTTTCATTTATCACTAATGTACATCTATACATATGATGTATTTACCGTTTCGCGATGATTTACACTAGGAAGGATGGCATAGCTGGGGGTCTTATTCTCTTGAATATACATACGTGGTTCAATGAGACAGAAGTATCATCAATAATATGATGATCATAAGATGTATTATTCTTCTACACGTGTGGCTATGGAAGCACATCCCTCACATAACTCCAAATTCACATACCCCATTGGCTACAAATATTGTAGTAGAGGCTCTGCATAGATGATGTGATTCTATTTATTCCTTATAATTTCTAACTCAATTGTATAACATTGAATTACAAAATATAACAATAATAATGTTATCTACATGTGGAGTCAGGTATGATGGCATTCAGATATCTCCAAACAAGACGTCCATGACTAATGAATATGTTGGACATCCTTCATCCAGACGATGAAATTTGTTATTATTTATATTGTTAAATATTTATTCTTTATAATACATCTCTTCATTTATTAATCGATTGTTAATTTTTTCATTTAGTTTACATGGATGCCATATACTGATGATATCATCCATATTTTTCCACATTATTGTACATTGATTCTTCCTACAGAATCTTGCACGGTTCCATTGATTCATCTTCATATTGTCGAGTGGCATCAGACTTGTAGAGATATGAAGAAGTTAAGATTCTTTCAGCCCACTCCTGATCTGCCCAGTCAGTTACCTTCCCTGCATTCCCTAACGATGTTAGGAAAGATAGTATTTGATTGGAGGAGATATCATGCCACATATATTGATCTACTGTACAAATTAAAGGAGTCTTAATTATGTAAGATGGGGATAATACATATGCATTTATTGGATTAGTTGTATTATTTGTCATGTTGCTCCTGGTCCCCAATATTTTTTTTGACATGGTACAAGTGGGGCTTTCACCATTTGGTATTCATTCTTCCTTCCACCTTCAAACATGTTTTTGATTAACATTACTTAAAAATGGCATCTTTTTCACAGGATGCTCGTATAACCCATCTCCTTCACATCTATCATCTAGTTAAGGGAGGCACATTTGACCAGACATATTTTGAAAGCATTGTGGAAGAGTTGATTCCTTCAAGGGATGAGATTTTACGTGATAGGTTCTTTGATGCACCACATGATGATGAGGTTGATAAGACAGATATAGATGTACCAGAGGTGACAACCCTATTATGGATGCTAATGTTTCACATGAGAAGAGTGTTCATTGTGATCATCCAGATGCTCCTCCATCTTCATAGTCACAGCTAGAGGCAGATATAGAGGTTGACGAATCAAATCTAAATGCTTTATTATTCCATTCATTGTCCACATCTGAAACATAACAACCGTCTTCATCATATGTTGGCAATAGTTCTAGCTAGTCTCCACTATCCATAGAGGCAGGACATGGTAAATGCGTTGATATTGTACATCCATCGCCTATGACATAGGAGTATGTGGAGGTGGATTTCGATGATTGTATATAGGATCACATTCAACCTTGAAAAGATTTAGATATACATGGCGTGAACACATCCTATTTAAATCTGACTGTTGAAAAGAGGAGAATCTGCCCAACATGCATAGATTAGATTGGTATTAGATTTATGATACATGTTGTACGTTCATTGTTGTTATCATCTTTAATGTTTTATTGCTTTTTCAATAAGTGTATCAGTTTTACCAAATTATCTACCAAAATCAATAATTATTATTTAATATTCATTGTAATACTTAGTATTATTATCTATATATGTATAATAAATAATATTCTTATGTTCAATAATAAATATTAATTATATTAATTATTTTGTATTAAAAATACTCTAGACTAAATGATCTATGAACATGAATAAATATTGAAAAATATTATCGATCTGAATAATTTGAATTGGGTGTAAAATCCTAGAAGATCATGGGACATTAATCTTTGTTAAAAAAATTAAGTTGAATAATTAATAATGGATATTTGTGAAGAGTGGGTGATTATTATTGTAGATCATGAAAACCAAAATTTGAGATGTATAGAAATATAAGTTCATAAGGACATTTTTTCTAAGATACATATTCAGACTTTATAAAATAAGGACATAATTTCTACTCATTCACCATCTTCACTAGAAAATTTTAGGGATAAAATACCTCCATCATGTATTAAACTTATGGACATTATGAAAAATATTTTTTTGATATTCGTCTGAAATAAAAAAAAAATCCTTAATAGGGTTATGATTTCATCAAACCTGATGGATAATAAGGAAAAACATTCTCTACAAAAATAATAATGTAATGTGAAGAGATCCCTTATACACCAATATAAATCACAATAGATGTTCACATGTGCAATCAGGAATACTAGAGGAAATTGACCCACTTCACTGAGAAAAAACTCAACTTTACTATTCACATTAAGAAGTAAGGATGATCCACCATATATGCTAACAAATTGTTTATTTTATCATTTCTTGTGATGTAAGGAATTAATAGTGAACCATGTTCTTAGGAAGATAACATGAGAAATAGTGAGTTCTATCAATTCATTATCACAAATATGATGACGTTTTCATAGAGGAATGATTTTTTAATTGGTTTTCAAATACAAATAAGAAAGGGGGTCATCATTTATGAATTTTAAGAATGTTTTAGCATATAAAACACAATAAGTATAAAGATAATATCATCATGGTTTGATCATATTTTTTGTATCCTAAAAAATAAGTATTGAATAAGATCATCATTGGTGAAGTTATATATGTTTTAAAATATGGACTGTCATAAGCCAAGGTTAATTTCTAGTGTATTATTTATTGGGACATCTTTGAAAAATATTTGTTGTAGTAGAATGATGAGTTACATATAATTTCAATTGAATGTACAAATGAATAGTTTCACCTGTAATCATTGATATGAGGAAGATTTTATGGGAAAGAGAAGGGTTGTTCTTCATTGGACATCAATGGATAATGGATCTGCTACTATTATCTAGCAATGTGAATGAATATAATTGGTCTCCAAAGAGGGTGGATGGGTGATCGGCATTCACATAACACCGATGGGGAGAAATCAAATGGAAGGGTTAATCGAAGATGTTGTTGGGAAGGAAGACAATGGCATATTCTTTATCGTATTTTATCATTCAACTATCTGTATGGAATGGATTGATATTTTTTGTAATTATTATGCCTGTTATGAAGATAATAAGATATGTTACAATCACAGTAAGGGAAGTGAAGAGGGAGGAGGGATCAAAGGAGTCATAAATGAGGGGTGGATAAGATGATGAGACGTTAAGATAATTCTCCTCATAGATGGTGAGATGCGATGCTAATTTCAATAATAAGATTTTACGTTCAATTCTATAATTTTTAATGTGAAATATGATTGTAATTTTAGATTACGAGAAAAACAACCAATTCAATTTCATATTTATTTAGTTACGGTTCTATTCACTATAATGAAATGTTATAAGGAATTAATTATACATAATTATATAATAAGTAACATAATCATAGAGGCATTTTTCATCATTTTGAAATATAATTAATTAATGAAATCAATCATTGGTTTCAGTTCACTACTACATAATATTGTTTTATAACCTATCAGAAAAATTTTTATTAGCACATAAAATGTTAAGCTAAAGGCACTAATAAAGGTCCGTTTTATAATAACGTCAATGAATAGACATTACCAGTATCAAGTGAGAATTGAGAAAATAATACTTATATTTTATCATATTGTTAGGGGTGTCTTTTCACTACTACAAGTTGAGGTTTTAAAAGGTCTATAAATAGGATTTGTTATCACTAAAAAAGCAATAACATGCTAATCCCCCCACTCCCACTGTCGTACACCAACATTTGACATAATTTTTCCATTGTATGACTACCTATTCACCCACACAGGTTCCTAGATTCGATCATTTGACATACCATGTTCATTTTGAACTCTATTATTATTATTATTATTTTGATTATTTAATTAATATTTATTAATATTTATTAATATTTATTGTTATTTTACACGTATTTATTATTTTAAGCTAATATGTATTTATATTTAATTAGTATTTATAACTATTGATGATTTTTTAATTAAATACTCTGAAGGAATCATGACCTCGTTCACACTTACATCATAAAATTCACACAGGAAATTTCAACCTCGTTCATGCTTCCTGACATGGAACGAAGCATGAATGGGGTTCATGCTTTTCAAGACCGTTTTTTAAAAATACATGAAATCATATCCAATATATCAAAAAATCTAAAATCCCAATTAAAAAACCATTACATGACACTTGTTCAATTACCTCCCCCTCTAGAAACTAGTGATCAATCCCATATGTGACCATCAACTCCAACATCCCATCGAGCTAGATTCTATCACTTATACCATGTATTTATGCATGCACCTCCAACATCAGCGATCACCTACAGGCCCCATCATTTTTGACCACCTACGCATACACCGACCCCTCCCTACTCTTCTTCCCCATCATGAATGATGACTTCCCTCGCACCATCCCCTGTTGGCATATTTCATAACATGAATACTAGCCTCATTTCATGGAAGGTAACTTCTCCACTCCAATCAATAACACTATGTATCATGCAAGGTTCATACCCCCATTCTATATATTCTGTAGGGGTATTACCCTAGATCATCACCTAGAATCATGAATTCGAGGCTCGATAGATCTATCTAACAGGGGGGATCTTACAGCAGACTTCGGACTATGAATTATGATAATTGATCAAATTTTATTTACCAATGGTTTTTGAGTTTATAACAGTTGAATGATTCATCTATATACTACATAGATTTAGTATTTAGATATTACATATGCTCAGATGACTGTTTGTTACCCTTATGACCCCCAACGAGTTTATTTAATTATCTCCTTTCCCTTTAGCAATTGATCCCCATAGACTTCAATGTTTTTATTCATGACATATATTTATTTATTTTTGATATGGTGTAGTAGAATAACATGATATAAATCTTGGGTGGTGATGATTTGGTTTTATATTGGGGTTTTATAAGTTGTGGAAACTGAATTGGGTTAGACCACCATATTAATTGATTCATTCTCTCATAGAAAACAAGCAGTGAGATGATTCATGGGTAACAACCATCTATCAAATGGGCCACTGTGCCATAGGGAGAAGGGGTGAACTATTATTATTATGGGTTGGTCATGTTTCAATATGTTAATTGGATATCCTATATGGGTTCGATGCAGAATTGTTTTGGCTTTTAAAGAGATTGATCATTCCACTCCAATGTCCCAAAATAATCTTGCTTTATTTTCTTTTTCTCCATACACCGCTATGAGTTATTCTATCTTGTGAATTTGAAAGACAATATCATCATTCCTATGATGGTTCTATCAAACATGGTACCACTTTAATAGCCAACATATAAACTACCCTCTCTACTACAAATAATCGTTTTATGAAAAATAAAAATATCATTTATCAGTGTTAAAAAAACACTGATAATCGAGGCGTTATTAAAGATGCTCCCTTTTATCAGCGCTGAAAAAAGTGCTTATAATGACCCATTTTATCAACTCTGAAAAAATTCAAAAAAATAAAAATATATGAAAATCATAGGGTATACAGACCCCCTTTCATAAACAATCGATTCCCCTACCCACCCCTATAACCAAAACCCACCCCTTTAATAGTTATAGAGTCTGTTTCACCTCCCCACGTGCACCCTTTCATTTGCTGGGTTTCAAACCTTGGACACCCCCTGGTGCATCTACGCTTCTTCCACTATCCTACATTGTTTTGTTTTGAAACTTATGATATATATATATTGTTATATATTGTTATATTTTTTATCCATATATATTAATATTTATCTTTAAATATTTAAAATATGTTTTCTGTGTGATGGTTAGTTTACAAATACATACATATTTATATTTATATATATGTGATCATCAATTAATGTATTTATACATATTTATATTTATTTACATAGATTATATATCATTATTTATATACATATAATAGATTATGTAGATAAACAAATATTTGTTTTTCAATACACACGAAAATATATATATATATATTATATATACATTAATTTTATATGTTTATAAATATAAATATTCATGAATTTGTATTTTAAATAAATTGGATATTATTTTCTATTTATATAATGTTTATATGTTGAGAATTATATTTTATATTGAAATATGTTTAATTATTTATTAATAAAATTAAATTTTTGTGGGTGAATATATAAAAAATATGTATATATTTTCATATATTTGATTATAACCAGTAGTACATTGTTAAAAATGACAAATTTTGAAATTATAATATCTTTATGAATCTAATAACCAATAATAAATTCATTCCCCCCTGAAAAATGGCAAAAATTCCACCTTAAATGAGGCAGAAAATCCATTAAATGTTAAAAAATTGGGATACCCCAACTTAAAACTCAATTATGGAGGCCTTATGGGCCTTTTTTGCCTCAAAGAATTTTAAAAAAGGATTAATTATGTTATTATGGGTGTATATCTCATCGCACGCTTCAATTTGATATGTGGTAGATCCCATACAGACACCTAGATCAAATGTTCTGGCCGTTTGAATCTCAAGTTACGCTTTCAACTTATTTTCGATCTTTTATTAATTTTTTGATTATTTATATTCAAATTAGTATTATATTAATATTAATCGATAATAATTATCAAAATATTAAATAAAAAATATTTTCAATTATTTTATAAGTCATTTTAACTAATTATATTGAATATTAAGTGTAAATGTCTATTAATCCTTATCTAACAAATATTAAAAAATATATGTATTATATTTATATCATTATAAATATATAAATATATAAATATATTATTTTTAATGATTTTTTTTGAAATATTTCCTTTATTAGTGCTAGTAAAAAATCACTAATAAAAGGGGTCCCTTCAAAAGCGCAAAAAAATGCTAATAAAGGGGGTACCTTTATCAGTGCTAAATAATTTTCTAATAATGGTGTAAGTTTAACAACACTTTTTTATCATTGTATGAAGTACCATTTATCAGTTTTTTAATGGTGTTAAAGGGTGGTGCTATGAAAAAATATTTTTGGTTGTTCCTTAAGTTGAAATAGACTTATATCTAGGGGCTTAGATGGAGTCAAATGAGACAAAATTGGGGATAGAAATGGAACAAATCAAGATGATAATGAGTATATTATAGGTAAATGATACTATTATTGGGTTAGTATAAACATAGCAGAACCTATAATTTTCCATTTTCTATCTCCTATTCTTGGGTATCCAGTTGAATAGACCAGGCAGTGATCAAGCAGACTGCCCCTAGTTTTGTGAGAAGAACTGAACTATGATTGAGTCAGTTAGTTATTTTTTCCTCATTTATGTATTGAATATGATCAATCACTTGTTCCATGTTAACCCAACTGATATGATGGTACCACACTTTTAACGTGACCCAATTACAGTATTGGAAATTCCCATTGCATAGGAAATAATAGAGGGATTCTCAAAGAACGTATGGGATCCAATTGATAGTGGAGTGGAACAAACACTATAAAATGAATGGGAGGTATTACTTTTGGGGTTTAAGAGCCACCAAATCAAATCCAAGTGAGTGGGAACATAAATCTAATATGCATTCTTTAGAGCTGAACCCATCACTCAAACATTACTTCTTGATGATATCAATATTACAACATGGGGTTCATTATACATAGATATTGTAGAAAAACTCATAGAAAAGGATATAGATCAGGAATGGGTAGTTCAATTAATTGTCCGAGTTTGTTTGATGAAACGTTTGGTGTTGGGAATTGAGATGCCATCAAGAAACCTGAAGGTATGTTCGTTAAACTAGTAGTTGTTTTTGCACTACTAGAATATGAGACTATGGGAGTGTACAACCCTATCTAATATTTCACTACTGGACACTTTCAATCTCTAATAAGTATGTGAAAGTGAAATATTCATTTATCAAGACTTCCCCATTCTCATACAATAGCAACACCGAGCCATTTATTTTATCACTTCTAGCATCTCTCATTCTCCCTTGAGTAGGAGTGTTCCAATGATGATCAAGTGGGTCCATCTATGATGTGTTATTCGATTTGATATTTAATACATAGATCTAAATTAAATCCCTGTGATAGGAAGTCAAACAAGAGGGTTTGTCCGGTACAATTTTGATTATGTTGTTATGGGTGTAGTGGCTCGATATGACATGCTTGTTGTGAAAGTGTATATTACATTCAACCAACATACAACCAAGTCATAGTCAAGACCAACCAAGTGACCCTTTCAAGAACTACGAATATATATTAGAAATTATATGCATCCAATAGGAAGTAACATACCCACCAAGGAACATGACTAGGTAATGGTAGATATGGTACTACTACTACTACTATTTGTTTTTCTCAGATATCATTTTGATCATTGATAGAAGATACAACATCAATAATCCTATATTAACTGAAGGTGGAAAGATGACATTGAGTTCGAGGAGTGGTTCCATTGAATGAAAAACACCAAGATGTATGCGTGAGGAGAATACAAGGTTAACTAAAAGGATATATGGACATTGTCTCCCAAGAACAACACCTATTTGAATTAGATAGATTATTTTCAATCACCACATGAGAACTAATTGATTAATTTTTGAAGGGATCAATCCTTGAATAAACAACCTCTTATTGGGTAACTACTAGGATTTATCATCTCATGTTATTATATTTTTTCAATAGGTGTACAATTAAAGAAACCATTGACTACTTCATGCAGTTCCAATAGTTTTTGTTCATGATCCAGTGGATGATGTAGCAATTTTTTGGAACTTCAATAAGTTGGGATCCCGGATTGGGAATATCATGAGTTGATTCATATATGTATCAACAAAATTGAGAAAGGGATACCAATTCTCTTTATTTTATTAATTCTAGGTTTGAATCATCACATACTTGTTTCATGAAATACACAAGAACGACTGAGACAACTCGACTGATTTATATGACAATGTTGATTAATGTGTTCATAAAATAATAAAAGAGATTTTCTTTTAATAAATTTTTATAGTGGTAATTTGGATCACATTGGTGGGAATATAAGTTAGAAATTCTATCACCAATGTTTCTATAATGGGACAAGTGGTCAAGATACATATACATGTTTTGTCAGATCATTTAGCTGCTCATTATAATAGTATGGAAAAAATAGAAAACATCTCAAAGGAATTCCTCATGACCCATTGGTTGTCATAATAATAATTTCAAATTTAAATAAACCACTAATTATTTTGAAATATCATCATATATGTTTACAATGTGAATTCCATGATAGAAAAAATATTCTGTCATTGCACACTAAGAATGTGGTCTAATAAATTGAAGTGGAATAGGTACTAAAGTGGAAAATACCACCAGAATTGAATAACCCATGTGGGATGTATCTGACAGTAGATGAATGACTTGGGGAACCATTGATAGATTCTATCATATAGGTATATCTACATAGTATATCTTGTCATGTTCCTGAACTAGGAAATTCATTTGCTTTTGGGAAATCATGGAATCGAACCAAATGTTGGTTTTTCCCTTTTGTGGGTACATAATGATGAGTACACATCACCCATGACCAATAGTAATTTGTATATCCACTACATTGAGACTAGTTTTCATGTTCTCATGAACCAGTTGACTTTTGATAATGTCCAAACCTTTCAATTTGACACGTTTAGGATCATATTCTTAGCTCATGGTTGAGGTAATTTCAATTGGAACACCGAAATCATCGATAACATGTCCCATATTGTACCTCATGGATAGAACATCTATGATAAAACCAGTCTGTGTGACCTGATTTAACTTATTTATACTGTTATCCAACCTCAAAACTAGGATACAAAAAATCTCGAGATCTAGATTCAACACTATTCCATTCACACCTCTATCATGATGGACCATTTCAATTGACGCATCCTAGATACATGTGAAATACCATCTCCGTAGCCCATGACTAGCCTATTATTTTCCACCATACTAGAACTTGTTTTGTCTAGAAGTGAATTCACCTCTCTAGTATGATTGTTTTTTCAATTTAATGGGTTCCATTGACTTACATGTAACATTCTAAATATATATGACCCTTCTGATTTAGAGAATGTAGATTCTATGACAATATGTGATTCTCGGCATGTTCCATCCTAATAGACCCATTTTCCTTCAGGAAGAGAGGGTCAAGGCTAAAAGTGAGAGTCAATTAAATGGATAACAACTATCATACAGGGTTAGGATTGAATCTATTAAAAATAATGTCCAAAAAGTTTCATAATATATAATTCCTGACCATTGTAGCCAAAAAGTTTCTACTTGTAAATTCATGTAGTGTGTTTAGTGCCCATGTAGAACATTACCACCATTCTTCCATTGATTGAGATCATATCTCATATATGTCAATGCAATGATTGGTTATAGAAAACCCAACAACCTAATGCCCCATTAATAGATAGAACTTATAGATATTGTGTTGAACATGTTTCATGGAATATTTATGGTGTTTGACAATAGGAAATTGGTACCAACAATGGATTATCAACTTGGCATTCACAATTCTGATCGTACTCTAATGGGGTACCAGCTAGGATGACACAATTAGGGACATCACGACTTTCGTTGTTTGTATTTCAGTTAGATTTCATCAATGCAATGGATCCACACACTCCAAAACATAATCCCTTGACAACTATCCCAATAATGACACTATTACATACTAATTATCTATTGGAACAACCTCTAAAAAGAGATAATGGATACATGGTGTCAACACACATTCATAGAATGGATAAGTGGGATTTTACCGATATAAGATAGTTCCACCATTTCAAAGGGAAACCCACCACATTACCAATACCAAAACTAGTTATTAAGCATTATAAAATCTATCATCCCAAACCCATACACCTCAGTAGAGAGAAACTTGAGATTTTAGGCATGGTCCACATATTTTTCAAACAGCTAGTCTATTGAAGGTCATCGTTCATGTATTGAATTTGAGTTGCGTGGCTATTTGAATCACCAAATTTCAATTAAATCATGAGATTGAATCAATCATAAAACTTTGTGTTTTTTTATATATTATGAAAAAGATTTTTTGGGTGTTTGGAATCAAGTGTTTTAGTTTCACTAGTTTGAAGACCATTTTTCCATTGGTTGTTGATCATGATAACCCCACCATAGAATCTAATAATAAAGGTAAACTATATTTTTTTTATTGGTTAGTTGAAAATTGGATCATTCTATATATATTAACATAATTTTGTTCATATAGTATCTATTTAGTAAAGTTACAATAAATTGCATTACATGCTTACATGGGAGTGAAAGGAAGTTGTGTGGGGTTAGATGGTTGAAAGGCCAGTCCCAATTCTCAGTTTTAAGTCGATGGAGTATTGAAAAAACCAATCCTTGAACCGAAAAAATCACATAATTCCAACACATGATGTATACTCATCCCACTAAATGTTAATTGTCTATAAGATTTCCCAAGAGTTTACTTAAAGGCTTTGAGTAGATAATAAATGATAATTGGGAGCTAATATATGGAATTAAGGATCCAGTAAAAGTCAAGAGACTCTATTTATTTTCCTTCACCATGATATAATATGAGTTGTCTACCATGCTCATGATAGTTGGTACATTATTGAAACCCTTAACTATTTTTTGAGATATTTATATTTATCTAGAATCAATTGATTTAAGTTCATTCCCTTTATAGGGGAAGGAGTAATGAGTGATTATATGTATTATCAGTCCTTGTATGTCATGAAGGTAGAGATAATACAATCATATGTGGCACTAGATATATTTTATTCACTATATAGTCTCCCCAAAGAACTGTAGGAACTAGTGAACCATACTCATGATATGTAATCCTTTACCAACTAAAATGGATGTGTCCTATTTGTTTTTATTGCGATGTTGGTGACATCGACCTATAACACAACTCAATAGGAAACATTAATGGGTTAAATAATGGTTACTAGCATATTACTAAGAGGATATTAAGGATACTACTCACATTTTGTGAAAATTTTAATATATTAGTGACTTCCCAAACCAATTGATACAAGTTGAGGAAGTATAGGACCTTAATGTTGTGTTACTTATCAGTAGTTTTAGATCCACTGAAGTGTTGGGGTTAATGATTATAGGGGTTGTTTATAAACCTAAATTTTGAGATATTGGGATTCTTGATGTTGTATTTCCATTCAATTGTTGACACTATGATTTCTTAATAATCACTTGGACATGGGCCCCACTTCCATTGTTCAGAGTGGTCTCAGTCCACATTTAACCTCGTAGTATCAATTTTTAGCAGACACCTAGACTCATAGAAGTTTTTCTATTTGATTTGGGTAGATTAGATGATTTCACTTCCTAAACATCTCTTGACATATCTCAAAAAGAGAAATCCATTATCTTGTTAATATATAACCTATATTTTCATCATTTGAGGGCTCACCCAAGATCATGGAATGGGTTTAAGAGTTGACAATTTCCAAGAATGAAATATTTATATGGGTAGAAACATTGGTTAATAATAAATTATGATGATCCACCAACACTATACCACCCACTTCACTTATGGGTTTTCGATACAACTCCAGACCAATCAATCAAACTCCACAGTCGTCACTATTATCTTAGGTGCTAGCACATGAAGGGAGTGAATTATTTAAGTATCTAATAACACATTATTGTTACTATAATATATTCTATTAAATAATAGAATAATACTATAGGCTAAACTTGAAAATTTTTCTCTATGGTAGCTGGCATTCATTTCATTGATGTACATAAAGAGGTATCAAAGGATTTATACATTAATGGATTTAATGTAACAAACTAAGGAAACTACACCCACTAAATTCATTCATTTTGAGCATAAACTGTCTCTATATAAGTAGTGCTTAAACCCTCATTGGTTATACCCACAACAATGGAACTTGGTCGCTCTCCATAACCCATATTCCATAGATTACATCACCTACTCTCCCCCTTACACTATGAAACTATGGATGTAAAATACTCATATATACAAAATTTGGAAAAGAAATCACAAGAAAGGTATAAGTATATTAAAATATCCTATATCCTTATAACCTTTTACTCCATAGGGATCACTCCATTCCAAACTATAGAAAATAAATTCAATACAAAAATGTATAAACAATTTTTCTAACAATGATCTATATAGTTATTATAGGCTATATAAATTTTATTGTTATTATACTTATAATCTGTATAGATAAATATATGGTGAGATATAAAAAATCTAGAGATAAGAATAATGCTATGGGATTCATTCTATTTTAACCAAACATAGTTCAATCGAGATTATTATATAAATTACAATATGTTGGTCTTAGTATGAAGAAAAATAGTTAATGGATTGATCTAGATATGTTATCAAGAGTAGAAACTATGATTATCTAGTCTCACAATATCCCAATATTTTTTGATAATTCCTTTTTTTATGTTACATTTAAATCATTCAACATACATATTTTATATTTTATTATCCTTACATATGCATGGTTTAGTTACTTTCTATTCATTTAGTCTCTCTTTTTATTGTGAAAGAAAGGTGAGACTTAATGGTTTCATTAGTATTTCATGGTCTCTTTCTTATCTATTTTCATATCTAAGATTACACCAAGCTATTGAAGGACTTGAGTGATGAGATCCTACAAGACATATTTTTATTAGGTCTCACTACATATTATTTATTTTACATTGTATGAGACTATCTAACCCATGATTTCATGTTCTAAGTCATTATTATAGAGCTACAGAACTCTGAATCGATCAATTGAATGGGAAAAATTTGATCCTCAATATATGACTCACTAATCCATTATGAAATCACTCTTACTAAAATTAGAGATTATAATATTTCCATGTTTAATAAATGGATAATAAATAAATACAAAGAAGAATCATAGTGAAAGTAGAACCAAAAAAGTATATGTGGCTTCTGAGATGCTTTTAACAATATCTCTATGTGTCCCTAACTTAATGAATTTTTATCTCCCATTATAATAGAACCCCTATTACATGAATAGGAATGAATTATTGAAGTCATATGGAATTGTTTGTTCACCATCAACATGTTGATGCTGACCTCCACCTCAGATTTCTCCTTTTTCTCACATTAAAACCCATTTGGTTCCAACCCTATGATGAACAACATAATATAAGGGTAGGAAAGACACTAACTATATATTATAACTCCATCTAATACATCCCATTATTAAAATTTCTAAATGAAAATAAAAAACTGAAAAAACAACTCTATTTCCACAGACAAGATAAATCCTTTACTTGTTGAGTCTTATCATTTATAATTTTGTATTCTTTACCCCACTCTAAAAAATACTATATATATTTGTAGAATTCATTTGACCAAAAAATAAGAGTCATGTGATTGGGACATTTCAAATGGTATTTCAACCCTATCATTTACTAATCTAATACATTCGGTGTAATACATACTAACCAAATCTCAATCAAGATGAGAAGCTTCTATAAAATCATATATACTTGTGGAATAATATTCATTTAAACTATTAAATATTCTTTATTTTATTATGAAAATGAATGTTTAATTAAGGTAGTATTCTTACTTAGTGTTTTCACTGATGCATGTAACTTATAAGAGTAAGGATCCATAAATAGGTATATTAATATAATCATTATTCTTCCTCATTTAAAGGATAATATAATATCTTCTGTTTGCGAGAATAGTTGAACTATATGAATGATTCTGAACTAGATTCATCATTTTAAAATGAATGTCTATTCAATTCAGGAATCTATATTCATGATTATATAATCCATTTCATTTCATTCCTTCCCGTAGGATTTTCATATTCTATGAGATTTCCACATTGAACTTTTCTATTGTTAAAAAAAATAATCTCCTATTACTCTCATCATCTTGAGGTTCTTCATGATTGGTGATGAATGGGAAGTTGATAATTTCTACATCTTCGTCAAATATCAAAGAAAAGATATTTAAGAGAAGGAAAAATGAATGATGGGTATATTTAGGGGATATGATAAACTATTAATAGAATATCTGAAATTCTTATTATTTTTTTCTATCAACATTCTCTTTAAATATGTCAAGATAAACCAAAGGCTCTTGAGACCAATTCACCATTGGATTATAATAAAGAGACTCTATAACATTTAAGAATATGATCTCTTCCCTATACTTTTATATCATGGATATAAATGTCATAATATCAAACCATTTCAATATAATCATCAAAGAAATACATTTCTTAGGGATCTTATAGAAACCCGAATAGATTACGAGTTCCTTTATCACAGAAAAATATGACAGTATAGTACAATGTCTAAGCTACCATACCTTAGAGTAGATTTACCTTATTTCTATATTCCCTAGGTCATAGAGTACTAATGATTTAATTTTAATTTCCATTCACACCACCAATGAAGAGGTAGGCCTATTTTAGGAATTATTTGTTTCCTATAGGGAAGTATGGGAAAAACCTAAGGGTGGAAGAGGCACACAACCCATGGGTTTCGAGGTTTTATGGTGTTGGTTCTAGTTATGTGATACCTTCTTAGGATTTGGGGATGTCATAGTAAGACTCCGATGAGCTCCATAAAATGATGTAAACAACTAAATGAAGCTCATACGTCCTGTGAAAAAGATTGTATACCCATATGCATGGATTTGGAAACTATTCAATATGTTATCTGAGGATTTTCCTCTGCTATCCATGGTTCATATTATAGATTAAATTACGTTAATGGTTCCTAGGAAATAGACACACATGGGTTTATGGGTCCTTGATGTACCTTTCCAATCATACTGTTATGACTACTCATATATAGCCCATGAACCCACTGACACTCTCAATACCTCATTCTCTATCGACTTACTATGATGTGTTTGACCACCTAACTCATTCAATGGAATCCCATGGTGTTGAATTATTCCTTATTTTATGATGTATCGTCATGCACCATCATCATATGGATATGTCTAACCAAAAAAATCCGTACACGTATTCCTACAAACCTATCATCTAGTTAATGGTTGAAGGTGTTGTTCCTGTCGAATTGGGCCTAAGTGATGTGAGACATGTCAAAAGATTATTGAGGAATCTTCTACCCCAAAACCCTCATTTCTATTACAATGGAACTAAACATTCACACACACTAACCCTAGTATTCTTGGAGTCCATGTAATCCATCTTCCTATCACTCACTATGCAAGAATAAGGACCACAAGTAGAAAAAATTAGGTTGACACAGTGCACACAAATATCCAATGGCCTCACATATGTTGTAGTAACCCCACTCTTATATTGTTATATATCATGGGTCATGTTGATGTCTGATTCTTGATTAAACTTCTTGAAAAAATCTTGTGGGTGTTCTATCATCTTACTCTATCTTTTGTATGCACAATATATATACAATTGGAAACATGAATAAAAAAACTAGAATAAATTGGACATGAACCACTAGGTATCAATGGGATTCATCACCTCCAACATAATGGATCATTATTCCCCAGGTTCACTAACACACCCCTAGTCCTTTTGGTATGCCACATACCTAAAGGATGTCTAATATTTGGCCACATTTTTTAGACACAACACTCAATGCCTATAACATATAGTACTAATAGATCTAGATAAAAATGTATACATATATTTTAATCAAGGTAGATTTATTGACTTAGACTTGGGGATGGAATTGAGTAGGGTATTATGTGGGTCCAGATCTAGAAATATCTTAACTAGACCAAATCAGGAACATATAAAGGAAACCCCTTTGGGGTAGTTTTGATCACCCTCCACTATATACTTGAAAGAGAAGTGGGAATTATTTCTCTCTCTATTTTCTAAACTTATTCAACTAATATTTATTATTTTAAGGGTTTACAATGACATATATTCTCAAATCAAGGATCAAAATATGCTAATGGGTAAGTTAAAAGAGTAGAAAATGAATATATAGTTATAGGGAATCAATGTCATGTTGTGAATTCATCACTCACACTTCTGTCTTGAGCTAGAACCAATTATAATGTTTATTTTGGTATTGATAATTGAGTGAAATTTTAAACCCTATGATTCTTGTTATTTTTTAATAGGGTAGGAATGTTGTTTTGGTATTTATAGTTGAGTGAGAGGTGACATACCTTATGCGAAATCTCCATATCTCACTGAATACTCAACATAGATGTTAGTGTTTTGGATCACTCAAAAAAATTAGAATAATAAGATTAAGAAACATTAAAATAAGAATATGGAGAAATTGTAGGATAAGTGGGGATCTGGAATTTCCAAACAATAATATTATGCTCATAGGATTTTTAAATTAACCCTTGAGAACTTATTTAATCACTAAAAAAATGATCAAACGTAGACAAATTTGTATTGGACGGGGTAGTTAAAATGTGTAAGTAGATGGTGGGAAAACCTATTTCTATGGTGTTTGATTGGTTTCAAGGATTAATTTACATTAATAGATAGATGAAAAATATGACTATTACACTTAGGTATGAGATTTATTGAATGTATGGAATTGATGGATTTAGAAGGTCAATCACTACCTACTCCACCTAGGGGTAAAGTGGTGCTATTGGAATTACAGTTATTGGATAGCGGGAAGATGAAAATGATGATACATAAATAACCAAGGTGTTTTAAAAATCAATGGGAACCATTTTAATTAAAATAGGCAGATGAAATCGGGTTAGAAAATTAGGCCACACTCCTCGGGATAATTACTTGAAAGACTAAAGTTTGAAATCCTATATCCATATAAGAGATAGTGATAGATTAGTATTGATATGATTAGAACCAATACAATCCAAATGGGTTTGATGGGGTTAAATATGTTTACCCATTTGATACCATGGGTTATGAATATGGGATTAAATGTAATCCTACTAGGTGGTAATGGATTTTGACTCAGAAAGGTGATGAATTAGTCAAATAATTTATGAATGATATGGGGTTGATGGTGTTGGGATAGAGATGTTGTTAGGACTGAAATAATACCAAAGTCATGGGGTTATAAGAAAATATAAACACCTCCAATTCTATGGGATAGATCATATATTAAATATTGAATATTATGGATTGATGGATATCTTACTTCAGATGGCTAGTTCAGTGTTCCAAAAAACCAAAGAACAGTGAGCACAATCAGTTTAGGAAGAATGATAACCAGGTTTCTTGTTTTGTGAGCTTTTATTTTTAGTTGATTAAGTGTATGGAAGAGAATCAAGCCATGATATGACTTTGGGACATGGTGAACTAACAACTATAATGATTGCTCAATGATTGGGCTACCATTAGCTAAAGGGATTGGTGGAGATTGTGCAATGATGAGTTTTGTGTGTGGAAGTGGAACCTCAACATTATTTTATAGTGTTAAAATAATGGAATTTATTTTTAAATAAAATTATTATATCCATAGTGGTGGTTCATAAATAGTCGAGAGAGTATTATGCGATTCAATACTTTTAGTATTGTTTGGGGTGGGTTTTAAACAATTATGAGTATTTAGAATTTTTTTGATCGAACCAAAATGGATCTAACATTTGATAGTTATCCAATTCTATAATTGGATTCAATAATAGTGGAATCATGAATCATATAAGTAGATAATAAAGTTATCTTACTAGTAAAACTTCATATCTTTATTTTAGTCACAACATATGAGGTCCCATAAAGTGTCTTATGCATTCCTTATACCTGAATTTTGATATAGTATCTAGGAATTTAAATCTATTAAAAATGTTTATACTACAAGGTGGATTATACAATGGTCAGTGTAGTGAGATTTGTGGATAAATCATGCCTTTATTATTTGGCCGGCAAATATCACTCAATACACAGCTAGTCCAAAACAGATCACCTACACCAACTTTTTCAAATATCCAACCCTATACAACTCCACCTCACTCTCATGTGTACATGTTATATGATTCATTATAACATTACTAAATACATACTATATGACCAAATTTCCACTGTGACTTTTCACAAAAAACTCAAACATATATAGGACTCACAAAATATTTGCGCAACTCTATTTAACATGAGACAAATCAATTGGACCAAGAAATTATGGACCCTATGCAGTCTTACAGTTTTTTGGTTTAGTGAATACATACAAAATATTAGTCATGATCATTCTAATTCATATCATTTAAGATGATATAACACCCCTATTTATATCCAGAAATCCTAGATAGTGAGACCTTGGTTAGCCTAACTACTCATCTTGATAGGTTACTAATGATCAGAGTCGTTGGAGGGGAGAAATCCATAGCTCTTTGAGTCTAGACCAAAGATATTATGTGTTCCTTGAACACCTTGTGGATCTTGGTAGAAACCATTTACACTAACACAACCTCAATCCCCGTTCACCACTTTATCACCTCCACTCTTATGGATGAAAAAAAATTGATCTACAACCACCATCTTTTCAAGTCACCCTATTTGACCCATCTCCACACTCTATTTCCCATAATAACTCACTTGATATAGGATTCAGAACAACCAAAAAGAATAAGGATGGATATTTATGCGTCATGTTCTTCTATAATGAAGGGGACTCCTTCTACCGTTATCTTGACCACTAGAACTACTCATGTTTTCTAGTGTGATAGTATTCATTGGTGTTCATTTCATACATGATGCTAAAGGTGATAGACCATGGAACCTATATTATTATATAAAAAATTTCAAATCCAATTTTATCTTATTGTGAAACTAGATCTATTTTTTGTGGGTGTAACACTCCAAGCTTCCACGGTATGATTCCTTTTAAATAATTAAATATGGTGTGTTGTATGAAACCCTGAGATTGAGAACACCATGTTCTATTAAACTAGCCATTTCAAAAGAACTTATGAATAACAGTAACCACATTTTAAAATTTTAATTTTCTTAAAATATATATCATTTATGAATTCTTAATATCAAAATTATCTTAGGGTAAATTATTTGAATCATTTTGAAAACGTTCAATTTTTGGTGAATTGTGAAAAACACTGCATTGTGGGTAAAAAATAGACCTTTTCATTTAAATAATTATTTCAATTTAAATATATTTTAATGTAAAAATATATACATAATACATATTTTAATTCAATTTAAGTCAGTGAAATCATTTTTATAATATAATTAGATATAAAAAATCATTGAACATTTTTATCGTCTTTTTACCTGCCTTCTAACCACATTATGTGAGTAGTATTAAACATAATTTCACCTCTTCTAGGAAATAAATTTTGAAAATCTGACATACATGGTTGTAATAAAGATAAAAAATTAGTCTAATAGGGAAAAAATAATTTTAGGTGAATAGTAACTTTTGAACATTATTTACCATGGTTAAAGGAAAATAGGGTAATTAAAGTTAAAAATAATACTATAATAATATAATATTATCCTAAAATTTTTACTAACATAATTGTATTAGTAAGGGATGACCAAGAAAACCCTTGTAAAACATACTTGGCCTTTTTTTTCCACGTGGGTGTGATTAAGACATTTATAACATTTAATTTTAAGTAAAGGTAAAAATATCATAAACATGAATCTTATTAATAAATAAATTTTAATATGGAGTTATATATGTAATATCTTAAACTATAAATATTCATTAGAAATATAAAAATATTTCCTACATCATGGAATTTTATTTATAATTTTTAGACATTAAATAAATAAATTTATTTATGACATAATGATGATGTAGTGATTATCTTATTTATGAAATATTCAAATAAATGATATTAAAAATATTAAAAAAATATAATTACAAACTTTTTATTCCATAAAAAACATTATGGATTATTAGGACATGATATATTTGAGTTAATGCATTTTTTTAAGAAATCAACTTTTTATGACTAACAAAAAATCATGTATTAAATAGAGTCAAAATTGACATAAATGAGATTTTAAAATGAATAAAATTTTATGAAATGATATAAAAATACTAAAAATCTAAAGATCAACCAAATAACCTTTATAGTGATATAAATATCATAAACTATTCACTTTAGGTTATTTGGGTATTTTATAGTAACTATATTAATCATGTTGTGTTAAAATACAAAAAGACATGATAAGAGTTGAACAATTTAATTAAGGGATAAATTAAAAATATATGGTTAAATTTTGTGACCTAAACTTGTATAATTATTTTTTTGAGATTATTTAGACCCATATTCATATTTTAATCTAATTAAATCACTTTGGAACTATTGCAAAATGAAAATAAATTTATAATATATTAATATTTTAGGATCTTCTAATAGTACCCATCACCCCTCTTATAAAGGGACACTTTTCATTCTCATTAATTAACATCTATAAACCCTTTTTCATCAGCCAAACCTGACTATTTCACCTAACAACATACCTCATATCATCATAGAGACTACAATTTCACATATATCAAACCTATGGAGTCCTTTTGTGCAAATCAAAAGGAGACAACCGAGAAAAGGTAATTGTTTTATCACCTCTTTGAATGTTATTTTATTATACTAATAACTATTTCTATATTGTTTCATTATAAAATAATAAATACAATACATTATACATTATTAGATGTGATTATAGTTGTATAAAAACCATATTCCTCCTTTTACCCATCCTACGAAAAACAATATAACCAACTGTGTGTGCGTACGGCTTACCGTCTCCACGCCATGGTATAAATTGTATTTCATGTACACATTATTTATATGGGTATAAAGATGAATATAATGGATGTAAAAAAATAACATGAAATTATTTCTGTAAAATTAACATTCTATCTGAATCTATACAATTTAACTTTTAATGAAATGATATTGTTGCTCGTGCATACGTATGGGTTATCGTCTCCACGACACGATGAGACTCATCTTCCACGTTCACCATATAAGAAAGATTATGACAATAAATATTATTAATAAGTATGACATATATGAAATAATAATTCTACAGTGATGATATATATTTATACATATATTTTATTCACTTACTTCCATTATATATGAAAGGAAAACAGATACATCATTCATGAGTATATTCAACCAAACGTATCCATTAATGGTGTGTTCTACTTTATTAGTATATATTTTAAATATATTTATATACATAATATAAATGATATTTAAATCATTTTTTACATTCTAGAAGTAATTAAATTATTATCTATGTAATGAAATCCATAATAACAAGTTAAAACACATATTATAACGAAATCAATTTGTACCCAAAGCATTTCAATAACAAGAGAATTTTTAATAAATGGGAAATATAAAGACATAAATGAATGATTTATGATATCAAAAATATGGTTATGGTCCTGGAATTATTTAATAATATTTTTTAACCATTATACAAGATTATAACTCACCCTCGACTAAACGAAAGTATAAGGTAGGTCTAATCTCACAATCTAATTATTATTCGAGGTTGTTGTTATGCTAGTATCTACTAGGAAATCTTTATCATCCATTTCTATGATTCTAAAAATGTTTTCATGAATTTTTTTACAATAATACTATATATGCTTCAAGACATTTTACACTTGTTTTTTCATTTAATAAAATTTTTAGAAAGGAAACTTTTCGTCGCTTTCCAAACGAGCTAGTTTAGGATAATTTCGACAAATTAATGAAAGAATGTTTTTTTAACTTATACGGCACGAGGGGTTATTTTCAGTCGTTATGTTTCCTCACCATTTTTAATCATTCCATACAATCATACATGGTTTTGTTAGAAGAAATGTTTTATTTAAAAATTTCACGAATTTTAAATGTTTTAATGTAAAAGGGATATATTCATTATAGAGTTATAATGAATATATTAAATTATTTTAATCAATGTCAACATCCTTTGTTTGATTTTCTGTTTTTTAAGTTGATTTATTATGATACAATATTCCATATTGTATTAAAGTTTTTGTGATATGTATAAATATGGATGTTCTATTTTCATACCATTAATGGTTTACAGTTAATGTATTAACATTTCGTATGCTAGTTTTAATATAAATGTTTATGTTATGTTTCATCCTTCTCATATGAGGAATGAATTTTACATTGTATGTAATGGGTGGGGCCTACTATAGCCCCTCGATACATCAGCGGGTCTAATGAGACAAAGTAGGGTTTTGGCACAAGGACTTGACATAATATTTGTGAATGGTCTTGGAACAGGGCCTTGATGTAGTAGTTATTATGTCGACAATATGAATCCCCTCATTAAGAAATTAGTTATTAAATGTGATTATTCGACTAGTATAATTTCCATGTTCATGTTTAAATGGAAATGTTTGATTTATTTTTTCCATATTATGATCATGTTTATGTTTAAAAGGATGTTTTTTTATTATAAATCTTTCCTTTAAAGTTTACAGATTCCGCTGAATTATTTACCCTTACTAAACATTCGATCTCACCCCTTTCTTAGGATTTATTTTCCCAGGTTTCCACAAAGTGTATTGTGATTGATATGAAAGGTTAATCTAGGAGAATAATGGAGATCTCAAAGGATTGTCTACACTGTATGTTATTTAATAAATTGTAATGTCATGTTATGGTATGTAATATATTTTCTAAGACTGCTAAACAGATCGGTCCTTTGGGACATTATTCATTTTAATCATGACAATGTATTGAAATAATACACCAGCCTCAGGCTTCTGGGGTTGGGGAATTATAGTTGGTATCAGAGGATGTTTAGAAACTACCTTAGAAATAGATTTAGAAATCTTAGAATAGGGATCATAACCCTATGATAGACTTTGAGGATAAGTATGGATGAATCCTCTATAATATTGGTAATGTAGGGATTACATGGATATTCTACGATGTACATCCATGTAATGATACTACATGTGGAAGTAGTTCTTGAATAGATGTTACATGGGGAGAAAAATCTGACATGGTAACCTAATCTTGACTTAGGGTAACCTGGTACACGATAACAAGCCTTACTGCACACTTGGTCTAACACTCTTGGGGGGAAATGCTTAGGATAATTCATATTTTCTTTACAAACAATTATAAAGTAATTAATCATAAACATGTCCTCAAAGGAAATATATTTATTATTATGGACTAGATATTCATAAAAATTTCAATTTATGTTAAGTATTTTACTAGTTTGGAATTATAAATTTTCATTCATAACAAAAAAATAATGAATTCCATTGTTTATAAATGGTGCATAGTGGAATGAATGGAAATAATATCAATGCACATAATCCATGTATGTATTTCCCTCTTATGAAAAAAAATTATACTACACCTGGTGACACAACTATTAATAAATAGCTTATAACCATACTGGGACATCTGACCCAGGTTATGTATAATAATCTTTCTCGAATGGAGCATCCAGATCCACAACACAGAGGATAAAATTTAGATCGTTTCATGGGATAAAATCCTCCAACATTCAATGGGACTAAAAATAAATTTGGATCTGAGTAATGGATAAGTTCCTTAGGTAAAATATATCTTGCCTTGGGAAGTAACTAAAGGGAAAACTTTTTGATGGAATTTTATCGTCTATCAGGAGATACAGATCAATGGTTGTCATTAATTCAAAACATTAATTAGGATGATAAAGTATATAATATATAATGGAAGTAGTCTAACAAAATTATCCTAGAAAAATACTTTCCTCATGAACAACAAGCTGATATGGAAAAGGAAATTTCTTATTTTGAGAAAAAAGAGGATGAGAATGTTGCAAATTATGAGACTAACTTCATAAGGTTAGAAAGGCATGTTGGAGACTATATTTATTCCCCATGATGTAATATTGATCAATTATTTAATGGGTTAAAACCATTTCTCTGATGAAAATTGGTCTAAAAATCTATTTCATCATATAAAGATATAGTCTCTTGTGCTATCAATATCGAAAAGGAATTATCTATGTCTTGTGACATTAAATTAATGTAAGAGAATAAGATAATTGTGGAGAAAGATACAGATAAAGGGGAAAAGGATATATGTATTTTCCCTTATGTGATAATTGTGGGAAGAAACACCATGGTACTTGTCTATATGGAATGTTATTTTTTTATAAATGTGGAGATAATGGTCACTAGGATCGTGATTGTATGGGAAAGAAAGATGTTGGGAAATGTTATAATATTAACGATATAAGACATTATACAAATTATTGTCCATATTTTTAAGTAAATCTATCTCATAAGAAGAAAATGGATCACGGTCAAGCATATTATGTTAATATGGTCGAAGTGGAATAATTAATGTATTTTTGTTTTTGGATTCAAGAAATATATTTTGGTTATAAGAAGAATTTTATATATATAATTATTATAATGAAGTACTTTTTATTTTCATTATGGATTTATTATGATGAAGGTAATCATATATTCATTATGTGACAATAAGATCAACATTATGTTCTTTGAGTAATCTGATGTTACAATTGATTTTGGAAATTTTGAGACCCTTTAGAGAGAGTTTGGAAAGAAGTATTTTGGACAACTCAAAATGATGGAATGGATAAAGTTGAACTTTGGATAGTATTTTTTATGGTTAAAAAATTTCTTATGATTATTTTCGGAATGTAAAAATACTATAGTTTTAGAAAAATAACAACCTATGTGTCGGGTGATAACCCATCATGTCAGACAATGCTACTTGAATCGAACACACAACCAAAGTGAAACAATGATTTATCCCCTACCACTATCCAATAGGATGTCCCAGGTTATTATAAAATATTTTTATTCATTTAAATGGTATATTTTTATATTTTTAACCTTATACAATTGAGATAAATAGAATATTTTTTAGTTTTTTCTTTTGAAGAGAAATTTTATTTTGTGGTAGAGGACGAAACACTACAAGTAAATTAAGTATAATTCCTTGTGTTCTTATTCTATGAATTAAATTTATTCTAAAACTGTAAGAAAATTATCATAAAACAAATTTTTTTTGTAATACCTTATTTTTAGATGAATCAAATGGTCCCTTAGATTATTTTAGATTTATAGCTATTTATTGGTAACTTTAACCCATATTATATTCTCAATAACTCTCTATCAGATCATAATGATTTTTCTATATTCCATATCCATTTTTTTCTACATAGAACCCTAGTATGTGTTATTTTCAGTAACCTTCTTACTTACCTTTCTTTATTTTGAAATACAGGCCTCGTTAATCCTTTTTTTAATGTGGGATTTCAGCCTAGATATTTTGAAATGTCATACTACTAGTTTTTAATACCATGTTTAATGTTTTCAGAAAAAATTAATTGAATAAGGGGATAATGTAACACCCCAAGCTTTCACAATATGTTTTCTTTTCAATAATTCAATAGTGTTAGTTGAGCGAAACACCATGTTCGATCACACCACGATCTATCAAACTAGCTGTTTAAAAATCATATATAAATAGTATTAACCACAAATTAAAATTTCATAATTTTTTAAAAAATATATTTCATTTGTGAGTTCTTAATATCAAAATTAGATTAGGGTGAATGTTTGGTATCTTTCTGAAAACGTTCAATTTTTGATGAATAGTGAAACAACAATACAGTGTGGGAAAAAACAGACCTTTTCATTTAAATAATTATTTTAATTTAAATTTATTTTAATGTTACAATATATATATATAAAACACATTTCATTCCAATTTAATTCATTGAAATCATTTTTATAATAGATCTAGATATAAAAATTCATTAAACATTTTTAAAAACTTTTTATCCTTCTTCAATCCACATTAGAAGAATAGCATTAAAAAAATTTCAATGCTTCTGTGAATTTTAATTTCAAAAATATGATATTAATGGTTCTAATAAAGATAAAAAATTTGGTCTACTAGAATAAAAATAATTATTTGTGAATAATATCTTTGGAATTTTATTTACCACTTTTAATGATAAATATGGCAATTAAAGGTAAAAAATATATTATAATAATATAAAATTATCCTATCACTTATCCTCACCAAATTGGATGAGTAATGGATGACCAAAAAAACCCTTGTAACACGTATTTGGCCTTTTCAGGCCGCTTGGGTATGATTCTGGCATTTATGGCCTTTAATTTTATGTAAATGTAAAACTATCATAAGCACGACTCTTATTAATAAAAAATTTAATATGGGGTTCTATAAGTAATATATTTGACTATAAATATTAATTATAAATATTAAAATATTTCTTTAATCTTGTCATTTTATTTATAAATTTTATACATTATATAAATAAATTTATTTGTGACACAATGATGATGTAGTTATTACCTTATTTATGGAATACTCAAATAAATGATATTATAAATATTAAAATAAATGGAATTTCAAAATTCTGATTCCATAAAATAATTTTCTAGATTTATATTAAATTATATGTTGATTTAATGCATTTTTTTCTAAGGAATCAAGTTTTTATGAATTTAATAAAAAACCATGTATTAAATAGTGTCAAAATTGACATAAATGAGATTTTAAAATAAATAATATTTTATTAAATGATATAAAAATAATAAAAAATAATGTTCAGAAAAAGAACATGGATAATATTACAAATTTCATAAACGATCCAATTTATATTATATTGGAATTTCATAGTAACTATATTAACCATGTAGTGTTAAAATTCAAGAAAACATGGTAAGAGTTAAACTATTTAACTAAGGGTTAAATTAAAATGATAAGGTTACATTTTTGGCCTAAATAGTATATAACCAATTATTTTATATTATTTGGACCCATAATCATCATATCCTAGAATAAAATATATTTAGATCTTTTTGAAACGGAATGTAATTTTTTAACAAATTAATATTTTAATATCATCAAAGAGTGCCCCTCACCCCTCTTATAAAAGGACACTTCTACTTATCATTAATTCACACCTCCAAAACACTTTATATCGGCCAAAAACATACCATTTTACCTCAAAAAATACCTAATATCATCCTAGAAGATATAATTTGGGGAAAAATCAATTCTAATGAGTCATTTTGTACAAATCAAAAAGATACACCCAAAAAGAGGTAATTGTTTTATCACCACATTCAAATTTCTTTTGTTCTTCTACATAATATTTACCAATTTTTTACAAATTAAAATAATAAATAAAGTACCTTCCTCATTCATAGATTTTATAAAAATTATGTTACAACCATATTCCCCCTCTTACCCATCCTACAAAAAACAATATAACTATGTGTGTGTATGTACGGCTTACTGTCTCCATGTCATGGTGTAAATTGTTTTCATGTACAATTTATTAATATGGGTATAACTATGAATATATTTGATTTAAATAATAAATATAACATGATATTAGTTCTTTAAAATTCATATTCTATCCAATTCCATACCATTTAACCATTAAGTAAATGATATCATCGCTCGAGCGTACGTACGACTACCGTCTCCATGACGCGATGAGACTCATTTTCCACGTTCACCATCATAGAATGATTATAAGAATAAATATTATTAATAAGTATTATATACATGAAATAATAATTTTATTGGGATTATATATATACACAAATATATTTCGCTCACTTACTTCCATTCAATGCGATAAGAGAACAGAAACAATGTTCATGTGTATGTATGGGAAACCATCTCCATGAAAGGTTTTTTCCATTTTATTTATATTTATTTTACACACACATATATATATAATATATATTATATATAAATTATTTTTTACATTCTTAATGTAAGTAGATTAATATCTAAGTCATATGATCCAAAATAACAAGTTAAAACGTGTATGATAAAGAAAGAGATATTACCCAAAAAGTTTCTTTAACATGAAAATTATTATCAAACGTGTAATATAAAGTCATAAATGAATCATATATGATAACATGAATATGGATATGGTCCTAGTACAATTTAATAATAAATTTTAACCATTATACTGGAGGATAACTCACCCTCAACGAAAGGAAAGTATGAGTTATGGGCTAATCTGAAAAAGTCATTATTATTAGAGGTTTTTATTGTGTAAGTATCTACCAGGTCATCATTATCATGAATTTCTATGTTTATAAAAATGTATTAATAAGATTTTTTACTACAATACTATTAATTATTAAAGTCAATTTTACCCATGTTTTACTTCTTATAAATTATTTTGAAAGGAATCTTTCGGTCGTTTTCCAAACGAGGAATTTTTTAACCTTTTTGACATATTAATGAAATTATGGTTTTTATCATATATGACATGAGTTACTATTTTATTTTTTCATGTAGACTTACCATTTTAAGCCTCCCTTACAATATTAAAATCTTATTTTCAAAAGAAATGTTTCTTTTTAAAATTTCACAGCTTTTAAATGTTTTAAAAGTCAAAGGGATATTTTCCTCAAACAGTTTTAATGAAGTTATTAAATTATGTTAATCTTTGTAAACATCCTTTGTTGAATTTTATTATTATTGTATGTTTATTTACTATGATACAATATTCTATATTTTATTTATGTTTTTGTGATATGTTTAACTGTGGATGTGCTATTTTTATAGCATTCAGGGTTTACGTTTAAAGTATTAACAATTTGTATTCTATTTTTAATATTAATGTTTATGATATGTTTCATCCTTTTCATATGATTAATTCATTGGACTTAGTAAATGATAGGCAAGGCCCACTATAGAACATTTATGCATTGGTATGTCTCATGAGACAAACTAGTTTCTTGGAACAAGGCCTCAACCGAATATTTGTGAATGGTATTGGCACAAGGCCTTGGTATAGTAGTTATTATGTCCGGAATTATGCATTCACTCATTATGAAATTAGATATTACATGGGATTATTCAACATTTAGAATATCCATATGCATATTTATACGGTAATGTTTTATTTATCTTTCCCATATTATTTACATGTTTATGTTTAAAGGGATGCTGTTTTTATTTTACATCTTTCCATAAAAGATTATATCTATCACTGAATTATTTAATGTTACTAAGAATTTGAGCTCACCCCTTATTATGATTTATTTTCCAGGGATTACAAGAATTTTATTTTTATTTATATTCATGGTAATGCAATTGGAATAATGTTGTTCCCAAAAAATTACCTATGTTGTATTTTATGTTATAAATTTTAATGTTATGTTCTTGTATGTAATCTATTTTCCATGAATACTAAACTAGTCAGTCCTCTAGGAATTTATTCCTTATAATCATTCCAATATATTAAAATAATGACTCGACTCTGTGCTTCTGGGGTTAGGGAATTACAATGGGTGGGCCTATGAACCATTATACTGATGGGTAGATCATAGTATATTGGGTCAATGAGATTAATCAGGTGGATTGCAAGGGGAATTACTATTAGGCGTCCACTACCAAGTTACTAGGAATCCATTATAGGGGAACCCATGAACCCATCATGAAAATATATGATCTATCTACATTGTGTCATATTGGGGGGGAGTTAATAGGGTTTTGGATGATTTTGATTACACTCGGTAGTGGGATAATGGATGGTTTACTCAAACTATCCCCGCATCTCAATAAGGTTTTCTGTTTTTGTATTGATAATGCACACATCATAGTGTAATATATATTCTAGAAACACTAAAACCATTATTTTTTATGTCAGAATAATAAAAATATACACATGAGGGGGTTTAAATTGTGACTTTTAAATAATTTTGAAAAAATCTAGATTTTGGATTTCATTGTGTTTCTTTAAGATATGTTGTGTTCCATCCCATTAGTAATTTTAATAGTAGATAAGTAATAAATAAGAACACATAAATTTTTATTGTGATTCGGGGCATAGAGATCCCATAGTACACTCCACTAATTCTTTCTCTGTGAGCTTGCTGATTTTCACTAGACAAGGTTCTATTATTATAAGACATTCAAAATTGAGTGTAGGCAGTGGAAACAATTACAACAGGGCCAAGAAAAGTATTCTTGTTCTTTTATAGGTAATCTATTTCTCCACAAGTTAGATTGAGAAGCTGATAATCTTCCACGATTGACTTTGAACGTCCAAGACTGTAATACATCAAAAGAGTTGGATTTTTTTAATTTAAATGTTATTCATTATAGTTGTTGTATCCAATGACATAATATGGATCTTATTATTCAATGTAGAATCTATTCTAGTATTAATAGTTTCGAATAGATCCTTGTTGGAAAATAAATTCAATAAGAATAATAAAACCAATATTAATAGTTAAAATTTTTTATAAGGTTAAAATATGTATATCTTAAAAGTGTATCCCCTTCAGTAGAAATAAAGACTCTTGATCATTCTAGAAGTTATGTATTCAAAATATATTCAAAAAAATATGCAGTTATATATTGTTCATATGTATGTGTACTTAAAATACTATAGCCATATATATATATAATATGAAAAATTCTTACGGTTTAGTATATCCAAGAATATAACCTGACATATCATAATAATTCAAATTTAAATCATTCAAGAGAGTCGTAGCATCCCTTAGAAATATGAATAATTTAATTGATTGAATACGAGCCATTTAGTTTTTCATAAAAAAAATTCAAAACATTATTTAATTCCATAGAGATCATTATTGAAATCATAGAAAATATATTAAAATAAAACGTCATTGATGAAAATTCAAATGTAGGGTTCCTTCATGTGACGACAAAACATCCAATGTATGGATGAAAAAATATGGTTGATCACACAAGTTGGGATGAAGTACAATATGTTTTCTTCCTCAAACATATGTTTTATTCCAAATGTAGGGTACTTTAACTATACATTCATTTTCTAAAACATATGGTTGAATACAAATGTGGGGTTTCTAAACCATACATTCCAGACTGTGTTGGGTATATGATCCATACATGTTGATTCAAACATAGGGATTATTTCTTACGCTACACCTACAAATGTAGGGTATGAAAATTGTTTCCAGACTATGTTATAAACATATTCAAAATATTTAAACAAATATTATAACCCATAAATATGATATTCTTTTAATCTTCTCAACAAATATAATCCTGAAAAATACATAAGTTAATTCCATTAATTAAATAAACAGGTTTACTTTTTAAAATCAAAATCAATAAGATTTATGGAGTATTTCTGAGACAATACATGCCGAACATCTCCCCCTTTTTTATGATCACAAAATACGTAACATAATTTATATAAAATATAGAAATTTTAAACATAAATAATATATTTTAATATGATACAGAGAATATAGATTGATGAACAATAATTTATCACAGTATTATTTTAGTGTATTGAGTAATATAATCATGAATGCAATGTTTCCCCAGTTTTCTCCCACTTTGTTGATATAAAAACGAAAGTGTATTAAAATGGATTAAAATAAATCAATGTAGAACATAACTATAAATGAATATTACATTCTACATATGATAAATAGATATTTTTTTGCAGTAGAAACGATAATAAATAAAATAAACTCAAATAAAGTAATCAAAAGTAATTTATAATCAGAGGTCTTCAATTAAAAAACTATGTTTTTCACAGAAATGTTTAAATAGTGGGGTAGGATAATGATTAAAGGGTTGGTCTTGTGGAATGATATAATTTAGGTGAAACTTGAAGAATATTAACAACTTCTTTTAATTATACCATATATTTTCTAAAACATACTTTGAGATTTTCAATAAGTTTCTTCATCTAAATATTTGAATCATGATCAATATTTACAATTTCAACAAAATTTACTTCAATAAATTCATAAAATTTATTTTCTTAATGAAATTAATAAGAAAACATTGATCACAATAGATTGAAATGATACCTTATGAAAGTATCTTATAAAGTTAGCTTCTTAATATGTTCTCGATGATTGTCCAAAAAAAATGAGACGAGCACTTTCACAATATAAATTATGAAATCTATCATTAACACTATACATGACATTAGTAATGGATTAAAAACTTCTACTTAAGTGTGGATATGTTTTAGGTGCTGAAGTAGATGCTCTAGATTGACTAGAACTACTTATGAAATATTCAAACTGGATTCTTTGAATACCTTTTCAAATCACTAAAATATGTTTTTGAAACAAATTATTATTTAATATTTTCAAACTGATCATATGTATCTCTTCAAAAAGAATAAAAACATCTCTTTAAAACAAAATTTCCATTGAGAGTATTTATTTGAGTTAGAAAATTTATTAATTCCTCTCTATGAATAGTTTAATTTCATAAATATTCCACATATATTAATACATCTTGTAAATAAGCATATAGACATGCATTTTCTTCTCTTAATTTGTTGAAATGAACAACACACCCTTCAATTTGATTTTTCAAAGAATTATAAGATTATTATTTATGTACTATAGATGGTTGACCGTTATCATCTAGGGATAAATATTTTTCTTTACAAGTCTTACCATATGGGAAAAAAATTCAACTTTAAGGACCTATGTGATATTAATAGGTTCGAAGGATTCCTTTTCCAAGGAATCATGTATAATCAAAATTGAATGATTCTAGACTATCCTTGTAGTGTCATTAAAAACATGTTGAGATTTCTTATCTCTTTGAGAAGTTTCTTAGACTGGTTCTTCAACAATAGTTTCTTGAACTTGATTATCATCTTGATTTAGAGAATTGTTCTTTTCTCTAATGACTAATTTATTTTTTATTGAGGATACAAAACCATCGGAAAAAACCCCTAATTTTGGTGCTTGAAATATAGTTTCCTAAATTGTATGTGAATCAATATTTCTAAGACATATGATAAGGTCCTCATTGATTAGTTCTTCCAATTTTTCTTCAAGAGATTAAGGGAAATCTCTTGTAGCTTCTAGGACTGAGAGGATGTATCATATTCAGCATATCTTTTTTGGAGTTTCATAATCAATTATTTATTTTATGTCTTATTCTACATAAATTTTTATTGGAGCAGTAGATCAAAAAATTATTTCCTTCCCTTGAGCAGAAGGACCAAATAATTTTTTTTGCACCAACTCGTAATAGTTTTCCTTAGACTTTACTCCATAAGATACCTATCATTCTTAGAGTTACAATATTGGTAACTCTGTTTTGATCAAAATTTTAATTTATCATTATATATCTAAGTAGAACTTTTATTAGGTAACAATATTAAAATTATTCTTTCATAAGAATAAAATTACATCTTGTCCTCCTATTGGTTTCATTGGTGCATGTACCTTAACATGAAACTTAGAAAATTAAACATTACATCACTCATCATTAAAACCATTATATACAAGTCTTGTTAAATAACATCATCAATCTCACCAATTCTTGGAATTATAGACGATTGAATAAACTTGAAAATAAACTTTTAGTCAGCATCAGGATCTTTAAGAAGATTTTTTCTAATATGGGTGGTTTTGAATAGAAAATACACAATATCATTTGATTTGAGTTATTGGTTTCATATTGACTATAGATCAAAATGAAAAACCCCTTCACGAGGACACTTAAAAAAACATTTTATATTTCCACCTAAGAAATTGAACGATCCCTATGATATATCTTATATACAACAACTTCCTATATACCATTCAAGTTGTACAAAGAATTTCTAAACATCAATTCTACCTAAATATAAAATATAAGATCCTTTTTCCCTTCTCTAAAAAGATTTTCTAAAATTTCAAATGATTGAGAATTATTTAGATGAATATTTGTTTGATTGATCTATTAGAAATATATTTTCTTTCTATGAAGAATATTTTTATGGGTAACACATTTCTTCATTCCGCTTTTTCTACTTCTATCATTAACATTTCAGGGAATCTGTAGGTTAAAGTATTCAAATTATAGGGTTTTGGAAGATACATGAGAGCTCTAGATGTTGAAAGGTTTTGAAATCATATGGTATGTGAGAGAATAGAGAGAGGAATGGTTTTCTAACAGTTTTGGTGATGCGGTCTAGTTTATCGAGCTGATTACACAGTGTAACTACTAATAATTTATTTTGAAACGATGTATTTTTTCAAAAATTGAAATAATTTTCTATTTTTATCTAAATACTAAGTAAATGAATAATAATTTAAAAATTAAAATATTAATGGATGAATTAATGAAATAAATTAATAAAATATTATTTCAAATTAAATACTCCTAAATCCAACTAAATAAAATCAAAACATTCAGTTGGAAGTGGCTTACAAAAATATCATCATGTTGATTTTCAGTATTTACAAATTCGAAAGATATATACTTTTTAATAATATGATCTCTTAGAAAATGATATCTTATATAATATGCATGGTTATATAATGAAATATAGGATTTTAGGACATATGAAATGCACTATTATTATCACATAATATGGGGATATTAGGAAAATTAAGTCTAAATTCCAATAATGATTGTTCATCCACATTAGTCTTTCACAAAAATTGCTAATAAATATTTTTTCTTCCTAGGCTATTGATATAGAAACTAAAATCTATTTCTTAATCAACCATGAAACTTAATATTTACCTAATAAATGACATGTTCTTTTTTTTTCTATCTGACCTACATCCTCCAAAATAAACATCTAAATATGAAATTAAATTATAATTCGTGTTTTTTGGGTAATGTAGATATTGAAAATAGTTCCTTTTTAATTTCTAAAAATTATTTTAATAGAACTAAGATTGGATTATTTTAGGTTTGATTGAAATCCATAACATAAATATATAGAAAATTTTTTTTCTCGTCTGGTAACAGTAATAAATAATAAAATTCCAATCATACCTCTATATAACATATTTTCAATTTGTTTTCTAGCATAATAAAAATCAATTTTTACATTAATACAGATGAGGGTTGTATAAGTATTAAAATTTTCAAATCCAAACATTTAAAATAAATAAATAATTTATTTTATTTGATTTAAAAAATTTCTGAAATATTTTTTATCAATTGGAAATTCTAAAATGAAATTAAATTCTCCCATCATAAACATTTAAAATTCATATTTCATTAGATTTTAAAAATCAATACAGAAAATAATATTTCTTGATCCAAAAATAACATTATCAACATAAATTTAAAGTAATAATATATTAGAGGAAAAATTTTTATTAACAAAAATAAGATCTTAAACTTCTATTGAAAATCCATCATTCAATAATAATTATCTTATCCTTCATACCATGCTTTGGTTGCTAGTTTAAGGCCATATAATGATTTGGTATGCTTAAAAACTAGATCTATTATATGATGGTTTTCAAAAAATGGTGTTTGTTCAATATAAAATTTCTCCATTAAATATCCATTCAAAAAACCATATTTTACATCCATTTGATATAATTTAAAATTCATAAGAGATGCATAAGCTAGAAGGATTCAAATTTCCTCTAATTTAGAAACAGGTGAAAAGGATTCATCATAAAATATCTATTCTTCTTGGTCATATCGCTTTTCTACTAATCTATAATTATTTATTTTAATGATACCTTGATCATCCTATTTATTTCTAAAAACACATCTAAATCCTATAACTAGAAAATTGGTTGGTTTATCAACTAATTCTAAAAATTTATTTCTACTGAATTGATTAATATCTTCTTTCATAGCCATCAACCAATTTTTCTAATTTAAAGCTTCTTAAATTTGTATTGCTTATAATTGTGATAGAAAGGTAAAAAATTCATATATGTTTCATAAATTTATTCTACTTCTTACTCTTATGTCTAGGTTTCCTATAACAGTTTATAATGGAAGGTATATTAAGGATCTAATATATCTAGGTAAAACACTTTTAGTTTATTGTTTTTCATTTCTTCTATAGTAGACTAAATTTTATTTATATTATTTTCAAAATCAGTATTAGGTGTCTCAAGACTCAAATTGTCAATAGAGTCAACAATTTCATCAATTTGGACTTTATTTTTATTAAAAGGGTAACATTCATCAAACTTCACATGAACTAATTCTTCAACAATCCTTGAATTTTTATGATACACTCTATAGGATTTAGAAGTAGTAGAATATCCTAGAAATATGAATTCATTAGCCTTTAGATCGAACTTACCAAGGTTATCATTAGTATTCAAGATATACACCTTGCATCGAAATATATTGAAGTAAATCACTTTAGGTTTTCTGTTATCCAAATTTCATAGTGTGTATTTTTGATAAAATGTCTTATTAAAACACTATTCACGATATAGCAAGATGTGTTTCCAAATTCTTCCCAAAAATAGACAAGAATGATGTATTCATTTAACATAGTATTTTCAATTACTTTAATAGTTATATTTATTAATTCAATACTTCAAAAATAGTGAATACTTAACTATTTTCTTTTCAAAAATAAACCCAAGTAAATTTTGAAAAGTCATCAACTAATACATAAACATATAATTTTTCAAAAAAACATGATACTCTCAGTGGTGAAAAAATCCATGTGGATATATTATATTGTTCTAGATGTTTAAACATTATTAATTCTATTAAAGGATGATTTGTGTTGTTTTCAAATTTTACATGAAACACAGAATATATAATTATCATATTTAAGAATATGAAAATTATAAACTAATATTTTCATAGAAAATTTATATTAAGTAAATATATTATAGTGTATACTTTTTCAATTCAAGATCTATGAATCATTTGTCTCAAAATTTAAAGAATTCACATTATGTTTACATTGGAAATTGAGATCTAAGGTATAAACGTTTTCAGTTCCAGATTCTCTAAATTGTAGTAGTTTATCTTTGAAATCTGAGAAGGAATTATTAGAGAAAACACAATAAAATCCACCATCACAGTGTTGATAAATTCATATCAGGTTGAGATTTAACCCTTGTATATACAATACATTTTTTTATTAATATTGAATTTGGATCTCCAACCAATCTAACTCCAACTATCTTTCCTTTTTCATTATCTCCAAAGGCTACTAGTCCTCCATCCAATTTTGTATGTGTATAGAAATTGGATGAGTCTCCCCTTATATTAATTGGGCAGCCAGTGTCCATATTCCATACAAAATTTTTGTTCTTATGATCTTTTTACTACAAAATAATTTAAATAAGAGTATATTTTGGTACCCATATTTTCTTGGGTCTAGCTCTGTCAGCAAGGAAGTTTCTTGGAATCCAAATTTTCCTAATTTTACCAAAATTTAAATTTCTCTCTTTTGAAATATTGTTAGATATAAATGAATTTTTAATTCCACTTATCAAGGGATTTCTTGGAAAAAGTTGTTAGAATAATTTCTGTTCATTCCAAAATAGAAATATAAAGTACTTTTAGAACATGGCAGAAAATAATTTTCAATATTCTTGATTTTTCTCCCATTCCACATATTCTATATTTTCCATTCATAATGAAATTTTTCAAAGAATCTCATTTTGAATTTTTTCTCTTTTAGTTAAAATACTAGAAAAAATGATATATTATTTCTATAATTTCATGACTTTTATTAACGTTTCATCACATTCACTTAAAATAGAATAATGAATATCTTTAAAAGAATTATTGTTTTTATTAATGAATCATATTTTTCATCAATCATTGAGAAATAGGCTTCCAATTTTCTTCTTGAGAAAATATTAGGATTATATGTCAAATAATAATAGGTTTGTACCACATATTCTTCTTTATCCGTAAAGAACATGTTTGCTTTCAGGTTTTGTGGCAATTTTTCTAAATTATATTTGGAAGCACTACTAGTTTCTACAGCACACACCAAGTAGACTTCATGGAACTTTTACCATTATACTCATAATTATTTTTCTTCTACCTTTTCTTTTCCATAGTTCTTATTTCTTATTTTAACTGGGGGAAATTCATTATGATATTACCCATCTATTTTGATTCACAACATCATACATGATTGGATACTTTCTCATCCTTTTTAATGTATTATTTATGCCTATCTTCTTCTTATAGAAATTGATAAATTATCTAGCTAACTAAACCAGTTCTATGCCACAATTTGATTAGTTTTAATATTTTTATATTTTATCATATTCTCATTATTTCTATCCATGCCTCTAAAATGTAACAATAATGGCAATATTTTCTATTTTCAGTATCTTAAAATCTTTAGAATCATCTTTCATTTATAATTTTTATAACATTAGTGTCACAATAAATTCTTTCAATGTCAATTTTTTATTGGTGATGATTATCAAATTACTGTAGATATTCCATTCCATTTTGAGGGTAGTACTCTGAGTACATTTAGTTATTAATTAAATTGTTTCATTGGATATCACAAAGAAGTGACATAATTTGATATTTCAGTCAATTTCCCATTCATTTGGGTGATGCTTTAACCATCATAAATTATTGAGGTTTCAAACATCAGTTTAGTAGTAGCATACCTTAACTCTCTAATATTACCAGATCCTATATATATAATATAAATTATCTACAAAACTTCATAAGACATAGGGTATTGACATATTCAATTGAATTTGTGAAGAACAAGTCCATAGATGAAAGCTTTTATATCCTTGAAGTTTATTTCATACTCATCTTCTTTGGTATCATCTAATGTTTCTGGATTTTTATATATTACATAAGGAGTAATGATATTTTTATAAACATTAAATCAATTATTCTTCTAATATATGATCATTCATGATTTTCAACATTCATAGTTATTACCATTGAAATATGGATCCGGAATCACATATATTCATTCTTTAGAATCATTAATTAACATATTTCATTAGTATATACCTTATACGTTTTTATCTTCCTAGAGATTTTATCATAAAATATCACCTTTTATACCAATGATTTGGTCATAATAATACATATATACAAAAGAAGGGGAGAAATGTGTCTTTTTTATAATCTTGACATATTCTGGATTTTTGATTTATTTGCGATTTATATAGATATGTAGTATTCTCTTATTCAATTAATTTTAAATGATAATAATCATTAAATAAGAATACGATAATTTTTATAATGGTTTTCAGCACATATATCCCCTAGTTCACTTCACCAATGATATCTTAATTTGATATGTGATTTTCATTTGAAAAGTTCCTCTTATCATAAATCCTTGACAACTATGTACCGGAAGATAAAACCTTTACAATAAGGCTAATCAAAGTCTCGTTGTTTTTTATAGGTAACCTATTTCTCCATACATTAGTCTGAGTAACTGATACTCCTCCATGACTGTGTTTGAGTAGCAGAGACTCTAATAAATCAAAATAGTTTAATTAGTTTTAATTTACAGGTACATGAAAACAATTGTAGTATTAAATAAAAAAATAAAAATATTCTTCTTAAATGGTCGATGTCTTCAATTATGAATATCTTTTAAGATATCTCTATTATAATGTTTCTTTAATAATAATAACAACAAAATAATAGAATCTATTACACAGTAGTACAATGTTTAAATATGTATATCTTCAAAGGGTATCATTTTTGGTTGAAATAGAGTATCTAAACATTTACAACAGTTATATATTCAATATATATTAAAAAAATATGTAGTCATATATTTCATATATTCATGTGTTGAAAAAAATACTCATTTCATATATATATAACACAAAAATTAATTTTGGTTGATTAAATCCAATAATATCGCCTAACATATCACAATCATTCAAATGTAAATAATTCAAGAGATCTATAACTTCACATACAAATAGTAATGATTAATCTATTGAATATGAGACTTTGAATCGATCCTAAAACCTCTTTAAACCAGTATTAACTTCTATCGAGACCATTTTAGGAATAATGAAAAATATATTTAAATAAATTTTCATTGTTGAAAAGTTGAACGTAGGGCTGCATTATGAGATGAAAAAACATCAAACATAGGTTTCATAACGTATGGTTAATCACAAAATTAGGGTTGATGTATAATATATTTTATTCCTCAAACATAGGGTTGATTCCAAATGTAGTTTTCCTGATCCATACATTTCTTTTTTTCAAACATAAGGTTGAATCCAAACATAGGGTTTCTAAACTACACATTCCTGAAAACATAGGTTATATGATCCATATATGTAGTTTCAAATGTTGGATTTTTACCCTTACATTATGATAAAATATTTATGGAATGAAAATATTTGTAGAATACATTCTAAACACGGTCAAAATATTTAAAAAATATTTTAACATGTAAATAATATATTATTCTAATCTTCTGAAGATATATTTTCCTAAAAAATACATAATGTAATTCCATTAGTAAAATAATAAGGCTATTTGTGAGCATGAAAATCATTAATAATTATAGAGTAGTGTTTAGAAAATACATGGCCAATAGTATATAGGTCCCTATAGGAATGACTTGTTTTGTTATGTTTAATAGTAAAAAAGAAGAGGTTCATGGTGTACTAGATAGTGTCAGTGATCACCTTTGTCTTTACTAGGATACTTCATGTATCCTAGGACATGACCTAAGTCTATCCAGGCTAGGGAGGACCTAGAATACAAGAAATATTCTAGCCATATGGGTGTTATTATTTACCCATGGGACTATGAGAATTAATTGATTAACAAGATCCTCTAGCTCGATGATAGGAACATATGCCCATTCGATTACATGCCTTAGACTATGCTCTCTTGATCTTGAGTGAAAATGGGTAGGGGTGAATGACCCATTCAAAAAGATTTGAACGGTAATAAAATCCATAATAAATGGGTTTAAATTGTTTGTTTGGTCTATTAGAGTTTACATGGGGGCCAGGGAACAAAACTGCATTGAGTCAATCTCAAATCATTAGGGAAACGTAAACTGAAATTCCAAGGCTACATTGTTCCAATACAACCAACTCTTGACTATATTGACCCCATTAGGACATCCTTCTTCTATTGGTATCTTATCCTACATTCCTTCTACCAATTTAGCAATTCTCCAACCAGAGACATGCCCCCACTAGTACATGGATCATATATCTGAATTCCACAAATCCATTCAAAAAATTTCTACATTGAGTCATCTCTGAACCCGATGTACTGTATTACAATCATCTATAATCAGCTCAAGATTGATCTGTTATTATTTCCCCAGGTCCTCTCTATTTACAAACTAGGATATATCAACCAGGGAGTACCTCACAAAGACCAACTAGTTAGTGAACACAATTTAAAATGGATTACATATACTAGAAACCCCCTCCCATAGTCCAAAAGGAATGATAAGTGCTTCCAACTAATGCATATTCTAAAGCCACTTATTCCGCCTCCAACTCAACTCCAATAGAGTGGAATGTTATTTTAATTGAAATAATTGGGTTGGATTATCATTGTTTAATCCCCAAATCTATTATTGTAAAGAATTAACCAAATATTAAACTACCATTTTTCATATACCATATTTATATTTACTACTGTGTATATCATGAATTTACAATATATCATGAACACTTAGAATATAATGGTATTTCACTCTTGGTGAATTCTTTGTATCCCACGTTAGATTAAAATGAATATTTTGTTTGGCCATTAACCTCCAACTGAAATGTAATAAAACACTTCCATTTGATTTATAAACCTCAGTTATACAATCATTCTATTATAGGATTTATATTTTTTAGTAAATTAGAAATCACATGAATGTATACTTCTTTCTTATGGGGATCATGTTCTGATGCACTTTTCCTAGCATGGTATGAATTTTCATTGTGTTGAGTTTGATATCACATCGGAGACAATTTTCTTTTTATTGATATTGAAATATCTATCTTGGTGTAAATGTTTGTGTCTTAAGGCCACTTACACACTCATGACCTCATTCACTATCGAATTGATGTGATGTGTATGTCCATCCAGATCATTCAATGGTATCCCATGGTGTTGACTACAACCCACATTAATGATGGACCATTGTATGATATCATTGTACAGATCATATCAACCACAGTAGTAATTATAATTATTCCTATTATCCTATCGTATTGCTAGTGGTTGATGAAATTATTCCTGGTTCATTTGGTCTGAGTGATGTGATGTGTTTTGAAATATATTTTTGGAATTCCCTACCCTAATACTACATTTCACATTATAGAATAACTGCACCTTCAGGCCCCTTGACCCACATGAAACTAGGTTTCCACGGTAACCATCTTTATTTCACTCACTAAGAAAGAATAAAGACTACCAGTATAAAAGATCAGGTTGACATGGTGCAAACAACCCACCATTGGCCACATGTTTTTCATAGCATACACATATATACTGGTAGATCTCATGGATATAGTTAATGGTATGTGACCGATTCATTTAAATGGAAAGAAATAACGGGAATTCCATTCAATTTAACTTTCTATGATCTAACAAATATATATACACCTACAAACATGAAGTGAAACCAATGGAATGTATAGGACTTAAACCACTAGGTATCTTGGGTATACCCATAACTACCTTAAAGACACTAGATCATTGTTCCTCATGTACACTAACATAGACCCCAGTCCTTTTGGTATCCCAATAGCTGAAAGTCATCCAATATTTTTCAATGTTTTAGATCTTCTATGGTGATTTTCATTCGGGGTGGAATACCATGACTAGTCTACTGGATCTGTGAACCACACCCAACACGTTTTTCAACTCTTCATCAGGTGTCCAATCAATGGACAATTCGAAAACATCCAATACAATAAATGAGATTCTAGTGGAACATATTAATTTATTCTTCTGAACCAGCATGGAAAAATACTTTTCCTTATGAGAAACCAAGGAACCTCACTATCATGATGTCATGTTCAATCTTGGGATACCTCACCGCCACCCCACTGTTTTGATATGGTGTTCATTCTGATACCACACTCCATCATGTGATACCTCACTACCACCACAATATTTTGACCCATTTTTCATTCCAATACTTACATGATTCCCATGAAAGGACACACGAGAAACCATATGACATATTGGCCATTCACCCCATGGACCATAGGTGGCTTACCCTGTTAGTTCATGATTTGTTTCTATGTAGAAAGGAAGTTCAATATATGAATTAGTAGATCAAGTTAATGTTCAAGAATATATGATTTAACCCTGTGAGATGATAGAAAATTGAACCTTATGATTGACCTATGTGAACACCCTTGTCATTGAAATGGAACTCAAACCAGTATGGTACGCCGATATGAATTTCATGTAGCTGTTGTCATGAGATTTTCCTTTAGTCTTTAGAAATATGAAATGAGTGTACATAGTAGAAGATTAGAAATACTAGTTTAAAGAGACCATCGATGGTATGGATGTTTTTTTTCTGAGTCACATATCCAAGTTTATAAAGGCATGGGTTTAATTAGAATCCACTTGTTCATGTACCATAAATATTTTGTGCATCAGAACATGAAAAACTCTATCAGTATTCCATAGATTCTTTGAGAACATGGATAGTCATTATACACCCTTTTGAAAAAAAACCCATGATCTACAAAAAATATAAAGTGCATCATGACCTTCAAATATATGCGACCACAATGACTATTCATAGATATTTGGAGATTCAAATCTAGATCAACTACCCATGAAATCACAACTTATCTATAATATTTACATTTTCAAGCATCAAGACATATTTATTTTTTGTCATTTTAATATCTTTCTTAATTCATTTGATTCATGTGACATATACTCATACGAGACAAGCAAACTACTTGCAATAGTACATGTACTACCAACCAAATTATCCACTTCATTTAGCTAGCTTAGAAGTCCATCATATTTGACACATACTATATGAACCCCCTATATAGAATACCATGTATTTTGGATTCATAAATGAATAAACTATCTACTAGGCAAACTTGGAATATTCAATCACTTTTCTTCTCCAATGATATGTCCCTATGGTAGTCATTGATCCATTTCCTATAACTCACAACAAAATATATAGTCTATATAAATGAATAAGAAAGTGTATCATGCTTAAGATATAAAAACAAAATATGATATGTCAATGAAGATCAACAAAGAGGTCCCATAACCTTACAGAAATCTACCATCGTCATTTTGTTGAATCCCTACCAGTACAATATGGTGTTTTTTTAATGCATTTCTCTAATTTTTTTGAACACTTAAAATACCTCACTACACAAATTTCACATCTCAATTAGATCATATTGAATTTTTCTTTGATTTCTATTAGAACGGATGATTGTTGGATAACAATCAATTATTAAAAATGATAGCGGCTTATTGACAGGGGGTAAGAGACAAAGAAGGATGACATGTGTTGGGTCATAACCAATAAAATTCCTCACCAAAAAGAGATTCCCAAATTAACCTAGGAAAATACGACCTGAATTTGATTTAGATATCAACCACATATATTACTCCATCAAATAGGGATCAATATTGGGAATAATATCAAATATAAAAAGCCTCCGACTTTAGAGAGTTTCAAATGAGCTACTTGAAAAACCTCCACATTTTTTGGTCACCCTTGAAGAGTACATGCATCCTATAATTATTTATTACCTTCCCTATATCCAATTGTATATTATTTTTAAAATATACCGCTAAAATTAAATTCTTGAATGTGGATTTATACTATAACATATAGGGTCAAATAACTCCTCAATAAAATTCATAAACAACCCACTATGTTCCAACACCTATCAATATTTTCCCTTAGGAAGAGGAACACCAATACCTACAAAAAAGATGTGAGAGAGATTCCATGACCATTTATCCCTAATTACCAACTCAATAGTAAAATCCCTATCCTGGATGGTCACAATAGGAATTGATATATATATATATATATTTGTAAAATACTCACATCATTGAAATTAGACTCATTTTTTACTCTAATTGTATCAACTGGATATTTAGGTAAAACGTATGGTTATACATAGTACTCTACTATAATATAATAGTCTAGTTCCATAATTTTATTTCCTTTTCTAGGTTCTAAAATATTTTTACACATTATCCTTAGAGAAATGATATGGTTGAGAAACTACATGCAATTGAAAACCACCATTAATGGAATCATTATATATTTATACTCTGAGTATTGACCTTAGTTTTCTCTTTATTTGGGTAAGTATTACTTCATGTTCCATGATTTTATATTTCCTAAAAAATTCCTGGAATGGTTCACTTTTTTAATTCATTTTCTAGGATATCATATAAGAGAAAACTTCTTTCTTCAAAAAATTTGATTTTCTTATACAAGTTGTTTGAACAGTTCGTTCACAATGATTTATCTACTCCATTTACATTATTGCTAGACATCATTAATCATTATAATTAATATGATGGGTTTTTATTGGTTTTGGTCAACCTGGGAATTGGTTTAATAGTTTGGTACATGTTTTTTCTAGGCTCATCCAATCATGCACATCGGAGGCCCTTTTGGTAGTTCCAACCCATTTCATTATATGCTTGGAATCCCGTAGACCTCGCACTACCATGTTGGTTGTTAGATGTTTGTTGGCATTCAATTCATGGCTATTTTCATTGTGGTTTTTGATATTAGATGAATGTGTGTTACGAAAAGTCCAAGAATACAATAATTCACAACTTTCTTTCCCTTGGCTAGGACATAGAGAAAATTGAAATAAGTATCTCAAAACTCTTCATTTTTTATATGGTTTGAGGTTGTTCATGAAGCTAGACGCTTATGGATTTCCTACTAGCCACCCTATTTCACACATCTATTTTTATTCCGATCACTCTTTATACCCCCACCACTTTGACATACACTCATATTATACCATCATTTTTATTACTGATTTTGGGACATTACCACAACCTGATCCAACTGTAGGCTATTCGGATTTTATAAAAAATCATATGACCATACAATATCTATGTAAATAATAATCATAGTAACAATCGTGGGACCCATATTCACCCTTCCAAATCCTAATACTGAAATTGAATTAGTGTTTCTAAACCGCTCTCCATCTTATCGAGTATATAATTATTATGTGGTGGATATTTCCATATTATGAGGCCTTAGATGAATTGATGTACACTAGGAATGATCAAGGGATCCCTCATGACTAGAATACATCATTTATATTTTGTCCTCCCTTGCTTGGTCAAACCTGAGCTTTGTGCCATGATACATGAAGGATCCTAGTGCGGACCTGGATGTAACGACTAGGGAGGACCTAGGGTTTCACTCCCCTCCTTTTTACCTAGTATTTCTAGTGCCTCATTTGGGGGGAGGCATATAAGGGGTGTATATTTCATTGAATAGAAATAACATTAGAGTCCATCCGTGCAATCATTGCTTATGACTTGGACTTCTAAAACCCCCTAATTCATGCAATCTTAAATGAAAACCTTTTAGGACTTTTATTCAAATTTAAATAATGTGTTATTTTGTATGAGGCAGTGTTTTGAAAAGCCAATGGAAACACAACTATCACCTTTCTCATCCCCATGACTCTTACAACCTTCTCCAATCATATACAAGCATAACAATTAGAACACTATAATGAATGAATCTCATAAACCCTCAAAACAATGAAAAACTATGACCATATGAAATAATTCTATACCAAATTGATAATTAATGGGAGAGACAGACCACCCATTTCTCTATACTGAGTAGTGAGGACCGCCAAGAAAGAAATGGTTGAATAATTGAATAAATAGGAGAGGTAGAAATGATCCAAGAATAGGTAGATGCATTTTAGAATGGATCTTAAATCCACCATCCACAATGACCTAATTAATGACAATCCCACCAACATTATAACATGATTACCATGGATTAAAATGACCAACACATCCAAACAACCAATTCCAACATTGACTGGTTCGAACCAACTTCCAAGAGCTCCATCCATTCCCTTGCACCTTCAATATGCCAAATATTTCTATTGAGTTGGTCTCACTAATATGAGGTCTTTTTAAATTGGGTTTTTAGTTTGATTACAATTATATGAAATATAGGGCCATGTTTTCCCTAAATATATTCATGGTTTTGACTACACTCTAATGTGGTACCTTCCTGGATGTCACAAAAAAAATTCACATGTTCGACCTGGTAATGACCAGGTGAGTCTTCTAGCTAGGGACATCCTGGTCCTTAAATAACCAAGTTTGTGAAAAATTATACTTAAAATAAGCAAGACTGAATACTGAGAGTGTTGAATTGAGATTCATTTCTCCCTCATTGGTGAATTGGATGGATAATCCCAAGGCTTTATGTTCAATTCCAAGCTATCTCTAACCATAATGAATGAGTACCAATAACACATGTTCGATTACACTGTATTTTTTATATTGAAATTACCATGATGTTCATTTCATTCCCATAAGACATATCTCATGATTCCAAACAAAAAACATCTAGTAAGGGAATCCTCCTAGATATTGGGATGATGGGTTTTGAATATTGAATCAAGGGGAACATGGTTTGAATTTTCCAGTGGCGTGGTATGAAAACCCAACTATCTAGACTTGCATAGATCCTCCATTCCATTCAACATGGGATATAACACTAACCAATCCATTACCCCAACCCCAATTTTGACACATATGTAGAATGAGACAAATGTTCCAAATTCCCATGAACTGACCCAGACTATCCAATTGTAAAACCTCAAACAATTATAAATACGGAACAAATGTAATTAATTTTTTACATCTGCTTAAATAACATATGTCCATTTTAGGACAAGCTATCCTAAACTCTCTTTCCTAGAACCGTAGGGCAGTAAAGAGAAACATACTGAATGTCAGCCACTAAGATACTGCTTCATAGTCCAACTACTGGTGCAGTTTTACTACCTCATTATTGTAATAATAGGTGGAATATATCCAACATAAAAAATACTTTATGATCACCATATCATATATATATTGAGTTATAAATAATTCATTATACCATAACAGTTTTTATATTTTTACATTCACTATTTATATGGTATTTTTTTAGATTACATCTCATATAAAAAGGTCATAGATGTTCCCAACCTGTAATGTGAACCTAGAGATACTATGATAGTGATCTTAAACATAAGTCTTATAGTATAGATACACTATACAAAATCGGCATAATTTATTATTGACTATCAGGTGTTGGGGGATCATAAGCATTAAGACTTCTTCTCCTAATATTCACACATGGTGATCTTAAGTGGATGAGATCATGAGGATTGAATTACCAATAGGAACACCACATGTTTCAAATGTCATCGGTAGTTCCTAACTAAAAATATTTGTAATAAACAATTGATTAGATGTTATTATAAGTGTATATTATTTGACCATGTACTTTGATGAGTGGAAAAAAATATTTCATTTGAGTCTTGTTGAGGTAACATAAATTGGGCTTGTCATTGGTGGTATTAAATTTATTTACTAATCATGTTAGAGTGTGTCACATCCAAAAGGAAGTAATATATCCAACCTAGTTGATCAGGATGGTAGTACCTTCACTAAATCCATAGTAATGATAGAAGAATGTTATTCTATCGATTATACCCAATGAATAATAAAGAAAGAAATGATATTTAAATGAAGTGTGCATCCTACACTATGAGATATCATGAGATAAATAGATTATATTACATGAATTGTTTTAGTTGGAACGATTATTGTTGTTATGACTATACATTTATCTCTCTAGGGGCCATGATGGATTCAAAAAATCAACTCCTGGTCTATGAATAATATTCACCGCTATAGAGATAAGTGCTTATTGGGCCACACACATAACATATTCAATAGTTTGTACTATTCTAACGAATAAGAGTTTAAGAAATGTTGAGCCCCACCATGGGATCCAATTGATGTCCAAGTATATACAATCATGAAGAATAATTAAATTCATATTATTCATATTAAGAATTACTGGTATTGAATTTATTTATCAATAGTGTCCACGAGATATTAAGTGAATACATGGAAAAATATTTAATGAATGAATATTATTTTCATATTTAAGGTTAATTTAATATTTGGAGGAATATCGAGTTGAGTTAATGGCCCATTTTTATCATGTAATATTTTTATTATATTAAGAGTAAGTGATAAAACAATAAAGGATGTTTATGACTCAGTATAATAGTCAATAGATTTTGTTTATAATAGATATTAAATATCCACGGGTCATGAGTATTTTTTTTAGTATTTATAACTTCACTATATATGGAGAAGGAGGCTATCATGTATGATACTATTCAAGGAAAATTTCTTACAAGACCCTCTCTCCTCTCCCTACTTCATAGAGAGAGGCACATATGATCTAACCTTCTGATATGAGATCTTTTTGATGGACCAAATGATCAGAGATACATTGATCATTAGGACATCTAAGGCATTATAAAATCACCATGATAGCAACCAAAATTTGATGAATGAAATACGCACAAACTTTTGAAGGGCGTTTTGATGATCTAGAGGGATATAGAGGTGGTTCTGTTATGAAATGACCACCTGTGTTGAATGATTGATGATTTAATCTCTAGAACTAATGAGATTTTTATTTAATTTTTTTGTTTAAAATTCTTCACTGAATAAGATATTGTATTGGGGAAGGGTTTTTCCCTATTGACCCCACCTCGCGATCTCGACCACACCTCGTTGACCCGCATCGTTGTGCACCCGACATCATTAGAAACCAACTATCACAAAACCCCATTGTGTGTATTCACCTCTATCATAAAGAACCACTGTACCATCTTCAGGCCAACCCAATAAGCCACCCTCCATGTTCAGGCTACCCACTGCTCAGCCGTCTTGCAGGCCCGCCTACAACTATCAGTCCCACAACCAAGTCAAGTCCATCTGACCCAGGTCATGGCAGGTTGGGATATGCCTATACCTTCAGGCCCATTTTGGGTTATGATTTGGTCTCAAACCCCTTTTAAGGATTATTTGGTCCAACATGATCCCTAGAAAAAATTAAAACATCTCAAAAATTGAATTATTTATTTTAAATATAAATTAATATTTTTTGGGGCTATGAAATAAAAAAATTGTTTAGATACAAATTATAATGATTTATTTTAATTTAGATAATTTCCTTCAACATATATTTATGACACATTTAATTTTTATTTCAAATTTAATTTGCACATATTATTATTTTGTGCATTGATCAAACAATTTATATATAAAATTAATTAATTTAAATAATTTATTTCAATTACATGTGTTATATAAAAATAAATTTAAATAATATGGCCTATGAATTTTCAGTTTCTCTTTTTTAGTTTGTATAAGGGCAAGCAAGTCTATGATTGGTGTATTGAATGTGTGTTACCTTTTCTAATGACCCCCATCATATATGTGAATATATTTTTTTATTATTAGCATGCTATAAGTTGGAGACCATGCTAACATGAGTCAATTTTCCAGAAAAGATAGTGATACATTAGAACAATGTGTGAGTGCGACACGAGTCAGTCACTACTTAGGTATTTTACCTCAAGGGTAACAGTTGACCATTTTACATTAAATGGATCAACAAATATCAAATTCACATGATGAATAAAGTAAATTATTTAATTTATACATTATTTATTATTATTAATAATATGTACGATTATAAAATTTCGTAAAATAATTAACATAAAATGCATAGATTAAATCAATTAATGACATGTTCAATTGAATTCATTATTTAGTTATGAGTCCGATCATATAGTACATTCATATCTGATATAAAATGATTTTATTTGTTGAGAAATGATAAAAAAACTCAAAGAAATATTATGACGTAATGCCCTTATTCATTCAAATTTCATCAAAATTGGGTCTTTGAGGTACTCACCAACCTTATTTGAGGGTGAATCATACTATTGTGGAGTAGTTATGAATTCATTGGGTTGAATTAACTAAATAAGGAAGGGAAGAAGTATTCATAGATATCGTATTTTATAATTAGAAGTAAATAATTCAATAAATCAATATTATGATTTATTGTGGTTGGGTCTTTAATCAACAGCTTTAGGAACCTCATGTTAATTAGATATTCCAATAAAACTCCTACCTTGAAACTCTCAAAGTATAATCAGAGGCATATCCTAGACTATGAGGATAGGTTTTAGTGATCTTTTCCACTAGAATACACTAGCGATTGATTATTCTAAATCTAGTAGTGAGGGATACTAGGGTTCAAAAACTAGTGGGAGATGACTAATGATTTAGTATATCGATAATGTAAAATTATTAATTGAGATATAATTAATAATATTATAGAGTTTAATTTTCCAAAACAATAGAAAATTATACCACATATAAACAACAATAAATAATATACAAAAAATGTGTCCTAACCGAAATTAATTTCCAAGAGATGTATAAGAAATTGGGAAAAGTTCTATGATATAGAAAATTCAAGATGTTGGATTCCCCATTAACTATTGAGCCACATAAGGAAGTGATGATGTGAAAGATGATTACTATAGGCTCATGTATGATGCATTTTATGTTTACATAATAATTATATCATCAAATTCTATGTGATTTGTGAATAAAAAATCCTGAAATAGATGACTTATAATGTCGTCTAATGTCTGAGAAGTTTATGGGGAGAATGTGAAGAGATATATGAACGAGGGGATGAGTAAACTAAATATATTTAAATTCAAACATGAATCACAATCATTCAATGAATCCCATTATTATATCTTTGTCTCCCAATTACTATATTTTCATTTATTAACATAAAATGAAAGTAATGGATAAAAAATTCACCACCTCTTGGGTAAGGTTTTCATAGAAAATAAGAACATAAAGATAGATTAATATTTAGTTTTATGATGAATAAGTTGAATGAAATGATGAAATTGATAATGGAAAGTGTCACACCAACGTACCTTCATAAAATCATTCAATTAAAAGAGGTTGAACGTTATATATGAGGTTATTTTCTTTGCATGTCATGATGTAAGTCTATGGAAGTTCAAATTCTATGATCTAAATTGAAGAACATGTAGTTTTGCATTCTTCATGTATATTCAAGATTATTTTTGATTCTTATATCATACTTATTGGGTAATAAATACAATATTTCTATCACATTTGTGTATTTAAATAGTGAAACCAATAATAAAAAACCACATTATAAGAAGTTAGGTAATTTTTATAAGAGGCTAGGAAATGGAGATTACTATGTTAGTGGATAGATATACATAACTTCTAATTGATGAGCTAAATGAATATTGTTAATATTTTATTGAGTATTATCAGAACACTCACCTCATGTTCCTATTGGACATAATGATACATAATTCAATTTTTAAATGAATTTTTTTGTGGTGTTCATTACTCAACTAAAAATTCAGAAATAATTGAATCATTGAAAATAATTGATGAATCTAAAAATGTAAGTCTCTAGTACCTAGTTGTGGCAAGATAATACTTGTTATATAAAAATAAAATTATTTGAAAAAGAAATTCCTAGTATGGTATTTTTAATATTTAGATCTAATAAACATATGTATTATCAACATGTTTACTTATTTAGTTTTTTACAAAGAAACCATTAAAAATAATGTAGTCCACAACTCATTCATAATTTTTTTCATCATAGGAAGATGAACTATTCCAACGTTAAGCTAGCAGTTAAATGATACAATTTAAAATATTCAGTAATTTTTTTAAGTAATATAAATGTGAAGTATGGTGTATGAATCCTTAGAAGATATAATTTTATCTGGACCTATGATACAAATAATATATTGAAAAATAAATCCATGATTATGAAATGTGATGATTTATTTCAAAACTAAAATTTCCTTATATTCATCACATTTATGTTGTTAGTAAGGGGATTGGTGTTGAGTATTACATTAAAACATTAATAATTAATATATTTCATGTAGGAATTTCTAAATGAAAAGTTCATTATAAAAATTAAATTCATGATCTATTAAACGGAGAATCAATGATAAGATACATATGCATTATAGTAACTTCCATTATTTTCATGACATGATTCATTGATAACAGTGTTATAACATAACCTTATACCAAATGAAAATAAATATTGGATATCATAACAGTTATAATATGACATAAATCCATCATGATATAATAAAATGTTTTTAGATTCAATTATTTTTTATGTATATAAACAAATATTCATCAAGAAAAAACACAACGTGCATATAAAGTAATTATCCTAATGTTTTTATGGATATTACATAAATCCCTGTAATAGAAAATATATATTCAAGTGATAAACTATATTTCTATAAAAGGGTCTACATATCTATTTGAGATGGTGGGGCTAAGATTTATTTATATTTATTGAATTACTGTTATGAAAAAATAGTTTCCCTAAGAAAAAGGACCATGAGAGGTTTTGGAAGAGAACTGTTCATAGACACATACTACATAGGAAGAACAAAACCATTTGGTGGTTTTACATTCCCCGCTACCGATGAAAAATAATTCATTTAGAATAATTAATCCTACAATTACGTAGTAAATTATAAAAGATAATATTGAAAAGATCAATTAAAATTCAATAATTGATTCCAAGCATCAAAATACAGGTACTTATTATTTTGAATGCAACCCTTGGTATTAATGTTGGACTTTACATGGGTGGTACAAGTGTGGTACCAATAAGGATTGATTGGTAATACCAAATCATTATGCCTAAATCGATTATATTTTTAATTTTCATTAATAATTTCCATTATAATTATATTTGGAAGTATATTTAAAGACCACCAATCTTGGAAGGAGTATATATGATGCAACTAGAAAGTGTGGGTGACACCATAGAATTCAATTAAGGGTTATAAGTTACTAAAATCCAATTTTGGAGTGAAGTAATCAACAATATCATAGAATATTAATTTGGAATGAATTTCTTAATGGTTTCTATAAGATGATAGTGAGAGAGCCACTATTTTAAAAGTAAAATATGATTCATAACTATTGCAATTAAATTTATTTGTCTTAAAATTAGTTAAGATAATAATGAAATAAACTCTATAGATATTGACTAAATGTAGAAACATATTTTTTATGGAACAAGATCTAGTATGGTATATCTAATGGGTCGTTTAGACCAAGTCAATGTATATATAAATAAAATGTAATAATAAATAAAAGTTGGAAATTTTTTTTGAGAGAATTGTATCTAATGTCACATAACATAACTCCCTCCAAGAAGAGATGTATGAGATATATTAGGATAACTATATGAGAAAAAATTAGAATTATCCAACTGTACTTGAGAATGTAAAAAAGGTATGTACCTGGTTTGTGGAGAGGAAGAGATACTAGTTTTAAGGGGACAAAATCTATTCTTAATTTAGATCTATATAATCTGATTTTTAATTATATATATGGTAATTATCAAAATATTCTCATTCAAGACAATGGTAACCATATATATAAACACTGAGTGCATTGAATCTTCTAAAGTAGCTAAAGAATAAATGATTAATATTTTCAAATATTTGTTCCAGTTCAAGGAATCCAACCAAGTATGTAAAGTTTTATCATAATATAAATTTGAATTATTCTACTATTGGTACTATCCATGATGTCATGTTTTGAGAGTGGAAAAAATGAATACATTCAATGATATCATCTCTTGGATATTTTATCTCAAGGAGGTGAATTGAAAACAATATAGTAGCCATGTAGTGAAGAATTGGAAGGCCCGATGACTAAATCTATAACTGAATATGAACATGATCAAATCATGTGATAGATTAAAATGTTAGTTATCAAGTTGGATCTAGTGAAATTTGGGGTATTGTAATAGTGGGTTCCCTGGACACAACTTAAATAGTATTCCAAGATTACTATATCATGTATATCGTGAGTTATGCATGATCTATTCTTAACATAATAGGGTTTTTATTTCTTTATCCATTATTTATATGATTATTTCTTTAGATTGCATGTTGTATAAAATTTTAATAGAAGTTCTTATTCTATAATGACAACCTATATATACTATGACAGTGATCAAAAACTTTTGTCATATGGTTAAGATACATCATACTAACTGGACATAAATATTTCCTTACTATCAGCTATTGGGGGATCATAAACATAGAGACATCTAATCAAGATGTTCTCTCATGGTAATCTCATGTATATGAGATATTGTGTATTATACTACTAATAGGAACACAATATGTTTCAGGGTTAATTGGTAGTTCATATCTATGAACATGTGTAACAGTATCTTGAATTGAGATTATTATTAGTGTATACTATTTGATCAGGTACATTGATCCAAGGAAAAAATTATGGCATTTATTTCATAGTGAGGGAGATTTCATCGGGTACATCATTAGTAGTATAAGAGTGATTGAATATCCAAGATGGAATTTTTCACTTTCAAAAAGAAGTGATATCTCAAGATTAGTTGATTAGGATGGTAGTAACTTCACTAAATCCATAGTCATGGTAGAAGAAGGTATGTACATATAGAAAGTTCAATGAATAACAAATCCATAATGTATGATGACATAATGTGTGTATCCTTCTTTATGATATACCGCGAAAAAAATAGAATATATTATACAATGTGTGTTCATAATAAAGGTTATCATTTTAATGACTGTACCTTATGTATTTAGGTTCCATGATGGATTTTTAAACTCCACTCATAGTCTATTAATATTATTCACTACTATTGCCATAAGGACCCAGATAATCACAAACAATGAATATTAAAGAAATTGTTTTATTATGATGAATTAGAGTTTAAAACATGGTCGACCCCACTACCGGGTCTGAGTGATGTTTAAGTATATACGATCACCGAGAATAAATAAATTCATATTAGTCAAGTTAAGAATAATTGATACTAAATTTATTTTATAACATAATTCAAGATATGTTAATAAATATATGGGAAAATATATAACGAACGAATATTATTTTAAAATTCAAGTTTCATTTAATATTTGTGGGAATATGTAGTCGAGTTAATGGTTTCATTTTATCATGTAATATTTTTATTACATTATAAGTAAGAAATAAAAATGTAAATTATATTTATGTATCAGTAAACCAGTCAACAGATGTCATTTATAGTAGGTAATAAATATACACATGTCAAGAGCCTTTTTAGGTATTCACAACTTCCCTATAAAAGGAGGATGAGGATCTCATGCATGACACTATTCACTACACAATAAATAAGACCCCCTCTCTCCTATACTACTTCATATAGAGGGAAGTAGATGATCCAAACATATGATCCATGTTTTTCTCAAACATTGAATGGATCATTTCTATAGTGAACATCAGGATATCAAAGGCAGCATCGAATCTCTATGGTAGCACCCTGAATTTGACGAATATAGTTTCCACAGGCTTAAATATTAAGTGTTTATTATCTAGAGGGATCCGAATTAAATTCCTTAATTCAATGGTTTCTGATGAGGAATTATGGACGAATTTTTATTCATATATAATGATTTATATTTTATTTAAATTTTTTTTTTCTAAATATTATTTACATAGGATCCTTGGAATTTGTATTGGGTTACACGTATGTGGTAATGACATAGTTACATTGATCTAAGTTTATTTTTTAAATCCATATACCATATGCTTAATCTGTATTCCATGGTACCTTCACTCATTCCTCGTGTTGTAAGTTTGATGTTTGTATTCTAAAATTCAGGATGATATTAGAAAATAAGAAATGAATCAAATTGACAGTAAGAGAATAAACCCATATAGTATACTACCATCGTGAGTAACCTAAAGTAAATGGAAGATGAATTGCATTAGCACATTAGGGGATACATGGAATTGGCTTGTCAAGTGACTTAGTGACTGATATAATGAATAAAATAGAAAGGAAAGTTGAAAAATCACAAGATCATAGTAGTTTCCAAAAAAATATCTTTGAGTAATTAGAAATGAAACAAGGAAAAATTAATGACAAAATTATTCCATCAATTTAACACTATAAATTCATATGAGATTGTTCAATAAACAGATTTTGTATGGAACTATCCTTCAAAAAATGTCAACCTTTCCCCATTTTAACTTAACTGGTTTACCGTTGAAATGTGTACAACCCATTGAACCAAATTTATATCACTGTTCTTGAACCACTCACATTTATTCCCCCATTTACTTCACCTTCCATTCCCATGACTTGGTCCAGTTCAAGGATGATACTCGTGGATATGGCCATCATTTCTTCGACATGAACAATCATGAGGTTTTTCCTTGATTAATGACTAGGGATAGATGATGGAAAACATAATCATTGAAGTCATACAAATGATACATGAACACAATCTAATATATAAAGGGGCACTAGTGGAACACTTACCATACCCCAAACTATTGAACTTGTGTTTGGCTATAAACTACCAAACCTGAGAGATCCTATATTTCTATCATCAATGGTCTGAGTCATGCCACCATCATTGACATAAAACTGGTATTACTACCCCTTATACCAACTCACACTCATATTCCAATCCTATCTACTCTCTAACATCAAACCCTACTAATTAATTTATTATATATAACCCCACCATTTCAATACCATTATTCTATTTCCAGTGGGTGCCCATATGTACTGTACATCACTAGTACAACTATAAATCCATTTCCACCCAAGGACTAGGCCACCGATGTTGGATTCCATAAAATATTTCAGTATAACTAATAATGTATCTCTCAACTTCCCAAATGATACCAACTAGTTTATTGTAACATACATTCAGTTGGACTATCTATTTTTATTATTCCCCATCATTCTATCATGTATACACATAAAAATATTGACGTAAGAAGATATTTTATAAGGTAAACACAAACTCTCTGAATGTGTAACATATACCTCTTCCATTTTTCATCATTCATGGGCCTAAATAGTCTACTCTAATAGTCTCAATATGTTTCATACTAGTCAATGAGACACAACCCTACAAGATCAATTCCATGTTTTCCATTAGCATGAGTCTATTCTTTCTTTCTTAAACTCACAACCCATACCACATATTTCCTTGTTTGGATGAACCTTTCAAATTTAATAGCTCAATTATCTATTCTAATCTCTAAAAACACAAGAATTGACCCATCGAAATCCATTAGCATACCTCTATCATCATCGATCACCTAGACACTCAGTCGTTTATGACTGCCAACACTTAAAACAACCCCAACCTCCGCCCATGACATATAGACATTGATGACCAACCCCACATCATCCCCCACTAGCATTCATTATAACATTAATCATGATATCATATCATGGTAATTCATTTACCCAATCTATAAACTACCCCCACCATCGTATGGGTGTTATCCCAAACATCTTATGAATTGGAACGGGCCAACACCACTGGTGTCTATTGAAACCAACCAGTCACAATCTAATTTAATCGGTAGGGGAGAAATGAAATAGTCGAGGGTTGAACCCCCAACATGATGCACTACATACATTGTTTGTTCTAACCAAATGAAAGAATGATTTCATAATAATATAGGATATTTAATCATTAGTATAATATTTTTAATTTCTGGAATGTTAATAATATACATGTTTAGTATTAATTAGGAATATTAAATAGCTTATTTAATAAATCTTCCTATTTAATTAATAGTATTGTAATTATTTCTATACTTTTATAATGATTTAATGAATTGTTATTGTTTAATTATTATAAATATTATTCAATTTAATGTTTAATATTAATTTATTGCATCATTTTGATTTTGGATTGTATTAATGTTGTATTTTTTATTAAAAATGATGTAATATCCATGTATAAAATAATGGGAATATATTCAATGTACATATTAATTATTTATGGAAATTAAGACTATAAAACATTAGTAAAAATCATTGGGATATGTCTAAAAATAGGATAAAGTCATTAAATTTTGGAAAAGTAAAGAGTGTGTGCCTCACTACAAATGACATCATTGTAGGGATATTACAACTACATGCAGGATATGTCTCAGATGAACCTAGGGTAATAAGCATGAAAAAGGTTTATAGAGTATTAATTCGATCATAACTCTGTCCATAAGAAAGGGTTAATCCTGCACACCTAGTGTGATACTCCATAGATATATGATTTGAAATATTCATATGATATTTACTGCACCAGACCCACACTAAGTAATAACATAAGATATTGTTAGTTAATAAGACTTGTAGTTAAAATTATATTATAAAATGTATTAAAATATTATTATGTTTGTCTGACTAGATATGATTAATAACTAAGTCTTTTTTATGATAAAAATATAACTATATATATTTTTTACAATGGTCAAATAATTTTTACTGAATGAGGACTTCTTTATAATAGAAAACAATAATCAGTTTTAACGTTCATGGATTATAAAAAATTAGAATCTATTCAGATAAAAATTCATTGATAATTATTATTCATGATTAGGAATGGGATATTGTCCATAATATGTAGTCATATCCAATATTAAGATAGGTTGTTGAATATAGCATATCCAATTGTTAACTATGGGCACATTAATACTAATAATATCAATTTTCAATGGTTAAGGATCAATCCAAAGTTCAAATAATGTATTTTTAATTCATTATATTTATTGTCCATGATTTTCCATCGATAGTAAAAGTTTATTCATTATGACCATATGATACACTATAATATCCTTTATTTATTACATTTCATAGTGATAGTGGAGTTTTTTAAGATAGTCCTCGACATGAAGTACATTTGATGTTTAATTTTTTTAGGATTGTATAAATTATTAACAATAAGAAGATATTGAGGATAGAGAATAAAAAATAGTGAAGAATATTCCAAGATGATTCAAGTGATATCACATCGACCTTTTAATCACCAACCGCCATTATCATCATGGTTGACAGATTATACAACATTCTGAAAAGAATTTTATTTTTTAATAAATTCTCTCAATGTTCCTTATTGAACATGGGATGTATTAATGAGAACTTATCAGAGATTCATAATACATCTGAGGAGTTTACATTGATTTGACACACATGTGAATATATTACGCAACTTCTCAAACACACACTATGTATCAAATACTCTACTACATTGGTACAGATAATGTTCTCTACATTAATTAAGGATCTAAACAGGATAAATACATATAGTTGGGGTTATCTATATTATCATATACTTATATATATTTATATATAACATGTTGAATTGAGGAACACCAGATTTAAGGATGTACTATTCTAATATATATGTGGAAATGAGAGAATATTCCACCAATCAATCCTAAATTTATCACACATTCCTAATATTTTTTATGGAAATATCATTGGGGATGACGGTATGTTTACATCATTAATTTTAATTTTTTTAAAATTTATTAGTAGATTATGTAAACTAACTATATATTATTTTTTAAGAAAGAAAATTTTGGCTCCACATTATGTACATACCCCAAGACAAAAAGTCTATAACTTTTAGTAGATTTTTTAATCTTTTTATCTTGATGATTTAAGTTAAATATTATTATTTTTACATAAATATTAATTTTAAGTTATATTATAAGGATAACATAATTATATTTTTGTCCCAATTTATAAATAATGTGACATTTTTTATTTCAAGATTCAGGGATCCCATTTACTATTCATGTATTGAATTTGCTTACACTATATTACTAAACTATTGTTGGAGACCATAGAGAATTAGAACCCCGCATTCATTTCCACATAATTGAGTTTCACCATCACGGTCGTGCCATGAGATAGTCTAGGTTCATGAAACACATAACTAGTACAGAATGAATGATTGATTAATTGCACACAATTGTGCTCATAGGTATAAAATATGTTGATATCTTTTACTATCATTACAAATAATTATAATATTGTGACATATATTTAGAGTATAGTATATTTTAGAACACATATCCCATAGTATGGATTCCTTTATCAAATCATGGGAGTATGAGAATTTGTACTGACATCACACTATCATGTACCTTACACATTATGGTCTAAGACTTTTGTAGTTGGTATGTAAACTACCTTTTTTAGATATTTTTATTTCAAATCTAGTATTAACATAATTTTTTTAGTCATTTGAGTTTCGTAATCTTATAAATTTATATAATACTTAAGAGGAGGAAGTTTTCATTCAGGATATACTTTATATAGGTTTGGGGACTCTTATAGATCTGTTTGATTCTTTATATGAGAATATCTATGATTAGTATTCATTGACACATCATAATATACATGCTACCATAGAGGATGATGTGGATGATGATGTGATTGATGAACTCACTATGGATGAAACACCATTGACTCTACTACCACCATTGAAAAAGAAGAAGAGATAAGGGAATAGGTGGGGATAGTTCTAATGATGCATCAGAGAGTCTCATGCACCATATAGAGAGGAACATAAGCAATAGAGAAAGGATACAACACCAAATATGTTTACTTATGAATATGATATACCATATTTGACACTGAAATATTCTCTTACAAATGTCTATGATGATCTGCAGGTTTGGGATATGGGTATGATATTACAGTTTCTTTAGTACTCTAGAGAAACTCCCTCATTCAGTGACATTTTTAGTTTGTCTATACCATTTTCTACATCTTCATGGGTTCCTATTAGAAACCCATTATTTTTGACACAGGGCTACATATATGATGTTTAGGAGGCCTCCATGTAATACATTGTAGATCAATCTACTTAGTTGTACGCATGGGAATCAATAGAAAAATATATTGATGTTCTAGTAGCAGTATAGTAGTATATAAAATCAGGAGTTCCATAGTTTTATGTTCTCCCTTTAGAGGCACAGTAGATGAATAGAGATGAATCCACTCTTATAGATAGAACAGTAGAGTGACATAGATTATACAACCAAATTTGGAGCGATTTTCACATGCTGGGTATTTGAACAAAGAGGCAACAACATTGATTTTCTCTAGTGTGAAACATTTTGTATATAGAAATATCTTATTTATGAAGTAATGAAATCTCTTTCTAGAATCTAAATATTTATATTTATATATATATTCAAAATAACTTATCAAAATTCAATTTTAATTACATGATAAATTTTACCAATCCAACATAGAAAATATATAATTTCTGATGTAATTATTTGTACCGTAAGAATCTAAATTTCAATATAAAATTTAGAAAATAACTTAACAACTATAATTTAAATTACATGATAAATTTAAAAAATTCAACATATAGAAATCTCCAATTCTTATATAATTTATTTTATTTTTAGAATCTTCATTTCTATATAAATTTTCAAGATCACTTAATAATTAAAATTTTAATTACATGAAAAATTCAAAAAAGTAAAAAAAAATATGATTTCATAAGTAATTTAATTAATTTTTAGAAAATAAATTTCTATATAATGTTTGAAAAAATAACATCTATAATTTAAATTACTTTATAAATATATAAAATTAAATATATATAAATATCTATTTTATGAAGTAATGAAATGAATTTTTTGAATCTATATTTCTATATTATTTTTTAAAATCACTTACAAACTTCAATTTTAATTACCTGATAAATTTAAAAAATCCAACATAAAAATATCATATTTATGAAGTAATTAAATGTGTTAGGAGAATTTAAATTTCTAAATAAATTTTTAAAATCACTTAATAAATACAATTTTAATAACATGATCAATTTAAAAAATCCAATATATATAGGAATGATATAATTATTTTCCAGACAACCTTTTCAGCACACACACACTATTTTTAAAAAATATTGTGATTAATATATATATATTAATAATAGAGTAGAAAAATATATATTATAAAAAATTATTTATAACCTTTCACACATGCATAGATAAATATTTTATAAATATATATATATATATATATTAAGAATGTATTTATAAATAAGAATATGTTAATATTGGTTTGATTAGGATTAAAATAGGGGGAGAATTTTCTTTAACAAATTAACGAGTGTAAAAGGAAAAGGAAAAATAAAAAAAAATTGAAACAATAATGTGATAAAATTGGTTGATAAATAAATGATAAATTTGATCTATACTATAAGGTAAATATCAATGTGAATTTAATATGTAATCATAGTAGAAAATGGATGAATGAAATTTATGAAATTATGAGTATTGAAATTATATTATGAAGTGCATAAAAATATAGTTTAAAAAACACAATAATAGAAAGGTGTTCAAAAATAGCCTTGTGCAAGCCTCTACATATCATCCCCTCAGGATGAGATTTTTCTCTTATAATATTGATATTAATAAGGATCAAGAAACCAATATTCTCCCTTAATTTCTGATGAATGTATCAATAATACAATCCCACTTTCGATTTCACTATTATAACAAGAAAATTACTAAATAAGATCCCTCACCTTTTCAACTCTGAGAACTCATCCCTCACTTTATGGTTGTGAGAACCCAATAAATAAGAGGTGAGAAAAGAGAGATTTTCCCGATGCGAATATATTATATATTTGATCCTTTATAACTTTATAAGGATTGTTAAAAATTTAGAGAGATATATATGAAGAGATAGATAGATAGAGACATATGTATAAGGGAGGCTTTGAGAATAGGGAAATTAAAATGGATCTTTAGAGAGGACATGAATATTGCTAGAAAATCATCATTATGGATGCTTTGATTCGATGAAAAGTTATTTCACTTGATAATTTTGAAATCCAAGCATCCTTAATACCCTATTTATAGCCTAAAACATAAATATAATGATTCTATAATTTATTCTGGTCACATAATCCAGTGAATATTAAAATTATGGAGATTTAGAACATATTAAATACTACCCATAACTACTTCCTTGATGCCACCAACTACCCAGTGCAACTCACTTGCTGGTCGATGGGTTACCTATAACTCCTATGGAAGTTCCTACTTCAACTGTATTGTTGATTTTTTATTGACTGGTTGTTCAACTTCTAGAGGAAGAGGATGATATTTTCTTCACTACCGGTTTGATGGTTGCTCTGCTCTGGCTGGTCAGTGCTGCCAACTATTATCTTCTTCAACCAACATCCCATAAAGATACTTATGAGTACTTCTACAGGTCTTAAAAATTTATTCCATGATTTTAGCACATGCATTGATAATTTGAAATTATATATTAATGAACTTCAAGGTCATCAACAAGAACATAAAATTTAACAATACTCCTTTAATTGTTTAATAAAGCTTAAAACATTAAAATTTAACAATGTATCTATCAACTACTCAATTAAATCCATTACATACATAGGTTAGTGGTTGAGATAATTATAACAAAAGTGAGAAGGTAAAATAATCTACCTTGTTTTTATGATTACAAATACATTCATTAAAACATATATTAACAATGAAACATGAGTGAAACATGTTTTCAATGTAATTCTTGATATCAGAGACTATGATATTAAATATTCTCATGAGATAAAGAACAAAATTAAATAAAAAAATTATACCCATTTATCCTAAAACCTTTTCACAAATACCATGTAACATCTTCCCCTTTGAAATTTAGTTTTATAAATATAAAAACATCTTACTCTTTATAATTATCAAAATGAAACATGGAAATGGGATAAGAGTTTTTTAAAATCATGAATGTAATTACACATAAGATAAAACAATGTAATCATGAGAAACTAACCATCCCTTAATAATTATCATTAGCTTACAAACCATGATAATATAATAATTCATGTAATTTATAATGTTAGAAAAAAGAAAATAAAATGATAGGTTTCAATATAAATAATACATTATCTTAAATTATAAGTATTGTAAAAGAATATTTTCACATGGAAATTTAAATATTCAAAAGAAGGTGATAAGAGTTATTCACAATTATTTTTCCGGATATTTAAAATATCTTCAAAAATAATTTTATAAATGAATTTTTTAAAAATAAAATATTTGAAACAAATATTACAAAAAGATTATAAAAACAAAATTTAAAAATATAATAAAATTAAATTTAAAAAAACATAAAAATATATATTTAAAAACGTTATGAAAAAAATATTGAAGTCAAATTCAAAATAGAGAAATAAAGTTTGTAAATAACCACTTATCTTTTATGATTATGAAAGTATATATAAGATTGATAGAGAGTATGGATCTAGAAAATAAGTTCAAGAGGGGATTAATATTTATTTAGATCAGACAAAAATTCCCATGTAGATCATGCCATAACGTTACTAGATAAGGCTCCCTCTCACAAGCAAAATATATCAAATATATCCATATATCAATACTTTTAAGAGTTTGAAAGACCATTTTTATTAATAATATTCGACATGACCTGATAATGATGTCCCTTAGGATATACCTTCAAATTAAATTTCCTTTTGGAACCCTTGTGGATTTAGGTCAAACTATATATGCTAATAAACATGGCGATTCTAATAAAATATTAGGACCATTGATATTGGATAATAGAGATTTAGGAACCAAATATTATTTAGTATGATATTTTTTATTAAACATATGAGATTATATATGAATGTATTTAGGTCTTCTGTATCTATAATTATTGTAATCACATTCATTAATTTGAATACCAAACTTACGATTTTTTTAAATTTATCTTGGGAGAATTCCCCTAAAAATGTGTTTTTTCTGTGAAAAAATATTTTAGTTTGAAAACCCAATTCCAAAATTTTATTTTTTATAACATTGAGAACCCAAAATCATATTCATATTATTTTACTTGGGTTGAATTAACGATGAATATTTTTAAGCTCTTTGATTTGGGATTTTAAATTATCAATGTTTTGTTGTTTTTCATTTCTAAACAAAATCATCAATTTATTTGGAAAAAAGAAATTTTTTTATTAAAAAGTGGATTTTTATTATTTAAGAAATCATTTATATTTATTTGTAACATCATCATATTTAGGAATGAGTTATAAAAAATATATCAAGTTTATCTTATTGATTTTAAGAGTAATATGAATAGGATAAATGAGATGAAGGGGAGGAATGAGAAGTTGAATGATAAATAAGAGAATTATCCTCATTGACTTGTCTAGGATGTTCAATGAGGAATTTAGTGCTTCACTCACCTAAGATGGTTTATACCGTGGATTCATAACTTACACTCTAGTCTATGAATTAATATGCTTTCTTACCATTCTTATTTTTAATATTTTATTTTTCTATATGTTTCATTATAGTCTAATATGATTGTTATTATTCCATTAATATCATGTCAAAAACAGTTCATCAATTTGATTTGGAATTTTGGAACTCTTAGATGTTTTCTTCTTTTTCTTCATTTTCTTCAATCTATTGGCCAAGAATTCTACCTCAGATTCATTATCATATGATTCATCAACATTAATATCTTTCAAATAAATTATTTTATTAGATTATTTAGATTAAAATTTGTATTTGGATTCTTTTTTAGATTGATAATTTATGGTAATTTCATACATCACAAGGGAGCCAATTATTTCCTCATGAAAAATAATTTCAATGTCATTCAATTCTTGAATAGTTATCACATTCGGTTCCCATGAACATTTTAAGACCCTAATAATTTTAATCAATAAATAACCTATAAAATTTTATTACTGAGATACTTTTGGCCTTTTAAAATTTAAATAAAATGAGTAATCATATCGGTAATATATTCATATTAATGGATGGTAAAATTTTAAAATATTTTCTAAACACATCCAATAATATTTATTTAAAATTATTAGTGCATTTTTGTATGAAATATACAAAATTTATAGATTTCAAGAGTTTTGTTCAAGTATATATTCTATTTAATTCATTTTAGTATATCCCATAATGAAGAGCATTCATTAATATTTAATTATGTTCAAAAAGAAGAATATATTAGGGATTCTATTTATCTTATAACTCTTTTGTAGTAGTGTATTCATGCATAAACATTTTCTAAACATGATATAAAACTGTACTATTAATGGTAAGAAAAATATTTTTCCAAAAAAAAAGTAATTTAAACCATTAGAGAGAAAAAAACGCCCAAAGAAAGTCTGTTAAAAGAATTTTAAAAATAATGATGTCATTTTAATTTGATATTACATTAAAACAGAGTAGGTTTTTTTATTTTAAAATGAATTTTAGAAACCAAGGATTTGAGAAAACCAAAATCCCTTGATACTGAATTTTGTTTTGGGTAATATGGAAATAGGGGGTGTAATTTTCCTTCTTAAAAATAAAAAAAATAAATTAAATTGGGAAATTCATAACAAAATGATTTGAAATAATAAATCATACAAGTGATGGAATCAATAGAGTGATGAATTATAAATTTGAAATGTATTATAATTTTTCTATCAAAGTGTATTAATTGAGTAGTCATATCACAAAATGGAATAATAAAATATATTCAATTTTGTGTACAGAAATTGAATGATTCAATGTGTAAAAATAAAGGGAGAACAAACAAATTTTGATAAAGGAGATTGGAAATAGCTTACTGTGTGCCCCTACATCTCCCCCTCAGGCTAAAAGGATTTTAAAATTCTATTTATTTAAAAAGAGATCAATATACCAACATAGAACATTTTTTATAAAATTTGAAAGAAACCAATCATCCCTTTACTTTTCATGGATTTGGAAGGAAACCTATTTATGAAGATCCCTCACAATTCTGGTTGTGAACACCCATTCCACACTTTGTGGTTGTGAGAATCCGTGGAAGATGATGTGATAAAAGGGGGATTTTATTGATGTAAATATATTACCAATATGATCCCTTTAATCTTTAATATTATTGATACAAATTGATAGAGGGAGATTAAAAAATAGAGACCAATGTAACATGAATCCTTTGAAAATAGATGTAAAAAATAACTACTGAGAGACGAATTAGATATTCATAGTGAATTGATGTGATATAGAATTTGATTTGATGAAAGTGTTTTTTCTGTTTTAGAGTTTTGAAATACTAGCCTCTTTAATCCTCTATTTTCACCCTATAATGAATTTAGAATGATTATAGAATTAATTTGGGTTATTGAAGCCGAAGAAGATTACAATTATAGAGATTTTGAACATATTAAATGCAGGCTTATAACTACTGCCTCGACACCACTGGCTACCCGATTCACCTCAGCAACTAGATTGTGGTGCTCCTATAACTCTTTTGGTATTGATTTCTTCCATCGGCTGGCCGATGCTCATTTATCAACTAGCCAATAGATTCATAGAGGAAGAGGGTTCTACTGTCTTCACCACCAGCTTGTTGATGCTACATGATACCTCCTTATTCAAATAGTGGCATGTAAAGATGATTTTGAGGAATTTTTTAGCCCATATTACTTTATTCAATTTTTTTATCATATGAATTGACTATTCAACAACATCATCAATGCCACATCAATTTATTTAACAAGAACACCAATTTTAAAAATATTCCTTCAATTTTTTTCATTAAACATATCACATGAAACATTAAAAATGTAACTATCATCCACTCAGGTGAAAAAATTATATACATGGGTGAGTATTTTTTATCAATAAAAACATAAAGAGATAGAGAGAGGTACATTGGTTATAACAAAATATTAATAAAAAATATTTAATGTATGGTTGCATATATATATATTTCTATGAAAAAGTATAGTTCTTATATATATATATATATTATATTGTACAAAAATTTAATTAATTAAATTATAAATATATATATATATATTTAATAGAAAATAAATTTACATAAAAATAATTATAGTTATTATATATATATATTAAAATATATAATAATTAACACTAATACAATTATAAAATACAATGTATCAAAAAATATATTTGGCTATTTTTTCTAAATTAATTTAAAATATAAAATAAATACTATATTTATAAAATTATAAAAAAAATTTAAAATTAAGGAATGAGAGAATTCAAAAATTGAATTCTCTCACCTTGGATAAGTGAGCATCAAATAGTTTGACATTCATCCAAACCATTTTCCTAGATTATAAAAACCTAAACACACTTTTTTTAAAACCTATTTTAAAATTGTTTAGGTCAAAGTTTCATTATCTAAAAATACTATCATTAAAAAAAGATCATTATGTTTTTGATAGTTCCACATTCATGTGGTGTTGGGAGACCATGTTATGATTTGCAATAATTGTTAATATACATTGAATGAATCAATGTTCTTCTCGAAAATATCAGTGATATGATACTCCACAACAACATTTATTTGATACCATAACTGAAATAATATGGTTTTCAATTTATATTTAAACCCTTAAAATTTACCCTCATCAATATCAATAATAAAAATATTCAAATATTTTCATAATATAAATAATGTTTATCAATTATATAAATGGGATATATTTTTTTAATGAAACAAACCAATATAAATGTAAGAATTCATTGTCAATGGAAATATTCATTTGGAGTTATTAAGGATTAGTTATATATTTAAAGATAAATGATATGTCAATATGATTATGAACCAAGTAAATATGAAATATGATGATATATGATAGAGGAAATTCATTGAAAGAATTCATAAAATGAAAAAACCACTATGCATAAGGACGAAGGTGGATAAAAAGGATTGAGTATGCATTATAATAAAAAATACCATTTCACAGTGTTTTATAAGAGATGATATTGCTGCTGTTATGAAACCACATGCCTTTTTCACAAGGATTAAAAGTCATTGATAAAGGTTCCTAGTCTTGGTTGAAAAAGGGTCTTATGGATTGGTTCTACATCTATTTATTTTATGATAAAATAAAAACAAAAACAAAAAAATTATTAATAAAAAATTCACCCCCTAAATTAGTAGAATGAAATCTTAAATCATTATAAACCAAATAATAAATATATTTTATTATTTAAAATATAAGTATCACTATTATATATATCCCTTTTATTAGTTATAGAATTCTTTTGTTTCAGTGTTAAAACTCATTGATGTTGCAAGGGATTTTAAAAGTCGGTTGATTTTATCAGTACTAGAAAATCATTGAAGAAAAGGGGATTTTATCTGTCATAGTTTTCAAGAAATGATTAAATATTTCTAGGAATACATATTTAAAATAAATATTTTCATATTTAATTTTAAAAAATATGAAAAAATCAATAGAAAAATTACATTAGGGACCCCACGCACATGGAACTTCACCTCCATTGGCCCACACACTTGTGAAGCCCCACCCCCTAAAATATAAAATTAATCTTCGAGGGGGAAATTTGAACCCCTACCCACCTCAATGTCAAAAAACACCCTTACCACTGGCCCAATGGATTTTACTTGTCATATATTGACATAAATACATACCTACACATGTATATATATATATATTGTAATATATATATATACACTTATTTTAACATTTCTATATGTTTATTTACTTATAAATAAATAAAAATATATATAAATATAAATACATACACATATAATGATATATAAATGTATATAAATTAATATAGGTATATACATATCAACACATTTTTATTACATCATTAAAACGATTGATTTATTTTTATTTAAAATTAAAAGGAAAATAATTGTATAATTTTATATGGATTATATATATCAATATATATTTTATATTTTTAAAAATGAAATTTTATATCAAAATATATACAAATATTTATATATATGTATATATTTAGTTATAAATAACACTATAATATAAAAATCCTAAAATTTCAACACCGTAATATCCATATGAAATAAATCCCAACAAATAAATTCAGGTTTAATAGAAAAAAAAATACTCAATAGTGAAGCTAAAATTCCATGGAATATTTAAAAATTTTGTATCTCAACTAAAAAAATAGTTTTAATGGATTTTTGACCCTTTTTGACAAAAATAATAGATACCTTTTTCATAATAGGCACACATGCCATATATCTCTTTGTATGATTCTGTTAGATATATCTTGTGGAGCAAAAATGGACACCGAAAATAAATAATTTTGTTTTTTTTAAATTCAATCCCCTTTTTTAAGTTTTCATAACATTTTGATTAATTTGTTAATTTTTTCTATCACAGAATTATTAATAAATGTCCATTACTTGATTATAATTATAAAAATAGTAATTCATATTATTATTTAATTATTTTATTAACCATTTTCACTTTATATATAATATATTATCCGTAAATTAAAATTTAGTATTATATAGATCATATTTAAATAAATAATATATATATCAATATAAATTTATTTATATATAAAAATATTATTTTTTATTATATAACTATTTTTTATAAAGAAAAAAATTTATTAGAATTAGATAAAAGAAATTTAGAACTGATAAATGCTACCCATTATCAACCTTTTTTAGCACTAATTGTTATACCTTTTATCAATGTTTTCATCTAGTGCAAAAAATTGACCCCCTTTATTAGTTCTTTTTTACTTCTAATAATGCTAAACATTTAATATAAATAATTCCATATTAGTGTGTTTATATGAAAACTAGAAGTTATTATTATAGAAATTATCATTAGAAAATCTATATAATGGGACATATAAATAATGTTTTGTATATAAATTAACATTTCTTTTCACTTTCTACATTCTAAATAAATATACTTGTTTGTAACTAACTCATATACATGTAATAATAAACAATATTTTTTTGTTAAAGTAAAGTTGAAAAAAATGATGAAAATTACATGAATCTTCCCACGAATGAATCACAAAGGAATATATTTATATCCATAGAACAGAAATTATCAGTGACCAAGAATAAAACCACATAAAGAGGGAAATTCTAGTAGGTAAAGTTAATGTAGGGAAACTAATGAGTAAAATCCAAATCTGATGCCCACACATAACAAGAACACACTAAAACAAATATCCCAACAACATATAAAATTCATTTGACAAATATAAATAAAAAAATCAAAATTGTATGAAAAATTATATGTTAGCTTGAAAACAAAAAATATCAATATAATAAGGAATTAGTTTCATTTATAAATCATTTTAAAAGTATGAAAAATTAAAAATATCCACCTTTTATAAAATAAATTAAGGGTTATTTACTTATACAAAATTCAATTCAAGTGGAACCATATTTAAAATAGCTAAACAATGTTTTAACTTACACAAGTTCTCAACCTTATTCAAACAATCAGCTGTGTTTTTATTTGTTCATGTCTTATTTATGATTTCTATTAGACCTTCAATGATTCCTATAATAATATGTAGTTTACTTTTTTATGCTTAGATATTCCATGGAATATTACATATTTATATATATGAAAAGAATATTATGAGTCTAATTAAAAATAAATAACATAATTAATTAAATTTAATTTAGAAAAAAAAACCTTTGATCCACATAGCTTTCTTAATAGTCATTATCAATGAAATATTTTTTCATTCAGTGGTTGAGATATCCAAACTAGATTACATATTTAATTTCTATTATATGGGACACCCAATAATAGTGATAATATATCCTTTTAACAATTTTCTAAATGGACACTTATGGGAAATCCAATGTAGATTACCTTGGTTTCCTATAAACATGTTTAATATTCAAAAATTATTTTTTAATTTATTTCAAAAAATAAGTTACACTGTGAACAATATTAGAATGATGAAATCAACTCATAAATTCTATATCAATAGTTGTTTTAGGATATTGAGATAGTGAATGTTTTATCATTTGGGAAAGTAGAACACTAATAATATTTAAATAATAATATATATATATTAAGAGGTTTTATAACATATCCATGCAGTGAAAGATAAATCACTCTATGTTTTCATTTCCTTATTATTTATATATTTATAAACATCTTTAGAACAAACTAAAATTTTCATTTCAAATAATATTTACAATTGTATTTTGAATGTTATGATCAATTTCATGTTACTATAATAAGTAACATATAGTCAACATAAATTAGTAATTAGATAATATAGTTATTGAATAGATTTGAAATAAACAGTAGCCTCAAATTTTCTTCTACTAAAATTATTTTACAACACGAAGGAATAAAAATATTCATACCACTATTTAGAATATTTCTTTAATCCATATAAATATTTTACAACAAATCCAATTTTGATTTAATCCATGAGAAAAACTATCTAATGGATTCATGTATAAATTTATATCAGTATAACCATGTGATAAATTAGTTTTAACAATTAGTTTTATAATATGATGATCAATGTGAGAAAGAAAATCACATAGTAGTATAATAGAAGTATGCGTAACCATGGGAGAGAAAATTATAGAATAATCAATCCATTCTTTTTAAAGTAAAACCCTTTACAATAAGTCTTTACTTAAATTTGATTTCTTTTCTATAGTATTACCATATTTCCATTTAAAGATCCTATTATAACTTATTACCTTAGCAACAAGTGGCTTCATAAAAAGATTACATTTATGGTTATTATTTAGGTTTTATTGGATTTGGTTCCCCAGAACATAATACATTGTAATTTAGATTAACTATATATAATCAATGATTTGAATATTTATAAAGTCATTATAATATTTTCGTTGTTATTCTATGTAAATTTGATATTATAATTTCCTAGAGTATCTATCACATTAAAAAGACCATAATAAGTTCCCCTCTATGAATATAACCATAAAATGGTATATAGATTTTCTAAAACATAGTCCTATGGTCATATGACATAAACTATTGGGAATTAGATGGTGTATATTGTCATGTATGTTTACTCATAAGAAGGTGAGACATTATTTCATGAAGTAAGCACATCGTAATCTCTAAGATGAGATATTATGAGGACAGAACTGCAGAAGTAATAACTCATGAATAGTCATAATTGGATAGTCATATCTATGAGAATGTATAATGACCCCTAGACATTAATTTTATTATTAATACATATCATGACTCGTGTACTTTTATGTATTGACCAAAATCACGATTCCATATATTCTATGGTAGAAAAGATCATTGGGTTCCGTATGAATGATATTTTATTAATGAAGTCATAAATTATGTATTTCTATCTTTTTAATTTATATATGTTTATATAATGATGGTTTTATATATGTAAAACTATAGAACTAAATTCCACTTCCATGGTTTATGGATAGGTTAATTTCAATAAGTCAAAGAATGACGTATCAATCATATAGGTTGATGAAATGAGTATACAACCTTCTTAATGAGATATTGAAACAAAGATATTATATTAAACATTGAGTGTTTGTATTTTTTTTGGATGTTATGTCATTAACTTCTTTATCTTGTGTGCCTTTACATGTTGCTAGATGGTGATATTGTACTTTAGGCGAGTTCACCTAATTCCACTGAGTAATAATCTAAGAATTTCAGAGACTTAGTTTTTATATTGATTTCAATTAAATTTTATTTGAATTTAATTATTTGAATAAATATTACTCTATGAGCTATGGAATAATAATTATTTGATATTTATGATAAAAAATATTCTGTAACCATAATAGTGCATGAGTTGGATATTAAATAAATAAATATTTTTCACAAGTCCATCGAATAATATATATTAATTTGTATCTTGATTTACTAAGAAGGGTATAAATAATATTTATGGAAAAATAAGTATTTATTTACTTATATGCATGATATAAAAAACATTTACTCACAAGACTGTGAATATTTTAAATATTTATTAATTTATCAAATGAAAAATGTTTATTATTTGAATTTCAGTGAATACCAAGGAGGAATCACATATCGAGTTATCAGGTCAAGTGGTAATGATATATAAAATATCATTTAAATAAATATTACCTTATTTATGATATTTATTTAATTGTGATTCCTGAGTATATTAAGAGAAATAATTATAATATTATTATTATATAGATATAAGGTTCACTATATATTATGATATTGGCTAAAGGGTTATGTAAAATTATGAAATCTCTAACCTAGATCTATATATACCTAATTATATCATTTATGTAACACCCTAGTTGTGAGAATTATTTAATTTGCACAATGCTTTCTATCATTAGATATCCCTCTCAAATTAGGAAAACATTATGGTTTCTTCTCTCAATTATGATAGATTTTTAGACCTCCTCAACCCTCTCTATTATGAGAGACTAAGAACAAGAATCAATTTACTAAACTTGAAGGATATTATGGTGGTCAAATTTAGGGAAACAAGATGATTGGTATCACTATTATATCACCCGAAGTACCATCAGAAATAAAAAGAGATCAAAAGAAACACATTTGGATCAGCACTATATAGATGTTACTTTTTTCCATTTTAATTCAACAATGGTACAATTGAATTGAGGTTAAAATGATCAATATAGTCTGTAAACAAGGTTGTCAAGACTATGATAATTCTCAAATTATAAATTAAACAAAAAGACTTTTTTCTTCTTCTTCAAATTTTATTTCAATATTTATCGGATTTAATTCACTGTTCATGTTGTTTATCACCATTTACATTATAAATAATTCATTGAATCTAACAAAATCTATGTAACACCTTGACTTATTTATAAGACAAACATATGTTCGATAGTGTATTCAATATGCAACACCAAATGCAAAAAAATGATTATTTAAATATTACTATTTTAACCTTTAAAATAAATTTTTTTATATGAGACGTATTAAATAATTTATTAAATATATGTATATTTCCTAAATATATTGATACTTTCTTAGTAAATAATCAATCAAATTTTGGTATTGTATTTTATTCAAAAATGACCTTTATTTGTCTTTATGAAAATTTATTATAATTATTTTCCAGACCATTTAAAATATTTACTTGATAAAACAAACTCAATTTTTGGTATCGTCATATCAAAATTATGTTACGGTGAAACAATTGGATTTTTTTGGTAAATATATATTTTTCAGTGAATACTTAAAATACCATTTTTATATAAAATTATCATTTCATTCAAAAAATGAAATAATTTAACATTATAATTATTATTTTATTTACATTTAACATAATATATTTTTTTATTTAATTTAATTAATTACATTTAAATTATCATTATATTAGATTTTAATACAAGTTTTTAGGATTAAAATGCATTTTTCCAAAAAATGTTTTCAAATGAATAATGATTATCTGTTATAAATAATTAAATATCCTGTAATGGGAAAATATTTTAATTAGAAAGTTATATTAAATATTTATCTTTATGAATATAAATTTATATAATGAATTATACATGTTATTGAGTTAATGTAAAATCCCCATCTCCTTAAACAAATGTACTTTCGAAAAACTGATTTTCATCATGCTTAGAGTTTTATATTAAATTAAATTATTCCATAAAGTTTTATTTCTTTTGATAAAATTTATTCCATTTTAGGAATCATTATAATTAATTTTATTTAATTAGTTCAACATAATTTTATACAATATGAATTATAATTGTAGTAAATATTAATTACCATAGTAAAAAGAAAATATGTTAATTAAGTGTAAAAATAATTTAACAAAGACTATAATCATAAAAAACCTAATAGAATAAATATTAATATATAATTTTCATTAAAATTATTTTTATAAGTATTCCTTATTAATTTTTTATTATAAATTATTGAATAATTAGTTTGATAACAAATATATATTGATATGATAAATAAAAAGATGTGTTTTTAAGTTATATGAAATTTCAATTAAGATATTAAATTTGATAAATTATTTGATATTTTTAAATAAATTATATTTTAATAAAATATTATTTTTAAATGATGATTGATAAATGTAATTTATAATATATTTTTTATGATGTCAAATGTAATTTCAATAATGGTTTGAAAATAATTATTGTAAAAAACCAAACATTTCTCAATAAATGTCCATTATCAATTTAAAAGTGTAAATGAACATATTTATAAAATTATTTAGATAAAATTAATATTATTTTCGGGAATAATAATTTCAAAAATATATAATGGTTAATTATTAATTATTTTATGAGACAATTAATTTTTTGGGTAATAATTAAATACCTTATAAAAATACGGTGTGGATTATGACATAATAATGACATGAATGTGATGTAATAAATTCTATAAAGTTTAAAAATTACATAAATTATGTTTTCCCTTTAATATAGTATATATGCTTATTTTATTAATTTTATAAATCCTTTTATAATCCTATAAAATCATTAATATAATTTATGTTTTTCAAATCATTACTATAAGAGTATGACTTACTTCCACATCAGAAAGGGTATTATTTTAATAAGATTGGACCTTGTACTTATAAAATAATGAAAACCAATTCCATTATTTATAAACCATGGGAAACCCCATAAAACTTTTTTTGTTTTTTCAATTTTATTATATAGAGTCCAAAATCTATGTTTGAGAAATAATAAAGAATTCCCAACACATTTCCAATATAAAACCACCCAGGATCTCATTTATCTTCACTCTAAATCATTATATCACGTCTTTACTCTTCCCTACCCTCTATATAATCCTCCCAAGGTATCCCTAATCTCACAATAAGGTCCTCTCTATAATTTAATGTCACACTCTCAAGGTAAGATACTTATCTCTTCTCATTTCCATTCAAGCACCTCTTTTATTCCCATGTGAGGATATAACCCTTTGCCTCTCATTAATCCCTCCCATGAACCCTTACATACACTCGTTACCTTGCTAAAATTTAGTAAGGGATGGTCATATCATCCTCTCAATTCAAGAACCTTATTTGAGATTAGACGTTTTAATTTAAATTGGTTATATTTTTAATAGTCTATAAACATCCCATCACTTTTAAAATATATGTTATTTTAATGAGATATCATTTATCTTCTCTCATTTTGACCCTTACCTGAGCCACTACTATTCCAAAATTTAGTAAGGGATTTTCCGCTCTTCATTTTATTCAAACACTACTTTTATGTTATTACTTTCAATTAACATTTTTTAATGTTGGTATATGTTGTTACATATCCAAATTAATATCAAATTTATTTAAAAATTATTGTATACCCCGTTATTTCTTATTAAATCACTCCCATTAACATTTTTTGACACCCATTACCATAACACGATTTAGTAAGGGATTATCACCATCTCTTTTTTATTCACGTAAATTTTTTATCTAATGCCTTATATTTACAATTAATAATGATGGGATATGTATATACATGTAACTATTACAAAAAAATTTATTTCCAAATTATTAGATTCCCATTTCTCAAACATTAACACATTTTTATATATTTTTAAGTAACAAAATTATGCTGTTGAAATTGCACCATGATTTTCCATGCTAAAAAAATTATATAGTGAATACTATACCCATTTTATATCAAGGGTGTTCACCATTATACACTTATACTTATTTTTATTGGGGATAAAATGTATTTATTCCACACTCCCAGATCATGGAATAAGATATTATGATGAATGAATCGATGTTGTATTATCTATAAGGCACACATAAGTATGAGAATGAAATGAAAGTGACAGGTGTGATTGAAATTATATAGTGTTCCAATGCATTAGTTAATGTTTAGTCTCTTGAGACATCATGTTGGGATAGAGAGTAAACATGATTCCTTTACAGTACTTTTCCCATCATGACGTCTTCATAGTTTTCCTTGACCTATGATTATGATGCAGTGTTTTAAGATGTCCCCACATTTCCCATGTTTCGTTTATAATTATCATGTTATATCATGTCTCATTTTTCATGTTTATGATTCCTAATCTTTCTATACGACATTGATATGACTATTTTATAACATTTATTACTCTCTTAATGTTATTCCATGTTTATTCCCTTATTAGGCTTTATATCTCATCCCCTTTTTATATATGTCCCTTGGTAACCTTGTGTATTTTTAAGTGTGACCATGTTAAGGAACTGTTTCAATAAAGATGTTGTTTTTCCTATTTAAATTGTTATTTACTAAATCTAATTCCAAAAGACACTAGAATTATCCATATTCATAGTTGTATTAATTTTAATCTTATGTAATAAATAATTAATTAAAGTGTAATAAAGAGAAGGATTGTTATAATCTGAGTTCAGAATGGCCCAAATAGGCACGTCCACTGTGCACTGAACCTATAAATGATATAAAATCTGGGTTAAAATTTATAGTTTTTAATTATTTTATAGTTTATTATAAAAATTATTTTGTTACTATTTATTTTGTATCATTAATAATAATCCATTCATTTGATAAAATTATTTTTTCCACAATCATATGACCATTAATAGCTCAACTAGTGAAGAACCCATTAAGATACCATCCAGAGGTGTGAGAGATATTAACTACATGACATTTTTACATGATGTGAAACATTGTTATACACATTTTATCCTGGTTAACCAAATATATGTCCATATTTGTGCTAATAACAACATGTTTTTTTGTTGAATTTTCATGGAATGTAATTTCATATTTATTACTCATTGTGAAGACTAATTGGTGGGGAAAAATTTGTGGTTTACACAGCTAGTATCTTTCATACCCTATATGTAACAACAACAAGATTTGGTGTTCATGTAATTATTGCACATAGAGTGAAATTAAATAACACAATTAATTATTAATTCAAACCAGATGATGTAGTTCTAATTGTTTTACATGATGTGTGGCTAGAGAACATGTCATGTAATATGGTATTATTCCACACAAATTACATGTGGAGTCTCTTTTATTGTAATGTAGAATTGGTAGAAGGAAGATACATGCCATTTTTTAGGCATAAACATCATGTAACTCGTACATATTTACAAGGATTACAATACATTCAAGGATATACACACGTATGACTAATTACACAGAGAAGAAACTAATTACCGCATTAAAATTGAACGAAATGATGTGTAGATTGTGTACACTACATGTATCATGGTTTGACTAAATAATAAATGCCTAATTAATTTCATGTAATTTTTATAAATAAAAAAAATTTAGTGGTTTTTCACGATATTTATTTTACATGAGAATATAATGTTTTACACAAAATATAGGTTAAATGTAGGTCATGTGTCAAAACATGTCGAGTTGATTACTCAACTTGACACACTAATCTACATGATATGTAACTATGTGAAACATCATTTATACTACATTACATGTGACTATACTATTATTTAACACAAAATGAGTTTGGTAGTTCAGATGGGTAGAAATCATGTTATCTCCTAGTGCATTCCATGTATTGAAGTATGTATATATAAATAATTAATTTAATTCATTCATATTATATTGTATGGTTTATCTCATACTTCTCTAGAACTGAATGAATTAGTAATTAATGATAAATAATTGACTAATTAAAAAACCCATTAATCATTAATTAATTTTAAAATTTATCTAAATTAATTGTGAAATTGGAAATATACATCTTCTTGAATGAATTCATTTTTATTATATATATGAGACTACTCATGAGCTTTTCCTGGCCAATTTGTGATTGGGTTTCTATTTTATTTAATATTATTGAAATTATTTTAATTTTAATAATGTTTTATTAAATTAAATATGATGTCCTATGATTGATCCCTTCATTTTATTATATAGGATATATGTGTCAATGGTTTATTTATGTTTCTAATACCCCTGGTTCCCCTCACCTGCATTTGAGTAAAAATATTAATGTACAAAACTTTAAGGAGAGGATGCCTTTTAGAACCCAAGTTGAGGTTAAACCAATCAATAAGATACATATGTCAATAGTGGATGTTTGTTACTCAAGTCAAGACTGACTCATGGAGTATTCCCCTATAGTCATATGTTGATTTATTGTTCTCTTAATAAATAATCCTTTATAATGATCCTGATAAATTCATTTTATTTTTTCATTTCTTTATATGCATGTTTATTAATGTGTATATATGTTTTCTAATTAGACAAGATCACATTAGATAAATAATATTACAAACATCAATGATAAAATGAAATAAATGAATATATGAAAATATTTTATTGACACTTGGTTAAAAATTATGTAAAATCCATGTTATAAAAAAAGATATGTAAAATGATAAATTAAATATATTTACAGAAACACAATTTCAATCCCTCAAATTAATATTATGTCTATTAAAAATTACATTACATTGTTATGAATAGAACCATATAACCAAGTGTTTTGATATCCCTTTTCAGGAGACTTACATTTATCAATGAGTTATTATGGATGTTTTTTGTTTACTTAACCATGTGGTAATCAAGAGGAGTAATCATTTCTAAACATTATGTATCATTGAGGAATGTTTTAGGATAAATGAAGTCATGATTTAACAATTGGTGTGTCCACTCAACAGAACTAGGATATATAATCTAACATTTGGAAAGACATACTACCTAAATATATTAAAGTAATTCAAAAATCCCTTACATGGGTTATGATAAGGGAAATATAAATCCTATATACTAAAATTCCCTTAATGTTGTATATTATGAGTACATTTGTGAGGGTTATTTGGACATAATAAAATAGTGGGAGAGTAATATAATAATAATTATTATTATTACTCATATAGTTTGGTAATAAAAATAAAGTAACTTCATTTTTATAGAGAATGGAAAGTTCATTGAAAAAGATTTAAATAAGATTAATTCTATAAAATACCATGACCTAACCAGAATAAACATCCAAGAGTGGAGTTATTTAAAATGTGTTGTGTTACATTAAAAAGGTGTATATTATGTGTGAGAGTACCATACATGCAATCATCCTCTTAACCAATAATGAAAAAATGAATAGGAAACTTATCAATGTTTAGGGGAGGATCCTTCACGTTTCTATGGAATTACACAATCAGCTATGTTTGGAGAGATTATGGAGAAACATTGGACTAATATGATTACACAATGTTACCTCATATCCTATCTCTTTAGAAGTAGAAGGAAATGATAAAAATAAATATTATATTCACTACACTATAAATGTATAAACTAGAATCGAGATGATTATCTATTTATCATGACTATAAAATGATGGATTATAAAGATCAGTTAGAAAAATTAAACTTCTATATGGAATATAAATGGTTAAATATTATCATTTTATAATTCTTACCATACATGTTTTCAATATTCAGTAAGTATTACCAGATGAGCTATATTGATAGATCACTTTGGAATATTTTTAATATACATTAATAGACAAATATGGATTGTAGGGAATGTGGTTTTACACTCTATAGGTTTAATAGAATGAAACATCACCTTTAAAACCCAATGAACTATCTAATTTTTTTTGTCTTTACAACATACCGTAAAGAGATAAAGGATTCAATGTGAAATTAATTTAAAAGGGGATATTTTAATTGCATGTGGCTATAAAGGGAATTATAAGAAGAAATGTATTTAATTTAAAAATAAATAATTTACAATTTACACTTTAGGTATATTCATTATTATACATAATAATACATTCATACTTCTTAGAGATATATTTTCACATAAATGTATTCAATATATATGAACCATGTAAGTACATAAATATTTTATGAAGTAATGTACATCTTATATGGAGCTGAATGAGGGTGATTCCTAGATTATTATAGAGATGTTCAAGACTTCAGGATTGGTTGATGGATTTAAGTAAAATTATTATTTTGTATTAATTTCGAGAATATTTATCTCAGCATCAGTTTAAAATGATGAGATGTTATTTATTTTTGAATTAATATTTTTACAGTATTCAATACTCATGTAATATTTTGATAATTATAGCATCACTAATTTAATACATTTTAAATCAATGATAAATATAAATATAATACTCATACCCATTTATGGTATGATAATTATTTTTCAGGATAAACTGATAGAAGTTGAATGGTTTATATCCAAAAATTTGTTTAGTATATAATTTTTTAAAACACTAGGATTACTGAATAACTTACTTATAATTATTTATAAAATGAGAAATTTAAATTTAATGGCATTCAAAAAATATTTTAGATTTAGTTCAGTAAGTGCACATGAACTATTCTCATGTGAATATAGTGATAATTTCATGATACCACTATTATTAAAATATAAGAATGCTTAGTAAATTAATTTTTATACATCCTTAAAGATATTAGATCATTCTGATGGGTTTTAAAAGGATATCCTTATCAAGTATTCTTCAATGATTTTATAAATAAATTGAAAGGATTACTAAACTCACATTTCATTATACACATATATACAATGATTGTAGTAAAACTATAGTGATGTTGGGTATTATATTTATGACAACAATCTCATGATTTCTTACAAGAAATTTATTATAAATAACAATGCCTTATATAACCATATTACAACCATATTGACTAATGGATATCATTATATAGTGAGATTCCATTATCTAATGATTATAAGTGTTTGTTGAGAATTTTTTGTTAAAATATAGTTTTACTTATAAATAAAAATCAAGGAAACACTTAGTGAATCTTGGTTAATTATCATATACCCAAAAAAAATTAATTTTAAGTCGAGACTAACTATAAATATATATGAATGAATAATAATTCATTTGAGATAGTGGGAGCATACTTAACTTATAGAAGGTTTAGGTGTCTTATTCATGTGGTTTGGTATAGTAACACTAGAATTCACTATGATCGGTCATAGGTGTTTTTATATAGAAAAATATTATGTAGAAAGGTAAAACAATATATGTTGTTTTATATTCATTGTGGTGGGTGATGTGTTAGTAATTAAAAATAATTAGTCTATCAAGGAATTAATAAAAGGAAACAGGACTGTACTTACATGTTCACATGAATTCGATAATCTATGTAGCAAATTTCAAAATCGTAGTGCTTTGGATGTTTATAGATTTGATACAGTAGGTGGTTATTCAAGAGTAACATGACTTGAATTTTACAATTTAGTATAAATAATTAATATTTGATTCGTGGAAGGTTTTAACAGCTAGATATATTACATTGATATTTTTTTGTACCAATCATCATGATGAATCCATCTGAATTATAGTTTTCATAACTAACTTCTTTGATATTTATATTGGGAGATTATATGTCAAGGCCATTTTACATACAAGATACCCTATGGTATATTTATGTATAGTAAAACCAAATATATTTGTAAAAACAATGAATATTAATAAGATTTTTAATTTTAATATATATATTTATAGATATTTTATTAATATTTATCAACAAATATTCATTAGGATTTAAATAATGTAATGTGTCTATAGTGGTTTGTGGGATAATAATAGTTTTCCAAGATAGATATGCTATTAAAATATTGAAAAATGTTTATTCAGCCTTAACAATTTTATATTATTAATGAATAAATTTCTCTAATAATTAATTAAATTTTAAATCAAGTAATATGGATCAAAATCTATATACCTATATCAAAGGGGTTTCTAAACATAGATATAGTACATGTGTTGATAAAGCATTGAAAAATAAATTTTTAAATAATTAAAAAAATGATTTTCTATATATTTCACATTGAATATAATATCTCAATGATGACGAGTATTAGAAAAAGTAGGTGATTATGAATGTAATTTCACAAGATTAAGTTATAATAATCTCTCTTATATTCTATGATATGAACATGTGTTTGATTTTGAATATGTTAAAATAATAATATAAATATGTAAAACAAAATTAACTTCCCATAATGACATAAAGTTATAATTATAAAATAGTGATTGAGAAAGAAAAAATAGATGAATTTTGGAAATACGAGAAATAGAATCACTAGTGATTTAGAGGATAAAACTAAATGTTTTGGAAATAATAAATGTGACTACTGGTAAGTTTCAAACTAATATTTTTTCAGAAAATCAGTCAATAATCTTAGTTTTAAATGAAAATGGTTAGTAATTGGCAACATATTAACTCGATAACGAAAATACAAAAATGTAAAAACCAGGAAGATATGATCATCACATATAATTTCTATCTTATATAATTATAATTACACTCTTTTAGAATATTTTATTTGGTAATTATTTGATACACCACATCTTGGTGTACCATCATTGTGGTGAGATGATATCAGGGTATAATCTCTCTAGTGATGATCCACACATGCTCTGTAAACTTCTAAACATCATAATAAAATTGCTCAGGTGCAGGAATAGAAGAATATAATGATTTTATCATTTGTTATTGATCGACATAAGAATATCATAATGGTGTTAGGATTATTTTATACTCTCTAAACATGAGAGGGTGGAGGAGGAGGATCTTTCTCGATTCATGAGATCATTCTAAAATAGGATATCTATCGGGTTTGAGAAGAATCACTCGAGAATTTTTTTCATATGAAAAAAATTATGGTTTATAATAATATAATCAAGTATAAATATATATATTGTTATAAAATAATAATTGTACATGAGCCCTTATCATTCTTCAAATATCCAAAAAGACCATCTTTAAATAATAATATTATTATTTTTTACATAGAATACGATATAATCACAGATAAATAAATATTATTATTCCAAATAAATAAAATAATATTTATTCAAAGAATATTAAATATATTATTTCTCAATATAAAACCAAATTTTGTCTACCTGCTATCCTTAATATTTATCAGGACAAGAATAAATAAATAAATATCTTATTCAAAATACACTTAATAAATATTTATTAAATTTTCAACTCAAATATATTCTCTTGATTGACCAGTGACTAAATGTTTATAATGAACCCAAAAATTTTAATTTTTAAACGATTAATGAGAATAATATTTATTCATCGTGTTAAATTCATATAGTATTTACATTTGGTTCCAAATTAACATAATGTATGAATATATATGCCCCATTATTAGTGTCATTAGGTAGAACAAAATATATTCTAAAGTTAGAGTCTAGAAAAACTCTAATGAATCCAGGGATAAAAAAGTTAAATTATATAATGATAATAATCACATATGAAAATAAACTGTGAAAAATAACCTCATTATCATTACATATCTAACCAATCATATTGCATAATTGTTTTATCATCCTATGTGCTCAGTGTATCTTTCATTGAATTTCTTGAAATGAACTTTCTAACGGAACTCCTTAACCATGGACATGAACATATAGTTCAATTTCCATGAAAGGGACTAAGATATCAAATTTAGTTAAATAATATAAGGTATAAAAGAATTCTTTCATTATTCATTAATGTTATATTAGTTGTCATGAACCCAGTGCCTTGAACATCACTATGAAAATATGTCACCATATTTTATTGAAATACATCAAAGAAAAAGAATCGTCATATGCATTAATAATAGATGTAAAATATATGGACCATTATACACATCTAAAAATAGGTACATCCAATGACACATATAAATGTGTTTTTTTACATTCAGGTAAATTTCTCACAGCCTATTTTATTTAGATATTAACGAGGATGAAATTCATAGAAAGATGTAATAATATCTTATAACCCCCTATGCATAATAAATTATATCACTAATCACCAATAAAATGATATCGTTCAAAAATAAAACATATATTTAATATTACTTTCATATCACTTTTAGGATGTCATCATTATTGGAAATTTCTATAACCTTTAAGTGTGAAATGTACTCTTAGGACATCATCACATACAATGTTATAAAGAATAGCAGTATTGATGTGATTATAACTTTGTTAATATTCAAATTCCATTAATACATGTAATCATATATTGTATAGATTTATTTATATAGAACCACTCTAATAGTCTCCCAATTACAGTGGATCCAACTAATAAAAACTTACAGTCTACCTGCTCTCATGTGATGTTCATGTTTCTACTAAGACAAGTCTTTAGATATGAGGTGTACCATGTTATCTTACATGGAATATATTCCCACCATATAGAAAACCCTTTTAGAAAATACATCAAGATTTTATACTTCTAATGCATGTGTTTTATATGATGATGTGATCTTGGATCATTTGTGAGAGCTACTACTATAATATTATCACAGTATAGCATGATTTGGTATTTAATGTTGGCTTCTACATCATGATCTTTCCTGATGTTATAAATCTAAACTACTAATTTTGATATATTAAAAGATGAAATATAATTGGATTTTGGTATAGAATCAATAATAATTAGTCCATTTGAACTGTTCTAGCTCATAGATCCTATATTAGGACCAAAGAAATTTACTAACGATGTGTTCAAATCATTATAATTTGTTTGGAAACTAGAATCAATATATCTCTTGATGAATAATTACTTGTATACTATATATACAAAGAATACATTCTTAGTTCCCATCAGATACTTAATTATATTCTTAAAGATAGACTAGTTTCCCCCCTATATCATATTTATATATTCATACGATGCTTAAGGCATATGGAACATCGATCGTGAAATATAATATGGAATACATGATAAATTATATCACATATGTGTATGGGATTCTACTCATCCTCTTCTATCATATTTGATTGTGGAATCATTTTCATAGTGAGATATATACCTGATGACACTGGAACCAATCCCCTATTAACTTGTTTTATGATGAATCTATTCATTATCTTGTCAATCTATATACCATGACATATTATAAAAAACATATTGTATCAATAGTTAATGATCATTATCCAATGAATATTTGTTTACTCACTTATGTATATTATAGAGATGAAATTGTTCATCCAATACATATCTGGCTATAAGACCAATACATCATTTCTAATTAGTGTTATATCGCCTATATGTACTTCTAAGAGTATAAATTGACACCCACAAAATCGTTTGTAAACACAACTCAGATTCATTATTTACGAAAAAATAGCCACTAATAGCATCATTCAATTGAATATTAAATGACCTGAATGATTTCTTCAGTACATAAATGGATATATATAACTTTTATACCATAGTTTTAGATCCCCAAACCCATTCTTCTATAATCGAGTGTGAATAAACACATTCATTACATTTTTACTTTAAAATGAATATATCTGACCCAATTTTAACAATTACTAATTATGATATCACTAAAAAATATTCATCCACTTATACAGTAATTATATTTTAGGTTTATAGTTTTAGAGTGGCTAGAAAATATTTTATGTATAAAATCCCATTTATTTCTCATTAAATGGAATTTTTTCCATTTTATAAGAAACTATTTAATCCATAATAATTCTTTTATATCTCTCAAATGATTCACCACATGTGATACTCTCCTTAACATATCATGTATAGTAATTTTACTTATAAAATAGAGAAATAGAAATATAATAAAGGTAAGGTAAATTTCTCATTAAGGGAAAACATTTATCAGAAGCTACAAAGGCAATAACATAGAATGAATAATATGGATGGAAATAAATGATAATAAAATAATTCCATATTACTGGCCACATGAGGTTGAAAAAATACATTTTTAACAATATAAATAAACACATATACATAAATAATTGAATTCATGGTGATGAAATTCATAATTCTAAACATCTTGATCTTTACCATCAAGGCCTTAACCAAGAAATTTTTCATTCCATTAATATAACATCAAATAAATAATTCCTATCATCAAGGTCACAACAAAGACATCATTATTGAATTTCAAAAAATAATGATACCTTTTGTGTCATCAGTAAAACCAATGCATCAAGGGGATTTATAATACTAGACTACACTGATATCTTCATTAATTAGAATTAATTCACTCTATGAATGATATAAATATTAATAAATTACATAATAAACATTACTTAGGATACAATAAACATATGTCTTATGAATCAAAAATAAGTGATGTAAATACTCTTTACCAGCCATGTTTATAAAAGGGAAAAAATCATAACCTGTTTATAGAAATAATGTCGATGGTTAAATCGAATATAATAATTTTTATTAACTAATCAACAAACGTCCAATTCAGGATAAAAAATTTAAGGATTTTCAATAGTTCTTAAATCAATAAATGGAATATCATTCTACGTAAATATACTTCAGAATAACAGTGTGTTGAGAAAGGGTATATGGTAAGTCAATAATTTCCCCATTCAATAAAAATATTGTATCTGTGTGAACACCCTTTAATCAAAGGAAGTAAATGTAGTGTTCATGAAGTAAAATTATTATAGAAAAATTTTCCATATAATAGAGGATGGCATAGAATGAAAAAAAGATGAAATGGATCATTTCCTGGATTGAAAATGATATTGCATAAGCTATATAGATAAATAAGTTGCATGATATAATATGAATAATTTCCTTGATCAATCATAAGATATGTCAAATATAAATCACTTGGACAAGAAAACTTAATAGGAGCTTTATAAAATCACTTTATAAATAAGAAATATCATTGATCTTTTGAAAACATTTATTTTATAAACCTATTAATGTAAGGAGTTATTTAATAAAATATGAAGTAATAGAGAGTAAATTTCATAGAGAATAAGAAGATTATGTAATCCTATGTTCACATTGAACCAAACGTAAAAAGGGATTTTAAGAAATATATTTTACATTATTGTAAAAATATAATGTTATAGGAAACTTTTAAATGTTCTTTTCAAAAAAGTAAATTGAAAACATTGAAAACATTGAAAAGATTTACTTTTGAAAATAAATTATCAATAATATATCCTTAAAAATACATAATGGTTATCAAATAAATTTGGTTAGATGATAAAACATTTTATTTTGAATGATTGGAAATCAATTTTTAATAATTTGAAATTCCCATTTTTGAAAACCCACATCATGAAAAGGGTGTTGGATTTTTATTTAGAAGTTAGGTAAATTTAATTACGAGGAGTATAAAAAATAATATATATTGTATTTCCCAAAAAAAATATCTGTAAATGTTTCTGCATAGTAGAATATTAACATGGATGAAAATACCTATTGGAATGAACGAGGGTGTTTTGTTTCTGCTAAAATCATTTATTTGTGAAGGTATTTAATTATAGAATATATAATAAATAAAATTAAGTAAATTCCCTATATAATATTAAAAAATAATAAAAATTATATTATAAATGGGGATAATACAGGCTCAGAATGTCATCATTAAGTATATAATTTATAAATCATGGAGAAAGAATTTGAGTTATGAAAAGTATTAAGGCTCGAGCAACATTTAAATTGAAACCCCTTGAATATAATCATTTAAAATAAAACATTAAATATCATGAATTATTCTAGGATTATAATAAAAAATATTACAAGTGTAGTAGATACAATATTTAAAAGTAAAACAATTTTTATAATTAGATGTTTTTCACAAGGGGTCAAAATTTGAATTACTAAACCCTTACCATGTTCGGGATACATTCTGAGATTGTAACTAAATTCATGAATAACCAAATTAAGTTTATAAGATATGTTATTAAAAACCCATTCATATATATTTCATTCAATATAGACCATTTATTATAAAATTATACTTATTTATTATACTTTTTTCATATGTTTTTGTGAAAATTGAATTGGTGTTAGCTTATTTTAGACATTTTTGAATTCAAATATATTATATTAATAATAAGTCAAATACATAATATAAAGATTTTAGCACCATAAAAAATAATTATTTAATTATTAAATTATAATTAAATTATTATTTCAATTTCCATAGTAATCCATGATAGGGTTTATTGTAATTTTCAAGCAGGTGGTTAAACCAACACTATACACAAACACTCTATATCTTGATCAGTGAGTGTGGTTAAGGAAGTGTAAAATATAATTATTATATAATAATAATAATATTATTATTATTATTAATATTGTTTATGTATTTTTATAAAATTTTATGTGGTTGTGATAAATAAATTAAATCCTAATAAAAAATGAAAAAAAAAGAATTTGATGGAGGAGGTTGTTCACACAATGTATGATCAATGTTGTTTTGTTTTTTATAAATGGATAGAAATGAATAAATAATTTTCGTTCCTTTAATATAATTAAAATTATAGTATACTAATTATATCTTTTTAATTAAAGTACTATGTTTATGGTAAATTATGAAGTGAAATTAAAAGAAAAAAATGATTATGATTAAGTAATACTCACATTGAGACCATGAACATTCTCTTGAAACTATCCTTATAAATAATGGGGTTAAGGTAAATAAATGATGCTAGAAGCATATTAACATGATATATGATATTAATATGATATAAATTTCATATTCATAGGAATAAATTCAATGTAATGGATGTGGAATGAAGATGTGGAACTGTCCCCTTTTATATGTGATGAAAAGGACAATTTGGTGAACACCCATTACTTTTCTATAATGGAATGAATATGTTAAAGGTTAAATGTTTCAAAGTTGAAATATAATGGATTCTGGAACATTATTGGGTCTATAATTTTCCAACCAGTGATTTCAATACATGTTTAAACATTTTTGAAATTATTTTTTTATTTGTTTACTTTTATCTTTTTTGTTCTTAGTGTGTTAACTAAATTTTACCCAAGTAAATTATGTTTTACTAAAAAAGTTCAATTAACACTCAAAATAAAGATATTTTTATAAAAATAATGTTAATATCCATTTAATATAACTCAATTTATTATTATTTGAAAATTAAATTTTTAATTAATTTACTATATATATATATATTTAAACTGTTTATAGAAAAATGATGTTTTAACCATTATGTGTTCTTAATATTATTTAGTAATTATAGATAATTGAATGAGTGATAATTTATTTAAATATACGATTAAGAATTATATTAAATTCATATTTTAAAAGTGATTAATTTATTTGGTTAGATAAAAATTACATAGTATTAATAAAATAATTCTTTGAAAATAATCGTTTTACCATTATCATATTCATTAAATTTAATCTTAGTAATTACAATTTTATACCAAAAATATTAAATTGAAAATTTAAAATATTATTATCATTTTTATCTAGAATTATAAATACATTTTCTATATTTAATTTAATTAAGTGAGGAATTTTTTTTAAATATAAGTGAATAAATCAGTTTTTATAGTAAAATATTAAGTTTGTTTCCAAAACGGTATACATGGGGTTTACAACATAGTAATTTAAAATGATTTATTTTACATATATATATAAACTTCTAATACAATTTTCTTTTAAAAACATTTACGTCATTAATTTATAATTATAATATAATAAAAATGATGGTTTTAGAAATATTAGTATGTTTTCATTATTATCATGAAATTCAATTATTTTAGAAATATTACAAATATTTATCACAATATAATATTTATCGGATAAATATTAATGTGGTGTTTATTTTAAAAATTTAAATTATAAAATATGAGAATTTACGTTTTCAATAAAAACATAAAAACATAATGAAAAATGTTTTCATAGGAAAAAAACATTTCAAATATATTATCTATTATTATCCTTATTTCAAAACAATTAATAATTTCATCATTGTTAATATATTATTATTATCAGCAATATATTTTATCAATAATATTGTTATATACTTAATGAAACATATAAAAATATAATTTAAAGAAATTTTACATTTTAAATCATAAATCCATATTATTAATTATTTTGCATCTCTAATTAATTTTCATAAATTCCATAGTATTAATAACGAACATTATTTTTATTTATTTAAACACTTCATTATTTTGATTGATCTATTTTTACCATAAATTTATACAGTTAATTTTTAATGATTATATAATGTTTTGTGGTTCATTTTGGTTCGGTGTTTCATGCTAAACAAGATATGGAACACACTGGGTTTTTAAACAAAAATATAATTTATGATCTCAGGGTGTTATATTCCCCCCATATATAAAATTTTTACTCACAATTTTTAATTCTTTATCACTTAGGAAAATATTTGAGTGTATACATAATATATAAAAGATATAAGTTTGAATTTCTAATATGATTTCAAACATACTAATTTAGATTATAAAAAACTCATGATTGGGTTTGAAGTCTTATATAATAGAATTAATTTCCATAGGATAGTCATAGATAGAATCAATAGATGATAATGGGTATATTTGGGATATGTAGAGATATTTACCAATTGGAAAATTGATTTTAGCCCTTTTAAAATAAGGAAAATTGGTTCCTAATACCAAAAAAAAATTTGGAAAAAACATATTTATAAGAAGTAACATCCCAGAAACCCTGAAGAAAATTTAATATTAATAACACCACCTCGTGTTTTTATTTATAATTTAATATCCAATAATTGGTGGAATCATAAATTTAATAATACATTGGAAAATATAATTTAGGTATAACCACCATTTAAAACCCATATTAATGGTGAAATAAAGAATAATGAAATCAAAAAATGGAAGACACAAACAAAAAATAATTATCTCTACAGAACAACCATTAGAAAATAATCAATCTAAAAGAGAAAAAAAACCTAGAGGAGCACTTATACACCACAGAATAAAACTCACAAAGTCGACGTAGATCAAAAAAATGTCAAGAAAATGAAATGATATTTTAACTAAGTCCTCTAAATAGAAGAGTGATATGGGGTCTCAATAATGGTAAACCAAATAATGGTTAACTTGTTAAAACTATAATAATCAATATAAAATATAAAAACCGAAATTTCTTATCCATACTGTAGCCACCAAATAACAAATTAAATTTTCTTAGAATGTACATACAAGAATATCCAAACCTTTTCACCTAGATAACACACTAACTAACAACAAAAAAATTAAATTCCACAACCCAACACAAAAGGGACAAAAGGAAATAATAATCCCATAAGAACTGATCAAATAGATCCCAAAGGAATCATCTAAACTAAAAAGTACATTAAAATCATAAATCAAATAAAAATCATTATAAGAAACCCATAATCAACTAGAACATACATAATACTTAATCTTGTATAAAATATATTCCAAACGAACAATCTAACAAAAACTATTACCCATTAATCTTTATGAGTGTTAAGAGAATTGGGTATTTACATAAACTAAAATTATTAACACCACCACCATAGATGAACATTGATCCCAACTTAAGGAATGAACTGATAAAATAAGTATTGAGACATGGTTTGAGATAAAAATGATCCCATTTCACCTATATTTACAGCATGGTTAAATATCAGGGCATAATAAACATCCTATAAATAAAAAACTAACTGATAGGCGCATCCTAAGAGACACCCCTTCAACTATTTTTCATAACCATTCTTGAAATCATGTATAAAATAACACAAAACATTATCACATTCAATTCATTCCTCCCAATTCACACCCAATGATTTCATATTAAAGGTGTTCATCCAAAACATTGATCAAATTGAAACAAACACATCACTCACACACCATAAAATAAATTTCTCATTTTTTGATATGAAAAACATCAAATAATGAACTTCAAAAGTCCGCATTCAATTGAAATAATTTTTAATCTAAACATATTAATATTATATAATTTCCATAAAAAACAATTTCCTTCAATTTTTTCCCAAAACCCATTATGAAATCAAAAACACTATTAGAAATGTTTTTTTAAATATAAATGATCTTTAAAATATACCAAAAAATCTTATTTTCTAACCAATAATTTATTAGAAAACAAGAAAACCCCATATTTCAACTAATTTTATTTATATTTATAATGAAAACTAATAAATAATTCAAAACTCTACATAGAAATAAAATATTACCAATATACCCTGTATTTCCCCTCCAACAAATGTTAGTAAAATTCATGATCAATTTAGATATTAAAAAAGATTAAAAATAAGTAAAAAATGAAATATAAGGACACATTTGGCTATAGTGATGTCCCTATAACTATCTACACAGGCTACACATGGTTTGTAGACCATATGTGATAGATTTGTAGTTGTAGATCATCCTCCATCATCATCCATATATCAAGATAACCCCAAAACAACATTCAACTCATTGGGAATTCAAAAATATATTTTTGTATCAAACACATCAATCTAGTAAAGAATAAAATCATAATACAAGACTTTATCCTTGACCACTCATTGAAACATGATGCTCAAAACAAAAAAAAGTTCTTGTTAGACACTCTCTCAAACCTACCTATCATGTTCCAACCACCATATCAACATGTTATCACAACACACCTCAAATAACAAGAGTACTACTTAAGAACCCGTGCTTTGATGCCATTATAATGATCATAATAGAGTTACCACAAGAATTGACACTTGATCTGTCCTCCATTGTCTATAAGGGTGTTCCTAATACCCATGGTCCGCAAATTAGTTCATAAGAATCTAAAAAGCCCACCTGGGAATGATTTCTCTCATAAAAGAAACAGGTAAATAAGAATAAAAACATCACTATAAATTCTAACATGAACTTTATATAAGATGGACCCCCATTCAAAGAAAAATAATAAAAAATGAACATCATAAATTATTTAAAAATTTTAAAGAAACAAAAATCCAGGTAATCTCCTCCAACTCCAACACACAAAATATACCTAGTTATTAAACATACATAATACCAAATATAAAATTAACAACTTATTAAAGAAAGTAAAATAAAAAGGGATGACTGATTTATATGGTGTTTTATCTAATCCCAATAAAATAGAATAAATACTAACCATTTCATGGTCCAATGGGAGAAACTAATCATTACACAATAATGTCTATATGAGTTCTCAAGAGTTAAACCAAAAATTTGAAATGAAAATATATAATAATAGGCATTATAACAATCATTATCAATAGGTAACAACCTTCCCTACCACATATAAACCATTAACATTAAACCAATTTCGCGTTAGTTATAATTACATAAATAAAATAATATTGTTTTATCTATTAATGTTCCAAAATAGAAAATAAATTCGTGATATATTTGAAAACCATTCCTTTATATTTTTATTAATTGAAAATAGAAACATAAAAATATTTCATTATAAAACACACATTGGTTGTAAAATAATCCCTTTTCTATTTCAAATTCTCAGTTAAAACCGTTTCTAAAAATAATTTAGAGACCCAATACACACTTTATGAATATAAATATCAATTTAATGTACTTTCATCACTAAATTAATCATTAATAAAATATAATAAATACCAACCAATCTTTCCACACTATTTAATCAATCATGGGATGCAACATAAAGTCAAAAAAATCCATTATATCAAGCCACAAACAATGGAATAGTTTTATGGGCTCTAACCAAGGTCCTAATTTGAGTCAGTCCTAGACTTTACAAAACACATATAAACTTTTCATCCAACAGTGCATCCAATATAACAACCATGATGTTTATTTCACACCTAAATATATTTTATTACAAAAAATAATTACTCTATAAAACATATAATATCAAGGGGTATAGTCTTTTTGGGGCTTAATAACATTACATAAAAACATAAAACATGAAATACACATCTTTATTGAAAAAATATTTTACATCACAACACACATTTTTTAGTACTTAACATTGCATGGGATAAACTGGGGACATTCATAAGAAAAGGGTGAGCTATATATCAAAGTAAGGGATTAAAAGAGTCATAAAATGAAGGATACAGAACATGTTAGGCAATAGTCATATCAATTGATCATAATATAAACATGAGCATAAAGGCATGATATAGAATGATTATCGTAACAACAAAATGTGGAAACAACATTTAACATGATATTATCATGATACAAAGATAATTGAAGATGGATAATGAGTAAAACATCATTAAAGATGAGTTATCATGATTAAACCTTCATTTCACTTTATGGTTCATGATACTAGTCTTTACCCAAAGCATTGGAGCGTTATATGGGCGCACGCTTCTTAATCATTTAATTTAATGCATAAGTGTGCCATATGGATCATATAAGATGGATTCATTAAATATAATCATTTATTCCATGACAAAAGAAGTATAATTAACATATGAAACTATATAATCAATAAGTAATTTTTTCAAATAGGTGAATACCCTTGATAGATAAATGGGCATGGTATTTACTACACAATGTCTTTGTCATGGAAAATCGCGGTGCAATATCGAAATCATAACAGCATGAAAAAAGAATTACTAAAAATGGTTGATGAGGGAGAAAAGGGTGTCTCATAATATGTACATGAAATTGACAGTAAGTGGGTCCTATAGATACATGTCCCAACATATGTACTGTAATTTAGATTAATAATACAAAATAATTTCTCGAATGTAAATGAGGAGAGAGAAGTCCTTTACGGAATTCAGGCATGGTAACGAGTGTACATGGGAGGCATTAATGAGAGAGAAATGGGACTATCATCATTAAAAAATAATTATGGAAGTATAGGGGACTTTCAATATCATACCCCAACATTTACATTTAAAAAGACAAGGGTATTGAAACATAATGATACTTGGGAAAAAATGAGTGAGGAAGAAATTCCTTACTTGGAAGTGTGATCCCAAAGGCTTGGGAGGAGATTATTGGTAGATTGGGGTGTGTTAGTAGGATTATAGAGAGAGTAGGGAAGATATTGTTTGAGTTAAATGGTTTTTCGTGAAGAGAGAGTTGGATATTAGGTGGGTTTATATATGAAAAGGGTGGGAATTCGTTATTATTTAGGTTTTGGACACCACATATTAAACTAATTAAAAAAAATAAACCCTTGGTTTATGCCCATGGTTTTTTGAAAATGGGAGTCGAAAATATTATTTTGTATTTATAATGACCTAAAATACTAAAATATTAGGCATGCATATGTGGAGGTTAGTCACATTTTCATGGAAATCATTTTAAAATGTCAAAATGTTTTATAAGTCTTGGAGGGTCAACTAAAGCTTTATAAAATAAATCAAACAAACCTAAAATCAGGTTATATTAATGGGAAATCATATATTGTCCTAGAAAAGCCTTTATAGTATTTTATTATATCAACATTGTGTAATTATTATTTCATAAAATAGGTTATATTTTTAAATAGTATTTAAATTTTCCCCAAAAAATCGGCTACTTCAGAAAATTATGAAAAATTCACAGTTGGATAATTTCAACATCATGATTTCAAAAATAAAATTCATTTAATCTAAATTTTTTTCTAAATATATAAATTTTTTACTTTTAAAATAAAAACCGACATTTATCGAATATTCATCTGTTTTAACAAAAATAGCTTTCAAGCCTTAATAAAAATTACAATTGTATTCATAAATATTATACGGTCATTTATATTCAATAAAAAGTAATTTAGTAATAATATTTTATTAAAGTATTATTTAATTCATAAATCCATTAATTCATTAAAATAGTTTTCTTAATTGAATATTATCTAAAAATACTTTTCATGCGTTATAAAACTTTTTACAATGTAACAATAATAAAATAAATGTATATTATCTATTCTATACAAAAATAAAACACATAATAATAGTGCTACGGTCTTGTTCATAACCCCATATAGCACCAACATAAGATTTAATGGTAAGGTGTGCAATAGTAACTATCTCTTGGGGTGGCTCAGATAACATCGCTTGGGTGGTAATCGAAATCACCTTCCACGTCTCTTGTAGGTGGTTCCATTCAAGATTAATGTGTTGAAGCTCAACTTGGGTCTCGTCCATAGAAAATCCCACTGATGCTACCTACATTCTGAGCTCCAACAAAATGTCTTTATATGGGAAATTCTACTCTATGAGGTCATCGCTTCCTTTGACTAAAGGTGATCTGTTAAAGCCCTATATTTATACCATTCTTGTGACCACTGTTCAACAAATATATTATCAATGGTAAAAATTCTTAACGGTATTTTGAAATCCAAAAACATAATGTCAAGGAAGTTCATATTTTATATAACCATTTTATATAATAAAACATTTAATTAGATGAAGATGAATTTTCATTAACAAGTGTTTGGATCATTATAATGTTCCCCCCTTAAGAAATTTCACCCTCGAAATTTCCTTTTCCCACACTGAAACTGATGAGGGTAACTCTGCTTCTTCACTTACTATTATTCCCACGTTGCTTCTTCAAACTCGCGGTTTCTTGACAACACCTTGACAAGGGGCATTGTCTTATTTCGTAGAATGTTATCCTTATTATCCAAGATATGTATATTCTTATATTCATATACGAGTCATTATCTATTGGTACAACCTCTAGATCGAGTAAATGTGATTGGTCGGGTTTGTAATTCCCCAAGAGTGATACATGGAATATATCATTTAATCTATTTAGGTTCGGTGGGAGTGGTTGTCGATAGGCCACTACTCCAATGTGATCAAGGATTTAAAAAGGGCCGATATAACTTGGACTAAGCATTCCCTTATTCTCAAATATCATAAATCTCATCCATGGTGATATGCGGAGGAATACCATATATCTAACATCAATCTCCAGGTCTTGTCGAAAATTATCATCATGGATCTTTTGTCGACTTAGAGGAGTTCGAATGTGATACTAGATGGTCTTAACCTTCTCCACCAATTCGTTGACCATTTCTGGACGTAGAAGTTTTCTCTCCCCAAAATCATCCCAACATGCTAGTGTACTGCACCTATTCCCATAAAGGGAATCATAAGGATCCATTTAGATGTTTGAGTGGAAATAGTTATTGTAAGATAACACAACCAAAGGATGATGCTGATCCCATACTCCATTCAAGCCTATCGAGCATTCTATCAACATGTCCTCAAGTGTTTGGATAGTTTTCTTAGATTGGCCATCAGTTTGAGGATGATAATCCAAAATGAAGTTTAGTTTAGTATTCAGATCATGTTGAAGAATCATCCAAAACATAGAGGTGAATCTTGGATCTTGATCGGATAAAATAGATAGTGGTATTCCATGTAGACTTACCACTTATTTGATATATATCCATGCCAGTAGATCCAATGAGAAATCCTCATGAATTTCAATGAAGTGTGAATTATTTGTAAGATGATCCATAACAAACTAGAAAGAATTGTTTCATTTGGATGTATTTAAAAGTCTGGTGGCAATGTCCTTGATGTTGTTCTCACATTTACATGTTGTTATTGGTAATGGTTACATAATACCCTTAGACTTATACATCTCATCATTCACTTGCTGACATACCAGGAACTTTGATGTATACTCAGCGATCTCCTTCTTCATGTTATCCCACAAATTATTCTCCTAGAGATCTCGAGATATCTTTGATTTTCCTAGATGGATGGAGAAATTTGAACTATGTGCATCAAAAAAAGGTCATTTCGTAAATCCAGATTTGATGAAACACGTAGTCTTGACCCAAAACTAACAATTACTTATTCATTATCATTGTACTCCGAGGATTTCCCATTTCTGATAGTTTCCACTCTCTTCTGAATTCCAACATCATCATTTGTGACATCCTCTAACCATTCAAAAGAGAAAGTTGAGCACTAATTTGTTAATGGATTGATTATGTTGCCTTTTTTATGATTCCCATGTACAACTTCATCAAATATACGAAGGTTGTATCATTTTCAATTCTCATCAATGATATAATCATTGAGTCCCTTCCACTTAGAGCATTTGTAACCTTGTTTTCTTTCCTAGGGTGGTAATGTATTGAGCATTCACAGTCATTTATCATCTCTAATAATCATTATTGGAACATATTCAACTCTTTCTGTGTGAATATATACATTAGGATTTTATGGTCCATATATATTTCTCACTTCTCCCCAAAGATGTAATGTATCCAAAATTTTAAAGTGAAGATTACTGCAGCCAACTCGAAATCATGTGTTGGATAGTTTTTCTAATGATCTATCAATTTCCTTGAATCATTGTCAATGAATTTTTCATTTTTCATAAATACAAATCCCATTCCATTCTTCGAAGAATCACTAAATACCACAAAAATATTTCCACATGCAGATACTGTGATTATGGGTGCAGTAATAAGCCTCATTTTATACTCCTTGAAACTATCTTTAAATTTTTCACTCATAGAAAACATTACCCCCTTCCGAGTTATCATGGTAAGAGGGTTGGAATATCGTGGTTAATTTCTCACAAATTAGTGAAAATATCCCGGTAACCCTAAGAATATATGGATATCAGTTGTCGTTGTTTGACTCATACATCCACTAATTGATGTTTTCAGGGAGGGATCCAGAGATATCCCATTTCATTTGATGATATGGCCCAATAATGAGACCACATTCATCTGAAACTCACACTTCCTATAATTTTCCTAGAGCTTCTCATTTTTCAAGGTCTCTAATACAGTACATAGATGATCTTTATTCACATTCATACTTTTTGAGTATATTAGAATATACACTATAAAGACTACCACATATTTGTCGAGGTAATATCTAAATATTCTATTCATAAAAAACATAAATATTTCTATATCATTAGTGAGTCATAAAGGCATTACTATGAATTCATTGTTCCCATATCATTTACAATAATACAGTCTTGGGGATATCCTCGTTCTTCACCCATAATTGGTATTATCCCAACCATGTATCCACCTTGGAGAAGTATTGTGCTCCACGTAATTGATTGAACAAGTCATCAATACATGTTATAGGATAATCGTTCTTTATAAATATTTTTTTGATCTCATGATAATCAATGCAGAGGTGCATTGAACCATATATCTTATTGATGAAGTGGACTGTTGTCCCCCTTGGTGAAGCACATGGGTGTATAAAAAATTTATCCATATTCTCCTGTAGTGGTTTATTCACCTCCCTAAGCTCCACAACATCCATTCTATACAGAGTCTTGGATATTGGAAATGCCCCTGGTATATGATCAATTGAGAATTGAACATCTCTTCTTGGAGGAAGACCATGAAATTCCTCAGGAAACACTTCAGTGAATTCTCTCACAATGGGCATGTCATCAAGGATTGTTTCTTCCGTAGACTCAATCATTTGAGAAATATACATGTGCTCATAGGGTAGTAATATCCAATCTTGAGATGATGGTGCTAAAGAAGATTTATCCTCCTATTTGCACTTGTACAGAATCGGGGGTCGATTTTCCATATGGAAAGTGATTTACCTCTCATGGAAATTTAGGTTGTCTCTATATAAGGAAATTCAATACATGAAAATACATGCATCAAATTTTACCAAAGAGAGTATGGTGAGGTTTTCTAGGATGTTAAATCAAAAAATTATTATAGGGGGGAGTTATATTCATGAGATGCAAGGATTTCCCCATTTTTTGTTCTCACTGATAACTTTACATCCATGATTTGTGGTGGTGTTGGGATTGTTCTACTAAAAATTTTACATATAAAAGAGTGCATATAAATATAATATAGAAGTACATTAACTATTCTTGAATGAATAACTAGCATAACTGTCACCACATCATTTTCGGAGTTCACATCAGCAGTGGTGATGGAAAAAGATTTCCCTTTCTTCCGTGGAAGTTGCTGGTTGCCTCTGAAAACCCTTGGCTTAGGGATCTGGTTTGCAAAGTGCCCTGGTTTGTTGTAGTTTAAGCGATGAACAATGTGATAAGGGATGGAAAAATCATAAACATACTCTATCACAGCCACATGTTTTTCTTGTGAGGAGTTAATGTCATGGAGCCCTTCTCTTCCACACCAAAAGCATTTCCTCATCCCCTTTAGTTAATTTCTTGTGTGCTTCATTCTACACCTTTTCCAAGTGGGGTGATATATTTTCCTAGAACCATTGGATTTATCCATAAGACCACTAGTAATAAAGTTCATCATATGCTACTTATCCCCAATATACCCTTGAGATTCAGCAATCTACATTTCAATCTAGAGAGCACATCAGACAATATCTTCACAGCTGTCGAAGTCACAGATCACTAGGGATTTCATTTTGCTAGGTTTCATCCCACCAAAGAAGTGGTCAACCTTGCTTTTAGGGGTAACAAAAAATCTGTAGGCATATCACACATTACATGTGACGTTTTCCTCATACACTCAATGGATTCATCATCTTTTTTCATGAGGGAAAGGAAATCCCTTTTCATCTAAAGTCGGAGGGTGCAAGGAAAATATTTATGGACAATCATTTTCCAAGAATCCTTCCATTCCAAAACCATGATCTCCTTATCATGCTTCATATTTTTTTATCAATATCCATCATTGGTCTGCTTCACTATCTATATGAGAAGTATCCAGTTGAACCTTCTCTTTTTTAGAACATTCTAGTAGGGGGAAGATCAATTCAATTGAGTTGATCCATTATTCAGCAATTGAGGGATCAAACAATCCATTAATAGTAGGATGCCATTGTCTCAAGAGGCTCTTAATTGTGACATTTTCTTTCTTAAGGGGGGTTGAATGTTCCTCTTGAACCATGTTTCTATTCAAAATATGAGTTAACTCAGAGAGATTCATGAAGACGTCTGTGATTTGTGCTTATATTGGATTGGGAATCTCATTAGAATAGTCATCACATTGATCATTACATTGATTTGTTATCCCAAGACATCCTATTACTGGCCATTAGATGGAATAAAATTAATTTTAGGATAAACACCTAAAGTTTAATCCAAATAAAAAAAATATAACTTATAAATTACTTTTATTTCCTTAACTTATCCATTTATAGGCTTCAACCTATGTTACCCCTGATCTACATCCCAATATATATTCCTAGGGGGATTTTTTAATTACCTTAGTGATGGTTCATACTATGCTTATGAATTTTCTAAAGCATATCCCTTTGGAGTGTCGTAACCATGAGTGAAGCAATGACTATTTTGATTCATCAATTACCGTTCGAGTCTATCTTAAAGCAGTGTTTTCGTGTTTTACCCCTAAATACATATGTGCCAGATCCGCCTCTACCTTATCGTATCTAGATAGGGATTCAATTTATTTATAAATCATTTACTCAATAATTTCCAGAATTTTGGTATTTTTTTATTATACTTATTCTAATCCCTAAGGAATTCACTGGGGTTTTCTAATCCTAATCTCAAAAATAACCTAACCTATCCTTAATACCAACTATAACAACCCTTCTCTTTAATTTACATATAACCATGATTTATTACATAAAATAATTACTTGATAAAACATATTTTATCAAGAGTTCTAATGTATTTGGGGCTTAGTATCATTACATAGCCACATAAAACATGAAATAAACATCTTTATTGAAAACTTATTTTACATGACCAGACATATTCCTTCATAATTAGAATTTTATGGGATAACCTAAGGACATTAATAAAAGAAGGTTGAGATATGAATCCTATTAAGGGATTAAACAAGGCATAACATGAAGAATATAGTACATGTTAGGCAATAGGGATATTAATGGAGCATAATACAAACATGAACATAAAGGCATGATATATCATGATGATCATACCATCGAAAAGTGGAAACATCATTTATCATGATATTATCATGAACCAAGGATCATTGCACATGAATAATGATTAAAACCACATTAAACATGAATTATAATGTGGAAAACATCATTTCACTTGACTTATCATGATACTAGTCATTACCCAATGCTTTGGAGCACTTTCAGGGTGCACCCTTCTTAATAATTTCATTTCATTCGTAAGTGATCCACATTGATCATATAAAATTGATTCATTAAACATCATAATTTATTCCATATAAATGAATTTGGAATTAATATATTAAACCATATATTCATAAAGTAAATTTTCATTAAGTTGAATACCCTTGATAGACAAATGGTCATGGTATTCACTACACAATGACTTTGGATTGTAAAATTATGCTGCAATTTTGGCAACATAATGACATGAAAAAATAATAATAATAATGGTTGACAATAGAGAAATGGGGTTTATCATCATATTTAAATGAAATGGATAGCATGGGGGTCTTATATATAAATTTCCTAACATATTTAATGGATGTTAGATTAACAATACAAAATAATTTTGTGAATGTAAATGAGAAGAGAGAAGTCTCCGAAATTTTGGCATGGTAATGGGTGTACATGGGAGGCATTAATGATAGATAAAGGGATATAGAATCATTAAAATATAAAGACAGAAGTTTAGGGGAGGTTCCAAATCATATTCCAAGATTTTTAATTGAATAAACAAAGGTATATCAACATAAATAATATTGGAAAAAATGAGAGAGGAAGAAATCCCTTACATGGAAGTGTGATCCCAATGGATTGGGAGGGGCTTGAGAGAGGCTTATTTGGAGCTTGGGGAACCTTGGTAGGATTATAATGAGAGTTGGGAAGACTTTTTTGGTGCTCCAATGGTTTTTTGTGAAGATGAAGTGGGAGCTTTGGTGATTTTATATAGGAAAAATAGATAATTCCTTATTATTTAGGTTTTATACACCACACATTAAACTAATGAAAACCAAAACCCATCCCATGGTTTTGCCCAAGGTTTTTGCTTAAGGGGAGTGGAAAAAATTATTTTACAAGTCCAATGTACGAACTTCTTAAACTATTAGGCTTTCTTATGTATTGATGAGTCACACTCTCAAGTAAATCATTTTAAAATGTTAAAATGTTTTATAAGTCTCGATGGGTCCACTAATGTTTTGTAAACTAAATGAAACAAACCTTAAAAAACATTATTTTAAATTTAAAACATCTATTATCCAAAAAAACCATTTATATTTTTTTATTACATCACTATTGGGTCAATATGATGTCATAAAACACATTATATATTTAATACGTTTTTATTTTTTACCCAAAAAACCAATTATCTCCGAAAACTATGAAAAATTAACCAATGGATAATTTCGTTGTCTTAATTCAAAAAATTATATTAATTTTATAAAAATATTTCTCTAAATATGTGAATTTTTACTTTTAAAATAAAAACTGACATTTATCAAAAATTCATGGGTATTGACAAAGAAAACTTTGAAGCCTAAAAAAATTACAATTGTATTAATAAAAATTAAATGATAATTTATATTCAAAAAAATTTAATTTTGTAATATTTATTTTATTAAAATATTATTTAATTATAAAATTCATTAATTCATCAAAATAGATTTCTTAACTAAATATAAACTAAAAATACCAATTTTTCATTAAAACATATTAACAAAGTAACAAAAATAAAGTAAATGTATACTATTTATTCTATACAATAATAATGAACATAATCATAGTGCTATGGTTTTGTTACATAACCCCTTATAACTCCTTTATAATACCTTTTGTTAAGGTGTTCTATAGTGACAAACTCTTGGGGTTCCTCAGATAACATCGCTTGGGTGGTAATATCTACCAACATCCACTTCTCCCATAGGAGGTTCCCTTAAAGCTTGTCATATTGAACCTTAGATTGGGTTTGGTCAAGAGTGAAGCCCAAGGATGCTACCTTCATTCCGAGCTCCAAAAAATGGGCTTCGAATGGAGGAATTCTTTTGGATGAGTCCATCGATTCCTCTTACTAAGTAAATTGGTTTTGTTAAAACACAATACTTATACTAATCATGTTATCACTGTTCAACATATACATTAGTAACGTTGAAAATTCATAATTGTATTTTGAAATCCAAAAATATAAAAAAACAATGAATATTATATATGACCATTGTACATAATAAGACATTTAATTAGATCAAGAGTAATTTTCAGTAACAAACGTTTGGGTCGCTATATCCAATACATAATCCACATTACTCTCGAGCAGCCAACATCCACTATTACAATAGTGGATTTTTCATATCATTTTTGTGTTTCTAATGGTGGTATGTTATGAAATATAATTTTAAGCGATGTAAAAAACATATGTTTAACACTAGTTATTAAAATACTTTTTATAAAACCTTATTTAAAATATAAATCAAGACATTAGATATCATTTGTTTCTATAGGAAAAACAAAAAACCACTTATTACAACAGATTTTATATATAACTAACAATATATGTCACTTTTTAAATCAGTTATTTTATAATCAATGTTGAATGTTATTATTTATTAAATTTCAATACTGATTACTCACTTAAATTAAAATACAGTATATATAAGTTATTAAATTTAAAAAACCCAATCAAATAATAAATAGAAAATTAATGTTTTAACTTAAAATTCATACATATATTACTTTCTTTTAATTGAAAATATTATTTTTGATATTTATTTCATTTTGAGGAAATTAATTATAAGTCAATTAAATATGAAAAATATAAATGCATTTTAAACTATGGATGATAAATCTCATGTGGAATATTTATATTTTAAACATGATCAAAAGAAGACTTATTAGTCATAAAAAATGTCACAAAGTATAAGAGTTAATAGAAATAATCATAAAAAATTAAATAATGACATAATAAATATTAATAACATGATGAAATCATTTAAATTAAAACTAGTGGAAGGATGATATGAATTGAAAGACAAGTAGATTAAAAATAATAAATGAGGGATCTTGGAAAATTATATAGTTTATTTGATAAAGTGTGTTTAAATGTCATAAATTTCAGGTGGGATTTTAAAAATTGAAAGTTGAAATATAAAAATTAACAAAATCAATCATGGAGGATATAAAATTTTAGTATTTTCATTTATTGTTTAAATAAAGATCGAATAAAAATCTATTTTTTGGTCGTTTTAACATTTTCTATCTACTAACAATCATTAAAAAATGTTTTATAATCTTGTTTGTTAAAAACCCATCATTAGTCGATAACCATTGATAAAATACACTGGGAAATGGGATTTAACATCAGTTATCTAAATAATCAATGGTAATATTTTAAACATGGGTTATTTAATAACTTATATAAAACCCCTAACATGGTAGCATATTTTTATAATAGTAGTCATTGAGGGAACACCCATTTTTTCCAATTTCAAAATAGATGGGACACTAGTATTGTGTTTCTAACTAGTGTGGCATAAATCTAGATTCCACATATACCTACCTAGGTTCCCATGACCAAACATAATGAAGAGAAAATAATAATAGTGATAGATGCAAGAATCACAAATAATAATGATAACTCACCCTCAACTTAAGTTCACTATCATGAAATATGTCATAACGACCATCACCCAATCTACACTTACATCAAACACCAACCATTAAAGTGGAATAAGAATAGTGACTTAGACAGGGTTCCACATACCCTAAAATTTATGAAACAACTTATATTTTACAAAAGGGAATTCTTTAAAACTAACATGGATTTAAAAGTTCATCATTGATAAATTCAAATAATATTTATAAAATATTTCATAAAAACACCACAATCCTAACCAACCATGTAATCCATTTGCTAATTACTTCTACTTCAATAAAATCCTACAAATAATAAAATATTATTATTTAATTTATCATGTGATAAAAATAGCCCAAACACTTTTAAACATCATGTTTTATTAAATAAAACCATTAAATGATTTATCATTACATTTAATGTGATGTACAACTTGAAATTAGAATTAAAACCTTCGAAAAAATAATTTTAATAACCCAAAATCATTTTTAGTAACATAAATATAATTTTTATTTTTATATTAAGGAAATATAAATGAATATGGTGTGCACGGATAAATGAAATACTATTCAAAAATTTATATAAAATAGAGAGACCCTTCACTTTCTATTAAAACCATGATGAAATCCGTTTTTTTCTTATAAATCCAATAAAAAATGTAATACTATCATAAAAAAATAATACATGAATTAAAACTCAAAAAATCAGTGACTCTAAAATTAAAAGTTATGACTTCTAAAAAAATTCTTCTAATCGAAGAACAATGGTTATTAATATTAAATATTTGTAGAATGGATCTCAAAAGATAAATCACGTGACCTAACATCAAGAACATGGACAAAATAAGAACTGAACCCCCACATAGTGTTCAACAATGAAAGGGTGAAATGATGGGAGAATAAGAAAATAAGAGTATAGGGAGACAAGAGGGAATATGAGTCCTTACTATAGAATTTGTACATTATATCATGAATAAACCACTTAAAATCTCCATAGAAGGGGAGGGATCACAATGGGTCAGTCACGCATGTAGGGGATTTCAACTGGCGATGTAGTGCGAACAAGGATGGAGGAAAGGTGATTTTTAGATTTTTAATTTTGGAAGGGAAGAAGTGTAATTTTTCAAAAATAAAACTCGGTGACCCAAATTATTGGTCACATGTTTTAGTAAACCATGTTCTCACCATGAAAAATAGCTTTGTTAAGATATAACACACATCCTGCAGTTACCGTGCGGTTTTTCCTAACTAGGTATGACCTATGCATCCCCAAACCCTGCATATGGGTGAGTTCAAGGTTATTCAATGCATAATGGTCCACCACATGGTTCACCCAAATCATGTTCTACCCATGCATAACAAACCATGCATGTTAGGAATGATATGAAAGCTTCCCTTATGTAAGGTTCTTCCCCCCACACATTAAGTTCATCATCTAGGTTTACTAAAATAGTACACACTAACCATTCAAATCAAGTAATCTATACATGGGTCATTGACATGGTTTACAGTAACTGTGTGGTGTCCCCATAGAAACTACATGTTTCATAAAAATTCCCAGAAAAAAACAAATTAACATGAAAATATCTAAAATTATTAAATACAATAAAATCATATAACAAAAATGAAACAATAATATCATGGGTAATTATAGTACCCCTTTTACTAACTCCATTTCACCATAATGTATATGGATGAGGTATTTTTGATAGGATCCCACACTCTTATAGAAAGTTGATGAATTCTTGGTTAAGATAACCAACCCCTAAATCAGTTCATAGAATATTAATCTTATTAAGGTGTTGATAATATAATTTATTCTAAATTATTTTAATTACTCAATGGAATCAATCTTGCACATCATTAGGTAGGCATATAAATATTTCCTTAATTCATCAGTAAATGTAATGATATAAGAATACCTCTATGGTCTCATCCATAATCATTACTTAATCATGAATTATGTTCATATTTCACATTGAGGATCTTTTAAGGTTTAGGGATTTATGGAATTGTGTCATAAAATATTACATAACAACCTAAATATTATAAGAAGACACTTATACACACTATCTAATTTTTTCATAAAACAAAAACTCTTAAAAATGAAATATTTCTAGTTCCATGTTTTAGATTGCATGTATTTTCCATGATCCCATCATTGAACCGATTCATATTTATTTCTTGTGAAAAACATTACAAAACTTCTGATGTGAATACGAAGATCATTGAGGTATACATAAATAAGGAAAAATATTATTTTATAAAAACAACAAGCAAACCATAAATAATTTATCATAATGTAATCCATTTCACCGTAAAGAAGTAGCAAAAATACATCACTAAATATAACCTCATTTCATACCCTTTTTGTATCCAAAATATTACCATAAATCCCAGAGTGAACAATGTATAGAATATAAACGTATCTTGTGACATAAACATACATAATGGAATAACCATACGGTTGAATTCCACACATATCAATAAATGGAATAGCCATACGTCCGACATCTATACCAAATTAATTGGAGGTTATAACATAATCACCTGTCATTGGTTAATCACAGAACCACCAGTCATTTGTTTTATCAAGTAACAACCAGTCAAATTTCCAAGTACCATTATATAATTATCACACATAAATGATTTCCAATATCAAAATTTCAATCACAAAATTCATTTTAAATAAGATGAAATAGATTCAATATATTGAAATACTAAATCCACTTTCAAAACCATTTTCAATAAAAAAATATGAAAAAAGTGTATATGGTATTTATTTTCCATTTAAAAACATCACAACTTGTTATGGAAGCCAAATATAAAACAATTCTCCTGAAAAAAGAAAGGTTTTTATAACCACATACGTTAAAAACATTAATTTAGTCATTTAGTAAAATGCATCATATAAAAAATATTTCCATTGAATGAATGTAAAAATAAAATGGGATTATTATACACTATGTAAAATAAGGAGGTGTATATTATCATAATATGTCTCAATGAAAGGAGATTGAGATGATGTCCCTTAAAAATATAATTATGTAAATAAAATAGATTGATTATGTGTATTCAACATAAGTATATATAATGAAATTATAAATACAAGATATGATACCAAATGATATTTCCCACATAATCACAGCACAACATAACAATGAAATTGTAGATTAACCCAAGGAATGGAAATTGGGTTAGATGTTCCCTTAAATCATGTCTGACATGACTCATTTGTTCTATAATCTTTTGAATAATAATGATAAATTACATTCTACTCTCTTAAAAACCTTTTTAAATTTTATTATTCCTATTATATAACTTTTTACCATGTCATAAAAATTAGATAAATTTTTACGTTAGTAACAGTTGTTTTGTCGATATTGGGTACTTGATTCTAAAATGATCTAGTTATAATTTCAATTTTTCCATGTGGTAAAAATTAAATTATATCCATAAGATTATTAATATATATTAAATATATATTATGTATATATGTGTTTCTAATATTCCATAACATTTGAGATAAAAATGAAATGCATCGTTCATGGGGACGGTAAGTCGTATGTACTCATGAACACTAATTTCATTTCTATTTCATAATTAATAAAATGAAAACATAATTATAAATAGGTATATTATAATTATAGTACAATATAATATTTAATATAGTTTACATAATTACATTAACTCCATCCGTTATACATTCCTTGTATAGTATGATCGAGTAATCTCACTATGAGGGGGCGGTAGACTGTGCTTCCTCAAATAAAATTATCGTGTTTACACATCATGAAAAGCATAAAGGTATGTTGTAAATAAAAATTATAGAATAATAAAGACAATATAAAAATAATATATATCATATACATACATTTCCATTATAATGGCCTCCATGATTGGTTGTAGGAGATAATTTAATTATCATCCTTTCGTGAGGCAGTATTTCACCGTCCAGAGAAACAGTATGTCCTAAATTTCTTAGATGGAGTTGTGTGTAAGTTTAGTTAGAATAATTATCATAAAAAATCCAAGTATATTGATTATACTTGTTTTGTTATGTAATAAATGAATAATAATAAAATACGGAGTGAATAAGTTGAATATTTTAAAGAAACATTAGAGAAGGCACTGCCTCTTAATACGGGTAACTCCCTTTGATTTGAGCCAATGTATTTATTGAATTTCTTTCTGCCTAAATTATGAAATATAAGATGAAGAGAGTGATTTTTAGAGCTTATTGGAGTAGAGGTTGTATTATCCAAGGGGTTTGAGATTCTGAGTAAGTTTTAGAGGTAGTGGACTTTTATTTGAGGGATGGGGGCACATAAGGAATATCTTGAATTACTATTTTATTATAAATTACATATTCATTATAAATGAGAAAAAATTCTTTTAATTCAAAGAAAAAATTAAAATAATTCAAAATAAAATCATCAAATAAGAATTATATAGGTTTTAGATGTTTTTTAATCCTTATCTTATTTATTTGACCCTTTTTTACTCTTACTCTTTTATCAAGAATTTAACACATTGAGAATAAAAATAGTAACCAAAAAATAAAAAAATACAATTAAATAGTCAATAATAAATTTTTAGACTTATTATAACTATTTTTCAGAATCATATATATATATTTCAGTTTCTAATATTTAAAAAAATATTTTATTTTTGAAATTATGAATTATGTCAAAATAGACACCATTCATATCATGACTTTTTAAAAATCCCTAAAAACAGGATACATAAAAAACATCATTAATAAAATGATAACATGTAAAAATAATCCAAAAATTTAGAGGATGTCATCAAAATAACTAAATTATATTTTTGTAAAATTTATAATATCATTAATTTGAATCCTTTACAAAGTAAGCAAACATTGCATCATCATTGTGTAATTATTTAATTTATTTATTTGATATCTAAAAATAAAAAATAAAATACCATGATTTTGGAAATATTTTTATTTTTATATTTACTATTTATAGTAGAAAATATACCTTATATAACCTCATATAAATATTGTTTTACTAAATGATACTTGTTTAGGTTATATTTTTCTTATCATTAAATTGATAGTAATTAAATCTTATTTTCACAAACAAGTGGATCCATGAGGTCCTAAAATATACCCAAGGATGACCATGGTCAGAAATATCTGATAAGTTATTATTAGGACATGTATTAGGGTAATTTAATATTATTATAATATTATTTTTTACCCTTATTACCAGATTCACCTTTTAACCATGGTAAATAAAATATTTATTGAAGTTAATATTCATAAGGTATAAAAATAAAAAGTAGGTTTTTACAAAATTAGGACCTCCTATTTCCAAATATAGATTCCAATTTTCCAAAATTAGAACCTTGAAATTGTAGAAATTAATTTAAAATAAATTTTCGTTGTCAAAACAAAAATGCATGTTTCTATGAAATAAAAACTACCAAAAGATTGACATGTGTTTATGTACAATTTTAAACTAAAATTAATTCCAATAAAAAAAATTGGATTAAATGATAAAAATATAATACAATTACACTTTAAAACCAACTAAATGTACAATCTAACTATATAAATAAATTACATTAAAAGACTGTATTGAATTAAAATGCAGTATTATTCACTATTCATTAAAAAATGAACTTTTAAAGAAAAATACCAAAATTTCATACAAAGTAAAATTTTAAGTTCCAATTTTAAAGAAGAAGTTTATTTTTTCAAATAACACATATAATGGCATCAAAAACTATATTTAAAAATTTTTCTTGATCAAAAGGAAGTAAAACTCTATTTTTAGAATAATTCTTATTTTATCCATAAAAATAAATTTATTATTATATCATGTATAGAAAACATATAATATGAATTTAAAACATTACATTGAATATATATAATATATTTTTCATTATATAAATATCCATAAACAGTTATATGAAAACACAAATATTCTCTATTAAATAGATTTTCATAAAAACACATCCATTATATTCGATCGGTTTTTATTTGAATTTCAAATAATGTTGGAAAACAAGGAATCATATTTTAAACACATTTAAAAAAAATTTAAAATTTTATTTGATACTAGTATATTTACGATACTGGTGTTGTCATGCAATCAAATATTAATAATATAATAGTGAGTGAATAAGTAGAATATTAGAAACGAACTTTAGAGAATATGTTACCTCTTAAAACAGGTAACTCCCTTTGATTGGAGATAATAAGATTTCTTGAATTTATTTCTTCTTAAGTTAATCCTTCTAATATGAATATAGGGATGTGGGGAGATTATTAGAGTAGAGTTTGGAGAAGTCAAGGGGCTTGAGAGTTGTTATTAAGGGTTATAGGTGGTGGCCTTTTATAAGAGGGAGGAGGGGCACTAAAGGAATATATTGAATTATTATTTTAGTATAAATTTTTTTAAATGATAAATGAGTAAAAATTATATTAGTTAAAATATAATATGAATATAAGTTGAAATAAAATCATGTAATAAGTATTAGATAGGTTTTGGATATTTTTTAATCTTATCTTTTTTATTTGACACTTTTTTAATATTACAATTTTATCATGAATTTAACACATTAAGAATCAAAATAGTTAACAAAACCATAAAAATATCAAATTAAAGAGACAATAAAACAAATATAGACTTATTATAACAATTTGGAAGAATATATGAATTTTTGTAATTTTATAATTTTTACGAAAATATTTTATATTTTAAAATATGAATAATGTCAATTTTTATTCTATTCATATCATTAGGTTTTAGAAATCCATAACAACATTATTACTTTGAAATAAAATCATTAATACAAATATAACATGTAAAAATAATCCAAATTTTTTTGTGAAATCAAAATAACCAAATTAAATTTATTTTAACATTTATAATATAATTTATTTGAATCCTTTATTAATAAAGCCATCACTACATCATTAATGAGTCATAATTAAATTTATTTATTTGATTTCTAAAAATTATAAATAAAATACCATGATTTAAAAAATATTATTATATTTCTAATGATTATTTATAGTACAAAATATATCTTATATAACCCCATATAAGTTTTTACTAAAATATAAATGTGTAGCTCATATTTTTGTTAACTTGAAATTAAAAGTAATTAAATGACATTTTCACACACAAGTGGCTCCATGGGGTCCTGAAATCTAAACATGGATGGTAATGGTCATAAATATCACTTCCAGTCATATTAGAACATATGTTAGGGTAATTAAATATTATTATAATATTATGTTTTACCCTTATTTACCAAATCTACCCTTTAACCATGGTAAATAATTTTTTTACTAAAGTTACTATTTATAATGCTAAAAAATAAATTTTATATATTTACACAATTTGTAAATCATGATTTTAAATATGGAATCCATTTTTAAAAATTAAAAACATAGAAATTGCATAAATTAATTTAAAATTATTTCATCTTGTCAAAACCAAAAAGCGTGTATTTAAGAAGTAAAAAAACAGAAAATATTTAAATGTGTTAATGTACAATTTAAATCTAAAATAACCTAAAACTAAAAAAATGAATTAAATGATAAAAATATAATCCAATTAAACTTTAAAACCAATTAATATTACAATCTAACAATATAAATAAATTAGATTAAAAGGCCGTTTTGAATTAAAATGCAGTATTTTTCACTATTCATTAAAAAATGAACTTTAATAGAAAAATAACAAAATGTTATACAAAGTAAATTTTGATTTTTCACTTATAATTAAGAGTTTTATTTTTTCAAATAAATCTTATAAACGTGTCAAAAACTAGATTAAAAAATGGTTATCCATTAAAAGGGGGTAAAAATGAATTTTTAGAAAAATACTTCTTTTATCCAAAATAAATGAATTTATTCTTATATCATATCTAGAAACCAAATAAAATGAATTTAAAACATTAAATTGTATATATATAATATATTTTTCATTAAATAAAAATCCATAAAGGGAGATATGAAAACATAATTATTCGCTTTTAAATAGGTTTTCATATAAACACAATCATTATATTCAATTCGTTATTATTTCCATTTCTAATAAAGTTTGTAACCAATGAATTATCATTTAAACATGTATAAACCGTATTTCAAAATTTAGTTGATACTACCCATTCCTTTCATTCTAACTAATGTGCGTTAATAATCATTTAAAAATAATTATATTATTATGGTATTATTTTTTAGTATTACTCAATATTGTGTGCAATGTATGATTTATGTGAAGCCCATTTTTGTGTGTTGAGTACTAGAAAAAGTGGACCCTCTACCTTAAAATTAATATATAATATCTATGTATTAATGGAAATCAAAAATTATTATTCTATAAATATCGGGGTCATTACAATACCCACCTATAGCTTCTGTTGTAAAATGTCCACACACATTTGTGTGTACCAATTATAGATGTTATGTCACCCTTTCATCATTACCACCATGATATTTCTTGTAATTTTTCCATGATAACATGAATGAAATATTTAAAGTGGTTTTAGCTCAGATTTTTTTAATAACCATCTTTATATTGCTTTGTCAAATAAATATTTTTTTAGGCCCAAGATTTTGATTCCACAATAATGTGTGAAATAAGTCATCAGAACTTGTATCATTATCAAATTATGATTCTAGGATTTAATAATTTAACACATAAAGACTATTATTTAGTTTTTACCATAACATAACAAATTTAATTATTCTATAATTAGAATTATTATTTTGATATTTAAAAATAAATCCACCCATTTTTAGGTAATAAATACAGATAATGTTCTTAACAACGCAGGTAACGTGATAATATTTCTTTAAAACCATGATTTAATTAATTAACAATGTGAAATGGTATTCTTAAATGGATAGAGAAACTACCCATGATGGATTAGCAGTCTTTAAATCTACCTATCCTCATCTAACCTTTCAATTCAAACATGGATTTTGAATTTGAATACATATGTGAGAACTATAAATATATCAAATGCCCAATGTATAGATGTTTAAAGAATACAGATGATAATGAACATAACTAAATCATCCATATGCTTCTTTAACATTTTGTGGTTGTTTTTCCAGTGGGTTTACTTATCATAGGTAAAACATGGAGAGCTTTTCTTCCTTCTGCTACCTTTAAATCTTCCATTTCTTATAAGGATGTTTCTCAGGAGCCATAAACATAGAGTGATTCTTTGAGAACATTGACATGTTCTTACTTTTATTAAATATATGGAATACATGTTTTTAATATCACAAATAATTATCATCATGGAGAATCATAGTAATGTGTCATAAGAGAGATGTCTCACTATATCTTATATTATAATTAACAACAAAACAAGAGATATTATTATAAAGTCTGGATAAAATGAGATCTATTGGCTACTCATATGGAATCATAATTCTCATCTGTCGTAGCACTCTATGAATCTAATCATATTTAATAAATGAGGTCCGATTTGTGCCAAAACTCCAAGCTTTAACATGGATTGTTCTTTGAAGATATCATATCTCTATGGTCTCTCCTTTTCTTGATAATGATTGAAATGGTTATACATGATGTTATAGACATCCATATCATCATGTTTCTTTAATAGATCACTATACATTGATGAAAACGTGAAAAATTAGGCATCTATAGAATCATCCAAATGTTTTATATATAGATAATATTATAATTTACTAGCCTCTTTACATGGTTATTTAGAAATAGGGGTTTCTAGCATGTGTAATTTATTCTCATGGAGTAGTATAAAACACAATAACCTATATATATCTTGGAATTTTGATATGGTCAGAATGTTATTGACTGCTCTATTGTGAGACATAATATTTATAATGATTTTAAAGTTTATTTTTAGTTTAGGGAAGACCCTAGGTCTTCTATCAAAGAGAATTAGTGGGTTTAGAGTGTTCATTTTTAATAATAATTGCTAAAATAAGGGGTGGTTTTAAAATAGTTTAAAGAAAATGAATTGGTTTAAAGAGTATAAAAGTTGATAAATAAAATTTCTGTTTTAGAATTATGAGATAAGGATATCATTTAAAGTTCACTACACAAATTTTGGAGTTCAACATTCTGAAAAATTCAAATGGTTTAATGGAATCCTTTGGTTGATGGTTGTTAAGATCTCAACTTCCATCTTGCCTCTTAAATGATGCTCAATGTACCACTCCTTTACACAACAATCATGTTGTGGTGTTTTGGGTATTAGGTATAAAAATGAAAGGCTACAAAAGATACTGAAATCTTTTGTATGTGTGAGAAAAATAAGACTCCCTTCATGTTCAATCGGAACAACCCAAGATTCCCACTTAAAATCTCAACCCAATCGATGTTGGAATAAAAATCATTTCACTCAATTATAACAGTAAAAATAAAATCAGAGGAGAATAATGTTAAGATAATAAATAATAGAAATATACAGAAAAAAATTCCTGAAAGCCAATTTAAGAACAAATGATGGGACTCCATCCAAAGTGAGTGCATCTCCCTTGAAATGATCGTCCACTGTTTAGCTCGACATCGGGAGGTGGAGGAAGCTTAGGTGGAACAATGTCATCATCATGGATAACCCAATGAAGATAGGGGCCTCCATAACTCCATGAATGATTATAGGATTCCTTTGGGTCTCCAAAATACCAGAGCTTTGCCTCCTGGCCGAAATTACAAATGGAGAGCCCGAGCTTCCGTTTTATAGGAAAAGTGGAAAGTGGTTTTGAGCATCCTGATTTCGAGAAACCACATGGATCATGGTTTTAGATGTCCATACAGTCTTATATCACTTTTGAGAAAACTATAACCTTTTAGACCAAACACCTGAATATCTCCACCAAAATTTTGGTTCCAATTAGACAATCACCACTCAAGATATTGACATATTATTGAATTCTACTTTTGACATTGTGCATATTTAGTGGCTTGAAGAGATCAGTTTGGATGGGCCCCATAGATGTGGAATTGAGATTTGGTTCCTTGATATTAAATATATCCTATTATATATTGGGCCATACCACAAAATTTCTTACCATTTAGATTCACAGTCTAATATCAGTGTGTGTATTAATCAACTGGTGTGCTTGGATCCTGCGCAGTTTTGCCAATTTTTCTTGGGCATCATCACGGGCCCTCCAAATCACCTCCACATTCAATGAAATTATCAAAACATGTATCATTTCCCATTTTAGCAGTGTTACAAATAATAATTACATCAAACATGTAGTGCATTTTTTTATTATATTTTAATTTTACAATACAAATTCAGTTTAATACAATGGTGTAAGGGTGAAATTACACAGTGATTCGTGGAATGATTTGTAACACCCTGAGATTTTATGAAAAATATTCCTTTTAATTTCATTATTGTCATGTGTTTTCCGATACACCAAAAAGAGCTTGCACAACACACTTCCTTGACTTTCCTTTCATTACACGCAATCGCGACATTCCTCGATAGCGTGTGTAGTACGCAATACCGAGTTTCACTAAACAATGATATGCTATTAAAATATTATTAAAGCTAGCTTTTATGAATAGTAATAACCACTTTTTGAAATTTTATAAATTTTATTTTTCAAAATGGACTTCATTTTTGAATTCAGAATATCGAAATTAGCCTAGGGTGAAATTTTGGTATTTTTCTAAAAACTTTCAATTTTTGATGAATAGTGAAACCACTAAGTGGTAGTTTAAAAAACTGAATTTTTCATAAAAATTAATTTTACCTCATTTGTGAGTGGAATTTCGAAAATCCGAGAGACACGGTTGATGCAAGTAACTAAAATGTGGTTCAATGAGATGAAAATAATTTTTTGTTGAATAGTAACTTTTTACTTTTTTTTACCACGATTAAAAGTAAATAGGGTAATTAAGGGTAAAAATGATATTAATATTACCCTAACACATGTCCTAATTCAATTGGACAAGTGTAATTCGACCAAAAACAACCTTAGGAATAAAATATGACCATTTAGGCCCACATGGATTAGATTAGGACATTTATTATTAATTTATTTAAAGAAGGGTTAAAATAGTTAAAATCAAAGTTTAATAAGTATATCATTTTTAATATGGGGTTATACATAAGATAAATTCAAGTATTAATTAGAAAGATAAAATGATTTCCTACATAATGGTATTTTATTTGAAATTTTTATATATTAAATAATTTAATTTATTTATGACACAACGATGATGCAGAAATTATCTTATTAATGAAATATTTACATAATTGATGCTATAAATACCCAAATAAATGTAATTTGAGACTTTTTATGAATTAAACTAATTTTATATATTAATATGACATGTTAGTATTGAATTAATTAACTTGGTTCGGGCTAATCATTCTGTTATGATTTTCACAAAAATCAATTACGAAATAGTGTCAAAATTGACATAAAATAGTTTTTAAAACAAATATTATATTATTAATTGTTATATTATTCCTAAAAATATATGTTTCGGCCAAATGACGTAGATAAGGTTATATATATTAATAATAAACAACTTCGGGTTCATTTGGCATGATATAGTAAGTTTATTAACCTTATAGTGTAAGAAAACAGGAAGACACGGTGAAAGTTAAATGATCTAACTTAAAGTTAAATCTAAATGATAAGGTTAAAATTGATACCTAAACTTGTCTAAATTCTATTGGATGAGAGGATTACGACCCCTACCCACCATATCTTCAATATATATCAATTTTGAGGTATTAAAAAAACCGAATTTGACTTTATAATAAAATAATATTTTTAGTTATTCCAAAGGTGCCCCTCTCCTCCCTTATAAAAGGGAACCTCCTACCTCTCTTTCTCACACGACTTTGAGTCTTCATGCTCGGACAACCCCTGCCAAATTCCCTTCTCCACTTCCCTAGAAACATCCTAGAGGTTATGGTCTTCCTCAAAGACCAATTTTAGTGCCCTAAAAGGAGATCTCAAAGAGGCGCTTCAAAGAAGAAGAGGTTCAGACACATATAAAGCCAATCGGACCAAAGGTAAGGGAAATATCACAATCTCATTTTTATCCGAGATTGTTTATACATTGAAATTTACTGGGGTATATTTTATCATCCACATCCATGTTTCCTCAATATTTAATATTATTTCCATCCACCTAAAATTGTTTAAATCCAATTTTACCCTTCAGTGAGTTTTTAGTAAAGGATATGAAAGTAATCTTTTATCGTTTTTCGAACGAGGTATTTTTGAATTTTCTGACAAAAGTACGAAGAATGTTTTTTTAACTTATATGGAATTAATGGATTTTTAAAACATTATTTCCAAGAATATACCTTTACATGTTTTCATGTTTATTTTTAATTAACTTCTTTCAGTTTAGAATTGTATGACATGTTAAGAAAGGAAAAGTGTTTTTGAAGATGAAAGGATATTTTCCTCAAGAATTCATTTCAAGTGTTTTATCAAAAACATTATTCATATAAGTTGACATTATTTTATATGTGTATGTTTCAATTATAATGTCTTTATGATTTACATGGTTTCACTTTTCTTTTTATGAAATGATATCCCTTTCTTTTATATGGATTATGTGATGATGTGATGATGTTTATGAATCCCATTTTATTCATTGGGTTATTATGAATGGTGTATGTTTCTTTTGTGGCACAAGTAAGAATGATTTAATTATGAGATGGGTGGGACCTATATCTCCCTCTAATGCATTAGGTAAAGATTTATATCTCATGAGAAAGACATGGCTGGAACGATAGGTTAAACCGGTTCAGTAATACAGGACTGAAACGAGGAGTGAACTCGATTCAGAATGGGACTTTGTCCACTAAGATAGTCTTGGCAGCAATGCCTTGACTACTATGGAAATCATTACATGTGCTTAATGGATTCCACAATTACATGTTTTATTCCCATGATATTTTATCATGATTGATGTTCCCTTATGATATATGCCTTACGAACTTCCAAGATTCATGTCTTTTCTCAAGATTTTGATGTTTAGATTTTATGTTCAAGCTTTTGCATTAAAATGTTTATGTATTGTTTTATGTTATCTATGTTTACCCTTACTGGGAATTTGAGCTCAAACCTTTGATTTCTTCTTTTCCCCCAGATATAAATGAAGTTTTTAGGTTAAAAAAAGTGGAAGATCATTATTAGGAGATGTTGAAGATCTTTCACCACGATTAGAATATTTTATTCCGAGTTTCCAAAGACACTAAACTATTACGGTCCTTGTGTGTCTGTTTTTATTATGTATTAAGTATTCCGCAAAAGTAATGTAATGTCCATGTACGTTAAGCTTCGGGTCTCTACAGTTGGTATCATAGGAAAGGTTTAATCAAAATTTGGAAACGAGGATGTGAAAACGTTAGTGAGATCCCTAGAGATATTTCTAAGGTATGTCTAGGGATGTCTCTAAGGATAAGTATACATATAGGATAAAGTCCTAGAACTATGATAACGATATTATATTAAACCAAAGATGTTATATATTGAAGTTACTCCCACTTTATTATGATTTTTTCCTCTCACACTATTCTTTTTGGGTTTTAGAAAATGCCTAGAAACAAGATGATTCATGATAATGGAGGATATGATGGACAATGGAATGATATTCTTCATGAGAAACCAAATGAAATGGGATTTGGAAGTCCAAACATCATTATTATGCCGAATCAGCAATCTCATAATATGATCAACAAAGAAAAATTTGGAGACTTTCCTGACTCAGCTAATAAGAGAAAGATGCAGTTTCATGATGATCATAGAGGAAAGAAAGTTCAATTTCCCCTAGGTAATTCATGTGGGATGTGGCATCAAGGAGAATGTTTCAAAGGAACTGGAAGATGCTTTGGGTGTGGAAACGAAGGACACAAATACAGTAAGTGCAATGGAAAAGTTTCAGTTAACACCAGGGATGAGGATAATGGTATTGCTACGACATCAACAATGGTTAAATGTTTTAAATGTGGAATGTACGGGCATTATGGAAACCAATTCCCTAAGGGAAAGTCTCATGAAGAGAATCATTATGTTCGTAAGGGTAGTATTTATGTGGATGATGATGAAGAGACTACAAATGACATGTGAGATGAAAGAATTGTTGAAGCTCGGTCAATGGTTTAAGAATGTAGTGGAATGATTACATGTTTATCATTTGTAATGTTTTATAAGTAATATCATGGTACTATGTAATAAAGAGTCATCTAAGGATTGTTACACTGTTGTCTTTCCTTGAGTTTTGAAAGTGTATGATTAATGTTACCAGTATCCATGAAAGGTTATTCATATATTTTTGGAATGTAGATGATATGCGCATAATAAAGGGATAAGGAGAAAATTAAATGTTTGATAGTATTCATGAGCTCATGACTGATATAAGGAGAAGGTTATATCATGGTTTGAGTATATAGAATTTTTGGATTTTGGTATGTGGAAAGAGTTAACTTTTGAAAGCATTCATGTTTTAACTAAGGTTTAATGGGTATTCATTTTTCAAGAGAATACATCATTAAGGTATTCAAATGATTGGAATGTGACCAACAAGATATATGGGGGATAAATGATGGTATTCAAATGCTTGGTTGATGACATTTCAAGTAATCGTTTTCTTTATACTATGAGCTTGGACCGAAGTATTTTAGATAATTCTAAAGATTGGAATGGATTATATTAACCATAAGTTAGTATTTTTTAAGGATAGAACTTTTTTTGACATTATTTATGTGGTGATATAGTAATGCAGTTTTAAAAAAAGGACAACCTGCAGGACGAGCGACAACCCAATGCGTCAGACAAGGATGTTGGAATCGCACCCACAACCAAAGTGCGACTGGACTTTATCGCCTACCACTGGCCTACAGGAAGTCCCTGTTTAGTAAAAACTTGTTTTATTATATTAAGAAGTATGATATATGAATTATAAGTCCATTTTAGGAACTATATATGATTAATCTCACTATAGATAGACTTATGTGTTTTTTGATAACTTTTCTAACCTTTTGTTTGAGACATATGGAATGACCCATCATTCTATCACATGATCTGCTAACACATCACGAATGACAAATTCAACTTCATTTCATTAAGAGATGAAGTGTATATTGTCCAAAGAACGACAAACGGTGAGACTATACCAAAATCATGAAAGTATTTCTTCTAATTCGAATTTCATCAACTTTAGGTAAATGAACTTGAAAACCAAAAATGTTGTCCTAGTGCTCTTATATCTAATGAATCAGATGGTACCTTAGATCGTCACAAATTTATGGCTTTGTGATTGCTGGATTTTCCAAAGCCATGTTCTCTACCACTCTACCTCAGAACATGATGGTTAGATTTCTCTTCTATATCCATATTTTCACCAATGTGGAAACCCAGTGATTAGTTTATTTGGGTAACCGTTACGTTTCATACTTTTTTTTAAAGATTGGTTTTGGTATTCCTTTTTACGATGTGGGTTTCTATTAATGAATCTTTAAAATAGTAAACCATTTATAACCCCGACGAATTTCGAGGGAGAAATTCATTTTAAGGGGGGTAGAATGTAACACCCCGAATTTTTATGAAAAATATTCTTTTTAATTTCATTAAAGTATTTTGTTGTCCGCTACACCAAAAAGATCTTGTACAACATGCATCCTTGACTTGCCTTTCATTACACGCAATCACGACATTTCTCGATAGCGTGTGTAGTACGCAATACCGAGTTTCACTAAACAATGATATGCTATTAAAATATTATTAAAACTAGCCGTTATGAATAGTAATAACCACTTTTTGAAATATTATGAACTTTATTTTTCAAAATGGACTTCATTTTTGAATTCAGAATATCGAAATTAGCCTAGGGTGAAATTTTAGTATTTTTCTGAAAACTTTCAATTTTTGATGAATAGTGAAACCACTAAGTGGTAGTTAAAAAAACTAAATTTTTCATAAAAAATAATTTAACCGCTTTTGTGAGTGGAATTTCGAAAATCCGAGAGACACGGTTGATGTCAGTAAGTAAAATGTGGTTCAATGAGATGAAAATAATTTTTTGGTGAATAGTAACATTTTACTTTTTTTTACCACGGTTAAAAGTAAATAGGGTAATTAAGGGTAAAAATGATATTATTATTACCCTAACTCAAGTCCTAATTCTATTGGACAAGTGTAATTCGACCAAAAAAAACCTTAGGAATAAAATATGACCATTTATGCCCACTTGGATTAGATTAGAACATTTATTATTAATTTATATAAAGAAGGGTTAAAATAGTTAAAATCAAAGTTTAATAAGTAAATCATTTTTAATATGGGGTTATACATAAGATAAATTCGACTATTAATTAGAAATCTAAAAATATTTCCTACATAATGTTATTTTATTTGTAATTTTTAGACATTAAATAATTTTATTTATTTATAAAACAACGATGATGCAGTAATTATCTTATTAATGAAATATTGACATAATTGATGTTATAAATACCCAAATAAATGTAATTTGAGACTTTTTATGAATTAAACTAATTTTCTAGGTTAATATGACATGTTAGTATTGATTTAATTAACATGGTTCGAGCTAATCATTCTGTTATGATTTTCACAAATATCAATTACCAAATAGTGTCAAAATTGACATAAAATAGTTTTTAAAACAAATATTATATTATTAATTGTTATTTTATTCCTAAAAATCTATTTTTTGTCCAAATGACTTAGATAAGGTTATATATATTAATAATAAACAACATGGGGTTCTTTTGGCTTGATATAGTATGTTTATTAACCTATAGTGTAAGAAAACAAGAAGACACGGTGAAAGTTAAATTATCTAACTTAAAGTTAAATCTAAATGATAAGGTTAAAATTGATACCTAAACATGTCTAAATTATATTGTATGAGAGGATTTCGACCCCTACCCACTTTATCTTCAAGATATATCAATTTGGAGCTATTAAAAAACCGAATTTGACTTTATAATAATATAATATTTTTTGTTATTCCAAAGGTGCCCCTCTCCTCCCTTATAAAAGGGCACCTCCACCCTCTCTTCCTCACACCACTTCGAGCCTTCAAGCTCGGCCAACCCCTGCCAAATTATCTTCTCCACTTCCCTAGAAACATCCTAGAGGTTCTGGTCTTCCTCAAAGACCAATTTTAGTGCCCTAAAAGGAGATCTCAAAGAGGCGCTTTAATGTAGAGGAGGTTGAAACACATACGAAGCAAATCAGACCTAAGGTAAGGGAAATATCACAATCTCATTTTTATCCGATATTCATTATACATTGAAATTTACTAGGGTGTATTTTATCATCCACATCAATGTTTCGTCAATATGTAATATTATTTCCATCCACCTAAAATTTTTTAAATCCAATTTTACCCTTCGGTGAGTTTTTAGTAAAGGATATGAAAGGAATCTTTTATCGTTTTTCGAATGAGTTACTTTTTGACTTTTCCGAAAAAAGTACGAAGAATGTTATTTTTAACTTATATGGCATAAATGTATTTTTAAAAAATTATTTCCTAGAAGCTTCCTTTACATGTTTTCAAGTTTATTTTTAATCAACTTCTTTCAGTTTAGAATTGTATGAAATGTTAAGAAAGGAAAAGTGTTTTTGAAGAAGAAATGATATTTTCCTCAAGAATTCATTTCAAGTGTTTTATCAAACCCATTTTTCATCTATGTTGACATTATTTCATTTGTGTATATTTCAATTATAATGTCATTATGATTTACATGGTTTCACTTTTCTTATTATGAAATGATATCCCTTTCTTTTATATGGATTATGTGATGATGTGATGATGTTTATGAATCCCATTTTATTCATTGGGTTATAATGAATGAAGTATGTTTATTTTGTGGAACAAGTAAGAATGATTTAATTATGAGATGGGTGGGACATATATCTCCCTACAATGCATTGGGTAAAAATTTATATCTCATGAGATAGACATGGATGGATCGGCAGGTTAAACCGGTTTAGTAATAAATGACTGAAACGAGGAGTGAACTCGATATAAAATGGGACTTTGTCCACTAAGATGGTCTTGGCAGCAATGCCTTGACTACTATGGAAATCATTACATGAGCTTAATGGATTCCACAATTACATGTTTTATTCCCATTCTATTTTATCATGATTGATGTTCCCTTATGATATATGCCTTACGAACATCCAAGATTCATGTCTTTGCTCAAGATTTTGATGTTTAGATTTTATGTTCAAGCTTTTGCATTCAAATGTTTATGGATTGTTTTATGTTCTCTATGTTTACCCTTAATGGGAATTTGAGCTCACCCATTTGATTTTTTCTTTTCCCCAGGATATAAATGAAGGTTTTAGGTAAGAAAAAAAGGGGAAGATCTTTATTGGGAGATGTTGAAGATCTTTCACCACGATTAGAAGATTTTATTATGAGTTTCCAAAGACACTAAACTATTACGGTCCTTGTGTGTCTGTTTTCCTTATGTATTAAGTATTCCGCAAAAGTAATGTAATGTCCATGTATGTTATGCTTCGGGTCTCTACATGATCAGTTATCCTTACCCAATATAGATCATAGTGATATAGAAAAAGTTGAATGTTTTTAAATTTTTAGAATAAATACTATAAAAATTTAGTACTTTATCTGGATTACAATTTTAGATAATATGTATTGGTTAATTTATTAGTATCTCATTATTTTATTAAAAACCTATATCCCTTAATAATCATTTTGGAGTATCATGTGGCATGGATTCAGTAGTGGTAACGATCATTCCACTCATTTTTATAACCCAATATTTTTCCATGAAAATTAATCAATGGCATTTTGGTAAGCATAACATTCGTACTAAATTAACTCACAGTTCATTACATCTACATCGTACACTCCTCAATCATGAAACCCTGGAATTGAATTCCTCAACACATTCCTCAAAAATATTTTTGAACAGACATTAGTCATTATACTCAATACCAATATGGTTATGTTCAAAAAATAAACCCTAATAATAACTCCCTGATAAAATTATGTTTCCATACTTTGGGCATACTAACATTTTGGCCCTATTTGGTACAACAAAAAAGGGCCATTGTGTAATAGAAATGGAAATTGAAATGGTAAACTAAAAAACAATGTTTCCTACAACCAAATAGAAACATGGATTCAATTTTATGAAAGAAAATTAATTCCATCCATAATTAGATAAAAATGGAGTTATGGAAGGGGATAATATTTTTTAGATAAATATGTTCCTTTAAATGTATTTGAATTCCATCCACATCCATTCATCACCTCTATCATCACCACCACCAATTTTCTTCATCACCCCTCATCCTAAATAGTTTCCATTTTCATCTCCCCTACAAAAGCATTCCCAATTGATATCTTCTTTCCGAGTTGATACAGTTGACAATGAAATTTACCCCACTACCCAAGAAGTCACAATTGTCATCCCTTATCATTATCAACCCGGTCATCATTCAGAAATCCTCTTCCACTGTTCCAATTTTAATGGGACCTACAAAACACTGTCAATGATATAAAATGTTCTTGGTCCTCCTATAATATCATGACCACAAAAATAACACAATACATCCACATTGATGATTCTTAATAACTGTTCCCTATAACTATGAACTACTTCCCACCACCATTGATATCTGTGAGTTCTGTACTATCATTAAGAACCCTCATTAACAACCACATGTGTAGTGAATTGACTCCCATAGTAATCCCCACTTTTTTGAAAATACCATCGACATAATGATAATAATTTACAAGGAATTATATTTGAATATAACACTGAACCAATAACTACAATGTAGAAAATTTATTTTTTTTAAATTTTATTCATTATTATATTTATTCATCTTCTTTAATCTTCTCTAGACATAAAAAATTTAGTTTTAAAACCAAATTCAATCTCTATTTTTTTTATTCTATTCCCATTTATATTTTTTTCAATTACATTTCCACTTTACCAAATATCACTTCTTTATATGGTTATATTCCTATTAATATAATGGAAAGCTTTTGTATCTTAATATTTTATGGTGGGATTTTTTATCATTCAGTGTCAATTTCATATTTTATCATATCAAATGGATTATTAATATTAATTTTATTGTACTTAAGTGATTAATCATATATTAGATAAAATTTATGTATAGTTTAGTGTATCATAATTCAATCATGATTGATTGTTAATTAATTTAATATATAATCATAACAATGAATCTATAAATAATTAACCATAAGACTAATAAAAATAAAATAATTAAAACGATATGATCATGATATTTTCTAATTCTTTCTTTATTGAGCGAACGATACTCCAATCGATTAACCTAGGAGGAAAATGTCTTAAACCATTCACTACTTTGTGTTTTATAATTCTTCCATTGCACCATGTATATCCTAGGTTGGTTCACTATGGCTCCAAGCTCAAACTACCTCCTTTCTCCTGGGAGATCTAACCACTGGATATGTTTTTACTAACATGAATGTGAGGGGAACCAAAGGATTTTTTAAATTTTTTACAAAAAAGAAACAATGGGAAATTAAGCCCTAACATAATAAGGATTATGGGACGTCACACATTCCATAATCTTAATTTAATAATGATAAATTAAAATAAACGAAGCATATAAAAAGGCTAGTATAACCCCATGACCATTCAAACACAATAAACAACTATATATTTAATAAATTAGAAATTCATTTCAATCATTGTTTATTAAAATAAAAAATACATGATTCAATCAATTAGTTAGTTTATCTTAATTTTAATCCATATTTTCATTGATAATTTCATCCTTTATAATATAACAAAAATTAAAAAATTAAAATTATTTTAAATTAACTATGTATAAGAAATGCATTTTTAGGGGAACACTAAGAGTACATATTTAAATAGGATGGATTATATTGTGGTAGTATACTGTATACTCATATGGAAAATAAAATAAACATTTTTTATGTAATTATACAACATGTACTATGAATAAATGACACATAGACACATGTAGTTGATGCATTGTCTAATGCCTTTAATTTGTGTGGTGTATTCAACGCATTACAACCATATATGGTAGTAATTCCAAATATTTAATAGAAATTAATTAGGTATATAATATATATATATATAACCTATCACGTGATGTGTAAAATTAATAAATGACACACATACATGTGTTGAATAGGTTTAAATGGAATAATTAATAAATTTTACCTTCTACGTAAACATGTGTATTACTATAAGTGTATAGAATAGTTACACATCTTGTATAATGAATCACTATTTCTACATTAATCATGATTGGGGACTAGGGGTGTTGATAAACCATATATATTTATCAGGTATAGTGAATTTAGGAGAGTTACATGTTGCATTGACCATGAGTTACATAGTTGTTAGTCACATTTGTCATGTTATAAGTAAATGATGGGTTTTTAACTACTCATTTTATAACATGAAAATAAATTAAATGCACAATGTGTATTAAATTTATATATCATTTTCCTTGAATACAACGTGATTGGATAGATTGGTTGACATGTGGTGTGTAATATTACATATCGAAAATATTTACTACACAATAACCCAAATTATTCATGGTCCATCCTTGTGTACTTTACATGATAAAAGGGAATGTACCAATAGGATACATGTTGTGTAGTCCTTTTATATCTGGGAAGAATCCTCAGAACCTCTGTATGGGTTCCTCAAACAATATTAATATATAATAAATAAAATTTTGATTATTTGAGAGAGATAAAATAAGGATATGATAAGATCTCGATATATAAATTAAAAGAGAGATTATACTGTAAATGAAAGTTAATATTAATGAATAAATCAATCATCGATCAATGAATTATTATAAATTCTATTATGTCCATTTTTATACCGTGTGAAGGTTCAATATTCAGTGGAACCACTTATTTGGTTATTTTTAACACAAATTTTTATCATAATTGGTAAATACTCTGAGTTTCCTATATTAATAGTTAGTAATTACCAATGGATTAAATCAAAAAAAATAATTAATATAAATTCTAGAACCATGATGATATTATCATCACATATAATTTATATTTAATTTTTTGTCTCTTTAGAATTACTTTGTTTTTTGGGTACTTTCTTCATTAAGGTGTTGATACACAACTTTTATGTGTATCATAAATTTATTGAGATGATCCAAGGGTATAATCCCTCTAGAATTGATCCACAGATGGTCTAAAAATATACAAACATCATCGTATAAATTATTGAGTGTTATCATCGTAGACTATAGTGACTTATTTATTTTTTTCTGATTGCAACATGATTCACTTCAATGTAGAAGGGTTATTTTTTTCTATAAAGTCCCAAGGGTGGAGGAGAAGGATCACTCTCTATTATTGAGGTAATTCTGGGATATTCTCTCTCTAGGTATTAGATGATTCTCTAAAGCCTTTCATTATGGAAAACAATATTTAGTGTTGTGAATAATGTAATTAAGTTTAAATAGAGAAAAAGGTTAGGGAATAATAATTACAATGGACCCTTATCATTCTATTAATTCTAAAAAACCCCATGTATAAATAATTACAGTATTATTTTTATTTATATGACATTCACATGAATCACGAATAAATAAATATTATTATTTTGAATAAATAAATTATTTTTTATAAAAATAATATATAATATATTATTTTTCACTATACCACCAAACTCAGTCTTCCAATCCTCCTCAATATTTTCCAAACCATGAAAATTATTGTTTATTTAAATAAATATCAATGGATTATTCTCAGATAAATAAAAAAATATTTTATATAAAAAACATTGAATAAATATTTATTCAAAATTATACTCATATATATTCTTTTGAATAACTAGTGATTGAATATTTACCATCATCCTAACAAGAATAATTACTAAACCACATATGGGAATGTCTTTATTAAAAATAAGACATTTTGATGCCTCCACACTCTTCTGATCTTCTATTTCTGGAGAGTCTATAATTCTAGAGATTTTTCTTCCAAGCTTCAAACCTTCTATCGTCAGCTGTTGTTTCTTCTGTTCTTATTTCAATTATTGCAGCTTTTTCTTTGGTTATATCCCCTTCTACACTACTGTTGTGGGCTTCTTCAACTGTTATATTGATCATTCCCCTCACGTTTATCCCTATTCATGGTTTATCATGATGTAGATAAAGACTAATAATGAGGTTTTGGTAGATTCTTTAAGAAACACTTCATCGGCCTTCTGGGTTTTGGTTTCTTTGGACCATTATTCTAGGGCTTCAACCCTAATTCCTTTTTTACTATTTCTCGATTGTTCTTTCAAAGGATCTTCTTAAATCCAGATTTTATAGTTTCCCTTATGGTTTTAGTACCAGTTTTTCCCCATCATGTTCCTTGATGGCTTTGTTTCTCCCTTTCCCCTTCTCCTCCAATTCAACCTGCCCTAGACTCTCGGCCCTTTGCTTCTTCCCAGTTCAGTCAGGTGCGAAGGATTCCATGGGGGTTTAGGATGTGTTTGGGTAGAGGTTTGAGTTTATGAGTAGTGTGACTGGTGGTCTATTTCTCCAATTTACTTGTCCTTACAGTTTTATCCTATGATAAACTCTTTGGTTATCTCTATCTATACCAATGTATTTTTTTAGTGGTGGCTATGGCTATGAAAACAAATATTGTCACTTGTTATATGGTTTTTGTTTAGTTTTTGTTTCTCAATATTATCAGCAAATCATTGGTCTTCTCTAGTTATTTGGTTTTATTCATTCCTATTTATAATCGATACAATGTGATACCTCTTCATCTAGTGACAACGATGGAGTAAAATAATAAAGTCTAGGTGGTTGTGGGGATGGTTCTCAATGAATTAGATGTCGTTGAAAGTTTTAGATTATGTTCTCTGGTAGTGAGGACTACGATGATGATGGATATGATGATAGCATAAAACAACGACATGACTGATATCTTGGATTGAGGTCTCAATGTGAAGGTTTATACTTTGTGGATTGCGATGGGTTAGCAAGTGGACTGAGGTTGATTTTGGAAATTTTGAATTTTTCATTCATAATTTAAATGTTGAAAATTTGAATTTTTAATTTCATGTGCAGTGTTTTTTGAGGATATATGGTATATGAGAACAACTCACACTTTCTGTAAGGTTCCCGCTTCCTAAAAAGTGGTTATTTGAAAAATACCAAAAAAGTTTGAGAAAACATGTTAAATTCAAATAGAATCTAACAATGGATCCAAATACACGTAGTGTGTGATCCACTAGGACCATTTCTCAGTGGAATTAGATGGGACAACTTAATTTCCAAATTTATTATCTTGAAACACACCAAGGAAACAATAGATAAATAAGATAATTACCACAATGAAAATAACCACATGTTAATTTACACTATGTAATATAATAACATTATCATGATATCTCTAATCGAAAAAATTTAATACCTGTGTCATAATCATATATTATATTTGTCTCATTTTTAGAATTTTCTGAAATGAAATATCCAAAATAACACCATGTACATCGAGTTAATCATACATTTACATTTCCATCAAATGGGACGAGATATAAACTTATGGTAAAAAGGAAAAGGAACAAATCACTTTCCATATTATTTGTTAATTTCATATCATCTGCGACTCTCCCAACACATCAAAAATCACCATGAACATAGGTATTCATCGTTGATAATAATAGATAAAATAACATGAATCATGATATAAATTAATATTAATATTAAATTACAATGACAATTAAACAAATATGTAAATAATAACATCCAATGATAGATATATATTTGGGTTCCTATTAGGAAGGTCAAATTCTCATAACCTACTTCTCTGGAATATTACCAATGAAAAACATTATGAGATAAGGTTTTGATTTATTATGAGCCCTACCTCGAATATAATATATCAATTTCAATATAAAAAGATATGATCCCACTATGGAACATATACTTGATAATAATCTCACAAAATATCTATATTCTCATCATATTATATAACTACTATAACTTTTTAGTGATAAAAATACCATTAAGACATTAACACATATAATTGCATGCATAAGAACAACCATGATGACTTAATAAATTTAATAATATTCAAAAATCATTATTTTATGTAATTAAAAGGTACATATAATTTTTTTCTAAGGTAGAAAATATAATAATAGCACTAGTATTACATAATAACATTTTGATATAGGATCTATTTTGTATAAGATAATATGAAATATAAACTTATTACAACCAATTTTATACATATATACAATAAGAAGGTATTTTTGGGCTTATGATGCAACTAATGAATAAATTTAGCAACATCATGCTCTAAATTTTTTCTTTTATCAATTGTATGACTACTTTCATCATTAAAAAAAATTGAATATTATATTATCCAGGATTTCATGGACTTGACAAGGGAAAAAATGGTAGATACTCAAGAATATCACTACTTCATGGATTTTCTCAAATTAGTGTGGTCATAGTACATAGATTTACCATAAATACCGGCTGTATAACAAGACTTATCTAGAGTAAAACATGTTAGGCCAAACTACTATATCTGTACTTTGTAAAATCATGTGTAACATGTGAGAAATAACAATACCGTTAATATATGGATCTAATGAAAGTGGGAATCTGTTATATTTTCATCCTTATAACCAACGAAATTTTACTATATATTACCTTTATATATTCAAATAAGTGAATATTAATAAACACCTTATCACATATTGATTTTTATTCTATTAAAATTTAATGTGATCATTTACATGCGTATATGTCGGACTAAAAATGCCATATCGAGTTCCCTATTATGATTAGAACATAGAAATGATATGAATATATTCATAAACATTGTATTATAGTCATAATATATAGTTTTATGTGACAAAGATGATTTATACTATTAGGTGAGAGGAAACATAAAGGCATGAGACTTCATCTTATAAAGTTCACAATTGGTAATCTCCAAGAATGGATATTATGAGGAAAACTCATCCAGTAAGAATCAAACGTGTTTAAATATTATTGGATATTCCAATTTATGAGTGTTTGGAATGATACATAGACATTAATATTATAATTAAACATTGATATGACTCATGTAAATTGATGTACTGACAAAAACCATGATTCCATATATTTTTCAGAAGTAGGACGTGTTGGGTGCATAAAAAATAATGTGTCACTAATCAATAAGTCAAGGATATATTCCTCCATTCCATCTATATGGAAGTGTATATCTCAAATAAGTAATTGAAATTATGTCATTAATCAATATTCTATAGACATGGGTTATGGATTGGTTTTTTCAAGAAGTTAATGAATGACATATCAATCATATATATTTATGAAAGGTGTATGAAATCTACTTGATGCGATATCGAGAAAAAGAGATTATATGAAACAATGATCATTCATATGTGGTTGTTGATGTTGCAGCATTAACTTATTCTTCATGGGTTCCTTTTCAGGTTGATGGATTATAATATTGGACTTTAAGAGAATCCACCTAATGCCAATAAGGTAGAATCCTAGAGAGACACATACTTATTTTTTCTATTGACAAAAATTAAATTATATTTATATTTAATTATTTGAATATATATTATTCTCTAGTCAATGGAATAATATTTATTTATGATTTTTCAATCACAACTATTAGATCCACATATTTATGGGTGAGTTTAATATTAAATATTTAAATTTTTATTTGAAAAAATATCAAAAAATAACTATATATATTTATTTTATTATTTATCAACATTAATTTAAATAAAATTTATTTTTAACAAGTTTCTTTAAGAAATGATAATATTAAATAAATATTTATTCACAAAACTATGGATATTTTAAATATTTATTTATTTATCCAATGAATAATATTTTTTATTCAATTTTTGGTGAATGCTATGGAGGAAACATGGACTGGGTTATTAGGATTACTAAGAATGATATGTTAAATATTAGTTTCATTATGATTTTTATTTATCTATGATTCATGAATACATACAAAGAAATATTGTTATTATTATTAATTAGATGTGGGGTTATACATGTATTATAAGGTTAGATAAGAGCCTAAATATAATTGTTAATTCATTAACCTTGCTCTATATATACCAGATTAGGTTATTTAGGTAAAACATTAGTTGTGAGAATAATTTTTTGTGCGCAATGAATTCTTTCGCAAGTGCACACTCTCAAATGAAGAAATCCAAAATGTTTCTTCTCCCAAGTCTAAGAGATTCTTCCACCTCATACTCCATCTCATGTTTGAGATATCAATAACGAGAATAAATCCTTAAAACTAAAAGTATAATGTGACAGTCAATAGGATAAATGTATGATGATCAATATCTTAACCCCAGAACCCAAAGTTCCATTGGTGACAAATCGAGATCAATCACATGTAGATCACTGCTAGAAGAATTCTACATTGGATCCCCTCAATGCAATGATGGTATAACAATGTGGATGTTCAAATTATCAATCTCATATTCTAAGAGAGTTCTCAAGACTTAGGTAAATCCTCTAATTAAATTAATTATAAATTAATTTTAAAAAATAACCTCTATTATGGTTCCAATGATCATTGTCAATATTCATTTGATTTTATTTGTTATTCATGACAATTATCATCATGTATATTATAGTATATTGGTATAATCAATTAAAATATGTGTTTGGCATGAAATAAATAGGTTATTGGACTATTCAAGGAACCTATATGGAGTTCATTTCATCTTTCATAGTAGTTATCCAATATTTGAATTCACTATCATTGATGTTCTATATATATTCATGGGGATCCTTAGTACTATGATACTAGGTAATATTAATGGGATTGTTTTCCATATTAGTTGTAGTCAATTGATATAGAGGATTGTTAACCATCATAACATAATATTTTATGACCAAGTAATCAATGTATGTAGGAGGATTATTTTTTTCCCCACAATTTGACTTAGAGTCAAAGTAAACCTTGGGTTGAGTTCAGGTGGAGTAGTTTCATCTAGGGTCTTAGTTTCCATTGTTGTGTCAACCTCAACATACCTTGTTTGGAGTGTCTCATCAATGTAATCACTATAAGAATTTATCTTATACGTATCTGATTCATTGAACAAATCATCTCAACTATTGGTGTATTTCAAAAAATTGGGATTATCAATCCATATTTTATAGCCTTTGAACCCCTTATGATATTATATTAAGATGTATTTTATTTCTCTATATTTTATCGTTTCTATATTAATATGAACATATGTAGTTCACCCAAAAACTCTCAACTTTTTAAAATAAGGAGTCCTATTTCTCCATAATTGTTATGGGGTCTTATATTGATTGATATTAGACAAACACCTTTTAATCAGGTAGACTATTGTAGTGGAATCTTTATAAGAAAATGATTTAGGCCATAATTCTTCATACCCGTTCTAAAATTGTACGATTTATATGATATAATTACCCATTTAGTTAAGTAGTGTGTCTATCATTGTGGTGCATTATAATTCCCTAAAACTAATAGAATTTGGTAAACTCATTTAGCAAGTACTCTAATCCGTTGTTGGTTCTCATTAACTTATGACTCCTCTCAATTTGTTTTTTAACATTAGACTTACAAAATTTAAATACCTAAAAGACATAAGACTAATTCGTATAATGTAGAACCAAAATTTCTTCTAAAATACGTCAGTTAACATTGAAACATATAATCTTATTTTATGGGAGATAGAACATGATAGACCCCACATGTTAGAGTACACATACTTCAAAGGGTGGGTGGGATTAAAGAATGATATATAGAATATGAACCTTTTAGAGTAACCTAGAACAAAATATTCATAGAATAGGAATTTACTCAGTGTAACCTAACTTAGAAGCCCATACATACACAACTCTTGATAACCCTTGGAGCTTATATTCCCTAACCTTTTATGACATAGCATAGTGTTTTTAGTATTAGTGTCATTGATACTTCCCAACATCCTGTAATTAGATTTTTCATTAAAAAATATAGCCCATGAATTAAATACCCTTTATGGACCATTCATAGTCCCTTGTAAATTCTAAGATATGTTTCTGTATATTTAATAGTAAGACCATTTTTATCACGAACTCATCACAAATTGATGTTATTTTACATGTCAAAGACCAATTGTACCTTGTTCAAGGTGAAAAAAAGTGATCTTACAGATATAATAATATATATCATATTTCCATGACTAGACATCTATTATTATTTCTATGATAAACCTCACCCTCAACCCCCTTAACCAATTCAAAAATGTAAAACCTATCAGAGCACATATAAAAATAGAAGCGTAAATATGAATCCATTCGCTCCACATAGCATGGTTGGACAAATTCATACCCTGAACACAATCGTATAAAAAATTTTAAAATTAGTAATGGATACAAGATTCTTTATAACTATCATTATATATCAATTTAGTGATCTTAGTTCAAACATGTCAGGGATTACCAAAGTGGTAATATGTAATATTTATAGTTTTTTATATAGGCCTATTACACCTTGGTTAGAATCTATTATTTCTTATATACTTTTTTATTTATATTCTTATTTATTTTTTCATACCATCCACCGAACCTTTAGGTATATTATGTAATTCATTATAAATAACGATTGACATAACCTCTTCAAATGTGAGATAGTCTTTGTGCTGAATCATTTTTTCAAAATGAGAATAATTAAAAAATCTAGGTAAATAAGTAGTTTCATGTATTGGTATTCATAATTAATAGTAACATTAATTTCAGATAAAGTACAATTTTATTAAATTCATCAAGATGTGATTAGATTGAAGTACGGGAATGAATTTTAAATCAAAAAATTCAATGAATTTTATAGAAATAACTAATAGGATAAGAATTGATGTATAATTTCTAAAAAATAGAAAAAATAGTACAATATATGTTTTATAGGAAAAATAACATGATATTTTATCACCCAAATATAGTAAAATAAAACAATATTCTTTCTATAATACATTATCAAAAACCTCTACATGAGTGGTTTAAGTTTGTATATTATTGGAGTGAGTTATAATACGTTTCTTTATTTAATGAAGAACATCCAAGAGTCCTTATGGGACCAAGAGTGCACACATTTTTATTTTCCGAAGGTTGAAATAAATTTTCTATCAAATTTATTGATTTCATACTATGAATATGATATTTTAATATTCACGATGCTCTAATACCAAATATTGAAGTCAATGATAGTAATAAAATCTTATATAATGACCTAAGTTGATCTAAATATGTGGTTGGTTTTTTTTAAGTTGAAAAAAATCCAATTCAATATGATAAATGAAAAAAATTAAAATAAATAATTATTTATTAATGAAATTTGTGAGGAAGAGTAAGAAATTAGTAAATAACACAAAGGATATAACATTACTTAGACCTATGTTGTCCTACATCTAAGGAAATAAAAAAAAATTTCTTATAAATTATTAATTATAAAAATGTATAATAATTGGAAAAATATCGAACATTCCATTAAATGAAAACACACTGAAGTAATAATGTACAAGATATAAATGTATTAGAGGAAGTAATCACATACATAATATAAAATGTGTCACTAACATGTTCTTATTGTTAGTATAGACTTAAATATGCTCATGTATAAGATTTATGATTCTCTTGGTTCACTACTGGATGTGTGAGAAGAGGTTGACATGTAGTATGATTCAACTCTCACTCGTACACCAATTGTTGGGAAACAATCATTCAAGGTAACATTGAAGAATTTTTGTGTTTATTGTGTTTGTTGAAAAATTGGGTTCCCATGGTTAGTTGTGGCGTTGTAGAGATATTTTTAGAAACTTATGTTGAAAACATACCTTGAAAAACGAATTGATGATTTGAAGGTAGTAAAAAAATAATACATACAAGGTGGCAATGTTTTCCAGTGGTTGCAAATTTTTTAGCCTAAAAATCTGGAAAATGGTGATATGTGTTTTTCAAAAAAGAAGCCGCGTTTAATATTGAAGATGGTATGGAAACTTGTGTGAATGAAATATTTTTGGATCAGATTGTCGAAATATGGAAAGGGTATGAAGTGGCCAAAATATTTTGAAATCTGCATGAAATATGTGGTTATAAGAAATAAACTTGTGTGCCCAATGAAATATCAAATTGGGTTTTTCACACTCAGAGGGGATATTTCACAATGTGTCATGATCTTTAATATAGGGGTCGATGATGCCTATAAATAAGAGGTTACCACCTCATTTGAAGAAACTCAATAATTAGAAGAAATCTGAGACCTGAATAACATAACAATTCTACGTAAAGGGAAATGTGTGAAATAATTGGGGTTGCACACAAGCTAAAAAGGTTGCAGATAATATTTAAGTTTTGCATAATATTGAAGTTTAATGGAAGACGTGTTTCGTGAAAAAAGTGGAATCTTTCATGCAATATGTAGTAAAGGTTACAAGAAATAATTAGAGTTTCCCAGTAAATCTGTGGTAATGTGGTATTCGTCAGTGGATAAAAATGGGAAATCAATAGAGCATCTACATAGAGTAGGGTATACATTCAATAGGGAAAATTAATGGACCTACATGTCAATAAATTGTGAGTTGATTGTTTAAAAAATTAGTGAGTACAATTCAGTTGCGACATCCCTGAGCATTCAAATTGTGATTAGTTGTAAACCATGAGGGATTGTGAGTCCACTCCAAATTTTTTAAATAGTATTAAACTTTTAGTGGATTTGGCACATCAGAAAATTGTAATTTTATACTTTTTTTACATATCTTAGTGAGGGTGAACCAAGTAAAATTGATGTATCATGTTCACGCTTAAATATATGTTCATACCTTTATATGAGAAAGAGAGAGAATATATGTTTTTTTAAATTTAACAAGACAAAAGGGGAAGTTTTTTTAATCTTTCATACCATATTTCACCCCCCTCTCAGTGTATTTGGGAAAGTCTATCTAACAATTGGTATTAGAGATAATGTTTAATATCATTATTTATCTATCAATGGAGGTCATCAATCAAAAAAGGAATTCTATCTTTAATGGGAATAATTTTCAGTTATAGAATAATCTGAGGCCACACTACTTTAGATCCCTATGAATGGATATCTTCAAAATAGTAATGCATGGTATTTCAGCTGATATCAATAGTGGTGCTTTATTAGATGGTGAAATAAGGTAATAATATGCTGATGCCAACAGAATCAATGCTTCAGGGGGTGCCCTATTTAATGAAATATATATGAAGGTGATGTCACGTGAAAAAATCACATTCCATGTCGAAAAAGCTATTAAATATATATGAAGGTGATTAACATTTTATAGCGGACATGTTTTAGGTTTTATGAAACAATTACAAAGATCTAAGAATGAGCGCTAATGATTCTATTAATGAATTGATTGAGAGGGTAGATATTGTATTGGATGACATGCGAGGTCATGTAGAAGTCAATAAAAATAAAAATATATTGATGTTTATTTTGAGGAAAATTCCACCATAGTCCAATCCAAAAGTATCAGTATTGGAAGATATACATCCTAACAATATGAAACTAGATATCTTGTATATTAACCTTGTATCAGATTAAATAAGAAATAATGATAGTGATGATATGGAAAATGGTAAATCTAAATAGGTAGTATTAAATTCCATGAAGACGCTCAATGTTGAAGATTCTTAGGAATAAGAAGATACATATGAGGTGATTTCAAACCTTTATTCAAATCTTCAAAGAGGAAAAGGAATGCTCATGGGGAAACGTCCACTTGATTTCATTAGATATGGATAGTTTGGTCATCTGGGAGAAAGGTTTCCCAATATGATTCATGAAGATGATGAATATGAAGAAGAAATACCTAAGAAAAAGTATTCATACATTGTGATAGGAAATAAAAATTTTAATAGAAATTTATTCAAGAAAAAGGTTATTTTTTTCCCAAGAATGCGACAGTTTAGATGAATCAGAGGTTCAAAATGATGAAGAGATTGAGAAATGAAATGATCGTAGATAAAACTCTCTTTTTGCAGTTATTGGTAGTACTTTAAAAAAGAATGAAACTGAGGGTGATGAAGAATAATCTTAAGGAAGAGTTGATATGGAGGCTTAATTTGAATAATATCTTGAGGATATAGATGTTTTGAGATCCAAAATGAAGAAACCCAACAAAGTGGTTCATCACACCAAACTCTACATGCAGCAGGAAGAAGAAGAGAATTTTGAGTTAAAGAAATAAATTTAGAATCTTACATATTCATTTCTAGAGGACTCAAAATCTATTAGTGGTTATAAACTCAAGGTTGAAGAACAGAGATGATATATTGATGGTATGAATAGCACAAGGAAATATAAAATCAAACACATTCAAGATCATGAAGAAGAATTCATCAGTTTGCAATACAAATTTAAGGATCAGGAAAAACTCTTGACCCCCAATATTACTTCATGAAATTATATCATTCAAAAGACGAATAATTTAGAAATTGTAGCATAGAGGTATATCAAAATGAAATCAATAGTCAAATCTAAGTGATAAGGTTGGTATGCGGATTGATCAAAACCAAAATGATGTCATGGATGAAGTCAGACCAAAAGTACCTATTTTGATATTGAAAATTGATTTGGGTATGAAGAAGAATCATATGATTCAGGGATCCCAAGGGATAACATGCAGTGCAAACATAACATGCTGGAAAGCACCTTAAAACATGTGTTATTACTACGGAAATATGGGACATTCACAATATGTGTGTTCCATAGCCAGGAGATATTGAAGGGAAAAAGAACAAAAGTAAATTCCAAAGAGAGATCAATACTACATATTATGTTTCTAGGGACCTTTTTTTTCTTTGTAGTATTTGGGAACATGTATAAATATTGAACATCATTCATTCAGAGAAATGTTCCAAAGCAGAATAATGTAGTCGCAGGCATACGATAAAGGAATTAACAAGTGAGCTGAAAACACAAAATAGATTTTTAGATTTTCAGGATGTAGTTGGTCTATCATTTTCTGAATAAGATCATTGATGTAAAACTATAAATAGTATGAATTAAAAAACATGGATCAATAATAATATGGTTGAGAAGGACGTGGTTGATGAAACTTTCCTTAAATAATCATATCATTATGTTTTATGGATCCTTGATAGCAGTTTCACATTCCATATAATAGGGAATAAGCATCTTTGATACAAGCATAACTTAAGAAAAATAAGATGTTTTAAAATTTGGAAATGATGTAGTCCAGAAGATAATTGGTTTGGGGAAGGCTAGTTTTGGGGGAAAAGAAATGATATGTCCTGATGTCTTAGTAGTAAAAGGAATCAGTCACAACTTTCTAAGAATCAGTCAACAATGTAAATCAGGGAATTCTATAAGATTTACTAAGAATATGTATATCATCAAATGAAGATATTGTGTAGTTGTTCTACAAGTAAAAGGACAAAGGGGATCATATACATTGTATGCGGGGAAAAGGATATGTTTCTTTTATCTAGAGAGAAAGAAAATAGAATGTGGCATAAATGACGTGGTCATCTATCCCAACCATCCCAAGAATATATGGTAATGTGTGATGAAGCTAGAGACCTCCATAATATATCATGTGATCATTATCATAAGTGATATTCATGTTATCATGGTAATATCATCAAAATGACAAATAATGAAAATGAACAAAAGTCGACAAGAGTTCTTGAACTAGTGCATACTGATGTTTGTGGACCTCTCTCACCAAGAGACATTAATTGGAAGATATATTATGTTCTTTTCATTAATGATTATAGAAGAATGGAAAGTGTATTTTCCATTTCCCACAAGTATGATGTGTTGAATTGCATGAAGCATTATTTGAAGGAATGTGAAAGGATTCTTTGATAGAAAATTCTGATGTTTCGTATTGATAATTTTATAGAATATAAAATATTCAAGTGGAAGAATATCTTTAGAAACATAGTATATGGCATTAATATTCTTCAGATATAACTCCACAATAGAATGGAGTGGTTGGGAGGAGAAATCAGATCATCAATAATATGGCTAGAATGAAACCTATTGAACAAGACCTACCAGATAAATTTTGGAAGTAAACTATCTTGACATCAGTCTACATCTCTAATAGGGAAATTTTGAGTTCTAAGAAAAAAAATACATCCTATGAGACGTGTTATTGAAATTATAAAACATTAAAATACTTTATAATCATTGGAGGTTACTGCTTAATTCTCAGTATAGAAAAACATTAGAAATTTGAGTCATGTGGAGATGAAGGGATATTCCATGGATACTCAAGAAGAATAAAATCCTATAACTGATTTAATTAGAGGTTGGAAAAATTCGCTCAGAGAAATAACGTCGTTATAGTGGAAATAGAGATAATATTCAACCACACAGTGAACAGTTCCCTAATGAAAGTTATGAGGAGGTTAGAAACATAGGGGATCAAAAGTTGAAGATGCTAATTCAGAAGAAGACACTGGTGATGGGCAGGAGGAAATCAAGTCTGTGTCTATGAAGAATCCAAAGAGTCGAGATGAAATTGATAGGAAAAATATCACTAGTGATCAGACCATTCCTATTCAAACAAGAAGACTGAAGTCATTATATAAGAAATTGTTCCTATCTTAGGTAGAGCCTAAATGTTTTGTTTATGTAGGTGGATATGAAAACTGGGTTCAGTCAATGAATTATGAGCTAAACCAAATTGATAAAAATCAAACATGGGAGAATGTTTTGAGTCTAATAAAAAGGATTTTCATCCAGACTAGATGGGATTTTCACAACAAGATGAATAAAGATGGTGTAATGATTCAAAGTAAAGAACGAATAGTGTGCAAAGGTTACTCCTAGATAGAAGGTATCGATGTCGACGAGACATTTTCACCTATTGCAATGCTGGAGAAAATCATATCGTTTATGGCCAATATAACGCAACAGAAGTTCAATGTTTTCCAGATAGATGTCAAGTCATAATTTTTCAATGGTGTTCTATAAGAAGAAGTTTATATCAAGTAGCTAGATATATTTATCATTCATGAAGATTTGAACACTGTTTATCGACATAATAAGGATTTATTTCGGTTGATGAAAAACCAATATCATGATATTCATGAATAGATTAGTATTTTATGAATATTTTATTAATTGTGGTGGAATTAATTAGAATCTCTATGTCAATAATTAATATAATCAAAGGATAATGATGTTGGTTTATGTCGACGACAGAATATTTGGTGGATCAGATAAGTATAACGCAGATAGATTTTTAAATTTAAGAAAAGTGAGTTCAAAATGTTAATGATTGGTGAGACGTTTTTTTCCCTGGTATACTTGTGAAACAAGAAAGGAATGATACTTTAAATTTTCAATCCAAATATTCCAAGGAGGTTCTGAGAAGATTTAGAATGGAAAATTCCTAGGAGATCAAAACTCGAGTTGCTACCCAGATGAAACTATCAAATTATGATGATGGAAAGCCAGTTAATATCACATTATATAGGAAAATCATTGGAAGTTTACTATACTTGATAGTGACAAGACATGATATTTTATTTACCGCATGACAATAAATTATGTATCAATGAAATACCAAGAAAAGCCACATGATTTCAGTGATAATAATACTATATTATTTCAAAGGAACGGTGGATATTGGTTTGATGTATAATGTAAAATATCAACTAGAGCTATTGGGATATACAGATGCGTATTGGGCTACTTCAGTAGATGATAATAAATAAACATCATGAGGTTCATTCAATCTTGGTGGATTGTGTATTTCTTGGCTAAAATATAAACAATATTTCATTTCATTGAGAACCCTATAAGGTGAGTATATTGCATCCACTCAAGCATGCAAACAATTATTATGGATGAAGTTGCAGTATTGATGACATGAGAGCTGAAGTGAAGTCTTTGATTATAATCCGTTGTGGTAATTCAAGTGCTATAAAAATTATAAAAAATCGATTCCATCACTCATGGAAAAATAACATTGAAATAAAATATCATTTATCAAGGAGAAGGTGGAGAAATGGATTTTGAAATTGTCGTATGTTTTTAGATAACTAAATTCTGCTAAAATTCTGACAAAGTACATATTGAATGAAGAATTTGAGAGGCATCAACTGGCTATGGGAGTTCAGTCGACTCCCTGTACTTGAAAAAGTGTATATATGGAGTCCCCTTCTCTCCAAGGTATGGCTTGTTTTCCCCTTTTGTGCTGATGTGTGTTTTTACCCTATTTTATATCCCAAAATAGTGACCATTGAGTTTTAAGATAAAGGGTGAGAACATGTCGCTATTAAAACAGAGAACATTTCTTTGTCAATACATAGGAAATAGATGACAAGTTGAGTAGTGAGAAAAGGTAGTATTAAATTAGATGATGTTAAATGTTATAGATCAATGATATATATCACGAAAGCTAAATTTTGTGCTGAAATTAGTTATTTGGATTCAATATTTGGTGGCAGAAATTGAGTGAATCATTGATAAACTATTAATTATACTCTTATTTCTCATGTCGAGCATTAATCATGTGGGATTAGAGTCTATGTTGGGTATATGTTTTATCACTATCTAAAAAAATTGATAAGAGTTTTATGAATCTCTCATGAGGTATCAAACAATGATAGAGTTCTCAACAAACCAAAATGGGTTATTTTTGGGAAAAAATCCCTCAAGTTAACATTGAAGCATTTTTGGGTTGATTTTGTTTGTTGAAAAAGAGGGTTTCCTTGTTCAGTTGTGGTGTTATAGAGATATTTTAGAAAAACTATGTTGAAAAAAACCATGAAAAAGAAATGGATGGTTTTTAGGTCATACAAAAGGAATAGCTACAAGGTGGTTCAATTTTCAAGTGTTTTCCAAAATTTTGGGCCTGAAAATCAGAATAATTTATATTTGTGTCGTTTTGAAAATGAAGTTGCATGAAGGATTTAATATGGTATTGAAACATGCACAAAAATAATGCTTTAGGATTATAATGTCGAAATATGGAAATGGAATAAAGTGCAAAAAATATTTGTAAATTTGTGTGAAAGATGAGTTTGTGCGAAAGAAACATGTGCACCCAATGCGACATCAAATTGGGTATTGCGTGCTCATTGTGGATCTTGTGTGATGTGTCAATATATTGATCATAGGGGTTGGTGATGCCTATAAATAATAGGTGACCCCCTCATTTGATGTAGCTCACGACATAGAAGAAATCGAAGCACTGAATCACATATGAATTTTATGTAAAGAGACATGCACAAAATAATTGGATTTGAACACAAGTTAAGGAACTTGTAAATAAGATTTGTGTTGTGGATAAGATTGAAGTTCCCTGAAATAGGTGATTCATAACAATAGTATAATCGTGTGACAAAGGTATTAATGTTTCTTGTATGACACAAAAATGTTTGTGTGAATGATTTGGAGTTTCCAAGTACATTTGTGGTAAAGTGGGTTTCATTAGTGGATGAAAGTGATACATGAATAGAGAATCTTCATTCAGTGGAGGATAAATTCATTAGATATAATATAGGGACCTACAAGTCTATAAACAATGATTTGATCTTTATAATAAGCATTTAACACATTTCAGTTGACAGAGAAGTCAGATTTCAAATTGTGATTGGTTGTAAACTAGGAGGGATAATGAGTCCACTCCGAGCATTATAAATAGTAGTACACTTTTTGTGGATTTGTTACATCATCACATCTCCATTTTAGTCTCCTTGGACATAGCCCAGTGAGGTTGAACCATGCAAAAAGGATGTGTCCCATGCATGATTTTATTTTTGTTGATACCTTGCTATGGGAAATAGATAAAAGAGTGTTTTTGTAATAATGAACCAAAATTAGAAGGGGATTTTTTTAATCTATCATAGGCTGATTCACCACCCCTCAGAGTATTTGACCTAGTGGACCTAACACCAAAAATGGTGAATGTCCCAAAACAATTATTATGTGGATTGACTCTATAAACTCATTGATGTATATGATTCAAAATCTCAATATAAAAAATTAACACAAGCGGGAAGCTATCCCCACTCTCTCTATATTTTCTCTCTCAATTGGAAGGTGATTCAAATTGATAAGTCACACCAGAAAAAGGTGGTAAGTGGTAATACTGATGGTGCAATAAATGAGGTGGTGAAATAAAAAAATAGGATATGTGGATGATGGGGATGAACTCAAGCAAACCACTTTTGATATAAGGAACAACGATAAGGGCCATGTGACACAAATATAGAAAATGGTTGGAAAAGGAATTAGATCACCACTTGGATAGGAAACAATGAAACAAATCCAAATCTATTTGATGAAAATTATCAATGACTAGGAATAAACCTATATAATAATGGATGTTCCAATGAAAAAAGTAATTGAAATTAGGTTGATATGAAAAATACAAATGCACAGACGACACACAAATGGCATACCAAAACACAAAGAGCTAGACCACTTATAACATTTATTTGAGCAATATAAAATTTTTAAAATCAAAATTTAATAACATATTAAACCTAATAATTAAATTATAAACAAAAAACTATTATAGAAATAGATTCATTTTTAAATCATATCAACGTAATTAAAAATAATAGAGATTTCCTTTTTTTGAAAACATGAAGTTGGTTTTTTTGTTTTATGATATAATTTTATAAGAATTTTCATTCTGTTTACATTATTTTTTCCATTATATATTCATCTTGGAAAAAATTATTTATAATTTACAGTTATCAAAAAGACTAAAAATATTTAGAAAAGGGTCCTATTTAAAATCAAAAAACATTTTTCTATTTTTACATACTGTGTTTAGAGTATATGAAGCTTATATAATATGTTTTATGTTAAATAAATAGGATTAGTATTTTCCTTCTTCATATTCATGGAATTCCAGGGAAATGTTGATCTAATCCCTAATTTATGTTTAGTGATCTATTCTTCTTTATGGTGATATACATTTCAATATTGGTCATGACTTTCATTATTTCAATGCAATGTGTTTTCCCCAATATTCTCCTCTACTTTTGGCCTTTCATTTCATTATTATTTATGTTTTCATTCCCTATAATCCCTCTTGGTTGATCTTCCCAGTGAAATTTTCATCGAAAATATTTAACTTTTGAATCTTTTCATGAATTGGGGGTATGTACTTAAAGGTAAATTATTACCTAGTTCCTTTTAGATGAAAACACTTATGGTAACATTATGTCTATCTGTCAGTCCTTCTTTCCCAAAGAGGCAGTTTTCCTTGTCCTTTTACTTAATGGTGACTTAGTGATTCATTATGTTCATGTAGTTTAGTTTATAAAGGGCATGGTTGTGTGCTAGGTTTATTTTCTCAACTATGTTTTCATGTCATCCTTGTTGTTTTATTTTTCTCATATGTATATTCCCTCATCGTTGATGGTTCTTATTTTCAACATGAAACATATTTTCATATGAAGACCTCTTATTTGATTATGGCCTTACAATTATATTTCCCTCATCTCTTTTCCCATCTCATTGTTCCTAGATTTTATCTCTCAAAAATATTCTTAGGGAAGAAATGTCATGGGTTCATTGAGTTTGTATACTGATAAGAGTGATTCATTTTATTCTATAGAATCATTTTTTTGTGTGATGATATTTAAAATGGTGTTGATACATAAGTTATTCTTAGGGTTTACTAGTGTTTGAATGGTTTGTGGTTATTGTACGATTTTTAAACTATTTTTCATTAATATGTTTTTTTGTACATTTTTCTAGTTTTTGGTTTTTTATGGGAGTTACAATGCATTTCATGAGCATTGGTGATGCTTGGAGTTTATTTGATCCAAATAAATATGTTGTGTCATTGGATACATTTCTTTTGTATGATAGTTGTGGGTTTTTGATTTAAATACATATTAAAGATGTTTTCTTTTTGACACGTGGTGATAATTGTTGGTTAATAATGATAAAAGATTTTTTATTAATAGTGTTTGGTGTGGGGAGGTAGACTTTAGCCATGATTAATGGTGAAAACTATTATGGTAGTGAAAGATCATATCGATGAAATTGAACAAAAAAAAAGGAGATAAATAAGAAGATCATTTAGATTTAACATGGTTCAGTAGAGTAAAAACATATATGGGAGAAAGGGGATGATTATTGGTTATTTTTCTCCTGATAAATCATCGAAGGATCACATACATGGATTATAATTCAAGGGATTTTAATACTATTTTATAGAGATGTAAATTAAAACAATCATGGGTTAGTTTGGGTGGTTTATCAATCATTGAAAAAACTATTTCCAAATGTTTCTTTAATGGTCCAAGGTTCCACTTAGTTTTTTTCCTCCCAAGGAAGATGACACTACTAGAAGAATTATTCCATGATTTTTCTGAAAAAACCAATCCTTCACTAATTTTCCCCTAATTGAGAGTGGCCCCCATAAATATCTCCCTCAAGACCAATTTAGTGTAGAGACTAGACTTTCAGTCTCTTTGTAGGATTATATCTTCACTATTGTTAGAACCTTTATCATCATGTTAGCCCTGTTATCGTTATTGTGTATTTTCTCAACATTCAATATTATTTATTCCAACACGTTATTGATACAGTGATATCCCATGTCAATTTTTTTGGACCTAGAATGAAATTTTGGGTTCTTACTGAGATTAATAGTTATCTATCTATTGTAATAGAGAATATAACCCTCCTGAATCTATCCGAGATCAGGTAGAAATTTCATCATCCACATCATCACCTTAAAACCTTTAGTGACCATGATATACACTTCTTATGTTGTAGACAAGAAAAAAAACTTATGAACTGATGATTTCCAAGATAATTCTCCCATTTCACATGATATCAGGTACCCATATATGGATTTCCTCATGTCCAAATCTCAAACCATATATGTATCTATGTATCCATATAAATTAGGTTTTTTATATCTCAAAAAAACATGACTAGCTATACCTCAAATATTCCTCAATATTCATTGGAATATTCTCCAATTATCCATTCCTAGAATTGATATAAACATTCTCACAATGCCAAAAATTTGATCAATAGTTGTTCTCGTACACACCATAGCATACATAAGAATGCTAACTGCTGACTGATAAGGAAAATTTTTCACCTCATCTATTTCCTCATCAATTGATGGACTACAAATTATTGTGAAGCTGAAATGAATTGCATGTGGAGTGAAAACCTATTTCACCTTTCTCATGTTGAACCTTTCGACAACCTTCTCAATATATGACTCATGAGATATCAAAATATTGTGATTCCTCATAGCATGGGTAATTTTCCTTCAATGAATCTTATTAGAATATCCCAATTCCTTCATTTCAAAAAACATGTTCTAATCATTCTGTAACATTTCAATATTGTAGATATATCTTTCAATAATCAATAAATCGTCAACATAAAGAAAAAATATAATAAAAACACTAACAATTTTTTTATTTAATGCAGAGTATTTATTAGTCATCCTCCTATATGAATTTTTCTACATGAATGTATTTAATTTTTGTACCATTTATTCGTTTCTTATTTTAAACCATATACACTTTTAGTAACTTTTCATACCATTTTCTATTTACCATTAACCTGAAATTCCTCCAGATTCTCCATGTAAATATCCTCATTAATATCACAACTTAATAACGCTTTATTTACATCCAGTCTTTATTCCTCAATGTTTTTACTATCCCCTAATCCAAAAAACCCATGATGGAAGAAATTTAAACAATTGTAGAATAGTTTTAATAAATTTCAAAAACATTATTATCAAATAATCCCTCCATAACCATTATTACTCAATAGAGATACTATGAACTTCTATAGAATCCTTATAATTTATACAGCAACTTAATTTTCAGTGACTTCAATCCATGTTGTAAATCCTCTAAATCAATTTTATAGTTCTTGTATAAGGATTTCATATCCTCTTGCATGGACTTCATCCATTCCATCTTCTGATGACTCTGGATAACATCCCCATAACTATATTTCTCTCCCCCATTACATAGAATCACATAATCATGTAATGAGTATCTAAAACATATTTTTAATTCTACAGTGGATCTCCTCAACTGTAGTTTATGGGGAATCTATTATGGATTATAATATGATGTATAATTATTAATAGATGGATACATATTACATGGTAGTGATGTATCATTAGTGTCATATATATCTCTCAAAGTAGATGGAACTGATGGTCGTTAGACTAGTTCCATATTGATTGGAATTTCATCATACTACAACTTCACTTCATTTTATAGCTTCTTAAAATCCTCAATTGTTTGATCCTTAAGAAACACTACATCATTTATTTTGATTGTACTCCTACTGATATGATCCTAGAGTCGGTACCCATACTCCTCATCAATAAATACCAAAAATATACACTTATTTCCTTCTCCATATACATTTTCTTGCTCATATTTATAGATGTGAAAAAAATCCATGTTTCCAAATACTATCAAGTGTTTTTATAATACATATATTCCTATAAACACCCATTTTAGAACATCATAGTTTAGTGAATCTGATGAATATATTTTTATAAGATCAATAGTGGTATCCATTTCCTTTCCTTATAATGGGTTTGGTGTCTTTTCATTTGATAGTACACACCTGACTCTCTTACAAATTATCATATTCATCCTCTTAGAAACACTATTATATTAAGGCTTCTTCTGTATTGATTTTTCTAGACTGATGTTGAATCTACTTTTGTAATCCTCAAATGTACCACAACACAATCCTCATATTCTACTCATACACACTTTAACCATCTTCTGGTATCTCTTTCCACCTTCACATGTAATTACATGAAATCATTATTCATATGATCTTTAGTTTTCAAATAAAAGTCTCAAACTTCTATATAATGATCATCTATAATTGTAAAAAACAAATAACATCTCCCATAGACTTAGTACTCATCATGTAGACATTGTTGTGAATTAAATATAAAACATTTTCATTTCTAGATATTAAATAACCATGAAATGATACTCTATTTGATTTATCCCTATTGGAATCAACACGAGTATCAAAATGTGGACCTTTTATTACAAGTAATAGATCTTTTCTGAATATTATTCTGATTCCTACCATGCTCATATGACCAAGCTGCATGTGACAGACATCTATAAGAACATATTTTCTATCTGTGTTAATTTCTCTAATAAAAGATCTTAAATATGTTAGATAAAGGGAAGTGACTTTATTTCCTTTAGCAATTACCATGTTACATTTGGTATGATTCAATTTCCCATCACCAAAGAAATTAACATATCTAACATCATCAAAAATTCCAATGGATATTAAATTTAAGAAAGTATCAGAGTCACGACTCATTTCTTTTAATAGTTTCATATATCCAATACTAGTCTCCTAAAAAATAATACCAATACTAGTGACATAATATGAACTATTATTTCCCATTTTCATTTGTATAAAAATATCTATTGTGGATGATGATAAGAAATCTCTTTTTTCCAAGACATGAAAGGAGGAACTTGAACAAATCACCCATGTCAATTCACTGATTGATAGACTAACCGTATTATATTTCTAAATTATAATGATCTATAAATTGTCAAATACAACATCATTATTTTGGGTCATACCTTCCTGATTCCTCTGCTATGGATTCAGCCTTTTACACTCCCAGATGCAGTGTCTAGGATATCTATAATGGTGGTACTTCCTTTCATATCTCGATCGGTATTTCCATCACTTCCACCTTCATAGAATTTGTTTATGGGTTTTTTTCCTCCAATAAATCAATTCCCTTTCTTCTTCCCTTATCTTTTAGTGACAAGAAACTTTGGTTCAGTTGTAAATCCATAATCCTTACATTGAGAATCTTATTTCAACATTTTATCTTTCACCAAATAAATGGTAAGAGTTTTATATGAATTTGAATTGATGACTGACACAACTAGTGTTTCCCACATAATTTTTAAATAACTAAACATCAATCATTCATGACACTCATCGTTAGTCATCATTATCATGGAATTCAACGAATCAAAAATACCTCAAAAATAACTCATTTTCTCGGATATGTGGGTCCCATATTTTAACTTCATGTTGATAAGTTGGTGTATCAAGTTTTATTTGTTTTTCACTACTACTATCACATAAATATTTTCTAATATTTTCTAATAAATAGATGTATCATGATTTATGGAAGAATTCTTGAAGATATATTTATCAATCCACTTTATGATTTGGGCAGCACAATTCCCATTGAGAATAACCCACTCTAGATCAGCTGGTGGGGTTTTCGTTGAAATACTTTAACCATATTGATCACATATATAATATCCATATTCTCTAACTATAATGGGAATATTTTATGGAACTATTGGTTTCCAAAAATCGTTAATATTCAAAATTTCATCTATTTTGGGTTTCTAGAAGGAATAATTAAAATTAGTGAGCTTAATCATCTTAATAGAGTTTTAATTCGTTTATTATATTATAATAGCATTATTATAACCATATATATTTGTCTATGATGTTTGAAATAGTTGTAAATGTCTATTGGATTTCTGAAAATGGTCTCTGATTACCCAAGTTACTAACAAAATTGTTTCTGTACTCTAGATCAATTGATGAGGTGCTGATGACATGGATCATCAGAACAGTCACAAGAAAATCTGCCAAAATGTTTCTCCTAGCATTAATATTACAGTATTCTTTGGTAAAAGGTATTGTAGAACTCATTGATTGACCAAAACATTGACAGCCTCTACCGACTATGGTTCCACTCCATTTTGACACGGTTTTCTTCATTGGAATCATCTCATTGATATATTCATGTATCTGACAGCATTTTTTTAACAAAATAAATATTATGATCACTAAAAAACCCCTATGTGACTTCACAATTTTGACCTTGATCTCTAAGATACCAATTTTTTGGGGCATTGGATGATCATGTTGATGAAATTGAAACAATATACGAAAGTGAAAGAGGAAGAACACACAAATTTAATGTGTTTCAGTTGTGTTCCTTTATCTATGGGATAAAGGTGATATTTATTGATTAATTATATTGGAATAAATCATCATTGGATCACATATAGATATTACATTTCATGGGATTTCAATCCCATTTTATTATGAATAAAATCAATATTATAAAGGGTTTGTTTTGGGGGGTTCATAAACCCTTAAAAAACTCCCACTAAATATGGCTTCAATGGTCCATGGTGCCACCCTATTTGTTATTTCACAATGAAGAAACTTATTATATAATAATTTGTCAATTTTTTTTCTACCAAACACAATTTCATTTGATTAATGTTTGTGATGGTCGTTGTTATTTTTACCCAAAGTGATAAGGTTCGTTAGTGGATAATATGCTCTTGTTTGACGGTTGTGGGTGTCATATATATGTACAGACTAATGATGACTCGTTATTTTGAAATGGTAACTAGTATTGTTTAAAAATGAAAAATATGGATTTTTAATGGTATTTTATGCAGTGATGCAATATTTAACCTTGATCACTAGTAGAAAATAGAGCATTCATGGGGGGTGGTTTCAAGCGACTACAATTTGGTGGTCACTATATATATTACTAATGTTCATTGTTTGGTGGTCACTGTATTTTTCACTACCCCACTAATATTTCCCCCTCCCTCTATTTAGTTCTCCATCCCGTGAACATCCCCACTCCTAGGACCCCATGACCCCGCTCCCCCAACCTCGTGACCCCGTCCTCCACTCTGCCATTGTCGAACCATTTTGGCCCCATTGTGCCAAGCCGTTAAGCTCTCCTGCACATGTCAAGCTCCTCGTTGAGCTCTCTAACATTCATTAAGCCCATCCTCTCCATTAAATCTCCTCCAAGATCTCCCAACCCTATCAAGATCCGTCGTTGAGCCCTAATGCCCGTTTTGTTGAGGCCCAATGTCAAGGCCTTCTGCCCTCGTCGATCCCTCATCACGGATCCCTAAAACATGTCTCCCACCATTACTTGTGGAACCTATATTTGAGTTTGAATACATTTATCCGATTTAGAAAATAAGTAGTTTTAGTTAAAAGTATGATCATTTATTTCAAACCTGAACATACCAATAACCAAATCAAACATGAATGTATTTTATCAACTGTACACGCATAGTTTTAGACTCACTACACAATCAGTTATTATCTAGAAGGCATGATTCCTTTCTCTAAGGAAGTTAATATATATTTTCCTTTTATTGGAGATAGTTTCAAAAATGCTAATAGTTAGGGTTTTTTATCATGTATATCACTAAACATGTTCACATAAATTTCTTTTTGTATTTGAAAAAACAGAAGCTCTACTATAGCTCTAAAGTCTATTTTATTATTATTTTGGGAATATGAGTTGTGAGGTCCTCAATGCTGGAATGCTAGGTAGGTTCCTCACTATGTTCTATGTTCACATAATATCCTGGAAGTTATAATGGGTCAGAATATCTACAAGATATTACCATACCATGACCACGAAAATCTTTATATATGAAGATCAATATAAATGGTTGTCAAATGTTGTGGGAGGAGAGTAATAGAGATAACATAGGATCTAGAAGTGGGATAGAAAGATATCCTACATAATTAATATGTGGGATAGGAGGAGAGATGAGCTAATGGGGTGTCATACATATAGTGTGTTGGGTGTTTTGGCATTTTACCATCTCCCACTGGACATTAAGACGTCTAAAAATGGAATGAAAATAGATGGGGAGACAGTGAGATATGGGTTTGTGGAAAATACATGGGTATGTCTACAGCATGAATTTAACAAAAGATAAAAATATAACTAAAACTATAGATGGATTTAGGGTCTCAATCAGAGGCCCTATGATCAGCAGCGTCCATGCCCTATTGATCATTCTTGGTAATGTATCACTTTTAACTTCAATAATATTGGGTGTTTCGATGAATTTTTTTATAGTGACTATCTATATTTCCATTTAATTGACTAATTCTTGAAAACAAATAAATATTTATCTGGTAAAGAATGTTTTCATCTTTTTTCATATTTTTTGGCATTCCATATATCATTATTTAGTGTGTTTTGTTCATATCCATATCATTTTACAAGATAGTGTATTGTTTTAGATTTTAATAGAAATTATTTATGAAAAATTAATAAACATGGAATTCATTAATTGGAGTAAACAATGGGAGTAATAATTAGTGGGTCCATTGTAAAAACCACTAACTAGTTAGTAATTTGACAGAATAATGTAATTAAAATTTACAAAATCATACTTCATGGATTGGGGTATATATTTAAAATGGAACTAAAAATATCTCCACATGCTTCCCATATGTATGATCAAGCTCATTCATCCCTATCACCACCCTTATCTCATCCATCCTACTCAACAGTCTCCTTATCTGTGATATCTCACCCCAAACCCCACCATGTATCATGGGTTATTTGTGCTTTTAGGTCTACCATTTCCACAATGCCTGACCACCATTGTTTTCCTCCAAAACGTTTGACCAATCCGCTCCTTATAACACCACACCTTGTAGTTATTCTCCACTTCTCTATGTGATTTGGTCCACTCATTTGGCACATTTCTTCACTTCCCATTCTTATTTCAATAAATTAATTATAGAATTTATTTGTTTATAGGTTCATGAGCACATATTCATAGTTAATTTGTGTCTGAAGTTGCATTATAATATATATATACATATATATATATATATATATATATATATATATATATCTGTGTGTGTGTGTTGGTGCATCCACCCCGATGGGTGCATGCAATTATGTAAGGATTCGCACATAGACTGAGATAGATTATTTCATGTATGCTATGAAACCCAGTACATATGAGTGGTTGCAGTAATTACATACCTAATATGAGGAGAAATTATCACATATGTCAACATATATTGATGATGTGATGAAGCATCATCATGTTGATTGTACAAAAGTGGTGCCATAGGTAAAAAATAAAATAAACCGTACTCACATTGAATTTTATTGACATTCATAAGATATATATATATATTTATATATATATATGTTTTAGGATCCAATTACAGTTTTTGTACATAATAGTGAGTTTATTAGTGAACCATATGTGGATGAATCTCATGCATTAGGTAATGTAAATTAATATTATAAAATCATACCTGAATTAGGAATTAATAATTATTCTGAAATCGATAATTATATTTACACCTCTTTGTTTTTTATTATTTTTATTCTTCTAATTTAATTAATTATTTTATAGATTACATAATTGTTAATCATGATATATTATTGGAATAATTTCCATTTATTCCAAGAAGATATATTTTAATTTCATCCCACAACAATAGATGAGGTTTCTCCCACAAACCTTTGTTATGTGGGTGTGAAAATGGTTGACCTCTTCAATGATAATTTCCCATGTTTCTCATTATATTTTTGTCAATGTATAGGGGTTAATGTGTATCTATCATATCAATGTTTATACAAGAATTTTAGTTATTCTCAAGGACTCCAAATATATAGCATTAATCATTCTTTTAGTAATTTGAAATCAATGAATTTGATTGACATTGAAGTGTAACAATATAATATTTCACATTATTTTGTTATATTTTTTCTTTGATCACAAATATTCTACCTCTTTATGCGTTATCTTGAGAATTCCAGAAAATTGAGAGGGAATGAATGAGATTCCCTCAGAAAATATCTAATGAATAGGTAGGAATTCTCTTGGTTCTGCAATGAAGATTGGAAGGGACTTCATTTAACGGTTCTTGAGTACATTTTACCTTCCCATTGGCGATGAATTTTTTCTTGGTTAAATCCCCCTCACATGAGGTATTTTCAATTCTCACAACTTTGTAAAATCTTGATTCTAGTTCTGGTTGGTCATATGGAAGTGGTGATGACCATAAATTCTAGCCCACAGAGCAAATTGTGTTACTCCTCTTTCCATTCCTTGAGAGTGTTGAAGGTTGATACTTTGATGATGCACTTCAAATACAAAATTCAGGGACATTAAAGTGGACGAATTTGGTCCTTCAATATCCTTATACAACCGTTAAGAACATATATCATCCAAGGGAATTCAATAAATTCTAAACTATTTGAAAATGTTCATAAGATGTTTTTGTGTCCATTTTTTTTATTTATAAATTATTATCTATGTAAATGCATGAAAAAAATGAAACAATCACACCTATCTCTCACAGTGGTGCCAATTTTTTGTTGCAAAAAATATAAGCACAAATACCGGTTTGTATCAAGTCATCTCCATAGGGATAGGTTATTGATTCAATAATTCATATATTTTTGGAAATATGTAAATGATGATGAATTCAAGAGGTTTGTTTCAATTTTCATGAAATACTTTTAATGTTTTATAATTAAAGTGTGATTATGATGTATAATGGGTAAGGTAAATGAGTGTATTAAACAACAAGGTATCAAAGGGAATTGATTCGGTTTTTTGTGTTGGAGGATTTGGTTAGTAATCACACTTGTATTGTAAAACAGGTGAATTTACAATGAAAATGAATTCGAAAATGTAATATACATGTTTAGTGTCATAAAAACCCAAACAATGTGTTTAATGATCAGATACACATCAAATGACATTATAATGACTTTAAATCATAGGAAAAACATCTTAATTTTATTCATGATGTGTATGAGGAGACAAAATGTCAATCAGACGTGTGGTGTGCATGGTACGACTGAAAATGTGGTTTTTAAAGATTTGGGGCCCTTTAAATAGTTGTGTCGAGTGGCCAATATCACCCGAAAAACCTTATAATGTCATGAAATCAAACTATAACAACTGTGAAGTGAATTGTGAAATTTTCAAGTAGATGGTATGTCAATCAGAGGTGTTGTTTATCAGCGACAATGGAAAATGATCGTTTAGTGTCATAAAAAAGAAAAATGTATATTTAATGGTTAGATCGATATAAAACGACATCGTTATGAGTAGAAATTAATGGAAACATATCTTATTATTATTGGTGATGTGATTAATGAGACATCACATCATTAATATGTGTGGTCTGTGTGATACGACTAAATTGTGGTCTTTTAAGATTTGACGACCTTAAAAAAGGTGCATCGGGTGGTCAAAACCAGCATAATGACCTCAAAATGTCATGCAATTAGAAAAAAACCATGGAGTAAATTTTGAAATGGTCATGTAGATGTTATATCAATCAAATGTGTAATTTGAATGCACTAACAGAAAATGCAATTCTGGTGTCATAAAACACCAAATCATACATTTAACAGCCAGATCCATAGAAAATGACCTTGGAATGACATGAAATCATAGGAAAAACTATCTTATTATTTTTATTTATAAAATATATAAGGATACTACACATCAATCAGATGTGTGGTGTGCATGGTACAACTGAATATATGGTTTTTAATGATTTTAGGCCCTTTATAAAGGTGTGTCCGGTGGTGAAAACAAGCTGAATGACCTCAAAATTCAATGAAATCAGATAAAAACAACGTTGGAGTGAATTTTGACATGGTCGAGAAGAACGTATGTTAATTGGTGGTGTCATTTTTCCACAATGTTGGAAAACACACTTTTAATGTCATAAAACATTAAAACGGGCATTTAACGGTTAGATCTATATAAAATAAGGTCGGAATTACCTAAAATCATAGGACAAACATAATATTATTTTTCTTGATGTGTATGATTTATGTCTCATCAATCGTACATGTTTTTTGCGCGGTATGAATTAAAATGTATTTTTTAATGATTTGATGCTGTTTTAAAAAGGTGTTTCAAGTGGTCAAAAACAGTTGAACAAACATAGAATGAAATGAAATTAGATGAAAAAAATCATGGAGTTAATTGTGAAGTGTTTGAGTAGATGTTATTTTAATCAGAGGTGTGGTCTGACCACACTGATAGAAAACACATGTTTACTATCATAAAACACCAAAACATGCCTTTAAATGTTAGATCCTTAGAATAAGACATGAGAATGAATTGAAATCATAGGACAACCATCATATTATTATTCATGATATGTGGGAGGATATAACATTTAAATCGTACGTACGGTGTGTGTAGTAACACTGAATATGTGGTTTATAAAGATTTTATACTCATTAAAAAGGTGCGTCGGGTGGTCAAAACTAGCTGAACGAACTCAAAATTTTACGAAATCATATGATAATAATTGTGGAGTGAGTTTTAAAATAGACTAGTAGAAAGTAAGTAAATAGGAGGTGTGGTTTGTCCTAAATGATGAAAAATGCACGTTATGTGTCATAAAAAATCAAAACTGTTGTTTAATGGCCAGATCTATAACACAAGACCTTTTAATGACATGAAATCAGAGGGAAACCATCTTATTATAATTAGTGATGTGTATGACAAGATGAAACAACAACCGGACGTGTGGTTTGCATGGTATGACTAAATATGTTGTCTTTTAAGATTTGTTGACTTTTAAAAAGGTGTTCACGGTGGTAAAAACCAGCCTAAAAATCTCGAAATTCCATGAAATCAGAAAAAAACTGTGGAGTGAATTGTGAAATGGTCTAGCAGATGGTAAATCGATCAGATGTTTCCTTTGACCATGATGACGGGAAACACAATTCTGGTGTCATAGGAAACCAAAACAGATGTTTAACGGTTATATCCATAGAAAATTACCATAGGATGACTTTACATAATAGGAATGATTTATTATTATTATTATTAAAATATAAGAGGAATTTACATATCAATCAGACATGCGGTCTCTGTAGTACGACTGAATTAGTGGTTTTTAATGATTTGTGCCTCTTTAAAAATGTGTGTTTGGGGGTCAAAACCAGCCAAACTACTTCATAATTCCATGAAAGAAGACGATAATATCCATGGTGTGAGTTTTAAAATTGTTTAGCATAAATTATGGAAATCAAAGGTTTCATTTGACCGTTCTAATGGGAAACACAATTCAAGTGTAATAAAACACCATAAACAGATGATTAATGGCCAGATCCATAGAAAACGACATTGGAAAGACTTGAAATCATAGAAAATCCACCTTATTATTACATGAGATGATTGGAAGGAGAAAAAATTCAATTAGCCTTGTATTTTCCATGGTACCACTAAATATAAAGTTTTGTAATGATTTGACAGTCTTTAAAAAGGTGTATCGGTTGGTCAAAACTAGATAAACAAAAATGGAATGTCTTGAAATCAGAAAATAACAACCACGATGTCATTTTAGAAATGGTAGAGCATATGATACATCAATTGAAGGTTTTATTTGTCTGATATGATGAAAAACACATTTTAACTGTCATAAAAATCCAAAATGAGAATTTAAAGGCCATATCGATTGAAAAAAACATTGGAATGAAATGAAATCCGAGGAAAACTATCTTATGATAATTGGAGATGTGTAAGAGTAGATGGAACATCTCAAAGCAGTGTGGTCTGCATAGTATGACTGAATATGTGGCCTTTTAAGATTTGATGACCTTTAAAAAGTTGTGTTGGGTGGTTAACAACATCCAAATGTCCTTGATATACCCAAAAATTACACAAAAACAACCATGATGTTAATTTTGAAATGGTTGAGAAGATGACACATAGATTAATTTTTTATTACCTTGATGATGGAAAATGAAATTTTTGTGACATACAACACCAAAATGGTTGTTTATTGGTCAGATCAAGGGAAAACGATTTCAATGTGACATGAAATCATAGGAAAATATTATTATTATTATTGGTGAAATTTATGAGGACACATAACATCAATCTCATGTGTGGTCAACATGGTAGGACTGAATATATATTCTTTAATGATTTGGGTACAATTAAAAAGCTGTGAATTGTGGTCAAAACCTGCCAGGAGACCTCATAATTCAATGAAATCTGAAAAAAAACAGTGGACTGATTTTTGAAATATTTGAGTAGTCAGTAAGTCATTCAGAGGTGTCGTTTGACCACACTGACAGAAAACACAATTCTGATGTCATAAAACACCAAAACAGACATCTAACACTCAGATATATAGAAAATACATCACAATGACTTAAAATAATAGGAAAAATATATTATTTTTAATTATAACATGTACGAGAAGACAACACGTCAATCGAATGTGTGGTCTCCACGGTATGAATGAATCAATGGTTATTAATGATTTATATCCCTTTAATAAGGTATGTTTGGGGGTCAAAACTAGCCGAATGAGCATTGAATTCCTTGTAATAAGATGAAAAAAACTATGGAATGAATTGGGAAATGTTCATAAAATGGTGCATCAATCCGATGTGTCATTTGACCGCACTGATGGATATCACAATTACAGTGTCATAATATACAAAAACTGATGTTTAACAGTTAGATCCATTGAAAAACCCCTTGTAATGAATTGAGATAATATAAAAAGTAGACTATTATTATTATTATTGAACTTTTGTGGAGGCAACACATTAATCAGATGTGCAGTATATGTGGTACGACTGAATCTATGGTCTTTAAAGATTTGAGGCCCTTTAAAAAAGTTGTGAAGTGTATTCAAAACCATATGAACGACCTCAGAATGCCATTACATTTGATGAAAACTAATAGGGAGTGATTTATGAAATGGTTGAGTAGAAGGTATGTCAATCAGTAGTTTTGTTTGAAAAAAATGATGGAAAATTCAATTTTAGTCTCACAAAATAACAAAATGGATGTCTAATGGTTAGATCTATAGAAAATGGCCTCAGAATGAATTTACATCACTGGAAAAACATATTATTCTTATTTGTTACATTTTTTTAGGTGAAAAAATTCCAATCCGAAGTGTGGTATGCATTGTACCACTGAATCAGTGGTCTTTAAAGATTTAAGTCCCTTTAAAAAGGTGTGTATGGGGGTCGAAACCAGGCAATTGACCTATGAATGCCTTGAAATTATAAAAAAACAACAATTGAATTATTTGGGAAATGGTTAAGTATAAATATGTCAATAAATGTTTTCAATTTACTGCGCTGATGGAAAATGAAATTCTAGTGAAATAAAACACCAAACCAGATGATTAATGGTCATATCAATTACAAATGACCTTGAAATGACATTAAATCATAGTAAAATATTATTATTTTTTATTTATGATGTGTGTGAGGAGACAAAACATCAATCAAACATATGGTTGTTGTAGTACTACTAAATATGTGGTATATAAAGATTTGAGTCCCTTAAAATGGTTCAAATTTTAGTCAAAACTAGCTAAATGACATCAAAATGCCATGAAATTAGACAAAAAAACCATAGAGTGAATTGAGAAATGGTCGAGTAGACGATATGTCAATCGAAGGTGTCATTTGACCACACTGATGGAAAGTGCAATTACGGTGCCTTAAAACACCAAAACAAACATTTAATGATCAGATCCATAAAAAACATCCTTGGATTGACTTAAAATAGTTGGAAAATCATCTTATTATTATTTGTGACATTTACGAGGAGGAGACACATCAATTGGAATTGTGGTCTACACGATACGACTGAATTGGTAGTTTTTTAAGATTTGAGGCCCTTTAAAAAGGTGTTTCAGGGGGTCAAAACCAGTTGAACAACCTCCAAATGTCATGAAATTAGACGACAATATCAATGGATTGGATTTTGAAATGGTTGAGTAGAGTGTATGTCAATCGGAGGTGTCTTTTGACCACGTTGACGGAAAATGAAATACTAGTTTCACAAAACACCAACATGGATATTTAAGGGAAATATCCATATAAAAATACCTTTGAATGACTTGAAATCATTGGAAAATGTATTATTATTATTATTTTTCAAGTGTACGAGGAGACAAGACATTAATCAGATGTCTATTTTGAACAGTACGAAAGAATCTGTGGTCATTAAAGATTTAAAACCCCTTAAAAAGGTGTGAAGGGTTGTCAATGCTAGTTGAACAACTTCATAATGATATTAAATTAGAAAAAAATGACTATGGTGTGAATTATGAATTAGTTTAGAAAAATGTATTTCAGTCTGAGGTGTTGTTTGACCACACTGACGGAAAACACAATTACGGTCTCATAAAACAACAAAATGGACGTCTAATTGTCATATTCATAGAAAATACCTTTTAATTACATAAAATAAAAGGAAAACAATATTATTATTATTTGTGATGTGTAATAGGATATGAAATGTAAATCAAGCATGTGGTCTGCGTGTTACGACTGAATTAGTGGTTTTTAAAGATTTGAGGTCCTTTAAAAAGGTTCTTCTGGGGGTCGAACCCATAAGAACGACCCCCAAATTTTATGAAACTAGAAAAAAGGAAATATGGAGTGAATTAGGAAATGGTCAAGTTGACGGTCCATCAATCAGAGGTGTCATTTGAACTCACTGACAGAAAACACAATTTTGGTGTCATAAAACACCCAAAATGATGTTTAACCATCATATCCATATGAGAAGACATTATAATGACTTGAAATCACATTAAAACCATCTAATTATTATTCATGAATTGTACAAAAAGACAAATGATCAATCAGGCAAGCAGTCTACACGGTATGACTGAATATGTGGTTTTTAAGGATTCGACACCCATTAAAAATGTGTGTAGGGTGATCAAAACCAACCGAACGACCTCCAAATTACATGAAATCAGACGAAAACAACTGTGGAGTTAATTTTGAAATAGTAATGTAGATGGTATATCAATTAGATGTTTTGATTGACTAAGATGATGGAAAATGCAATTCTGATGTCATAAAACACCAAAACAGACGTTTAATGTTCAGATCCATAACAAAAAATATTAAAATGACTTGAAATCATAGTACAATTGTATTGTTATTATTAATGACATGTAAGAGGATACTACACATCAATTGGGCATGCGGTTTTCTTGGAATGACTAAATCTGTGGTCTTTAAAGATTTGATATCCATTTAAAAGGTGCATAGGGTGTTTAAAACTAGCCGAAAGATCTCGGAATGCTATGAAATAAAATGACAAAAACGATGAAGTGTATTCTGAAATTTTTGAGGATATGATATGGAAATTTGAGTTTTTGTTTTACAATGTTGATGTAAATCACATTTTCAGTGTCAAAAAACAACAAAAGAGACATTTAACAGTTAGATCCATAGAAAACGACCATTGAATGACAAGGAACAGAGGAAACACAACTTATTATTTTTTGTTACATGAACAAAGTAATAAAATATCAATTCGATGATTGATGTGCCAGGTACGACTCATTCCATGTTTTTTACAAATTTGACCCCTTTTGAAAAGGTGAATCTAGGGTCGAAATCTGCTGAATTACTTCAGAATTCTGTGAAATTAGATGAAAAAACAGTGGAGAAAATTTTAAAATTTTCAAGAAGATGATTCGTCCATCGGTGGGGTTATTTGATCGGGATGACAGAAAACAACCATTCAGTGTACTAAAACACCAAAACATGCATTTAATTGTCAAATTCATATAAAAGGATATCAAAATGACTTCAAATCATAGGAAATATGTCTCCTTATTATTGGTGACATATGTGATAATATGACACATCATTCAGACATATGGTATGCTTAGAATGATAGAATTAGTGGTTTTAATTATTTTTTAAAATTACTTGCAATTATTAATATATTTTAAAAATCAAATAACATTTGTCTGTTTTACTAAGCATTAAATTAAATATGTTATTTCATTTCAATTATTATTTGAGAAACTTTTTTCTATATGTTTTTTTATTATATTTTTTCATGTAGTTATATTTTATGATGAATGTCGATCTTCAAAGATGATGAGATGAAGAGATTTATGTGCCCCTTAGTTTAGATATTTTCGAAATATTTTTTATGTATTTATTAGATATAGTGGGTAGTTTAGTATTACTGTGATTTTAAAAAAATAAAAAACATTATAGTAACTGCCATTTCTCTGTCTCTATTAGATTTTCCTAGTTGATCAATTGCGACTAACAAATTATGATCAATATATCAAAAATAAATTTGGTCTATATTGAATGTCATTTGGCAGTCGTTACAGTCCATGTCTATATCTACTATAGTGTCCCCCAAATGACGGATGCTATAGGCACCAACAATGGGCCTAAATAGTCTGTTGTTTCCCAGATTCTAGGCGGCCTCTATAGGCCTTTAAGGATGGATTTTGGGGGTCGCTAAAAGATTTCATTTACTAGTGTAGTGATGGTGAAGAAAACTACGTAATGGTAGGTGATGGAAGCTCTTCTTTCTCATACAATATTTTCACTAGGCAAGTCCTCTAAATCCCTACTGAAATTATCATATGTGCCTTTTGGTGTAATTTTTAGCTTTAAATTGGAATTTATAGGGTTAATTTGGTCACTTGGATGTACTAGACGGCATTAAGGTGGTTCATTTTGGTGGTTCATTTTGGTGACATTTACACATTTTCACTCAAACAAAATCCAGGTAATTATGAATATCAAAATTAGTTTTTAGAGAGATAGAAATATATTGAGGATGTTTACATCAAATTGTAGATGATTAGAAATTAATTTTCCCACCATATTGATTGTGCTTAGAGATGAAAATGGGCATGGAACCCATCATAATAAAGTTATGTTATCACAAATATAGTTATGAAATTGAGAACCAAACCTAAAACCAATGTCATTTAACCAAAAAAATATAAAACTAAACTCAAATACACATAACTAATTTAATTCCCATTCGAATCCCAAAAATATTTTTATTTTTTAATAGAATAATAATTTTTTTGACAAAACCCATATGAAACCCAATATATTTATTCATTTTATTTTATAATAATAATAATAATAAATATTATGTGATGTGGATTGTTCTTTATTCACTTGGTTTAAATACATTTAGCATTTTTTGTATTTTCAATTTATTTATGTGTATCATTAAAGCAGATTCCCTTAAAAATTTTCCCCTTCTATGCATCCCAAAAAATGTCTCTATATGAAAAATGAGTTTTCAAGAAGACACGCATCCATGATGTTCTCCCAAACAACCACCACCACTACACGACAGTTTTCTAGGCCAGTGATTTGTCCTATTATGTATCAATTCTCCAGAAACTACTACAAATTCACATTTATGCAGTTGTAAATATTGTTATTCCTATAAAACACAGTTAAATGGATCACATTTATCCTCACCAACTAAAAACACTGATAAAATCTACTTTTAATAGCATGAATAAAAGTTATATTTAACATAACTAAAAAAATAATTAATAAAATCCAACCTTTATCTGTGTTTTTTTGCATACTGATAAATGATTCATTTTATTAGCACTGAAATGGTGCATATAAAAACCACTCTAAATAATTTAACTTATATAGAAATAAGTGGGTATATATATATACTTATTTATAGCTATATAAATAATTATAAATAAATATATTTTATTATATATAGAGAGAGAGATAGAGGGATTAACCAGTAATAATCAAAGAATGCAGTGAATTAATGGTGAACCGACCAGTTTTAAATAATACATATTATCGAAAAATGAAGACAAAACAAGGTGTTGTTGTTTTATATCCTTCATGGGATGTTTGTGGCATACAACTAGCTATAAGTAATTTTCAATAATGGGAAAAAATTGAACTATGATTTATAACCCATCACCACCATGCATAAGGGGTTTATAACACCAAATATCCCTCATGGATCTATAAATTAAATTATTCCCACTACAAAGAGTGAATAGTATTGTTTAATATATTCTTTATAAACATATTTTTATATTATTAAATATGGTTTATAATATATATATATATATATATTAATATAAAATGTCATATGTACTATATATAAACATATGTGTGTGTGTGTGTGTGTTTATGTGCATCTGTATGTGTGTATGTGTATGTGTATGCATGCATGTATTTATATATCAATATATGTATTTGTATGTGTGTGTGTGTGTAGCTTGATATATAAATCCAATTATGTGTTCACTACTATAAATTTGTGCTATAACTATAGTTCAAACTAATTTTGGCTATACATGGACTATAGTCATGGGTGGGAGTTTTTCATGGCTATAGGGGTGTGGGACATCTGCTATAGCAACTTTTAGGTCCCACCTATGGATATAGGGTTTCTTGTGCTAATGGGGAAAACATTCTTTTAGAAAGGACATGGGAAAGCCTCTATATCCACAGACGTGCCTCGCTTGTGGATATAGTTTTTCACATGGTAAGGGTACAATTAAATTCTTATATACATGAGTTGAGCCTGACCATATGGATATAGGTGCATGAAAAGGACCTATAACAACTATTGATCCCTACCTATGGCTACAAAATATCCTACAGCCATGGTCATTAAAAAACATGGATATATGGTACATGTTGGAATATAATAAGAATAAAAAAATTATAGAGTGCACACACACATATAAATGTTACATGTATAGTATAAACCAAGGATTCATTGGAGTGGTATTGTATCCCCATTCCAAGAATTAGGATACATGTTCGAATCATAGCGGAACAATTTTTTATCTTATATCCACTTCCATGACACCAATAGAAATAGGTAGGATGATGTGGATGTACATATTTCTATATGACATGATCATAAAAATAGGGTAATGTAAACAAGTTTACATGGAAAATATCTATATCCATGCGAAGAGCATGCACGATCAGATGGTTTATATCCACAATCATTGCCCGTGGCTATTGCCAAAATTTACAATAATGACTCATCACCAATTTAACACTTAGACACACATATGTTTGGGTTATTTTGATATGTGCTCACACATACACACACATTTACATGTAAATATATGATTATATATATATATATTCATAAATTAGTAATTTAAAAAAATCCAACTTCATATATTTAAATGAATTTAAATTATTAAATTTATTTGGTTTAGAATTTTAGATATAATTTTTTATATTTTTCATAATAATAAAATTATTGATCAATATTTATATTTATGCAATATGTAATATATATTTTAAACAATTTTTGTATGTATACATATAAAAAATACATATAAAATTAAATGAATAATAATATTTTTAATTAAAATTGAGAAAATTAAACACAGTTAAATATTATTTATATTTTTTATATATAATAAATACATATGTAAAATTAATTAGTAATAATAATAAATATATATATTTGAAATTTTCAATATAGATAAATATAATTATTAAAATTCTTATACATAAATTTATATTTTTATAATTGATTATATATTTTGAAAAATAGTTAAATATAAAATTACTATTTAAAATTTTTTTAATGATATATATATAAATTATTTATTCATTATATAAAAATAATTTTTTAATTGTATATATTAGATATTTTCAAATACAATTACATATACACACACCACACACCCACAGACTAAACAAGAAGCCCATACCAACCATATCTAGCCCATTTCTATATGTCCCTTACCAGGAATCCCTCATTATATGACCCAATGACCCGTTTTATCACCATGTCCCAAAGACCTGTTTTATTACTATGCTGGTACACTTTGGTTGTGTGGACCCTCTAATAACCAACCCCCTCCATCAGGCATGGTTTAGCCCCATCGTTGAACCTGAGGTTTACGTCCACCATGCAAGTCCACTGCCAAGGCCTACACGGACAAATGACATCTGCTGAATAGCCTCTAAAGCTCAATGATGTGATGCTTCCAAAGGTCATATCGACCCCCATGCATCTGCAGCAGTTATACAACTGATATTTATAGCCGTTAGAAGTCGTCTGCCGGACCCCACCACCGTCGACAACCTCCACATCGACCACCGTCGAAGTCCACATACAAGCCTCACTACTTTTGCATCCAAACGAATGAGCTTCACTTAGGATTGGATTCTAGCACCACACACGCGATAGGGAAAGGCTAATCAACAACTGATATACACCCCATTAACTTATTTTTAATTATAATTAAATCATTTATTAATAAAATAGTTATAATAATAATAATAATTCATTTATTAATACATATATCACAATATTAAAATATTTTTAATAAATTTGATATAATTAATAGTGTTTATTCATTTTTAATTTATTTGTAATTTATTTATTTCTATTATAAACTAGTTTTGTGTTTTTTAATTTATTATTACATTAGTACATTTATTCATAATATTTATTATAATATTAATACTTTTATTTATACAATTATTTTATATAAAATTTAATATAGTTATTTATTGTCGAACATTTTTCTTATAATTTTATTTTTTAATATTATTTCATTATTATTTTATTATTTCATCTTTTTTTAATTTATATATTTAATTAATTATTCATTGTTTAAAATATTTTAATTCATTCATTGTTCATATTTATTTATTTAATATTATTTATGCACTTATAAATAATTTATTTTTAATGTATTTTTAATTTATTCATTTTATAATATTTTTCTTATAATTTCAAAAATGTTTGAAATTGATATAATTAAAATTTATTCAATTTTTAAAAATATTCATTTATAATTTTAAATGTTTTTATTTTTAATAATTTACATATTGTATTTATCCATTTTTAATTAGTAATTTATTCTTTTAATATAATTTGTGGTATTTAATTATTATTAATTTAATATTTACAAAGCCTATATGAGTGCTACAATTATCACAGAGATGGGGTTCTTTTATCAGCACTATTTTTAGAATTGATAAATGTTATCCTTTATTAGTTATAAAATGAACACTAATATAATCTTCCATTATCATTGCTTATTCATTTAAAGTTGATAAAGATGTCATTTATCAACACATTTTTATTAGTTCTGATATAATATAAATATATTATTACTTATTGATTTAAAAGTTATAATGATGTCATTTATTAGTAATTTTTTATTAGCACTGAAAAATAAAATTTGTTTTTTTAAATAAACCCAGTCGTGTCACATCCACATTCACCATTCATGCTTGTTGTGGAAGTCCAAATCTATTAATACATCATAAAATATTTTTGGAAGAATTAAGACCCTAAAAATTAAGGTATAATATTCCAATATTCATTATACATTCCTCAAATGTGAGTCATGTTTTTTTATCATTCATCTAGTACACCAGTGCGCATGAACCCAATTTATAAAAATCCTTCTCGCACAACTATATTTCATTTCTTGAGATTCTTATTTTTACATTATTGTGGTAGAGTTTATTTTATCACTTTTTCTTCCCGTCTCTTCTCCATCTCCATTCTCTTCTCACATTGGTCAAATTTCTACCCCTTCATTGGTTTCATGTTTTTTTATTTAATTAAATTGAATGAATTCATATAAATTTGGAGAATATTGGGTTTTTATTTGAAGAATGAGGTAATCTAAGATGGAATTTTGAAGAAAAATTTGATGTATCCTCTCATTTACATAATGGGATATAAATATAAATTAAAATAATTATATATTGGGAATTAAATTCTATATCTATTAATAATGAATTAAAGTATAAATTCAAATAGCTATTTGAGTTAGAAGGTTGAAAATTGAGTTTATAATACATGGGTATTATTTTGAGGGGTTTCTTTTTGGAATGTAAATATATAAAATTATTTTTGAGGTAAGATGTAGTTGATTTTTTGGAAATTATGATGTATCTAATGAAATTATTACATTAATTTATGATGTTTTGGGGAAATATGGAATGGAAAGATGAATGATGTGTTAGATCAAGAAAAATATTATAATGCAGATCCTAGGGCTATGAACCAACAAAATAATGGTTTTTTAGAAATTTTATTTTATAGTAGATATTCTAGAAAATGAATAATTTGTGTGCATGACCTCTAAACCATACATTGGAGGAAAATTTATTCATCACATATTGGTTTATATAATTTCATTTCTAATGTCATTGGTTTATCTCTTTATAACCTCACTTTAAATGTAATTGATGGCATGTGAGTGTATTTTATGTAACGGATGATGAATTATTCACACATTAATAAGTATTATTCTTATCATTTTATTATTTCTATGTTCACTTAAAATCCATAACAATCATAACATGGGTTTTCACACCCTATATCTTCCTTATAATGTTTTTTTTGTAATTTTGAAAGTCTTCAACAATATATAAATATAATAATTTTAAAATCATAATAAAATTTTATAAAACAAAGCTTCAAACATAATAATGATGAGTTAAAATATAATTTTAGGAAATACCCAGTAAATATTATAGTTTGTGGATGAAATATGATACATTTTATAAATTTACAAATTTAAAAACCCCAACAGATGTAAATAAATTGATTCAAAAACGCCAAAAACATAGAAAAAATAAGAATATATATATATATATATATATGTTTTGATATAAAATTATTATTATATATAACCTAATACTTATCGAGTAATAAAAATCCATGGGTTTCTGGTGCACATTAATAGTCGCAGGTATTTAATTATCTCCTTTGATGAATCGATTTCAAAAAATAGAAGGATTTATGATATGAAACATCTTTTTATAAAAGAATAAGTTTCATTATAATTTATATTCATATAATTATTCATCTTTATATGTTCTAACAATTTATTGATGCAATGAAAATTTATATCAAATATAATTACAATATGTGTGTATATATAATGAATAGACATTTAGGATTCTAAGCTCATACAATATGATTATTTAAAATTTTATTATTATTGAACCAAATAGGATGGATATGAATAAAAATTTGATGGATTCCAATAATAAGAAAAACAGTATGAGGATGGGATTATAGAGGTCATTAAGCTTTCAAAATACCTTACATATTACCCTTCCCAAATACATTTTCCATGTTTACACTATTGTTATTCAAGACGAATTAATTCAAAGGAGTTGGAAGAACACATGATTTTTCACAGGGTATATCTAATATATAAACATTATACTAAACACACGGAGGAACTAAATGTAGAAAATAACTAGGATATATCTTTTTCTATGGGTCACATGATGTGATTATACGTGTGAATGATGATAAAGATCATATTGATGATATTATTACAAGTATAAATATTAATGAATATATTATGGAAGAAACTACTATGATAGTTGAATATGAACATTAAACTTTTCCAATATGGTTTTATAAATTAAAGAGTTCTAAAAAGAAGTCATTGTATGTTATTTTTACTAAATATACATAATTTCATCCACAATAAATCTATATAATATGAATGTCAGAAATTGATGGAGTGATAAAAGCTTTATAAAACTTCTTACAATCTTCAATGATATGTCACTTCAAGATAATGTTCTTCCTTTCAAAACATATGATGTTAAATGAATTCTATGTTCAATGGGTGTGACATTTTAAAATATACATTCCTACCAAAATTATCATATTTTTTCAAGGTTCGTGAATTGAGTAAAAATTTCAGAAGTGTGGTTTGTCTTAATACAAGGAAGATGAATAATGTCCCTTTAAATTCATATTTTACTATCCAATAATTACATGGTTTAGGAACTTTTATGGAAGTAAAGAGACTACAAAAAAATTAATGTGGCACCCATATAAAATAATTTAATATAGGATGCTTTGTCACCCATCAGACTCTCCTCGGTGGAAGAAAACCGATCAGGGTGATCATAATTTTTTTAAAAAATAGATAATCCTCATTCTATTGCTATATATATAGATAAAATGAATCCCTTTAGGGTAAAAATTATCACTCATAGTACATGGATAGTGATGTTAGTACATTATTACTTATCTTCGGGGTTACACGTGATGCATAAATACATTATGTTGTCTCTTATTATACAAAGAAAAGAATTACCAAGAAATGATTTTTATGTTTATTTTGATTCATTAATCAATGATTTGAAATTAATATGGGATTCAAATGTTATATTTTTCAATTATTATAGAAAAGAATATTTAATATTGAGATCCATGTTGTATGACATTATAAATTAATTTCCAACATATAAAAAATTGAAATGATATAAAATTTAATGTAAGATAGTCTGTCCCATTTTTGAATAAGTTATATTCTTAGTTAGGTTGAAACATACCTCAAAAACTATGTTTTCAAAGAATAAATTTTTTTCCTTAATGATATATATACTTCTCCAAGATTGATTCATTTTATGGGAATTCAGAAGAAGCTACAATACCATCTCCTCTAGAAAGTGATCAACAATTTATGAAAATAAAGGATATGGCCACTATATTTGTGGAAACGTTTTGAAACTTTTATAAAAAACTTATCAATAATAATTTTTTTTCATTTACTTACCAGGCATGAATTTTGTGTACATCAGATATTTTCATGATATCATGGAAGAAGAAAAACATTATATGATAGTGTCACTGTGAAGTTACTAAATGAAATTATCAAAAAGAGGAATTATGGTTAGGTTGGACATCATTGACAAGGTCATAATAGAATAGTTGGTGCTAATTAGGGGTTATAAGGGAAATTTTCTTCCTCTAATAGGCCACACTATTTCATGGAAAGATAGATATTGGTTTGGAAACATAGTTAATATTTTAATGATTCTGAAGAGGTATTCATAAAAAATCATGAATTTTATACCAATGAATAATTTGATGTTAATGGTGTTAAAATCACATCATTTACATGTTAATATAAAATATTTAATGCATATAACTTTACATCTCATTTTTCCAAAAAACAATCAAACACACATTAACCAAACATTGTATCTTTTTCAACGGTATATCTAGTAAAGTTATGGACCCAAAATTGTTTCCAACTATTTAAAAAGAAATTTATATCATATTATGTTAATTGAAGATATACATACTGCCATCATTATCTGAAATATTGGCTATCTTTTTTAGATAGATCTGATCATGTGTTCTTATATATTATAGATGGATTCACCCCATTGAAAAATATATAATGATTTTTAAAGTGTATGTGAAAAATCAAAGTTGTAAATAAGGTTTTATTATATATAGATATATTGATTAAGAATACATTTAATTTTATATCGAATACATATCCAATGATGATAACATTGTTCTCCCGAAATATCATCATAGTGGGCACCCTGTCCGAGATGGAATTTCCAAAAGCTATGTTGTCTCAGTTACAATTATATAGTAAGAGTATAATCACCCTTAAATTATATATAATATTATAGAGGTTTCACCATATATTTAAATCCAAAAAATAATTCATATGAATTTTAATCCATCAAGGGATGAAATATAGATATCAAATAAACATAATTAGAATTTTATAAGATGGGTTTGAGACCATATTCTTAAAAAATAATTAAAATCAAAATTTCATCTTAGAATGAATTTGACGTCTAAAAAGGGTACCAATTGTTCATGTATTATCTTATAATGGTTAATTAATTAATGTTTATATTTTCTATATAAAGAAATAATATGAATGTTGTACCATGAAAAATAATGGAGTTACTCTTGTGATGGAAGAGATGAAAGTATATGGTACCATGGATATAAATAAAATTTATGAAATGATTTTATAAATTAAATTAATCGAAAAAATATTATAGTTGGAGTATACAACATTTATAGTGTATATTTTTTTTATGAAAATGCGTTGATAACTAGAGTGAAGTTCAAATTGTTCTTTATAAGTCTAAATCATAAAGGGAATCATTTCTAGTTGTAGTATATAGATCTAGAAATATCGATGACAATAGATGTATCGATGGTGCATAGAGAATCGATGGAACACGAAGCATCAAAGGAACACAAAGTCTCATTTTTTCACAGAGCGTTAGTGGTTCACAAGAATTTGTGCTCCTTGAAGCAGTAATAGCATTCGGGATGTTGATGGCACACAGAGTGTCGATGAAGCATTGAGAAATGATGACACATAGAGAATCGATGAAGCCCGATGCATAAATTGAACATGGAGAATAAGTGGAAGGCATATCAACAATGGAACATAGAGAATTAATCGGTCAAGTATCCCCCAAGTCATGTAGTCACCAACATTACATAGTCACAGCCAGCCGAAGGATTCCGCTCGTAGTACTCTCGTTCCTGGAGATCCTGATACTCAATTCATTAATTCACAAACTTATTTTTAGAAAACACACATATAGTATCTAAAAAGGTCCATCTCATTTCAAGGGTCCCAACTCCATAAACAGATCGTCATATGAACACACAATTGGGATGTTATGGCCAATTTAGCAAAAAGGGCATGGTCTGGGGCTGACCCGACCCGACTCAGTTGGCCTGAGCTAGCCCAAACTGGCCTGATCTATTAAGTTGCATAGTACCGCATGATGGGACACTGGAGCGGCCCAGTTTTTCCATCCCTACTTGATGGTACACTCCTGGCCAACACAGCCACTTCATTAAACGTAGGCGACATTGTTTCTTGGCCCCATGGTCATGTGGTCCCATTTATGTGGGGTCTTCCTTCAATGTGGCCTCCATGAAACATCACACCATGAATGTTGCTGAATCCTCCTAAAGAATCTCCTAATAGCCACCCATGGCATGTTACACCATGAGCTCCTCCTCTAGTGTTGTCCTTCTAGATTGTGGTTGTGCGCCACGTTGGAATTCGGCCTCCCTCAGGGCTGCACACTGTCCTCGCCACTGACCACTCTACTGGTGGCCCATATTATTCACCCCTCTTACATGACTATCCACTCAAATATTGTGCAACTATCACACCTCCACATTTCCATCATGGTTCACAACCTTCGGTCTCAGATTTTTTTACCATGGATCGTAGGCACAATGTTCGATCGTTTTCGTAGGGTTTCAAAAGGAGAGGAATGCACGATGAACATCATAGATTTAGGGGGAGGTATTAGCACATGAACTCCAAAATATTGAATTTTGGCCTTGATTTTTTCATGTCAGTGGGATAATGATGAAACCAATAGTTGAATAATCACAATGATCTATTCCCTTTAATCCAGTAATAATTATCCCTCCTCCAAGAATGATCGAAGCATGGATCAACCTATTCGTGGGTTAGTCCATGTTCACCATTTTATTCTATGAACGGGAAAATAAATCAAAATGAAATCAAAACCCTACCTCTATTTGTATCTCTCAATAATGAAGATTGATCATTATGTCATTGTCGTTGCCACGATCCATCGAATCTGAGGCGTGTATCTGATTGTCGATAGAGAGAATATTTCCCATTACATCATGGGAGTTCTAAAGTTATGGAGATAACCATGAATTCCACAAACATGGATAATTAAAAATTAAAACTAACACTGTGTCAACATGAAACGTTCTATAAAAAATATTTTTTAGATATTGTAATGATGTATACGTCCATATATTAACTTTTCTAGCTGACCCACACTGGTCAAGGTTAGGCACCACCTAAGAGAAACACCACCCTATGAACTCAAAAGTTGTCTCATATTTACAATCTGAGTTACCATTTATGAGTTATTATAATTTAAAATTGAAATATTTTTTATTTAATTAATTTATTTACTATTATTCCCCTGGTGGCTTTTTATATAGATGACCTATGCCGAGTAATTTTAGGTCATAGCTAAGGTAACTCTACTACTCTAAACTCAATAGTGCCCTAGTATTTCTGATCTAGGAACCCATTTAATATTTATTTCCCTTTTTCCAGCAAATCCACATGAAAGTGCTATTAAAAAACATAACACATTTCAATCAATTTTTTCGGGCACCCAGGGTCTCAAAATCGCATGCCATCTCAGTGCCTGGTCTAGAAATTTTCCCAATTATTTAAGAAAAAAAAACTAGAGAAAACGAGTCATTACCCATGTAGCTAAAGAAAAAAAGGAGAATAATAGAGCAATGGTCACAACAAAAATATTAAGGTGACAGGAAAAAGTTTAAATTAATGGTTGGATTAAATGAAAATAGTAGAACTGTTGACCCCAAAAAGATTATTTGTTATAGTTATATTGGGGTAACCACTCTAATGGACATTAAAATTGATATAGATTCATTAGAAAATATTGAGCCAATGATGGGGACACTGATTTGGGAACATATATTAGAAGATTGTATACTAATATTTTTACTAATAATTGTTGGAAAGGATCATAATTTTTTTCAAACAATTATTACAAAGCTTCATCTTAGGGATGTTAAAGGAGAAGTAAGTCCCCACCCACCACACATATATGCACCCATTATAAATACAAAAACATGAAATTTTTGCATTAGTTCTGTTATGATGCATCATTTTATATACATTGTAATTTTAAATATATAACATTACATTATGTTAATTAATCACGTTGATTCAGAATTTTTAATTTATAAAACAACAATTGAAAGTTGAGAATAAGTAATGTTTATCAAAACTAACATAATCCAAAAATAGATTAAGGATGAGGGATGTTTTACTTGAAAAAATAAAATTTATTTTAAATATATAGTAATATTTTTATGTGATAGGAAACACATATATTCCTTTTTTTAAAATAGATTGATAAATCAATATACAAATAAACTTCTACCAAACCCCATGTGTTGTGGAAGGTGTGTCAAGTAAATAAAGAGGAAAAACTATTACATTTATACACAAAAGTGTTTTTGAATCATGATTAAGTATAAAAATAATAAAATATATATATATTTTAAATCAATATTACATAATAATGAAAAATTATTTCCCATATTTTTTACCTGATATAGACACATTATTCATCATTAGTTGTAATCAAGTAACAAACTACTTCAAATGGCATTCACGTGACCAATACAATATGGGTACTTCAACGGTTTGGGTTTTGAAGTGTCACCTCGATTATAATTTCATATTGAAAAGACATAGGGGGATAAAGATAAGAAAATAGATGACATAAAAGAAAAAAAAAACTCTTAGTGAAATAGTTATTTGGTGGTGTTGGTTGTTAGTGTATTTTTTATGTATAGATAAACAAGAATAAACTATATATCAATAACCACAACATGAATAAACACTCCCCTATATTTTTTTCTAGCCATTCACCACAAAGGCCTACCTTAAACTAGGAAATAATTTTTTGACAACATTATTATGCTAAATACGAATCAAACAACTATTATTACCTTTATTTTAACAAAATCTTCCATAGTGGAATTGATTATGATTTATATCTATCAACACCCACCCATTACCTTATTGTAAGATGTATTGTTGTTGATGGTTCCCAATAAATAAATTATATGTACTTTATGATTACTTGTATTAATAGTTTTGAATATTTATAAACTAATTATTACATCATGATTTCTGTTATATGTGACATATTATGAGATAATTTCTTAAGAGTAATTGTCACACTGAAAGGTCATAACAGTTCCCCGCTATGATGTGACCTCAAAAGTTCTACAATAGTAATCATAAATATATGATCTAGTGCCGAATAAAATCATTTGAGAGTCATAAATGATATAATATATCAAGGATAAAGACTCATAAAAATTGGATTCGTCTTCTCATAGAATTCTCCCTTAGTAATTTCTAGTGTATAAGATTATGAGAATATGACCCATCAGTAAGAAAATTACATTTATATGTGTCATTGGATGTTCCAATATTTTTATGTGTTTGTTTATCCTTAGAATTTAAGACTTTTATTAATGGATGCTATGAGGCATTTAAAATGTTGTATTGATGAAAAACATGAAAACATATTTTCAAAGTGAAGAATGATATGTTGGTTGTGTCATGAGTAATATTTCATTAATGAATAATGTGATAAAGGTTTTTATCTTCCTACACTTTATTGGATGTTGATATCTCAATAACTTTCACAGAAATTGTACCAACTAAACAAATCCATGGACACAATGTTCTATAGTCAATTTCAATTTCTATAAAATCAAAGAAAGATACATTGAGCACATAATTTTATGGCACCAGCATGAAGCATTATGATTAGAATTATCATAATAAAGAGATTACATTGTTCATTAAATTTTATATGATATTTTATTTCATTTTAATATTAACGTCATTCTCTATGGGTGCTTTGTTTTATTTATAGATTCTACCCTTAGACATCACACTGCATTACCTAATTCCACTAAGAAATAGGCCTAGAGGGTCAAACAGTAAGTGTATCTATAACCTTGGTTCAATAATAATATTATCTAATATTTAACATGTTGAATATATATTATTCCCACATAGGTTAATGAATTATTCGGGTTTTCTTGATCACATATATTCTATTAGTAGTTATTCAAGAAAATATTATTTTGAGTAGAATATTTCATAAATATGTATATAATTTTTAGTGAATATAATATTTATTTATTTACATGTGAATATTGTAGTGATATTTATTTATAAAATAAATAGTCATTATTCAATGTCTGATAAATATTTTGGAGGAATGGTGAAATGATTTTTATGGTTCTGTATCCTGACCTATCCCCCCTGGGCCTGCCTGGCCAATGATGAACTGAGTGTGACTATGTCTGCAATAGCCCAGGGGATGGAGACCGACCCTGATTAGGTATAACACTAGATTGGGAGACTATATCCTAATGTTCCTACATCCACACACACACATCTTTGAGCTCATACAATGGAAAAATGTAAAATACAATAGATACCAAATGCATTCATACGTTTAAATCCCATAACAAGAGGGAGAAAACAAATTACTGAAAGGGATAATGGTTCCAAATACAATTCAAACCTATAAAATATAAAATAGTCAAACCCACCCAGAGGGAGGGGTCTATATTTAAATGGAACATTGGTATACAGCTCGGGCTATCATCCCAAGATACACTCCACCTACTTCCCATCCTCTAAGGACTCCATAAAATGGTATAAAATCTTCATAAGACACAACATGTGTAGTAAGAGCCAATGCGTGGTTGGGTAAAATAATACAATGTAAGATTTCATGTTCGTCATTTCTAAGCATGAAGAAGAACAAAGAAAACTAAGAGGTCTTGTCTGAGATACACAACTGATCAGGCTATTCCTCATCAGAATAATAGATATTGATACGCACATGAGGGATCACACCTAGGACCATAGGGTATTCCAACAACTAGAATTATATTAACCCACTATGTAGAGGATCAACACCCGGGTAATATTGGCCACACTAATTCTTGGGACCCCACCTAGGGAAAAGTGAGACGGAGGATTACACCCAAGTCCATGGGGTATACTATTAACTATTTCTAAGAACGATTCCATATAGGGGTCACAATATTTGGCTGATGATATTATTTCGCATAGTACGCTCATTGGAATGGACAAAGAGAACACACTTAACCGAAACTAGTCCATGAAAGATCACCCAAGATCACAATAAAGATGAACTGAGAAGATAAGAACTCTGAACTATCTTTTAAGGATTAGAAGACTTGTCACTTGGGTTATATATCATGTCTCTCTAAGATTGGTAATTCCCTTGCCTCATGATCAAATGACCTATTCTATTCTTCAATATATGACATTTTCCTAAGTGTAAACGACATATAGATAACGATCTGTAACTTGGTGGTTTTTCCGAATATGATTCGGTATTTTGAATTATGTCCATGTAAATATTGTCATATGACATGTAGGGACATAATATACCACTTGATGTTCCATATACACATAAGTATACTGTGTGTGGGGCCATATGGCCACTTAGATGTGTACTTCCTTTCAAAATCAAGCTGGTCACATATAGTTTACATTTCATTCAACATGTGTTACATGGAATGTGATACTTATCACTACATATAAACCCTTTAATCACACCATGATAACTATATGACATGTGTTCTTATTGAATAAATGTTGTGTAGTTGGGTTTTTCATAGATCCTAATGGTTCATGACATGGCTTCACCAGTGCTTTCTCCTTTTTACTAATCTAGGATTCAAACCTCAAATCATGTAAATAAAATTGACTTCTCCTTTCACATTATCTATATCCAAATTCTGAAAATACACATAACATAGGATATGTATTTCATCACGCCTCTACACTGCTACATTCCAAACATGATCTGTGGGTCTCTGATTTGACATTGATCTCCCATCGTCATTATGTACCTCGATCACATCATTGATCCCAAATATGGACCTAAGGAAATGATATATTGTGTCAAATATTGAGCACACTATGAAAAATTTATAGGTACTCATCAATCCCCCATCCAAAATAAATATCGACAATAGACACGTGATGATCTGGGAATGAAAACAAAAAAAACAAAAGATGAGGAATGAATATCGACCATTTCTCATTTTGGACTCAATATATTACCTTTAGAACAATGAAAAAATAAAAAATAATAATAACAATTCCCCAAGTCCCATGTAAAATAACTATCACCCAAAACACGATCCACTCACAAAGAAATATGTTCGTTATTTTGATATTCATTCGTCGTGGGAAAATAAAACGAGGAAATAAATTATTGAAAAAATTCCCTTCCTCGATTTTAATCTTTTTCTGGAAAATAATGATCACATTTAATTGTCATTAGAGAGATACACATACTTATTTTGTGATTATGAACATCCGTTATTTTTTGGGATCCATTGTGTCTATCATGCTCTCCTTCATCGGTTCCTCTTGACCTCCATGGTTATGTAAATAATCCTTGAGAACTTATATTAACCACATATTTATAAGGATGAATCAAGTAATTTCATCAATGAAATAAAATAAAATAAAATTATTTTATTTTATTATTTTCACCCATGATGACTTTTAACCAACGCCTGATATCGACAAAGAATATATCGCACCTAAGATAAATCCCACATTTCCAGATTCCATGGTGGTCTCAAATTTCTAATTTAATGACCCATTGAAGAGTTATTCCCCTTTTTTATGAAAAATATGTGCTTGTCATATTAATATTTCTATTATATTTATAATATTAATTTCAATCCTACTGGATTCATATTTTCACAACATCTCAGTTCATGGATCAGGAAATATTCCACGAAATATTTTAAAGTCATACCCATAATAAATGAGACTTTAAATTTTCCCTATATTAAATGTTTTTCATCTTGAAAAGTTAAAAAAATACTCACAGGTGGTGATACTAAGATATCAATTAGGTCTACCACTACCATGAGATTTCCAAATGGTTTTCTATGCAACCAACAAACTGAACACAATGAAATAATCACCAATGAAGAGCCTTTCCTGGTAGTTCTCAATGCCACCAACTACCTGAATGGGAAAATGCACCCTTGATGTCCAACTCACCCATGTTGATATGATGCAATGAGTCATGTATATATATCCTCTACTAAGACATGAGTAAAGCACCAAGCATCCAGACTAACTACGTTCATGAGTCCAATTGGTACACACCCTTATTAGTTCCAACACAGTAGTGGGAAAAAGGTCCAATGAACCACAAAATATAGAATGTTACCCTGGATAATACTCCAAAACACTAGAACATTAAATGCCTCTTTGTTAAATTGATAAAGGGATCTTAACAACAATGAGAATTCCTTATCCACCCCTAGATGAACTACACCCCTTTATATCCATTATTAGTACTAGATCTAGATCCAATAATGATTTCCCTCACTAGCTTTGACCAATACAATTATGACATGTTGGGTCTCAGAAACATGACCTCAAATGGTGTCAGAACAATGGTAGAGGGGTAACTATTTAGATATAAAAACACCACTGACGGTAGATGATCCTCCTATTTTTGGCTTTTAACCATCTTGAAAAATAAGAATAATGTCCACCAAAACCTGAATAGTCAACTTTACCTAGATATCTTACTAGGGGGAAATATTGTGATCAACTACATCTGAGTCCATAAAATATTTCCACGTAATCACTCCAATCATAACATAACACAAGCATCATAGTTTTTAATGAATACTGAGGGAATTCCATGATGTTATACTACATCATTCATGCATAGACATCCAAAACTATCCAAAAAATTATGACGATCTTCACCTATAGATAAGTGAGAATCTTATTTTTTAGATTAAAAATTAATTATAACTCCCATGGTGTCTTAGTTAATGCCATGTGATCTCGGTATATCCTCACCTCCACTAGTCGTATTGATGAGAGAAAAAAACCTACTTAACACCTCTTATCGCTATGTGACTAGTGCCTTCATCCATCCGAAAATAAGAATAAAACACAACCCACCTTAATAAAATCCAAAAAGAACAAGTCTCATGGATACCTCACATGATTGTTCTCACAATAAATATCCTTGAGTTGTGCCTAACCATGTTATTGATGATGTAGATGGTAACAACCATCAAATGGAGGTAAATCGCACCATCCTTAATTGTATCACATGATCCAACATTGACACTGATAACACATATATATCATTAGATAAGGCTACCAAAAACTGATCCATGTTGGGGTAATGATATTTCTCAAATGTATAGTGACTCTCCTATAGCGTTAAACTCACCAAAGGGTGTCACCATGAACTCAAAATATCTATAGTGAATTTGAAAATCCCATTATGTTATATCCTACTCGAAAACAAGAGATTACGATATCCTTTTTTTAGGACAACCACTAAAAACCACTTTGACCATAACCATTGGTCAAAGAAGTCAATGATTCTAGGGGTGGATACCCTTCCTCATGTCACCAGGTTTAGGTGAGGTCAAAAAAAACACATCCTCAAAAACTCATTCTCCTATTAGGAAACAAATATTGGGTTACCTAGGAAAACACACAATGTTTTACAAATGCATTTATCTAAAAGTCCATACATTATAGATCAACCAAATCCACCTTCTTCTCAGGAAGCACAACATGTCTCATTCGATACAATGGTGTGGATATCAGGGTTGTCCTTGGGATCAATTCCTATGCATATTACAAAATTTAAATGAGGTGGTAAGTATGTAAAACTCTCAAGGAAGGTCTCCTCACACTCCCCCACCACCGTAATAAAATTAAAACTCATAGAATCAACTACTAGAAGGGTCATACTAACCAACTGATAAGAATTTGGTCGTATGACTCTCCAAATGATCTCATCATTATCTATTGGTAATAAATCTTTTTCAAAGAGAGATAAATATATCCAAGTAGAAAAAATAATCCACCACAATCACTTGTAAAAACCATCTATGTATGGATGGTAGGAAACTAGTCTATATTATGGAAAACATCCTAGGGTCTATTTTCTACTATGAAAAGATTATACATGAGGCTACCTCACACTCTCCTCATAAAGTCAGTTCACAGTGTTGATTATGTATTGTGATAACTAATTATCTCATCTGAATCCTAATATATGTTCCAGAAAAAAGGCTACACTATGTCGTTGAGCTTCGAATAAGAGATTCCCTCAGGGATAAGTTTCTCATTACTCTGTGTGAAAATTTAAACTAGGGAATGAAGGAAAGCATTATAACATGATCCTTAATAAAATACTCTATGATAAAATATCCTACTGCATAGAATTCATTATTTTCATCTCCCACAAAATTACCATAACAAGGGATTTCTATAAAACCTTATTAAAATGAACACCCTCAGACATACAAGTCCAAGGCACTTGTCCACTGCACCTCAACACTATCCAATTTTGGATGAAAGGAATCACCTACTTGGTTTAGTATTTCTTCATATGAATTTATATTGGTGGGGGATTTTTCCCTCTTTATTAAAAATTGTAATCTACATTAAACATTACAAAAGAAGCACTCCATCGATCCACTATGTCATCGTTTAAAATAATTGAATAGAAGAGTCAAAAATATCATCATGTTCCTGTATCTAATCATAATCATGTAAACATATAAGGAACATATATGATACCTTGAAACACTAACAATGCATGAATGTAAAAATGATCAAATGCCTTTAGCTTCCCAAGTTGTTGACGACAAACTTCTTTAGCCAAGGGTGGTCCACCAAGAGGTAGTATTGTCAGCATTAAACTAAAATTCTAACCACCAACTACTGATTGCTTATAAAATTTTCTATATTTTTATATTTTCTATTGAATATTACTCTGATTTTATCTCCATGTTTATCACAATAACAAATGTGATGTCTAATTTTTTGATATGAATCAATATTCCTCGAAATAAGATGACTAAGCTATCACCATGTCCCTTGTGAATGAAAAAACCTTCAGTTTTGTGACATTATCACATGCATGATGGTAGTGGGTCCTATTAACAATGGATCCTAGGTTACCCTACCTTGAAAGTTCATGATATGAACTTGATCCATGTGCACCATCATCAAACCCCAGAAAATCTATTCAAGGCTTAGTATGACATGGTGAATCAACATGAACTACTAATGGTGGGTCCTTGAACTAATTATAAGAAAAAAATGCCACCTTATGACCATCTTGAATATAGAGAACCTCGTGAAAATACCCTTAAGGGCTGCCTCAACACTCATTGGGTCCTAATATCAAATATTCCATGAACATTTTGATGGATTTCTTCATGAATATACCATGAAATAATAAAATAAATGTTTTGTTTAATGATTATATTTGGGGAGATAACTCAAGAAGTGAATGGACACCACAATCCATTCCTATATCATACATGTAACAATGATTTTCCTAAAACTAGTGCCTATATGTGATGAGTCAATATAAAGGTTATTAGCATCATAGTGTATTTATATGTCAGCTACCAAACCAATACTCATGTAACTTTCCTGAAATATCAACCCGAACCATTTTAAAATTGTTTCCTTAGTACACAAACCAAACCTCACAATTATAAAATCTCCAAACTCCATCCCTATGATGAAAACCTCCTCTAATAACAATATGTCATGACCTAGCCCAATGTGGATCACCTGGCTGGTGATGAACCAGGTGTGACTACTCTGAGTCCAACACTATTAGGAAAGGGGTTGGCGACCAAAAAATAGTAGGAATAACACTCTAATGGGAGGCCTTAATCCAAGGTTCCTACAGACACACACACACACACACACATCCAAGACGATATAATGTTGAGATGTATAATACAACTGATACCAAATGCATGCATACATATAAATATTATAATCAAAGTATATCAATAATGTACTGAAAGTGATAATTGAGTAAAATACAAGCACAAAATAGAAACTATAAAAGCGTCCAATCGGATCAAAGGTAGGGAGATTTCATCAAATGCAACACCTATATACACCTCAGTCAGTATTTACCGATCTATTATCTGGCTTTTCCACCTCATCTAAAAACTCCATAAAAATTCTTGTAATCTGTATATGAAATGATATGTGCAGGAATATCCCATGTATGGGTGAGTATAAAAATACCGAGTAAGACACCCCAAATAACCAAAAATAAATAATCAAGAGTTTTCATCTCATAACTACCCTGTAATTTCAATCAATAAATGAGACATAAAGATAAACATGAATAAACTTGATATACTTGTAAAAATACTATGTGTCCCAGAGGACTTAACCACTGCTATCCTAGGATCCTACTCAAGATTCTAGGTAACATTAATTTGGGGGGAAACTCATTCCAAGAGTCTAATAACACTAACAGAATCCATCCAAGATGTCATTATCTGTAGATCAATCAATGTATAAGTAAAAAATAAAATTAAGAGTTATATTCCGATATAATAACTCAATTGAATTACACCTCAACAAAAGAATAGATATCAATACACAGAAGATGTATCTAATACAAGGCCATACGTTATACCAAAATTTAATGTGTATTAACCCTCTACGTAGGGGATTGAATCCTGGGTAAAAATGTTGATGCTGATTCCTACAAATCCACCTAGGAAAAAATGAGAGTGGATCACAACCATGCCCTTTCTGTACACTACAAAACCTATCTAATACGAATTCTACAGAGAGTTCATAATCCTAGTCTAAGGAATAGATTTCACATAATAACCACATAGGAATGGAACAAGAGAACCCACTCTATAGATATTGGTCTAAGGAAGCTCACCCAAGCTCACAATGAATATGGATTGAGAAGATGAAAGCACTGACCAATATTTGATGGAGTACAAGGAACATCCCTTGGGGTACACAGTGTGTGTCCCTAAGCCTGGTACATATCATGTATTGTGATCACATGAAATTTAATTTTCCACAATACACATCGTGTATCTAAGGGTACCCAATATGTAGATGATGAGATGGAACTCATTCGGGATGCCTACCAATCCCTGTGTATTCAAAACTATGTTTGCGTACATCTCATCACATGGCATGTAGGGATCTAGTCCTGCACTCAACATGTCATCTTCTTGTTCCCATGTACATTGTAAGAACATGACATGTAGGACAACCACATGGACACCAAGACTTGAAATCCATGTACATGATGATCTATTCATCTATGGGTCACACGTATTTTGATACTTATCTCTATTCAGAAATCCTGGCTCATAACAGAGTGAACTACATGGCATGACTTCTTTTAGACTACATGGAATGTAGTTAGGTTTTCATAGCACCTGATGAATCATTACATTGCTCAACATATTGCTTTATCCTTTGATTAATCCACTATTCATGACCCAACTCATGGTTCTAACATTTAAGACTCATTTATTTTTGTCAACATTAACATTCCGACCATACTCTCCGCTCAAAAAAATCCATCTAACACACCTTGCCGCAACATCATGCAAAACTAAAACTACATGTATCTAATATTACCATGACCACCCACCATTTTAATTCACGTTGAACAAATAAAAAATCCAGATTTTGGACCGGTGGAAATGATCTTTTTCCCCATAGATCATATGCACAATGATCAGTTTCAAGGTATTCATCGATCTTCTGGCCAAAAGAAATACTGAAAAAAGACACACATAGAATGGTGGGACCATAAAACACAAGATGAGGCACAATAATCAGAAATTATTTGTATTAGCCTCAATTTATTAGTTTTTTAATTTATAATGAAAATATATTAGTAAAATATAAATAATAATTCCTCAAATCCCATGTAAATGAAACCACACTCAGAACATGATATACTGGAAAATCAATCTGTTGATTGACTTGATTTATGTTTGTTATAGGATTATAAAAAGGGGAAATAAATCATGGAAAATACACCATACCTATAGTTTTATTGATCACTAGTGAATAAAAATAACATTTTTTGTCTTTGGTGAGATCCACAACCTTCATTGGTGAAAATCAACTTAGGTTATCAATTTGGGTTCTATAGTTCTTTTCATGCACTCCTCCAACTATTCATCATGATCTCCATTGTTATGTGAATGATCCTTGAGATATTCTCTTAAAAGAATATTTTTAATGATCAATTAGGTCACTTCATAAATGATGAAAAATAAAATAAATAAATTTTTTTATATTATTATTTTTCCCCATGAATACTTTTAACTAAACACCCAATGCTAACAAATATTATATCAAACTTAGGGTGAATCATGCATTCCATAATCAATGGTGGTGTTCAAATTATGATTTTAGGATCCATTTTAGATTTATTAAAATTCTCCCTGAAAACATTGCACACATGATATTATTATATTTAACGTATTTATAATATCAATTCTCGGTTAAACTAGCCTCATATTATCATCTTATCTTGGTGCATGGTTCTAGAAATGTTCCTAGAAATATTCCAAAATCTTACATGACAAAATACATAAATTTTACATCTAATGGGAAATATTATATATATAATATTTCAATGAATAATTTTTAATTAATTCAAGATTTTTGTGCATTTCAACAATAAATAATTTCATTATTATTATTATATATAAGAGGTACTACAGGGATTAATAAAATATTATGGATGAATATGTAATTATTATTTTATAACACTAAGATCTTATTAACATAATTATATCCTTTTCTTAGTGTGGTGTCCATTTTTTTTGTTTCTGCACAACAATAATCAAAAAATCTATAAAGGCCCTGGAGATATCCCTTCTCCTAGAATGCTCTCAATAATAGGTAGTGATCATCCCCCACCGCCATTCATGATTTTAGATATATCATGTTTAATCATTTTTATGATATTATTGAGGTGATAAAGTATAACAATTTAATCATAAAGAACTGTTGTTCTTCCACCTAGAGATTCCTATGAAAACATTAGGAGGTTCTTGGATCATGTGTGGGTCACTAATGGAAGGTATCTACACTTTATTCTGGTAATGCAACAATGGTACTACATAGCAAAATTATTAGATTCATCAATGAAGAAATAATATATCACAATTTTATCATTAAATTATTTAAATTAATTATAATTAATATTTGATGATCATTCATTCTTGTTCCATCATTCTCACATCAATTAATATTTGATTCAATTCTTTTGGTCACGATGTTTACCATCTATGTACTGTTCAAATTAGTCATCGATTATGAAAATAAATCTGAGTTAGGAATGCCCCATATGGATCTTCTACCATGCATGGGATATAGAATTTGTATCAAAGAAGGTTTATAATTATTCTAAATGATTTAAATATCATTTATTGATTTAAAAAATTATCATTTGTTTTCAACTTATTTTTAAATGTTGTGTAATCGAATCACAAAATCTGCCCTTCTTCCTCTCTATTTTCAGAAATTTAATTAAAATCAATAAAATATTATGAATGAAAAAAATTAGAATAAATCATCTTGAGGAATAAATGTTTCTATCTAGTTTTCACAATAGTACACATAATGTAACACATTGGTGCACACAGTGTACCTGTCTTGAATTCACCATGAAATAATTTAGAATTAGTTCTATTTATGTTAATTTATTAAATGTGGTGTTTATTAAAATACCTCATGTGTTGACTGGACTAGGATGGTGTATAATTTGTTTGACTACATAGAATGTAACATTCATACATGACGTGTAGCCCTTTAGCCAATGATGGACCATGTATTTTCTTACATGGCCTACATGATTGGTGACTATGTACCTTGAAGACCAAAAATTTTGTAGCCCATGTACATATCATGAAATATATTATTTTTATGGAACAATTACACATCGGGTCCCAAATGGTTTTCCATAAATATGAGGTGGGAAATATAAATTCCATATAGATTGATAATATAATTCTTTCATATTACCAAATTGCACAAAATAAAAAATTAATTTATTATATTAATTAAACTATATCCAGACTTGTTTTGTGTGTAATTTATTTGACTATATAAATTCCATGTGATGTTTTTTATATATATTAGATGACTAATTAATTTCTGAATAATGTTTAGGACTATATATCTGGTCTAAGTAATAATATGACCTTTAAAATATGTGAATTGAAACATAACACACTAAAAAAATAACATTCATTCAAGTTTTCATTTGTTTTACTATTTTCATTGCATGAAATTATGTGATATGTCATGTATGATACATGTCATATGAGTGAATAGTATATGATTATAATACACACTACGTGGGTTGGACGAGTAGTTATCGTGATGCCTCTAAGGTATATATTTTTTAAATAGTTTATCTTAAATAAATTTATGTAATTTTATTAAAATTATTATTAATTTGAATCTTGAGAATGATTATATGAGAATTATGATAAAATACTTGATTAATTACATAATATAATTAATTAATTATAGCATGATTTTTTTAAAATCATAATGATAAAAATTGAATGTTAATTTTAATAAATTCATAATTAATTGCATTTATATAGATAATATTGAACATAGACTAGACCCTTTTATGTGATTGGTTTCCTTTTAATTTATTATTAAAATCAAATTGATCACTTTCACGTTATCCCTCCTTTCATTATGTAATGTCCTTCATTCCCTGAGTTTCATTTTATGTAAACAAGTTACCCAATACATTGGTTCCTCTTAACTATTTTTGAGTAAAATATTATGTAATATATGGATATACCTTGTGAGTGGAGGGATTTTAAGATTATTTTTTAGGATAAAACGATCCAGGAAGTACATTCGTGGGTAGGTGAAAAACTTCAATATGAACTATGTTAGGGGTTAAGGTTTTTTTCACCTAAGTCGAATGTTTGTTTATGATCATATAAAGAAATCTACTGTTCATAAAAGATCATGGTTGTACCAATTTATTATTTTATTTTGGTCTGTTGCATGGTTAATTTCATAATGGAGATTGTAACGATTATATGAAATATAGAATTAACGATCAAGGAATATGGAACTAAAATAAATTGGATTATGTGTAAACTTTATCTGATATACGGTCAATCATCGATGTAAATCCACTTAATAATTAAAAAATGTACTAAATATACAATGGGAAATTTACATATAAAGATGAAAATACCTAAATTATATATATTAAGTTTGTATCACATTCTGTTACTTAAGTTAAAATCAAACCATAGTTCAAAGTTATTGATCGACCCAAGTCATGATACATTCAATTATTATGGAGTTCTAACATGATGTTGTGGGCTGACTTAACATAGATCACATAAAGGTTTGAATTGCAATATAGGGATTGTTGTAATTAAGAGGAAATGGTTGTGGAAATCCGTTTTATGGATTTCAGGAATGTGGAGTCCAGTAAACAAATAATGGAACTGTGAGTAATTGTAGTAGTAAATTTTATTCCTATCTAAAATTGTTCAAATAACTTGTCAGACCCAGTTTTTGGTTCTGAGAAATGGAATATGGGACCATTCCACTATATTTTCCAAGAAAAAGTATATTCCAAATCCAATGGTGATGGATATTGGGTTTTGATAAAATAGTGAGAGATTAATAAATATTATATAATAGGTATTATAAATATTCATCAAATAAATTATGAAAAATATGATTATATTAATTATATAAACGATAATAAATATGACTTCAAACCAATCACCTTGTTACATAATTGATAAGGATAACCTTCTCACTAATACTAACTTCCATGAATGAAAAAGAAACCTACACCTTGTCCTATGCCATGAATTGAAAAAATATGTCATTTAAGAATCTATTAGTGAATAACCTGACAAAACTGTTACTGAGGAACTGTTGTCTATCTAAGAGAAAAATTTTAATGAAGCCGCAAATTTTCAATGTTTCATGTTATCATCCATGCGAAATGATATTTTAAAGAAACATGAGTACATAGATATATATAAAAAATATATCACTTTTAGGTTCTATATCAAGAGAATGTGATATAAGATAGATATAGGATCTCCGATTCATTTTTTACATGAAATCTTGGAGATTAAGTGCCATCTGAACCACATATAGTCAATCTATTTGGATTAATTAAAAACATAGTCATATTGGGGATTAATTTCCTAGATGTGTTTCTCATAGATCTCATAATTTCTTCACTACCAAATTATTTCCCTAGTTTTATTGTTAATTATAACATGAGAAATGAAAATAAGAGACTTTTATAACTTATTACTATGATTCACTAATTGAACAAGGACATGGGGCACAGTAAACACGTGATCCATTTGGTAAATAATAAAAATAAAAACAATGAAAAGGAATAAAAGACTTGTAATAAGTCTAAATATCCTGATAACCATAATTTTAGGAAGAGGAAGATCTAGAGGTAGGGAAAGGGAAGAAGAACTAGTATGAATTTCATGTGGTAAGAAAAGAAACTTGAGAAGCACCTTCCACCAGAATAAAGGGGAAGATAACGGTGCATCTCATTAGGCATTAATATTTCAATATTTATAAAATGGGTGTTAGATAAATATTTTGGTCCTCAAATATGTATCAAAATGCAGTAACCATCTAGATTTTGTAAGATTACTAGAGGAGAAGTGGATTAAGGGTCGAAAATGGTGTGGGGATGGATAATCTAGGCATTATATACTACCACATTTTTATTTCAAACATGAATAATATTGGTTTTAATAGATTTTTTTATGTATTGACTCTTACCAAAAACAATTATTTCTTTATTATTTCTTGATATATATATATATATATATATATATTTATCTATATATATTGTTTTTTTTCATGTTTTGAGATAAAATATATTTATTTTATAAATATTCCATATGTTATGTTATGAAACATTTAAATAATGGTCCTTACAAATTAAATTATGCAATCTATATATTAGAAACTGATAATGAAGAATGTTTTCGTGACACATATAATTCCCAACTTTGGAATTACAATCTAGGTCATGTAAATGAGAAGTATTTTTCGATGCCCTATCAATATGATTATTTAGAAATTTTTGAGCTAAAACCACTTGAATGATGTATTTCTTATTTACAAGGAAAATGACTAAACCACCATTTGGTGGGCATGGATAAAGGGACATAGAGATTTTAGAATTGGTATATAATTATGGTGGTTGACCATTTCTATTTAAGCTATATTTGGGTACTCTTACATCATAACATTTACGAATGAATTGAGTAGATATAAATATGAGTATCTGATGAGGTATAAGTATAAGACATTTGATAAATTCATTGAATTCAATAATAAACTAGATAATCAACTTGTAATGAATATTAAGAATCATTGATCTGATTGAGGTGGTGAATATCTTAATTAAGTCTTTATCAAATTTGTATGGGAATTTGGTATTTTATCACAACTCATTCCGCCTTACGCACCTTCATGGAATGGTGTTAGTGAAAGGAATAAGAATACCTTTCTAAACATGGTAAGGTCAATGTTGAGTCATGCCAATATTCTTTAGTCATTTTTGGGATATGACTTACAAACTACTACATACAAATTAATTTGAGTACCAATGGAAGTGATAAATGTAATTACCTTCAAATTATGGAGAGGAAAGAAACTTTTTTCTCACATAAACATGTATAGGGTTGTTAGAAATTTGAAAGGCCATCTCATGAAACAAACTAGCAACTCAGGGCACAATTTTTATCATTATATGGTATCCTATGGAAAAAAGGGGATATTACATATACCACCACTCAGAAAAGATTGTGATTTTCACTAAAAATCAATATTTATTTATAGGGAGAACATCCTAAATATGGATTGTAGGATTAATATTGAACTTGATGATTTTGATGATTAATATACACATGATATGTTATATGAACAAATTACATAGGTCCCTATGGAAAAATTTGTTCCTGAAACACAAAGACTGTGTAGAGAAACTAGGGAGATAAGAGTACTAGAGAGATACAGTTTTCTAGTCACCGAATATGGTGACTCATTATTGGGTGAAAATAATGAACATATATCCTATAATGTGGAAGTATATAGCTTATAAGTTTCAAGATGGAAAAAATCTAGGAATTTTTAAATGGATTTGATGTATTAGAGACAATTTTAGGATTTTAGCGATCAGCTAGATGATGTAAATCCTATTGGGATAAAATGGGTATTCAACAGAAAACTTGATGTAGAAGGTAAAGTAAGTACCTATAATGTATGTCCAATGGATAAATGGTTTATAAAGTGTCAATACATTGACAAAAGAAGAACATTTTCTCCAATTTTAATTTTAATTCTATCATAATTTTACTTGTTATAGAACATTACCATAACTATGAAATTTGGAAGATGAATGTACAAAATAGATTACATTAATGGGATCCTTCTGTAAGATGTATATATGACACAACTGGAAGGGTACATGACTCTAGGTGATGCCAAATCGATATTAAGGTTACATATATCGATTTATGGATTGAATTCAGGATCTAGTTCAGGGAAAGATTATTTCCATGAAGATATAAAATAATTTGGGTTCATTAATAATGAATGTGATCCATCTATTTACAATAATTTTATTGGGAATACATTAATTATTATAGAAGTATATGTTGATGCAATATTAATTATTAGAAATGAAATAAATATCTTATGGTTTAATTATGGACTGGCTAAAAAAATTATTCGTCATTAATGACTTAGGTTAAGAAACCTACATTCTATGGTTCAAGATCATTTAGGATATATCTAATAGGATTCATGGAATATGACAAAGTATATTCATTTTATAGATACTAAATATATATTGTATGAATAAATAAAAGAGTGTATTGGTTCTATTATCACATGGTAACCATATTTATATGAAAATGTGCCCTATGAAAAAATATGAGAAAGAAAGAATGAGTATTATCCCATAAACATTGCTGATAGGATCAATCATTTATGATAAATTTTGCACTAGACTTTTTATTTCCAATTCATTGAGAATACTAAACAGATATCAAGCTGATCTAGTTGAATAATATTTTAATATTATTAAGGACATCCTTATATATCTAAGAATAAATAATGATACATTCATGTTGAATAGAGTATACAAGGAGTTAGTCATCTGGGTTTATCCTGAGGATTGTTTTAAAACAAATCAGAATCATCTAAAGTCCCATCCATGATATGTTTTTAGTCTCAAAAGAGGATTTATGAGATGTAATAGTTCAAAGAATCAGGTTTTCACTGATAATAGGGAAGATTCCAAGTATATAAGGAATTGTAACATATCCAAAGAAGATATTTGGATATAATACTTTTTCTAGGATCATGATTTCATATTGATTAGTAAAGACACTATCATGTTATATTTAGATAATTATACAGTGGTGCCTCTTGAAAAAGAAACAAGGTCACAGTAAAAAGAATAATCACTTACTCCATAGGGTTCAACTCTTCAGTGATTATTCTCATAGGGGTAAATTAATATAAATTATAATTTTCCATTGAAGAAAATGTGGTGGACCCCTTGACTAAATCATTATCTTAGTAGAAGAATGAGTTTCCTATAAGAGATAATAGAAAAAAATTTGTGAGTGTTTATCTATAGTGTATGTGAGATTCTATAAGAGTATGTTCCATAAAACTGGCTAATTTTTACCTTATGATATCATGTATTCATGGTTTTTAGTATTTATAAACTACTTATCACATTACGACTGTTCTTCTACATGACATAGTTTGTGATAATTTCCAATGAGAAATTTTCTCATTGGGAACCCAGAAGTACCACAAATGTATTCATAAATATATGTTATATATATGAATGAAATATTTTGAGGTACACAAATGATATAAGATTTTATGGGTGGAGACTCATAGTAATTTTAGGGACCTTCTCATGGTGTACACCATTGGAAATTTCTAGTGTGGAAGATTATGATAATGAGTCATGTTGCTAGGAAATCCACATTTAATCATGTCATTGGATGTTCCTATCTGCATATGTTTATATTGACCCTTATAATATAAGATTGTCATTAATGTATATCATATTTCACATACTTTTATTTAATGAAAAAAATGTGAACACATATTTTCATAGTGAAGTATAATATTTAGTGTGCGTTATGAGTAATATTTCATTATGAATAATGAAATAAAGGATTTATAAATTTCTATTCTTTAATAATATTATATATATATATATACCTTTGATTAAAATTATACATATTATATAAATCCATGGCCATAGGTTATATAGGATAGTTAAATTTCTTTAATGTTAAGGAAAGATATATCAGGAAAATAGGTTGATGGAACCAGTATGCAACCTGCTTGATTAGAGAAATTAAAATAATGGGATTATATTTAATAGTAAGCATCCAAATTATGTTTTCTGTCACTGTGACATTAGCTTCGTTCATTATGGGTGATTTTTTCATGGATTTAGATGATAACCTTGGACATTGGGATGCTTTACCTAACACCATTATGAAAAATGCCAAGAGGGTCACACACTTATTGTATCCATAACATTAGTTAAATAATTATTATTATTATTATTTTAAATATTGTATAAATACTATTCACATAGAAGGTTAAATAATTATTAATGATTTAATTATCCCATATATTTTTTAACATGTTATTTGAGAGAATATTATCCAAGCATAATATTTAATAAATATTTATTTACTATTTAGTAAAAATGATATTTATCCAGTTATTGGACAATAATGAAGTGATATTTATTTATTAATTAAATTTTCAATATTCAATATTTGATAAATATTGTGAAGGAATGGTTAACTACGTTTAAATATATGGTAAAAAATGATGTATAAATTCGATATTATTTTAATAAATAATATTTAATTAATTCATGAGTTTTCACATGGAAATAAATAATAATAATAATATTATTATTATTATTATAGGCATTGGGTTTTGTAGGTATTAAAGAAATAATAAGGGTTCATATTTAATTATTCTTTTCTAACCCTTGAAGTAGATAAACCTAGTTATATTATATGCTTTGTGTGGTTTCCATTATTTATTATTATTCACAAAACAATTTATAAAATTCACTCAACACCCTAGAGAGAACCCTTCTCCTATAACACTCTCATGAATGGGGTGTGATCCTTCTACAATACCACTCTCGATGGTAGAGATATCAACAAAAATACTATGTAAAGAAATTCTCAAGCAGGTCAAAGAATAACAAACCAAGAATTAGGATCTAGAATGCTAGCACATACAGATTCCACCATCAATTTTAAATGTTTATTAGAGAATGTTTGGATCACCACAAGAGGGAATCTACCATTGATTCTAGTAATACAATGATATTATATTTTTTAGGTGTTTTTAGATTTATAAATTACAAAAGAATTCATCTCAAGGTAATTATATAATAATTTAAATTTATTATAAATTATATGTGATGATCTTGTGTTCCATTTATGATGTTCTCATGTAAATTAATCATTTATTCAATTCTATCTGTGTTTAGCGTCAATTTAAATCTTGGATTAATAATTAATTATAAAAATTTTCAAGTTGGTCATGCCCATCATATTCTTCCATTGCACTCAAAGATGATAGGTACAATGTAAAATATAAAATGGTATATTAAACAGAATAAATGTATTCATAAATATCATGTGATGGTATGTATTGAAATATCTCTTTGGAAAATCTATGAGATACTAGTTCTCCGTGATGATCTGGATGCTCACATAGCTAATCTTGTCATTAAAACCTTCGTAGTATCGATTTTTAACTTATAAAAATATGTGATGATAATGAGGGATGCCTGTTCCGATTTTTTTAATAAAAAATCATTTAAAATTAATGAAAAATTGTATAAATTGTGTTATTTTAATATAGATGGAGAACTATAGATTGAAATTTTATTTTGAGTAAAAATAATATGAATGATCTACAAAAAAATTGAAAACACCTTGGGGAAGTACTTTTACCCCAATAATTCAACTACCATATTTATTAACATTACATATTTACATGGAAACAATGTTCAATGTTAATAATACAACATACATTTAATTATACAAAATCAATAATAGTTATTCCAAACATGATTGGTCTTGTGAGTGTAAATTAAATTCTCAATAATAGATGGCTAGGATTACTAGTTGTGAATTTATACATAAGGTACATTATCATAATAAAATTTTCTAAGAATTAATCTAATTTTTTAATAACTATAAAATACTATTCATTTTTTATAGGTGTATATATCATATTCATTTTAAGGGAAAACCCTATGAATATTTTTTTGACTAATTATTCCTCACATATCTTCTATATAAATTGATTCATTGAATACACATAAATATTAATAAGAGTAAAGTGACTAGACACAACATTTAAAAAAATATATAGAAAACTCAGACTCCTAAATAACCTTAATAAATGTGTATAAATCAAAACATTAGTCATATAAAATCTCTTATCATTTATTTTAGACTTATTAAATTTTTTTAGTACGCATTATATGCTCATTACAATTAATTGGGATACTTTAATGATCTATTTTTTTTATGTTGTCATGACCCTAACCCCACAGGGGCTGGGCCACAACTCCCTAAGACTCCCTTTATTAAGCTAGGGGCTGATGACTAGTATTGATAACCCATATCACACAGATGGGAGGAAATTTCCTAAGCACTTGTATGCATGTAACCACAAACACCTTAATGATATTGTGTAGAGATATAAAAAAATCGTGAATCTAAACTGAATGCATTCATATATCCCAAACCAAAGTATAGAAACAGCATTGAAATAATAAATCGAAAAAAAATTCCCCCCTAAATAAAAACCATAAATGAATCCAACCTTATCAGGAGGAGGGAATCGGTATCAAATGCAACTGTTAGAAATATCACCTTCCTATCTAAGGTAAACACCTTGGTCCGTATAGATTACTAAGCTTCATATTCCTCAGGTCCTCCCTAGACTCCTTTAAAAACCCTGTGGTTTGAAAAAGTCACAAAACATGTGTGGAAAAATCCCATTCCTGGGTGAGTATAAAACAACTTAGTAGGCACCCCAAAACCCCAAAAAGGAAAAGGGAGAAAATAAAAGGAAACAATCCACTCGACCGAGCTAGAGGTAACCCCAATAAAGAGATAAACTCTATCTCAAACCATCATCAACTATACATGACAATTCATCTCTGTATATAAGCGGTGTCAATCCATACATGTAAAAATAGTGAAAGGAATCCCAGAAATCACCAAGAAATAATCATCATAGACTCCAGGTCTCATGAGGTTCTTACCTAAAATCTAGAAACAAGATTCTTCTATAGGCTCTACCGTAACACAAAACAAGGATAAAACGTTCCACGAGCACCACTATTATATAGGGATCCCATATTAGAGATACACTACATCAGGAAAAACCCTACTATTCTTAATGTTACCCCTAAGAGAGTGTGATCCATCAGGAACAAAATATTACACCTCCCTCGAGTGCCCTACACCATAACTCCTATCATTAATTTCTTTCACCCGACACAACCTAAAGAACCCCATGTGAAAAGTCTCTCTCCTAACCACTACAAAAAATAAAAAGATAAATACTCCTAAATATTCACCATGTGCATTGTATATGATGAGATATAATGGTTGGACTGATACATAACCATTTTCCCACAATAAAGGATGTTTTAGTATTTACTAACCTGTAAAACCTCTATCTATCTTATGTGAACTGTCCTTCACATCATTATATCAAGGTAAACATAAATACTCACTAGGAATCATTCATATAAAGTGGAGGGGCCCAATCCTTGTAAATTTATTCAATAGTGGAGGGATATCTAATTCCAACAGTGGGCTTGCTCTCCACTGCTACTCAGAGACGTGGGAGTACTACTCTATAAGTGAGGACCTATGCACTGGAATGAAATGGGAGTACCATCCAGAGAATGTAGGACCTACCCCCTGATACTATAGTGTAGTAAAACTCCATAGATAAATAAAAAACACCCTAAGATGGTAGGAGAGTACCACTATGTCACTAGAGAACTTGAAACCTATTATGACATGGGTGTACCACCTCTGCTAGATCACTTATTATGGGGGGACCATACCTTGGTATGAAAGGTGAGTACTGACCCCAAAATAGATGACCCAACTCATAATAATGGTAGGTGATTACTAACTCTGTTGGAACAACACGTATGGGGGACCCGCACCATGGAAGGATAGGGGAGTACAGACTCATAGGATAAAGGACACACAACCTAACCTGGAAACAGAGTACACACTCTTTCTATACATCGTATATGGAGTAACCCTGCCCTTGTACAATAGGAGAGTACATCTCCATAGATAGAGGACTCACATCCTAGTCTAATAGGGGGTGTAACTACTCTACATTCGAACGAGTCTGGAGAGCCCATGCCCTGATATGATAAGAGATCATTTTCCAACATTATGAACATCTAGGGGAATCTGAACCTTATTATATCGGGGGTGTAACAAGACTCTTGACCGATTTATGTCACCTTGTATCATGTAGGCCATAAATGAGGCCACAATCACATAGATACCACTTATTATAGGCTATTTACAAGCCTAAATATGAGTCTTTCATAAGAAGATAGGAATGAATGAAGATCATAGGATGATCTCCTAGGAGTACACAACATGCAGTAGGGTACACAAGGCATGTGAGCCCACTCTAGAACCAGACCTTGTATCATGTCTACATGGTTTTTCAACCCACATAGAGGTATATTGTGTGTAATGGTGATACACTCTATATCTCACTTCACTCGGCCCCTGGTCGTGTTCCTATTCTACACATCATGTATATTCGTGTCCCTTACTATTAGTGCATCCCATACTACACAGTGTGTTTAGGATAAAAGAAAATAGACCTATGTAGTTTTCCAATATCCGTGTAACTGATCCTATGTCTGTGTACTGTTGTCGTATGTTAGTAGACAACCATGTGTTTTTACATGGCCTACCCAAGACATTCCCCAAGGTCACACGATTTGGGGAACTACATAATGTGTAACCCCAAAACACGATGTTTAGTCCCCAAAGATCATCTTCCACAAACATGAATAGCTACACGACAAGTCTCTCTGGAAGAAAACTATGTTGATGGTAATTGATGTTGATAATTACCTCTGAAAACTTTGATTCACCCCATTTTACCCGAGGTGTGGATATCTGACTATTTTTTTGGGATGTAGAACCTTAAAACAATGTCTAATAAAGGGATTTGGTCCTAAACTCAAATCCTCTTACCATGACGGTGAAACATTGAAGATTTGGATGAAGAACCATGACCTGATTGTGTAGATTCTCAATATGAATATGATCTTCAAAAGAGAATGGGGATCAAAAGCACTTCAACACGTCTATTCAGCAATGGTTTGTCACTTCGAAAGGGAGAAGATGAAAATTGATCTCCGTAATTGCGTAATATGAACACAACACATGAGTGGTAGTGGAATGTATTAGGTTAGGTTAAATTAATTAATTAAATTATTATTTTATTATTTATTTCTCTATAAACCAACCCACCAACTCACCTCCGACCAAAACTTCTGATGTAGAAATATTTATATCACACCTAGTGTAAACACAACATTATAGACACAACTGAAACCTCATAAATAAGATACGTGACTCTTTACAATAGTTATTCATATTTTTAAGTGAAACTATTCATGTGTCACATCATATATTGAATATTTTTAATATAACCACATTGAGGCTCCCTAGACCCCGGATTCCCACCCCGAGTCAACGCCCGACTTCATATATATTTTGAGGAATATTCTAAAGTCTTACATATCAAAATTTGAGTCATTACATTCACCACACCTTAGGTATTTTCATCCCTAAAAAATTGAAATCCAACAGACAAGGGAAGAAACTGGGATCCCAACTAGACTCTGATGCCAGTAAGCTCACCATGTGTTCCCATGCTGTATACATCAGGGGGACCACCATGGATAAACCAATCTTGCATTTAGATTCTACCAATCCAACATCATGAAAAAATGTTCATATGTCTACAAAACTATGAAAGTTGGAAAACACATTGAAAAATGGTCCATCTGAAGTCATGGGGTGTAGTGGTACACCACCTCATTAACCTAACATGGATAATAATGGAAACCCACAGTTCACATCCACATTTGGGTGAATTATTTCACAACCTCCTCATGAGTCTAGAATTCATGTTTGACACCAAACATGTGAGGGTACTCATGAGTGGATCAAGGCTACCAAAGAGTAAACATTGGGTCTCACCAAACCCTTCGTATGTAAACCTTCATCTGTAGCATAGATCGTCAAAATAGAAACACATTGAAACCCACTAGTGGCATCCTAGATGAGTATGGATGGTTAGAAACCAATCCACACTATTGAAACATTTTAGGGTCTAACTATACTGCTATAGAACAATTCTAAGAAAGGATCCCCCTCTCCCAAGGCCTCCAATATAAAGGGTTCAAGTAGAGAAACTCTGATGGAAAGGTCATGACCTTCTATGAAACTCTATTTCATAAACACAAATTGAACAAAAAATTATAAGTAACTCATCCCCCAGACCTCGATACTATCTACTTTTTTCCAACTATCCATAATGGTTTTTGGTCATTTTATAAAAAATACGTCTCAGTGGGGAAAGTATCTCTCTTTTTTTGGATTCCAAAGTAAAATCAAACTACCCGACATACACAAGGAGCATGTCACATACAAATAGTATTCCAAACAAATGATCATAATGATGAAAAACAAATGGTTTCTCAAATGAACATTGGGTCTTACTGGTCCTCTTTCACAACTACCAATATAAGGTTTTATCAACACCTCGTGCCACCCTAGTTAAAACTCGAGTAAGAATAAGGAGAGAAATATTACCTCACTACAATGTCTACCAATTACAACTATAGATATTAGAGAGTACAAAAAATAAACCTATATTTATTCTCAAAGCCTTCGAGCCAAAGGTCATTATGGACGACTGTTATCCTCACCCACATCCTCCAGTTTCTTGAGACATTAGAAGACCACCTAGGGGTGGTGGTGGAAACACCTCAAACTCCGTACAACCTCATTCTTCTCTACAAGATCCTATTCCACATCCACAACCTTGTGGAACTCCATTCTCCAAGTTGTGTCACTACCATGGTGGATCATTATTTGGATCCCTCTCAGCAGCAAAACTGGTCCAAAAATCTATTGCGAGATGTCACTATCCTTCATAAGCATAGAACTGCCTCCCCTATGGTTGAACAGATCCGCAACACTGATCCTACGCTAAAGGATCAAATTCATTGGTCTGGACATGGGTATGACTCATGAGGCATGATCCTTTCATATTTCTCATCCCATCTCCTATAGATTCCTCAACCTTGTGACCACCACTACAGGTCACATCCCCCTATCGCTCAGCTAGGAAGATATCTATAACTCGAGCTCTGTCCTTCACTTCATTATATGTGTGAATGCACAATGGAATCACAAATTCCTTGACCTCCTAGAATATTCCATGTTCGAAGGACCGTTCTATGAATAATGATTCTTGAACCATATTGAAGGATAATCTCAATATTTCTATGAACCTTGCAAAAAAATATGGCATTGTCACGCTATCCTTCTAATGTTTTAGAAGCCCCTGGATATGTACCAACCCCAATGTGGTTGGGTAGAACTCTTCCCTGAACAGTCACTCGAAATCTACCCAAGTGAGTGTCGCATTTTCATGGGACTATGTCACTAAACTCCACCATCTCCCAGATGAACCATGAAGAAGGATCGCTGCTAGGAGAACCATCGGAATGGGATGTGTCCTCAATAGGTGGAAAAATCATGTGATTTCTTTGATCCAATTATCTAATTTTTGGGTGTCTGTATCACTTAGGTACCTAAGATGTCCCTGCCTCTAGAACTCATGTAACACACTCAGCATTTGTTTATCCTCATCTTGAACTGTCGGTACAACCCGTTACTCAACAGGTGGTGGAACAAATTATAGACCACCCAAAGGAAAGGCTTCAAAACAAGTTCCCTACACTGAATCCTCATCACGAGTCAGATTGTCATCATAATCACACTATGGAATCCTGTCTTAAAGACATTACAGTGGAATTATAACATGGAATTCAAGCCAAGACATGATCAAAGAGGATATTTGGGGAGCTGACTCAAAAAGGGAAAGGAAAAAAACAACACATAATCCTATATTATGAATGCACCATTTATTTCCTAGTGACCAATGTACTTATATACTGAGTCAAAAAGCATGTTATTAGAGTCCTAGTGAGTGGATACCTCGGTTGTCGCAGCAACACCAGAACCTCTGACCAAAGATCCAAACTCAAAACATCTTCATAATGTCTCTATGAATCCCAATCCAAGCTCACAACACTATGGTACCAATGTGGAATCTCCTCTGAAACCACTCTGTCACGACCCTACTCGAAAAGGGCCAGGCCTTCACTTCTCAAGCCCTCCTCTAATAGTCTTACGTCTAGTGACTAGCACTAAGTAGGAATATCACACATATGGGAGGTTGTTTCCTTAGTACATGTACAAATACACCCACCAACAACTCAGTGATGTAATGAAGATATATATAAAAAGTTGGAAACTAAAATTCATGCATACATGTATCCCAAAATATAGTACAAAATAATTTCAAATGGCATAAGGGAAAAAACACCAATAAATAATAAATAGTAAACACATCCAACCTATTAATGTGGAGGGATCACTGTCAAATAAAAACAACAGCATATCTGCTGCCCACCTCAGGTAAACACCTCAGTCAATCAAGGTATATAAGATCTTCTTGCTATAGGTCCTCCATGGACTCTGTTGAAAGGATTGTGGTCTACACAAGATGGAGAACATGTATGGGAAATTCCTATGTAGGGGTGAGTAACAAATACTCATTAGGCACCATAAAACCCTTAAAATGAAAAGGGAGATACTTAGAGGCAACAGTCCGCTCGACCTAGCCAGAGGGAACCCCAATTGAGAGGGAATCTCCATCTCGAACAATCCTCGGTTGTACATAACACGTCACCTCAGTCAACAAGGGGTGTCTACCCAGACAAGTGAAAACACCGTAAGGGATCCAAAAAAATACCTAGATATACTCATCTTAGAATCCACGTTTCATGATGTTCTTGACCTCATATCCAATAACATGTTTCTTTCATGTGTTCCACCATAATACAAAACCAGGAAAACACACCCCACAAGCTCCGCCACCTCAGATAGAACTAGTATGAGAGATACACTCCATTATGAACAACCTTACCATCCCTAAGGGTATTTCTGAGAGAACATTATTCATCCAGAATAAATTTTTATTTCCAACTCTAGTGCCCAATAGGATATTTCTTTTCATCATTACCATTCTCCAATAGAAAGATAATGAAACCCATCTACAGAGACCCACCCCAAACCACTACACACAGTTGAGTGAGCACTGCTCTAGACTATACACCACATGCATCCTCTCTAGCGATAGAGAATGGAGGGACCTACATCTCAACACTGCCTCGTAGTCGAGGGAGTAATGATCCTAACTAACCCGAGAATCATATGTCGCTCTTATGTGTGGTGGGACGAACCTATTTCTGTTAAGGGAACACTATCTGTTAAACGGGAATCATTCATATCAAGTGGAAGGGTTCATTGCTGGTAACTATATTCAATAGCTGAGGGAGCTCCAACTCCAATGGATGACCTACTCCCCACTACTACTCAGAGATGGGAATGTATTACTCCATATGCGGGGACCTATGCCTTTGAATGATAGGGGAGTACCACTAATGGAATAGAGGACCCTCACCCTGATATGATGGGGGAGTACAGCTCTGTAGATCGAGGACCCGCACCATAATCGGGTAGGGGAGTAACACTATGTAGCTAGAGGACCCTCACCCTGATATTACAAGGGAGTACAGACTCTTCAAGCTCGTTTACTATGGGGGACACACACCTTGTTATGACATGGGAGTACTAACACCATGCTAGAGGATCCACTCCTTGGAAAAACATGGGAGTATTGACTCTACCAGAACAACACGTATGCAGGACCCACACACTGGAAAGACAGGGGAGTAACTATAATGACCGATACAATACATACATTGTTATTACATCATAATTGAAGCACACTTATTACAACATATTACAAAACCAAGAAAGGATCGTATAGGTATAGTGTCTTTAGAAACTGGGAATCATAAACAACTGGTTCATAAAGCATCTACTTTGACTCCCATTTATTTCATCATATGTAGAGTCCCTTTTTGGCATATTCTACTTAATAACCTTCTTCCTGACCTGGGGAAATAAAACATACAAAAGGGTGAGAACAAATTCTCAGTAAGTGTAAACAAAAGAAATATCAATCACATCATATACATAAGCACATAACTTTTGGAAATCTTAACCTGCAAAAGAGATCATATTTCATAACATGGGGTAAATCATAGTAGTGAAATGTAATACCAATAATCATAACATAAAACATGAATCTTTGTGGCATACACACATAATCATAGAGAATCATTTCTTATTAGTCAAGACTCTTTGTCAAGACTATCTTAGTGGACAAAGTCTATTTCGGAACCGAGTTACCCTCGTTTCAGTCCTGCTTCACTGAACTGATATAACCTACCGTTCCAGCCATGTCTATCTCATGAGATATAAAATCTTTACCCAATTCATTGGATGGAGATATAGGTCCACCCATCTCATAATTATACCATTCTTATGTGTGCCACAAAATCATAAACCATACATCATAGCATAACCCATGTAACAAAATGGGAATCTTAAACAACGTGACATCATAAAACAATTCATATAAGATAGAGGGATTCATAAAAATATAATTCCATCACAACATAATCAAATAAATGTTATAATAGGTATATAAACATAACCCTTTATTATCTTAGATGGAAAATAATTTTGATAAAACATTTGAACTCCATTGTTGAGGAAAATATCATTTCTTCTTCAAAAACACTTTTCCTTTCTTAACATGTCGTACAATTCTAAACTAAAAGAAGTTGATTAAAAATAAACACGAAAACTTGTAAAGGAATCTTCTTGGAAATAATGTTTTAAAAATCCATTCATTCCGTATAAGTTAAAAAAACATTCTTCGTACTTTTGTCGGAAAAGTCAAAAAGTACCTCGTACGAAAAACGACAAAAGATTCCTTTCATATCATTTACTAAAAACTCACTGAAGGGTAAAATTGGATTTAAACAATTGTAGGTGGAGGGAAATAATATTACATATTTATGAAACATGGATGTGGATGATAAAATACACCCCAGTAAATACCAAAGTATAAATAATCTCGGATAAAAATGAGATTGTGATATTTTCCCTTACCTTAGGTCTGATATGCTCTGTATGTGTCTGTACCTCCTGTATAATGATTTAAATAATGATATAGACTTATTCCAGAATCATACATATTTTTATGATATCATATTTGGTCATATTCTTATCTTCTTAGTAGTAATATTTCATTGCTACTTGTTATTCGGGTGTTTATAACTTTTTGTTCTTATGTCTATTTTGTCGTATAAATTCTTATTCTTCTCTTTAGGTTATAGATACCTCATTTCCAGAATGGTATTAGTGTTATATATATCATATTAAATCATTCAATTCATTTATATAATGATTATGAAATTAAGATCATGTAGAACGAGACGCATCACATCGTGGAGACGGTATTCTGTACGTACGCACGAGTGATGATATCGTTCCTATGATCGTGGAATTGTATTGAAGTGTATGTATACTATTTCAGAATTAGTATAACATTATTATATTCATATATAGTCATTATTTACACCATTATACCCATCCAAGTAAGGTGGTGGTGGAAAATAGATTACACCACGGCATGGAGACGGTATTCCGTACGTACGCACGCGCGGTGATTTCTTTTTCCGTAGGATGGATAGATGGTGAAATAGGGTTGTTTCATACTTATAATAACATATCAGTATATGAGTGATACTGATGTTATTACTTCATTATTAAACAACTACTGAAGAAGAAGTGGAAGCAGAAATAAAGATGAAAGAATCGGTAACGGACATTACCTCTTCTTTGATGTGCTTCTTTGAGACCTCCTTTTAGGGCACTAATATTGGTCTTTGAAGAATACCAGGACCTCTAGGATGTCTCTAGGGAAGTGGATAGAAGGAATTGATAGGGTTTTGCCGAGCATGAAGGCTCAAAGTGGTGTTAGGAAGAGGGGGAGGAGGTGACTTTTTATAAGGGAGGAGAGGGGCACCTTTGGAATAACTAAAAATATTATTTTATTATAAAGTCATGTTCGGTTTTAAATAGCTCCAAATTGATTTATTTCGAAGCTAAGGTTAGGATGGGTCGAAATCCTCTCATACAATATAATTTAGACAAGTTTAGGTTCCTATTTTAACCTTATCATTTATATTTAACATTAAGTTAAATAATTTTACTTTTATCGTCTCTTCTTGTGTTCTTATACTATAAGGTTAATAAACTTACAATAAGAAGCCAAACGAACCCCAAGTTTTTTATTATTAATATATATAACCTTATCTAAGACATTTGGCCGAACCTTATATTTTTAGGAATAAAATAAAAATTACTAATATAATATTTGTTTTAAAAACTATTTTATGTCAATTTTGACACTATTTAGTTATTGATTTTTGTGAAAATCATAACAGAATGATTAGTTCGAAAAAAGTTAATTAAAAAAAACTAACATGTAATATTAACCTATAAAATTAGTGGAATTTTTAAAAAGTCTCAAATTACATTTATTTTGGTCTTTCTAACATCAATTATGTCAATATTTCATTAATAAGATAATTACTGCATCATCTTTGTGTGATAAATAAATTAAATTATTTAATGTCTAAAAATTACAAATAAAATACCATTATGTAGAAAATATTTTTATATTTCTAATGAATATTTATAGTCGAATTTAACTTATGTATAACTTCATATTAAAAATGATTAACTTATTAAACACTGATTTTAACTATTTTAACCCTTCTTTAAATAAATTAATAATAAATGTCCTAATCTAATACAAGTGGGCATAACTGGTCATATTTTATTCCTAAGGTTGTTTTTGGTCGAATTAAACTTGTCCAATAGAATTTGGACATGTGTTAGGGTAATAATAATATCATTTTTACCCTTAATTACCCTATTTACTTTTAACCGTGGTAAAAAAAAGTAAAAAGTTACTATTCACCAAAAAATTATTTTCATCACATTGAACCACATTTTACTTACTGACATCAACTGTGTCTCTCGGATTTTTGAAATTCCACTCACAAAATTTGTAAAATTATGTTTTATGAAAAATCAGTTTTTTAACTACCACTTAGTGGTTTCACTATTCATCAAAAATTGAAAGTTTTCAGAAAAATACCAAAATTTCACCCTAGGCTAATTTCGATATTTTGAATCCAAAAATGAAGTCCATTTTGGAAAATAAAATTTATAAAATTTCAAAAAGTGGTTATTACTATTCATAATGGCTTGTTTTAATAATATTTTAATAGCATATCGTTGTTTAGTGAAACTCGGTATTGCGTACGACACAAGCTATCGAGGAAGGTCGCGATTTCGTGTAAATCCATGTAAGCAAGTGTTGTGTAGAAAAAGATTATTTTGATTATTTATATAACATTAAATTCTCGGGTGTTACATTCTACCCCCCTTAAAATGAATTTCGCCCTCGAAATTCGTCACTTTGTAACAAAAAGATGAGGATACCTATCTCTCATAGTATCCTCAAGCTCCCATGTAGCTTCTTCTAATTGGTGGTTCCTCCATAAAACATTCACCAATCGAGTGGTATTCTTTCGTAGGACTTTTTCGCTACGATCCAGAATCTCTACCAGCTGTTCTTCATAAGAAAGATCATGCTCCAGCAGTACAACTTCTGAGCTAAGTACATGTGAAGGATCAAGTATGTACATTCTCAAGAGAGATACATGGAACACATCGTGAACTTGAGATAGATTCGGTGGAAGCGCCAATCAGTAAGCTACCTTCCCAACAAGATCCAGTATTTCAAAAGGACTGATATATCTAGGGCTCAACTTCCCCTTCTTTCCAAATCTCATGACCCTCTTCCAGGGAGATATTCGTAAGAACACTTTATCACCCACTTCAAATTCAAGGTCTTTTCTTCGGTTGTCGGCATAACTTTTCTGTCGACTCTGAGCTGCTCTTATGTGTTGTTGAATAGATCTGACCTTTTCTTCCATTTCATCAACGAGATCAGGTCCTAATAGCTTTCATTCCCCAACTTCATCCCAGCAAGTTGGAGTCCTGCATTTTTTTCCATAGAGAGCTTCATAAGGATCAATATGAATAATGTAGTGAAAGCTATTATTATAAGAAAATTCTACCAAAGGTAGGTGTTGATCCCAACCACCTTTGAAATCCATAGAGCAGACTCTCAACATATCTTCTAGGGTTTTAATTGTTCTCCTAGACTGACCGACTGTCTGAGGATGATAAGCAGTGCTAAAACTCAACTCTGTATCCAGATTATGCTGAAGACTTCACCAGAACATCGAGGAAAATCGCGGATCCCGATCAGATATAATAGAAAGTGGTACTCTATGAAATCTTACCACTTCCTTTACATATATCCTGGAAAGCTGATCCAGAGAGAAATCCTCTCTAATAGCAATGAAGTGTGCAGACTTTGTATAACGATCAAATATGACCCAGATAGCATTATTGCCTTTGGATGTTTTAGGAAGTCCTGTGACAAAGTCCATAGTGATGTTTTCCCATTTCCATTCGGGTATGGGTGATGGTTGTAACATCCCCTTAGACTTCTATCTCTCAGCTTTAACTTTTTGACCAACCAAGCATCGAGAGACATATTCAGAAACATCTCTTTTCATGCCATCCCACCAGAAGTACTCTTTCTGGTCCCTATACATCTTCATGCTTCCAGGATGAATAGAGAATGAAGAACTATGAGCCTCATCCAGCAGCTCTTTCTTTAATTCGGCGATGGGAGGAACCCAAACCCGATTCCTGAACTTTATTATCCCATCACAATCATGGTTGAATTCAGGAATATTTCTCACCTTCTTCTGTAACTCAACATCTTCTTTTTGTGCATCTTTAATCTTCACATGTATAGATGGTTGAACATTCATTTGAGAAAGAAACTATTTTTCCCCTTTCATTATAATTCCAAGAGCCATCCTTTGTAAATCCATAAATATTGGATCTTTTGTGATCCTCATCATGGATAAACTAGCATGGTCTTGTCGACTAAATGCAACTGCCACATTGTTTTCTTTCCCAGGGTGGTAATGGATTGAGCAGTCGTAATCCTTAATCAGCTCCAACCATCTTCTTTGGCGCATATTCAGCTCCTTTTGTGTTAAAATATACTTTAAAATTTTATGATCAGTATAAATATCACACCTTTCACCATAAAGGCAATGCCTCCAAATATTTAATGCAAATATTACCACAGCTAACTCCAAATCATGAGTTGGGTAATTTTTCTCATGTATTTTCAACTGTCGTGAGGCATAAGCTATCACCATATCATTTTTCATTAGAACACAATCCAATCCCTTCTTGGATGCATCACTATAGATCACAAACCATTCTCCACTACAAGGCAGTGTGAGCACAGGTGCACTGGATAACCTTCTTTTCAACTCCTTGAAATTCTTTTCACATTCCTCCATCCAAACAAACTTAACTCCTTTCCGAGTCAACTTGGTGAGTGGATTAGATAATCGTGAAAAATATTTCAAAAAAACTCGATAATATCTATCCAAACCAAGAAAACTTCGGATCTCAGTTACTGTTGTTGGTCTCGACCATCTTTCGATAACCTCTGTTTTTGCTGGATCCACAGATATCCCCTCTTTTGAGATTATGTGGCCCAAAAATGCAACTTTTTGAAGCCAAAATTCACTCTTGGTAAATTTGGCATAAAGATTCTCCTTTCTCAGGGTCTTCAATATAATTCTCAAGTGATCATCATGTTCTTCCTTTATCTTTGAATAGACAAAAATATCAACTATAAAGACTACCACAAATTGATCAAGATAGTCTCTGAAGACTCTATTCATCAGATCCATGAAGATAACAGGGGAATTAGTAAGACCAAATGGCATCACTATAAATTCATAGTGTCCATACCTTGTACGGAAAGCCGTCTTTGGTATATCCTCCCTTTTGACCCTTAATTGATGATACCCTGAACGAAGATCAATCTTGGAAAAGTATTGAGCTCCGCGTAGTTGGTCAAATAAGTCATCAATGCGTGGGAGAGGATTTTTGTTCTTGATAGTGATCTTGTTAAGTTCTCGATAATCAATGCAGAGTTTCATTGATCCATATTTCTTCTTAACAAATAGAACAGGTGCTCCCCAAGGTGACACACTAGGGCGTATGAATCCTATATCAAGATTCTCTTGGAGTTGCTTCTTCAATTTCTGCAACTCAATTGGGTCCATTCTATAAGGTGTCTTTGAAATAGGCAATGCACCCGGTACGAGTTCTATTGAAAACTCAAATTCACGATTCCGTGGAAGACTCGGTAATTCATCTAGAAATTCATCATCAAACTCCCGTACAATGGGAATATTATTGATTGTGTGTTTCTCACCAACCATTTGGGATAAATAACCTTCATTTAGTGGAATCAATACCCATAAAATGGAAGAAATTTCCACTGGAAGGTTATGTTCATCCTTGCATCGATAGACGATCATAGATTGACCTGGAATATGAAATGTTACTTCCCTTATTTGGAAATTGATATGAGCTCCATGTAGAGAAAGCCAATCCATGCCAAGAATCACATCAAATTCCACTATAGGAAGGATCACAAGATTTGCAGGAAGCACTTTCCCACAAACATCAATCAGAGAAGAATTATAAACTTCTGATGCGACTATTGTTCCATTAGGTGTTGTCACAGCTAACTCAACATCTAATTGTTGAGGTAATATAGTAATACCCTTAGAAAATTCTTCAGAAATAAAATAGTGGGTGGATCCAGAATCAAATAAAACATTTGCTACTTTAGATTGGATGGTAAGTGTACCTTTCACCACATCGTTATCGTAATCAACATCGCTGATAGAAATTGCATGTTACATTCCGTTGTCTTTAGCCTTAAGAGTTTGTTGACGTCGACCATCATCATCAACCCTTGGATTAGGGCATTTATTGGCATAATGTCCCATCTCCTTGCACTTGAAACATTGAAGTGTAGTATTTTTATTCTGTGTATCCCTTCCTTTTTTTTCATCATTAGACATCTTCTTCCCATCATCGCAACATTCAAATGCTCGATGACCTTCCTTTCCAAATTTGAATCATTTACTTGTCCCTTTAAGACAACTCCCTCTATGTTTCTTTGTACACTTTGAGCATAAGGGAAAGCTCATCTTCTTTTCAGTGTGCTCTTTAAATTTTCCTTTGAATTCCATTTTCCTATTCTTATCAAACCCATATGACTGATGGGTTACTCCAATCTCCATCTCAAATTTGAGAGAACATCAAACGATTTCCTCATATCTATTGAAGTCCCTTATGGCTAACACCCTTCTAAGACTTGGTTTTAAGCCACTAAATAATCGATCGATCTTACTCCCAGGTTGGATAAAAATACCAGAAGCGTACCTTGAAAGTCTTGTAAAATTTGCTTCATAGGTACCAACAGATTCATCATCCTTTTGCATCAGTTCAAGAAACTCTTTCTCCAACTTTGTTCGGAGAATACGAGGGAAGTGCTTATTGATAAATAAGTTCTTGAACTCGTCCCATTCCATGGACTCAATTTAATCCCTTTGCCTCGTATTCTTAATAAGATTCCACCATTGATCAGCATCACCATCCAAATGATACACAGCTAAGATGACTTTATCATGTTCAGAACATTGATGAACTGAAAATATATTTTCAGTAGTACTAATCCTTTGTTGAGCAACTAATGGATCAGAAGACCCGCTGAAAGAAGGTGGACGCTGCCTAATGAAGGATTCAACAGAATATTGCTCCTTCCATTTCTCGTTTGGATGTCCTGCATGATTCATAGCTTGAGAATGTTGTGTGAGCATGGTTACACGATTTTTCATTCCATCTCCCAAAACTTTTGGTTTCTCAGGGGGACAATCGTTGCATTTCCCATCGCATTCTGCATTAACACGATTCCTTTGGGTTCCATCCATTGACTAAAACCAAGAAGAATAGTGTGAGCAACACTAATTATAATAGGAAAACCACATAATCAGGAATATGATTTCACACTTAAGGTCTTATCCTAGATTATTCATGGTCATTTCTAAAACACTAAGATTGTGTTCTATGTTTAGACTTATCCTTAGTGTTCTTACTAAGGCTTTCTCATCCTAGTTTCTAAAGGTTGACTATACCTTTCCTCGGATACCAACTATAACGACCCATACTTTACATACATTGTTATTACTTCAGAATTGAATCACTCTTATTACAATATATTACAAAATAAAGAAAGGATTGTATAGGTATAGTGTCTTTAGAAACTGGGAAACATAAACAACTGGTTCATAAAGCATCTACTTTGCCTCCCATTTATTTCATCATATCTAGAGTCCCTTTTTGGCATATTCTACATAATAACCTTCTTCCTGACCTGGGGAAATAAAAAATTCAAAAGGGTGAGCTCAGATTCTCAGTAAGGGTAAACAAAAGAAATATCAATCACATTATATACATAAGGACACAACTTTTGGAAATCTTAACCTACAAAAGAGATCATAATTTCATAACATGGGGTAAATCATAGTAGTGAAATTTAATCCCAATAATCATAACATAAAACATGAAACATTGTGGAATAAACACATAATCACATAGAATCATTTCTTATTAGTCAAGACTCATTTCCATGACTATCTTAGTGGACAAAGTCCATTTCTGAACCGAGTTACCCTCGTTTCAGTCCTGCTTCACTAAACCAGTATAACCTACCGTTCAGCCATGTCTATCTCATGAGTATAAAATCTTTACCCAATTCATTGGACTTATATATAGGTCCCACCCATCTCATAATGATACAATTCTTATGTGTGCCACAAAATCTTAAACCATACATCATAGCATAACCCAAGTAACAAAATGGGAATCCTAAACATCATGACATCATAAAACAATTCATATAAGATAAAGGGATTCATAAAAATATAATTCCATCACAAAATAATAAAATCAATTTAATAATAGGGATAGAAGAAGAACCCTTTATTATCTTATATGGAAAATAATTTTGATAAAACATTTTAACTCCATTCTTGAGGAAAATATCCTTTCTGCTTCAAAAACACTTTTCCTTTCTTAACATGTCGTACAATTAAAAACTAAAAGAAGTTGATTAAAAATAAACATGAAAACATGTAGAGGAATATTCTTGGAAATAATGTTTTAAAAATCCATTCATTCCGTATAAGTTAAAAAAACATTCTTCGTACTTTTGTCAGAAAAGACAAAAAGTACCTCGTACGAAAAACGACAAATGATTCCTTTCATATCCTTTACTAAAAACTCACTGAAGGGTAAAATTGGATTTAAAAAATTTTAGGTGGATGGAAATAATATTACATATTGAGGAAACATGGATGTGGATGATAAAATACACTCCAGTAAATACCAAAGTATAAACAATCTCGGATAAAAATGAGATTGTGATATTTTCCCTTACCTTAGGTCTGATATGCTTTGTACGTGTCCGAACCTCCTGTATAATGATTTAAATAATGTTATTTACTTATTCTAGAATCATTAATTTTTTTATTATATCATATTTGGTCATATTTCTAGCTTCATAGTAGTAATATTTCATTGCTACTTGTTATTCGGGTGTTTATAAATTTTTGTTCTTATGCGTGTTTTGTCGAATAAATTCTGATTCTTCTCTTTAGGTTATAGATACCTCATTTACAGAATGTTATTAGTGGAATATATATCATATTAATTAATTCAATTCATTTATATAATCATTATGAAATTAAAATCATGTAGAACGAGTCACATCACATCGTGGAGACGGTATTCCGTACGTACGCACGAGTGATGATATTGTTCCTATTATCGTGGAGTTGTATTGGAGTGTATGTATACTATTTAATAATTAGTATCACTTTATAAAATTCCTATATAGTCATTATTTAATCCATTATACCCATCCAAGTAAGGTGGTGGTGGAAAATAGATTACACCACGATGTGGAGACGGTATTCCGTACGTACGCACGCGCAGTGATTTCTTTTTCTGTAGGATTGATAGATGGTGAAATAGGGTTGTTTCATACATATAATAACATATAAGTATATGAGTGATACTGATGTTATTACTTCATAACGAAAAAACTAAATAAGAAGAAGTGGAAGAAGAAATAAAGATGAAAGAATTTGTAATGGACATTACCTCTTATTTGATGTGCTTCTTTGAGACCTCCTTTTAGGGCACTAAAATTGGTCTTTGAAGAAGACCAGGACTTCTAGGATGTCACTAGGAAAGTGGAGAGGAGGAATTGGCAGGGGTTGGCCGATCTTGAAGGCTCAATGTGGTGTGAGGAAGAGGGGGAGGAGGTGCCTTTTTATAAGGGAGGAGAGGGGCGCCTTTGGAATAACTAAAAATATTATTTTATTATAAAGTCAAGTTCGGTTTTAAATAGATCCAAATTGATTTATTTCAAAGAAAAGGTGGATATGGGTCAAAATCCTCTCATAAAATATAATTTAGTCAAGTTTAGGTTCCTATTTTAACCTTATCATTTACATTTAACATTAAGTTAAATAATTTTACTTTTACCGTGACTTCTTGTGTTCTTATAATATAAGGTTAATAAACTTACTATAAGCTGCCAAACGAACCCCAAGTTTTTATTATTAATATATATAACATTATCTAATTCATTTGGCCGAACCGAAGATTTTTAGGAATAAAATAACAATTACTAATATAATATTTTTTAAAAAAACTATTTTATGTCAATTTTGACACTATTTAGTAATTGATTTTTGTGAAAATCATAACAGAATTATTAGTTAGAAAAAAGTTAATTCAATCAATACTAACATGTAATATTAACCTAGAAAATTAGTTTAATTCATAAAAAGTCTGAAATTACATTTATTTTTCTGTTTATAACATCAATTATGTCAATATTTCATTAATAAGATAATTACTGCATTATCTTTGTGTCATAAATAAATTAAATTATTTAATGTCTAAAAATTACAAATAAAATACCATTATGTAGGAAATATTTTTATCTTTCTAATGAATATTTATAGTCGAATTTATTTTATGTATAACCCCATATTAAAAATGATTTACTTATTAAACATTGATTTTAACTATTTTAACCATTCTTTAAATAAATTAATAATAAATGTCCTAATCTAATACAAGTGGGCCTAACTTGTCATATATTATTCCTAAGGTTGTTTTTGGTCGAATTACACTTGTCCAATAGAATTTTTACATGTGTTAGGGTAATAATAATATCATTTTTACCCTTAATTACCCTATTTACTTTTAACAGTGGAAAAAAAAGTAAAAAGTTACTATTCACCAAAAAAATTATTTTCATCTCATTGAACAACATTTTACTTACTGACATCAACCGTGTCTCTCGGATTTTTAAAATTCAACTAACAGAAGAAGTAAAATTAAGTTTTATGAAAAATTCAGTTTTTTAACTACCACTTAGTGGTTTCACTATTAATCAAAAATTTAAAGTTTTCAGAAAAATACCAAAATTTCACCCCAGGCTAATTTCAATATTCCGAATCCAAAAATGAAGTCCATTTTGACAAATAAAATTTATAAAATTTAAAAAAGTTGGTATTACTATTCATAACGGCTAGTTTTAAAAATATGATAATAGCATATCGTTGTTTAGTGAAACTCGGTATTGCGTACGATGCAAGCTATCGAGGAAGGTCGCGATTTCTTGTAAAGCCAGCCAAGCAAGTGTTGTGTATAAAAAGATTCCTTTGATGATTTTTATAACAAAAAAGTCTCGAGTGTTACAGTAACAACTCATAGGATAGAGGACCAACACCCTAACATGCTATCGGAGTACCCAATCCATATATACATAATATATGGAGGACCTACGCCTTGGTTGAATAGGGGATTGCAACTCCACAGATAGAGGACCCGCACCATGGTCCATCATGGGAGTACCTACTCTACCTACAAATGAGTGTGGGGGGCCCGCACCCTGACACGGTAGGGGACCACTGTCAAACATTATGAACATCATGGTTAACCTGCACCCGAGCCAATCATGGGAGTAACAACCATGGAGGAAAGTACCCAAAGGTAATGAACCCGTACCCACGATGTGGGAAGTCTCATCTATAACTAAGAAAAGAGGTAAAGGAAATCAACTCCCTGAAGATACAAGGGACTATCATTTCTAGCGTCTCTCTTCACAAACCTCACCGACCTCCAACATCGACTCAACACCGCTTCACAAGCAATTTGATCGATTTACAGCACCTCGTATCTTGTAGGCCATAATAGAGCCCACCATAATATTATATGTAGAAAATCACTCAGTATCGACTATTCAAAAGAATGAAGCAGAGTCCTATAGAAAGATATATAGAAGGTGGAAGATATATGGAGGATCTCATAGGAGTACACATCGTGCACTATGGGTACACAAGACATGTGATCCCACCCGAGCACTCGATTGTGTATCCTTTCTACACAGTTTCCAAACCCATGTAGGGGTACCCGATGTGTAAAGGCAATACACGTTGTGTCCCCCTTCACCTGACCCATGTCCGGGTTCCACTTCTACATGGCTCAGCCAGTCGTGTCCTTTAAAAATCATGCATCCCATACTACATAGTGTGTTCAGGATAAACAAACACCTTCTTGTGTAGTTTTATTATGACTATGTAGAGATCCTATGTTATGTACCTTGATTGGGTGTTAGTACACGACCCTGTGTTTTCACACAACAAACCCTGGACATGTCTGATGGTCAAACTGTTTGGGGAACTATATGGTATATTATCCTGGTACGTGGTGTGTAATCCACAAAGACCATCTTCCCCAAATAGAAAGTGTTATAGAAAGTGTCTCTCTAGATTACACACTCTGTAGAAGGTAATTACAGCCATGAATTACCTATGAAAACTTCGAATCTATCAGGTTTTACCCCGAAACCCGCAGATCTACCCAGAAGGGATCACTACGGGAAAAAATTGATATTTGTGATGGGATAATTGCGTTGGGGAAGGGTCTCATCGCTAATAGTCCATTGGGGGGAATATTTGTGATGATATTGTCTTCTCGCCGCAAAAAACTAATTATTTGCGATGAGGAGATGGTCCCCATCACAAAAGGATTAGCATGAGTTGCATTCAAAACTGCAGGAAAAGTATTTTCGATTGATATAAAAGCATGTTAGAAGTACATGGCAGCGGTTTCTAATAATTTCGGTCAGATTTATCTTCCACCACTAATAGTATGTCGGCATGTTGGTATTTATGACGGGACACATCACAAATTCCCTTTTAACCAATAACCCTAATTAATTAGGGGGGGGGGTTACATTTGCTTATGAAATGCTGTCGCAGATAGTATCATCGCAAATAATCTAACCAATATGTACTCCATTCTGTTTTTCTATTCCAATCATTTATCTACCCCTCTCTCCCCCTATACTTACTTTTTTTCTTTAAAAAAATTCAAAGTATAATATTTTAAATCGCATAAATATTCATGGCTTATATCCTCCAAAAGATTCAGTTTTAAGGTAATTATATATTTCTTCTATTTTTAAGTTAATTAATTTTATTTTAAATAAGTTATAACTACTGTTATTTAGTTGCAATTAAATTAAATTAGAATTAGATAGTTCTATTTATCATTATTTATTTTTACAAATAATTATGTTTGATTATTATTTAAAAGTGATAATTAATAGTTATTATATTAAATGCCATCAATTAGCATTATTTAGTATTAATTAGAAATTTTTATAATGTGTAGTTATAATTATCGATAATTAGTAATAATTAGCGATGATTAGTAATAAATTGGAATAAATATTTATAAATAGTAACAAATAGTAATTATTAGTGATAATTAGAAATAAGTAGGTGTAATTAGTAGAAATTAGTAATAATTAGCAACAATTAGAAGAATAAGTAATAATTAGAGGTACTAGGTAATAAACTAAAATAATTTGTAATAAATTTTAATAATTAGTAATAAATTGTAATAAATTGTAAAAATTAGTAATAATTAGTAACAAATAGTAATAAATTGTAATAATTACTAATGATTACTAATAAACTGTTATATTTAGTAATAAATTACAGTAAATTCTAATAAGTAGTAATAAATTGTAATAATTAATAATAGATTGTAATAAATAGTAATAAACTGTAACATTTAGTAATAATTAGTAATAATTAGTAAGAATTAGTAATAAGTTGTAATAATTAGTAGTAAATTGTAATAAATAGTAATGAATAGTAAAAATTAGTAATAAATTGTAATAGTTTGTAATAAATTGTTATAATTAAGTATAAATTGTAATAATTAGTAATTAATTGTAATAATTTGTAATAATTAGTAATGAATAGCTGGAATAAGTAATAATTACAATTAATTAGTAATAAATTTTAATACATTGTTATAATTAGTAAAAAATTGGAATAAGTAGTAATAAGTTGTAATAAATTTTAATAATTAGTAATAATTAGTATTAAAATACAATAATTAGTAATAATTGGTAATAAATGGCAATAATTAGTAATAAATTGTAATAATTATTAATAATTAGTAATAAAATGTAATAATTGGTAATAAATTGTAATAATTAGTCATAAGTAGTAATAATTATAATAATTAGTAATAATCAATAACAATTAGTGTTAATTAGTAATAATTCGTAATAATTGGAATAATTATCAACAATTAGTAATAAATTGAAATAAATTGAATTATTTGGTAATTAATTGAAATAATTAGTGTTAAATTGAAATAATTAGTGATAAAATGTAATAATTACTATTAAATTTTAATAATTTAGTAATAATTAGTAATAAATAGTAATAAATTGTAACAACATCTAATAAATTATAATAATTTTTAATAAATAGTAATAATTAGTAATTAATTGTTAATAAATTTTAATTAATAGTTACAATTAGAAATAAATTGTAATAATTAATAATAAATTATACTAATTAGTAAAAAATTGAAAAAAATTGAAAAAAATTGTATTAAATTGTAATAAATTGTAATAATTTGTAATAATTTGTAATAATTTGTAATAAATGTAAATAATTAGTAATAGATTATAATAAATAGTAATAAATAGTAATAATTATTAAGAATTGGTAATAATTATTAAGAATTTCTAATATTTTGTACTAATTTTTAATAAATTGAAATAATTAGTAATACATTGTAATAAGTCATAAATATTGATATAATTAGGTATAAATTGTAATAATTAGTAAAAATTGTAATAAGTAATTATTAACAGGAAGAAGTAATAATTAGTGGTAATTAGTAACAAATTGCTATACATCGTTATAATTTGTAATAAATAGTAATGAGTATTATTAAATTGGAATAAATTTTAATAATTAGTAATAATTAGTAAAAATGGTAATAAATATTAATAATTTTTAGTAAATTGTAATAATTTTTAATAATTTGAAATAAATTGTAATAGTTAGTAATAATTTGAAAAAAATTGTAATAATTTGTAATTATTAGTAATAAATTATAATAACAAGTAATAATTATTAATAATTATTAATGAATTAGTAATAATTATTAATAAGTTGTATTAATAAGCAATAAAATGTAATAAATTTCAATAATTACTATAGATTGTAATAATTAGTAATAAATTGTAATATTTTTTCATAAACTTTTATAATTATAGATAAATTGTAATAATTTATTAATAATTTGTAATAAATAGTAATAATTAGTAATAAATTGTAACAATTAGTAATAATTTATAATAATTAGTAATAAATAGTAGTAAATTAGAAATAGTTATTAATAAATAGTAATAATTAATAATAAATTGTAATAATTAGTAATAAATTGTAATAATTAGTAATAATTAGTAAAAAATTACAATAATTACAAATAAATGGTAATAATTACAAATAAATTTCTATAATTAGTAATAATTAGTAATAAAATGTAATAATTACTAATTAATTGAAATAATTAGAAATATTTTTTAATAATTGGAAAAAAATTGTATTAACTAGTAGTAATTTTTAATAATTAGAAATCAATTGTAATAGTTTGAATTAAATTAGAATAATTAGTAATAAAATGTATTATTTAGAAATAAATTTTAATAATTATTTATAAAATGTAATAATTAGCAATAATTAGCAATAATTAGAAATAATTTGTTATAGAGGGTAATAAATTTTAATATTTAGTAATAATATGTGGGAATAAGTTATAATTTGTGGTAATTAGTAATAAATTTCTATTATTTGTAATAAATTGTAATAATTAGTAAAAATTGTAATAATTAGTAATAAATTATAATAATTAGTAAAAATTCCAAATAACTAATAATAATTAGTAGTAATTTGTAATAATTTGCAATAAATTGTAATAATTAGTACTAAATTGCAATAATTATTCATAAGTTTTAATAATTAGCAACAGATGGTAGTAATTAGTAAGAATTAGTAATTAATTATAATAATTAGTAATAATTAGTAATAATTAGTAATAAATAGTAATAAATAGCAGTAAATAGTAATAAATAGTAATAAATAGTAATTAATAAGGATTAATAGAAATAATTGGAAATAAATAGTAATAATTTAAAATAAATATTAATAAATATTAATAAATAGTAAGAATTTGTAAGAATTTGTAATAATTAGTAATAAATAGAAAGAAATAGTAATAATTATTAATATTTAGTATGAAAAAAATAAAAAATTAATAATTAGATATAATTAGTAATACATAGAAATAATATTTAATAAATATAAATATTTGGGAATAAAGAACAATAATTAGAATAAATATCATTAATTAAAATAATTAGAAACATTTAGAGTAATTTGATATAATTAAAATAATTAACAATAATTAGAACAATTAGAATAAATAAACACAATTTCCAGTGAAGTAAATATTAAAAATAAATTGGCACAACTTTCAGTGGATTGGTAGAAACTCTTTTTCACGATGGCTCATATCCTTTAAAATTATTATCACTGAAATCACTATGAAAAATCTGCTCTAACATATGGATATCAATTTTCGAATGCATGAGAATGGAGAGTTGCACAATGATACCTCATTGCACTCCATTTTTGTCCATATGAAAATGGATATTCATAAGCCATAGAAGAATTTCATTATGATTTCAGTCATATAATGTAACAAGGAAATGTGATATAGGGAAAAGGATAATCTTTTTCCCGATGACTCATCTCCTTGAAAATTTCTCCCTCTGAAATCACTATGAAAAAAACTGCTCTAATGTATGTATACAATTTTTTGTATGCACCATAATGAAGAGAATTGCGGTGAGGCCTCCCTACTATTCATTGTCATGCATACAGAAATAGATATTCATATGTTGGAGTAGACATTTCATTATCATTTCAGTCGGAGAAGATGTAAGAAGATGATCCGTTGGATAAAATAGGTGCCACCAATCCACTGGAAATTATGCCACCTTTAATTAACAGCAATATGTATTAATTAGATGTAATTACTAATAATTATTTGTAATTTGTATAAATTATTATAAATCAGCAAAGATTAGTATAAATTTTAATATAAATACTATAAATAATTATAAAACAATAAAAATTTATTATAAATCGCTAGAAAAGTGAATTTCATTTTCATCTATATTTTGGATAATATTTTTCGTATATAAAATCATTCAAAAAAGAATAATTATTTTATATTTTATAGTGAAATATAGAAAAAGTAAGTCGAAAATAATAATTACTAGATGATAACACATGGATAAATTAGTCCAAGAATCCAAATGGATTTTGTTTAATTCTTGTATATATTGAGGGTGTTGAATCTTTCATGTCATTTTCATCTTAAAAAACTAGATTTTTTTAGAAGGGACAATTAAGTGTCCTTGTTAAAAATGTTCTATGAGGTTTTTTGAAAAATTTAACTACATTGGGGGTCATATATTGCATTTTGGTTATCAACCAGATTAAATTTTTTTAGTATCAGCATGGTCGACACATTTCTAGAAAATATTCTAATAATTTGGTTTGGGGTCCATCACAGTTTCGAAATTTAGTTCATGATGTAGCATGTCTATCTTTTATAAAAACTGAAATTCAGGATGATATTGATTTAAATCCTGAGTCGGAACCATCTCAATTATATGAGTTGTTGAGGTCTTCTAAGGATGTAGTTAATCATGGTTGCTTGATAAGAATATTTTAAGCAGTTTCAAAATTTATGGATTTCAAATGAAATAATGGAATATAAAATAGCTATTTTGATAACATATTCTATTTGGTTAAAACACTATTACCTGAATGAAATGTGTTGGATGAAATTTTATTTGACATCAAGAGGATAATTATTAATCTTGGTCATGGTTATCATAAGATTCATTCATGTTCAAATGATAATATCTTATATTACGGTGAAAATGAGTCATTAAATAGCTGACTCACATTTTGAAAATCGTGGTATAAAGAGGCTCAACTAGGGAATTCTAGATTGATTCATATAAAAAATTGAGATATATTCCACTTACAACTAGATAGTAACATTTAATTATATAGTATAACACACCGACATTGATATCATATCACAAAACCTATATTTGAACTGGTAATATCTTAAATCATCCCTCTGATAGAGATTGATTTAAACATTTTGACCAAGTGCATCCATATTTTTCATTAGAAGCCTGAATTGTGTGATTGGGTCTTTATACTAATAATTTTTTACTATTTTGTTCTTACAGTAGTCATTATTCATGTTGGTTTGTCTTTATAAATCATTAAAATTTAACTACTTGGAAGTTGATGAGGGAGCCATATATCTTTTTGAATATTTTAATTCCAAGAAATCTAAAAAATAATATTGATGTTTATATGGATCCATTTATTTATGAGTTAAATTCACGTTGGAGTAGTGGTTTCAGTACATAGGATGTTTCTATGAAACACAATTCCCCACTCAAAGGTGCATTGATGTTGACAATTAGTGAATTCCCCACAAATGGCATGTTATTTGTATAAAGTAAACATTGTCCAAAACAATGTTCGTACTGTATGAGAGGCAGTAAGGAATATATGATCATCAAGAGTACAAACCCATATTTTTTTACTGTTATAACATATTATTTCTAATCGATCATCCTTTTTAAGGGAACAAATATCGTTTTAGAAAAGGAACAATTGAAAGAGATTGAACTCCTACAACGATCTCACATGTAGTGTTAAAATCAAGTGTATATTTATTACCTCCCATAACATTTGGAGCAACAATAAATATTAGAAAATTGATGGATTTGGTAAAGAACACAATTGGATAAAATAGATCATTTTTTGGGATATACTATATATTTCAGATTTTTTGGATTATCACATGGTTTATCCCATTAATATTGATAAAATCTAGTTTTAGAATTTATTTCATACTGTTTTGGATACACTAGGTCAGAACAAAGATAATGTAAAAACATGATTATATCATTCCCAAATTTGAGGTGACCAGAAATTGAAATGTTTGAAAATCTCATATCATAGAAGATGATGAATCCAAAATAGGCATATACAATTTCCAATGAAAATAAATTATTACATTGTTAGTGGATTTCAATTTGATACTTCCCGATCGTTATGCTACCAATTTCGGAAGATGTGCCTGAAATGGTCGTATTACATGATTGAAAAGTCATGACTTCTATTTTATAATGGAAATACATATACATATTTGAATAAAGTGTTTGATGAATTATATGATTTGGGATGAGATAATAGACATATCATATATTTTTCCTAACTTTTTTTGTTGACCAATAGACTACAATGCACTAAGAAGACTGCAAGAAGATGTTGTTTAAATATTCTCTAAACTATAAATAATATTCCCACAATATTTCTATAAATAAATAGAATATTTGATATTATATTTTTTACATGAATAAAAATGTGTATGCCCATTAATGTTCTAATGGATGTACCCATTCAAGATATGCATTAAAAAAATTAAATAAAAAAGTACATAACAATGTATTAGTTGAATGCTCAATTGAAAAGGCTTATTTGAAAGAGGAAATTTATTTTTAATGGTCTCATTATTTTCAATATGAATATCCCTAAAAACCCACATTAGATATATTGAAGGAAATGTCTACAATGGAATGATCAATCAATTATCAGTTTTTATTTAGAATAAACAAGGATTTTGTGGAGTTCATGAACAATGGATTTCACATGATAATCATCAAAGAGCTCATAGATATGTTATGCTCAACTGTGAAGAAATGACACCAATTTTTTTGTGAGTGATCCTATCAGTTATTCTATAATTTTTGTTATATTAACTAAATATTAATTTATTTTTAGTTTATATGATAATCATATCAAGAAATAATTTCAACAAATTACAACAGCTGCTCTTGAAGAACGTCGAAAAAATAATTTTCCCTACCAATTTCAAAAAATAGTAACATAAATTATTTATATTTTTACATTAAAATCAATTTTTTAATTTTTATATTCATAATTTTTATACAAATATTTAGATATCTCAACATTCTGATAAAATTTATAATCTATTGTGTGTATTGAGCAACCCACCATCCAAAATTGTTAAATATTATAATACACATTAGGTGAACAGTTTTTGATTTCATACACGTGCATATGGGGAATCAAAAAAATTAATACTATTATTTTCTTTAGAAGATATCGACAAAAAGAAACTGAAGCTGATTTTTATGAAATGCTAGAAGAAATAATTGAACAGTGTTATCTGGGACAAAATTACATAATGATGATTAAATGTTAGTGGTTGGATATTGAGAGAGGCTTGCATGTTCATATGACCCATATAATAATTTGTATTTAATATAATGTTCTTATTTTAGTAAATGAACCATTTTTATTATCTCACAAGGAACATCAAATTTATTATAAAAAATACAATGCTACTTTATGAGAGTAGTGTGGTTGGTGGAGCATAATAAAAATTAATTGTCAAGAAAATCAGTTTACTCCATGTAAATGTGATTCTATTGAAAATAATAGAATGCAAAAAATTTAATAACTGCAACAAATTCAACTTCTAATGGCGATACATTAATATCAATGATGAAACCACAAAATTAACGGTAGATGGTGATGATGATGTTAATTATGTTACAAATGAACATTAAATGACAAGAGATGATGAAATTGAAACTCATTTGGAAATTAATCATATTGAGTAGTAATACGAAGACATTGAAATCATCAGATAAGAATATGTGGATGAAGATGAACATTGACACTGTATAATAATGATTATAATCACATATAATATGTATATATATTTAAATGTTCTTTTCAACTAATTATTAACAACAGTAATTTCATGTTTCAGATGGATGAGGATCTATTTCGTTAGTTTTAGGAGGCTAATCTGCCATTGGATGAGCAGGATGTTGGATCATCTGGCCCTTATAATACAAGTGGTTCAGGGGGTACTCAGAGTGGATTTGGTCATGTTTGATTGATGATTCATGGCCCTATCCCCGATCGATGTCTACGTCGTGGTATACATCCACACATGACGAGGTATATTTATCAATGAATTTTAGCTAGCTTTCATTAAATTATTTATATTTTAATTATTTCATTATATGTTGTTTTTTTCACAGCATTTAACATATAGTTATTGGACTAGGGAGCAATATATTTTAAAATTATTTTTCTAAACCATGTGTCTCATGATATCAGATTCTCATTGATATTCATCACAACATATTCGCTCATTGACTAGTACATAAAAAAATAATTTCTATTTTAAAATTTATTTAATTAATAACATGATATTATAAATTATTTTTAGGTTTTATGGAATCCCATTGATGATAGAATGTGTGATATTATCGAGAAGGCATGGGAGGCGGTTATGCGTGATTGTTGTCTTTAGTTATTTCACAATTTTAGAATGAAAGCAATGATCTATGTAGGAGTGACAGAGTTTGATGAGTCTTGTCGCACCCACCTATATGGTTACATTTCATCTCATGTTTATGATGAATAATGTTCACCCTAGTTGGTGGGTCATTCTCAGGGGATATCATTGGTAGGTCAAATAAACTAGGGGATATAGGAGGCGACACATCAAGCTGATAGTCATACATTCCTTACACCTAGTGAACATATGATAAATAAATTTTTTAAATATGTTATATAACATTAAATGTAAATGGATAATTTTATATTCATATAGGTAGTTGAACAAAATGATATTATAGAGTTTGATGTTTATAATAGGATGTACAACAATCCAGTCACTAGAGATATTAGAGGTGACTGCTAATGCTAGATTGTGGTCATTATAATTTCTTGTTGGATTTTAAAATTAACTAAAAATAATATTTTATCTATTTTAATTTCAAATTTTAATTAAAGGATTCATATAAGGATGCTACCTCTCAGAAAAAGACTAAGAGTCAGGCAAATAATGATGACCATACTAATGCCCACCGATTTGTTGAGGAAACATGGATGCAGGTTGTAAGAACCCGGTTCTTATTTTAGAGGTATGAGCTTCTTCATTTCCTTTTCCTTACGTGTTTATGAGAAAATATGGAAAATGGGGAAAAATCATGAATTTTGGAACTACATGCCGTGTAATTTATCCACACGCCGTGTACTTTTGGCTGTATAGGGATGAGTACACGGGGTGTGTAGCCATGCCGGTGATGAAGGGTGTAGGAACTGACTACACGTCGTGTAGTGGTACCTTACACGCCGTGAAGTTAGTCGGTAGGATTGAACAGTAATGCGGTGGCGTCGCCGCCAGCTGGGCGACAGTACACGCAGTGTACTCGAGAGTACATGACGTGTACTCATGTCGACGATTGAACAATGTGGCAGTACCGCCATTTGAATAGTTAAATGAAGGGAGTACACGCCGTGTACTTTGAAGTAGAATCTTTGTACTTTGTTTTTTCAGCTTAAAACAAGCAGTAGCCTCCTCCATTGGCAGAGGAGGAACTTGAGCCATTTTGGAGACATAGAAGGAGGTCGGATCTTTGATGATCCACCAGTCATTTGTCTAGAATCTGATTCGGCTTCAGACGATCTAAATGGAACCGCACGAGCAAGCCCTCACCTCTCCTGGTACCATTCTTTCAAATTATTCTCCTAACGTATGTTATGTACGTTTGAATGAGTTTTGCACTTCGTCAGATCTACGACGTTCTTGGGCGTTTCTGGAGTCGGTGTTCGGGTATAGCGTGCGTTAGTGTATAAGGTAGGTGGCTTTTTGTTTATTTTTCCAACTACTATGTATTTTGTGCGTTTTTGTGCCACGAACCCATGTTGGGGTATGGTGTGGCTGAGGTCGTTGCTATGTTTAATGCCTAGAATTGCATAGATGATTAAAATATGATATTAAAATGATGGTTGGGATCGTTTCATGGATCCGGAACCACCCCCGGGGTGCATTTCACTGTTTAGCTGTTTGGCCAGGATACCCGAGGGTATGCCTTTAAAGTAGTAATTGTAGAATTTCCTTGAGAGGATTTACTTGTTACTTCTTGTTTACCATTGGTCATGGATCAGTTACCTATTTATCCTGAGGGCGTTGTTGTGATTAGCATGTGGTCACTGTACTTTTATAGCCTGAGGGCGTGATAGTTTTAGCCTGAGGGCTGTTGTTATTCCGCCTGAGGGAATCCTTTCGTGCCTGAGGGGTTGACTTCTATGCCTGAGGGCGTCACTTCCTACGCGTGAGGGAAATTTCTGTTACGCCTGAGGTCAATACCTACGGGTTGGATTCTGTATGGCCTGAGGGAAAGCCTAAGGGAGTGGTTTACAATTTTAGCCTGAGGGAAAACTTCTGGTTGGCCAGAGGGCTTGGTGCTGTTGTGCACACGAATGTTACTAAGTTGAATGAATTAAATGGTTAATAAAATGGAAATATAACTGGTAATTAGTTACTTTTTAGTACTGCTTACTTTATTGCATTTTACTACTACACACTGTTGTTGCATACTTACACTCAGTTGGGCACGTGCCTTTGGTGGGTGCCTACTGAGATCTGTTTCTCACACCCTATTTGGTTCATGCTTTTTGGCCCAAAAAAATTATGTTTCTACAGGTGTAGATTGGGGAAAGAGTCCCTATACAGGTACATGACTTTTGGTGAGGAGTAGGAGGGCATGGGACTGAGCCTAGGATCGCAATGCTGCTGCCAGCTGTTTTTCTTGTTTGGCTGTACTCTATTTCCTGATGTACTTTATTGATGAATAACATGTTCTGGATGTTTTCCTATAACATGAAACATGTATCATCATCACTTATATACTTTTGGTTATATCCACTCCTGTAGTTATTTTAGTTGTGTATGTTTACTGCTTCCTCTGGTTGTTATATGTTTTATTTCAATTTCTATGTGCTACACTTTGACAAATGAGGGAATAGTTTCCCCACTATCATACCTGGGCCCTCGATTCTAGTCAAAAGCGTCTAGCATTTGGGTAAATGCGCTTGAGGATACGTGGCGAACCGGGTTCAGGGCACCCGTTGAGGGTCAACCGGGTTAGGGACGTTACAAAGTGGTATTAGAGGAGGTTACTTCTCTTTGACATACTATTTGGATCCGTAGTCAGGGATAGGAGAGAACAGTAGTTGGTAATAAGTTGTGTCCGGGCGTAGCTAACCCGTGTAGAGGGAAAAGCCAGTCTACCTTGTATTTTTCATTATTTTGATTTTTTTTATTTTACAGTTGATATGTTTTCACTGTTGGGTGACACACTTGGATTGTGTTGTTTATATTTTATATGTGGGTTCTATTTAGTTGAAACCTGATGAGATGAGGGTATTTCATCTCATGCATTATATAGTCACATTCTAGATATCACATGCCATGCATAGTTTCCATGCCATGTAGGTGCATTTGAAATTCGCATGTTGTTGTGATAGTTGTTGTGCTAGAAAATCATGTTGTTGTGATAGCCGCTCTGATAAAATACATGCTATGTGATAGGGTAATTTTATGTGAGTCTGTTTATAGAATGAACACCAAACGTCACTTTTTTGGGAGTATGGGCCCTCATTGACCGAAATTTGGTGTATCATTGACTGTTTATTGGTTATAACACAGATAAGATGTCAAACATTGATTCGTGGGGAGTATGGGCCCTCGCGGATCAGAATTTGACACTTAGGTGTTGGTTTTTAGTATTTTCTGGGTTCCTGGGATGTTTCTGAGGCATACTATCTGGAAAACCCAGAATACAGGCCGTGTAGGACCTCATACATGCCGTGTGTGTTCTTCTATTCGGGAATAAAAATGAACTTTTTGAGTACACGCCGTGTACCCCGAGTACTTTCTGTGTAGTCTCTTCCCGTTTCACAAACCATGTGGGTGGCGACACGGGGCAGGGAAGGTCTTGGGTAAAACACGCCGTGTTGTTTTTGTGCATGCCCTGTAGTGTGACCCGGAGTCCGGCCGTGTAACTAACAACACAGGTCGGTGAACTCCTTTGCAGAGCACGCCGTGTCAATTATAGACACACCGTGTAGTGTGACCTGAGGACACAGCCATGTATCTATCAACACGGGCCGGTGTCACCTCTCTATGAAAACGTCGTGTACCTGAGGGACACGCCGTGTAGTCTTGTCCGAGGACAAACCGTGTGGAGTTAGCCATGTGGCTGGGAAACGAGATGGTTTACACACCGTGTGTGGGTGTAACATGCCGTGTAGTGTTATGCCGAATAGTCGGCCATGTCACGGACGACACATGCAGTTGGAAAATAACATCGTACACACCATATAGATATTATACACGCCATGTAGTTTTGTTGAATAGAAGTCGTGTGGCTTATCCATGTAGAAGGACCCGAGAAGGGGAAAGGAAGTTAAGTACACGCCGTGTAGTCAGTGTACACGCCGTGTAGTCTTGTTTTGAAAATTTTGAAACGACTTCTTCCTCATGTTCCTTTGTGGTTACTTCGTTTCAGTCTTAATAATCTTGAATCTGAGGCGTGATTTTGACCTTGTATAGTCATGCCGCCTAGACGACCGCGAGTTGTTCCCCAGGAGAGTGGCGTCGATTATACTCTGGAGATGGTGGGCCATGGGCTACCAGCTGATCCACCAGTAGAGCCAGATGCGGCACCAACTGTTATACTGGACACAGGCGCGGAGGCGTAGTTCCTTGAAGGCTTATTGCGGTTCATACAGACCTTTCAGGGAGCACTGAAGGCTTCCACATCTATGGTCGAGCTAATGTGTATCTTTCTGCAGCAGCATCCGCCTACGTTTTCCGGGGATGGCGGACCACAGGCTGCATAGTCTTGGAGAGAATTGATGCAGACTATTTTCGAGAATCTGGAGATGCCTCTAGGGTGGAAGGTCATGTTCTTGACTTACATGCTGCGTGATTCAACCAAGTGGTAGTGGAATGTTACCACCCAGTCAGACCATCAGAGAGACATGGAGTGGGAAGATTTTCAGGAAGTCTTCTATGAATTCTTCTTTCCAGAGACGTTTAGGGAAGATAGAGCTCAAGAGTTCATGAATCTGCAGCAGGGCTCTATGTCGGTGATGGACTACTCTGCTCGTTTTATAGAGATTCAGCATATTTCACCCGTGCTGGTGGGTGATGAGACGTTGAGAGCCAGGCGTTTTGAGGACGGTATTCAGTATGACATCCGAGCGCTGGTGAATGTTTTAAGGTTTCCTATTGTACATGCGATTGTGAACCAGGAGTTGATTACAGATAGGAACCTATGGGAATCGAGTGGTGTGGGACAGCGCGGTTCAACACCAGCTACTAGTACTATTTCTGCGAGCAAGAGGAAGAGACAGATGGACTTCCCTCAGGGCAGCAGTACCAGCCAGGTAGCTTCTTCAGGTGGCCCAATCAGGTGCTACTAGTGTGGCAGAGAGGGGCACAAGAGGCTGCAGTGTCCACGAGACCCAGTGGAGTGACGAGCTTGCGGCATGATGGGTCATCTGCAGTGCTTTTGCAGGGCGTTTCTACCAGTGGCTAGTGAGAGGGGTTCTGTGCAGACTCCCCGTGCGGGAGTAGGACCAGTGGCTTCTTACCAATCTAGGAACTAGAACACGTTAGGGCGTGCAGGCAGAGATGGTGATCGTGGATGTGGAAGCCAGACACCAGGATCGTAGAGGCAGCAAGGCGGGACAACTCAACGTATCCATGCTGTGTCATAGGGCCGCGGCACTGGGCAGGCATATGCGGTGCAACAGACCCAACATGAGAAGGATCCCAGTCCTTCTACAGTCAGAGGTACTATTCTAGTAGCTTCTATCTTGTCTTCAGTACTTTTCGATACGGGTGTTATGCATAGTTTCATAACTGTACCCGTTGTAGAGAGCCTTGGGCTTATTGTTTCTTTTTCTTATGATATCATGACGCTAGACACTCTGTTGGAGACTAGAACATGCATCAGTGCAAGGAGTTCCACCTTGAGTTTGGTGGGTGTCGCTTCTTTTGGGACCTTTATGTCTTGGAGATGACGAGATATGACGTCATTCTCGGGATGGACTGGTTGGTTCCCTTCCGAGCCTTTATAGACTGCTATCATTGCAGGGTGTGTTTCACGTCACCGTATGGCTGAGAGTTTCTATACCAGGGTGAATATGATGTTCAGGCCAGTCGAGCTGGACCAGAGCATCATGGGCAAGGTGGAGTCACAACCTAGATAATGATCTTATATCTGAATGATCAGGGGACTTTTCATATGGATTTCCCTCCGGTTCTTGATCATTTCAGGTATGTCTTCTCGGATGACTTTTCAGGTCTACCTCCAGTGCGTGAGGTGGATTTCTCTATAGAGCTTGTTATAGGAGCAGCACCGGTGTCCATTCCTCCTTATAGGATGGCCACGCCTGAGTTGGAGTAGCTCAAGAGGCAATTAGAGGAGCTTCAGGAGAAGGGTTTTGTCCGACCCAGTACTTGTCCTTGGGGTTATCTGGTCCTTTTTGAGAAGAAGGCGGATGGTAACCTCTGGCTTTGTGCGGATTATCGGAAGCTGAACCAGTTGACGGTTAAGAACAGATATCCCTTGCTGAGGATAGATGATCGGTTTGATCAACATTGTGGAGAACGAGTGTTCTCGAATATTGACTTGAGATCCGGATATCATCAGCTGCGCGATAGACCATCTGATATGCCTCTCACATATTTTAGGAGTAGGTATGGTCTATATGAGTATACGATTATGCCGTTCGGACTGACGAATGCGCCAGCAGTTTTCATGGCTCTGATGAATCATGTGTTTCATCCGTATCTTGATTCATTTGTGGTAGTATTCGTGGATGACATCTTGGTGTACTATCACACTAGACATGACCATGACACCCATATTGAGATCGTATTGAGTACACTGAGAGAGCATAAGCTATATGCTAAGCTCTCAAAGATCCACTTTTTGATGGACCAGATTAACTTCCTGTGTCATATTATCTCTGAGACAGGAGTTTCAGTAGACCCAGAGAAGGTAAGAGCAGTAGTTTCCTGGGAGCTGCCTAAGAACGTGATTGAGATAAAGAGTTTCTTAGGGCTGGCTGGTTACTACAGACGATTCGTACATGACTTCTCCCGCTTAGCAGCACCATTGAAAGGTCTGACTAAGAAGGGTGGGAAGTTAATTTGGTCGGAAGCTTGCGAAGCAGCTTTTCAGGACCTGAATGGAAGGTTGACATCAGCACTGATCCTAATACTCCCAGAGCAGGGGAAGAGCTATAAAGTTTACTATGATGCATCCGGGTTTGGGATGGGAGCTGTTTTGATGCGGGGAGACTAGGTTGTTGTGTATGGTTATTGGCAGTTGGGGCCACATGAGAGGAACTACCCGACGCACAATCTCGAGTTAGTTGCATTTGTTCATGCATTGCGCTGTTGGAGACATTACCTGTTGGGAGAGCATTTTGTGGTTTTCACCGACCACAAAAGCGTCAAGTATATCTTTACTCAGCGTGGCCTGAATCTGAGGCAGAGAAGGTGGGTCGAGTACCTATAGTTTTTCAAATTTGAGCTTGACTATACACCTGGTTATGGTAATGCAGTATCTGATGCACTGAGCACGAAGAATCAGATATAGGCAGTGTAGGAGGCCAGTGGTGAGTGGTAGCTTCTGGCTTTGATCTATGAGATGCATTTGGAGGCGCATTATAGTCAGGGGTAGATTTATCTTTCCTCGTTAGCTTTGAATTCTACCCTCCTGGACAGAGTGAGGATGAGGCAGCGATCAGATTCAGAAGGCCTAGTTCAACGGGAGTCGATGTCAAGTGAGGACCCTCCTCCCGGCTGGACGATAGACGATGATGAGGTTTTTCATTTCCATGGACGTGTATGGGTTCTAGGGGATATACGAGAGGAGCTGATGCGGGGGTTTCATGCTTTAGCTTTGGAAGTTCATCTCGGGGTTACCTAGATGTACCGTGACATGAGGCGTTAGTACTGGTGACCCAGTATGAAGAGAGTGATAGCTGGTTTTGTAACAAGGTGTTGGACCTGTCAGCAGGTGAAGGCAGAGAATCAGAGACCGGCTAGGCTGTTACAGCAGTTTCCCATTCCGGAATGGAAATGGGATGATGTCATGATGGATTTCATGATGGGTTTTCCAAGGTCACCTCGAGGCACTGACACCGTGTTGGTTGTTGTGGACAGACTCATGAAGGTAGCTCACTTCATGCCGATCAAGGAGACCTTTGTTGTGGATGATCTTGGAAGGCTGTATATCCGAGAGATCATACACCTTCATGGGGTCCCTCATTCTATCATTTCTGATAGGGAAGCCCGCTTTACGTATCGTTTCTTGTAGAGTTTTCAAAGGGAGCTAGGTACACAGGTGATTTTGAGCATATCATACCACCCTCAGACCGATGGCCAGTCAAAGAAGATGATACGGGTGCTAGAGGACATGATTCGCGCATGCGTCCTAGACATTGGGGGCTCATGGGAGAAGCATATACCCTTAGTCCAGTTTGACTATAACAATAGTGTTCATGCAACTATTGAGATGGCACCATACGAGGATTTATATGGTAGGCCATGCCGATCACTTTGTGCCAGTTAGAGGCAGGTGAGGCAGCTTTACATGGGCCACAACTCGTGCAAGAGACATCTTAGCAGGTCCAGTTGATTCGGAAGCGGATGGATACCACACAGTCTCGTCAGAAGTCTTATGCTGATCACCACAGACGACCTTTGGAGTTCGTGGTTGGGGATCAGGTATTATTGCGTGTTTCCCCGATGCTGGGACACGAACGGATCAGGAGACATGGTAAGCTTTCACCGAGGTATGTGGGACCATTTGAGATTCTTGAGAGAGTTGGGTTGGCTGCCTATCGTTTTCAGTTACCACAGTAGTACAGAGCCATGAATGACATCTTCCACGTGTCTCAGTTGTGTCACTACCATTCAGACCCGTCTCACACCATTTAGCTAGAGGATGTTGAGCTTCTGCAAGATGCATCCTTTGAGGAGAATCTGATTCGTATCATTGACAGGAGCACGATGGTTCTCCGAGGATGGTCAGTTCCTCTCGTACGGGTGCTATGACAGCATGACCGAGTGTAGGACGAGACCTAGGAACGGGAGGCTGACGTACATGCTCAGTGGCCAGATCAGTTTTGAGCTTTCTATTCGCCACCCTTAGAAGGGAAATTCGTGGACAAATTTCTATAAGGGGGATGTTTGTAAGAACCCGGTTCTTATTTTAGAGGTATGGGCTTCTTCTTTTCCTTTTCCATAAGTGTTTTTTAGAGAATATGGAAAATGGGGAAAAATACTGAATTTTGGAACTACACGCCGTGTACTTTATCCACACACCGTGTACATTTGGCTGTGTAGGGATGAGTACATGGGGCGTGTAGCCATGTCGGAGACGAAGGGTGTAGGAACCGACTACACACCGTGTAGTGGTACCTTACACGCCGTGTAGTCAGTCCGCATGCTTGAACAGTAATGCGGTGGCGTTTCCGCCAGCTGGGCGACAGTACATGCCATGTACTCGAGAGTACATGCCGTGAACCCATGTCAACGGATGAACAGTGTGGCGGTGCCGCCATTATACAGTTAAATGAAGGGAGTACACACCGTGTACTTTGAAGTACATGCCATGTACTTTGTTTTTTCGGCTTAAAACAGGAAGTAGCATCCTCATATGGCATAGGAGGCACTTGAGCCATTATTTAGCCAGAGGAGGAGGTCGGATCATTGATGATCCAATCGGCGTTCGTCTGGAATCCGATTCATCTTCGGACGATCTCGTTGGAACCGCACGGGTAAGCCCTCTCCTCTCCTGGTACCGTTATTACCAATTCTTCTCCTAACGTATGTTATTTACAATAGAATAAGTTTTGTTCATCGTCATATCTACACTGTTCTTGGGCGTTTCTAGAGTCGGTGTTCGGGTATAGCGTTCGTTGGAATATAAGGTAGGTGGATTTGTGTTTAGTTTTCCAACTGCTGTATAGTTTGTGCATTTTTGTGCCATGAACCCAATTTGGGGTGTCGTGTGGACGAGGCCGTTGCTATGTTTAATGCCTAGAATTGCATAGGTGATTAAACTATGATATTAAAATGCTGGTTGGGATCGTTGCTTGGATCCTGAACCACCCCTGGGTGCCTACTGAGATATATTTCTCACACCCTGTTTGGGTCACGCTTTTCGGCCCAAACAGATTACATTGATGCAGGTGTAGATCGGGGAAAGAGTCCCTATACAGGTACTTCACTATTGCTGAGGAGTAGGAGGGAATGGGACCAAGCCTAGGCTCACGATGACATTGCCAGCTGTTTTTCTTGTTTTGCTATACTCTGTTTGCTGCTGTACTGTATTGATTTATAACATGTTCTGGCTGTTTTCTTAGAACTTGAAACAAGTAGCATCATCGATTATATACTGTTGGTTATATCCACTGTTGTAGTTATTTCAGTTTTGTATGTTTACTGCTTCCGATATTTTTTGTTTGTTTTATTTCAATTCCACTACGCTATACTTTCAAAAACGAGGGCATAGTTTCCCCACTATCAGACCTGGGACCTCACTGCTAGTCGGCAGACTCTGGCGTTTGGGAAATGCGCTTGAGGTTACGTGGCGAACTGGGTTCGGGGCACCCATTGAGTGGCACCCAGGTACGGGATGTTACACAGGTAACCAATTATGTCTTCAAGAAATGATGAGTTGTTGGAATCGACTCTCGATTGACATCTATGAGTTGTTATGGTACTGTTGAGAAGTTAGCATCCAGTTTGAGAGAATCTTGTGGAGAGTCATCAACATATGATACATAGTATCAAGAGAATCTATGAGCTCATGGATACCTTATAAAGAGTATGCATATGGAGAAAGAGGAGATGTGTGAATGGAAGCAGCAATAACATGAAGAGTTTTGAGGACAACAAGAACAATAGGAGGAGGAGTAGATGTGTCGATGATAGAAGCATCACTATGAGTATATAGAGCACATGCGACATCTGAATCATGGTTTAGGGATGATTTTTACTCCACCATCTCCTCCCAATCCTCCAGAAGACCCCCTCCCCCTCAGTGATGTATTTATTTTTATGATAAAATGTTTGAATATACTTATTTTATAACATTATGTATTTACATTTCTATATAGTTTTTTTTATATTATCTTGAATGTTGTATTTTTTAATATATATTAAGTGTTTTATTATATTATTACTTTACTTTTAATATTATTTTTTATTATTTTATTTTTATTATTTTTATATGTTTGTGAATATTGAGGTTTTTATTATTTCATTAATTTTTTTTATTTTAATAATATTAATATTACTATTTTAATAATAATAATAATATATTATAAATATTATTTTATTATTATTATTATTATTACATTACATTAAATTTATTTTATTTTATTATTTTTATTTTTATATTTATTTTTAAAAATATTAATATCATTATTTCATTAATATTAATATTATTTTATTAATTATTATTATATTAATATTATTTATATTAATAATAATAGTATTATTATTATCTTTGAATATTAATTTATTATTATTATTGATATTATTTTATTCAAGATTTTTTTTGATTTTTTTTAAGATATTTACTTTGGGCTCTTTTGCGATGGGTCAACTCCCTATCGTAAATAATATTTGCGACATGCCATCACTATAGGGGTTTTTAAAAAAACCTCATAACAACTAATTATCATGCACTTTTATGCAATGAGTTATTTGCGATAGGTTCCCTTTGCAAATGGATTATTACAATGGGACCCCATCAAAAATGCCCTACCGCAAATAAACCAATTTCCAGTTGTGGTATCTCTTGCAATTGTATTTGAGCTCTAAAAAATTAAAACAATGCGTAACAAAGGGGATTGGGACCAAAATTCAATCCACCTACTTTAATCGAGAAACACGGATTATTCAGATGAAAAATGATGCCTGGATCATGGTACTTCTCAATCTAATGACAATTTTCATTAAAAAGGTGGTCAACGGCACTTCGTCACATCGATTCGTCGTCAGTTCATCATCACTAAAGGGAGGAGAGGTGAGGGGTTCTCCATGGTTATGTCTTACACACACAACGTGTGATGGGGAGCAGAGTGTAGTGGTTAGGTTAAAATCTTATTTAATTAATTATTCCACCATTAACCAACCCGCCAACTCGCCTCAAACCAAACCTCCCGACACATGCAACTTTATGTCTTTTCCTAAGGTAAACAAGACATTATGGACACAACTATGGAAACATAAATCTGATCTGAGGCTCCGTATAGAAGTTATTACTATTAATAATGAAAACTGCATGCGTGTGACAAAATATTTTCAATATTTTTAATATAACCACACCGAGGCTCCCCAGACCCTGGATTCCCTATCCAACTCAGCACCCGGCTTTGAGAATATTCGCTAGAATATTCCAAAGTCATACGGGACAAAACCCATGTCATTACCTATTTAACGTGTGGATATCCAACAAATCAACCTCACATATTGACCTTTATCAATTTGTATTACACAACATTCAATAGTTTATAAATAAACATCTAATTATATGTTTTATATTATATTTTATTATCAATTTTATTTTGGTAGTGTTGTGCATCAATATGAACAAAATCATTGTATGAGGATGGTCTACGAAAACAATAATCTCATCAATTTCTACAAATGGAAAAGTATTAAGTTATATATAATAATATTTCACTATCATAAATATATCAAAACAATTTTATAACATTTATCAATGTTTTTGTAGTGTCTAAAGCAAACTAATAATGAAAATTGTGGTTATAAATTTTTTAAATTTATGAAATATATTATATTCAATCAATACACTACAATCCTAAAAGATGAATTTATAATGAAAATTATAATTTCATTTAAAATTATTACTAATAATTTATTAATATATACTTTTCTCATATTACTAGTTCTTTCAGCAGTCCATGTATTCAAAAGATGAAGTAAAATTCACATAGAAATGAGTGGGAAGAATACATGACATAAAAATATTTACATAAATCATGAATAGGTGATTTATTATCACATTTTTAATTTAATTTTTATTTCATATAGGTCATAAAGATCTTATTTATCTACTAAATATTTAGAATTATGTTCATTGATTGAATCATGAAATTTTATAATAGAATCCATAAAGATTTTGGGGTCCTTCTCCAGGAATTTTGTGACTATGAAGAGAACAAAATGTATCCATACAAATATAACAGTCATTATTAAATGTAAAAATCATCCCCCATCACAATACAACTTATTTTAAAGACTATTAATTTTAATTTCATTAAAACTGAAGTATAAAATTGATGAATTTAAATGTAATAGAGATTTTATAATGTGATACTCTCAAAGGGATATGATTTTAGTTTTAAATAAGGACCCCATAATTTGTATGGAGGGCATTTTTACTCTTCATTGACACAAAATTCATAGATAAAATCATTTTTTAATAATAGTTTTGATAATGATGATACACTCATGTACTGTTTATTCTATATATATAAATGTGTTTTATCTTTTTTTGGTCTCTTTATGTTTGGTAGTGATGAAATATATTCTCTTTTGGGTCCAAGACCTTTTCATAACATGATTGTGAGATACTGTTTTTTATTTATGAAGAATATGTGCTCATATTGTCTTGATAATTTAGAAAAATTATCCCTAAATCATTTTCAAAGTTTAAGAATCACCCACACATCAATCTGAAATATAATATACTTAGTAAGACATAAAGTGCATGAATTTTGATTAGAAATGACATTTTAGTTGAAAAAATGTGTCAAAAAAGTGAAAATAGATAAAAACATTGGTATTTTTTTGAAACATTATAACAATGATCTATAAATAATTTTTATGTGTCTGAATTAACTTCATTTCAATCTGATATATGATGTTCCCGAGATTATTGAAATTGAATGATTTGATCTAAAATCAACATTTTATTTCAAAACATGAATCACATACTCAAAATGATAAAATAAAAATGGATTTTCTTGATTCATTAGGAAAATAATCCACAAATTATTTTTATTATTTATGAATCAAATTCATCTCAATTAGACACATGATGTTCCCGATATGACTAATAATATGTGTTTTCAGTTAAAAGTAACATTTTTGTTCAAAACATTCCTCACTCAAAAAACTAAAAAAAATTATCATATTGTCTCTATACTTTACGAAAATGATCAATATGTCATTTTATATATGTAGTAATTATATTCACATCAATTTGACTCATGTTGTACATGGCATGAATAAAAGTTTCTATTTTGATTTAAAAATAGCATTTTCCATTTAAAATGATTTATATACACAAAAAAAAGAAAAATATTTTAATTTCCTTTTATACTTTATAAAAATTATCCATAAATAATTATTGATGAGTAGAAATAAACATGACTGTAATCCAACACACGATGTGCCCGATATTACTCAAAGATTCTGTTTTCAAATTAATGGTGACATTTTAGTTCAAAACATACATCACATACTGAAGACTAAAAAAATTCTCTCATATCATATCAATAGATTTTAAAAATGGTCCATATTATAATATTGTGTCTATTAGTTATTTAAAATTAAATCCAACCCATGAGCATCTTGGTAAGATTGAATGTTAATATTTTTATTTTATATTGACATTTTTGTTCGAAACACACGTCACATAGGATAAAATGAGAAAACATGATCAAATTTTATTAATTCTTTAGTAAAATAATCTATAAATCCCTTTTCATGATTAATAATTAACCTCACATCAATATAACACTCAATGTTTCCAAACATAACTCAAATTGTGTGTTTCAGGTAGAAAGTGAAATTATAGTTAAAAACATACATCACTCATTGAAAACCAATAAAAACACTTAAGCTATATTGATACAATAGGAAACGGATAGATAATACATATGTATTTTTCAGTATTTAATTTTACATCAATCTAACAGAGGATGTTCCATGTATGTCTAAAAGATCATGTTTTTATTTAAAATAAAAATTTTATTCTAAAACATATGTCACAAACTAAAAACTAATAAAAATGGACTTATATGATTAATATAATAGAAAAATGCTTCATAAAACCATTTTTATGTATATGAATCAATCTCACATTAATCTAAACAAACATTTTTCCTGATATGACTCAAAGGATGTTCTTTTTAGTTTAAAAGTTTCATTTTAGTTCAAAACACGAATCACTCAATGAAAATGTATAAAATGCACTCATATCTAACTAAAAATTTATAAAAAATTCCATAATTCACCTTTTACATTTAGGAATTAGTCACAATTGAATATGACACAAAACGTGGCTGGTTTCAGTGAAAGTTCGTGTTTTTATTTTAAAATGACATTTTAGATCAAAACGCACATCATAGACTCAAAAATTAAAAATTTCACTAATACGATCTTGATAATTTAGGAATAATTTCTCTAAATTATTTTTAAAATATATAAATAAATTTCACTTTAATATGATACCAAATGTACCTCGTATCACTCAATGTATATTTTTTTAAAAGAGATATTTTAGTTTAAAACCACAATCAAAAAATGAAAACCTAGAAAATATTATCAGTTTTTATTTAAAATTTAGAAAAAATATCCATTCGTAATTTTCATGATGTTGGAATTGTTTTCATGTAAATCTAACACACTATCTACTAGGTATGACACATATTTCATGTTTTCAATTTAAAAGTGATATTTTATTTCAAAACATGCATTACTCACTTATAAATGAGAAAACACAGTAACATTGTCTTCATACCATAGTAAATAAATACATAAGTATTTTTTGATGTTTAGAATTTAACTACATGTCAATTTGTTTCACAGTGTCCCTAGTGTGATTGAAAGTGTCTGTTCTAATTTAAAACTTTCATTTTAGTTCAAAACATGCATCACATAACAAAATTGATAAATCACACTAATATTTTCATTATACCACAGAAAAATTATTTATAAATTATTTTGAAATGTGTTAATGAACATAACTTCAACCCCGCACATGTTGTTACTAATATGACTCAATGTGTTTTATTTTAGTTTAAAAGTGACATTTTATTTCTAAGCATGAGTTGCAGACTGAAAACTAATCAAATACACTCATATTGTCTAGGAACATTAGTAATATTTTCTATAATTAATTTGTGACTTGTAGTAATTTACCTAAATCCATCCCACCAACAATGTTTCTTGTATAATTGAACATGCATTTTTTATTTAAAATCGTTATTTTAGTTCAAAACACGAAACACATACTGAAAATAAATAAAAATTCTCATAATTTTTGATACATTATAAAAATGGTCCATAATTAATTTGTGATGAGTATGAATCAATTAGACATCAATATGATACAAGATGTGCTAGGAATGACACCAATTGTGTGTTTTCTGGTTAAAAGTAACATTTTTAGTTTAAAATTTGTTTTACGATATTAAAATTCAGAAAACATAGTAAAATTATCATGATACATTATAAAAATGATCCATATTTCATATTTGATATATACGAATTAACCTCATATCAATCTGACATACATTGTCCCTGTTATGACTATAAGTGTGAGTTTTTTATTTAAAATTGATATTTTATTTTAAAACACGCATCCCACATTTGAAACTGAGAAACACAATAAAATTTTCATGAAACGTTAGCATAATCATCCTTAAATAATTTTTGAGGTATATAAATAAACCATACATTAATCTAACACAAGTACATGTTTTCAGTTAAAACAGACATTTTATTAATGAATTACTGTATTATATTTATGTATATTTATTAATTCATAGTATTAGTGACATAATAATTGTTTTTATTGGTAAATATTATTTTCAGCCAGGGTGGTGTGTTTATAAACTAGTAGCATGATTTAACTCTTTGAAAGGGGGTCTAAAAGACAGCGGAATATAGGGCCTCCTTGTTTTTATGGAATTTGTTCGAAAATGTAATGTTTGTAATAAATTATACATACAAATTTAATCATAATTTAATAATTTTTTTATAATTTAAATTTATTTTGAATTATATTATTTACTGTACATTGAATAAATTTAAATGTTTCAATTTTTTGGAAATTATAATTTTTTTATTGAACAATTAATGTATCTGTACAATACTGTTACTAGTGCTTTTATCTATGCCAAATATAACATTAAAAGGGATATTTGATTAGTGGTAAAAATAAAACATATAATGGAACCCCATTATCAGTGTTTTTTAGCATTGATGAAGGGTTTTTTAATAATGATATTTTTATTATTGATAAAATCACTTAGATTTTAATTTTTAAAAAAAGTCAACTCTTTTGTTAGTTCATATAAAGCAACAATTTATATTAGTGAGGAGAATGGACCCATTAGGTTTTTTGTCTTCCCAATATAGGTGTATGTTTATATAAAAAATATTGGTCTCTTACATTAGTCACTTGAGCACAAACCCTAATAAAAATAGATGTTGGATATAATATCCAGGCTATATACAAACTTGTGTTATATTTTCCTGAATTCGATTTAGTTGTATTTGGTAGTGTTGGATACCCAATTATTAACTACCCTTGACCACCAACTATTACAATGTAAAAAAGATCATTGATTATAAAGAACTTTTTTATTTTTAATTTTTGAACACTCGATGTGTAAATGAAGTGAAATGGTCATGCTAAGAAAACTCAATGATCTACCAATTTAGAGATCAAGCCATAATATATAATGAAATTATTATTTAATGTATCTATTGTGAAGATAATATGAAATAGTCATGTAGATCATGTAGACTAATCGACTAATATAAAATATAAATATTAGATCTTTCAAATTTTATAGATAATGAAATGATCTTGCATATGGCCTATAAATATATCTTTAAATAAGTTTTCATAAATAAAAAGTCATGAAGTATGTGACTCATTTAATGTCTATTTTAAACAATTAATGACAATAAAAAGTAATATATGAGGAAGAAAAGTGAATATTTATTACTCTAGACTAATTTTATCATAGATTTTTCATTAATAAATGAAATAATTTATAATCATTTATACATATTGAATTCAAAACCCATTAAGTTATCCCTTAAGACAAGATTCAAAACATTAAAAATTCATCTCACTCATAAATATAAACAAATAACTATTTTAGTTTTTATGAATGATTTTTTATATCTAAATATGATATAAAAAATAAATAAATGTTAATTATAAAAATTATTTATAAACTAGTTTTATCACTCTAGGTAAATATAACATAATAACCTAAATCTAAAATAATACTATGTTTGAGGAAGTCAACTACACAACCTCTAATGCACTACCTTGATTGACACTTCCTATTGAAGATATATATTGAATCTAATAAACCCAAATTAAAAATTCTAAAAAATAACTAATAAATAAATTAACAATCATTTTTAGAATATGTTATGTGAATTTATTTTAGTGAACTAAAATTACAACCACAAAAAGGTTGTTATGTAGTTATATTAAAACCAAATAAATATAGGGTTAATACAAAAAATATGAAATCACTACACCATATGAATACATGTTATGCATCAAAATGATTTATAATCAAAAGGGATGTCCCAATAAGATATCATATAAAAATCAAACAACAAAAATGAGATATGATAAATAAAAACCAAGGGGAATTTATTTCTCCATAAAACCTAGTCTATAACCATCATTTTGATAAGTCATCCCATATTAAATATCTTTCATTGGGACATTTTACATTCCTATATATTGGAAAACAAATTGTACAAGTACATATGAATGATGTTTATATAGTGGGTGGGTATAAAATACTTAGTAAAATTATGTAAATGAACCCAACAATCTTGTGTGTTAAACATGTGTATGCATTTTCTAGTGATCATGAATGAAATAAACAACCCCATTGAACATTCTATTAATAATTCCTAGAAAATATGACATCATGTTTTACGATAAAATGTTCATCATGCTTCAAAAAAATTTCACCTATAGAGTAAACTTTTCAATATAATATAACTCATCATGAACCACTATAAGGGCGTAAAATAAATATAAATATTATAGGTAATTAGAGATCTTGTAATAGGTGTTTCCGCACCATTTATGTATGACTATAAAAATCATGTTGCATCACCTCATAGATCACATCATGGAGGTTAAAAATCAATTAATACCAACCAATTCACTAATAATTATTAGGAAATATTTATAGGGAAATTATCCATTATTCCAAGAGTATTATTACTGACTAGGACCAACCTCTTTTGAATTTGGTTGATTTTATATGTAGTTTCCTGTCAAAAATAGTCATGTGTGTAATTCCTTGGATTGAATCACACGAAAAACAGCATCACAGTTACACTATATAACCTCATGGTCTCCTAGTCATGTTCTATAGGTCATCAACTAGTGGGGAGGTCCTAAAACAATTTTAGGGAGACCATTACCTATAATATACGACAAAAGTGTGTTGCCAAAATCTACTAAATATTTAGTAGGGGCCATCCATTTAATGAACATCCTAGACATATAGTAACATAAAACAAAGATCCATCACAACCCCTATAACATAATATCAAATGTCTAAAACCTATTTATATGATACTTCAAAAATATGTGAAAAAATAGATAATAAATAAATAAATAAGGCCTTATACAAATAAAACACACACTAGACAATATATGGTGAATAATACAAAATATTTTTTGCATTGAGAAAAAATATGAAGATCTACCCACATACGATGAAACTTATGTTCTGCATGCAGCTTGTAGGTGGGTCCAATGACCAAGTAGAAATTACCAATAAATCAATGTTACTAAGAAATGTTGTGATCAAGTGGACATGAATACAAAACATGTATGATTTATGACCATTGCTATGAAACACACCCACATGAAATCATAAAACAAAATTCACATAAAATAATAAAATTATGTACATTGTGTGATAAATATGACACTAAAATTCTTAAACTAACATAATTAAACTCAATGATGAAAAGAATAAGGATTCACTTCATACCACAATATAACACCATACTAGAAGATGATGGTCAAGGGATCACACTATATAAGAACCCATCCCTAAAGATATAGGGTTGGGTGCCATTAATTTTAAACCCATACCTTCTTACTCAAGGGAGGTCACATTCCTAATAATAACCTCTACATTAAGGTCTGTGTTTGGGTGTCCTCATGTGTCTCCGCACCCTTTCTCACTCAAGGGATGTCACATGACAAGCATATATGTCATCCCATCTCACCCAAGGGATGTATCACGTAAAGTACCATGTATATCCTATCTCAATCATGGGAGGTCCCATTACCGATTTCAATCCACACATTGTCCCTTAATTTTGGCTTATATATATACACAAAACTGGACCCCCATATTTCTTTTAAAGGTTCTTCTAGGGTCATATCACTCATGGTGGTTTGAGGCATCTAGGTCAACTCCCACACTGATATCCATCACTTATAACAAGTAAATCATTGGGGATACATAGGAAATTGAAAATAGGGCACACATCCCATATCACAACTCACCAAATCTATGCTTGGGTGTTAGTCACTATGAACTATCCCCCATCACAAACATATCTTATATCCCATATCGACACTCCAAGATGATATTTCATATCACCCTGACCAATCCTCCACATTGACTCCAAAATATACATGAAAATCACCAAGAAAAACCACCCATCATTATAAAATAATAATCACATAGGGAAAAAATTGTTAAACATACAAAGAAAATACGATCTAGAAAATAATGCTTCTCCCTCACATGGTTAAAAGATTCAAAATAACTCAACAATGCCTCTCATTATTTCCATGGAAACCATGTTAAATACTTTTTAAAATCCATTTCAAACGATATCACATAATTTCATACTCATGATCAACAATTGGAAAAAAACAAAAAAAAATATTTAGAAAACCAAGATTAATTTTAAAATACCATTTCAAAACTAAATCACAAATCACTAATTTTATATTGAAATTTAATTTAAATAAAACCCTTTCTAAACACATATTTAAAGAGGAACATATTTCCATTAAAAAACCAACTCACACCACTGATAAAACTAAAAAAGGGCCATAAAAACTCATTCCATCATGGTGTCACCATTAAACCATTTAAAAAGATATGAAGTCCACCTAGACTATTAGGACAATGCGATTATATACCAATCTATGATGACATGATATTTTTTTTTAAATAAACATAAATTAAAAATAACAATGTCAAATGAACATAAAATAAAAAAAATTAAAAGGAGACTCATATATATTTAAGGACCCCTACCTCAATCAAGGATATAAAATCCATCCCAAGATCACACCGATCTCTTATAAGTTCACTATCATCCATCTCATCAATAAAAACCATAAAATTTAAAAATTAAGCACTTAAACAAAAAATTCATTATAAATGAATTCAAACTCATTAGGTTTTCTCACAACATAATTATCATTAGTTACAACGTCAGGTCCAATCTCAACACATACTTGGACCTAGGACACAAATAATCCCCAAACTAATTCCCCAAATCAATGACTAATTTTACCCAAAATAATTGAAAACCCTATTAAAATATTTTAGATCGTATACCCCAAGGAGAAAAATTAATGATGACATTAATACCACCTTCATGGATGTCTTATACCTGCTAAACATAGTGTATCTATAAGGTCTTGTGATTTATCCATGCTTTAGTGAAATTTTCAATGTAACTATATCCCAAGAGAACTAAAATAAAAAGAGAATCAAGTATGAAGAACAAGTGGGTTTAAAGAGATACTTTACCTCATATCAACCATAAAAAACACCCTAAAACACCTGAATTGAAGAGAAAACAGTGGATAGAAAATGATGATATAGAAGATTATCTCCCATATTTCTTGAATTAATTGAATCCAAGGGACCCAAAGAGAGTTCCAAAAAGGAAGCCCTATAAATTATAAAATGGACAAAAAACAAGGAAGATAGACTCTTATGGTGCATCTATAGGGGTCATGACACCGTTACCCTCACATTGGATTTCCTTTTGAAGAAAAGTTTACCCCTGACCTAAATTTGTGAAGAAGAGTAAGGATATAAAATTCAACCCACATCAGGTGGGGTGAATTCCTTTGATTGTACCTATTGTGCTCCCTCCATGGTGAAAACAATATGTTACAATATAGAAATTTCCATGTTGTCACCTCCATGTTGAAACCCATTAGGTTATGTTTTGGCACTCATCTACCACATGTCGCTCAGTGCAACACCCATTTCTACACTCTAGTGCCTTGAATGTAGGTAAAATTCACCTAAATGTCCCCAACAAGCCTTTTTCAGTGATCACATAAGAACTCAAACCTATAAATAAGCCTCATTACATGTCCAAAAAAAATTAATGGAGGTGTACCAATTCTCATATTCCGAATCTGAAACCCCATTCCTGAAATTTACCGAATCATGGAACGAAAAATTCAAATTCTCTATAAAAATTAAGGATGTGAAGTTTTCATGTCATTAAAAACTGCCCACGATAGTGCTTATCATCCTAAAGAAGATATGGTAGTCCTATAACAAGTAATACCAGACTAAATTAATCTTCAATTCAACATCAAGTATATTTAATGTATTTATGAATTCCTAAAATTATTTTTTTGAGTTACTCTAAATATTAATCCTCGATACACAATGTTTTCTTCAAAAATCATAGTTTGATCCCAAAACCACCTCAACAACATCTTGAATAACACACATGACAGGGTTTCCACCAAACCAAATCTAATTATAAGCCATGTAACCAATCATTCCTCTGATGGAGAGATTTTTTTGAAAATAATTAGCCACAACCATTAACCCATCACTGACCTACCCGACCATGATTCCTCAAAACCTGAAGGAATCATTGAACCACCCAAATCTCATAATGAATTCCAATCCTAACAATATATGTAACTCCAAGGTTATGTTCGTAAATGAACAATCCATCCATCACATTATACTCATGTGTAGTGATGCATCACTAATCCAATAAACTTTTATTTCACACCAACACCATATAATGTATGTCACTAGCATGTGGACTCCCTCTAACACCCCACCCAAATTACAAAATCATGTTCATCCATATTCTAGTATCCCACTATAATCTCAACCATTCACAAAATAGTTTCACTACACCCATGTAATTTTCATTACGAGGGTTATACCACCATGACATATTTTATGACCCACCCATATGTGTATCCTTATATTATTCTCACTGAACCGAAATTCTGATCACCATGGATCACATCTTATACATTACCTAACGAATAATGGATGTGACCTCCCAACTCATACCTGAGAAACAAACCACAACGCCGATCACAAAACACCAAGTCAATGATCAACCAAACCCACCAATACCAAACACTAAAATTCTAATACCCAATTCATCTTTAGGATTATGTTTATCCCCAAACCATGAATTGACTAATAATGGTTGATTTTACCTACGAGATCTCAACACCATAAGATACAGAAATAGAAAATGAACAATAATGGTCCGAAACATTTAACCATCAAAACACAAATGATGTTACTTGAGGCTAACATCAAACATACATGTGAAAATCTTGACACAAGAATCTTTCTTGATGAATCCATGGAATACCCACTAAACACATAAGAAAAAATTCTGGTGTATCATATAAAACTATATAAAATCAAGAAACCTAATCATACAGATGCACAAGTTATTTTTTCCCATCACACCAACATTTCCAAACACACTCATAAACAACACATGGTGGTTTCCAAAAAGCTGGACATAAAATATAAGAATTAAATTAAATCATTTTGATCAATCCTATCCAAAAACATAAATATAAAATTATATCGGTTCACACAGGTACCTGTAGATTATTCCAAAAACCCATTTAAATAATTTACAAACACATAAACTCACCTGAGTTTTCCAAAACACCCTTTCGGATCCAAGGATCATTGAAAAAAAACACCCAAAATCAAGATCCTATAAAACATATTATCCTAAAAAATTATCCTACATTAAAAAATTAATATGACATAATATTTTAAATCCTTTTTCTTTATATTTTATCAAAACTCAAAACACACAAAAAATTTCAATCTCACAAGGCACATGAGAAATTTCATGTAAAATCAAATTATAAAACCATTTCATGCAAACCTCATTCCACTAGGCAAGTTTTCCATTCACACACAATAAATTGATTTATTTTATTGAAACTCCACTTTGAGGGTAACTGGGAATCTAAAAAAATTCCACAAGTGGAAAGACACACCCTCCCAAAACATACATTACAGAGTTCAAATTTCAAAAACTAAAATAGAACCATACATCGTGCCAAGGCCTTCACATCATCATGATTCAGATTTTTGAAAAATAAATATAACAGCAAAACCATATGCCATAACCGAAGTAACTATTTCCATAATTGTAATCCAAAAAGTAGTTAGACCATAATATTGGCTTATTCACCCTCACCTTATGATGCACACACTAACATCCAACCATAAGATTATTGCCTCTACTATAGAGCCCCATCATCATCGAGATCATTGTGCAAGTTTTCTTTTCAAAATAACATTTCCTTCTTAAAACATAGGTTTTCTGAAAAACCACACATATCGAGAGTCACTTTTTTATAGAATTTGATCAAAAACAATCAAAATTATTCAATCAATCCCCTATAATCCAAATTAATATAATCAATATATAAAAAATTAATTGGGAAAAAATTGAGTATATTATATGCTTATTAAATAAATAATGGTTTTTATGAAGAAAAATATCAATCAACACCACTTATATGAGCATGTATCATTCCCTAAGCATGAAACTATCATTATTGATGAACAACCCAATGGGTCCTGAATGACCCATACAACTAATTCTAAGTCTCATATATTCTATAATGGTAGTCTCAATTTGATCCAACATCTCAATCATTCTATAACTCATAGTCCAAAAGCTATAAATACCATGATAACTTGGGCTTCAATCAATGTCTTTTTGGTCAGGCATGCACACGATCAACCTACTGAGTCCTGAAGACATAAATCCACCTTTAAATCCACCACCCCATCCAAAAATACACTATAATATCATTTTATAATTCTATTTAATAGATTGCATGAAGGATGCCCAAATTAAGATATTATTTTACCTCAGGTGAACCTATCCATATGATAGAAGTTATAGACCAGTGATGAGGACCTAATAAAGATGTGGGGAAACTATTCCCTCTAAAATAATTCTCAATGTTCATGCATGGATATACTGAAAATTCAATCTGACCCATCAGTATAACATGCATTCCAAATATCTAAATAAATAAAACAGGGATTAAACAATTCCCCTAAAATCTAAAAAAAATCAACTCTTCAAAACATAATAAAGAAGAAACAATAGATAAAAAATATAGCATGCTTCATATATATAATTGGAACACTATCCAATATATGATGAAAAATAACATAAAATAAAATACAATGTCCTTCATCCCAACTCAAATAATTATCATGTTGATTCCTCTACATCCATAACCTTCTAACTGGACCAGATATTGTTCTCTATGTAGTACCAATGAACTGATAAAAAATATGAAGTTATTCCCATGTACATCAAAACCCATGTTATGTATATGTGTAGGGTGAGAGTCCAATGACCAAGTACAAATCCTCAATACCCCTATGATACTAAGAACTACTATGATCAGTTGGATGTGCATGAAATATATTTAAGCTGTACAATAGTCAAACATGATGCATATCCCTACCTACTTCATCTCCATGATGGAATGAAAAAGGAGTTATATCATACCACAATCCCAAACCATACATGAATATGTATGCTAGATAATCATATAATATCACAAACCATACCTGAATATGTATGTCAGGGAATCGTATTATAGCTCACACCATACCCAAATATGTAGGTGAGTGTGTCATCAATTCTCCACCCATCACCTCTCACTGAAGGGAGGTCACATGACAAGCCATAATCAGTACATAAAGGTGGAAGGAAGGGTGTACTCATGGTTCGGCCCATACCTTCCTACTAAATGTAGATCACATGATATGAATCCAAATCATCCCTTATCACTCAAGTTATGAAACACGTGGGCTAACCTAGCCAACCCTTTTCACTCAAGGGAGACCACACATCCCATTTCACGACACACCTTATCACTCAATTATTTCTTGTACATTTACACACAACTAGGAACCCATCTCTCCCATGTAGGTCCTTCCATATCCATCTCACTCATTAAATGTATAAGCCTTAGGATCCTATCCCACAGTAGAATTCTTTTTCTATTAGAATTACATCACTAAGAACACATATAAAGTAGAAAATAGAGAATGCATCTTATCCCAAAACTCTCCCACTAGAAACCATGGAACTACTCACACAGACCTAGCTCTACATGTCAAATCCAACCCAACACAAATCCTAAACCTGCAATATGCATTTTATGTACACCCAAAAAAATCCAACACATTGAAACAAAAAAAATTCACATCCATTACACACAACTATACAATAACATAAAATAATTAGAACATAAGTTAATCACATCAAGAAGAATATAAAAAGCACACATGCTTTAGAAAATAAGGAATCACCCATAAATGGTTCGATGGAGCAAAACAATTAAACTAACCCTATGAGGAATTCCTTTAGAAATAAAGTCAAAACCTCTTTAAAACCCATTTAAAAAGGCATTTAATTCTTTCTTACTCACACATAGACCTTGGAAAAACCCATCAAAACATTATTTAGAAATCATTTCCTTCATTTGAAATACTATTTCAAAACCTGTTATTTTCCATTGAAATTCCATTTAAATCAAACAATTTTTACTTCTTTTTAAAGAAAAAGAACTTTATCTTTAAAAATCAACTTAAACTGTATATAAATCCATAAAGAGTGCCACCAAAACTCATTCTGTCATGGTACCACCACCAAACCATTTTTCAATCTATGTAGTATATGTTAAATAATAAGTTTTTTTCCGTCCCGATCTATAGAGAGATCACAAAAGTCATGAAACATAAAGAAAATAATAATGATGATGAACCAAAAACATAAAATCACCAATGAAACAATATACTAAAATAAATACAATACCAACTACCATAATATATTTTCCACATTTACATCAAAACATCATACTGACCTCTTCTAAGTCTAAGGTCACCAATATCATCAATAAATTCCATTAAATTATAAAATTAATCATCTAAAACTGAAAATATAAAGTGAAATTAATAGATATAAACTCATAAATTTACCTCATGGTGTAAAAATCCTATGTTAAATGATTCATACCACTCATGAAATGAACCAGTACATTAGACACCAAAAAATCCATAAATTAATTCCTTGAATTGATGAGAAATTTGACCCAAAATCACTAAAAACCCTTATTAAATTCATGGGGAAACATAACTCAATGATAGAGATTAAATATAGATTTAATAACATCTTTTGGTATGTCATATATGAACCAAACACAATATTATTGTCTATTGGGGATGTTTCACCTACTCTAGTGAAATTTTCGATGAAAACCTAGCTCAGATGCTCCAAAATCAAAAGAGATGAAAGGATGAAGATAAAGGTAGAGAGATAAGAGATATCATACCTTGAATTTAGTAAATGAAACCATTATAAACTATTTGGATTTTTGTGAAATCAAGGTATAACAATGATGGATACAACAGAGGCTCTCCCCTCTCTCGCATGAGACTCAAAGATAAGATATCTGAGGGGGTGCCAAATAAGAACCCTATAAATTGAAAAATAGACCCCATAAAAAGGGTATATTTCCTCTCATGGATTGAAAATAATATCCATGATTAAAGTCTCATCACCTGGGGTTGCATTGAGGGAAAAAAAATTGGTTTCAGTGAAATGGAAACCATTGGAATTTAACTGAAGTTTAGAGTAAGGGTTCTGTGAACAAGTGAGCTTGGGGGGGCGGGGGGGAGCCCGGTGCCTTTACCTATTGATAACCATCCATAGTGTAACCTATAGGTTTTATAATAGGTATTTACCCATATTAATCCTTATAGTGAAGCCCCCAGTCTATGACATGAATCTCCCTAACAACAAAAAACATGTTGTAGAACCTAGGTTTGTGCCATAGTAGCCTTCCTATAGATAAAATTCTGATACATTAAAATATACACCCTTCTCTAGTGATCACCTGAGAACAAAAACCCTTAACAATGCCTCATTCTACATCTAATAACATGTAATAGTTTTTTACCATCACTTGGATTCCAAATCTAAATCTCAATTCCCAATACATCCTCCACTATTGAATATGAATTTCTAATTTCCACTAAAAATATTATCTAGAAGAATACAGGTCGCAACAATGCATATCAAAAATTCTTCCCTAGTTATACATATTGAAATATCTTAATCATCATGAATAAAATTAAAATATAATAAATTGTCCATTCCAAGGGAATTCATTAATGAGAAACAATAATATAAAATAGTTTCATCATATTAGGCCAATAAATCTTAACTTTCCTAATATAAACTCATGATCATATACATCTCATTTAATCATCCAAAATATCTATTAGATCATACCATACCACAAATAAAAACCTCATATATAATAATGAATTATTAAATTAATATTAAATATCATTACAATTACAAGTGTCATGGTTGTATGCCAATTAGAAATATATCATAAATAATGATTGGGTTTAAATCGTATGATAAGTAAGTCAAATGACATCACATAACATACATATAAAACTGATAAAATATCAATAAACATCCATGGAATATAATTTATCAATCAAAATGGAATATTACACCCTTACCCATGTTTCAAAAAAATCAATTAATCATATAGGGAATACTGTGAACATATTATCAATATATAAACAAAATAATTGGACCATATAGTGTATATAAAGAAAAAAAGTGTGGGATAAATAAAAACATAAACCAATTAATAAAAATACATAATCATAAAAACATATCCCACTACCCATTGCATATAATTCAAAACGAACATACTATTTACTTAATTTCATTTCAAATAAATTCTCCCCACCAAAAATTACTCAACATTATACTTCCCAAAAAAATGTAACACATGTGGAATTCTCAAAAATTACCCACTATAACTCCAATATTTTTCATTTTTGTTAAAATTAATTTCATTATCATGGATAAAATAGTTATAATTTATATTTAATTGAGTTTCATAAATCATGAGGATGATTATAATGTAATTTTAAGGGGTAGTATCTTGATGGTACAAAATTGGATACATTGGGTATCGAGTAGGCATCCAATAAGTAATTGTTGTAAGTGGCTGAATCCAAATAGTGGAATAAACGAAATAGATTTCCACGTATTTATACCACTAGGTATCAATTGGAACTCAAAAAAAATTAAATGAGAGTCTTTATTAGTAATTTTTCATAATAATTTTTTTTAAAAGAAGAGGAATCATAATGACAATCATGATATAGATATGTATCAAGGAGTTGAAGGTGGAAATGAAATAAATGGTGACACAAACATTAATTTATAAGATTCGTTATGAGAAATTTGGGGTCCAATGATAAGAGATAATACTAAAATAATAAAGAGGCCTTTAGTGTATTATTTATGAATATCCAAGTAGAGGTCCAACAACTTTTCTTAGGGGAATCATTGGATCCCAGTATTATTTTAATTGAGACAAAAACATGATGTTAGAATCGTAACCCTTGTGGTGATACTAATTTCAATCCTGATACTCCGAGGAAATCTTTAATGTCATAGTTTAGAAACAAAAGTCTTGTTCAGTGGTATATTTATCTCAGAATTCATTTTTATGTTCACTAAATTCAAATTATGTTTTATATTTTTCACCTAATGTCATAAGAATTTGGTATAATGTCAAAATTATTTATGATGATATTTTAATTATTATAAATATTTGTTAATCATTTGATATAACCCTTTATATATAAATATTTATTCTCTTTTTATGGAATACACTCATGAAATTTTTTATTACAATTGTGAATTTATCATACAACATTTGTGTTATTGTATGATTTTTTCAATTATTAAATTATTATCCATTCTTTATAGCATTTCATGGATAATGTTCCTAGAGATAATTTTGCTTTGGGTTTATCTTGAACACCTCTCGTATCCTCTTTTTTATTCCATACATAATCCAATGATTTTATATATACATATCTAGGTGATTTATATAGGTTAATTGGAAAACACTACTATAATATTTCTTAGCTGGTCTTGGGTCATTTATTAGTTGGTATCACAATCCTCCTTTAATAAATTATGTTTTTTCATTCATATATGTTCTTCTATATTTATTTCTCTTTTAATTGGGGAAAAATAAATTTTGGTTTGTTATCTTTAACATATAAGAACTTTATTTATTCATCATTTGGGATGTATATAATATTATTCATATAGTTTATATGTCTATATTTAATCTCTAATTATAATTAGTGCAATTCATGTTATAAATTATATGATATATTGGAACCAATTATTTCAAGGAATTATTCATTTTAAATTTTTATTTACTTATTACATTTATTTCAATTAGAGTTTTAAATTTTATCTTCTCCTATATATATATAAAGAAAATTTAGTTTCATGTTACTCCTAGTGTACAAAAAAGAGACAAAGGATCCAAAAATATAAAAATATAAAATGTTAAAAAATATTATTATTGAATCAACATTAATCCTTCATCCCATGTGATGGATGAAATAAAAACCTTTAATCAATATCAACCCAATGAAAATTAAATGTTGTTAATTTATTTTGGTATAGATAACATAACTCAATTATTTCCCCTAGCACGCCATAATAGGCAACTTCACTTTCCTTATGATAAAATCCTGCCTAACAAACACTACTATTAATTGATTTATTTTATTAATCATAGATATGTGTATGCAATCAAAATCCATTAAAATCAAACACGTTATAATATTTTACAAAATTAGATAGAGGTTTTTTTAGAACACATAATATATTATAGATATTTATTTCATGATAAATTGTATGTAAACAATAAAAATTGTTAATAATAATTATCATTATAAGATTGATATGATGTACCAAAATAAAAAACATCAATTACCCGAATTTTATACCAATGTAAAAAATTACATTGTTGATGTTCATCAAGAGAAGAAGGGGTAATCTGTAATTTTTTTCACATAATCTCTATATAGTCTAAAAAACAATAAATATAAATTAATTTCTATATTATTTTTTTGAATAATAAAAATAACTACTACTTACTGCAAAAATAATTTCATTTATTTACAATTTAGTAGAATATAGGTATGAATCATACAAATTTATTCATATAATATCTATTAGTCACAATAAAAAACAAAAACAAGCTTGGGATAATTTAGAATAGACAATTTATTCTTGGGGATAACATCGACATTATCCACATTATAACCAATGAGATTATATTTTTAAGGATATTCATACATAAAATAAGAAGAGAATAAATTGGAAAATTCCTCTTACAATCGTTATTATGAAATTGAACCTTAATTTGATGTTTTTATGTACTTTCTTTATTATTTTTTACAATTATCTCTCAAATGGGTACATCAATTAGAATTTCTTTCGCCCTGCACATTTATCTTCATATGAAAAACAAAATATTAAATGTCTCATTGCATCCATGAAAACTATTAATAATATTTTCCCTATTTTACATATAATTAAAATAACATATTTTTGTGGCATGCTGAATGAATCATAATATAATGTTTCTACACTATTATCTTAGAATAAATATGATAATTTGGTTTGCATGTCCAAGATTTAAGAATTCAAAAACCCTATAAGACCAATAGTAGGTATTAATTTCATAATGACGTGATAGACATTAATTTGTAACCCAATAATATATCTATTGATGATTAAAAGTGAAAAAATAGTAGCATGACTTAATAGAAACCTTAAATCTATAATCCCTTAATAGAATGATAAAATTATTTGTTTATAAAGTGTGTATGGTACATTTGGCTTCAAAAAATTGTGTGACCTTACCTAGTGTATCCAACATTGTAGAAATTATGTTATCAAAATAAATTATTCTCAATATAAATTATATCTAACATTTGATGAACAAACAAATCCGAAAAATATGGTAGGTCCTAAAAAATATTTTTTTACCCAATTATGATATCTCTTAAAACCAAATTTTTATTATTATTTATAGTTGGTCCAAATGTAAAATGAATTAATGAATAGATGGTGGATTTTACATGAATAACCGATATCACTCCTGGTGCTTCATAAATTTTGACTCTACCTATTGTAAAATTATTTCTATTCCATCAAAAAGGGTGATCCATAAGATTAAATATCTAATGACAGTAAAAATAATTAGTCTTTCTTCAATTGAAAAGTATAAACACTTTTATTCTCATACATAAAGTAAAAACATGATTTTAGACCATGTATACTCCATAAAAATAATCTACCATACTAAATAAAGTCACAAATTTTCAACAGTAATGCTAGCTTTGTTTTAAAATTATGATCTTCATATTTATCATATGTTGTAACACTATCATTACATAATGATATTAACTCATAAATTAGTGTCTTAAAATAAAATTTTTACTTTTTATTAAAAGTCATGGATTTTAAAATGCATAATATATTATGGTTCATTTATTGTCATCCACAGAGGTTTGTTTTATGAAGTTTGGAAAATAATTCAATAAGAATATTGAATATTGTATGAACCAAATGGATAAAAACAATATGTAGAAAGGCTCAATGGCATGTTATGATGTTATGAATAAATTTAAGGATTCACGTGATAAAAGTTTTTCCATGAATCACCATCCCATAAATCATTTAATATTTTTCTAAATGAAATATTTTATTTATGTCATGTCATTAATTTAGTTATATTTAAAAACATAAATAGATTTTGTAAACAATGTGTAATTTAAAAATAACTCATGTTTTTTATAAGAAATTAATACCTTCCTTATTGTACCTATATATACCTCGATGATCAACATGTTATAAAATTAACTAATTATTCATAATGACTATAAAATAATATATAGTAAATTTAGCACACATGGATTTTTTGATAACTAAGAACTCAATTATGAACCAACATCTTGCTTTTATATAAACTTGCAGAAAATGTATTTCTATTAGGAAAAAACAATTTAATAAAACAACATTTTTGATCAATAAAACTATTGGACATTCCAAAATCTAATTTAATAGCCATAAATTTGTAACTGCTTCATTTTTTATTATCTTGCATCCCGGATATATGGTCGTCTTTGTAGATTTCAAAAAATTATAGAATTGGGAACGTTCTGATTTAGGATTTGGATTATCATTACGCGTTGTTTTTTACTGAATAGATGGTCCCACAACCATGTGTACTAAATTAAGAAATGATGGATCTGGAACTATTTTTTTTATTTTCTACTGAATTTAATTCACGATGTTGAAATTGAAAAATATAATCCTTTGAAAAACCGAAACACTTTAGATAAGGTCCAATATCATCAAAGGTTTTTAATCTTTTAAGATCATATTTCATATAAGGAAATTTTGTAATTCCTTCATAAATAAATTTTGAATTTGAAAATGATAATGTTATAAATGTTTTAACACCCTAAATATAGGCATGATTTATACGAGAACCATTAAGACTTTTTCAACTATTTATCCAATTGTGATCATAGAATAGAAACTTATTTACACGTCGTGAGTCCATTGATATCTAAAAAACAACATTAAAATGAATAATAATTACTCAATGTGACTAATTATTAAAATTTATTTCTAAATTTTAATAATGGCTAATTATGACTAGATGTCATCAATTCTAACTAATTTGTAAAAATTATTACTAACATTTATCAATTATTACTAATTATTACAAATAATTATTATGTAATACTTATTTTCATAGTAATTATAATATTTTTAAATAAATATTATTAATTTTTAATATTCTATTTTATTTTTTATATATTTGTACATGTTTTTATAAAATATCGTGATAATTAATAATACATACAAATTATTAATAATATGTACTAATTATTAGTAACAATTACTAATTATTACTCGTATTAATAAAAAATTTCTTAATTATTAAATTTTACTAAGCAATTATTGATAATTTTTTAAATTATTACATAATGTTAACTAATAATTTTATTTTATATTAATTATTAGTTTTTTTAGAATTTTTATAATTTATTAGAAACTATTATAATTTAATAATATTATAAAAATATTACAAATATTTACTATGTATTATTTATTGTTATATTTACTACTAAATTGACTAATAATTAATTAATTATTATATATTACTTATTAATTATTTCAAGTATTTTAAAATATTTGTAAATTTTAACATTTCTATTATGAAATTTTAAAAATATTTTTTATTTTTTATATTTATAAAATATTAATATAAAATATTTACTAATTACTACTAATAATTATTAATTTTTATTAATTATTACAATTATTTATTTAATAATTCTTATTATCAATTAATTATAACTAAATTTGAAATATATATGACTAATTTTTAATAATAATTAGTATTTCATATTTTCTACAATTTGTTATAAAATATCATAATTTACTAATATTTAAAAATTATTACTAATGCTTTCTAATAAATACAAAAATTTACTAATTATTATTAATATTGAAGAATTAATAATTAATTATTAAATATTATTTAAGTATTATTACTAATTTTATAAATTATTACAACATTTTTTATAATTATTTGAAATTTTTAATAAATGATAGTATTTTTTATATTTTTGACTAGTAATTATTTTTTTTCTAATTATTACAAATATTTATTATTTTTTACATATTATTAAATTATTTATTAATCAATACAATTTATTAATTTATGATAACTAGTTTTTTAATACATAATAATAATTTTAAATAAATACAACTAATTCTCATATTTTATAACAATTTATTTCAATTTATCATAATTTAATAATAAATAAAAATTATTACCAATGTCTACTAATTAAAACAAACATTTATTAATTATTAATAATATTGACAAATTATGTATTAATACTTATAATTATTAAATGAATATTACTATTTTTTTACTTATTACTATATTTTTTAGTTATTACCATAGTTTAATTATTTTTATTATTTATCCATATTTTTTACATGTTATTATAAATTATTTTACTAATTGTTAATAATATATATTAATTTTTACTAATTTATAAAAAATTATTATTTATTAATTATAACAATGTTTTTAATAAATATTACTATTTTTTAATAGTTATTAGAAATATATATATATTTTTACAATTTAAAAGAAATTATTATAATTTATTAATATTTACAACTAATATTGACTAATTACAGATTATTTATTAAAAATAATTTAATAAATAATTCTATTTTTATAATTTTCATCACACTTTTTACTAGATATTATGAATTTTAAATAGTTGTTAATATTGTTTATATTTTTTTCCAAGTTATTTCAATTTTTTACTAATTATTATTATTTATTAATTTATACTAATTAAACAACAGTAATTATTTATTAATTATAATTATGTTTTCAATATATATTTCTGATTTGTAATATTTATAAGTATTTTTTTATAATTTCCTACAAGTTATCATAATTTAATAATAATTAGTACTTATTTTGATAATTATTTGTTATATATTAAATTTTTTTATAATTAATAATAGTTTTCTTTATTATTACTGCATTTTTACGAATTATTGTGATTTATTTAATAACTGTTTTTATTTTTTATATTATTTTCCATGTTATTACAAATTGATTACTAATTATTAATATTATTCATTAATTTTTTTAGTAATTATGTAATATAAATTATTTTTTAATTATAACTATGTTTATAATAAATATGACTTCTTATTAATAGGTATTATAATTATATTTATTTTTTAAATATTGATTACAAATTATCGTAATTTATTAATATTTACTAATTATCAGATATATTGACTATTTATTTATTAAATATTAAATATAATTTAATAAATAATATTATTTTTTAATTATTATAATATTTTTACTAGTAAGTACATTCGAAATATATAATCATAAATATAAAATCATTCACAACTAAAAATATTCAGAAGATCTAATATGAAATAATAATACGAGCCTAAGAAATGTGTGACCTATGTTAAAATATTGTTTAGAACAATTCCAAAAAAGTATTTAATTTTAATGTAATATTGGAAAATAATTTGAGGCCATATTTTGATAGAAAATATCTATTAAACTCAAAATAAACCAAGATAAACACATGAATATGTAAAATATCTTAAATCTAAATGTTAAACATTGGGAGAACTATCACAAATCAAGTGGAATCAACCAATGGGAAGCCAAACCATGTTTTCTTCGATGGAGGTCACCCAAATTGGGAGGAATAATCTTACGAGAACACTAATATTGAATAAACCATAAAAATATTGTAAATTGTTTGACCTGCGGTTCGACTAAACCAATGGAAGTGAGAGGGAATGGGGAATCAAAAAAAGAAGAAAGGGAGAGAAAAGATGTGTATACACCTATGTGATTTGAACCTCAATCACTAATATATTAGGTGTGCTATAAAGGAAGAAGGTAGTGGGGTGCATGATGGGGGGGGAGGGGATAAAGTGTTCAACAAATTATTATAAACGAATTTTTTGGTGGGGTAACAAAAATGACTATTTGTTACCAAAAGTGTGTTAGCCGATCTTTTTTCGTATGAATATATTATTCATCGCTAATATCCACCCCACGTGGACTAATATTAATGAATATGAATTTCAATTCCAATATCTGTTGAAAAAAAATCTCTATGGAACATAATTCCACATGTCACTAAAAAGTAAATATTTCAGCTTATTTGTGACAGATTCTAGTTCATCGCAAAAAATTAACCACATATTATAAATTTTGTAGTTGAATATTCCATGAATACTAACAATACTATGCTATGGAATTTGAGGTTTGGGGCATGTAAGCTCTAACGTACTTGATGAACTATGTAAAAATGGGTTCCTAAATGACATAACACCAAGAAATCTACCTTATTGAGAAAATTGTATCATGGGTAAATCAAAGAGAGTAAGATTTAATCAATATTCATTTATAGACAAAAACCCATTAGAATACCTTTACTCTTATTTATGAGGTCATTTTAGGAATTATTACCAGAAGGATTGCTAATAGTTTGTTACTTCTATAGATGAATTTTATCATAATGTTTGGATCTACATTTTGAGAAATAAATCTGATGTGTTTGATACATTCAAAAATCTAAAAATCCTCTATTGAAAACCTGACAGGATGAAAAAAAAACTATGAAAACATATAATGGCATGGAATACGTTTCAATAGATTTCATACAATTCATTTAGGCTAATAAATTAGTTGACATCAAACTATTTGTGAAACACCCAAATAGAATGAACTGTCAGAGCATATAAATCACACCATTTTGTAGAGGGTCCATAACATGCTTTCAAGCTTGGGCCTTCCCAAATCATTATGGGATGAAGATGAAACTACAAACTTATATATCATTAATATATTTTCATTTTAATCTATCCAAATTATATACTCCACAAGAATTTTTTCATAATATACCCCTTGTTATAACCAAGATGAAACAAAAACATTATATATCACTAATACATTTTATTTGGATTCTAACCAAATTTTATAATCTAGAATAATTATGAAATAATATACCCTCTTGTTATAACCACTTGTGGGTATTTGGGTGTACAACCTAGGCCCACATTAAAACTAATAAGGTTGATCCTATAGATCTAGAATTTATTTTGATAAGAGATCATGAAGTATTTAAATGTTATAATATATGGGTTAACAATGTATTTTATAAAAAAACATAATTAGTCATTATGTTGTATTCCATGAATATTCTTCCCTTAGTCCATGTATTCAACTGAAAATAGCAGTAATGAACCTCAAATAGAGGATCATGAGACATGAAAGGCAACCCAATAAAAGCTCCTATTAATCCCTCTCCACCTCATCCCCATTCTGAGACCCAACTTTAGTCCATCTTTGATTTTGAGTGAGATATTATGATTTCCAATGCTGCTGGTGAGTACTAGCTCACTAGAGATAATGTTAGGAGGGTCATTAGGCCTCCTCCCATTATGAACATTTAAATACGGTATCATTTAACTTTAAAACTACCCATGTTCATTTAATCAATGATCCAAAATCATTTAAAAAAGAAATTAATGATAGTGATTCCAAGTATTGGATCACTTCCATGAATGATGAAATTCACTCATTTAGAAAGAACCAAACCTGGAAACTTGTTGGCAATCCAATAAATGTTAAATTGGTAGGTTGTGAGTGGATTTTCTAGATTAATGAAGTAAAAATGAAGATAAAAAATTAAATACAAGGATATATTAATATCAGTGTGGTTCCTTCATATGAGAAACCACATAAGACTCCCACATACCATGATAGATGATCATCTCACCGCATGAGAATTTTGTTGTTTTAGGGAGAAGTGATGGTATTTTGGAAAATTGTTTTGACGATTATGTGAAGGGATATTACTTAAGTAATAATGAAGTGATTCATGAGGAGGCCATCATTTTCTATTGTATGATGAAAAGTTTTTCATGGATGTGGCGCTTAGTGGAGGACTTCCCTATAATTGGGAATTATAATATTTTTTCAGTGCCCTTCCATATATAAGGACATGCTTATCATTTAATTTTTACTGATTATGAATTAGTGAGAGGATTTCCAATGCTTTGAAATTTCACTAGGTTAGACAATATTAAATGGTGAATTTAAACCGTATAAGGGTGGTCATGGAATCTATTCATGAAAGTAATTATGTAATGAACATCAAATATTTAGGGAAATACGCGAAGGATAGTCACATAAGGTATTTGATTAAGTAGGTTTTTGTGAGGAAGTTAGTTTAAGAAATCACATAGTGATTGTTATGTAGTGATACCATATGGAGGATGTAACATGGTGTAAATCATGCGGTGGACATCCTAAAGTGAACACGAATCCAAAAAAGGTAAAAAGAATATAACATAGGTGTTTTTATAGGGATGAAATCTTATAGAGAAAAGGGGATTTCATCTCTTAGCTAAAAAAGTATCATCATGGAACACTCAAATATGTTAGAACCAATTCTTATATGATTCAAAATAATAGAATAATATTATATAAGATTAGTGTTTTTACTTTATCAAACAGATAACTGAGATTTTAAAATGTAATTAATAGTAAACCCGGAGTGATATTGAGTTTTCTATAAAAATTATAATATAAGGGTGCTATATTGGATTTGGTACATTGTAACATTGTCTTTGTATGCACCTTGGACTAGCTCAATTTGTTTTAATTAAGGAAAATTGTTGTGTTTCATGCATCCTTTTATTTTTTTCATATATATATTTATATATATTGGTGTGAGAATAAGATAGATGAGATTTTTTTAACAATGAAATAATATCAAAGAGAGTGATTGTTTTAATATGACATAGCATGACTCCCCCTAAGGGTATTTAACCATGTGGGGCCAAGAACCTCTATATCACGCATAATTATATTAAAATTGATTTTTATTAGGGTTAAATTGATGAGAAATTTTATATGATTCTTATGGAAGGATTCATGATCAAATACATCCCCCAAAAGGTATTCTTGTTTAATAAATAAACAGATGGCTTGAAAAAACACACTTTTTAGTGGTATAATAAAATGGACTCTGTAATGCTTTATAATCATTTTAATTAGAGAAAATATTATTCCGGTGTTTACTTTATGCCTGTTTGAATATGAATTATTTATCTACATTATTATGTGGATGATATGTTAATTACATCTATATATTTGAAAATAATAATCACTATTATGTATAATTTGAAGAATGAATTTAAAATGAAATATCATCGTAATGATATACTGGTTTTGGGAATATAAATAAATAGAGATATAAGTATGAAAGTTATATACCTATCTCAGAATACTTATTTTCAAATTTTTTTGTAGAGATGTTAGTTTTGATCCTTAAATCCTGATATGATACCCTTTTCACAACACTTCAAATAATATTTGAAATAATCAACTACAAAAAATAATGATGTGGATTACATAAAAAATTATTCTAGAATTGTTGGTATTATCTTGTATTCCATTATTTATACTAGACATTGTTTTATGTTTTTTACTTTAAGTAGGTTTAAGTATAATATTACAAAATCACATTGTGATGAACTTAAATGAATTCTTAGGTACATTTAATCTATATCAGCATTATCTATTTTCTATTTTAAAAATTTTAATTTTGAAAGAATTGTGGTTGAATTTTTAGAATCTGATTATTAAAGGAACATTGAGACTCATATGTCTTTCATAGGCTATGTTTTTATGACCCATGGAGGTCACATTTCTTGTAAATTATATATGTGGGTTTTTGTGGCCATCGCACCCACAAAGGCTATGTATATTTCTCTTTATGTGGATGTATAGGACACAATTTGACTTAAAGGTTTACACTCTAAACTCTTTTTATACAGTTCTGTTAACACGGTTTATAGTGATAGCGTAATCTACATTTTTCCATTAATCTAATTTTTTTAATTAAAAAATGATATTGGAATACACCTTTTTAAAGATTTTTTTTTGAAATTATAACAATGTGTATCAATATAATGCATATATACAATAATTCATCCAATAGTTTGATTAAGGATGTGAAATTATCCATGTTAAATAACATCTTAAATATTTTTAAAATAGTTCTAATTCAATAAGATTATGTATAAAAGCATCACAGTTAAATTTTGAAATGATAGTGATTTGTGAATTGTAATTTTATTATAAATTTTCTAATAGTTTATGGAATAATGGACATGCAATGTGGATTGTCCGACTCAGTATTCTGTCTTAATTGATGATTAATATGAGATTTACATGATGATAAATATTGTGATCAATATAATCAGATCAAATAATATTGATGAGATAAAGCACCGAAACAAAAGCATACGATTATCACATATTATTTATAATTAATTTAATTAATTAAATAATTACCTCTTGAGGAATTCATTCTTTTTTGATTTATCTGGAAAATATATCATTGTCAAAAGATAGTTGAATTATAGAAATCAACAATATATTCCCTCTAGCGGTTAACCAAATGTGTTCCACACATCCTTAAATGTCAATGTAGGAATCTCCGGGTGCTAGCATGATATATCCCAACACATGAATTGTTCAACATTAATCACCATGAGAATCACTTTACAGAAGATTTCTCTTAAATATATATATAATTTAGAGTGGTGGTGGAAGATTATCACCTTCTATTCTTGATAGATTTTTGGGAGATGATGCTATATAGGGATTTGAGAGGATTCCATTTGGATCTCGTTGGGAAAAACAAAATTAAATGGCCCTACTATATAAGTAATATAATTTGGATTAAATATATCTAGGGGTGAAAAATAATAACTTCACATGAAATGTTATTTTTTCTTAATCCTTGACAAACCCCATGTCTCTAGTAATAATAATAATTTTTATTATTATTTCTTAACATGTGCTAAATTGATGAATTAAAATAAATTTTATTTATTAAAATAATATGTAATATATTTAATTTCTCATCAGGCCTTTAAAATAAGTCCATCATTCCTCCAAACGTTTTATCAGACCTTGAATAAGTACTCATTCTTTAATAAACAAATATCACAACATTACTCACTAGAAAATCAAAAAATCTTATATTAAATAACTAGAAAATAAATATTTATTAACTTTTCTTCTCATAATATATTCTATTTAATAACTGATGATAGAATATATGTGATAAAAACATGAATAATTATTAATCCACATGTGAGAATAATAATAATTCATCTTGTAAAATAATAAATAACAATATTATTTAACAATGATTCTCGATTCAATTATTGTGTGATCATACATGATTATTTTTGGTGTCATTAATTGATGTAGCCCAAATTCAAAGGTTAGTGTCTGGAAACATGCCAAGAAACCCATAGAGAATGATATTTATGTGACACGAACATAAAACCTCATACAAATTCTTAATGTGTAATATAACCCCTTTATCATTATATCAATAATCATACAGGTTTCATGATGGTTTTATTAAACTATGTGATCGACATCTATTTTTTTGACATCAGGGAAATCGAACATGCTTATAGAACACAATGGGTATATATTTATTTAGGTTATATCATTTCCATAAATGGTCCTATGATATCAACATTTGTTATAGAATATAAGGGAATAATAATTTCTTAAATTATCTATTAAGGAAATATTAATCACGACGTACCCATCATATCCTGCCATACCAGAAAGATATTTCATAACGGTTTTCGTCAATAAATCATAATACATCAATTAGAATACTCATTAATAATATTTTTAATTTCCAAGGATCAATACACACAAACATAGTTAATAATGTCAAATGATACTTTTAAATGTGTATTTTCTACTACCATTTCTCATTCTAATAATATCATACAACGCATATTACCATGGATGTATACCATAGAATGGTGCCTTAGTGACCATGAGTATGCATCCCTAATAGACTGTATCATTTTTATCCATCAAATGATTTCATTAGGGTTTTGATAATATATTTAAGAATATTATACATGCACTTCTGGGTTCTCATCATAGTAGGGAACTGTTATGACCTTTCAGTGAGACTACTACCCTTAGGGCACTATCATATGATATGTTACATAGAAGAACAATCATGATGTGATAAGGATTTTATTAATATTCAAAATATTTAATATTTTTTATCATTATATAAAAAAAAGTTGATTCTGTGAACTAAAATCCAAAAAACACCCTCTTTCACAATATCCAACAACTAACATACATCAGTCCACTAGCTCTCACACAATACTCTTGATTCTGTTGAGATGGGTATTTAATAGATGGTTCTTCCTTGTTTTCTTCTATAAAAAATATTCTTAATATATCATTACCCATATGAGAAAAATCCCTCAAGAGGTGATACTTTCAAAGTATGTGATGTTTTCATTGGTGTGAGCTTGTATATTTTGAAAGAGCCACTGCTACAGTATTATCACAATATAATGTGATAGGTTCTTTACTGATATGTAACACATAAATATCCTAGAAAAAAATTACAAATCCAAAAATATTCTTTGGTTATAATTGATGACACTATATAATCAACCACCATTGTACAATCAGTGACAACTTGATTCTTTGAACTCTTCTAACTCAAAAATCCTCCATTAAGACAGATAAGAAATCATGACTACAACTTTACATCCTTTTGATCTTTCTAAAAACAATCATTAGTTTAACCCTTGATGACTATATCCTCATCTACCCCAAACTATATGATCATGTTATTATTTCCTCTCAGATACAATAGGATATCCTTAACATCAAATCAATAGTGTTCTCCTGGATCATCTTCATATCTACCTACATTTCTCAATTAATGTACTATTCCAAGTAATGCACATAACGTTGCATACATGATTGATCTGATTATTGAAGTGTATATGATCTTCCTCATTATGTATTTCTTGTATGTGTCTATGGACACATTTTTTTAGAATGATGTATTCCATGTGATACTAGAACCAATCAAACATTGGATTGTCCCATACAAAATCTATTTAGAATCTAGTCAAAGTATATACCTTGACGTAGTTCAAGAAGCCAATTGGATCTATCACCAATGATCTTAATACCTATCATTAATGCTGATTCACCAATGTCCTTTATAGAGTTACAGTTTTTACCATTTTTTTATATACTGTTATAATGAAATGTCATTTAAAATAAGTAATATATCATGAAGATATACTAAATGGATAATAAGAAAATTCCCATTAAACATATTATAAACATATGGATCACATTTGTCCCTATGGAAAAAAAAATATTTTTTAGCTTTATTGTGTTGAATTTTCCATGACATGGATATTTGATTCAATCCATAAATTGACATCTACAACATATATATTCTTTTTGAAACAACTAGAGCCATAAACTCTACTAGTTGTGTCATATAGATATCTTCCTGATGGTTCCCATAAAGGATACCTATTTTGAAACCCATCTTCCAAATTTCATAATCAGGGTATGCGATTATATAAAGTAGAATTAATATTGATTTTAACCTGGAAACTAGTGAAAAGGTTTTATCAGACTTAATTCTGTGATTCTATTTAAACATGTTACCCACTATACTTTCTTTATATGTATTTAAATTACATTCCATGTTCAGTTTCCCTCAAATACCAAATTTTACAAAATAGGATTAACATCAACTAGAAGATCAACCAGAATTGGCTTCTTTCAACATTGCATCTTCTAATCTCTCAACAACCCCTTTTAGGATAGAGGTTCATCATTTTCATCCAATAATGATTAACCATATTCATAGACTAGAAAACCACATATCTACTGTTCTATTACCGCTAATGTGATCTACATTTTCCTATATAAACATTTGTTGTACCAAATCTTGTGTATCATGAGAATAAACATCAGTGAAGTAAATCTTTCAATAACTATCCTTTTTAAGGAATTTCTCCCTCTCAAGGAAGACACATTATCTGCCGATAATCACTTATTTTATTTGGTTTTTTATAGGTAAAATCATTTTTTTCATTATAGAACACTATAAAGATAAACTTTGTACCCTATGATACTATTTTATTTCCTAATAAGGCCTTAACCAATTCCTCACAACCCCATACACATGTATATGAGAAAATGGGTTTTTTTCCAGTCCTTAAATCGAAGGGAATTCCAATTTATGATTTATTTGGTACTTAGTTTATTTTATTTGTTGTAGTTTGTTAGGAATATATACAAAAATATTTTGTAATATCTACATTAATCATAATTGAACACACAATGTATAAGAATGTATGAGTTCTCCTTTCACTAAAACAATAACACTGTGGTTTTTAAGGTGGGGTGAGTTGATAAAGTATCCCAAAAGCCCATAGAATTTCGATACACTCGGCGTTATGTTATTAACCACCTAGAAATAATTGATGATTATTTATCTTCCATTAATGTTGATTATCTAATTCATTATTGAATTCATACTATTTTTCAAAGTATTGAAAATTATACCTCATCAAGTAGACATAGCCATATCTTCTCAAGTCATCTATAAAAATTATGTTGTAATAATACTCACCAATAGATTATACGAGAAAATGTTGACACAAATATATGAGTACCAATCCTAAGATTTTTATGGATATTTCACTATGTACATCGAATTTTTTTTTGGTTTTACCATGTAAAAATCATGACATAATTCAATTAGTTTTTTCTCAAATGTTTTTAAATGACTATCATGATAGGGTTTTGTCCAACGCTTCTTGTTTACCTGAATAATTTGATTCTATATATTGTTGTTATATGAGTCATGTGAACATGATTATTTATAAATCACCAATACGTGATTTTCATAATTAAATACATAATTTCCATTAGTTAAATATATCACACCATATCTTATGTTGTATTTATAAAAGAAACAAATTTTATTTCCAAATATGAAAATAAAACCATTTTTATCTAAGAAAAACAAATACATTATTATCTTGGTAATAGTTAGTACATTATAAAAATACTTAAAAAAATCTTTTCTATTTTCAATAAAATGAAATAGTATCTAATATCTAGAAAATCCAACCTCACACCATTATAAGTACACAAATCCACCTATCCTATGGATATATTTCTAAATATACTTTGTTATTATATTTCAATAAATACACGTGCACCAAAAGATTTATGTAAGAACCAATTTATAGAAATTGATTTATTACACTTAATAATGAACACACCTTTAGCTTGCATTTACTTCTAAGTGTAGTTCTTATTACATTGGACTTGTTTTCCATATGGAAAAAAATTATACATACTTTTCCATGACCTTCATATGTATCTTCCTCTTCCCAAAAGAATGATTCTCGGGAGAATTAGACTTGTTATGAGTATTGGGAACATTTTTCTTGTTCTTATTTTTTTAATTGAACTTTATGAAACATATTTTCCCCATGTAATTTTCCACATGGAGAATAAATATGAGACATTCCAAAATAATATTCTCATTATTGATGATGTCAAAATTAATAGAAAAACCGGTGAAGGACTTAGGTAATGATGAATTTATGAAACACATGCATAACTCATCTGGTAATTTGTACCCTAATACATCTATGTGATTATTATATCCAATAATCTTTACAACATGTGGCTTAAAAGGAACTGACTCTTCTAAATTAGTTATAATAAAATAATTATAGATCTCTTATAACTTTTATCTCACATTCTATTAATATTTATCCCGAAGGTGAGACATCATGATATACACATCTGTATCTGCATGTTTCATTAGTATCTCATTGGTCATGGATGATATCATGAATCACTAAAAATATGTGGAATTATTCAAATTTTTTATATAGGGAGACAAATATTCTTCACTAGCCTCTTAGTTAAGCACTATAGGAACTTGTTCTTATAGAAAATACAATTTCCATTCATGGAATATGATAATGCTTAATCACCATTGAAATTATTGAAAATTAGTGTATTTGAGAATTCTACCCTTCTCAAGTATGGATCACAATGATATGTTTGAAGTCATATATATTTTATTTTCTAAAAATATGTGAAATATAATTATAGTAGTTTATCTGATAAAAGGTAGATAAATAAATAAATAATATATTTATTATTCTCCCCCTATTTTATCAAAACCCAATATACATCGCCATTGTCTTTGGAATATCCTGATTCTTGGATATTCTAGTCCAAAGGATCTATATTCCTCTTCTCACCACCCCAAATTTGGACGATCATGAAATTTGAAGCATTTTAGGTAGCCATTTCAAATTCAAACTATATTAACTCACAATTACATGATCTTTTGAGTGAAATATCTTGTCCTAAAATACAAAAATTCGATTTCCACATTCTTTTCCACTTAGTTACACCAAGTCCTACATTATCTATTAACCCTTGATGTGTACTAAGTTAATTCAACCCAAAAGTTCAAGTTACAATTCCTTGATACTATAAAGCACCACAACATTGGATAGTGAATCAATTTGAAAAATGGTTCAATTTTAACATATGTAGTGGAAGACTATACCGACTAAATATATTTAATCAAGGGATTTTATATATATGAATAAATCTATAATTATTATATTTATTACATTCATGTAAATATATATTAGATTTACATAAGTGGTTAACCATGTTCTAGATAACGTTGATGGTTAAGCCAATTTATTTTAGGTCTATATTACATGATTGAAAATTCAGTAATTCATGCGATCACAACAAAACAACCAAAATGAAATAATTGTGAATCTTGACAGGAATAAAATAATAAAGAGGCATGATCATGATCTTTTAATAATGGTTAGTTTATGTAGTAGATGATAAACTAACCCTCAACCTAGGAAAAACACCTTGAACCATTTATGGTTTATGTCATATGTTTCCACATAGACACCAATTTATCTAGATTTTATTGGCTTCACCTCAATTACAAACATGAAATGGCTCCACTCTCTTTAGAAATCTATACGTTACATATTATTTTACTCACACGCAGATGAGAGGAACCAAAAGATTGGTTAAGGAGTATACATAAAAGAATCTATGGTCAAGCAAACCATTAAATAATGAGAGGAGGTATGACCGGAATGCAATCAATTTTATTTAATAATAAATTTAAATAATCTAATAATATTCAATGGTATGGTCTATGATCATGATCATACGCGTACGTACAAAAATTACACCTTTAATAAATTTATCATTCAATTCTAATTGTTCTTATTTAAGATAAATCATGCTCAAATCAATTAATTATTTTATTATTTCATTTTATTTATCATATAAATTTTATTGATATTTTCATCCATCATAATTTTAAATAAATTTAATAAAATTAATTAAAATTCACTACAAACAAAACTGAACCTTGGAGGAAACATGGTGAGTACCCTTCTAAGTAACCCAACATGTAATATAGTCATATATTTCTTACACATGCAACATCTAATATGAACGACATATCATATATTGTAATGTTGTGTACTTTCATCTTAATGAACACATGAAACACATTGTATTTATGCAACAAGTAATATTTTGATCGGCGTAGAGGGACAACCGCATTACGACTTGTACATGAGATAATGTTTCGAACATTACACAAGAAATTAATTATACAATTAATATATATAATACATATCAAATGATATGTAATGTATTCTTAATGACCACATGGAACACATTTTGATAAGGTATAATTAGTATAGAAAATTAATTTTTTACTCTAAATTATATTGTAAAAGTACACATTATGTACATTCCAAATACACTCCATTTATTATTCTAACCATCTATCTGTGATACATGCTTGGGACTAAGTGTGTAATCATTCCATGTAAAATATTTGAGTACATAGTGATTACATGGGCTATATAGTGTGTGGTCTCCATGTTACATGGCCACCAGTCATATAAGTCGTGTTAGAAAATACATGGTTATCCTAAGAACAATGGACTACATGTCTTGTATAGAAGTTACACATTATCCACTCTGGCTAACCATTTTCATTCCTAGCATGGTCCACACACATTGTGTAATTGAATTAACCAAGTGTAATAAATTCATATATGTTAAATTAATTCCAAATTAAGTCTATATTCACTGAACACAATTAAAAAGTATGTACTAATAGACTAGATGGTTTGTACTCTTGTGTTAACTAGATAGATTTCTTATCACCATCATATAAGTTATTATAATTTCTTTTATTCATAAAATTAATCAATTTAATTATATTTACATTAAACATAGATGGAGAAAGTGGATCTCAAAATTCATTTTAAATAATGATTAAACAAGAATTTAAAAAAAGAAAAAATGCATAAATAAATAAATGATCTTAAAATAATTATAAATAATCACATGTTTGGTCTGATACCACATAATGGATATAAGAAAAATTGGATTGCCAGATTGGGCATGCCCAACTTCATTTTTTCATAATCGATCATTAATTATATATTTAAATAGATATATATGCCATGATAAAAGGAAATAAATTAGATAATATTGATGAGATAAAAAACTATAACAAAAAATGAATGATCATTAAATATTATTTATAATTAATTTATGAAATTAATGAATTTACTTGTTTTATGATCATATGATTTTCACCATAGGAAACTTTATGTTCTAGCATGTCATATACCGACACATAATCACCTTGAAAATCACTTCAAGGAAGGGTATTATTTGATCTATTTAGATTTGAGAATGGTGGAGGAGGAGGTCCTCTCTTTGTTCTTAATATCATTATCTGAGATAGAGCTCTCTGGGGATTTGAGAGGATTATCTCTATATATCTTTGTGGAGAACCAAATAAATTTAAATAATTATTATTTCACACCAGAACTTTAAACTCGATCTGGAATTCCTATGAAATATTTATTAGAAAATTAATAATAACTATTTATTTAATAAATAAATATAATTTCATTATCCACCAATAAATATATAAATATAATTATGACAAAATAAAAAATATTTATTTATTAAATATTCTAGAAAAAAAATATTTTCTCGAATAATGGGTGATAGAATATATGTGACAATGGAAAAATGAATAATTATTAAACAAAAATTAGGAATAATATTTATTCAAGATTTTAAATAATAAATAATAATATTATTTAACTAATATTCTAGATATACTTAGTGTGTGGCCCTCTTGGACTCTTTGTCCGTGACAGCAGGCAATGAAACCAAATGTCCGAGGTTAATGTCTTGAAACATACCAAGGAACCTATAATGAAAATATTTATATTTTTAATGATATAAAATCATATACATATTCTTACTGTGTAATATAATCCATTAATAATGATATCTCGAATTAAGAGGTTTTCATGATGTTGACATCATCATATGTGCTCGATGTTTTTTTCATTCACTTTCTTGAAATTAAAATGACCAACATATTACCATAGTCATTGAATTATTTTGGTTATATCACTTCTATCAAATTTCCAGATATATCGACATCCATTAATGAACTCAATGAGAAAATAATTTCAATCAATATTCATGAATGAAATATTACATGTGACACAACCAATGTTTCTTACCTCATCATGAGGATTTTATTCATGGTTCTAATAAATACATCAAAGTACATTACTTTTAATAAAAATTAATAATAATCTCAAAGTAAAAGGATTAATACAAACATCTTCAGGTAGAAACATCCAATGACCCATATCAATGTGTATTTCTTATTGGTGGGTCTCGTTCTCATAATATCCAACATAGGATATTACTAAGGGAATACACCATAAGAAGGTTCGTGGAAGTCCTATGATTCTCCAACCTTGATAGATTATATCATTTGTGTTCCTTGATAGTTTTTATATGGCTTTAAAACATAAATTTAATAATATTATTATGGCACTTATGGGTTCTAATAATCAAAGGGAACATAAATGACCTTTTAGTGAGATAATAAATCATACAAAATTATCACATTATATGTTATGTAGAAGAATGGTAATGATGTGATAATGATTTTATTAATATTCAAAACAATGAATACATGTTGTTATAAAGTACATAAATGTTGGTTCTAGGGTACCAAATCTAACATTTTCTTCCCTCTTATATCATTAATATTATTTAATTGTCATGAAATTATACTGTTGGGTTACTGAATTGAAATATTTAGTTTTTTTCATATGAGTCTATTAATTCTCTTGAGTTGATATTCTGCATATTGGGAAACGTGGAGCTTGGATTATCATTATTTATTTGGGTAGATAAATACAATAAAAAAAAATTTGAATGGAGGTTACCCAATGTGATTTTATTATATTTATTTTAATATTACATAGATTGTGTTGGACCAGTTATATAGTTAATATGACATGAGGATATGGTGCAACCAAATTTAATTTAATGGAACGTATATCATAGGTGAACTCCTTGATTTAATCTAACAAAAATTTATGTTACTAGAATCTAGGTGGAATTTTTATTGGGAAAACGTTCAATAAATGATTATTTTATGCATGTCAATGAAGACTATTATTGGAGCGACAATGAGAGTGGTTTTTATCACAATAATAAGGAATTAGGAAATCCATTTAAGTTATGTTGTGGGGAAGGGTTGTGAATGAGGGAGAGGTAGGGTTGATCATTGGGACTCACAACTGGCCATGTAAGGGAGTGGTAGGGGACATTGCGATCTAAGAGTTAGCTGCATGTGTCTAGTAGGGTATTGGGGCCTAGGGAAGAGTGATTTATTCATTTTGCATGAGTAAATAAACCCAAGAGTTAGCTTACACACATGGGTTTAACATTCATAATAAATATTCTAATATATATTTCTAAATATAGATCGTTTTTTAATTATTTTTTTATATTCATGTTATATATTTTAATATATACACTTATATACTTGTATGTATGTGTATGCATGTGGATGTATGTATATGTATGTTCATGTGTATGTATTTTTTTATGAATATATGTAAATTGTGTATGTGTATATTTATGTATATATATATATATATATGTGTGTGTGTCATTAATGCGTGAGTTTATTTGTGTGTGTCTGTGTGTGTATGTATGTTGATGTATTTGTATCTATTTATGTGAATGTGTATGTGTATGTGTGTATGTAGATGCAAATGTTTGTATGTATGTGTGTATTTATATATATATTTATGTAGTATGTTTATGTTTAGATAGTATGTGTTTGTATACCCATGTTGGTGTATGTATGTGAATCTAATTGTATATATGTGTATGTGTATATATATGTGTACATGTATGTTTAACTATTAAAATCATGCTAAATATAGTGCTTTAAAAAATCATTGATAAAGTTGGTGTATTTTCCATTTCTATAAAAAAGTAGTAAAAATTGAACCCTTTGTTAGTGCTAGAAAAAAGTTCCCATAAAGGGCCCATTTATCAGTGTTAAAACAAAAGCGAAGATAAAGGGTTCTTTTGTCTGTGCTTTTATTTAAGATTTGATAATGGAGGCCCTTTATCAATACTTTTTTCTAGTGCTCATAAAGGGTATTTTTCATAATAAAATTATATATCATTAAAATCATAAATGAATGTATGCATATATTAATATTGATACAAATATAATATACTATTTTAATATATGATCTTTGTAAGGCTAAATATGATTTTAAAATTAATATCTAAAATAATTAGTTAATGTGGCTTAGAAAATAATTTAAAATAATTAATTAATATTTTTCAAATAATTAATGAGTAATATTCATTTAATAATAATTGGATAACCTAAAAATTCAATATATTATTGAATGATCTAAACTAAATTGTAAACATGACTTGAACATCAAACAACCATAAAATTTGATTTGGGTGTCTGTTTGGGCTTTACCACATACCAAATCAATGCTTCTTAAGAGATATACTCCATTATTATTAGAGGATATACGATAAAAAAATTCAAGGACAAAAGGCTCAGAGGTCCTCTACAACTATTTTTTTGGGATACCATATTTTTCAATATTCAATGAGATTTCACCTTCCATTAATAGGGTCTTATTGTCTTTTTTCAATGAAGTCAAAATTTCTTCACAATTCATTCATTAATATTGAAATTATAGTTTTTATATTTTATCATTTTTCATATTTTAGATTTATTTTTAATTAAATATATACATACTTTAATATATTTACATATATTAAATCAGTTGTACAAATAATTATTTAAACATGTTTACATGACAATGAATTTTTTAATATATAAACGACATGAAAATAAATATTTATTATTCATTTTATTTAAAATAAAAAATTATAAATTTCTTTACCTTATAAAAATTTATTAATATATATACCTCTACAAGTAATTTTTATATATAAGTATATGTGTCTCAATAAAAAATAAAAAATTATTTTTATATTCTAATATTTGTAAATACATGTCTGTATATGTGTGAAATTTAAACATGTATGCATGTGTGTAAATGTGTTTGTGTGTGTGTCAATATTGTCTATACATCATTTATAAATGTATTTTTATAAATCTATCATTATCATTAAATATAGTATATAAATGTATTGAAAAAAAATATTTATAAATACATTAAAAAAATTATATCTTAATATTCTAATATATGGGACTATTTATAAGTATATATGTTAATATATTGACATATAAATATATATGTAATGAATAGAAAATATATCTAAATATAAAATATAGAGACATATTTTAAAAATGTATTCAAAAATAATTATATAAATCATATGGAAATAGTTGTTATACATCTCTTTTAAAACATTACCTAACTGTTTTTTCAAATTATAAAAATATATTAATATATATACTTATAAAAATGTATATAAAACGTTTTTATATACATATGTGTGCATATTAAAAAATATATATATATTTATATTTATATTCCAATATATAAAAGTGAATATTAATATATATAATATATTTAAATTAAATTATAAATGCATAGATATATATCATACAAATGCACTTATTTTATAAAATTATTTTAGAAAAAGTATAAATGTATATAGAAATATATTAATAAAAATGATGTATGTAAATATATATAAATAAATTGAAATTTTTTTAAATTACAGAACAAATAAAACCTGGGGATGAGTTAGAGGGGTTCCAAATGCGCAAGGAAGGCCACATGATCGAGTCGAGGTGCACGTGCGGGTGAAACGGTAACTGGGTAGTGGAAAACGTTGACAAAGTGGTGTTGTGAGCTCTTAGGGGGTGGGGGTGAGAGTGTGAGAGAGGGTACCTAGGGGGGGGGTATGATCACTCAATATAATAATAATTTTTTCCCAAATTTCACCCCCACTAAAAAAAGAATTAATAAATTTTTTCTTTTCAAAGCTAAAACAAAAGTGATGGTAAAGGGCGTCATTAAAAATTCTTGTTTTAGCACTGAAAAATAATCTTTTATCTGCAATTTTTTCTAGCATTGATAAATATATTATGTAGAATCTCTTTTAACATTGAATAATATGGCCTTTATCAGTGTGAAAAATGTTCTAATAAAGTGTACTTGTATCATCGGTAAAACATAAGCATTTATAAATGAACTCTTTATAGTGATTTTATTTAAGCGGTGATAAAGTTCACAACTATAAATTTTGTTATATATTAATGGTTATTGGGGAAATTAACCTATGGATGAAAATGACATCACAAAAGGTATTACTTATGAGGGGTTTCGTAGTAAATTTTTTTGCAATGTGAAAAATTTCTGTTACAAATATTATTCCACTGTATATAAATTAATTCATCTTTGCGAAGAAATACATTTTCCATTGGAACACATTATTTGTGATGAAATATCTATTCCATCAAAATAAATTATTTGTGATGGAAAATGTATTACATCTCCAATACTTGGAAAAACTAAAAAATTTATACAAATATACAGAGTAAAAAAATTTTTAAAAATTAAATAAAAATAAAAAAATATTAAAAAAAGATAAATAAATAAAACTATATAATTATAAATTAAGAAATATATTAAAAAAAAATTGACCATTAATGGTCATTATATAATTTTTTTCAAAAAAAATTTCAGCTAATTTGGATAGGGTGAGTCATCTATGGGATCAGGTGGAGGGTACTCTATCCCTTATACTCTATAAATGTCATCAATTGTATTTCCTCATCTGATCTTACTGATACTCCAGTCATCTATGTTACTACTCCTCCTCCTCCTACTAGTGTTGATGAATCTCCTCCTACTCTCTACACATGCTCCATATAACCTAATTATGAGCTCACAACTTGTCCTCATACTCTGAAGATGATGATGCTGACTATTCATATGCTCCCATCGAGCTACATGATGTCCACACAACAATTCAATAATAACTGGTAGGCATCAATCGATAAATGATACTAACCACCCAGGATTTACCAATAACATACTTAGTCATCAGCATCCATGATGCCTCATAAAATCATGGCATATTGGTATCTTCACCCTCCGTCTTGAGATCATTTTTATGTGAATTTGTGGTTTCATATGCCTCCTTATAATGAAATTTTAAATCAAATTAATAAAAAAAACTAATTTCATATAATATAAAATATATATATATCATAATAGGACAATTTTAGTTACTGATAATGTCTCCACTAACAAGATCAATGTAAATCCTCTTAAAAACATTAAACTTATATAATATCAGAATGCTTAACTACCTATGTGAATATAACATAATAAATTTACATTATAACATTACTTAAATTATTAAATAATATTTATTACCATATGTCATTGATGTGTACTAAATCTATGACTACTAGTTTTATTTTTGACTTCATGTAACCTCTGGTTCTGTTGGCCTAACGATGATATCCCCTAACAAATGTATCACATCCTGTAGGTATAAAATCTATCTCAAACATGATATGAGACATAATAAAATTGATCATTTCAGTAATATTGATAAATAACTATGGATCCATATTCATTAGTGGGATTGTTTAATAGAATATAAAAAAATCGATGACCACTCTCATGAAAAAAGATCTCCAAAGACTCCAAGATAACGGATCTCATGTTATCTTTGATGGGATACCGTAAAACCTATAAATAAATAATAATAGTGGGTTTATAATTAAATAAATTTCAATATAAGTATTATTTATTTATGTACAATCCAATCATCAAACATGTAATGATTAAAATTAATGAGGATCTAATCCTATAACACCCATGGTCAGGAAAAATAATTCCACAGAATCACTGAACATCTCCAATAATGATGCAATAAAAATTGTGGGAAAAATAATCAATCAATCAATACATAAATTATTTAATGAAATTTAATGAAATTTAAATAAAATACACAATTTAAAAAAATCCACATTCATGGATCAAAATTATGTGGCAGGTGTCACTGAAGAATAGGTTTGAGAATCATCAATGCCACTCGACTCTGATCCCTCCTTGCCGATAATGAACATGCATCACCCTATGGGTCATATAATGAAGTATTGAGCTCATCACCAGGATGTAAATCATCTTAAAGACTACCAAACATATCAATATAATCATATCCATCAATATAAAACACGCAAATAATGTTGTTTAAAAATAAATTAAAATATGTAATATATATTAATTATGACGATAACCATCATTTAGTTTTGTGATTATTCATATTCATCATCATCTTCATATTAAATGGTGTTAATATATGTATCTTAATCCTATGTATCATCAATTTCCATAAGAGAATCAGATCTATCATATCTAGTGATTTCAAATTCATTTGTTACATAATAATCATTATCGACTAGTAACTGTGGGGATTCATCATCAATAATTGAGTATCTTCATGTCAAATATGTATTTGAATTTATCTATTGAATTTTTTTAATTAATTTCATTCAATAAGAACCACTTTATCTATGTATAAATTTATTTCCAAGAAATTTAGTTTATATAATGCTCCACCATCCATCTAAATATCTTAAAGCAACACAATAAATTTCATAATAAATTTGATGTTCTTGATGAGATAATATAAAGGATTTATTCACTTCATGAAGGGTAATATAGTTAATCTCAATGATTCCATATCATGTATGAATGTTAAATCCTATATTAGTATCAAACCATCTCCATTTAATCATTGTTACATTATATTCTCTCAGAAAAAAAACATAATTATTTCATCTAGTATTTCCTAAAAGTCATCATAAATTTATCTATGATGATATCCATTCAATAAAGCAGCACTAATTATTTTTTATTTACTATATGAACACATATGGATAAAAAATTATTCAACGCATATACATTATAAAATAAAACAAATTTCGATTGGGGGTAAATCAATACAAATAATTGATTATCAATTTATTCTACATGTTGCGATATGAGAAATATTAAAAAAAATAGAAATATGAAAAATAATGAATTGAATTCATATATTCAACCATAAAAATGTTTATCTATGAGCATTTAAAATAATTATGAAAAATTAAGTTAACACTGGTCTTCAAGAGAATATGGTGTAATTTTTAGAAATATGTTCTTGATATGATCATTATATAACCAACATATAAAATAATATTAATTTAATTTTAAAAAATATAATGAATAATTTAATGTAACACTTTGTATAAAATCTGTTTCATTTCTTCAAAATTGAGGAGAACATATATATGATCCTTGAGTTTTTTATCATTTTAAATCCATAATTCATGAAATTCATGTAATCCAATTTCATGATGATTAAAATATGAAAATTAATGGTTTATCACATCATCAAAATTTCACCCATTATAACCCATTTAGTTATGTTTTGAAGTATATTTTTTTTAAACATAATTAAAACATTAAAATAAAATTTCCACTTTCTAATATGCCTATGAAATTGAAAATTGAAATGATTTTTTGTTATGTACATTTTTAATTAATTTCTTTATGCATCTCTCATATGGGTACATCCTTCAGAACATTACTGGCCATCTATATTTTACTTCATGTGGAAAATATAATATTAAATTTTTCATTGAATCAAAGAAAACTGGTAATTTTCATCATAATTAACGTACAATTAAAATAAAATCTTCTTGCAGCATTAATTGTGCATCATGGTCTATTGTCACAACACTAATGTCTCCGAAAAAACATTATGATTCTTTTAGCACATACAAAATTTAGGAATTCAACAAATCTATAAGGCCAATGAGAAGTATTATTTCCATTATAAAATAACAATCATGACTTTTGAATCCGGTAATACCACCATTTCTAATAATTCATGAAAAATTGGAAATATAACTATATAGGAACCTGAAATATTCAATCCTATTACATAATAATTTATTTTCTTTAGAAACATTATAAGAAACTTTTGGATTCATTCTGTGATATGTAATTTTCAAATGTAATAGAATGTAATGAAGAGAAAATATATTTTAAATCCATACCTATTATTTTTTCTAGAGGCCATGTATTTCAATTATACATTTTTATAAATTATTAATATTCCATCATAATAGATGGTCAGTAAAAAGAAATTTATAATAATAGTCAATAAAAATTTACATTAATGACCAATAAATAATTTTTTCACTAATATAGTATGGACATGATATTGGACCATGGGTATTCTAGACATATAACATTTTATATGTTTTGAAGTGAATAGTAGACCACATGAATTCAACTTTCATTATGAAAATCTCTTTCGCAATAACATTATACAACAATAAATTTAACTTACCATTCAATAGATTCAAATAAATATAAATATTATTTTTTGGATGTTAGGAAATAATAATTTCAAAATGATATATGGTTTATTGATCAACATCAAAGGAGGTATATGGTACAATGTTTTAATGATGGTCCTACGAGAATATTTACTATTATAAAAACTAAATAGATATAATTCATCAGTAGAAAGTCATAATCATGTGTTTTAATCTATTAAAGAAAAATATGAATCAACTTGATCAAAATTATTACATGAATCACCATAAAAGTGTTTATTTATGCTTTTTCAAGTGGAAATATTGGATATGTACCATGTTATCAATGATATTTTCTTTTGAGACATAAAAAGTTATAATCTTGTTATAGGTGAGAAAAACCTATACTATTTAATAGGGACCACTATAGAATTCCCTTATTGTGCCTAGTTGTATCTTAATTGCCCACATATAAGAAAATTAACCAATGGATCATTTTTAATAATATATTGGATGCAATCATTTGAACATGCATGAATGTTTCAATTAAAAAGCCCCAGATTATGGGCCAACCTCTTTATCTCATAGAAATGTAAAGGTGACATATTTCCCACATGTGATTGTGATTTAACCAATGAGAATATTAGATCAAAACAGCTATTTGATATTCTATTATTTGATTTAATAGCTATAAATTTATTACCAATGTTAAATTTGATTATCTTTCATCCAAGATATAAGGAATCTTCATCAGGCTTCAATAACTCATAATATAGATGTGCTTATATCATGGAAGTTTAATTATCATTATAAATTTTTTATTTTTGAAAAGGTGGACCAACAACCTCATGTACTATGTTTTGAAACTATAAAGCATATGGAACAAAATTATTTTCATCTTATCCTAAATTGTGATGACCATGTTGATACCAAAAAACACAATCATTAAAACGAAAAAATGAAATGATAAACCCCAATGCTGTAAAATGCTTCAATTCTTATTAGATCACATTTCTTAAAACAACACTTAATTTTCTATTCTGAAAAAAATTTCATTTTTTATGATGAAAATTATAAAAAATTTCCAAAACCAATGATATATATAGGATTTATTCTAGAACCATTTGGATTTTCATAATGATTTATCCAATCAAGATCACCTAATAAAAAAATATTTGTTTACTTATATCTTTAATATTTTTATAAAAAATAGAAAAAAGATACTTCTTATGATTAATATGATGGAAGGAAGGGAAGATAAAAAAATAAAAAATTCAAAAAAATACAAACTGCTAATAATTATCACCACATTTAAATAATTTGAGTTATTTAAAACAAAATATATTAATTTTTTACTATGAAAAAAATAACTGTGAATAGAAATATTACATGAAAATTATTATAAATTAATATAAATTATTAAAAATTATTAAAAATTATAACTATTTATTGATAATTACAACTAATTATTACAATTTATTGATAATTACCATTAGTTATTAGTGATTGTCACCAATTATTAGTAATTATCACCAAATGTCAATAAATTTAACCAGTTATTGACACATATCTTTAATTATAAGTAATTATGACAAATTATTACCCATTATTAATTATTAGTGATAATTATTATTAATTTTCACAAAATATTGGAAATTGTTACAAAATATTGGCAATTGATTCCAATTATTGGTAATTATTGAAGGTTGAGGGTGCGACTGAAGTGACATATCGAGCATACCCCACTTGAAATTTCTCCAAGATCGTGGATTAATTCAATATTTACACGACCATAAATCCCATGAAAAAAAAGTTAAATCAATGAATATTGATGACAAAAAACAGTAGAACCAAAGCACAATAACATCAAAAATTAGTTATAATTAATTTCAATAATTAAATAATCACCATGAAAATAATTATTTCTTCATTGATCGATATTCAATTGTCTATACATCAATCAATCGCACCATTGAAAGAATACTGAATATATTACCTCCAACAGTAATCCGAACATGTTAAAAAATCTTATAACATCCCCATAGAATATTTATGTTATAGTATTACATACCCTAATGATTACATCTTTCACCTTTAATCACACAAAGAATCACTTTTCGAAAGGGTAATCTTCTGTCTCTCTAGACATGATTATTGTGATGGAGGAGAATTTATCTCTATTCTTGATATTGTTCAAGGAGAGGGAGCTCCCCAAGGTGTTGAGAGGATTCTCTCTAGTTCTCATTATGCAGAGCCAAATAAATTTTCTCTATTAGTGAAATAAGATAAATGGGTTTATATATCGCTCAGGTTAAAAAATAATAATTTCATATACTCTCTAATTATTATTCTTAATTCATATGAAACCATATTTCAATAATTATAATAACAATTGTTTTTGATATGCGCTAAAATAACAAAATAAATTAAATATTATCTATATAAATAATATTCAATATATTTTATTTCTCACTAGACATTTAACCTCATTCTTCAATTACCACAAAATATTTACCACTCAATGAATACAGGATATTTATATATAAAATAAATATCATTTCATTATTTTCCAATTAAAAAATAAATAAATATTATATTCCCAAAATTGATATTACTTATTTAATAAATATTCTTGTCACATAATATTATATCAAATAACTGGTGAAAAAATATATGTGATCAAGAAAACATGAATAATTTTTAAACAATGTCACAAAATGAACCGGGTTTCCCTCAAACTCGGCACTTGACCCGATCTGTCACATACCCAAAGTGTAGTCCCGATCCCCACAGGCTAGCGATAAGAACCCACAAATCAAATGAAAAAACCGATGGAACAATTTCACCCAACCTGGACTAGAACATGGCATATATATATATTGAGCATGAAAGGAATAATGGAAGACTAGAATATATATATATATCTGTGTGTGTGTTTGTGTGTCTTCCATTACTATGAGGAAAACAGCAGAAACAAAAAAACTAAAACAAAAGCTAAAAACTCCAAAATACAAGTCCAACTACAAGGGACATAAAACCAAATAGGTACTCAAACGATGGCCTAGAAGAACTCAAACCATATCACCACCAGGTACCAGTCCCAGCTAACATGATCCTCTCTACATCACGATGTGCGCTTTTCATTTTCACAATGTTAGAATAAAAACTAAGGTCTACACACCATAGAAGAAGTGCATAGGGTGTGAGATAATAGGCTCATTAGGATTCCACCCAAGTTCTCTATAGTAAGTCTCTCTATAAAAATTCTTGATTTCATATTTAAAATTTAAAACATTGCATGATAATAAGTACAAAAGTTTTATATAAAACATATTAAACATTAAATTTTTGATAGTTCTAAACAAAAGCAGTTATATTAGTTTTGAAGAACATTTTCCATATCATTTCCCCAAGAATAAACATCCATATCAAGGCTTCCTCAGAAATCCAATCAATACAAAACAGAAGCACATGTATCACAACACCAAATAATACTATCAGTCTAGGTAGAAAACTAAAAATTCCATAACAATCATGTGCAAAAAACTGATCATAGAACAACGATCATAGGAAACAGAAGAAAACATCAAGAGTAATACCCACAACATTTCAATATCATTCTCCTATAATAGTGGGTCTAGGGAAAATAAGAAATTCTCAAGACAAACCACCTTGATAACAACAAAAATAGATGATGGCCTCAAGATAAACCTTACACCTATGTACCCAAGGTAACCCATGTGGAATTTTTCACAAACCCAATTCAGTGCCTTCAATAACCATTCAAAACTATTTCACAAATACATTTATCCAATGCCAATTAAAACCATTTTCCTTTTAAAACCCTTTTCCAACACAGAAAAAAATACTTCCAATTTCATAAATCAATTTATAATGAACATGAAATTAATCTCATTATAATTTTCTATATATGGAACCACCTAACTCAAAGTTTATGTCATACACGCCCAAAAAAGAATCCAAAAGTAACGAAACCCAAAAACACTGTAAAAGAAGGACCTATAGTGAAACCCACATCTCAAAGGACCGATTAAAAATAGATGAAAATGGGTGGGAGGGATATAAGGGATACTACATACATCATGAACGAATGACTATTGCACCACAACTAGCTAAGGAACGACCGTTGAAACATGAGCTAACAACATATACGGTGAGACACACTGCAAACAAAATAATGGTCCAATTACAATTAGATTGATAATGAAGATGTTGTGTCTCTCCATAATCCTCCAGAACTACCGTAGGTTGAGTTCCTCGATGTCTGGAGTGAAAAGTACTAAGAAAAGATGTCAAACGTGTGACTTTATACTCTATGCAGTATGAGTCATGACATGTTCCCCTTGGTCATGATGTGTAGGCCATGCTAGATAAGTTTTTTGAAAAATCCATCACCTAGGATTAAAAATATACTATTTAATCCCTACATGATGTGTAACTTATGTACACCTCATGTACCAACTCTCGGCATGATCTCCCCATTCACGATGTGATCTCCTAAACCACGTCATGCAACTAGAACCCAGTACACAATGTCTACATTAGGTACATTGTATGTACCTATTCTGTAGTCTGTAGTAAACCCATTAAAACAAATCTATGAATTTTTAAAACTCGATGGGGACATAGGAATAAATAGTGAAGTGTACCTGATCAAGGTAATAGGATGTCACAAAATCCACACCATAACATCATTCCGTCCTTGGGAAGTCACGTAAAAGAAATATTATCTATAAATATATGAGTCCAATGATCCCTCATCAATGATTTGTGTTCCCATGTCTCATGAAAATATAATCCCTATTTATATAGATCATTGACCAACATAATTGACTTCCCACACACGAATTTCACTTGAGAGTCATCAATATCCACTAGTTTCTCCAAAATTGAAGCATCTGGTTCTAACTCAATTTCATCCGAACATAGAATTTCAGCAGGATTAGGGTGATACTTTGTTAGCTTATATATGTGGAAAAAATCATGAATTCCTGTCAACTGACCGTACAATAATAACTGATAAGAAACCTTCATAACCCGTTCAATGATCTCAAATGGACCAACATATCTTAGAGCTAACTTTACATATTTTCTACCTTGACAGTGACCCAATTGAGGAGAAGCATTCAAGAAAACCCAGTCAACAACGGATAAATCCAAAGGAGAATTCCGCTGATATGAATATATTTTTTTGTTGACCATGGGATGTAACCATACATCGTCATACTTCTTGAATCATTGATGACATCTCATGAACCATGCTTCGTGCAGCCAAAGATTCTATACCCACCTCTACCAAACAAAGAGGTGATCAACATTGGTGAAAATACAATGCCTCAAAAGGAGCCATTCTGATCGATGAATGGTAATTGTTGTTGGTAAAATACTAAAATAGTACCAGATGGCTATACCATGATCCACCAAAATCCATGATGCAAGAACCAAGCATATCCTCTAGGATCTAAATTACATGCTTCATCTAGACATCTATCTCTGGATGGTATGATCTTCTCAACATGACCTAAGTACATATTACCTCTTGAAGACTTCTCCAGAGCCTTCTGGTAAACCAACGATCTCTATTTGAAACAACAATAGAAGGAATCTCGTGTATCCTCATTATCTCTTGCACATACAACATACATATATCATCATATTTAGAGGTCCCTTTAATTATAATGAAGTGATCATGCTTCTTCAACTGATCAAAACCCACTAAAATAGATTTTTTCCCTTAGGGTGTCCATGGAAACCCAAAAACAGAATCCATGGACACCTAATCCCACTTCCAAACTGGCACCGTGAGAGGCTGATCCAAACCATAGGATAACAAGTGCTCTTCCTTTATCCATTGACAGGTGTAACAGTGAGACACATATTCTATAATGTCATTCTTCATACTCACCCCCCAGACTTCTCTTCTCATGTCATAATACATCTTTGTGGTGTCTCGAAGGATGGACCATGAAGAGATATGACAATCCAAAAAAACAGATATTCTCATAGATGCATGGACAAAAACTGGCTATCTAATGTTATGTATGCCATATAAACAAATACACCAACCACAAACTGTCTCCCCACCAAAATGTTTTTTCTGAATTTTCTGAAACTCGTCATCTTGTTGTTGAATTTCTTCGATAGATTCTAGAATAGATGATGACAATTGAAAATTGTTCAGAACCATACCAGATACATCCTCCTAAGCATCCATGTGAAACTAAGTGAAATCCCCCTAAGATTTCACTCATTCTTCGATTCTAGAATAGAATGTGATGGTACCTTCCAACATAGAGGTCCACATCAACATTCCGTTTCATTGGAGTTTATGCGATGTCGTAGTCAAATTAATGATGGTATTCTACACATCATCACTGTCCGAGATTCATGTACTACTAGGAAATCATATAGCACAGTCTCTTATGATCAGAGAAAATTATGAAATTCTCCACAAAGAGATAGTGCATCCAACATTTAAGTGTATGCATCACCGCAACATTCTCTATATCATGAGTGGTGTAGTTCTTCTCATGCATTTGGAGCTGATGAGATCCATATTCTACCACATGATCATCCTTCATAAGAAAACATCCTAAAATAGCTATAGATTCATCACAAAACACCATGTACCCCATACCAGGCATAGGTAAGATCAGAAAAGGTGAAAATGTCATATGTCATTTCAGTTCATCAAAGGAATAATGACAATTTTCACCCCATTGGAATTTCACTACCTCCATGTTAAGATAACTCAAAGGTTATTCTAGCTTAGAGAAATCCTTAATGACCCATCGATAGTATCCATCATTTCCAAAGAATATTTGAATTTCAAAAATATTCTGTGATTCCTTCCATGATAACATAGATTTTACCTTCTATAGATCAACTGATAATCCATGTTCAGAAGTTATGTGCCCTAATAATTTCACTTATCAAATCCAAAAACTGCATTTTAAATGCATTCAACTCAAATGGTGATTTCTCAGAATCCCCAGAACCAATCTCATATGGTTCTCATGATCAAATTCAGACTTTTAATAAACCAGAATATAATACATGAACACTACAACAATAGTGTCAATATATTGGTATAATATCCAATTTATTAATACTTTAAATCTATAGGAGCATTAGTCAGTCCTAAAGGCATCACCATATATTCATAATGGACATACCTACTCCTGAAGGCCATCATCAGTTTATCAGACTCCCGAAAACTGAGTTGATGATAACCTGACCGAATATTGATCTGTTAGAAGCACATTTATCGGTTAAATTGATCAAAAATCATCCACATGAGGCAAAGGATATTTGATCTTAACAATTAACTGGTTCAACATCCTATAGTCCACAACTAACCAAAGTCAACCATCCTCTTTCTTGGAAATGTGAATAATGGATTCCCAAGGTGAAACTCTATGGCGGACAAAAACCTTTTCTATTATGTATTCCAACTGAATCTTGAGTTCTTTTAACTCTTTTGGTGCCATGTGATAAGAAGGCATCGATATCAGATGCGTACCTCGACACCAGGTCAATCATGAACTCTACCTCTCTCTTTGGAGGAAGACCAGATAAGTCATATTGGAAAACATCAGGAAATTCTCAGACAATAATAGGAAGATCCATAATAAATTAAACTTCATCAATATCAAACGCAACATCAACCAACAAAATCAATAAATCAAAGAGGGATGGTCCTTCATGACCTAACCTCAGGTCCCAATCTCCCTGAAAAACAATAGAGCTCCGATTGACAAGAAGAAATAAAAAGAGCGGACTGTAACAATCAACCACAGCTCAATGAATGACAAGACAATACATACCGATGATGACGTCAAATAGATCCAGATCAAGAATAATAAAATCCTAGACCAACTCTTTGTCAGCTATCGTGAAAAAATAAGAAGGACACCAGAACCTCAGATATTTCCCCTTTCCAAGAAATATCACTAAATCATTCATAAAGGGAATAAATTTTGTTGGAATATTAAGAATATCAACATAACGTAAAGATATAAATGAGTGGGAGGCACCAGTATCAAACAATGAAGTTGCAAATAAAGCTACGATATCGAGCGTACCTCAATATGATGTTGGACCTACGTCAACTTCCATTGGAAGCACATCTACTTCATGTAATGGATTTACTCCTGAGGGTTATGGCTAGAGCCCTATAGTATTTGAAGCTTCTGACTACAGTGCAATAACCTTTGGAGATGATGAACATTTTCCATAACAAGGCGTATTCATATCCTAATATAAATTCTGTAGATGTCCAACACAGTCATAGATATTTTATATATTCATGGGAATAGGACAAGAACATCTAGTGTGACCCCCCTTGCCACACTGGTAGTATGTCAGAGGGACAATTCTAGCTGCAATGGATGGTAAAGGGAAGGATCACTACAAAGATCTACCTCCACCACTCCTGCGATAGTCCTGTCACTTCATCTTCTTCCCATGTACACCACTGAACCTATCACATTTTGGAAGAGAATAGGAGGTAAAGGTGACATTTCCTACCATGTTCATATCATCTATCATTTCTCTTTCCACTGTCTCCGCATAGGTAGAAACCTTTAGCATGGACACCTACGATCTAATGTCTGGTCGCAAACCCTGCAGGTACTTCTACGCCTTTAGCAGGTCATTCCTTACAACGTCCATTGAAAAATTTACAAGATCAGAAAACTGATTGGTGATGGATGACACTGAACGATATCGCTACTACAATGACAGTAACTCTAGATATTTTTCCAACATCCGAGATTCTGGAAAAAATTGAAAAACAACAGGGTTTTGAAACCCTTCCAACCCAAGCCCACATGTCTGTTTGCATGGACCATAGAGTCCCACCAATGATTTTCGATACCCTTGAGTCTGAACGTTATCAACTTCACCCTAATATTCTCAGGTGTTTCTATGAAGATGATGATTTGATAGATCATGTCCATAGAATCCTCCAAGTATTGAGGTTCAATCATCCCTTTTAAGGATGATGGCTCCTCATGAAAGAACTCTAGTGATCGATCTCATTCCCATATATCATCTGGATATACCACATACACTATGTTATGGACTAATGGAACATCATGATTAACATCACATACTGATTGTATGATCGTATTTATGACATTATGATTCATTGGTGTATTCCCATAAAGATTATCAACTATATCTTATGGATGAACCCGTGGAAGATGTCTCAAAGGAATACTGCTACATATCGAAACATAAAAATAATCCGATACATGAAAAATATTGGTTCAAACTAAAAAACTAGTGAGCATGAATTGATATTTTAAAAGAAAATACTAACACTAGAGAAACATATCCTGACAACCCATGGTAACTTGAGATGTGTTATGATAAGAGTTGGCCAAACACTCATCACAAAATACCTCTCATGTTTCGGCAATCCAATTTTCAGTCTTACTGACATCCAAGGAAACTATTTTTTAGGATAATCCTCCCTTTGATACAAAAATGTAACGAACTGACCCATGTTTCGCTCAAACCTGACACCTGTTCTGATATGTCACATACCTGATGCAAATTCCTGATCCCAATGTACGGGTGACAAGCACCCGGAAATCAAACAACAAAACTGGGGGAATTATTTCTCCAATCCTGAGTAGGGACATGGAATATATATTTAGATAAAAAAAGGAACAATGGAATACTAAAAAATATATACGCCATAATGGAAAGGAAAACAAAAGATACATAACAATTGGAACAACATTTAAAAACTCCACAAGACTAGTCCAACTACAAGGGACTCAAAACCAAATAGCTACACCAATGATGACATGGACAAACTCCAACCTTATCCCGAGAAGATACCCATCCGAGATGACAAGAACCTCACCACCTCAATGTGGAACCATGCCTTTCTTTGCATTATAAGACAAACAAAGGACTACTCACCACCAATTTTGTGCATAGGGTGTGAGTTAATAAGATCAGTAGGATCCCACCTAGGTGTTCTATAGCATGTCATTTTATAAAAATTCATGTATTCTTATTTAAAATTTAAAACATGGAATGATAAGCAGTAAAAAAGATTTATAGAACACATGGTAAACATTCTCATTTCCATATTTCTAAACAAAATTAGGTATATCAGTTTCAAAGAACATTTTCCGTTTTATTTCCACCAATTATTAACATACATATCAACGCTAAATAAAAAATCCATGTAATAAATAACATGAGCACGTGTATTACAGCACTAAGGAATTCTATAGTTCTAGGTATATGTCTAATCATACCATAAATATCTAGTGAATAAAACTGATCCTATAACAATGGGAATAGGTATTAGATGAAAACCTAAGAGTAACCCACCCCAAAAGTCAATATCGGACTCCTAGAATAATGGGCCTATGGAATAGAGGAAAGACCTAAGACAAACCTCCTCAATAACAAAAAAAATGGGTGATGGACTCAAGTTAAACCTTCCAACTAAGTACCCAAGGTAACCATGTTATCCTTTTCAAAAACCCATTTCAATATCTAGAAAAACCATTCAAAACCATTTCACAAATAAATTTATCAAAATCCATGGAAATACCATTTTTCTGTCATAACCCTTTTCCAAGACACACTAACAATCATGAAAATTTCATAAATCAATTTATAAAGCACTAGGAATCAATATAATTATCATATGATAGAGACATAACCACCAACCTCAATGTTTAGGACACAGACGCCCACAAAAGAATCCAAAAGCAACGAAACCCAACAACGCTGTCAAAGAAGTCCCTAGAATCAAACCCACACATCAAAGGATTGATTCAAAATAGAATAAAAGTTGTTCGTGGGATATAATAAATCCCACATACCTCATGAAAGAACGTCTGTTGCACTACATCTAGAAGAAATGAACTTTGAAACCAATCCTCACAAAAGATCCAGTGAGACGCACTACAAATGAAATGATGATCCAGTGATGATCGGATCAATCCTGAAGTTGTTGAGTCTCTCAAAAATGAAGCAGAACTACCTTATGTTGAAGCCACAAAGTCTAAAGAGAAAAGGACATATATAAATTATCAGACACGTGACTTTAACCTAGGTGCGAGCCAAGTCACGACGTGTACCCCTTCGTTATGACGCGTAGGTTAAACTGGATAAGTATGCTGAAAAACCCATCACATTGGTTTAAAAATCCACTATTTAACCCCTACATAATGTGCAACTCAGGTACATGGAGTGTACCAGCTCACGACATGATCTCCCCATTTATGATGTGATCTCCCAAACCATGACATGAAACCAACACCAAGTACATGGCACGTACTTTAGGTACACATCTTGTACCCGTTCTATAGTCTATAGTAAACACAGAAAAACATATCTAAGTATTCATAAAAACATAAGGGAACATAGAAAAAAGGGAAAACATACCTGATCAAGGTAATAGGATGTTACAAACCACATGTGGGAGAACAATTCATTCAAATTTTTACACAATAAATAATAATATAATTTTACTAAGGTTCTCAATACACTTAGTTTGTGCCCCTCGTGGAATCCTTCTTAGTGGCATTAGTCAATGTAACCCAAAGTCCATGTTTAGTTTCAACACACAATAAAAGGAACCCATAGAGAAACAACTAAATGTAAGTGACTTAAAGTCACATATGGATGGTTACTGTGTAATATAATCCCTTTATCATGATATCTATAATCATGTGGGTTTATTTCTAATTCTATTAAACTATGTTATTTGATTCCTCTTTCATTGAATTTTCAAAAATTGAACATTCCTATAGAACACCATTGAAATGGATTTATTCAGGCTATATCATTTCCATGAAAGGGCCAAATATATTATATTTTTTAAAGATGATACGAGAAATTCATTTCCTATATCATTCATTAATGAAATGTTACACATGACACACCCAATGTATATTACCTCACTGCAAAACATATGTCATCCGAGTTTTATTAAATATATCAAAGAACATGACATATAATACTCTTTGACAATAATCTTAATGTATAAGGATCAGTAATCATGTCCAAATATTGGAACATCTAATGACACATATAATTATGGATTTCCCAATCGACAGTTTCGTTCTCATAAAATCCTATAGTGGATGTTCCCAAGGACATACACCATGGGAAGGTGCCTTAATGTACTATGAGTCTCTACACCTGATAGCTTGTATCATTTGTAACCCGAAATTGATTTCATCCATCTATAGAACTTAAAATTAATAAAACAATACTGGTACCTAAGGATTCAGGTCATTGTAGGGAACATCTATGACCTTTCAGCCTGACAGCTACTCCTAGAAAATTATCACATTCTATGTTTTGTAGAATAACAAAATTGATAGCATAAGTAGTTTATTAATATTATTATCCCAACTAGGTTAAATACACATAGAGGGGTGTGAATCATGATATATATTTTTAAAATAACATACCTATGGATCTTGTTTCTTCATTAAAAAATGTTATTCACTCCCTTTCCCTTAGATAGGTGTGAAATGAAATGAAAGAATGCATTGGACGCAAGAATTATACTTGGTTAACCCAAACTAGACTACAAAAAAGAATAAAAATAAAACCTTCCTATGTAACACATATAATTGTGTTTAATTCTATTATAATGGTCATAATATACTCACCATCTAGATTTGTTTATAAATAGTCACAATTTGAAAGATTACTATTACATCAATTAAATTGTGCACATTTCTCCTTCTAATTATTTTGTTGATCTTAAAAAAATAATAATTTTCACACATAAGTGTTGCATAACGATTTTTATAGAACAAATACACCTCTCTTTGAATAAATTTAATTATATAAATAATTTTCTTGAACTGATTTTGTTCCTCCATTGAATGAATTTTACCCTCTATGGAAACCTTACACTGTATAGGGTGAGTGCTTCACAACCCACTTTTCTTTTATAGAATATAGTGCCCCACAAACAACTTCCAAAAACTGATCTTTCTTTATAAGTATTATTATTCATGAGTTGATCCTTCATGGGATAACTCTTTTTCAAACCAAATTTGGATTTAGATTAATTCTTCTAGTGATAATGCTCTCTAATGAAATTATCACTCCTCTGAATACATGATTAGGGATCCTTTATATTGGTGAAATAATCATTAAAACCTTCTATTCACAATTACCATGAACCATTTTGTGGATTGACTATCACCACATAATGCACTCACTATTTGATACACATAGTGAATTATTCATTTGTGGTGTATACCTTTATCAAAAAAATACACTTTGTGGCACCCTTTAAAACAACATCTTCATCCACAAATGATGATCCCTTTGCTGTTCACATAGCGCAACATTTTATGTCGAAATATTTCATTGCATCACCCTTTATATCACCAACATTGTACAAAAATTAAAATCCATCTCCAATGGCCTTTATTTCAACCCCTTCAACAACAACTGAAGAGATCTCATTGTGGTTTGTATACCATAGTTTCACTGTGGAAATATTTCATTTTTTAAATTTTACTTTGTAGTTTCATCATCTCGATATGTTTTTTTCATATAAAAATTCATATACATTCCATATCATGACAAAACCTTTTAGGTGCTATAACATCCCACCACTCATCATTGGCTTGAGTCGAGGAGGAATTTCTACATAGCCTTCAGTGACATCACCATAATACCAAAGGATAAAAATTAATGATAAGGGATTCATTAATAGATGGGGGAATATATTTCCATTTTTTGAAATAAAACATCTAAAAAAATCCATAAAAATCAATAATATCCATGATAAAAAAGTAAGAATACTCAATATTCTTTCATTTATATCAAAACATAACCACAATAGGGTACCAAAACAGAAGGCTACCAACATCAAAATACACAAATAAATAAAAAATCCAAGAAAAATCAAACACTACATGAAATTACTCAAAGGCTCCAACATGTTGGATCCTCTAACTCCAAAATAAAACAATGTTTGAGGAAGTAAAACTAATGAAATGTGAAACCTTTACATTACCTATATCTTGAATGTCAATATCTACAAAAGCAATTACATGAAAAAGTATGGGTGAGTAATGAAACTCAGTATAATTTACCCAAATTACATACCTACTCACAACAATATGATATAACATGTTATAAAAGTTATCTAATAAAATTTATATAATATAATGGTAATAGTTTATATTGAAATATAAAGCAGTTTATATAGAAAAATCATTCTTCCAATCAAAACCAATTTCCAAGGAATGCATCCAAACAAGTCAGTTACCCATTTTTCATATCCAATATTGGAATATCAAACTCAATTTCACAAAATCACACACTCACACACTATCAACCAAAAAAGCCTAGTGTTACCAATGAACGTGGAACTTCATGTCTGTGCGTTTTCTCTTTAATGGTGGTACTTCATGACAAATATCCACCTCATTCCACATATGCTTAATCAATTAATCCAACAACAAGAAAAAACCACATTTTTCAAACCATTTCGATAAAAACATAATTTTAATGAAAAATATTCTCCATTCATTAAATATAAAGTACCATTTTGAAATCATCAATTCAAAATCATGTTACCAAATTCACTTTTTACCAAAATACCTAATCTGCACAATTTTATAATCAATCACCAAAAAAGGATTACATAAATAATTTGATCAAAAATATCACAAGAAACTTCATTAAAAATAAACAATTTGAATCTAATACTTAATGTAATAATAACATAAGTCATGAGTGAAGCCACAAACTTCTAGAAATATGGAGATAATAAAGAATATTATGAAAACACCGACAAATCTGGGTTAAATCTAAAAACACACACCTTAGATCTGTTCCCCTAAAATTAAAAAGGACAAATATAACCATTTGTGGAATTAACCATATTATATATATTCATATCTAATTAGATATAAGATATTGAGAGAGGGAAGAAAATGGACCTAAGAAAAACTATGAAAAACTAGAACAACAAGAGACTTAAAAAGAGAATTAGAAATCAACACACCAAGACAATCCTCCGGATCACTTTTGGTTTAATGGGGAAAGATTCTGAAACCTTTGGGAGGAATAATTCACAATTTAGGGATGACATGGAAGGAAAAGGAGGGGTTTTGTTTTAATCCAATCATAAATACACTTTTTAGGATATAGTTATTAAACTGTGCATAGTTAGTTGCACAGTTATGAAAACCATTATGTAACCATGCACCGACCTCTACCTCATGGATCATCATGTACAATTGGTCAACACGGTTTGTATAACAATGAAAGACCCATTAAAAATATATCTATATAGCTTTTCACATTTTCTCCTAGGTGGACACATGGTTTGGAAAACAATTTAGCCAAAACTTGTACCCACTGAGAGGCCCCCATTTTACTATGCACATTTTTCTGTATGAGATTCACGATTTCCAAAAACAATGCACAAACTGTTAACCTTTATAAATTTCACAAAAACATTCCAAAAGACTTTAAAACCCTACCAAACTTCACCCAAAACAATTATATACATAAAAATAATAAATAAAGATATACTTAATTGAAACTATGAGTTGATAAATTTGCCACTCCTTTGGTCTTTCCATCCTTTGAAATTAGAATAATGTCATTTCTTTGAAAGAGTTTGGTCCATTTATCAACCACATATTTATCCCATTCCCATGACCCTTAATGGATCTGACCATAGTTCCAAAAGAATTTCCCCAGACTGACAATTTTCTCACGTAAGACATTCTCTTGCCAATAAAAAATTTGTTCTGGCATGTGTACCAATGAAGAATCTGGATCAGGTCAATGTGATCCCTTATAATCCCACAGTGAGGATCAGGATGGTACATTTTCAATTGGGATACATGAAACACATCATGCACTACACTAAACCGGGGTGGAAATACAAACTAATATTTCACCACCCCAACCCATTCATGTATCTCAAAAGTGCCATTGTATCGAGGATATAACTTTCTATGCTTCCAAAAAATATGGTTCCCAAGCCCTGGAGATATTTTTCAAGAACACATGACCACTCAACTAAAACCACGACATTTATGGGAGATGATCTCTATATGATTTATGATGACTCTACGCCATCTCCATCCTCCTCTTGATCATGTAAATATTTGTTGTTGTCTCTTGGATAAGGCTTGCTCCACCCAATGAAGTCTCACCTGTTTCCACCCAAAAAAGTGTAGAATTAAAAGGACACCAATACAATGCTTCAATATATGTCCTATGTATCAAGGATTGATAAAGGTTGTTATATGAGAACAACACTATCGATATATAATCTTCCCATGAGCCAGAAAGAACCATTATATATGTATGAAACATGTTTTCCAATGTTTGTATCATCATATTTAGATTTCCCAAATGTATTAGGACGATACCTTGTACTCATGGTAAACTGAGTCATATGGAAATGTTTTAGGGATTTCAAATAATGGTATGTAAACCTTGGATCTATATACGATACTATAAAAACTACTACTACATGCCTATTTACCACTTTTTTTATATAGTTTTTTGACATGTCACCTACCATACAATATTCATAAATTTGGATGAACAGGGAAAAATTTGGGAGCCTATCCACTATCACCTATAGGGAATAGTGTTTTTAAACCCTTTGTGGGAGAACTGTAGCAAAATCCAAGGATATTTATTCCCATTTCTGAATAGGAATATGAAAATACTACAATATACCTATTGGACATTAATTATCCCCCTTAACCTGCTCGAAAGTTGAGCACCTTGAAACAAACTCAGCTACCTGAATTATTATATTGACCCAAAAAAGGTTTTCTTTCAATTCCATATACATATATTGTATTCCGAGATGAACAAACCATCATAAATGGTGGTAAGAGTGAATATTTTGTTCCTGACATCCATAGGTATGACCATATGATCTCAATACCATAAAACTGAAGTCTCATCTATATTCCATCCCCTAATGGTTCCTCACCATTATGTTTTGAACTCATAGAAATGAATTCCAAATATGATAAATGTTCCCCTTTAATCATCTTCACCAAATAAGGAACCAAATAAATAGGAAGTAAAACTGTAACTTCACCTTGGTCATCACATTCGAAGTGCATGTTGTCTAGTACTGACATAAATATCAACTGACCTAAAACCTCTTTTTCCATGTAACCATTTGAATTCCTTCTTAATTTATATGAAATTTAATTGCCTTTACCCATTATATATATCAATTCAAGGTCAAACATTTTAATATATTCTATCCATATTATTTGTCTCGATTTCAGTTCCATTTGTGAGAAAATACATTTCAATCTCATATGATCAACAAAGACGGTAATTTTCTAACCAAATAGGTAATGGTGCGAGGTCTTCAATGAATGGATTACAGAAGCTCACTCCAAATAATGTGTTGGTTAGTTCATCTCATGAAACCCTAACTAACTTGATACATAAGCAACAACATGATCTCCCTGCATAAGAACACATCCCAACCTAGATCCCAAAGCATCATTATACACCATATACCCCTACAAAAATATTAAAAAAATAATGATTGGTGGTGATGTAATAAAAAAGTTATGCTCTTGAAAAGACTTATATCATTCATTATTCCATTGGAATAGAAAATTATACCGTGTTAAAGCTGTCAATATAGAGGATAGTCGTGAAAAATCACTAATAAAGAATTAATAATAACTAGATAGACTAAGGAATCTATATATCTCAAAGAAATTCTTTGGTAGTTTCCAAGAGATAACAACATCTATCTTTTATAGATAAAAAAACACATTTTTCAATGATTACATGGACAAGGAATCCTACCTATTGTATCTAGAATTACCACATTGATAATTTGGATTAAATATAATGATCCCATTATATTCCCAACATTGTAATCAAGTATTTCTCTTGATCAACTCTTTTCCTTGAATACAAAAATATGACATCCTTAAAACATACCACAAAAGAATCCAGATATCTCTAATATATCCAATTAATCAACGAAAAAAAGACAACTGGTGAATTATTAATAGTAAAAGACGTTACTAAATATTTATAATGGCTATATCTACTCCTAGAAGATATAATAAGTATATCCTCTTTCTAAACTATTAATTTGTGATATCCCATTGACAATTCAATTTTAGAGAAACTATGATCTCCTATAAATTGATCAAATAGGTTATAAATTCATTAAACTAGATATTGATTCATTATTGTATCTTGTTGAGGAATATGATAATTTACAGATAACCGAAGAGTACTATATGATTTTTTGCAAATAGGAGTAGTGTTGTCCATGAAGAAATACTCAACTGAATGAAACCATTACTTTAGAACTCTTAAAAATGAAGTTTAAATTCTCTTAATTATATTTTTTCCATCAGATAAGATGGAATTGTGATAGGACTGGTCCCTGGAGTGAGATCGATCGTAAACTATACTTATCTTATTGGTATAAAAAAGATGATTTTTTTTAAAAAACATCTAGAAACTGGCCAACCACCACTTGAAATATTCTAGTCTTGATCTATTTCATCATTGAAAAAGTCAAAACATCCAACTAGAATGAAATCATTCCAACTTCTTGTGCCTACAATATCATTTCCCCCACTGTTACATTTTAGTTTTCTCTAAAGAGATGCTTGATGTCATCCCCAGTCATGAAACTGACCCATCATGTAAAATATTTGATGTGATCCTTGAACATTGTTAACTAATCCAAACCCAGGATTATATCGTAGACATATATTTCAATTATAGATAAATAACATATCAACACAATTATATAAATAGATATATACCTTTATTTACACATAAAGGCTCATCATTCTCATTTACCATAGCGAGTTTGAAGTTTTTACCGAAAAATAATCATCACAAAATTTAGAACCAACTAATTATTAACATAATAATCAATAAAAAATGGGATGCAACCATATCAATCATGTTTTTCATAAGGTTATAAATAAATAGAATCATACCTCTCACCGTCATTGGTATATATTGATCATCCACAATATCCTTCTCAGCTTTATATAACTTCTAACTCAGGGAACTTTTTTTATTGAATTATTGACATTTACCATAATGAGGAGTCATGTTATTCCTAGAATCAACATGGATATCTTTGTTCTATAGATGAGAGGTGGTCTACTATTCTCACCCCATAAATGTATATAACGATTGTGACACATGATAAGTATCCTAAACAACCAACCATAGAGCATTGTAACAATAGAACTGATGATGCCCCATATGATTACAGTTATGGGATGCTCTAGGTGGTTCAATAAAATTTCTATAAATGTTGTTTAGAGAACCAGACTAGAAACATCATAGCTTTCTCTTGGATCTTTAAAGAATATTTAAATATCTGGTAGTCTGATTCTGAGTCATCTTCATAACATGAAAATAATTTTCCATCTACTGCTTTCTCCTAGAATTAGAGTTACCACCATTTCCAATAGGTATCAATAGTCTTCCTACTCCCATAGATCCTGAGATGTCCCTTTATTCCACCATTTCTCTATTAACCATCATTGTGTAATCCTTTATACATTACACAATGTTCTTCGAGTGAATCTTCTCCCACGTCCCTGATTTAAATATTTGTTCCTTCAAGGATGCACTAGAAGCAACATCATGTGAAATGAGAAATAAATTTATGAATATATCCACATAATCTGTCATGGGGAGGATCACCTATTTTAGGACGAAAAATTCAATTTTTTTCAATCTTGAATATATGAGGATATAATTTTTTTTAACAAGTATTTAAATTCCTTCCAACCAATGCATTGTTCTAATTTATCATGAAAATCATAATCTTACCACATGAGTGAATGAATCTCTAGAATATATGTTTCCAACATGACTTTCAGCTCAACGTGAATGATACAAAATTTGAAGATTTATTTTGTCTTATTTAGCTATGCCTCTCCCATCTATGGTTCTAAATCACCCATAAAGATGTGTGTATTATACTTTTGGTACTGGAGAGAGTGATCAAATTTCCTGGGATCATTCCTCTTATACACTATATCCATAACTTGAAAGTCATGGACTATACTATGAACTAGTTGTTTTTTTACCTGGGGCTCAGGTTTAACCACATTCTCACAAGATTTTTCTAATTGGTTTTTATAATAACTACTAGATGATATTTTCTATATGAAAAAAAATTCAATGTAAAGACCCGTCCCTAGTTTCCCAGAGCTGGTGCGGCATTTCATTGCATTTTGATAATTACAAGAATGTTTTATCCTGAAGTAATTAATTATTTTAGATGTTTTGGAAACCGTATATGTAAATAAGTTCAACATTACAACTGGAAATCAAATATAATATAGAAATTCCTTTGAAAAAATACTTAACTCTTAGGCTATCCCTACTGGTCATTTGTAATTTACTTCTTCACATCCTGAGAAAATAAAAAATATGAAATGGATGAGATCAGATTCATAGTAAGGGTAATAAATATAGTGGAATATATCATAAACAAAAACAATATTAATGGTGGGTAACTACAAAAACCCATTCCTTTAATAAAATAATTCAACACAATATGGTAGGAATACGAGCTGATTAAATAATTCCATAATAATAAAAATAATGGGTTTTATACTAGTATAAAAACCTAATGGACTATCAATTTTTTGTCTCATAATGAGGGAAATTTATAATATTGGACATTTTGAAATATACCAACAAGGCCTCAGCCATGACATTTGAAAATGATTAACGCCTCGTCCAAAACCTTATATGAAAATGGGAAAGTCCTTGACCAAGTACATAGCTATTTTGTCTCATGAGACCTAATGATGTACTAAGAGGATATATCAGGCCCCAAAATAAAATAATAAGTACAATTAATTCCACATTTAAATGGGGATAATGTTAAATAATATATACATTAATATTGAAGAAAATTTATGAAATGTAAATAAATTTACCCAAACATAAACACTAACCACTCAGAGTGATTCGGTGAATGGTTTAAATAGAGAACATCCATATTCAAACTAATTGTTAAACATTAAATAATATATTTTGGATGATATAATAAAATATTATCCCAAATTATACATAATATCCAATAAGAGTGTTGAAATAGACACAATACTCTTATAAAATCATTGATAAATTCTTAATATAAATACTCATTTTCATTGAAAAGACTAGGTATTTTGAAAAAATATTTGTATAAAACTAGAAGTAAAATAATATAGTTTTTAATAAGAAAGATTACTTATTTTATAAAATAATGGGTTCTAAAATCATGTCATAGAGTTTCCCTGAAAATAGGTGAAAATCGAGAAATTCCCTTGAACTAGGCATGCAGTTCTGGAAGAATTTTATTAAAAAATACTTTTACAAAATGTTTCTATCTATAAAAAAGAAGGATTATTAATGGAAGACATATATAAAACATTAACACAGAATTTAATATGATTAAATAATAATTTAATTAGGATTAATAAAGATTAAGACTAACCTGAATGAAAATAGTGGTTCGGGAAAAAAACCCATACCTTCTATACGAATATGTTCCACTGTTGGGATTAAGGTCCTATAATATATAATTAGACTTACTAATAACTTAATTAAAAACCTATTTGACATTAATTTTTTCTATAATAATTTTATTATGTTCATTGAAGTCATTATTGATAAGTTATTTGATTTAATTCTATCGTTCTAGAGTGTTCGTTTCCTTGATTTTAATAATCGATTTGCTAGTTTATAATTAATGAAGTTCATGTGGAAGGGATATAATTATACATAATTGGATTTATATGATACTAAAGAACATTAATATGCTTCAATTTTCATATAATTAATTTATGTATGGTATGATGATGATTTATTAGGTGAAACATTATTGAAAACCATTTAGATTAATTTGAATGTATTTTGAATATTGTGAAACAGTTTTGTTTTATGAATTAATATTATGTATATATACTGGTTAAAAAACATTAAATATGTTATAACTCCTATATTATAGTTTTTTTAAACCATTAAAAAGGTTTAATAAATATACATGTGGGTTAAATTTAAGAACAAGACTTCTTCATCCAAGAAGGTTGTAAATTGGCACATCACGTACGGTGATTTCATTTATAAAATAAAAGAGAGAGAGAGAGTAAGAATTTTGATAATGGTTATTACATTAACATGATATAATTCTAATATATAGTTGATAATATAGTTATAAATACCATTTGTAAATAGGTTTTGAGTAGAGGATTAAAATTATAGGAACATGAAATGAAATTGAAAGAAAGAAGATGTTGATTTACCTCTAGAATACACCTCATTTAGAACCTCCTTAAGGGAAAGGGTTTTGGTATATTTTAAAGACCAAGGGCTATTTGAAATTTGGATTGACAAGGGAAGATTATTTTGGTATATCATTGATAATATTCATGTAGTAGAGGAGGGAGGATAAGATGGTGTGATGGGTGGCTTTTATAGTGTAGGAGAGGAGTTATTTCCCATTATTTTAATCATTATTTTTTTATTTTGGATCAATACGATGATTAATGTTTATTATCATGACTAAAAATAGTAATAATTGAATTTTATTTCTAAATAATGGTCATTTAGATCAGCCAAGACTCAAGCATGATGTATCAATTAATTTATTTAGCATATTTCGTAAATAATAAAATTGCACTATTCTCCAAAAATTAAAGTATTTCGGAAAAATAAAAAAAAATTACACTATCCATTTTTAGTGAGTAAAATTTAATAATGAAATCTATTTTATGTAAATTATTTTATATATAAAAAAATTATTTTTTTAATAAAATCAGTATTTACTTGAAAAATACATATTTTTAATTTAAACAAATTTTATAATACTTTCAAAAATTAACTGTGGTATCAAAAAATTATAATAAAATAAATGGAAAAAATTATTTATTTTGGAATAAATTTTATGAAAATAAATTATATTAATTTATTACATTAAAATTTCAATAAAATATTTATTTCTTACAAAAATACCAACACTTAATTATTAAATTTTAAAATATTCACTCACATTTATGTGGTTCTTATATTTTAATTATAATAACATCGGTGATTTTACTATTCATAAGGGCACAATAATATTCATATGGTTATGTAATTACTCCTTAGGGATATTTACTATTCATAAGGGTAAGTTACTATTCACAAAAAATGTATGTTGATCCTATCAGACTAAAAATATCTTACTGATCGCAACTGTGTATGACATTTTTTGGAAATTAAAATCACAGAGGCAAATAAATTATATCTAATGGCCATGTTATAATAACATCTTATAAATATAAAAGTGTTTATTACAAATAGACCTAGTGTTGATTGCATTTTATAATAATTTTTTTTAAAACATTAGGTTGTTACATTGTTCCCCCCTTTCAAAACTTTTGTCCTAAAAATTACTAGAATGTTACCACATAAAAACATTTGGGTAGGTCTTCATCATAAGTTACTCATGATCGCATGTTTACTATTCAATTTTATGACATTTCCAATGTACCTTTACCAACAAATTCACCAAATTACTCAACACTTATTCTTTTGTGTCTATAATCTGAGTATTCTCTTCACAGTAAGAATAGTCATGTTCAAATTATATACCTTTAGATGTGAGGACATGTGTCAGGGATCACATGTACGTTTTCAATAACGATACATGGAACACATTGTGTAACTTATAAAGAGTAAGAGGAATTTCCAAATGATAATCCACAACTCCAATTCTCTCCAAAATTTTAAAAGGGCCTATGTACTTGGGGCTGAGTGTTTCTTTTTTTTCTGAACCGGATAACATCCTTTCTTGGAGATTATTTCATCAAAATGTGATCTCCCTCTTGAAATTCCAAATACTTCCTTTTTATTATCAACATAGATATTTTCCTTCTTTGAGCTACTTTGATATAGGTTTGAATAGTCTTTACATTTAATGTTGTCTCCTCCACAATCACTCGGACCACAATCATTATTTCACCAACATCATCCTAACATGTTCTTGTATGGCATCTATTTCTGTACAATGCATCATATGGTGCCATTTGAATATTAAATGGAAACTATTATTTCATGGAAACAACACAAAAGGTAAATATTAATCACAAATTCCTTAAAAATTAAGTGAGCATGATCTCAACATGTCTTCAAAATTTTGGATCATCCTTTTTGATTTCTTGTCAATTAGAGGGTGAGAAGAAGTACTCAATCAAAGCTCAGTATCTAGGGATTTCTAAATAAATTTCCATAATTTTGATGTAAATTGTAGATCATATTTAGAAAAAATTGAGATAGGTTCTCCATCAAGTCTCACTTCTTCATTTATATAGATATTTTCAAAGTTCTCTTATGAAAAATCCTCCGTTATAGCAAGGAAATGCATAGATTTCGTAAGTCGATCCACAATTACCCATATTGCGTCATTCATTCTGGGATTTTTGGAAAATCTAGTAACAAAATCCATGGTAATTTCATCCATTTTCCATGTAGGAATATGTAGAGGGTACATGAATCTAATAGGATGTTTTCATTCAGCCATCACCTATTGAAAAACTAAACATATTGATTTATAATATGCAATTTCCCGCTTCATGTTGTCCCACCAGAAAGATTCATTCAAATCAGTATTCAATTTAGTGCTTCTAGGGTGTATAAGGATATTCAAACTATGGTGATAATTTAATAAATCCCTTTTTTTCTCTAGTATACCTGGAACACAAAAACTATTCCAAAATGTCATAATTACATCTTCATATTGGATGTCTTAAAACTTCCCATAATTCACATCATTAATTATCTTTTAAAGGATCCCTTCATCTGGCTGAAAATTTTAATTATTTAAAATAAATATTTTCTGGGAATTTTTTTTTAAATTAATGATTTTTCACATTCTATATTGATTCTCATATCCATCCTCCCTAGATCCATGTACAAATGATCTTTTTCAATTCTCATTTTGTTAAAAACTCCATGATCCTTCATACTCAATACATCATTTACCTTATTTTACATTCTTGGGTTGTAGTGTATGGAATAATTATAATACATGAGTAGCTCGAGCTATCCCCTTTACCACACATTGGGTTATTTTTGTGAGATTATGTATTTCAAGATCTTGTGATTAGAATATATATCTCACATTTTTCACCATATAGATAATGTATCCATATCTTTATAGAAAATATTACATCTTCTAAATCAAGGACATGAGTAGGATAGTTATATTCTTGAATTTTTAATTGCCTTTATGTATAGTCAGTTACTCTATCGATCTGAAGTTGGACACAACCTAGTCCTTTTTTCAATGCATCACTATAGATGAAAAATCAACCATTACCAGATGGTAGAGTCAAGATTGGAGCATTCACTAATGTCCTATTCAATTCTTCTAAACATTATTCGCCTTATTTTTTCCATACAAACATAAACCCTTTATGAGTAAGCTTGGTTAATGGGTTGGCTATTCGAGTGATGTTCCGAACAAAATGCTGATAAAAATCAGCTAATACAACAAAAATACATAGATTAGTTATATTTTTTAGAGGTTTCCATACACAAACTGTCTTTAACTTTGCAGGATATAATAAGATCCCATCCATATAAACAATATGTCCATAAAATAAACTATTTGAAAAAATAATTCTCACTTGTTAAACTTCCCATATAAGTCATTTCGTTCTTAGAGTTTTCAGAATAATGCGCATGTGATTCTCATGATATTCTTAGACATTGGATTATTCCATGATATCATCAATAAATACAAATACAAATTCATAAATATATTCCTTGAAAAATATATTCATTATATCCATGAATATAGAGGGTGAATTAGTGAGTCCAAAATGCATTATTGTAATCTTGTAATGCCCATACCTGGTTCAAAATGCAGTCTTTGTAATAACTTCCTTCCTCACACACAACTGATGATATTAAAATAGATGTTCTGTCTTCAATAAATGTAAGGATCCATGAATTTGATCAAATAAATCATCAATGAGTGGTAGGGGATACTTGTTCTTTATTATAATATGATTTATGACCCTATAGTCAATGCACAACCTCAAAGATCCATCTTTCTAATTAATGAAAAGAACATGGGCTCCCCATAAATAAACACTAGGTTGAATAAATCCATTATCAATCAATTATTCTAGTTTTTTATTTAGTTATACTAATTACATAGTGTCCATATTATAATGTGTCTTTGAGAGAGGCATGAAACATGAATTAAATCAATTGATAACTCAACTTTCCACTATAGAGGGTGTCCAGGTAAATCTTCTATAAAACATCTATATATTTTTTCACAGTAGGTTCATTCTCAATTTGAATATTTCTTTCCTCACCCAAAAATTTTGCGTTATCATCCTCACCAATAATTTCATTAAGTAGAGATATTGGGGGTGGATCTATATTAGAATCAAGAGATGTTGTTTCTGACATAAAGACAAGGTACTCTACATTGTTATAAATAATTTCAACTTTCTTGTTATTGCAATAGATTTCTACATCATAATTTGAAATCCAATCCATACCAAGGATTATATCAAATTTGATCATGGCTATGATGATAAGAGTTAAACTAACGCATGTTTATGTGTTATTAATTGGATTTATTGACACATATTTGTTGCAATGATACTTTCCTTGGGAGTTTTAACTGAAAAATCTTTTATGAAATCAAATTGGAAATGTTTTTTTGGAATACTAGGAACATGTAAAAGAATGTGATGATCCCGATTCAAATAAATTATTTGATAAGAATGAAGAAATTATTAAATTACCTTTTACTATATCATTAGGAACATCAACCTTAGAAGTTGTGACATAATAAGATTGGCCTTTATCCCTTGGTATTATCTAAGGCCCATTTCACCGATGCTTTGAAAAATCATTAACATAGTTACATGTCTCCCTATAAATATAGCTTTGAAAATTAAGAGCTTCATTATTTTGCATGGAATCAAAAGTATGATGGAATTTCTTTCCACAATTGTAGCATACGCCTTTTCCTTTAAAGTTGGAATTAGGGTGTTTCCTTCCAAGAGTATCGCATGTCAGTGAATTTGCCTTTTCATTCTTCCTATTAACTATTCTATCCACTGACACCCTCTTCTTATCATATTTTCACTAAAATTCATTAGGATTATAAAATTATTTCTCTATCTTAATTGCTCATGAGACAATGTCTTCGTAAGATAAGAAACATTAGAAGAATAGTTTTTTTCATAAGAATGATTTTAAACCATATAATAATCGATCAATATTTCTACTTGGATTATGTATATAGTATTAATAATTTCATGATAACCTTGTAAAGTTATCTATATACTTTGTAAAATTTTCATTCACTTTCACCCTATGAATCAATAATTTTCTCTCTATACCCAATCATTGTTCGTGAAAACAATATTTTTCTATGAAAATTTCCTTAAATTCCCTCCATTAAATTATCTTATATTTCTTATACCTCCGTTGAGTTTTGAATCAATAACCATGACTAATTGACATCAACTGATAGACGATAAACTATCGCAATAATATTTTCTCTATCATTACATCCCAAATCCAGAAATATATTCTTTAAAGAACTTATCCACTACTTCTCTATAAATGAGTTTGTATTCCCATCGAATGGTGGAGGATATTTTCAAATAAAGAAGTATAACACTTCACCTCCACATTGTGAATCATGATACTCTATACAGGAAATGTTATTGTTCATATCCTGAGTCAGTTGTCCCAATATTGATAAAAGTTTGTCAACACTAGTTGTAGATCCCATACCAATATCATTATGATGAATAGGAGGGAAATCCCTACATGGGATATGTGCATTCAAGAAGGTTCCATTCCATCCAATAAGATCCTTTTTTAAATTATTTAACTCACTGGACTAGATTATGAATAATAATTTATAGTCTCAACATTAAAAATAATTTACACAATTAAAATACAATTCTTATGTAATCTCGCAATAATAAATATCGTTTCATTGAGGAAAAAATGATTATTAAATCCTTCATAATGGCTTGTAATGAAAATAAAAAGTATCCTAAGAATATACCCCTGCAGTGTAAATCCAGGTGCATAATAAGTCCAGTTTTCATGTACCAAGATACCCTAGGTTAAGCCTAAAACTCCTTGTAAGATCTGTTACTCCTAGGTACATTTGTTCTAGAAACAAATCTACTTTTACAATAGAGAAAAGGGATGTATTTTCTAGATGGATCCACATAATCCAAATCATACCAAAATTCTAGGATTTTCTCGTATGTTTATCCTCTAATAATATCTTTGGGTTTTTCCCCTAAACTAAATTTTCTAAATCTGGTTTCCATGTTTTATACTAAACATCCTTTTATACCAACTATAAAGACCCGACCCCAGTTTCCCAGAGCTGGTGCCTCATTTCACTACATTTTAATAATTATATAAAATTCATATCCCTAAGTAAGGAATTAGTTTAGTAGTTTTGGAAACTAGATACATACAGAATTTCAACATTAAAACATTAAATTAAATAAAATATGAAAATTCCAGTGAAAACATCTATAACTCCTAGGTTATCCTTACAGGTCATTCATAATTTACTTTATTACATGATGGGAAAATAAATCATAATAATGGGGTGAGCTAAATTGATTTTAAGGGTTAAAAATATAGTGTAAGATATTATAATAATAAACATTAGGAATAGTGAATAAATAAAAACACATACCTTTTAAAAAATATACTTCAACAGAATATGGTAAGAATAGGGGCTGAATAAATAATGCCATAATAAAGCATAATTATGGGTATTCCACAAGTAAAATAACCACTTGGACTATCAATTACTTGTTTTATAATGAGGTAAATGCATAATTCTATACATTATGAAAAATACCATCATAGACTCAACCAAGACATCAAGAAATAATTATGGGTTGAGCCAGAACCATATCTGACAATGGGAAAGGCCTCGACCATGTCCTTGTCTATTTGGTCTCATGAATCCTATTGATGAATCTATGGGATATAGTGGGACCCACCCATAAGATAATAAGTCTAATTCATTCTTCATATTAATGGGTATAAACATAAAAAATATATACATTCTTATTGAAACTAACATATGAAATGTAAATAACATTCCCCAAACATAAACAATAATCATTCAGAGTAATATGGTGAATTTTTTTGAGATATAACATCCATAAAAAGAAATAAAACATTAAATAAAATATGGTAGATGATATCATACAATATTAGTACCAATTATAAAAAATATTGAACAAGAGTGTTGAAATAGACAAAATTACTCTTATAAAAACATTGAGTAATTCTTGAGATAAATACCCTTTTACTTTGAAAAGAAGAGTTCTTTAAAAAAAATATTTACATATAACCAAAATTTAATAAAATATTTTTCTCATAATAAAATTAGTGATTTTAGAAAAATAATTGTTTCTAAAATCTGATCAGAGTGTGCCCTTGAAAATAGGTGAGAATTTACCAAATTCCATTAAATCAGGATTGTATTTCTGGAATACTGTTTTGAAAGATCATTTTAATACACATATAGCTTGATAAAAGAAAGGAGGATTATGGTTGGTAAGAATATATATAAACATAAAACAGAATTCATGATGATTAAATATTGAATTTAATTGTGATAAATAATTATTAAGAGTAACCCAAAAGAAAATGGAGGTTCTGGTAGAAAACCCTTATCATATGTCCACATATGATACGGTCTTGAACTTAAGGTCCTAGAATATAAAGTTAAACTTATTAATAACTTAGTTAAGAAACAATTGGAAGTTTATTTAGTTTATCATAATTTTATTATGTTCATTTATTTCCCTTTTGATAGGTTATATGATATAATTTTTTCGTTCCAGAGTGTTGTTACCTAGATTTTCATAATCGAGTTGCTTCTTTAAAATTACTGGAGTTCATGTGGAATGGATATAGTTCTTAAAAATTTGAATTATGTGATATTAATGATAATTAAAAATCCTAAATTTTCATATAATTCTTATCTTTTTATGATATGCGGAATATTTATTAGGTGAAACATTATTTACAATCATTTATATTATTTTGGTTATATTGCTAATATTTGGAACTAGTTTTGTTGTATGTATTAATATTATGTATATATACTAGTTCTAAAACATTAAATATGTTATAATAGATATATTATAGTTTGGTTCAGCTATAAAAATGATTTCATGTCCAGAACTGCTAGATAAATTTACGAACATGATTTCATCATCCACAAAGGTTATTAATTGGCACCTCGTGGATGAGGATTTCGTTTATAAAATAAAAGAGAGAGAGACTGTGTGTGTGTGTAATAAGATTTATAATTTTTATTATATTAACATGATATAATTATAGTATATAGTTTATATAAGATGTATAAATATCATTTTAATAGAGTATTTTAGTAGAGGATAACAAAATAAAGGACCATGAAATGAAATTTAATAAAAGAATATGTGGATGTACCTATTGGTAACACCCCCTTGAGAACCTCTTTAAGGGAAGGGGTTTCGGCCTTTTGGAATGACCTAGATCTCCTGAAATTGGGGAGGGACTAGGTAAGTTTATTTAGTAATTACTTTTAGTTGCTTCAATGCTTATAGGAGTGACAAGATGAGGGAGTGATGGGAGGCTTTTAATGTGCAGGGGAGGAGTTTTTTGCCATTATTTTAATCATTATTTTGTTAATTTGGCTCAAGACAATGAATATTATTGAATATTGTTACTCAAAAAATCAATAACTGCATGTGAGTTTGAACCAATGGTCATGTATGTCATCCATGACTAAAAAATGATGCATAAATTAATTTATTTCTAAAATTTCATAAATTATTGAATTTCAATATTCAAAAAACTCATGTATTTCATAAAATTCCCAAAAATTTACCAGAAATATTTATAAATGTGTAGAATTCTTAAATTAAATCCATTTTATAAATTTGATTTTATAAATACGAAATAATTAATTTTTAAATAAGTTCATTATTTACTTGAAATATACATATTTTTAATTTGAAACTGATTTTATAATACCTTCAAAAAAACTGAGGTCTCCTAAAATTTTCCAAAAATTATAAGTCAAAAATTTATTTATTTCGGAATAAATTTTATGAAAATAAATTTTATTAATTTAATATTTTAATTAAATATTTATTACTCCAAAAAATACCAACACTTAATTACTAATTTTTATAATCTTCACTCCCATTGATATGGTGACGAAATTTTATTTATATTTACACAAGTAAGGTTACTATTTACAAGGGTATGTTACTATAAATAAGTGTAAGTTACTATTCATATGGGTAAGATACTATTCACCAAAAAAGTATGTTGATCATATGAGACTCTAAATATCATAGTAATCACAAATGTGTAAATCAGTTTTTTGAAATTCAAATCATTGAAACAAAAAAATTATATCTACCTCCCAAGTTATAACTATGTCAAATAAATAACAAAATTCTTGATTCGCAGAGTCTCAATGTTGAATGCATTATATAATAAATTTATTTGTAAAAACTTGGGGTGTTATATTCCTTCCCCTTTAAAAATATTTTATCCTAGAAATTACCAGAATGTTACCTGATAAAAATATTTGGGTAGGTTTTATCATAATTTCTTCAGGATCCCATTCTACCTCCTCATTTTTATTACTTTTCCAAATTAAATTTTCACGTAGAGTCATCTGATTCCTCAACACCTATTCTTTTCTGTCTAGACTATGAATAGGATATTTACAGTAACAGAAAATAGGTTCCAATTCTATACCTTCATAATTGAGGACATGCATTATGTATGGCATGTAATTTCTCAATAATGAGACTATGAACACATTGATTACCTTATAATGGGTAAGAGGCATTGACAGATGACAAGACACAACTCCAATTCAGACTAGAATTCAGAAGGGTATATATACCTGGGTCTTAGTTTTCCATTCCATTGAATTCTTATTACACACTTCCATAGTTATACTTTCAAGAAAACATGATCTCGTTCTTGAGATTCCAAATACAACCTTAAATTATCATCATAACTTTTTTTCCTACATTAAGATCCTTTGATAAGTGTTTGAATAGTCTTTAACTTTCTTGTTATTTCCTCCACAGTCTATGGGCCCCAACATGGTGTATGACATTTCTTTTCATACAATTCTCTATATGGTTCCATTTGAATGCTGAAATGGAAAATATTATTATATGAAAACTCCACCAAAGGTAAATACTGATCCCACATACCCTGAAAATAATGTGAGTATGATCCAAATATGTCTCATAATATTTTTATCATCTTTCTGATTTCACATCTGTTTGAGGGTGATAAGATGTACACAATCAATGCTCGGTATCATTGAATTTTTATATAATTTTCCAGAATTTTGATTTAAATCGTGGATCATGGTCAGAAAAAATTGAGTGAGGTTGTCCATGATCTCTCACAACATCATTTATATAGATTCATGCAAGTTTATCTAACGGGAAATCATACCTTATAGTGAGGAAATGTAAAATTTTCATATATCAATCACCAATACCCATATTGCATCATTAATTCATAGATTTTTCGATAATATAGTGAAAAAATCCATAGTGATTTCATCCGATTTCCATGTAGGAATAGGTATAGTTTTCATTAATCCTCAAGGATGTTGTTTTTCGACCATCACTTGTTGAAAAACTAGACAACTTGATGCATAATCAGCAATTTCTTGCTGCATATTGTCCTACCAGAAATATTCCATCAAATATCAATATATTTTTGTTCTTCCATTGTGTATAGAGAAATTCATTCGATGGTAATCATACAATAACTCCCTTTTTATATCAGGTATAACTATAACACAAATAATATGCCTAAATTTTAGAATTATATATTCATATATGAAGTCTTGCAACTTTGCATCATTCACAGCATTAAGTTTTTTTTCAAGATTCTCATCATAAGGATGAAAATCATTGTTATTTCCAATAAATATGGTTCAGAAACAAATTAAAATACTAATGTTGTTTCACATTCTTTGATTATTCCCATACCCAACCTCAACAGATCCATGTACATATGATCCTTTTCAATTTCCATTTTTTTGAACTCCATGATTCATCCTATTCAATGCATCGACTGCCTTATTTTTCTTTTCCTGGGTTTTATTGTATAGAAAATCTCAATACTTGAGTAGATCAAACCACTTCCTTTACCTCATGTTGAGATCTTTTTATGGGAAGATGTATGTCAAGCTCTTTTGACCTATATACATCACACATCATTCTCCATAGATATAATATATCCATATCTTTAGAGAAAATATTACAACCACTAAATCAAGGTATTGAGTTGGATACTTCTTTTTGTTAATTTTCAACTTCCTTGTTTCATACGAAATAACTCTATCATTCTATATAATGAAACAACCATGTCCATTATTCAATGCATCAATATAGATCACAAATCCACCATCCCATGATGGATGAGTCAGGTTTGGATAATTCACTAATATCTTGTTCAATTCTTTAAAATATTCTTCACGTTATTTTTTCCATATGATGTTAACCCATTTATGTGTAATCATTTGTAACGGGTTAGCAAATCGACCAATGTTGGGAATGAAATGCTGATAATAACCTACTAAACAGAAAAAACCATGTACCTAAATTATGTTTGTTGGAGTAGGGAATTCTGAACAACCTTTTTCTTTGTAGGATCTTATAATTTTACATCCATAGATACAATATGGCCATGAAAATAAACTATATGAGACCATCATTCACACTTTCTAAACATCCCATATAACTCATTTCTTCAATGATTCTTCAGAATAATGCACAAGTGATTCTCATGGTCTTTATAGATTTTTGAGTATACCAAGATATCATTAAAAAATAAAACAAAAAATTCGTCAATATATTCTATGAAAACATTATTCATTAGATCAATGAAAACAAAGTGTGAATTATTTAGTCTAAGTGGCTTTATTGTAAAATCGTAATGCTCATACCTAGTTCAAAATATTATCTTCTGAATACATTCCGTCCTCACATGAAAATGATGATATCTAGACCGAAGGTAAATAGTTATGAAATATTGGGCTCGATGAAGTTGATAAAATAAATCATTAATGTGAGGTTGGGGATACATTTTATTTTTAATAGCATTGAACACCCTGTAGTCAATGAAAATTTTCATAGATCCATCATTCTTCATAATGAAAATAACAACAACTCCCCATGGATAAACACTAGGGTGATTAAATCTTTTATCACTAAACTCCTCCAGTTTTTTCTTCAGTTATACTAATTCAATAATGTAAATTATATAAGGAGTCATTGATATAGTCCTTGAACTAGGAATTAAATCAATAGAGAACTCAATGTCCCACTCTAGAGGGTGTCCATGTATGTCCTTTGAAAAAACGTCAATATATTCTTCCACAATCGGTACATCCTCAATTTAAATATTTCTTTACTCACCCACTAATATTACATTAAAATCCTCAAAAATAATTGTATTATGTATGGATACTATGGGTGGATATAGATAAGAATCAGAAAATGCCATTTATTCTCTAAAGATAAGGGATTCTACATCGTTCCCAAAAATGGTAACTTCGTTCTTCTTACAACATATTTTTTAATTATAATTTGAAATGCCATCCAGATTTATGGTTATATAAAATTTGATCATGTGTATGATGATATGGTTTTAATCTAAGGCACAATGATTTTTCATAATGGGGATTGATCGACACATATTTGTTACAATGATACTTCCCTTAGGAATTTTGAATGACATCTCCTTTATTAAATAAAATTGGAAATATCTAATTTTCATGGAAACCTAGGAAGATATAAAAGATTGGGATGATCCAAAATCTAATAAATAATTTTCTATGTTTGAGGAAATGAATGAAGTACCATTCACCCTATCATTAAAAACATCACCCTTAGCTGTTGTGACATTATAATCTTGGCCTTGCTCCCTTTTCATTTTTTTGAGGCATGTTTCCCTGACGATTTGGACTATCATTAGAATAGTTTCTCATCTACTTATAATTATAGAATTTAACATTGATATATTAATTGATTACCATGAAATAACCAACATTATGGCCTTTATTTCCACACTTGTATCACACACATTTTCATTTTAAGCAGGGACCATGGCGTTTCCTTATAAAAGTATCGCATGTTGGTAAATTCAGATTTTTATTCTTAAATTTATCTATTATATCCTATGAAACCCTCTTATTCTCTTGTTTTACCATAATGTAAAAATACTCAATGAATTATTTCCATATATTGATAGCATATGATACAATGTCCTCATATGATGAGAAACTTTGGGAAACTAGATCCCTTTAAAGGAATGGCTTTAAACCATCAAAAAATTAATCAATCACGATCATTGGATATAGTATATACTATAAAGCAGTATTTTATATCCTTTTAAATTTGGTGTCATAATTTGAACCAATTTCATCCTCTTTATATATGAGACTCATGAATTTCCTCTTCATATCTTCTCATTGTTCACTTGGAAAATATTTTTCTAGGAAAATATCATGAAAATTCCTCCATTACATTTCTTCAATTTATTCTACTTTCTTTGTTTTTTGAATTAATGACCACCACTAATCTGCATCTTCTGATAGAATATAAACTTCCATGAAAACCGTCCCTCTTTAGTTACATTCCATAGATAGAAATATCATCTCTAAAGAACGTATCCACTGATCCTCTATGAATTGTATTATAGTGCCATTTAATGGTAGATGCCATTTCCATATAAAGAGGTCTAACATTTCTCCTCCATGTTAAGGATTTGGATTCTCCATACGGGTAACTTTATTTCTCATAACCCAAGTCATTTGTCCCTGTATAGTTATAGGTTTCATAGCACTAGTTTTACCTCTAGTACCAATATCACTATCTTGCACAGGTGTGAAATACCAATATGGGATTTGGGTATTCAAGAGGATTCTATTCCTTCCACTATGCACCGTTTCAAAATTATGGTAGACACTGGATTAGGTTATGACTAATAATTTATAGTCTCAAATTTAAAAATACTTAACAAAATTTAAATCCTATGCATATCTAATCTCCCAATCATAAATAATTTTTCTTTGATGAAAAATTTATATTTAAATCCATCATAATGGCTAGTAAAAATGTGAATTATCCTAACAAAATCCCCTAGCAGTGTCAAACCAATTGCACAGTAAGACATTTTTTCATGTACTATGATACCCTAGGTCAAGCTCAATACTACATTTCAGGGATGTTACTCCTAAGTAAATATTTTCCAGAACTGGGTCCACTTGTAGTATCCAAATATGGATATAGTTGATAGAAAGATACAAAAAATCTATTCCATTTCAAAATTTAATGATGTTATCATCTTATTATCCTCCAAGATTATCATAGTGTTATTCCATAATATACATTTTCTAAATATAGTTTCTGTGTTTTATACTAATCTTACTTTCATACCATCTGTAAAGACCTGACCATGGTTACGCTAAGCTGCTACCTCATTTCATTACATTAGAATAATTTCCTGAAATTCATATCCCAATGGAATTAATTAGTTTTTAGTTTTCTAATATAGATTTATTCCAAAGTTCAACATTTCAAAATGAAGTGAAATACAATATGAAATTACTTTGAAAACATAATTAACTCCTAGGTTATCCCTACAGGTCATTTATAATTTAGTTCTTCACATCTTAGGATAATAAAACGTAAGAGAGGGATGATATCAAATTAATAGTAAGAGTAAGAAATACATCATAAGATATCAAAAAAAATAAAAATTATTCATTGTGAATAACTAAAAACACATGAATTTAAAAAAATATAATTGAACATAATATGGAAGGAATAAGGGTTGAATAAATAATACCATAATAAATCATAATAATGAGTATTATAGTAGTCGATAGACTTCCTGGAATATAAATTACATGTTTAATAATGTGGGAAATTCATAATTCTAGAAATTCAGAAATATACCATCAAGGCATTGGCCATGACATTTATTAATTTTAAGGCCAAAATTGAAACAATATCATAAAATTGAAACAATAGTGTTTAAATTGGGAAAATTAATCTTATAAAATCATTTAGTAATTCTTCAGATAAATAAAATATTAAATCCAAAAGAAGTGTTATGTAGGAAAAATATTTTTATAAAACAATAAGAGAAACTATATAGTTTTCACCTTATAAAATAATTTATTTGATAAAAAATAACGGTTTCTAAAATCATATGATAGAGTGGCCCTGAAAATAGGCATGAATTTAAGAAATTATCTTGAATCGGGCTTGTATATCAGGAAGACTTTTTTATAATATCCTTTCAAAAAACGTGTCTCTCCAAAAAATAAAGAAGGAATATGGTTTGTAACAATATATATAACATTGAAACAAAATTTATTGTGATTAAACAATAATTATATTTTTATTAATGAAGACGGTGAGTGACCAAAATGAAAATGGAGGTTTGGGTAGAAACCCTTACCACATGCCTGAATATGTTCTACTATTTAACTTAAGGTCCTAGATTATGAAATTATAATTATTAATAACATAATTAATAACCTATTATAAATATATTTATTTTATCATGGTTTTTTAAATTCATTTATTCCCTTATTGATAATTCATAGGATTGAAATCTATCATTCGAGAGTGTTCGTTTCCTTGATTTTTGTAACTGGTTTGCTTGTTTATAATTAATGAAGTTCATATGGAATGGATATATTTCTGGAGAATTGAATTTATATGATAGTAGTGTACATTAATAAGAATAATTTTTTATATAATTCATTTGATTATAATTAATGGGGATGATTTAATAGGAGAAACATTAATGACAATCATTTAGATTATTTTGGTGGTAATTTTAAAATTGTGAACTAGGTTTTTCATATGAATTATTATAATGTATATATACTAGTTATAGAAAATTAAATAGGTTATAATAAATATTTTATAGTCTATTTAAAGAAAATAAAATGGTTTAATGACCAGAACTGAGGGAGAAATTTAAGAATGATACTTCGACATCAATGATGTTTGTAAATTGGCACCTCCTGGACGATGATTTCATTTTTAAAATAAAATATTGGGAGAGAGTAAACATATTGATTATTTTTATCAAATTAAAAAGATATCATTCTATTATATATATATTATAATGGAATTTTTAATATAATTTTTATAGAGGAGATGAGAAGAGGATAACAAAATAAAATAACTAGAAATGAAATTAAAATACAGAAGATGTGGATTTACCTCTTAAATAGACCTACTCGATAACCTCCTTAAGGGAAGGGGTTTTGGTCTTTTGGATAGAAAAATGATTCATGGACATGATTAGGGACTAGGTAAGAGTATTTGTGTATAACAATTTATTTATTCAAGGCATAGACGAGTGAGGAGAAGTGGGAGAAATGGGTGGATTATATAGTGGACTAAAGGAGTTATTTCCCATTTTTTAGTCATTATTTTACATCAAGACAATGAATAGTCCTGGTTATTTTGACTCAAGAAAGTATAATTTCATTTTAGTTCTAATAAATTCCTATTTACATTATCCACAAGTCAATCATTATGAAAAAATTTATTTATTTAGAATATTTTAAAAATTAACGAATTTTATTATTCACTAAAATTCATGTATTTCAGAAAAATAACAAAAATTTACCCTCACCAATTTTCAATGAGTAGGTTATAAAACTGAAATCCATTTTATCAAAAAATTCATTATAAATAAAATAAATAAAATATTTAAATAAAATATTTATTTACATGAAAAATACAGATTTTAAATTTAGAACTAATTTTTTAATACTTACTAAAATTTACTGAGGTCTTATAAAGTTATAGAAAAATCATAGGACAAAAATATATTTATTTAGGAATACATTTTATGAAAATAAATTTTACTAATTTATTAAATTAAAATTGAAATTAAATATTAATTCCTCACAAAAATACCTACTCATAAATATAAAATTTGTAAATATTCACAGTCATTTATATTGTTATTAAATTTTTATTATACTTAAATGGGTGGGGATACTACTAATAAGGGTACATTTTTATTCATAAGGGTATGTTAATATTCATAAGGGTATGTTACTATTCATAAGGGTATGATACTGTTCACAAAAAATATATGTTGACCCTATCAGACTCTAAATATCTTACTGATCCCAGCCATGTATCTTAGTTTTTTTGAAGTTAAAATCAAATAAGTGCAAAAGTTATATCTAAAATCCATGTTATAACTCTCTCCTATAACTATAAAAGTGATTGTTTCACATTGACTAAATTTTGAATGCATTCTATAATAATTTTTTTTGTAAAACATTGGGCTGTTAGTATCTCCCCGTTACAAAACTTTCATCCTCATTATTACCAGAATTTTACCTTAAAACAAGATTTGTGTAGGTCTTAATCATATGTTCGTCAGTATACCATGCCGCCACATCAAATTTTTTTATTTTTACCAAGTACCTTTTACTAGTTGAGTCATCTGATTCCCCCACACATATTCTTTAGTTTCCAGAATCTACATAGGATCTTCACAGTATGATAAGTCAGGTTCAAATTTTATACAATCATATGTGAGGACATGCATTGTGTCTAGAATGTACATTCTAAATACCGAGATATAGAAGACATATTGTACCTTAGAAATAGTAGGAGGCATTTCTAAATGATAATCCACAACTCCAATAATTTCCAGAATATTAAAGAGCCTATGTACCTGGGGCCCAGTTTTCCATTCATTCCAAATATTATGAAACCCTTCCATAGAGATACATTCAAGATAATGTGTTCTCCCTCATGAAATTTCAAATGCATCCTTCAATTTCCAGCATAGATCATTTTCTTACATTGAGATGATTTGATATTGGTTTGAATAGCCTTTACCTTTATTGTTGTTTCCTTTAAAAACCTTGGTCCCATAAGCTTCCTTTCACCAACATCATCCCAACATTTTTTTGTATCATACCATTTTCTGTACAATGCTTCATGTGAAACCATTTGAATTATTGAATGGAAACAATTATTGTAGTAAAACTCCACCAAAGGAAAATAATGATGCTACATAACTAGAAAATCATGTTGTAATGTTCTCAACATGTCTTCTGATTTTTGGACCATCCTTTCTGATTTCCCAACAGTTTGATGGTGATAAGAACTACTCAATCGAAGCATAGTATACTTTTATTTTTAAGACTTTTTAGAGAGTTTATATGTAATTCTTGGATCTTGATTAGACAGAATTTAGAGAGGTTCTCCATGACGTCTTATAACTTCATTGATATAGAGTCTTGCAAGGAACTCCATTTTGAAATCCTCCCTTATATTGAGTAAAAGTGCATATTTCCTAAGTCATTCAACAATTACCCATATTTAATTATTATTTCATATAGCATTTGGCACTCTAGTGAAAAATTACATGGTGATTTTATCCCATTTCCATGAAGGAATATATAGAGGTTGCATGAATCCTATAGTATTTTGTCATTGTGCCTTCACATTTTGACAAACTAAACATATTGATAAATAATTAGAACTTTCCCACTTCATGTTGTCTCATGAAAAATGTTCCTTAGAATAAGTATACATGTTAGTTATTTCTTGGGTATATAGAGAAATTCTAACTATGGTCATCAGAAAATAACTGTGTTTTTTCCCGACTATAGCTAGAACATGAAGACTCTTCCCAAATTTTATAATTGAATCTTCATATATGAAATCATTCCAGATCACATCATTCACATCATCAATTTTTATTTGAATATTATCATCATCATGCTGAAAACATTTAATTATATCCAATAAATATGGATCGAAAACCAATTTAAAATGTAATGATGTTTCACCGTTTTTAATGATTCCCATATCCATCCTCAATAGATACATGTACATAGGATCCTTTTTAGTTATCATTTTTTTAGAACTCCATGATCCTTCATTATCAATGAATCAAGTCCATTATTTTCCTTTCCTGGGTGGTTGTGTATGGGACAATCATAATTCATGAGTAGCCCGAGCCATCACCTTTTCCTCGTGATGATTTTTTGTGAGAAGATGTATTTCAAACTCTGGTGATTAGTATATATATCAAATATTTCGCCAAAGATATAATGCCTCCATATCTTTAGAGAAAACATTATTGCTCCTATCTCAAGGTTATGAGTTGGATATTACAGTTCATGAATATTTATCTTCCTTGATGAATAGTCTATAACTCTATCATTCGACATTAGGAAACAACCATGTCCATTCTTTGATGAATCAATATAGATCAAAAATTTACAATTCCCTGATGGTAGAGTCCAGAGTAGAGCATTAACTAATCTCATCATAACTTATTTAAAACATTATTCACATTCTTTTATCCATATGAACATCACCACTTTTCTAGTATGATTTTTTAAAAATTTGGCGAGTCGAGCAATGTTCTGAAAGAAATTATGATTTTTTTAAAAGGGTGGGGCCGAAGCCTCATTTTTATTATTAATGCAAAGAAAGGACCTCTTTAACTGGGTAGAGGGAGACCCATTACATAGCCAGTAGGCCTAGTGGAAATTTATCCCATTACATAGCCCATAGGCCCAAATTTTAGGCCCAAGAACCATTCTATGAATAGTACTGCTACAGTACCCACGCAGCTACACTACCGCATAGTACCCACCACCGCTACAGTTTTCCTGCCACCACTACAGTTCCCCTGATACCGCTACAATGCCGCCATTGCAACAGTATCTCGGCTGCTACAGTAGCGTTAAAATTCTGTTCATTTTAGTAGGACATTCTAGAACTACATTTGACTTTGTAGGATCACCTAATATTCAATACTTAGAGACAATATAACCAAGAAAAGAAACTATTTGAAGCTATAATTCCCACTTCATAATCATCCCATATAACTCATTTCTTCTAAGAGTCTTCAGAATAATGCGAATGTGACTCTCATGATCTTTTTAGTTTTCGATTTATACAATGACATCATCAATAAATAAAATAACAATTAATAAATATATTTCCTGAAACTCTATTCATTAGATCAAAGAAAACAAGGGTGAATTAATCAATCTAAAATGTATTACTATACACTCATATTCCCCATACCTGGTTTAAAATGTCGTCCATGGAATATCTTTCTTCCACACACGCAACTGATGATATCTTGACTGATGATCTATCTTTGAGAAATATTGGCCTCCATTTAGTTGATCAAAGAAATCATCAATGAAAGGTGGGGGATACTTTTTATTTATTATAATAGAATTTATCTCCATATAATTAATTCATAACTTTATATATCCATCTTTCTTCTTCAAAAAATAACATGAGATCATCATAGAGAAACACTAGGGTGAATAAATCTATTATCACTAAACTCATCTAGTTTGTTTCATCATTTTTAGTAATTATTAATTGTCCATTATATATGGAGTCTTTGATATAGTTCATGATCTAAGAAATTAAATCAATTGAGAACTCAACTTCCTTATCTAGATGATGTGCTTGTAAATTCTAATATAAAAACATAATATATTCATGAACAATAGGTACATTATAAATTTGAATAATTATTTCCTCACCCACTAATATTTCATTATCATCCACACTATGAATTAAATTAAGTATATATACAAGGTGTGGATCTATATAAGATTCAAAGAATGACATTTCTACCCTAAATACACGGGATTCTACATCATTCTCAATAATTGTAACTTCCATCTTCATGCAATAGACATTTGAATCATAATTTAATAACCAATCCATACGTCGTATTATGTAAAATTAGATCATTAGTATGATGATAAGGTTTTCAGCTAAGTAAAATTTATGTGTCATAAGGGGGATTTGTCAACCCATATTTGTTGTAATGATAATTCTCCTAGGTGTTTGGACATATAAATTATTTATTAAATAAAAATGGAAATATCTAATTTTCACGGAAAACTAGGAAGATATAAAATAATTCAATGATCCAAAATCAAATAAATTATTGGATAATTTTGAGGAAATGATTGATGTACCTTCCACCACATCATTAGGAAATTCAACCTCAGTAGTTTTGACAACATAAGCTTAAGATTTCTCTCTTAGCTTTTTCTAAGGCCTGTTTCATTGGCGCTTTGGAAAATCATAAGAATATTTCAACATCTCCCTATAATAATATATTCTAACATTGATTGATTCTTTCCTTCCCTTGAAATCACCAGCATGATGGCATTTCTTTCCACACATTTTTCATATGACAATTCATTTAAAGAATTGACCAAGGTGTTTCCCTCTACAAGTATCACATGTTGGTAAATTCATCTATTTCTTCATCAAATTATCCATTATATCATCTTAAACCATATTATTCTATTATTTAACCTTAAATAAATAAGACTTATAGTATTATATCTCTGCCTTTATAATAAATGAGACAACGTCTTCGTATGATGAGAAACTTTTGGAGACTAGTTTCGTACAAAGGAGTAGTTTCAAACAATCAAATAATGGAACTATCATGAGCCATGGATTACATATAAAGTATGTTAAATTAATTAATAACCATGTAAATTTATCTTCATAGTTCGAAACATTTTCATCCACTTTTTGACTGACACTCAAAATGTTCTTCTCCATATTCGCTCATTGTTCACAAACAAAAATATTTTTCTTAGAATATTTCCTTAAAATACATCCATTTAATTTCTTTTATTTCATCCTCCTATTAGAGACCAAAGCATGACATACATGGACATTACATTACATTTTCATAATACTTAATACATAACAAAAATAGTCACCAAAGGACCGTAATAGTTATTATGTCTTTGGATACTCGGAACATAATCTTCGAATCCTTGTGAAAGATCTTCAACATCTCCCATAAATATCACCCCCTTATTTTCTTTACTACAACCTTTAACTATATCCTGGAGAAAATAAAACAGATAATGGGTGACCTAATATTCTCATTAAGGGTAATCATGGAGAAAATAAAACAAACCATATACATTTGCACTTAAAAAACATAAACATAAATCTTAAACATCAAAATCATGAGTTTTCAAATAAATCTAAGTAGTACATAAGGAATAGATCATAAAGGTACATCAATCATTATAAAATAGCATGGGAATAAAACATGTAATTATGGAAAACCATTAAGAACATGATATGATTTACATTATTTCCAAGGAATTTCTTCCAAGACCATCATAGTGAAAAAATTCCCTTATTAAACCGGGGTTACTTTCCATTCCTGTCCTGTATTACTGAACCGAATTTACATGTCGTTCCATCCATGTCTATATAATGAGATATAAATCTTTACCCAATGCATTGGAAGGATATATAGTTCCCACCCATCTCATATTGAAATATTTCTTACTTGTTCCACAAAACAATCATAAATCATTCATCATAACCCAAAGTGTAAAATGGGTTTCATAAACATCATCCCTTCATTACATAATACATATAGAGAAAATGGATATCATTTCATCATAAGAAAAATAAAACCATGTAAATAATATAGAAATTATACTTGAAAAATAATTATACTAAATAATGAAATCTTATATGATAAATTGTTTTGATAAAACACTTGAACTGATATCGTGAAGAAAATATCCTTTCTTCTTCAAAATCATAATATTTTTACAAAATGTCATGTAATATTAAAAGAAAGGGATATTTTTGAAAATAGTAATGAAAAATGTATAGGTAACTTCTTTAAAATATGTAGTTATCAAACCCTAAAAATCCATTCGTTCTATATAATTTAAAAAAATATGCTCCTCGTACTTTTAACGGAAAAGTCAAAAAGTACCACATATGGTAAACAAAAGAAAGATTCCTTCAGGAAAACAAAGTAAAAGTCAAACAAGGTTAAAAATGTATTTAAACATACATGTAATAATATTAAACACTTTATGAAAAACATTTTTATAGACATGGATTAAAAATAATACCCAACTAAATACTTACGTTTAAGCAATCTTGGTTAAAAATGAGATTGAAAAATTATCCCTTACCGTATATCCAATTTATCAATATGTGTCCGAGACTGTTGTATAGTGGGTTTATAAATATTATTAACATGTAAATGAACCATAATAATATTTATGATACCATATATGATTCACTTATGACTTTATGTTACCCGTTCTTTTGTCAATTCCATGTTTAAGAAACGTTTTGTTTAAAATCATTTCATTTATCATACTTATTTGGACTTGTTGTTCAATATATTATTAATTATAACATGATTTAATTAATTCAATAATTTAAAACATTATTTATATATAATATATATTCATCATATAAACATATATGATTGGTTGAAAAATGGAATGAAATACACCGTTCATGGAGACGGTAGGCCGTACGTACGCATAAAAGTTTCTTTCGTTTCCTTATTAAATGTAATGGAAGTAAGTAAATAACATATACATAAATCCAGTATCATAATTATGTCACATTTTTAGGGTAATTTATTATATATAATCTATATTAAATCTTTAATGGTTAACATAGAGAATTAATATCATCGCGTCGTGGAGACGGTAATCTGTATGTATGCAAGAGCGATGATATCATTCTCATAATTATTAAAGGGAATTGATTTGGATGATAAAATAACTCAGAATTATTATCATGTTATAATAATCATATATAGTTATTAATTACACCATTATACCCATCCATGTAAGGGGGTGGTGGAAAATAGATTACACCACGATGTGGAGACGATATTCCGTATGTACGCACGCGGGGAGATTTTGTTTTCCATAGGATGGATAGAAGGTGAAATAGGGTTGTTTCATATTTATAATAGCATATCTGTATATGAGTTATACTTATGTTATAACTTATAATTAAACAAATAAATAATAGGAAGTAGAAGAAGAAATAAATTTGAAAGAATCGGTAAAGTATATTACCTCTTCTTCGACGCGCCTCTTCCTAACATCCTCTTAGGGAACTAAAGATGGTCTTTGAAGATAACTAGGACCTCTAAAATGATTCTAGGGAAGTGGGGAAGATAAATTATCTGGGTTTGGACGATATTAATGGGTAAAAATGGTGTGATGAGGTGAGGGAGGAGGTGCCTTTTTATAAGAGAAAAGAGGGGCACTTTTGGAATCCTCTAAAATATTAATATATAAGAAACTAAAAACCCACATAAAAACATAAAAAACGTCTCAAATAAAAATATTAGATGATATAGTATTGTAATATCATCAAAAAAAATATTTATTCATGTTTTTAATTTATTTTAATCCTTATCAACTTTATTTATCCTTATTTAATATATTTAATTTTATTTGACGTAATAATACTCTAAATTTTAAATTGTTATAAATAATTTCTTATGTGTGGTGAATTATCCATAATTGGATAATTTATGACATTTGAGACCATATAAATTCCAATTTATAATTTTAAAATATTTTTTTTTATTTTTAAACAATTTTATAATATGTTATTTTTATAAAATAACAATAATGTCAATTTTGACACAATTCATTTATTTGAATTTAAATAAAATCCACATAGAGGATATATTTGAACCAAAATATTTAAATGACTCCTAAAATGTCATATTAATACATAAATCTTTTGGTGAACATTAATTAGATAATATTGTATTTATTTCAATATTTTGAAAACCATTTATTTGATATTTCAATCAATAAAATAATTTCTACATCACTATTGTGTAATCATTAATAATAATTATTTTGACACTATAAATTGTAAATAAATTCCCATGATTTAAATAACTTTTTTATATTTCTGGAGACTATATATATTCTATGTTTTATGAGGTTTATCACTAAATTAAAATTATTACACTTATAATATATAAGAGAGTGACATGATGTCAATTTCATTGGATTTAATAATAATTATATCCCTTTCATAATAAAAAGTCCATGAAATGAATCTATTATTACCATTAGGTGATATGGGTTGGATTTTATTCATCCATTATAATTTTGGAAGTTGTTAGGATAATTTTATAATCTTATTTTTACATTAAAATACCCGATTTACCATTTTATGTAGTAAATAAAATATACCGTAGTTACTATTCATAATGTCTAAAAAATAAAAGTAGCCTATTAGAATAATTTGGACCTAATAATTCCAAATATGGAATCAATTTTTCCATATTCAAAACAGAGAAGTGGCAGTATTTAATTTAAAATATATCTCGATGTTGAGAAAATGAGTTTTAAAAGTTAAAATGTTGCGAAAAAATGAAATGTTTGTACCTATGAATTCAATGTAAAATTAATTATAATAAATTAAATTATATTAAGTGGAAAAAATATATTCTTTTGATAATTTAAAACTATTCAATATTATAATTTATCCATATAAATCATCTCGGAGAAAAACGTTGTTTTTAATTTAAATTTAGCTTATTTTTACTATTCATCAAAATATGAAAGTTAACAAAAAATATTAAAAAATTAATCATAGTAAATTTTTATATAATTATTGCAATGAATAATTTTATTTTGTAAAATTGAACTCATAAAAGTGTCGAAACTAGATTTAAACTGGATATTCCATCAAAAGGCCGTAAAACTGTATTTTTAAAAAAATACTTATTTTAACCGAAAAAAGTATTTTTTTGTCATACCATGTTCAATAATATGTTTAATATAAATGATAATGTTATAAAATTAAAAAATTCGATCACAAATTTTAATAACAACTAGTTCATAAGAACAATATATCGTTGTTTAGTGAAACTCGGTATTGTATACAACAAATGCTATTGAGGAAGGTTGCTATTACGTGCAACACAAGTCAAGAATAGTGTTTTCATATACTAAAAGATAATACAGTGTTGTGTATAGTAAAATATAATATTGTTGTAGCATATAACACAAGACATCAAAAAAATATTTCTTATAAAATCTTGAGTTGTTACGTTCTACAGCCCTTAAAATTAATTTCACCCTTGAAATTTTTCAGGGTTATAAATCGTTTACATATTGTATGTTTCTTTCATAGAAACTCACATTTTAAAAAGAAATACTAAAACATTATTTTAAAAAATAATGCTAGAAACATAATTCTTACCCAAAGTAACTCATCACAAGGTTTCTGCGAAATATTATATTGGTGAAAATATGGATATGGAAGAGAAATATAACCACCAAGTTTAGATGGAGAGTGGTATAGAACATGTCTATGAAAAATAAAACGATCACAAAGCCATTTTTTTGTGATAATCTAAGGTACCATCTGATTAATCAGATATGAGGTCACTAGGACAACATTTTTGGTTTTCACGATCGTTGCCCTAATGTTGAAGAATTTTTGGAATTAAAAGAAATACTTACATGATTTTGGTACAATATCACTATTGTTTGTGCCTTGAACAATTTCCACTTCTTATCTTAAAAAAATGTAGATGAATTTGTCTTCTTTATAGTGTTAGCAAATCATGAGATAGAATGATAGGTCATTCCATCTATCTCAAACATAAGGTAAGAAAATGTTATATACATAAGTCCATCTAATGGTGAGATTAATTGTATATGGTTCCAAAAATTGACATATACTCTATCTATCATAGCGGTTAATAAAATAAAACTACTTTTAACTAACCAAGGACATCCTATAGGCTAGTGGTAATTGATAAAGGCATGTCACACTTCGGTTGTGGGTTCGATTCCTACAACCTTGTCCTACATAACGGGTTGTCACCCGTTTTACGGGTTGTCCCTTTTCTAAAACTATACTATTATAACATTTTAGAAATAATATCAAAATGTTATAGCCTTAAACAATATTGTCTGATGTCTAACATAATCCATTCCAATCATTAGGTTTATCCAAAATACTTATGCCCAATCACATAGTATAATGAAAAAGATTACTAGAGAGGGAATCTACCAAGCATGTGATTACCATCTTTTATCCCCCATATATCATAAGATATATCTTGTTGGTCATATTCCAAATAGGTGAATACCCTAATCATTTATTCTTTTGAAAGATTAATTTCTATAGAACCTTAGTGAAAATAGGAATGCTATCAAAAGATAACTCCATCTACATACCAAAATCCCAAAAAAATTATATAATCAAACCAAGATGTCACTTTGTCCTTATATCAGTCATGAGCTCATTAATACTATAAAACCTATTATTTTCTCCATATCCCTTCATTATGCACATATCATCTTCTTTCTAAAAATATTTCAATCACTTTTCATGGATACCGGTAATATAAAATTATTGAAAACCAATACATAGATATTCCAATATTCTATAATACTATAAATGAGATTCCACAACACTATTTTGGAATCCCATTACATAAACACATAATCATTCCACCACTTCATTGTCATATTCAAAATCACCAATAGTGATCACATGTGACTTCCCATTATCCTTTTCCTTATGAGGTTGTTGATGTTGATCATCATTAACCATTGGAATAGGGAATTGGTTAGCATAATGACCCATTTCCTTGAACTTGTAGCATTGAAGTGTTGGTGGTGCATTCTCTGTAGTCTTTTCTCTATTTAGAACATTAGCTACCTTTTTCTCAATAATTTGACACTGAACTGCTCAATGACCTTCATTTCCTTTATTGTCAAAACCATGAGATGGATATGTAACACCAACTTCCAGTTCAACAATGATAGCACAACTAACAATTTATTCATATCTACTAAAGTCTCTTATAGCTAATTCCCTTAAAAACATGGTTTTAAGCCACTGATGAATTGATCAACTTTACTTTCAGGTTAGAGGATAAAGCCAGATTCATACCTTACAAGCCTTGTAAATTTCACCTCATATATAACAAAATATTCATCATCCTTTTTCTTAAGGTCAAGTAACTCCTTTTCTATGTTTGATCAAAGAATATGAGGTATGTACTTATTGAAAAATATGTTCTTGAACTCATCCCATTCCAAGGATTAAATTTCTTCTTGGGGCCTCATATTATTAATTAGAGTCCACCAGTGGTCTGCTTCACCATAAAAATGATAAATAGCCAGAATAAATTTTCCATGTCCCGAGAAGCGATGTACAGAAAATATATTTTCAATGTTACTGATCCATTTTTTAGTTATAAGAAGATCAAAATACCCACTAAAAGAATGTGGAAGATGCCTCATGAAGGACACAATCGAATATTGTTCCCTTATCTACTCATTTGAAAGTCCAGAATGATTCATATATTGTGTAAGTATAAATATTGTATTTTTCACTCCATTTACAATAACATATGGTTTTTCGTAATAATAATCATTGAATTTTGGGGTGCATTGAACATTAACATGGTACCTTCAGGTTCCATACATTATCTAAAACCCAAAAAAAAATAGTGTGAGATGAAAAAATCATGCTAGGAAAACAACATAATTAATTGAGAGTATCTTAAATATCGAACAACTTAGATTTAATTCTAATATCGTTACCATAATTTTAAGACTATAACCTATACTTTTACTTAACCTTTGGGACATCCCCAGACTACCTTAGAAATATCTATAGGGATCTCATTAAAGATCCCACATCCTAGTTTGAAAAGGCTAATTAATCATTTCCTTTGATACCAACTATAGAGACCTGATCGAGATGTACATTGAAATTACATTACATTTGCAGAATACTTAATACATAACAAAAACATGCACCCAAGAACCGTATTAGTTTAGTGTCTTTAGAAACTCGGAAAAAAATATTCTAATCAGGGTGAAAGATCTTAAACATCACCCATAAAGATATTTCCCTTTTTTTATTACCTAAAACATTTATATATATCATGGGGAAGATAAAACATATAAAGGGTGAGATCAAATGCTCAGTATGGGTAATCATTGAGAAAATAAAACAAACCATATACATTTTAAGTTAAACAAACATGAACAGAATGTTTAAACACCAAAATCATGAGTTGTGAAAAAAAATCATGGAAGTATGTAAGCCATAGATCATAAAAAGATATAAATCATTATAAAATAGAATGGGAATAAAACATATAATTTGTTAAAACCATTAAGAATGTGATATGATTTCTATAGTAGCCAAGGCATTGCAGGAAAGACCATAATAGTGGATAAATACTATTACTGAACTGAGATTACTTGTCCTTCCTTACCTATATTACTAAACTAGATTTACTTGTCATTTCAACCATGTCTATCTCATGAGTTATAAATCATTACCTAATTAATTAGAGTGAGATATAGGTACCACTCATATCATATTGAAATCATTCTTACATGTTCCAAAAAATAATAATAAATCATTCATCATAACCCAATGAGTAAAATGTGTTTAATAAACATCAACCCTTAATAACATAATCCATATAGAACAAATGGATATCATATCATTATATGAAAAATAAAAACATGTAAATAATAGATACATTATACCTGAAACATAATCATACTAAATAATGTCATCTTAGATGGGAAATAGTTTTGATAAAACACATGAAACGAATTCTAGAGGAATATATCCTTTCTTCTTCAAAATCATATTTTTTTCACAAAAATGACATTTATTATTAAAAGAAAATTATTTTGTTGAAAATAATAAATTAATAATGTGAAGTATGCTTCATTAAAATAAGGAACTATTAAACCATAAAAATATTTTCATGTCGTATAAGTTAAAAAAACATTCTCCATGTACTTTTAACAGAAAAGTTAAAAAGTACCATGTATGGTAAACAAAAGAACGATTCCTTCCATAACACAAAGTAAAAGTCAAATTGGGGTAAAACTGTCATTAAATATACATGGAATAATATTAAACACTCTATGAAAACCATTTTAATTGACATGGATAAAAAATTTAACCCCAGTAAATACGTACTTATAAGAAATCTCAAATAAAAATGAGAATGAAAAATTATCCATTACCTTTTATCCAATTTCATCCATATGATTACGAGACTCCTATATAGTGGGTTTAAACAGATTATTAACTTTTAACAAAACAATAATAATATTTATGATATCATATATGATTCACTTATGACTTTATATTATCCTTTTCATTTGTCAATTCCATATTAACACAACGTTTTAGTTAAAATCACTTCATTTATCATACGTGTTTGGACATTTTGTTCATGATATTATTACTTATAACATGATTTAATTAAATCCATAATGTAAAACATTATTTATATATATTATATATTCAGAATATAAATATATATGATATATCGATAAATGGAATGAAATACACCGTTCATGGAGATGGTAGGTCGTACGTATGTTTGAACGATGTTTTCGTTTCCTTATTAAATTTAATGTAAGTATGTTAATAATATATAAAAAATACATTATCATTATTATGTCACATTTTTCATGATTATTTATTATATACACATTATATTAATTCTTTAATGGTTAACATATAGAATGAATCTTATCGCATCTTGGAGATGGTAATTTTTACATACGTACGAGCGATTATATCATTCTCATAATTAATGAATGGAATTTAAGTGGATGATATAATATCTCAGAATTATTATCATGTTATAATAATCATATATACTTATTTTTTACACCATTATACTCATCCAACTAAGGTGGTGGTAGAAACAAAATTACAGCACAACGTGGAGACGGTATTCCATAGGTACGAACGCCCAATGATTTTATTTTTCGTAGGATGGATAGAAGGTGAAATAGGGTTGTTTAATATTTATAATAACATATCAGTATTTTATTGATACTTATATTATTACATTATAATGAAACAAATAAATAATAATAAGTAGATGAAGAAATAAATTTGAAAGAATCAGTAAAGGATATTACCTCTTCTTCGATGCGCCTCTTCATAACCTCCTCTTAGGACACTAAAGTTGGACTTTGAAGGAGACCAAGACCTCTAGTATGTCTCTAGGGAAGTGGGGAAGACATAATTTCAGGTTTTTCTGTTCTTGAAGGCCTAAATGGTTTGAGTATGAGAGGGAGGAGGATTCTTTTTTATAAGAGAGGAGATGGGAACTTTTGGAAAACTATAAAATATTAATTTATAATAAACTAAAACACCACATAAAAACATCTCAAAATGACTCAAATCCAAATATTCGATAATATAGGGTTGTAATATCATCAAACAATAAGATTTAGGCATGTTGTTAATTTATTTTAAACCCTATCAACTTCATTTGTCCTTATTTAATCTATTTAATTTCACTTGTGGTAATAAAATTATTAATTTTAAATTGTTATAAATAATTACTTATGTGTTATCAATTGTCTATAATTGGATACTTTATGACATTTTAGACCTTATATATAACAATTTCAATGTTTTAATTTTTTTTTGATTTTTAAACAAATTTATAAAATGTTATTTTTATAAAATAACAATACATTAAATTTCGACTCAATTCATTTATTTGAAATTAAATAAAATCCCCACATAGGATATATTTGAACCAAAAAAATTAATAGAATACTAAAATTTCATTTTCATCTTTAAAATTTGTGGATACCATTAATTAGTTCATATATTATTTATTTTAATATTTTTTAAACCATTTACTTGATATTTCAATAAATAAAATAACTTATACATTATTATTGTGTCATCATTAATGATAATTATTTAATAAATAAATATTAAAAATAAACTCTGATGATATTGATAATTTTATTATCTTTCTGGATATTATTTATATTTGAGGATTTATGAGTTTAATCACTAAATTAAAATTATTACACATATAAGATATACGAGAAAGACTTGTTGTCACATTCTTTGGTATTAATAATAATTATATCATTTTCATGGTCCAAAGTCCATGAAATGAATCTATCCCAACCATTAGGTGATATTGGTCGATTTTTATTCATCCAATAGAATTTTGGCAGGTGTTAGGGTAATTTTATAATCTTATTTTTATACTTAATTACCCAATTTACCTTCAGGTGTAGTGAACAAAATTTATCGTAGTTAATATTAATAATGTATAAAAATTAAAAGCACCATGTTAGCATAATTTGTAACTAATTATTCCATATATGGAATCCATTTTTCCAAATTCAAAACACAGAAGTGGGAGTATTAAATTTAAAATTTATCCCGCTATTGAGAAAATGAGTTTTAAAAATTAAAACGTTGGAAAAGATTGAACTGTTTTTACATATGATTTCAGGGTAAAATAAATTCTAATTATATATATTATAATAAATGGAAAAAATATATTCTATTTATACATTGAAACCATTCAATATTATAATTTAACCATATAAAATATCTTGAAGAAAAAAGATGTTTTTTATTAAAATTTAGCATATATTTAGTATTACTCAAAATATGAAAGTTAACAGAATAGTATTAAAAATTTATCCTTATTTAATTTTTATATACATATTGCAATAAATATGTTTATTTTGTCAAATTGAACTCATAAACGTGTCAAAAACTAGATTTAATTTATGTGTGCCATCAAAAGGCGGCAAAACTGCATTTTTTTAAAAATACTTTTTTTACCCAAAAAACTTATTTTGTTCTCATACCATGTTCTATAATATGTGTATGATTAATGATAATGTTAAAAAATTAAAAATGAGGAGAATAAATTTCATAACGTCTAGTTAATATGAGAAATATATCATTGTTTAGTGATGCTCAGTATTGCGTATAACACACGCTATTGAGAAAGGTTGCTCTTGCATGAAACATAAGCAAAAAATAGTGTTTGCGTATACTACAAGGTAATACGGTGTTGCATATAGAGAATGCTAATCTTGGTGTAGTGTATAACAGAAGAAATTAAAAGAATATTTCTCATAAAATTTCATGGTATTACACTCCTCTTTTTTGTTTGGAGTTAATGACCTCCACTAATCCAAATCTCTTGATAGATGATAAACAGAAATGAAAATATTCTCTCTTTCGTTACATCCCGACGTGGGAAACATCTTCTCTAATGAACTTATCTACTGCTACTCTATGAATTGGATAATATTCCTATTGAATTATGGAGGCTATTATCTTATAAATTGATCTAACATTTCTCTACCATATTTTGGATTAGGATGCTTCATACGGGTAAGGTTATTGTTCATAACTTGAGTTAGTTGTCCTATAATAGTAATAATCTAATCAAAACTAGTCTTAGCTCCAGTACTAATATAATTATCTTGAATAGGATGTAAATCCATACATGGGATACACGCATTCAATAGTTGTATATTCCTTCCACTAGGAACCATTTATAAATTATGGAACACACTGGATTAGGTTATGAATAATATTGTATAGTATCAACATTACAAATAGATAAAAAACATTAAATCCTATGCATATCAAATATTAAAATCATAAACATAATTTTATTGAGTAAATATTTACTTTGAAATCCTTCATTATGGGTTATAAATAAAACTATAATTATCTTAAGATTAACCCATAGGAGTGTCAATCTAGGTGCGCAGTAAGGCCTGTTGTCTTGTGTTAGGATACCCTAGGTCAGGCCCGTATCATTTTATCAAATTTACTACTCCTAGGTACATATGTTCTATATCCACATCCACTTGTATTAACTAGATAAGGATGTATTTTCTAGAAATTTCCACATTATATTTTCCTTATATAAATTATTGGATGTTCTTATATGTTTATCCTCAATGACTATCTCAGGGTTTTGTTCACTGATCTATGTTTTCTAAATAATGATTCCAAGTATTCTACTAAACATCCATTGATACCAAATATAAATGAAATACATTGTATCATAAATGATTTTCTAAATTAGATAAATTTAATTTTTAAATAGAAACATTATTTACATTAAAAATAATGATTTTAAATATAAAGATGATTTTATAATACTTTCAAAAATTAACCGTGATCTTTTAAAATTTTCCAAAAATCATAGTAATAAAATATTTATTTTGATATAAATTTTATGAAAATGAATTTTATTAAATTATTATTTTAAAAATTTAATTAAATAATTATTCTTCCCTATTCAAAAGGGCGTAATACTATTCAGAAGTGTAGGTTACGATTCATAATGGTATGTTACTATCCTAAATATTTTATTTTGATCCTATCAATGTACAAATATCATAGTGATCACAACCAGTTATTTTAGTTTTTCTAAATTCAAATCAAAAAAGTGGTAAAATTATATCTAATGTCCACATTATAATTATCTCCTATAAATATCAATATCATTGTTTCATATATATTAGTGTTGAATTAATTCTACAGTAAATTTATTTATAAAACCTTGGGCTGTTACATTCAATATGTCTCACTCTCTAGAAACATAAGTGTTTACAATATAAAATTTAATCAAATCACACATATCGCAACATTTCATTCCAAAATTATACCTTTTCCTTGTTCAACCATGTTTGATAATTATTCCATGCTTTGAAAATAAATCCATTTTAATAATACCTATACCATGAATTTTTCAAAATCCCACATTAGAAAAGTATTTCAGCACTATTAAAAAACCAACATGTTTATAAAAAATAATAAATCATTACTCAAAATTAAATATGTACTCCTAGTGGGATGTAATATAAATAATGCAAGTAATGTTTGTCTTATTGTCTAAACTCATGTCAATGATATTTCATCACCTATAAGTGTCTCCAAAACAATTATGTAATGAACTCCCTCATAACATTATGTTACGCATAAAAAATTTAGCTACATATTTTTATTCTCTACATTTCAAGTCCCTACCGTCCTACTCATTTCTACCATCCCAAATTGAGTACCATCCAAAAATAATTATCAACACCAAGACCAAAATAATTGATAATAAGGGATCAATCTAAATGAAACCAGTTGAAATTAAAGGACTAGACAAACTGATAACACTTGTAGCATCCATCCCCTCATCAAAAGATTGTGTCGAGGCAGAATTTCTACTTGGTCTTAAGAATCATCCCCATGATTACAATGGATGGATAGTAATTTCAAGAGATTCATTAAGAGATGTGGGATGATTTACCCTTTTTAAGATAAAATAACACGACCAAAATTACATTAAATAACCACAATATAATGCAAGATAAAAATTTAATACAACTCAACGTACTACCATTGATATCAAAACCATACTACAACTCAGTATCACAACAGAAGGCTCCCAACAAAAAAAATACGCAGTAGAAGATAAAACCAACAAAATTGAAAGACTCCAAGATATAACTCCAAAACTCCAATAATATCCATGATCCAACTCCACAATACAACTATTTATAATGAATATCTACTAAATAAATGGTATACCATTACTTTACCAATATCATGATAGACAATATATGCTAAATCACCAATATTCCAAAGTAGGGGTGAGTAATGAAACTTAGTAGGATTTCCCCAAATTACTTCCATACTCACTCTACTATGATAGAAAATGTTACACATTTATTTAAAATAGTTAATATAAAAATTGTAATAGTTTATATCATAATATAAACTATTACCATAGAAAAAAATATTCTCAAACAAAAACAATTTCCAATAAAAGAATCCTAAAAAGTAATTTATCCAATTTCAAAAACCATTTGGAATATACCATTACATTTCACATAGTCACACACAGACACACAGAATCACAACCACAGTAGATTGTATTTACCATTGATAGTGGAACTTCACATCTATCCTCCATACCTTTGATGGTGGTACTTCATGACCAATATCATTCCCATTCCACACACAATTACTCAATTAATATAACAACATAACAAAAACATATTTTACAAAAAAAATCATTAAAACCATAATTTTATTGAATACTATTTTCCATGAAACAAAACCAACAAACATTTTAATATAAACATTTTAAAATCAAGTTACCATATTCACTTTTGAGAAAAACACCTAATTTTCACAATTCCATAAATTTTCACTAAAGAAGGTTTCCATCAATAAATTTCACAAAAATTTAACGATCAATTTCAAGTTTTTTTTTGAAAGAAATATTGCAAGATCTAATAAGATGAATAGAGAGTAAATCCACCTACCTCAGTAATTATGATGAAAATAATGAACAATACAAAAACACCGACAAGACATTATTGAATCACCAAAAACCCACCTTAGATATCATCCCCAAACATCAAAAATTCCAAATATAACCATGATTATAATTAACAACATAAATGATATATACATTTCAATATATATAATAAAATGAGAGAGGGAATAAATTAATACTCAGAAAACTATGTAAAACTACTATAAAAGGAGACTTATGAAAGGAATTGGGCTTAAATGCACAATGATATGACTCTCAATAACATCTTGTTAAATGGGAAAATATGTCACTTCATGTTGGGGGCATTAATATTGAGTTAGTGTCAAAATGGATGAAAAATGAGTGGTTTAGTGATAATCCCAACCAAGATATACTTTTTTATGATATCATTTTTAAAATTTTCATGGTTTGTCATTGGGTTGGGAAAACCATGTGCTAATCATGCACATACCTCTACCACATGAATCACCTCACACGGTTGATCCACATGGTTAGGTAAACCATACGTCAACAATGAAAAAGCCCCATGTCCCACTTTTCATATTTTATCAGGGGTGGCTGCACTGTTTGGAAAAAAGTGAACCTAATTGTGTGCCTACCCAGAAGCCCATGATTCACCTTATGTGGGTTTATATAGTTTTTTTACATTTTCCAGAAACCATAAATCACTTTTCCATTATTATAAATATCTCAAAACATTACAAAAGTCTTAAATACCCTCCAAAACATCACCCAAACACATTACATTCTTAAAAAGAATAAATAATGGGTCAATTACTTGAAACAAAAAGTGATGTAGGGACTATGATGTCCACATATTTTTTATAATTAAATAATTCATTTTATATAAAATAAATACATATTTTGAGTCCCAAAAATCTATTAATTTTTTTTGAAAATATTCCACCTTCAAAAAAAATTACTTTAGAAACCAAAATTTTGTAATGTTGTCAACCGTCTTTTTCAAAAAAAAACTACTATGTGATGCTTATAAATTCTATACAATAGACCGTGATGAACATAGTACAATGAAAAATAATTTATTTCCTTTACATGTTCTTCATTGAAATGTGAATATTTTTAATGATTAATAAACTATTACTTACAGATTTATAATGGTATGTAGGTTTGAGACTAAGGAAAGACTATTAAATGAGAGTGAAACCAAATTTTCCAAACAATTCTACTATGAAATCGTGGTTTAAAAAATTATTATTAACATTTTACATAATTTTTTATTGAAAATAATGAAACAATTAATTTTATATAAATCTAAATGTTATTAGAGCTATGATGATCAATCATGGCATGATGTTACTGAAGAATGTGAACAAGAATGATGCATAGGGAATATTAATACTAATTGGGTTAAAAATATTCCAATTTCAAAATTTTTTTTTATTAATTTCACAATAACATAAATAAATTGGGTCGATCCCCATTAAATAGAGGAGAATCACATAGAAATATGATATCTTTGAGTTCTCTGCTCAAATAACGATCAAATTTCAATGGAAATTGAAATGAAATGATGTTGGAATAAATAACTCCAAAACATCCCATCATGTGAAAAATTAGTTTCAATAATTTTATCCATGATCAATCATGTTGTATGATCAAGGAGTTTTTGAAATCAAGAACAATAGGTTCCAAACTATCATAAATGAAATTAGTATCGATATCTCCAATCGATTCTGATTCATTTATAAAATGATTCAAAAAAGTGATTTATAATAATCCTAGTTTTATTAAACCAAAGAACGAAGAATTTATCGAGGAATAAATGTAAATCATTTTAAATGAAAAAAAATATTACAGATTATTTAAATAAAGTAGGGATAAAAATTATCTATTTAGAACAATGTTTATCAATGAAATATTCTCTTATCCACTAGTCTGCCTTGGGCTCACTCTATCTATAGTCCTAGTTTTTCTCCCGAACAGTCTCCAAGAAGTTCAACCCCCCTCTATAATGAAAGATATCCCTCTTTGACTATATGCTCCCAGAGTTAATCCTTCATTATAGTCAAGTTAGTCACTAGATTCGTCCAATAACTTTAGTTGGTTTATTCCCAATTCCCCAAATGCATCATAAATTGTCACTGAAAACTATCAAGTGGACCTAATTTGTTCTAAGTTTTGGTGGTGACTCTTTCCGTGATATAAGTTAACAATCATCTTTATAATTAATTAAACATTATAATTGAAATAAAAAAATAAATTAATTAAACAAATTCAATTAATTATTTCTTTCGTAAATTAAAAAGTTGGAATAAATGGATACTAAAATTAACTAACTAATTAATTAAATTCACATTAATGATTAAATAATCATAAACAACAAAAAAAAATTTAAAAAATAGATTTAAATGAACAATTAAATAAAATGAAAATTTTGATATTGGATAATTAAATTGAAATAGAACATTAAAATTAACAGATTTAAATTAATTATTAAAGTTAAATAAGAATAAAACGTGTTTCAAATAAAATTAAAATTTAATTTATTTGATTGAAAACATAATTAATGATTATTTAATTAATAAAATAAAAAAACAAATTATTCATTCTGGATTAAATCATAAAAATTAATTAGAAAAATATAATAAACTTGAAAATTAATTAAGTCAATTAATAATTTTAGGAGCTAAAAATAAATAATTAATTATAAAAATAGATTAATTAACAAATTAAAATATGAAATTATTAAATATAATTTTTTTAGAAAAAGTTAACAATTTATGAATTGAATTATAAAAAATATAGTAAAAGGATATGGAAAAACATTTGATTTTAAGGCCACATAAAATTCCCCCACAGTTAAATAATTTATTGTCCTAAATAATTTCCTTGAATTTTGTCATTTAGAAATAGAATCATGTTTTTTAATAAAATATCATTGAATGAATCATGTTGAGGAATTTATAAATGGGGAAGAAAAACTGTGAAATAATATTTTCAATAGAAATGTTCATAAAAAGTCATGACTAAATTTATATACCAACTAGGAAGTCAAGGGAACAATAAATCATTCACTAATGAAGAAGACATGCCTTATATATAAAACTACCTATTGACTTACTTAGATTCAAATTAATGATATAAAACCAATATTGATAACAAGATATATATAAGGGGAAATAAAATCATAAAAAATGACACCTTATACTTTGACATTTTCGTAGGTTCTAGAAATCAATGATTAAATAATAATTTTTTTAATCACTTTATTGATACAATGTAATTGATTTTAATAGAAGTTAATTTTCCACTTCTATATCTAGCAGTCAAAATTCCCCTCAGTTTAATGAACTAATTTTTTACCACTCGATAATTTATTGATTGTTTTTTAATTTTACTTTTCCATGTATATTGTGAAAAGCACTATGCATATGTACTAATTTCGAATGTACAGAGCGATCACACACACACACACAATTCTTAATGACTTGGAGGATCACTATGGGTTCCCATTTTCCCTTTCTACTCAATATTCAAATGACTTATAAGACTAAAATTTAAATTGGCTCCCTAAGGTGATTATTTCTATATTTAATAAAAAGCGAGCCCCTGTGTTCTTTTCCATGATTCCTATTTCCTAATGTTAATATGATAACTCAAATAAAAACAATTCTATACCACTCTCATTATTTTTTTATAATTATAACATTCATAAAAGTAGTAAGAAACTTCACTTGACAATCATACATTCAAATTTTTTTTAAATTTAATGAAACATTAAACAAACAGTAAGTTATTATCCATTTAAAAGGACTATAATAAAGTGCAGAATATATCCTAAATAGTCTCAAATTTTGAAATAACTTTAAAGAATTCCGACCAACTTCTTTTACCTAAATTTTAGAGGAATTTTATGTTCTTACTTTAAAGCACATATTAGCATAGAATTAAAATAAACTCTCATCCACACATAAAATAAACATTTTTCCCCAAAGTTCAATTCAATGGTGGTGAAAAACAATTTGGATTTTGATGTCAAAAAAAATATTCAATTGAACAGTTAAGTGATATATTGAAGAGTCACAATAAATTTAAATCAATTATCATTTTCCACTAAATGAAATTTTAAAACAAAATTAAATGAATTTTTATAAAATCTAGTGATAATGAAATTTCAATTATGTTAAAAGCTGTTTCATGTAAATATTGAGTGCAATGTGAAGTGGGTGTCAGCAATATAACATATTAGATTCAATCAAAATTTTCAACAACACAATAAATGTGTATTCTTACACCCCCCAAAAACAAATACATTTTCTTAAATGAAGAAAACTACGTATACAACTCCCCCATAGTTAATTTCAAACAGTTAATGAATTGAAAAACATAATAATTTACAGAAACAATCCAATATGATGTATAGTTTCCAATAAAATCATGACAACAAGATTGTAAAAAAATTAGAAACATTATAAATAAATATACATCCCATATTAATGATTATCCAGTGAGGATCCAACAAGAAACTCTATATGATTTGAAGACAAAAGGTAACTATTCTCCTTAGTTAACCCTTAGAAGTAACTTTATTAAAAAAAATACCATGAATGATAGGAACTTATATCCAGAAAAGAAAAAGGGAAAATGAAAGTAGAAAAGAATTACATTATTCTGAGCAAAATAAGAACAAAATTAATATTAATGACAAAAAATGGGTTGAATCCCATGAAGCACTGAATTTAAAGTTAATAGTTAAACAAAATTTAAGAAAAAATTTTTTTATTGAAAGGGATAAATAATGGGTTGCTTCCTATACAACATTGGTTTTAAATTCTCTATTCATACTCCAATATAAACTAACATATGTCACTAGGCGGGAGTGTTTTCTTGTATATAAACCACAAAAAGTGTTTTTTTAAGAATGTTTAACTAAAGAATGGAATGTTTGGTTTCATAGACGACTAAGGGAACACATGAATCCATTCATACATAAAAAAATCCGTAAGAAATACTATTTAACACTAAGTAACTTCTCAATGTAGTCATTAAGTTGAGAAAAGAAATCATCAAAAAAAAATACATTCTTAGTTTCTTTAATACATTTAGGTTAAAATAAAAATGAAGAGGGTCCCTTAAACAATACCAATAAAAGATTAATCTCATTAGAAAAGATCATAAAAATAACCCTTAATGGTAGTGTTTTATACACATGAAATTGACTCAAGTTTAACAAAATTATATTTTTAATGATAGTATATATGTGAAAAGGGGGCTGATAGATGTGTGACATTATACTGACAACTATCTATCCCAAAATAAACCAAAAAAAATTAAAATTAAATGGTTCTTGAGGAATAATTTTGACTACTATGTTCAAGATGGGTGGTACTAGTATGCTGAATAGATTTATAAATAATACAAATCAAGTGTAAGTATCCTTCTATACTACTATCAGTGATAAGATTATGTTATGTACCTGACCTGTTTTAGGATGTATGTGAACAAAAGGAAGGATGATTTATTTGATCATTCATAGATTCACATTTCGCAATATCATAAATTTCATCCCAATGCCCCTTATCAATAAATTCAAAACCATCATCAAATAATTTTGAAAAACTAAACCCGTCAAAATAATTTAATGTGTGTTCAATCCCTCCAATAATTTCAACATCAAAAAGTTCAATATCTAATTTAATATATGTTGAATAATCTAGTCTAATTTTATCTAGGGGAATTTGTAGTTTAGCTTCAATAAATTCAGATGCTAGGATTTTCAAATTTAAATTTTTTTCCTAAGTTGGTCAACATTATTTTCCATCCCATCTAACAAAGTTATAGAAAAAAGATGACTGTGAGAACATAGAAGTGATATCACATTCATTAACCTTTATTCAAAAATAATTCCCTCTTCCTATTCTTCATTATTAATTTCAATAATTTATTGTTTACACATTCAAAAGTAGGAAGATCGCATTTATGAATAGTTTAAAAATTATCCCTGAAATTGATTTTAGGCTTGTTGTTATCTCCAAATATATACCAAATTCAATGTTTAGGTTCATAATTAAATGTTATAGAAAGTCTTGATGATGAGTATTTTAAATTTATGTTCTCATTATTTTTATTATCCTCGACCTGGGTAATCATGCTTTAAACGATCATTAAATAGCAAACCTTTTCAAAGATAGGGATCATAAAAATAATAGGGCCTTCTTCTTCAATATGTTATTGATGATGTTAATCTTCCTGAAACTCATTCTCATTTAGGATATATTTAAATTTATTTTGTTTTATACTATCATTTATGATAATTGGTGATATTTCCCATTTTTCTATTATTAGTTTTAGATTCATCAATTACATAATATTTCCCTTCCATACTTTTAACCCAACTACCCACATCAATTTTTCTCTCAATTTCTCCTACAACAATTTCTTATTCATTTTTTCAATTTTTTCTTATTCCATCAATATTATTTGTAACTCATAGAACACATGATCTATATTTTGAATTTTTTGACCATTTTCTTTTGAAAGAAAAATTTGATGTACATGGTTTTATCAATCTTAATGTTTATCCTGTCATTCTTCTTAGTATCTATATTATATAAAAATCATTCAAATTTTTCGAGGAAGTCAGGTCAGGGTTCAAATTGATGTTTATTTTCCTCAAACCAATCAATAATTTTTTTTGTTGATTATAGGAAAACTACAATGTAGTGTATCCATAATAGCCATAACATACAAAATATAGTCTCTTAGGATCATGACTGCCCTCATGTAATTCTATTTTTCATGTGAGTGAAATTAAATTGACATTCACATACATACGCCAATATTTTACCTCTAAACTTATGTATAGTTTCATTAAAAAAATAATTAGACGTTTTTTTTGGAAAATTTGGTTAAATGCACTCTTCCCCTGCAATGGTTTAGAAAATGACACATTATTCATTGAAATGTTCTAGATGATAATTATTTGTAAACTCCTATATACTACTGTATAACTACTCATAGGGTTAAATCAAATTGACAGTATTAAATTAGAGTGAAACAAAATTTTAAAAATATTTCCAATATAATATAGTTGTTAAAAATATATATTTAAAATTTTATATTAAAAAAATTAAAATAACCAGATAATGATTTTTTAGATAACTAATTTTAATAGGAGCTATGCTGATAAAAAAGTGAATAAAAATATCTAGGAATATAAATAAGAATGATTCTTAGGGTGTATTAATACTAACTGGGTTAAACATATTTCATTCTAAAAATTTTAATTAATTTTAAAACCTCATTAATAAATTGGATCAATATACATCTCCATGAGATAAAGCCCGTGTAAATATTAAATCCGGGAGTTTAGAAATCCAAGAATCATTTAATTATAGTAAAAATTGAAATGAAATGATGTTGGAATAAACCTCACCAAAAAATTCCATCATTTGAAAAATAAGATTGAATAAATGTATCCCTGATCAATCTTGAAAAATGATCATTGTGTTTTGAATACAAGAACAAGAGGTACCAAACAATCTAAAATGGAATCAGTATCAATCTCTCTAAACAATTCTGATACATTGAAAAAATGATGTGAAATGTTGATTAAGAATCAACTTGGTTGTATTAAACCCCAAAAATGAATTTTTCTAGGAATAATTAAAAATAAATTAAAATAGAAAAATTAAATTACTAATTAAATAAATAACCTAAGTATAAGAATTATCCCTTTTGAATAGTCATAATCAATGAAAACCACTTCTCTCCTCATAGACTATTTGGGTATCCCTCGATCTCTAGTCCTCCTACAATCAAATGGTCACCATGAAGTGGAATCCCCCTCTTGAACAATGCTATCCCTCCTTAGCTATCTGATCCATGATTTTAATCCTTCACAATACTATAGTTACTCATTAGATTCATCCACCAACATCATTTTTTCTACACAATTCATTGAACACATCACACATCATCACTAGAAATCATCAACTGTACCTAATTTTAGCAAGGATCTGGTGTATACTCTTATATTGAAAAATATCATCAATCATTTTAAAAATAATTAAAACATCATAATTAAAATTAGAAAATTAAATAATAAATCATGTTCAATTAATTATTTCTATTACATCAATTAAAAGAAAAAAAATGAATATAAAACAATAGAATAAATATTAAAATTGAAATTAAATATTAAAAGAAATTAAAAACTACACTTAAATTATAAAAAACTGACTAAAAATAAAAAGGGTAGAAAACACATAATTTAACATTGGAAAATTAAATTGAAACAAAACATTAAAAATAGAGGATTGAAATTAATTATAAAATATAAAATAAATACTCAAATGGAATTAAAATGAAATTTATTTAAATGAAAATAAATTCATCAGTTTTTAATTTTTTTAAAAAATTAAATGATAAAACTAATAATGAAATAAGTGTTAAAACATAAAAATTAATCAATAAAATATAATGAACTAGGAAAGTAAGTAAGACAATTAATAATTTTGAAAGTTAAAAATAAAAAATTATTTATAGTAATGATTAATTATTGAATTAAACTTTGATATTATTAAATCTCATGTAATTAACAAAAACGTAACAATTAATTAATTAAAAGATTATAAAATTAGTAAAAATATGTCGTAAAACATGTGATTTTAAGGCCACATCATTTGTCTTGTGGAGTAAGGGATGCATGTATTTTTTACCAAGTAATGAAATAAAATTTACACGAATATTTATTTCTTTTTCATCATTAAACAAACTTGAGATTTGAATTATATAAAAATTATATGTTCCTATTTTCAATAAAACTTTGTTGATAACATGACTGTTGTAAAAATAAATTAATTTTAGTTAGTGAAAGTAGATTTTACTAAGGGTAAAAGGACGAACATTTTATAATGGAAGCATAGATTAAACATGTATTTTATATCCAAGATCCTAAAAACAGAATGTAGTCAACTATTATGTTATCTACCAAAATAATTGTAGGGTCAGATGTCAATTATAATAATGATGACCCTTTTATTGGGAAGCCACAATCATTTTTCTTTGGTTCCAATGTACTTAGGGTCTTGTATATTAGAGTATACCATAATGATGGAATTTGGATACATGATAAGGGGATCAAATTCCTTAAACCTTTAACAAAAAATATCATACAATAATTTGGATAATGTTTTTTAAAAACACATTGTGATTTCTTATGGTATTATTTTATTCAATACTGCATTCATATAATCTAAATTAAATGTTCAACTAAATTTATAGATAATGGATTCTCCACATATTTACAATCCCAATTTTGTGGAATAATATGATTATTTATATGCTAATACTCCCAATAATAAGAAACCATATTCTTCCCACTATATAAGGATACTAATATTAAGGATCAACATATTGATAATTTTGAATCTAAGGAAATATTAGATCATACAAAACCTATGTATGAGAAAAAATAAAATCATCCTAGAATGATAGTGTTAATGGAAATTATTAAGGTGAGAAGTAAAGGCGTAAAATTCAAGGTTGGATGGAATGCATAAGGCCATCCTAATAACCCCAAAAATTCTGATTTCATTAGTTACTTTAGGGAAACAACTCCAATACATATTCCGATTGATGTAGATATAAGGCGTAATGTTTTTATGGTGATGAATTCAATAATTTTGGAAGATATTATGTTAACATTATGATATTCATTCTCAATTTTAATAAATAATTAAATAGAAAAACATTGATTTACTATTAATTATCCTTTGTAGGGTTAATTTTTAAAATATTGTAATCAAATTAATGTTGTATTAGTGGACTGTGGAAAGGATCATATAGTATTTCTGGAAAGAATTAAAAAGAAACATCTTAGGGATTCTAATGGGAAACTAAACCAATTTTCACCAAAAATATATATACACATGATGAACTATGAAACATTTAATGTGTTAATTGACTGTCGTGGGGAGGAATCATTTCATGTATATTATGATTTGTAATACGTTACATGGAAATACATGTATTAATCACCATTATTAAGAATTATTAATTTTGGAAACAATAAATGAGTGTTGACAAGAACTAGCATACATCCTAAAAAATTCCCCGACCATGAAATAAGGACGGTGTACACATCACTTTAAAAAATGGTATGTATTTTAAATATATAGTAATACTTTTTATGTGGCATGAAAAAAAAAATTATAATCCTATGATTATATGAAAATTGATAAATACAAATCTAAATCCACTTCTATCCCACTTCATCAGCTATAAATAAATTCTCATATAAATAATAATAGAATACTAGTATATGAATAGACATCATTATAATTGGAATACTGTGTAAATATAACAAAATAATAATTTTTTTAAAGGAATTGATATTACATAATATTAACTTCATATTTTCTGACATTTTCTATCTAGTTTGGACATTGGAATCACCATTGGTTGTACCCAATTATTTACTATTATTATCGGCCTTGAAGGGGTGAGAACATTATGATAGTGTTAGTGGTGTGGGTTTGAGTGTGTCACATTTTTCTTAGTATGAGAAAAAAATGCATAGGGGGATAAAAAATAAAATGGATGAGATTAATGAAAAAATAAAATATCTAGTAGAAATATAAAATTTGAAAACATTGTTTTTAGGGAATCTTACACGAATAAATCAAATAGAATAATCAACAATAAAATAAAAAATATGTGAATATTCTCCCCCATGTTTAAGGTTATCCATTACCCTCAATTTATTTTTTCATAACTTTTTTTGAATTGTTAATCTTGAAGATACTAATATATTTCATGTACTAATATTCAAATGGGTGAAAATTATTGTGATTTAAATTTATCATCAACCACCTTCACCTTGTTACGATAGGTATAGTGTATAATATCCAAGGAAATATTATACATAATAAAAAAAATCAAAAAAATGATATGTGAATATGGTGCAATGTAGATCATGATCCCATCACTAAACCACATGTTCCCCTTCATGATCAAGTTGTATATATCCTCAAACATTATATTAGAACTTTCATAGACTTTTTATTTCATCTTTTTTAAATATATGTTTATTATGAGTTATTTACCTTAAAATTTATTTTTTTATGTAGAAACATTAATAATTAATGAATAATGTCTTGAACAAGGGAATTCTATTACCAATGGAAGAAAGGATGGGAAATAGAGTTTTGAAACAAAAAAATTAAAAGATAAAAAAATAATGGGAAATTTTCTTTAGAGAGTACCTTTTTCCTTCCAATTCAACTAATAAAATTATTAATATTATAAGTTCATTAGGATAAATAGTTCAAAGGTAATAATATAGATTGAATTTATTTTGATGAAAATTTTTATAGATACACCATTACAAACTATATTAAACTTTAGAATATAGTTTAAATACTCACGTATGGTTGACTGGGATTCTTAGTTATAAATATATACAAAAAGTTCACTTTTATATACTTTTTTATCAATTATTGATCTACGATTATAATTAAAATAAAATTCATTTTATATTTTTTATATGTATATATATCAATACACTGTGAATGTATAACATTAGAAACCAAAATTTAGACTTAGTAGTCCACACATCACTTCTACATGAAAAATGTCTTTAGAAGAAAATGAAATATCAATAATAATGAATAAATTTTATGTTCAATTTAAAAATAATCATATAGATGCTGAATTATTCTTAATACCAACAATTCAGATGTAAAACTTAATAATCTAATCATATAGAATATATTTTTATTTCTTTCATTACATAGAGCCATTTGTTTTTTTAGAAGCATTAGGTTCCCATTCTAATCAAGGTGTAATATCCAATGATTTTTTTCTAGATTCAAAGCATGTATTTTCAAAAAAAATAATCATACATGATGACCTTTATCAATTTATAATATATTGAATTCTACATTTCACAAATAAACTTCCTATTATATTTTTTATATTTTTATGATGTTTTTGTTAGGGAGATGTTTATATATCGTAAAAATCAAGTCATGAGGATGATACCTATGTATAAGACACCTACTAATCTCTAAAAATAGATATTTATTAGGGTATACATAATAATAATTCACAACAATAACATATATCAAAACAACTTACCTATTTATCTCAAAATTTATATTGTTTCCAAAACAAAAAATAATAATTATTATTATTATCATTTCATTTTCACTTTTTTGAAAGATATCATATTCCATAAAAATCCAGCATCCCTAAATAGGTATTTATTTATTATTAACATTCCATTTATAATAATTATTAACCATTTTTTTATTTATATTTTCTCAGTACTACTATGATTTTTATCTCTCCAGCTATTCAAAATAAAAAAAATAGACTTATTTAGAAACAAGAGGGAAAAGTACATGGGGTCATATTGTTTTCATACATCACAAAGAGGTGTTTTTTACTACTTATTTATTAATTTTTATCATAATCTTATCAAATTGATTTTTTTGTTAAATTTATTATCATTTTTATCTGTAAATTGTTTTAATAAATTTCATAGAGATCAGGAATATATGACTTCACTGAGAAAAGATAGTTTTCCAACAATTATATTTTCTATGCAGAGAAAAAATACATAGATTAACTTGATTATTATTTATTATCCTCATATATATATTTTTTTATTTCAAATATAGCGTGTTTTTAGTTTACAAATAACTGAAAGTGATTGTTTTTATTTTAAAAATGAAATTTTATTTAAAAAAAGTGCCACTCACTGAAAGACGATAAGAAATTTTTGGATTATCTTTATACTTTTTCAAAATTACCCATATTCCATTGGTGGAATTTAATAATCTCCAATACATCAATCTCATAGATGGTGTACCCATTATAACTCAAAGTGTAGGTTTTTATTTAAAAAGAAACATTTTAGTTCAAAATCAGAATCACTCATGGAAGGCCAACAAAACACATTTGTATTGTATTGATATTTTAGGAAAATGTTCCATATTTCGGTTTAAATATGAATAAATTATGTACACATTAATCTAACACATAGAGCGGCCGATATGATTGAAACTATGTATTTTATTTAAATGTAAATTTGAGTTGAAAACATATTTCATTCTTTTAAAACAATAAAAACATGCTCATATTATATTGATACTTTAGGAAAATTATCCCTAATTTTTTTGACATGTAAGAACCAACCAAAAGTCAATCTAAAAGATGATGTGCCTAGTATGACTCATAGTTTTTTTCTATTTTAAAGTGTTATTCTAGTTTAAAAAGTTAATTACTCATTGAAAACAAGGAAAAAACATTTATATAGTCTTAGTAACGTAGAAAAATTATCCATATATAATTAATGACATGTAAGAATCAATATTATATCAATATAGAACATGGTGTTTACAGTATGATTCAATGTGCTTTTTCTGAGTTAAAAATTGACATTTCAGTTAACATTGCTTGACACTCATGAAAACTAGTGGAAAACAATCATAGTGTACAAAAATTTAGGAAAATGAACCATATATAATTTTTTACATGTATGAATATTTCACAAGTTAATATGACACACAATGTGCATCATATGACTTGATGTATGTGTTTTCAGTTAAAAATAAAAATTTTGTTAAAAAAACATGTCACTCACTATATATTTATAAAACACACTCAAATTTCTCAATAAATTAGCAAAATGATCCATAATTAATTGTTATCATAAAGGAATCAAACATATATTTATATGACAGAAGATGTCCCGGATAAGACTCAATGTATAAATTTTTAGTGTAAAATAGACAATTTAGTTAAAAATATGCATCACATACTTAAAACTAAGAAAACAAACACAGATTATGTTGATAATTTAGGTCACCAATCAACATGTAATATTTGGTTGTTAATAATTAACCAATCATCAATCGGACACATTGTCTACTAGTTATCACTGAAAGATGATGAATTTTGTTTAAAAGTACCATTTTTGTTTTAAATATTTGTTACATACTGAAAACAAATTAAACAGAATCATTTTTTCATTATACATTAAGAGAAAAATCCATCTATCAATTGAGATGTTTTTTAATCAACCACATGTCAATATAACACACATTATGGTCGAAATTATTGAAAGATCATGATTTTTATTTAAGAGTAACATTTTCGTTCAAAACATGCATCAGATTAATAAAAAAATGAAGAGTCTCTCAAATTATCTTAAAAATATAGGGAAATTATCCATATATTATTTTTTATGTTTTCAAATCATTTGAACATCAATATGACACATGGTGTGGTTGGTGCTATTGAATGTCCATGTTTTTTATTTAAAAGTAACATATTAGTTCAAAACATGCATCAATCAATATAGAGAAAACATTATTGTACTGTATGAATAGTTTATTAAAAATGTACATAAATCATTTTGGAGATGTAGGAATAATCCAAGAATCAATCCAACACATGGTGTACCCAGTATGACTCGAAGTTTGTGTTTTCACATTAAAATATACAATTTAGTTCTAAACACGTGACATTAACTAAAAAACCTGAAAATTATATTTTATTGTATTTAAACTTTAGTTATATAATTTATACAACATTTTTGAAATTTATGAATCAACCACACATCAATCTGACACACATTGTGCTCGGTATGACTCAAAGTGTATGTTTTTATTTTAAAAAGTATTTTTTATTAAATAACATTTACCAATCACTAAAAATTGAGAAAACACACTTAAATTTTATTAACATTTTATAAATATGTTTTTTACATCATTAATGATGTATCGGAATTGAAAACCCATTAATCTAGCACATGGTGTTCCCAACATTACTCGAAATATGTGTTTTCATTTTAAAAATGACAACTTAGTTATGAAATTATACCACTCACTAAAAATAGAGAAAAAACTGGAATTCATTTGATATTTTAGGATAATTATCTATAATTAATTTATTCATATTGGAATATAACACACATTAATCCAACACAAGGTGTGTCTGTTTTAACTCAAATTGATTTTTTAGCATACAATTAACCACTTTGTTTAAAACATGCATCACATAATCAAAATCAATCAAACATGATTAGACTATATTGATACATAATTAAACCAATCTATAATTTATTTGTGATATTTAAGAATCATCAAAACATCAATATGACACACTATCTTCCCAATATGGACGAAAGTGTATGTTTTCAGTTTAAAAGGAAAATTTTACTTCAAAACATGTGACTATCATTATAATCCAATAAAACACACATTTATATTCTTAATACATTATAAAAATTATTCAAATTTCATTTTTATGTGTTTGAATCAACAATATTTCAATCTGACACACAATCTAACCATTATGATTGATAGTAATCATTTTTATTTAAAAGGGACATTTTATGTCAAAACACACATCACATACTAATAATAAATAAATTACACTACTATTATATTGATATTTTAGAAAAAATATCGAAAAAATAATTTTTTATATATATGAATCATCTAAACATAAATTCAATTCATAGTTCGGTCAATATGATTAAAAGTGCACATTTTTATTTAAAAGTATCCTATTAGTTAAGAAACAATATTATTCATTAAAAATCAGAAAAAAACATATATTGTCTTTGTAATTTAGTCCAATGATCCAGAAATAATTTTTGATAAATTGGAATAATCCAAAAATCATTCCAATAAACGGTGAACCTGGAACAACTCAATGTGCGTGTTTTTAGTTTAAAAGTGATATTTCAGTACAAAACATGGCACAATCATATAAAACTAAGAAAACACACTCTTAAGGTATTGATAAATTATGATTATGATACATATATCATTTGGGATATGTAACAATAAACCTCATATTAATATAAAGAAAGGTGTTACCGTTATGAATCAAAGTGTGAGTTTCAAATTAAAATTTTTCCAGTTAAAAATATATCTCACTCAATAAGAAAATAGAAAAAACAGTCAAATTGTTCTGGTATTTTAGAAAAAAAATTCCATAAATAATTTTTCAAATATAAGAATCAGCCACATGATAATATGACAAATGGTGTTCTTGGTATTACTAGTTAGTTTGTGTTTTAATTTTAAAAATAGAATTTTAGTTAAAAACTTGTGTCACTAACTGAAAGCAGATAAAAAATATTGTATTGTAATTATATTTTAGGAGAATGATAATTAAGTCATTTGTTACTGAATGATCTAACCACATGTCAATCTGAAACACGATCTTCATGATATAGCTAAAAGTGTGTGTTTTGGTTAAAAATTGACATTTTAGGTCAAATTATGCACCACTTACTCAAAATTGAGAAAAACACTCATATTATCTTGATAATTTAAGAAATAAATGAATAATTCAATTTTTACATGGATGAATTTTTGGGGGATAAGAGGCATAATGAAACGCCAATACAAAAACCAGATGATTGAACCATGATTTCGACTCAAATTTGAATTTATCAATAGTTAAACACAAAAAAAAATTCAACTACAAAATCATCCCATGAAGTCATAGTGCAACATAGATAGGAATTCCTGATACAACCTAATACCCACTCAAAAATATGATTCACACAAAAAATGAATATAAATAGTTTTAAAAAGATGAAACATCAGTTTTATGTTGTTCAAATTATCATTTTGCATCCACAACAGAACACAAGAATCTCTTTTCATTATTGGAAGTATATGGAATTGAAACACTATAGCATAATGATTAATATTTGAATGTTTTTTAATACAATAAAATTCATTACATTAAAACATGCTAAACCTCAGCAACTGGTCCCACCATTATTTTATAGAGGTTCATTATTAGTTAAATGGGTAACACCAACATCTAGAATTTGTAGCCAACTATCTAGTGACTCCATCATTCAATTTATGCTTATATTGATTCAACCAAAACAACCAATACACATTTCACTAGGCCCAAAGATCTGTATGTACATCATTCATTGGATTATTGTGAACATTTGGTAGTCTTTCCCAAATGATTATTTTTTTGGATTTGTTTTTACTATAAATATCATAACACACTGTCATATTATAGACTTCTTATGAGTGAACTTCCTAGGACATAAATAAACATCCTGTACATAAAATCCACCACATGAATATTAATTTACTAAAACACATTGGAATTATTGAACTATTTAAGAATCCAAATCATCTTTCAATGTTTATCAAAGTGTTCTCCATCATCCACTTGTTAAAATGATTCCTACTAAGGTGAAGTTCTTATATAGGATGTCCTGGACTAACACCTTATTAAACATGTCAACTGATTCTTTTACCTATAATCCTTCATAGATAAAATACCTCATCCTTTAGTAGTTCTATATGAAATATAATTTCAGTTCATTGTGTTTCGTTCTTGTGTGAAATACAAGATTCAATGAAAGGTAGAAGAAACTATGATTGTCCAAAAATATATTTCCATATATGTTAATTTTTTGAGTTCTTTTAATTAGAAAATTAAACCGATCATCTCCTTTCCATCTTCTGTAATTTTACCGTACCCTTATTTCATTGTAGAAAAAGTAACCACTAGTAGTGTCAATTTAATCTAACTAATTTCCATTATACCAAATGTAAGTAAAAACACATTGTGATTTTATGATTTTGGGAATCACTAGGAAAATCTTTATCTAAACATCTATATATTGTGCCATCTTCCCTGATGTAAAAATAGATGTATCTATTAATACCTTCACTCATTGGACGATCCACTTCATAGATTCCTAGTGCTCTTTCCTAGTCTTATTCATGAAAAAAATTACTACTCCCACTATAGAAAAATAACTAACAACTTGTATATCATCACATACATAATGATTCTGACAATAGATACATATGGTAATTTCACCATGTATCTGTCCTCATCATCTATTTAAGGGGCCTATTACTTGGATAACATGGAGTTTCCAATGAGGATATTTACTCTACATATACATATAGTCATTTTAAATCATTCAATTATCTTCTGGATGTATTCTTTTTGGGATTACACAAGAGTCATAAATTTATAATCCCTCTTTATTTACATCCCCAATATTTTCTTGGATTGACCAATATCCTTTATTTCAAATTTTCTCAAAAACATACACTACATATCATTAATCTTATCAATTTATGGTACTACAAGTAACATTTCACCAAAATATATTGGGAGAAAAATATAAGCTACATCATTATAATACATCCAATTGTAACCATGATTAATGTCTCTCATTATAAATCATTCCTCATTAATTAAGGCATTGAAATTTTGGTTCTATTATAAAAGTGTCTGAGTCAATACATAAAGAATTCCATTTTCAAACAAGGACCTCCTCTATATGGTCTTAAATACAATTAGGTTCCATCATATTGATCTCATCCTAAAAATCACCTTGAAGAAATGTAGTGTTCACATCTATCATCTCTATGTATAAACCATTAGATGAAAATAATATTAGTATAATTCAAATTATAGTATGCTTTACTACTAGTGAATGTATTTCTAATAAATTGATTCCATTCTTAAATTACAATCCTTTTCACCACTAATAATGTGTCATTTTTTTCATCATATTCTTTCAAATTGTAGGTCTATTTTTTATAAATTTCATATTTTCATTTCATAAGTTCAATCTTCTCTCAAGTGTTATAAAACATTGAGGAATTTAATTCATCCTCCATTACTGACTCCCATTACTCTGAGTCACTGAGTGTTGTTTCTTAGTCTATACATTTTGGTTCATAAACAATGGTAAGATATAAGAAGATATTTTAAACTCTATTTTTCTATATAGTTTATCTAAATTTAGAGTATATTAGTAGTCAATTTTTTTCATTCAATGGAATTCATTTTCTGGTGCATGATGTTCTGGTGTTCATAATACAGATTGATCTACTACCAGATATTTGACTCATATTTTTGTATTTTATTATAATTTTTACACACATACCATTGGTAAAACTTTAAATACATTCTTTTTGATGTATGGTATCACCATTATAAACAAATTTTTAATATTTTCATCCAAATCAACATATACAATAGTACATGTCCTACTTTCCTCACATTTTTCTTTATACAAGTTCCTATCCCACCATAGTATCTTCTCATTGAAGATTACATATTGAATTTTTATGATTTTTTATTTATCACCACTCTATAGTTAGTAAACACAATTCTTATTTCCATATCCTACACAGAATCAATCACTATAATTTTTCTACATATTATCATTTTTCCTTTGAATCTTAAGGAGAATAAATAATGAAATGGAATATTTTTGAGGTGTGATACTTTTGGATGCTTATAAAACCAAATTTATTCAGTTATACTTTGTCCTGTTGTAGAAACTAAAATATAATTTTCCAAGTATACTTCAATTATAATTACATCCATCCAAATGGCTGAGGGAATACTGAAGTTAACACGAATGAATCTAGAATGATATGTGAAATTATATTTCATTATCTTTTCCCCTCCATTCTATTATGGAGTTTGGATTAATATTCTCCAAATAATAACACCATGCTTCTATATTTGTTATAAAATATTTATACCATTTTTCCACCACTATTATCATATCACAATCACTTAAATTTCTGACCACTTTCAATGTCCACCATATATATCCACCTTACAATGGATTAAAACACCTTAGAATTTTTTTTAGAAAATAAACTCTTGTCTTCCTTATGGAATCATCAATAAAAGAGTCAAGGTATCATGATCCTATATGATATTGAACAGAAGAAATTCCCCTAAAATTCATTTGAACTAGCTCCAACTACCAAGAATATGGATTTCAACTATTCATATTGAAAAAGACCCTATTTTTCATTCCACGAATATAAGTCCCAAAAATTACAATAATTGTATGATCAAGATTCATAATTACCTTCCCTTAAAGAACCTTCATGTGATTATAACTAAGGTGACCCTGTCTATAATGGTATACCTCTATTTATTGTAGGAAGAATTTATAAACATTATATTCCCATTTAGACTCCCATTCAAATAAATTGATCGATATTTAACTTTTTGTTCCATAACCATAGATAACCAAGTCACTTTGATACATTTATATTTACATATACCTTTCTAACCACTACAAAATATTCATTATCTACCATAATTCCTTCTCCAATTCTTCCATATAAATAGAATCTCCTGAATCCATAACTATTCGATGCATGAAATTATCCACCTGAGTCAACCACCGATGAATTTATAAGACTATGAATAATGTGAATTAGATAAGTAGAATATTTCATTGCATTAACATATTTTTAAATTGACGATGATTTTATTCTAGTATCTCCCTTTTGAATTTAGTATATTATATGAACATTTCCTCAATTAACATAATTACAACATGTAAGCCATGTTCAAGTCAAATTTCTATTACACTTCTATCTATTCTTTTCATTATCATTTCTATTAATTTTTCTAATGATGTGAGATTCACCATCCATTTTTATTCAACATACTATTGAATGCTTCTTAGACCACCCTACTCTTAATTTCTTCATTAATGATCAAATTAAAAATTTCCACAAACATTATATAAAACATTCGATAGGAATTCAGTTCCATAGTAAGGATGTCATCCCATGATTATAGAAGATTTTAAAGTAGTAGTGTAGACAAAATATATTCCAAAAAGTATTATTTAACTGACTAAATATGAATTTTGATCATGTTTAAATAAATCACATTCTCCACTATTGAACGCCCTTCTAATATCCTTAGAATAAATAAATGGATTATCTTGTACATTTTTTTTTCAATTTTTAGTTTTTCATTATTCTCTTCTAGGGACATGATGAGTATAAATATAATCATCCTCTTAGAGATATTGAAGGAAATATTTGATGGAAATGTCATACTAACCAAGGCTAGTAATATTTCCTTCAACTTTTCCCATTATCCTCCCACTATATTTGTTATTTTTTCACCTATAAGAAGTTCTAGATCCTCTTGGATAAAATAGTCGTCTCTATGAACCATTCATATACCAAAGTTGATTCCATTGATTGTATTATCTAAAACGCAAATTTCTTAATTTCCATATATTTTGTTGATATTATGACCAACTGAAATTCAATATGACTCTGAGATATGTAACAATGTTTCATGATTTTCTAATTGTATTCAAACTGAAGTATCCATTGATACCATTTTTTGGGGAAGAAAATACCTGTTGAAATCCAATACAGACCCAGGGTGATTGAAAATTGAGTTCACTGGAAATTACTATCCAACGATTGTTCCGCACAATAGAATTTTAAATATCAGATCATTCAGTATAGTCTTAGGGAATTGGATTCTGGAAGTCAGTACGCACCCTACCCATTTAACTAAAGACCAATCACACAAACACATAAGAATAAAAATAATGGGAAAACATAGAAGGAACTTTGGTTTTACATGGTTCAGACGTCCACCCTACATCAATTGGGTAACACAATAAACTCTATATATCACCGAATGTACATGGTGTTAAAAACATTGTATCTTTATAAATTAACATTTTAATTTTTGAAATTTATTGTAGTGAATTCAAATTCAGTATTATATAGCTCAAAAACTAGTCCCACCACCTTTTATACATAACTAATTATAGTTAAAAAATTAACATCAACCTACATAAATTTTGGTCATGGTTCGTTTACTTCTTTGTTAAGTTGAGGCTTCTACTGACTCAATTCACCTAGCCATTACATTGATCACAATTCCCAAAGTATAGTCTTCACACGATTCATTGGATGTTTTCCAATGTCTAGGATACGAAATGTATGTTGAGGGATTCTATTACCACTGTTATAAAAAGTTCATAGAATACTTCCAATATCTGAACATTAAGTGAGTGATTTTTTGAATTAATGAAACTTAATAATCCCAATAGGAATCATCCTCACAACAATCAGACCCATGTGTTGCCTTATATGATGTAATGTGTTTGTTTTTAGTTTAAAAATAACATTTTAGTTCAAAACACATTTATCTCATTGAAATAGAAGAAAAAAAACTCAAATATTCTTGATAATTTATTAAATAATACTTATTTTTAATGATGTGTATGAATTAACCTCATGTCAATATGAAATAAAGAGTGGGCAGTATGACTAAAATTGAATTTTTTTTATTTAAGAGTGACATTTTAGTTCAAAACATGCATTACATACTCAAAATATATAAAAAATGCTCGAATATTCCTCATACATTAGAGAAATGATCTATACATCAAATATTATGTTTAATAATCATTCGTCGATAACTCTGACTCACACTATGTCCGATATGATTGAATTTGTGTATTTTTTTAAACAAAATTAGTTAAAAACAGTACCACTCATTAAAAATATGTTAAAAAACATGGGTATTAAATATTCTTTATGAAAATGAGACATAAATAATGTTTCAAATATAGAAATCAACATCATGTCGATTCAACAAATTGTGTTCCTGGTATAAATCTAAGTGTCTGTCATAAATTTAAAAGTGTTGAATTAGTTAAAAAGTCAGATTACTCATTTGAAACCATGAAAATATACTCATAGAATCTTGATACATTAATAAAATGATCTATACATATTTTTTGTCATGTCGGAATCCATCACACATCGATTTGAGATATAATATTCCTTGTTTGAATCGTAGTTGTATTTTTAGTTTAATAATTAAATTTTATTTAAAAACATGTTTCTCTAACTAAAACAAGAAACACACACTAGGATTGTCTTCTAATATAAGGAAAATGACCCATACATCATTTTTGGTATGTATGAATCATCCAAACATTAATCCTGACACACATTGTGCTTGATATAACTCTAATTGAGTGTTTTTTGTTTAAAAATGACATTTTTGTTAAAAACACATGTCATTCACAGGAAATAGAGATAATTAAATCATATTTTCATGATATTTTAGGAAAATTATCCAAATGTAGTTTGTTACATTTATTAATTGAACATATAACAATCAGTCACACAATGCCACAACATAACTCAAAGTTCATGTGTTTAGTTTAAAATAATCATTTTAATTAAAAACATACATCATTTATTTAAAATAAATAAAATTTTCTCATATTGTTTTCATACTTTAGAAAAAAATACATAATCAATTTGTGACATGTAGGAATAAATTGAATGTTAATCGAACCCTTGGTGTGCCCGATATGACTCAAACGACATTTTTATTGAAAAGTGGAATTTTATAAATAAATTGAATCATATTTATAATTAATTAATTTATATAAAGAATTAATAATATACCAATATTTTTTATATATGTACACTCTTTTTTCATTATGGGGAAATTTTTTCAAAAACATGTAGCCGGATTATGATCTTTTGGATGGGGATCCAATGACAATGAAACATTATGTTTTATTTTGTTGATGTTTATAATAAATTATGTGTACTAATGTAATTATACATATCAATGTTTTAAATATTTTTAATAATTGAATGGTGTTTGTTTTGTATGTTGGTTGGAATTTAATTTACATGAAATTCAATATTTGTTTAGTGTAATATAAATTACATCAATACACAACTGTAAGAGGGATTTTATCAGTGAAAAAAAATGATGTTTATAAAGGTTCCACTTTATCATCCCTTTTTAAGAACTGATAGATGGATCATTTATTAGTTCTATTTTTGGCACCGATAAAATCTAGAAACTCTTATACACACATAAAACATCCGTAAATTTTTATCAATGATTAAGGATATTTCTAGAGTAAATAAATCTCTAATAAATTATAGTGATTTTAATCCTAAAAATATATCATGAATTCAAGAAAAAAATATATTATGATGTTAAAAACTATATCCATATAAAAAATTGAACTAATTCAACTTCTATTAATATTTATCATGACTAATTTATTAGTTATGATCACTTCCGCTCTAATATTTTTTAATCCTTCTACTCATCCCCATGCCACTAAGGAATTAACTCAAATAAAAATTTTCCATTATCACTACATAAACATTTTGAGTGGAGTTATGATGATTCCATGAATTCATGTGATTCACCATAGGCTGGTAAATATCCAATGTTCTATACTACTATATAAAGGTTCACTAGTCAAGAGGTATTTCATCAGGTTTTTTTGATGTCTAAGGGTAGGTATGATTTAAATTTGAAATATTCATAGGCTGAATTATGAATTTTAATCTCTAATAAAATTCATGATAAATTACAAAAAGATTCAATGTATGAATTCAAATCACTAATCTTATTCTTAATGTAACACTAATAACTCACATAACCCATATTATTTCGGTGGTTCACAACCATAATTATAAATATTAGTCAATAATCATCCACTTTCTACAATATTTTCTTGTATTTATTTTATTTTTTATATTTGTTATATTTTTAGGTATATAGTTTTTCATGATATACAAAATTTTTAGAGAATAAGTGGTAAGAAATTATTAAATTTTTTAATTAAATCATATGGTTATATTGTCTATAACAGATGTGACGTCTCCTAACACACAACCCAAAAATAGTGAACTTAATCAAAATATTTATATTAAATTCACCCTATACACCACATATAGTTGATAATATAACATTAATATAATAAGATATGGGTAGTTAGGGATTAATTGGAATCAAATTTTTTTACCTAAGTGAAAATTCATGGTTTCTAAGGCTTAAATGGGTAAAATGTAATGTTTCTAATAAAAGAGATTAACATTGGATTATTAATGATTCATGGATTCAATCATACATATTATTCATGGATACCATATCATTAAATAAGAATCATTTCAAATTTTAGCTTCACACATGTACTAAGACTATGAAGAAATAGGTTATAAGGAATAATTTGTCAAATAGGATCCAAATTTCAATAGAGAAGGGAAAAATATATGTATAGTCAGATCATTCAAGGATTATTCATTGACAGTTTACTGACATGAGTTTAGTTAAATGAAAATAGAAAAAACTCAAATAAACAATCATTTAAAATCAATTATTTAAAAAGGGGGAAATTATCAATAATTTAAAGGTATTATCACCCTTAAAGGTGGAATATAAACTCAAAATGACTATATTTATTTATCTTTAAAACACATAATAGTTTAATATCTAAAATAAAATATGTAGGTTTCGAAAAAAAATTCTGATGCACACACACAATTTTAATAGTTTCTCATTTAAGATTATAAATGATGTCAACAAATTCAATGTAGTAATAAAAAATTCTAGGGAGAATAAAAATTGATGTTTATTTAGCAAATATAGTATTGAGTTAATCTCATACTATTGTGTTCTACAAACTTACAAGAAACATAAAAAACAACACAAGTATTTATCAAAATATAAAACTAACAAAAATAAAGAGAAAGGTAAGATATCTTGTGTCACCGACTATGTGGGTGTTTTGTTTTGACTACCTACAAGTAAAACAATTATAGTGAATTAACCTTAATAAATTAAAGGGATATGTTTTTATAGTAGAAGCTACCATATATTATTATTCATAATGTCTATGAATGGAAGCTGGATTTAGAGTATCCCATAAACAATTTTTAGATTTCAAGGTTTATAAATAGTATTTTTTAAAGGTATAAGAATCAATAATAAAATTATTTCCAATATTGAAACATGTTAAATAGAAGAAAATATGCATAAACTACAAATTAATAAATAGTAGAATGTGTACCTCGAAATATTTTTTCTACTATAATATCTTCACGTGGGATTGATAATGATCAACAAGTGGAAGATGAATGAAATCCCTCCACTTATGGTATACATGGGTTATATAACTAGTATATGTTCAAGTGATACCATCCTATCTTCATGAAATATTTGCACCTAATAATGTAAATGTGGTTTGAATATATAACAATGGGTATGTGATTTTTTATCGAGGCATGGGGAGACTTGCATGTATGCATAATTCCTCAGTGATATGGGTATTATCTCTTTACTAATATCCATAGAGGAATCTACAAGGGTGATAATTACATTAATCTTGTGTTATAATGCATGATTAAATGCCTCATCTATTTAAGGCATCCTTTTCATAAATGCAATGAACTGCCAATAATTTCATCATATGAAACCCCTTATTTATGATTGACAACACGGAAGACTTCATTAAAAGTCATCATTGGTCCATAAAAATGATAATAGATAATATCATTACAATATTTACAAACAATATATCGTGACATACTAAAGGCAGTATCATGTTTACATTCCTTAAGATGTACCCATAATTATAAAATATGACATAGCCAAATTTCATTATATGAAAAGTTTATTTTGGGAGAATATTCTTAAATATCTCACCTGTAACAGTGCCAAAAATACTAATGAAAAATTAAACCCATTTGTCCCTATTGTTTTATATTTTATTTTATTTTTGGGTAAATTTAAAACTTTGGAATTTTTGGGTTAGAATTTCAGTTTTCAATATTTTGTCTTCTATTGAATGGTTATTGTGCATTGTTTTATGTGGAACCTAGAAGATCCTAGAGTGAATATAACATTTATTTATGTTCCTTAATGTTTTAGTGTGTATTTTTTTAGCATGGTTTGGACAAAATCATGTGAGTTCTAGTGTAACCCAAGCATGTTGTTTTGGGATTGTGGTGTAAAGGCATTACTAGAATACAATTAAGGGAAATCATGCGATTGACCATGAACTAGTGCTATAGTTTTTATTGTAACATCCCATGTAAATAATGAATAATAGATATTTTTATCTATGTCTGTTATTGATAAAGATAGTGTTTTAGAGTCATAAAAGGAAAATAAATACAATCGTATGCATGGAATACACTAATATTCTTAAAAGATTGTTTTACTGGATTTTGATGGAAAACCCTTTTTAAATCTATATTTTTACAATTTTATAAGCTATGTTTGTCAAAATAAACTTATTCTTTATGATTGGGACATCAAAATTTACTTTGTGTGAATTTTTGGTATTTTTCAGACAATGTTCATTTTTTAAATGAATAGTGAAAAATACTGCATTTTACATCAAAACTAATTTTTAATATAATTTATTTATATGATTAGATTATCTTTTTAATTGGTTTTGAAGTTAAATTAGAATATATTTTTACCATTTAATCCAATGTTGGTCATTGGAATCAATTTCACTTTGAAATTGGACTTAAAATGGTGTCAATCTTTTGATACTTATTGTTTCATAAAAACATGCTATTTGTCATGACAGCGGGAATTAATTATTAAATTAATTAATGTGAATTATATGTTTTGAATTTTTTAAAATAGATTTCATTTTTGAATTCAGAATATCAAATATAGATTAGGGTGAATTTTTTGAAATTTTCTGAAAAACATCAATTTTTGATGAATAGTGAAACCACTAAGTGGTACTTATAAAAACTAATTTTTCGGTTAAATGCAATTTTACCACCTCTGTGTTTTGAATTTCAAAAATCCGACATACATGGTTGTTATTAAGAAGTAAAATTCGGTTCAATGAGATTAAAATAATTTTTTGGTGAATAGTAACTCTTAAGTTCTTAATCGCAATTAGAGGTAATTAGTGTAGTTTAAGGTAAAAATAATGCTTTAATAAAATGAGATGAGCTTAACACATGTCCTAACCTCATTGGATGTGTCATGCCCAACCAAGAAAATCCATGGGTCAACTTGGGGACCCCATGGAGCCACTTTGGTTGGGAAATGACATAAATAACTTTTTATTTAATATAAAAGTAAAAATTACACAAACATGAGATGTTTTTCTAAAACAATTTTTACAAGGGGTAATAAAGATCAGATTTTTTATTATAAATAGTCATTGGAAAGATAAAAATATTTCCTCCATCATATTATTTTTTTATAATATTTATACTTTAAATAAAATAAATTATTTATGACATCATGATGATGCAACAATGACCTCATTATTTAACGATTTAAATAAAATGGAATGATAATGTAAAATATAAGACCTACACGTGGCCCAAACCTATTGGATGGGTGGATTTAGAACCCTTATCACCTTGTCCCAGAAACACATCAATGTGGGTCCTCTTAAATCTGAATACCATTTTAAAATAAACTGACTTTTCTTTACCTAAAAGAGTGCCCCTCCTATCCTCTTATAAAAGGCCCCCACCTATACCTCCTTACCCACACTCCCAAAGCCTTTGGCTCGGCCAACCCCTACCCATTTTGGCTCTACACATCCCTATATTACTCCTTGAAGCCTCACTTTGGGCAGAATTCTTCCCAAAGAATCCCTTGAGCTCAAATCTAAGAGAGTTACATGATTTTAATGTAATGTCTTCTTATGAGTCCTTTTGTTTGATTTTGCTTCTCCAACCCCCTAAACTCTTTTTATTCTTTTCTTTTGTAACAACTCCAGTATCCTCTATATACTAGGATTTTTTTATAATAATTATTCTAGCTACACTTACACACACCTACTTCTAATGATTAAAGGACATACTGTTTCTGTGGACGAGGAATTTATGCCTCCCGAAACGATGATTGTTCAACATTATTTTAACACCTTCAATGGTGGACATTATGATGCCACTATAATTATATATGATATATAGTATGTTTATGTTTTCCTTAAGCTTATGTATTTTTCATTTTGGACATTCCTTTATGGTTTCCATTATGGGTAACACGATATCTTCATTTAAGGAAGTGCAGACTATCACCCCCTCAATGTGATTTGATTCGTTAAATACCATATGTGGGACGTATAAAGGATGGAACTATGTTATTATATATGATATTATACTGGAATTATAATATACCTTTATATCATTATGATTCCATTCTATAAAATACAAAATAGAAATGAAAGTAGCGTTTATTCGTACGTACGGCTTACCATATCCATGAACGGTGCATTTCATTTCATACGTCTAAATGATTATGTAATATTATAAATGCATGTATATAATGGATATATATGATATATATATATATATAATGATTATAATTCTGGATATAATGGATACATTATCAACATGTAATTATAAAGGGTTTATTTTTGACTCATGTACCAATGATCGTTAAAACGACCGTTATTAACTTAAATAATATCATAGTGTTCATGACATGGAAATAAGTGATATAAAAGGAATAATGAACTTGAAAAAGGTTCATAAACAAAAAGAAATTAACTCAAGTTTATTATTCAGGAGATTAAAGAACGACCGAGTCAAGTCGGACCCGAGGTATGGGACTTCGTCCCAATCTCCTTTCATTGAGGCATATTTTGTTTTATACACAACCTTCTTTTATATGGTGTATAAAGCCCTTTGACTTTTATGTCGATTCAAAATGAATATTTTTTATACGAAGCGTTTACTAAATGAAAAAAGGTAATGTTTTTGTCGTACGTATGCGGCGACAACGACTTCTCCGCTGCCGTGACCATTATTTGAGTTTCGGCTTCCTCTAGAAGCCATGCTTTTTTTAAAAGAAAAATAAATACCATGTTTTACTTTTCTTTTATTTTGGTATTGAAAATGGTTTTAATAATGTTTTTATATCAATGTGTTGTATTGATATCTTGTGATTTAATGGTGGAAATGTTATGTTTCCTTTATGCATGTTTTATTTGATATGATTATGTTGAGGTTCTTGGGCATTATTATGAAGGCGGGTGGTTCCGTGATAAACTAAGTGTGGGTGAGCCCGATTTAGCTGTCCAATGCATTGGGTAACGCGAAGGAGTGTAACGTTAAGGTTTCTCCGAAGTGATTTAGGGAATATACTGTGATGGTTATTACAAATGTAACCAAGAGGGTTACTCTCTACGTAATAATGTTATGAATGCCTCAAGTTACCTTTATGTCTTATGATTTCTATGAATTATTTATGATTTGATGAGGTATGTTGAAGTTCTTATGTTTTATGGGTAATGTATGATTTCATTATTATGTATATATGTACCCATGTTTCCTTTCCATATTTTTATATCCCTTACTGAGCTTTTTATGCTCTTCCCAAGTTTTTTGAAATGTTTTTCACAGGTCAAGGGAAAGGTACATGATATGATGATAGTGTCAAGGATGTGTCAAGAAAGAATCCATGTTTTATTTTAAATATGTTTCCATTGATGGGAGAGAATAATACTATCTTTATGTAACCACATTGTTTATATGTGGAATGTAATGAAAGTTTTATGATCTAATTCTCTAAAACTATAAACCCGAAAAGATCCTCAATGTGTAATCCTGTAATAACTCAAGATTAAGTAAGGTTTAAGGCTGGGCCCTTATAGTTGGTATCAGAGGTCGGTTTAGAAAACATTATGAGTTAGAATTATATTAAATGATTATCCAAAAATATTTATTTATGGTCAAATTGAAGTGATATAGTATTTGAAGATTACCATGTTGCTTCATCAAAGACATGTTTGTTCAGAATGTTTTTTCATAGAGGAAACAGAACAGCTTTTCTGGGAAGGCATACAGAGGGAAATGACCTTTCAAATCAGTATCCATAGATGGTCAGAATCATAACTAAACAGTTTGTTGTAGTGATGGCTCAGTTGACTCAGGTGAAAATTGTAGTTGTTTTCATCGATGATATTTTGGTGTTTTCTTAAAGTAAATAAGAGAATGAAAGTCATTTAAGGGTTATCTTGCAAACCTTAAAAGAAAAGACACTCTATGGAAAATTTAGCAAGTGTGAGTTTTGGTTAAAAAAAATTTCATTCCTTGGTCACATTGTTTCTAATGATGGGATAAGTGTTGATCCTGCAAAACCAAAGGTTGTTGAAGAATGGGAAAGACCCACAAATGTAACTGAGATTCGTAGTTTCCTTGGTTTGGCAGGCTATTACCGAAGGTTTTTTAGAAATGTTTCATGGTTATCTAGTCCAATGACTTAGCTAACTTGGAAGGGTCTTAAGTTTATCTGTACAAAAGAATGTGATGATTGTTTTCAGGAATTGAAAAGAAGATTGGTTAATGCTCTAGTTTGGCACTAACTTCTAGGAATGGTGAGTTTGTTATATACAGTGATGCTTCATTGAAAGAACTTGGTTGCATTTTAATGCAGAATGATCAGGTAATTGCTTATGCTTCATGACAGTTGAAAACTCATGAGGTAAATTAACATACACATGATTTGGAATTAGTTGCTGTTGTTTTCGCTTTAAAAATTTGGAGGCATCATTTGTATGGAGTAACGTGTGAAATATATACTGATCAAAAATGTTTACAGTATATATTCACTCAGAAAGAGTCAAAACTGAGATAGAGGAGATGGCTAGAACTTATCAAGGATTATGATTGTACAATTCATTACCATCTGGGAAAAGAAAATAAAGTGGCTGATTCTTTGAGTCGAAAAAGTAATGATTTATTAGCAATGTTGTGTTTCGAACATGATCCTTTGGGTAAGGAATTGATGAAACTTGGCAAAGAAGTTGTTGGTTCATGAAGTTCTTCTATTTTCTTTCATGTATCAGTGAGATCATCTCTATTAAATACAATCAAGCAAGCACATGAATCAAGATAGTGAGTTGCAGAAAAAGGTAGAGCTGGTTCAAAAAGGTAAGTTTCCTGAATTCAACATTGATACTGATTGCGTTTTTAGATTTGGGAAGAGATTGTGTGTGCCTTTTGATTCACAGTTGAAGAGAGAGTTGTTATGTGAAGCTCATAGTTCTCCGTTTTCAGTTCATCCTGGCAGTACTAAGATGTACAGAGATCTGCGGGAGTATTACTCGTGGGATGGAATGAAAATAGATATTGCTGATTTTACTATGAAGTGTTTGACATGTTAACAGGTTAAAGTAGAGCGGAAGTTACCGAATGGGATTCTTTAGCCTTTACCAGTTCCAGAGTGTAAATGGGAGAATATATCCATGGACATTGTTGTGGGATTACAGAAGAGATTTCGAGGTAATAATGCAATCTGGGTTATCGTTGATCGCTTGACTAAATCTGCCCATTTCCTTGCTATACGAGATACTTTTTCCCTAGATCAACTTTCCCTTTTGTACCTTAAAGAGATAGTCAGGTTACATGGTGTTCCTCTCTCCATTGTATATGATCGTGATCCCAGGTTCACATCTAACTTTTGTAAAGGCTTTCAGAAGTCGTTGGGTACTGAATTAAATTTAAGTACAGCATTTCATCCTCAATCAGATGGGCATTCAGAATGAACAATTTAGACCTTAGAGGATATGCTACGAGCATGTTTGATGGATTATCAGGGAAGTTGGGACCAACATCTTTCTTTGTTTGAGTTTTCTTATAATAACAGTTTTCATTATAGTATATAAAAGGCACCATTTCAGGCATTATATGGGAAGCGGTGTCGAACTCCATATTTCTGGGATGAAGTGGGTGAAAGGATGTTGATGGGACCAGAATTGGTAGAAGAGATGGCAGAAAACGTTCAGCTGATTCAGAAGCACATGAGAACAGCTCAGAGTAGGCAGAAGTGTTATGTGGATAACCAGAGGAAGGATCTATCTTTCGAGGTAGGTGATCATGTTTTTCTCAAGGTTTCTCCTTGGAAAAGTGTGATGAGATTTGGTAAGAAAGGAAATATGAGTCCAAGGTTTACTGGACCATATTAAATTCTGGAGAGAGTTGTATTAGTTGCATACCGGGTGGCTTTACCTCCGAGTTTATCTCAGGTACACAAGGATTTTCATGTTTCGATGTTGAGAAAGTATATGCTAGATCCATCTCATGTTTTGAGTCCAGAGGTAGCTCAGCTGGAAGAGAACCTATCTTATGAGGAACAACCGGTCCAGATTCATGACCAGAGGAAGCAATTGTTACGGAATAAGGTGATTAATCAGGTAAAGTTTTTGTGGAAAAACTACATGATGGAAAAGGCAAATGGGAATCTGAAAATGCAATGAGGGATAAGTACCCCCATTTATTCGATAAGTAAATAAATTTCAGGGACACAATTTTCAAATGGGGGGAAGGATGTAACATCCAAAGTATGTAATTAATAATATATATTTTTATCTATGTCTATTAATGATTAAGCTAGTGTTTTAGAGGCTTAAAATGAAAATAAATACAATCTTATGCATGGAATAAACTAATATTCTTAAAAGATTGTTTTACTGCCTTTTGATGGCAACCCATTTTTAAATCTATCTTTTGACAATTTTATAATCTATTTTTGTCAAAATAAACTTATTCTTTATGATTGGGACATCAAAATTTACTTTGTGTGATTTTTTGTTGTTTTTCAAACATTGTTCATTTTTTAATGAATAGTGAAAAATACTGCATTTACATCAAAAATGTGTTTTAATCTAATTTATTTATATGATTAGATTATCTTTTGAGTTGGTTTTGAAGTTAAATTAGAATATATTTTTACCATTTAATCCAATGGTGTTCATTGAATCAATTTCACTTTGAAATTGGACTTAAACTGGTGTCAATCTTTTGATACTTATTGTTTCATAAAAACACGCTATTTGTCATGACAACGGAAATTAATGATTAAATTAATTAATGTGACTTATATGTTTTGAATTTTGTAAAATATACTTCATTTTTGAATTCGGAATATCAAATATATCTTAGGGTGAATTTTTGGTATTTTTCTGGAAAACTTTAATTTTGGATGAATAATGAAACCACTAATTGTTACTTATAAAAACTGATTTTTCATTTAAATGAAATTTTAGAACTTCTGTGTTTTAAATTTCAAAAATCCAACATACATGGTTTTCATTAAGAAGTAAAATGTGGTTAAATGAGATTAAAATAATTTTTTGGTGAATAGTAACTCTTAAGTTCTTAATCACTATTAGAGGTAATTAGTGTAGTTTAAGGTAATAATAATGCTTTAATAAAAATAGATGAGCTTGACACATGTCCTACCCTCATTTTATGTGTCATGGCCGACCAATAAAATCCATGGGTGATCTTGGGGACCCCATGGAGCCACTTTGGCTGGGAAATGACATAAATAACTTTTTATTTAATGTAAAAGTAAAAATGACACAAACATGGGAAGTTTTTCTAAAACAATTTTTTCATGGGGTTATAAAGATCTGATTTTTGATTATAAATAGTCATTGGAAAGATAAAAATATTTTCTACATAATATTATTTTTTAATAATTTTTAGACTTTAAATAAATTAAATTATTTATGACATCATGATGATGTAGCAATGACCTCATTATTTAACGATTTAAATAAAATGGAATGATAATGTAAAATATAAGACCTAAACTTGGCCAAAACCTATTGGATGGGTGGATTTAGAACCCTTTTCACCTTATCCTAGAAAAAAATCAATGTGGGACCTCTTAAATCCGAATACCATTTTAAAATAAAGTTACTTTTCTTTACCTTCCAAGAGTGCCCCTCCTCTCTTCTTATAAAAGGCCCCCACCTCTACCTCCTTACCCACACTCCCAAAGCATTTTTCTCGGCCAACCCCTGCCCATTTTCGCTCTACACATCCCTCTATTACTCCTTGAAGCATCACTTTGGGGAGAAGTCTTCCCAAGGAAGCCTTTGAACTCAAATCTAAGAGAGTTACCCGATTTTAAGGTAATGTCTTCTTTTGAGTCCTTTTGTTTGATTTTTCTTCTCCAACCCCCTAAACTCTTTTTATTCTTTACTTTGGTAACAACTACAGTATCTGCAATATACTAGGATGTTGTTATAAGAAGGATTCGAGCTAAAATTACACACACCTACATCTAATGGTTAAAGGACATACTGTTTCCGTGGATGGTGAATTTATGCCTCCCGAAACGATGATTGTTCATCATTCATTTAACACCTTCAACGGAGGACATTAAGATGTCACTATATTTATATATGATATATAATATGTTTATGTTTTCCTTAAACTTCTGTATTTTTCATTTTGGTCATACCATTATGGTTTCCATTATGGGTAAACGCGATATCTTCATTTAAGGAAGTGCAGACTACCGCCCCCTCAAAGTGATTTGATTTGTTAAATACCATATGTGGGACGTATAAAGGATGGAACTATTATATTATATATGATATTATACTATAATTATAATATACCTTTATATCATTATTATTCCATTCTATAAAATACAAAAAAAATGAAAGTAACGTTCATGCGTACGTACGGCTTACCATCTCCATGAACGGCGCATTTCATTTATTACCTCTAAATGATTATGTAATATTATAAATACATTTATATACTGGATATATATATTATATATACATAATGATTATAATTCGGGATATATTGGATACATTAACAACATGTAATTATAAAGGGTTTATTTTTGACTCAAGTACCAATGATCGTTAAAATGACCATTATTAACTTAAATAATTACATAGTGTTCATGACATGGAAATAAGTGACATAAAAGGAATAATGAACTTTAAAAAGTTTCTTAAACAATTATAAATTAAATCATGTTTATTATTCAGGAGATTAAAGAACGACTGAGTCAAGTCGGACCTGAGGTATGGGACTTCGTCTCAATCTCCTTTCATTGAGGAATATTTTGTTTTATACACAACCTTCTATTATATGGTGCATAATCCCCTTTTACTTTTACGTTTATTCAAAATGAATCTTTTTTATACGAAACGTTTACTAAATGACAAAAGGGAATGTTTTTGTCGTACGTATGCGGCGAAAAAGACTTCTTTGCTGTCGTGACCATTATTTGAGTTTCGGCTTCCTCTAGAAGCCATACTTTTTTTAAAAGAAAAATAAATACCATGTTTTACTTTTCTTTTATTTTGGTATTGAAAATGGTTTTAATAATGTTTTTATATCAATGTGTTGTATTGATATATTGTGACTAAAAGGTGGAAATGTTATGTTTCATTTATGCATATTTTATGTGATACGATTATGTTGAGGTTCTTGGGCATTATTATGATGACGGGTGGTTCCGTGATAAACTAAGGGAGGGTGAGCTCGATATAGCTCTCCAATTCATTGGGTAACACAAAGGAGTGTAACGTTAAGGTTTCTCTGAAGAGATTTAGGGAATATACTGTGATGGGTATTCCAAACATAACCAAGAGGGTTACTCCATACGTAAAAATGTTATGAATGCCTCAAGTTACCTTTATGTCTTATGATTTCTATGATTTATTCATGATTTGATGAGGTATGTTGAAGTTATTATGTTTTATGGGTAAAGTATGATTTCATTCTTATGTATATATGTACAATGTTTCCTTTTCGTATTTTTATATCACTTATTGAGCTTTTTTTGCTCATCCCATTTTTTTTGAAATGTTTTTCACAGGTCAAGGGAAAGGTACATGATATGATAATAGTGTCAAGGAAGTGTCAAGAAAGAATCCATGTTTTATTTTAAATATGATTCCATTTATGGGAAAGAAGAATACTATATTTATGTAACCACTTTGTTTATATGTGGAATGTAATGAAAGTTTTATGATCTAATTCTCTAAAACACTAAACCCGAAAAGATCCTCAATGTGTAATCTTGTAATAACTCAAGATTATGTAAGGTTTAAGGCTAGGGCCTTATATTTATAGTGTATTTTTTCATGTTCAGAACATAGATATTAAAAACATATAACTAAACCACGTGGTTGTGTGGTTTTTATCCGGTGGAAACTGTAATGATTCATCACAGTTTGTCTAATCGTGCGGTTTAACCAAGCGAGCTTACTAGTTTTATTAAAATTTAAAATAAAAATTTTAAACTTCTTTATTTTTAATCCTTAAAGACTTATTTTATTCTATATATCATTTTGGTGGACTAGAGGTGTGCCAAGGGGTGTGCCTTCACACTTATTTTTTGAATATTGGTCCAATTCTCCTTGATTTCAAGCAGGATACTCGAGGCAATCACCTTGTTTCATATTTTATCCTTTACCTCTATTATCCCTTTTATGTCCCCTTGATTTTAATTATATAAAATACACTAAACACTATATAGTCTTATATTTGGGTTTAGGATATTTTTACTTATTTTTCATTGATTGTAAAGGGAGCTTATAAGTTGTTTCCTTTCATGTTGGTGTATTCACTAACAAAGAAGACATGTTGCAATGAGTTTCTTCTTGAAATAAGATTGTGATTATTTACAACACCCCTTATAATTTATTTCATGATATACTTTGATGTTTTTTGATACTGTATTATGAATCAAAATATTTATGTGGTATATATTATTTGATGAACATATTTCAATTAATTTCCATACTTTGTATAAAATGGTGCTTTATTAATTCAGAAATAGAATTTTTCGACATAGTAAGTTTTTGATAAATGTTTTTAAAGGTTATCTAAATTAAAATAAATGGCTTTATACTGTTTTGTGACACTAGTTATCCTTCAAATAAATTCTTTATATTTTTGAAGGGGTTGGTTGATAAAGTGGATTTTTTGTGTGACTTATGTGAAATGGTTTTAAGGGATAGTGGTCTTGTGGTGGTTTTATTGTTGATTCTTTATAATGATTATATTACAAAATATATATCTAGTGTTATTTTAAAATTATATTTCTATTGATAAGATTTTCATTATAATTCCAAGACTATAACGAAGTTCTTGTTTTAAATTTTATAAAAGAATAGTTTAATGATTTTGTGGACCTATGTTGAGACACAAATTTTTTGGATGTACATATATGTTGTGGCCTTGATATGGGTTATTTGTACTATTAATATACTATAAGATTCATTATAATGAATTAAATAGATGTGACTATTTCTTGTGAGGGTTTATGAGATGATATTAGGTTTATTACAAAGTGTTTTATTATTTTTGATACATATAGGGGCCACATTCCCTGTTTTTCTCTCTCCTCTATTGATAGAAATTATGGGAACCATGGTATATAATAGAAGTATGAGATGTGTGTCACAATTACCTAGTGTACACTAACTATGTAGTTATCTAGGAGAGTATCACCCTCTTCATGGTATATAATCTACTCGGTAACCTGAAGGGGTGACAGATAGGAGTGTTTCAGTTTCTTGTATGGGGTACCCAAGAGAGAGTGAACTGAGGAAACACGAACCTGTATCATTTATGTTAGAACCGATTGAGTTCCAAATGATTCTTTTCTCACATTGTATATTATTTAGGGGATTTATATTCCTCATTGGTTTTTATCTGTTATCCTTGATTTACCACATGGTATAAATGTTTTCCATTCATAGTTTTATTATTGCTCAGTTATGTTGTGATTCAAGTGTTTCTTGTATTTTATAATAATATATTTGATGTGTTGCTTTCTTTTTAATTTTTTTTTTTAAATGTATGATTTGTATAGTGAGTATAATAGGTGTTTTATAAATAGTTTTGAGAAATGGATTGTGGATAAAACTGAAATAGGGGATCCGTTTTATTTCATGTATTTTAAAATCCATCTATTTTAATGGTTTGAAATAGAGTTTAATGAAAATATTCATTTCATCATTTAATTTCAAATTTTTCATTTTAAACTAAAGACTCCCTATTTTGTTTAAAAAGGCTTGTTTTCTAGATTTAATCGGGGGAAATTGGAAAAGATGATGATTGTTTTCTTTATAAATACTTATTGAAAAGTGAGGACACGTTTTTTTATATTTAATCACTAAATTATAAACAGTGTTATAAAGGGAATTATGTAGACTCCTTGGTGGAATTCTATTGAGCATGTTTCACTCACACCATATATGCTCATTGGTGTATGCATGTGTCGGTAGCTAAAATTTAACCTTGTATATGTCATGACCTTGATATTAATGGGGTTTTCATTTTGGTCTGTTGATGGATGTGTCGTGGTGCAGAGTGAGTGTTGGTCACTTGGAGTTGTTCAATTTATTGTTTTATATTTGGACTGAGATTGTATTTTCCAAATCAACTCGGGGTACGTTATATTATTTACTTGAGTATATTATTTGATTCTATTATTATTTTTTATTTTGAATGAATTTTTGTTAATTTATTCAATATTTGATTGGAATATTTATCTGGATAAATTTTTTTGTTATATATGTATTTATAATGTCTCGATTAGTCATGCAAGATTTTTAATAGATTTTTCGTCTTATTTATATGGTTTTTAAGTGGGTGAAACCATTCATTAGTGTGTGTTTTTATAAACCATTCACTAATATACAATATATGGGGATCAGGAACACCCTTTACAACTAGTAGAAAATAGGTTAGAGTGATGTGATGGGTCCACTTGGGTTGGTTCATTGCAAATGATATTAGATACTAGGATCTTAAAGTTACTCTATTTATGAAACACCCTCTTTTTATTTGCTAAACTTGGTAGTGTGGAGACTGGATTATTAATACTCAATATTTTTTTTGTGGAGAGTCTATCAATATATTTCTCACTTTGATAAATGAGTTTCCAAGTGTTTCATCGGTTTGAATCTCGAATTAGGTATTTTTTTACATCATGATATTTATTTATTTCTTATTGAGTATATTAGTGATTTATGGATATATTGAAGATTTTTGGGAAAAAATAGAAGAATTAATAGAGTTTGTTGATTATAATGCATGGTTGGAGAACCATAAATTTCCCAAGAATAGGGTTCTATGTGCCATTAAAGAGGGTGTTTCTTGATTGACACATGGTTTTCCAACATATGAAGCCAAATGGTTCATAGTTATGCATCCAACCTAGAATTTTTGGCTCCCATGGTTATTATATTGACAAAAATAGTGTCTATCATTGATGTTATGTAAATTGGGTGTGTTTTGATGGCGTATTGATGTTATTGGATGAATTTTTTAATGACCATTTTCTCTTTATTATTTGGCCTCATGTTTTGAAAGTCATTTGGTGTTTTTAGAAACTATTTTTTGGATGTAAAAAGTGATTTTATTGGATGAATTATTTATGAAACATGTATTCTGATAAAAAGAATGTAATTTTAGTGCTTGTGAAATGTTTGGAAAATAGTTTTCCTTTACCTTCATTTTGAACACGAAAAATTTGTTTTAAATCAAATATAATATGTCTTGAATTCTTTTCGTTTTTTAAAAATATGAATAATAGTTTATTGTATGGGGATTTTGACTATCAGGAAATGTTTGGACATTGGATTATTATATAATGTAGAATTAGAATCATTGTTTAAAATAATGTATAACTGAAGAAAATGATTTGAAATTAATGTGGTGTTTATTATAATGATTTAAAATGAAGTGAATTTCATGAAACGATTTGGCTTTATTATGAAACTCATGGAGTGTTTCTCAAATAAAATGGGATCTTTGAGAAGATCAATAGGGTTTTTAAAGTATTTTGAAATTTTTTAAACATTCTATTACTTTTGGGAAATATGTTTGGACTCTTTTTAAATGTGGTTATTTTTAAGAAAAGTACCAAAGTAAGTTTTCCAATTAAAGTGAAGGTTTCTAAAGGGTTTTTTTAATCACATATACCTTCAATAATTTATTTTTTACATAAGTAAGGTTTCCAATTTTGTGTTTCTGGTTGTTCATGTAAAGACTCTACTTTTTTCAATTAAATCTTTGGAATATTTTAAGGAATATTTTTTAGTCTAGGGGTGGATCCATCATGAGGTTTCAAGTCCCTAAGAGGATAGATATTTAGATAATAAAAATTATCAAAATATTATATCATTTGCACACCATTTTTCCAAATAATTAAATAATTCCAAAAAGGAGTATTATATATGAAATATAAGTACAAAAAGAAATCTAGAGTTTAGGTTTTACCCTAGGTGTGATATAATCTTTGATGGGGCTAGGTGTTTTTGTAAAGATTCATTGTGATTGAAAATAATAAATTAATTATTTAATTATTTAGTTTTTATTTTAAATGATCACCATAATACTCCCTTCATAAAATTCAAACTATATAAAATCTGTAGGGATTTCAATATAACCCTATTTATTGAGAAAGGTTCATTGGATGATAAATCTCAGATGATCAATAATATATCATGGATTTTCAATTTCCATTCCATTCAATTTTAATGGATATCACCAATGAAAATGAATCAGAAATGTTCTTCTTCAGTGAGTAATCCAAATTATAGGTAGAATGTTGTTTAGTGTATTTATCACATTTTTAATTATCCGACATTGAATTAAAATAAATTATACTAATATTTTGATTTTTGGGATGGTAGATGATTTATGGTTAGTGAAATTATTTTCGTAGAATGTAGCAATTGATTTTGATTGATTATTTCCCTTCATCCAACATTCACATGAAAAATGGTTGAGGAAAATACAAATATTGTATGAGGTTCATTCCTCACATTTTTTCTTTACTCATTTCATACCTCATTCTTAATTTTATCATTTTTAGTATTTCCTTAGCTGGAGGTCTGATAAATACGTGGGGGACAATCAATTAACAATCAATATTTATCATAATGGAGTATCATTGCGGGTTCATGATCAATATCTATGAAATGGTTGTGGTGTGTGATAATGATAAAGGAGTGACCAGGGTCAAATTGGAAGTTATTTTCTTCATGGATCCAATTTTTGATCGATACAATGCAGCGTGGATGCTTCACAAATGTATTTTGGTGGATGGATTTAATCCACCAATGATAGTGGTTCTTGATCAAACATGTTCCTAAATTTATGTGAGTGATTTGAAGCATAATCTATGGTGTTGGTGGTGTGAGGGAATTTATGACTATCCTATGGAATTTTTAAAATACTTGACTATACTTTGTGTATGCTAAAGAACACATTTTGTGAGGTCTCATCCTATAACACTAGGGTTTATGCATGAAATAAATTATCACACACCATGTGAACCCTACTAAACACCACCTAACCCATGCCTGTAGCTTCGATATATACCCTTGGGGTATATGGGACGGGTAATAGTTATGTACATAATAATGAATAGAGTGCATAGAAACAACCTTGTACTCAGACATGGCTAGGACCTTTGGAATGTCTAAAGTTTATGGGCCCGACCTGATACTCGGGCATGACTAGGTACACATGCATGACCAAAGTGAATGGGAATGTCCTAATGTACAGGATTACATGTTGGAGTACACAAGGTTATCCATGTTATAACATACACACTGTGTACTCTTAATACATAGTATGTACTTTCTCCAGTGCAGTTTTAGGCCCTTGTTCTCTTCAATATGGACCAGTTTTCTAAGGATGTGTTCTCTCAGTTCCTTTATATTGGGGGTAAGGTGAGTCATTATTTATTAAGAATAAGTTGTAACCAACTATATATTATTAGTATAAGAGAGAATTTTTCAAATTCCTTATAAGGCCTCGGGTGGGATCCTCTATAATATCTTCTTCCTTGGGTGGGGTTTAGGAACTTGTTTGACCAACAAACCTAAGCATTGATCTCTTACATATAGGGTTAATCCTGTAAGGATCTTTGGTGTCCCCCTGACACTAGATGTGATCCCATACCTATTTTTAGTGATATTACGATTTCTAGTGTATAATTATTCTTGGAGAGGCTTGATGAGAACTAACTCTTAGACGAGTGACATTAGAGTTATCAGGATTGTGGAGGGAGGCCTCTTAGATGATTATTACCAAGAAGCATCGAGTAGAATTCTTTGCTGGAAATATGTTTTTGACCTTAACATAAGACAAAGTCTCAATCATTATTACATTTATGTACTACTACTAATCCTACCAATACCAATGAATCTATACCAACAGTTTATACAAACCATTGGTATAGGTCCTCTTTCCCAACAGTTTGTCCAAAATGTATGGGAACGGTTACTTTGACACAAATTTTCCAGATGGTTTGGGAAATTCATTTCTATTGTGTCCACATTTCCCAATTGTTTTGGAAAACCATTGAAAAAGATTACATTGAGGCCTCTTTCCCCAAGAGTTTTCCCAAACCATTGTAAAAGGGTCAACTATTCCCGACGGGTTTTCCAAATAGGTGGGAATTTGTACTTTGAGGCCACTTTTTCCAACATTTTGCCAAAAATGATGGGAAAGGGGCTATGTTTCCCAACGGTTTAGGAAAAAAATGGGAAAAGATATATTAAATCCACTTTTCCCAACGGTTTTGGAAAACCTTTGGGGAACTGTACATTGTGGCCACTTTTCCTAATAGTTTGAAAAAACTGTTGGGAAAGGGTAAATTGAGGCCACATTTCCCAATTTTTTGGGAAAATCGTTGGGAAAGGGTGGGGTAACTATCCCAAACATTCTCAAACCCATTGGGAAAGACCTATCTCAATGTTTTTGAGAGCCGTTGGGATATATAACATTATTTTTTATGTGTAAATTATTCAAATATAATCAAATAAGTCAATATATACATTACATATATATATATATCCAAATATATTAACAAAGGTAAATATTGGATAGTGGTAAAGTCATTGATATATAATGTAGAGGTTGTGGGTTCAAACGTTCTATGGAACTTTATATATATATAACTATTCCAATGGATCGATAAAACTGTTGAGAAAGCTCTATCCCAAAGGATTGGAACACCATTGGGATAGGTCTTTTACAATGGTTTTCTCCACACCATTAGGATAGGTTTTTCCCCACGCCAAATACCCAACGGCTTCCCAAACCATTAGTATAGGATATTCCAACGGCTTGGTGACTTATACTAATAGTTCCAAACTGTTGGTATATGCAATTTTTCCATTAGAGTGTTTTATTATTGTATAAGAAATTTAATGATTGACATTCCCTTGTAATAATGATCTGACTACTATCTTGAATCTTTTATTTATGGTGATTTTAGAGTATTCTCCTCAATTTGAATATACACACCCTAACATGGAATATACCCACAAATAGTGTGTCATATATAGATGACAAGTAGTTCAATAGGGTTTATGGTGAACTAGGAGAAGATAGATTTTATTTGATCTAGACATACCATTGTATCTCCCCAATATTTTAGGTTATTCATCTTTTTAATTTTAATTTAATCAAAATCATTGGTTTCACACAACACCAATCTTAAATGAATGATGATATACAATTAAATATATTTATTTTAAAATGGTTGTTTTCATATAACTGTTAAATTGGTTGAAATTAATAGTTTTAACCAAAATTTTAAATTTTTAAATTTTATTTTTAATTAAATGTTTTGAAATTATTCCAAATTATTTTATAAGAACAAGATAAGAATAAATAAAATTTTACACAAAAAAGACTATTTTTTGAATGGATGAATTACCTCTTTTTAATGACACACTTATTTTAAATCATAATTTTTAAACACTTAGATATTATAATAAAAAAAATAAACATCATTTTTATAATTGAAATGTCAAAATTACATTAGTGTGAAATTTTTGTATTTTTTCACAATATATTATGTCTTCAACGATAGTAAAAAATACCAATTTTTATAAAACTATAATTTTATTTATATTACTATATTTATTATATTAGTAGTAACTTCACCCATGAAAGTAAAAAAGAAAATTTATGTTTCTTATAAATGAAAATATAATATACTTATATCATGGAATAAATAAAGAAACTTTTTAAAAATGATAAATTAAGTGTTTTTTTAATAGCTCATTAATATTTAATAACAATTTTATAATTAATATAATTATTTTAAATAAAATATATGTTCATAAAATAGAATTGTAATTTTTTTTGTTATTGTTACAATACAATTTTATGTCCCCTTAATTAATTTGTAAAACTATCATAAAACTGGTTATAAATCGAAACTCATTATTACTTTTTAAATAAATGATTATTTTAATTAATAATTATTTTTATGATATTTATAAATTTATATTCATGAAATAGAGTAAATATTTTAATAAAAAAAATTGGAAATTGGTTACGATGCATTTTAGGGATTTTTTATAAAATAGTAGATTTTTTGTGTCAATATTGAAATTACGACATTTAAAAAATTAATGAATTTCAATGTCATGGATGATTCATAGATGATTTATGGAATATTTTATCCCATAATAACAAAATATAATTCTATTTTTACTCTATTTTCTCATGGAAATCTAAATATTCATTTCCATGAGATAAAATAATAAACTAATGAATAAAATAATGGAAACCCCCCTTTCCTCCCTTATAAATATCACCCCTCACCACCTATTATCCTCACACATCCAAATCCTTGAATCTTGTCAAATTTATGCTCAATAACAATAAATATACTATCCCCCAACTCCATAATCCTTTTGTATCAATAAAATATCAAAATCAATATCCTTAAACAGGTTCTCAAGTATAATAATTCTAGAGGTAAATCCTTTTTCTTGCTCTTTAAATTTATTATAATTTCTTTTAGTTTGTTATATCCTTACATGTTATGTAGAAAAATTAATGATAGCAATAATATCTTTTTTGTACCATAATTTTATTTTGTTAATGTAAGATCCATCATCATTCCCGTCTCCTCCCCACTTATATTCTAAAAATGAAAACATCGCAAGTGATGCAATGATTTACAGCCATCATGGTTGATGAAACTTCATTTTTCATTACCACCATCAAGTATAGTCATAAAACAATTTTAATAGTTAAAAAATTTTATTATATATGAATGAAAACTTATTTTATGTTTAGGAACCAGTATATATATAAGGATAACAAATGAGGAAAAACTTGTTTGCGATGATAAAAAAACCAAAATAATCTAAATGATTATCAATAATGTCTTATCCAATGATTTTTCTTAATCCTAAACAAACAAATAAATTATAAAAGCATTTAATATTTTGGATATTAATTAATGACAAATAATTTCAATTATATATAACTATCACGATATTACATGATCTTTCATACTTGTATACAATTAAACCAATCATGAAAACCAAGGAAAAAAACACTCCCAAACGAATGAATTAAATATAATATATCAGAAAAGGACCATAAATTAACGTATTAAAAATATCATAAATACAATATATGTCAATTAGGTTTCTAAATAAATTATTAATTAATCTAATTTCATTATTTAGGATATTATGTACAAGTAGAAAACAAAATCATGCATAAGGCAAGGGTATTCTTATCTAGCTTTTATTTAAGTGAGATGTGCCTTATTCAGCACTATTTCTTTTGTGTGAGGAATGTATAAAACCATTTAATTATAATATAAGTAATAAATTTATGTTAATGTTACTCAATGTAAAATTTTCGGTTAATTAATTTTATGGGGCATATGGTTCGACTGTTTACGATGTGGTAAGGGTTTCTTCTCGAACAATGAATTTTTTTTCGAGTTACAATTTCTCTCTATTTACCCAATTTAATTCTTAATTATTTTTATGTACATATTTTAAAATATTTTTATATGTTAAAAAATAATATTTCTATTTGAATTCATATTTATTTAATTGAGAAATACATGTTTTATCAGGTCCGATTTTCAATTCCTCCAAAAAAGCAAGCCCGGTTATAGGGAACTTCCCGATTTCATACCTACATTAATGTATACTCCATAATCTCTTTTATGAAACTGTTATTTTTAAAAAATCAATAATTTCATCATAAGAAATATCCTAGTCCATTTATGGTTTTATGAAAATAATTACAACTTTTCCTCTAAAGAGACACTTATATTTACGGTTATACCACACCAATGTCTATCATTTCTAAAGTTTATTAAAAAATAGTTTTACATGCTGGAAACCATTTATTCATAAAATATACTTCTTCATCCATTTTCCTTTTTGGGATTTACATATTCACAATCTAATTTTATGATAAATACAAATGAAATTCCAAAAAATCTTTCCTTTTCAAATAAAAAGTGTATTTTTCTCAATATTTTCTCAATGATTATATTAGAGTACCTTCATCTATGATTATGATTATGTAATTTAAAAGTGTTATGGGACACTTTAATTTAAATATATATATTCATATTAGACATATGAAAAATGTATTTTACTTAGTATGTGATGGGTGGGGCCTTCTATATACCCTCAATGAATCGGTAGGTCTAATGAGAGAAACTAGAAAGGGGTTTAACCTTTTTATATATGGTTTATTGGAAAATACCTTGATGGTATTATTATGATGATGGTTATTATGTATTCCATCATTATAATAATTTAAATTTATATTTCATGTGATTATAAGACTAGTTGAATATCCATGCTAATGATTTTTTTCTCATGTGATTATTTTTGGAATTATTTAATCATCTTTTGTTATTATATTATCATGATAAAATATATGTTGTACTATAATGAGTTTTTAGATATTCACCATTACATTTTAATTACACTTATTTATGATATCCTATACAGTATAGTTTACTCTTTTTGAGAATCTAAACTCACCATTTTCTTTTGTTTTATTTTTCACTAGTATGCAAAGAATTATATTATAAATGGCTTGCAAAGATAATCTAGGAGTTTATGGGTATTTAAAATGGATTTCCATGTTTTTTTCTTTCAAAAAATAAATTAAAATATTATTTTTGTATCTAGATTTTGAAGCTTCTAATGTATTTGGTCCTTTGGGATGCAAACTCTTATTCATAGTACCAATGTAATAAAGTAAGGCCCCGACTCCGAGATACTGGGGTTGGGTTCTTTGTAGTTTGTATGATATAAATTTGTGTAGAATCCTTGGAAAAATGTTTATAAAACATATATTATGGAATATAACCCTATTATATACTTTGAGGAAAATCATTTAATAACATCCTATAATTTTGATAAGATAGAGATTATGCGAATCTTCTTATAAATACATCAATGTCTGAATACTACAAGTGAGAGTGAATCTAGAACAGATGTTCTTACGGATAACAACTCTAACAAGGTGCATCAGGCCTGGAATAGTGTAACATGATACATAAAAATGGCCTTTACTGCACATCAGGTTTGACACTTGAGAGGGATATGTTTTTGGATAATTCAAATTTTCATTACATACCATTATGAAGGATTTAAAAGTAAATATTTCCCAAAAGAAACCATATTTATGATTATGAGATTATCTATACATAATTTTATAATATATGTTATGTGATTTAAATGTATGAAATTATTTATTATGATTCATAACTTAATTTATTGTGTTAAATTTTTTAGAAATGAAACCTCATATAACAAAGGGTAATCTCACTAATGCACACGATATAATGTGTAATAATGAGCATATTTTTTTTCTAATTCCAGTCTCTCAAAGCAGACAAGTACTTTAAACATTGTCATCATATAAGGATAGTTTAACATGTGAAATCAAGGTATTGAAAAATATTTATCAATGTATTATTTATTTAAGAGAAAAAAAGGGAATAATAGGATGACAAAAAATGATGGATAATGTTAATAAGGGAGAGATGTATTTTCGCACATGTAATATTTGTGAAAGGAAACACCTTTGTATATTCCTAATAGGAAAAATATTTTTCTTTATGTGTGGAGAAAAATTCCACTTTTCTTATAATTACAATATAATGATTTTATTCCATTATTTAGTACTTCAAATATAATGATTTGGGGAACTATGAAAATAAATTCCCCAATAGTCTAGGGAAAATAGATTAGAAAGAAAAAAATGGATCATGGTCAAGCTTATGCTACAACACGAGGTAGAGATGAATTATTAATATACCTATGATTAGATTAAATAATTATTTTATTTGAGTATTTTATAAATAATTATCTATATATAATATTCATGAGATATATAAGGGTTGTACTGAAATATGTTTTCTTTATGGTTTTGGAAGCATGCATGTTTTCAATGATGTTTTATGGTGATCAAGGTATTTATATATTTGGTATGTGTGATTGAGAGCTACATTATGTTTTAATAAATTTTATTTATATTTTACTTTAATAAATTTGCTACCTTGATTCTAAATTTATGGTCGTTGAATATGGACTAACATGTTTTAGATGACTCTTAAGATTAAGTACTTGTTTAATGGATCAAGTTAAATGTTGGAAATTATTGTTTTCTTATAACATGTGGTAAAGTTCTTGGTTACAATAAACATTTAATTGTTGAAGGAATGACTAAAGGACCATATGACTTGTTAAAAGTTATTTATACCTGAAAAATTTAGCATGAACATTCATTTCTAGGTGTGATGGATGAATTGAAAATAGATAGATGTAAAACCTAATAAATAGATTATGCTTATGAAATGGATAGTAATAAATTGTGTTTAATTTCTCAAGTGATTATTGGAATATTAAAATAATACCTCAAATATAGGAAAATTTTTTTGAAATAAAAACATTATCTGTTTACTTTTCATTATTTGATAAATCTATGGTCTTTTAAAAAATCATAAAATTTACTATTTTTGGATGGTTAACATTCCAATGATTATGTTCTCTATAACTCAAAAAAACATGGTGGTTATATTTATCTTTCACTTCCATATTATCTATTTCCACTAATGATTTCATACCTAAAATCATATTTTTCTATGATCTTCACATTTCCATTTCCCACTAATTAAGATAATTTTTTATTGACCCTTTTTCTGATATGGGTTTCCCACAACCGAATTTTTGAATTATCGTCCATGGATTTATGAAATAAACATTAAAATTGTGATGATATAATACATGGAAGGAGGAATGAATTAAACTCCCAAATATTTTACTGTACTTTTCTTTTTAAATTTAAATTCTTTGATAGAATAGGATTCACATAACATCACGATTATCAGAATAATAATATAATATTAAATATCATTATTTTAAAATGACTGTTTTAACCAAGACATTAAATTTGAGGGAATGGGTAGAATTAACCAAAATATTAAATTTTTATATTATATATTTAAGAAAATGTTTTTACATTCATAAATAATATTTTATAAGAATAAAATAAAAATAAATTCAATTTTACAAATAAAAGACTATATTTTTCTTAAGGAAGTTTTCCCCCTTTAAATGACGTACTTCTTTTAAAAATAGAATTTGACACTTTTATAAATTATTTTTAACAAAATAAAGTTCATTTTTAAAATAATAATGTCAAAATTATCTTAGGGTGAAATTTTAGTATTTAATTAAAAAATATTTTCTTGGAGTGAACGGTTAAAAATACAAAAATTTATAAAACTATCATTATTTATATATTAATAATATATTTATTATTTTAATTGTAACATCATCGATGAAATTATATATATAATTTACGTATCTTATAAATGAAAATATGGTATTTTCATATCATGGAATAAGTAAACAAATTTTTTCAAAATGATAATTTAAGTGTTTATATTTTTGTAATTCATAAATATTTAATTAAACTTTTATAAGAACAATAATGATTTAAAAGAAAAAATATTTACAATAAATATAATAATAAATTAATATTTTTTTTATTATAAGATAATTTTATGAGACTTTGATTAATTTTTCACAGGGTCATAAAACAGGTTATAATTTCAAAATCGTTTTTTCTTCGAATAAATAATGATTTAATTAAAAAATTAATTTATCATATTTATAAAAGTATTTTCAAATAATGGAGTTAATTTTTGAATTCTATACACTTAAAATGAAAATGGGATATGTTTTTTTTCAATTTTTCTAAACTAATTGAATTTTCAGTGAATAGTGAATTTGCAATATTTAACAAATAAAGGAATTTATGTGTCATGGATGAATCATCAATGCTGAATGGATAATGTAAGCCCATAATATTGATATATACTTCTCTATTTACTATTGTTATTTATAAGAATCAAACTATTCATAACATTAATACCAAATAATAAAATAGTGAATACAAAATTGTAAACCCGCCCTCTCATCTCATATGAATACCACCCATCACCAATTCTTCTACTCACTATTAAAAATCCATTAATCTTGTCCAATTTATGTACAATACCTCTCTTTATCCCATCCCCCACATCCAAGATCATTTTTTCATCAAAATAACCAAACCAATTTCCCTAAGGAGATTCTCAAATAAAATATTTCAAGAGGTAAATCCTTTTTTGCTTTCCTTCAATTTCATTGAATTTATTTTCTTCGTATTATAACCTAAAATATTCTATAAAAATTTAATGATATCTAAAATATATTAATATTATTTTAATGTAATATACATCATCAAACCACTCTGCTCCCCACTTTTAGTCTAAAAATGAAAACATTGATCATGATGTATTGATTTACCACCGTCAATAATGATGCAACTACATTCTCTATTACCACATTCAATTATGTTCATAAAACAATTTTTATACTAGTAAACCGTAATAATATATTTATTAATACATATATAAGTTTCTATAACTAGTATATATACATAACATTAATTAATAAGAAAAACTTTTTTGCAATGGTCAAAAACCCACCAAAATAATCTAAACGATTATCACTAACTTTTTATCTAAGGATTCATACTCATAACAAATAACCAATTGACTTATATAACAATTTTAATTTTTATTAAAAACATATAATTTCAATTGAAGATAACTATTATCATTTTACATGATCATTCGCAAATGTATACAATTGAACCAATCATGAAAACCATGGGAAAGAACACTCCAGAACAAAAGAATAAAATATTATAACATAAAATATTACCATTAATGAACTTAATAAAAGTATAATAAATAAAATAAATGTTTAATAGGTTCTTAATTAAATTATCAATGAATTTAATTTCACTCTCTAGGTCATTATGTACATCCGAAGAAAACATTCAGGCATAAGGTAAGGGTTTTCTCATATCACTTTTATTTCCCTGATATATGTCATATTCACCAGTATTAATTGTGTTTGGTGTATTTATAATATCAATTTTTATATCATATCACTAATTTATTTGTTTTAATGGTATTAAAAAACTAGTTATATGATAATTAATTTCAATGGGAATATGATTTGAATGTTTTCAAAGTGGTAAGGGATTCATACCACACCTCGATTTTTCCTCCGGGATACAAATTCGCTCTTTTTAGTCTAACTGAATTAATAATTAATTGTATATAATTATTTTAAAGTTCATGTATATGTTCCAAAATCATATATCCAGATCACTTCATTTATCTTTTTATGGGGAAATACATGTTTTATGAGGTCCCATTTTCAATCCCTCTTGATAACAAGCCCGATTAAAGGGAACTTCCCAATTTCATACCCATTTTATAGTTTCCTCCATAATATATTTTAAGAAACCATTATTATTATGAATTCACACATGTCATATGTAAAATATATCTTAGTATATTTCTGGCTTTATTAAAACAAGTATTTCTTTTCCTCTTTATAGACTCCTATATTTTCCTTGAAACTGCACCAAAGTGGATTATTTATAAAGATTCTTAAAAACTATTTATAAATATTGGAAATAATTTATTAATAAAATATTTATTTTATACCCTATTATTTTATTTCATATAAATGTATACAATCATATTTTTATGGAAAATACAAATCATTTTCCAATTGAACTATTATTTTTAATGAAAAGGGTGTCTCTCCCAAGAATGTATCAATGGTTTTATTAGAGTAATTTCATATATGATTATGATTTAAATATTTAAAAGTGATATGTGAAACATTTATTTAAATACATATTTTTATTATACATATTAGGAATTCATTGTACTTTTTAGGTGATTGGAAGGTCCCACTATAGCCCCTCAATCTATCAGTAGTTCCAACAAGACAAACTAGACAAGGGTTTTACCCATTTATATATAGTGTCTTGGATAAATACATGATGGTATGTTTATGATGTTCAAAATTATGTATTATATTATTATAATACTTGTAATTAATATTCCATTTGATTATTGTACTTGTAAAAAATTCATGGATAAATTATTTTCATAGGTGATTATTTATGGCATTATTTAATCTGTATTTATTCTTACCATATTAGGATCAAGTATATGTTTTAATGGAATGAAGTTTTGTTATTCACCATGAATTTAATAATTATATTTATTTATGAGGGATTCTAATATATTTCTTACCCTTATTGAGCATCAAAACATAACAATTTATAAAGTTTTATTTTTCCCCAGGATACAAAGATGTATATTATGAATGACTTAGAGTAAAAATATAAGTGTTTATGGGTTTTTTTCAATATATTATATTTTTTTGGTTTTCTTTTCAAAGTTTTAATTTAACAATTAGGTTTTATATGGGTTTCCAAATCTGGTATATTATTACTTCCATTGGGATGATAATTCTTGTTCATTGTAATAATTTAATATAGTAAGGCACCAGCTCCGATCTACTGTGGTCAGGGTCTTTACAGTTGGTATCTGATCAAGTTTGGTAGAATACATAGAAACTATATTTATAAAACATAGATTAGGGAACATAACACTAATATTGAGTTTAAGGATAAGAATATAATAACATCATTTAATTTTGGTAAGGTAGATATTATGTGGGTCTTTTAAGTAATACATTCTTTTCTGGATACAATAAGTGGATGTGGTTTTGGCGCAAATGTACCCAGGGGTAAGAAATCCAACAAGGTGTATCAGGCCTGACTCACCATAACCAAGTACAGAAAATGGGACTTACTGAAGACTTGGTTAGGATCTTTTGGGCTATATTATCAGGTTAATTAACATTTTAATTACAAATAATTATTAGGGATTTAATGGAAAATATGTCCCCAAATAAACCATGTTTATAATTATGAGATTAAATATTAATAATATTCTATGTAATATCAATTGTTTTTCTAGTTAAAAATTATGCATTAGGATTCAAAACCTAATTTATTGTATTCCATTTTTAAAAATGGCACCTCATATAAGGAATGATAAACTCAAAAATTCATGTGATCTGATGTGTAAAAATAATCTTAAATTTTATTTTCTTATTATAATCTTTAGAATAGAACAATCCTCTAAAAAATTCTCATCATATAAGGATATAATATCATTTTATATAAAGACCTAGAAATAATCCTCTATTTGTTATGATTTAAAAATGATGCAATAGAAGAAGTGGACAATAGAAAAAAAGATGGATAAAAGGAATAAGGGAAATAATTATTTTTCCACATGTGATAATTGTTAAAGAAAACACCTTGGTATATGAATTAGAGGAAAATGAGTTTGCTTAAAGTGTGGAGAAAAACAACCCCATGATCATAATTGAAATAGGGGGATATAATTTTCCATTATTCAATTCTTATACTATAATTATATATGACACTACATAAATGAATATCCCGGTCATCCAGGGAATATAGCTCAAAAAAATAAAGGGATCATGATCAATTGTATTCTATTACATCAAATGAAGTGGAATGATTAATTTGTTTGTGGTTTGATTCAATAATTAGGTTATTTGAATATTTAATCAATAATTCTCTATTTATAAGATTCATTAGATATATAATGATTGTACTATAATACTTATTCATTATTGATTTGGAAGTATTCATGTTTTCATTAAGGATTTAAGGTGATAAAGGTATTCATATATTTTAAACATAGGATCAGGAGCTACATTATATTTTAATTAATATAATGTTATGTTGATTTTCAAAATTTGGTGACCTTTCCTCGAGCATTTTGGTCATTGAATGTGAACATACATGTTTTACATGAGTCTTAATATTATATACTTGTGAAATGGATCAAGTTAAAATTTGGAAATAATTTTTTCTATATAACATGTGTAATCATTATTGGCTTTAGTAAACATTTAATAGGTTAATGGAATGGCATAAGGACTATATGTTTCATTAAAAGTACTTCGCAAATGAAAAATTCATCTTGACCATAAATTTCCATGTGTAAGGGATGAAGTGAAAATAGATCAATTCACAACCAATGGATGAGATTATTATTATGATAATGAAATTAGTTAGGTATGTTTATTTTCGTATGTTTTTATCTAAAAATTAAAATAATACCACAAATATAGGAAATAACTTTTGGGCGAAAATCATTATCTGTTTACTTTTCATTCTTAAAAACCAATGGTATTTTAACTGATCATAATATTTTTGGTTTTGGGGGAGTTAAATTTCTAGAAACCATTTTCTATATCCTCCTCCATATAATTTTTTTTCTTTTCATAAAACCAACTTGGAAAAGTGGGAACCACGTTACACCATTAATTACTAGAATTTAACATGTTGGGTCTAAATTCAATATTCAAAAAGCTAAAGAAATAGTTGTGGGATCCAAATCCCACAAACCACACACCGCTGGTAAACTTGATGGATCCATCATTATCAAAACATAGTAGGCATCATCACGTCATCACCATCACTGCTAATCATCGATCCGCTGTCATACCGTCAGGTCAACACCGTCATCGCAGTAACTACACCTGTCGCCGGAGAATATTCCACCATCAATCATCATACCAACAGAAAATCATCCATTGTCTACAACGTCCAAATGCCACACCAGAATACCAGAGACAGATGATCATGGTCCCCCAAAACACCCAAAGTACAGAACAATCTTAGTACATGAGAATGCTCAACACAGAACCATCGACAATCAAAACCAACCACTAACAAAAACCACTACAAAAAACACAAAAAGGGGTTCATAACCGAAGAAACATCAAGCAGATCAACCGTAGTAGAAGAGGAACCAATCTTCCACAGATGACATGAGGGAAAAAATACAAATGAAACTAGAAACAACCAGTGATGATGTCGAAACCTGAATGATAAGGAAAGAGAAATACCGAGTATATCATGTGAGGGGCACCGTCAGGCATCCAAACTCACCATCGAAAAACATTGAGAAGCCACCACTCTAGATCTGACCAAGAGAAGAGCTGAGGTACATGAAGTCATGGAAGAGGATTGAACAGAAGTGGGTTCTGAATGACAACATCCCAGTGAGACTGAAACAATATCCAAAAAAGAGAACTAGCCGACATAAGAGCATTCCTCAAAACCATTGACCACCGAACCAAAAACCCCAAATCAAGATCAACCACCACTCCAGATCTGACTTGGAGAGGCGTGGTGGAACACAAGATCAGAACAGGCTGGATCATTCTAAGGCTTCGACAATAAAATTCCATCGACATCCATGAATGATGAATGAACCAAAAAGGAATGAGACCCCAGATCCATGTAGTGGAGTGAAATATAGACACAACAATGTAAATAAATATACAATTAAATATTATTTTCTTAAAATGATCATTTTTACCTTGTCGTTAAATTGGAATGAGTGAATAATATTAAAAAAAATTATGATATATATATATTATACATTTAATAAAAAAAATTACATTCATAAAAATCATTTTATAAGAATAAGAAATTATTTAATAAAATTTTACATATAAAAGACTATTTTTCGAAAGGCAATTTTACATCCTTTTAATAGAGAAATTATTTTAAACCTAAACTTGGACAGTTTTATTAATTTTATAAAATAAAATAAAAATAATTTTTAAAATATTAATATTATAATTATCTAATGGCGACGTTTAGGAATTTTATTGAAAATATTTATTTTCCAGTGAATAGTGAAAAATCTCAATATTTATAAAACTACCATTTTCATTATATTAATAGTATACATATTATTTTAATATTAACATCAATAATGAAATTTTAAATAATATTATGGTATGTTATAAATAACATTATGGTATATTTATATCATGAAATAAGTTAATAAAAGATCTATAAATCATAAATTTAATGTTAGTATTTTTGTAAGTCATAAATATTTAATTATAATTTTAGAATTTATATAATAATTTAAATTTAGATATTTTTTATATTATAGAATCATAAAGTATCATTATTTATTTTATTATTATAATATAATTTAAGGATACCTTAATTAATGTTTCAAAGTGTCATAAACTAGTTATAATTTTTGAATTGGTATTTTTCAAAAAAAATAATGATTTTAATTAAAATTTAAGTTTATCCTATTTATAAAATATTTTTTAAAACATTTCTTTAATTTTTAAATTATATATGTCAAAAAATGTTTAGGATTAATTTGTGTGAATTTTATAAAATAGTTAAATTTTTCACAAATAGTGAATATGTAATATTTAACAAATAAATGAATTTTTGTGTCATGGATGAGTCATCGATGATACATTGATGAAGTAAGCCCATAATTTCTAATTGTACTTACATATTTACAGTATTTATTCATTAGAATAAAACATTTCCTAGCCTTGATCCAAAATAATTTACTAAATAATGAAATAATAGAAACCCCCTCTCATCCCATATAAATACCACCGCTCTCCACATCTTCTCCTCACACATAAAAATCCTTGAAGGTGGTCTATTTTCAAGCTAGTACCACTCTCTATACTCTCCCAACATTTCAATATCCTTTTTTTTCAACAAAATATCATTATTATTTTCTCTTAGGAGGCTCTCAAGGAGAATAAATCAAGAGGTAAATCATATTTTATTATCATTCAATTTCTTTGATTTTTTTTCTTCTTATTCTATACATAAATATTATGTCTAGACATGAATGATAACTCTAGTATCATATATATTATATAATTTTATTATGTTAATGGACGATACATCATCAAACCCATCTCCTCCCCCATTTTATTTTAAAAATGAATACATCATTCATGATGTACCGATTTACTATAATCGAGGACAATGTTACATCATTTTAAATTTCCACCTTCAAGGCTAGTAATTAAACAATTTTATGGTTAAAAAAGATTATAATATATTTATTTCATTTTATTTAATTTTATGGAACACATATATATACATAATATTAATTGATAATACAAAACTAGTTTGTGATGACCAAAAGAACCACCAAAATAATATAAATGATTATCACTAACATCATATATAATTATTCATCCTTATCCATAATAAAAAATGAATTATATAAGAATTTAATATTTTTGGTGTTCATAAATAACATATATTTTCATTTCTTGATAATTATTTCCATTTTACATGATCTTTCGTACACGTATACAACTTCACAAATCTTGAATACCAAGGAAAATAACACTCCCAATCAACATAATTAAATCTTATTACTCATCTAAAAGACCTTAAATGAACTTATTCAAAGTATTCTATATCAAATAACTTTTTACTAGTTCATGAATTAAATTATTATTGAATAGAATTTCATTATCCATGACATTAATTACAAGTTCATAACACTTTCTGGCATAAGGTAAATTTTTTTAAATCATACTTTTATTCCCAAGAGGTATTATTTACTCAACGATATTTATTTGGTGTGGGGTTTTTATAATTCCCATTAATGTATAATATCATTAATCTAGTTATATTCATGTTATTCAATGGCTTATATGATGGTAATAAATTTCATAGGGTATATGTTTTGACTGTTTGTAATGTGGTGAGTGTTTCATCCTAAACCTCGATTTTTTTCATTGATTTATGATTTCTCTCTCTTTAACCCCAATGTAATTACTGATAAATATTATATGCATCTTATATATTGTTTGTATATGTTACAAAATCATATATACATTTCATTTTATCATTATTTTATGGGAAAACACATGTTTTATGCGGGCCCCTTTTCAAATACTCGTAATACGAAAACATGATTAATGGAAACTTCCCAATATTATTCCAATTTTGAAGTGTAATCCATAATCAGTTTTACAAAACCATTATTTTTATTATATATCTCACTTAATCATAAAAAACTATCTTAGTATATTTCCAGTTTTATGCAAACAATTACTCATTTTCCTCTTTTATGAAACTTTTTATATTTTCCCATATTCTGCACAAATGTGGATAATTTAGAAAGTTTCTTAAAAACTATTTTTACATGTGGGAAATAATTTATGCCTAAAATATATTTTTTCTTCCTTTTTTAAGGGATATAAATGTTTAAAATATTATTTTTTTGAAAAATACAAACAATTTTTAAAAAGATCTCTTCTTTTCAATGAAAAAGTGTATTTCTCTTTAGAATTTATTAATGATTTTATTAGTGTAAATTCGTCTCTGATTAAGACTAAAAATTTTTAAAGTTGTATGGGAAACATTAATTTAAATATATATATTTATTAGACATTAGATTAATTCATTGGATTTAGTAAGTGATGGGAGGAGACCGCTATAGCCCGTCGATGCATCGGTAGGCCTCATGAGAAAAACTAGAAAGGGGTATTTACCAATTTATGTATGGTGTCTTGGCCAAAGCCTTAATGGTATTTTTATGAAATCCACCATTATGAATTTCTTAAGTATAATACTCGTAATTGATAATCCATTTGATTATTCAACTAGTAGAATATCAAGTGTTAAGATTCATTCTCATTTGATTAATTATGGAATTATTTAATCATCATTTTTTCATTCCATATTAAGCTCATGTTTAGGATTTAATGGAATGAGTTTTTAGTTGTTCGCCATTATTTTTTACTTATGTTCATTTATGATATCTTCTGCTATATTTCTTACCCTTAATGAGCATCTAACCTCTCCCTTTTCTTATGTTTTATTTTTCACCAGGATGCAAAGATGTATAATATGAATGACTTTCAGAGATAATCTAGGAGTTTATGGGTGTTTCCAATGAAGTGTATATGTTGTTTTCCTTTCAAAGATGTAATGTTACAATTAAGTTTGAATATGGTTTTCTGATGCAACATAACACTTCATTCCTTTGGCATGAGAATTATTATTCATAGTACCAATGTAAAAATATATGGTATCAGGTCTGGCCTAACAGGGATGAGGTATTTACACTATAGTTTATACCAGGTGTTGCATCTGACTGTAGTCCCATTCTTTTAGAAAGTTGTAATAATTTTATAGTTTTTGTGGGAATTTTTTCACCACATAATGATTTCATGTACTTTTTTCAGTATTTGATTATTGGATGTTGATGTATGGATGCCTTACTAAAAGTTGTATTAACCTTTAAAAATTCTATGGGTATATGGGGATGTATGTTGATATGTAAAGGTTCTTTATGATAAGGCCTCCAATGTGTGTGGTTTTACTAATCAACACTTTTCTCCATCCTGTATCCTATCAGAGGTGGGCTTGGGGTTTGAAAATTATCTTATCGCTGACCAGGTGGGCTTTGGTGGGTCAGGATGTGACATAGTGGTATTAGAGTTGTTATCCAAGAACTTGAGTTTAGATATTTTATATCTATGGGGTTTGGTTTGGGAATTACAAAAATAATGTTAAAGTGTTTTGAGATTGGCTCTTAGACCAGGGACATCAGTGATGCAGTGGTGACCAATTTATCCATTCACCTAGACTTCGATAATTGTTCATTTGACTTGGTGAAAGTAGACACTAGTTCCATGGAAAAAATTGGTTCATGATTCATATAGGTATTTTCAATGGTTTCCATGTCCTTCTTGAGTCATCACCCTCAATATACTATTGACTTTGGTATATCATATATATATTTAGGATGCCTCCATGATCATTTCCAACTATGATTTCACACCACGATCATGATGATGATACACCCCAAAGAAGAGGGATCGATATAGGGACCTTTCCTAGAGGTGGTCCCTTGGGTGGTTTTCTAGTCTTACCACCACCTGTTGAGTAATTTGTTTCCCCAGGAGTACTAGTGGATGAGGCACACAAGATGCACGCACTTCATGTGTGTAAGTAGTAGTTACCCCTCAGGTTTTGAGGAGAGTTATACCACTTGTAATGTGAGGAGTATCTTAAGGCAGCTACATGAGTTTTTTGACTCGTTAGGACAACATTAGATTAGATGGTTGTTCAAGCAGCGAGTGTTATACATGAATCCGGAGGGCGATAGTGCGGTCTGACGACTGTGCCATATAATGAGAAAAGTATTTCACTGATAGGGTTTCTGAATCACTTTAAAGAAGATTTATCACCAGCTTTATTATGAGTGGTGTACATCCTTGAGACTCAACAGTTGTAATATGGTAGAATGACTACGGACACTATGAAAAAAAACCGAGTTTAACAGCGGTTTAAACCGTTGCTAAATAATTCGTTGAGAATTTTGAAAAACAGTTGCTAAATCTTGTGCCGATAATCAATTACTGTCAGATTCACAAAAACCATCGTAGAATGACATAATTGTGTTTTTTAGTTGTAGTTTACGAAATTAGCGACAATTTTTAATTTTTAATTTTTAATTTTTATAATTTAAATAAGTAATATACTATTTTATATTCATAATTTTATTATTTATTTTATTATTTATTTATTATTATAAGTTATTGTTATTTATTATTATTATTATTATTATTATTTTATTATTTTATTTTCATTTTTTTATTATATAATATTCTTATTTTTTCGTAAATTTATATTTTTTATTGTTCATTTATATATTTTTATTTTTTTTAACTTAATTATTTATATTTTATTTTTAATATTTTCTGTTTATTTCTATGCAAATGTATATGAACATGCATGCGCCATACATAGAAATTATACGTTGAGTGAGATTTGGACCCCTTACCTCTTGTATATTCTCCATACAGTTTACCACCCCAGCAGCCTCTTCAAGCGGTGAATTAACAAAATGTAATATACTTATATATATTAATTGAGAAAATAAATAATACATAACAAATAGATATAAACTCAGAAATTATAAATCAATAATGATTAATAAATAATAATAAACAATAAACAATAAATAACAAATAATAAATAATAAATAAGAAATAAATAAAAATAAAAATAATAAATAATAAATAATAAATAATAAATAATAAATAACAAGTAATAAATATATAATAATAAATAATTAATAATAATTAATTATTAATAAATAAATAAAAAGTGATAAATAAGTTAAAGTAAATAAATAAATACTAAATAATTAAATAAATAAATATTAAATAAATAATAAATAAAAATACTAATAAATATTAAATATCAAATATTAAATAAATAAATAATAATAATAAATAATAATAATAAAGAATAATAAATAACGATAATCAATAGATAAATAATAAAAAAATAATAAATATTAATATATAACTATTAAATAATAATAAAAAATCAATAAATACTAATAAATAATTATTAATAATAAAAAATTAATAAAATTCAAAAATAAAATAATAAATTTCCGAATATTAAATAAATAAAAAATGGAAGAAATAAAAAATAAAAAATAAAATAATATATAATATATAATAGTTAATAGGTATTATATAATAAATTAAAAATAAATAATTAATATATAATATATAATAATAAATAATAAATAAATAAATAAATAATAAATAAATAATAAATAAATATAAATAAATATAAATGAATATATAAAATATAAATAAATAAATTAAATAAATTAAAATTTTTAATATATTATAATAAATTAATAATATAATAATTAATAAATGAAATATATTAAAAATAAATGATAAATAATAATTAATATATCAAAAATATAAAATAATAAATAATAAATAATAATGAATAAATAAAAAATAAAAAATAAATAATAAATAAAGTAATAATAAATAACAATAATAATTAAATAATAATAATTAAATAAAATTAATAAATATTTAATTAATTAATAATTAATATATATTAACTAATTATTAAATAAATAATTAATATACAAGTAATAAATAAATCAATAAAAAATAATTATTTAATAAATAATAATAAAAAATAAATAATTAGTAATTAATAAGAAATAAGAAATAAGAAATAAGAAATAATTAATAATTAATAATAGACAATAAATCAATCTACAGTGTGAAAAACTATAATGTTTGAAAACCATAATATCAATATGAATGTATACCATGAGATTAAATTGAGTCCCCATAGAAAAAGAAAATTGGACACCCTTAAATGAGGCGAAAAATCCATAGAATGTTATAAAATTGGGGTACCCGTAAAACACATAAAATGTTATGAAACATTGAAAACCCTTAAACCCCTAAAAACATTGAAACGACCATAACTTCTGATCTAAGAGTCTGTTTCAGCTCCACAACCAGTCAAATCAATGATCAGAAAATGAGGTTCGATTTGATATTTGGTATAAGCCGATCAAAGATCCGAATTAGAATGTATTGCCATTTTAATTTTATAACACAAGGTTCGGTGATAAAAAACTCAATTTTGGAGGCATTATGATACTTTATGTGTAAGAATCACCAAAAAATCTCTTTAACCTCAATCAGAGACCACCTGCATTGTAGATCACATCAAAGGCTTGGATTTGATATGTGGTAGATCCTAAACGGACACCCTAATCAAATGTCATGGTCGTTTAAAATTTGATCTCATTTTGAATCTTTTTTGAAACTATAATATATTTTATTCACTTGATTATCACATATTTAAATCTCATTTAATTTTATCTCATTTTATATGCTTCAGTTTGACTAGTTGTGGAGATGAAACATACTCTTGGATCGAATGTTTTGGTCATTTGATACAAAAGTATTCTTTTCAGTTTTTTGTAGATTCGTTTTAGGTTTCATGTAATTATTAACATATAATTATAAATATTTATTACTTAAAAATTATAATTAATTAAAATTGTAAATAAAAACTATATATGATAGTTAATAATAAATAATAAAAAAGTATTGATGTTATTTTATTTTTTACTAATATTGTGTGGTAGTTTTAAAAAACCCTTTGCTATTTTGCTCCATTTTATTAAATAACTGTAGATGAAAAATGATTTATTTCATGGTTTTTCTTGAAATAGAAATAAAAAATATTTTTTAAAAAATTACATGTGGTTTTTAAAAACTCTGTGAAAAAATGGATGCAAAATTTTATCCCGAAAAACATATAGTGGCAGTTATAAAAACTACTACTATATCACTATTTTCCTATAGTGGGAGGATTATTCATCCTGGTTCACCAACCGATCATGGTAATATATATATATATATATATATATATATATATGGTTTGGGATGCATTCTTATAAGCTTAGATTTTGATTTTTGTCACTATTGATATTTCCAGGTGATTGTGATACCTGTTTGCTTCCCAACCTATGATGGGATACTGGATTATGAATTAGTAGTATAGAGCTTTTTTTCCATGCAGACACCAAAAGTTGGTGATGACAGTGTGAACATACTAGTTGGGTCTTTTGTAGGAGGTAGATAATGATAGGTGTTTGGATCCTAGTGTGAAATTTACTTCAAGAGGCAGTCTCAGGATACTGGTTCAATTGTTCAGGGTGATCAGGATGGTATTAGTCATCCTAGGGAGAGGTGGTGCTACTCTTATGATGGTCAGAGATATATCTTGTGGGATTTTTCGACCAGTCACACATACAATAGAGATACAGTCGATCGACTAGCCATTTAGAGGGAGTTTTTTTAGGAAAGTGGTATGTAGGGTGGTGGAAATCACAAAGGAGAAGGGAGAGTAGCTGGAGGTGAATTTATTTACCTCTTACCACTCCATCCCTAGCTGGTGCACACAAGGCCAATTGTGCTAGACGACATGTATGAAAATAGCCATTGGAAATGGAGACCTATGATCTAGAGGATATAGGGATGATTATTTTAATGAACAACCTATTGTCATGACCAGACCCTACCGATCTCGAGCCACAACTACCCCAATCCCGCTTCCATAGGCCATGGGCTAGCGAAAAGTGCTAAAGGCATAACAATCTTATGGGCGCCTTTGCATAAGTACCTGTACATAGACACATTTCCGACTCAATGCATATGTGCATAGTAAAAAGAAAATCATTGGAAAACAACTATAGCCCAACCACATTCCTGCATCAACCACTAAATAGAAAAAAAGTAATGTACATAAAAGTACTGAAAAGATACTGAACATAAAAAAAGGGAAAACATGCACCCAACCCAAAAGGCACCACAACCCATCAATAGTTAAACCAAAGTAAATTTCTAATGAGTCTCACACATGAAAGTCCTACTACAACCAATAAACACAGCCCAAGCTCATGTGTCCCATACGCTACTCTGTAGTCTCGAACGACCTATCTGTCATCAGTAAGGGCACACCACGGGCGTTCAAAGCCCAACCAGGGGTGATTATAAAGATACTCAGTAGGATTCCCCGAAAGCTCTATGGGTGAACTAGGAGGTACTAAAACGGTAATCAATATACAGAACAAAGAACATCATAAGTGTAAAATAGAAAGAGTGAAACTCAACCCAACAAAAGAAAGGAAGTAAACTTGTCCCAACTAAGTGGACCTAGACATGGAAAACACGTGAAATACCCAGCGTTTCTTCGCCTCTCCTACAAGGAGAGTAACTGAACATAAGGATTGGGAACAAAATTAGGTTTTAAATATATATTCTCAACAAGAAACCCGAACGAGTGTGTAAGGGTACCTCGATCTACAAGATAAGAACTTGAAAAGTCACCAACATTTCTAAGGATATCCATCACTAATGCCCATACGTACCTCACTTCAAACTTGTCACATCACTGAATTGCACAACCAAGGATCATGCTCTAGTAACCACGGAGAAAAGTCACTAACTAGCCTTATAGAAAGGGGATATCCTTGAAAGTAGTCAACAGGTAAACTACTACCCTGCCCAGCTGAAGGATAATCCTAAAGAGGTCATCGGGTAACCCAGTGCCCAGCCCTGCTGAAGGGTAATCCTTAAAGTCAATGGGTAAACCACTGCCCGACCCTTCTGGAGGGTAAACCCTAAATTCAAGGGGTAACCCATAGCCTAGCCTCCCTGGACGGTAAACCCTGATGTGATGGTTGGTAACCCACTTCCCACCCTCGCTAGAGGGTAAACTCGGAATTTTTCTGATTACTCTGCATTACTCGAACCTATCTCTGGGTGTCACTAACATCGCTATCATGCGTTGGTTCGGAGTGCATCTAATGAACCTCCAACCAATTCCCTTCATGTTTCCACATTTAATGAGATCTCGGAAGAGGCTCTGCACTCCCAAACATAATACACAATTGTAATCCTCGTTGAAAAAACACGGGATATAGAATATTTACTCGCTGGAAACAGACTCCATATGAAAACGTTATTCAACACTGATTTATGACCATACAGTGTCATGTGGGGTACACAAAACGGTCCTGAAAAAGGTTGTGTGAACTTCTCCATCATGATGCACTTGCAAAAACATGCCAAAACGACTACACATTCACACCGAAAGATCATATGTTGAAAAAGTAGTAAAATGATGCTCACATCTTTAATGACGGCCCATGGGGGCCTTGCCTCAACTCTGGATTCAATGCCTGAAACTACCCTAGAAAGCCTCATGTCGACTCCAGGGTCACAACTCCACTGACAGCGCCTTATAGTGACCCCTGATGTGTTTGCGCCATCCGAATGAAGAATCTCGGCGAGGTACATAATGAGCATGTCGCGCCAACGAGCTCCCATACTGGGAAATAAAATTCCACTGGACCATCTCAAAATCTCTGTCTCGAGCATAGAATTTCACTACCACATATTTCACGTAAATCTAACGCTCTGTTTGTGAGTTATGCCATTTTTAACGTCATCATACGGAGACGGGGTGGGCCTGGGCCGACCCACCCCTTTGGACCGGCTGACCACGACTGGGCCGCCCAGACCGCTCAGTCCACCGCGGTCTACGGTTCACTGTGCGAGCTGCCACGCATCACCAGGACCAGATATGCCGGTCCGATGCATTCTCCACAAGACCCACGAAGTGCGGTTCTCTATCGGCTAGTCGGGGTCGCGACGACCCTGGTTTCTCATGCCTCCTGCTGACTGGCGAACCCGGCCAGCCTTGCCCCCCACATCACCATGCATACGCCACCATCCCAGATAACCTGATGCCTACCGTCGCTGTCTGAGAGCCTACCACCGCTGCCATGGTGATCGTTTCCTAGGACTACAGCCGCCTGGTAGCCCTCCGCGGCGGCCGCCATCCTAGAATACCTGAATCCCCCAAGAAACCCCTAGAACCACCAGAAAACAAGGAAAAATGGCCAAAAACCTTCCTGGGGGCACCTCAGGCCCCCAAGGACTGGGATTTTCAATCCGAGAAGAGATTTAGAACGATCATATTTATTCCTACACAACCATGGGCCTCCCTCGACTTTAAAGCACCATTTCGACCCTGCGAATTGCATTTGAAGAGGTTGTGGAAATTAAAAATGAAAATTAATACACAAGCCTACCTCACAGGGTGTAGCCCGTCACTTCGTCGACGATCCACCGGAGCCACCGTGCCTTGGATAGGTGGGGAGATGTTCTTGGTGCTTGTTGAGAGGGATCCTCCAGCGAGGGATATGGGGTAATGAGTAGGAGGGGTGGGAGAAGTGTTTAAATAGAGAAACACTTAAACGCCTACCAGTAGGCTCCATACCCAAACTTTCAGCATGGTCGGGGTTAAGCCACCTCTAGGGTAAAATCCATGATCTGAGTGTAATGGTGGTCTCAAAATATTAATCTGAACCTCCATTGATATGTTGTAAAGTTCATGACTGAGGCCGCTGAATTACAAAAACGCCCTTGGTGGCTTCTTCCATAGATGGGCCGCGCCCGCGAAAGTTACACCCCTCCTAGGGTAAACAACATAGTCCTGACCCAACAGTGCCCTCAGTTTTTACATCCAAGAATCCATTTAGGAGTTATTATATTTATTTGGCATGTACAGTGTGAACGTGCTTAAAATTTAATTCCGGCCACACCGGTGGTCGGAATCACACTCTGTCTGAACGCCCTGCACTGGAATATCATTAAAGAAATTTCTAAGTATTAATGTCTCAAAACCAGAGATCTTATATCATTCACCCCTTTATGTTTTTCATCCCTGTAAAACAAATCTACGAAAACAACTTAGGATAATGAGCTCTTATTTGGCCTCCCGTTCCCAAGTGCTCTTCGACACCCTCCTGTGCTGCAACAACACACGAACCAAAAGAATGGTCATTCCATTTAGTGTCCACTCCATCCGGTCCTCAATCACCACCAGGAGCTCCGTATAGGTGGATCTATCCTCGATGTCCAACTCTCCCCAGTCGAAAACATGCGTGGGGTCGTGCATGTATTTTCTCAGCTGCGACACGTGGAAGACGTCAATCACCATCTTTAGTTGTGGGGGTAGAGCAAGATGGTAGGAGACCTCACCAACCCTGCACACGCTCTTAAATTCCCAATGAACCTCGGGGATAGATTTCCCCCCTGTAGAACCTCTGTATACCATGCTGTGGAGAGACTCTTAAAAAGACATGGTCCCCATGCTCAAACTCCAATGGCATGCGACGACGATCTGTGTAGAAACTCTGTCTGCTCTGAGCCGTCCTCATCCGTTCACGAATGACCTGCACCTTCTCTGTCATCACCTGCATCAACTCTAGGACCATGAGGTAGGTCTCCCCAACCTCTGTCCAGCACAATGGTGACCTTCAGTATCTCCCATAGAGGGACTCAAAGGATTCTATGCCGATAGTAGAGTGGTAACTGTTGTTGTATGTGAACAACACCAACGGTAGGTGATCCACCTAGATTAGACCAAAGTCTAACAAACACGTCCTGATCATATCCTTCAACACCTGGATAGTGTGATCGGTCTTCCCATTCGTCTAGGATTGAAAATCAATACTCATCCGTAGCTGAGTCCCAAATGCCTCAGACATGCCTTGGCACAATCGCGATGTAAACCATGTGTCTCGGTCGAAGATGATTTGTCGAGGGTACTCCATGAAGGCGTACGATCTCTCAAATGTACAACTGCCCTAGACTCTCATCAGAGCTCTGCTCCCTGATGGAATGGAATTGTGCTGAAATCGTGATTTGGTCTACTATCATCGAAATGGAGTCATATCCCATCGCTTTTCATGGAATCTCTAGGAAGAAGTCTATAGATATTCCATCCAACATCCAATAATGGATATCAAGGGGCTACAAAAACCGTGTCGGAACCTGACGCTCTGCCTTCAACTACTGACAGGTAAGACACTGAGAAACAAACTCAGCTATGCTCCGCTTCATGCCCGACCACCAAAACTACCTCTGATGGTCTCTGTAAAATTTCCCCAGACCGGGATGTACAACCAAGGGAGAAGCATGGAACTCCCACATCATATCCTCCCACATCTCCACTATGACTACATATTGAGCTTGGAATAAGATATTGTGATTCCCTCTTACAGAATACCAATCGGGTACATCGCCGATGGATAGTTGACCACACAATACCTCACTGTCGACATCCCCCAGCAGCAAATCTATCACACAATCAAGGAGTGAAGGATTTAACACCATCAACTTCAAAAAAATATGTACCCTCTTTCTCCATCATGTTCAGTTGTAGGGAATCTAACTACTCGGAAGATTCCCGCGCTAAACGATCCTAGGAATTTATGTTATGGGAATCTTCTACTACATTTCCATTCACAAGAGTGTAGACTATCTCAAAATCATAGTCCTGTAGAAAATCCAGCTAGTGCCTCTACCTCAGATTCAAATCCCTCTACGTGAAGTTGTACTTGAGGCTCTGGAGGTATGATTATACCAAAAAATGCTTACACAGAAGGTAGTGTCTCCATAACCTAAAGGAAAAGACCACTGCTACCAAGTCAAAATAGTGAGCCACATTATTCTTCTCTTGGGGCCTCAACTGGCATGACCCATATGCAATCACTGCCCGCTGCTGCATCAGCACGCACCCAAGCCCATCTCCTGAAGTGTCGTCGTACAACACAAACTCAACTACCTCCATTGGAAGCCTCAACACTTGAGAACTAGTCAGCATCTGTCTCATCTCGTTGAAGGTCTTCGGACACTAATCCTTCCAGGTGAATGGTCGTCCCTTCCGCGACAATGTGGTAAAAGGGGCATCAATCTTGGAGAAATATTCCACGAACCTCCTATAGTACCCTACCAAACCATGGAAGCTCCACACCTATGATGCATTCTTTGGTGGCTCCCAATAATGAACTACCTATATCATTGTGTGATCTACATCCATTCCTTGCTACGTAATTATGCCCCTGAAGGTGAACCCCATGAATCCAGAACTGACACTTCGAGAGATTCCCATAAAATTAATGTTCCCAGAGTATGTCTAGGACCATACTCAAATACTCCGCATGCTACTCCTCTATCATAGAGTAGATGAGTATGTCATTAATAAAGTCAACCACAAACAGGTTATGTATGACTAGAAGATATGGTTTATCAAATCATTGTAATGAGTAGGGTCATTCGTCACGCCAAAGGGCATCACCAGAAACTCGTAATGCCCATATCGACAACGGAAAGATAGATTCGGGATGTTAGCCTCACGATCCCGAAAATGGTAGTAGTTGGGTTGAAGATCAATCCTGGAGAACCACTTCGCACCTATGAAGTGGTCCAATAAGTCCTCGATCATCTGAAATTGGTACTTTGTTCTTTATCATGGCTTCAGTCAGACAGTGATAATCCACAGAAAGCCACAGACACCCATCTGCCATTTTCACAAACAAAAATGGAGGTGCCTAGGGGGAGACAGTAGGCCTGATGAATCCCTTCTCTCAAAGGTTGTATATCTAAATTCATATCTCTGGAAGCTCTGTTGGTGCCATCTGATAAGCTACACATGATATTGTTGTTGTCCCCGGCTACATGTCAATGCAGAACTCCATGTCTCGCCTCAGAGGTAGCCCCGATACATCCTCTAGAAAAACATCCATGTAGTCATCTACCTCGGTAGGGATCCAGGTTCCTGTAGTGTCTGCTGTTCCAAGAGCCATGCTCTTCAACTGATGAGATAAAGGTTGTGGTCTCTTGTTCAGAGTACCCATTTGTTCTGCCATTATGTCTTGTTCACTAAAAATGGTGAAACTCGTCCCATCAAAAAACACACCACTGACCCATCTGTGATGACCGTCGATCTGGGCATGAACCATAGAAAGCCAATCTATGCCCAGGATGATGTCTTAAGGTCACATCATGATGAAGAGTATGTACCACGTGGAAATCCCTCCTCCGAACAAAATTTTTCACTATCTGTAGATAAAGGACACTAATGAGGCACTTCCTATAGGAACCTCGAGGCAAAGTGAAGGCATTAGCGCCTCTACAGGATGCTCCAACTCTTGTACCAAAATTAGTGATATAAAGGTGTGGTTGGTGCATGTTTCTACTAGTACCGAACCAAGCGTATAGTAAATAGAAATTGTACCTTGGACCATCTCATGTGTTGGGGGGTCACAAACACCCATAGCCTGAAGCTTCCCACGGCCCCTACCGCTAAGTCCATAAGCCTAACATGGGTCGCCCGGTGGTGGTAGTGGAAGGACCTCAAAACGCCATCCCAGACCTCCAGGTCATGTCGCTCTGTCTGCGCTGCCTCCTGGAGGACCAACCTCTAATCGCCTGGTGGATCCCTTATTACAGTGTTGCATCTGCTGCTTTTCTGCGACCACTACCTACCATGGCTGATCACTATGCATGGTCGAGCAGTCCTGTGATAGGTGACCCCATCCGTCACAGGAATAGAACATGAACGATCTTTACTTCCCTGGGTCTCCACATCGCCACTGCGGTTTATGACCCATCCCATGTGTCTGCTCACAGATGGGCCTCCTAAACTGAGGCTCTACTCCATACCGCCTCCCTTCCATAGAATACTCTCCTCTGAAGTGACCGTGGGTAGGCCCTGTCAGCTGGCATCCCTCAGCCAAGAAGCTCTCAATTCTGATCACCCTCTCTAGAACCCTGACATAATTAGGGATGCACAGGGGTACTACACTAGCATAGATCTCCCTATGAAGACCGTGCTCAATCCTCTACATGCCAAAGTAACTATCATGGACCATATCATGCGAGTAGTATGTCATATCTATAAACTGGGCTGATTACTATGCCACGGTCTTCCCCCCTACTTCACCTCTAGAAGCTCTAGAATCCGAACATATCATAGAAAAGAGGGGGAGTAATCCTCCTGGAAGAGCCACTGGAAGCTATCCCATGCGAGAGACGACTCGTCGTGGGTCTGTGTAACCAACCCCCACCATCGCCCAACTGTGCCGAGGAAAAGGCTGGATGCTAGGGAAACTATATGTTTCGCTGGTGTCGGTACCAACATAAAAATTTGGTCCATGGACTCTATCCAGTCTTCCGCTGCCTAGGGATCTGGGTCCCCACGGAACTACTGCAGCCACTGACACTAAAATTCTCATAGTTCACTCATCCTATGCTCAACCTCGGCCTGCGTTTCTAGTACAAACAGTCACTCTCCATGTGGAAGGGAAACTGCTTAAGCACTGGGAAAAAGGGGATCATGTGAGGGTCCCTAAAATGACGCATCATCACTCTCCAGGTCTTCGTCATAAACTGGAGAGGGTAACCTGGATTGCTGTTGTAATGGGGGCATCCTGAAAATTATCAAGGATTACCACGATCAGATGATAATATATATATATATATCACTAATAACAAAGGGGATCTAACTCAATAAGGAAAATAAAAGAATCAATCCCACTAGATGCATGTTCCAATGTTCCCTGAAACAAAGTTCTCAGCATGCCGAGTCGACAAGCGGGTTATCAGGGTCCTGATGGATTGATACATTGACTGCCCGTACCACCAATAGACTCCCTAGCCTGAGAGCCGCTCTCGGTACATGTTGACACTATATCCCTAAATCCCATCCAATTTCATTTTAGGGACGTCCAAACAACATCCCAAGGAATGAACCACATCTGACACTACTTTTTCATGACCCGACGCTAACGGTTTCATGCCGCAATTACCCCAATCCTGCCTCCATAGGCGAGGGGTAGTGGACAAAGCACCGAAGGTGTAAAAATCTCATGGAGGCCTTTTCCTAAGTACCTGTACACAGACACATAGCCCACATAATGCAGAAGTGAAGAGTAAAAAAGAAAATCAAAGGAAAAATAAATATAACACAACCAAAACCATGAATCAACCTTTAAATAGGAAAAAAAATGCTGAAAATACTTACAAGATACTGAACAGAAAAAAGGAAAAACACGCACCCAACCCGAAAGGTGGCACAATCCGGCAACAAGTACACAAAAGTAAACATCTGGTAAGTCTCTCATCTGAAATTCCTTCTACAACCACTGAATGTAGCCCAAGCTCTTGGGTCATCTACGCTCCTTCGTAGTCTCAATCGACCTATCCATCATCTGCAAGGGCACACATGTGTGGAAAAAGCCCAACCGGGGTGAGTATAATGATATTCAGTAGGATTCCCCGAAAGCTCGAGCGAGAAACATGGAGGTACTAAAATAGAAAACAATATACAGAACAAAGAACAGTGTAAGAGTAAATTAGAGAGATTGCAGCTCATCCCAATAAAATAAGGATGTAGACTCGTGACAACCAAGAGGAGCTAGACACAATAAGCGCATGACATACCTCACGGGTCTTCGCCCCTCCTATAAGGAGAGTAACTGAACCCAAGGAGTGGGAAAAAAGTAGGGTGTATATATATATGCTCATGAAGAAACTCGAATGAGTGTGTAAGGGGACATCGATCTCCATGCTCAGCCCAAGAAAAGTCACCAAAAGTTCTAAGGATATCCATCCCTGATGCCCAAACATCCCACACGTCAATGTTGTCCCATCACTGAATCGCACAACCAAGGATACCTTTCTTCTAACCTTGGAGAAAATTCACTGACTAGACTCATAGAAAGGGTCTACGTCTGAAAGAAGTCATCGGGTAACCCGCTGTATAGCCCTGTTGGAGGATGAACCCTAAAGTCAACAGGTACGACACTGCACAACCCTGCTGGAGGGTAATCCATAAAGTCAACAGGTAACCCACTACCCATCCTCGCTGGAGGGTAATACCTGATGTGCCGGTCGGTAACCAACTACCCAGCCCCGCAAAAGGGTAATCCTAGAACTAGTCCGATAACTCTGCACTGCCTGAACCATCTCTGGGTGTCACTAACATCACTTCCGTGCCTGTGTTCGGAGTGCGTCAACAGAACCTCTGACCAACACCCTTTCATGTTTCCGCATTTAATGAGATCTTAAAAGAGGCTCTACATGCCCAAATAGATTACAATGTTTTAATCCTCGCGTAAAAACATGCCAGATAGTCAGTTTACTTGCTGGAAACAAATTCCCGATTAAAAAGTTATTCAACACCGCTTTACACCCATATGACATCACATGGGTCCCACATATTGGTCCCGTTAAAGGTCAGGCGAATTGCGACGTTGTGATGATCTCTGAAAAACACACCTAAATGACTACTCATTCGTCCCAAATAGACGTCTGATGAAAAAGTCGCAAAATGCTGCTGAAAAATTAAAAGATAGCATGTGGGGCCCACACCTCAACCCCTTCTTCAACGCCTAAAACTACACATGACAACATTTCTCTTTTCCCAGGTCACAATACCGATTAAGGTGACTTGTTGAGAGGGATCTTCATGGGAGAGACAAGGGGAAAAGGAGGAGGAGGGGATTTTTAATTCCTAGAACGGGATCTTGGTGGTGCAACAAGCTCATTATGTAAATTTGATCTCATTTTGAATCTTTTTTGAAACTATAATATATTTTATTCACTTGATTATCACATATTTAAATCTCATTTAATTTTATCTCATTTTATATGCTTCAGTTTGACTAGTTGTGGAGATGAAACATACTCTTGGATCGAATGTTTTGGTCATTTGATACAAATGTATTCTTTTCAGTTTTTTGTAGATTCGTTTTTGGTTTCATGTAATTATTAACATATAATTATAAATATTTATTACTTAAAAATTATAATTAATTAAAATTGTAAATAAAAACTATATATGAGAGTTAATAATAAATAATAAAAAAGTATTGATGTTATTTTATTTTTTACTAATATTTTGTGGTAGTTTTAAAAAACCCTTTGCTATTTTGCTGCATTTTATTAAATAACTGTAGATGAAAAATGATTTATTTCATGGTTTTTCTTGAAATAGAAATAAAAAATATTTTTTAAAAAATTACATGTGGTTTTTAAAAACTCTGTGAAAAAATGGATGCAAAATTTTATCCCGAAAAACATATAGTGGCTGTTATAAAAACTACTACTATATAACTATTTTCATATAGTGGGAGGATTATTCATCCTGGTTCACCAACCGATCATGGTAATATATATATATATATATATATATATATATGGTTTGGGATGCATTCTTATAAGCATAGATTTTGATTTTTGTCACTATTGATATTTCCAGGTGATTGTGGTACCTGTTTGCTTCCCAACCTATGATGGGATACTGGATTATGAATTAGTAGTATAGAGCTTTTTTTCCATGTAGACACCAAAAGTTGGTGATGACAGTGTGAACATACTAGTTGGGTCTTTTGTAGGAGGTAGATAATGATAGGTGTTTGGATCCTAGTGTGAAATTTACTTCAAGAGGCAGTCTCAGGATACTGTTTCAATTGTTCAGGGTGATCAGGATGGTATTAGTCATCCTAGGGAGAGGTGGTGCTACTCTTATGATGTTCAGAGATATATCTTGTGGGATTTTTCGACCAGTCACACATACAATAGAGATACAGTCGATCGACTAGCCATTTAGAGGGAGTTTTTTGAGGAAAGTGGTATGTAGGGTGGTGGAAATCACAAAGGAGAAGGGAGAGTAGCTGGAGGTGAATTTATTTACCTCTTACCACTCCATCCATAGCTGGTGCACACAAGGCCAATTTTGCTAGACGACATGTATGAAAATAGCCATTGGAAATGGAGACCTATGATCTATAGGATATAGGGATGATTATTTTAATGAACAACCTATTGTCATGACCAGACCCTACCGATCACGAGCCACAACTACCCCAATCCCGCTTCCATAGGCCATGGGCTAGCGAAAAGTACTAAAGGCATAACAATCTTATGGGCGCCTTTGCATATGTACATGTACATAGACACATTTCCGACTCAATGCATATGTGCATAGTAAAAAGAAAATCATTGGAAAACAACTATAGCCCAACCACATTCATGCATCGACCACTAAATAGAAAAAAAGTAATGTACATAAAAGTACTGAAAAGATACTGAACATAAAAAAAGGGAAAACATGCACCCAACCCAAAAGGCACCACAACCCATCAATAGTTAAACCAAAGTAAATTTCTAATGAGTCTCACACATGAAAGTCCTACTACAACCAATAAACACAGCCCAAGCTCATGTGTCCCATACGCTACTCTGTAGTCTCGAACGACCTATCTGTCATCAGTAAGGGCACACCACGAGCGTTCAAAGCCCAACCAGGGGTGATTATAAAGATACTCAGTAGGATGCCCCGAAAGCTCTATGGGTGAACTAGGAGGTACTAAAACGGTAAGCAATATACAGAACAAAGAACATCTTAAGTGTAAAATAGAAAGTGTGAAACTCAACCCAAGAAAAGAAAGGAAGTAGACTTGTCCCAACTAATTGGACCTAGACATGGAAAACACTTGCAATACCCAGCGTTTCTTTGCCTCTCCTACAAGGAGAGTAACTGAACATAAGGATTGGGAACAAAATTAGGTTTTAAATATATATTCTCAACAAGAAACCCGAACGAGTGTGTAATGGTACCTCGATCTACAAGATAATAACTTGAAAAGTCACCAACATTTCTAAGGATATCCATCACTAATGCCCATACGTACCTCACTTCAAACTTGTCACATCACCGAATTTCACAACCAAGGATCCTGCTCTAGTAACCACGGAGAAAAGTCACTGACTAGCCTTATAGAAAGGGGATATCCTTGAAAGTAGTCAACAGGTAAACTACTGCCCTGCCCAGCTGAAGGATAATCCTAAAGAGGTCATCGGGTAACCCAGTGCCCAGCCCTGCTGAAGGGTAATCCTTAAAGTCAATGGGTAAACCACTGCCCGACCCTTCTGGAGGGTAAACCCTAAATTCAAGGGGTAACCCATAGCCTAGCCTCCCTGGACGGTAAACCCTGATGTGATGGTTGGTCACCCACTTCCCACCCTCGCTAGAGAGTAAACTGAGAATTTTTCTGATTACTCTGCATTACTCGAACCTATCTCTGGGTGTCACTAACATCGCTATCATGCGTTGGTTCGGAGTGCATCTAATGAACCTCCAACCAATTCCCTTCATGTTTCCACATTTAATGAGATCTCGGAAGAGGCTCTGCACTCCCAAACATAATACACAATTGTAATCCTCATTGAAAAAACACGGGATATAGAATATTTACTCGCTGGAAACAGACTCCATATGAAAACGTTATTCAACACTGATTTACGACCATACAGTGTCATGTGGGGTACACAAAACGGTCCTGAAAAAGGTTGTGTGAACTGCTCCATCATGATGCACTTGCAAATACATGCCAAAACGACTACACATTCACACCGAACGATCATATGTTGAAAAAGTAGTAAAATGATGCTCACATATTTAATGACGGCCCATGGGGGCCTTGCCTCAACTCTGGATTCAATGCCTGAAACTACCCTAGAAAGCCTCATGTCGACTCCAGGGTCACAACTCCACTGAAAATGCCTTATAGTGACCCCTGATGAGTTTGCGCCATCCGAAAGAAGAATCTCGGCGAGGTACATAATGAGCATGTCGCGCCAACGAGCTCCCATACTGGGAAATAAAATTCCACTGGACCATCTCAAAATCTATGTCTTGAGCATAGAATTTCACTACCACATATTTCACGTAAATCTAACGCTCTGTTTGTGAGTTATGCCATTTTTAACGTCATCATACGGAGACGGGGTGGGCCTGGGCCGACCCACCCCTTTGGACCGGCTGACCACGACTGGGCCGCCCAGACCGCTCAGTCCACCGCGGTCTACGGTTCACTGTGCGAGCTGCCACGCATCACCAGGACCAGATATGCTGGTCCGATGCGTTCTCCACAAGACCCACGAAGTGCGGTTCTCTATCGGCTAGTCGGGTTCGCGACGACCCTGGTTTCTCATGCCTCCTGCTGACTGGCGAACCCGGCCAGCCTTTCCCCCCACATCACCATGCATACGCCACCATCCCAGATAACCTGAAGCCTACCGTCGCTGTCTGAGAGCCTACCACCGCTGCCATGGTGATCGTTTCCTAGGACTACCGCCGCCTGGTATCCCTCCGCGGCAGCCGCCATCCTAGAATACTTGAATCCCCCAAGAAACCCCTAGAACCACCAGAAAACAAGGAAAAATGGCCAAAAACCTTCCTGGGGGCACCTCAGGCCCCCAAGGACTGGGATTTTCAATCCGAGAAGAGATTTAGAACGATCATATTGATTCCTACACAACCATGGGCCTCCCTCGACTTTAAAGCACCATTTCGACCCTGCGAATTGCATTTGAAGAGGTTGTGGAAATTAAAAATGAAAATAAATACACAAGCCTACCTCACAGGGTGTAGCCCGTCACTTCGTCGACGATCCACCGGAGCCGCCGTGCCTTGGATAGGTGGGGAGATGTTCTTGGTGCTTGTTGAGAGGGATCCTTCAGCGAGGGATATGGGGTAATGAGTAGGAGGGGTGGGAGAAGTGTTTAAATAGAGAAACACTTAAACGCCTACCAATAGGCTCCGTACCCAAACATTCAGCATGGTCGGGGTTAAGCCACCTCTAGGGTAAAATCCATGATCTGAGTGTAATGGTGGTCTCAAAATATTAATCTGAACCTCCATTGATATGTTGTAAAGTTCATGACTGAGGCCGCTGAATTACAAAAACGCCCTTGGTGGCTTCTTCCATAGATGGGCCGCGCCCGCGAAAGTTACACCCCTCCTACGGTAAACAACATTGTCCTGACCCAACAGTGCCCTCAGTTTTTACATCCAAGAATCCATTTAGGAGTTATTATATTTATTTGGCATGTACAGTGTGAACTTGCTTAAAATTTAATTCCGGCCACACTGGTGGTCGGAATCACACACTGTCTGAACGCCTTGCACTGGAATATCATTAAAGAAATTTCTAAGTATTAATGTCTCAAAACCAGAGATCTTACATCATTCACCCCTTCATGTTTTTCATCCCCGTAAAAAAATCTACGAAAACAACTCAGGATAATGAGCTCGTATTTGGCCTCCCATTCCCAAGTGCTCTTCGGCACCCTCCTATGCTGCAACAACACACGAACCAAAAGAATGGTCATTCCATGTAGTGTCCACTCCATCTGGTCCTCAATCACCACCAGGAGCTCCGTATAGGTGGATCTATCCTCGATGTCCAACTCTCCCCAGTCGAAAACATGCGTGGGGCAGTGCATGTATTTTCTCAGCTGCGACACGTGGAAGACGTCAATCACAATCTTTAGTTGTGGGGGTAGAGCAAGATGATAGGCGACCTCACCAACCCTGCACACGCTCTTAAAGGCCCAATGAACCTCGAGGATAGATTTCCCCCCTTTAGAACCTCTGTATACCATTCTGTGGAGAGAATCTTAAAAAGACATGGTCCCCATGCTCAAACTCCAATGGCATGCGACGACGATCTGTGTAGAAACTCTGTCTGCTCTGAGCCGTCCTCATCCGTTCACGAATGACCTGCACCTTCTCTGTCATCACCTGCATCAACTCTAGGACCATGAGGTAGGTCTCCCCAACCTCTGTCCAGCACAATGGTGACCTTCAGTATCTCCCATAGAGGGACTCAAAGGATTCTATGCCGATATTAGAGTGGTAACTGTTGTTGTATGTGAACAACACCAACGGTAGGTGATCCACCTAGATTAGACCAAAGTCTAACACACACGTCCTGAGCATATCCTTCAACACCTGGATAGTGTGATTGGTCTTCCCATTCGTCTTGGATTGAAAATCAATACTCATCCGTAGCTGAGTCCCAAATGCCTCAGACATGCCTTGGCACAATCGCGATGTAAACCATGTGTCTCGGTCGAAGATGATTTGTCGAGGGTACTCCATGAAGGCGTACGATCTCTCAAATGTACAACTGCCCTAGACTCTCATCAGAGCTCTGCTCCCTGATGGAATGGAATTGTGCTGAAATCGTGATTTGGTCTACTATCATCGAAATGAAGTCATATCCCATCGCTTTTAATGGAATCTCTAGGAAGAAGTCTATAGATATTCCATCCAACATCCAATAATGGATATCAAGGGGATACAAAAACCGTGTCGGAACCTAACGCTCTGCCTTCAACTACTGACAGGTAAGACACTGAGAAACAAACTCAGCTATGCTCCGCTTCATGCCCGACCACCAAAACTACCTCTGATGGTCTCTGTACATTTTCCCCAGACCGGGATGTACAACCAAGGGAGAAGCATGGAACTCCCACATCATATCCTCCCACATCTCCACTATGACTACATATTGAGCTTGGAATAAGATATTGTGATTCCCTCTTACAGAATACCAATCGGGTACATCGCCGAGGGATAGCTGACCACACAATACCTCACTGTCGACATCCCCCAGCAGCAAATCTATCACACAATCAATGAGTGAAGGATTTAACACCATCAACTTCAAAAAAATATGTACCCTCTTTCTCCACCATGTTCAGTTGTAGGGAATCTAACTACTCGGAATATTCCCGCGCTAAAAGATCCTAGGAATTTATGTTATGGGAATCTTCTACTACATTTCCATTCCCAAGAGTGTAGATTATCTCAAAATCATAGTCCTGTAGAAAATCCAGCTAGTGCCTCTACCTCAGATTCAAATCCCTCTACGTGAAGTTGTACTTGAGGCTCTGGAGGTATGATTATACCAAAAAATGCTCACACAGAAGGTAGTGTCTCCATAACCTAAAGGAAAATACCACTGCTACCAAGTCAAAATAGTGAGCCACATTATTCTTCTCTTGGGGCCTCAACTGGCATGACCCATATGCAATCACTGCCCGCTGCTGCATCAGCACGCACCCAAGCCCATCTCCTGAAGTGTCGTCGTACAACACAAACTCAACTACCTCCATTGGAAGCCTCAACACTTGAGAACTAGTCAGCCTCAGTCTCATCTCGTTGAAGGTCTTCGAGCACTAATCCTTCCTGGTGAATGGTCGTCCCGTCCGCAACAATGTGGTAAAAGGGGCATCAATCTTGGAGAAATATTCCACGAACCTCCTATAGTACCCTACCAAACCAAGGAAGCTCCACACCTATGATGCATTCTTTGATGGCTCCCAATAATGAACTACCTATATCATTGTGTGATCTACATCCATTCCTTGCTACGTAATTACGCCCCTGAAGGTGAACCCCATGAATCCAGAACTGACACTTCGAGAGATTCCCATAAAATTAATGTTCCCGGAGTATGTCTAAGACCATACTCAAATACTCCACATGCTCCTCCTCTATCATAGAGTTGATGAGTATGTCATTAATAAAGTCAACCACAAACAGGTTATGTATGACTGGAAGATATGGTTTATCAAATCATTGTAATGAGTAGGGTCATTCGTCACGCCAAAGGGCATCACCAGAAACTCGTAATGCCCATATCGACAACGGAAAGATAGATTCGGGATGTTAGCCTCACGATCCTGAAAATGGTAGTAGCTGGGTTGAAGATCAATCCTGGAGAACCACATCCCACCTATGAAGTGGTCCAATAAGTCCTCGATCATCCGAAATTGGTACTTTGTTCTTTATCATGGCTTCAGTCAGACAGTGATAATCCACAGAAATCCACAGACACCCATCTGCCATTTTCACAAACAAAAATGGAGGTGCCTAGGGGGAGACAGTAGGCCTGATGAATCCCTTCTCTCAAAGGTTGTATAGCTAAATTCATATCTCCGGAAGCTCTGTTGGTGCCATCTGATAAGCTACACATGATATTGTGGTTGTCCCCGGCTACATGTCAATGCAGAACTCCATGTCTCGCCTCAGAGGTAGCCCCGATACATCCTCTAGAAAAACATCCATGTAGTCATCTACCTCGGTAGGGATCCAGGTTCCTGTAGTGTCTGCTGTTCCGAGAGCCATGCTCTTCAACTGATGAGATAAAGGTTGTGGTCTCTTGTTCAGAGTACCCATTTGTTCTGCCATTATGTCTTGTTCACTAAAAATGGTGAAACTCGTCCCATCAAAAAACACACCACTGACCCATCTGTGATGACCGTCGATCTGGGCATGAACCATAGAAAGCCAATCTATGCCCAGGATAATGTCTTAAGGTCACATCATGATGATGAGTATGTCCCACGTGGAAATCCCTCCTCCGAACAACATTTTTCACTGTCTGTAGATAAAGGACACTAATGGGGCACTTCCTATAGGAACCTCGAGGCCAAGTGAAGGCATTAGCGCCTCTATAGGATGCTCCAACTCTTGTACCAAAATTAGTGATATAAAGGTGTGGTTGGTGCATGTTTCTACTAGTACCGAACCAAGCGTAGAGTAAATAGAAATTGTACCTTGGACCATCTCATGTGTTGGGGGGTCACAAACACCCATAGCCTGAAGCTGCCCGCGACCCCTACCGCTAAGTCCATAAGCCTAACATGGGTCGCCCAGTGGTGGTAGTGGAAGGACCTCAAAACGCCATCCCAGACCTCCAGGTCATGTCGCTCTGTCTGCGCTGCCTCCTGGAGGACCAACCTCTAATCGCCTGGTGGATCCCTTGTTACAGTGTTGCATCTGCTGCTTTCGAGCGACCACTACCTACCATGGCTGATCACTATGCATGGTCAAGCAGTCCTGTGATAGGTGACCCCATCCGTCACAGGAATAGAACATGAACGATCTTTACTTCCCCAGTTCTCCACATCGCCACTGCGGTTTACGACCCATCCCATGTGTCTGCTCACAGATGGGCCTCCTAAACTGAGGCTCTACTCCATACCTCCTCCCTTCCACAGAATACTCTCCTCTGAAGTGACCGTGGGTAGGCCCTGTCAGCTGGCATCCCTCAGCCAAGAAGCTCTCAATTCTGATCACCCTCTCTAGAACTCTGACATAATTAGGGATGCACAGGGGTACTGCACTAGCATAGATCTCCCTATGAAGACCGTGTTCAATCCTCTACATGCCAAAGTAACTATCATGGACCATATCATGCGAGTAGTATGTCATATCTATAAACTGGGCTGATTACTATGCCACGGTCTTCCCCCCTACTTCACCTCTAGATGCTCTAGAATCCAAACATAGCATAGAAAAGAGGGGGAGTAATCCTCCTGGAAGAGCCACTGGAAGCTATCCCATGCGAGAGACGACTCGTCGTGGGTCTGTGTAACCAACCCCCACCATCGCCCAACTGTGCTGAGGAAAAGGCTGGAATCTAGGGAAACTATATGTTTCGCTGGTGTCGGTACCAACATAAAAATTTGGTCCATGGACTCTATCCAGTCTTCCGCTGCCTAGGGATCTGGGTCCCCACGGAACTACTGCAGCCACTGACACTAAAATTCTCATAGTTCACTCATCCTACGCTCAACCTCGGCCTGTGTTTCTAGTACAAACAGTCACTCTCCATGTGGAAGGGAAACTGCTTAAGCACTGGGAAAAAGGGGATCATGTGAGGGTCCCTAAAATGACGCATCATCACTCTCCAGGTCTTCGTCATAAACTGGAGAGGGTAACCTGGATTGCTGTTGTAATGGGGGCATCCTGAAAATTATCAAGGATTACCACGATCAGATGATAATATATATATATATATATATCACTAATAACAAAGGGGAGCTAACTCAATAAGGAAAATAAAAGAATCAATCCCACTAGATGCATGTTCCAATGTTCCCTGAAACAAAGTTCTCAGCATGCCGAGTCGACAAGCGGGTTATCAGGGTCCTGATGAATTGATACATTGACTGCCTGTACGACCAATAGACTCCCTAGCCTGAGAGCCGCTCTCGGTACATGTTGACACTATATCCCTAAATCCCATCCAATTTCATTTTAGGGACGTCCAAACAACATCCCAAGGAACGAACCACATCTGACACTACTTTTTCATGACCCGACGCTAACGGTTTCATGCCACAATTACCCCAATCCTGCCTCTATAGGCCAGGGGTAGTGGAAAAGCACCGAAGGTGTAAAAATCTCATGGAGGCCTTTTCCTAAGTACCTGTACACACAAACATAGCCCACATAATGCAGAAGTGAAGAGTAAAAAAGAAAATCAAAGGAAAAATAAATATAACACAACCAAAACCATGAATCAACCTTTAAATAGGAAAAAAATGCTGAAAATACTTACAAGATACTGAACAGAAAAAAGGAAAAACACGCACCCAACCCGAAAGGTGGCACAATCCGGCAACAAGTACACAAAAGTAAACATATGGTAAGTCTCTCATCTGAAATTCCTACTACAACCACTGAATGCAGCCCAAGCTCTTGGGTCATCTACGCTCCTTCGTAGTCTCAATCGACCTATCCATCATCTGCAAGGTCACACATGTGTGGAAAAAGCCCAACCGGGGTGAGTATAATGATATTCAGTAGGATGCCCCGAAAGCTCGAGCGAGAAACATGGAGGTACTAAAATAGTAAACAATATACAGAACAAAGAACAGTGTAAGAGTAAATTAGAGAGATTGCATCTCATCCCAATAAAAAAAGGATGTAGACTCGTGACAACCAAGAGGAGATAGACACAAAAAGCGCATGACATAACTCACGGGTCTTCGCCCCTCCTATAAGGAGAGTAACTGAACCCAAGGAGTGGGAAAAAAGTAGGGTGTATATATATATGCTCATGAAGAAACTCGAATGAGTGTGTAAGGGGACATCGATCTCCATGATCAGCCCAAGAAAAGTCACCAAAAGTTCTAAGGATATCCATCCCTGATTCCCAAACATCCCACACGTCAAAGTTGTCCCATCACTAAATCGCACAACCAAGGATACCTTTCTGCTAACCGTGGAGAAAATTCACTGACTAGACTCATAGAAAGGGTCTACGTCTGAAAGAAGTCATCGGGTAACCCGCTGTATAGACCTGTTGGAGGATGAACCCTAAAGTCAACAGGTACGCCACTGCACAACCCTGCTGGAGGGTAATCCATAAAGTCAACAGGTAACACACTACCCATCCTCGCTGGAGGGTAATACCTGATGTGTCGGTCGGTAACCAACTACCCAACCCCGCAAAAGGGTAATCCCGGAACTAGTCAGATAACTCTGCACTGCCTGAACCATCTCTGGGTGTCACTAACATCACTTCTGTTCCTGTGTTCGGAGTGCGTCAACAGAACCTCTGACCAACACCCTTTCATGTTTCCGCATTTAATGAGATCTTAAAAGAGGCTCTACATGCCCAAATAGATTACAATGTTTTAATCCTCGCGTAAAAACATGCCAGATAGTCAATTTACTTGCTGGAAACAAATTCCCGATTAAAAAGTTATTCAACACCGCTTTACACCCATATGACATCACATGGGTCCCACATATTGGTCCCGTTAAAGGTCGGGAGAATTGCGACGTTGTGATGATCTCTGAAAAACACACCTAAATGACTACTCATTCGTCCCAAATAGACGTCTGATGAAAAAGTCGCAAAACGCTGCTGAAAAATTAAAAGATGGCATGTGGGGCCCACACCTCAACCCCTTCTTCAACGCCTAAAACTACACATGACAACATTTCTCTTTTCCCGGGTCACAATACCGATTAAGGTGACTTAAATGGACTCTAGAAGTGTTCGCATCATCCAAAAGAAGAATACCGATTAAGGTGACTTAAATGGACTCCTCACTGATAGATATAATTATACAAATACATTCACCTTGGGAATACCCCGATATTTATATCATTATATTAGATGGATCCTATAGAGCATCAAAAGATAATGGTTTAGTTGGAGTATTATATTGAAAGGGCTTTGTCATACCCAGTGCATCCCCCTATAAACCCACTACGTTTCCCCCAATAAGGTGGATGAGATCATCACCTAAACTAGGTGACCATGAAGAACATGTATCTAATTCTAAGTATCAATTACCTATTAGACCAATTAAGAGTATCAAGATGGTTATCAAAGATTAACCTTTGGTTATAAAATCACGAGGTCTAATTATGATATGGGGATACATCGAATATGACATTATGATGTAGATATGGAAATTAATAGTAATAGGTGATTCATTTTGGTGTGATGAACACCACGTCATGGATCATGGGACTCATGAACAAGATAATTCATTCATTCTTAGATTGTTCATTGTTGGTCCTCATTTCCAACATTTTACTATACTCAAAATTTGAGGATGATAAATTGCGACACATAAGGATTGTCCTAAATGTACAAAGTGATACCAAATTCATGTGAATCTCTTGATGATTAAGTAATTAATTTGATAGGAACAATTTCCAGAACATTTCATCTCAGTATAAGGTGTGGAATTAGTCTTATTGAAGGTTGATGTAGTTTTATCTTGGGAACCACACAAGAGCATGAAAAATGTAAAAAGCATAATTGGGATGGCAGGATACTATGTGAGATTTGTGGCTGATTTCACCATGATTTCAGAATCCTTGACTATGTTTTCATGAATGTAGAATAATTTTATGTGTAAATATAGGTTCTATAAATATATTTTTGTGTTTATGAAATTTTTGATGAGTTATCACGTTTCAGTACTTCTAGTTGAGGGTATTAAGAACATAATATTCAATGATGCCTCTAAAACATGTATTGGATGTGCCCTGGTAAAAAATAACATGGTGATAGATTATGAGTTTTGAAAATTGGGACCACATGAGAAGAACAATGAGACCCATGAACTGGAAATAGCAGTTTTGGTCTTCTCCCAAAAGATGTAGTGACACTATCTAATTGTTTGGCATATCATCATACATTTTAACCATAATAATATGAACTATAAATCTTTATAAAAGGATATCAACATGAGATATATACAATTTCTAGAGTTCCACTAGTTTTATGACATCAAAATTGTCTATACTCGTATGACGGGGGACATTATGGAATATTCTCTTAGCAATTGGTCTTATTCACAACTGTTAAGTGAGGTAGATAGCCTCATTACCGTTGTCCTTAGTAGATGATGACGATGTATCTTACCTATATTTTAAGGTTTTTACCTTTCCACATAGATTTTTATTACATTGCCACAACTATAACTTGTTAGAGAGGGTAAATATATAGATAATAATTATAAGACCTTGTGTATTCAAAAATCCACTACATTTACTTCATGTAGATTTTCTAAGGGTGGGGATGACATATAGTTTTTCAATGAATGGTCTATGGTATTAGTGGTGTTACAAGAGGCAGTTTTAAATATGTTTTATACATTTCTTTTGATGCTATATCCATGTGGGGAGAATATATACTATGAACATTGATGCATGTTCTGGTGGATAAGAATAAAGAAGTTTTTAGTGGAGTTTGTATCTTGATGAATCAATTGTCAACAATAGACTGATTGACACTAGGTTCTGGGGGATTTAGCAAAATCCCTTGATGTACTAGAGCATAAGTGGAACGATACATATATAGACTACATGAAATGTTTTCCATGGTCATCTAGATAAAATGATTCCATATCGATGATAATAGACCAACTCACCATGTTGGACAACTTTATAGATGTATCATAGAATAGTTGAGTAGATAATTTTTTACTCTATTATGTGCAGGAGATATACAACCTCCATGGATTTTCTTTGAAAATATTTTCAGACTGTGATTCTCACTTCACATCATGAAAATGGAGAGGATTTAAAAGGCCTTTGGAACATAGTTTCAATTGAGCATGAAATTTCACCACTAGACTGATTTATAGATGGAGTAGATCATTTTAGATATGAAGTATATGTTGTGGGATTTCATGACAGACTATGGATGTAATTTGGAGGATTAGATACCCATGGTGGAGTTTTTTTAACAATATCTACCATTCCACCATATGTATGGAACCATTTAAGGCCTTATATAGGAGACCATGTTGGTCACCACCATGATGGGGTGATCTTGGTGAGTTTTTACTCATGGGACAAGAGTTGGTTCATGTGACATCAAAAAAGGTATCAGTAATCTAAGAGAGGATGTAAACAACCTAGAGGTGTCATAAGTCCTATGCAGACCAATGATAGTGGCCTTTGGATTTCAAAATGAATGACCATGTCTTCCTAATGGTCTCACCATAGTATTTATTATAGATATTATCATGGGGTGTAAATTTATCATCAAGATTCAATGTTCCTTTTCAAAAACTATGTCTAGTAGGTGAGGTGGAATGCCTCTCAGACATATCTACATAATTATACATAGAACATGATGTCTTCCATTTGTCATAGATACGGAGGTATGTGCATAACCCATCACAGGTTATCAACTGGGATTAGCTAGTCATCGAGGATGTGGATACCTTTGTAGAGTACCCTGTATAGATTGAGGATCAGTAGGAGAAGATCTTTATTAGGTGAGTGATTCCCTTAGTGCATGTCTGGTAGAAACACATGTAACTGCACGGATGCACCTAGTAGTAGGAGGAGCATAATTAATACCAGTACCGTCAATGTTTTGATTTGGGATTTTTAATTTTTGGATGAAAATTCCTAAGGTTGTGAGAATACAATGACTACGATATTTATATATATATGTTTTTAATATTTTACAGAATATTATATAGGCCATGGGTTGATTCAACATGAGATTCCAAGGCCTTGGGAGGATTAGTATTGACATAATAAAAAATAATTTTTTTATAACATGTGATTTTTTTTCTAAAATAATAAAATAGCTCGCAAAAAAAGAATCAAATTAGAAATATGAGGCACACACTAAATCTATTGTTTGAGTTTTACCCTATGAACAACATAAACATTTTAGCGCCATTATTTTAGGTAAATTACAGTCATTATTGAAAATAATAATATAAATAAAAAATTTAGTTATTTTACATTTTAAATTCTTGACATAATCCTCCCTATATAAAATCAAAATTTGGGAAAAATACCTTGTGTTATCCACATAACCACAGTGATCAAGATAGGGCCATTGGAGTAAGATTCTCATATGATCAGTGAAAGATCATGGATTGGAAATTATTATGCCAATCAAAGATCAAGGATCTCAATAATGATAATAAACGTGAGCCATTCTTCATTAGTGACTGATCCAAAATCTAAGTAGTATTATGTTTTGTGGATTTATCCCATTTTTTATTATCCTACATCGAACATGAATCAATTATTCTAAAAATTTGATTCACAAGTATGTGTATAATTTATGGTTTATGAAATTATCTTCCTAGGACATAGTAAATGATATTTGTTTTATTTTATTTCACTCATAATTCCTATTAAAATGAGTTTAGTCAAACATGAACATTGTAAAAGGTTTTTCCCTCAATTTTTTTATGAATTAATACCCTCATTATTCCTGAGATAATCATCATTATTCTCTTGGATATTGTATTGACAAATACATATAGGATGATCATTGCGCAATCGATCGTTGGTGAAATGTATCTCTACCACAGGTTTGGGATTGCATTCAAAGATGAATTTTTGGTGCATGTTGAAGATGAATGATAGATAAAGATTACATCAGGAGTTCGACACTTTTTTTTAAGAGTGTAATCTCTGAAATGAATCATGTATTCTTATAAATCATATTTCTGTAGTCAGATTCTTGCCCCATGATACGATGGGGATTAATAAACATAGATCAATGATTTTTTCTAAGATTGGAAGTAGAATATATTGTGGTAGTGTAGAAATCAGATTCCAGAACTCACTTTTTTTGTAAAATTAATAACAACACATTGTGAAGAATGAATAACAAATGATGTGTGGTCCCCTACAATGGTGGTGGGTTTTACATGTGATATAATGTATCACATTCCATGTGGTACCCACCACTTTCCATGTGACCCATGACTAGTTATTTGGCATTTACCATTAGGGTATATATGCCAGAAAATGGCTAGAAACACAAAAATGGCCAAAGTACAAGTGCATGACCAAATACTCAGAAACAACCCAGTACGTGAGCACGAACAGAGTACAACAACATGACTCTGTACTCGAGAACATCTAGGTTCATAGGAAATCTGATGTACAAGGGTATGACACAATGTATATGAGCATCGTCCGAATAACATGGTCATACTCAGGGTAGGAAATACATGTTGTGTACTCTTAGAACACACTATGTACTTCTTCCCAATAATTTTGAGGCCTATGTTCTATTAATTATGGAACAGTATTCCTAGGACCTTTTCCCTTGGTTAATTACTCATGAGGGTATAGTGAGAAACCATATCCTAAGCATAAGATGTGAACCCCTATATGAGATCAGTATCATATAATATTTTAGGAATCCCCAGTGAGTCCCAGGGTGGGATCTTCAATAATATCATTTTCCCAATGTGGGGTTTTTGGAATTAGTGTGACCAACATACCTAGGTAATGATAACCGATTTAGCTAGTTATTATGTATAAGGTTTTTGGTACCCACATACACTTGGGTGTTATCCCCTATTTGTTGATTCTGATATTTTGAGTACAAAAACATACTTCATTATGCAAAGTCCTGATGAAAAAAACATCTCATATGATCACCGTCAACATTATCAATCTCACATAGTGAGTAATCCTAGATGAGAACTAACATGGTGCTTTGATTAGATTCATAGACTGAAAATTTAGTTGGGACATTATCTTGAGACGTAGTTTCTATAATGAGTATAACTTGGTGTTACTATTTTATGCCTCATTTTATTTTTGACAAAATGTTATGATGATTAGATAACTACTATCCTGATGATTTTTGTTTGGTGATTTTAGAGTGTCTTATTTGGTATTGTTCTACTCACCATAGCATGAGGTTTGTCCACAAATGTCGTGTATTATACATATGACAAGATGTCTGAAGGGGTCCTCTGTGGACAAGGATTAAATGGATCATAGTGAATCTAGACTGACTGTCTTTTTCACCGTGTGTTTCATTTGATTATATTCTCCTACTTCTACTAGGTTGGACTTCCTGTATAGTTTTGGTGTCCTTAATTTGACCGTTTCAGATTTATAGTACATTTTTCTTGCTCTCACTATGGAATTTGATATATTAATTAATTGGTATCTGTTTTATTTAACGTTCACCATTTTAGGGGTATTTAGAGATGTATGTACATTTTTATTGGTACCTTAGTCTAAGGTATCCAATATTTGTGATATGACTAATCGATACCTTTCTCCATTCATTAACCAATTAGAGGTAGTATTGGGGTGTCACACTCAACTTATCAACGTCTAGGTTGGTCAATGTGGGTTGATTCATGATAGTGCCTTACAAAACTTTATTGATAAAATATGTTATTATGTCATTGAGGTTGACATAAAATGTGAATCCTCTTTTTTTACGAAAATGGTGTTATTCACTATTACCAAACACCAAATAGAGTGGTGGAACAAAAAATCATTTATCTAGTTTATATTGAGTCATCATTTCCCTTATTTTATGATCACAGTCCTTAAGATAATATAGGGTGGTCAAATCAATTTATAAATTTCATGGGCTTAATTACCCAGAGTATTCTTGGCTGATTTATTATGATGGGATTTATACTAATTATGTTTAGGAGAGATTTAGGATATTGAGAAAAATTCTATTGGTTATTTCCATGATTTTTTACAGTTTCTTATTGTTAGGGAGTTGTTTGTATTGGGTTGTGTGTAATATTCGATGTTTTATTTTTAATTTTGAGTATTGTGTGTGGCACTTTCCATTGCAGGGTTTTGATAGATTGTACAAGGAGAATCCTTACGAGGGTGTTATGTTTTTCTAGTACAGATATGAGACCCATTTAGAATACAAAATATCTGATGATGGTTTCAATATCACTAGGTTCATTTAGAGATGGTGTTCTAGGTTTGAGGCTCTACACTCAAATTTACACATTTTTACAACCCAAGGTTGGATCCCTTGTCAATTTTTATTTAGGCATGTCTTTGTATGATTTATCCTTTCAATATTGGTGATATGAAATTTTATGGACATTGGTTACCTGATCTTCTATTTTTAATGATTTCCATCAGCCATGATTCCCTTAAGGATATGATACTTCTATGAGATGGTTGTTGTGGCCTATGGAGGGTTTTTTCCATTAGTGGGTTTTCTTATATCCTATTTTTCATAGTGGTAAATTTTTTATAGTGGAATTCTAGGATTCTATTTTTTTATTTTTTGAATCCTGTTTTTCTTGGTAGAAATCTCATTATACAAGGTGTTTCCTATTCACCCCACCTCTTAATAGAATGTATAAATGGTAAGGGACTTTAAAATTTCATCATCTTCATAAATATTTCTGAGTAAAGGTTTTGGATTAGATCATTTTTGGAGACAGATTTTGATGTTTGAGGTTTGAGTTCATGATATATTGGATTTTTTTTATTTGTTAGTTGTTTCATTATCTCTAGACTCTCATTAAGTTTTCCCAACCCCTCTCAATAATTATTTAAATAATGAGGCCTTCAATTATATTTTGATTGTATATTTATTAATGACTTTTGGAGGGAAGAAATTTTAATGGTAGGGATAATTTTGATATCCTCGTGTCATTGTTGATTTATATTTTATATTTTATATTATTTTTGGTTATTTTCATATCGAGTACATTATAGTTTAAAATTTTAGTTTTTTTTCAATCATACCGTTAGTGCAGATGATTTAGGATGAATCATTTGGATCCCCATGTGAATGGACCTTTCTAGTTAATTTTTTTCATTCATAGTTTGGGGTGCATGGCTAGAATGTGGTTTGGAATAAACCATGTAAATTTATGTGGTGGTAATGTGGGTCCTTTTGGGATTTCACTGTTGGTACATATCATTTTCATAGTTAAGGGAAATTGTGTGAGTCACCATGTTCCATTTATTTGTTTTAATTATATGGATTCACATGGTTAGTGTACAGCTAGGTAAACCATGTAACCATACCTTGTCGATGTTTGGTGTTTTTCCCGTGGAAACCACAAAACTTCCACTCAATTTGTCTAATTTTTCATTCTAACCATGAGAGATACCCATTTATGTTAAAATTGAAATTTCACATTTACCCTTCAGTTTTTTTAAGGACTAAGTCCTTATTTTCCTTTCCCACTCAATCAAACCGATTCGGTGTGCGTTAATGGGTTATATTGCACACTTCATCTTGTATTATTATACCCAATCTCCTTGATTTTATAACGATATCTCAAGGTAATCTCCTTATTTCTTCTTATCTTCTCTTCCACTCTTCATCTTTATCTCTCCACTTTAATTATCATTATATCATAAAAACTAACCACAATATGGATTGTAATTGGATTTATGATAATTATACCAATTGTTATTAGATTTTTTAGTGAGGGTTTATGTCAATTCCATTATTTTTAGTGCATTCACCATCATAGGAGATGTGTTGTGATGAGATTTCACATGAATGATATATGCATTTAAATGTACTTTACCTTTTAATTAATGTCATGAAATCAATGGATTTTTATATATTCCTTATTATGATACAAAAATATATATTTCGTATATAATCTTGATTAAAATTATTAAAATGTATTCCAAACTTTTGTAAAAATAATGTTTATGTAACATCATGTTTGGATTTAGAAATGAAATGATTTGATATTAAAAGTGTTCAATAAAATGTTTTATTAATTTCATAATGAACAATATGTTTTTATAAATTGGTTATTTGTACTACTGAGATTACAAAGAAAAAATTTATGTTTTTATGTGGTCTATTGATATGGACTGTGTGTAACTTATTGGAAATGGTTTTTATAGATTAATGATCTTATAGTGGTTTAAAATTTACATATCAGTAACTGTTTAATATCAAAATGTATTTCATGGTGTGATTTGAAAACATTATTTTAGAGTATATTATAAAATAGTACCTCAAATTATTAAAAGTTGATTTCAAATACAATACTATTTTGAATGGATCATTTGGTATTTTATAAAGGGATTTTTTAAATTGTTTTGTGGCCATGCTTTTTCCGCCTTATTAATATTTTTGACATACCACTATGTTATGGCCATGTGAGGGATATTTTGTATAGTTCATCTGTTATATGATGTGTTGGAATGAATGAAATGGAAGGTGTTATTTCATATGAGGTTCTAGAATATAAAATTTGGTTTATTTAAATTTGTTTAAGTATTATTAATTCACGTAATGACATCATTACCTCTTTCTTTCTCCCCTGCATTGATTGATATCATTTCAATATGGGTAGAAAATAGAGGGACTATATGTATTTTACACTATCCATGTGTCTGATAATTAGATAACTCCCTAGGGAGGTAATTCACTCCTAGGATTAAGTTTTGTACTCAATTACACAATGTTATTTCAAATATGGATATCCTAATTTCACTTAGGCATCCTCTAGGGAGAGATAATTGAGTAAACGGAGTCTATCCCTATTCATGTTATAAACTAGTGAATTTTTCAAGATTTTAATCTCCTGTTATGGATTATTTATGGGATTTAGTTTATGATTGGTTTTTATATCATTTACTTGATTGAACACGTAAAACAATTGGTTGGTTATCAGAATTTTATTATTCGTCATTTATATTTCACCGAATATGATAATTATGTTTGATAATGATCCGCAAGATGGGTTTGTTTATAATTTTCTAAAAAATGGTTTTGAAAGTGTGATTGTAAAGTAAATCTGGAAGGTGTTTTCTAAATGGGTTAGATAAATGGTTTTATAATAAGAGAGAAAAATGGGATATACTTTATTTCATGTATTTGAAAATCCCTCAGTTTTATTATTTTTAATTAAATTTTTTAAAAAGAGTAATCTAAATATTGGGTTTTTAATTTATCATTTTAAACCAGATATTCTGTATTTTATGTTTAAAAGATTATTTTATGGTATAAAATAGTTAAAAGTAATAACGATGTTGAATTTTTTATTTAGGAATTCTTATTTTGACATGAAAATATATTTTTTTATATTATGATAAATATTAATTATGAACTATATTTTGAAGGAAATTACATAGAATCCTTGGAGAGAACTTACTGGACACATTTTACCCACACCCTATATGAAAACCTGTGTATGAATGTTAATGCATCTCTCCTTTTATTAAATTAAACTTCCCAAAACATGGAATCAATTTGGTGTTCATATTGTTCTATTGAATGATGTGTGGTGGTGTTGAGTATTCGTGGGTCATGAGGAGGCTTTTAAGTTGTTTTTTGTATCGAGGTTGTATCGATCAATTATGACTCTAGTATTTTATATTATTATATAATGTAAATTCTTTAGATATATATTATTTAGTTTTATATTTCAGATGTATTGTTTTTAAATAATTCTATTTTTGGATGGAATATTTATTTTGATCAATTTATTTGGTATATATAGATGTCCAACGTCTGGATTAGTCATGTTGGATTAGTAATAATTTCTGCTACATTTTTTTAACAATTATTACAAGGGTGAAATTATTCCCAATTGTGTTTTATTAAGACTCATGTACTATTTTCTATCCATTGGAGAATATTAAATACCTTCAAGACTAGTGTAGAATTAGGTTGGGTTACATTTCAGGACAACAAGAGCTAGTTTTTTACAAATTCCATTTCACATTATATTGTTTCGTATAAAATAAATTGTGAAATCCTATACACAATTTTTTCGATATACTGTAAAATACATTTTAAAATATACCATCAACAACATTTTGTATCCCATTATTTGAAATAACATATTAATAATTTTCTAAATTCATTTGGGATAATCTGCAACACACTTTAATATAATCTCATCGAGTCAAGATTAGTACAAATTTGGTCAAAATAAAATGTAACTCCATTGTCCTTTATAACATTGATAACAAATATAATCCTCCAAATAAATACATAAAAGAATGTGTATCCAATATTATATAACAAATGATACTAAATATAATGATTGATTTGATGTAATCTCCTTCAAACACATTAATCAATTGTACCTGTGTCCAGTAGTTGCATCAAATTTTATTGTAGATTGTAATATGATATATCTTTCCAAGAAATTGAGTCACCAAGGGACATAGAGTATGTAAATACCATATAGAAATCTAATAAATTTTCAAATCGACTAGTATATAGAGACCAATTCAATTAACATATCAAATTTTATTCACTATTATGAATGATCACATCGCATGCCACACATTAAAATAGAGTATTACATCATATATACTCTCTAGGTGTGACTACACACTCCTTAGTCTATATCAATCAAGGTAATGGTTCTTATTATTATAATATATGAGTGAAAATTCAATATTATATGATCTCCCACTGATTTTATGATCAAAAACATATCGAATATTGTTACATCATGGCCTGATAGATACTAAAATGATGCCCAGAGTCGATTGGTCACATGGCGTCAAGCGCACCTCTGTATTCGCATAAGGTTGACGATTCGTAGTGTGGGTCTAATAAAGGTATAATGGATAGAATATACATTGTTAATCATTAATAACACATTACAAAAAAAAATAAATAATAAAAAATTTAAAATATTATAATAACTGCATAACCCGACCGCTTCCAAATAAATATTAATGCATTAGCATGTTGAGTCATAATACAAGAAGACAACATAAAATAAGTACATATTAAAAGGATAAATAGAAAAATTAAATATTTATTTAAACAAAAGACAAAACTCTAATAGAATTACTGAGTACAATTTTATCCCCCAGCCCCATGTCAACTCCTAGTCCATATAAACCAATAATACGAAGCACAATCCATGTCCTAACCTATAGTCAATAAACCTATCCAGTTACCCCGTTGAGACCTTAATAGGGTGTGATTAAAACTCCATTGGACACCACTAATAATATATAATTCATAATCTATTCCATTTATATAAAATGAAGGAGTGTAAATATATTAATATGAGTAGTTAAATAAATCAAATAACCCAAATGTCTATTCAGGTTTCCCATGTAACACCTAAAATACCATACCATATTTGAAAAAAGGTGAAATATCTCTATAAAAGTTATCATAAATATATATATTTATATACATGAATATGTATAGAGATATATATAAGCACCGACAACGACCTGAGGCTAAAGTCCCCAACATCACCATAAGGATATTTTTCAAGCCTCCGACATTAATCAAGGTACGTCATGCACATTGATCTCAATCAAAGAAAAGAGACATCATTCCCAATTTATCAATAAAATATAAGGGAATCCATACAAATGTACTCATTAAATGAAAAGGGGAACCATGCCCAAAGACATAAGTAATGTTAAGGGAAACATTTCCCATGCTCCCAATTAATGATAAGGGAAGCAATTCCCAAGGTATCAACAAATGATAAGGGATTCAATGTCCAAGATCTCAGAAAATGATAAGGTATTTCATTACCAAATTCTCTATAAATGATAATGTACACCATAACCAAGTTCTCAATAAATTATAGTAGATTGCATTCCCAAATTCCCACATCGAGAGAGTGTGATGTGTCATGTCCCAAACTTCCCTTAACCATGGATGAAAACCCAATGTAAATATTCTAATAATAATAATAAAACTAATTACCTTTAATAATTTGATGTAAGCCATGTATTTTTATCCAAACCCTTTAATGTTTTAGATATATATAGATTCCATGTGGAAATTAAATGCCAGAAAACACGATTTATCATGATTGTTTAATTTATAATGTCTTGTAAAGTTAATATTGAGGTCCCTGTTTAAATATATGCCTCAAGAAAATATTATTAATTTAATAAAAAATTCTGTTCATAAATTATTAAGGGCCAAAATTTGTAATTTTACCATTTAACATTTAATTTCATTCAAATACACGTTCCATTAAAAAGTTGAAATTCCAATACATCCTCAGGGTGGTTTGGTCATAATAAAACCAATTATCATTATAAGAATTTACATGAAATAACATTAAGTGGTGGTTCAAGGTGAATTTTTATTCTCTATTAATGTCAAAAATATTAATAACATCAATGTTGTGGTACGGAATTTTATTTAGGTTATTTTACATTTTAGAAGAAATGTGAGGAATGTATGGTATACGGTGTAATGAAATATTTTATAAATGATGAAACTTTATGAAAAAAATCATCAAACACCAACCTAACTATTAAGATTACACACTAATCCAATATTTGGATCTGATTCAATTTATAATATTATAAATTGGAATAATAAAAAAAACACCCTAAAAATTGGGAATATGAGCTTGCATGAAGAAACCTCCAATATGACATGAAAAACAATAAAAACAATGAAGATAAATCATAGATTATCCAAGGGAAATCCAAAACAATTAATGTTGAATAAATATGGGGATATGTTAAGGATATCCCTCAAATACTAGGAGGATATCAAGTGGCATCCTAGCATGGGAGAAAATGATGGAAATGAGGGATGAGAAAAATATACTGGAGCCATGGAAAAAATGGAATTTTCAGACCATTTAAAGAGCCACATGGTTTGACCATGTGATTTGGAAAATCATGTTCTAACCGTGTTGTTACACTATCCAATGGGATGAAACGCTCATCAAGATATACTCATTGTTAATTAAATATTGCATAGACCGTGTATGGCCACTTCCCGGAGCTCTATACACACTACATGGTTTGAAAAACCATGCGCAATCCATGTGACCACCCTTTCACATATAAACCAATTTACATGGTTCACTTGGACCTTCACAAATTATAAACAAACTGTGTCCTAGACAAAATGGGATACATTGTGTGGGGTGGACAATTATCACTAATCATATGTAATGTCTGTGCCACATCCTATTTCCAATAAAAATGTGCCTTCTTTGGATTATTCTCATAAAACTCATCCAACCATATTGGGAACCTCACGGGCCTCAAAAACCTTCTAAAACATCATTTTAGAGTGACCAAACTCTCAAAATTTCATTATGTTTCTCAATTCAAAACTTCATCTATCCACCAAATTAAAACTGAAAATACATTATAGTTTTCAACCCACTCCTAATTTTGGGATGATAAAATATCCCTAAAATATAACTTATAATCCCTATTAATACTTGGGGAACAATTAAAAAAAATCACTCAACCTACTTGGGTCTTGATTTTCTTGCTGAAAAGGTTATATTGTGTCTCCAAATTCTAAATTAATCTCCAAGCATCACTTTATGTGTAAAAAATAGAAATTGATAAATATTGAGTCAATTATCATAACCAATAAGGAATTAGAAATATGGAACATAACAATCCAATATATCACAAGACATAATGTTGACATTTTATTTTTTATATACCATCCTATGATGATCCACAATATACGTACTGGTCTTAAAAATCCAATCCCTAACCACGATGCTCCCACCGTTAGAATTAAAGAATGAAGAAATACCTTAGTTTCCTTAAAATACTCTTAGAAAAATTAACTGATAAATAAAGGACACATTTATTGGTTCTTTATTTGATCAAAATAGTCAAACACCAATCAACCAAGTTCATACTGGTCACATCAGTTTTTCCTTGAAAACCCCACAACTGGCCTTTAAAGTGCACATGTCTCATCCCAAGGGCGCACTAGAGATTATTTTTCACCAACTACATAAAACATTTAGATAAAATTTAATTCAGAATCCTAAAGCTAACTACCTTAAAAATGATCGTCCTCTACAATGAACTCATTACAAAAAACATATAAAAATCCTTATCCCAAGGAACAATGTTATCATTTTGATAATTCTCATTGAAGCCCATAACTATCTTCTGATGATGTATCTTGTCTGAACCATACCTTATTAAAATCAACCACCATGCTATAACATAACCATAAAAATACTTGATCTGAAGAAAATGTATTTTCATATGTAATTATGGGTCTAATTCCCACACATAGACTTCTCTTAAGTCTATATTTGAACTTGTACCTAGAATATTTGGAGAAATAAAATCCTTAATTATTCAATTTATCAAACAACAGACAAGTACAAAAAATAAAATCATAAAATTGGACTTAATATCACTCTACCCTTTTCACATGAGGGTCACCCATCAGTGTCTGATGTTTTTCTCCCCACCTTATAAGAAACCCCACATTCCATGGACAAAGTGAATTAATGATTTTAACAACTCATTCCCATCTGTCCTAAAACACAAGAACTATATTGTCTAAGATCTTTTTCATACCTTAGATCTAATATAAATATCACCCTTAATACATTATTTATTCTAGATAATGGTTATGAATATATTTTCTAAAAAAAAAGATCAAATTAATGTTCATTAACCTCAAAAGGAAAAAGGTGTACTCCGACCTTATGAATTTCCTTTTAATCCCTCCATGAGGACAACTCCATAGTATTATTATCAAGAATTAAATTGGATGAAATTAAGTTTCATGGTGTATATATAAGACCCTCTTAGAGTACTCAAGTTTGTTTCATGATATTGAGAATGAACTCCTCTAAACTATGAGTGTACTGAGATTCCATTGAAATTCATGTATCACTATGTCCAATCCACACTCATTTCAAAAAAAAGTACATTTCTTTTAAAAAATCCTTAAACCATGTCTCTTAATGTTATTTGTAGCATTAAGGATGAGTCAACTATCTCCTAGAACCCAATTAAATCTAAAATTATCCCTCATCATGGGAATTTAATTTAAATTCATCAACATATTTGTATATCCATGTCGTCAAGAATCAAAGTTGAAAAATTATATCATTGACATGGGCCCAACTACTCACCATAGTACTATATAAAAAACTCTTGGGTACTACTAGAGTGAACTAAATTAGTCATACACAATGGGTGAACATCCCGTATTACATAATTCAACACTCAACTCATTACAATATTAGTCATTCATCAATAAGTATAGCTAACCATGATACTTGGTACATCAGTATTAACATACCGAGGGCTCCTTTGGAACACCTCTTCGGAATTGGTTACCACCTGTGTGCCATGATTTAACTAATGAACGATCGCATGACATAGTCATTTTATAATTTAAAGTGTAAATGTGAAACCACTAGTCAACATGTCTAGGAACCTAATCAATCTTTCCCCCAAAGCCTATCTTTATACATGAGAACCCCAAGTCCTTCCTAAAAAACACAGGTATCACTATTCCTAAATTATATACATAAGCACTTCCCATGCATTAGTCTCAAAGTGATCATATAACTATGATAATCAGTATCATGGGTTTTCCCTAAAAAATTAAACTACATACTCAATACAATCTATGTCAAGAATTAAGGACCTATGAGTCTCCCACCTAGACTAAATATCTCTCACTTGAAAATTATGTCCCACTGAAGTGAATCTATTACACAACATTCATAACACCTCTACCCTCTATCGAAATATGTGGGAATAAAGTTATGTAAAGAACCATCAACCTACAATGGTATATACCTATCATACTAGGTGTAAGGATATATAAATCAATGTATCATCATACTAGGCCCTGATCTTATATGAAAATCCTCATAAGGGAGTGCTCCGCAGAGGGCCACATCATCAATATAAGAGAATAAATAGATAACACTCACAGAGTATCTCTATGATGTAATACTACTACATGGTTTAAATTACATGGAAACCACCCATATTCTAGTGGGTGTCATTTCATTATCTAAGGGTCATATAAGACACAAACATATAAAACATTCAAAGCCTACCACATGTATAATTTCATCTCAAACGCCTACAAATTTTCCATCTAGAAGGGGACTACACCAATGACTAAGAACTCACTAAAGTATAAATCTTGTACCATTAAACTAGATTCATACCTAAAAAGTACAATAGGCATTACCTCATTTCATTTAGGTAAAATCAATAGGAACATGCTACTGAAACCTATAAGAAGCATCCAAATTCTCATCCAAGTATCTCCTTGAGAAATTATAAAGACACCCTTACAGTAGGGTTATTCATTAGCTGAAGAACCCAATGGATTTAACTTATCTCCGTCAATGTTAATAAATTTTAACTTTATTGTAAACCTTATAAAATTTAACTTTATGGAAACTCCATGTACTAGTGATAGTGGAATGAATCTTAGAAATTTAAATAACATTTTATTTATATGGATTCATGCTGAAATATAGGAAAAATATCTCATTGTTTCCCTTTTAACCATTATATGGCCATAAGTCCTCAAATCTAACGATCATTAAAGAAAATTTCATTTCCAAACAATACAGAAAACACTATTAATCTTTCAACTAGAATTTTAATTAACCAATGTCTCAAATAAAAAACTATCAAAAACGAGATAAATGATCTTTTATTAATTTAAGGGGTTTGGTGAAGTTAGATTCCACTATAAATTTATAAAAAACACTATATAAGTGGCTACTAAAGCCTTAATTAACAATCTCATATAACACAAGAATACCCCGAAGGGGTTAAGTACCAATGCCTATAGTAGTGTAATAGACCTACAATGGTCAATTCATTTCAACATGGGTTCAGTTATATGGTAATCCATTTCCAATATATTGAGGAAACACTCTATAAATTACAATTGTTATTATATTTACTGGAAGCCTAATACAATTTTATTTATTATTGATTAATCTCATCCTTAGTGGGTTTTTATAATATACATATAGTTATAAATCTCACATATAAGGGAAGAGTGATAAATATAAGTATTCAGTTATATGGGTTGTTATTCACATGTTATTAAGGTAATGGCCTTCATAAAATGGAATTTTGAAACTTTATTTAAATTTATCTAGTTTATATAAAAATTACAATTTAGAACATATCATGGTTCAGTTAGATGCATTATTATTACCAAATTGTAAATATTATTTTATTTTATAATTAAAATTGGATTTCATGTAATTGCATCTAGGTATTTACCTCCAATCATAGAATATGACTAGTTTATATATAATATTTCAATTATATGGGTCACAATTTCATGTTTATAATGGAATATAATCTTTATAAATGTTCTTTGTAACTAATTTAATCATAGTTACCTATAGTTCAACCCATCCAACCAATGGTTAATGGAACAAACATGTAATTATTGGTTAGTTAAGATGCCCCCACAATGCTGTATTGGAAAACACTATTTATGTTGATAAAAAGGATTTAATAAAAAATAATATATCATTCCTTGAGAAAGAATCATATCAAAATCAATGATTAACAATCCATGAAATATACTATATAAGAAGGGTATTGACATACAAGTAAATATAATAAATAATCTTGTTATACATATAAGTGTGCTAAATGTTTACAAAATAATGGAGTATAGATGGGAATGATAATTATCACCCAAAAATAATACAAAAAATAATCCTACCAAATAATTTATAAAACATGGTATAAATATAATCATGGAACATAATCATGTATACGGGGTTTATAGATAATCATGCTAAGGATATATGAATCCTATGTTCCTAAAATGATGCATGAACTCACCCCTACTATTTCTATACCAGGCCAAGAGGTAAATATAAAAAATAATTACCAGGAGAAGTAAGTAAATCACTCAAGATAATAAAATACTAAATTGCAATAATGAACATCATGAAAAATAGTCCCATCATTGGTAACAATTTCATTACAACATGTGTTGGGTGTCCATACCCAGACAAGAGTTATTTACCACGTGTCGAGACATTCATAGTCTCATGTATAAAATCCTAATATTTGAACAGAAATGAAAGTAATTCTCTAATACCACTTACATCATACCCACCTAGGATCCAATAAGATTTTTCCCAATACAGTTTTCCACATAGCCTCAAGCCCACCTCCCCATATTCTAGATGCTTCCGACTAGAAGAAAGGGTCGAATTGGGGTAAAAGGGGAGACTATACCCAATAGATCAATAATAAAGTAATGATGAAATAAATAATTAAATGGAATAGGGGAAGATAATAATAACTACATATCCCAAATTATGTAAAATAAACATCCATGTATGAACATGATGAGTCATAATAGAAGCAGACTTTATATAAATGGTACATATTGAAATGTTAGCTAGATAAAAAATAAAAAAAATAGATAAAAACAGATGCACCTCTAGTAGGAATTGTAGAGACCTGAAGCTTGAAGTACATGGACATTACATTACTTTTGAGGAATACTTAGTAAATTACAAAAACACACACACAAGGACCGTAATAGTTTAGTGTCTTGGGAAACTCGGAATATAATCTTCTAATCGTGGTGAAAGATCTTCAATATCTCCCATAAAGATCTTACTTTTTTTACCTAAAACCTTTCTTTATATCCTGGGGAAAAGAAAACATAAAAGGGTGAGCTCAAATTCTCAGTAAGGGTAAACAAAAGAAATATCAATCACATCATATTCATAAGAACATAACATTTGGAAATCTTAACCTGCAAAAGAGATCATAATTTCATGACATGGGATAAATCATAGTAGTGAAATGTAATCCCAATATTCATAACATAAAACATAAAACTTTTTGGAATTCACATATAATCATATATAATCATTTCTTATTAGTCAAGAATCGTTTCCAAGACTATATTAGTGGACAAAGTCCATTTCTGAACCGAGTTCACTCCTCGTTTCAGTCATGTTTCACTGAACAGGTATAACCTACCGTTCCAGCCATGTCTATCTCATGAGATATAAAATCATTACCCAATTCATTGGAGGGAGATATAGGTCCCACCCATATCATAATGATACCATTCATATGTGTGCCACAAAATCATAAATCATACATCATTGCATAACTGATGTAGTAAAAATGGGATTTTTAAAAAACATGACATCATAAAACAATTCATATAAGATAAAGGAATTCATTAAAATATTTCCATCACAAAATAATCAAATCCATGTAATAATAGGGATATAAACAGAACCCTATATTATCTTAGATGGTAAATAATTTTGATAAAACACTTGAACTCCATTCTTGAGGAAAATATCCTTTCTACATCAAAAACATTTTCCTTTCATAACATGTCGTACAATTTTAAACTAAAAGAATTTGATTAAAAATAAACTTGAAAACTTGTAAAGGAATCTTCTTGGAAATAATTTTTTAAAAATCCATTCATGCCGTATAAGTTAAAAAAAACATTCTTCGTACTTTTGTCGGAAAAGTCAAAAAGTACCTCGTACGAAAAACGAAAAAAGATTCCTTTCATATACTTTACTAAAAACTCACCAAATGGTAAAATTTGATTTAAAAAATTGTAGGTGGATGGAAACAATATTTCTTATTGAGGAAACATGGATGTGGACGATAAAATACACCCCAGTAAATACCAAAGTATAAATAATCTTGGAAAAAAATGAGATTGTGATATTTCCCTTACCTTAGGTCCGATATGCTTTGTACGTGTCCGAACCTCCTGTATAATGATTTAAATATTGTTATTAACTTATTCCAGAATCATAATTATTTTTATGATATCATATATGGTCATATTCTTAGCTTCATAGTAGTAATATTTCATTGCTACTTGTTATTCAGGTGTTTATAACTTTTGGTTCTTATGCGTGTTTTGTCGAAAAAATTCTTATTCTTCTCTTTAGGTTATAGATACTTCATTTACAGAATGGTATTAGTGTAATATATATCATATTCATTCATTAAATTAATTTATATAATCATTATGAAATGTTGATCATGTAGAACGAGTCGCATCACATCGTGGAGACGGTATTCCGCACATACACACGAGTGATTATATCGTTCCTATGATCGTGGAATTGTATTGGAGTGTATGTATACTATTTCAGAATCATTATCACTTTATAATAGTCATATATAGTCATTATTTACACCATTATACCCATCCAAGTAAGGTGGTGGTGGAAAATAGATTACACCACGGCGTGGAGATGGTATTCTGTACTTACACACGCGCGGTGATTTCTTTTTCCGTAGGATGGATAGATGGTGAAATAGGGTTGTTTCATACTTATAATAACATATCAGTATATTATTGATACTGATTTTATTAATTCATAATTAAAATACTAAAGAAGAATAAGTGGAAGAAGAAATAAAGATGAAAGAATCAGTAACGGAAATTACCTCTTCTTTGAAGCGCCTCTTTGATACCTCCTCTTAGGGCACTAAAATTGGTATTTGAGGAAGACCAGAACCTCTAGGATGTTTCTAGGGAAGTGGAGAAGAGAATTTTTCAGAGGTTGGCCGAGCATGAAGGCTCAAAGTGTTGTGAGGAAGAGAGGGAGGGGGTGCCCTTTTATAAGGGAGGAGAGGGGCACCTTTGGAATAACTAAAAATATTATTTTATTATAAAGCCAAATTAGGATTTAATTAGCTCCAAATTGATTTCTTTCTAAGCTAAGGTTGGGATGGGTCGAAATCCTCTCATCAAATAGAATTTAGACAAGTTTAGGTTCCTATTTTAACCTTATCATTTAGATTTAACATTAAGTTAAATAATTTTACTTTTACCGTGTCTTCTTGTGTTCTAACACTATAAGGATAATGAACATACTATAACAATACAATAGAACCCCAAATTGTTTATTATTCATATATATAACCATATCTAAGTCATTTGGTCGAACCATAGATTTTTATGAATAAAATAACAATTAATAATATAATATTTGTTTTAAAAACTATTTTATGTCAACTTTAACCTATTTAGTAATTGATTTTTGTGAAAATAATAACAGAATGATTAATTCGAAAAAAGTTAATTAAATAAATATTAACATGTCATATTAACTTATAAAATTAGTTTAATTCATTAAAATTCTGAAATTACACTTATTTGGTTATTTATAATATCAATTATTCTAATTTTACACTATTATGGTAATTACTGCATCATCATTGTGTCATAAATAAATTAAATTATTTAATGTCTAAAAATTATAAATAAAATATTATTATGTAGTAAATCGTATTATCATTCTAATGAATATTTACAATCGTATTTGTATTATGTATAACCCTATATTAAATATGTATTAGTAAATAAACATTGATTTTAACTCTTTAAACTCTTCTTTGAATTAAATAATAATAAATGTCCTAATCTAATCCATGTGGGCCTAAATGGTCATATTTTATTCCTAAGGTTTTTTTGGTCGAATTACACTTATCCAATAGAATTAGGACATGTGTTAGGGTAATAATAATATCATTTTTACCCTTAATTACCCTATTTACTTTTAACCGTGGTAAAAAAAAGTAAACAGTTACTATTCACCAAAAAATATTTTAATCTCATTGAACCACATTTTACTTACTGACATCAACCGCGTCTCTCAGATTTTTGAAATTCCACTCACATAAGTGGTAAAATTATGTTTTATGAAAAATTCATTTTTTTTAACTACCACTTAGTGGTTTCACTATTCATCAAAAAATAAAAGATTCCAGAAAAATACCAAAAATTAGGCCTATGCAATATTTGATATTATGAACTCAAAAATGATTTCTATTTTACAAAATTTAAAACATATCAGTTGCATTAATTAATTTAAAAATTAATTCCCGTCGTCAAAACAAATAGTGTGTTCTTAAGAGACAATAACTATCAAAAGATTGACACTTGTTTATGTCTGGTTTAAATGTGAAATTACATCCAATGACCAACATTTTATTAAATTGTAAAAATATATTCTAAATATACATTAAAATCACTCAAATTAATAATTTATCACTATTAATTATTTTTAATTAAAAAGTTGTTTTTAATTAAGATATAGCGTGTTTTTACTATTTATCAAAATATGAAAGTTACCAGAATGATATGAAAATTTATCCAAAGTAAATTTTTATTTCATGATTCCAAATAAGAATTTTATTTTGTCAAATTTGATCTTATAAACATGTCAAAAACTAGATTTAAAGTGGGTGCGCCATCAAAAGGCAGCAAAACTGCATTTTTTAAAAAATACTTATTTTACCCGAAAAATTTATTTTGTTCTTATACCATGTTTTAGAAAATGTGCAAGACAAATAATAATTTTATAAGATTCAAAATTTAGTTAATAATATTCATAACTTATAGTTCATAATAATATTATAATAATATATCGTTGTTTAGTAAAACCCGGTATTGTGTACAACACACGCTATCGAGGAAGGTCGTGATTGCGTGTAATGCAAGCCAAGTTAGGGTTGCGTGTTGTGCAAGAATCCTTCGTTGTTTCGTATAACATAATCCAACCATATTTCATTTATGCATTGAATATATATATATATATATACTCAATGTTACATGGAATAACTATTATCAACATTGTGTGTAACACGATCCAAGAATAGTGTTGCGTATACTGCAAGCTAATACGGTGTTGCGTATAGCGCAAGGTAATCTTGGTGTAGCATAAAACACAAGACATTAATGAAATTAAAAGAATATTTTTCATAAAATCTCGGGGTGTTACATTCTACCCCCCTTAAAATGAATTTCGCCCACAAAATTCGTCGGGGTTATAAATGGTTTACTATTTGAAAGTTTCATTAATAGAAACCCACATCGTAAAAAGGAATACCAAAACCAATCTTTAAAAAAAGTATGAAACATAACGGTTACCAAAATAAACTATTCACTGGGTTTCCACATTGGTGAAAATATGGATATAGAAGAGAAATCTATCCATCATGTTCTGATGGAGAGTGGTAGAGAACATGGCTTTGGAAAATCCCGCAATCACAAAGCCATAAATTTGTGACGATCTAAGGTACCATCTGATTCATCAGATATAAGAGCACTAGAAAAACATTTTTGGTTTTCAAGTTCATTTCCCTAAAGTTGATGAAATTGGAATTAGAAGAAATACTTTAGTGATTTTGGTATAGTCTCACCGTTGGTCATTCTTTGGACAATTTCCACTTCATCTCTTAAAGAAATGAAATTGAATTTGTCATTCGTGATGTGTTAGTAGATCATGTGATAGAATGATGGGTCATTCCATCTATCTCAAACAATATGTTAGAAAAGTTATCAAAAAATACATAAGTCCATCTATAGTGAGATTAATCATATATGGTTCCTAAAATGGCCTTATACCTCATATATCATGCTGCTTAATATAAATAAACTAGTTTCTACTAAACAGGGACTTTCTGTAGGCTAGTGGTAGGCAATAAAGGCCAGTCGCACTTCGGTTGTGGGTTCGATTCCCACATCCTTGTCTGACGCGATGGGTTGTCGCTTGTCCTGCATGTTGTCCTTTTTCTAAAGCTATATTACTATAACATCCCATCACCAATATCAAAAAAGTTTTATCCTTAAACAATAATAACTTATGTCCAACATAATCCATTCCAATCTTTATTCTTATCTAAAATACTTCAATCCAAGCTCATAGTATAATGAAAATGATCACGTGAATGCCATCATTTATCCCCAATATATCGTAAGATATATCTTGTTGGTCAAATTACAAACATGTGAATACCTTAATCATGTATTCTCTTGAAAAATGAATACCCATTACACCTTAGTGAAAACATGAATGCTTTCAAAAGTTAACTCTTTCCACATACCAAAACCCAAAAATTCTATATACTCAAACCATGATATAACCTTCTCCTTATATCAGTCATGATCTCATGAATACTATAAAAAAATTAATTTTCTCCTTATCCCTTCATTATGCGCATATCATCTACATTCCAAAAATATCTGAATAACCTTTCATGGATACTGGTACCATTAATCATACACTTTCAAAACTAAAGGAAAGTCAACAGTGTAACAATCCGTAGATGTCTCTTTATTCCATAGTACCATGAGAATACTTATACAACATTGCACATGATAAACATGTAATCATTCCACTACATTCTTAAACCATTGACCGAACATCAATAATTCTTTCATCTCATGTATGATTTGTAGTCTCTTCATCATCATCAATATAAATACTACCCATACGACCATACTGATTCTCTTTATGAGTCTTTCCCTTAGGGAATTGGTTTGTATAATGCCCGTACATTCCACATTTAAAACATTTAACCATTGTTGATGTCGTAGCAATACCATTATCCTCATATCTGTTGTTAACTAATCCTTTTCCATTTCACTTACTGGCTTTGTGTCCTTATTTTCCACACCCAATGCATCTTCCAGTTCCTTTGAAACATTCTCCTTGATGCCTCTTACCACATGATTTACATAGGGGAAATTGAACTTTCTTTCCTCTATGATCATCATTAAACTCCATCTTTCTCTTCTTAGCAGAGTCAGGAAACTTAACAAATTTTACTTTATTGATCATATTATGTGATTGCTGATTCGGAATATTAATGAAGTTTGGACTTCCAAATCCCATTTCATTTGGTTTCTCATGAAGAGTATCATTCCATTTTCCATCATATCCTCCATTATCATGAATCATCTTCATTCCAGCCATTTTCTAAAACCCAAAAAGAATAGTGTGAGAGGCAAAAATCATAAAAAAGGGGGAGTAACTTCAATATCTAACATCCTTGGTTTAATCTAATATCGTTACCATAGTTCTAGGTCTATATCTTAAACGTATACTTATCCTTAGGGACATCCCTAGACATACCTTAGAAATATCTCTAGGGATCTCACTAACGTTTTCGCATCGTTGTTTCCAAAGGTTGACTAAAATTTTCCTCTGATACCAACTGTAGAGACCCGAAGCTTATCGTACATGGACATTACATTACTTTTTCGGAATACTTAGTACATTACAAAAACACACACACACAGACCGTAATAGTTTAGTGTCTTTGGAAACTCGGAATATAATCTTCTAATCGTGGTGAAAGATCTTTAATATCTCCCATAGAGATCTTCCTTTTATTTACCTAAAACCTTCCTTTATATTTTGGGGAAAATAATACATAAAAGGGTGAGATCAAATGCTCAGTAAGGGTAAACAAAAGAAACATCAATCACATCATATTCATAAGAACATAACTTTTTGAAATCTGAACCTGCAAAAGAGATCATAATTTCATAACATGGGATAAATCATAGTAGTGAAATGTAATCCCAATACTCATAACATAAAACATGAAACTTTGTGGCATACACACATAATCATAGAGAATCATTTCTTATTAGTTACGACTCGTTTCCAAGACTATCTTAGTGGACAAAGTCCATTTCTGAACCGAGTTCACTCCTCGTTTCTTTCCTATTTCACTAAACCGGTATAACCTACCGTTCCACCCATATCTATCTCATGAGATATAAAATCATTACCCAATGCATTGGAGGGAGATATAGGTACCACCCATCTCATAATGATACCATTCTTATGTGTGCCACAAAATCATAAATCATACATCATTGCATAACCCTTGTAGTAAAAATGGGATTCTTAAACAACATGACATCATAAAAAAATTCATATAAGATAAAGGAATTCAAAAAAATATTTCCATCACAACATAATCAAATCCTTGTAATAATGGGGATCCAAACAGAATGCTATATTATCTTAGATGGAAAATAATTTTGATAAAACACTTGAACTCCATTCTTGAAGAAAATATCCTTTCTACTTCAAAAACATTTTCCTTTCATAACATGTCTTACAATTTTAAACTAAAAGAAGTTGAATAAAAATAAACTTGAAAACTTGTAAAGTAATCTTCTTGGAAATAATTTTTTAAATATCCATTCATGCCGAATAAGTTAAAAAAAACATTCTTCATACTTTTGACGGAAAAGACAAAAAGTACCTCGTACGAAAAATGACAAAAGATTCATTTCATATCCTTTACTAAAAACTCACTGAAGGGTGAAATTGGATTTTAAAAATTGTAGGTGGATGGAAACAATATTACATATTGAGGAAACATGGATGTGGATGATAAAATACACCCCAGTAAATACCAAAGTATAAACAATCTCGGATAAAAATGAGATTGTGATATTTCCCTTACCTTAGGTCCGATATGCTTTGTACGTGTCCGAACCCCCTGTATAATGATTTAAATAATGTTATTGACTTATTAAAGAATTATACTTATTTTTATGATATCATATATGGTCATATTCTTAGCTTCTTAGTAATAATATTTCATTACTACTTGTTATTCGGGTGTTTATAACTTTTTTTTCTTATGCGTGTTTTGTTGAATAAATTCTTATTCTTCTCTATAGGTTATAGATACCTCATTTACAGAATGGTATTAGTGTAATATATATCATATTCATTCATTAAATTTTTTTATATAATCATCATTAAATGAAGATCATGTAGAATGAGTCTCATCACATCGTGGAGACAGTATTCCATACATACGCACGAGTGATGATATCGTTCCTATGATCGTGGAATTGTATTGGAGTGTATGAATACTATTTCATAATCAGTATCACTTTATAATAGTCATATATAGTCATTATTTACACCATTATACCCATCCAAGTATGGTGGTGGTGGAAAATAGATTACACCATATAGCATCCCGTATTTTTATAACATAACTTTCATTCCATTACACGGAACTGAGGATCTTTAAGGTTTAGTGTCTTGGAAACAAGGAACATAAAACATGAAACAAAAAAAAAACATTCTTCTTAAAAACTTGAAAGGATTATCCTCATGTTCACCCTAGGCTCATTACTGCATCTCATAACCTGGGGATATACAACAAAAGGAAGGGAGAGCAGAAGGCCCAGCAAGGGAAACTAGTGAAACATTTTACATATGAACTTGAGATACATCAATAAAGTCAGGAAAAGAACTTTAAGGCATGAATATGAAATCATGAGGCATATCATAATAAAAATAAAATTTTCATAACATGAAGATGTGGCTGCAACATTTAATATTGACAATCATTTCGTTTCACCAAGGTCCATCCCCAAGGTGTCGTTAAAAATTACAAAGGTTATTCACCAAGGCGTCGTTAAAATTGTAATCTCTAGTGGTTACATCATTACCCTAAGCATTGGAGCGCTATCAGGGCGCACCCTTAAATTTTCCGTTATTATCATGTGAGCCACATATATCATAATAAATCATTTCATAAACAACCCATATAGCATAAAATAAATGGGTTTCATTTCATAATCACAACGTTTTAAAAACTGCTTTAAAGACATGATCTTTACGTCGCTTTAAAACCCACAGAAAAGGAAGGTCGGTCTCATGTATTTAAATCCCAGAATATAAAATAGAAAATTTTGGTATATATGATAATACCCCTTTAGATGAAAGATCTATGAGTATTCACTTAATAATATTAAATAACTTTAGAAAAAGAGAGAGACATTACGAGACGGAAATTCTGCAGCATAACGGCTTTGTTACGAGGTTATAGAAGACATTAAAAAGAGAGGGAAAATGGGTAAAACATTAATAAATGACCCATAAAACAGTATATCGACAGAATAAGAAGGATAATTGATCGTGGTAATGAAATTTCAAGGACATACGATTTGAAATGAAAAACATGGAAGGAAGACAAAAATTAGATTTCTCTTATGAAAGTTCCACAGCCTAATGATGTTACTTAAACTTCAACAAAAATGATTTGAAAAGATCAAATAGGGACTCTAATCATGTGAATATAAGAGTTCAGTATGATATATATAGATATAATTCCCCAACATAATTAAAAAGTAACTTTAAAGTCTTGACATGAATGTAGAACATTGAAAAGAATGAGAAGGGTGAAAGAATCCCCTAAAAAATTCGGCAGCCTAACCGTGCCACTTAAAACTTCAAAATACTGAATTGAAGAGATCAAATGGGGTATCTCATCATATGAACATAAGATTCCAGTATGATAGATATAGAGATCATTCCCCAAAATAACAAAAAGGAACTTGAATGAATTTACATGAAAGTAGAACTTCAAAACGAGAAGGGTGAAGAACCACATAAAAATTCGGCAGCCTAACGGCGCCACTTAAAACATCAAAATACTGAATTGAAGAGATCAAATGGGGTCTCTCATCATATGAACATAAGATTCCATTATTATAGATATAGAGATAATACCCCAACATAAAAAAAAGGAACTTGAATGAATTTTCATGAAAGTAGAACTTCAAAACGAGAAGGGTGAAGAACCACTTAAAAATTCGGCAGCCTAACGACGCCACTTAAAACGTCAAAATACTGAATTGAAGAGATCAAATGGGGTCTCTCATAATATGATCATAAAAGATCAGTATTATAAATTTAGAGATCATACTACAACATAATAAAAAGGAAAATGAAATACTTTACATGAAAATAGATCTTGAAAAATGAGAAGGGAGAAAGAATCCGTTACAAAAAATTCGGCAGCCTAACGACGCCACTTAAAACATCATAAAACGAAATAATGAGAGTAAGATAGGATCTCTCATTATATGAACATAAAAAGGGCAGTAAGAGGAGTATAAAATAACATCCTCCAACATAAGAACATGGAGCATAAAAGGAATTACATAAAAGAGATTACTTGAAATGGAAGAGAGAGGTCAGATCCCTTACCTTAAAATGTAACTCTTAAACCTCAAAGGATGGGACCTTGAGGGCTTGGGGGCACCTTGGGAGGACTCCTTGGGAGGTAAGGAGACCAGAACTTCGTTGGGGGAGAGTTGGGAGTGAAAACTAAATGAGGAAAGGGTGGGTATTTATAGGGAAAGTGAGGGGACAAGGCATTAATGGCCAAGGGACACCTCATTAGTGGTTTTGGAAAAACCATGGGCTTGCCCATGGTATTTTCCCATGGTATTGGCCACTTGGGACACCTCATACGTTATCTTTATATTCATAATTCGAACATATTGAATATATACTTAATACATCATTTAATGATGTCACTAAACACCCGTAACATAAAAACTATATTTTCACTATTCATCGAAAATTCAACTTTCTCAGAATAATCCCAAAATTTCACCTTAACCAAATATCAATGCTCTGATTTCAAAAATGAAATACATTTTATAAAAATAATTTTCTAAATAATTTTAATTAAAAAAACACTATTCATCCGAAAAAACTAATACTAGAATAATAATTTATGAAACCGTTATTTAACTATTTTATTGAATCACATTACTTAATCAAAGTGCCTAGATTATTTTAATACTTTCTTTAAGTGAGATTACTAATCCATTTGGACACATTATCAATCGTAATCATAAAATCACTATTCATAATTTACTATTCATCAAAAATCAAGTTGATCTTATTAGACTCTAAATTTCGTACTGAACATAATTCAAGAAGACCATTTTTTGAAAATAATTACACATTTTTAATTAGTTAGGGTTTACATAAACATATTTAAAATATCCTTTTTCTAAAATTCATCAAAAATATGCATACTATATTTATCCGGTCATTTAAAAATTCATAAAATAAATTGAAATTTTTATTTAAAACAAGGGATTACACAAGACAGTTATGGTCTCCTTACATAGCCCCTTATCACACCAGCATAGGACCTAAGTGTAAGGTGTGCTAAGGTGAGAGAATCCGAGGGAGGCTCGGCCAACATCGCACGAGTAGTAATTTCTATCAGTTTGAACTTCTCGTGAAGGCGATCCCGTTCTAGCTTTATACGATGAAGTTCAGCTTGGGTTTGGTCCAGAGCAAAGCCCAGTGGTGCTACCTCATTCCCAAGTTCTGTTAGATGGGATTCGATCGGTCCAAGACTACTGGGTGAGGCCATCAAATCTTCTTTCTATATTAATTAAGCAATATTTCTTGTATTTAGAGACAATAGTCAAAAAGTTTAGTTTCCAGCAGTCATATTAACCAATGGTCAAATAACAGTCAAAACCCAACCGTCTCATTTTAATTATACTCATGTTACCAAATGAAACATTTTTGTTGAGTATAAAAATAACACATAAAATTAGGAAACAATATTTATTTAAAATTACGGGTTGTTACAATCTTCCCCCCTTAAGAAATTGCGTCCTCGCAATTTTTAAAATTGGGTTTTGAAACTTCATTGAATGTCCCACATCGGAAAAGGAGTCAGTAAAACTATTACTTTAAAAGAAAGAAAGGGAAGTACAAAGGTCACCCGAGTTAACCCACAATAGGATTCCATGTAGGAAAACATGGACATGGAGGAGAAAATAAAGGGTCATGTTCTGAGGGAGAGTGATAGAGAACATGATTAGAAGAAAGTTAACCATGAGAAAATCCCAAACTTATGATTTGTGTAAACGGTCTTTGATTACCTAGTAGGAAACTTAAACCAACAACATTTTTGTTTTACGTTTCTTTTCATAATTTTGAGGGATTCATTTACTACATAGAACAAAAAAATAAGAAAATATACCTACCTTCAAGTAGAGTTTCATCCTTTAATAAGTAACTACCAACACTAATCTTTTATCCAAATGATGAGAATACAAAAACACTTGGTCTCATAAAAGCACAAGAATCATCTTCTATAGAATCACATAATCTAAAAAAGATTAACTATCTATTTCTTCTGTCTTTAAACATTATCCCAAAAACAGAAAGGTTAAGGTAAAACAACTCTTCAAAAAGAAAGAATCCCATAAGAATGGAAACTACTTTCAAATCTTCAAAGTTCCATGGTACTACCAAAAGTTCATCATAGACCATTCCATAAATAACGGTCCTTAAAATTCCTCAAAATAAACCAAACTAATATTGAAACCCAAATACAAGAAGGATTTGATAACATAGTCTTCCAAAACAACTTCATTGTTCATCTCCAGACAACATCAACCACTCCAAATATCTTATAACAAAAGTATCTAACCTAAACATATTTTACCCAAGATAGGATAATCATTCCCATAAGTGACCTAAATTACTATAAGTCCACCTTATATTCATCAATTCTTCAAAATATAAGTCAACCTTACTCCTCAAAGAAAATAATATAGTAATCTATTTACCTCGATCATATAGGGTCCCCAAAATAGTGAATGTCTTCCAAAATAATAATCATCTTTTAATCCCCTAATCATCTCTGTAATATTAATACGAAAATTGTCGCATTTCCTATCACATTGGTTGTTGGGACGCATTATTCCATTTCCCACCATTAACTAAGAAGAGAAAGTATAATTAGAGGCTTAAATACTTAACCAATAATCATGAAAAGGAACTTAAATAATATAAGGATTACTTGTAGAAGAAAATTATACCCTATCTTGTGATACCCTAGGTTCCCATCTAGGTTATCCATGATCATATATTTTTATGTGAATATTTATTTTATTTTATCTTTGTTTCTTTAACAATGGTTCATACCAAGCTTATGAATTTACCAAAGCATATCCCTCGGGAGTGTCGTAACCAAGAGTGCAGCAAGGCCCGTTGTCGTGTACTAGTTCCCGTTCGAGTCTAGCTCAAAGCGGTGTTTTCGGGTTTTACCCCTATGTACATTGTGCCAGAGCAACCTCTACCTGCTCGTATCCAGACAGGGATGTATTTGTTTGGCGACCCCTTACTCAATACTCACCAAAATACCAGGAAGATTTCCTATATTTAAACTTTTCTATAGGGTTCTTCCTAGAGTTTTCATATCCTAATTTCCACAAATAACTAAACCATAATTTTATAACAACTATAACATCCCATATTTTTATAACATAACTTTAATTCCATTACACGGAACTGAGGATCTTTAAGGTTTAGTGTCTTGGAAACAAGGAACAAAAAACATGAAACAAAAAAACTATCTTCTTAAACACTTGAAAGGATTCTCCTCATTTTCACCCTAGGCTCATTACTGCATCTCATAACCTGGGGATATACATCAAAAGGAAGGGTGAGCAGAAGGCCTAGCAAGGGAAACTAGTGAAACATTTTACATATGAACTTGAGATACATCAATAAAGTCATGAAAAGAACTTTAAGGAATGAAAATGAAATCAAGAGGCATATCATAATAAAAATAACATTTTCATAACTTGAAGATGTGGATGAAACATTTAATAATGACAATCGTTTCGTTTCACCAAGGTCCATCCCCAAGGTGTCGTCAAAAATTACCAAGGTTATTCACCAAGGCGTCGTTAAAATTGTAATCTCTAGTGGTTACATCATTACCCAATGCATTGGAGCGCTATCAAGGCGCACCCTTAAATTTTCATTTATTATCATGTGATCCACATATATCATCATAAATCAATTCATAAACAACCCATATAGCATAAAATAAATGGGTTTCATTTCATAATCACAACGTTTTAAAAACTACTTTAAAGACATGATCTTTACGTCACTTTAAAACCCACAGAAAAGGAAGGTGGGTCTCATGTATGTAAATCCCAGAATTTAAAATAGAACATTTTGGTATATATGTGAATACCCCTTTAGAAGAAAGATATATGATTATTCACTTAATAATATAAAAGAACTTTAGAAAAAGAGAGAGACATTATGAGACGGAAATTCTGCAGCATAATGGCTATGTTATGAGATTTTAGAAGACATTAAAAAGAGAGGGAAAATGGGTCAAACATTCATAAATGACCCATAAAACAGTATATGGATAGAATAAGAAGGATACATGATCGTGGTAATGAAATTTGAAGGACATACCATTTGTAATGAAAGACATGGAAGGAAGACAAAAATTAGATTTCTCTTATGAAAGTTCAACAGCCTAACGGTGTTACTTAAACTTCAACAAAAATGATTTGAAAAGATCAAATAGGGTCTCTAATCAGGTGAATATAAGAGTTCAGTATGATAGATATAGAGATAATTCCCCAACATAATTAAAAAGGAACTTGAAAGACTTGACATGAAAGTAGAACTTTGAAAAGAATGAGAAGGGTGAAAGAATCCCCTAAAAAATTTGGCAGCCTAATGGCGCCACTTAAAACATCAAAATACTGAATTGAATAGATCAAATGGGGTCTCTCATAATATGAACATAAGAGTCCAGTATGATAGATATAGATATCATAACCCAAAATAACAAAAAGGAACTTGAATGAATTTACATGAAAGTAGAACTTCAATACTAGAAGGGTGAAAAACCACTTAAAAATTCGGCAGCCTAACGGCGCCACTTAAAACATCAAAATACTGAATTGAAGAGATCAAATGGGGTATCTCATAATATGAACATAAGAGTAAATTATGATAGATATAGAGATCATACCCCAACATAACAAAAAGGAAATTGAATGAATTGTCATGAAAGTAGAACTTCAAAACGAGAAGGGTGAAGAACCACTTAAAAATTCGGCAGCCTAACAGCGCCACTTAAAACTTAAAAATACTAAATTGAAGAGATAAAATGGGGTCTCTCATCATATGATCATAAAAGATCAGTATGATAAATTTATAGATCATACCCCAACATAATAAAAAGTAACTTGAAATACTTTACATGAAAATAGATCTTGAAAAATGAGAAGAGAGAAAGAATCTGTTACAAAAATTTCGGCAGCCTAACGGTGCCACTTAAAACATCATAAAAAAATAATGAGAGTAAGAGAGGATATCTCATTATATGAAAATAAAAAGGGAAGTAATAGTAGTATAAAATAACATCCTCCAACATAAGAACATGGAGCATAAAAGGAATGACATAAAAGAGATTACTTGAAATGAAAGAGAGAGGTCGGATCCCTTACCTTAAAATGTAACTCTTAAACCTCAAAGGTTGGGACCTTGAGGGCTTGGGGGCACCTTGGGAGGACTCCTTGGGAGGTATGGAGACCATAACTTCGTTGGGGGAGAGTTGGGAGTGAAAAATGAAGGAGGAAAGGGTGGGTATTTATAGGGAAATTGAGGGGACAAGACATTAATGGCCAAGGGACACCTCATTAGTGGTTTTGGAAAAACCATCGGCTTGCCCATGGTATTTTCCCATGGTATTGTCCACTTGGGACACCTCATACCTTATATTACTATTCATAATTTGACCATATTGAATATATACTTAATACGTCATTTAATGATGTCACAAAACACCCGTAACTTAAAAACTATATTTTCACTATTCATCGAAAATTCAACTTTCTCAGAATAATCCCAAAATTTCACCTTAACCAAATAACAATGCTCTGATTTCAAAAATGAAATCAATTTTATAAAAATAATTTTGTAAATAATTTTTAATTAAAATTTTAATTAAAAAAACACTATTCATCCGAAAAAACTAATACATGAATAATAATTTATGAAACTGTTATTTAACCATTTTATTGAATCACATTACTTAATCAAAGTGACTAGATTATTATAATACTTTCTTTAAGTGAGATTACTAATCCATTTGGACACATTATTAATCCTAATCATTAAATCACTATTCATAATTTACTATTCATCAAAAATCAAGTTTATCTTATTAGACTCTAAATTTCGAACTGAACATAATTGCAGAAGACCATTTTTTAAAATCATTACAAATTTTTAATTATTTAGGGTTTACATACACATATTTAAAATATCCTTTTTCTAAAATTCATCAAAAATATGCATACTATATTTATCCGGTCATTTGAAAATTCATAAAAGAAATTGAAATTTTTATTTAAAACAAAGGATTAAACAAGACAGTTACGGTCTCCTTACATAGCCCCTTATCACACCAGCCTAGGACCTAAGTGTAAGGTGTGCTATGGTGAGAGAATCTGAGGGAGGCTCGACCAACATCACACGAGTAGTAATTTCTATCAGTTTGAACTTCTCGCGAAGGCAATCTCGTTCTAGCTTTATACGATGATGTTCAGCTTGGGTTTCGTCCAGAGCAAAGCCCAGTGGTGCTACCTCTATCCCAAGTTCTATTAGATGGGCTTCGATCGGTCCAAGACTACAGGGTGAGTCCATCGAATCTTCTTTCTATATTAATTAACCAAGATTGCTTGTATTTAGAGACAATAGTCAAAACGTTTAGTTTCCAGCGGTCATATTGACCAATGGTCAAATAACAGTAAAAACCCAACCATCTCATTTTAATTATACTCATGTTACCAAATTAATCATTTTGGTTGAGTATAAAAATAACAAATAAAATTAGGAAACAATATTTTTTTAAAATTTCGGGTCGTTACACACCACGGCGTGGAGACGGTATTCCGTACGTACGCACGCACGGTGATTTTTTTTCCGTAGGATGGATAGATGGTGAAATAGGGTTGTTTCATACATATAATAACATATAAGTATATGATTGATACTGATGTTATTACTTCATAATGAAACAACTAAAGAAGAAGAAGTGGAAGTAGAAATAAAGATGAAAGAATCTGTAACGGAAATTACCTCTTCTTTGAAGCGCCTCTTTGAGACCTCCTCATAGGGAACTAAAATTGGCCTTTGAGGAAGACCAGAACCTCTAGGATGTTTCTAGGGAAGTGGAGAAGAGAATTTGTCAGAGTTATTCCGAGCTTGAAGGCTCAATGTGTTGTGAGGAAGAGAGGGAGGGGGTGCCCTTTTATAAGGGAGGAGAGGGGCACCTTTGGAATAACTAAAAATATTATTTTACTATAAAGCCAAATTCGGTTTTAAATAGCTCCAAATTGATTTATTTATAGTATAAGGTGTGGATGGGTGGAAATCCTCTCATACAATATAATTTAGACAAGTTTAGGTTCCTATTTTTACCTTATCATTTATATTTAACATTATGTTAAATAATTTTACTTTTACCGTGTCTTCTTGTGTTCTTACACTATAAGGTTAATAAACATTCTATAACAATCAAAACGAACCCCAAGTTGTTTATTATTAATATATATAACCTTATCTAAGTCATTTGGACGAACCTTAGATTTTTAGGAATAAAATAACAATTAATAATATAATAATTTTTTAAAAACTATTTTAAGTCAACTTTGACACTATTTAGTAATTGATTTTTGTGAAAATCATTACAGAATGATTAATTCGAAAAAAGCTAATTAAATCAATATTAACATGTCATATTAACCTATAAAATTAGTTTAATTCATAAAAAGTCTCATATTACACTTTTTTGGGTATTTATAATATCAATTATTCTAATTTTCACTATTATGGTAATTACTGCATCATCATTCTGTCATAAATAAATTTAATTATTTAATGTCTAAAAATTATAAATAAAATAGTATTATGTAGGAAATATTATTATCTTTATAATTAATATTTCCAATCGTATTAATATTATGTATAACCCTATATTAAAAATGTTTTAGTAAATAAACTTAGATTTTAAATCTTTTAACTCTTCTTTGAATTAAATAATAATAAATGTCATAATCTAATCCAAGTGGGCCTAAATGGCCATATTTTATTCCTAAGATTGTTTTTGGTCAAATTACACTTATCCAATAGAATTAGGACATGTTTTAGAGTAATAATATTATCATTTTTACCCTTAATTACCCTATTACATTTAACCGTGGTAAAAAAAAGTAAAAAGTTACTATTCACCAAAAATTATTTTCATCTCGTTGAACCACATTTTACATACTGACATCAACCGTGTCTCTCGGATTTTTGAAATTCCACTCACAGAAGTAGTAAAATTATGTTTTATGAAAAATTCATTTTTTTAACTACCACTTTGTGGTTTCACTATTCATCAAAAAATGAATGTTTTCAGAAAAATACAAAAAATTAGGCCTAATCTATATTTGATATTATGAACTCAAAAATGTTGTCTATTTTACCAAATTCAAAACATATCAGTTGCATTAATTAATATAAAAATTAATTCCCGTCATCAAAACAAATAGCGTGTTCTTAAAAGATAATAACTATCAAAAGATTGACACTTGTTTATGTCTGGTTTAAATGTGAAATTACATACAATGACCAACATTGTATTAAATAGTAAAAATATATTCTATATATACTTTAAAACCACCCAAATTAATAATTTATCACTATTAATTATTTTGATTGAAAGAGTTGTTTTTAATTAAAATATAGCGTGTTTTTACTATTCATCAAAATATGAAAGTTACCAGAATGATATGAAAATTTATCCAAAGTAAATTTTTATTTCATGATTCCAAAGAAGAATTTTATTTTCTCAAATTGAACTTATAAACATGTCAAAAAATAGATTTAAAGTGGGTGTGCCATTAAAAGACGGCAAAACTGCATTTTTTGAAAAATACTTATTTTTCCCGAAAAATTTATTTTGTTCTTATACAATGTTTTAGAAAATGTGCAAGACGAATAATAATGTTATAAGATTCAAAATATAGTTAATAATATTCATAACGGCTATTTAATAATAATATTATAATAGTATATCGTTGTTTAGTAAAACCCGGTATTGCGTACAACACACGCTATCGAGGAAGGTCGCGATTGCGTGTAATGCAGGCCATGTCAGTGTTGCGTGTTGTGCAAGAATCCTTCGTTGTTTTGTATAACATAATCCAAAAATATTTCATTTATAAATTGAATATATATATATATATATATACTCAATGTCTCATAGAATAACTATTATCAAAATTGTGTGAAACACTATCCAAGAATAGTGTTGCGTATACTACAAGCTAATACGGTGTTGCGTATAGCACAAGGTAATCTTGGTGTAGCATACAACAGAAGACATTAATGAAATTAAAAGAATATTTTTCATAAAATATCGGGTTGTTACAGGAATCTTGTGTAAAATCCCATCTCAAACCTCTATGTGAAGTCCTATTCCATATTAAGCCACTATAAAAAGTACAATACAATTCCTAAAATGTAGTCTAAATATCTTTCTGGGTACCCTCCAGTGACTCGAACACGTTGTGAGTAAAACTCAATAGTCCAACACCAATAGTGTATAATAAAAAATATTTTCTGTTTATATTAAATATATTAGTGTATATATATAATGACAAGAAGTTTAATAAATGAAATAATGCATATTTCAGCTCGAGTTTCCCAAGGAAAACCCAAAAAAACATTCCATCTTTGAAAAAAACATAATATCACCAGACATGTCGTCATATACATATAAATGAATTATATATATAGATATATATTAATTGGAATGGTCCTAAGGATTAATACATAGGAATCCTTATAAGGAAATCCAAAAAGTCTCATACATTAATCAAGGATGTCATGCCTAATGATCATAATGAATGATAATGGATGCCATGCCCATGTCTTAATAAATGGAAAGGGATTCCATTTTCAATGTCTCAATAAATGATACAGGACAACATTCCAAAGGTCTTAAAACCTGATAAGGGACACTATGCTCAATTTCTCAAAAAATGAAAACGTTTTCAATGACTGAGGTCTCAATAAATGATAATAGATGAATTTTCTAAGGTCTCAATAAATTATAAGGGAAACCATGCAAAATATATCAATAAATTATAAGGCAATCCATGCATATGTTTTCAATGAATGATAATGTATACCATGCCTAAATTCTCAATTTTAGGGAGTATGAATCAATATGTCCAACAATTCCCATAATCCTGGAACAACAGCCACTTTCATTGATATAATATTAATAATATATGTATTTATATTTAATACATATAAATTTTAAGGGTTGATATCCCAAACTCTTGACATTTTATATACAGACAATGGCCATAAGGAACTACCATTCCACAAAAAATGATTCATCATGACAATTTCATTTATTAATTAATTTATAATTAATAAATATATAAATGTTTAAATAGGTGACAAAAAAAATTCCATTGATTTTATCAACAATTCCACTCATAAATTTTGGTGGAGTAGTATTTCTGGGATATATTTTTTGGTACTATAGTAGGTTAAATAGAAGTACTGTAGTAGATACTATAGTAGGCACTGTACATGAATTATTTTAGTTACTATAGTAGTTATTATAGTAGGTATTGTTCAATACCATATAAGATAAAACAATTCATCTTCAGACCTCCAGTTTTATCATCGATTCATTCAAGGCCTTCGAGTCCATAATTTTATCATGCCGCCTTGAGGAAATTGGGCACGCTCGGGGCCTTCAAGACACATGATGTGTAGAGGAAAATGAGAAATATTCTACACAGAACAAGCTCTAGGGTAGGATTTAGAGTATGCACATTCACCAGATTAGAGCTATTAGATTTGGATGAATGAGAGGGTATGACAATTTCCATCTGTACCGGGAAGATACATATCTACACAGGACAACTAGCCAAATATCCATATGAATGAGGAGTGTTGATCAAGATTCAAATGTTGGGGATAAGTATTTCCAAGTACTCATAGTTTAGGATGAATTTCTCTAAGACCTTCAGGAAATGTAATGTCATGGAGCCTATTTTCCATGTAAGGGTTATCCTTCAACCCTTAGTTGGGGGATTTTCAAAATGAATAAAAATTGATTACCTTTTGGTCCATTAATGACGATTGAGGTCCAATAGATGGCATTAAAAAATTTAAATTTTCATTCCATTCAAATATAAGTTCCACTAACAAGTTTCCAATTCAACACTACCATGGGGTGGTTTTTTCCCAACACACCCAATTATAGTTATAAGTATTTACATGGAGGTTCAATAATTAGTTTATTTTGGTGTGAGGAATCTACCTATAACCAAACCTATGGTTCTAATAAAAATATTTTTGTGGTCTAAGGATTTGATTTATGGATTTTTTAATTTTCAAGCAATTTTATAATATGTTTGGAATGTAGAATAATGATATGTTTTGTAACAAAAGAAACATTAAGGGAAATGAATATAAACCGCCTACATTATTATTGTGATAATTCACATATAAAATGCTATGATTTGATCAGATCTAGAATTATAATAATTGGCAGTATATATAAACAACATGAAAATAATTTATATGAGATCACATCGAAATATAATCTGTTACAAGAATATAAATGAATTAAAAATGGAAGAGGAATTGTGGACTAACCAAGGGCGGTCCAACACCACAAAATGTGACCACTAAAAATCCCAGATGAAGGATATCAATCAAAAACTAGAAGGATTATAAGATAAGATAAAACTATGTTTCTTGAAAAGTGAGAAAATGAGGAAAATAAGGGACGATGATAAGATGATTTATTTGGGGGAAAATGATATTTTTATCCCCATTGAAGAGTCGATAAGATTGGATGTAGAGTTTGGAAAATAGTAATCCAACACTGTATTTCCACTATCCAAAGTAACATAACCTTACATGGAAAGAATCATGATTAATCTAACCATGTGTAGCTTTTTCATGACTAATTCTAAGATCTCTATCCATCTTTCATAGTCGCTGAAAAAGATTAGTCAAACCATGTTCCAACCGGATGACTACCCTTTCATATTTGAACCAATCAAAATGTTTAATTACGATATTTTTTTAGTTTGGGAAAAAAATTATGAAAAATGGGCATATGGTTTGGTGTGAATGGTTATCACTAACTATACGCCAACCATGTTCCCCATCCCATTTCACCTAAAATATAGTCTTCAATTCCAGACACTCCCAAAATTAAACCAAACATAAAGGTAACCTATAAAGCCTTAAAAGCCACCTAAAACATCATTTTATAGGGTAAAAACTCTTGTAATCTCATTATGAATCTCAATTAAATACATAGTCCATCTGCCGAATAAAAAACTAAAAATCCTTTTGACTTTCCCACCCACTTCAATATGAAGGACATTATAAAACACCCTTGATTATCTATGCCTCACATATTTTTTAAGAAGTTTTTCAATGTATGATTATTATCATTCTAGGAATATCACTAGCCTCACTATGTGGTGATTCCAAACATGATCCATTTCTCCCTAGAATATGAATGACTAGTTGTATTTCACTCAATGTTATATACTTCATGGGTTATTTACTGTACAAATTCCCTTTTTGTTTCTCATGAGTATATGTCATATCTTGATAAAATAATCCTACTCAAGATATCCTTTACATTTTATCATAACCTATAACACTATATAATGAACATCATTCATGTATTACTCAATGTCATACTCATAGAGGTCAATTATCATTACAGTACATGATATATATATGAAACCAATATGAAATAATTATAATGTACAAAATTTCTTTAATATAATATGGCTAATTTTTTATTCATAAATACTTGAAATATAACATAAAAAATACCACCATATAATCCTACATATCATTTCATATATGATAGAACATTAGATCTGAATGGTTTTAGGGGATCCTTTAATAACTTTTGGTAATGGAAACAACCATTATATTGACATGATTTTGATGCTTCTAGGGTGTAGAGGAAACAATCATGTTCATTCCCAGTAATGAATTTTCATCATTTTCTAGAATAAACAAATTAACTAGATGAAAATAAACCCTATAATTCAATAATATATGATTATCACATATAATTAATAATTAATTTTTAAGGACAATAATTTCCTTATTTTGAAAGTCATTATTCAATGATGATTATCATGACCAATTATATTTTATCATTATTATGTTACAGGAGGAATGAGTAGAATCCATCTACTATCAATCCACACTTGCATCCTGATCCTCATAACATCACTATATAATTCTCTTGGTCCTAGCTCATATAGTTCTAATGCATGCAGTGTTTGTCATTTATTAAAAGAGAATCACTTTATAGATAGAAAATTTTTAAATTTTTCTCATGAAATGAGAAGGTGAAAGTGGTGGATTTACCTATATTATGTAGATAATTATATAAAAATATGTCTCTATGGTTTGAGATAATTCTCTCTGGACATTCATTGTACAAAAACGATGAGTAGTGTTGAGAATGATATATTCAGCTTTATATAGATATTTTTGGGACCATGTTTATCTCATCCATTTTAAAGGCATTGGTTGTAAGAAATATTTTGTATGGTGTTGTATTTTTTGGTCAATTATATTTTATTTAAATTTTAACGTACATAAATCACTCTAAAATCTTTTATGATTGGTGAACTAATCTTCACATCAAATACACGTTTCAATAGTTACACATCGTTTACTAATATGTAAAATATGTGATGAAACTGGACTGGATGATAGAGTGTTATTTTGAATATATATTAAAAAAAGAAGAAGAAGAAGAATTAAATTTGATCATAAAAATGAGTATTCTCATGGTCATACATTGAAGAAGAGGTTTTCATGCTATTAATGATGGAATTCTTGTCTATGTAGAGATTTTACTATGTATTTTTTCAGGTATTACACAAAAAAGATAGGCTAGCCACTATTAGCCACATTCACCAACCAAAAAAATAACTTATGGGACTCTATAAAAACCATGTTGGAGTTTTTTCCAATAGAGTCATGTGGGGTGGATATGGAGTGGGTGGGATTTTTATAGGCCTGGACGTGGGAACCACGTATTAAGAACATATGTGTAGGCCAAATTGGATCCATAAGTGTTATTGGATACATTGGACCTACAGGGGGAGAGCCTTTTGGCCCTCCTCATAGGGGTGTGTGTTGTATATCTGAGTGCCAACCCTAGTGCCGGGTTGAAGCTGTAGTGCGAATGAGATCATTAATATAGTGTAGATAAAATATGCTGGAGAATTATGTGGGATGTATAAATGGGAGTACTATTCCTATATATTAAATTAATACATATATAACATGTTTGTTTGATCTAACTCAATCCTAGAATCCATGAGACTCCACATCATCATCGTCTTGCAATTTTTCATTTGCTTCATATATGAGATCGTCGACAATAATGGTTCTATGCCACACATTTCATTCAAAATGAAATCATATCCAATGATAATTAACATGGTCTTGAATGAATGGATCCCATGATAGAGAGACCATGAAATTAAATTCATTAAATCTTTGGTTTTCAGGAAACCATTTGTTCAAGGATGCTTCACTGCTGAATGAAGATGGAAGCAAAAAGAACATTTGAGGCAGTATGGATAGATTGATTTTATAATGTTAGAAGATAATATCACAAAGAAAGTGACATAATTTTTTATAGAATAATGATGTTTCAAAAGAAACAATAACCCACATGTTATATTCTATAATACATTTGATATATTTGGATCATTTAATGAGCCATTGGAATAGATTGAAAATAATATCATACACAGATTTCAACTCAGAATAGAGGTAATGTTAGGTAGAGATACACATCTAAAAATACCAATGTTCAGTGGCCAAGTGCTGTTATGCACCTTTAGTGAAGACTTCATGTTTTATTAGAAAAAAAAAGGTTGTGTGGTAGTTTGTTTCACAAATAAGATTATCGGTAAGCCTCTTAGGTCCTGAAAAAGAAGATCAATGGGACATTACCTCATGTTTTATAAATTAAGAACCATGAAAATATCTATTTATGTAAAAATATTCATGTTTTCATGATAATCTACCATTAGTGATAAATATATTACACAAATCCATTTAAATGTATTATTTATTCTTGAACAAGGATAAATCATGAAATTGTGATCCAATGTTTCATATACTTATGTGAGGAGAATTGTATGCACAATATGGTTGGATTAGAGTCACAAAAATGTTAATAAATAAATTTTCATGCTTTAATGAACAAAAATATTTGTGATAATATTTTAGGAATACATAGCTCATGTATTCACCATCATGAGGTTGAGAAGGAAATGAGACAAATAATGGATGATAACAAAACATAAAAAAGGGAACAATATGTTATTTTGTGTTCATGGTTTTCAAGAAATTGTATTGATGAAAGTTCATATATGCTGCTAGAAAATAATTTGAAGGAGAAAAAATACATCATTAAAGTTCATCTATAAATAAATACTATAATAACAGTGACAACATGTGAGATCTTGTATATGGGTGATCTTTAAATTTTTCCAAAAACATTGTTACCTCATTTACCTATGTGATAATCATAACCATTGTTAATTGTTTAAATTGAAATTTAAAGTTTAAAGATACTATATATTAATTGTAACCATATAAAAATGATTATTTTATAGTGGTTTGTAAGGCCTTTAATTATTTACAGACAATTCCCAGGCCTAGCTATTATAATTGGGTAGTAAATATTTTAAATATTTTTGTTTCATTTGTTCTTCTTTTGTGTTTTTTAGTGATTTTAAATCACTTTAACTGGAGTTGATGGATTTTTATTAGGTAATAAATTTTAAACATTGATAATTGATTAATATATACCCCTCTCAATGGTTATAAATATCATATTTGGGACCTTTATGTTGTATTATAGTGAAAGGTTCCATTAATTTACTATTTTCTGTTGTTTTTTAAACAACAATCTTCTATTGACATTCAAAATGCTGTAAAAAATACTGGTATTCTTGTATTTTATTGGAATTGAAATCATATCTTGCATGGTATAATGATACCTTATCTTATTTTCATTGGTTATTATGTTATTGAGGTTGTTAATGATGTTTTTACTCCTACAAAAAGTGACACCTTGATAATTTCGGATAAGAAATTTTTTGATAATCATTGTTTGGATGGAAATAATAAATTTTACTCACCCTCAAAAAGTTAGTTTCTTTGATTTAATGGAATATTAAAAACCAAAATAATCTGGGATAAATTGAAGAACATCTATAAAGGAAATACAAATTTGAGGAAATTAAAAATCTAGATATTTAAGTATTCATATAATAATATGGGTTATAATGAATACGTGTGTGACATATTTGAGATGTATAATGAAATTGTGAGTTCCATAATATTTCATAGTGATATTTTTGTTGATTTAATTGTTTTTGAATATATTCTATGAATTCTTCTTGATAATTTTTTTGCACCGTTTCAACCTTTGAATATAGAGATCATAAGACTCTATATATGAATGATTTATACATCACTATCACCACGTATGAGATAATTCAATAATATGCGATGAATAATGAATAAATGGTTGATCGAGATTTTTTTTTCAAAGATACAAATAAATGAAAATTCTATAATTTTCTCATTGAAAAAGCATGTAAATCTAACAAAAAAAGATGAATTTAGTAAAAAAATTATGAAATTATGAAATTTTTTATATAAATGTATGAAGAGGTACAATAATGTAAATAGGGAATGTTACCCCATAAGTGTTTTATTTTTTTTGTTGTAAAAAATTTTAATGAAACTTTTTCTCAATGAAAGGATGTTGATGAATTTGATGAAGATGATAGAAAATTTAGAAGATCCTCAATAAACACAGAGTCAAATCCAGATACTATTATAGGGAATGTATCATAGTTTCTATAAATAAAAAATGTGAAATAATCATTCTATGTGTGATGAATATGAAAATAGTGATGTTGAAGTTATTAAATTTAGTGATAATTCTTCTAAAAAACTTTTAACTGATAAAGTGAACGATGAAATATTCACCAGTTATGAATGAAGTTTATTTTAATAAAGAGAGACTCAAAAGACATTTATGTTGAAAATATAGTTAAAAAATATAATATATAAATCATAAGATTCGAAAGGGGGGACAATTGGATAAAATTGGGAAACATTTCAAAACAGAAAAAAGAACCTTTTCTTGAATACAAACAGAAATATCTAAGAGAGATTGATAATTTGGAAAATATTTTTTAGTGAAAAGAAAAACGTCAATATCAAGATTGATGAAAAGTTGAAGGAAAAGGATTAAGAGTAATATATCACTCAAAATTAACTTTTTAAATCTTACAAAAGGATTTTAAACATATGAAATTAGTTACAATATTTGGTGAAATTTTATAGATATATACATCTATGAAAGAGGAAGATGATCTGAATAAAAATAAGGCTATAAAGATAATGTATGTATATAAAACAATAAGAGAAGAAAAACTATAAGCTTATATGGTTTTGAATGATGAACTAAAAGTTTCTACTATAATAAATTATATTGGTGATGATAAGATATCTAAAATGAAAAAGAAAATATCAGGTCATAACCAAAACATTGGTGTATAATAAAGTTCCAAAGTAATAGGTATGAATGTTGATAAAAGGTGGTAAAAACTCTAAATAGTATGAAATCAACAAAGATAAATATACTTTATATGGTTACTATTGTACTTTTAGATGATTTGGGAACATATAATATATTTTATTGTTCGATTATCATAATTATAGAGAATCCATGACAATATAGAGACAATGATTAAGGGGTGTTAACACACTCAAAGGAAACATCTTATAAAAGTAAGTTTAATGATTGAAAATAGATTATATCCCATTAAAACTATTTTTGAATGATGTTATCAGCCTAGAAATAATGAAAAACTAAGTATTTTCATGATACCTACACACCAAGGGTTTTGGAACAAGTCATAAAAACGCAATGAAAAGAAATAAAATACTAGGAAAAGGCCTTAGTTTTTGAAACAACTCTCAAAGAAACAAAAGGAGAACAAAACATGGTATTTTTGGTTCCTTTTTTCAAACATATGAAATAATAATTAATGTTTTTAAATAATGTTAAATATTATAATGAAGTTATGTTAACTTTTTGAAATGATGAGTCACTTAGATTAAAAGGCGTTGGATATGTCATCATTTGGGAAGAAGAAATAAAATCCATAAAATCCTTATTTGTTAATGGACTGAAACATTATTTATTGATTGTTTCATATCTTTTAGAGAATGGAAATGATGTTTTTTCAGAGTATATGGTTTTATTGTTATATAAATTAGACATGAGATAGTTGTTGTGAAAGGAAAACAATCCAATGGAAACTTATTTCCAGTTGGTGATGCATAATGTTTGTGATATTTGAGAATGATGTAAGATAATATATTATACAAAAATATTTTGAGGAATATGTTTCATAGTAATATGTGAAATCTTACAAATATAAAAATTATTTTTTATATTTATAAATTGACAAGAAGAATATATTCTGGTTGTTCTATATGTTAGGAAGGGAAGATGATAAAATTAAAACATTAGAAAGTTTCAGTACATTAAAATCATCGCTTTTAGCAGTTTCATTCATAATGATTAGGTCCCAAGAGTAAGAAGACAACACATGGAGATAAATAAATAATTTTATTTATTGATTAAATTACTCACATTACAAGAATTTTGAATTGAAACATAAAAAAAATCCATCAAATTTTTTAATAGTTTTAAGATAAGTACAGAAAATGAATATTGATAATCTATGAAGAAGATTCGCACTAATAATGGTGGAAAATATACAAGTGGATAATTCAGTGACTATCTTCAAAATCATGGAATTAATCATGAATATAGTGAACCAAACACACAATATTAGAATATTGTCACTAAAAGGAAAAATATATGGTTCATGGATATGGAATGAACAACATTGATTAAAAGTGATGCTTCTCGATAATTTTTTAGGCAAGATATCTGATTAGTAGTTTCTTTTCCGAATCTATGTATTCATAGGAAAAGACAATATATGAATTATTATGTAATGTATTATAAATAATCCCAATGTTTTAAATACCTAAAGGTGTTCTTAATTCCTTGTATTATATAATTCATGGGTGAGAATGTTGGTAAGTTATATCAATGATGATTTTACGGGATCATTCTTATCTCACAATGGAAGAGGATAAAAGTATTATAACAATGAAATAAGAAATAATTTTTACTTGAAAGATGTGAAATTTCATAAAAAATATGGTAAAAATGAATCATACATGGTTACAGATGTAGAAGTAAGGGGAGATGAGGTGGTTGTAATTTAACAATGATAAAATTTCCTTAATAATGATGAAGTTACAGAAAATGATGATTCTAAATTATAATTCTCATGAGATAGGGAACAATTACATTCATCTCATCCCACGCTATGAAAACAAGTGGACGTTCTAGAAATTATTGGTGATCATCGTCATCAGGTTCAAAGAAGACAATCTTCAAGGTTTATTTCTAATAATTATACTCAAAAGATAAGACAAATGATCTAGACTAAGCTTTTGAGAATAAATAGTTGGTTGGTTTTATGAATAGATATGTAAATCCAAATGAGAATAATGATACATGAGAACTTGTTCTAAATCCAAAAAACGTTATTTGTACAAAGCAGTTACTATGAAACAAGATGAACGAGGATGGTGACGTGATAAGAAAAATGGACTTACTTTTTTGTAATTGTTACTCACAAATTTAAGGAATTGAAATTGATGATACATTTTCTCATTCATAAAGATTAGAAACTATCATAGTATTTCTTTTTATCTCTTCAAAAATTTGATATAATATTTTCTCGTTGGATGTCATGTCATAATTTATTAATTTAGATCTCAATGAATATGTTTATATTGATAAATAACATGGCTTAATGATTGGAAATGTTGAACAACATGTGTTCAAATTGAAGAAGGATCTTTACATGTAAAAATATTCTTTGACTGTATGGTTTTATAATTTCGATACACTCTAATGGAAGATAAACTTCAATAAGGTTTGATTAGATAATAAATTATATATAAAAAATCAAGTGGTTTATATCACTGTGATATTTTCTAATGATTCTCTTATATTTATAGGGAACGATGAAGAAACTTGTCAGAAGTTCTTTGAGGAGATTAAAATAATTTTGATATGTCTATTCTAGGAGAACATAAATATTTTGTTGTATTAAAATTTTCATAAAATAAGAAATACATTTTTATATCTTATGAAATGTATCATAAGTAACCATTGAAGATGTTTCATATGGAAGATTTAAATCTAGTTTCCACACATATATTAGTGTAAAAAAGGATTCTAAAGATGGTGAAGGAAAGGAGGATGATCCCAAAGTGATTATAAAATTATTTTAGTTGTTATAATATCTAATGTATTTAAATACATGTGTCGTTCTTATTTTTACTCTTATTTCATGTATTAAAGTTCTCCAAAAGAATATCAACTCATGGTTGGATTTTTTTTATTGGAAATATAAAAGGAACAATATATATTTGGTTGAAATATCACATCATAGGAAAAATTGGTCAATGTAGACTGGGAAGGCATTGTTGATGACAGAAAATCCACATCTACATTATTTTTTTCTTGATAGAAAGAGATGTTATATATATTAAAATGAAAAAAATTCATTTACTATTATTATAGTAAAATATGAGTATGTTTTTTCTACTCATGATTCAACACAACTTATGTGGATGAGAAAAAATTAAAATATTTTTTTGTTGATGTGAATTTTTCCATTATATTGTGATGTTATAGTCAATTGTCAATAAATATCACTAAAAATTTAGAGGAACTCTATAATTATAAATAATTGATAGTTTATATTACATTATCAATGACCATGTGAAGAATAATGAACTAAATCTAGATTATTTTTCTACTATGGATCATGTTTCTGATATTTTATCAAAACCATTTTAATGGATCCATTTAAGAAGATAAGGTTAATTATGGATGTTCAAACTTATTTTCTCAAAGTCTATGGTATGTGATTCAGTCCACTCTCTCATGTTGTCTTTGGATATTAATTTCTGGGGGGAATTATTTTATAACATAAATCTATACATCGGTATGTTCCTTACCATTTAGGGGAAACATTTATTTAGGGGGTGTTCTTAAAAGGGTTAATCAAAGATTCTTTTGTGTGAACTGTTATAACAGTTTATAATAGTATATGTGGGAAATTACTTATTATTTCTGGAAGATGTTTCTAATGTTTAAAGACTAAGGATAGAGTTTCTTATTGATGGTTTCTTAAATAACAACTTATGAAAAAATGGTATTGTTGTCTACAAATTATTATTTACTACACCGAGTTCTCCCATGTAGGCTTAGAATTATTGGATAAATTGTTCCTTGTATGATTGTCAAAATTTTAGTGATTTTTGGTCCATGGTTGAAAAAAAAATAAAAAGGAGGAGATTATTGGGATCAAGTTTATGGAGCTATTTTAATGATGATGGTTGTAATAATGAATTATTGAGGGGATATATTTTCTTGATCAGCAATATTTTCGTTACATTTTTATGTACACAATTCACTTTATAAAATCGGATGATTGGTGAACTAATCTACATGTCAATTACATGTGTCAATTGTGAAACATTTTTTACAACAATAATGAAGATGAGATGAATGTGGTTTGGATGATAAATACTTCACTGGAATATATATTCCAAAAATATAATAATAAAATGAATTAAATATGATCATGAAAGTGATTATTTTCATGAAGATAATTTGATGAAGAGGTTTCCATTCATTTTAATTTATAATAATAGTATATACATAGTTTTTACTAATTAATTTTCATGGGGTCTTCTGTGAAAAAGATTGTCCAACCACTATAAGCCCCATCAGCCAGTCCATCACATCAATATGTGACTCTATGGTCAAACATGTGGAGGACTGACCAAAGGAGGCATGTATGAAGGTTATGTATTGGGATGGACATATATTGTCCTCCATGAATGATACCATGTATAAAGAATATATTGGTATCACACATTGGGTTCATAAATGTGATTTAGTGATTTGGGCCCACGAAGGGTGAGCATATCAACCCACCCCATATAGGTGTGTATTGTTTACCTGAGTGCCGACTGAGTTGTCCGATCAAAGATATTGTACGAAAAATATCATTAATATAGCATGTATAAAACTCAACAATGATACATGTGGGATACATACATTGGTTCAATATTCACCCATATTAAAACAATATATATATATCACACCAATTTTATCTAAGGAAATCCAACGATCCATGAAGCTCTATGTCGTCGTTATCAACCTTTGTTCATTTTAATCAGATAAGAAATCCAAAATGACACTGGTTCTCTACCACAATTATCATCCAACATATGACAATCTCGGGTGATAATTAAGCTGATCATAAAATAACGTTTCCCAAGATAATGATAGCACAAACATAAATGTATTTATGCTTTGATTTTCATGAAACAAATTTGTCCAAAATTGGTCAACTACCAAATGAATATGATTATGTACTAAACATTCAAGGAAGAATGTATGGTTTGTTTTCACAAATAATGAATTTGAGATCAAAATTGAATAGGATTCATTTTTATCTAATTCATGAGATGTAAAATATAATGTTAACCCACATGAAATATCATTGAGATACAATCAATATGATTAGATATTTGAAATAATATTTTGAATGGCTAAAAAATTAGATCATAGATGGATTTCAACTCAGAACATAGGTGGTGCAAGGAAGTATTGCATGTCTATAAATATAATGTTTTGGAGTCCATGAGATTTCTTTTATCATTGGTGAATTAGTATAATTTTTGTAGAGATAATAGAGAATAATTAATGTTTGTTTCATGAAGAATAAGATATGTGATCTTCTTATATCCTATATAATAATATCTTCATACCTTCAACTTATGTTTCACACTTGTAGTATTATGTGATGAACCCATTATGTGAATCCATTTGGGTTTGTGTGAGGGTATTTTTCTAAGGATAAATATCTTAAGAGAATCCATTAAAAAATAAACTATATTCTTTCACTAGGATAGATTGTGTACTTGAGTTCAAGTGGTACACATACTAACATGAAGAGAATCAGATGCACAATATGGTCGGTACCTAGTCCACAAAAATGTATAAATTTATGTGTATGTTTGAATGAAAATGAATATGTGTGAAACTTATTTATGAATGTAAATCCCAAGTGTCAACCTCCATGAGGTTGAGAAGGTAGTGAGCTATAAAAGTTCATGACAACATCACATAAAATAGTATATCAATATATTATTATGTTCTATTATTTACTAAGATATCATATTGAATTAATCTCATGTATACTACCAATAAATAAAGTGAATAATAAAAAATACCTTTTTTAAGAGAAATTGTGAATAAATAGTTATAGAATTGTCACTTCCTACTATATCAGTTTTTGTGAAAGGACATAGATTTTTTGCAAAAATATTTTTACCACACATACCTATTTTAGAAGAATAATCATTATTAATTGGTTAAAGTGAATATAAAAGTCCAAGGACACTCTCTTATTGTTATAACCACATAAAAATGAATGCTTTATAGTAGTTTTTATGGACTGGTATTTTTTCCAAACCATTTCATGGACTCACTACTTTTATTGATTAGTGAACAATGTAAATAATTGTGTTCCTGTGGTTCTATTTGTGTGCTCTTTTTTCAATGAACTCATATATCTTTACTAGGAGGTGATGGTTGTTTCATCGAGATGAAAATTTAAAAAGTTTCACTCATACAACTTCTGACCCTCTCATTGATCATAAAAATCATGTTTGATCCTTTTAGGTTTAGATATGGAAAATAAATAATTTCCAATGGATCTTTATTATTATTTTAATCCACAATAAACACCATGTAAAAATAATAATAATATAATTATTATTTTTGTGAAATTTGATAAATTGGAGGATAAATACATAAAGTAATATATATTCAAATAATATTTAATATTTAATTTCTCACCAAATCACTAACAAGACATGTTAATCCTCCACCACAAACAGAAAATTGTATTTTAACAATACTAGTAAAGGGATTTTAATATTTATTACAATGAACAAACTACCAAAGTGAATTTAAAGGAAACTATTTATCAGTACTCACAGAAAATTGTTGAATGAGTCATGCTTTATGTGTGCTAAAATGTTTTGATAAAGGGGAAATTTATTAGTGATTTCTTAGAGCTGATAAAGGGGGTCTCTATTAGTAGATTATTAAGCAGTGAAAAAGTGTGAAAATTTTGTACCTCTCTATGCCCCTTATCTTCACACTACCACATTATCAGCACTTCCCCACCCCCGCTTTATCATTACTTGAAAAACATTTGACCCTCCTACTCACCCATAGAAATTATCAGTGTACCTCACCTTTGGAATTAAAATGCATTTTACATTGCACCATGATGTATTTTTTTTCTATTTGATGATATTTTTGTTGTTAAATATATAGACATATATTTTCTATTCATATATTTATATAAAAGTTTTAAAATACATTTATAAAATATATTTTCACGTGTGTGTGTGTGTGATATATATACATATATTTATTTATATATATATTATATATTATATATTATATATTATATATTATATTCATTTAAATATACAAAAATATAATTTAAATATATACTCCTTTATCAATACACACATATATGTATATATAAATATTATATATATATATATATGTATAAGTGTAAATATATATATTCAAATAATATTATAATGTAAAAAATGGTTAGATATTTTTTTAAATACATTTTTAGATTATGAATTTATTTACCTATGTTAGAAGTCATAGGCAGACATATATATATATATTTATAGATAGAAACATTTTTATACATAAACATTAATGTTATAGATACATATAAACATATTAATGTATTTCTATACGGTAAATAAAATTGGTAATTTTTTAATTCAAATAAAAATAATAATAAATATCTATATTAAATGTCTAAAAAAAATTTGTAGAAAAATATGTCGATATATGTATTTATAAAAGTGAATTATTATATGTAAATACAAGAAAATATGAATATATATTACTAATGAAATTATAAAGAAAATAGAAAATAAAAATAATAATATCAATATCAATGTAATCCCTCTAAATAAATCCATTCCCCACATAAAATATATAAATGAACCCCTTAAATGAGGGTAAATTTCTATTGAATGCTAAAAAAATTGGGATACCCCTACAAAAAACAACGTTTTGGAGGCCTTATATACCTTTATGGACTAATAAAATATGACAAGAGGTTCCCCATATTCAGTAGTGCATAGATCTCATTGTGTTATTTGATTTGGTATGTGTTAGTGGCCAAATAGACACTATGATATAATGTTACGTTCAATTAAATTTCAATAATTGTTCTCAAATTATCTTAGTATGTTCGTTAATTCATTTAATTTCAATGTGATAGAACTATTTATAAATTAATATCACTCAAGAATAATTAGAGAATTATTATTTAGTAACATTTTTTAATTATCTTATCAAAATATTTCCCTAAATCTATTATATATTAATTGTAAATTTCTATTTACCATTATCCAAATAACATTTAAAATAAATGTATTCCATTTATATCAATAGAAATATATTTATACATTAATAGATTATTTATTATGAAATATACTATTTTTTAAAGTTGTATATAGCACTGATAAAGGCCTCGTTAATGAGTTCTTTTTCATGCATTGATAAAGGGGGCCTTTATCAGTGATTTTAGCTATCTCTAATAAATCCTAGCACTGTATAAACCCTTTTTTAATAGATCGTGGTATATATCGAAACATGAATAATGAATAATCATTTATATAAATAAATACCAAAAAATTATATTTTTTATAAAGAAATAAAAATTATATTCACCAACAAAGAGAATAATTACTTATTAAATATTCAACTCATATACTTTTTTTTTCTTGAATAACCGATGACTGGGTATTTTTAATCAAGAAAACCTAAATAAATATCATCCATAATAACATGAGTATAATATTCTTTTATAAAGTTAAATTAATAAATAATGTTTCTTCGGTTCATGATAAACTTTGTGTGTGATCCCTAATCCCCTATATTGGTGGAATTATGCCTAACATTCCTAATGTCCAAGGACAACATCTATAAACATGCCATGGCACCGATATATTATGGTGTCAATTTCACAATGAAATTGGACGTCCCATGAATTTACACTATGTAATGTAAGCCCATTTATTGATATCTCATTCATGTAGGCTTCATTACTTGTGTCATCAACCTATGTGGTCAAAATCTATTTCTTTGATTTTTTGTAAATGAAATTCCAAATACAATTCCATAGCCATGATATTAATCATGTTTTCCCATTACCATAAAAAAGAATGTTATATTAACCTTTATTGACCCTTGAATGGAAAAATTCTTTATCGACATATTCATTAATTCGAAATCAGTCCTAACACACCCGACATATCCTACCTCAGTATAAAATTATATAATCACAATTTTCAACAATAAATACAATCACATGACATGGGATATGAATTGAAATTAAAATTAATGCCTAAGGATCATTAAAAATGTCCATACATTGAATATTATAATGATAAATAAATTATACCAGTTCTATATTTGTAAGTATCATATCATAATCTCCTCAAGTGAGAATACCATTAGAGAAAATTTGAGTAATAGTATCATTTCCTAATAAGATGAATACCCATGACAGAATATATCATCCATTTCCTGATAGATTATATCATCCATCTGTAGAAAATTTATTTAATAATACAGTCATATAACTTCAAGGTTCTCATCATAGAATGGAACTACGATGCACTATAATCATGAAATTTACTCTATGGACTTTACCACATTCCATTTCATGAATAAGAACAATCAGGATATGATAATAGTTTTTTAATATTCAATAAATATGAATACACAATTAATCATAAGTACTATTAATTTATTTCATGGAAAAAATCTCCAACAGATCTATCTTTAATGATCAAAATTTATATTATTATCAGAGAAAAAACATACCTATAAATAAGATACATCAAAATGAATATTGTTCTCCAAAGTAATATGGTTTTATGATGATAAATGGAGAAACAATCCTATGGTTTTAGCCTTTAATAAGAATCCACCAGCTATTGGATTCTATTTGAAATACCAAGGAATCTCAAAAACCGAGAGAGGTGTTCGTGCCTTCACTATTAATGATGGATAATAATATAGTAAGGAAGAGAGCATAGATACGCTTTTCAAGTAATGAGTGTACCAAACATGACAATAACCATATCATTTTATAAGAATCCCAACACTCTTTATTTAATGAATCAAATCTGTTATTTCAAAATCATTTGGTGATACTTGATATTTTCTTCCCATTGGATGATTTTTCCTTGAACGATTTCAATTAATATATTGGAATATTTAAATAAGCCATATCATTGGGAATAACAAAACAAAAACAATACTGGAGGTGATTCATATGATTCATGCATCTCATGTGTCCTATTATATTCATATTTGTATATAATATAGTAAAATATAGGCATAAGAGGCTTTATAATCCTAATTTATAATCCATTAATGTCATATACAATGGTACCCTTCTTGTGGATTTCATAACCTATGATCATGGTCAATAGTTTAATTTTAATAACATAATTTAATTAAATATCCACCAGTATCCCTCTTATACATAAAATCTCTTATGATATTTAATGAAAAAATTTACACCCAAAACTCTTATAGATATAGTTTATCCAAATATCTTAACATTTGAAAAAATTATATACTATATATATATTAAACATAGGTTCATAGATGAGCACGGTTTTTCCCATCATGTGTTTTTTCCTCCACATTTTACCTTTCCTATGATCCCATAATCATAATATTCATCTCCTCAGTTTCTTCCTTTATAGTTCTCGTCTACTTCCCTATGGTCCCCATTGTATCTCAGTTCATTTCCCTCCTACATACTTAATGGTATGCTCCCAAATCATATTCTTATAATGATCCTAACATCAACCATATAGTTCCACTATAATTGGTGACACTACATCTTCGTCCTCATTAGATCTTGTATATTAACACAGGGTGTAACGACCCTAACTCCATAATAATGTATTTAGAATATAATTTATTACATTAGCACATGATACAAGGAATCACATCCCAATGTAATGAATAGTATTTTAATCTGGGTAAACTATATACATATTTATTTCATTCATTAAAATATAATACCATTGATACAATATAGTGAGAATAATATTTTGTCATCCTTGAACTCATTCAAAAATTCATTTTTCATATCTTGGGTAAAAGATACAACATAAGGGTGAGCTCAAATTCGTAGTCAGAGTTACATATTATTGAATCATTCTTGAGTCAATAATGTATAATAATTATAGAAATGTAAATAACTAAATAAAAATTCCATTTAATTAATAACTTGTCCATAATAAGATGATAAGGAAGAATTAATATTTTAACATAAATTTCATGAAAAAATTCTATTTAATAAATATTTTCCACAATTTTAATCCACATATAATATCATAGGTAATATCCCATGGATGATAATAACCAAATTATTAATGTGGTAAATTCTTAATATTTGATGCCATGATCTCAGTCATCTGGGTATATATACTATCAAGTGCTTTCACAACATAGTTTAATTATAATGGATAAAACCCATTAAATTCGCTCAACCAATTTTTCTCATGAGACCCATCAATGTAGTGAGGGGATATATATTTCTGGGACCCATACATCACTACAACTCTAAACACACCTCACATATAAAATTGATCAATTTTATTCATGACTAAAAATTTACTAAAATAATCATATTAATTAAAAAAATATGGATATACCAATAAACCCATTAGAAATAAAATTTTTCAAAATTTAACACCGCATATAAATTGATTATATGGATTTGGAAATATTAATATCCATGATACAAGAATATGGATATTTATGTGAAATATATTATCTAAATATGAAAATAATTTGAATGATTCAAAGGATAACATAATAAAAACATATAATCCTTAATAAATAAATAATATAATGGAGTTTTATAATTTTGGTATAAAAATACCATATAAATATTTAAAAATGAATTTGAAGAAAATATCATTTTCACATTTAAATTGTGTTTAAAACATGAAAATATGAAGGAATGATTTTTAACTAAAAATAACATTGTAATTTTATAAAGTATGTATCAAATAATTAAACTATTTTGATGATGGAAAAATATTCTCATGTATTATAATTTAGAAAAAAAAAATCATTCTATTTTTTTCCAAAAAACGTTATAAAGTACATAGTTTGTAAAAGTAATAGAAGATTCCTCTGAAATGTTTTTGTAAATTTCAAAAAATTGATAGAAATGAATTTATGAAATTGTAGGAGAATAAAAAACTATTTTCTAAACACTTTTATAAATCTTTTACATGTAAGGGAAATATACGTAATAGGGAATTAAATATAAACAATCCTAAAGAATTAATAGATTGAGAAATAAACCATTAATTATTTAGTAACATTCCAATTATAATACCTGTGAAAGAATAAATTGTAAAGTAACATTAAATAAAATTAATATTAGTAATTTCATGATATAAAATTTCCAAGGGAATTATATACACCAAAAAAAATAAACAAGCAATGAATATGGCATAAGTCTCTCCTAAATAAAAGTGAGACTAAAAAACCATTACCCTGAACTTTCCTTTAGTTAAACATGATTTAAAATATTTTATAATGGTTTAAAGTGTGTTATTAATTTATAATAAAAAATATATTCATATTTAACATATAATATATAATCCTTATATAACATCTTACCACCCATTCGTTAATAATATTTTATTATATCCATTGTTTCTAACACCAATTGCTTAATTTTTCCATGATTGATTTTATTTAGTAGTTCCAATCCTTTTTCTTTTGTCTAATTTAGACCATATAACAAATAATATTTATTATATAAAAATAATATATATATATATATATGTATATATATTAAATATATATATATATATATATATATTTCATCAATAAATATTCTTATAGAAAAAGGAATTTCACTATTCTAGGAGATGGTAGGCCATATATTTCCCTATATGTTGTTTTTATTTTTTGATTAATGGAACCAAAGAATGATAAAGATTATGTAACATTTAAATAATATTTTTTAGCTTATATATATCATATATATTAATTATTTATATAATGAAATCCATCCAAGTGAATTGGTGATGAAAAAAGAAATACACCACTATGTGGATACAGTAATCCATACGTACTAACGCACTATGATTTCTTTTTCATAGGATCGATAAAAGGTCGAATATAGTTTTATTATAATAAAAGTATAAACTCATTATATATATGTTTCTAGATTTACTAATTTAGTATGGAGAAAATACATTAATAGGAAGTATAAGAATAAATAATCTTGAAATAGTATGTAATGATGATTATTTCTTTTTCAAGAGGCTCCCTATAAATATATTCTTAAGGGACCCAAGGTTGTTATTTTGGATGTTCCAAACTCCAAAATAATTTTTAATTAAATTTACAAGAGTAATGTCTTAGAACTGGTCAATCTATATGGCACAATGTGTGGAGAATAAGTGACGGAGGAGGTTCCCTTTTATAATTGATGTGAGGGGTACTTTTGGATTTCTCAATAGATTAAAATATACTGAGATAATTGTAAAAAAAATTTATTCCAAATGAAATAAAAATACATATGGAATGAAATTAAATAACATATATAATCACACATGTTCTTATTTAAGAGATTAATTTTTTAAAATAATCTAATAAAACACTAATCCGATAAAATATCATTATTGTAAATTTTGATACAATTAATTATCTTGATTTAAAATCATCAATTAAAAACTAAAATTCAATTGTTTTAATTATATCCAAAAATTATGATGATCATATAGATAATTCTTTTATCAACATAAATATCTCAAATTTGGTTACTTTTAACATTTTTAAAATCAATTTTTTTAGTTAATTAAAATTAATAATGTATTCGTGTTGCAAACGCTTATAAGGAAGTTATATAATTTATAATAATTATAAATAAATTTATATCCTAAAAATATGTTTATTATAATCAAAAAAAGAATTTATATTCGTTAAATATATATTTTCCCTCATGTATATAATGGTAGCACATTTAATGTATTATATTGTCTTTTCTGGCCTTACGAAAGCATTGCACATGCATTTGGATATGCCACTTGATATATAACAATAACATTACTGTACAACCACAAATATAATTAAAAATACATAATAAATAACATAAAATTATATAAAAGACATATTCTATCAAAATTATTATTTATAGTTTAAAATTTTAGACTATTCTAGTGAAATGTAGGCTCTACGTCACCACTGAAAATAATTTTAATATTTATTATGGAATAAATTAAAATATTTAGGTTTTCAATTATTTTTTTATTTTATTTATTTTATTTTATCAAAATATATTCTTTACATGAGTTTTTTAAATTTTTATATTAATTAATAGTCTTGGAATTATAATAAAAGTACCATATTCACAATAGCATTTTTTAAGAATCACTAAAAATTTAACTTCTTCAAAAAAGTAAACAAATACTATCATAAGATAAAATTGTATTTATGAAAAAAAACACACATTTCATGAAATTATTACTTTAAATTATATAAAAATATTTTAATTTATGTGTGCTAGACGTGACAAAATTTACTTTTTAGAATAAATACAATTTTTCAAAAAAAATGCCTATTTATGTATAAAAGATATTTAATTCCAAATTAAATTATAAATTTTATTAAATTTAATCTAATAAAATTGAAAATAAAATAATATAAATAATTATACTTTTAAAACATTTTTATATGAAATTATTAATTTCAAATCGTTGAAAAAAATAGTTTTTAATAAAATTCAATATTTTTCACTATTCAAAAGAAAATCAATCTTTTTAATAAAATTAAACATTTCAACAAGAGCTATATTATTTGTGATTATTTTAAATAATATTATTTTTTTATAATAAAAAATTATTACAATTTCCAAAAAACTAATTATAACATTCACTCAATAAATTCAAAAATAACTATTTACTCAGAAAATGTGTTTTTGAAGCATAAAATATAATTTCTAAAAATTGAGTTAATATTTCATAATAATTAATAAATAAAATTTTAATGAGTATATTAATTATATATATATAAGTATATATTAATCATAAGTTAGTTAATATTATTCATACCCACCAAATTAATGTACACGTTATAATAGTCATATTTAAAAAATAATATTTAGGGGTTTGTTTAGGGTCATTGTTCCATGAAATGTAAGCTAAGAAATATATGGTTATTTTATAATATAGGGGTCTTAAATTATACCTTTTTTATTTTAAATTTCATCCTCACAATTTTAAATTTTTATTTTTAATCAATGGGTCATCATTTGAAAATACCATTTTGAAAATCCAAATTCATTAAAAATTGATAATAAATCATCCTATTAATAATAGTGAAAAGGAAATGAAAAATAACTAAAATAATAGTTTCCCAAATACCTGAAAATTAATTATAGGTAAAAATATAGACAAGGAAGAAAAAATTAATGCCTAAGGATTACAATAATTTTTTATAATCATGTCCATGATAATGTCATCCATCAATCAACCATAAATATGTGATAGGTTAAAATATGATTGACTTTTCAATAAGAATTGTAATTGGATAAATTTTTTATTTTCAGGTACCTTTCCTAATGATGAGGAATTATTTTAGTACTCGGGAAAATAAACATACTTAATTTTTTCACATCTCAAAAAAATAATATCATAGTTTTTATGTGCTTTGATTTATTACTACATCTTATCTCACTCTAGGAAATGGTTATTCGATATTAATGTTTTAATCCTAAATATTTTTTAACATATTATCATATCTACACATCTTTCCATCATCCTATAAATAATTAATCATACCAAAATGGTATGAACATGTTGTCCAATATGATAAATCATACTCTAATATCAAGTATTAATATCCAAATTTCAACTTAATTTATTCCATAAGTAGTTGACCTTAATAATATTGCAAAATATTAATTACCGTATGAAAAATCTATAAAATTGATCAATAATTTATCTCTATACAAAAAAATACATTCATAATGGAAAATTCCAATCATGTGAATATATTATCCCAAATTTTCCTAAAACATGTTAATACATTTAATCACTATTAAAATTTATTGAAAAATTCTTCCTTTCACAAATTTAATCTATCATTATTACTTAAATAAAATATAAATTATAGAATGCAATTCATAAATCCCAAAAAATTCTTTAAAATCCATAATTGATTACTATGTTATCAAATTAATACCCATTCTAAATGTCACTAATACTATCCCATAAACTACTCTTTATCATTATTATCTCAACATTGGGAACATATTTAGGGTTATCATCACAAAATAATATGTTATCCCAAAAATCAACTTGTCACAGAATCATTTCTCTTGTTTTTATGGTATAATTCATCATATGTTTACAAATCATTTATGAATAATTACTATAGTACAATACATATATATACCATAATTCGAATAAAAAAATAAAATTGATAAATTACATTTAAAACATAAATATTGAATGTTAATACACAATAACTTTAATTATTCCAGTTCATTCAAAATCCATTAACTGTGGTTTATCATCTTATTCATCAATTACTCCTTCATTTCATATGACTTTTGTAGTTCTTTTTCATTAGTAATATAAAAATTGATTATACAACCATGATGATTCTATTCATTATATTTACCCCTGGGAAATCCATTTGATTAATTCACATACCTCCTATATTTAAAACATTCAACTATTGATAATAAAATCGAGAGGACATTATTCTCATTTATTATGTTAACAAGTTTTATAATTTTTTTCATGGGAATTTTTTTTTGTCCTTTTCCAAACTTTATTTTTTTCCAATTCCTTTGTTACATTTGGCACGATGCATCGTCCCAAATTTTTTACATGAATAAAATTGATCCTTCTTTCCCAAATGGAATCCACCAGTGAAGATATAAGAAAATAGTATCCTTATTTTCTTTGGTGACTATAGGAGTTGGCTAAGGTGTATGTCATTAATCATATATCTTAATAACTGATTTGGAGATAATGAAAATATATTTCACTCCCATTATTATTCCATTTGGTTTCTCATGTTCACCACATTTTCCATCATATTCAATTTTAATAATGTTACTTCTTGTTCAATACAAAAAAAATACCAAAAATCAATGTGTAAGAATATTACCATAATAACCCGAGTGAGCTATCAAATAATACTGAAATATTATTCAAGGGATTTTTAAATCTTAAAACATTTATCTAAATATTTAATTCATTATGTTTAACCTAGATTATCAATGGTTATCCCCAAATATATATGATTTAATTCTATACTTACACTTATCCACAATGTAATTCATAGGTTTATGTTTCCTAATCTATGTTTTCCAAAATTTATTTTCCATGTAATCTAAAAAAATTACTCTAATAAGAAATATAACAACCCCAACTCCAAAATCCCAATGTATTTGTATACATTATTACATTGTCATAAAATAAAAGTAATAACATACCGAAGGACCAAATATTATTGTAGTTTTGGTAATCTACATACACATTTATGTCATTAATTACATTAGAATACATATGATAAAACATAGTGAGAGTAAAATTTTAGTATACCTAAATATATTAAAGAATTACTTTTTCATATCCTAGGGATATTAAACAAAATAATGTTGATCTAAAATGTTCATTAAGGGTTGCATATACTGGAAGTTATCTTGAATAATTAATGAATAATTAATGTGGAATGGTAAATAACTAAATACACTAAATATTTAATAAATAAAATTTCTAGCATGAAATGTTAAGTCATAATCATTATAGAAACGTAAATAATTGTAAAGAAATGATATTTAACAAATAAATGTTTTACAAATTGAATCCATGGGAAATATAGTAGTGAAAATAACTTTTATAATAATTACCAAATTCTTAGTTAGTTAAATTATTAACATTGAATTCCATGATCTTAGAAATCATGGTATATATAAATTCATGATATTTCACATTATAGATTAATAATTATAAGTTAAAACCCATTTTATTTGGCAATTTAATTTGTCTCATGAGACCTACCAATGCGTTGAGGTGCTATTTAATTTTGGGTCCCACATATCACTTTAGTTCTAACACACTACTCATATCTGTAAATGATTGATATAATTTATGAATTAATATACCTTATCAAAAAATATATTTATTGGTTAAGTACTATAGATTTATTAATAATACCCTATTAAATCAAATACATTATAAATGTAACACCATTTGTAAATATTGTATACGACATAGGCAATAATCTTATACATTATACAATAATATGGATATTTAAGAGAAATAAAATATCCAATGATCAAAAGTAAATGAATTATTTAAAGGATGATATAATTAAAATGTATAAAAAGTGATGAATAAGTAAAATAAAGTGTTTCTTTCAATGATAAATAATTTTTCCATAAAATATGAAAAATTACATTTAAAGAAAAAAAATTATTTACATTGAAATTCATATTAGAAAAATCATGAAAATTTGAAGAAATAAATTCTATTTGAAAATAAACCTATGAAATTGGAAAATATTCTTTAAATATTTAAATCACTTTGACAATGTGAAAATTTCCTTATATCATATGAGTTGAAAAAACAGTCCATTCAACTTTTTTTTGGAGAAGTCAAAAAGTATATCGTTCGTAAAATTACATGAAGATTCATTTTAAAATGTAAGAGATGGTTAAAAATTAATTTAAAAATTGTAGAATAATAGTAAATGAAAATTTTAAAACAATTTTTTAAAATATACACATGAACGAGAAATATTTCTGGGTGGGGACTTGAACATAATTAATCCCAAATAATGAAGATATTGTGAATTAAACTCTTACAAATTTGATAATATTCATATAATAAGTATTAAGAAAAAAACGTCAAAAGAAAATATAAATATAATTAATATAAGTAATTTCATTATTTAACATGTCAAATGGATGTATACAGACCATAAAAAAGGAACATGCATTGAGTAATGGATTAGTCATTCAGAAATAAAAGTGAGACAAAAAAACCTTACCATACACATTCATTTAGTTAAATGGGATTTAAACACATCTATATTAGTTTAATAAATGTTATTAATTTATAATAGAACCATATATATATATATATATATATTATCATATATAATCATTATATAACATCTTACCACCCATCTATTAATAATTTTTAATTTTTACCCATGTTTTGGGTGTTAAGTACTTCATTTTTTCATTCATGTTTTCATTCGGTAGTTATGGTACTTATAATTTTATCATAGTTACATAATAAAAAAAATATTAAATATGGTTTAAATATTTTATATATATATATTTATATATATTTATATTCATTATTTAATATAGAGATAGAAAAATGAATTACACCATTCATAGTGGAGGTAGGCCCTACTTACCTATGATTGGTATTTTCATTTTTTGATGGATGGGAATATAATTATTGTAGAGAATAATTAAACATTAATGAATAATTATTATCTAATATATATCATATATATTTATTATTTCTAAATTTATAACCATAAAGTTAAATCGGTGATGGAATACATGTAGAGGAACTATAAGAAGTTATAAACAAGAAAGAGTTAGTAAATACGATTATGTCTTGTTTGGATTACTCCATTTAGACCACCTCTTAAGGGACATAGAGTTAGTATTCTCGAAGGTAAAATTCTAATTTTTTTGGATAAGGATGTTTAAAAGAGTAATTTAAAGAACATGGTTGGTATATAAGGCCCAATGTGATGTGAGGAAGTGATGGAGGAGGTTTAATATAATAATTGAGGTGAGGGACACTTTTAGAATTTCCAAAATGACTAAAATATTATAATCAAATCTAGAGACAAATTATTCAAAATGTGAATTAAATTCACATGTGGTGAAATTTTAGACCGTATATTATACTATTTTTCATATATAAATTTTTTTTATTTTTAAATATTTCAATAAAAAATTATTCACCCAAATTATCATTATTTTCAATTTTGATACTACTCATTTCATTGACACTAAAAAATCAAGAAAATATGTAAAATTCATACAAAACTATTTTATTATACTATTAAAATTTAATATTCTTATATAAAATTATTTTATCACCTTATATTTCTATAATTATTTTAGTTTTAATATTTTTAATATCATTTATTTGATTCTCCTTTTAATTACTCTAAACTATATTACTGTTGTAGAAGCATATAAAGAATTTATGTAATTTAAAAAATTTAAAAATAATACATTTCATTAAAATCTATAATCATGTTCTAATAATCCATTTTAATTCCTTAATTATTTATTTTATCTCTCTTATATATCAAAAAATCATTAATGTGTTATTTTTAATTTTATGGCCTTCTCAAATAATTTGAAAAGAATTTAGATAATCCACTTTTTATATAATCCAAAAATTAAATTATTAGAATATAAATTAACAATAATACCTAATATTTAATTTACAAATTTAAATGATTTATTTCTTCCCAATTATTATTTTTTGGATTTGAAAATTGTCTTTTCCAGTGCGACGTAGGCTTTGTGTTAGCACTAGAATTGATTTTATATTTATTATAGAATAAATTATAATCTATATTTTTTTAAATTATTAATGGATGATATATAAATTATTTTATCATTATTTATTTTTTTCATAAGTTTCATTAATTTTTATTATATATATATATATATATTGATATCTTAGAAGATATCGTATTTCAAAAAAACATTATTCCTTTTTTTCTTGAAAAATTTAACTTGTTAAAAAATATACATGAAATGTCATAATAGGATAAATTTGTATTTATAAACCCCAAAATAAATTCCATTTTGGGAAATTAATTTCTATTAATGGATAGAAATTAATTTTATGTGTGAAATCCCCAATGAAAACCTCTTTTTAGAAAAAGAATATTGTTTTTATTAAAATTGCATATTTAGGTTGGAAAAGATTTTATAAAAAATTAAATTATAAAATTGATTAAAATGAATATAATTTAATTATTGATAATATAATAGAATTAATTTTTCTTTGAAACAATTTTAAAAAAAATGGAACTTCAAAAATGGTTGAAACAAAAATACAGTTTTCAATAAAAATCTGTGTTTTACACTATTCAATTGAAAAACATTTGTTTCCAAAAAAATATGAAAATTTTAAACGATGAATATTTAGAAATTATGATTTCAAATATTATATTGTTATTATGAAATAAAATTGGTAAATTTTCTAGGAATTGATTAAAATATTCACTCTTTAAAATCAAGAAACCCCATTTTTGAAGAAAAAATATTTCTAAAGCATAGAACAACTGTTTTAAAAATTGAGTATATATTTAATAAGTATTAATAAATGAATTTTTATTGTGTAGATAATATATATATATATATATATTTAATAATTCAGTTAATGCTATTCATACCAACAAATTTTACGGATAAGTTATAACTATCATATTTAAATAATAATATTTTGATAATCGTTTAGGCTCAGTGTTATGTAAAATGTAAGTAATCGAATATAATGTTATTTAAAAATATTAGGGTGTTACATAGGGTTACCTAAATATCATGATTTCATAATATCATGCGATTTCATTGTTCTGTTCATGTGTCTCTTTCCTATCATGTTCTAGACATCTACCCTACAATTCCACTACACTCGATCACTGAATATTTAATTACAAATTTTTTTTAGGAATGATGCTTTTTCATTATATAAAATTCCCTAATTCCACTATTAATGTTTCTTCAAATATATTCCTTCCTATGTCTATAAATTTATATCCTAATGTTCTACTATATATAGTAAATTAACATCTATTTGCATTTTTTTCAGGGTAGAAACTTATTTTCTCCATCACAATACCTAATACCAGTATGAATGTTTCATAAAATATATTCCGACCTATATTGGTTTATTTTTCATCAGTAATTTTTTAGGTTCCCCTTTTAGGGTTACTAATATTTCAATGTTCCAATTAATTCCCGAATTTTTCATTCCCAATTATCATCTTTCATAATACAGTAGTGGAAATCCAGGATGCCTCCATCGATCTATTTTAGATTTATTATTCTTAAATAATATTAATCCAATTTCACAATTGTTATAATATTTACTGTAGTTTTATTATCTTGTGAATTATTATATTGTTATTAGAATTATTTTTCCATTGAAAATTTACAAAATATATTGCTTTTGGTTAGTCAAAAATAATGCAACTCTTCATTTTTTATGGTTTCTGTTGTGTTGTTCTAGCATTTCAAAAGATTTTTCAGTTGAAGTGAACCTAATTTTACCATTTCTATGAGGTTTATACTAATTTTTTTATCATAGGAATTTTTCATATGATAATATAGTAAAATTGTTACACAATTTATGAAATTTAAATCAAAACAGATTCACAGTTGAGAGATGCTTCGATACATTTAAAAAGACGTAACTATTTACATGAGGTAAATAAATTTCAAGCTTATTTAGAAAAACAATTATACTCACTTTAAATATATGAAAACGATGAGTTAAGGTATCCTCTACAGTTAAATATTTTCATATAAATACATTTTTGTTATCTATTGATATAACAAATTACAAAATTCAAAATCATAAGCATTATACCTAAATTGATGCTTACAGATTTCTTTTCCTATCTGAAAATGAAAATAAAGTCAATATTTTTTATCAACGATTAGATGATTTCTAGGTTCTATTGTTTTTAATTTCATAAATTTCATTTATATAAAAGAAGCATCCATATTAAAATATTCATTTTATACTTATTATATAGGATCATCATTGCAGTGGATCGTCAAAATTAAGTTATAGACTTGAACATAACCAGGTACTATTGTTTTTCAGGTTCATAAATTAAATTATTTTAAAATAAAAATAACACATTATAATATTATCTTCATCTTAACTTCATAGTAGCATAAGAACAGTGGTTCATCATGACATATTTTCATCACTAACAACGAGTTTTTTAAATCAACCATGAAGATTACATTCTATCAGGTATATATCTATACTCGTGATTGACATTTATTTGTACTGAATCCTTTTAATTGAAAAATAATATTCGTAATTTTTGTCCATTCTTATAACATAGTATTACTAAAATAAGAAAATCAGTCATTTTCATTATGATTACAACTAATATATGTGTACTAAATAACCCTATAAGAACATCTATACGAAGAAAATTTTTTGTACCCTTATTTTCCAAACCTATAATTATATTTATACATTAATTATTTGTTTTTAGTAGATTTATTATAATTTTAATTTTAATGGGTCCAAATTTCTAAAACCTTTCCACATAAGAATCCTTTCAACAGAAACTAGATTGTCTATATAGTTTATTCATTAATAGTCAAACAAACCAACTATTAAACAAACATTATATCCATTATCCCTATGTTTTACCATTAAATCCCTCTTTAGGTCTTTGAATAATGAATTAAATTATTTCCAACGAAATCTCTATAACAATTTTTTTTATATTAATTTACCTTGTATAAACTTTAATATAATAATTGACTTAATATTTAAATTTTTTGAAGAGTTTTATTAATTCGGTAAAATAATATTTGTGTATCTTATCATAATTTATTTGAAAAAATTTCAAAATATTAAAGAGGAGATGGGTTGAAAGATTAACTAAATGATATATAATGTCACGACCCATCCTCGGGGCCCGTGTCATGACTACCCCAAGCCCGCCTTCCATAGGCCAGAGGCTGGCGACTAACACCGAAGAAATAAATCCTGATAAAAAGGAAAGTCATTGCCTTTATATAAGTAATCATACACAAGAGAGTACACAAGAGGAAGTAAACCCTAAGTAAACTGAGTTCAAAAGTAAGTGCTAGAAGTTAATGGGCTAGATTAAAAACCTAACTGAAAGTACAGTACAACAGTAAAGAAAGAACATATGCAATAAAGTAAACCAGAACCACTGAATAGTCCTCTGGATATCCCACCTAAAGGGAGGGTAAAAATGGTCTCCTCAACTCCTTAGGTTCGATAGTCCGCTCTATGTATGTCCCACCATGTTTTACACCTCTAGGTACCATCCTACTCCACAATACTCCACCTCGATTAGTTTTGTCCGTCGTCTGCATCCAACACAACGTAGTGCGGGCACAACCCATGCAGAGATGATTATACGATACTCAGTAGGGACCCCGAGACCCCTGAAGGTCTCCTAGAATCCACAAAAGATAATGAAAAAAGGAATGATACAATCACAAAGTATCAACCAACTCTACATTGGTATATTCCCATACATATACCTAAGTCATCAATCCAGTTCGACTCCAAATCACGAGCCAATGTACAAACTAGTCCACACAGGAATGAACAACCAAGATCACATAGGAAATCAAGTCAATCTCATCGATGATAATGACTGAAAATCAAGTCTCATCTCACATAGGTATACTACTCATGAAGAGGGGGAGATGATAGATGTATCATCTGATTCATCTACCCTCCCAAACCCACATAGGATCTAAATACAAAAGTCCTCGATGCCGAACCCATGTAGGATCCAAGTACAGTAACCATCGTTTCCATACCCACATAGGATCCTAGTACAGTCGTCATCACTGTCAAACCCACGAAGGATTCAAGTATAGTCTTCCTCGCTGCCGAACCCACATAGGATCCAAGTACAGTCATCATCCTCATCGCAGACGCAGACAACTCTAGGGTTCCCGCATATTGCACGCTCGATTAACGGAGGGTCTTCTCCACGAGCCCAGGGGTCGATACATCAACTGTCAGAAGGTCCATAGTTGATGTATCCCAATGTTCCGTCTCATCAATAGGAACTCAATGCGACAGACGGTGCGCCAATCGGATGCCCAATCTGAGAGATAATGAATTTTTTGTCCTAGGGGCCCGGTTAGAAATATGCTCATTTCTAACCCGGATGATATCCAAATTCATCCGAAAATCACATAGAGTATCTCAAAAGGACCGTCTCATCTAAAAAGTCCCAGTTCCGTAGACGGTGCATCGATCAGACGTGTGGTCCTTATGTTATTCTCGTTTAAGTGATTCACGGGCCTGACCCGTTTAGCACAGTGGGCTGATAGGTCGGTTTAACCCAGTTTGATGGGTCTGACCTAGAAGGGGTGTCAGAACGGTCTAATGGAATACATAACTCGGCTCGAAAGGGCACGTCCCGACCCAAAATGGCACGGCCCGGCCCCCCAGGTGGGGGGCCCTGCCCGGCCCGGTCCGGTGGGGCCCGAATCGACCCAGCCCAGCACGACCTGGCTTGGACCGGCACGGCCCGCCCTGCCCGGCTCAGCCCGGCATGGCCCAGATTAGCGCGACCCGGCTGGTCGAGCGGCTCAGCATAAGGGAGAGCAGGTTCCAGGGGGTGCCCCCCTCGGTTTTCTGCATCGGCGGCAGCGCCCTTCCCCAAACCGGCCGGCTATACTGACCGTCCTTCTGCACATGGGGCCCGCATGGGCAGGCCGCCATACTTCCAGCATGGCGCCCTTTTGGAGCCGCTGTCCAGCTCCGCCCAGCCGGTTGATGGGTTGGCCGGTTCTCCGGCCGAAGCGTCCTGTGTAGTGGGCCACAGTTACTCCAGCAAAACCAGTGTGACGACGTCAGTTTTCATTGCCACGTTTCCGGCATGGAGTGACGACGCCGTTCTTTCCCCAGCTCTGGTTTCCAAATCCAAAAAGATCAAGAAACGACCGAGGGTCGTCGGGCCGTATTTTTTCGGCCCGTCCCTCCACGTTAGATGATAACATTCGGCCAAAGATGTAAAAGATTTCACGATTCACAATGAACAATTTTTATTCAAATGAAAATTGGAACAAAACGCCCTACCTCAACAAACGATATCGAACGTCGGGCATCACAGATGTCGGTGTCGAGGGGTGAGGTTTTGTTAGAGACGATGGAGAGCGCACGAGGAGGAAGCAACATCTCCACTTTTTGTCACGGTGAAAATATTATAAGGAGAGATTTCTTTGGTGAGTTCTCGCGTCGGTGTCTCCTCCGTTGTCGCGGAGGAAGAAGAGGATGGAGAAACCAGGTTCTCCTAGTCGATGCTCTTCGTTTGAGAGTTGGCGTTCTTCAACAAAGGAGAAGAATCATTATTTAAAACTGAATATCTCTCCCAATCTCTCCCCAACACCACACTTGAAAACCCCTTAATAAAATAAGGATTATCCTAATTATATTTAATCTTTCCAAGATTTTAAAATTTTAATATTCAAACACATAATTAACTTAATTGAAGAAGTTTAGTCAATTAATTAACATGTATGTTGGGAAGAATTAATGAGGGGGAGAGGGGAGAGGAAAAGTTACTCAATTAAATTCAAGGTGGCAGTATCAATATAAAACAATGGAGTTTAATGGGAGGTTTAAGGGGTTTAGGTAATATGAATTTTTGGGGCTCATGTGGGCCCCACCTCAAAATTATCCTCACATGGGTAGTTAGGAGCTTGTGGGTCCCATCCCAACTCCCCCATGTAGGATATAACGACTTAATATAGAAAAATAAAATTTTCCCACAATTTTATACACTTCTCATTTAAACCACAAAATTGTAACTTCTCCTCCTATGCAAACACAATTACTGTAATGGTCCCCCTAATCAATTACCAGTGCTGTGAGTTCATCGGTGCCCTCAGATTTCAATTCCGAGCACTGGTTCAAAAGATAGAAAAACCTGCTAGTTCATTCACTGAACATACCTGAGGTAAATATCGGAAAATAATTTCGGGCACACCGTGCCTCAAAATCAGGTGCCGTTTGAAACCACATACTCGTAAAATCCCAAAGAAATTAAGAAAAAAATTCCTTGAAATTTACGGGTCTTTACATTACTCTGACCCCAGGGCTTTACATCACCGTAAAGATAATTCATAAACTAGGAAACCAAATGAGGGTACTGTGCATGCATCCGAGCCTCCCCCTACCATGTTCTCTCCTGGAGGTTCTCATGCTATCAAAGAATGTGCACTTGAGGAATTGAATGTCCACATAAAACCTGCTCCGCTCGTTCCATGATCTCCACTGGGACCTCTGCAAATGTTTCCTCTTCATCGATGTCCAGCACCCCATGATCAATGATATGTGTCGGGTAGTGTATGTATCTCCTTACTTGAGATATGTGGAAGACGTTGTGCACCCGGTGCAACTAAGGTGGATTGTCCAGGTGATAAGCCACCTCACCTACCCTATTAAGAACCTGGAATGGTTCGATGAAGCACAAAGATAACTTGCCACCACGACCAAATCTATGTAATCCCAGTCAAGGTGATACCCATAACAAAACGTGGCATCCATACATGAACTCGAGTGGTCTCCATCTCCTATCAGCATATGACTTTTGTCTGCTCTGTGTAGTCCTCATATTCTCCTGGATGATCTGCACCTTCTCTGTCATAGTATGAACCATCACTGGTCCTACGAGTGCTGACTCCCCAAGGTCAGTCCATCACAGAGGTGATCTGGAAGGTCGACCGTACAATGCCTCGTATGGTGCCATCCTAATGGTGGAGTGGAAACTTTTGTTGTTCTCAAACTCCACCAAGGGTAGGTTATCCTCCCAACTGCGACCAAAGTCAAGGACAGATGCACGGAGCATGTCCTTGAGTGTCTGAATGGTCCTCTCCGACTGGTCATCCGTCTGAGGTTGAAAGGTGGTGCTCAGGTGTAGCTGCATCCCAAATGCCTCCTACAACCAATTCCAAAGACAGGAAGTAAAGCAATCATCTTGATCTATGATGATATACTATGTTACACCATGAAGACATATGATCTCTTGAATGTAGAGGCGTCCCGAGATCTCTACTGAGCCCTGCTCTCTGATAGGTAGGAAGTGGGCCGACATGGTGAGTTGGTCGACAATCACCTAGATGGAGTCATGTCCTATGGAAGTACGTGGAATCCCCATCACGGAATCCATGGATATCCCATCCCACATCCACTCATAAACCTCTAATGTCTGGACCAAACATGCCGGTACCTTGGTGCACTGCCTTCAATTTCTGTAAAGTGAGGCATCGTGAAACGAACTCCGCCAAAGCCTTCTTTATACCTGGCCTCCAGTGTTGTCGTCTGAGATCCTGGTATATCTTCGCTACTCCTAGATGTACCGCCAAAGGGGATGTGTGAAACTCTCTCATCACCTCCTCATTTAATACAACTGGTACCATGGTACGTTCCCTAAAGAGGATGATGTTCACTCATCCAACTGAAAATCCATCATGTGCCTATCCTGTGGATATCTGTGCATGTCACGTCTCACAGTCAACGTCCCCACGCTGTGCCTCTGCGACCTGCTTAAGTAGTGGAGGTGTAACGGTGAGTGACTGTATAAAGGCTTCTCCATCTCTATCAACGAAGGATTTCTACAATGCGGCAAGTTTCTCCATCGCCTCTCCATGTATCTGAAAGCCTGATCTCCTGCTGAGAGCATCAGCCACTACGTTTCCCTTCGCAGGAGTACAAAATATCAAAAAGTCATAGTCCTGGAGGATCTCATGCCATCACAGCTTTCTCAGGTTCAGGTCCTTATGCGTGAATATGTACCAGATACTCTGGTGGTCAGAGTAGACTGTAAAGCACTCTCCCATTGAATAGTGCCACCACATTTTCAAGTCGAAGACCACTGCTGCTAACTACAGGTCATGGGTAGTGTAGTTATGCTCGTGCTGCATCAACTTTCGTGAACCATAATCGATCACTACCCACTCCTACATCAGGAAACATTCGAGTCTGGTCGCTAATGCATCATAGTAAACTACGAATCCTACGCCCTCCTCTGGTATCCTCAACTTGGGAGCACTGGTCAATCACTGTCTCAGATCATGAAAGCTCTGCTGAAATCTATCAGACCACCCGAAGGGTTTCCCTTTCATCGTCAAAGCTGAACGTAGTGCTGCATCTCTGGAGAAGTCTGGTTGAAATCTCCGATATTACCCACCCAGACTTAGGAAACATCGCACCTGTGTCACACTCCTGGGTGGCTACAATGCAAGTACTGCCTCAATTTTGGCAGGATCCACCGCAACTCCCACCTCAGAGATGATGTTCCCCAAGAAGAGGACATATCGAATCCAAAAATGACAACATCAGAGATTACCATAAAGTTGGTTCTCTCGGAGTTTGTCCAGTACAACCCACAAGTGGTAGGAATGATCCTTCACAGTAGTCGAGTAAATCAGTATGTCGTCGATGAAGAATACGACAAATCAATTGAGTTAAGGCGGGATGATCTTGTTCATGAAACTCATGAACACTTCTTGAGAATTGGTTACGCAGAAAGGCATAACAAAGAACTTAGAGTGGCCATACTGACACCTAAAAGGAGTCCTCTCCACATCCTTGTCTCGAACTCTGAGCCGATGATAACCTAACCTAAGGTCTATCTTTGAGAACCATCGTGGCCCCTTGAGCTGATCATTGAGGTCTTCAATCCTCAGGAGTGGATACTTGTTCTTTACAGTCACCTGATTCAGGCGACGGTAGTCAACACATAGTCTTAATCTCCCATCCACCTTCATGGTGAATAAAATCGGAGATGTCAAGGGTAAAACACTGGGTCGGATAATCCCATGCCATGAAAGTCCTCCAACTATACCCGCATCTCACGAAGCTCAGTAGGAGCCATCCGTTATGCTGGTGTAGATATTGGTACTGTCATGGGGTACAAGTCAATATAGAAGTCTACCTATCTGCGAGGAGGTAGTCCTATAATGTCGTCAGGGAAAATGCCTGCATAATGATCCACCACAACAGGAAAACTCGTGCTTCTCACATCAACCACTCCAAGGATAAGACTATCCAACTGATGTGTGATAGGTTTCCCTCTCCTCTGCGTAAGTCCATCCTGTGCTGCAAAGGCTCCCTTCTCGCCAGTGAATGTGAACATGCTCCCATCTGGGCGGACACACCGCACATTGCACCTAATACAATCGATCAAGGCATGGACTTTATATAACTAGTTCATAACCAAGATGATGTCATAAGTCCTCGATGCTGCTACAAGAAGATTCCAGCCGAAGATCTCGCCTCCTAGAGTAAACTCACACTTCCGGCACAAGTGTGTATTTATCAAGTCTTCTCTCGTAGTATTATCTTGCCATAATGATCGAGCCAATGGCTCTGTCAGAATCGTTGAGATCCGAACAAGGGCAACGACAATGAAAGAATGACTCGCTCCTATGTCCATAAGAACTGCAGCAAGTTTTGGGTAGAAAAAGATAGTACCATGAATCATCTCAGGTGCGCCGTGGTCGTATGCCTCCACTGCCTGAAGCTGAGCCTACCTTTATCCGCCAGCTCCTTGTGGTCAAGGTGGAACTCGTAGTGGTGGTGGTGGTAGATCCTCAAAGAGTCATCTAACACCTGCTACCCAGCTAGCTCCTCTACCGCGTCTTCCTACTCACTGTGGACCGCCATGGTCAAACCACTACCTCTGCCTGGGTGGTCCCTCAACCGTCTTCTGCTCCTCTACATGGCAGGTCGGGCAATCACGATCCATGTGCTCCTGCCCGCCACATGCATAGTTACACCAACCTCTTGTGTGACTAGCTAGGATGCGTGTTCCACGCACCTCCAAATCAGTATCCTAAGGTCGCGCACCCAATTGCCTGGTCCGCTTGGACCTCTACGACATCTGTCTACTGCTAGCTGCAAAAGACTTCGCTACGTGGAACCCTACGGTAGGCCTTGCTGCTGGCGTAGGCTTAGCAAGGAAGCTCTCCACAATAAGGGCCCACTCCAGTACTCTTGTCTATGTCAGAATGGTGAGGGAGATCATCAAACCCATGATCTCAATCCCTAGTCCATGCTCTAAGGTACAGGCCCAGAAGAATGGCCCCCTTACCATGTCTGTGGAGTAGCACAAGCAGTCGGTAAACCTCGCCGAGTAATAGGATAATGCCGTGATTCCTTACCACAACAGTTGTAACTCTTGGATGTGAACTTCTCAGAGGGTGGACGGAACAAACTTCGAATGGAAGAGGCTCTCTAAGTCCATCCAAAGTAGAGATTCATCGTCGTTTAGTTGGAGCATCAGGCTCCACCATCATCCTACAACTGCGTGCAGGAGACTCGCGACAAGGATCACCATAAGATCTGCTGGTGTCCCTACCAATCTGAAGACTCTGTCAATTGCCTCCTACCAATCCTCGGCTGCTTGAGGGTCTGTCTCTCTAGGGAACATGGAAGGACTCTTTTTCTAAAACTCATGCAGTGCACTCAAGCGGGGTGCACTCTCTGCAGATGGGGTTGGTGGTATCAGTGGCACAACGGGTAGAGGTACCACTGGTTCCTCTGTTATAATGGGGCCCTGCACCGAGGCCTCGTCACTCGCTGGGCTGCCATCTCGAACGTAACTGAGAAACCTAGCTGGCTTCCATCATGGAACCATCCTGAAATGAAACAGGTGTGCCATGGATTATACAGTATACCTAGTGATCTGACACAAACTAATCACAAATAATACTTTTGAAACACACATGCAATCAATGTTTTCGTGCATGGAGTCAGAAATTAGAAGTGAGGGTCCTGGTGTATGGATACGTCGGTCGCCACACCATCACTGGACACCATGGACTGATAACCACACTCAATATGCTTAACACTATTTCTTCATAGAAATAAAATATCAGAGTCCTGAATTCTGCGGTAGAACTGACTCCTCTGATACCAATATGTCACGACCCATCTTTAGGGCCTGTGCCGGGACTAACCCATGCCCACCATCAGTAGGCCAGGGGCTGGCGACCAGCACCAAAGGCGTAAATCCCGATAAAAAGGGAAGGAAATTCCTTTATATAATTAAACAAACACAATAGAGTGTGCAAGCGGAAGTAAACATTATGTAAACTGAGCACAAAAGTAATTGCTGGAAGTAAATGGGCCTGAATACAAACTCAACTGAAAGTACATTACAACAATAATGAAGGAACAACTGCAGTAATGCAAACCAACAACCACTTAGTTGTCCTTTGGATATCCCACTAGAAGGGTGGGTACAAATGGTCTCCTCAGCTCCTCGGGTCTAGCCATCTCCTCCGTGTACGTCTTTCCAAGTGGTCCACCTCCAGGTATTGTCCCACTCCACAAGATTCCACCTCGATCAGTGTTGTCTGTCGTCTGCATCCAACACAACATAGTGTGGGCATAGTCTGTGCAGGGGTGAGTATACAATATTCAGTAGGGACCCTGAGACCCTCGTAGGTCTTCAAGAATCTACAAAGGATAAACCACAAAGGGACAATACCATCACAATGTATAAACCTTGTCTACTTAGGTATATGCCCATACATATACCTAAATAATCAATTCCATTTCGGCTCCAACTCATGAGCCCAAGCACAACCCAGTCCACACAAGAATGAACAACCCTGTTCACACAAGAAATCAAGTCAATAACATCGATGATCATGACTGAAAGTCAATACTCAGATCACAAAGGTATACTACTCATGAAGAGGAGTGGATATGACAGATGTAGCCTCTGAATCATGTCCATTTCCAAAACCACGTAGGATCCATGTACATAAGTCATTGCTGCTGAACCCACATAGGATCCATGAACAGTAACAATCACTTTCGAACCCACGTAGGATCCTAGTAAAGTCATCATCACTACCGAACCCCCGGAGGATTCATGTACAGTCGTCCTCACTGTCGAACCAACATAGGATCCATGTATCATTGTTAACGTCATCGCAGATGTAGCCAACACTAGGGTTCCTGCACAGAGCATGCCCGATTCCAAGAGGGTCCACTCCACAATCCAAGGGGTCGATACATTAACTATCACAAGGTCCAGAGTTGATGTATCCCAAAGTTCGATCTCATCAAAATGAACTCAACGCAAAAGACGACACGTCAATCGGACGCCCGATCTGAGAGATAATGGTTTTCCCGTCCTAAGGGCCCAGTTAGAAATACACTCATTTCTAACCCGACTGATATCAAAATTCTTCTGAAACTTACTTAGAGTATCGAAAAAGGACCATCTCGTTGAAAAAGTCTCAGTGCCACAGACGGTGCGTCTATCAGACACGTGGTCCTTATGTTATTCATGTATAAGTGAATAACGGGCCTGACCCATTTAAACCAGTTGGCCGACTAGTCAGTTTATCCTAGTTTGACGGGTCTGACCCAGCAGGGGTGTCGGACCGGTCTGATGGAATACATAACTCAGCATGGCAGGGCTTGGCCCGGCATGACGGGGCGTGGCCTGGCCCGGCCCAGCGTGGCCCGGCACGGCCCTGCCAAGCATAGCCCGGATCGGCCCGGCCCGGCAGGGCCCAACCCTGCCCAGCCCGGCCCAGCGCGGCCTGGCTCGACCTGGCCCGGTGCGGCTGGGCTGGTTGTGCGGCATGGCCGAAATCCCAGTGGGTTCCATGGGGGTGCCCCCGGTTGTTCTCATCGGCGGCTCAAGGCGACACCGCCCTTCCTCAAACCAGACCGCTTATAAGGCCCCATCCTTAAACCTTACTTAATCTTGAGTTATCACAAGATTACACGTTGAGGATCTTTTCAGGTTTAGAGTTTTAGAAAATTAGAACATAACTATTACATCTCAAAAGATTACAAAGTAGTCACTTCTACTATGTTTCCATAAATAAATAAATAAACTCTTAAAAGAAACATGTCTAGTTCCATGTTTTATATAGCATGACATTCCCTTGATCCCATCCTTGACCTTATTCCACATTAAGTCCTGTGAAAAACATTTCAAAAAAACTTGGGGTGAGCGTAAAAAGCTCAGTAAGGGATACAAAGAGAATGAAAACTGTTAGTTTTTCAAACATCAAGTAAACCATGTATACTATATCAAAGTAATACCTTCACCTTCATGAAGTAGTAAAAAAAAATTCACTGAATAAAGTATCATTACTTACCTTTTTGTAACCAAAGGATTACCATAAAACCCATATAAAGAACACATAGAATATATAAAGGTAACTTGGGACATAAACATACTTAAGTGGATAAACCATACGGTTGACTTCCACACATATCACTTAATGGAATAGCCATACGGCCAATTTACATACATACTTAATGGAATAGCCATACGGCCGACTTCCATACCCAATGCATTGGAGGTTATAACTTAACCACCCATCCTGGTATTCACGGAACCACCCGTCATATGGTTTATAACGTAACCACCCGTTAAAATGTCCATGTACCAATATAAAATCATAAAACATAAAACCAATATAAAGGAATGATAACATTTCCACATTTCAATCACAATATATCTTAAATATATTGACATAATAGAATCCTTTTTCAAAACCATTTTCAATACCAAAATACATAAAAGAGTATATGGTATTTATTTTATTCTAAAAACATTACGTCTTGTTGAGAAAGCCAAAGATCAAATAATACTCGCGGCGGCGGAAAAGGTCGTTGTCACCGCGTACGTTAAAAAAAACATTCCTTTTTGTCGTTTAGTAAAACGCTTCGTAGAAAAAGATTCCTTTGGTATAAAAGTAAAAGTCAAAGGAGTTTATACACTGTATAAAATAAAGTTGTGTATAAAACGAAATATTCCTCAATGAATGGAGATTGAGACGAAGTCCCTTACCTTGGGTCCGACATGACTCGATCGTTCTTTAACGTCCTGAATAATAAACTTGAGTTAATTTATACTTGATTAAGAACCTTTTTATAGTTCATTATTCCTTTTATATCACTTATTGCCATGTTATAGACATTATGTAACCATTTATGTTAATAATGTTTGTTTTGTCAATATTTGGTTCTTAAGTCGAAAGTTGACTTCTTACAATTACATGTTGTTCATGTGGTCAAAAGATCTTTATATCCAGAATGAAATTCCTGATTTGGATATCATATATATCATATATATCCAGCATATACATGTATTTATAATATTACATAATCATTTATAGGTAAGAAATGAAATTCACCGTTCATGGAGACGGTAAGCCGTACGTACGCATGAACGCTACTTTCATTTCTTTGTCATATTAGTGAAATAAAAACTAAATGAGTGGTATGTATATTTTAATTCCAGAATTATATTCATCATTTAGATATATAATTAATTATATATATACATTATATACATGTAATTTTAATAGTACATTACATTTGGGGATAAGAAATGAAATGCACCCTTCATGGAGACGGTAAGCCGTACGTACGCATGAACGCTACTTTCATTTCTATCTCATACTTTAATGGAATGAAATAATAATTATATAGAGGTATATTATAATTCCAGTATAACATCATATATAATAACTTTAAATCCGTCATTTACACGTCCCACATATGGCATTAACGAATCACATCACTTTGAGGGGGCGGTAGTCCGCACTTCCTTAAAAGAAGATATCGTGTTTACCCATAATGGAAACCGTAAAGGTATGCCAAAAATGAAAAATAAATAAGCTTAAAGAAAACATAAACATATTATATATTATATATAAAAATAGTGACATCATAATGGCCACCCTTGAAGGTGTTAAATGAGTATTGAACAATCATCGTTTCGGGAGGCAGAATTTCGCCATCCACGGAAACCGTATGTTCTTTAACCATTTGATGTATTTGTGTGAGAGTTTAGCTAAAATAAATATTATAACAACATCCTAGTATATTTAAGATACTGGTGTTGTTACAAAATAAGTAAATAAAAAGAGTTTAGTGGGTTGGAGAAGCAAAATAAAACAAATAAACAAGAGAGAATGAATTACCTTTAAAAGTGTAACTCCCTTTTGATTTGAGCCTAAAGGCTTCCTTTGAAAGGATTCTTCCCAAAGGGAATCCTCTAGGATGAGGAGAGAGATGTGGAGATAGTAATTGGGAAGGGTTTGTCCGAGCCAAAGGCTTGAGAAGTGTGTGAAATGAGGTAGAGGTGGGGGCCTTTTATAAGAGGAGAGGAGGGGCACTTTTGGAAAGTAAAGAAATATTACTTTATTTGAAAATTTTTATCTGTTTCAAAAGGTCCCACATTGATATAATTCGTGGATAAGGTGATAAGGGTTCGAAATAAACTCATCAAATTGGTTTTGGACATGTGTAGGTTTTAGATTTTTCATTATCTTTCCATTTTATTTAAATCGTTAAATAATGATGTCATCGCTGCATCATTATTATGTCATATATAATTTAATTTATTTAATATCTAAAAATTGTAGAAAAAATACTATGATGTAGGAAATATATTTATCTTTCCAATGACTATTTATAATAAAAATATGGACTTGTATAACCCCACTAAAAAATTATTTTAGTAAAACAATTTATGTTAGTGTCATTTTCACTTTAACATTAAATAAAAATATATTAATGTCATTTTCCAACTAAAGTGGCTCCATGGGGTCCCCAAGTTGGCCCATGGCTTCTCTTGGTCGGCCATGACTCACCCAATAGGTGTAGGACAAGTTTCATGGTGTTTTCACATTCTTATAATACCATTTTTACCTTAAACTACACTAATTACCTCTAATCGCGATTAATGAAAAAAAGTTACTATTCACCAAAAAATTATTTTAATCTCATTGAACCAAATTTTACTTCTTACTGACAACCATGTATGTCGGATTTTCAAAATTCAATACACATTAGTGGTAAAATTTCATTTAACTGAAAAATCAGTTTGCTTGATTACCACTTAGTGGTTTCACTATTCATCAAAAATTGAAGTTTTTCAGAAAATTACAAAAAATTCACCCTAAGCTATATTTGATATTCCGAATTCAAAAATGAAGTCCATTTTACAAAATTCAAAACATATAAGTCAAATTAATTAATTTAATAATTAATTCCCGCTGTCATGACAAATAGCGTGTTTTTGTGAAACAATAAGTATCAAAAGATTGACACCAGTTTAAGTCCAATTTCAAAGTGAAATTGATTCCAATGACCACCATTGGATTAACTGGTAATTTTTTTTTCTAATTTCACTTTAAAACCAATTAAAATAATAATATAATCATATAAATAATTTAGAATAAAAAGAGGTTTTGAATTAAAATACAACATTTTACACTATTCATAAAAAAATGAACTTTATCAGAAAGGTACCAAAAATTTACACAAAGTAAATTTTGATTTCCCGATTCTAAAGAAGAGTTATATTTGGTCCAAAATAAAGTATAAGAGTGATCAAAACTATATTTAATGAAGGTTCACCATTAAAAGGTGATAAGTGAACCTTTAGTGAAAATTAGAGTATATATGCCCTAAAATTGAACTCTTTCCGTATTTTAAGACTTTATCTTTTATTGGGTAAATGTATAAACATTTAAAAACATATCAAATCATATTTTAGTTATTTCTATCCATTCCCGCCAGTACAACGGCTACTTGTTAACTAACATTTAAAATAATATTATTTTATTACTAGTGTGCTATGTAAGTTTCAAAGAAACTCATCGTTGCGTATCGGGTACGCTATCGAACATAGCAACCCCTTTAAAATAAAATTAATATTTAATTCGTAAATATTAATAATTATGAAAATTCATTATTCTTTATTTACCTAGGATGTTACATCCTTCCCCCCTTTTGGGAATTGCGTCCTCGCAATTTTACTCACCTATCAAAATAAGTGGGGGTATTTATCCCTCATAGCATTTTCAGATTCCCACGTTGTCTCTTCAATCACATGGTTTTTCCACAAAACCTTTACCTGATGAATCACCTTATTCCGTAACACTTGCTCCCTGTGGTCAAGATTCTGGACCGGTTGTTCCTCATAAGATAGGTTCTCTTCCAGCTAAACTACCTCTGGACTCAAAACATGAGATGAATCTGGAATACACTTCCTCAACATTGAAACACGAAAAACATTGTGTACCTGAGATAAACACGGAGGTAAATCCACTCGGTATGCAACTGATCCAACTCTTTCCAGAATTTCGTATGGTCCAATAAACCATGGACTGAACATTCCTTTCTTACCAAATCTCATCACGCTATTCCAAGGAGAAACCTTGAGAAAAACATGACCACCTACCTCGAAAGATAGATCCTTCCTCCAGTTATCCGCATAACTCTTTTGCCTGCTCTGAGCTGTTCTCATGTGTTTCTGAATCAGCTGAACTTTTTCTGCCATATCTTCTACCAATTCTGGTCCAATCAACTTCCTTTCACCCACTTCATCCCAGAAAGCTGGAGTTCGACACCGCTTCCCATATAATGCCTAAAATGGTGCCATCTGTATACTAGAATGAAAACTGTTATTATAAGAAAACTCAACCAAAGAAAGATGTTGGTCCCAACTTCCCTAATAATCCATCGAACAAGCTCGTAGCATATCCTCCAATGTATGAATTGTTCGTTCAGACTGCCCATCTGATTGAGGATGAAAATCTGTACTAAAATTTTAATTCAGTTCCCAACGACTTTTGAAGGCTTTTCAAAAAGTTAGAAGTAAACCTGGGTTCACGATACAATACAATGAAGAGAGGAACTCCATGTAACCTGACTATTTCTTTAAGATACAAACGGGAAAGTTGATCTAGAGAGAAAGTATCTCGTATAGAAAGGAAATGAGTAGATTTGGTCAAGCGATCAACAATAACCCAGATTGCATTATTACCTCGAGATGTCCTCGGTAATCCCACAACAAAGTCCATAGATATGTTTTCCCATTTCCACTCTGGCACTGGTAAAGGATGAAGAATCCCTTTCGGTAACTGCTGCTCTGCTTTAACCTGTTGACATGTCAAACACTTCACAGTAAAATCAGCAATGTCTCTTTTCATTCCATCCCACCAGTAATACTCCCGCAGATCTCTGTACATCTTAGTACTGCCAGGATGAACTGAAAACAGGGAACTATGAGCCTCACATAACAACTCATTCTTCAACTGTGAATTACAAGGCACACATAACCTCTTCACAAACCTCAAAACACAAACACAAACTTATCCAAGAACTCATGGAAAATTTTATTCATAAGGTCCATGAATACAGTAGGTGCATTGGTTAACCCAAAAGGCATAACTACAAATTCATAATGGCCATATCTAGTACGGAACGCAGTCTTCAGAACGTCTGCTTATTTTAATTTCAACTGATGGTACCCCGACCTCAAGTCAATCTTCGAAAAATACTGAGCTCCCTGGAGCTGATACCACTTCATTCGATGGCCCAACATCTGCTGAAGTTGTTGCAAAGGATTTCACCACCCCTTTCTGCTTATAGTCTGGCTGCATTCCCCCAGTTGAGTTCATCGTTGGACACTCGTTTGCATAATGACCCATTTCATTACACTTAAAACATCTTACCGTTGGCTTTTCATTTCCTGCTTGATCATCTCCCTTACAGTTACGAGCAATATTACCAGACTTACCACACCGAAAGCACTTACCAGACTTGGATAAACATTATCCAGGATGCATTTTACCACACTTCTCACAGGATGGATATTTGGTTTTCTTACCTCCTTGCTTCTTTGATGAATTCTTCCCCTTTTCCTGCCAACTAGATCTCTTATTCTGTTGTTTGTCATAGAACACCTGATCATCGGCAAACTCCATTTCCACCTTCTCCGTACATCGAACAAGTTTTTCATAACTTTTGAACTCACGAGAAGGTAAAGCCCTTCGATACTATGGCTTTAACCCTGAGTGAAAACGGTTTATTTTACTATCAAGATCTCGTATGAAGTTTGGAGTATACCTTGCCAATCGAGTGAACTTTTCTTCATAAGCAGCCACTGAATAATCCTCCTTCCTCAATTCTAGAACTGTTTTTCCATCCTCAGACAAACCACCTTAGGAAAATATTTCTCAAGAAACATACCTTTTAATTCGTCCCAGTGAAGATCCTAAATCTCATCACTATCCCTTATATTTTTCACCATCGACCACCACTGATCAGCTTCACCTTCAAAACGGTAAACAGCAAGACTAACCTTTTGATGTTCTGAACACCCTATGACATCAAAAATCTTCTCCAATGCTTTAATCCACACTTCAGCTTGCACAGGGTCAGATGATCCTCTGAATGATGGGGGATTTTTCCTCATGATATGTTCCACCACTGACATGTTCCTCTGCGGTTGATCTGGCGGATCTCGTGCATGGATACCACCACCATTTATAGCCTGAGTCAACTGTGCCATTACTGCAACAAACTGTTCAGTTCCAATTCCGACCATCTCAGGTTGCTGATTTGGAAGGTTATCTTCCTCCTGATGTCGTCCCAACATAGCTGCTTTGTTTCCTCTGCGGAAAACCATTCTGAACACAGAAATATCTTAGGCGAAGCAACATGGTAATCCGTAAATGCTATATCATTTCAATCATATTATAATTTAACACTTTTCTAACTCCTAAAGTTGTCTAAACTGTCATCTGATACCAACTATAAGGCCCCAGCCTTAAACCTTACTTAATCTTGAGTTATCACAAGATTACACGTTGAGGATCTTTTCAGGTTTAGAGTTTTAGAGAATTAGAACATAACTATTACATCTCAAAAGATTAAAAAGTAGTCACTTCTACTAAGTTTCCATAAATAAATAAAAAAACTCTTAAAAGAATCATGTATAGTTCCATGTTTTATATAGCATGAAATTCCCTTGATCCCATCCTTGACCTTATTCCACATTAAGTCCTGTGAAAAAAATTTCAAAAAAACTTGGGGTGAGCGTAAAAAGCTCAGTAAGGGATACAAAGAGAATGAAAACTGTTAGTTTTTCAAACATCAAGTAAACCATGTATACTATATCAAAGTAATACCTTCACCTTCATGAAGTAGTAAAAAAAATCTTCACTGAATAAAGTATCATTAATTACATTTTTGTAATCAAAGGATTACCATAAAACCCATATAAAGAACACATAGAATATATAAAGGTAACTTGGGACATAAACATACTTAAGTGGAATAACCATACGGTTTACTTCCACACATATCACTTAATGGAATAGCCATACGGCCAATTTCCATACATACTTAATGGAATAACCATACGGCCGACTTCCATACCCAATGCATTGGAGGTTATAACGTAACCACCCGTCCTGGTATTCACGGCACCACCCGTTATATGGTTTATAACGTAACCACCCGTTAAAATGTCCAAGTAACAATATAATATCATAAAACATAAAACCAATATAAAGGAATGATAACATTTCCACATTTCAATCACAATATATCATAAATATATTGACATAATAGAATCCTTTTTCAAAACCATTTTCAATACCAAAATACATAAAAGAGTATATGGTATTTATTTTATTCTAAAAACATTACGGCTTGTTGAGAAAGCCAATGATCAAATAATACTCGCGGCGGCGGAAAAGGTCATTGTCACCGCGTACGTTAAAAAAACATTCCTTTTTGTCGTTTAGTAAAATGATTCGTAGAAAAAGATTCCTTTTGTATAAAAGTAAAAGTCAAATGAGTTTATACACCGTATAAAAGAAAGTTGTGTATAAAACGAAATATGCCTCAATGAAAGGAGATTGAGACGAAGTCCCTTACCTTGGGTCCGACTTGACTCGATCGTTCTTTAACGTCCTAAATAATAAACTTGAGTTAATTTATAATTGATTAAGAACCTTTTTAAAGTTAATTATTCCTTTTATATCACTTATTTCCATTATATAAACATTATGTAACCATTTAAGTTAATAATGTTTGTTTTGTCAATATTTGGTTCTTAAGTCGAAAGTTGACTTCTTACAATTACATGTTGTTCGTGTGGTCAAAAGTTCTTTATATCCAGAATGAAATTCCTAATTTGGATATCATATATATCATATATATCCAGCATATACATGTATTTATAATATTACATAATCATTTAGAGGTAAGAAATGAAATGCACTGTTCATGGAGACGGTAAGCCGTACGTACGCATGAACGCTACTTTCATTTCTTTGTCATATTAGTGGAATTAAAACTAAATGAGAGGTATGTATATTTTAATTCCAGAATTATATTCATCATTTAGATATATAATTAATTATATATATACATTATATACATGTAATTTTAATAGTACATTACATTTGGGGATAAGAAATGAAATGCACCGTTCATGGAGACGGTAAGCCGTACGTACGCATGAACGCTACTTTCATTTCTATATCATACTTTAATGGAATGAAATAATAATTATATAGAGGTATATTATAATTCCAGTATAACATCATATATAATAACTTTAAATCCATCCTTTACACGTCCCACATATGGCATTAACGAATCACATCACTTTGAGGGGGCGGTAGTCCGCACTTCCTTAAATGAAGATATCGTGTTTACCCATAATGGAAACCATAAAGGTATCCCAAAAATGAAAAATAAATAAGCATAAAGAAAACATAAACATATTATATATCATATATAAAAATAGTGACATCATAATGGCCACCCATGAAGTCGTTAAATGAGTATTGAACAATCATCGTTTCGGGAGGCAGAATTTCGCCATCCACGGAAACCTTATGTTCTTTAACCATTTGATGTAGTTGTGTGACAGTGTAGCTCAAATAAATATTATAACAACATCCTAGTATATTGAAGATACCTTTGTTGTTACAAAATAAGTAAATAAAAAGAGTTTAGAGGGTTGGAGAAGCAAAATAAAACAAATGAACAAGAGAGAATGAATTACCTTTAAAAGTGTAACTCCCTTTTGATTTGAGCCTAAAGGCTTCCTTTGAAAGGCTTCTGCCCAAAGGGAATCCTCTAGGATGAGAAGAGGGATGTGGAGAGAGTAATTGGGCAGGGGTTGGCCGAGCCAAAGGCTTGATAAGTGTGTGAAATGAGGTACAGGTGGGGGCCTTTTATAAGAGGAGAGGAGGGGCACTTTTGGAAAGTAAAGAAATATTACTTTATTTGAAAATGTGTTTCGGTTTCAAAAGGTCCCACATTGATATAATTCGTGGATAAGGTGATAAGGGTTCTAAATCCACTCATACAATTGGTTTTGGACATGTGTAGGTTTTAGATTTTGCATTATCTTTCCATTTTATTTAAATCGTCAAATAATGATGTCATCGCTGCATCATTATTATGTCATATATAATTAAATTTTTTTAATGTATAAAAATTCTAAAAAAATACTATGATGTAGGAAATCTTTTTATCTTTCTAATGACTATTTATAATAAAAATATGGACTTGTATAACCCCACTCAAAAATTATTTTTGTAAAACAATTTATGTTACTGTCATTTTCACTTTAACATTAAATAAAAATATATTAATGTCATTTTCCAACTAAAGTGGCTCCATGGGGTCCCCAAGTTGGACCATGGCTTGTCTGGGTCGGCCATGACTCACCCAATAGGTGTAGGACATGTTTCATGGTGTTTTCACATTCTTATAATACCATTTTTACCTTAAACTACACTAATTAACTCAAATCGCGATTAATGAAAAAAAGTTACTATTCACCAAAAAATTATTTTAATCTTATTGAACCACATTTTACTTCTTAATGACAACCATGTATGTAGGATTTTCAAAATTCAATACACATTAGTGGTAAACTTTCATTTAACTGAAAAATCAGTTTGCTTGATTACCACTTAGTGGTTTCACTATTCATCAAAAATTGAAGTTTTTCAGAAAATTACCAAAAATTCACCCTAAGATATATTTGATATTCCGAATTCAAAAATGAAGTCAATTTTACAAAATTCAAAACATATAATTCAAATTAATTAATTTAATAATTAATTCCCGCTGTCATGACAAATAGTGTGTTTTTGTGAAACAATAAGTATCAAAAGATTGACACCAGTTTAAGTCCAATTTCAAAGTGAAATTGATTCCAATGACCACCATTGGATTAACTGGTAAAAATATTTTCTAATTTCACTTTAAAACCAATTAAAATAATAATCTAATCATATAAATAATTTAGATTAAAAAGAGGTTTTGAATTAAAATACAACATTTTACACTATTCATAAAAAAATGAACTTTATCAGAAAGGTACCAAAAATTTACACAAAGTAAATTTTGATGTCCCGATTCTAAAGAAGAGTTATATTTGGTCTAAAATAAAGTATAAGCGCGATCAAAACTATATTTAATGATGGTTCACCATTAAAAGGTGATAAGTGAACCTTTAGTGAAAATTAGAGTATATATGCCCTAAAATTGAACTCTTTCCGTATTTTAAGTCTTTATCTTTTATTGGGTAAATGTATAAACATTTAAAAAAATATCTAATCATATTTTAGTTATTTCTATCCATTCCCGCCAGTAAAACGGCTACTTGTTAACTAACATTTAAAATAATATTATTTTATTACTAGTGTGCTACGTAAGTTTCAAAGAAACTCATCGTTGCGTATCGGGTACGCTATCGAACATAGCAACCCCTTTAAAATAAAATTAATATTTAAATCGTAAATATTAATAATTATGAAAATTCTTTATTCTTTATTTACCTAGGATGTTACACCGCTAGACCGGCCGGCCTTCAGCGCACGCAGCCCGCAAGGGAGGGACGCCAGTCTTCTAGCACGGTTCCCTCCTGGAGCTGCGGTCCAGCTCCGCCCAGCCGACTGATGGGCCGACCGGTTCTTCAGCTGATGAAGCCCGTGTAGCGGGCCGAGATTCCTCCCGCACAACCGGCGCGATGACACCTGTTTTATTTTCCATGATTCCGTCATGGCGCGACGACACCGTTCTTTCCCTACATCCAGTACCCAAATCCAAAATTATCAAGACACGATGGAGGGTCTGGGGGATGTGTTTGTTCAGCCAGCGCCCTCCACGTTAGGCGATAACATTCGGCCGAAGATGTACAAGATTTCACAAAGCACAATGAACAATTTTTATTCAAATAAAAATTGGAACAAAGCACACTACCTCAACAAAAGATATCGAACTTCGGGCGTCGTGGAAGACGGCGTTGTGAGGTGAGGTTCTGTAAGCGACGACGGAAAGCATCCAAGGAGGAAGCGGTGTCTTCCCTTTTTGTCACGGAGAAAAGATTATAAGGATAGACGTCGTTGGCGAGTTCCCGCTTCAGTGTCTCCTCCATTGTCATGGAGGAAGAGTAGGATGAAGACACTGGGTTCACTGAGTAGATGTTCTTCGTTTTAGAGTTGGAATTCTTCTACAATGGAGAAGAACCGTTCTTCGAAAAACCAAGTGCACTCCCAATTTCTCCCCCACACTACACTTGCCAACCCCCAAATAAAATAAGTCTTATCCTTATTTTATTTAATCTTTCCAAGAATTTAACAATTTAAAATTCAAACACATAATTAACATAATTGAATAAGATCAATTAATTAATTAAAGTATCTGTTGGAAAGAATTAGTGAGGGACATATGGGAGAGGAAGAGTTACTCAATTAAATTCAAGGAGGTGTCAACATTAAACAATGAATTTTAATGGGAGGTTAAAGGGGTTTAGGGAATGTGAATGGTTGGGGCTTGTGTGGGCCTCACCTCACAATTATCCTCACATGGGTAGTTATTAGATTGTGGGTCCCATCCCAACTCCCCCATGTAGGATATAATCACATAAGATATAAAAATAAAATTGTCCCACAATTTTATTCACTTCTCATTTAAACCACAAAATTATTAACTTATCCTCCTGTGCAAACACAATTATGGTAATGGACCCCCTAAGCAATTACCGACCATGCGAGTTCATCAGTGCCCTCAAATTTCAATTTCGAGCACAGGTTCAAAATTTAGAAAACCCAAATATTCGTTCACTGAACATACCTGAGCAAAAATTCAGAAAATTATTCCAGGCACACTGGGTCTCCGAATCAGGAGTCGTTAGAAACTACGTACTCATAAAATCACTATGAATTTATGAAAAAAATTTCCTTATAATTTAAGGGTATTTACATATAACATAGTTGAATTTGATTTATATATAATAGTTGAAAATAAAATATAAAACTATATTATTCAATGATTAATTTTCTAATGTTATGATGTGTTGGAGATGTTATATTAATATAAAATTCTTGAGGAAGAATATTACCAAAAATTTAAATCATGTAATTTTTGGGGAATCATAACTCATAATTCTTCTACTAGGTATAAAAAGGGTTGTCATAGATTTTTCATAACCACATATATCCTCCACAATAGTTAGAGGTATGCACCATCGATCCTTTATTGGTTCACCCTCAGACCATCATCCCTTCCACTAGTCTATCTTTGCTAGTAGAATTTATATGAATATATCTTTTCATTAAGATTACATTTCTTTAAAATGACATATCCAATATTTATCTATATATATTGGAAATTATGGATGAATCAACCCTTCTTAATCATCTTCTGTTGGCTTTATTTGTCTTTCATCGACTTTCAACTGATTCTTTTGTTTATTTTTTCTATGAATCATGGGAAATACTAGAGGATGCGATAAATTTTCTTCTCCACCATTGACACTTCATGGGTTAGTTATCAACATAATACTACTTTATTACATCTAGGTCTAGTACCCATCATATCGTTAAATAATTTCACTTTCCCCACTTTTGGTGGTCCTATAAAATTCAACTATGTTGTGATTCCCTAGGCATAAACAATTTGGGATGTTTCCCAAGATTAAACATTCCATTTAAAAACCATTATATTATCTAGATTAATGTTGAATAATTTTTCATATTTATGTTTTTATAAATTTGGACAAAATCCCTTTATCATCCCATATATTGATTCATGTGTGTTGAACATGATGACCTCAAACCCCTCCGAGTCACTATCTGGGTCGATATCTAAGGTGAATATTGATGTAATAAATATGTGTGTTTCAAATCCTAAATCAATTTATTCATTTATTTTATTAGTCAGGGACATCATTAAATGGTTTTATGGAGTGGGTATGATGAAAAAAGAGACCAATATCATGTTTTTTGACAATGATAGTTACTCAATAAAATCAAATGCTCCAAGATTATTCTCCCATTAATCCAAGGTAGGTAATCTAGACATTGATAAATCTTTTTCGCCAACACTATCACTATTAATAAACATTTCAATATTAATTTTTCTTGGATAGGATTTATGAAATTTAATTATGTTATTTTTATAAGTAATAAAAATATTTATTAATGTGATAGAAGGATTTTTTTTCCTTCTCTTGATCTAACTGGTTTTTAATTTTCATATTATTTTAGAGGACATCAATTAAAATAGTATATAAATGAAAAGTAATAGAGTTAAATATGATTTATATAAATCAATTAAAAATTAACTTCGAAAAAGTTTGTTTTCCTCAAACCATATTATTATACATTGTTAGTCCAAATTACATTATATTATTCTTATATATTTATTAATGAACCCTAACCCACTGATAAATGAATTTGATTTTATATTATTTGATTAAAATCAATTTCTTTTTCTCATTTCTAGACCTGATACATTTAAAACTTATTAACAATTTTATTTTTTTCAATTGGCCACTATTGGAATTTTGATTTATAATTTTTTTATTTTATTCCTCATTAATATATTAAATTGAATATTAATCTTACATTGTCTCCATATATAATCATGTTGAATTTTAGTTTATATTTAGGATTCAGTGTGAAGTGATATTATAATGTGTGGGGACTCTTTAGCTACAACGCACCATGTTTATAGGCCACAACCATCTATGAAAGAAAAAATAAAAAAGGCTAAAAATTAATGAAATTTTAAGATCATTTTTATTATTTTCTTCTTATATATTAAAAAAAATTACATGTTTTCACTATTCACATTCATTTCTTTTTATTTTATTCCAAACTATTATGTATTCCAAAAAACATTATATTTTTTTGTTTTATGAAATGTAATGGTGGACATTCCCATGAATTTTCAAAGGGGAATTTTGATTTTCTTCAAAACATATTCCTTATAAAAAAACAATGTGTCCTTATGATCCCTAGTATAAATGATAAAAATATATATGAATTATAAATTTCATAGATTTATGAAAATAGAATCTTCTATAAAACCTATAGTTCTACATAAGTTACAAATTAGTCATGTGTTATCTCTATCAATCATACTCAAATAAATTATAAACATATACACCTCAAGTTGTACCATATATATCACATGTATACCTATATAATACCTTTTTTTATAATGCTAAGGGTCTACTATACATAGAATACTGTCAATCTATTATAGTCTATCTCACCATTTTTAATTATATAATAATAATAATTGTGTCAACGAATATAACATATTCCATTCAAATAATATATTATAACATCACATACCCCTCTTCCAAGTAAAAGAACACATCTCATGTTACTCAAATAAGAATTACCGGAATTTTTTCAGTCTAATTCAATCATTGTTTAGTTTTATTTTCTTGTAATATGATTGGGAAAATAAAATCTTGTTTGTGATATGACCATTGACATGATAAAAAGTTACCCAACCACCAAAGATTAAATAATTCAAATGATTTTCATAAGAATCTGTATCAAATTATTAAGGTTCTTATGCTAGGTATCTCACCATCCCTATGTAAAAAGGATTTATTAAAGTCATACAAACCTAAGAATAATAATCATTATATGTCATTCCATGGGAAAAACAATGTGGGAAAATATAAATAAAAATTATTAAATTTTTTTCTCATGAAGGCACTACCCACACAAATATTGACGTATCATAATTTCCCATAATACTACATGATGATAATAAATTATGGAAAAATAAATTTCATACACTGTGGGGATATTACTATTAATAGTTTTATGTAAATAAATAATAACACACATGAATGAACGATAATTTGAGATTTTATTTTATTATAATTACATGATACATTATGAAACCATTACATAAATCTCTAATGTATCAAATAGTAAGTGAACAAACAATGTTATCATTCATCGTCAATATTAATTATTTCATCAATGGTCCCAATACATTTTCATATGTAGCCACCCAACAGATCCTAACATCACCTCTATCAACAATATCTCATATAAGATGTTATTTGTGAAGGATGTGTTTTTTCATTTGATAAGTATATGGTTCCTTTTCTTATGTGATAATTCCATTATTATAATATTACATATTGATCACTACCTCAACACATTGACTAAACAATACTTCAAATATGATGTTATTGATCCAAATAGCCTCATTCTATAGCTTCTGATATAGCGATGTACTCTGTCACACTTATTGATTCTTATATGGTAGATTATTTGGAACTCTTATAACTAATAGATCAAATAGTTCTTATAAACTAAAACCTATATTTTAATTTTATATTTTCATTATCACATTAGAAAAAAATATATTTTTGAAACCCTTTAAAAAAACTCATCATCTCCTCCAAATAACAAAAACACATCCTTAGTCATTCTGAAGTACCTATGGGTTCTCTTCATAGAAATCCAATGAAAATTGTTGAGATTGTATTGGATTATATAAGTAATTATATGATCATAGGTTAAGGTCAGGTAAACAACATGGAATACATGATAGACCACGTGGTAGACACATAGTGAACATTGTATAAGCATTATAATTCCATAGAAGGATAAATGATCTTCCTATGATTTTAAACATGTAACACCAATTAGGACCCCTTCATTATGTTCTCCATTATAACATTATTTCTAAAATTAATAGTTCTTGTGTCTTGACCATGTCTATGAAAACTCTTATACATATCCTTAAATGTATTCATACCCAATATGTATCATTCTTTACCCATTTATTATAATTAAAATAAACTACTCAGCTATATCGTCATGGAGTGAGTTGAAAAAGGATTTATTTGCAAAAATAAGTAGTTAATCTACAAGAAATATCATAATCAACAATATAATCCATATAATACAATGTATACACAAGAATAATTCATTTTATATGAAAACAATATCTTCAATTGCATCATCCAACTAGATATACAAAGAATCTTGTTTCAATCCATAAATGTACCATTATAGATTATATAGCTTAGTTGTCTTATTTGGAACATAAAAACATTTGGGTTGTATCATATATATGTCCTTGATTTTATTTTAATTAAAGAATAAATTTTTGAAAACCGTTTGATATATCTCATAATGAAAACGAGCATCCATGAAGAGAAATATATAAATGTACTTTATCATAATTATTGTTTAAAATATTTTTTTATAGTCCACACCATGAATTTTCTTATAACATGTTACAAATATGTATGATTTATATGTTGAAAATAAATCATACATGATAGTTTTCTTATAAAAAATCCACTTACACCCTATGAGTCTCACCCCTTATTTTTTTACAACGTTCCCAAGATGGTTAGTATATATATAGTGCATTTTATATTATACACCATAAGCATTTAACTAAATCATAATTGTTTATAGTACCCGTATAGGTGGTATGATCATTATCTATATACATTATCTCACAATCATTTGTTAGAATAAAAATCCATTTTTTAAATTTCATTAATAAGAACATTTTTTGGGTTGAGTGGTGGCCCTTAAAATAATTAATGGGATACCTGAAAGAACATCCATTAATTTTAAAAGAACTCCAATTAATATTTAAAATAAAAAAATTACTCTATAGAGGGGACATAAAAAATTGGCTCATGATGACCTGACATACTACTCGATCTGGTCTTCAACTTTTCCCAAAGGGAATTCCTGATTCCCATGGACTGGTAACAAGTTCATGGGTCTCATGAGTTCTCTGGTGAGAATAGTATCACCATCTATAATGATATACACCGATAGTAGAAGCTGCGATGAATCTAGTGTGACCCATCCCTATATCATATTCCCATTCATAATAAAAAATTGTTAATATATAAATGAAACAACCAAATAAATTAAAAAAAATAACTTATATAAAAAATTAATGAAAAATATTGTTATAATCCTACATCCTATGCACAATAAAGAAAAAAGAAAATTATGTATTGAGAAGGATGATACAAAACCATACTGAAATAAAACCAAAACTAAAACCACCAAAAACCATGTTGTTATGACCCACTATGAATCTGAACACACAGTAACATTGATCCTTAAGAAATATGAAGACCAACCTCAGACAAGACATGGGGTGGAGAATGTGAATCAAAACATGGGAGTATTATACACCCAATGGTATACATACAATGTGATCTAAAAACACCTCGTAGGATTTCACTATATAGTTTGTGAAATTTTTATTACATGTTAATCTCAGTTATATTGTTGTGAATCATAAATAAAAAAATAATTTTTCCCCATCCAAGTGAAATTAGAGAAAATAACATTCCACAATCCCATTCATAAAACACCATTATTCATAGAGAAATTAAGGTAAGAATGAAACCAATTGAATAAAATTCTTTTATACCACAAAATGTGGATTCTTTCTTATATTTATGAAAACCAACACAGATAACACTACTCTTTTCAAAATATTTTCCAAGTATATTTATAAAAATACATTCCAATTATTAAACCATTTTATATGTAAATATTTAAAGAAAACATTAACAATAAATACAATTAAATATAAACACACGCAAACAACATGATATTAATGGATAAAAAAACCAAAGGAATGGTTTCATGAAATCAAATAATGATCTAGTGGATAAAATAAGGTATACAATAAAATCCCTTAAATAAATAACCAAGAAGAACTAGGTATCATGTGAAACTCCATTTGACTCATGAAACACTAAAATAAACTTGAGATTGGAACCCTAGGATATTACTAATGAACCCATCAATTTATAGATAGTCCAAAAGAAATATTTATTCTCTATCATCCATTCTGGTCATTTATTATCCATGGGTAAGAAACATTCCTGAGAGTACTCAGAATCTATAAGTTACAACCCCATAGCCTAAGAATAATAGAAACTAAGGGGTATTTACTTATCAATACAAGTTATTAACAACTTTAATTGCCATTAAGTGTTAAAGTGGATTTGATAAAAAAAGTTGGTAATAATCACTAAAAAATTGATAATGAAACAAAATATATAAATCTCCCATATCACATCCAAGATCCTAACACCCAAAATAAAATATAATTTCCCATGAATAAGTATAACATAAGGTATAAAAATATAAATCATTCCCCAATGTGTTGCAATAAAAACAAGAAATATCAATTACAATGGGATCAATTCATTGTAAAACTTGTTTTCAAAATAACTTCTTCAATAGTACAGAACAAGCCATTGAAAAAAAATTTAGGAAGCCAAACTATTTCACAACACATTAAATATAATTTCAAAACATATCTTCAAAACAATTTGAACTATTATTTTAATATTATATCATTGAGAACTATATTTGAAACCATTTTAAAGAAACCCCCCTTTCTTTTAAATACATTGAATGCATCCAATCATTTACATATTTTCAATTAATTCGATGTTAAACCATAAATTCACTACCATAAAATTACCCAAATGATTTCAATTAACATAAATAATAAAAATAAATTTTCAAAATAATTATATTCATTTCCATAAACTAGTAGAATTCAATACAAATCCATTTTATAAAAATCAACACAAATCCATTTTATAATTCTAAAGAATGTTACAAACACCTTTTGTAATATAAAAACCACTTCACAAAAAAATTTATAAGTCAATGTTGGAATGAAAAAAATAAACAATGCTATAATAAAATATAAACACACATAAATACTGTTATATAGTTGGATTTAAAAAATAAACACCCACATGAATTTTTACATGAAATCAAATAATGTGTCAGGGGTTAAAAATATGTTAAACAAATATATCCCCAAAATAATCATCAATATGAACTTGATAACATGGGGAACTCCTTATGAATAAAGGAATACTGACCCAAACTAGTGAATTGAACCTTATTATAGTTCTAAAGAATCATTAAATGTTTGAGTATTCTTGAAGAACTAACCAGGATATATGATCCATACCAAGACTTCTCATCATCTACATGAAAAAAAATTTACTAGGTGATTTCAACATCCAGAATCCATAATTACCTAATAAAATCATAATCTAAACTAAGATGGTGAAATTTTATAGGATTTATAATAGAACCTTATATTCCCATGAATTTTTAGAGGGGAGGTGATCTAACGAGGAATTAATTACCATCATTATATTTATAATGAAACATAACAAATTTATGTCCCATCTCACTTTCTATAGTCTCACAGTAAAAAATCCATTTTTATAGGAATAAGTGTGAAATAAAGGTATCAAACTATTAAAAATTCCCTAAAATAACAAAATCCACATGGGTATATAAATTAAAAGGTAGTCAACAAAAGTTTTCAAGTGTTTTAAAAAAAACAACTCAGGATGTTCTAAAAGATAACTTGATGAATAACTCGGGAAGCCATACGATTTGACACCACATGAAATATCATTCCAAAACATTATTTTAAAATAATTTGAAACATTGTTTCAATGTTAAATTAGGGAGAACTATATATGAAATGATCATAAACCAAAACCACCTTTATTTTAATATTATTGAATGTCTAAAATAATTTCCTTTTTTTTCTAGAAATTCCTTGTAAAACAATAATTTACCTTTCGAAAAATGAACCAAACTAGGAATAATTAAATTAATAATAAATATAAATTTTCAAAAAAACATAAAGACAATTTCATAAAAAAAATTAATTTATATTAAATTTAAATGTTTTAAAAAAACATTTAACAACCATTATTCCATGTGATAAAACAATTAGAGAATTTATGAAATCAATCACAATTACCACATATTGGATTAATTTGATAATAAATACATTAAAAAGATCATGAAATAAATTACATTCTAGTTAATGTAAATTCATAAAAAACACTTCCTAAAACAAGGAAAACCATGCAACAAGGCTTATCCTTTAATGGATAATGCCCAACCATGAATGGAAACATCTTATACCTTCACTATACAGTGAAAAGATATAATTTAGAACTGATCCAAACCATTATATTGTCCTTATACCCTCAAGGGTTCTTTGTAGGATAATAAAGAAAAAATAAATAGGTGTATGGAAGATAAAATGAAAAAAATAATATAGAATGAGGGACAAATTATATGAATTTACTAGAAATATAATAAAAAGGAGCCTTTTAACAAACGAATATTGGAATGATATCTCCCTTTTTTGTGACCTAGGATCAGAATAATTGATGTAAGGGAGAGGGAAGCCCAAAATCATTGAAAATGAAGAGGGAAATTTTTAAAAACTCAAAATTTTAAACACTTGGGAATCTCAAATTGGTTTCCATTTATGTTCCTAAAACTGTATGGGAACCATGAAATTACATTTGGATAATCACAATACACATTTATTGTTTGGCATCACATTTTACTAAATATTTTCCATCCATGTAAGCCCCACTAAAAAACTAAAACATTGTTCATGGGAACCCAATATGTAGCATTATTAACCCATTTATTATAATGAAAATAATTTACTCATCCCTATCATCATGGAGTGAGGTGAAAAGATTTTATTTACAAAAAGAAGTAGTTAATGTACAAGAAATATCCTAATCAATAATACAATCCATATAATACAATGTATACACAAGAATAATTCATTTTATATGAAAACAATATCTTCAATTGCATCATCCAACTAGATATACAAAGAATCTTCTTTCAATCCATATTTGGTCTATTATAGATTATATACCGTAGTTGTCTTATTTTTCACATAAAAACATTTTGGTTGTATCATATATATGTCCTTGATTTTATTTTAATTAAAGAATAATTTTTTGAAAACTGTTTGATATATCTCATAATGAAAACGAGCATCTATGAAGAGAAATATATAAATGTACTTTATCATCATAATTGTTTAAAATATTTTTTTATAGTCCACACCATTAATTTTCTTATAACATATTACAAATATGTATGATTTATATGTTGAAAATACATCATACATGATAGTTTTCTTATGAAAAATCCACTTACACCCTATGAGTCTCACCCCTTATTGTTTTCACAACGTTCCCAAGATGGTTAGTATATATATAGTACATTTCATATTCTACACCTTAAGCATTTAACTAAATCATAATTATTTATAGTATCGGTATAGGTGGTAGGATCATTATCTATATACATTATCTCACAATCATTTGTTAGAATACTAATCCATTTTTTAAATTTCATTAAGAAGAACACTTTTTGGGTTTAGTGGTGGCTCTTAAAATAATTAATGGGATACCTAAAAAAACATCCATTAATTTTAAAAAAACTCCAATTAATATTTAAAATAAAAAAATTACTCTATACAGGGGACATAAAAAACTGGCTCATCATGACCTGACATACTACTCGATCTGGTCTTCAAATTTTCCCAAAGGGAATTCCTGATTCCCATGGACTGGTAACTAGTTCATGGGTCTCATGAGTTCTTATGGGAGAATACTTTCACCATCTATAATGATATACACCAATAGTAGAAGCTGTGATGAATCTAGTGTGACCCATCCCTATATCATATTCCTATTCATAATAAAAAAATTATTAATATATAAATGAAACACCCAAATAAATTTAAAAAAAATTACTTATATAAAAAATTAATGCCAAAAATTGTTATAATCCTACATCCTATGCACAATAAAGAAAATGGAAATTATGTATTGAGAAGGATGATACAAAACCATACTGAAATAAAACCAAAAATAAAACCACCACAAACCATGTTGTTATGACCCACTATGAATCTGAACACACAGCAACATTGATCCTTAAGAAATATGAAGACCAACCTCAAATGAGACATGGGGTGGAGAATGTGAAACAAAACATATGATTATTATACCCCCAATGGTATACATACAATGTGAGCTAGAAACACCTAGTAAGATCTCACTATAGTGTTTGTGAAATTTTTATTACAAGTTATTCTCAGTTATATTGTTGTGAATCATAAATAAAAAAATAATTTTCCCCATCCAAGTCAAAATTAAGAAAATAACATTCCATAATCACATTCATAAAACACCCTTATTCATAGAGAAATTAAGGTAAGAATGAAACCAATTGAATAAAAATCTTTTATACCACAAAATGTGGATTCATTCATATATTTATGAAAACCAACACAAATAACACTACTCTTATCAAAATATTTTGCAAGTATATTTATAAAAATACATAAAAATTATTGAACCATTTTATATGTAAATATTTAAAGAAAACATTAACAATAAATACAATGAAATATAAACACACAGAAACAACATGATATTAATGGATAAAAAACCAAAGGAATGGTTTCATGAAATCAAATCATGATCTAGGGGCTAAAACAAGGTATACAAAAAAATCCTCTAAATAAATAACCAAGAAGAACTAGGTATCATGTGAAACTTCATTTGAATCGTGAAATACTAAACTAAACTTGAGATTGGAACCCTAGGATATTACTAATGAACCCATCAATGTCTAGATAGTCCAAAAGAAATATTTATTCTATATCATCCATTCTGGTCATTTATCTTCCATGGGTAAGAAACTTTCCTGAGAGTACTCAGAATCCATGAGTTATAACCCCATAGCCTAAGAATAATAGAAACTAAGGTGTATTTACTTATCAATACAATTTATTAACAACTTTAATTGCAATTAAGTGTTAAAGTGGATTTGATAAAAAAAGTAGGTAATAATCACTAAAAGATTGATAATGAAACAAAATATATAAATATCCCATATCACATCCAACATCCTAACACACAAAATATAATATACATTCCCATGAATAAGTATAACCTAAGGTATAAAAATATAAATCATTCCCCAATGTGTTGCAATAAACACAATAAATATCAATTACAATGGGATAAATTCATTGTATCACTTGTTTTCAAAATAACTTCTTCAATAGTACAGAACAAGCCATTGAAAAAAATATTAGGAAGCCAAACTATTTCAAAACACATTAAATATCATTTCAAAAAATATCTTTAAAACAATTTGACCTATTATTTTAATATTATATCATTGAGAACTATATTTGAAACCATTTTAAAAAAAATCCCTTTCTTTTAAAAACATTGAATGTATCCAATCAGTTACATCTTTTCAATAAATTCGATGTTAAACCATAAATTCACTACCATAAAATTACCCAAATGATTTCAATTAACATAAATAATAAAAATAAATTTTCAAAATCTATATATTCATTTCCATAAACTAGTAGAATTCAACACAATTCCATTTTATGAAAATCAACACAAATCCATTTTATCATTCTAAAGAATGTTACAAACAACTTTTGAAATATAAAAATCACTTCACCAAAAATTTTATAAGTCAATGTTGGAATGAAAAAATAAGCAATGCTATAATAAAATATAAACACACATAAATACTATGATATAGTTGGATTAAAAAAATAAACACCCACATGAATTTTTACATGAAATCAAATAAACAGTCAGGGTTTACAAATATGTTAAACAAATATATCCCCAAAATAATCTTCAATATGAACCTGATAACATGGGGAAATCCTTATGAATAAAGGAATAATGAGCCAAACTAGTGAATGTAACCTTATTCTAGTTCTAAAGAATCATTAAATGTATTAGTAGTCTTGAAGAACTAACCGGGATATATGATCCATATCAAGACTTCTCTTCATCTACATGAAAAAACATTTCCTTGGTGAATTCATCATCCAGAAGCCATAATTGCCTAATAAAATCATAATCTAAACTAAGATGGTGAAATTTTATAGGTTTTATAATATAACCTTATATACCCATGAATTTTTAGAGGGGAGGTGATCTAACAAGGAAGTAATTACCATCATTATATTTATAATGAAACATAACAAATATATGTCCCATCTCACTTTCTATAGTCTCACAGTAAAAAAATCCATTTTTATAGGAATAAGTGTGAAATAAAGGTATCAAACTGTTAATAATTCCCTAAAATAATAAAATCCACATGGGTATATAAATTATAAGGTACTCAACAAAATTTTTCATGTGTTTTAAAAGAACATCTCAGGATGTTCTAAAAGCTAATTTAAAGAATAACTCGGGAAGCCATACGATTTGACACCACATGAAATATCATTCCAAAACACCCATTTAAAATAATTTGAAACATTATTTCAATTTTAAATTATAGAGAACTATATATGAAATGATCATAAAAAAAACAACCATTATTTTAATATTATTGAATGTCTAAAATAATTTCCTTGTTTTCTATAAATTCCTTGTAAAACCATAATTTCCATTTCGAAAAATGAACCAAACTAGGGAAAATTAAATTAATAATAAATATAAATTTTCAAAAAAAACATATAGACAATTTCATAAAAAAATTTAATTTATATTAAATTTAAATGTTTGAAAAAAACATTTAACAACCATTATTCCATGTGATAAAACCATTAGAGAATTTATGAAAACAATAACAATTACCACATATTGGATTAATTTGATAAAAAATACATTAAAAATATCATGAACTAAATTACATTCCAGTTAATGTAAATTCATAAAAAATACATCCTAAAACAAGGAAAACCAAGTAACAATGCTTATCTTTTAATCGATAATTCCCAACCATGAATGGAAACATCTTATACCTTCAATAGATGGTGAAATGATATAATTTATAACTGATCCAAACCATTATATTGTCCTTATATCCCCAAGGGTTCTTTGTAGGAGAATGATGAAAAAATATATAGGTGTATGGAAGATAAAATGAAAAAAATAATATAGAATGAGGGACATACTATATGAATTTACTAGAAATATAATAAAAAGGAGCCTTCAAACAAACGAATAATAGAATAATAGCTCCCTTTTTGTAACCTAGGATCAGAATAATTGATCTAAGGGAGAGGGAAGCCCAAAATCATTGAAAATGAAGATGGAAATTTTTAAAAACTCAAATTTTTAAACACTTGGGAATCTCAAATGGGTTTCCATTGATGTTCCTAAAACTGTATGGAAACCATGAAATTAAAATTGGATAATCACAATACACATTTATAGCTTGGCATCACATTTTACTAAATATTTTACATCCATTTAATCCCCACTAAAAAAATAAAACATTGTTCATTGGAACCCAAATGATTTCCATAACCAAGGTATAACTGAACGCCAATGGGAAAACATTTAAATTTTTTAATTTTAAACCCAAAACTTCTAAAAATTTAAATTCACCCAAAATAATATAAATTATTAAATATTAGGGACATGTGGGAGTAAAAGGTGACTATATATCAATCCCAATAAATACTAAACATATCAATAAAATTTTACCATTCAAGTAGCCAAAAAATATTTAAACGGCCCCACATTGACTCATAGTGAATGTGATCATAAAATAAAGAGGTTAACCAATGATAAATGATTAAATACTATTCTATGTTAATCCTCCCATCATTGAACCATAAAATAAATATTTTATGTTGCACATCAATCTAATCTGATTAATTATCATTGATTATGACTTTAAGAAACATTTTATACATCATTTTGAAATATTATTTTCAGGGTATAATATGGATTTTAACTTACAACCTTTAAATGGAGTGCATGATCTTCCATGTGGTTGTAATAACCTAGATAATTATAGAATGAATCATTTTAATTTTTTTAATATGAGTTAGATAGTTATAACATTATAAATTAATTTCTACTGAAGACGTATTTTTTTGAAATAAACACTTTTTATATGTTATTTTATGTTAAATATTAGTTTATAAATTTTAAAATTAGAATTAGATAAAATGAATAGCGTTTTTTAAATCATAATATCAAGATTTACTTTGGGTTATTTTTTTTATTTTTGGAACATATTGATTTTCCCTTGAATAACTAAAATAAAAATGTTTTTTATAAAAAAGTCTTTTCATTAAATATAGAAGTATAAAAATATTAATATTATTTTGAGTATCTTATATATTATTTATTCTATTTCGTATGAATAAAAATTTTTTTAATAAAATTTATATTGTTTCTAATATAATTTTTTTTGTGTTTTAGACGGGTTTGTTTATACAATTTCAAAATGCGTAATGTATAACCTTTTTAATTAATTAAAATAATCATAAATGGGTGATGTTTTAAATGAAATTTATATAATATATACAAATAAGTATTAAATGAGTTTTATAAAATGATAATTATTTGTCAAATAGTTAATATAGAATCATCTTTCTCAAGAAAAATACTATTCTTAAAAACTCGCTTTATCACAATGACTACATCATTATTAATTAAATTAATTTTTCCACATTTTGAATAAAATTTATAAAAATAGATTTATATTTGAAATCATAATATTTTATATTTTGTAAAAAGTTCAACATATTTTTTTTACCATTTTTATTAGTGAATGTAATTAAAATTAATCAAAGTTGTTAATGTAAAAAATGTGAATTACTGATTGACTTAAAATTAATATTAAGGGGTAAAATTGAGATAAAAACTTTTCGAACACCCATTATATATACAAATTTCTACATTATGCCATCTAGGATCAATTTTGGTGCATTATTGGTGTAACATTACATGAAAAAATATGGATGTAATTCCCTCTTTAAAAAATTAACATGTTTACCACTCACCCCACTTATAAAAGGCCTCAGCCTCTCCTCATCTCGTTAAACCTCTAAATACCTTTTATTCATCCATGTCACACCCAAATCACTTCTCTTATTCCTTAGATTCATCTAAAATGACTTGATATGGGTGGAAATCCATCCACGAAAGGTCTTTGGTGGAAACCATAATGAGTTACCTATGGAAGATGTAGATAAATACACACATGACATATTAGACTCACATCATGTGGCTTCATATCAGTTTCCATTAATTGATGAAACTCTTGAATTTATGAATGAGTACTATTTTATAAGTTTTTTATATATATCCATTTAAAATTTATATCATGATTTTTTCTACTCCCATAATATTTAATGTTATATATAATGTCATTGTTTAATGGGGTTTATGGTTCATGTGTTTCTCAAGTGATAAAGATCATTCTATTAATAAAATAAATCATATATTAGTGTTTTCTTTCAATATCCCTTTATATTATGTTTCCATGTTTTGAAATGATTTATAAATTTTTTTATAGAAATAAAAGAATTATGAATTACATTTTATTTCTACTTTACTTAATTTTATATATATACCCTTTATCTTTTGTTTCCATGTTTTAAAATTATTTTTAATTTATTTATATCTTTCTTTTAAACATTATTTGTATTCTTAAATGGAAAATATTGTTTTCCCTTTTTTGAGTATTTTTTAATTAAAAATGGGTTACCATTTGAAAAGGGTATTGTGATATTAAAAATGGATTTTTAAAAGAAAATGATAATTTTATATCCAAAAATTATTTGTTTACAGGTTTAAAAAAGTTTTTAAAAATTTACTATGATGAAAATTTCTTAGCATAAAAACTATTATTTCTTGACATGGTACTTGAGAGTTTCATGATTGGGTGGCCCATATACCACTGAGTGAGCCTGCTACAACATATATGATGGGTTTTCTTAGATAATATTAGGTGACCCATTACAAACTATATTATTGTGTAGCATAAACAATGTTGTGTGAGCCAATTATAGCTTATATTATGGGTGGCATATAACATCTGGTGACCCCGTTATAGCTCTCCAATGTATTTGGTAACAATAATGTTGGTAGTCGATTAAATTTTTATTAAAATTAAAATGGTTCTAAAAGGGTATTATTTATATGATGTTATATGTCACCAAAAATAATTTAATTGATTTATATGGGTTTTAATTAACTTATTTGAGCCAAAGGTATTGTGTTTTTCATGTTAAAATGTTTTATTTCATATACTCAACGAACATTGAAAGAAAAAGGTAAACGCTATATCATTTTTAATATTTTCACAAGAATAATGAGTTTCATTTTTTTGTGTATCCCTTACTATGATTTATGTGCTTATCCCAGGTTTTTAAATGTTTTTCAAAGGAATTAACGATGTGTAAGGGAATAAATGAAGTCAAGTAGATATTTGGGAAGATTTTCTATAGAATAAATCATTCTCTATTGTTAGATGTATTATATCATGGGAACTTATATACTTTTTGGATGTTAACACTTTTCAATATATGGTTTTGTAATATATGTGTTATGACCTAATTATATAATACTATAAAACTGAAAAGATACTCAAATGGAAAGAAATTTAATTCGTGAATAAACTCAAGAGTATATAATGTTTAAAATACTGGACTTATATTTTGTATCAAATGTTAGTTTAAATATCATTACAGTTTAATATAATGATAAAATCATGATTTTAAAATATTTTCCCATATGGTATAATTAAAATTTCCTTGATTTTTATGGTTACCATGTGGAATTGACTAATAAATTTCTTTTCGGAATGATTTTCCATAGAGGAAACATGAAATCTATTACTATAAGGAATTGGGAGGATAATATCCTTCCAAATCACTATCTTGATATGGTTGGAATTGGAACAAAATAGTATGTCGTGGTGATGGATCAATTGACATAAGAGATAATTGGTTATTGTATCAATGATAGAGAGGAACTCAATTTACCATTAAGGAAGATTACTTTTGTGGATAATTTCATGAGACAACACCCTCGTTCATTCAGTGGATCATCTGACAATGTAGTTCACTAAGAATGGATCAATGCTCTTTAAAATATATTTGATGTCATGTGACGTTTATAACATAAAAATTAAACCTTTACCTTTATCATTTTAATGGATAAGATTATAGATTATGTTACTTGGTAAATAATACAATAGATAAATATGATACCGAGTCCATGGAATGGGAAACATTCAAGGATATTTTTATTTTGAAATATTTCCCAAAGTATGTTTGACTCTGAATGGAAAAATAATTCATGGAATTAAGGAATAAATAAGAATATAATGTAGAGGCATATGTTGAAAGATTCACAAGATTGGCTATGTATCTACCAGATTTTATTCGGGACACTAATAGAAATATTAATAGCTTTTTCTGAGGGTTGAAACAAATTTTATTGTGAGCATTGAGTGAATGTTTTTTTTAATATTACGAGAAAGTGATTCATTGTGGTGAGATATTTGATATTGATTATTTTTAAACTTCTTTCTTACAGAAGAAAACAATAATAATAGGTTATTGTCGAATGAAATAGTGAATCAACTAGCTACGAATTTTGGAGTTAATCCCTCAAATTGTTCCATGTGTAGTAAATTAAATTTCAATGAATGTTTTTAGGATATGGGTAGTGTTTTTTGTGTGGTTAGTTTGGTCACATGGAACATGACTATAAAGAAAAGAGTCTTGAACAACCAAAGAATAGGGTAACTAAAATCTATCCAATGTTGAGGTGTTGTAGTTTTAATGAGTTGGGTCATTATGTTAATACATATCCAATGATTATTGTACAAGATAAAAATCATCATTATCAAAAAAAACGCTGCAGTGATTTAACTTACTACTACTACAGTTGATGTTGGGATATAAAATAAAGTGGTGATATGTATATCATTTTCATAATCAAATTAATTTAATACCTTTTGTTACTCAGGACCTTTGCATTCTATAATTTTTTATAAATATTCTAGAAAAATGGTAACATCACCACATGAATGTAAGATTGATCTTTTGGGGACAAATCTGGGTGGAAGTATTAAATCGACAATGATTTGAAATAATCATCCAGTTATTATCAGTGAAATGGTATTTCTTTACAATCTTATTGAATTGGCCATATTATAGTTTTATATTATTCTTATGGTCTATATTTTCATTCAGTTTATCATGTTATGATATATTAAACTACTAATAATGTTGTGTTAATTGATTTAATTACATTGCTAACTTACCAAAAAGGTGAAAAAAATTTATATATGGTTTTAACACCCAATTATTTTATAATGTCTCTTTTTTAAAGTAAACATAATTTTTTCGATATCTTACATTACATACAACACCAAGCTTAAAAGAGAAATGATATAAAATTAAATATAATTATTTTACTGTGACCATTATAACTATGCCATTAAATTGGAGGGAATAAATAATATTATCAAAATTATGAAATTTATATATTATATATTTAATCAAATGTTTTTACATTAATCAAATATTTTTATGTTGAATAATGTTTAAAAATGCTATTTAATGTATAAAATCTATATTTTTCTAAATGTAGTTTAATAATATATTAATGGCGTACTTGTTTTGAAATTAAAATTTTCATTTTTATAAATAATATTTTTAAAAATAAAAATCAATTTTCAAATATAAATATTAATATTTAATTTATTTAAATTTCTTCTATTTTTCGATAAGATAAATTTTATGATTAATAGTGAAAATTAATAGATTTTTAATTGGAATCATTCATTTTATAAAAAAACATTATAATGTTATATTACATTTCAAATTGGTTATAATGTAAACCTAGATAAAATATACCTCCATTAATCAAATTTATCTCATTGGATTCATTTTTATATTGAAATTTAATATAAAAACATTTCTAACTTTTGAGTGTTTTCACATTAAAAACTCATTTTCTAACAACATCTACAAGATTAATTTTAAATTAGTTGTATCCATTTTTTTGTTTTGAATTTTTAAAATGGACTCTATATTTTGACATAGGAGTTCAATATTTTGTAAATATGTCCCTTTATTTTTGAAAAAATATAAATAGAAAACATAGTAATTTTATTTACCATGGTAAAGGTTAAATTGGGAAATTAAGGGTAAAAATAATATTAAAAATATTATAAAATAACCGTAAAACATTACTAATTTTTTTAGATAATTTTTGAAAAAAATCAATATATTGGCCTATTTTTTGCCTCTGGGAGCCACATGGATGACTTTAAACCATTTATAAAATTTTATATTAACAAAATTCAAATATGTCATAATTATGTTTTTAATATTTATTAAATATTTAATAAGTATTTATAAAAAATATATATTCTACTACGAATAGTAATATGAATTTTTTATTTTTTATCATCATCAAGGTTATTTTTTTAATTTTTATGAAATAAATAATTTTCTTAAATGTTTACACAAGGATGATGTAGTAATTTTTTAATTTATAGAAAAATGAAATAAATGAATATATAATTTAAAAATATATATAATTTGAGATAATTAATGTCATATACAAATTGTTTAGATAAATTTGACATGTAGGTGATGATCTGAAATAGTTGTTTTGAATAAATCTTGTTTTTTTGTAAAAGAAAATGTAATAAATAGTGGAAAAATTGACATTATTGTTATATTAAAGTAAATAATATTTTATTAAAAGATAAAACATTATAAAAATATAAAATTATGAAAACATATTTATGTAAGGATTAAAATTTTATCCATGATTCCTTTATGGTTTTTTTGACTTTTTATAAAAACAATATTGACCCTGAAAGAGTAAATATTAATGTTGTCGTAGAAAGAGTTGAAGTGGTTAAATAAGTGTTAAGGACAAAGGATATGGGTTCTAATGTTACCTAGATTTGTGTAAAAAATATTTTTTGATATTATTATGTCCACTAATAATATTATATTCTAAAATAAATCAATTTGAAATCAATTTTAATTAATAATTAATTTATGTTAATTTAATATTTTCAGAGTTTTGAAAACTATCCCTTGTAGCAATTACAAATTGGAACCTCCTCCCTCAATTATTCAAACCATGATGAGCCTTATATATAGATAAAAAACTACCTATTTTTATTTAAAACAACATATTCAAGTAGTGGAGATATTTGTCTTCCAAAAAGACGAACCTTATATCCCTTATGAAGAGATCTAAATGAAGTTCGCCGATGAATAGGTAATTGTTCTTACCAACTCATCCAAGTATATTTCTTATTTTAATTGATATAAATGTGTTGTTTACATGATAACATAATAAATAATGTATCATATATATTATTATATGTTATTGGGGTTTTGGAAAAACCATATTCCACTATTTACCCATTATATTGAAAAATAGAAGTATCGCGCGTGCGTACGTACAACAAAATGTCTCCATGCTGTGGTATAATTATTTTCCATCACCAATTTACTAATAATTTAATAATTGTAACAATAATGGATATATATTAATTATTACTTGATATTTATTTAGGAATATTAATATATCATTCACTTCCTTACACTTTATACCATATATATTGTTATCATCGCTTATGTGTACGTATGACCCACCGTCTCCATGACACAACAAGATTCATGTTCTATGTTATCCTTTCATGATTGATTATAAATATTTATATAATGAATAAATATTATATAATTGAGGTTAATATCATTATATATATGATTGAAATATATCCCATGCACAAGAATCATTACATAGTTGATGAAACATGCATCGAAAAATGAATTAGTTAACAACCAGAACAAGAGTAATAATAAAATATTATTTGCAAATGATTTATAAGATGGACTAAGAGGATCACATATGAAGTCATAAATATGAATATGGTTCTATAATAAATTAACAATATTCTTAAAGCCATTATATAAGAGGTTTAAATATATACAAAGGAAATCATACCAAAGGCAAGGGATTTATGAACTCAATTTTAATTCATGGGGTTAAAATTCTATTTCATTGATTAAGTTATGCATGAAATGGATTTGAACTATATTAAGATTCATTTCCACTTATTTTAGGTTGATTCATATTATACATAGGCAATAAATTCATTTTATTAATTATATGATTTTTTATTATTTTATTTCATAATCTCATCATTATTCGGAATTATTTATTTTTAAGTCTCAGCTAGGGAATATTTCTCTTCCATGTCCATGTTTTATAAAAACATTTTCAATATGGTTTATAATATTGTCCTATGAATTTTTAAAGTATATTTTTCATGTCTGAATTTTTATAAAATGTTATGAATGATTTTTTGTTTCCAAACGAGGTGCTTTATGAATTTTTGCAAAAACACATCGAAGGAAAGTTTTTTAACTTATAAAAAATGATATTATTTTATTCCATCATAATGAATTAATTATTTAATTATTCCTTCATAAATAAAAAGGAATATTTTCAAATAATTTTTTTTTATAATCGTTCTTCTTTTTTAATTTACAATTTTAAAGAACAAATTTTTTCTCTCAAATAAAATTCAATGATTTTATGAGATTATTTTCATATATGTAAACATTATTAATTGAATATTATGCTTAATTTATGTTGACCTAATATGAGACAACCAAAAATATTTTATTGAATGGTTTATTTTCCATTTGAATTTTGATATACTATTTTGATACCATTTAGGTTTAGGTTTTAATAATTCATATTTCGTATACTAGTTTTTCTATTGTAATATTTTATTTGATGTTTCACCCTAACCATATGAGGAGTAAATTTTAATTAGTAATTTATTTGAGGGAACTAATATATCCCCTTGATTCATCGATAGGTCTCATGAAATGAACAAGTTTTGGTATTGGTTTAGGACATACATGTTTATGATTGGTGTCTTGGTCTAAGTCATAGAAGTATGTTTATGACATATCATATTATGCATTCCCTCATTATGATAATAGGTTTTTATTTTCTATTTTATTATTAGACTACTATAACATAAATGGTTAGTTTTCTTTATCATGTGATAATTTTTATGGAATTATTTGATCATCATTTATTCCTACCATGTTATTGTCATGTTATAGATTAAGTGTAAGGTCATTAAGTTATTTACCATTCCATAATAAATTATGATTATTTATTATATCTTATGTTTAAGTATACCCTTATTGAGAATCTGAAATTACCCATTTATTATGATTTATTTTTCACAATGATGTAAGGATGTTTATCATTCCTAATATACAGGGTTAATCTAGGAGAATAATGGTCTCATCAAACAATTATCTATTTTATATTTTATATTTTAAACTGCAATGTAATATTAAATTTTGTATCTAGTTTACTAATATTTCTAAATTATTTTTTTATTGATATACGATTCCTTGTATATTATTCCAATATAATAATGTAACCATCGACTCTCGGCTACTAGGGTTGGGGTCTTTATAGCCGGTATCCAAGAATTTTTTGTAATAATATAAAATACAAAAAATTGGAAACAAATATTAGATAATGAAACAAAAATTCCAACATTTATAAATATATATAAATAAACTAAGCATATTATTTAGAGATAATTTATAACTAAATTTTAAATTTTTGTTATGTGATTCACTAGATTTTATATTTTACATTATGATTGATAATGTTATAATATAATATATTGAATATAATTGTTATGAAATGAATCCTAGTGAAATCAATTGAAATCATATCAATATATGTAATCCATGTTGGGTTTTCCATCATATGGGAGATAATGATGTTGGGTCTCGAGCTTCAACTAGAGTAGAACAACGTATAACTACACTGGAATTACTGCCTCAGGTTATAAGAAATAACCTTACCCATATAGAGAAGTCAGATCCACAATGTGAATGAATAATGTTAAGCTGATTCATTAAAAAAACCGCCATAATTTTATTGGAATACAATACCATTTGTAGTAGACAAATGGATATGTTCCATAAAGAAGATACTTCTCACATTGGGATGTAACAAAAGGATGATGGTTATCATTACAGTTAATTGACTCCTTGGATATGCATATATATGGAGGACATTGATTCATAACACAATGGAGTAATAAATATCAAACATAGAACGAATGGATTTTAAGGATATTTTTTTTTGGAAAACTGTTTCCCCCACAAACAACATGCAGATATGAAGCAAACATTCTAAAATCTAAAGAAAACAGAGAATGATATTGTTTATAAATATGAATCCAACATTTAAATGTTAGAATGGAATATAATTAATTACACATGTTAGTCAAAGACTATGATTGATCAATTATTTGATAGACTTATGACAATTATTTAAAATTCACTAGTCTCCTAAGAATTAACACCATTTAAGGATATAATATCATGTGACATAAAGATATTAAAATAATTGGTCAAGTCCAATGAGTTATAACGTTATCAAAAGAATAATAATATGGAATTGAAAAAATGGATAAGGTTAAAAATAGAAAGAAGGAATTTTCCACAAGTTAGAGAAATAGAAATAAACACCACAATTTTTTCTTGAAGGGAGAATGAGTTTGATATAAATGTATAGAAAAAGGCTACCACGCTAGTGATTGCAAGGTAATGAATGAATTCAGTAATATATAGTAATTATGTTTATATGAACTGCGGAACTATGAAAATGAATGTCCTATTAATCAAGTAAATTTAGCTCAGAAGAATAAAAGGGATCATGGTAGAGCATATATTGTAACTACAATCAAAGAAAAATGGTTAATGTGATTTACATTAGGTTCTAATATTATGTTGTCAATTTATTTTATCAATGATATTCTTATTATAATAATCAGGAGATATAAAAATATTTTACTACAATACTTATTCTATATGGATAAGAAATTATATGTTGAATGGTATCGATGACCATGAACAGTGAATTAGTAGAAATTTGATCTTTTAGAAAACTCAGTATTTGGAGAAGATAACCCTTTATATATGCTTAATGATGTGATAAAAAAAATAGATTTTTATGGAATAGTATTAATGAATATGACAGTGATTGGTGATTTTATGGTTTATGTATCATTTTATGTTCACTACATGTTTGTATTTAAGAATTATACATGAGATTTTGTTATTAGAGGTAGAGATGTTTTAATTAAGGTTTAATAAGGATAATGATACTCATAGTTTCGGTATGTTAAAAAATATCTAAATTATATTGTTTCAGGAAACTATGATGTAAATATGATTTTTTAAATTTAGTGACCCTCATAACAAATATTTGGACTATGAATTTGGAAAAATGTGTTTTGGATGAGTCTTAATGTTGGAATAGATTTTGTTTAACATTGGATATTATTATTTGAGGTTAAATTCTGATTTATTAGATAGTATGTGTTACTATTTTTTGTTTTAGTAAACATATAGTGAAGGAAAGAAATACTTTTGTGCATTATGATATGATAAAAGTACATTAGTAATAAAAATTCATCTTTAATATCTATCATTAGGTGTATTAAATGAAGATAAAGTATATCTAACCATAATACAATGATAATATTATGCTCCCGACATGGAAATTAATCTATTCATTTTATTATCACGTGCACTTATATGAATATTAATGGATCCCCTTAAATGTAGGAATTTTTTTTGTAACAAAAACATTATTCGTTTACTTTTTATAATAAGTCAACAAACATTAATCGATAAAAAAATTTATGGTTTTTAATGGTTAATTTTCTAATGATCAAGTTCTCAAACACTCACCATATGAAATTAATAGTTATTTTTATCTTCCATGTCCATGTACCACTTCCCAATAATTTTATCCTATTTTAATATTATTTTTTAGATTTCATCCACATTTCCTTTTACTATTATTAGGAGGATGTTTTATTAACACTATTTCAGATGTTGGTTACCCACAAATTAATTTTCATGTGTCAAACAATAATTTTAAAAGTGAAATTTAAAATCATGAGGATGGAATTAATAAAAGGGGGTGGACTTTAAAACCCATTTATTTTACAATATGTCTCTCTTTTAATTTTTTTATATCTTACATTTCACAGAACACTAATCACAAACAAACAATGATATACAATTAAATATCATTATTCTAAAATGAATTTTAGAACATAATAGTTAAATTTATGGTAATTATTATTATTAAAAAAATTATAAAAATTATATATTATATAATTAATAATTTTTTTTTAAATTCATCAAATAGGTTTAATAGGAATAAATTAGGAACAAATCAAATTTTATGTATAAAAGTTATATTTCTCTAAAGGAATTTTATCACCTTTTAATGCAGAACATGTTTTAAATAAATTATTTACATTATTTTAAATTATATTTGACAAAATAAAATTCATTCTTGATATGAATATTTCCAAAATTACTTTTGATGAAGTTTATGTAATTTTATAATAAGTTTTATTTTTTGATGAATAAAGAAAAATACTGTATTTTAATTGAAAACCAATTTTCATCAAAAAATTCATAGTGTTAAATTATATTTTAAATTGGTTTTAAAGTAAAAATGAAAAATTTATATATCAATTAATCAAATTTAGGTCATTTGAATCATTTTAACATTGAATTTGGATGTAAAAACATTTAAATGTTTAGAACTTTTTTCACTTTAAAATCTTGTTTTCTCAACCCATCTATGACTTTAATTGTAAATTACGTTTATCCATTTATATGTTTTGAATTATGAAAATTTTATTCCATATTTTTAATCATGAGGTCCATATTTATTAGAGAGGTCTCTTTTAATTTTTAACAATATGAATAGTAAACATTGTGATTTTAATTTTCAAGGTTAAGGTTAAATCTTGTAATTAAGTGTAAAAATAATATTATGAATATTAGAATATTACCCCAACACTTTTATTAATTTTATTGGTTAATTTTTTATTAACCAAAATCATCTATGCGACGATTTTATGACATCTTGGATCCAGTTATATGACTTTAATAATTTTTTTATATTTTATTTTACGAAAAGTCAAATATGTCAAACTCATGTTTTTAATAAGAATTACATTTTTACTTTGAGGTTATACAGAATAGATAATCAACTATAAATATTAATTTGAATGCTAAAATATTTATCTTCATGAAGGTAATTTATTTATATGTTTTATGATATAAATAATTATCATAATATCTTACACAATGATAATGCAACAATTGTTTAATTAATAGAAATATCATATAAATGATTATGAAAATATTAAAATAAATATAATTTGAGTTAATTAATTAAATATATTAATTTTATAGATAAAATTGAGATTTTATATTCTATTACGATAGTTGGTTTGATGATATTTCTTTTCTTTTTATAAAAATTAATGTAATGAATAGTTTCAAAATTAAAATTCATGTTATATTAAATTAAACAATATTTTATTCAATGATATAAAAAATTATAAATATATATAATTGAATGAACGGATTGAGATATAGTTTTAAATTTTATCCAATATTTATTTATGTTTATTTTCTCATTTTATATTAATAATATTGACCCTAAATGAGTAAAAATAACTTTCCTCATGATAAGAGTTAAATGTCTTAGATAAGGTTTAAAAGAAAAAATGTATGGCTTAGAATGTGACATAAAATTGAAAAAAGTGTTTTTTATATATTATTTAGACACATCCTAATATTATATTTTAAAAAATCCCTTTTTACCATTTCTAATTGAAACATAATTTATTAAAATTTTGAGAGTCTAAAAGTACCCCTCACGTGTATTATAAAAGGGAACCTCCTCCGTCACTTCATCACACAAAATTGCGCCTTATAGATCAATAGAAACCTACCCACTTCTCTTAACAACATAAATTACAAGTGTTTGATATCATTTTATACATAAAATACCAACCCAAGATCCCTTAATAAGATATATAATAGAGGTCCACTGAAGAAGAGGTAATCGTTTTTACCAACTCATCCTTGTTTATTTTTTCTTCAACATAATCATAATGTTTTTTCCATAAAAAAGTAATTAATATCGTATAATATATACAATTACATGTTATTATGATTATGTTACAACCATATTCCACCTTTAATCTAACCTATCAAAAATTAAAGCACCACACATGCATACATTTGACTTATTGTCTCCATGTTGTGGTGTATTTTTATCAATAGGATTTTACTAAGATATTTTTAATGATGGATATAATGTATATATATAATAAATATGATGTGATAATTAGTCTATTATATTAATATACTATCCACTACCTTTCCTTTTCATCCATATATAAATGACATCATGGCTCGTGCATATGTTTTACCTCCCGTCTTCATGATGCTAAGAAATTCATTTTATAGGTTCACTATTCAATAATAGTAAAGTAAATTATATAATTAATAAACATGATACATATTAAATTAAAATAATAAGGGATATGAAGGAACTATAGTCTATGTATATGAATCAAAACTGTCATGAAGAATCACGCATAAAAAATGAAGGAGTTAACACTCAAAACAAGTGTAATAACAAAATATTATTAAAAAACATGTGGTAAAAAGATATAGTAGGACCACATATGATATAATAAATATGAATATTGTAATGTTATAAATTAATAATATTATTTAAAGCATTATAAAAGTGTTTTTAATGTTTACAAGGGAAATCAAGCCTATAGTATGGTATTTTTAACACAATTTTCATTAATTGGATTAAAAATATATTTCATTGATTAAGTTATATGTGAAATGAATTTAAGAAATATTTTATTTTATTTACACTTATTTCATAGGGATTTAATTTGGACACACATAATATATTCATTTGATTAATGATATGATCTTTTTTAGGGTTTTTTTCACAATCTTATCATTATTCGAGATTTTTTCTGTTTAAGTATTCACTGATGAATATTTCACATACATGTCCATGTTAAAAAAAATAAATTAAGTATATATTATTATCCGATGTATGTTTAATGTATTTTATTACACATGTTTTATTTTTTTTAAACACTTTTAAATGAATCCTTTTTTCATTTTCCAAATGAGTTGCTTTATGACTTTTTCGACAAAAATATTAAAGGATTATTTTTTTAAAATTATATTGAATGGAAGAAGTTTATGAAATCATAAAGAATTAACATTTTAATGCATCCTTCATAACATTACAAGGTTATTTAAAAAGACAATTATAATTTTCTTATAATTACACATATTTTTATATAAATGATTTCAATGTGAAGAGAGTATTTTCATAAAAAAATATCAATTTTTAAACAGAGTATTATCATTTATGACAACATATATTATTGAATGTTATGATTAAATGATGTGGATCTATTATGATACAATATACCATATTTTTCTTTAATTTTTTATGATTAGTTTGAATTTGGATTTGCTATTTTTATACCATTCATGGTTTATGGTTAAAGTATTCATTATTCATATTCTTGTTTTTCATTATGAATATCGATGTTGTTTATGTTTCACCCATTTCACATGAGTATTGAATTATAATTATAATGTGATGGGTGGGGCATGCGATAACCTCTCAATGCATTTTTAGTTTTGATGACAAAAAGAATTTTTGTTATTGGATGTGTCCTTACCTGTTTATCTATTCCGTATTTTTCCTAGCATTGAGAATTTTTTTATAATGCCCCGCATTATGAAGACCCTTGTTATTACATTAGTTATTGATATTACAGGTTATTATTAAACTATTACAATATCCATGGATAAGTTACATTATAACGTGATAATTTATATGATATTATTTTATTATATTTTAGTCCTACCATATTATGCTAACGTTACTAATTAAATGGAAGGTATTTTAGTTATTTACTTTTCCAAACTCATTTATGATTATTAGTGATAGAATATATTGTATGTATACCCTTTTTGGGATCTGATCTCACCAATTACTTATCTATTATTTTTCCCATGATTCCATGATGTTTATTTGGATTGAAATACAGGGTTATTCTAGGAGAATAATGGAGTTCTCAGAATATTATCCATGATCTAATTTATATTTTAAATTTTAATGTTAGATTATATTATGTATCTATTTTATCAACACTGCTAAACTATTTGGGATTTCAGGAAATTATTCCTTGTATCGTATACCAATTTAATAAAATTACCATATATTCTAGGCTAACGTGGTCCTATTCTTTACAATGACAATAAAAATTACATATATTATAATTTTTAAAATCAATAAATTGTTCAAATTAGTGGTGTTCTAGTAGAAAATGAATACATGGATGTTTGTATGGATAATTTTCTTGGTTATATTCTTGATATAGAGGTTGATTTTACTATTGACATAGTACTTGATTATAAGGTTATTTATATACCCCCTTATATATGGGAACCAGAAGAACATTTATAATGGAAAAAAAATTATAGGAGGTATTAGAAAAATGTTTTATTCAACCAATAACTTTACCAAGGGGTTCTCATATCTTGTTTGATTAAAATAAATATGGTATAATGAGATGTTTTGTTGATTATAGAGCCTTCAATAACATAATTATAAATAAAAAGTATCTTTTACCTCATATAGATGATTTTATTTATTATATATAGAGAGAACAATATTTTTCACTGTTTGACCTGAGGTTGGGTACAATCAGTTGAATGATAAAAAATATTTCATTATGAAGACTCTGGTCTAGACTAGATATTAGCATTGAATTTTTAGATATAGCTTTTTGGGTTATTTAATTTACCTACAATATTTATGGACCTTATCAATATAATGTTTCATGATTTCTATGATAAGTTTGTGGTTATGTTTATTGATGCAATTTTGTGATATTCTAGAAGAAAAGTGGAATATCTAAGGTAATTGGGGGGGTTTTAACACATTATAATAAAATAAACTATATTGGAAATGTAGTATGTGTGAAATATTGATGATATTTTTTTTCCAAGGTCATATTTTTTGTAAATATCAAATAACTATTGATCTTGTTAAAATAAATGTTGTAAAAGAATTTCCATAACCCCAAATATCAGAGAGATTCATATTTTTCTTGGATTAGATGGTATCTACCAATGGTTTGATGAACAAAAATTCATTTTTTCAATCCCATTGACTATCTTAACTAGAAAAGAATTTATGTAAATCTAGACAACATAATGTTATTATTATTTTAGGAACTGAAAATAAGGCTGGTGAATGATTCAATTTTAGAATTTCCTTATAGAAATGGTGAATTATTTTTCTAAAATTATGAGTTATTAAAAGGAATTAGTTCCATCTTAAGGTAGAATGGTCAGGTAATTTCTTATTCTTCAAATCATTTGAAACATCCTGATTTAAATTACGGTACACATCATTTGAAATTAGCTTCTATGATTTATCTTTTATTGATTTGGAGTTATCATTTATATGGTGTAATATTGGTTATATATATAGATCATAAATGTTTGAAATATATATTCAATAATAAATAATTGAAAAATAGATAAATTATATGGCTATAAATAATCTAGGATTTTCATTTCATGTTTCATTACCAACAAAAAAATTGGAATACGCTTGGAGTCAAAAAAGTAATATTTTATCAACCATGTTACATTTGGAGTATGGCCCATTGTTTCATTATTTGATGAATTTTTGCCTATATGTTATGGATATATGGAAATCCTCTGTTTTATTTCGTGTTTTAGTACAATTGAATTAATTAGAATGAATTAAGAGAGATCATAAAGAGAAACAGTGTAGGATTGGTATAGAGTCTGAGGTTTCCAACCTCTGATACCAATTGTAGGATCGAAATAATGATGCAGATTCTCAATATACAAGAGGGGGTGAATTGTATACTTTAAAATTCCTTTGTAACCTTTAAAGTTAGTTAATAATAACTATAGTTTCCTTAAGAAAAGTAAAGTGAAAAGTTTAACAAAGATTAAACTATGCAAATTCACAACACCTCTAACACCAAATGAAAACATGGAAAGAGATTTCGAAAGTAGGTTCTGGAAATATGGTTCCAGAAAGTGAAACTTAACAAAAGATTACAATATGAGATTCTACCTTAAAGTGTATAGAATCTATATGAAATAGAGTACAAGTAAAGAAGTATAAGAAAGTTACACTTTCCTTATAATACAAAATGCCGCGGAATATAAACAAGTAGTAAAACTACAAGTAATAAGATATAAGTCTTTTAACCCAAAGAGAAGGGTATCCAACAACATTGGATAAAGGTCCCTTGATTTATACTTTCAAGCAAGTCTGTCTTACCCACACCAGCGTAAGTCCTCGATACGAAGATCGGAGTCTCTGTCTTGTTATCCCCGCAAGCCCTCAACTTCAAGGTAGTCGGAAACCTCTGTCTTCCTCAGTAAGGAAGCCCTCGAACTTCAAGGTAGTCGGCACCGCTGTCTTCCTATCCCCGGAAGCCCTCGAATATAATCACCAACATTCGGAGTCGCACGAAGCATTGAGAGTTAATAAGAGCCTCTCTCTCTAGAAATCACTTCAACAACATGTATGCAAAATATCAAAAATCGTTGTTGTGTATTTTGAGCTCTTTCAAATGAGCTCCTATTTATAGGTAAGGTCAGCTCCTTCTCCAACTGTCATATTTTCCTTAAAGGTCGAAGGGAACTGTACACGTGTCACTTAGACAATGGTTAGTTTATGACAAAATAGACGACATTGTTTTATAACAAAAAAAGTGTAACAGAATGTACGACATCGTTTTAAAATCTAACATAAAAGTTCGGAATGAAAAATTCAGAGTGAAGGTTCGGAGTGTAGGAAAATAACAAAGAGTAGACAAAATATAAAGACATAAGTAAAAAAGAAAGTTTGGATTGAAGATTCGGAGTTTGAATAAATTCAGAGTGTATAAAACAAAGATGATCAGATTCTGTTTAATAGATGAATTCAGAATGAGAATTCGGAATGAGAATTCGTCATCAGAATTTGTAATGAGAATTCTTTATCGAACTTCATAAGAATTCGTCTCCTAAATCTGGATTAAAACTGTATCCGGAATTTGGAATGAAACTTTATCACAGTTCTCATTCTGGATTTCGGAGTGAAACTTTAGCACATTTCTTATCCAGAATTCGGATCCTAAAACAGAATACTTCATATCAAAGTTTCAAGTAATTCCGAGAAAATAGAAATGAATCCAAATCTTATACTTAAGAAAAATCTAGATGAAAAATATGATAAGTATAGTTTTTTTTATAAAAGATATTTTCCTTATAAAATAAATTTTCCTTATAAAAGCAATTTTCCTTAAGAAAACAATTTTCCTTATAAAAGAAATTTTTCTTAAGAAAACAATTTTCCTTATAAAAGCAATTTTCAGTAAGAAAACAATTTTCCTTATAAAAGAAAATTTTCTAAAGGTAAGGTGTTTGTGATTTTCAAAACAAGAATGAATGGAAAAGTCATAAAGAAAACCTTATTGACTCAACAATCTCCCCCTTTTTGGAAACCACAAACATCCTTACGAAAAATAAATTCTAAAAATAATGAAAAACATTAAGTCTTCTCTCCCTTGGCATTACAGAAATTTATGAATACGACTAATTCCCCCTTAGGCTTTGAAACACTAAGGATCATATTCTAGTTTTCCAGAGTGACATTTCATTATGAAAAAGAAAGTCTTCTTTAATGAAAAACTCCCCCTTAGATAGACTCTTATTAGAGTTCTTTTTCCATTAAGAATCTTTTCCTTATCCCCTTTAGATAAACTCTCATTGGAGTTCTTCTTTTTCTTAAAGATCTTTTCCTTCTCCCCCTTTATGAATTTCAAAAAGAAATCGAGGGAATGGAAAAAATAACAAAGTACCTGAAACATTAGTAGAAACAACAAAAGGAATGACAAGCACACATTTCATTAAGTTTGAAATCTCGGCAACAAAAAAAAATTACAACAAAATATCGGATCTGTCTATTTGGGATCTTTCTCCTTTGCCATGAGACTCTTTAGAATAATGTTGATCTTCTTCAAGTATTTATCATCTTCTTCAGATTGCTTCTCCAGGACCACTATTCTTGAAGATTGAGATTCAATTTTATCTTCCTGAGCTTTGATCTTTTCTTCCTGAGCCTTCAACTTTTCTTCAAACTCAATCCGATGATCTCTTTCAAATTTTCATTTCTGAGAAACAGGATTCAACTTCCCATTCAGATCTTTGATTTTTTGAATCCGGAAGTTCTTTTCATTTGTCAGCTTCTCTTCAAAGGATGATGTCAGGTTATTTATCTTCTTGTCCTCAGTCTCAAAGGCATCCTTGACATTGTCTTGAAATTCATCAAATAGCCTCATATCTTCTATAGACTTCCTCGACCAGTTTGTCATCTTCTTGCAAGATTTTCTATGAGCTTCGTAGCCCACAAAAAATGTTTTGAACTGAGCCACAATCTCAACGCACTTGTCCATAACCATAGACACGGAGTCTGTTTTCTGATTCAAAGCATGTTGGAGCATCTGGCATCTTGAATCAATACTTAAGAAGGTCGGAATGGTTCCCACCAACTTCTCCAAAGACTGAACAACAAACTCATGCCCCACCGAAGATGACTCCGAATCCAAAACATTGCTTGGAGAATTTTCTTCTTCAATAAGTTCAATCATTCTTTTAGAAGAACTAACAACTTCCTTCCTCTTCCACACTTATGAGCTCAGAGTATCAACAAGAATTTGGTTTCCCTTTTCTTTTTCCGGAATTGAATCATGTTCTGGAGTTCTCTTCTCACAATCAGAAACTTGAACAACATTATCTTCCTCATCAGCAACTTCCTGAACATGAACCCCTATGTTTTCCATCTGAGTAACATCATGTAAAAGTTGTTCTTCTTCTCCATGATAATTAACCTATTCTTCTCCTTTCTCTTCTTCCATTGCTGGAGTAACTAGCTTCGAAGATTCATCTTCTGAAGTTCAGAGTGATAAGTGTTCCGAAGGTGTCCCCTTGTAATCATCTACTTGTTTCAACACATCTCCGGTTTCACCACTTCCTTCAGCACTATCTTCTTCTTGATCCACTTTCTCAACTTTCTCTACTTCCTCAGTAGTCTTAGCAACAGCTTCTTCCGGAGCAACGAAATTTCTTCCTGGAGTCTCAGGTAGAGATTCCAAGTAGAAAGATCTCGGAACAGGAATAGTTAATGAAACCATCTCATTGAATTTCAACAAATCCTGAGCTACCACAGCCTCAGAAATCTTCATCGTGAGATTCTTTTCCTTTACTTGTTTTTCAAGCTCATCAGCAGTTCTCTCCTTCAAGGCCATAGCCTTCGCAGGGTCCAATCCGAACTGCGGATCCCCTTTTTTCCTTTTCTGTTTATCTGATCTACACTTTGCAACAACTTCATCAGGATAGGCTTTATTCTTCTTTGGTTTTGGAGGTGCGGAATGGACTTCCTTAGAATTGGAATTTCTTGCTTCTACTTCCACTTCTTTCAGCTTTCTCTTCCTTACTGGCTTAGAGGATTCCGGATCAGCAACTTTTGGAACTGCTTCTCCTTGAGCAGGTAGATCAATAAACTGTCCAGACTCTTTGTCAAAGGCTACATCCATTCTCTTAAGAGTACCATCGCTCACCAGAAAAATCTTGCAAACTCTTGGCTTAGATTTGCAAGCCTCCTTGAAAGACTCAAGGCACATAACTATCAACTTGGAGAGGATTGCTGGATACATAATAATCTGAGCTCTCAGACTTCCTTTCTTCAAAATCTAAAGAGTGATAAGAATGTGCTTCATCAAGTTAAACTTCCTCATATTTATCATAAAATATAGGATGTAGATCTCACTCTTCTTCAAGCTGTCTATGTCACCTTTCCTCGGTACGATAAGACCTTTTACCCATAACTCCAGAATCTGGAAATTTGTAGATAAACTAGAAATATTCGGAGCCTTGTCATCAGCCAATCCGAGAGTTTCTAAATCTTTTTTCTTGTCGAAGCTACCCTTAGAATCCAGCAACACATGAGAAATAAACTCAGCTTCACATTCATTATTCAGCCCTACCAATCTAACTGACTTGGCATAAGAAAGTTTATAAGTCTTGCCATAAGACTTAAAAGACAACTTGTCCCTTCCATCTTCTTGAAGAAAAGAAACTGTCTCATAGAATTCGACAAGTAAGTCTGAATACACTTCATCATGGTTCCCGGGTTTTGACACCGCAACATCTTCCCAACCATTAAGCTTGATATTCTTAGAAATAAGAGAACCATACTTGTTGAAGAAATACGGATGGACCAGCCTTTCTCTGTATACTAACCACTTTGAAATCGGTTTGGAGGAAGACTTCTCTTGCGAAGATACTTCCACAGACATTCGGATCTGAAGACCTTTGAGATGTTCGGAACGGAGACAATTAAAGTTAGGAATGACCTTAAAACTGAGAGGCAGAGCTTCGGGACGCGAGAGCTTGAAAACCGATGTGGGACAACTATTTGAGTCCCCTTTATATAGGCAATGAGATGACAGTTCAACTTTCTCGGTTGATCGAACGGTTGTGATAAGATGAGATCAGATTTGACGGTTGAAAAAGAATTGTCAACAACGCTTGAATCCGATCTTTTTGAGATTTTTATTATAACAAAGAATTAAGAAAACTATAATCTGAAAACATAATACAATAAAATTCAAGAAAGTAAAATATGACTACGAAAACATGGGTAAGGAAATCATACCTTTCGGATTGGCTTAGGAAGATTATTCATATTTGGTATCATTCTTAAAAAACACTATTGCAACAAAAAATAAATTCAGTACGAAAACCTCAGTAAGAAAAACAAACTCAATACAGAAAACTCAGTAGGAAAATTTTATTAAAAAAATGAAAATGAAAAAATTATTATGAAAGATTCGGTGTGAAAATCCCGTTATGAAAATACCAGTACGAAATTTTCCATTCCAGAAATTTTTAATACGAACACTTCCATTCCAGAAGTATTCTTTACGAACAAGTCCATTCTGGAAAAATTGTAGTTCCGGAAATCTCAATTCAAGAAATCTTCGTTCCGAAAGGATTGAAAACAAATTTTTGAAAAACATTTTAATTCTATCAAGAAAATGTACTCCCCCTATGAAAAGGAGTGTATTGCTGTAAGGAGACTTTTTCAACAGAAAGTTAATTAAGGAGTATTACCTTACGGTTATCATCCCTAACTTCTATTTAATGTATTCAAATCTATCATAAGGCAATGATTTTGTGAAAATATCAGCAAATTGATCTTGCGTTACAATAAAATGAAGAATAATATCTCCTTTAAGTGTGTAATCTCTAAGAAAGTGATGCCAAATATCTATGTGTTTTGCATGGGAGTGATGTGCAGGGTTCTTACTGAGGGCAATGGAACTTGTGTTATCACACAAAATTTTATTTTTAGTAAAACTCAATCCATAGTCTGTGAGTGTGTGTTGCATCCACAACACTTGAGCACAAAAACTTCCAACTGCTACATATTCAGCTTTAGCAGTGGAAAGTGCTACAGAATGTTGCTTCTTGCAGGACCAAGAAACTAATGAATCTCCTAAGAAATAACAAGTTCCGGATGTACTCTTTCTATCCATTCTACATCCACAAACATCAGCATCAGAAAAGATTTTTATAACAAAATCATTTCCAGAAGTATAAAATAATCCTAGATCCATTGTTCCCTTAAGGTAGCGAAAAATTCTTTTTACTTCCTTTAAGTGAGATTAATTAGGATTGGATTGATATATTGCACATAAGAATACTTAAAACATTAAGTCTTGTCGACTAGCTTTTAAGTATAGTATACTTCCTACCATACCTATAAAAGATGTTTGATCTACTGGTTTCCCAGCTTCATCAAGATCTAAAGAGTTTGAGGTACCAATGGGAGTACTTATACTCATAGTGTTGTCATAACCATACTTTTTAAGAAGATCTTTAATATACTTATGTTGAGATATGTAGGTTCCTTCTGTTTTTTGAGAAATTTGAAATCCAAAGAAAAATGTTAACTCACCCATCATACTCATTTCAAACTCAGATTTCATTAGACATGCAAAAGTGTTAGTCAAATATTGCTGAGTTGAACCAAATATAATTTTATCAACATAAATTTGAACAATAAAATTTTTTTTCTTATCTTTCTTTATAAAAAGGGTTGGATCTGCATTTCCCTTAACATAGTTATTTTGAAGCAAAAATCTAGTGAGTCTATCATACCATGCTCGTGGGGCTTGTTTAAGGCCATACAAAGCTTTGGTAAGTCTAAAAACATGATCAGGATGTTTTGTATCTTCAAAGCTGCGAGTTTTTTCAACAATAACTTCCTCTTGAACATAACCTTTATGAAAAGCACATTCAACATCCATTTGAAAATGTTTGAAATTAAAGAATGCTGCAAAAGCAAGTAGAATACGGATAGATTCCATTCTAGCTACTGGACCATAGGTTTCTTCATAGTCTATTCCCTCTTGTTGATTATAGCCTTTAGCAACTAGTCTAGCTTTATTTCTAACAATGACTCCATTTTCACCACATTTATTTCTAAAGACCCATTTTACTCCAATAACAGAAGTTTCCTTAGGCCTTTCAACCAAGGTCCAGACTTTATTCCTTTCGAATTCATTTAGTTCATCTTGCATGGCTTTAATCCAATCATCATCGCCTAAAGCATCATCAGTTCTTTTAGGTTCTAATTGGGAAAGAAATTCTAGATGTTCTACTTCATTTCTTAAAGAACTTCTAGTCCTTACAGGTCGATTTACATCACCAATGATAATATCACTGGGATGTTTCTTAAAAAACACCTGATTTGGGTTTTGTAAAACATGTTCATCAACATAGGGTAGAAAATCTTCTCGGGTAAAAGTTTATGAAGTATCTTCTAGAACATTATCCTTATCAGAAGGTTCTTCTATCAAAGTTTGATAATCAGTTTTTGAAAACACATCTGAAGCTGTAGGCTGGGATGGTTTGAAAACAAAAGGATCTCACTCATCAAATTTTACATGTACTGTTTCCTCAACAGTGCAAGTATTTTTATTGAAAACTCTATAAGCCTTAGTGGTTGTGGAATAGCCTAAGAAAATACCTTCATCAGATTTTGGATCGAATTTATGTAAGTTATCCTTAGTATTCAAAATGAATACTTTGCAACCAAAAACCTTGAAGTAAGATAGTCTTGGTTTTCTACCATTCCATAACTCATAAGGAGTTTTATTAATAAAAGGTCTAATCAAAACTCGATTTATAGTATAACAAGAAGTACTTACAGCTTCATCCCAGAAATGTCTAGCAATAGAATATTAACTCAACACGGTTCTAGTTTTCTCTTGAAAAATTCAATTTCTTCTTTCAACTACACCATTCTGTTGAGGAGTTCTAGGTGCTAAAAAATTGTGAGTAATACCTTTCTTACTACAAAATGTTTCAAAATCAGAATTTTGAAATTCTCCTCCATGATCACTATGAATAGTTTTCAATGGAAGGTTTTTTTCATTTTTAACATGAGCTCTAAAACTTTTGAAATAAGAAAAAGCTTCATATTTCTTTTCTAGAAAATAGACACAAGTAAATCTAGTGTAATCATCAACTAGAACAAACACATAGTATTTTCCTCTAATACTTCCAGTTTGTGTTGGACCAAAAAGATCCATGTGCACTAACTGTAATGCATCGGTTGTTGAGACTTCACCGATGAACTTAAAACTCGATTTATGTTTCTTGCCATATTGAAAAGGATCACAAGCATTAGAAGAATAAAATCTAATCACCAGTAGATCCTTAACTAGTTTCTTCTTAGAGAGTTTACATAAGTTCCTAAAGTTACAGTGACCTAGTCTTCTATGACATAACCACGAGTGATCATCCATTGCACATAAGAAATGTAAATCTTGGCTTCTGAGGTCTTATAAGTTTAGAGTGTAAACATTCTCTTGCCTCTTAGATGAGAGAATAAATTCTTCCTTGGAATTGTGAACCAAACACTTATCATTCCTAAAATTCACAAGGTAACCTTCATCACATAACTCACTTAGGCTAATGAGGTTGTGCTTAAGACCTTTAACAAAAAAACATTTGAAATCAAGGTTTTACCAAGAAGAACAATATTACCAATACCAATAATCTCTCCCTTAGCATTATCTCTGAAAGTTACCTTTCCTCCTTTCGTTTTGATAATCTTTTCAAAATAGTTTTTGTTACCAGTCATGTGCCGGTAACATCCACTATCCATGTACCATGTATTATTGCTGGTACTCACATTATTTTCCTGAAATCAAGAAGAAAATTAGACTTTCTGAATCCAAACTTGTTTGGATCCGAGATTTCAAAATAATAAAATTTTAGGTACCCACATCTTCTTAGAAAAGTAAGCTTTGTGAAATCCTTGAGATTGGGTTTTGTTTAAGAAACAATTCTTTGCCCAGTTACCACCACATTGACTCTTGGTACAAAATGGGGCACTTTGAGGAACAAAATAATTGTTACTAAAAATTGGTTTTGCATGGGTATAACAAAATCCGGATTTATTTCTTAAAGGTCGTATTTGGGAATACATCTTATCAAAATTTTCCTTAACATGGGTAATGTTTGATAGACACTTCTTTAAGGAAAAAATTTCGTACATGAGTTTTACAACCAAGTTTTTATCCTCAAAATCATTAGTTTTTGAACTAGAGTTATGCTCGAAAACATTTTTATTAGAAATTGCTTTTTCTAATTCTTTAGAATGTTTGTTCTATACAGAACATACTTCCTCAAGATTCATTGAAATACTTTCAAAATCATCATTTTTCCTATCATGATCTTTAGAAAGATCTGATATCTCTTTTGTAAGAATAGAATTCCTAGAGTCTGCCTTATCAAGTTTTTATTGAGTTTGGAATTCTCAATCTCAAGAAGTATAGCAAACCTAGAGACTTCTTCATAAGTAGGTAAAGTATATTCTTCATTAGAAGAAGATTCGTCATCAGAAGAGTTATAATACTTACTATCATTATAATTTAAAGAAACATTTGTCAATGATTCAGCATTTCGTACCTTAGCCATAAAACAATGATTATCAATACGTAATCTGGCTATAAGACCAAGATTCTTATGTACTGAAGATTCATAATCAGAAGATTCATCTGAAGAGTCACCACCACTGGCACTCCAGGTGTCATTGGCTTTTAGAACTTTCTTAGATTTGGCTTTATAATAATTCTTTATATTCCTGTCTGAATGCCCTTCCTTCCTTTCTTTCATTTTGAGCAAAGTGCAATCTAGTCTAATATGTCCAGCTCTCTTGGATTCATAACAAGTAACTTCTTTATCTTTCTTATCTTTCATTTCCTTTTTCTTATACTTAGATTGAAAATTTCTATGTCCGACTATCTTGTTCATTCTTCGAGCAAGATAAGCTAACTCATTTTCAGAGACTTCACTCTCACTAGATTCAGATTGGAAAATAACATTCTTACACTTGGATCCGGTTACTCTCTCAGGAGTCTTAGCTTTCATCTGATTTGAAGTTGTTGTAAAAGCAACAGTACCATTTCCATTCTTCTTCTTTATGTTGTCAGCATCTCTATTCATTCTAGTTTCATGTTGTAGAAGAGTTCCAAATAGCTCATCAAGAGTAATTTGAGTAACCTTCCGGTTCTCATCTATAACTGTTCTCTTGGACTCCCACTCATTAGGCATAATATCAATTATCTAATCCACAAGAGCTTCATCATCTAGACCTTTCTCTCCCATAGATTGTAGGCTATAGACTATAGTCATAAATCTCTATTGAACTTTATAGATAGGTTCTTCATAAGGAAAGTTGAATCCATGATATTCAGCTCTAAGCATATCTCTTCTAGTCTTAATCACCTTAGAAGTTCCAAAGTGTGTAACCTCTAACTTCTTCCATATACAATTAGCTGCTTCACAAGAAAAATTTGGCTATATATATTTCTATTCATTGAACAAAGTAAGTTATTGCGTACCTTATAATTGAGTTGATATTCTTTCTTTTCCTGGTTAGTAAAAGTTCTGACTTCCTTGTCAGGAATTTTATAATCTCCAGTAAGCATAACAAATTTTCTACTCCAATATTGATAACAAAAGTCTTCATATGATCTCTCCAGTATTCATAATCATTACCATCAAAGATTGGTGGTCTTGTAGGATTCATAATATCAATGGAAACAACATTAATTCATGCCATACTAAAAATAACCTTCGGTACACAAACTTGTTAGTAGACAAGATTCGTAACAACAAAGTTCAGAATGAGAAAGTTCGGAATGGTAAAATGAGCAAGAAAAACTTGTATGTGAGTACAAGTATTTCAGATACCTACTCTGATACCAAATGTAGGATTGGTATAGAGTATGAGGTTTCCAACCTATGATACCAATTGTAGGATCGAAATAATGATGTAGATGCTCAATATACAAGATGGGGGTGAATTGTATACTTTAAAATTCCTTTGGATCCTTTAAAGTTAGTTAAGAATAACTATAGTTTCCTTAAGAAAGGGAAAGGGCTAAGTTTAACAAAGATTAAACTAAGAAAATTAACAACACCTCTAACACCAAATGAAAACTTGGAAAGAGATTCCGAAAGTAGGTTCCGGAAATATGGTTCTGGAAAGTGAAACATAACAAAAGATTACAATATGAGATTCTACCTTAAAGCGTATAGAATCTAAATGAAACAGAGTACAAGTAAAGAAGTATAACAAAGTTATACATTCCTTATAATACAAAATGCAGCGGAATATAAACAAGTAGTAATACTACAAGTAACAAGATATATGTCTTTTAACCCAAAGAGAAGGGTATCCATCAACCTTGGATAAAGGTCCCTTGATTTATACTTTCAAGCAAGTCTGTCTCACCCACACCAGGGTAAGTCCTCGATACGAAGATCGAAGTCTCTGTCTTGCTATCCCCGCAAGACCTCAAATTCAAGGTAGTTGGCAACCTCTGTCTTCCTCAACAAGGAAGCCCTCGAACTTCAAGGTAGTCGGCACCTCTGTCTTCCTATCCCTGGAAGCCCTCGAATGTAATCACCAACATTCGGAGTCACACGAAGCTTTGAGAGTTAATACCATCCTCTCTCTCTAGAAATCACTTCAACATCATGTATGCACAATATCAAAAATCATTGTTGTGTATTTTGATATATTTCAAATGAGCTCCTATTTATAGGTAAGGTCAGCTCCTTCTCCAACGGTCATATTTTCCTTAATGATCGGAGGGACCTATACACGTGTCACTTAGACAACGGTTAGTATATAACAAAATAGACGACATCGTTTTATAATAAAACAATTGTAACAGAATGTACGACATCGTTTTATAATATAACATAAAAGTTTGGAATGAAAAATTCGGAGTGAGGATTCGGAGTGTAAGAAAATAATAAAGAGTAGACAAAATATAAAGACATATGTAAAAAAGAAAGTTCAAAGTGAAGATTCGGAGTCTGAATAAATTCAGAGTGTATAAAACAAATATGATCATATTCTGTTTAATAGATGAATTCGGAATGAGAATTCGGAATGAGAATTCGTCATCAGAATTCGTAATGGGAATTCGTTATCGAACTTCATAAGAATTCGTATCCTGAATCTCGATTAAAACTGTATTCGGATTTCGGAATGAAACTTTATCACAGTTCTCATTCTGGATTTCGGAGTGAAACTTTAGTATAGTTCTTTTCCAGAATTCGGATCCTAAAACAGAATACTTCATATCAAAGTTTCAAGTAATTCTAAGAAAATAGAAATGAATCCGACTCTTATACTTAAGAAAAATCTAGATGAAAAATATGATAAGGATATTTTTTCTTATAAAAGCGATTTTCCTTATAAAATCAATTTTCCTTATAAAAGCAATTTTCCTTAAGAAAACAATTTTCTTTATAAATGAAATTTTCCTTAAGAAAACAATTTTCCTTATAAAAGAAATTTTTCTTGAGAAAACAATTTTCCTTATAAAAGCAATTTTCATAAAAATAAGGTGTTTGTGATTTTCAAAACAAGAAGGAATGGTAAAGTCATATGGAAAACCTTATTGACTCAAAAAACAGTCATTGTATGAAAAAAGTATAATCCATTGGGATGTATAAGTAACCTAATTTTGATATTTATAAAGAAAGTGTTATATTATTTTTGAAAAGGTTATATGTTCACTGTGATTAATATTTTATGAAATAATTTTTGACTAAAGATCACAGTACTGAAATTTCTGTTCATTTGGGAAAAACTATGATATATATAGACATTTGGGAGTATTATCATTATGATGGAATAACAAGAGATATTTTTTAATTTACTATGATTTGTAGTAATTTTTAGTAGGTAAATTAAAAAATAATGTTATTGAAGGGGACACTTAATCCTTTTCCAATAACAATGTTGAAATGATATAATATATCAACGGATTTAATGGTGGTATTTTCAATGACTTCTTAAGATAACAATGAGATTTGAATAATTATTGATTTATTAAAATAAGTATGCACATTTACATCCCATTCGAGATGTAATGTCTTTATATTATCTTTATAGAGTATTTTTAAAGGTTGTTTTCTAGTTACATGGAAATCCATTATCCATTTTATCAGACCATGATCCGAAGTTTACATCTTATTGTTTTAGTGGACTTCATAATTAGTTGGGTATTAAATTAAAATTCATTATAACTTTTCATCCTTAATACAATGGAAAATATGAGAAGATGATTCAAACATTAGAATATATACTCCATTTTTTATGCAATGGGATATTAGGGAAATTGGCATTTACAACATTATTTGGTTGAGTTTTCTTATAATAATTTTTTTCATTCTAAATTATAGATGGAACCATTTGAGGCATTATATGGATAGTGGTGTCTGCAACCAGGTTGTTTGGATGAAGAATGGGAAAGATGTTGATGGTACTAATGATGGTAGAGGAAATGGATACATGAGTATATCTCAGAGTAGGCAGAAATTTTATGCGGATAACCAGAGTAAATATCTTTCTTTTAGAGAGGTGATCATGTATTTATATAATATTCTCCATGGAACAAAGTGATGAATTTGGGTAATAAAGAGAATATAATTCCATGGTTCATTAGACCATATTATACACTAAAAAATTATTATTCTAATCCTACAAATTTTCTTACCTCTAAGTATATCTTAGGTACACAGTATATTCCATGGTCCAATGTTAAAGAAATATGTACCAGATTCATCTCATGTTTTTGAGCCATGAAGTGGTTTAGTTGGAAGAGACTCTTTATTTTGAGGATCAACCAGTTTAGTTTCATGACCTCATAAGGAAATTGTTTATGGATAAGGTGATTCATTAGCTTATGGTTTTATGAAAAAACTATATGGTTGAAGAGGCAACATGAGAATATGAAAATGATATGAGGGAAAAATATTCCCACATCATTATTAATTGAATAAAATTATGAGGATGTAATTTATAAAAGTTGGGAAGGATGTAACAACCCATGTAATGATATAATGACTCATTTTCATATTTATTAATATGAATACAATAGATATATTAGTATTATTGTATTTTTATTCATAATGAAAATTATTTTAATTAAATACTTTTCATATAAGGTTTTATTTAGAATAATAATTTCAAAATATTATAATTTGAATTTGGTAAAGTGAATATAATTTTTTTAATCATAATATGAAAATTTACTTTGGGTGATTTTTTTTTATTTTTTTTGTTAGATATTGATTATTCAGTGAATAGTTATAATGCCAGATTTCTGTTAAAAAGTAATTTTTTCTAATTAAAAGTTCATATATTATTTTAATATTTTTATATAAAATAAGAATTATTTAGCTAATATTATTCGAATTAATTAAATTTTAATCTTATTTATAGTGACTTTTAATATAAGTTTTTTTTGTTTTAACATTGGGGTTTTTTTTAATTTTTTTAAATGAATAATGTTTCAACTTATTAATTAATTAGAATACTACATAATGATGAAAATTTTAAATTAAATTTATATAATTTATGTCAAAAAATATTAAATTATTTTTATATAATTTTTATTATTGGTCATAGAGTAATATAGAATCATCTTTCTCTATGAAAATACTGCATTTTAAATTATGGTTCCCTCATAAAAACTGTGAAAATATTATTAAAATTAAAATTTCTAATTATATGAAATAAATTTGTAAAAAATAGTTTCTATTTTCTGAAATAAGATAATTTATATTGTATAATAAGGTTAACTAAAATTTTTAACAATGGTATTAGTGAAAAAAATTAAAATCATTCATAAATATTAAGGTGAAAATGAGAATTAGAATATGTCTAAACTATAAACTTATAGGGCCAAATGACTATGAAACTTTCAAAAAACACATTATATGTATTTATTTCAACATTATAGATTAAATTATCTACATTTTTTCACTATTAGTGATTCATTACATGGAAAAAACATGGGTGTAATTTCCACTTTAAAATTTTAATAAGTTTTCCACTCACCCCAATTCTAAAAGGCCCCCACCTCTCCTCCTGTATTCACACCTCTCAATCGATTTGGCTCAGTCACGACCTACCCAAATAACATATAAAATTACCACCCATGATACTAGTAACATTAATTTTGGTATAAATTCATCCAAGAAAGGGATTTAGTGAAAACCAAAAGGTGTTACTTGAGGAAGAGGAAGAGAAAGGCACATGTGACAAGTCATACTCATTTAATGTGAATTCGTCTCAATTCCCATTAATTGAGGAAATTCATGATGTTATAAAACATTAATAATTTTATTGTTTATATACAACACCTTTTACATTATATATCAATATTTTATATATTATCATAAAATTTAATGTTTTTTAATGGAATTAAATAATGTGGTTTATGATTAAAGTGTTTCTAAAGTGATAAGGGGATTTTATTTGAAAAAAATTCTATTTTAATGTTTTCCATCAAAAAATATTTCTCTTTAGTGTCCATTTTTAAAAAAGATTTTTTAAATGTTTTGTATGAAAAAAAATTATAAACAGTATTTTATATATCTTTTAATTTATTTTAAATGATTCCAAAAAGAATTGTTTTATGTGTTTTAGATGAAATGTTTTCTCAAGAGACAAATTAAATGTATTATTTTTAATGTATGATGAAAATAAACTTTCACGTAATCATGAATTTTTATTTATTTATAGATTCCTTTTCATGAGTATATGTTTTCTTATATGAAAAGAACACTTTTCCATTTTTTTGGGTATTTTGGTATTGAAAACTATTTTTCAAAAGAAATTAGTATTATCGAATTATAAATCGGTTTTTAAATTAAAAAAATATTTTTAAATACAAAAATTATTTACTAATGATTCTAAAAGAGTTTTTAAATATTATTTGTGTTGAAAAATATAAAGTATAATCATTTATATCATGATATATCAGTTGATCATTACATAAAATTATGTCCAATAATGTTTTTTGTTTTCCCGTTATAGCTAATATGATGGGGTGGCCTATATAGGGCCATGTGATCCTGTAACATCTTATACAATGAGGTGGGTTAAATAGTGCTTGTTGATCTAATTACAACATATATTGTTGGGAATCCTATGTATAATTGGGTGAGGATATTATAGATCTTCAATGTGTTAGGAAATGATAATATTGTAAGTCTTCTGTATGATTATTCTAGTTAAAACGTGTTTTAAAGGGATTTTATGTATTTGATTCTCTATGTAACAAAAAGTAATTTTAAATTCTTGTTATGGGTTTTGATGATTTTCTATTAAAAAAAGGTGTGTGTTTTTCATGTGATTTTTTTATTTCATATGATCAAATGCCTTTGAAAATATAGGTAACCATTATACGAGTTTTCATGTTTTAAAAGGAATAATATTTTTCATTATCTGTGTATTCCTTACTGATATTTTTATGCTGATCCCACATTTTTGAATAATTTTAACATGATTTATGGAATGGTATTGGAATACAAGATTTCATGTTTAAATTATATAATATTTTCCATAAAAAAATCATGTCCTATTTTTAAAAGAATTATATTATAGAATCAATGGATACTAATCGGATGTGTCGACCATGTATTATATGGTTTCTAATGTATTGGTAATGGGTTAATTCTCTAAAACTCAAAACCTGAAATGATCCTCCAAGTGAAAGAAAATAAATTTTTTCTAAAACAATATATTATATAATTTTTTCTAAAACATTATATTATATATTGTTTTAGGTCCAGTCCTTATAGTAGATACCTCTTTATTAGGAACATATACATATTTATTAAGCAAAATCTGCTTCATATATAGGCATGGTAATATATTTAATCTTCAAAATAAATATAATTTTCATTCCTTTCTTTTATACCATGATAGATGAATGATTCTAAATCATTGGTATTCTAACATACCTACTTCATCTCATTACATTTTCTTCTTAATTGTTTCACCATGGGTCTAGGCAGGTAAGATTAGTCCTTAAAACATCTGATTTTCTCCCCTTAAACCAAATTAAATTTCATACATCATAATTTACATTCATACCATGATTAATTTCTATAATATATAGATGTTTGGTTATAATGGATTATTCATTTTTAGAGGATATATAATAGTGATTGTTTCTACATAACATCTCTTAGAGAGTAAAAACAATTTACTAATCATGATATGTCTAATGCATTGAGTTGGTGTTTAAGTATACTACAACACAATTTATCTTGTTCTTCATATGTTGAACAATATTACACTCACTAATTTAGGATTACAAGAATTCATTCATGAGAACTTGAAATTGATTCATGGTTTCAAGGATGCGACTAGAAGACATCTTAATTATCTAATGAATCTCAAAGTCACCCAAATCATCCAACATTGATGCAGAGGATAAAATTGGATACTACACTATTAGATATTAATTATCTAGACATTTATCTTAAATAAAAGGTGAATATCATTCCTCACCCTCATTCTCATATGGCCTTATTTTTTTAGAAATTGTGGCAATTTTAATAAGAATATCAAACCATAAAAATTAAGAAATGTTGGAAACATAAGGGAAACAACATTTATATGTTTCATTAAAACTAGGAGGGAATAAATTATAATTACCTTCATATAATTACCTTAAAGAAAAAAATGAAGGGGAGACGGTTCCCATAGTTCCCACTCTATTAGAATCAAAAACTAAAATTGTGTAAGATTGATTCTGATCCATTGGAACTTAATCTATATTGGATAATATCATCCAATCATTATAACGATCATAGAATGGCATTATTTATTCCATTATAGATGAAATATAAATATCTTTAAGGGTTCAAGTATCACAACCTGCAATAAATTGTGAACCAATATTCTTTAACATCCCATCTAATTTACAAGTGTATATAAAGTACCCACACTAACTAAAATGATGAAATAATAATCCAATGGTGAAAATCTAAAAGATTTCATTTAGTGGTACTCATCATCAATTTCACTCTAGATTAAATACCTAAGACGCTTTGAGACATCAAATTGAAGACAAATATAGGTGGATATTGGTTGACAAAAAAAGATACATTCGTATCATCAAATCATATATCAATCCACTATATTATCTATCATTTTAAGGATCAATTTATTTATAAAAGGAAATAACAATCATAGGAAGCTAACCCTAATTTTCATTATTAGGGTAACTAGATTCATGTGAAAATTATAAAACCAATGAAAGATGGTGAAATCGAACCCTTGATGGTACTATGAGAAAGATAATAATAGTAATTATATCATTCTCATCATAGAAATGAATAAAATGGAAATAGTCCAATAAAATAAAAACCACATGTTTATTCCAACACAAAGAGTAAGAAACCCAAATGTTAAATTATTCAACTAATGGAAAACATCTTCTAAAAATGGGACAACATGGAAATATGAGTGATCTTAAAATTAGATAAATTCAAAAAGATAATGTGGATGATTCAAGTTGTTTTCATCCAGTGAATGAAACATAGTTAAAATATTTGTAATAGGGAATGATGATTGATAATCATTGTAAGTAGAGGGAGAAAAATACCATGAATGAAACATAAAAGGACCTAGGGAAGTCCCACCCCCTATAGAAGAAGGGGGACACGAGAATTTTTAATTCAACCTACTCGATGGAAACCTAAGAGTGATAGATGTTCATGACTGTACTAACCCTAATTATTTCTACATCAACTATGGAAAATACATATCTCGGGATATATTGAAGAATCATACTAGACCATTGAGGTTCTTATGTCAATTGATTTACCTCTTCTTTAAAAACTCATTATAGGACCATCTTAGCCTCCACCTTAGATACACTTCATATTTGTTGGTCTTGAAATTCTACATGGTCAACTTTACTCCCATTAAAACTATGATCAATGTGTTTTTTCTCTTTATAAACACTAAATTAAGACACACAAAAATAATACAATGTAGGTTTATATATATAATATATGATAGATTCTGTAGGATAACTAATAAAAAAGTATTTTTATTTCTTGGGGATTATCTTTTCATAAACATATCATCATACCAGTGCTTAAAAAACCCCCAATACATTTAAAATACATGTTGAGATGTGTTCCAGTCCATATCATATATGATTTCATGAACCAATTTCGGACACCCCTAGTCAAGACAAACATATTTTGATGGGAATTCAAAATCCATCGGGGTTGAGAAAAGTTTCCAAGGAATAAAAAATACTCTTTTTGATTGATTTATCTAAAATAAATAATATTTATTATGTAGAATAATTATATATTGAATTTGAATTGGTGAATAAATGTGTTCATCATCCTAAAAATAAAAAAATCAATAGTACTAAAATAAAATAAAATAAAACATATCTAAAAATAAATAAGTAAAAAACACAATAAACATGTAGTGGAACAGAATCAAAAACCATATTACAAGAGAAACCAATTTTAATGATACGTATAAGTAACAAAAATTAATCTGAAATACCAAATAACCATCTCCTTGTGAGTCTAAGGTCACCAGCCATCCTCAAGACAAAAACAATCAATCTATTAGTGACTAGAAAAGATAAACAGTAACCTATAATAAATCCACATTTTCTATAGACACTGAGTTGTGTAAGTATGGTGAAATCATGAATAACCCACTAATATTCCAAAAAATAGTCCATGATTTCCTTTTCAATTCATTTTTTAAACACTGTATTGAAATTAAAAAAATTAAATTAGGTTTCCTTCAGTCGGAGAAGGAGAACTCATAAAAAATATCCACCCCTATTTTAAAACCAAAAAAAATTATTAATGATTGTTTGTAGCATAATTTAAATATTTTATTTAAAAATATCATTTTAAATCCTTTTTTTAATTAATTTTCTACCAAATGAATAAATATGGAACATTAAAAATAATCTATAGAGACACAAATTAATTATATAAATAAACTATAATTTAAAATGCAGTTTCAAATAGGAATAATAGTTCGGATACTATGCCAATATTAAACAATGGAAACAAAACTAAAAGTAAAAATTAACTAAATACTGAAGTGTCCAGCCTTAAATTTAAAACATATATGAAATGAAAATTTAATAGATTGGAAAAAATAAAACTATATTTAATCCTGATAAAAACCAAAACATTTAGTGAAACGGTCCTCGATGTACTAGGGTGGAATCATCTAATGTCCGATCAAAGCAATCATAGGCTCCAACCAACAAACATAATCTCTTCAAGCATCACCAATGGAATCACTATTTTTAGTACTAGTACAATACTAGAGAATACAATTCCATATAATTGAGACATATATGGATACAATCTCTTTCTCTCTCACTAAAACACCTTGGATCCCCATGATACTAGTAATATAGGTTTTCCAGGATGTTTAACATATAAAACACAATTTAGTAATAAAATGAAAAGAAAACTATTCCCCTGAAAAAAATCAACCCACCCTAAAAAAAATATCTCACTAAATACGCCATTCTAACTCATAAGAAACAATAATAGAAACATTAAACCGTCAAAATAATTCCAATAAAAATCAATGGGGAATTATTCAATATTGTATCACTATTTTGAAAATCTATTTATATATGTTCCAATCGGTACATGAGTATAGAAAATAATTATTTTTTTCCAAAATCTCGTTGAAATCCATTTATAAAATAATAACATTCTTAACTATTCTTTCCAAGTTCCAAGAAGTCCCCCAACATCCAAAATAATAGTTACATTTATATATATATATATGGATATATGTGTTTCTATATATAAAACTTATTTTAAAAACTATTTATAAATAGTGTAACAGTTGAATAACACCATTGAATATAAAAATAAAACTCCTCTATAAATCCAATAAAGCATATGAAAACTATAAAACAATTGGGAATAAATATATGATATATTGACAAAATCCAGATATATATGTCATATATATACATATTCCATGTAAATTATGATTTTCATGCACATAAGGGTATATTATTTTATGACATATATGATTAAAAAAATGATAACTATTATAATTTTATATTTCTCCTAAATAATCTATAATTCAAGGAACTATTTCACAAGATGAAATAATGAGGAGGTATAACATTCATATGATGAATGTATTTATCCTCTAAATAATTCACTCATGTTTTATGAATATATGAGTAATAGATATAGCCTAATTATTTTCCATGTGGGATTTATAATACCAGCTACCATATGATAGTAGATGGGTGAAATTTGTGATCCCCACCCATGAAACAAATCCTTGAGACCTGTAGCTCACTTCATTTTCCTTATTTTTATATTGAGGTACTAGAATATATTTGTGAGATGATGGATCTCATACGATCTTATGATTATTCTATGAAACCCGTGGATACCTAAAAAATTTTCATTTGTTTTGGATTTAGAATTTATATTTTTATTAAATATATTTGATGGTTTTTTACGCTTGTTAAGTATATTCTTCAGTATAAGGTTTCCTATACAATACTTCTTCATTTTATAATTTTACGCTGTTTCATATTATCTTTCTTGTAGATCATTAGATAACTATTTTTAATTTATTCTTCACAATCTGGTTAATTTTTTAGACACTTATAAAACCCATCAGTGGTATTAGAGATAACCCATAATTTATATTTATGAAATAATTCCTGGAAACGAAGATGAAAACGAAAACATAGCATTATTTAGAATTTTTTTTAAATCAAGAAAAAATATTTATGTTTACATAGATGAGATGTGAAATGTTAATTATTGACTTAACCTTATGTAGATGAGTTTCATAAGGGTATCCATTAAGGGTAACCAAATTTCTCTTAAGGCTATATAAAGGTAATGTTTTTTATTTTGTATGGGTTATTACGATCTACCAATATAGAATAATGTATTTAATTTGTCATGTATGTGTGATCAAAATAATTAAAATTTATTGTAAGGGTAAATCAGTTATCCATAACGGTCCATCATTTTACCTTTACATGGAAAAAATACCATGATACATTTACACAAGAGGGTTGTGTAATGGTATGTTCAACATTACCATTACACAATCAAAGGAATATCCTAGATACCTTTATGCATAAGGTATACATAAATATAACCACCCACATTACCATTATGAAATGGTTCTAGGATGACCTCTTAAATGTAAAAGGGTCTCCTTTTCAAAGGCATTCACTTATGTACAAAGGTAAGATGATTATTTGTTAATTTTTTTCTAAAATTCTGAAATTATTTTAATGATTTATAAGATGTTTATAAATAATTAGAAAAGACATTTTGGGATATTTTTATATAATATATTTATAAATTAATTAATGATATCTTTTTTAATAAGTATGTTAATATTTATGAAAATTTTTATCCAAATATTAAATTGTAATATTTAAAAAACGTTTTTAAAAATTAAACAAAAATTCTTATGAAATAAAAATAAAACATGTTATTTAAAAATCATAAGATATATTTTATAAAAATTCATAACTCATAGAATGAGGAAAAAATATAAAATATTTATAATTAAATTATTAATTTTTCATAATTAATTATTTTAGTTATTTTAAAAAAAGGACCCTTATTTGGATAATATGTAATCCAAATAAATAACTTTTTTGGATGATTAATATGATAAGGGATTAAATAATAATTAGATATATGATATTATAATTATTCAAAATGATTACATAGTAAAAATTTTATTATTAAAATTTTATAATTCCATATAATGATAAATATGAATGATTTCATAGTGGAATGAATATAAAAAGTTTATTTTAATAATTATAGAATGTATATAATGTTAAATCTAACATTATAATGTTTTTTTAATTATATTTTAATTTTTTATTTTTTAGAAAGTTTAATCTTATATTTAAATATTTTTATTGTTCATTTACTTAAAATGTTATTCCTTATTTTTTTAATAGTTATAAATTTTTTATATTATGAACAGTGTATGATTTAATTTAATTGTGTTAATTATTCTAAAATAATCCTTGAATTTAATTCAATGTATAATAATGATTTTAGTTTTTTATCTACCTAGAACTCATCTTGTAAGTGAAGTTATGAACTTTAATTTAGGTCTTGATTATTGTTTTAACATATTAGGTTTTAGAGTTATGATGAATTGGATTACCACTTGTATAATGTATCCTAGGGTAGAGGGACATATGGAAGGACTACCAACCAACCTGTAGGTATATACCTTGTCTAGGCTAGAGAATGGATCTATTTATCTTTCACTTCAGGTTTACTCATGTCAAGATTAACAATATCATATAATTATAACCCTTCACATGAATTTTTCATCTAATGTATACATATAATGCATCTGAATATGTATGATTATGTTTGAATTAGATTTTCAAATAATTGACAGATACTTATTGTTTTGTTATAGTGTTACACATAAATATAGTTTGAACATGTTTATTTAGTGGATGGAATATTATTCCAAACTAAAAAATAGAAAGCATGTATACGTAAAAAGAAATAACATGAGATAAGATGGTGAACTAAAATCGCATTGAAATTATAGGTTTTTAGAATCCTTCATAATTAAACTCTTAATGTCCTTAATCATCCAACTGTGTAGTTTCATGCCAATGTTATATTCCACTTGGTTATTTTGTGCGAGGAAATATTGTAATAAGTGATTGTAATTTTTTTAGTGTATTTTTTTGAAAAATTTGGGTTCCCATGGACTGTACTTGGTTATCCTGTTTTTACTTTTTCATTGGGTAAAACGTTGTTAGAAATCACTAATGGGTAGTATACCAAAGAAATATAGTTGATTTTATCCATATGATGGATTGAAAATGTCATGACCCATCCTCGGGGCCCGTGCCATGACTACCTCAAGCCCTTCTTCCATGGTCCAGGGGATGGCGACTAGCACAAAAGGCATAAATCTCGATAACTGGGAAGGCATTGCCTTTATAACAGTAAACAAAACACCACAGAGTACAAGAGGAAGTAATACACTAAGTAAAAAAGAATGTGCTGAAATGTAAGTGGGCCAGAATACAAACCCAATCGAAAATACAAATTCAACTGAATGAAAGTACAACAGAAAAGACAAAAAGCTGGAAGAATAGAAGCAGCTCCGGGGTCGTCCATCTCAGATCATTCCTAAAGGGTAGGTACAGACTGCGTAGCTCCTGGATCATCCATCATGGATCCCACCTGAAGGGTAGGTATAGATAGCCTCTACAATGTTCTCACCCGTCTACCACCTCCGAGTATCATCTCTTCGTGACGTCCACCTCCGGATACTGACTCGTCGTGAGGTCCACCTCCGGGTACCGTCCAGTCCTCGAACACTCAACCTATGTCAGCACTGCCCGTCTTCTGCAACCAACTCAATGAGATGCGGGCATAGCCTGTGCAGGGGTGAATATATGATACTCAGTAGGGACCCCGAGACCCTCAAGGTCTCACTAAATCCAACAAGGATAACCATAAAGAAGGATCTAAACAGATAACCCTTACGTAGGTGTAAGCCCATACTTATACCTATGTTATCAGGTAACCCATCTCAATCATGATGAAACAAAAATGTAATGAAATCAACGGATAACCACTACCTAGGTATATGCCCAAACATATACCTAAGTTATCAAGTGACCCATCTCAACTAGGTGGTAAACAAAAAGGACATAGACTCAGATCAAACCAGGATTTTCATTATCGAAACAGTAACTACTGAAGAGCTCCGTCTATGACGAGTACAGTGATTCTGTCACGACTCCGAGGTACTGCTCACTAACCTAAGACTGCAGAGGTACTCCTCCTGTCGAGTACCGCAGGTCAGCCAGCTCACAATGTAGTGCTCCTCCGCCATTAGTCTGCAACCTCACACAGTAGTGCTTCGCTTCATATCCTACATTGGTTCTCCTCCTGTCGAGTACCGTGGATCTCCACCTCACAAAGAAGTGATCCTCCGCAATGGATCTTCCACCTCACAAAGTAGTGCTCCCCATTGGGATATGCAAGTCACTCTGAATCAAATAGGACAAGCAGTCATCAGGTCTCAACCAGCTACACGGTCTCCGTACTCTGTACGCTCGTCTCCAGTAGGGTCCTCTCCACGAGCTACAGGTTGATACTCCAAGTATTACAAAGTCCAATGAAAACGTATCTCAATAGACCGCCTCGTCATCGAGGTCTCAATGCCACAGACGGAACGTCAAACAGACGCCCTGTCTGTGAGTTATTAGCTTTTTCATCCTAGGGGCCTGGTTGGTTTCTTGTATAAACCAACCCGGCCATATCTCAACTGTACCCCAAACTCACATAGGTTATACTCATAGGGACCATTTCTCGACGTGATCACCAATGCTGCTAACAGTTCTTCCAACAGACATCTGGTCTGAAAGTTATCGGCTTTTCTGTTCAAGGGGCCCGGTTGGATTTCGGGTACAATCCAACCTGGCCGTACTCCAACTACGTCCAAACCACATGTGATGTATTTCAAAAGTTCTGTCTCATCAAGCGGAATCCAACAAACTCGAAGGCACATCAATTAGACGTCTGAAGCTCAAGATATAAGCATTTCCGCTCCGAGGGATCGGTTGGTTTCGTGTTCGAACCAACCCGGCTATACACAAAGATCTTTGAAACCTTTAGTGTAATATTGAAAAACGACCATATCAATCCATGGATCTCAACGCAACTGACGGTGAATCGATCAGAGATCTGTATCCCATGATATGGGAAAATGGTCAGACGTGATCCGAAAATGGGGGTTATGGGCCCTGTCTGACCCGACCCAAACTGGGTCGACCCGACCTGAGTCCGGGTCCGACCTAGTAGGGCGCATCCCAGCCTGGTCATCGCACCCTGGTCCGACCCGGCCGGCTGGAAGGCTCGCTCGGCCATCGAACCATGCAGAATTTGTGCTCCGCAGACGTGGCGAGCACCGCGTCCTGCTCCCCCGGATTCTGCGCGGTCGCGGGATCCGGCCGCCTGTCGTCGCGGCTTCAGCCGTGGTGGTTCCTCCTAGCGGCATGCTAGGGCACCGCCACCTCTAGGCGGCTGGCTAGTGCTAGCCGCATGTGATGTCCGCAGGCCACCGGAGTTGCTCTGGTGGTCTGTTTTAAATTCTGTCTGTGCTAGGAATCCTAATGGGTCCCGAACTTCACTGCGGGATCATCAAATCCCCTCTGCGGACCGTTCTGTCATCTCCTATCGATCCACACGTCAAATAAACAAATTTTGGAGTCTTCTATTCACTATTGCGACCCCGACTCTGACCATGGTTTTGTTCGGCCTCAATGGCGCGACACGACGGCGCCGCGCTTCTTCACTGTGTTTCTCCTTGTTTCCGCGCGGTTTCGTTGCACAATGCTACCTTTGTTCGTGTCGCGACAAACACAACATCAAGGGTGAGGAGAGTCGGTCGTGTTCGTGAGGTCTGGCCCCTTCTCATTAATCCGATATCAAGCGTCTATGAAATATATTTTGGACGACAAAGAACATTTATGCACAAAACAAACCCCTACCTTGATGAAGTCGTCGAACGGGGATCGTTGCCGAAAAAGGTCGTCATGGAAGACGGCGTCACAAAATTATGCTCCATAAGCATCATCGACGTCGTAGTACACAACATCGTGGAGAAGAGGATCATCGGCGTTGCGGTACACGTCTTTGTAGAGAGGAGGAAAGTCGGCGTCACTGTACATGACGTCACGTCGTCGATCTCCGAGGAATCAATGTTCTTCATCAGAGGCCAGTGTTCTTCATCATTCTTCGTGTTCTTCAACAAGGAAGAACGTTCTTAATGACTAGAGGTCTCTTCTTTGTTCCACACAATGAAACAAAAATAATAAAATAAGGTTTCTCTTATTTTATTCATCATGTCAACCCTTTCAAAATTCAAAAAGAATCCTTGAATTAATTAACGTGTGTTGACCAATTAATGAGGCGTTTAATAAACCAAAAAAAATTAGAGAGTTGACTTGGAATTAAGTGGGGGTGCGGGTGCGTTACTCAATTAAAATGAGTTTACACAATTAAAGAGGGATGTGAGGAGTTATGGAAAAAGTGAAGGGGTGCGGCTCGTGTGGGCCCTCCCTCTCCATTATTCTCCAAAGGGAAGTTAACAACCCAACTGGTCCCACTCCAACTCCGACACCTAGGAGTTAAACCACATAAGAGAGGGAAAAAGTATTGTGACACAACACTAATTCCACTTAGCAATAAATAAAAATAAAACTGTAAAACAATCATATTTTTATTCCTCACTCTTTTTGTAACAACTCCTCCCGAGAAAACGCAACTCCAGAAAGGGTCTTCTTAAGAAACCACTGGCACTGCGGTTTCATCGGTGCCCTCAGATTTTGATTCTGAGTAGAGGTTCAAAAGTTAGAAAAACATGCCCGTTTGTTCACTGAACGTACACGAGCTAAGCTTCAGAAATTGTTTCCAGGCACATTGGGCCTCAGAATCATTTACCGTCAGAAACCGCATACTCATAAACTTTTAAAAAAATTAATAAAAAATTTTCCTTGAAATTTCTGGGTCTTTACATTACTCCCACCTTAGGTATTTACGTCCCCGTAATGCTATCACACAAACTAGGGAAACAAAAGTGGTACTGAGCATGCACATGAGCCTTCCGCTCCCATGTGCTCACCTGGAGGTTCCCGTACTGCCAGTGTATGTGCACCTGAGGAATCGACCGTTTACATAGGATCCGCTCCTGTCGATCCTCGATCCCCACTGGAACCTTCGTAAATGTCGCCCTGCCATCGACGCCATACATAATGAGGTCGATGATGTGTGATGGATCAAGCATGTATCTCTTCAGCTAGGATACATTGATGACATCATGCACCTGGTGCAACTGAGGTGGAGTGGTCAAACAGTAAACCACCTCGCCTACATAGCATAGGACCTAGAATGGTTCGTTGAACCTCAGAGATAACGTGTCGCCTCGACCACATCTCCATAAACCTCATCGAGGTGTGACCTGTATAAGGACGTGATTTCCATCCTCGAACTCCAGAGGCCTCCATTTCTTGATTAGAACTGAAACACAAAAATCCTGCTGCCACGAGGGTATGGTTGGTCGATCCAAGAGTGATCAACCAAACCCTCTTATGCATTATTTTATCCTGTTGTACCTGGGGTTTCCTTTTTTCCAACCAAGGAAAACCCATCCCGACATTGTAGTTAGACCACAACCTTTTTGCCTAATATAGTCAATCTGAGCATGAACTGTGAATCCAATCCATACCGAGACCAACGTCGTAAGGCCTCGACGCTGCCACCAAGAGATTTCAACCATAACACTCGCCTCGAGGGTCAGACCACACTGTCAGCATATGTGTGATTACCTAGTCTCCTCCCGTGGTATCTCTATACGTGAGGGTCAAGTCTATAGATTACCAGAAACACTAGGTCTGGGACAATATTCGTGGAAGGAAGGAATGATTCATATCAACGTCTGTTAATACGGAAGCTAGTAGTGGACATAGACTATCCCTTGAATCATTTTTAGAGCCATTGGGTCACACTCCTTGATAGCATCCAGCCGCACTCTTCCACTTCCCTCCTACTCCCTGAGCATGGCGGGGAAAACTAAGGCGGGTGGTTGTATGATGTTGAAATTTACACCACCTCATGCTGCTCTCCTAGATCTACCTCCACGTTTGTTGCATCGCAGACTAATCTCTCCTTAATTCTTCCTCTTCTTGAAACATTTAACACGCCCGAGTCTCTATGACTAGCGCCAGTTTCCTGTTTCTTACTGCACTGTGAAGTCTTCATCCACTCTTGTTTGATCTGCACCCTCTTTGCCTATGATCTGTATGAGCTGTAATGATTTCTCCTTTTCCGAAATGAGAAACTCGGTCTCATCCCCTAGATGAGCCACACCCATTGCCTAATAATGTCAATACTGACATGACTGATGCATTCATGCCATGGATGACGTCGTAAGGCCTCGAAGTTAATACCAAGAGATCCAACCATCACTCTTGCCCCCATGGGTCGAGTCACACTGTCGACATTAGTGTGAGGTCACTGGGTCTCCTCCAGTAGAAATATTGAAAGTGAGGGCCAAGTCAACAGTTTTATCCAGGACCTCTCAGTATCAAACAAACAAAAGGACATGAAAGCAAACATCATGAAGATATGTGTCTTTTATTATAGAAGATCATAGTACAAAGACACAAATAAAAATGCAGCATGGAACTAGAAGTACCAAGAACAAAAAGGAATACACTAGTTCTTCTCATTTCCACATACTTCCGGAGCTCTACTGCCTTGTCCACTGCTCTGCTGTTGCTCAATAACCCGTCGCTGCTTCTATCTCGGTGGCTCCTCCAATGCCTACGGATCAACTGTGCGGGGATTCGGATAGTCACGTGCCATGTGACCCTTCCTGCAGTAGGAGAAACATTGTCTGTTCCTGGCACACCTAGCTCTGACCCCACCCCGGGTGCCCCGCACTACCGATCCTATAACCCGAGATCGCCCATCTGCTAGTATTGTCCTCTTGGACCTCTGCATCATCTGTCTACTGCCTACAGATGACTTGGCTGCTGATGGAAAATCATGCGGAAAATTAAGAATCTCTTGAACACGCTCAGGGAGTTGAGCCACTGGTACAAACTCCACACTGAAAAAGGTCTTGAAGTCTCCCCATGTGAAGGTGATATCATTGCAAAACTGGATCATCTAGATCCACCATCTGCCTATTACTGCCTGAAAGAGGCTGGCATCAAAGATCACCATGAAGTCCGCTGGTGTACCCACTATCTTGAAGACTCTCACCACAACCTCCAACCAATACTCAACCGCCTGTTGGTCTATCTCTCCCTGGAACCTGGGTGGCCTCTAGCGCTGGAACTCGTGCAGCGCCCTCCAAAGGCGTGCATCGCCTGCGGCTGGGGCTGGTGGAATTGGTGGACCAATGTATGGTAGTACCACTGGTGCCTCCGCTAGTGACTCATCTATAAGAGGGCCATGTACTGAAGCCTCGTCGCTCGGCAAGCTATCTGTACGTATATCTATTGGGGTTCTATATGATCGTATGTGATAAGGCATACTGAATGAAACAGACGTGACACGGTCAAACAATTTATACCTGGTGAGCTGACATGGTTTGAGCTATTTTAAGGGAAAACCTTCGGAAAGACACACGCAATTAGTGTTTTCGTGCACTGATTCGGAAATCAGATGACATGGTCCTGGTGAATGGATACGTCTGCCGCCCGCACCAACATTGGACTCCCTGAACTGAAGACCACACTCGGTACCCTTAACCCTATTGCTTCATAGAAAGAAAAAATATCAGAGTTATACGTTCTACGGTAGAATAGACTCTTATGATACCAATTTTTTATGACCCATCCTCGTGGCCCGTGCCATGACTTCCCCAAGCCCGCCTTCCATAGGCCAGGGGATAGCGACTAGCACCAAAGGCGTAAATCCCAATAATTGGGAAGGCATTTCCTTTATAAAAGTAAACAAAACACCACAGAGTACAAGTGTAAGTAACACAGTAAGTACAAAATAAAGTGCTAAAACGTATGTGGGCCAGAATACAAACCCAACTGAAAGTACAACTACAACTGAACGAAGGTACAACAGAAAAGAAAAATAGCTGGAAGAATAGAAGAAGCTCCAGGGTCGTCCACCTCGGATCCTACTTGAAGGTTATGTACAGATATCGCATCTCCTGGATCGTCCACCACAGATCCTACCTGAATGGTAGGTACAGATATCCTCCATAATGCTCTCACCCCTCTACCTCTTCCGAGTATCATCTCGTCGTGATGTCCACCTCTGGATACTGACTCGTTGTGAGGTCCACCTCTGGGTACCGTCCAGTCCTCAAACAATCGGCCTCTGTCAGTGCTACCCGTCGTCTGCATCAAACAAAACTAGGTGCAGGCATAGCCCATGCAGGGGTGAGTATACGACACTTAGTAGGGATCTTGAGACCCTCATGGTCTCACTAAATCCAACAAGTATAACCACAAATAAGGATCTCAATAGATAACCCTTACATAGGTATAAGCCCATACTTATACCGAATTTGTCAAGTAACCCATCTCAATCATGAGGAAACACAATGGTTATGAAATCAACGGATAAACACTACCTAGGTATATGCCCATACATATACCTAAGTTATAAAGTGACCCATCTCAATCATGAGGTAAACACAATGGTCATTGAATCAGCTCAAACCATGATTTTCATTATCCAAACTATAACTGCTGAAGAGCTACATCTCTGATGAGTACATTGATCATGTCACAACTCTGAGGTACTGCTCACTAACCTAAGACTACTAAGGTAATACTCCTGTCGAGTACTGCGGGACAACCACCTCACAATGTAGTTCTCCTTTTCCATGGGTCTGACACCTCACACCGTAGTGCTCCCCATCATAGCCTACAGAGGTACTCCTCTTATCGAGTACCGCGGGTCTTCCACCTCACAAAGTAGTGCTCCTCTGCCATGGGTCTGCCACCTCCCAAAGTAGTGCTCCCCATTGGGCTATGCAAGTCACTCCGAATCAAATCAGACAAGCAGTCATCAGGTCTCATCTAGCTACACGGTCTCCGTACTCCGTACACTCATCTCTGGGAGGGTCCACTCCATGAGCTACAGGTCGATACTATAAGTATTACATAGTCCCACGATGAATTATCTCAATGTACTGCCTCATCATAGGGTTCACAACACAACAGACGGTGCGTCAATCAGACGCCCGGTCTGTGAGTAATTAGCCTTTTTGTTCCAGGGGCCCGATTGGTTTCATGTATGAACCAACACAACCATATATCATCTATACCCCGAACTCACATATTGTATACTCATTGGGACTGTTTCTCGATGTGATCACCAACGCTGATGGCGGTTCGTCAAACAGACGTCCGGTCTGAATGTTATCGGCTTTCCCGTTCTAGGGGACCGGTTGGATTCCAGGTACAATCCAACACGTACTTATTCCAATTGCTTCCAAACCTCAGGTAAAGTATGCCAAAAGTTACATCTCATCATGAAGTATCCAAAAAAGTTGACGGCACATCAATCGGACGTCCGTAGCTCAAGTTATAAGCGTTTCCGCTTCGAGGGCCCGGTTGGTTTCGTGTTCGAACCATCCCGGATGTACTCAAATATCTTTAAAACCTTGATTTTAATATACCTAAACGACCGTCTCGATCGAAGGATCGCTACAAAACTGACGGTGCGTCAATCGGAGATCTGTAGCCCATGATATAGGCAGGAGACCAGAAGTGATCTGAAAATGGGGGGTCTGGGCGCGGTCCGTCCCGGCCCAACCCCCCTGGGACGGCCCGAACCGGGTCAACCCGACCCAGGTCTGGGTCTTACGCGGTAGGGTGCGGCCCGGCCTGGCCCGGCAAGGCGCGACCCGGTCCGCGCAACCCGGCCCGGCCCGGCCGGGTGGCACGCAGTCTTGACTAGCGAGCCGAGAGGGCTTTGCGCTCCGCGGACGCGGCGAGTGCCGCTTCCTGCTCCCCCGAATCCCGTGCGGTCGCAGGATCTGGCGGCCTGCAGCCACATCGGTTCCTCTTAACGGCGCGCCGGGGCGCCGCCCCCTCTGGGTGACCGGCCGGTGCCGGTGACCAACACCACCGGTGATGTCCATGGGCCCCCGGAGTTGCTCTGGTGGTCCATTTTCAATTTCGTCTCCTCCAGGAAACCTTACTGGACCCGAACTTCACTGTGGGATCATCAAATCACCATTAAGGAATGTTCCATCATCGACCGTCAATCCGCATGTCAAATAAACAAACTGCGGAGTCTTTGATTCACCTTTACGGCGCCGACACCGACCATGATTTTGTTCGGCCTCAATGGCGCGGCGCGACGGCGCCACACTTATTCATCGTGTTCCTCCTTGTTTCTGCATGGTGTCGTTGCACCGTGACACATTTGTTCGTGCCCCAACAAACACAAAATCAAGGGGGAGGAGAGTCAGCCGTGTTCGTGCGGTCCGGACCCCTCTCGTTAATCCTATATAGATCGGCTATGAAATTTGTGTTGGACATCAAAGAACATTTATGAACAAAACAAACCCCTACCTCGAAGAATTCGTTGAACAAGGATCGTTGAGGAAAAAGGTCGTCGTGGAAGAAGGTGTCATGGAACGATGCCCTTTAAGCGCCGTCGGCGTTGCAGTAAATGGCGTCGCGGAGAAGAGGATCGTCGGCATCGTGGTACATGGAGTCGCAGAGAAGAGGATCTTCAGTGTCGCGGTATACAATGTCGCGTCATCTATCACCGCGGAATCAGTGTTCTTCGTTGTCGTTCGTCGGAGGCCGGCTTTCTTCGTCGTATTTCTCGTTCTACAATAAGGAAGAACATTCTTAAAGACTAGAGGTCTCTTATTTGTTCCACTAAATGAAACAACAATAATAAAATTAGGTTTCTCTTATTTTATTCATCATGTCAACCCTTTCAAAATTCAAAAAGAATCCATGAAGTAATTAACTTGTTTTGACCAATTAATGAGGTGTTTAATAAACCAAACAAATTTGATAGTTGACTTGTCATTATGTTGGGGTGCGGGTGCATTACTCAATTAATGATGTGTATAAAAAATTAAAGAGGGAGGTGAGGAGTTCTGGAAAAAATAAAGGGGTGGGGATCATGTGGGCCCTACCTCTCCTTTATTCTCCCAAGGGAAGATAGAAACCCAATGGGTCCCACTCCAACTACCACACCTAGGAGTTAAACCACATAAGAGAGGGAAAAAGATTTGTGACACAACACTTAAAACACTTAGCAAGAAATAAAACTAAAATTGTAAAACAATTATATTTTTATTCCTCATTCCTTTTTTTAACAACTCCTCCCGAGCAAACGCCACTCCAAAAAAGGTCTTCTTAAGAAATTACCGGTGATGTGGTTTCATCGGTGCCCTTGGATTTCAATTTTGAGAACCAGTTCAAATGTTAGTAAAACCTGCTCGTTCGTTCACTGAACATACCCGAGGTAAACTTCAGAAATTGATTCTGGGCACACTGTGCCTCGAAATCTGGTGCTGTCAGAAACCGCATAATCGTAAAATTCTAAATAAACTAAGAAAAACTTTTCCTTGAAATTTCTAGGTTTTTACAGGATATTTTTTTTCCACTCATATATACAAGAATTAAATATGATTTGATTTGAATAATTCCATTACAAAAAAATATGTGGTGAGATGAACACTTAAATACACTAATTAATTAGTGAAATATATATCTTGTCCCATTAATGGTTATTAATAATTTTGAGAAATAAGTCATTAATTAGTGAGATATCAATTAATAAAATCCCTAATTAAATGGTTTATAATAAAATATAATCATGTGATAAAATATTTATTTTCATAGATAAATATCATCATAATAATCAAAATAATCTTTTTATATTAATCCATGATAAAGAAAAACATAGTGTAAGTTGATCTCAAGACTGAAAACATATGAAATGTTCATAAAACATTGGTTGAAAATATAAACAATAATTTTTACAAAATCCCATCAAGGTCATTTATACATAAGGTATTTGGAACGTAATATTAAAAATTCAATAATATTGTATTATACAAGATAAACATAATGGAGTTTCTAGATGTACATGGAATATTTGTGTATATTTTTTATTTAAATGAAATTAATTCTCTAATTTTGTATGGTATGTGATACATAATATATTTTTTTATAAAGTGTTTTAAAGGACTCCAGCATCAAAGGATGAATTTATTGGTCATTTAGTTTATATTCATGAGATGAGGTAAATATTTACTAAATTGGGGATTGGAATATAAAGTATTTTTTCATGATTAAATAAATATATGTAAATGATATATATATTTATATCAATATAATTATGAGATATGTGATTTTGTTTCATTTCAAATAGATTTTGATAAACAAGTATGAGTTAATTAATTGTATACACATGGATTATAATGCATAAATTTCATGAAGATATTATTTAAAAGAATTTAGGGATAAAAGTTATTTATATAGGATAAAGTTTTGATAAAAGTATTTGATAAAATAGGTGGGAATATGTTCCCACCACCCGTCGATTGTATATTATAATAATGTGGGGTTTTATGATAAAAATGACCCAAACACATAGAATTATATATATGATACAGAAATAATAATTTATTTTTTAAATATTTATAGTAAAAGGAAATAAATGTTATTTATTAACAAAAAAGTGTTTGTGTATATTATCATGATATTATGAAAACAATTTTGTGTCAAAGAAGCTAGTGGTAATATGTTCAGACATAGAGAAGTTCAAAATTAACAAATAAAAGAAAATTACAATCATAGGTCTAGGTTTTTTCCACATAATATCCTTAAATATGAAGGTAAATATAAATCTAGAGTTTTACATTTAGTTAAACTTTTTAATGTTGAAATCAATATTTACGAATTTCTTATTCCAGTATAACGTTAGAATATTTTTTTACTCAATATCCTATATGAGTTTAGAATATTTGATGATAAATAAAATCTATATAGTTGTATTTTGTTATCATGAAAAAATAAGTGAACTATTTCTTGAAGTATTATACTAGTCAAAATGTAAATAATTTGACCCATTATCCCAAAACACATTAGGATGAAAAAATACAATAGTGGAATCGCTACTTAATTTCAACGAAACATACGGTGGAATAGGTTTCCAAGGATGATGAATGTAAAACTAGAAATAATTCAAAGTAGACTATTGAGTTGTACATCATAACATTTGATTGTGTAAATTTATGATGTATGAATATGTTCAATGATTTAAAGAATTAAGAATTCAATTTATACTTCTCACCATTATTAAATTTGGTTTACATCATTTATGTTTCTGAATAAAATGTTTAGTGGGAGTGTTTTATCAAATGGTTACATAGAGATGTGACATGGATTACTGATGTTGTAATTTTTTAAGAAAAAACATAATTTATTGAAAACATAAGATTGATCTTTCAGTTTTTCATATATTATATGATAAATTGATGAATATATTGGTTTTTCAAAATATTCATAATGATAATGAGAATATAAAAATGTATCATATTTATAGTATACATGGACATGGAGGATATCACTTTGGGACCAATTATATTTTACTAAGTATTTTATTCTTAGTATTCAAGGCTTTTTATTTTCCCCTTTTCAAAAACTTATGGTCAGTAAAAAAACTAATCCAACTCAACCACATGCTAACGTGGGAAAATATCCATCCATTCTCAATGGAAATTAGTATAGTATATCTAGAAACAATATCAGAGAGCATATCTCCCACAACATGCAGACTAGTCTTATGTGTATGGACCCTAGTGTTTGAGCCCATAGTCACACATAGCCTCAGCCATAAGCTTGTTGGGATGAAGCCTGGTGGTGGAAGTAATTCATTTGGTATTGGTTATAACCTCGTTTCTGGATAAATGTAGTGAAAATGTGAAATGGATAATATACCAAAGGGGAGGTGCAACATGAATTCAATTTGGGATGGCATGTTTACATGAAAATCAAATACAGACCATCTGATCATGCCTACTAATGATATGTTCCATCTGATCATGCCCTCCATTGATCCCATCCTTATGATCCAATATCGCACATCATGAAATCAAACTCAATTCAATCCCATGATTCTAAAATTGAAATCAATATCACATAGCATGGACTTCCATATTCAACCTCCAACACCACATGGACAACATAGCAATGGAACCCACTCAACATCACCACCATCCATCTGATCCTTCATCAATATCTACACATGTCCAATGTGGCCAATATAAGCCACTGTGAGATCTGATCATGGAAAGTAGTAGAATGTCATAGTAGTCCCCACCAGCACCTGGAAATGGTCATATTATCATCCATTATCATGACACTGAACCAAAATCAATTTTTGAAGACATCACAACAATTTTAGAGACTGAAAACCCTCCAACATATGAAGAATTTTTCATACGAGTTAGATAATTTTTTGATGGATCTTGTGATTCCATAAAATGAAAAAAGATACATCACATGATTTGATTTAAATTATCATGCGATGAAGACTCTACAACAGCAATGGTTAAATGTGGTGTTCATCCCATACAAAGAGGCATAAAACGGAACATCGCATAACAAATATATAATTTATCCCATAAAGAAAAACGAATGCAATGGAGAGGGTTAGGATATATAGAAATAATGGAAGGTAGATTTGAAGGGTGAGTTGACCACCATCATAGATGGTATTCTCCAGGTAAATCAGGGGCCCATATTGTAAGAATTTACCATTATATTTTCTCACACAAACTCATTGTGTGATAACCATGGATCACATGATTGAATGAAAAATATCCCCATGTGAATTCTTTGGAGTCAGTGTCTCTAAGTTATTGTGAACTCCAACAGATTCACATCCCTATCATGTAAACCTCATACCATATCTTATTATAGTAGAGTGAAATGATACTACCTCGCGTATTTCCCCTATATTCATGTGATCACATGTGAACTACTCATTGGAATAACCACAAACATGCACCTTATATGCGTGTTAGGTCATCTCCGATAAAGAAAATCGTGATGTGCATACCCTCTACACTTTCCAAAAATACATCTTGATGAACCATCGCTCATGTAACATAATTTCACGAGTGTTGAAACCTCATGTAATGTTTCAATACAAGCCATTGAATATAAACAGTTTTCATATTGGTTTCTATGAGTATGCGGAATTGAACATGCCAAACCCTAAACTTGAAATTTTTATGAGCACCTTTATCTTTCAATGACTATATGAACCCATGGAAATATTAATATGAGCCTTCAAACACACCCATGTGTCCATAACATTATGTTAGAAACCATCACACAACCCTTTATTGAAGACATTTGAATCACATGAACTAGGGAGCTTCATGATATCAGAAAACCACGATCATGCAATATCCCACCATTAGCCTCTTAATAACCAACATAGAAAGTATGAAACATAGGCACTCCACATATGTGATGCCTCCTTTTATCATCATATAGGATATGACATTGGTCCTTCAGTTATATGGTATAAAGAGCCTTTATGAATCATGATTTTTTCATGCATCCTCCAAAGATACCTAATCCATGTAGGAAAATAAATGAGTGTATGTGAAAAAATATATCACACAACCTCATCGTGCAAGATTAACCCTCAACCATTCTATAATCATCATTAGATATCCCCATGCATGACCACAACATCCTATCTTAGGACCTCTTTGAGGTCGTGTGAGACAGAGACCTTCATATGGTGCCACCATATAGGTAGCCTCTAAAATGTTTATAGAATAAACCTATTATTGAATTAATTGGAAGAACCTTCCATAACTGTGCTCCCATCTTCCTAGGAAACTTTTTTTCTATGTGGACTTAGGGAATTATCCCTTCAAAAGTGTAATTTTTAAAATCAAACAAAATGCATGATTGTAAACATATCTGCGAGACCCTATAGATTGAATGGTTTAAGGAAACATGATCACATGAGTACTAATGGGACATCTCACATCCATAGATGTAATTGCACATGCCATACTGGCCATGAGACAAGCCATGGACAAGATGGATTGATTTAGGATGGGTGGAGGACATGTCACCATTGTTAGGTGGAAGCCCAAAGAAATGGTGAGTTGACATTATGACAGTCCATTGACATGTTTTCATCATTATGAAACAATCTTAGGACCAGTCATATTGATCATGAAAAACAACATGGACATGTCCTCCTTGGTCATGCATAGATGTTCTAGACAATGAAATTTTTTCATGTGAATGGGAATTTGTCATTTCAGTATGATCATGTGGTTACCCGTAGATATGCCCACATATTCATTTGACATTAAAGAGATTATACAAGATAATCATGCGATTGTGAACAGTCATATGTACTTTTATAATGTTCCAGACACTAGACATTACAGTTTTGATTATGAAAATTTAATCGGCATGTTCTCTTCACTCATGTAGAGACATCAGATTCATGTCAGTTGACAATGCATGAGACCCTAGAAATGACTAATTTGGTTATGTGATGTATCTCAGACATGTACTATTTTCATATGATATGAAATCAAAGGAATGTAAATTGAATAAGATGAAACCCTTGGATGTGTCTAACATATCAGGCTAATTCCACAACATATCAGGAAGATGATCAATAAATTTCTAGAAAACATCCAGTAAATGTCAATAAAATCCTTTATGTCATGTCCAATTTGTTTGAAAGACCTATGTGGACACATGCCATGTAGACCTAGGCTAGGAACTATCAACTGAATTCCCCATTTATAAGGGTAGTGTCCTTGATAAGCTCAGGTCATGAAACTCCTATGTCATTCTCTTGGACATATCCCTCATGATCTCCACATCACTTCAATCCATTAAAAGATAAATAATGAGTATAACAATTGGGAAACATCATAGTGTAAGCCCCAACCTATTGGGAGCCTTAGGGTTTGAGCCCCAACCAAGAAGGACATTTCAATGCATAATCCTAAATTACTGACATAATATAACATGTACCCAATATACAGAGAATCAATATTGTTATAAGCCGCCTAGAACTCCAAAAATCTCAGTGATAACCATAGTTTCTCTGGGCATAATCATCCACCTTATCCTATTAGTAGGTTTTGGGATAATTTCACTATGAGAACACTGATTACTGCTATAACCTAGATATGTAGAGAACCTTTATAATTACCGAGCTTTAATATGTATCCAATTTGGTATAATTGTTTTATTTTCATAGGTATATCTGACTTATGAGGTTAAATTTTCCTATAAGTATACCATGATTCCTCATCCATCAGAATATTAGAGGTGGGGTCATACAATAGCATCACTTTAAGTATACAACCCAATACTAACCAAATTCGACTCGAACCCGTCAGTGGGATGAGAGATGAAGTGAACTACAAGAACTATATTTCCTTCTATAACCAGGATATATAGGACACCATTCTATGTACCACGATCAATACCATATCCTCCCTGATATGAGTAACCATTGCTCTTTAAGGTAATCTCTAATTTGTAAGCCCCACAAAACTATTATACCATACAATGAGAACAATATACCACTACCTCTTGTTTCTCACACCAAGAATAGATCACATGTGCTTAGAGACTACTAATGATTATTTCAAAAGCATGATGATATTTAACCTAGAATAGTCCCATCATTGGGAATTATTCCAAATTATATATTATTCCCACTCAAATGGATATACTCTTGAAGAAGCAATCAATTGCAGTCATATCTTCCTATGTCTTGCCGAGGGCTTGTATTTTAAAATATATTATGAAATAGACGCATTTTATAAGAACTATGTGGAATACGATTTTTTTATTAAACATGATACGTTGTATTCCTCATTACAGTCCAAACCCGATATTCACATCCTTTCCATATGATGTTATTCTGCGTGGATGGGTCCGTTCATACGACCTTTAACTATGTCAAACAAACTACATGTTTCATGATTACTTTTTTCATAGGATACATATGATTACTCATAGAGGTTTAATCCAATCTCCATGACACCAAACATCTCCACATATATCAATAAACACTATATTGATCGATCATGGACATAAACCAAAGCATCATAAATAAATAAGAGAGCAATAAAGAACACCCGACATGCATGAATTATTCCATCTCTATACATGTTCTTAATAAAGACAATTCCATAGGGGTAACTGGTCTAATATTGGGGTCTAGGAAGTAATCAATGAACATATCTTAATTATATAAGAGAGCCTCCTATTAGGAAATATTTTCCCCCAAAAGGGTGTGATGATCCCAACCTCACAATCGCTCGACCAATGTCAGTTCACAAGAGTCGATGGGCCTAAAAACCTATATGACCAATAACATTGGAAATCCAGTCTATACCTAGTTATGGATGAGAGAACCATTGGGAGTTTATGGGATAGAAAAAATGGCAAACCCAATGCAAGCGATTGAGAAATCCCTTAAAACCCCCTAGGATCAAATCCTTCAGTAAAAAAACATTCCATGACATAAATATAGAAGAAACAAAATGGTCAACCAGATGGAAAATCCTTCAACTATGTAATGCACATCATGGGTAAAAAATGATATATTTCCCAATTACCATCAAGATAGTTTATTCTCTTCTCATTGCACAACAAAACAATAAACCCGCCATGTTTCTTTTAACCACACTAAATTTTTTGTAAAAAGAAGGGAATGCCTATTCATCCTTTAAATGTGTATGTTATCAATCAAACATGTACTATTATATATGATTCTGCACTGATAAGGTGTCTTGTTTTCTTTCCCATGATTTATAGATTCCATTCAATAGAAATGAAACCATCGAATGTGCCAACCGATCCCTAGATCATTGGACATGTTTTTTGGATAATAAGGTCACAATGTACATTTTCACCAACACACCCCATTTTTCCTCAATCAAGGAATGTATTGGACTACGAAAACCACATCAATAGATCTATACCAACCCTTTAATCAGCTCTTGAAATTAATTACAGGATGATTTTCCACCAACCTTCTTTTAGAAGATGGGATATAAGAGAGGAAGTGGCCCATATTTCTACAATAAATAAATTTGGGATCCTATATCTAGAATGAAACAACACACACCTCGCCTACATTAATGAGGTAGATGATGATGGTTAAAATGATTACTCAATAACAAAAAATATTTATAGGTGGGCTCTCATATTATTTAGTAACCATCATCTATGAACATGACTCCGCAAAGAGCTGCAATGGAAGTTCTGATTACACAAACAGGCCATGTTGTTACACCAAAATAGGGGATCCCTCCAGTGGTATCAAAAGGATGCATATCCAAAATAGGCTTATATACCTTCTATCACGGATCTTCTTAAGGGCCATCAGTGTATCCTAATAGTGACCTAGAATCAGTTTGAGATCATCGCTATCTAGAATACTACAACTTCATTAAAACTATATTTAGTGACTCTAGAACCCCTGGGAGCTTCCAAAACAACAAATCTAGGGGAAATTTTATCATATTTTATCATATGAGCATCCACAAAATGTGAACCAATCTCTCAAACGACATCATTAGCAGCAAAACCACAAACAAAATAACAAGCAACAACCCTCCAGAAGAGACGCTCTGTCTCAGAGGATCACTATCATGTTTGTGTATTAGTCAACATGATATCAATCATATATGAAGAATCCTCATCAATTCTATCAAATTACCTATTGAAGGGTGAAACAATACCCTCCAGTGTCATCTAAGTCACATCATGTTTTCTAATATTTTTTCCACTGAAACAAGTGAAGAAACGATCAGTGGAATCCACCAACCATATATGGAAGGTGTTAACAGCTATGTTAGTATTATATTGGGAAAAAAATGGGGAATACAGAAAATTCCAACAGTATATTTAATCTATGGGGTCCATTTTGAATCTCCCAAAATCATCTACTCACCCTAACACCAATAAAAGAAGGGGTGTTTTCATGGCTCCCTCTAGATAGAGCCTTGTCGATGACAAGGAAGTCAAAATAGTAAAACAGATCACTCAACTCAAATAAATGATTAGGGATATACAATATATAATTGTGGGAGTGCTCGTAAGATCCATACCTTGAGATGATGTACCCATGTCTTGTTATCAAATACCATATTTCAACGAAGTGACTTGGCCCATAGGGCTGGAGAAATTTTCATATTTTTCATCCCTAATTAGAAAGAATCCAAACATTGTTCCATGTCACACTAAACAATAGAGCTGGGGGAATTTTTATATTTTCAACCTCCTCATCAGGGATATTCTGGAAACCATCTAGCCTCAAATGTCACCAAAAATTCTAATGGAGTGTTGGGATCTTTTAATCAATAGGCAGCATACATGTCATCGAATACCCATAATGCATCTGCACCTACCCCAGGACAAATAATGATTGGGAATCTGTACCCCAAGCTTCATATTCAGAAAATCACCCACACCAAATGTAGCACAAATAACATGGTGTTGAAGTAGTATGGTGGACTATATCTTAAAGACAAGAAACCAAAAATACATTCCTATAATGTCAAACATGTTCGATTGTATTTCCATTATTTTATGAAAAATGGTTTCATAATGTTCTTGATTATGAGAGAACCAAATGAGGTAGGGTTGGAAGTCCATGGATATTATTTCCCCTTCTATTGATGTCTCGGGCACACAATGAAATATTTATTTTCCTTTAAAGACTAGATTAACAAGAATATGGACATGGGGATATTAGAAATACTGAAATTTGAATCCCCACTCTAGTAAACTTATCACTCTAAACAGGGTGCATAGATTGTGAAACAGAGAATGAGACACTTTCCACCAAGGGAGAAATGACCATCATTAAATTTTATTTTGAAAAAAACCTATTCCTTCAAAACAGATCATATCATTATGAATTCTGGTTTTTCTATGAAAAAATTTTTGATGGATCTCCCAATAATGAGTAACCTGAATGAGGTAGTATTGATAGGCCATGAAAACCATTTAATATACAATGGGAATCATATTTATACGATATAAAGTTGTTTTTTCATTGAGGATTTGTTATCCGTAGGCTTGATTGGATTGAATGATCCTGAAACTCATGAAATGTACAAAAGTGTTTTTCATGGTTGTTCAGAATAGATGCTCTTATAACATGATATATAACCACAATCCTCCATATAAGAAATAAAATTGGATGGATCACATCCTCATTGGATGATGTTAAACTTCATGGCTGATGTCCTGACTACATGACATTACTACAAGATGTTAAACGGCATGGATCAAATTCTTACTACAAGACATTAAAGAGCATGTTTGATGTTATTACATAAGATATTAAACATCCTGACCTTCTTACTCACCATAAGAGGATAAAATACATAGATCAAACACTAATCATAAGACATTAAAATAAAAATATGATGTACTTAACAGAAGACATTATACTAAAATACCCCCTCGCCCATTGTAAGATGTTAAACTACACAGATCACATTCTTACCACAAGATGTTAAACTACATGAATGATTTCCCTACAGAAAGATATTAAAAACCATGTCCATCATCCTTACAACAATATGTTAATCTAAATAGATCACATCCTTACCAAATAACATTAAACTACAAAAATAATATCATTTTCCCATGAATTTAATCATCATGGATTTACTTGAACAATGTGTAGCTTTATTATTAGCCTATTGAGATTCATAGGTACAACTAGAATCTATAACATATCCTATCCACCTATATTCACATAATTACAGCATGACTACAAACTACACAGAACACATCCTAGTCATAGGATGATAAAATGCACGAGATATCAGTATCTCAGAGATATCATCAACACCATATGGGAAGGGCAATATACTATATTGTGATACATCCCCCTTTGAGACTTGTGGAACCATATACACTGAAGCATATTTCTATAAGAATTGGGGAAAGAAAAAAATGGAGAATTAATTTATATAGGGAGTAACTATCAATGGACAAGCAACCACCCCAATGAATCATTGGAATATTCTCAACAACGGCTATGTAATACACATAAATCTGGTTGAGAAAGAAAATACATTCCAAGAGGTCCAATCCCATCTTATTGTTAGTTAATGTATTAAAATCAATCATTTCCTAAAACTCTATACAAAAACTCTAATATATAGGGATGATAATTTATCTTTACATGGCCTCCCTCACCCCTATTGTTGTGGACAATCCCCTCATATTACCATATTATCCTTTTAATGTCTCTATAGAGTCAGAGATTTAAGAATACGGGGATGATCTGAGGAACGCCCCTCCAGCATTCGAAGAAGGTGTCTCCCTCACCATAGAAGACCTCAAGAAAATAAATTTGTGAAGATAATAAGACATAAGACCTATATTTATTATTTCCACTATACCCCTTGAAGAGAAATAGATGTAAATTTCACTTATAATGAAGAATTGATATGGTTTCCCTTAGAACTAAAAAAAATTCTCACACTAAATCTAGATGTGTTTATGTACCATCTCGACCTACCTGATGAGAATAAAAATTTTAAATGGGAAACATGGAGGATTCAACTCTATCATACTAAAAATCATTCAAAATTCTCACGTACTACCTACTACACCCCCTAAATGTGATGCCTCTGATAGTAGGGAGGACACTCATCATATATGAGGTATTCAAGGAATTATCATTGGGAACCATTTTCACACATAAAAATGATGTGGGAAGTTATAATAGTCTCTACTACCACAATATAGTGATTCTAGTTATGGATATAAGATATTTTGATGTTGAGAAGAACTATGTTGGACTATTCTTTACGATACAAAAGATGAGGTATTATTTGTGGCACAAAGAATTACAACTGGAATCTCACATCAATCCACTCAAGTACATCCTTGGACATCATATGATGACTGGGTGCTTTTCCAGATCGGTGGTCATTCTTCAGTAATAATACATTCAATTTATGTCACATATGTTAGTGAATGGACAAGCCCTGCCTAATTTTCTCACAACACATATTTCCTCGAATAATATACTAGAAGACCCAAAAATCCCTTATTAGGATGTATTATATTCCTTATACACTCCCCAGACATGATATATTTACTTTGTTGGTTCCTCCTCGACTATTGTCAATACAATAATAGAAAACCGAAAGCCCAATCAAGTTGTTCTAGTGATTATATTTGTCTATCGAGACAAAACTTTCTTTCCATACTCTTTCTCACTGTTAGAAAGATATAAACATAATGAGGATGAGTATCAAATTCTCATTGTTGGGTTGGAAGAAGCTCTATTGCTACACATAGGATACCTAAACATCAAGGGGGACTCAAAAATGGTGATCAATAGATCGATGGAAAATATTCCATACCTAAGGAAGAACTATCCCCTCTAATTGGATAAATAACTAGACAAAGGGATGAGATAAATTTTTATCCCACATTATATCATGTTAATATATCAAAAAAATGATCATTATAATTACATATATAAAGTAGTGATCATCCTGGATGATCTTGATTAGGAGGAAGCAATCTCTTTTATCACACATTGAAGGAGGGACATGAATCCACATTAGAGAAAACCTCATCAATCGTCCTAACCTCATAATGTTAAACTATATAGAACTCATGTTAACCACATGAAATTAAAAAATATATAATTCAACCAATCCAAATGATGTTAAAAATGTATGGAACATTCACTAAACACATTACATTAAACTGTATATAAATATTCCTAATCAATAAATGTTAAACAGTATGGAACTCATCTTAACAACATGAAGATAAAATCTATAGAACTCTTCCTAACCATCGGATGTTAAAATTTATAGAACTCATCTTGACCACATAAGGTTAAACTATATAGATATTCTCCTATAAATATGTTAATAAACTACACGGTATACCAAGTCCTCACCACATGGAAAAAAACTACGTAGATCCACAAATTATATCCCCTTTCACATTGGGAAATGAATTTATTTAGCACGGGACATTAAACATAATTACTAACATCCTTACCACATTTATTTAAACTACATGAATCTATGATATCCATCTCCATTCATGTTAATATACCCACATCCTTCTTGCAAGACATTAAACTGCACTGTTCATCAAGAACTATGTATGGCATGACTCTCATTCCCAATGAGATGTGTATGGACACATAGATCTTATATCCTTTACTGGCCACCACATGATACAATTTTCACCTATCATACCATAAAAATTTATCTTCACGGTGAATGGAATCCTTACCCTTACTTTTTTCTCACAAAGTTCATAACTCAAATGGTCTTAGTAATTTTAGTAAAGCCCTCACCACTTTGACAATGCATAAAACATTTTGATAGGCTCATCTTGTTTCTAAATGCAAGACCGTAAAAGGCAATCTGTAAGTCCTCCCTGAGTGAAAATAAACTACATGGTTTCTCAAGGACTATGTGTTTCTTAATTAACATTTTTATATGATATGTATTGACACCCACACTTCTATATTTCAGCCCAGCCAAAACATCCCCACTTTTCAAAATCGATCAATCTTCATCGTTGTCTAATGATGATAAACAAAATGGTTCATTAAGAACTACACATGGATTGATTCTTCTTATTACCAGATACAAAGTGACACCTAAATATTTAATTTTGGGCTCAACTACAACAATCAATGATTCTCTCCTAGATTATAGTTTCTCTCTCCTAGGGCTTCCTAGGATTTGAGTCTCGATGTCCGTACGGTTTACTGCCGCACCCCCTCATCCCGTGGTCCCTGCCTCGACATTGTACCTCACCGCCACTACTCAGTTCTAGTGCCAGTGGTTCTATTTTCCTCTCTCTGGAGTTCCCTGACTATTCGCGGTTGGGAATTTTTCTCTTCTGCCCCTGGATTCCCCCTGGTCTCAGACCCCGAGTTCCGTGCTTCGAAGGAAGTCGAGCTTTATCTTCCTCTTCTCTAAATCGACTCGAGTTACAGATCCAGCCTCCCCTTGTGTCTCGATTTCCCTTCCACCGCAGGAAATCTACGTCGGTGCTAGATCCGGGAGAGGGCCGGTGGTCCCAGATCCCTAATATCAAACCCCTTAGGATTTTCAGATCTAAGAAATCTTGCCTCATGACTGACACCGGTTTTTGAGGATTTCATAACCATGTTTACCTTTCACCAGCGTCCGTACCGGGTGCTCAAGGCTTTCAGACTCAATCAAGAGTCCGAGGACTTATTTACACTTCATCGTTTTTCATACCTCTTTCAGTGATGACAGGCGGTGACTTGTTGGAAGTTTGTATGTTCCTTGTCTTCGCTAAGGTTCCACCGCGATGTGCTTTATTGAAAATCACCTCCTTTGATGATTCACCGCATTGGGAAATAGCGATGTGGCTACCACGAAGCTCCTGTCATGGGTCGTTAAATCTGCGATGTGACTGGATTCACGAAGCACATGCCGTGTTGCTTCACTGCGTTGGGGGATCACTTTGGGGATGCCGCGAAGTTCCAACCATAGAGAGTGGTTCCGTGATGTCTTGGTGTGCGCAATGAATAATGTGGTCTGTTGTGGGCATGGTCGTCACGATGAGTCTGTTCAGCCACATTCCTTCATGAAGCTTTTGTTGCGTTGTGAAGCTACGGTGTTTCTCCTATGAGGTGTTTCCCCGCGACAACTTGTCTGAGCAGCGGTGCAGGTTTCTTGGGCGCGACCTCTCAAAGGGCCAGGGTCACTCGCGAAGGCCATTGTCCTTTTTTGAGTCGACCGCATTGGGAGGCTGCGAATGAGTGTTCGGTCTAGTGACTTCTTTTTGGATTGGGCCTGGTTTGTGTGTGGCTGGACTGGGTCGGCATTGCGCCCGAGCATTTTTTCAGAGCATTTACCATGTTCATTAGCATGGGTTCCAGGGCCTTACGTTCCACCAGGGAACTGATATTTAGGAGAATTTTGAACACATTTTGGTACTGCTCTATGTATGTGGAACTTGTGAATCAATTGAAGAGGATGTCCATGACCGAAAAATATAAGATGACCATTGAGGCACAGTGAAACGAACACACCGTTTTGGAGAAGCCCATGTCTCTACACATGCTTGGAAAGGTCGTGGAAAACATTTTGGTAAATCAGGGGGCTTTCAAAAACACTCTACAGAACATATGGAAACTTGAAGCAGGAGTGTCTATCTGTGAAGTGGGGGTCAATCGCTTAGTCTATGAGTTGTTCAATGAGATAGATAGATAAAAAATCTTGTAGGCGAGACAGTGGTCCTTTTATAACCAAATTCTCCTCATGGATATATCAATCGGGGGGTGATATCCAGCGTGTGTATTTAACCCGCTCCTCCATTTGGATATGAATTAAAGGAATTCCATTCCTTTCCAGAACGAAACAAATCATGAGAGAAATCGGGGACATATTATGTCACTTTCTTGATTGGGATATCATAGACCCAATACAATGATTCCCTGAGGTTCAGACCAAGGTGGAAATTGATGTTTCAGAGCCTCTGATGTGGGGAATGTTCCTGAAAATTGAAGACCCAAACATTTGGATATCATTTGAGTTTGAGAAACTTCCAATATTTTTATTTTCTTCTGGTCACTTTAGCTATCTTGAAAAAAATTGAGCCACTAAGCATAATATTGGATTAGGTAAAAATACCCTTCAATATATCCCTTGGATCCATAAAAAATCTAATAAATATGTTTTCATCCCAAATACGAAAAATCAAAAGGATCGTGACCATCTCATGCTGGAATATACCAGTCAGGAGGAACCCATATTGAAAAGGCCCAAATGCTAGGACCATTGGATATCCCTAATGTTGGCCCTCCCACTCAGAGAGATGCTGGAGTTCATCCTAACCCCTTAAAGGACAAGAATCAATCTACTGAGTTGGAGAAGATGCACAAAGAACTAGCAATACACTGCTCAAATCCAATGCTGATGCACACCGAACCACCAGATCTGGATCCTGACCCACAATCGGCCTAAACATGCACTTTATCAATGGAGGCCCATTGAATGACGAGGACATCACTACTGGGGCCTATTACTTGTCAATCGTGGAAAAGGGTGCAACGAGAAGAAAGTGATGGTCCTATAGAAGACTCTAGACCTGGGGTCAGGATAAAATATAATGAAATAGGCCACTCAAGGAGGAATCCAACCAAAAGGTGGAAAACGTCATGTGGAGAAACCAATCCGGGAGATCCAAAGGCAGTGGCGGGCGAGACCCAGCCCCGCCTAGATAAATAATTTCATTATGTTGGAACTGTCATGGGCTTGGAAACCCACAAATGGTTCACATGCTTCAGCGTAATTGCACTCAATGTTTCCCCGGTATAGTTTTCATGTTCGAAACCATACTTAAAAACAAGGACACCAATTGTATCGCTCTGAATTACGGCTTCCATGGATGCTTTCCAATGACTAGAAAAAGCCATTCTAGGGGCCTCTGTCTCTTTTGGAAGGACCATGTCGACATCAAAATTTTGTCTTTCTCCTCGCTCCATGTGGCATCTACTATTCAAATAGGCTCTCGCCTACCCTGGACCTTTGTGGGATTCTATGGCTGGGAATCCCATAATGTTAAGGTGAAGTCATGGTATCTTTTTTGTAAGATACGTCATCACTTACCGAGCCCTGTCCTCTTCGGAGGAGATTTCAATGAGATTATTTTCCATAAGAAAAAGAGGGGTGTAATCATTCGACCATCAGCTTTGATGTAAAACTTCAAGGATGTAGTCTCTAGGGAGGATCTGGTCGATCTGGGGTAGACATGTAATTTTTGTACTTGGTTCTGCGACAATAATGAAGGTACCCACGTCACTTAGCATCTTAATAGATTTTTGGGCTCTACTGATTGGATTAATCAATTCAGCATGTTTCATATCGGCCACATGGCCATAAACTGCTCGGACAACTCTATAATTCGCATTGATTTCATGCAAGGCAAATGATATAGACAAATTAACAGTCCTTTCAGATTGGAGAGCATCTAGAAAAAATATCAAGAATGCGAAGAAGAGATCAGATCAAGCTGGAAAAGAACTCAACTGGACGTTTGCCTCAATCTCAAATAGGTCGCATCTGATCTGAGGTCGTGGTGAAATATGAAATTATGCAACCCCGATGGGCACTGTGGTGTCCTTGAAAAAATAATGAACAACCTCCTCAAACAATCCACATTTAATTGCATTATCCCTAAGATTGGAGAAACAGAAAGAGAGATGGACATGGCCCTGCATGTCAAGGAATGTTTCTGGGCCATGCGGGCATGAGATGACCACAATAAAGAATAAGATGACAATTCCTTGTTTTTTCACCAAAAAGCTTCATCCAGCGTAGGAAAAATGCTATTAATTTCATCTTACAACCTGATGGATGAATGTTTTCCAACACCAATGGTATTCATGTGGCCTTGACATATTATTTCCAAATCCTCTTTGCTGCATGAAACCCTTTAATATCTGACGAGGTAGAATATTTTTCAGACATATGGTCACCAATGAGATCAATTGACAGCTCACCAAAGATGTGACATATGATGAGATACTCATGGCTCTTAAACATCTTCATCCCACTAAGGCCCCGGGAACGGATGGGTTCCACAGCCATTTAATTAAACAATACTGGCACATTATCGGTCCCGGCATCTGCAACATGATGAAAAATAGCTAGGCTGGGACTACTAGAATTGATTCCATCAATACAACTGTCCTTTTTCATTATCCCCAAAATCAAGAAACCGTTACCGATCCCTAATTTTAGACCTATCATCCTTTGAAAATGTCTCATACAAGATCTTTTCAAAGACCCTTGTCAATCGGCTGTGACATTGGCTACCTGATATTATCACTGAGAATCAGAGCACCTTCATGGCCAAGTGACTGATCACTGATATTTTGATTGTGGCCCATGAAGTGTTTCATTCCATGAAATCATGCTCTCCCATGAAAAGAGGAAACATGGGCTGGAAAATGGATATAACCAAGGGATACAATAGAGTGGAATGGCATTTCATTCGTGTAGTCATGCTAAAAATGGGATTCTATGATAAATGGACTGATATGGTCATGGAATGCATCTCGACCATCTCCTTCAAAATCAGGTTCAATGGGGAGTTCACCAGTGGATTCCCCCCATCTCGAGGCCTTTTCCATGGAGACCACTATCCCCTTTTCTCTTCATACTGGTGGTTGATGTGTTTTCAAATATTATTTCTAGGGCTGTAGCCTCCAAATCTATTCAAGGGGAAATGGTCTGCCATTTTGGGCCACCAGTGTCGCATCTTTTCTTCGCCGACGAGTGTCTCATATTTTTTAGAGCATCAATTAATGAATTTCAGGTGATCAGCCAAGCTATCCATCATTATGAGAGGGCATATGGAAAATCGATAAATCATGGATAATCTGAAATTTCTTTTAGTGATGGGGTGCCTCTGTCTATGTGGGATGAGCTATGCACATCTTCTAGTATCCGTATGGTTCTGAATCATCAGAAGTACTGTGGGCTTCCCATGGTGATTGTTCGAACCAAAAAATAATTCTCTGAATCTCTTGTGGATAGGATCGAGGAAAAAATTCTAGGCTAGTCCCCTAATGAAATATATAAAGAGGGAAAAGAGACCCTCATCAAAGACATCATCCAGTCCATCCCCAGCTACATTATGTCCATGTTTATGCTCTTAGATTTCATTGTCAACCAGATCCACAAACGCACTACCAATTTCTGGTGGGGAAAGAATGATGGAAGGAATCGACCTAACTGGTTGGCCTGGGAAAAACTCTGCAAATTCAAATCATAGGGAGGAATGGGTTTCTAGAATCTACATCACATCAATGATACACTTTTGGCCAAGAAAAGTTGTCACCTTCTTAACCATCAATCATCTCTTCATGAACGAGTTCTCCGAGATTTGTTTTTTCCCCACACGGTCTTTCATGCTTCCAATCTTGGCCCCCATCCTAGCTTCCATGGGAGAAGCATCTGGTGGGATAAAAAGCTTCTGGAAATAGGTCTATGCTGGAGGATTTATTCTGGATCATTGTTCAATATCTGGACTGATCCTTGGATTATTGATAAGGATGGTTTGTGGGTTACATCCCCAGTTTAACCAGGACATGAAAATGCCCCTGTCAGCTGCCTCCTTTCGGACCATGGACATGGGTGGTGTCTGGAAAGAATCCTTGATTGGATTAATGAAATGAATTAATGAGTTATCCTTAACATAATCCGGGTCCCTGATGCAATTCCCGACCAACTTTTCTGGACCAATGACATCTCGGTCAAGTACATGGTGAGGTCCGGATACAGATTGTCTCTTGGTAGCCATTCAGTCGTCCAGGATGAGGGACCATGAAATTTGATTTGCAATCTCAATGTTCCCCCTAATGTACATTAATTTTGTTTGCAGGTCTGCATGGGTACTCTCCCAACCATTATCCTCCTCACGTACCACCATATAGCCAATACTACATTTTTTCCCTTCTGCCTGAACATTCCAGAAACTCCTTTGCACGCCATCATCCAATGCATGGGAGCTAAGAAAATTTTGACTAAATGGGGCCCGACTTTGGTCGCTTCAATAACATCAACCATTTACCTTCCCGATATTCTGATGTGTTGGGGATCCTCTATTTCCATGGATTATTTTGGCTCGCTATTCACTCTAGCATGGATTATTTGGGTCCGGCAAAACGATGTTGTTTTTCATCATTCTCACAACCCCCCCCCCCGAATTCTAGATTGAATAGGACAAATCTTGGATTGAGGGATAGAAAGACCACAATGAACACTTTATGCCAGGTGTTACCCTCCCCTTAACCTCTCATTTTAAACCCCCCACGGAAGGGACTCTTATGATTAATGTGGATGCATCGCTCCCAATTGTTGGTCTTGTTTCTCTCGGCCTCCTGGCCCGAAATCATCTGGGGAAAATCCTTGATGCACTTTACAAACCACAACGGGATTTCTAGGAACAGACAGTTTTTAAGGTTATGGCCATTCATTCCGGTATGTTGCTCTTCATGGAATGTGTATAGAGTGATATCATTGTTGAGTCTGACTACCTTACCGTAATCGATGCTATTAACAACAAAAATGGTGGACTCCAATCTTTTGGCATCATAAATAGGATAATTCTCTCACTTTTCCAATGATTCTCTTTATGCACCTTCACCTATTCCAAAAGGGAAATGAACAACACGGCCCATCATCTTGCGGCCTCATTACCTTTCGACTCTATCCATCTCTGGCTGGATAATTTCCCTTCATGGATTTGCACATGTACTTCTGCTGATTTTAGTCATTAAATTTTCTTATTTTAATAAAAAAACCACAACAATCAATGTAAATAATTCCCATCTCTACACATGGTCCAGAATGTCGTAGAGTTTTTCCCATTGAAGAACTACGTGTGTCTTGATTACCATTATCATTGGATACATAGTGACACCCATATTATCACTAAAGGGAATAACTAAAATATACTATTTCATGTCGTGGGATCCACGTCATTACCGCACAACATTGAACTAAAAGGTAAATGTCTTGATCAAATGACCTTAAAATTTCATGACAAGAATCCCCTCTTTATTGTGATAATCTATATAGGACAATGCCCCATGTTTCATTCCTTATCAAAAGAAAATAGGAAAATTACATCAGTTAAATAGATTCCGGTGTTCTCCCACCATATTTTTAGACAACATCCATCCATATACCACACCATATGTCTTCATCATCTATGGTCCCCAAAAATCACTCTTGACACTGTAAATTAAAAAACGAAATCTATCTATTAACCATGATATTGATGTTGAAGTGATTTATACCCACCATCTAGAGACATATTTTCATGATATAAAGGAATTTTGATTTTCGTAAGACCGATTTCATCAAGGAGGAACCAAACATATTAGGGTGTTACACAATATAACCAGTATGAAGATCCCATATCATTCCACATGACCCAAGGAACTCGAGCTATGATTTATAACATTCCACCTCCCTCCTATAGGGGTGATGGAGTGATAAAAACACTATGAATACAAATTAGTGTATTATGTGACACATCCCATATTAGTTCCACATGAATCAAAACATTAAACACCCTGAATGTTTATCAAGGATGAAAGACCATAATATTTAGCCTATAATGAAAAAAATCACATTACATAACATTATAGAAATAGAGACAACAAACTTGTTATGTAGAAAACCCAAAAAGTGAGGATTGAGAAAATGAAATGTATTCACACACTAAAATATTCATCTTAAGAGTTTAGGGAAAATTTAGGGGACAAATAAATAAGGCATAAATCTTATAGGGTACAATTTTTTTTCCATAGTAAAAGAAAATCTATGATAGTTAGTCCACTTGGTCTAGTAAAAAATTGATTAATGATTCTTCACATCCCCTTACTGTGAGAATATGATAAATAAGAGGCAACAAATATTTTAGGGTGCTCAAACCATTCTCATAAATTAGAAATTTCATAAACCACTATCATGCATTTGATGTTTGATGTAACACAACATTGCCACAAAAAATAGTAATATTGAATCACTATACCGAACAGACCATCAGATACCTAGAAGGCCTCCCTTAATTTCAATGAGTTATGGCCTTGAACTAATTGAATAATAGAGGCTTATTTGACTTATAGTCACCAAATTTTGTTCTCTAAATTTAACCCAAATTTTCAAAAACTATGAAATATAATTCCTATAACCAAAATATTCATGTGGATTTAATATCCAAGAAATCATTTCACTATGTTTTGTACCCTATCTCAATGATGGGATGAATTAATTTATTCTCACTCCTTTTGATATCCCACACCATCTGGTTTAAAACAACAAGGTGTATGTACCGAGCTTCACATATAGTGCTAAATTTCCCTAGGGTGTTAGAACCCATTATGGATATCCACCTTCCATACCCAACATCATCTCTTCAAAAATATTTCATGAGCATCTAAAAATTTATTGATTAACTTTTCTTGGAAATTATATTGATGCATAAGGTCTTAGACCAACCAACTAATGTTATATACTACTTATAAGAAAGTATATTCAATCTCTATGAGCCATGTGGACACTCAGGTTAAACTAGACACCTTATAGTGCTAAGGGACATACCTGGAATGTCTACCCCATTCCACATTACATATCATAGAATTTGGTATTTTGAATTACATCACCCACATTCCCACTATCTATGAAGGCCTAGATTCCCTAGTATTTATCCATCCACTATATTACCCCTATAAATCATAGACAACCCTTGCAAAAGATAGGAGATAAAATTTTCCTAGCCATGTTACCAAGGAATAAGGTGTTTATCTCTCTAAATAAATTAATCTACTCAATATGAGAAAAGAAATCTAATCCCTGTTATCCCTGATAACTACATGGGGGAACTCAAAAACCCATAGAGTTTTGAGTCATCTTAGGATGGTAAGCCTCATACACCAAAGGAGCAATATCAAAGACCCTAAATTATAGCACACAAATGTTCCAAGCTCAATGAACCTAAATTACAGAACACAAAATATACAATATTAATGTCCCTAAATACATCACACCAATGGTATAAGCTCAAAGACCCTAGAATATAACAAATTAATGGTCTAGAATACATGTCCTTAAAAATGAAATAGACAGGATACTCACTAAGATGAAAACGTGTTGGGTAATCCTATGAACATGATGAGTCTATGATAACTGGACAAGCTATTTCTGTGATCTATGTAGTACAGAGCATCTATAAAATTGAATAGGCACAATAATTTATTAAGAAAATAGGTATAAGAAGGTGTCCTAATAAAAATCCATGACCATTGCCACTAAGTCTTCCCCCATAGGAAGATTAAGAACAATTAAGGGAAAAATAAATAAAAAGATACAAATATTTAGGGTCCCATCACATGGCCATAGAAAAAATCAATCTATTGTCACTAGGTCCCTCAACATAGGCAGAAGATAGAGCATTAACGAAGGATACCATGTAAAAAATTATACTTTTTAATTAAAATATATCAATAAAACTAGAGTAGGTGAATCAATGAATAATTTCATGTTAGTGGGAATTCAAGAAAATTTATCCAAGTGTATCCTCTTGAATGTCATGAATTCAAATCCAAGAAATGTGATTTGTTCATTATTAAACAAAAATGATGGGAATCATGTATAGTCCAAGTAATGTATCCAACCGAACATTAATCCTTACCCTGTATTTCATCCCAAAATAATGATATTTTTCCTCCTATGTATGATCTAGATATATGTATGGAAATTCATCATAGATTGATTTATCCATGAACCTATGTTACATAAGCATGATTTCGATCTGTATAGTGTTATATTTATGAATTACATACAGATTGATTCACATTCTCATGTGATACATAGTGACATTGAAGTAAATTACATTAGAACCAACAAAAAGATGCTTCTAAATTAATACCAGTTCCATATAAGAATTCATAAACATTACTTTTTTTGAGTATTCCCTCCCCAGTCCAAAGCCACTTCATTTATGGGATTCATCTAAGTACTCATGTTTAGATATATACCATGGATAGTGCCCCAATATCCTTAGTAAAAAAATCTTGACAGAACCTATTAGTAATATCAGTATCTCGGATCATCAGATATGTAGATATCTATAAAAGTGATCTACTTTTATCATTGAATCATATTTTATAATTCTGATGAATATCATTTTATGGGGGGTATTTGTTTGGCTCCCATTATTCAGCGTCTCATAAATTTTCACTGAAGAATTATTAATTTTAAATATTACATTGAAATAGAATATCGTTTCAATGGGATTATAAAATAGTAGACTTAGGAATAGAAGATATCACTTTGGTACCCCTTATATTATACTATGAATTTATTTCTCAGTAGTTAAGTGTTTTTATTGTTCAGTTTGCCAAATATTAAGTCCAGTCACAAACCAACTAATTCCACATGTCCACAGGATCATGTGTGACCAGAGTCAACCATAAAAAATGATAATTTGTATGGGCCATCCATCACCTATCTACGAGATATTTTCTATCATGACACTATGATGTGCCCTATGTATAGGCCCCTTGGTTCGTGAGCCCATAGACATGCATAACACAACCTGTAAGACCAGTGGGATGATGCCCAGGGGTGGAAGTGATTTGTGTGGTATGAGTTTCAACTCCATTTATGGATCAATGAAGTGAATTACATAGATTAGCTTATATATCAATGGTGGTTCACAACTATAATTTTATGTGGGATGAAATTGTATAATGGTAATCAAATCTGAACCCTCTTATTATGCCTCTAGATGATCCACATAGGCTAATCATTCAATACACTAATCCCATCCATGCGCTATGACCTCACTTATCGTGAACTCAATCATAATTAAATCTCGTTATTCTCAAATTTAAATCGATATTTTATATCACGAACATCCATATTCAATCTCCTGCACTTCATTGTTGACATAGGATATAAACAAACTTCACATGGCCACCATACACATGTTCCTTCAATAATATCCTCGAATGTCCAAGGAATCCATCAGAATACACCGTGAGATCTGATCAAGGAAATTAGTAGGATGATAAGGGAGACACAAAAAGTGCATGGAATTCATCGCATGATCATCTTTTGATCATGAAGTCTCACTGAATACAGGTACTGAATACATCATGAAAACTTCAATGACCTCAAATCCAACAACTTCTAATTAATTTTTATTCAAAATAAATTGGATTGTTTTGGATCATGTGACACCATAAAATTAAAATTTTTTCAGCACATGATTAAAATAAATGTTCATGTGATGAATCCTATACTACCTCATTGGTGAAACACATCATTTGTCCCATACAATTTGGTATCAAACTCAGCCTCTTGAAACTAATATAAACCCACTCCTGTTGAAAAAAACACATGAAAAAGAGAGGATATGTTCCCATGTAATGAATGGAGGTATAAGAGTAGTGTGTGACAACCATCGTCACTGATGATATTCTCTAGGTAAATCTAGGGTCCCTATCATAAGAAGCTACCATGATATTTCCTCAATCAATCTCATCACGTGATCACCATAGGGTCACACGATCTCATTAAAAATTAACCTCATGGAAATACATTGAGAGTAAGTATTTATTAGTGGTTGTGACCTCCCACGGATGAACATCTCTATCGTGAAAACCTCATTCCTTATCACGTGTCTCCTGAATTCCCTTAGTCTGTATCCCATAATTCAATAGGAATCATATGATAACAAGTGAACAACTCATTGGAATTGCAACAAACGTCCACCTTGTATGCAGTGAAGGATTTATACCATAAAGACAAATGATATGTGAATACCCTCTACACTATCCAGCAAGACCTTATGAAGAACTGTCACTTTGTTTACACAATTTCACGATTTATGTAACCTCTCGCAGTGCGATAATACAATCCATGTAATATTCATGGTTCCAATATGGTTCATAGGAGTATGGACTAGTGAACATGCCAAACACTAATATCATGACTGCTATGACACCTATTGTCTTGTTGTGCATGTATGAAACCTTGGACATAGTGTTCTGAGCCTGTAAACACCCCTATGGGTATTTAGTGTTATGGTAGAAACCATCGCTTCACCCTTCTTTGATGTCATGTGAATTTCATGAATATGGGTACTTCATTATATCATAAACTTGTGATCATATTGGATTCCAGCATTAGCATTTTGATAAGAAAGATATATCACCCCAAACAGTATTTCTCTGCATAAGTGATGCCCCTATGTAGCATCAAATATTCGAGAAAACTGTTCCATCTGCCATACGGTATGAGGATCCTTCATGAACCACGATGACTACATGAATCCCCTATAGATACCTCTTCCATGGAGGGTAGAAAATTTGGATGTGATACCCAATATGTCATACACTACCTTCATAAAAGATTCAGGCTCATCCATAAAAGCATCATCAATAGATAGCCCCAGACATGACAAAAAAATCTCATCACAAGACCACTTTGATGGCATGTGAGTCACAAACCTTCAGATGTATCCATCATCAGAGCACCCTCCATCATGTTTATGACCTTAACCTAATGAAGAATTCATGGTCAGAAATTTCCATAACCATTTTCCCTTATGCATAGGAAAATAATTTTCTATTTGGACTTCGGGAATGATCCCTTTAGATGTGTACTATTGGTACTTAAAAAGACACAAGATACTAATCATATCCTCTATACCCTATAGAGTGAATGGATTAAGGAAACATGATCACAAGAGTCCTCCCATGACTTGTGACATCCTTCGGTAGCCATAAACATGCCATGATTTTCACGAGACGTGCCCTGGAAAAGTTTGATTGATCTTCTGATGGGTGATTGACATGTCACCATTGTTTGCTGATAGTTTGAAGACAATGTGAGTTGACCTCATGATAGTCCTTTGAAATGTTTGCATCATCTGGGGATATGACTAAGACAACTCATATCAATCACACAAATAACCTTATTGTTTTCTTCCTTGGTCATGCATATATTTAAAAGACAATGAAATTTATTTACGCGAAGGGGACTATGGTATATAAACATGATCATGTGATTATTCATAGACATTTCCATATCGTAATGTGAAAGTCTAGAGAAGTGCCATGGTAATAATGTGACAACGCGTAGCCATGTATACTACGACCACGCGCAAGACCGAAGACATGACCATTTCAGTTATGAAAATATCTATTAACATGTCTTCTTCAATCAATAAAAGGAATTCTAAATGAATAATCTTAGACATTTTTGCATCGCCTATGTGAAGGAATACAATGAATATTAATTGATTAGAAAGACACCCTTATATATGTCTACATTATCAAAATAATTACAATAAATATTATGAAAATGATCAATTCATGTGGAAAAAAATATCTATGTCATGTCATAAAAATATTTTATTGATTTCCCACTTTGTCCTGAAGATCTACATGGACTCATAACATGTGGACCCCAAATATTATCCTTCATCCACATTCCATATTTATAAGGGACGTCTTTTATATGATTGGGCCATTCACTTTCCATGACTTGATCTTAGACAGACCATTCATATTCACCACCTCTCATTAGTCGGTAAGAAGATAAAGAAAGTGTATACCAATTGAGCATCCTCAGAGTGTATGCCTTGACGAATCGGGCACCCATAGGGTGTAATCCCCAACAAAGTGCAATGTTTCAGTGTGTAATCATTGATTACCAAAATAATATAAAATGTACACTATCAATAGTGAATCTACCATAGGATAAGCCCCTAGAACTCCTAATATATCATGGATATCCATAGTGCCTCTGAGCATGATCATCCACCTTTCCCAATCAGTGGGATAAGGAATAATTGAACTATAAGAACTATGAATCCTACAATAAATGGGATATGTAGGATTCCTTTATTAGGCCCGATATTTAATAGGAATACACTTTAATTAAAATCCTTTCATGTCCCAAATATTCCTATGTTTTAGAATTAAATTCTATTATAAGTTTTCCATGATTACATATTTATCAGTAGTTGAGAGGTGGGTTAATACATGGGAATCACATTAATCATAATACCCAAGCATATCCTCAAGAAACTATAACCTATTAGTGGTTTGTTGGATGAATTTAACTTTTAGAACATTGATTCAATCCATAACCGGGATATACTGGTTGATTTCCTAAGGACTGGTCTCCACACCATATCCTCCATGAGATGAGTAACTATTCCTCTCAATGGGAAACCTTAATTATTTAGTTCCTTAAAGTTACGATCATATACAATGAGAAAAATCTACTACTACATCTTGTTTCTCACACTGATCATGGCTCACTTGGGATTAGAGACTAGCGATGTTTTTATCAAAAAAAGATTGAGATTTCTTCTACTGTGGGACCATCATAAGGGTGTAATCATGATTACATCTCATTCCTTCTAAAAGGGACATATTCCCCATTATGAAATATGGGGTAGTAAAATATGAAAAATTATATCTTAGGGATTCTACTATCATATATCCCATGGAACATATGCCCGTTACAAGAACTATATAAATGATAATTCTTGTATTATACATGATACGTAGAACACCTCATTGATGGATGAGACCGACATTCACATCGTTACTGTATGAAATTAAACTAGATGGATGGGTCTAGTAATAAAACCAAAAACTATAGTAATCTAACTATGTGGGTTGTGATTATTGTTTTCATAGGATACATAGGATTCCTCATAGAGGTTTAATCCCATCTCTAAGACACCAATAATCTCTTTGGACCACAATTAACTTAGGTGTGCTTCAAAATTTCCATATCCCAAAAAATCTTAATCCGATAAGAGATCTATAGGTAACCCATGACATGAATTAAATTGTCCTTTTCGATACATGATCACAATCAAGTCATTAAAATGGGGGTAACCAATATCGTATTAGGTTTTGGGATGGATTTCACAAAAAAATTCTTAAATCTATACAAGAGTTCAAGACATGGAAATAATCCCCCCCCCAAAGGGTGTCATGATGCCAACCTACCATCCTCTCGACCAATGTGAGTCCACAAGATTCCCTTGGACAGAAAACCTTGATGAACTCCGACCTTTGAAAAGTAGTTATATACCCATCTATGGATGCGGGAACCACTGGCCGTTTCTCATAAATATGAAACAAATGGAAAACCAAATTCGAGTCGTTGAGTGAGGCCTTAAAACCACCCATAATAAAACCATCAAATGAAACCCATTCCAGGCATTAAATCTTGAATAAGGAAACACCATATTCATAAAACTCATAATGGAATAACATAACCAGTTAATTCAAATATAAAATAATAATGGAACAAATAACCCATTAATTAAAAATTAAACTCTTAAAATAATAACATTACTAGGGAATTCCAACATAAACTCATAATAGAATATATTACCCAGTGAATTCTAACACCATATCTTCTACAGAATAAATCATTACCCAATTTGTAAGAGTGTTTTAGCATACCCACCTATCATTATATAGAATCCAAAATCACTATTAAATAATGAAATAACACAAAATATTTCAATTCATTCATTAAAATCATAAAAATTTTAATTTTAACACATTTGAAAAATAAATTATAGTTATATCATTACAATGGACGGAAATATCATTTCCTTTTTTATTATTAAAAAATTAAATGATATCAGATGAATGAGAATAAGATAGCCATTTAAAAATCATAGAAACTTATATTGGAATAATAATAATAATAATAATTCACAGTTTTCAAGAATATGATCAAGAAAAAAACAATAAAAACATTCTTTTCATACAAATAGAATTAGATTAAAAAACGACACATATGAAAAAAATTAAAAATATTCCTTTTAATTTTTTTTTTAAAAATGAAATTATAATTTAAAGGATTTTAATAATTTATTTTTAGTATAATAATAACATTCAATAAAAATTTAATAGAACATTCACATAGATGGAAAAGAGTATAAAACATTTATAACATTGATTTGAAGAAAATTCATTACGACTCTGGTAACATTAGATTCATAAGGGCATTAATGGATAAAAAATGAAATGGACTTACAAACAACATAATTTTTATGTAATTTATGAAAAATGTAATTAAAATAAAATTTTATACTCTAAATGAATGAAAACATGTGGGGAGAATGGAATAAGTCTTAAATAAAAGATATTGAGATGATAAATCCATTACCTTGAGTCCTGAATAGGCACATAAATATTTTAATATCTTAAATAATAAAATTATAATAATTATTAAAATCATTAAAAACCTAATTCATATTGATTATTTTAGAATTATTTGTATTTTATTCAGAATAATATTTTATTTACTTACTAAATTGTTTAAATTCACGTCGAATGTTTTGGGGTTATTCGCTAACGAACAACTTCTATGCATTTACTAAGGTAAAAGGGGTCATAAAATGGTTCCATTCTCTTTCGTATATATTAAAAATTTAATAAAAATAATATTTATTCATTAAATAAAATATTTATAATAATTAATTTAATATTTTCTAGAAAAATAGTCACATTATTCATTGAGGAAGTAGTTCATATAAACTGATGGGAGGAATTTTCACTTTCAAATGAATGAAAGGGATAAAATATTGTAATGGTTTATCATTATATAATTTTTTATAGATATAGAAATTATTCATTTAGGCCATTTTTATTACCATATATATGATTCAATGATGAAAAATTAAATATGTTATTCTTGGAGGCAGTTTTAGACATGTACATGTGAGAGACATTTTCATTTATCATTTTATAGAATAGAAGTAGATTCTTATTGTTACAAAACATTATTAATGTTAATATTAATAATAATACTATAATTATGTGATAAATAGTAAATTATATTTGGATATCGTATTAGAAGAAATAAACTTGAAAGAACTAGGTTTGAACAAACACACCCTTATAGATATCATTTTGTGTTAAACAACAAAAGGCTTCTTATATTATTATTTTGTGAAGAAAAATTAATAAATAAGATGAGTATAAGTTTTTTGGGGAATTATTTTGGTATGTAATGGTAAATATAAGGTGAAATAAAGTGTTTTTCCAAGTGAAAGGAGTGGGTTCAGTTATAATTTATGCGAGGGAAATTTTAGGGTTAAATTTTCGATTATTTTATCATTTAGGACTAAAAGTTTTTAGTGGGGATGATTTAAATAAATGTTATGGGTTTTTATCAAGAAAATTAGCTTTATATTAATTTATAACCCTTCCAAAACCAAATAGAATAATTAAACAACCTCATTAATGGTAATACATCATAAATAGTTTTTATTATAATAAACGATAACTTACGCTTCAAAATCTAAATCATTGGATTATAAATTCAAATATACATTTTAAAATTACTTATTTGAAGCCAATTTTTTTTTATATAATAGTTTTATAAATTTTAAGTCATGATGACATAAAAATGATTTAATAAAAATTGTCGTATTCATAAAATTGTACACTTCACTACTCACTGATAGATGAGTTTCATAAAAAAGTCCCAAAAAATCACTATAAATTAACTTTAACTTGATAATTTAAAAAAATAAAGATCATTTCATAAAATTAAAATTTTAAAATTGTTCCATCTATCTTTTAAATGAAAAAAATACAAATAATTTTTTATTAAAAAATTAATTTTTAAATATTGAGAGTTATTAATCGTACTTTATATCAATTAATATCTAAATGAATATTAATATATTATTTAATAATTTTTACTATTAAATATTATAAAAATAATATTTTAAAATTGATCAATTAAATTTCATTTGGATAAAATAAACAACACATTATAAAATGTTCATTGAAAAATCCCCCTTTTAAATATTACATAATTTTAATCTTATTACAATAAGTTTTTATCATATAATCATTATATTTCTTCAATTTATTTGTTACAAATATCAATTGGGGTTTGAAATGAACATATATTAATTTCAAATTAAATATTTTTTGGATAAATATAGACAAATGAAACATGAAACTAATATATTATTTAAAATACCATGGTTATTACACCCCCCATAATTAAATTGGCTCCATAGAATTATAATTTATTCAAAACAATAAGTGTATTTTTATTCATAATAAAACATTTAGAATGATAATATTTAAATAAAATAATATTGAACCATTATGTGAACATGAAAAATATCTAGAAAGGCTTCTTAAATAGTTTCACCTTTCATTAAACTCTTTCTTTTAAACCTAAGTCTATTTAAGTTATTTATCCTTATTGATATTATCCTTAAATATAACCATAATTATCAATAATATACATAACCCCATGGTTATCTAATAATACTAACTTGTGATACAAAAAAAATATATATTAACCAAAAAAATTTCTAATTATTTTAATTAACTCATCTACAAATACCCTGACCTCTAAAGTTATCTAAACACTTCTATAATACCAACTATGACCACATGTAACATAAATAAACTATAATTATGATTAAAAAAAGAATTGTACATTATTACATTTTCATATTATTTTTGGTTTAGAGATACATAAAATTAGGAAAATATTATTAGATAATAAAGTGGACACTTCCTCACCATTTAAATTTTTTATACAAAATAATTTATTATATTTATACTCCCATTTCATTAATGTAACATTTCCCTTTTTCAATAAAATAAACTAAAATATAATATTGACCTTGATATGATTCTAAAACATCTTTAGTCAATGTGTAAAACATTTTAAAGTGATGTATGTGAAAAATAAAGACCAGTAAGGGATATAAATTAAAAATAAAACACAATAGTAGTTTAAAATACTTTGAAAACATTGAAAGAGTAATTATTTTTAAACAATTAAGTTTGATATTTTATAAAAAATAACATTAAATATGAAGTTAGACATCAGTGTTCAAAATGTTTGATAAATAAATCTCATAAGAAATAATAAATGATTAATGTAAATTAAAAACACACTATTAATAGAAATCACAATGGGATAACATAACCAATTAATTCCAACATAGAATCATAATGGAATTATATAACCACATAATTCTAAAAAATACATAATAGAATAATAGAAATAGTTAAATCTAACAGGAACTCACAATCGAATATCATACCCAGTCACTTCCAACATCATATCTTTATGAAAATAAATTATTAAACAATTTATTAGAGGGTTTTATTGGACCCAAAAATAAACATATAAAGTTTAAAAGAACCATAAAATTAATAAATAAAATAAAATCATTCATTTACATTATAAAACTCAAAAAAAAATTCTTTTGTTCCGTTATTTAAAAATTACTTATATATATAGAATATATATAGGGGAAATATATATTTATTTTGATAACATTTATAAATAAAACAAAATCACATTAAAATGATAAAAATTTATTATCATATATACCATATAAAATTCTAGAATATGATTAATAATTATTAATGATCATAGTTTCATGAAAAAAGTATCAAGAAATTTTTTTTTTAAAAAACAGTATTTTCACACTTTTATAAATAATTAAAACATGTATTGTATATAAAATGTTAAAAAGATTCTTTTATAAACCATTGTAAATAAATTTAAATATAATAAAATATGAATTTAATAATTGCATTCTATAATAATTATAATAGTCTTGAAATATTTGAATGAACATGGGAATGGAAGAGAAAGAGTTTAGAACATTTGAATCATTGTTTTAAAAAAATTACTTTTCAACTAAGGTAACTTTTGAATGAAAATGTTAATTAAGTAGTGAACATGAAAGTGATTTGTAATCCAGATTAATTTACATAAATTTATAATAAAATACCTCTATATTGATGATTATAAACCACATATAAGAAATCATATGGCGAGATTAACATAATTATAAAATAATATAAATTGAGCTGATAAATCACTTACCTAGAGTCCAGACTCACCACGTATGTCTTTTAATTAATTAACTAATAAACACACACAATATTTATATTTATCTTTTAAAAAATAATTTTTTTTATTTTATTACTATATATTTTATTTAATTTACTATCATGTTTTTTAAATACTAAAACTGTTAAATTCTTGTTACACATCATTGGGACATTCGATCCAAAACAATTTCGGTGTTTTGATTGGGGTAAAAGTAGTCATAAAATGGTTTCACAATATTTTAAAAATATTAACCATGTCATAAATATCATAATTATTAATAAAATACACTTTTAGGAAAATACTATTATGGCCACGATTAATAATGAAACAAATCCTTTGTAGAGGCTCTAGTAAAAATGTAAGCACGAGCGATGTTTCATCATTACAATATATCGAAGGGAAATAGGATGGTTAATGGTTAATATTTAAATTATTATAATTATATTAAAACTATCATAATTATTCAATTAATAAATGTTTATTACCATCCTTATGAGGGGGTGATGAAAAAATGAAACACATTGATCATAGAGGAGGTAGTTTTCACGTGCACACGAGTGCCATTTTCCTTTTATATAGGGTATAATGGAAGTTTATAATGGTTGTAACATTAAAATAAAATCTTTTATTATAAGAATAATAATTTTGTCATTATATTACAATGATTAAAATTGATTTGGATAATTTATAACAATAATGAAACATGAATGAACTTGGTTAGAAAAAATATCTCATCCTTGGAAAACATACTTTTGTAAACACCTGATGAATTATTTTATTGGTCTTTTTGTAATACCAAGACCTATATAACATGTATAATGGTTTTGGAGGTATTTATATAGGTATTTTATGACATAATGTTAATGAAATTTTTTTTCCAACGGAATACATTAGATGTATTTATACCTCATGAAAGATGTTTTAAAATTAAAATATTGAATATATTATCATTTAAGAGTAAAAATTGAGAGAGGAAAATATTCCCTTGAGTTTTTTTGTTTTATTTTTAACAATATAAAGTTATTTTAACTTATAATTTGGAAAAAAAATTTTCGAATCATTGAAAAAAGTCATTGAAGGTAAAGAATAATTTTTTTTATTTGAATAAAATATAACTTAGCATTCAAAACTTCAAACAAAGGTTTATGTATTCATGTCAATATTTTTGAATTCATAATTTTAATACATAAAAACAAATTAATTTAATTAAACGATTTTAATGAAATTTTAAATCATGCTTACATCATAATGATGTCATAATTTGATTAGGTATTAATAAGAATAATATTTTTCACTATTCACAAATAAAATTCGTTAGACCACTATAAAAAATTCCCCTATACCATAATTTCAAATATGGTTATTTCAACAACTAGAGTTCATTAAATCCAATTCAAATTAAAAAAATTATAAAGTATTTTTTAAAATGAAAATGACAAATAAATATAAAAAACTGATTTAATAGGAAACATATCTTTTAAACATTATGTGTTCCTAAACTTATTTCATATCAATTACTAATTAAATAAAAATTAATATATAAGTAAATACATGATAAATTTACATATTATAACAATAATCATATTCTCAAAATAAATCAATTTAATTTAGTATGATAAAATAAAACACACTTTAAAAAATGTTTTTTTAAAAATACCCCATTTTAATATTATATGCATTTAATAATATCACAGTAATTATTTATTTTCTAATAATTAAATTTCAATAATTTATTGGTATCAAATATAATTTTAGGAATGAAATAAACATATATAAATTTTATAATATATACTTATTTAATAAATATAATTAAATAAAATATAAAATTGATACATTATTAAAAATAACCAGGTTTTTAAAATCTCATCAGATAAAATAGTGACATATATAAAACGCTTAAGAGATTGAAGTATAAATTCGAATAGAATGAGATCAATACACACCAAAATAAATGTTTATAGATAATCAAGGCCTATAACTTGTCAATCCACTAACATCTTATGATATAGAATAATGTAAAATATGATCTAAGTAAAAAATATCTTATAATATTATCTGTGATGAGAATTAATAGGGATCCAATAAAATTATTCTTAAAAAGGTTATACATCCAAATATAAATGGAAGGAAAAATACCATACCTTTATTAAATTATTTCTCTACTATCCTCGGTAGATAGTGTTAAAGAAGATCATAATGATAATTTAGATATATAGAAGAAATAAGATGCTATAATAATGGTGTCCTAAAAGATCATCATTTATAAAGAAGTAGTTTCCAGATTTGTGATGTTAATCTGTGTTTGATTAGATAATGAAACAAATAACGAGTAAATAAAGTATTTTCATCAACATTCTCTCCCCACCCAGGGTGGTTAATGGTGTATAAATTTATCTATGAAAACTAATGGGGAGAAACTATGTAGAAGTGTATTAATGAATTCACATCAACATGCACGGTATGTCAACAACTGAAGGAAATGAAGGAAAAATTCCAATGTGTTGATGAAATCATTACCCATACCTTTATATAAATGGGAGTAAATCACCATGGAATCATTAATGGGTATCGAAAATATATAAAAGAGACAATATTCTTTATGGGTTTTAGTGGATCACTTTATAAATACTACTCACTTAATCAAAATTCTATAGGATTTATAAATTTTTCATTATTCAATGATATATATTAGAGAAGTGGTGAGTCTTAATGGAACACGACAATATATTATATCTAATTGATATTCATGGTTCATCTTATGGTTTTGGAAAGTTATTCCATATTAATTGAGCTTATAATTGATCATTAATATATCATATTGCACCCAATTAATATCTATTATTAATGCACAATCTAGAAACATATGTATATGTTAATATATTGCTCTATGGACTTCAAAGGAGGATGTGATCAATATCTATATCTATTAAATTTTTCATATAAAAACTACTTGGACTAAATTATTCATATGGATATTTATTAATCCTTATATGAGAATAACGGTAGAACACTTTCATGAATGGATGAACTTATTGAATGAAAACTGTTTGGACCTAAAATATTTGAATAAATTGAAAATTGGTCAAGTCCAATTTGTAGTATATCCAAGCATCATATATATTACAGAAGATATATTTTGAAAATAATCATCAAGAACTAGATATTATAGACTGTGATATTGTGTTCAATTTTATATCTCTGTAGAAGAAGTCACATGGCTTTGGAAAATAGCAAAACAATGTCCCATATATATTAACCTATTTAAAATTATCGATATCATTAGAGCTATGGGATATTGACAAGAAATCCCAAAAAATCTAATATAATGTAAAGGATATGTTCCACATATCACTCGTGAATAATTACCTACCAAACCTCTCACACGTACTAAATCCTGAAGTGGTACATCTTGGGAATTATATCTCTTATGAAGAGTAATCAGTGATGATCATGGAATGCAATGAAAAAATTATATGAACCAAGGAAACTCATCTAATCAATATAAATTAGAGAAAATATATTCATGAAAACTGAACATGGGAACCCAATGAATAAATGAAATATAATTACCCTTATCTATTATCACATCATTATATAAAATAAAATCTTAATAGTAAATTTCTTCTGGGGGAAGAATGTAATAACCCGAATTTTTATAAAGGTGGATTCCATTATGAATTTAAATAAGTATGATATTTTTGGATGTAGTATAAAATATATGTGTCTCATTATATTTATTTTTCATATAATAAATTTATATCATATTAAAAATAACTTTTTCTGTTAAAATTGATAAGAACAAATGTCTGATACAAGGAATGCATAATTTCATATTTTTATGAAACATTTTTGTTTTATTGTCATTATATTAAATTTTTATCATAATACTATAAATAATAAAATTATATCAAAAATAAATTTAATTGAAAAATATATAATTTTATTGAAAAGGTAATATAATAAAACAAAAAATAATTTTTCAATGTCTTGAGAAATTAATCATTTTGTAAAAATTAGTAAATTTTAATAAATAATACTTTTATATAAAAATTTGTTTTCAAATATATATATTATTAATTTAATAAAATGGACTTAAATTTCATAATCATTATTTTAAAAAAAAAATTTAGGTTGATTTTATGTGTTTTTTATAAAAAAAATAAAATTACTTTTTGATTAATAAAATATTGTATAAGTATCATAATCTACTATAGTGTATATGAAAACAATTTTAAGGTTTATTGGAGTTTTGTTAATATTTTAATAACCCCTTCTCTATTGAGATACAATCCCCTTACTATTGAATCTTATTTTGGGTCCCTCATTAAAGATAAAATATAATATTCTAATATTTTATTCCAATACATTTCTCTTATGCCCTTATAAAAAATATCTTCTATCCATCCATTTATACATACATTAAAAGAACCATATCTCTCGAAGAATAAACCAAAATATCTCCCCAATCCTTGTTCAATAGTACTAGAAGTTATTTTCTCCACAAAAGACTTATCTAATTAGGCTAAATCAGTGTTCTCAAGGAGGATGTCCAAGGAAGATGTATCTTTCTTAATCGAGTTCATTCAAGTTTCTTTATTCTTATATCTCAAATAAAACAATTCAAACCACAATGATATATTGACATAAATATTATTTTAATAATTATATGTTATTATATTAATGCAATATCTATTATCATACTCTCTCTCTATCTCATAAATTCTAAAATGATATCATCCCCTAGATTATGGTTGGTTCACCACCTCTATGGAACATGTGTTTCATTTTTAATAACTACTATAAATAGTGGGTTTTAAAATATTATTCAATTAATAAATAAAATATTCATAACATGTTTCAGATTGTAGAATGATATATTGGATATATAATTAATTATTATAATAATAAAAGTCCATGCTAATTTTTACAATACAAAATGAGTATAATGGGATAACTTTCATAGTTTGAATCTATTTTGTACAACCCATTAAAATGAATAACTATTTTTTTATTGAAATATTAAAGGACCGGTAACCAATATTTTTGGAGATTATGGAACAATATTACAACACCATTGATAACGATCAAAATATAAAAATAGTTTTCAATAAATTAACTGAATAAAATAAGTGGTCAATGTGGGAAAAATAATATGTAATAAATGAAGGAAATTTAATAATTAATGAACTTTATAAATTAAATATACTTGATAATTTATTGAATAATGTTTTTAATAATCTTATTTTAATTATTTAGGAATTTAATTGCACGTATCATGTGGTATAAGACCTCAGGTAAGGGATCCCTCCAAACCACCTTATTTTCTTTGGGTTATGATTTGCCTCAATAAAAAATTCCTCTAAAGAATTTAATATATGATGTTTTTTTATTACTTAAGACAAGATTATGCATCAAATTTATTTTCATGAATATTTCTTATTTTAATTATTTAAGTATTAGTTACATATTTGGGAAAACAAGCATGTGGACGTTAGTAATATGATAGGTGGTCATAGAAGTATACAACCCCAATAAATGAAGTAATTTTTTCATCTCATGAGATTCCATGAAAGATGCATGACGAGTTATCCTAGTACATTGTGTAATGTTGTCTTGAAACTGAAACTTTTCTTATGTTTATAATGTATTGTTTTATGTTTCTTTTGTAGTCCTATTATTACATGAACATATTATATATTCCTATTATTCTATGCTTTCATGTGATTATATATGATCTTTTTTACTTTATGAAATAATGATATACCACTTATATCATATTTATTTCATCTTCATCATGATTTAATAATATTATTGTTATAATACTATTTATATCTCACCAATTTTATTTATCTTTTATCCCATGTTATCCTTTATAGCAATAAGATAAAAAAGTCTATTTTGAGATAGTTATGGAGAAATGCAATATTATGTACTTTATGTTTAATCTAATTTAATATGTTTCTAATATCGTAAATATATCAGGCCTCTAGATATATAGGTTGTGTTTTAAAAAAATTATATTATAATTCCTAAAATAAAATTAGCATGAGAAATGGGACACCATATTATATTTTTTCAAATATATACATGTATGGTATTATCAAAGAATAAAGATACCTATAAATATAATGCATTGACCACCATATTATTCTATCAATATCACAATCATTTACTCTTTTCCATTGGAATTTTCTGTGTTTATAAGGACTTTTAAAAGAGAATTAGACTTTTTATTTTGTATATAATATCATTTAAAGATAAAAATACACTTTTGAGTTTAGAAAAACAATACTTCCATTTACAAGTAATATATAAAAATAAACAATTATTTTTATATCATACATGGAATTTAATGTTTTTTGATAATTTTATATCTGAAAATAATCATTTTTTCTTTAAATTATACCACTGATTTGTGATGATAAAACCATACCACATATTTTAACAAAAATATACAACTTTTTTTCTTAAATAAAAAATTATTATCCGCATATCCTCTTCATATATCTTACCTTATATAATGAAGCATAAATCATATTTATAGAATTTACTATTAATTTTTTTTTTGAAAAAAACTACCCCTCTTATCATATAACGAAAATAATAAAACAATATGAATCCTTTTCATAAATTAATATAATCTTGATTAATTAATATTTCCATCAATTGTTTTGGTAAATAAACTATTTTCATAATCAGTTCTATACAATATAAAAGTTTAATAAATTCATTCCATTATTTTAGAATATTAGGTATGTAAAACAATTTTAAAACATGTATTTAGTTTAACATAACCATAAAATAGAATAATTAATTTCAATAATAGTGGAACCTGACATGAAAATTAGAAGGAGTTTAAAAAACCATACAAAATTTATAAAATTACTTCATATTGAATCATTACTCTTAATCCCTCAAATACAAAATTTTAATGATATTGTATAGATGTTGTAAAAAACATTTTTAGTATTTCAAACTAATTATTCTTCCCAAATTTTGGATTTTTACCCACTCTTAATATCAAGTCAATACTAGAACCTAGACATCACATTCCCAGTTCATTAATTATAAACACTTTTATAATATCATGTAAAGATATTTTTAATTATTTCTATTAGTTTGAATATTTCTATCAATGGATATATGATGAATTCCTTATCCAGAATAATCCTAAAAGAAACCTATTTTCTCACAATTTAATTTTCATATCCCATCATATTTAATGTATGATCAAATAAAAAAAATATTTTTTTTATTTTTCATTTATGACTTTTTAAATCAGAATATATTCATTCAATGATTTATAAGAATATAGTTTACTAGTTTTGTAAACATTAATTGTTTTTTAACATGTTTCTCATAATAATATAATTTTTCAATACAAAATAACTCTTGTTATGTTACTAGTCATATTTTTTCCTCACAGTAAACATATACCACCTATATGATTAATATAAATGTTAATTTTTATGATGGTGAATTTATTCATCTATAACCAAATATTTCATCATGTTAGTATCATATTTTTTTTAAATTTATTACGAAATTATATTAAATACAGTCTCACTAAAATGTTGAACTAGTTTAAACAAATAGTATCTATTGGTTTTCTATGATCCACATTTCACTAACAAATTAGTCAACTATGTAATTCCTCCAAGCAAATAGTTATTAAGGTAGGGTAGCATCTTAATCATATCATATCTGTCTATCTGATGATTGAGAATACAAATCTTTTTCTAATGAATAATATGGATAAAATAAACACAATTCCTAATTTATCATTACCATGGGTTTTCCATCTATGTATAACATAAAGATCACATAATATCTGGTTACCTAACTCTTAATATTTTCTATTTCCACCATTCCTTAAACAAGTTAATCCTTGAGAAATCAGATATGGAAGAACCTACTGGATTGAATTTTTGTTACCAGTATATATTATGTCATTATAGAAATATAACATTTAGTATTTTTATGCTTATTTAATATAAACATTTTATCTCATGTTATTCAATTTTATTTATTCATTATTTTAATGTTTTATTATTCAATCTATATTATATCCAACAAATTAATATGTTCTAAAAATATTAATGTGATGGTTTATAAAAAACCCATGTTTTATGTTACTCACAAAAAATAGAATCCATATATATTTATACATACCCAAATCCATCTTCTGAAAATCGAATATTAATTTCTCATGTAAATGAATAAAATTATCCATAATTGAAAATCTTCAAATGCGATGGTCGAGATCCAAAAATAGAAGACCCCCACCTTTCTTGAATAATTCATAAGCCTCCAAGATTTTCATAAATCCAATCAAATTTCCCTAAATCCAAGGATATTGTAATCAAGATATATTTTAATTCATTATAAATCTAAGATATATTAAGAAAAAAAATATATTCAATAAATAAATTTAAGCTAATAACATTAATTTCTATTCAAGGTCATGGTATATTGAAAACAAATTGTATGTTTTCCTACCTAGACTGTAACATATGAATAACTATCGTAGAATTTTTTTTAAAAATTTAATCTAAATGAAAAAATAAATTAATAATATAATAATTATATATATATGAATATAATAGAGATTATATTTACGATAAACTAAAAATTTAAACATTTAAACTGAAGTAAAAATTTATGATCAATTTATAATTAAAATCAAATTATAAAAACATTGTAATTTTAGCTAATCATTGTGGTCATTACATAATCATGAATAAAAAAAATTATATTCATTTCATAAAATGAACCCCTTTGTAATATTCATTATAGGATATTTCGATTTCAATATATGATATAAACATTTTCTATTTAGACACACTATGAAAACTATTTAAATAATCTAAATACCACCTAATTAACAATATTTAATCATTGATCAAATAAATCTTGAAAAAAACATTTCGATGTGTTCAAAATAATATCATAAATAAGTTCTTTGATTTGGAAAATTAAAATCAAGTATTTTGAGTAATTCATAATGTAAAAATGTAAACACTTTTTATTTAGCCTTAATTTTTAATTAATAAACGCTATATAAATTACTAAAACTAATTATAAATAAACACTATATTTCTAATAATTTTATAAACAACATAATAAATTAATATAAAACCCAAAATAAGTTTTATCTAATTTATATATAATTTAAAAATTATAAAATTGAATTAAAAAATAAAATTAAATATTTTTTTAACTTCACTAATAATTTTTAATAATTTATCCTAAATGGTAATTTATGATTGATAGTGTTATATTGAATATGTTTTTTGTGAACTATTGGTGGTACGTTATGAATTATTGTCATATTTTTGAATAAAATTTTCCTCATATTAAAGGTTTCTCTGATTACCTGGGAATAAAACAACATTATTCATTACGTATGGTTTGAATAAAAAACGGTTTTTTTAATAAATAAATTTCTCTATAAAGGAAAACAAAATTTGTATTAATGAAAAACTAATGTGTTGAAGAATAAAAATATTTATCGATGAAAAAAATTGTTTATTAATGAATAAATGCATACGTATTAATAAGTTTTTTTGACTGGTATATTTGTCATCATCTACTATATCACATATCGTATTGTAATATATGCATCGATATTGGTTAGGTGATACAATACTATTTTTTGAAGCATGGTGTAGCGATATCACATGATTTGATATCGAGGAGTTGTACCCAACAATTTCTAAAAATATAGCTTTTAATAATATGTCATTTCTTACTATATCCCATATTATTTTTCCAGATTCAATCGTAATGTAAACTTTTACAAATCATATTTTATGATGGAAAATTATATTGAGTCTGATTGAAAAATATTCATTTTTCAGAAATATTTCTTGAATATTAAGGTATGGTAATATTTGACACCACTACTGGGTTACAAGGATTTCAATAACACTTGTTAAAGGTATTAAAAATAATAAAGTAACCCATTCCAAGATTGAACCACTAATGATAGATGAAAAATGTATATAATTAAAATTATGAAACATGTGTATGTGTACCTTACATCATTTCCACCACTGAACTATCTTCATATGGGTTTGAGGAAAACTACCATGACTTAGTTTAATGAAATCCCTCCTCAAGAAGTATCCATGGGTTGTTGAATAAATAAATGTTCTATTGACATGCTTCTCCATCAATATCATGTAAACACCATAAGACGTACTTGTGAAATCAGAATCGAGTTATGGTTTGGTGAGTTTTGGATGAGGCTTCGAGAGACATTATACAAAGAAACATACCCCATAATATGGGTCCTATCTCCTTATATAAATCCACTAAGGACACTATTTCAGTAAAAATTATAAAATCAAGAATGATAACTGTTGAGTAAGTTCCTAAAATTGTTCATGAAACCCCTGTATGAATGGAATTAACTCTCAATATTTTCATCATATGAAACAATTCATCAATAATATCCAAAATAGATGAATTCCATGAATGCTAATAGTTATTATTATATAACCCAAATTATCATAGATAGTGGCCTTATTATATATCCCAATAATACCTTACAGTTTTAAAATTGATGTAGTATGTTTACATGATTTATAAAATCTCTATAGTCATAAAATATTTCATAATTAAATTACCTCATTTGAAAAGTGGATTCATGGAATATATCCTTCATAGTGTAAATAAAACCACACACCAATTGAAAAAAAAGTATTGAATGGATGAGAATAAGAGGTAAGGGGTATCTGTATCAATTATATTCTCTTCGAGTATGTGTTCATGGAGTAGTTAAGAAGGTAATTACTTCTCCTCAGGCTCTGAGTTATTTTATTCTACTTCATCCAGATCATTGGTAACCTATTATTTAATAACTAGCGATGGTTTCCTAGGTTCACCAAAAATATTAAAAAAATAAATGAAATTAGTGAACACTTTAATTTGAATAATATTGAAAAATGATTAATTTAATTATAAATTCCCCATCAGTTATATTTTCTTTTAGATCACTCACTTCTTTTACAACTCTAGGATACACTTCTTCAAATTCCAGTACCTTTTGTGGTTCCATGATGATATTTTAATTATCCCCTTCACTGTTTAGGGTTGCGTATAGCTAATTTTTTTTTTAAACGAGATAAGAAGAAAACTAAAGTAGTGAAAAAATAAAATGAAATGTAATATGATGAATGTTTGACACCATAATGAGGGGTTTCTCTTAAACTTTTACTATCTAGAAAATTCACCAAGGATATTTTCAATTTGTGCGAGCGATGGATTTTTTAGTTGAGCTCCCACCTCGTTAATTCCATCTTGTGAAAATAACGTAGACCCATGTTCTTAATTATTATTATTATTATTATATACTATTATTTGTGTATTATTTGATTATAGTGGACATAATTACCATCAGTTCCCATAATTATACTATCTTAATGTGTTCAATAGGATAGAAAATATTTAAAATAAATCATTTATGACATTTGTTATTTATATCTAATTTTATAAATGGATAATTATATCATTTCTTTTATATATGACATAAGAAACAAAAGGCTAATGTTTTTGAAAATGGATTTTTAATAATTGACGTGAAAAAATTGAATTTTTTTTTTATATTTTGGGAATGGGTATTTTTGTTTCATTTCTGTAATGCAGCACCCGTCATTTTTATCTCATAAAGTGAATTATAATCCATCTCTCTTCAATCTACTGACCTTCAATATCCTTCATCCACATTCAACTATAATTATCCAATATAAACTACCCTTATCTATTGAAAGTCTTCTCTTTCATGGCATCTAAAACATATTTTGATTCTTGGCTATAATTTCCCTCTCATGTATTTTTTTGGTAATATTTAATATATATGTTTATAAATTTTTATACATCCTGGAAGCAATTTTTCATAACATTGATTATCTATTTGTGAATTATTATGTATTTTTCTAGAGTTTTTGACTTCTGTATTGAAACATGAGATAATATTATTTAATAATTGTATTATAATTAATCTATGATCATGAAATTCAATATAATTTTTTATTAATATGGAATTGTTGTATTATATTCTATAATAATAGTACTAAATAATGAATTATTATTACCAAATATTAAAATTTTATGCAGTCCTAGAATATGATTATGTATTATATTCTATACTTTTTTTTTGGTTTCATAATTTATAATATTTATATAATATATGGCTATATTATGATCCATTTTATATTAAGAATGTTGATATATGTCAAATTATGTTTAAATCCATCGTATAATAAGTGTTTTACATTCTACATTTTTAAATAACCTATGTTTTATTTTACGTACCCATATTACAGTTTCTAAAAAAACCCATACTTCTTTAATATGAGATTGTTTTTTAACAACCAATGAATTTTTTAAATTATGAAACAATTGTAATTTTTTTAACATTATTATTTCATATAAAATGAGACATTCAATTTAACAAATATAGTTTCCATAATTTATTATATTTTATGAAATGATTATTTTTCATATTTAATCATCTACAGACATCTATAAATAATTGTTTTATTTTATATTAGCATTTTTTTCATTAATAATTTACAATAATAAAAGTGCATTAAAAAATTTTTATATTTTATATTTATTATATAGTTTATAAATATTTAAAAAAATATTTTTGTATTTTTATTTAGATAATTTAATGTTATTATAAATTTATAATTATTGTAACTTATATTTAATACATGATATATTTTAAGGTGATAATGGATCATAGTTTGATTACTAAATGATGAACAAGTGACGAATATGAGGAAGGGTTTGATTATTTTTGTGAATTTTAAAAATGAAATGGTCCAAACAATAGAATTTCTCTATTAATTCTTGAAATATTTATGACAAAATTATGAAGATAAGAAAATAAATATTGTTTAATTCGAAATATTATCTATATGAGTTAAATTGAATGGATTTGGAATGGTAAAATTTATTAGTAATCAACATATGAAAAAAATAATGAATGAAATAGGATAGTTTTGATCAAATAAATGAAATTATTTTTTTTATTGATTTGGGGGAAATTGAGAAAACATAGTCGATTGGCCAATTATATGGTAATTCATGAAAATAAAAATATTCAAGTTGTGAGATGTTAAAATTTTTATCAATAGTGTTAAGGTTTTTTAATTTCAAATATTTAAAGGATAGGGTGAAAGGTTTTTTCTCGAATTTTTATAACTATTGAATACATACATATTAATGAGAATATATTTTACGTTAAAATTATTGAATAACTTTTGTGATAAATTGTTTTAGGAATATTTAATTACTTTTTTACAACTAATATCTTTTTTCTTCAACAATATGACCCATATCCATCATAATGATGGTCAATCATATATAATTTTTTATATTCATCTGTATTGGATCCAACTCATCAAATATAAAGGAATCAGAGGTAGAAATTGTTGTTTGCTGGATGATTTCCTTTTTCGTAATTAGATTTCAAAATATGTTACTATGGGGAGAAGTCTTTTTTTGATAATGATTTTTGAATGGATATTATGAAGTGAGGAGTTAGAAAATTTTCATACATTAGAAACAATGTCAGATGATTCTTTGTTGATCATAAAGTTCCCACAAATCTTGAAATCATTCATGATAAAAGATTATGATGAAATGGTGGAGTGTTTTTAATAATTTCAATGTTGTAGTATAGAAATACCATCTTAATGGGATATCCATCATAATTGTAATTACAACCTAATGGTAATTTCATTGTAATGGTAATTAAATCATAATGGAAATTCCATCATAATGAAAATTAAAATGGATTCCCTGAGAAAGAAATAGATATATGATTCAATAAGATAGAAACTGAAACAAGATTCAGTTATAATGAAATAGAAATTGTATTGAGATGATTACTATCATGACACGTCCCTCAGGGCCCATTCCTTGACTACCCTAAGCCCTCCTTCAATAGGACAAGGGGTGGTGACTAGAATCAGAAAGGAAAATCCCAACATGGTAAGGTATTTCTATGTAACCCACACACACAGAGAGAAAGTGAAAACGTAACAAATCTTACCAAAAATTAATCAAAATTAACAAAACATCCCCAATTTACCACCACTGAGAGTAAAGTGAGTAAAATGAATGTAATGTGGCCCGAATACAAGCCCAACTGGCAGGAAAGTACATAAAAATAAATACAAACTTTGGAGGACCTCCACCAAGGATCCTACCTGAAGGGTATGTACAGATCTCCATTGCATGTCACCGCATTACACAACGTCTATCGATCCACCTCCGAGCACCATCTAGTCCTTACTCCCTAAATCCCTGGTCAAGGCTATCTGTCGTCTGCATAAGATACAACATGTTCGAGTGAAGACCATTCAGAGATTATTATAACAGAACTCGATTGGGACCCTAAGACCACCTAAGGTCTCTCTGTGATCAACAAAGGAAAAAACAATAAAAGAAATACCACATAGGTAATACAACAAAGTAACTTCTCAAACACATAGAAAGAATTAAAATATGCACCTCAAACTAGGTATAAATCAAGTAAAAAAGTAAAGATGACCAATCATAAAGATTGGTCATCTTATTATATGACGAGGATCTACTGCTGATCCACATAGGGTCGCTAAGTGCTGACCCAAAGATGATCGCTAGGTGGTGAACCACACATGATATCTAGGTGATGACCCACATAGGATCTCTTGGTGCTGACCCACATAGGTTCACTAGGTGCTCACCCACAGAGGATTTCTAGGTGCTGATCCACTCAGGATCTCTAGGTGGTGACCCACATAGGTTCTATAGGTGCTGACCAACACAGTATCGCTAGGTGCTAACCCACTCAGGATCTCTATTCATAATTTGCATCTCAGCCAGCCATTTTACTCCCACACATAGAAAGCTTGACATCTAGGGACATGCACCTCAATTAATCAGTTGTACCACAACCACAATGATGTCCCAAAAAGAGTTATCTCAATGGATAGACTTGTCGTAAGGGTCCCAATGCAAATGACGACGTGCCGTTCAGATACCTGGTCCATATGTTATAGTCATTTTTTTAAAAATGACCCCATTTGATTCAAGTTCGATCAAAAATATTAATTAACTATAATCTATAAAAACACATTTATATTATCTCAATGGGGCCACGTCATCACATGGGTCCCAATGCCACCAATAACGCATCAATCAGATGCCCGTTTTGAGAGATACAAGTGTTTTAGTGAAATGGGGTCAGTCGTGTCTGGGTTCGGTCAGACCTGGTTGGACTAACCCGAAACGACCCTGGGGCCCAACATGGGTCCATCCCAACAGGCCCAATGAGACCATGGTCCTGGCCTAATAGGATAGGTCTGGCCTAGTTGTGGGTCATGTCCGATAGCTGTGGTACGACCCGTTCCACCATAGGCAGATCGGTCTGCCCAGCTAGGATGTAGCAGACAGTTGCGTCCGACCTCCCGCTCAACCAATAGTGAAGCGAATGTAGTGGTGATATTCAGTTGTCCAGACTCTACCAAAAGGTCGATGGATTGCGTGTGTCGGCTCACCCAAGTGGCCCGGGTGGGCCGTTCCTACCTACGATGTCGATAGGTGTATAGATAGTCGTCGTCACTGGTGTCGACATACTAGAGGTACTTTCGAAACACCACCAAAGTCGCTCTAATTGTCTGATTCGTGAGCCACTTGCAACTATGGAAACATGAGGCCTTCATCTTCACTAAGATGGTCTCAATCTATCTCTACTGCTTTTCCGAGAAATCATCCATGAAAAATGCAGATTAACCAACTATGGTCGAGGGTCTGGTCCTTGTTCGTGGCGGCCCACACCCTCCGGGTTATATGTTTAATACCATGGGGAGGTTTGGGGAATTTAATTATAACAGAAAACTAACAATTTAATCCTGAATTTAGATAAATCCAAAGAATGACACCTTCCCGCAATAATGAACGATTTTAGGATTAACATGATTGTGAGTTAATACGCGTTCGTTGTTTAGAATATGAAAAGGGAAAAAATCACAAAGCCAAAATGAAACCCCAAAATCCTTGAAGTTATGTGCCAAAGTCATCGTCCATGAGGTTTCAAGATGTTTACATCAATTCTGACTCCATTCTTCGAGGCTCGTCATAGATGATTATGTTTTATCGACATTCATCATTCCTTATTGGAGAGAGTTCCACCGCTAGTTCGTCAGATCATTCCCTGCATTTTTTAATTCCCAAAACATCAACCCATTGGTTTATTAATATAACATCCCGAGCCGTGTTACACAAAGTCGTAGCATTATTACATAACATTGGCATGATCACATAAGACCATATCTCGAATGACCGATTAATTTAGTATACTTGGAATCACTAGATATATTCATATAGTTTACATTACATCATTAAATGAATAACTAAAACCACATATTGTCTCCATATACCACACTCATATCCCCTCATACTATCCCAGTAGGTCACTCATAACATACTTCTTCACATCCTGGGAAAAAATAAAACATAGAAATGGATGAGCTCAGATGCCCAGTAAGGATTAAAATATAGCAGAAACATTCATAAATCAGCATAAACATTTAAGACAATGTATAACGAAAAAATCCTTTTAAACATGAAATTCAGAATAATATGGTAGAAATAAAATGAAAAAATTTCATTTACTTATTCACATGGACATTATACTAGTCGAATAATCAGAAGAAATATCAATAACCATTATCATAATGATTGAATGCATAATTCCAGACTATCATAACCCCATAGTCAAGGCCTTGTGCCAAGACTACAAATTATATTTTGTCAAGGCCTTGTTCCTAGACACTATTTTGTCTCATGAGACCTACCGATGCATCGAGTAGCTATATCGGGCTCTGCCCGTCACTTATTAAGGCCAATTCATTCCACATATGAACATGTTTAATAATAACATAAGCATTCGTATTAAAACTAGCATACGGAATTTCAATACATTCTCCATAAACCATGAATGCTATCAAAATAACACATCCACAGTCAAACATATCACTATACATTCAATACAATGTGGATGTTTTGTATCATAATAAATCAACGTTAAATAAGCTTATAATCCATCAAAGGATGTTGACATAGATTAAAACAAAACAATTTGAGAGAAATATATTTTTTAATATCATTTAAATGTCACATAATTATAAAAGGAAAAATTTAATTTGAAAATATTCTTACAAGATTTTAAGGGAATATTTGATGATTTTATAATGGTGGAAAATATCCGCACCCGCCGTATATGTTAAAAAAATACATTCATACCTTAATTCTGTTAAAAATGGAAAAAAAGACCTTGTTTGGAAAACGATAGAATGATTCCTTTATAAACATATTATATAAATTCAAACATGGATATTAATGAATTTAACCCATAGTCTGTAAAATATTAAGAATGATTTCAAATACATTTTTATGAAAAATGTATGTGGATGATAAGGAGGTCTCAGTAGATAATTCCATATAAACAACCTCAGATAATGAAGAGATTGTGAAATAGACCCTTACCTTGTACATTTCCTTGGTCAAGGGTAGTTTAACCTCCTAAATAATGGTGAAATAATTTTTATTAAATTATTCATGAATCATATACATAAATATGATATCATATATGATCTTCTAATATTGCTTTGTTAATAATATTTTAGTATTATCGTCGTTTCAGGTGTAAACTTACTCGTTTTCTTTTATATGTTTTGTTACATAAGCCGTGTTTGTTATGGATAGGTTGTATCTTATTATTTTTAACAATTATAGCAAGTACTTATACATTATTTTTAATCGAAATATAAAAAATATTCTGGAATGGATACGATGGCGAATAAATCTCATCGTGTTCGTGAAGACGGTAGTCCGTGCGTACGCACGAGCAACAATATCATACTTTTGATATTAAAATAGTATATAATGGAATGGTATATCATATATAAAGAATAATTATCATGTTATATTTATTATTTAAATCAGTTATAATCATTATTATACCCATCTAAAAGATGAAATGTTTGAATAACAAACTACACCACGATGTGGAGACGGTAAGTCGTACGTACGCACATGTGGTGACTTTTTCATTCATAGGATTGATTCAATAACTAACATGATTATACCTTTTTTTTTCTAACATAAATTTATATAGAATATACTAGATTTATTATTTTATAATGGAAACAACAAGGAATGAAGAAGAGGAATAAGAAATGAACTTGAAAGAGGGTGGTGAAATTATTACATCTTTTTCGGGTGTTTCCTTTTGAGTTGATCAAAAGGGCTACATAGGATGGATTTATAACTAAAGGAAGGCATCTAGGATGAAGGTATTGAATATTATAGGCTATTTTGGCAGGTTTTGGCCGATCCAAATGGCTTTTAAGGTGTGGATTTTAGAGAGGGGGGGTGCCCTTTATAAGAGGGGTGACAGGCACCTCAGGAAAAGATAGAAATATTATTTTATAATAAATTAATATTCGGTTTAAAATTCCTCAAACGTGATTTATTTATAGGATAAGGTTGTTATGGGACTAAAAACGCTCAACCAATAGGTATTAGACAGGTTTACGTTACCATTTTAACCTTATCGTTTAAATTTAACTCTAATTTAAATAATTTAACTTTTACCTTGTCTTCTTGTATTCATACACTATATGGTTAATAAACATACTATAAACTACCAATATAACCCCAATTTGTTAATTAATTTCATATATATTATTATATAATTGTTTTTCCACCATTAATTTTTAGGATCATTATATCAATTAATAATATAATATTTGTTTTTACAACTATTTTATGTTAGTTTTGACACTATTTGGTATTTTGTTTTTTCTAAATTCATTACAGCATTATGGATTCGAAAACAATTATTATAACCAACCCTAATATGTCATATTAACCTATAAAATCAGTTAAATTCATAAAATCTCTCAAATTAAATTTATTTTTATATTTATAATGTCAATTATTTTAATATTTCATTAATTAAGTAATTACTGCATCACCATTGTGTCATAAATAAATTAAATATTTTAATATATAAATTTATAAATAAAATACCATTATATAGGAAATAGTTTTATCTTTCTATTTAAATTTTATAATATAATTTATCTTATGTATAACCCTATATTAATAATTTTTTAGTTATTAAACATTGATTTTAACTCTTTTAACTCTTCTTTCAATTAAATTATAATAAATGTCATAATATAATCCAAGTGGACCTAAAGGATAATATTTTATTAATAAGGTTGTTTTTGGTCGAATTAAACTTATCCAATAGAATTATGTCATGTGTTAGGGTAATAATAATAGCATTTTTACCTTTAATTACCCTTTTTACTTTTAACTGTGGTAAATTAAAGTAAAATGTTACTATTCCCCAAAAAATATTTTCATCTTATTGAACCACATTTTACATACTGATATCAACTGTGTCTCTCGGAAATTGAAAATTTTAATTCACATAAGTTGTAAAATTATGTTTTATTTGAATATTCAAATTCTCCTAGGAGGTGGGTAAAAGATGGTGAAAAGTTAAATATAATTTTGTATATCTAAAATTATTATAAACTAACCCTAATGAATTAAATTGAACATATATAGGTATTATGTATCTATTTTTACCTAAAATAAATTTAAATAAAATAAATAATTATTTAAATAAAAATATGGTTGTAAACTTTAACTCAGTGTTGTTTCACTATTTATCAAAAAATGAACGTTTCCAGAAAAATACCAAAAATTTACCGTAGGCTAAATTCGATATTTGAAATAAAAAAATGAAGTCCCATTTGAATGAGAAAATTTATTAAATTTCAAAAAGTTGGTATTACTATTCACAACAGCTAGTTTGATTTGTTGTGGTGTGTGTTAGAAGACAAATTTGCATACAACAAACGCTACTTTATTATTCAAAGAGATTCGTACCATGGAAGGCTGAGGTGTTAAATTATCTCCTCCTTCAAATAATTTAGTCCTCAAAATTTGTAGAATATTACTACTTAAAAAGACTCAGGTGGTTGTTCATCATAACTTCATCGGGTTCCTATTGTGCCTCTTCCATCTTATGGTTTATCCAAAGAACTTTTATTTGACGACCCGTCATGTTTCTCATCACTTGTTCTCTGGTATCAAGAATACTGGAGGGATCTTTGCAATAAGACAGATCGGGTTCCAGTTCTAATTTCTCATAGGTGAGTACATTCGTTGGGTCAGGAATGCATTTTCTCAACAGTGATACGTGGAACACATCGTGAACTTTGGAGAGACTTGGCGGTATCGCCAACTAGTAAGATACATCCCCAATTCGTTCTAGAATTTAGAAAGGTCTGATGTAACAAGGACTCAATTTTCCCTTCTTACTGAAACATATAACACCCTTCCATGGAGATAACATCAAGAAAACATGAACTCCTAACTGAAATTCCAAATACTTCCTTCGGTTATCGACATAGCTCTTCTGCTTACATTGAGCTGCTTTGATGTGTTTTTGGATTACCTTCACCTTTTCCATCATTTACTCCACCAGTTCTGGGCCAACGAGTTTTCTTTCACCAACATCATACCAACAAGTTGTTGTGTGCCCTCTCTTTCCTTATAACGCTTCTTATGGTGATATCTGAATACTTGAATGGAAGCTATTGTTATAGAAAAATTATACCAGAGGTAAATATTGATCCCACTTACCCTGAATGTCAAGTGAGCATGATCTCAACATGATTTCTAAGGTTTTAATAGTCCGTTATGATTTTCCATTGGTTTGGAGGTGGTAGGCAGGCCTCAAACAAAGTTTAGTATCCAAAGTCATCTGATGAATTTTCCAAAATAGTGATGAAAAATGTGGATCACAATCAGAAACAATCGATAGGGGTACTCCATGAAGTCATACAACATCATTAATATATAGCCTTGCTATAAGTTCAAGTTGTAGATCTATTCTTATAGCATGAAAATGTACTGACATGGTAAGATGATCAAAAATGACCAATATTGCGTCATTCATTATAGGTGTATTTGGTATCCCTATGACAAAGTCAATGATAATATTATCCTATTTCCACTCAGGTATGGGAAGAGGTTGCATGACTCCTCCAGGCTGTTTGCTTCTAGCTTTCAGTTGTTGAAAAACCATACATCATGATAGAATATCAGAAATCTCCCTCTTCATGTTGTCCCCCCAAAAATGTTCCTTCAAATCATTATACATTTTGGTGCTCCCATTGTATAGAGAAACTAGAACTACGAGCATCATCCAACAATTCCCCTTTTAAATCAACTATATTGGCAACACAATGCCTCTTCTGAAATTTCAAAATTTCTTCTTCATACACAACGTCACTCAATCTCCCATCATTCACAGATTAATATGACTTTGGAAATTCTTAATCATCAGTCTGATAAATCTAAATCCTTTATAGTAAAGATGATTTAGAAAACATTTGAAAATGTATCGATGATTCACCTTCCATGGTTATTAATATATCCAACTTTAGTAGATCCATAAAAATTGGATCCCATTCAACTCTCATTTTGTTCGAAACTCTATGATAATTTCTGCTCAATGAATCTGCCACCTTATTTGCCTTCCCTAGGTGGTAGTGTATTGTGCAATTGTAATCCTTGAGTTATTCAAGCCATCTAATTTTCCTCAGGTTGAGTTCTTTCTGTGAGAAAATATACTTCAAACTCATGTGCTCGGTATATATCTCACATTTTTCACCATAGAGAAAATGTATCAATATCATCAAATCAAAGATTGCAGCAGCTAACTAGAGATCCTGAGTAGGATATTTTTTTCTCATGATCTTTCAGCTGTCGCGATGCATAGGCAATAACATTATCATTTGGCATAAAGACACAACCATGTTCGTTCTTTGAGGCATCACTATAAATAAAAAACCCCTCATTCCACGATGATATAGTCAATATAGGAGCATTGACTAATCTTATCTTCAGTTCTACAAAACATTATTCACACTCTTTTATCCAAATATATTTAACCCCTTTACGTGCGAGCTTCGTTAATGGGTTATCCAATAGGTCAAAATTCCATATGAAACGACGATAACAACCAGCTAAACCAACAAAACTGCGTACCTCAGTTATACTCATCGGTGCTGGAATTTCATGGGTTGCCTTGGTATTAGAAGGATCAATGGAAATTCCATCCTTAGAGACAATATGGTGATGAAATGAAATCACCTAAAGCAAGAATTCACACTTGCTAAACATCACATATAATCCATGTCTTCTAAGAGTCTTCAGGGTAATGCGCAAGTGATTTTCAAGATCTTCGTATCTTTTGGATTATACCAATATATCATTAATAAATACCACTACTAAATCATCGAGATATTTCTTGAAAACTATGTTGATTAGATCCATGAATACAGAGGTTTCATTTTTCAATCCAAAAGGCATTACTATAAACTCATAATTCCCATACCTGGTTTGAAATGTTGACTTCGTAATGTCTTCTTTCATCACACACAACTGATGGTAACCATATCGAAGGAAAATATTTGAAAATTATTGAGCTCCATGCAGTAGTTTAAATAAATAATCAATGGGATGTATGGGATACTTGTTCATTATTGTTATATCATTGATTTCCATTTAGTCGATACATAACCTCAAATATCCATCATTCTTCTTAAAAAAAGACATGGGCTCCCCATGGAGAAACACTAGGGAGAAGAAATTCCTTATTACTCAATTCTTGTAGTTGTATATTTAGTTCAAGTAATTCCATATTGTCCATTCTATAAGGGGTCTTCGATATAGGCCTTGAACCAGGAATTAAATCAATGGAAAACTCATTTTATCATTCTAGAGAATGTCCAGGTAAATATTCTAGAAACACATCAACATATTATTTCAAAATAGGTACATCCTCTATTTGAACATTCCATTCCTCACACATAGTTATTTTATTTTCTTCCACCCCAATAATTGAATTTAGTTGTGCTACTATGGGTGGATCTAGATAAGAATCAGGTGGTGACAATTTTTCTCTAATGATAAGGTGTTTTTTATCATCATCATAAAAAATCGTAACCTCCTTTTTCTTACATGGAATCTTCGCATCGTGGTTTGAAATCCAATCCATACTGAGGATTATATCAAATTCAATCATGGGTATGATGATGATATTAGCAGGCAAATAACATTTTTGTGCTCTAATGGGAACTAATTCCAAAAACATTGTTGCAATGATACTTCCCTTAGGATATTTGACTGACAAATCCCTTGTTAAATCAAATAGGAAATATCTAATTTTCATAAAAAACTGGGAAGATACAAATCATTGAGATGATCTAGAATCATATAATGAATTTTCTATACTTGAGGAAATCGTTAAATTACCTAGCACCACTTCTTTCGAAGCATCTCCCTCAGAAGTAGTGATAGCAAAAGCTTGGCCATAACCCCTTGGCCTTTTCTCAGGTAAGTTTCCCTGATGCATTGGAAATTCATTTTCATATTGTCCCATCTCCCTGCAATTGTAGCATTTAACATTGGTAGCTTCTTTATTCTCCTTGCAAACACGACCTTGGTGGCCTTTTCACCAAACCTGTAACAGAATCCCATTCACTTCAAGAAAGTACCAGGGTGTTTCTTTCCACATTTACTGCTGGATGGATATTCAACTATTCCCTTCTTCACCTTATTTTTATTCCCAGAGTGATCAGAAGATCTCTTCATCTCTTGCTTTACATTAAATTTATAAGACTAAGAGAATTCATTTTCTGTCTTAATAGCACATGAAACAATATTTTCGAACAATGAGAAGGATTTTGGGACTAATTCTCAAAGGAGAAATGGTTTTAACCCATAGAAGAAATGATCAATCTTACTCCTTGGGTTGCGTAGATAATCTGCTGCATGCCTCCCTAACCATGTAAAGTTAGCCTCAAACATTGCGACATTCTCGTCCTGCTTTTTTCTCAGACTCAGAAATTACCTTTCCATATCTTCTTGATGGTCATGAGGAATTTATTTTTCTAAGAAATATTTTTTAACTCCCACCATTCCATATTTGATACTTCAGCATCATCCATTGTGTTTTGAATAAATGACCACCATTGTTCAGAATCTCCTATGAGGCGGTAAACGACCATGATAAATTTTTCCCTTTCACTACTCTCCAAGGCATCAAATATTTTCTCTAAAAAATTTATCCATTGCTCAGCAACTAATGTATTTGTACTGAAATTGAATGTTGGTGGATGTTACCTCATGAAGCAATCTATCAATGATCCTCCATGCTGTGGATCTGGGTGCTCCATACGGGTACAGTTATTATTCATATCTTGAGTGAGTTGTCCCAGTATGGTGATTAGATAATCATCACCAGTTACATCACCATCTCCACTATAATTATCTCGAGCAGGAGATAAATCCTTACATGGTGTGTGTGCATTCATACAGTTTCTGTTTCATCCACGATGCGCCATCTCTATATATTGTAATACAGTAGATTAGTTTATGAATCGTGATACATAAATCCAAATTTGTCAAACAGTAAACTTGAATTGAACAGTTTATGGATATAATCCATAATCATAAAAAATTTCTTTGAGGATGTCTATACTCATAAAAATATCATAATGGTTTTTATATAAAATTAAAAATATCCTAATCATATCCCTCGGGAGTGTCATAACCAAGAGTGCAGAAAGTCCCATTGTCGTCCACCATTTCCCGTTCGAGTCTAGCTCAAAGTGGTGCTTTTGAGTTTTACCTCTAGGTACATCTATGTCAGAGCCGCCTCTAACTGGTCATATTCCAACATGGAAGTATTTTCCGAAAACTCAAAAAATCTCTACAATACCAAAATTCTACGATGTTCTTCTATACTAATCCTCAAAGTCTATATTAGGTCTATGTGCTCTAATAAATGTTTACCTAAATCTGGCTTCCAATGTTTGTACTAAACTTCCTATGATGCCAACTATAACGTCCTGACCCCAGATACCAAGAGTTGATGCTTTATTACATAACATTGTCATTATCACAAAAGACCATGTCTCGAAACACTGATTAGTTTAGTATCCTTGGAATCACAAGATACATTCATATGTTTACATTACATCATAAAATGAAAAACTACAACAACATCTAGTCTCCATATACTACACTCATATACCCTCATACTATCCCAGCAGATAATTCCTAAACTACTGCTTCACATCCTGGGAAAAAATATAACGTAGAATGGAGTGGGCTCAGATGCCCAGTAAAGATAAAAATATAGAGGAAACATTCATAAATATGCATAAACATTTATGGAAATTTATAACTAAAAAAATCCTTTTAAACTTTATATTCAGCAGAATATGGTTGAAATAAAATGAAATAATGCCATTTACTTATTCACATGTATAATCTACTAAAATAATATTCACATTCAATAACCATAACCACTTTCATAATGATGGAATGCATAATGCCAGACTATCATAACCACATTGTCAAGGCCTTTTTCCAAGACGACAAATAAGATTTTGTCAGGGACTTGTTCAAAGACATAGTTTGTATAATGAGACCTACCGATGCATGAAGGATCTATAGTGGGCTCCACCTGTCACTTATTAAGTCTATTGCATTTCTCATATGAACACGTATAAACATAACATAAACATTCGTATTAAAACTATCATATGAAATGTCAATACATTTTCCACAAACCATGAATGGTATAAAAATAACACATCCACATTCAAACATATCAGAATATCTTCAATACAATATGGATGTTTTTTATCATAATAAATCAACTTCCAATAATCTTAAAATCCATCAAAGGATGTTGACATAGATTAAAACATAACTATTTGAGAGAAATATCTCATTTTTTAAATCATTGAAATGTCACATAATTATAAGAGGAAAAATTTATTTTGAAAATATTCTAATAAGCATGTAAGCGAATCTTTGACTATTTTATAATGGTGGAAAATATCTCACCCATCGTATTAGTTAAAAAAAAAGACATTCTTACCTTAATTCTACCGAAAAGGTTAAAAAGGAACTTTTTTGGAAAATGATAGAAAGATTCCTTTATAAACATAATATTAAAAGTCAAAAAAGGGTATAAATAAATTTAAACCATTTTCAATAAAATATTATGAATTATTTGAAATAAAATTTTAAGATACAAGGATGTGGATGATAAAGAGGTTTTAGTAGATAATTACATATAAACAACCTTGGATAATAAAGAGATTGTGAAATAAACCCTTACCTTGAATTTTTACATGGTCAAGAGTAGTTTAACACCCATTATAATGGAGAAATAATTGTTATTAAATTATACATGAATCATATACATAAATATTATATCATATATGATCTTATAATATTGCTTTGTTAATAATATTTTAGTATTATCGTCGTTTTGGGTGTTAACTTACTCAATTTTTGTTATGTTTTGTTACATAAGCTATGTTTTTTATTGATAAGTTGTATATTATTCATATACAGAATTATATCAAGTCCATAAACATTATTTTTAATCATCAAATAAAAAATAGTCTTGAATGGATATAATGGGGAATGAATCTCATCGCGTTCGTGGAGATGGTAGTGCATACGTATGTATGAGCGACAATATCATTATTTTGATATTAAAATAGTATATAATTGAATGTTATATCATATATAAAGAATAATTATCATGTTATATTTATTATTTACATCATTTATAATAATTATTATACCCATACAAATGATGAAATGTTTTAATAACAAACTACACCATGACATGGAGAATGTAAGCCGTACGTACGCACATGTAGTTTCTTTTTCATTAATAGGATGGATAATATAACTATTATGGTTATAAATTTTTTAAAATACCATAATAATATATAGAAGATACCAGATTTATTATTTTATAATTCAAACAACAAGGATAAAAATATATGGAAGAAGAAAAGAACATGAAAGAGGGTGGTAAAATTATTACATCTTCTTCGGGTGTTTCCTTTTGAGTTGATCAAAAGGGCTATTTAAGATTGCTCTATGATTAAATTAAGGCCCCTAGGATGAAGGGAGGAAAGTTTTTAGGGCATTTGGTCAGGTTTTGGATGATCCAAATGGATTTGAATGTGTGAATTTGAGAGAAGGTTGTGATCCCTTTTATAATAAGGGTGAGGGGCACCTTAGAAAAACCTAGAAATATTATTTTATAATAAATTAACATTCGGTTTATAATAGCTCAAAAATGATTTATTTGTATGATAAGGTAGTTATGGGTCGAAAATCACTCAACCAATAGGTTTTAGACATGTTTAGGTTACCATATTAATAGTATCATTTATATTTATCTCTAAGTTATATAATTTATCTTTTACCATGTCTTGTTGTATTCTTACACTATATGGTTAATAAACATACTATAAACTACCAATTGAACTCCAATTGGTTAACTAATGTCATATACATTATTATATAAGTCTTTTGGCTGAACACTAGGTTTTTAGGACCAATATATCAATTAATAATTCAATATTTGTTTTAAATACTCTTTTATGTCAATTTTCACACTATTTGGTATTTTGTTTTTGATAAATTTATAACAACATTAATTGCTTTGAAAAAAATTAATCTAACCAACTCAAATATGTCATAGTAACCTATAAATTCAGTGAAATTCAATAAATGTCTATAATTAAATTTATTTGGATATTTATAATATCAATTATTTTAATATTTCATTAATTCGGTAATTACCGCATCAACATTGTGTGATAAAAAAATTAAATTAATTAATATAAAAAAATTATAAATAAAATACAATTATGTAGAAAATAGTTTTATATTTATAATGAATATTTATAATCTAATTTATCTTATGTATAACCCTATATTAAAAATGTTTTTATTATTAAACTTTTATTATAACTCTTTTAACTCTTATTTCAATTAGAAAATTATAAATGTCAGAATCTATTCTAAGTTGACATAAATGATCATATTTTATTACTATGGTTTTTTTGGTCGAATTATTCTTATCCAATATAATTAGGACATGTGTTAGTGTAACAATAATTTCATTTTTACCAGTAATTACCCTACTTACTTTTAACTGTGTTAAATAAAAGTAAAAAACTACTATTGACCAAAAATTATTTTCATCTCATTAAACCACATTTTAATTTCTGATATTAACCATGTTTCGTGTTTTTTTGATAATTAAATTCATATAAGTGGTTAAATTAAGAATTATGTGAATTTTCAAATTCTCGTGAAGGTGGGTAAATGATGGTGAAATATTTAATAAACTTTTTATATATCTAAAATTATTATAAACTAACTCCAAGGAATTACATTGAACATATATAGGTATTATGTATATATTTTGACCTAAAAGAAATTTAAATAATATAAATAATTATTTAAAAAAAATTCTTTTTTAAACTAAAACTTATGGTTTTTTCACTATTCATAATAAATTGAACATTTTCAGAAAAATACCAAAAATTAATCATAGGCTAATTACGATATTCCAAATCCAAAAATGAAGTCCATTTTTAATGATAAAATTTTTAGAATTTCAAAAAGTGGGTTTTATTATTCAAAACTACTAGTTTGATTAGTTGTGGTGTGTGTTAGAACTCGAAGTTGTGTACAACACATGCTACTGTATTATTCAAAGAGAAGCATATCGTGGAAGCTTGGGATGTTACAATTAAAAGAAATAAAAATCACAGTGATGTTTCACCCATTCATGATGCTCATTAAATGATCCACATTTAATGTGTCCTTAAGATAACAACATTGTGGTTTCAAAAAATCCATTATTGACCATCCATTAATGTACCTCATCACTACCTCATCGTTGCACAACCACATCACCATCTTCCAGTCAATAGTGAGAAATGAAATAAAATAATTATTTTAAATTTTTTTAATATTTTTTCTCTAAATTTTCAAAAAATAACTATTCTGCTTGGCCCTTTTCTGTCGAAGTTAATTCATTACTAGGATAATCCTAGAGTTATGAGTTCATTGGTACCCTCAAATTTCAATGCTGAGCTGTAGTTAAAATGATAGAAATACCCACTCATATTTTTACTAAATGTACCTTAAAAAAGTTCAAAAATTATCTTTCGCCCTCGACCCGCTTTGGTTGATGTTAGGCTTTATCTAAGGGTAAAAAACCCTCATGAGATCAATGTTAACCATGGATTTTCAATATGAATTTCCATTTTTTAAGTTATAAGTATTTAAAAATAAAATTATCTTTACCTAATTATTTTATTTACTATCAAAAACTAACATCCACCATTGGCCTGTACTGGCCACCGTTATGACATTCATAAGGAAAATATACATTCACTAGCAGAAAAATTTTATCATATGTTTAATCCAAGTCACCATTTGAGAGTTATAATAATTTTAAAAATAAAATAATTTTATTTAATAATTTTATTTATGGTTAATCCATTTTTAGGTTTTATCACATGAGGGTTGTAAGGATTCAAATTATGTCACTCCTATGGTAATCCCACTACCTCGAATACAATGGTGTGGTCATATTTCTGATATGGGAACTCCTTTAAGATTTATTCCACTTTTTCGTTGAAACTAATCACGAAAACTATTTAAATAATAACATTTTTTTAAGAAACCTTCTTGGTACTCCAGGCCTAAAAATCAAATGATTTTTCAGCACTTGGTCACAAAATAATCCCTTATAATAAAAAATATTACGTAAAATTTCCAAGACATTACATTATCCACATCATAGGTATTTACATCTTTGAATTCCAAATATACTAATCAAATAAATGGTTAGTTTGAAGCACGAATCTAAGCCTCCCACTCCCATGTGCTCTCTAGGATATCCCCATGAGGCCACAAAACTCACACTATAGTAATCGACCACCAAAGTAGGACCCACTCATATCCGTCCTCTATATCCACCAGACTCCTCAAACATCTCCACATCATCAATGTTGATCTTTCCCCAGTTGATAACATATGTTATATCAGGAATGTATCTACTCATTTGTGACACTTGCAAAAAATCATGCACCCATTGATTATATGGGGGAAGAGCTAGGCGGTACGCTACCTATCCAACTCTGCCCAGGATCTGAAAATATCTGACGAACCTCAGAGATAGCTTGCCGCCCCGGCCAAATCTCTGAAATCCTCATCAAGGTGATACTATAAGGAATACATGATCTCCCTTGTAAAACTCCATGGGTCTCTGTATCTTATCGGGATAATACTTTGGTTTTCTCTGTGCAGTCCTCATTCGCTCTTGGATGATTTGTATCTTCTCAGTGTTATCCCGTACCAACTCAAGAGCCATGAGTGTGGACTCGCCTATGACTTTCCATCATAGGGGTGATCTTTATTGTTTCCCGTACAAGGAATAAAATGTTTCCATTCTAATGGTGGAGTGATTGCTGTTGTTTTATACAAACACTACTAGTGGTAGGTGGTCCTCCCAAATATGACCAAAGTCTAGGATGCAAGCATGCAGCATGTTCTCCAAGGTCTGTATAGTTCACTCCATCTAACCCATCATCTGGGGGTGAAAAGCTGTTCTCAAGTGCAGCTGAGTCCCGAATGCCTGATGTAACCCCTTCCACAATCGTGATGTAAATCATGCATCACGGTTTGAGACGATCATTGAAGGCACCCCGTGGAGCCACACTATCTCCGGGACATAGTGGCTTCCCAAGACCTCTACTGGACCCTACTCTTGGATCGATAAAAATTGGGCAGACTTGGTTAGTCAGTCAACAATCATCCCGATGGAATCATGACCCCTTGATCTACGTGGTAAAACCATCAAAATGTGTATAGAGATACCGTCCTATTTCAACACCGGTACCTCGAGTGGCTAGGAAAATCCTACTGGAACCTGATGCTCGACATTCACTTACTAACAAGTGAGGTATCACAAAATGAAATCGATAATCGCTTTCTACATCTATGTCCACATGTACTGACATTAAATATTTTGTTACATCTTCTCCACTCTAGGATATACCACCAAAGGGAATTCATGAAACTAACTCAACAACTCATCCGACAACATCACTGGTACTACCATATGCCCTCTGAAAAGGATGATGTTCTCTCCTCCCAATGAAAATCGATCTGAATACTATCCTGAGGATAATTTAGCACGTCTAGCTGCACAGTCTACATCAAACCGTTGTTCCTCCAATACCCATTTTAAGAGTGGGGGAGTAACAGTAATCGATTGTAGGTGAGTAGATCCACCATCATTCATGAAGGATATCTGCATCGCGGCCAACTACTCTATCACCTCACTCAGCAACTGAAAAACATCCCTCCTACTGAGTTTGTCTACCACCATGTTCCCATTTTAATGACAATACACTATATCAATGTCAGAGTCCTGGAGGGGCCATATCCATAGCTATTGTTTCAAATGATAAAAACCATATAAAAACCTTTCCATCCATGCAAAACACTACCCCTTATTACTGATTGATGTGACTGTCGACCCATTAGTAGTAGGTACTCATTTTCTATGGACACTAGGTTAAAGTTCATGTAATCCACATATAACCATGGACACTAGGTCTTAGTAATCACATATTCTACAAGTCCCCCCTCCTATGCCCCCTACCCGTGAAGCTCTACGAAATACCTCTGATATCCAGATGCTGAGATCGATGCCATCTCAGGGTGTAGAGTGATGCAGAAGTACCTTTCCCTATGAAGAGTTAAATATGGGAAACATATTTTGAATGGTTTTTCCCACACTCCACCGCTAATTTTGGGAACTGGAAACTCAAAATAACTGCTACCACGAGGGTAAGGTTGGCCGACTCAAGAGTGATCAGTTTCACCCTCTTATGCATGAGTTTTTCATACGATGTTTGGGTTTCCTATTTTCACTGAGCAAGGAAAACGACATTCCAAACCTGCACATATACCATATTGTTTTGCCTAATATAGTCAATTTTATCATGAACTATGGATGACTTGTCCATACCCAAAATAACATTGTAAGACCTCGATGCTGCCACCAAGAGGCTCAAACCGAAACTCTTTCCTTTAGGGTCAAATATCACTGTCAATGTATGTGTGATTATTGAGTCTCCTCTCATTGGTATCTATAGATGTAAGGATCCTGTAAATGGTATAAATGGAGACTCTAGATCACGAACATGATTTATGACATGAAAGAATTATTAGTTCATATGTCTACTAATACAACAACTAGTAGTAGACACTTAGTGCTCCTAAAATCATTCTTGGATCCCTTGGGACATACACCTTGGCTGCATATAGAGAATCCCTTTCTTCTTCCTTCAAGCTCCTAGATACTGGTGGGGACCACATTGGGGTGGAGGTAGTTACATGTCGAAATGTATAACACCTCCTCCTGCTCTAATAGATCCTCTTCCATGCCTTCTACCCTGCAGAGTCATCTATCCCTATCACTTCATCTTCCCAAATCATTTACACATCCAAGTCTCCGAATCTAATGTCAGTTTCCTTCTTTTCTGGAACTAACATTCACCATCTATATCTTCTCATAAAAATAACTCTCAACCTCAACGGTTCTATCTAGAACCATAAAATAAGTATAAATTCATAGATGTATTGTGATAGCTTAGATGTAACTAAACACATAAATCTCAAAGGTTTGATAACGTATGCACAGGTCGTATCATATTTACAGTGTACCCGGATTGGTCAGTTTGCCTTTATGAATACTCAGATGCCGAAATGTCACCCTGGAAAAGTTGTAAAAGCACTTGGGAACAAATATCCCTCATATTATTTTCGAAATAGGACCATTCTCTAAAAATAGTTCTTAAGAACTATCCACACAAAATTCACCTCATTATAAGATAGGTTTAATCTAAACCCTTCAATCATCCTGCTAAGCCACATATAATTTTCACTTCCAGGACTGCTATCTGATCTAATGGTTCCCTGGATAGATGGGAACTCGGTCACCACCTCAAGCCAGTCCATAGCCTCCTATGTGTTAGACTCGCCTCAGAACCTAAGGGGTATTTATCACTGATACTCATGTAAGGAACTGAGCCTAAATTTTTCCTCTATCGGTAGAGAATGTGGTAACTGCTAACCAATGGGGAGTGTTATTCTAGGGGCACCACTCAAATGTATCATCTCGAGAAACGAGCACTGTACTGAAGCCTCATCACATTGTAGACCATCATAATGGTCACACACTACAATCATGGCTGGCTATCTGCATGGATTCATCTAGAAAGATAATCAATATGAACCATGGTAAATAAGATATACTTGGTGAGATGACTCAAATGAGAGGAAGTGAAATACATTTCCGAAACACATCAATACTGCGTTTTCATGTACCGAGTCAAAAAATAGAACACATGGTCATGGTGTATGGACATGTCATCTACCACACCCACAATGGACTCCCTAAACTAAAATCTGAACTACAGAAACTAAACACTACATTGAAAAAAAATGTTGACTATTGGTTCATCTAGTAGAACTGACCACCCTCTAATACCACATTCTCACGACCCGTCCCCAGGGGCCCATGCTGTGACTACCCCAATCCCACCTTCCAAAGCCCAGGGGATGTTTCCTTGCACTGATAAAGCATATCCCAACATGAGAATGCATTGTCTTTAATCCCATACAAACATAGATAAGGAAAACCACACAAATCTAAACACAAAGGAAAAAAATGTAGAACAACCACCACAACGTACCACTACTCAAAGAAAAGTGTGTAAACTAAAAGTAAAGGGGTCGGAATTCAAGAAAAACTAAAAATAATTTAAAACATAAGAAATACAAGCACTAGAGTTCATCTTCCAGTGATCCTACAAAAAGGGTAGGTATAAATCTCTATCGGATATCCCAAAATCACACCACATATATCGATCTACCAATGAGAACTGTATAGTCTTGGCTCCCCAAAGTCCAAGTAAAGGATCTCCATCATCTGCAAAAGCCAAAACATGTGCAAGAGAATCCCTTAATGTGATGAGTATAACAATACTCAGTAGAGACCCTGAGTCCCACAAGGGTCTCTCAGTAATCCACAATATAAAGAACCACAAAGTAAATACAATCGAGGTAATACCACCAAGCATGATCTTAAATACATAACTCAACATAAATGACATAGATCACAGTAGGTATAAAATAAGTACAAAATTAAAGTTCATTAGTTGTAATCATGGATCATCTTTTTCTATCAATAAGCACTACTGATGATCCAAACATAGTTGCTCGGTGATATACCGCAGAGGATCACTATGTGATAACCCACACAATATCGCTAGGTGCTGACCCATAGAGGCTCTCTAGGTGATGACCCACACAAGGTCTCTATGTGCTAACCCACTTAGGATCTCACAATACTGACCCATAGTGGATTGTAAGGTGATGACCCACACATGATCGCTAGGTTCTAACCCACTCAGTTTATCTAGATGATGACCCACTCAAGATCGCTATTCATTCTTCATGTTACATCCATCCACTCAGTTCATACACATAGCATGCTTGATTTCCAGAGGATCCTATCCATAATCCATTGGACAACACATAATCACCACTAAGTCCCACATAATGATAACCCAATGGAATATCTCACCGCAAGTGTCCCAACACATCAGACGATAAGTAATTTGGATGCATGGTCTGTATGTTATGATCATTTTTGTAAAAAGGGACTAGTTGGATTTGTTTTCGATCCAACCCAACTGTTCACCAACCTCCATCAAAACTCAAGTATATTTTTTTCAAAAGGTTAGTCCCGTTGAAAGGGTCCCAACTCCACTAACAGGGAATCAATTGGATTCCCAATTTGAGAAATACATACATTTTAGTGAAATGAGGTCGATCGAGTCTAACCCAGGCAAACCAACCCGACCAGACCCCAGGGTCTTCCATGGGTCCGTAAAGGGTTCGACAAGGGTCTGGCCCAGCCAAATTGTCACGCCCATGGACCCAGCCCTATAGGACGTGTTTGGGCCGGTGGTGGGTCTGGCCCGGCGGTGTGGGTCCCACCAGGCAGTGCGGGTCTGGCCTGCTAGGCGGGTCCGGACCGCTGGCAGACCCGGTTCGCCAGGCTGAGACGAGGTAGAGAGCCCCGTGTGGCCTCTTGCTCTCCCTGTGGTGAAGCGACCATTGTGGAGACATGTGGCCAACCAGAATATTACACATAGTCAATGGAATGTGTCTTCCAGCTCACCTAATATGCCAGGGCAAGCCGCTCTTCCACACGGCCCCGATAGGCGTCGTGCCACCTCACTATTGTGACATACTTAGGGTACCTTCGACGAGCCACCAGAATTGCTCTTGTGGTATTTTTCTCAAACCTCTTGGATCTAGGAAAACAATAGGTGGTCATATTCACTATGAAAACATAAATCTCTCTTTTCCACCGTCTCATGAAATCATCCATAATGAATGAATAATAACCAACAATGACAGAGGGTTCGTGCCTTGTTTTTGTTGTCACACACCTTCTGTGTAAGAATTTTAAATACAATGTAAGGTTTAGGGAATTTAATTCCATCAAATACTGAAAAATGAAATCCTCAATTAAGATAAATCCCAAGAATGACACCCTCATACAAGAACGCATGATCTGAAGATTAACCTGTTTGTGGGGTAATCTATGTTAATCATTCAGAGTAAAAATAGGGAAAAATCACAAAGCCAAAATCAAACCCATACCTCATCGACAGTTGATGATGAAGAATTTTTTCACGTGGATTTCAGATAACGATGTTTAATTTGCATCCATTATTATAGGAATGTAGAATATGATGAAGTCTCACCAGTGTTCGTCATACTTCATTGGAGGGAGATTCCTCCAGAATTTTGTCAGAGCTTTACCTACATTTGATAGTTCCTAAACTCCAACCAGTTGGATTACTAATATACATAAAAAGTGGAGTGACATTGTTCCCATTAATGATGCTAATTAACTAAGACCCATTTAATGAGCCATTAAGATAACAACATCATGGTTTCAAACAATCCATTATTTACCCTTCCTTAATGTGCCTCGTTGCTGCCTTATCACTACACCGTAGCGTCACATTCCACACCTCAATGGTGAGAAAAGAAACTAAATAATTATTTTAAATTATTTTATTATTTTTTCTCAAAAAACATTAAAAAATAACATTTCTTTTTGGCCCTTGTCAGATAATGTTATGTCAGTTATTTGAAAATCTCAACATTCTGATTTTAATGGTACCCCCAATTTCAAATCAGAGCACCGGTTCAAAAGATAGAAAAACTCACTCCAATGTTTACTGAATGTACATTAACAAAAGTTCAAAATTTAAATTTCACCCTTGACCCGCATCAAATGAATTTATGGTATGGATAAAGGGAGAACAACCACATGAGCTCAATTGTACTCTCTGATTTTTAATCTGTGTTACAGTTTATGAGTTATATGGATTTGACAATAAAACATTTTTTGATTATTTTATTTACGAAAAAAAACTCTCTTCCACCATGTTCCCACAGTAGATAATGTTAGGATCCTCCTAAGTAAAGAATACCATCATGAGATCTGTGGTGGTCTTCAATTTTTTATCTGAGTCACTTTTCATGATTTAAAAGCATTTGAATAAAAAAATAATTTTATTTAATTTTTTTTTTCAGTTATTCATTTTTGGGTTTTCTCACTGGAGGGTTTCACCTACTAAACTTTAACCGCTCATAGGGTAAAACCGCTATGATGAACATAATGGTGCCCTCATATTTATGATTGTAGCACCTGTTTAAGAGTTATTATAGGTTTTCAATAAAATTTCTTAAGCGCTCTATTTCAAGCATAACTTTGTTGACAGATAATTTCGGGCCTTCATGGCCTCAGAATTGCATGTCGTCTGAGCACCTACTCTAATAATAATTACATATAATAAAAACAATTATCTGGAATTTTCAGGACATTAAAATTATGTATAATATTTGAAAACAAAATTTCATATGTTTTATAAAGAGTTGAGAAGGTCAAAGTTGAAAGTCAATTTTTCCAAAATCTCAGAAAAATATAAGGACGATTGAAGATGTAAAAGATGATGTTCAAAATGTGAGATATTTTCAATTTTTTTTTAAATTTAATGAATTGGTGGAAGTTTGGATGTTTCCTGCTTTTGTATTTTGAGTCACCAATAAATAATTTCTCAGATCATTTGATCTATGTGGATTTTTGATCAGAAGAAGAAAAGGCGGATGACTGAAGAAATGTAGTCAGAGTCGTTGATGGATAGAGATCTTGTGAGGAGAATCTGATGGATAAATGTTTATTGACTGGATTATGAAATATCATATTAATGAGATCATATCCATTCAATCAGAATGAGTTAATCGAAATGGATAATATTTTATTGTTCATTTGAAAAATGATTGAGTTGTACATATTGAGAATGGGTTCATTGTATTAAGTCATTCATACAGATAGAATCAGATCCAAACTAATCTTATTGAGAGTATCAGATGCAAACTTATTCTATTGAATGAATCAGATCCCGACTGATTGTTTTGAGAGAATCGGATCCAGAATCATCTGATTGTTAAAATTGTATCCCAAAAATTTGGATTGAGGATTCAGACTAATAAATTGTGGATCAGTTTAAGTATATTCTTTGTTCTTTATGTTTGGCTAGTTTTTTTATAAGAAATCATAGTAAACTGACATAAGTTAGTATTATATTTCCTATTAGGAGATATAAGGTGTCTAACTAGAGATAAAATAATTTGTATTCACTTCTTCATAAAATTGGACTTCCATTGACCCACAAGAGTGGCTATGGCAATGATGTATGTTCTCACACCATGATCAATCCGTGTAAAATTTTTTCCCTTTACATGATTTATTATTATGTCATGCATGAATATATAATTAAAGTTGACAGGGAAACAATATTCATAGCTTGTAGGGGTTATGTTTTAAATGTTATGAAACATGTAAAAAGAGAACAACTGATTCCACCCTATTTCCCATGTTTTAATTTGATCTTTTGGAACATTAATTATAATAAAAAATATTATGCATGAGGGGGTTGGGGTTTTAGAGGATATTTTCTTTTCCCAATGACTATGTGTTATATAAGAAGCTATAAAATGGTATATTAATGTGTCCTAAATGAGGCACATCATGATATAAGTTTATATAGAGATTAAAAATAATTTTTCTATTATAAAATATACAAAGACTCCTACTGTAGAAATTTATCATCTTCTTATATTTATCATATTAAATTATTATCTTAAAATTTAAATGATGAAAAAATTTAATATGGAAGGAATATGAGAAAAAATATAATTAAAAATTACACCGTCCAGTTGATTGTCCATGATGATAGAAAAATGGAAAGTAATTTACCAAATTTAAAAATGATGTGAGAAATATCGTAATTGTGATATGACTAGATGTAATTTATCCATATCATATCATCAGAATAAATTAATGTTCATGTAGAGTTTTATTGCTTATTTTTAACTTATCTATTGAATTATGTATGATGTAGATATATATTGACTCATGTTTAATTATTTTTATACCAAAACAATCTACAAAAGATATTTATGTATAGTTTTCAGCATTAATTGATGATTTTAAATGCTTATATGAGGCATGAATTAGAGTATAATATTCTCATAAAAATGAATAACTTCCATTATATGTAATGATTATTTTTAATATAAATTACTTACCAACATATAAAAATTTGGTTACATAGATTATAAGGGGAAAATGTATCCAAATTATTTAATAACATACTTCATTTTTTCAACAATATCTCAAGGGAGAAAAATTTATAAGGGACATTGAATGTTTTTTATGTGTACCACTCTTATTAATGATTCAAAATTGCATTTAACAACTCATAAAAATTTGATTTTACACCAAATACTTGATCAAGTTATCAATATTTAATGAGGTTGAAAAACATTTATATAATATTTGTAAGTAGGCGATGAACTAGTAATGACATATATCTATGGAAGAAACAGTCACTGCTTTATGGAGATCCCATAATGACGATATCATGAGATAAAACCGAACATTATTGTGATATATCTTGAGAATAATATTTGTGAGAGTTTTATTATAACAATATGATATATTAAATTAAATATTAAATATGGTTTGAATGCAGGATTGAATTTACTATCCATCCATCCAAGGTTGATATATATTTTTCAAATAAAGGGTTAATTCCAAAAATAAATCTTGGAGGTCTATTATAGTGTAAAAAAGTATATTAACATAAACTAAACGAACACATTTGGGGGAAGGGATCCTCACTACATAAAAAAGGGATGATTAGAAGGGGTAATGTTTTCATTAATATGGGTTTATAACCACCTCTAAAGACTTTAGATTTGGTTATTGATACCCAAAGCTAATGTGGTCTCCCTATATTTTTAGTTTTTATTTTTATAAATCCCTCATATATCATGCAATTATTTAGAGGCAATTGGACTTGATGGAGATTAAAAACCCTCTAATATTGAACTAAATTTTTAAAAAGAGATATTTAATGGGGGTTAAAACCCCTCTAATTAACATATAAACTTTTGGGTTGGTTTAAAATGTCCCTAATTCATATCATGGTGAAACATTAGGGGATTTTTTTAATAACCACCCTTAATTTTAAAAAAACATTAGTGGAGGTTTAAATCACCCCGAATGATTTTTTAAATAGTTAATTTATATTCCCTTTTCAGCCCACTCCCCTGGCAGTACCACCACGCGCCCTGCTCCGACCCCTCCGCTACCCTCCAGTTCAGCCCCACGCCGTGCTCAAATCCCTATGCTCCGCTCCACTATCACAATGCACCCCACTCGGAACCCCATCCTCTCCCCTCGAGTACTACTGTGTGACCTGCTAAGACTCATCCTCTCCCCTCAGCAGCCACCAGCCCCCCACCGCTCTATCATTGACCATAAGACCACACCTCAATAATGTCACCAAGGCTATATAAAAGTCCACCCACATGGATTGAATCCCAACCCGATTTAAACAGCGACCATCAGCGCTTCATCCCATGACCTCTATGGTATTTTAACTTTCATATTTATTATACACATAATGATATTTATATTCATGGTATTTTTTATTTTTCTAAATATCATTTTCATAATATATTTAAATAAACTTATATTATATATATAATATTTAATATATTTAAATGTATATAATATATCTATATAATATATGTATATATATATTATATATTATATATTTATATATATTATATATTTACTATATTTATATGTTTATCTATAATATATATATGTATATTAAATATTTATATGCTTATAAATATGTATTATATATTTTATAAATAAATTTATTTGTATATATTTATTATATATTTATATATGTATTCAATTTTATATATTTATATTATATAATATTAAATATATTTATATTATACAATATATTATATACTTAAAATTAATAAAATATATATTTAGTTTAATTGTTATATATATAATATAATATTTCTATTTAGATATTACATTATGTACATTTTTATAAAATATATTTTACAATAAAAAATATAATTATATTTGTACATTTTAGATATGTAATTATAATATATATATATATATATATTTGAATTTATATTTATATTTAATTTTGTCTATGTTATATATATTTAGATATATAATATAATATAAATTTATTTATACAAAAATATACAATATAAATGTTTTACATATCGTATATATATAATATAAATCATAACATAAATCAATTTAATAAAAGTATAGTATTTATTAAACCATATATAAATATTATATATTTATATTTGTGTGTGTGTATTTATGTATTTATTTGATATAGATAGGTATAATATAATTATAATATATATATTTTATTATTTTTTATACTTATATGTGTGTGTGTGATAATAATAATATTATTAATTAATGTTATTTTTATTACACCTATTTTTTCTATAAAAATTACAAGTTGGTTTTATAAACACTATAAATTTATTTTATGAATTATATCATTAATAAACTATATTATATGAATTAATATTATATCATTATGTTAATTATTTATATACTTAGATACATATTTATATATTATATAAATTTTTATTTTAAGAATATATATAAATAGATATTTACATAATATATTTATATAAAAGGACATTGAAAATATATCTATATAATGTATTTAAATATATATATTTATTTTTATTTAAATTAATATATTTATATATATATCTGTATAAACAATATAATATTATATATAATTAATATATAATTATTATTATTATGTGAAATACAATTTATAAAAATATTTTTATAACGTTATGTGGAATAAAATTTTCATTTATATTTAATATATATATATTATAGAATAAATATTATATGAAATATGAATTATAAAAATATATAATTAATATTATATGAAACACAATTTATACAAATATTTATATAATAATTTTTAATATATATATTTTTTATTATAGACATTATTATATTTTTATTTCATTAAATGTAATTGTATAATATTGTCTAAATTAATATATCATTATTTTCTGAAATTGTTTTTCATATTATATTAATTATATATAATAATTAATCATAAATTTTTTATTTAAAAACATATTTGTTATTATTATAATAATATAAATTATAAAACCCACAAGCTTGTGATTTTATATGATATAGTTTTTAAATAAATTATATTTATGTATATATTTATATAATATGTTTATGATTTTATATAATAAATAATTAACATTATATGAAATAAAATTTATATAAATAAATATATATTAATGTACATAATATTATACCTTTATTGTTTTTTATACATACAAATACAATTAAATACAATCATATAAATGTTTTATGTAAATGTTCACATAATGTATTTAAATACAATTCTACATCGTGTATTAATTATATATATATATATATTATTGGTGTTTCTTTTTTTAAAAATAGTGGGCGTTCACAACCCCCATTAATATGTTAAAATTCAGGGGGTTTTGAACCCCGTCTAATTTAATAAATTAGGGACGATTTTTAACCCCCTTTAATATAAGACATTAGAGGGGGTTTTCAATCCCCTCTAATTTACTATATTAGAGGGTGGTTTTGATAACCCTCTAAAATAAAACTAGGTATTAAAAAATTAATGTTAAAAATTATATATGGTGTTCTAAACCCCTTCTTAATTTAATAACTTAGAGGGGGTCCATAACCCCCTCTATATTTGATTATTAGAGAGGGTTTTACATAACCCCCCTCTAATATTTATATAAAAATAATGTAGAAGGGGTTCATAACCCCTATACATTAAATTATTAGAGGCAGTTGTTCAGAACCCCCCTAATTATACAGAAAATAAATTTAAAGAGGGTTTTTCCTAACCTCCTCTAAATAACTCCTTCTATTGTACTATTTTTTTGTGTATGTAAATGAAATGATAGACCATTGGTTACCTATAGATCCCTTATACCTAAGGAAATTAACAACCATATTACCATCCCTCCACGTGTGAGAGAGTTCCATGTTACTATTACAAAGATAGTTGCATCTCCGGACTACATAAAATGACAGATAATGAAATCTAAAAATACTTATGTATAGATCGACACATAATAATAGATTTAGTCTCAAACTTCTTCAGAATAATACCATGATCTCTACATAAATCCAAGCCCATGAGCATTGAATTAACATCTTTATGGAGATAATTACCCTGACTGAAGAAATCACTAAATGAAAATCAAAAAGAGCTATACTAATCCCCAAAAACAAATCCCCCTTACATATGACTATTGGAGAATGACCTATCTTAATAATGCTTGGTATAACTCATGAGAGGTATCTAGCGCACCAATATACCATTTCCTCATTCTCTGATGGAAGAAAAAATAGAAAAATGACCATCCATTAACATCCATCGAGACGAGGAGTGTTCTCATTGATGAAGGAGTTGAATTAGATCTAATTCCAGATACCTAACCCGATCAATCACATCCGTATTTGAGTAGGGAAGCACATCATGAAAATACATATGGTTTTTATTATGGATACTCCATCATCATAACACAAAAAACTGTGACCTCAATTTTCACTAATGGAAATTTCCATACACACTATGAAACCATGTTTAGAAAAAAAAATAACTTGATGCATCATTCACCTCCATGCCACTCAATGAACACATGTCGTTCCACACCAATCCATCCCAATATTATTTTAAGAAGATATAGGTATATGACTCCTCCTTTTCAATGAAACAACAATATTACTTAAAGACTATATAGATTAACTTGTTACAGACCACCTCATCAGTAGGAAGATTGTGATTAAGAATATGAAAAATAAGAAAGTTGAATCTTGTGGGAATATCATGGAAGAAAAGAACACTCCCCCAACATCATTATTGGAAAATTCATGATAAACACTCCAGTACACCATTTTCAATAATATACCTACCGAAGAGTCAGTAAAAACCAGTTTCTCATTATCACCCATGATTGAAATGATTCTGAAAATCACATGTTTTGTGTATTGATAAAAAATGATTATAGTGGGATAATGACTGGCCTAAGTTAAAGAGATGTTTGGAACCACGAAACCCAATATTTCGAGAACACTCACCACCACGTTTACATCTTAAGATATGATTGAGCCACACAATAAAATGATACCCTTATATATGAGATAATATAACATAATAATTTATTTTTATAAATTAAAAAGTTTAACTGTATGATCTTTTGATATAACATATTCTCTCTCAATGTATCCAATATGATCTTGAGTTGTTTTTCATGTTCGTGTGGAGTGTTAGAATATACCATGATGTCATCCAAGAATATCACCACAAACGAATCTAGATATGGATATAAACCCAACTTCATTAGTTCTAATAAAACGGTTTGCACATTTTTGAGACCAAATGACATCACCAAATAATCATGTAAGTCATATCAACTCTGGAATGTTACCCATGGTATATTTAATGGTTTGAAACACAAATGTTGATAATATCATCTCATTCCAATCATTGATAACAAAAATGATCATTGGATATTGTTTAATAGATAATCTATAAAAGGAATAAGATATTAATTATTAGCCATTAACTGATTAAATTTTTGGAAATATAAAAAAAAAGTCTTCCCTAAGCTTTCATAGAAGCAAGTACTCTCAAATCCCATGTATTTGGTTGTATAAATAAAAAATTGATTCCAAATCCTCTAGATCCTTATTGTCCTCCTAAATATCATTGGTAGACATCCTATGTGGAGGAATAGATTAAGGTGCAGCTCCAAATACTATCTTGATGAAAAATATATCTCTCTTGGGTTGTATTTTAAAAACGAAATCCATGAAAATTTCCCTAAAATGATCTATGAATGGAAGGAAATTTTACTGATTTATTTTGTAATAATATATATATAATTTTTAAATTTGGTCTATCATCCTAACCAATCCATTATTATTGGGTCTAGCTTATCATTACTTGAAATACCATTCACCCTTGTGAATTAAAAACACACCGTCTGGTGATATAAAAGTCACAATTCAATGATATAATTCAACGTGATCATGGTATGAAACTCACCATACCATCTAGAGAATGATATTAAACCCAGTGATCTCTTATACTAAGAGGTACCATAAAAATGAACACCACAATATTTTAATAGGGAACTCCCTACACTATTTTACCCTCATCAATCAAATATAAAACAGAGTATCACGTGTCATGATGCCACATGACAAATAAACATAAAACTCATAGATGTAAAATACATGCATAGATATGAAGGAATTTTGAAACACAATATCGAGAATAGCATATAGTAATTCAGAGGCTTCTAGAATAGTAAATCTCACTGTCGAATATTTGGAACTGTTCTCCATAGGTATCAGTTCCACTTGATAAATATGGACTGATCTAGGACATATATATATATATATTGGATATGATGAGAAGGTATTCTCTATTAGAACATTATTTTCGGTGTTTCTATACCTTGTCCATGAACACCACCTCATCATTTTGAGCTGATCTTACTATAACTCACTTCCGGAGGAGATGCTACAACCCCCATTCCAAAACATGATGTTAGTGCAGACCCCCCCCCCTCACTGGCTGATAGAGGGAATTCAATGAAAAAGTGTTGTAGATAGACCATCCTATTTTTAAATTGGTTTTCATCTATGTTATTATACCACTAGCTCTTTTTTTGTTCATGATTATCGTATTTATGATAGAATAAATAACTACCACCACTCATGATATGTCTGGAATTACCCTCACGACATGCCTCAAATCGTCTCTTCCTACCACCTGAAAGTATTCCGCTAGTTTGAAAAGTAGAACTTCCCTGATCTATCCCCCTAACCCCTCTTTGGATATGAATAAAAATAATCACTAGATAGACTTTTTAGAAATGATAGGAAGGACAATAAAATTAATTTGTGATCAAATTTCTTTACTGATCAATCCTTGAATCACTAATATTTTGATAACCCATCACCTATCAAAAGAGGTGTGAAATTTTGGAGCTCTAGGAAATTGTTAGAATAGAATATGACTGATCAGGTCCCCTCTATAAGTACTTAAACTCACTGGAACTATCATCCCAAAATGTCTTGGGAAAAAATAATCATAAAAGGTAATATGGAAATCCATCAAAGCCACTTTACAATGATGACCCATCTAAGTAATATTTTCCCACCATCTCTAGGAAAAATATAAAATCATATATCTAGTGATTTTAACACTCCTAATGGGAGGTTTCTTGAGATGACAAAAGAATGACATCCTAACCTCTATCCATGAATCTAAATCCCATAGTCATCCATACCCTAAAAACATAGGCATATGGTAGTTCTGAAAATCACATGTTAACTCATCAATAGTTGAGGAAGGAAGTAGGGATCCTAGAATAGTCTATAAAGGCAATGCAATTCCACTCAAAACTAGGAATTAACACACATATTAGGTACAATAGTAGGTGGAACAAGAAGAACTACTGGAGGATCTATGGGTTTCCCGGGGAACGCCACCTCCAGAGCATGGTTGTCACTACCCTCTAGGCACACAATTGGAGGCATTCATCATGTAATACCTATAAAATTTAAAATAACACGCCTCTTACTAGATTTAGTAATAAAAATATCATAGATACAAGAATAGGATTGGTACAATCGTTCATATATTAGAGTCACAACCCTCTATCTACACCTAAATGTAGGTCTAGGAAATATAAGTATCCCATGAACACAAGAGAAACCACCTACATCCCACTAATAAGGTCGGGTAAAAGTCATGTTGTATACTATAAAATAGGGGATCCAATATAAATTGTGTAAATTGAATGTTATAGATCATATAACCATTTATGTGGAAATTGGAACCTCCATATAACAACTGCCTTATCAATAATTTATTTAAAGTCATTTAATGTCATATTTATTAATTTCAAATCATCATTAATGTTTGAATTGCATAGATTATAATTTAAAATTTATAAAGTCCCATTCACAATATAAATTGAATATGGAATCCATTTAATCACAACCATGAACATGTCACATCCCATGTCATTGATGTTCCATGAAACAACATGCCATAATTTACAACATAAAATGTATTCATAAATCTATGTAGGAAAAAACTATTAGGTTTTGATGTCACATTATGTAACCAATTATGGTTAACTGTTCATATGAAATGTCAGTAAACTAAATATTATATCTAGAACAGAACATATATTAATGGCATGTAGTCAATAAATGAGTCAAATATGACATGTAATATGAATGACATTTTAATTTTCTACATTCATAGAATGATACATATTACAAATATCCCTTTTCCAAAATAGAACAAGTGAAAATCCAAATCACAGTCAATACAAAAAATAATATGCATCACTCAATAGTGAAATTAATTCAATAGTAATAAACAAAAACTAGAACATCAAGTCCCATTACTAGTTAAATGTGGATTTCCCTAAACATGGGTTATCTTATACCAGCCACAAATCATTAAAAATCCCAACTATTTCAAAGTACCCAATTTATAAATCCCAATTATAAGGGCTAAATAATATAAAAATCCTTTATAATAAATTTCTAACATCCTGACCCAGGTGCCAGTATATAGTGCCCTGATCTGGTGGGCCACCTGACCTCATGCATGTCTCCCAATATTCTAGAGGCTATCGACTAGTAGTGAGGGTCTATGATATTATTATGGAGAGATTATACCCTCATGGATAGAGTAATACAATGGTATCATATATGAAAATAATAATCAATTATAATATATATTATCTACATAATATTGATCAGCTATACCATAATAATAATAATCAAATCCAAGGACAGCCTCATATAAAAAATGACGTGTATGTCATGGAGCTATAAAAAATACAAGAAATTCATATCAATAAGAATCCAGTACAATATATGTATAAAAAGTAATCAATGAACACAACGAAACTATCTTGAGATAACATCACAAGATATATCACAAAACTATAATCACCTTCTCTTATGAAAAAATAAATCATGAATCACCAAGAAGTCTCTTTCCCCAATACATTCCTGAATTCTTGATGTGTTTGTAGGTACAAAATGGTGGCATGAAATGGGTGAGAGATAACGTCCAATATTCCCCCATCATTGGTGTATATAAAAATTATATTCTATGCATATAAGTTGAAACAGTATTCATGAAAAACTGGAATAAAAGAAACAAGGTAAAATTGGTACAATCAATTCTATAAAGGAACACTGTAATGAAGAAACAATATAATTTGGGATAAAAATAATGTATATTTATCATGATCAATGGAAAACACTAGGATATCAATTATCCGACTCAAATGGTCAAGTATCCAACATGTATAAATTTATAAGGCATCCTAATAAGATAAGATACATCATTGAAGTATAATAAATGTATATGACATCCTAGTGGGTCAAATAAAAGGATGATAAGTTTCCATGGAATTCTGGTGAATCAATTAAATGGGATATAATGAGTACAAATGTCCAATGTATAATAGTGGAACGTATCCTTGGATTATAGATGCCTAAGGAATCCAAATATGACAAATCCTTAGAGTAGAAATCTCCAAGACAACCAAATTATAAAAATAATCCAGATACACGAAGATGAAATATATATAAAATCCATGTGGGACATTGATTCCATACAGTGAACCCCATTACCATCACAACCAATTCATTCATAAATTCATAAACCATTTCATCCATACGTCCCACACTAGAATAGAAATATATGGAGTTACATGTAATAGTCTAGGACCATGAGATCATATAAAAACCATTTTGTCATTCTATGTCCAAAGTAATGAATCCTCATAAAGAGTTGGTTATTAGAACTCTTCCGTGATGTTGGGAGATGTTTATTCAACATCATTCAATGTAGGGATTGATATTGAGGATGTAATTGAAGCGAATCATCATTCACGAGGTAGGTCACATGATATCGGTTTGGATAATGATTATTTGTTTGAAACATTGTCCTATGGGTCCAAGGAAGAATAAATTGTGGAAGACCACATTAAGACCAATTCAGAGAAAGGAATCAACACCCATAAATATTTAGATTGGTTTATTCAGAAAATGTGAAGGCCATTGAGATAAATGGGATACTCAAATTTTCATATTCCTCCAATTACTTGGGAATTTAGAAAATTTAAACTCCCTCAAAAGAGATTCAATATAACTATTGACATCCCAAAGAGAAAGCACAACATTTATATTATTCATGTGGAGAAAATAATTGATGAGATGATTAAAACACAGATAGACGAACAAACTTCCATTAATATGGATAGTGTAGATAAGGATGTTGTTGTATCAGACAACACAAATGATATACTCTTGTATTATTATAAAAAAAGGCTAACGGAGTCTTTCATGGTCATGGTCTCACAGGTGTATGCACACATAATGTGTCTTATTTGAGTTGATTAAAATGAAGAAAAAATCAATTGGATTGATAATAAATAGAATTTTGATACGTAGATTCAATGAGTAGAAAAAATCATTGAGGAGTATGTGAAGACTTGGGAAAATATTGAATTTTTTATCAATTATATCATTACCGAAAATCATGAAATGGTGGATAAATCCATCAAATGGTGATTATTCAAGGTAATGAATTATAACCACAATAAATTGTTCTTGAATGAGATTATTGTTTCTTATGAAGATTTAATTTATTTATATTCTAATTTTTTTTATTTTTCCACTTTTTCCCATAACAAATTTCCTAAAATTATATATAATTATTTTTTTAAAATAAACCACATCATAAAAATCATTAAATATTCCATTAATCCCTTAATAATCATATACAATCCATGGGATTATCCATTTCATACCTTTCGAATATAAATGATAAGTTTATTTACGATTCTAACAACCTTTAACAATTATCATTATTAGAATATTCAACTACCAATAATGTAATGTGATATCAACATACCCCTATAGTGGAATATTCATGATAAACGGTAAGAATTCACCCCATGGGATATTTGGGATGAGTTTAAAAAACTCCAATCTAGAATATGGATGAAATGACATTTCATAAACATGAATTTAAATTTTAAATCATGTTTTTGTCATTTTTGGAAGTAATGTCATAAAGGTCGATGGGCAGTACACCAGTAACAATCCATATCTAGTATCAGCCTATAGTTTAGACTGGATGCGAAGAAAATGGAAGGATAGACGAAAACCCTATAAATAATGAAAAAGATATGGTATATGGACCACACAAAGGATGGAGAGAAAAACATAGAAATGAATATAGTGGATCAAATCAATACCTATAGAAATCCAACGAGATGAAGGACAATCAAATATTATTCTGAATTGGGAATATCATTAAAAACATAATTAAGAGGTTTGAGAGTTCACTATACTAGTGAAAGGAGTCTACTAGAGAATAATGAAGAAAATATTAGGTCATAATATATTAGATAACAACAAGAGAGGGGTGAATTGTTACATTAAAAATGTCTCGTTAATATTGAACTGAATAAATTCTTTCTTTTAACTCTTATAAATATAATTTTTGCAGTGGAAATAAATAGAGCATAGGAAAAAAAATATACTGGTTCAAGGAACAAAAATATACTACTCCACTACACCAACATTATTCTATATGAGATTGATGATTTTCACTAGCCAGTCCTCCGATCATAGGACTCTCCACAACTGAGTGCATGTAGTTGATACCTTTACAAAGCATGGTTTAAAAATAGAGCCTTCTGGTCCAAAAAATCAATCGCCATACAAACACAGCTTATATAAAGAAGCTGGAACTCCTTTAAAACAAAATATTATTGTTTAAAAGATATTTGGATTATTTTTTAGAGTTGTAGAAACACGAATCTGACAATATATGGAACATTGTCGATGGAAAAGAATTTCTACAAGAAGGGATAGTTCTGAAATGATTCTGTTGCAATAGATCATGAAATATGATCAGAAATAAATCACAAGTAAACATACGATATATATTTTATGAAGAATTATAAAATCATAAATGGTTCTCTTCTTCATTCGAAAACAGGCTCTGAACTTTTTCTTCACAATTGATAAGAAAAAAAACATCTTAAGAAAAATGAATTTCATATATCACTGTATGTTCTTCTATATGTATGTAGATTTGTGTATCAATATTTAAAATCATATTCACATATTTATAGAATAAATATTATCTCCTGATTCATAAATCTAGTTCCAAGAAAATGGCCAATAAGACATCACTAATTCAAATTTGAATAGTATGGAGTTGTAACATCCCTTAATAATAGACAAGAATTAGTCCTCTAAAATTGAAAGATTGAATCTAATATATATTGTTTCTAAATCAGTCAAAGATATGAAATAAAATTTGTATTTAAATGGAGAACTAAATTATCTTGATATTAAATAAATGTTCATTTCAGAAAATATCCGATAAACTAAAAAATTCCAATCTCCAATGCTTAAAGAAGTCAAACATAGGGTTCCTTTCATAACCTAATAAAACATCAAAACATAATGTTGATAAAAGCTTTAGGTTGATTCTCCATACTACTTTTACTTCACAACATCTGGTATGTGATATATAATATTCCATTCATAGAGTAAGGTTCATTACCAAAGTAAGGCTGATGATCCATACATATGCTTCTCAAATGTTTGGTTCCATACATACATAGGGTTTATCATCATGACATTTCTCATATATCTAATGTAAGGTTCCATCCAAATGTATGGTAGTTTTACAATAATTTTTTGTCAATGTAATGTTTATTAACAATACATGATGATATTCTGACATTAGATATATAATGAATGTAGGTTTTTTTCCTTACGTAATATTCTTGTACGTATGATAGAAACAATGTTTCCAGAAAATGCTAACAAATCATTTCCGAGCATATTGAAAAATATTCCACACAAATTATAAGCATAAATATAATTCCAAAACTATGAATATAAATAATATTAATTTCCTAAAATGCACATAATGTAAAATCATTAGTAAAACAAAAAATATTATTAGTGAGCATAAAAATCATTTTAAAATATAGATTATAGTTGAAACAATACATGCCCAAAAAACTCCCTCTTTTTTATGACAACAAAAGCCATAAAATTATTTTCATATATCTAGTATTTTAAAATTTATAAAAAAAATTACATTCATAAAAATTATTTCTATTTGAATTTGTTTCCTTAGATATAATATTTGTATCCATATTTCATCCTCAAATATTTAAAAATAATAAAATTATATATTTATATATTTATATATTTTTCCAATTTTCACCACTTTTTTTAATATAAATATTATAATTTTTCAAATTTATATAAGAAAATAAATGTTGTGTTTATCCAATTTTCTCCCCCGTTTGTGATATCAAAATGAAATTATAAAATATTAAATAAAAAACTTTTAATGTAACACTGAATTGTATGTAATTTTTATGTTAAATTTTTTATTAATAATTGAATCTAGATTTATTGTAGTTTAACATAAAAATAAACAATATAATAAATAAAAACATCAAATAAGCATCATGAATATTTAATTCATTTCACATTATACATATTCATAATGATCATGAATCAATGGTTGTGGCTTAAGGTTTGGATAGGTTATTTCTATGATTTTGAAATTGTTTCTTCAATTCGACCAACTACAATCACAAAATATTCATTACTACATCTCCCAAAGTGATAAATAAATAAAATTCTTATTTACTCACATGAAGATATTTTATTATATTGAACTTGAAAAAATCATCCAGACATTCCTATTTTTTCATTAAAACATTAATTTTATCATTGAATTTGTTGAGAAGGTCTCACATAACTAGTTCACTAGAAGTTATTTCTACAATTATATATTTTTGATTTAAAAAAACATGCATAAGATCACTATTACATTTTAAATATTTAAGTATTTCATTCATATTCATCATTATTGATGTAATGGCATGAAATATCTTTATCAGATCAAAAAAATTACCAAAGGTACTTTCTTGATTTTCATTGACAGACTGAAATTGTTGTCCCACATATCTTTAAAATCCAAAAAATCTAATTTTGAAAAATCTTCCAACTCCAAATTTCTAATTTCATTCAATATTTCCCTTTATAATGTATCAAATTTACTTTTTTAAATTTTACTATCTTCTAGAGCTTCCAATTTCAGTTTTTATTTTTCCAGCTCATTTTTCAAAAATGAATTTTCTTCTTGAGATATATTGAACATAAAAAGTAACTCTTCTAAATGATCTGATAGTGAATTAGAGGAATTATATTCTGGATTAAGTGGTTGATCTACTAGTTCCAATGGTAACTATTGAGCATCATATTTTTCTTTATCATTCTTTTAAGATGATTACAACAGACTACCATTTTGACTGTTCAACAGAAAAATATTCATTTAAAACTTCTATTTGAACCCCATTTAAATTTTCCACTTCTTGATTCACAGTTTCTATAGTATGTTGCTCCTCGTGAGCAATATCTTCTCGAATCTATTATTCCTACTGTTCATGGAAAATTTTACCTACATATTGATCTATAGTTTCTATTACCTGATATTTTTCATGAGATAATTATTCTATTCTAGGAACCACTTTTTTATGATGAATCACTACTTATTGACGTTATATTTTTTTTGAGGACACACTTATTATTCCATTCCTCAGATAACCCTTCTATATCCTCTTGAATAAGCTCTTAAAATTTTTATAACTGATAGTTACTTCTAAACCTAGAATATTTTCCAAAGGAGGTTCATCTAGAACCTCTCTATTCCTTGTCCTTTTAAGTCTTCCAGGAACACATTCAACTTCACCATTATATTCATATAAAAAATGTTTCCTCCTTGAGTTTTTTGTATCCTCCCCATTTCATGATTCTACAAATCCTTCTTTAGATTTAGCAATTTTCTCCCCCTAAGAAGTGATTTGGTCCTCAGCTTCTCAAACATGCCTAATTTTCCATTGGACTATGCTCCAGAAAAATCCTTACTTCCTACAGGTTCTAGATTTTATGACATTGATGTGATGACATCTCACCCTTACATCATTCAATCTAACAATTTTGTTTTAAAACATAATTTTCAAATAATCTCTCCATAAGGATAATATTTCATCCTTATTTCAGGCTGATAGTAATTGTTCATATATATTACAAGATATCATGGGAAATTCATCAAAAATTTAGATAGAAATAGTAACATGAAATAAATGTTAGGGTAATGAATTTTGTCCATATCATCCATCAGTGGTTCTATGATACATTGAATAAACTTTACTAAAATATTATGGTTAGTTTCCATATAGTTCACAATCATTTTATAAATGTTTGTTGATCTATATATAAGAGACCTAATATTATGTGTTTGTTGATTTTGATCCCCTATTGATTTCACATCGAAATGAAAAACTACCTCATGAGGGTAGTTCAGAATTTTCGCAATCTCAACTAATGAAATAGAGATATCCATATCCCTTATTATAGAAATTAATGAATCATAGGTCTCTCCCAATATAAACTAAATAGATTTATAAAATCACTGCAATTCTACCTCATATAAAAACTCCATGTAGTCCCCATTGAAGGTCATCTGATGACAAGGAAATGAATGAAATTGATTCAGTAATATGTTTGTATGGTAAATCCACTCTAAATTGACCAGTTTTCCTTGTAGGATTTTTCTTCCCATTAAGATCTAGCGCTTGGTGTTACTTGCTTCTGCCTCCTCGACTCTCATAGACGGTGTCATTGCTGTCGAAGTGGACTTCAAAACTCTGTGTATTTGAGGTTGTTCGGTTTATAGGGTCTTGAGGGGAAAACATAGTTAAATGAAAGAGATGAAGTTTTTATGTATATGAATGTGTTTTAGAAAAAATAGTTTACAATTTGAAGTGTTTTCTATTAGAAAATTTTTTCTCGTGTCAATACGTAGGATTTTAATTTGAAAAATAATGTAAAAAACCATATATACTTTATTAAAAAAATATAGAATACTAATAATAAAAACATATATAAATTAAAAAGTGAAATTAATTTTAATTAATGAAGGTATTATATTAAAGTAAATATTTATTTAAATATTTAAAATAACAAAAATGAAAATAGTCTAATATATAAAATAAAATTATAATAAAATAAAACATATTTAACATTATATAAATCTACCGAACCTCAATAAAATCAAAATATTCAGGGAGAAGTTGTTTAGTAAAAATATCATCTAATTGATATTTAGTATTTAAAAATTCTAAAAATATGTCCTTTTTAAGAACATAGTCTCTCAAAAAATGATGCCATATATAAATATTCTCAGTTCAAGAACGATTTATAGGATTTTTGGGGAATATTTAGAGTGCTGGTATCACGACCTAAAATAGGTGTACTATTAAAATGTAGTCCAATGTATAGAAGTGTTTTCTTCATCTTCGATACTTGTGCACATCAACTACCAATAGACACATATTCTGCCTCGACTGTTTATAATGAAAATGAGTGTGGTTTTCTTACTAGATCATGACACTATGTGTTTTTCAAAAATTTGACAGGTTCCAATGTTACTTTTTGTATATAATATGGAACTACTAAAATTTTCATCTGAGTAATAAATAAATTTAAATTTAGAATATTTTGGTTAAAGAGGATATTGAAAAAAAATTCTATTTAATAAAATAAAAATTATTTTGATAGTGGTATGATAAGATTATTTAGGATTTGATATAACTTTTTCACAAAGGCATACTGAATATATAATATCTGGACTTCTGTAGTATAATATAATTAACTACCAATCATACCTATTAGATCTTGTTGGCCATTGGTTTTCATGTTTCATCCAAATCATGGTTTATATTAGTAAAAATAAGAGTTGCATATGTCATATAGTTTTCAAGTCCAAACTTCTTTTGTAAATAAATAATGTATTTTCCATTATTCAAAACATTTCCAAAATCACTTTAATAATTTTGAATTCTTAAAAAGAAATTTATTTATCCTTTCACAGTCATTTAATTTTTCTTCTTCATTATATTTTAAAACTCATGAAAAATATTTTTATTAATTATCCCAAAAATTACATCATTAGTATAAATCTGAACCAAAAATATATTATAATTTACAGTTTTCTATTAAATTTATAGATCTGCTATACCAAAAGTAAAATCATTTATCAAAATAAATGAACTTAATATTTCATACCAATAATTAGGTTATTATTTAAGTTCATAGGGAGATTTAGTATATTTAAAAATAGAATATGGTTTTTGAGAGTTTTCAAAAATAGGGGGATGTTCATCAAAGACTTCCTCTATTAAATAACCATTTAAAAAGACACACTTAGCTTACATCTAATATTATTTGAAATTCATATAAGATATATAGGTTAAAATGATTCCAATGGATTCTAGTCTAGCTATAGGGGAAAAGGTTTCATCATAATATATACAGTCTTACTGATTATAACCTTTAGATATTCTTGTTTCATTATTTATAGTTATAATTCCTTGATCATCTAGTTTATTTCTAAAGACCCATTTAGTTCCAATAACATGATTTTATGTTTTTCTTTCTACTAAATCCCAAAATTCATTTTGTTTGAATTGATTTAGTTCTTTTTTCTTTTCTATCATCCAAATCTTATAAATTATGGATTATGATATAGACATAAGTTCTAATTAAGATAGAACGGTAGATAACTCAACTAGATTTCCAATATTTCTTCTAGTTTTTATCCTCGTTTCTAGATCTCCAATAACATTCCCTAAATGATAAACTTTTACGGTTCTAGACTATCTAGGTAGATCACTATTAGGTTCATCAGTGTCATGGTCATCTGAATTGTAATGAATATTATCTATGTAATTTTCAATGTCATCATTCAAGTACTAAAGTATCATGTTGTCATTAGAGTAACCTTAATCCATTTGATATTTTATTTTGATAAAAGGTTCAGATTCAATAAATTTCACATGAAATAATTCTTCAACAATCATTGAATTTTCATTAAATTTTTCATAGGCTTTATTAGTATGAGAATATCCTATGAATATTCATTCTTCCAATTTTGGATCAAACATCCCAAGATTATCCTTGGTATTCAAGATATATACCTTCAATACAAAAAAAATTAAATTAATATATATTGGTTTTCTGTTATTCAAATGTTAATAGGGAATCTTTTTGAAAATTTGTAAAGTTAAAACTCTATTCATTATGTAGCAGGTTGTGCTAACAGCTTCTTCCCAGAAATAAGATGGATGGTTGTATTCATTTAGTATAGTCCTAGACATGTCCTTAATAGTTCTATTTATGAATTCAAAAATTCCACTTTTTTGAGGTTTTTTTGGTGCAAAGAATGATTGTTTAATACACACATTTGAGAAAAAGTAATTAAATTATCTATTATAATATTCTACATGATTATCACTTATTAATCAAATTATTTTAAAACCTTTTTTATTTTTAAATTTTTATCCAAAACATTCTAATACAGTAAAAACTTAATATTTATATTTTAGTATATATATCCAAGTGAATATAGAATTGTCATAAAATAAAACAAATACACATAATTTACCATCCAAACTCACTACTCTTGATGGTCCAAAAAAATCCACGTGGATAATTTCTAAATGTTTTTATGTGGTAATTTTGTTAATAGATTTCAATGTACATTTTCATTGTTTTCCAATTAGACATGCATCAAAGAGTCTGTCACTTTCCTACTTAAGACTATGTAAATAAGAAACTAGATGATTCATAGATAATTTATATAAAACCTAAATATTTCAATGCCTATGTCTTCAATTACAGATATATGATTCATTTATATTAGCAGTTAAACAATTCAGTTTTTATTTACACAAGTAATGTATGTCCAATGTATAAATATTATCAGGTTTGGGTGCATTAAATTTATACAGTTTATCTTTAAATACAAAAAAAATTTTTTATGAAAAATCAAAATAATATCCATCTTCAGAGAGTTGAGAGATAATTATCAGGTTATGGTTTTGTATTTTTATATATAGTATTTTTTTGATTGAGATTTTTTATATATCTTCAATAGTTCCAATACTCATAATTTTTTATTTGGAATTGTCACCGAAAGTGACTAATACACCATAATTTTCTGTTAGATTTTTTATGTTGGATGCGTTTTTACTCATTTTACTCGAGCTGCAACTATCTAGGTACCATATTTTTTTCTGCTTTTGTGACCTACTTACTACAATGTGATATTAAACAGTAGTTTGTTTTGGTACCCATATTCTCTTGGGTCTAGCATTGTTAGCTATCAGGGATCTGGGAACCCATAATTGCTTTGTTCTTCTATAACTCAAATAATTTAAATAAAATAAACTATTTGAAACAAAATCATTATTAATTCCACTAATTTGGGGATTTATTAGATAGAAATTTTTGATAATTTTTCATTTTGTTCCACAGTAATTAAAATTTAATATTTTTTAACTAGGAATAATATAGTTTTTATATACTTTAGGTTTTCACCTATTCTTCATATACCAATTATTTATTTTTAATAACCTTTTTACCAGGAATTTCATTTAAATTAATTTATCCTTTTGTAAGGAAGGGAAAACACTCTCAAAATTTTCTACTTCATCTGGTAGTGTCCTAATCTTGTTTATAAGTTCTGCACTATTTGTGGTTGATGAATTAAATATATCAATGAACTCTTCATGTTGTTTTAGTAAAATATCTGTTTCTCCTAAAAATGTGTTTTGAATTTTCTTTAGTGATTTATTCTTCATTAATAGATTATAATATCATTCTTCTAGTTTTTTAAAATAGGTTATATGATTTCCATTTGAATAGCTAGAAGCAGAATCAGAATTAGGGGATTAATAGGATTGTACCAGATAATCATCATCCGTGCAGCACATGTTTGATTATAGGATATATTATTCGTTTTCTAAGTTAGATTTAGATGAGCTATTGGAGTCATCAAAAACACTCCATGTAGTTTTCAGGTATCTTCAATCCTTCTGCTCATATTCAGTATTGTTTGGAAATTCCTTTTTTTCCATTAAAAAGTGGATATTCAGGTCTTATATGACCCATTTTCATACACTCATAGAATCTCACTTCCCTTGAGTAATTTTCAACATTCATGAATGACTATATAATCCTTTATTTTTCTTATAAAACATGATTATGTTTTTCCCAAATATGAGAATTTTAATTCAAAATTAGACAAATCATAATTTTATTCTATCTTGATTTGTTGTTTTAACTTTATTATTTTCTTCTCAATAGATTCCTTTACGTCATTATTGTCCCATTTCACCAATAATACAGGGTCTTTTGATTTATATTTTATTTTTACTTTATACATAATTAAAGTTCTAAACAATTCTCTCATTATTAATTCCCTAACTGGTGATGATTGTCTAATGATAGCTAATATTCCATTCCATTTTGTAGGGAGTAATCTTAGTACTTCCATTGATTTATATATTTGTTTGATAGGATTTCCTAAGGTTGTTATGTTGTTGATAATTTCTATAATCCTTCCATTCATCTAGGAAATTATTTCTCCATAAAAAATTCTAAAAGTATTGATTTTTAATTATGTTTCTACATACATCATATATCTCTCATTTTCAGTTCCTTCATAGGAAACTACACTATTCGGCCACATCTCAGAGGCAGTTGGAATCTATAAAACTCAGTTGAATTCATTTGGTCCAGGACCATAGATAATAGAACTCATTGCATTAGAATTCATGCCGTATTCATCTTCTGTGACAGCATCCCATATTTCGGGTTTTTCTGGATTCTTGTAGGGGGATGTGATTTTTGAGTAGACTCTGAAACCATGATTCTTAAAATAGAAAATCATTCTTGATTTTTAGAATCCATAGTTTTCATGATCGAAATAAGTATCACGAACAATTGACATTTTTTCCTGAGTATCATCTATTAATATCTCTCTGTATAGACCTTAATGATTTTATCTTGTTGTAGATTTTTCAAAATATATCATTTGATACCAATTTTTAGGTAAGAATATAGGAGATAAACACAACATTTGGGGGGGTGGGTTAATGGTGACATTAAAAACATCTTGAGAATATAGATCATAAACGATTCTTTCTTTAAACTCTGTTAAATATTATTTATGAAATGGATATAAACAGATCATAAAAATATATATAGAGGGTTGGGGAACAAAAATATCACTTGTCCACTCCACCAACACTCTTTTGCACAAGCTCGGTGATTTTCACTAGAAAGTCCTCCTATCACAGGACTATCCAAAACTGAGTGCAAGAAGTTGATATCTTTATAAAGTAAGGCATAAAATCAGATCCTTTGGTAAGAAAATCATGAGCCCTACAAACATAGAATAGATAAAAAAAGATGGTACTCTTTTAATACAAAAGAGTAGTGTTTAAAAAAAATCTTATGATTGTTCTTTACAGTTGCAGCAACATACAACTGACAATAGATGGAACATCATATATAGAAAAGAATATCATCAAGAAGGTATAGTTTTAAAACGATCTAGTTTCAATACATCTTGAACTATTTTTAGTAATAAATTAGTAGTAAGCTTAAAATATATATTTGATTTAGAATAAGTAAATATTCAAATTTTCTCTTCTTCTGTAGAAAATAGATTCTGACTGTTTTTGACGCAATAGATCTGATATATATCTTCTATAGAAAAATGAATTTCTTATATCCTTATATATTCTTAAGTATGTACATAAATGTGTGTATCTATATTATAAATTATATCCACGTATATATAGAATAAATATGATATCCTAATTCATAAATCTAGATCCACACATATCATCTGAAAGACTGCGATAATTCAAATTTGAAAATAGAGATGTCGTAACATACCTTAATTATAAGAAAGAATTACTCCCCATTAATCGATACATTCAATAAAATAAAAATCAGATTTAAACCATTCAAAGTTGATATTTAATATATGGATTTAAATAATTCTTGAAATCAACCTGATATTCTGTAAAAGTCCATTGAACAAAATATTCGATAAATTCGCAAATTCAAATCGCCATTTCTTGAAAGAGTCAAACGTAGAGTTCTTTTCATAAGCTAATAGAACATTATAATGTAAGGTTGATCACTAATTTAAGTTTGATGATCCATAATTATATCAATTCCCAATGTACGGTATGTGATCCATTCTTTTATATGTAGATCATAGGTTAATTACTAATGTAAGGTTGATGATCCGTTCGTTTTCTTTTTAAACATAATGTTCCATACAAACATAGGGTTATTTATCCATTCATTTCACATATGTCAAATTTATGGTTCCGTCCAAATGTGTTTTTATTTTTCTATACTTTTCATTCAACGTATGGTCGATTAACTGTCAATGATAATCTTCCAACATCAGAAATAAGACATACACAAGGTTTATTTCTTTAGTTCCATTCTTCAACATATGATATAAATAGTGTTTCTATAAGACTCAAAAAAATATTTTATGAACAATTTTACAAATATTCCAGGAAAATAATAAGGTTAAAAATAATTCCAAAATTAGGAATACAAATAATATTAATTTTGTGAAATACACATAATGTAAAATCATTAGTAAAACAAACAAGGGTATTTCAAACCATCAAAATAATCATAAAGTAAATTATTTTCAAAAAAATACATGTCCAATAGAAAAAGGGGTGAGAATATCAAAATGAACCATGGGAAATATTTCAATTAACCCATGTTTTATAAGGTTCCATGTTTGGAACCACGATTGGCTAAACCATGAACAAACCATTCACTAAAAAATACTTAAGAATAGTGGATTCACGGTTTGGAGAGCATAGTTTTCCCAACCATACTCTACGCATGAATCACCCCCATCCCATTATATACACCCTGAATAACATACAATACATGGTTATACAAATAGTGTACATCCCATGTGATCCCCTTGGAGGGATTGTGCATCACCAGATATGGTATTTCAAAACCATGTGGCCTACTATGCTTAGTTCTGTCAAAAATTACACCTTCCATATTCCTATGTAATTTAGATTATTAATCTTGTGACAATCCCAATAAACTCATGATTTATTCCTCTGGTGATTATGCACAATTATAAGTATAAACTATATTATTCAACTAAAATTTAATATATCTAAAACCCATTAAAAATCTTGTATATTATATTGGAATTACGTTTATGTTGAAATTTATGATCTCATTTATGGTGTTAGAGCATGTTGTACAAGCTTCAAATTAGTTGGACTAACATTCACTGGTTGAAAAGATTCATGATTTATTCCACAAGTCCCAACATCAGTCGTAATATCACAAAACTTTTGATTTGATTGATTTGTGAGATATTGACATTCAAGAGGATATGAATTTTATGAAATATCCTATATAACTTTTTGATTGAATAATGTAAATATTTCATGGATAAGAAAATCCACTGGTGTAAGATCTTTTGAAGCATGGTGGGGTATATGATTACATTTCAGAAATAGAATCACAGGTACATGATCGGTATCCTAAATTATTCTAATCTATTTTGTTTTATATTGTTTGTAGAACCTTGTTGTGATGACTTTAGTTAATGTAATGATAATTAATATGACAGTATTTACTCATTATGATTATTATAATGACCCTTACATTACATACATGGTTAAAACATCAGAATTGAAGCACACTTATTACAACATATAACAAAACCAGGAATGGACTGTATATGTATAGAGTCTTTAGAACTGGGAAACATAAACAACTAGTTCATAAAGCATCTAATTTGCCTCCAATTTATTTCATCATATCTAGAGTACCTTTTTGGCATATCCTACTTAATAACATTCTACCTAACCTAGGGAAATAAAACATACAAAATTATGAGCTCAAATGCTCAGTAAGTGTAAACAAAATAAATATCAATCACATCATATACATAAGAACATAACTTTTGGAAATCATAGACTGAAAAAGAGATCATAATTTCATAACATGGGATAAATCATAGTAGTGAAATATAATCCCAACAACCATAACGTAAAACATGAAACTTTGTGGCATACACACATAATCATAGAGAATCATTTCTAAGTAGTCAAGACTCATTTCCAAGACTATCTTAGGGGACAAAGTCAATTTCTGAACCGAGTTCACTCCTCATTTCAGTCCCGTTTCACTGAACCAGTTTAACCCTCTGTTCCAACCATCTCTATCTCATGAGATATAAAATCATTACCCATTGTATTGGAGGGAGATATAGGTCCCACCCATCTCATAATGATACCATTCTTATGTGTCCCACAAAATCATAAACCATACATCATAACATAACCAATGTAATAAAAATGGGAATCTTAAACATCGTGACATCATAAAACAATTCATATAAGATAAAGGAATACATAAAAATATTTCCATCACAACATAATCAAATCCATGTAATAATAGGGATATAAATAGAACCCTATATTATCTTAGATGGAAAATAATTTTGATAAAAACTCTTGAACTCCTTTCTTAAGGAAAATATCCTTTCTACTTCAAATTTTTTTTTCCATTCTTAACATGTCATACAATTTTAAACAAAAAGAAGTTGATTAAAAATAAACTTGAAAACTTGTAAAGTAATATTCATGGAAATATTGTTTTAAAAAATCCATTCACGTTGTATAAGTTTAAAAAACATTCTTCTCGTACTTTTTTCGGAAAAGTCAAAAAGTACCTCATATGAAAAATGACAAAAGATTCCTTTCATATCATTTACTAAAAATTCACCGAAGGGTAAAATTGGATATAAACTATTGCTGAAGGATATAAATATTACATATTGAGGAAACATGGATGTGGATGATAAAATACACCCCAGTAAATACCAATGTATAAACAATCTCTGATAAAAATGAGACTATTATATTTTCCCTTACCTTAGGTCTGATTTTCTTTATAATTGTCCGAACCTCCTGTATAATGATTTAAATAATTTCATTGACTTATTCCAGAATCATACTCATTGTTATGATATCATATATGGTTTACTTATGACTTTATATTAACCGTTATTTTGTAAATTCCATTTTAAAGAGCATTTTGGGTAAAATCGTTTCATTTGTCCTCTGTATTGTGACTTGTAAATATTCATATGATTACTTAGGTCATGATTACCTAATTCCAGAATATAATACATGATTTATATATATTCAGAGTTTACATATATATAATAGATCAGTAAATGGAACGAAATACACCCTTCATGGAGACTGTAGGTCGTACGTACGCATGAACCCTGTTTTCGTTTCCTTATTGAGTTGAATTGAATTAAGTAGATTATATTCACATGAATCCAGTATCATTATTAGGTCATATATTTCATGATTACTTATTATATATACTTTATAATCATTCATGAATGGTTATCATGGAAAATTAATCTAATCGCGTCGTGGAGACGGTATTCCGTACGTACGCATGAGCGATGATATCATTCTAATTATCGTGGAATTGTATTGGATTGTATGTATACTATTTCAGAATCAATATCACTTTACAATAATCATATATAGTTATTATGTACACCATTATACCCATCCATGTAAGGTGGCGGTGGAATATATATTGCACCACGACGTGGAGACGGTATTCCGTACGTACGCACGCACGATGATTTCGTTTTCTGTAGGATGGATAGATGGTGAAATAGGGTTGTTTCATACTTATAATAACATCTCAGTATATGGTTTATACTGATTTTATTACTTCAAAATGAAACAACTATAGAAGAAGAAGTAGAAGAAGAAATAAAGTTGAAAGAATCTGTAACGGATATTCACTATTCTTTCAACACACCTTTTGAAACCTCCTCTTTGGGAAATATGATTGGTCTTTGAAGAAGACCAGAACCTCTAGGATGTTTCTAGGGAAGTGTACAGTAGAAATTGTCTGGGTTTGGCCGATCTTGAAGGCTCAAAGTGGTGTGATGAAGAGAGGGAGGAGGTTCCCTTTTATAAGGGAGGAGAGGGCCACCTTTGGAATAACTAAAAATATTATTTTATTATAAAGCCAAATTCGATTTTAAATAGCTCAAAATTAATTTATTTCAATGATATGGTGGGGATGGGTCGAAATACTCTAATCAAATAGAATTTAGACAAGTTAAGGTTCCTATTTTAACCTTATCAGTTAGATTTAACATTAAGATAAATAATTTTACTTTTACCGTGGCTTCTTGTGTTTTTATACTATAAAGTTAATAAACATACTATAACAAGCCAAAAGAACCCCAATTATTTTATTATTAATATATATAACCTTATATAAGTCCTTTGGCCGAACCTTAGATTTTTAGGAATAAAATAACAATTAATAATAAAATATTTTTTTAAAAACTATTTTATGTCAATTTTGACACTATTTAGTAATTGTTTTTTGTGAAAATCATAACATAATTATCAGTTCATAAAAAGTTACTTAAACCAACACTAACATGTCATATTAACCAAGAAAATTAGTGGAATTCATAAAAATTCTCAAATTACATTTATTTGGGTATTTATAACATCAATTATGTCAATATTTCATTAATAAGATAATTACTGAATCATCATTGTGTAATAAATAAATTAACATATTTAAAGTCTAAAAATTACAAATAAAATATAATTATTTAGAAAATATTCATATCTTTCTAATTAATATTTATAGTCCAATTTATCTTATGTATATCCCCATATTAAAAATTATTTACTTATTAAACTTTGATTTTAACTAATTTAACCCTTCTTTAAATAAATTAATAATAAATGTCCTAATCTAATCTAAGTGCGCCTAAATAGTCATATTTTATTCCTAATGTTTTGTATTGGTCGAATTACACTTATACCATAGAATTAGGACATGTGTTAGGGTAATAATAATATCATTTTTAATCTTAATTACTCTATTTACTTTTAACCGTGGTAAATAAAAGTAAAAAGTTACTATTCACCAAAAATGATTTTTATCTCATTGAACCAAATTTTACTTACTGACATCAACCGTGTCTCTCGGATTTTTTAAATTTCACTCATAGAAGCGGTAAAATTATGTTTTATGAAAAATTCAATTTTTTAAACTACCACTTAGTGGTTTCACTATTCATCAAAAATTGAATATTTTCAGAAAAATACCAAAATTTCACCCTAGGATAATCTCGATATTCTGTATCCAAAAATTAAGTCCATTTTGAAAAATAATATTCATAAAATTTCCAGAATTGGTTATTATTATTCATAACGGCTAGTTTTAATAATATTTTAATAGCATATCGTTTTTTAGTGAATCTCGATATTGCGTACGACGAAAGCTATCGAGGAAGGTCGCGATTGCGTGTAAAGAAATCCAATCAAGTGTTGTGTGTAGTAAAAGATTCCTTTCATGATTTATATAACATAAAAACAAAATATTTCTCATTAAAGTCTCGTGTGTTACATTCTACCCCCCTTAAAATGAATTTCGCCCTCGAAATTCGTCACTTTATAGCAAACAGATGAGGATACCTCTCCTTCATCATATCCTCATGCTCCCATGTAGCTTATTATAATTGTTGGTTCCTCCATAAAACATTCACCAAGCGAGTGGTCTTGTTTTGTAGGACGTTTTCACTACGATCCAGAATCTCTATCGGTTGTTCTTCATAACAAAGATCTTGCTCCAGCGGTACAACTTCTGAGATGAGTACATGTGATGGATCAGGTATGTACTTTCTCAGGAGAGATACATGGAACACATCGTGAACTTGATAGAGAATCGGTGGAAGCGCCAATCGGTAAGCTACCATCCCAACACGATCGAGTATTTTGAAAGGATCGATATACCTAGGGCTCAACTTCCCCTTCTTTCCAAATCTCATGACCCTCGTCCAGGGAGATATTCGTAAGAACACTTCATCACCCACTTCAAACTCGAAGTCTTTTCTTTAGTTGTTGGCATAACTTTTTTGTCTACTCTATGATGCTCTTATGTGTTGTTGAATAGATCTGACCTTTTCTACCATTTCATCAATGAGATCAGGTCCTAATAGCATCCCTTCCCCAACTTCATCCCAGCAAGTTGGAGTCCTGCATTTCATTCCATATAGAGATTCATAAGGAGCCATCTAAATACTGGAGTGAAAGCTATTATTATAAGAAAATTCCACCAAATGTAGGTGTTGATACCAACCACCATTAAAATCTATAGAGAAAGCTATCAACATATCTTCTAGAGTTTGAATTGTTCTCTCAGACTGACCGTCTGTCTGAGGATGATAAGTAGTGCTGAAACTCAACTCTGTATCCAGATTATGCTGAAGAATTCGCCAGAACATCGAGGTAAATCTCGGATCCCAATCAGATATAATAGAATGTGGTACTCTATGCAATCTTACCACTTCCTTTACATATATCCTAGCAAGATTATCCAGAGAGAAATCATCTCAAATAACAATGAAGTGTGAAGACATTGTAAGACGATCAACTATGACCCAGATAGCATTATTGCCTTTGGATGTTTTAGGAAGTCCTGTGACAAAGTTCATAGTGATGTTTTCCCATTTCCATTCGGGTATGGGTAATGGTTGTAACATCCCCTTAGACTTCTGTCTCTCAGCTTTAACTTTCTGACAAACCAAGCATCGAGAGACATATTCAGCAACATCACTTTTCATGACATCCCACCAGAAGTACACTTTCAGGTCCCTATACATCTTTGTGCTTCCGGGATGAATAGAGAATGAAGAACTATGAGCCTCATCCAGTAGCTCCTTCTTTAATTCAGGGATGAGAGGAACACAAACCCGATTCTTGAACTTTATTATCCCATAAAAATCAAGGTTGAATTCAGGAAAAATTCTCACCTTCTTTAGTAACTCGACATCTTATTTATGTTCCTCTTTAATCTTCACATGTATAGATGGTTGAACATTCATTTGAGAAAGATAATATTTTTCCCCTTCCATTATAATTCCAAGATCCATCCTATGTAAATCCATAAATATTGGATCTTTTATGATCCTCATCATGGATAAGCTAGCATGGTCTTATCGACTTAATGCATCTGCCACCTTGTTTGCTTTCCCAGGGTGGTAATGAATTGAGCAGTCATAATGCTTAATCAGCCCCAACCATCTTCTTTGGTGCATATTAAGCTCCTTTTTTGTGAAAATATACTTTAAACATTTAAAATCAGTATAAATGTCACACCTTTCTCCATAATGATAATGCCTCCAAATAGTTAATGCAATGATTTCCATAGCTAATTTCAAATCATGAGTTGGGTAATTTTTCTCATGTATTTTCAACTGTCGTGAGGCATAAGCTATCACCATATCATTTTTCATAAGAACACACCCCAATCCATTCTTGGATGCATCACTGTAGATCACAAACCTTTCTCCACTACAAGGACGTGTGAGCACAGGTGCACTGGATAACCTTCTTTTCAATCCTTGAAATTATCTTCACATTCCTCTGTCCAAACCAACTTAACTCCTTTCCGAGATAACATGGTGAGTGGATTAGCTAATATTGAAAAATCATTCACAAAACGTCGATAATATCCAGCAAAACCAAGAAAACATCGGATCTCAGTTACTGTTGTTGGTCTCGACCATCTTTTGATAACCTCTTTTTTTGCTGGATCCACAGATACCCCCTCCTTTGAGATTATGTGACCCAAAAATGAAAATATTTGAAGCCAAAATTCACACTTGGTAAATTTGGCATAATGCTTCTCTTTTCTCAGGGTCTTAAATATAATTCTCAAGTGATCTTCATTTTATTCCTTGCTCTTTGAATAGACAAGAATATCGTCTATAAAGACTACCACATACTGATCAAGATAGTCTCTAAAGACTATATTCATCAGATCCATGAAGATAGCAGGGGCATTAGTAAGACCATATGGAATCACTATAATTTCATAGTGTCCATACCTTGTACGGATAGACGTCTTTGGTACAACCTACCTTTTAACCCTTAATTGATGATACCCTGAATAAAGATCAATCTTGGAAATGTATTGAGCTCAGCGTAGTTGGCCAAATATGTCATCAATGCGCGGGAGAGGATATTTGTTCTTGATAGTGATCTTGTTATGTTCTAAATAATCAATGCAGAGTCTCATTGATCCATCTTTCTTCTTAACAAACAGAACATGTGCTCCCCAAGGTGACACACTAGGGCGTATGAATACCTTATAAATATTCTCTTGGTGTTTCTTCTTCAATTCCTTTAACTCAATTGGGGCCATTCAATAAGGTGTATTTTAAATAGGCAAAGCACCCGGTATGAGTTCTATTGAAAACTCTACTTCACGATTTGGTGGAAAACCTGGCGATTCCTCTAGAAAAACATCGTCAAAATCCTGTACAATGGGCATATTCTTAATCATGAGTTTTTTCACCAACCATTTGAGATAAATAACCTTCATTTTGTGGAATCAAGGACCATAATATGGAAGAAATTTCCACTGAAAGTTGATGTTCATCCTTGCAACGATAGACGATCATAGATTGATCTAGAATATGAAATGTGACTTCCCTTCTTTGGAAATTGATATGATCTCCATATAAAGAAAGCCAATCCATTCCAAGAATCACATCAAATTCCACTATAGTAAGGATCACAAGATTTGCAGGAAGCATTTTCCCACAAACTTCATTCGAAGAAGAATTATAAACTTTTGATGCTAATGTTGTGCCATTAGGGGTTGTCACAGCTAACTCATCATCTAATTATTGAGGTAAAATGGTGATACCCTTAGAAAATTCTTCAGAAATAAAAGAGTGGGTGGAACCAGAATCAAATAAAACATTTTCTACATTAGAGTGGATGATAAGTGTACCTTTCACCACATCGTTATCATACTCCACATCGCTGATATAAATTCCATGTGACTTTACATTGCCTTTAGCCTTAAGAGTTTGTTGACGTTGACCATCATCATCAACCCTTGGATTTGGGAATTGATTGGCATAATGCCCCATCTCCTTGCACTTGAATCATTGAAGTGTAGTAGGTTCATTCTGTCTATCCCTTCCTTTGTTTGCATCATTAGATATCTTCTTCCAATCTTTGCATCATTCAAATGCCCGATGACCTTACTTTCCACATTTGACACATTTAATTGTCCCTTTAATACAACTCCCTCCATGTTTCATTCCACACATTGAGCATAATGTGAAAGCTTATCTTATTTTTAGTGTTATCTTTAGATTTTCCTTTGAATTCCATTTTCCTCTTATTATCAAACCCATATGGCTGATGTGTTACTCCAATCTCCATATCAACTTTGAGAGCACTTCGAACGATTTCCTCGTAGCTATTGAAGTCCCTTATGTCTAACGCCCTTCGAAGACTTGGTTTTACGCCACTAAATAATCGATCGATCTTACTCTCAGGTTGGATAATAATACTAGTAGTGTACCTAGAATGTTTTGTAAAATTTTCTCATAGGTACCAATAGATTCATCATCCTTTTTCTTTAGTTCAAGAAACTATTTCTCTATCTTTGTTCGAAGAATACAAGGGAAGTACTTATCGAAAAATAAGTTCTTGAACTCATCCCATTCCATGGACACAATTTCATTCCTTTTCCTTGTATTCTTAATATGATTCCACCATTGATCAGCATCACCTTCCAAACGATACACTGCTAAGATGTCTTTATCATGTTCAGAACATTGAAGAACTGAAAATATATTTTCAGTGGTACTGATCCATTGTTCAGCCACTAATGGATTAGAAGTCCCGCTGAATGAAGGTGGACGTTGCCTCATGAAGGATTCAACAGAATGTTTCTCCATCCTTTGCTCATTTGGAAGTCCATCATGATTCATAACTTGGGAAAGTAGCATGAGGATGTATACAATATTTTTCATTCCATCTCCCATAACATTTGGTTGCTAAGGGGGACAATCATTGCATTGCCCGTCACATTCCGTATGAACACGGTTTCTTCGGGTTCTAGCCATTGACTAAAACCAATAGGAATAGTGTGAGAAAAACTAATTATAATAGGAAAACCACATAATAAAGATTAAAATGTCACACTTAAGGTCTTATCATAGGTTGTTCATGGCCATTTCTAAAACACTATGATTGTGTTCTATGATTAGACTTATCCTTAGGGTTCTTACTAAGGATTTCACATCCTAGTTTCCATAGGACGACTATACATTTCCTCTGATACCAACTATAATGACCCTTACTTTACATACATGGTTAATACATCATAAATGAAGAAAACTTATTACAACATATAAAAAAACCAGGAAATGACTGTATAGGTATCGAGTCTTTAAAAACTGGGAAACATAAACAACTGGTTCATAAAGCATCTACTTTTCCTCCCATTTATTTCATCATATCTAGAGTACCTTTTTGGAATATCCTACTTAATAACCTTCTTCATGACCTTGGGAAATTAAACATTCAAAAGGGTGAGCTCAAATTCTCAGTAAGGGTAAACAAAAGAAATATCAATCACATCATATACATAAGAACACAACTTTTGGAAATCATAGCCTGCAAAAGAGATCATAATTTCATAACATGGGATAAATCATAGTAGTGAAATGTAATCCCAACAATCATAACATAAAACATGAAACATTTTGGCATAACCACATAATCATAATGAATCAGTTCTTATTAGTCATGAATCATTGGCAAGACTATCTTAGTGGACAAAGTCCGTTTCTGAACCGAGTTCACTCCTCGTTTCTGTCCTGTTTCACTGAACCGGTTTAACCTGCCTTTCCAGCCATGTCTATATCATGAGATATAAAATCTTTATCCAATGCATTGGAGGGAGATATAGGTCCCACCCATCTCATAATGATACCATTCTTATGTGTGCCACAAAATCATAAACCATACATCATAGCATAACCCATGTAATTAAAATGGAAATCTTAAACATCGTGACGTCATAAAACAATTCATATAAGATAAAGGAATTAATAAAAATATTTCCATCACAACATAATCAAATCCATGTAATAATAGGGATAGAAACAGAACCCTATATTATCTTAGATGGAAAATAATTTTGATAAAACTCTTGAACTCCATTCTTGAGGAAATTATATTTTCTACTTCAAATTTTTTTTTCCTTTCTTAACATGTCATACAAATTTAAACTAAAAAAAGTTGATTAAAAATAAACGTGACAACTTGTAAAGGAAGATTCTTGGAAATATTTTTTAAAAAATTCATTCATGACGTATAAGTTAAAAAAACATTTTTCTCGTACTTTTGTCGGAAAAGTCAAAAAGTACCTCGTACGAAAAACGACAACAGATTCCATTCATATCTTTTACTAAAAACTCACCGAAGGGTAAAATTTGATATAAACTATTGTAAAAGGATATAAATATTACATATTGAGGAAACATGGTTGTGGATGATAAAATACACCTCAGTAAACACCAAAGTATAAACAATCTCGGATAAAAATGAGATTGTGATATATTCCCTTACCTTAGGTCCGATTTTCTTCATAAGTGTCCGAAACTCCTGTATAATTATTTAAATAATGTCATTGACTTATTCCAGAATCATAATCATTGTTATGATATCATATATGGTTCACTTATGACTTTATATTACTCGTTCATTTGTAAATTCCATGTTAAAGAGCGTTTTGGGGAAAATCGTTTCATTTGTCGTCCATGTTTTGACTTGTAATTATTCATATGATTACATAGGTCATTCTTACTTAATTTCAGAATATAAAACATGATTTATATATATTGAGAATTTACATATATATAATAGATCAGTAAATGGAATGAAATACACCGTTCATAGAGACGGTAGGCCGTACGTACGCATGAACGCTGTTTTCATTTCCTTATTGAGTTAGATGGAATTAAGTAGATGACATACACATTAATCCATTATCATTATTATGTCATATATTTCATGATTACTTATTATATATACATTATAATCATTAATGAATGGTTATCATAGAGAATTAATCTCATCACGTCGTGGCGACGGTATTCCGTACGTACGCACGAGCTATGATATCGTTCTCATGATCGTGGAATTGTATTGGAGTGTATGTATACTATTTCAGAATAAATATCATTTTACAATAATCATATATTGTTATTATGTACACCATTATACCCATCCATGTAAGGTGGTGGTGGAATATAGATTACACCACGGCGTGGAGACGGTATTCTGTACGTACGCACGTGCGGTGATTTTGATTTCTGTGGGATGGATAGATGGTGAAATAGGTTTGTTTCATACTTATCATAACATATCAGTATATGGTTGATACTGATGTTGTTACTTCATAATGAAACAACTAATGAAGAAGAATTATAAGAAGAAATAAAGTTGAAAGAATCAGTAACGGATATTACCTCTTCTTTCGACACGCCTTTTGAAACCTCCACTTTGGGCACTATGATTGGTCTTTTAAGAAGACCAGAACCTCTAGGATGCTTCTAGGGAAGTGGAGAGGAGAAATTTTCAGGGTTTGGCCGATCTTGAAGGCTCAATGTGGTGTGAGGAAGAGAGGGAGGAGGTTCCCTTTTATAAGAGATTAGAGGGGCACCTTTGGAATAACTAAAAATACTATTTTATTATAAAGACAAATTCGGTTTTAAATAGATCCAAATTGATTTATTTCGAAGATAAGGTGGGGATGGGTCAAAATACTCTCATCTAATATAATTTAGACAAGTTTAGGTTCCTATTTTATCCTTATAATTTAGATTTAACATTAAGTTAAATAAGTTTACTTTTAACGTGTCTTCTTGTGTTCTTATACTATAAGGTTAATAAACATACTATAACAAGACGAAAGAACCCCAAGTTGTTTATTATTAATATATATGACCTTTTCTAAGTCATTTGGACGAACCATTTATTTTTATTAATAAAATAAAAATTAATAATATAATATTTGTTTGAAAAACTATTTTATGTCAATTTTCAAACTATTTAGAAATTGGTTTTTGTGAAAATCATAACAGATTGATTAGTTCGAGAAAAGTTAATTAAATCAACAATAAAATGTCTTATAAACCTATATAATTAGTGTAATTTATAAAGAGTATCAAATTACATTTATTTGGGTATTTATAACATCAATTATGTCAATATTTCATTAATAAGATAATTACTGCATAATACTTGTGTCATAAATAATTTTTCATATTTAAAGTCTAAAAATTACAAATAAAATATAATTATGTAGGAAATATTCATAGATTTCTTATGAATATTTATGGTAGAATTTATCTTATGTATAACCCTATATTAAAAATTATTTACTTATTAAACATTATTTTTAACTATTTTAACCCTTCTTTAAATAAATTAATAATAAATGTCTTAATCTAATCCATGTGGACCTAAATGGTAATATTATATACCTAAGGTTGTTTTGGGTCGAATTAATCTTATCTAATAGAATTAGGACATGTGTTAGGGTAATATTAATATCATTTTTACCCTTAATTACCCTATTTACTTTTAACCGTGGTAAATAAAAGTAAAAATCTACTATTCTGAAAAATTATTTTTATCTCATTGAACCACATTTTACTTACTGAAATCAACAGTGTCTCTCGTATTTTTGAAATTCCACTCACAGAAGTGGTAAGATTAAGTTTTATGAAAAATTTAGTTTTTTAAGCTACCACTTAGTTGTTTCACTATTCATCAAAAATTGAATGTTTTCAGAAAAATACCAAAATTTCACCCTTGGCTAATTTCGATATTCTGAATCCAAAAATGAAGTCCATTTTAAAAAATAAAATCCATAAAATTTAAAGAAGTGGTTATTATTATGCATAACAGCTAGTTTTAATAATATTTTAATAGCACATCGTTGTTTAGTGAAACTCTGTATTGCGTACGACACAAGCTATCAAGGAAGGTCGTGATTGCGTATAAAGAAAGACAAGCAAGTTTTGTGTGTAGTAAAAGATTCCTTTTATGATTTATATAACATAAAAAGAAAATATTTCTCATAAAATTATCAGGTGTTACAATTATGGTTTAATATTTTCAAAGGAAAAAGTTTTTAAAGGGGAGTATAATTATTTCTGATTAACCCTTTTTCCCATAATTTATTGAGTCTTTACAAAGATGAATTCCAAGGTATGTATTTTTTGGTATTCTACCAGTGAGTATTTGGGTTTTACATTGATAAAAATATGCAATGTTAGGATCACCTCAGGACTTCATAGAGAAAAAATATTCCTACTTAGGGACTATCTTAAATATTTATAACATTTTTATGAATCCTTCTAGGAAATAATTTTAATATTAATTTCCTACATTAATGTTATCAATTGAAACCACGTCTCTATATTAACAAATGTATGTATTAGAGGTTTTTTATCATTCTTTTACTTGTGATTAAAATATGGATTAATACCACACGGTTGGGTCTTGTGAAATTTATCACAATCCTACGATGTGGTAGATGTTGTGGAGTTGGGGTAGGACCTTTGAAAGGGGTTTTCTATGAATACCTACGAAGTTATTGAAAACCAATGTAGTTTAGGGGTTCTTAATGGGCCACACATTAAATTTTAAGCTCATGTGAATTAGACCAAAATGATGAATTTTATATTCATGAAACCATGAAGAAAAGATGTTAATTATAAATTATAGAATTTTGGACATAGTGAACTCCATTTTAATCTAAAAATTCATAGGCCTAGTGAATTTCCTTTTAATTTCATTTTCCTATGACATAGTTAAGTAACATTTAGGTTGTGAGTCTAGGACCTGGTCAAGTGCCTTTAATTGATAACTATCCATTACCTAATGATTTTTCCTTTTTACAGAAGTCTCCAAATACCTACTGAAGTTTCATTTAAGGAAATTCATCAAAAACATATGAGATATTGGGATTGACCCCAAGATTGGAATCCTTTGTATCCGGGATTATAGGTATAACATCTTTTATAGTTTGTGTTAAAATTTTTATGTATGTTTATCAACACTAGTCCATATAGATTAATTTAATTTTTTATGTTCATTTTTTATGAATTTTAGCATGATAAGACTAGTAATAATAGGTTAAAGTGACATTAAAATGGATAGTGTGGGACAAACCCATGAAATTCCTTTTCTCTTTTATCCTATTTATTAATACCATAATTAGATAATGTATGGCTGAGGATTTCACATAATAGAAGGCCCCTATCAAGGTGTCAACCTCTTATCTAATGGTAACTAGCTAAAGTTGAACGACAAGAATCACTAAGGATACGTCATGATGATGAAAATTTTGGGGATTATTCATTGCTGTCCAAAAAATGTACTACTTGGAATGAGACTAATGTGATAATATGTTTTTGGGATTGCACCGTATTGGAGGCCCATAAGATGGAGTTCGAGGATCAATAATCAGAATAGAAGGATGATTCCAAAAATCAGAATATTATTGTGACATGTACTATGTTTAGGGACCATATAAATACTATGTTCATTGAGTAAATGAAACAAATATGTTTCCCAATGAGGATATGATTGGAACATATATCTATTAGGAGGCCCATATTTATCCCCGTCTCGTTAAATGGATGAAGGGTTCTATTTTGAGTTATTTAGAACATTATTCTTGATATGGGGATACTAGGACGAATATTATAATCATAATGGGTATTATTAGTTGGAAAATAACATGGACCATTGTCATTAAGGGAATTCATGATTACAGATACGCTAACGGACCTTTCAGTTTAGGATGAAAACCAATTGATAATCATTGTCAAAATAATACATGATTGATGGAGTGAATATTGATGTTAATGACCCAGTAATGTATATCTAGAGGATACGATGATAGTATTACTATAATTATAATTTCAAGGATTTGAAATTTCAAAAATGAATATAATGTGGTAATTTGGATCAATTTGTACCATAACTGTAACTTGGGTTGAAGAGAGGTTGTTATGAAGGCCTAGTCACCACTAATGGAGATCTATCATAAAATGGATCATTATAGGAAAAATATTTTATGGTTTGGGGCCATTGGATATAGGTTGAAGTGTAATTTAGGGAACCAAATTTTTTTATAAAATATTGTATTTATATGAATGGACATGGTTCGATAAAGGCTCCTCATATAAGTCTTTACACAAGAGTCCATTCATGCAGAATCCTCACGGGTGGCTTCACATAGAGGAATTTACACAGGTGGCTTCAAAAAAGGGTTTATGTGGCAGGAGCATTGTCACAAAGGACTTAGATATTGATATTTCCTATTTTCCATAGGAAACAACTCAATAAATTCACTAAGGGGAATCTATTCAATGGATCATGATCATAGAGTGCTCTATAAATCAAGTGATTCTTCTCTCATATAATGAGATTTTATTCTAAATTTATTTTCAACATCCCTATTATTGATTCTATATCTCTATATATATATTTTCCAATTTGTGTGTCTATTATTTATTTAAACACATTGTGACTTACTTTTCATAATATTCATTTTCAATTAAATATATGGTCATTGTAAGTTCTGTTACAATAATGGATTCTTTACCCAACACTAAAATGTGTGTGATGATTCTGAAGGATCATATATGGATGTGTAGGACCATGAGTATCCATGAAATAATCTCATTTTAGTGTCACAGAGTTATATCTGTCCATGAATATTTCATTCAAACATGAAGGGATGCTAGAGTGTGATGATTTTATGCCATCTTAAATGGATTGTCATCTATAAATATTCTATATTACCATGAATAGAGTTAATTTTCCCTCTTTAAAGATATTATAATCAAAAATAATTATAAAACTAAAATAAATTAAAACCTTTCAATATAAGATTAATTTTATTCATGAAAAATATTTTTCCTTCATTGTAAATTTACACTATTCATACCTCTATCCACCTTGGTATTCCACAACATGCAGATTTTATTTTTCATGCATAAAACATTTACACCCTCAGAAAAAAATCCAATTGGTATGAAGATGATAGAATTTGAAATAAACAAGATTTTCTAAAATTACTTCACATGTTCTTGATGTGATCTATAAGTAACATAAGGTTGGACCAAATCCTTAATAATAATAGGGACCTCAGTCAATAATTTTAAACCTCATGGATGAATCTTCATAGAAGACCCTCCTCTTTTTCTCATAGGAAATGATTCAATATCCAAATGAGAAAATATATAAATGAACACTCCCAATTTGATCCAAAAATAATTATTATACTGAAATAAATTTTTATAAATGAACTAATGGTACCTACATATTTTTTGTGGAAATTCCTTCTCATAAATCATTTATGTGATCGACCTAATATCTTGGCAGAAATTTGGACTTTGCTAAAAAAAATGTGATATCCTCAATCAAATTTTTTAGATCAAAATGATTTTACCCTTATTTTTATTTGTAATGAAAATGTATTCTGGTTCATCTCACCTCTCATACATAATTATTATACCCCGAATTTGGGTTGATGTTACAATGAATACTAGAGTTTATGATCAATATCTAATCAAATCTAAAAATGAGTCTCTTAAGTATCTTCTCAAACTAGATATTTTTTATCACCAATTATCTAATATGTTACCCATATATGACTTAGATATTCCAGAAAATGTGTTAATCCCATTATATAATTAGATAATTTATCTATATGTTTTTTATTTCTCTTGGACAATATGTTGATGAAAATTGTCACCAATGGTAATAAATTTCAGGCTGTGTGTAAAGGTAGTTAAAACATCTTAAATAGATCCCCATTGTCTCTAAATTATGGATACCAATTTAATATACCCATAACATAGAATTAATCAACTATATTTATCATATCAATAAGTGATCCTGGTAGATGATAGAGCTAGGATTGGGATATGCACTTTGGAGGAAGATTTTATGATGAATGAGATAGGGATTCATAGGTTCTTAAGAGATATTTGGAAATCATAAAAAATAAAGGAAATAAATTCATATCAGGAAACATGAATTTCAAATATTTTATATATAGATTTTTCAATCTACCCCTATACTGGTTATTTGTTGGTGCACAGATAGAATGAATTTCCACATACCACATTGTGTAGTAGATATTATTTTATCACACAACCAATAACAAGGGGAATACTAATCTAATTGATATGTATAAAGTTTTACTAACCATAAATTCTTGTTATAGGAATGTAGATCAAACCCATTTAGTAGAAAGGAGTTTTTACTGAGTTAGAGAGAATATTATTAAAGGATCATCATCTATGTTCAATTATCTCTTTGATGTAATAGATGAATATATTTTTATTGACTGGTGGGGTTAGGATGGGTGTTTGATGATTGATGATACATCCTCCTTAACGATCCAATTATACTGATGGCTCATACTGGACCAATCTAGAAGTAGGAAAACACACTGCATAGGGACATGAAATCAAGTCTAAGATGACTCTAAACCTCTGACTCGTTGGTTTCTTGGATTTGTTCCTAATCGTGTGGAAGTTTCCAATGGGAGATGCCTATGTGTATGATAATTGTTTCACCATGGTGATGGTGGTGATACTAGTTAAGGGAGAACTATAAATTCAACATGTCTCTAAATATGTTTATGTTTATCTTATGTTAGGCCATATTAAAAAGTATAGTGTTTTATATTGGATCAGTGGACCATTCTAGATCCTATATGGGTGGGTGGCAGAAAACCTCTGTTCATTCATGTTTTAGAACAATTTATTCATTACTCACTCATTATTGTACCCCAAAAAAATCTACATTTCCATCAATTAGAAAATATATAAAATATCCAATATAATAATGAATTATTCATATTTTACCAATTTTTTGTATGATTCACATTTTGAGTTAATTATTTATAATACTAGAGATACATTGATGAGTGATCATTAATATTTTGTATTTACTTATGGAGTTATACTAGATTTAATTCTTGAAATATCTATTATTGATAATTATCCACATACAGATTTTATTCCACTTATTGTTACTATAAGGAATTTGTTTATTTTACATCACTTGAGTGTGGAGTGGATGGAATTTTTCTATTATTCAACAATTTTGGATGATACAGATGTTTGGGGTTACAAATATTTATGTTTCAATAACTACACTAGGTTCACCCATTAACCTTGTCTGATACTATTCATAATCATTGGTAATGAAATACCCAATTGGTGTGCTAGGGAATATAGTCTGATGGGTAAATTAACCACTCTCTTTTTAGGAGTTGTTGAATATGATTATCCTATATTATATCTTTTAAATAGATGATACTATACACAGGAATATTATGTATCATTCATAAATATCAAAATTATACCCTCATTTGAGTCAATAGAATTTGAAAAAAATTCTTGTAATATATATTTCTAGTCATATAATTGGTATTTATTTCATTACATCCGCAAAAAGAGATATATTTGTAGAGTATACTTCTATTGAGACAATTATTGAAAAAATCGAGGGTGAAGTGGTTGAAAATTAATCACCAACCATCCCACTGTAAAGTTCAATTTAAACCAAGGTATATTTTTTCATTGACTACATACCAATAGTGTAATGTTACCATATTATGATCTATGAACATGGTACTGATGATCGAGCAGTGATGAAGTATACTTGGATCCCAAATTATGAAATCTGTACTAAAATATGGCTAGAAGAGACTTGTCAAAAAATTTAGATAGGTAAATTAATATTCTAGGAAATATTTTTTGGTGGTTTTTACTACCCTAAATTACATTATCTCTGTCATTAATACATAACCATTCAAGGGAAATTTACATAAAAATACATAAAACTCAATTCATTTAGAAATAATAACCATAATGTCGAATTCATGGTATGGGATACTAAAGAGATAAATTAATATAATACTAATGAATTACGAATTCATGAATTAGTGAAAAAATATACCAATGAAAATTCAAGAATCTAATACTCTCATATTAAAATTTATAAAATTTCTATCAATAGTGACAACTAGATTCGAGGACATCAAGGGGTGCATTTGAGAAATGGACATGTTAATCGAAAAAACACAACCAGTAAAAGAGTTTGAAACTTCAATGTGGTACGATCTCCTATATTTGATCAATTAACCAAGGATTAAATTAATAAATTATATTATTTAAATGTACAATTAATTATATACTACCATACTCATAAATTTATTGTGATTTTAGGTTTTTTTGAATTAAATAATCATTTTTTATGTTTGGATAATATTATTAAAAGAGTAAAAATTACTGAAATAATTATTCTATTTGATTTTTGTTATTAAATGAATAGTTTGAATTTGATTTCAATTTTTTATAATATTTAAAGGTGATATATAATGTTTTTAAGAGATTGAAATTATTTGGATAAGCTCAGATATTTTATGACTAAAACTAAAAAAATGAAAAAGTGTATGAACATTTTTGTAATAAAACTCTACATAAATCACCATTTTAGGAGCGTATGTTTTATCTACATTGTGTATTTGTGAATTTTTAGGGTTTATGTGTCATTTGAGACCAATATAGGTGTCATTTTGGCTCTATATAGATGTGAATTCAATAATGTAGGTGTTATTCCTTAATGTTCATAATTTGGTCAAAGGATTAAAACAATAAGATTTTACGAAATTCACTAGGAATAGTGTAGAGGTTTTTGGATTCAATATATACATGCGTGAAATAAATAGTATGATTATATATTGATTTTGTTTAATGAAGTCACACATGAAGGAAAATAAATCATAAAATAAAATATTCAAGAAATCATGGATATTTGAATCATTGGGAAAGAATGAAACCTTGTAAAATAAAAAATGGAGGATGTTTCTAATGATTGAAGTGAGAAAAATAAGAGGAAACCTAGTTTCTAAAAACAATAAAATGGTGAATTTGGAGTGGAAATTGTATGATGGATGTTGACTCATTTAAACTCATAGAGAACATGATGCTTCTATTTTTTTTTAAAATTTTTTTGTTAATATCCTTATGTTCTACTTTTCCCTCATTAATCTATGTTTCCATTTTAATATAGGGGTAAAACATGAATTAGTAGAGGAGGTAATGAGTCCCATTGTAATTATAGATTCCTACACCTAATGAATAAAAAATTCATCTATTGAATGATTTCAGTTTCCAATGTTTTTGATCCTATTAATAAAATTGTACTTTATGTTTTCAATATGATAATTTTTTTACTTCTGAAGTTGAAAATATATCATCTTCCTTTACATCGTACGGCCTGCCTAAAAAAAATTGGCAATGCTAGGTGATGATTTTCTATAAATTTATTTCATGTGTGTAAAAGAAGTGAGTTAATTATAAATTCACAAGGAATTCCAATACCATACTATGTATTTTTTTTATTTTATCACTGATTTACAAACTCTTTATACACAAAAAAATGGGGGATGAATAAGTGGAATCTCATATATAATCTCTCTCTATAACAACCTTCAAATAAGGTTAATTGAAGATTTAAACGAGGAATCTACAATTTAAAAATTAATACGGAATAAGATTAAAATTATATATATTATTATTATAAGATTTCAAATGGAAATAAAACACTGAATCTATCATTATGTCATTATATTTCTTTCAAATCAATTTTCTTCTTTTCCTTCTTTTGTTTTCTTAATAAAATTTTTTCACCAAATCCCTTTTATCTCATGTGAACAAAGTTTTTTTAGAATCATATCTCCATTAATATCTAGTTTCCAATTCTAGTAAATTTTAACATATGAATAAATTACTTTCCCCAAAACCCATTCCAGGCATGTGTTTGTTTTTCTTGTTAGACAATATTTAACATTCTCAGATCAATGATCCAAATCATATTATAACATCCTTTACTTGATGTATTTTTTACATAACACCTATTTATGTGAATGGATCTACCTTATGCATATTATTATCTTTTATATTTAATTAATGATAAATATTTCTATATGGAATTATTATCAATTTTCTAATTTTCCATTTTTTAAATATCAGCCTTTGATAATATAAAAAATCCCAAATGGATATTTTCTGGCTATATATGATTGCATATACACTCTCACCATAAGTAATTGTGAGTTAATGGGTCGTTTTATTGTAAAAATACTCCTTCATGCACTTTTCCAAAATCATTTAAATTAATATGTGATTAATATAGGGAAGAAATATATTTTTCTTGGCCTAGTGGTCCTAGAAAGCATAGATTTAATTTTCCCAATTTTTAATGTTGGAACACATAATATATTTGTGTTCTAATTTGAATCCAATATTTTTTTTCTAATTCATTAAGGGAAATCGTTATAAGTAATGAGATTAGATTATTTTCAATCATTCCTTTTTATATTTTCAACATGAAAAGTTCTAAACCATTTTGTTTTTCCAAATGGTTTCAATTTATCCTATTAAATACGATGTGCATGCCTTTTGATCGATGAAATTAATTTTCCTTAGGATTATACTTGTACGTTTTCTCCATGGAAACTGTTATATATTGTTCCATTGATATTTTAATATCTCACAAATTAGACCATCGTGTCATGTAATATAGGGTTATGTGATAAGGACCTAGTACTTAATATGAGGTTTCTAAAGGGGGATTTGCACTCAAGATATTTTGTTATTCATAGAAGATGCTTATCTGGATATGAGAAAGTACTAGAATAATATGTGACAATATCACTTTGAAAGTGGGTAATATAGTGAAACATACATTTCAAACATAGATATCACATCTTAGTAGAGAAATTCTCATTACATAACATTATGATCAATGCCAGAATCATAATGAATTAGTGTATTTGTAAACTAGAATATATATTTAAATAGTATAAAAAAATATCTACATAATCTCCTATATAGTTTATCTATACTATAAAATTTATTAAACATATCATACAGAAAACCTTTCTTCAGATTCTAGGGACTATGAAACATATTAATGGGTGATCTCAGATACTCAATATAGGTAAAAAATGTAGATACCATCAATCATTGAATCATAACATAATAATAAATGTATGAGAACATGGGTATAAAAATTTAAAATCATACTTAGAAATCCTTATATAATAAACATGAGTCATGGAATAATGTTGGGTAGTTCAGAACACATGAATCATAAAGTAACCAAATAACATGATCCCTAAGAATGTAATATTATCTTTTAATATATGTTTTTGACATACATATAAGGATAGAAAATCAATTCCATACTCAATGATCACGTCCAATACAATAATAGAATATTAGTTTTACACCAATTCAACCATATACTTAATCATGGTTCACTATCAAGACCATCCTAGTGACACATTACCATACTAAAATGGGCTCACTCCCCATTCCTATTATGATTGTATCATGATATATTCATCATTCCCCAATGTACCAGAGGGATATATAATTCTTGGCCACCCATCAAAAAAATCATAATCTATTCATATGTCTTATACAAGATCACGAAACATTCTTAATATTAATATATCATAACCCATGTAATGTAAGCATGTTCCATAACCATTTTTTTATATAATAACCTGTGGAAAAAATGTGTTTCGTAAAAATATCATAATAATAATCATAATGTTTCTAGAGAACTAATATTGATGATATCATTTTATAGTATTCTTAATTAACAAAAATAAACATCAAAGGATATTTCTAGAGACATAAAATTTATTTAGTGTTTCTATAGAATATTGTTTTTGGAGAATACAGTTTTCAGTTTTAAATTAAGTATTTAAAATAAATAAAAATAAAAATTATTGTGTAAAAATTTTACCTTGAAAGGAACTATGGAATGTTTTAATGTAATATTAAAATAATTATGTGATCATTATAGTGGGAAATTTTATTCTTATTAATTACTTTAAATATATATTCCTATCAAATATCTGGTGAAAAATCAAAATTACATACTTTGGAAAATGAAATATATATTCATTTACGTTTTTTAGAATTTTAAAGACTATTATAAATAAATTTTCTTAGTCATAGTGTAATAACATAAGCAATATTGTAATCGTTTTAATGAAAACAAGGACATGGAAGAAATATATTCTCAACAATGAAAAAAATATAGTCTCTTCATTCATAAAAATAATTTCATTGATCATTTTAAGAAACAAATATTGGAAAATATGACTATTATTTGGATATTACATGAATAAAAAAAGATAATAAAATAAAATTGATTTCTTATATAATTATTTTATATTATCATTCAATGTAAAGTCAAATATAAATAGTACAAATTAAATAGAAATTGAAATATAAATATCTTAACACATTTTTGACATGATTTGTAATTTATATAACCACATGTATAATGAATTTTAATTTATTGTAGCACTATAATATATTCATGTAAATAATTATAATATCATATATGATTCCCCTAGAACATTTCAAAACACATTTATTAATAATTACTTATGAAAATATTTGCTTACGGGTGTTAACAATTTCACTTTTCATGGATGTTCATGATAAGTAGTTATGGTCATTATAATTTGACCACAGGTCCATTATCTTTGAAATTTTAATAATAGAATGACTAAAATATATAATTTTTATATACATATTGATAATCATCCATAAGAGGTATATATGAAATAATGATTTACATCATTCATGGAGATGGTAGTTTGTACGCACACACAAATGCAATTTTCATTTCCTAATAAAAAGATGGAAAGAATGATAAATAATATTGTAAAAATATACAACCATAGATATATCATTAATATCATATATATTAAAACGGTAATAATTTTCATCAATTAATGGTGGTTTTGGAAAATGTTTAATATCACTACGTGGAGGAAGTAGTCTACACTTGTGTATGAAGGATAATTTCACGTCCCATTTGATCGAATAGTGGGATGATAATGGTGGTTCCATTAATAATAATAATAATAATCATAAAATTTAAGTATATTTATGTCCAATAAATTATAATTTTTTAATTAATACCGTATATTTAGAGGTGGTAGAAGAATAACCAACTAGAAATAAGGTTGATAAGATGATTACCACTTCTTCAGTAAACCTCCTTTAGATCCATTATTAAGGACACTAAAAATGGTATTTGAACAATAAAAATACATATAAATCATAGATAGGTATTTTGAGAATAAATATTTTTATGGATTGGTCGATCTAGGTGGCTCAATGTATTTTAATGAATAGAGAGGATTGATTTCCTTGTATAAGTGGGGGAAATGTCACACCTGGAATTTCCTAAAACATATAAATATTAATTGTATTACTAAAGAAAAATGATTAAAAATGTCTAAGGATGAAAATATGGGATAATATAGGGTTTAAATATGACCATCCAATTGGATATTGACATGTTTTATTATCAATATCACCATTATAAGTTTGTTACACCCTCGATAATCTTATTTTAACATTAACCATAGTAACCAATTATTATTGATTTTATTATTAATTATGATGAAAAATTATGTTGAATTTAATAGAAAATATTAATTATTATGATTCAAAAAACTAAATGAATTTTTTAAAAATCAATTCATATAAGTGGTATAATTTAATTTATAATTATACTCTTAAAATGCAACAAAAATTGGTTTTCCATAAATTTCATTTTATAATGATTAAAAGGATTTTATACCAAAATAAAAAATAAAATTGTATATAATGATATAAAATTTATAATAAATAATATAAATGAATACATTTTTCTTTTAATGAATTCAAAAAAATTTAAGATTTAAAATTATTGAAATGAAAATATAGTTTTTTAAAAAAATGGTTATTTTCTACTATTTATCAAATAATTGAGATTTCAAGAAATTCTCTAAAATACACTCTATGAAAATTTTTAAAAGATAATTTATAATTTAAAATACATTTAAAAAAAATTCTACAAATTTCAAAAATTAATTTTTTTTATTACTAATATTAATAAAAATTGTTTTTGAAGATAAAACGTGTTTACAAAGTATATAAATACTTGAAGAAAAATTTAGTACATATTTATAAATGTATTATAATTATCTTAAACTATTAATAATATATTAAAAATGAATTTTTTCTTATCAATATTTATAATTTAACAACTATTTTAAAATGTTATACTATATTACAATTCATTTTGAATCTGTGTTTTTTGTATAGAAACTAGTAAAATTAACTAAATATATTTAAAGAGAAATATATCATAGAATCATGATGTGTACATTTTTCACCCCCTAAAATTATTTTGACCTAAAAATTAAATAAATCTGAAAAAATAGGATATCTTAGTTTTTTCACTTCCTCAGGTTCTCATGTAGCTTATTTGAATTAATAATTCTTCTAGATCACATTTATAGGGTGATTAGTCTTGTTCCATAAATATTTTCTCCTTTATGCATGATTTATATTGATTTATATGCATAGAAAAAAAATTATTTATTAGTTTTTCCTTTCATTTTAGTACATGTGAAGGACTAAGCATTTACTTCCTTCAGAAACATACATGGAACACATCATGACAAAGAGAGATGATTAGTGGAAGAACCAAGAGATAAGAATCATTCTATATTAGATCAAGAATATCATAAGGATCATTACATTAGGATTATATTTCCCTTATTTTTCATTCTCATAACTTTCCACAAAGGACAAATTTTTAGAAATACCTCTTCAATAGTTTCAAATTCAAGATCTCACTAATTATTTCCTCCATAACTCTTTTCATTGACTCTGTGCTTCCATGATGTGTTATAGAATGGTATTTACCATCTCTTCCATTTCATTAGCCAACATTGGTCCCAAAAGATTTCATTACCCAAATTCATCCCAGAATGTCACAGGTCTTCTCTTATTTACATATATATCCTCATAATTATTGTTTTTAATTCCTGAGTAAAAAAATAATATTATAATATAATTTTACAGTATGATTTTGTTGATCCAAAACAACATTAAAATCCATAGAACATTCTCTCAATATATGATATGTGGTTCGAATGTTTATCTCAAACTAATCTTCAATATTTTGATGATATGTAGTACTGGAATAAAAATTTGAATCCAGATCATACTAAATACTTCATCAAAACATAGAGGTAAGAATCATATCTGATCAAGATATAATATAATGTAACAATACATGCAAATTTACCACATTCATAATGTGTATTTTGAAATGTTTATTGAAATTGAAATAATAGATGGTATAATTAACTTTTTATACCATCATAAAGTAATCAAATATAACCCAAATAACATTATAAATGGTAGATAATCTATGTATCTCGATGCTGAAATATATGGTGATGTATTACCATTTTCCATTCTAGTGTGGGTAATTATTGTAACAAACCTTTAGACTTCTGTATCTCAACCATAAATAACTATCATACGAAGAACCAATATACATACTCTATAATATATATCATCATTCAATCCCACATGAAATACTCTTTCATCTCTCTATACATCATCACACTTAAATTTTTAATTGAGAGTGATGAACTATAAGTTTCATCCAACAGATCATTATTCAAATATGGTATGAAACGGGACAAAAACATTATTTTTAATCCATATAAATCCATAATAATAATTTCTAAAATTAGTAACATTTCTTACATTATTTTCTTCATCTATATATTCCTTCCACACCTATTTAATCTCCACTTGGATAGAGGATTGAACACTCATTTGAGAAAGATGTAATTTATTCCCATCCTTCAAGATTTCAAGGTCCATGTTTTACAAATCCAAAATTATTGGATCTTTTGTGATCCTCCTCATAGAAAATCTAGAATTATCCTTTTTAATTAGAGCAACATAGGTCTTTTTTTCTTTCCTATGTTGGTAATGTATTGGTAAATAAAAATATTTTTTTCAAATCCAACCATATTATCTAGTGAATATTCAAATGCTTCTATGTGAATATACACATTAAACATTTAATATTATTATATAGTTCACACCTCTCTATATTAATAGGATGACTTTATAACTGTAATGAAAAAATTAATTCATCTAACTCTAAATACTGATTTTGGAATATTTTTTCATGAACATTCAATTACCATTAATATTATTCTATCACTATAAAAATTTCTAAGAGGAAACATCCCATTCAATTTGTTGATGTATAACTATAGATCATAAACTATTCTCCACTATAGGGTAAATTAATCACAGGTGCATTGGCTAAACATATCATCAGTTCCATGAAATTTTACTCATATTCATCTATCAAAAGGAACATGACGCCCTTGTTTGTTAACTTTTTGATTTTATTTAAATAGAAATGATTAATTTTCAGAAACCTATCAATTATATCCATAAAAACCAAAAAGCTATAAATCTAATTCACAGTTGTTTTTTTGGAATAAAATTGAATAACATCCATATTTTATGGATCCATTGATACAAAATTCCCTTAGATTATGTATCCAAAAATGGAACAATATATAGACAAAATCCACCCATGGTAAATTTTTTATACATTTTATCCTTCACTTTGAACATTAGTAAAGTTCACAACTGATCTTCATACTCTAATTTTAACGTGGATTTTAAAATAATTGAATACATAATGACTACCAAAAAACAAAGTTGGATATCTCTAAAGACTTTAGTCATTAAATTAGTGAATATAGTTGAGGAATTAGTAAGAAATATATGGTTTAAAAATTAATTCATAGTGTCCATACATCATAAAAATTATTCCTTGAATATATATTCCAGATTGAACCTTAATTAATGATATTGAGAACAATGGTCAATATTGGTAAAGTATTTGAGTGACACCTAGTTGATCAAAAAAGTCATGTAAATAGGGTATAAGATACATGTTCCTGATAGTGAGATTGTTACATTATTGATAATCAAATAATAGTTACATTGAAACATATTTATTATTAAAAACTGAATAGGTTCACCCCATGGTGATTGACTAGAGTGTATAAATAACTTATCATGATTCAATGGGAGTTTCTTATTTAATTATTTTGAATCAATTGGTTCTATTTTTTATGTTCTCTTTAAAACAGGTGTATCATTAGACATGAGTTCAATAGAAAACTGAACATTATTATTTTGAGGAAGAATAAAAAACAATGAATGAAAAAAACAACAAACGCTTGAACAATAGGAATATATTTGATATTGAGTTTTTACACAACAATTAAATATATAAATACCTTTTGAAAAGGTGTTATATCAGAAAAATGGATTAAATTTCCATTAGTAGCTCATATTTATCAGTACACCAACATATGATCACAGGTTGGATTGGAATATAAAATGAACCTTCCATAATTATTTTTAAGTGATTTATATAAATAAATTCAATCCATGTACACAATAACAATACATTCCCATTGAGTAATAATAAAATATTTTCTAGAATTACTCTCCCATAATATATAATTAGATAATAATGATAGAATTGAGATGTGATCATTGTTCCATTATTAGTTTTCAATGGTAATTTGAAATCCATTAATTAGGGTGGTATTGTCATACACTTATAAAATTATTAAGATATAAAAAATATATATATCATGAATCAAATAACAAATTATCAACTCTATATAGGATGGTAAGTTACCTTTAATAACTTTTTATTATACCCCATGTCAGCAATAATGATAAAATTATATTTACATTTTTATTTGGGTTTGATAGATCATCATCAATAACCTTTAAATTTGAGAACTGGTTAAAATAATTGCATTATTCCTTTCATTTGAATCATTGGAGTGTGGGTGGAAGGTTATGTTGATAATTTTCATTATTTCATTCACTAATTGGTATCTTATCCTCACATAAGAATTATTTTTGTGGATTAACATATTTTATACAATTAAAACATTTACTAGCCTCATAAGATAATTTACATCATGTTTAATTCCACACGTCATGTATAATGAATTGATAATTTTCTTTTGTTGTCAAAGTGCATTATTATAATTTAAATTGAAATAAATATTTTGTTTTTTATCCAAACTATGAGATTAATGGAATACTCCATTATCTATTTATACGTATATAGAATAACGTTTTATATCTTAATATCCACTAAAGTTGCTTATGGATAACACCCTTTAGATATTTTGTTTTATGACACTTAAGAATAGTTCAATGATAATAAATGAAGCATAAATCAAAATACATTTAAAATATTCATTATATGTAATAATAGATTTATCATCATTATTATTTAGATCGTGTAATCCCTTTCCCATTTTCAAATGAATAATATGATGAAATTACTTGTTAAAAATTGACCTTATAAACTCATCCCACATTAATGTTAATTTGTTACTGTTGAATAATGTTATTCAATATAATACACAATTGATATTATTTAATTAAAAAATAGAAAAAATAAGAAATAACTATTTTATTCTCTAAATATTTGGAAAAAAATTAAATCACTAGTGGTACTGATGCATTTCACAACAATTAATGGACCACTAAACCCACTAAAATGGTGTATTTTTTCAAATAAAGAATCAATAGAATATGATTCCCCCATTTTCTAATTTTGAATCTAAAACAGATTAATATCTTGATAAATATACATAAGAATATTAATATGAAATTTAATTATATATCCCATAACATTTGTTTTCTCAGGAATACAATCACTGAATTATCCTTCACATTTAGAGTAAAATAGTTCCTTCTAGTTCTATCCATTTAATAAAACCTAAACTCATAGTGTGATAAAAAATAAAAATTGAGGGAAACCATATAATTATGAAAAATCCTTAATAGGTTGTCTAAATACTAATTATTGTTTTTCAATCTCGAAATCTTTAGGTTTACCCAAGGGTATACATGATCATCATCCATTCAAATAGATCATATGATTTATTAATAAAATGTTAATTAACACTCGAATATCCCTTAAGAGTGTCCAAGCAGGTGTTCAGTCTTAGGACCACACATCATAAATTTGTGATGATCAATTTAATTCCCAATCCACCCCTATCATAGTTATTACCCCTATGTTAATTTGTGCTACAACCACATCCACATATTAGTATCCTATATAGGGGTGTATTTTATAAGAAAACTATACTCCTTTAATTACCATAACTTCATATTTTCTCTTATACATTGGATTATCCTATGAGTTCTAATTAAAATTGACTTATCCAAGTGTTTTAAAATATTTAATCCTTTTCCGGATAGAAACTATATGGAACCATAATTTTGACACATAGATATTTCATCTTAGTATATGAATATTCACTACATAACGCAACAATCAAGACCATAGACATTAAGTATTAGTGTCTTTGAATAAATGAATATATAATAAACATGTACATATAATATCTAAATCATCTCCCACATGGTTCTTCACAATTAGATCCTTCTTATATGTATCATACATAAAACATTTCTTCATGTATTCGGGAATCAAAAACATAATAAATGAGTGATATTATATTATTAATGAGGTTATAAAAGAGAGGCATCCTTGATAATTTAATCATATCATGAGAATAAGGTTATGAAAACATGATCATAATAGTTAAAAACCATCTGTAAAAATTCATAGATCATAAACATTAGTCAAGACCTAAATCGTGACAGTTTCAGAGAAGAAAATAATTAAGTAATAAAATAACATAATCCACAAGAGCATAAAATTATCACAATACATAATTTTATAGAATACACATATACATACATAAAAATTTAATTATTCAAGGATCACTTCTAGGAAAGTCATAGTAGTTTGGGTTCACAACCATTCCATCATATCCTTAATCATGGTTCACTCGCAATACTCCCTTAGTGGACAGAGTCCCTAATTGAAATGGGTTCACTTACCATTACATGTCTTAATATCTCATGAAATATCCATCAATACCCATTAATTTAGAGGGATATATTATTCTATGATCATCCATCCAACCAATATCCATAATACATTCATGTTTCTTACATGATATAAAAAAACATTCATCATATCAACATATAATTACCCAGGGAAAGGGAATGAGTGTCATAACAATTTCATCAAAGATAAACCATAGAAAATAAAAGATTTCATAAACTTATTACTATAATATTTGTAAAATATAAAAATAAATAATAATGATGGTATCAATAGATTCTATTCCCTATAAATCATAATTAACATCAAAGGTTGTTATCATATATGGAATATTTATTTTAAAGATATTTGGAATATTTTTTTACCAAAATTACCTTTTCATTTTTAAATCAATTATTATATATATATATATATATTTAAAGTATGAAAAAAATTTATTTTAAAAGATACTTGAAAATATGTAAATGAATATTAAAATTATTTAGTGGTCATAATTATAGGTAATTCCATTCTGGTGTATACATTGAAACTATGATAAAATTCAAATTTTCGGTAACATGTCAAAAGTACAACACTTTGAAAGCAACAAAAATATTCCACTGAAAATATTTTATTTAAGGAAAATAATGTGTAATATTTAATCCTAAATATAATCGTATGAAATTAAAATAATTATTGAAGACATTTTATTGTAAACATGGACATGAAAGAAGAATATTCATAACCAAAAATAAAATAAAGGCATATTTTCTGAAAAACCCATTCCTGATAATTTTAAGTACCAAAGAGAGGAAAATTGTTTTATTTATTGAAATTTAAATGAATAAGAAAATGAAAATAATGTAATAAGTTTTGATTAGATAATGGTCAAACGATTTCTCATTAATAGAAATCCATGTGTAGACAAACCTGATAAAAATGGCATTGAAACATAAATCTGTAACTTAAGTTTGAATCACAAGAAAAGAATAATAACCACCGAATAATAACATTAAATATATTATAATTATATTAAAAAATATTACATACTTATATTATCAATTATTATCCACTTATAATATTTCAATACCTATTATCAATAATTCCTTATTAAAATTGTTGTTTCTCGATGTTAAATGATTCATTTCTCATGGATGTTTTTATTAGATAGTTCCAGTCCATATTATTTGATCATGGATAAATAAAATATAGATGTTTAATAATGATATAAATATAATATATATTCAATAAATAAATATTTACAATTACCTATAATATTTAGATATATAAAATTTATTTACTCCATTAACGGTGATGGTAGGTCGTATGTACTCATGAACGCGATATTCATTTTCTAAAACAGGATGGGAAATAAAAATATATATTATTTTGTCTACATATAACCATAATTTCCTCATAAATATCATAAATATACATTAAAATCATTTCAATAATCATCCATTAATTATGGTGAGGTCAAATGAACAATATCTTTACAATGTGGCGATAATCCAGACGTACGCATGGGAAATACCTTCACTTTGCATTTAATATAATAAAGGGTGGACAATGGTGTTAACATAATTATTATTACATTTATGTATATTTTGGATACATAATGTTTTATTTTATTATGAAAACTATTTATTTTTAAAAGGTATAAGAATAAATAATTTGAAATATGTTATTTAAGATGGTAAACTCATATTTTGTACACCTCCTTTAGATCCCCTCTTATGTACCCTTTGAATTGTTTTTTATGATATAGATAAACTCTAAACACGATATAGGGATGTTTATAATATAACTGGAAATGTTTTGGTCTATATAGGCGGCTTAAATCGGTTTAAATAAGAGAGTTGTTGAGGTGTCCATTTAGAATTTGGGGAGATGGAACACTAGACATTTCAAAAATGATTAAGATATAAAAATGAATTAATCAATTTAAAAGAATAAAAATGGAATGGGAAACAAATATTGGATACTAGAGGTAATAAATACGGCCATAACATAGTAATTATATAACTTTAATTGTAAATAACACACTTATATGTTGATTAACCCCCGACAAACCTGTTTTAACCTTAACCACGATAATATATTCTTACCAGTTTTTACTATACATTATGACAAAAAATTAGATTTCTTTATTATCAAATGTTAGTTGTTTTTAATATTGGAATAATATTTATCAAATTTAATTTTCATAATTAGAATTATTTAAAATAAAATTAAAATCAATAAAAGTGAAGAAAACTGGGTTTCAAGGAAAAAATCCATTTGAAAGTATAAAAAACATTTATAACAAAATCCAGTATAAAATTAATTCCAATTAACATGATTTCATTATAAATAACTAAAATTACATAATTTTCCTTTAAATCCATTTAATTTGTTTTTAATCTTTATAAAATCTTTAAACAAAAAGATGTTTTTCAATAAAAACATTATTTTCAGTATTCATCGAAAAATCAATTTGGATTGAAAATGATAGAAAATTAATTTTAACATAATTTTGAGATTATGATTTAAAAATTGAAGTACGATTTTTGAAATAATCATTGTATATGTTTTGTAAATTAATTGTACTATTTCATAAGAAAAATTTATAAAACTAATATTTAGGAAAAAATGTATTTTTGAAGAATATAATGACTTTACTATATAAAATTCACTTATTTATTTCATTATCTAAAACCATTATACATAATAATTTTTTAATTTTTTATTTATATTAATATCATAATTTAACAGTCAGGTAATAATGGAATACTAATTTATGATTCATTTAGGATTAGGGTTGTGTGTATCACAAGATATTGAGGAAATTATATTTATTTGAAGAGAAATATATAATAAAATATTATGTAATTATAGGGATGATGAAAAAAATGTGTAACATATAGGGAATTTAAATAAACATGAATATTTTGAAATTGGATTTATAAATTACAATATAATCATTTATGATTCAATGAAAAATGAAGACTAGTAGAAATAAGTTAACCATTAGTGATATTGAGACTACACCATCACTGTTAAGAAATAACACTTGGGGTTATGGGGGAAATTACAAAATGAATAAAAAACATCCCATTGGGGTTAATTAATGGCTCATTGGAAACTATTATTTTTACCACAAAAAGTTAATTCTATTCTTATTAGTGAGGAAACTTGGTTTCAATTGCTACGAAAGGGGGACCTGAATGTATGCACTTATGGTTTTGTATGTATAGAGGGGATTCATAAATGATGTATTTAGGTTTGTAATGGTTCATAAATCAATGGTATGAAGTAGTTTCCTATGGAAAAGGATATCAAATAAGGGTTCATGCACCGTAAGGGTAACACCACTATGTATTGAACTAATTCATATAGTAAAGGGATATAACATGAAATTATGGATTATGTAATAAATTGAATGAGTTTTCTACAAAATGAGAAGATACAGTCTATTCATGGATTATAATGTACCCATGTAATATCTTAATATCACATTCATGAAGGTAAATAGGTTTACTGTAAGTTTTTACTAGACCCACAGGTCTAGTTAAAATTTCTTATATTTTATAAGCCCATTTTTTAATCACTCAATGTTTTATTTGATTTTTTATTTTTTCTCAAAATATTAAATAAATTGATAAATGTGGTAGGATCATACTGTTTTGAAATTAATTTTTCTAAATATTTATATTATGATTTTTAAATTAATATTTTCTTATAATATTTATATATATATATTTTAATTATCCAATTTCTCATATGATATGAATGGTCATTCCTAGGGAGGAGAGATATGAATTTTTACTAGGATTCCCTTTTAAACCCATTATTTGAGAAAGTAATATTTATATTTTCTTTATTAGTTTAAGTTATTTCAATTAATTGTGAAACATTGACCAGAATATGAGGAATACTATATATAAATAAGGGAAAGGAATGGATGACGTAAAAAGGGAAGCCCAATGGTAATATAAATACCCTAATGGACATGTGAAATTAGTTTACGTTCATAGGTAATGGATAACATTTTTAGTTGGTCCTATGATTTAATATATAGGAATTAGAACATATCATTTATTAAAAGAATAAATACACATGTATTTATGGTCTTAGTGATGATTTGAATCATGCATGAAGGATAAGAATTGAATTGGGTGATTATCCTAGCATGGGAAGGGAAGAGGCCCAATGTGAATAGGGTATCAACACCATAATAAAAAAATGGGTCCATCATATTTCAGATTCATGATTTAACTCAAGTATATAATTTCAATTTATATTTGGGCCTAAAATAAGAGATCCAAGAATCACAATGTGTCCCATTGTAATGGGAATCAGGCTGCATGTAGTTTTAGTAAAGTTCATTTTTGTTTCATGTGTTAGGTGAACCATGATATAAGAGTAAGCATACATTTACATATCCATCTATATCTATTTACAAATAAAACCCTTAAACAAATCACGATATTTTATAAATTAGGGAATACATGGTTTGTGGGGACATTCAATAGGTCACTCCATTTAGTTTCTAATCATATAAGATAGACCACTGTAAATAGTAAATATTCATGTGGGATAGATTTCACATTGTACAATTCTTTTTCATGGGATAAAGATATTATCCAGGTTTTTTGATGTAATTTGGAGTGGACATTATTATATGTAGTTTAAAATCATGTTGCAAGGAGGTACATGTCATGTAGTTTAATGTTATATAAAGAGTACTACTGCACATTGAAGTCTAATGTCACATGACTATGACCAAATATATAAATTTTAGAGTCATGTATAATGGACTTTATATTTTATAGTTTAACTTTACATGATATGGATTAATTATATGAAATTTTACGTAATCCATCTAGGTATTATTCATCTACCATTATAATCCCTTGATAATACACTTCTGTTAGATTGATAATCACTCATGTGCACTTTTCAATCATCTAAGTATTCATTAAATCAATGAGGACAATTTAAACCAACTCATAAATCCATCCATTAAAGGGAGAAAATCCTTTAATAATATGACTCAAAATTTAGATGTGAGAAAAATAAATTGGATGACACATCATAGATTCCACCTCATCTATCATTATCTTTGTAATCTCAAAAAATTTTCTCTCAAATGTACATGTTAAATGTGTGATCACATTATTATACATATAAATATATATTGTGTTTCATTTACCATATAGATATGGATGAACGAAACTATTTTTAATAATTTGTTCATTAAGGTTAGGGTTCTCATATAAAAAATGAAAATAAAATTTGGTTGTCAATGGGTTAATTATCCCCTCATCATTATTCTTTTGAATATAATCCTTAAACATGGATCATTTTTCAATTAAATTCAAGTAATGTTGATGGTAGGGGAATTAATTAGAAATGTCCATCAAATCTATCTCCCTAGAAATATTAATCCATGGAACCTCTATTATATTATTCTCTATAAAAGATCCATATAACCTAGATAATTAAAATTAATAGAAGGAATATACCTTATTTTTCATTCATGTACTATACTAAAATCATTTCTTCCCATTTATACCTTATATTCCTTGATTGGTATAAAAAATAGGTCAACTTTGATATCTGAGAAGTGTTACTATGATCTTGAATAATTCAGTGGAATATATTGATGTTATGGAAGATCAACATATTGATGGTTCAACCCTTATACTAGATAATTATAATACCATGGTAATCATGTTTTTATTAATGAGTTTAGATGATATCAAAAATACACATAATGAGAGTGAATAATATGAAACTTTTCCAAGACATATAGGCTAATAAATTAATTATTAGATAGAAAACTATAGAAAGACTCCATTATTTCACATAGGGGTAAATATCTCTAATTGAATTATGTAATTATAACTCATATATTCTCATATAATAAATTTAATTGAGTATTGTTTTATTTGTTAAAGATAGATTTTTCAACATCAAAGAGATGATTAGTGAATAACAGAGAGACATCGTTAAATTTACCAATGGATAGATTTGTGGATGATAATGGGATCCTTGGTGAGGAATGTAGTGATGGGATATTCCCCTAATATTGGTTTCACACACTATCAATATTGCATCAAGATGAATTAATAGGTTTAAAAATTCTTTATTTTGAGGCTAGAATAATATCTCTAAGCTCATATTGACCAATTATAGAAGTAGAGGATAAGAAAACACATTGATCCTTATAATATAGTATAATTTTGTGAAATTATTTAGCTATATTTCACTTGTTAAGGACTAGGTGAAAAAATTTTAGACATAGATTCTACGATTATTATGAAGAAATGAATAAATTTCATGAATTTTTTTTTCTTTTCATGTCAATTCATCACTCGAAAATCAAATATTAAGGATAACTGTTTCTTATCATCTGAAGAGTGTCTCATTTAGTTGTATTTTTTTCACTACCTCATTCGGTGAGACATTTTCCATTGACATGTTTGGTGGGATGGTTCCCATTGACTTGTTTAGAGGGATAATTCTCATTGACTTGTATGGCGGAATAGTTCCCATTGTCTCATTTAGTTGGTCATTTACCATTATCTCATTTAGATTGTTAGTTCCCATTGACATAATATTAGGGGAATAAATCCCATATGAGGTGAAGATGGTTATCGAATTCTTGGGGTCTCTATTTTCTATTCATCTTTCCTATTCCAACCATATCTAATTTTTATGGATGAAAATTAAAAGGTAATTCATTCATAGATGTAGAGATAATTTAGGGAAAAGGCCTAAAACATATTATATAGGAACAAAAAGATTGTAAAATATCATATAAACATCATCAACCATGTTTTTCCATAAATCATGCAATATGAAGCATTATTGGATCATGTGACCAATTATATGATGGTTGTGGTAGAAATTATGTTGTCATCCTACCCTGAATTTTTTTAATTCTTAGTTTTTGAAAATATTATCAGTTTATTATGTAAGGTAGAGATGAAGAGCATTGAAAAATGATCATTGTGGAATGAATAAATTTTACTCTTCCTACAATCAAAGTCACATTACCGTATCATTATTAGATTTAGGGTAAAAACAAATATTACTTCATTCCAGGAATTATATATCATTGCTGATGGTTTTTGATGGGATCATTACTTGTTTGATCGAAAAATGTCATCATGAAATCATGGTATAGATAAAAAATCCTTAAATTCATCAGAGTACTTTAAGGGTATGATTGTGGTTGAAAAATTCTCTACTATAACCCCGATTATAATATATAGTAATTTATCACGGGGATTATATATTTACATGATGTATATCAGGCCCTTACATATGGAATATAATTTCACAACACGTTCATTCACATGATTCTTATTATCATAGTGGTCATGAATTTTTCTAGACCACTGTGTGGAGCTAAATTGGTAGATGAATTATTGATGGACATCTTCCTAGCAGGAAATAGAACTAGCCATAATATTATTATACCATACAAATATTGGGCCGTCTAAATCTTTCCAAATCCTCTATCTTTATGAGAATTTTATGTATATGGGGTTCCCGATATGGGGATGCTTTAGTAAATCATGGGTGAGAGGCTACTTTGGATCTCCCATTCTATTGACATTTTTATAAGTTGATATTCTAAATGTTGGGTAGAGTATGATTAAAAAACAATAAATAAGGATACAGATTACTCTCAAGGTTTACCAATTCACATTAATCATCCAAATAATACATCAATGTGGTAAGCGCATCTAGTAAAGTTTGGACTGGTGGTCTATGTAACCCAAGTTTTGTGAAATATTTTCAATAAATTAACACTATAGACAATTATGATAGTTGCTTTGATATCTAGTTGATGGGGGTGTTTCAATTTTACTTTTTAGGATCAAAAAGTATTCTCTGAATTAATAATGTTAAACCAATGTGGGTATGGACATGACCTAATAAATTAAACCTAATGGGAATTTTTCAAATTTTCAATTCATCAATGATTTTATCAATATTTCTATTATAGCCTCAAACATAGAAATATGATCTTAGACTGAAATGAAAACACTATTTTTAAGAATTGTGATTATATTGGATGTGATCATAAATTTTCCACTAATAGGATCCAATTTGGTTTTGAATACTACAATTTTAATGGGGGATCTTAGTTGGGATTTATATTTCGGGTATATACTCATTCCTTGTTTACCTCAATGTGAGTGTAATACTCAATGTATAACTCCCCTATTTCATTTTAGTGGACTATATAATGATTCATAGAATTATTTCAGACAACATTGTTAATATATACTAATGGGAGATTTTTTTTGGGAATCAAGAATTTAATTATATAAGGTATATCCATTGTTTGGGTAAACTTATTTCAGATATATGATACTAGAGATTAACATGGGGGTATAAATACCCCAACTCTTATGTTATATTGAATTCTTTGTGATATTTTACATTTGGTTTCAAATAGGAATCTATATAATCATTGGATCTATGGTTTTTTTAATGTTAGATATGGTATAATACCATTGAGAAGACCTCTATAGGGGTTAATGTACCTACATAGTGGTTAGTGGTTTGGTGAGTAAATCGCCATGTCTAGATTTGGTGAAGTTGGATGCCTTCAGTTAATGTTAATCAATGGCTTTAAATTTTCCAATTTTAGGGCATATTGTTGGTTATCATGAGTATATTTAATAACTAGGACATTGATCATCTTACTTGTTAATGTGGTTGGATATCCCCAAGGGATCTCCTTTTTCATACAATGGGTCGAATTTATAAGACATGAATATCTTCCCCCAACAACTTCTTGTATAATTGGAGTAACATATTAGTGATGATCACCAAAATGAAAAGTAACTCTCATTAGAATACCTTGGGTGGTTTTCCAGACATAGTGGATTCCATTATCTACTTACCTAATATAATAAAAGTAATCATTGTTTCACTGGTGAGAAAATATCCCAAAATTATTGGGTGTATCCCTAGGGGACATTTTTATCTCCAGGAATCATCGTTGGTGGGAAAAACCATGAAGATTAATTTACTAATGGATCTCACACACCATCACAAAATTTTGCGAGGATCTATTGAGATGGTATTCCTGAATTAGAATATTCACTAATTGATGCTAGAGGTTATGGGTCCTTGAAAATATCGAAGGGAGATCTAGGTCCACTATTTCAATGGAAGATGAAGAAATGGTCCATCACCTAAGTTATTTATGTATAATTTTTGGTACTATATGAATTATATAACCACCTCTAATTTGATTGGTATTAAACGGTGTGATTTTTTATATAATTTTTATCAATGGATGTTTCGGAAGGTCCTAAATGGAGAAGAAAAAATCCCATTACTTTATAATAATAATTAATTGTGAATATACAATATATCTCTTTTATGGGTAAAATATTAATGCGGGTTCATAATTTATTTCATATTCCTCAACACCCATGATTGATCAAGTCAGTGAAAACCTTATTTCTAACTATATAAGGTTATAGTTACATTAATAATGATGCTTGTAGTTTCACATTAGTCAGGAATATGGATGGTTTGGATCACCTCACCCCTTGGGGGGAATTATTACATTGTATAATGCTCTCTTATATATTTTCAAAATTTTCATGATTTTTTCTAAAGACTAATATTCTTATTAGTTAGCTCCATGAACGTGATTGATCAAAACCATAAAATGATGTGAACATATTTAATTGTTATTTGACGTATAGTTTTTAGTCAATAGATTTAAATATAGTTAATATAAACACAACTAAATTCTATTAAAATTATTCTCATCCAAGGAGGAGATATGTGATGTGTTGTTGGTATAGAACCCATGAAATGTGAATCCTAGGTATTCATCTATATGGAATTTGACATCATATAGATTGGTGCCATATAATAGAACAACCATATTCCTTTTATGGTCATGTGAAACGAACTAATTTGGTACCTTTTATGGAAGGAAAATAATGACCAAGTGATGCAACTTTTAAGGTCATGTAAACAAGACCTAGTAAAGTGAATTTTAGGATTATGAATTCGAGACCAAGTGAAGTGTCTTTTCAGGTCATTTAGATAAGACTTAGTTAAGTTAATTTTAAGGTCATGTGTCTAGAACCATGTGGGGATGATATTAAGGTAAATTGCCCATGACATTGTGAATGGACTATTAGGGTTATGAATTTAGGACTTATTGAAGTTCCTTTTATAGTTATACATCCACTTCTTCTGGGATTTTGGGATTAGAACCCTTAAAAGAAACATATATGTCATAGTATATAGGAATCATATACCATCATGATTGAGTTTCAAAGTTATGTTTATGTGGATGCATTGGTCCTTACTATTTAACATTCTATGGAAAGGATATTGGGTGATGTATTTTAGAGTCATACAACTTTTTATAATAGGTGAAAGGGGCATGTAAATTGTTGTTTTTGGACTTATTCATGAAAATAACATTTTCGTACATGGTGTTTATTAGTGACTAAAAAGGAGAAGATCAGGTCACATATTATACCTAATAGGAATAAAATATGATGTTGGTCAACTCTATTATTCTAGAAACTAAATGATGAAGGAGGACATGACTCACATGGGATATGAACTAATGATTAAAATGACGGGGATTATATATAATAAGACCAAAATTGTTCAACCTAGTAGATAACCTTTGTAAAAATTTGAATCTTGGATTACCAAAAATTGAAATTCCATAAGATAAAGTCGGTGGATCATTAAGTAGACTAAAGTGATGATTCCACTAATGAGGATATGATTGGGATTACACTGGGTAAGAGGCCCATATAAATCCTTGTATTATTGGGTCAATGAATGAGATGTGGCCAGAGATGCATATATGATTTTGGCTTACACCAAACTAGGGTCCCTGTTGTATCCATGGATCATTGAGTTAATGAATGTGGTCCAATGGGTATTGGTGTAGATAGAGTTATTAAAATGGGTCAACTAGTTGGATAATCCTGAGCTAATGGTGGTCTCATTAGTATTATATTAATAGAGACCCATGTTGTAAAGGGAATACTTTAAGGAAAATTCACAGTGTTCTATCTTTGTTAGAGAGGAAAACTGGAGGTGATACATTATCAGTAAAATAAGTTATAAATGATGTAGACATTGATGTGTATGGGTTGATAATGAATCATAGGGGGTTATGGAGCGGCCTTGCTGGAATGTTTTTTTATGTATTTTACCGTAGTGAAAGTATTCTAATAGGATCATTTTGATCAAATCAATAATGGAATGTGACATGGGCTACATAGGGTATGTTTTGGAGACTCAGTTACTCATGACTGATTTCCTTCATGATATGAACCACTATACGTCATATCATTTTTAGTTTGGTACCATTGGGATGTGGCAGAATATTACATTAGGGAAACATAATTTGACATAAATTTAGGGTTCTATGATGAGACATGATTTTAGAAATTTTTTAATTGAGAGTTACACATGAAGGATTTCACATGAGTGTCCATTTATAAAGGAACCATCCAGGTATCCATTCATATTGGTTCTTATGTGGGTGGCTCTATAAAGTGTTTATACAAGAGAAGAATTATCATAAAGGCCTTTTATGATTCCCATTCCATATTTACATGAGATTTTACTTGATGAATTATATCATGAAAATTTGATCAAAGGCATCAAAAAATGATATATCTATATATTAAAATATTATTTTTACTAATGATGTTATTTTTGACTTCTCAATGTTAGTACCTCTTCTAGAATACCAATTTTTTTAACCCAAATTATGTCTTTATCAAAGTTAGTGTTGGGTATTTATAGAATATATTTCATAACTACCGTTCTAGAATACATTGTTCGAAATAAATATGTGGTCTCCAAGATTCAGGATTCCATGATGTATTGTCATATTATGTCTATAAATAAAGGATAATCATTTATGAATCTAATGAATCAAGAAAATATTATCACCCAAGAGTCCCAAAGTGATTTCTATATGTGAATACTTCCTATAGTTAGAAAGGTATTGCGGATAAAAAAATATTTCATACGATCTTAAAGGATGTTAAAACCATGAATATCTCGAATATTTATGAAGGGAGTGCACCTTATCGCGACATTATGAATTATGAAAAAAAAGAATTTACACAATCATAAATAATCACCTCCTTGTCTTGGTAAATGATGAATTATTAATGATATAGAAGATTACATCATGATAGACATCCCTTTTCATGAATTTTTAGATACAGAATCTCCTTTAATTTGATGACTAGTTTTTTTTCTATTAATAGTGTTGTAAATACATAGAAATTTAATCATTAATATTTAATGAAATTATAGATGTCATTTTGGTTTTTTAAAATAAAGGGTAAATGATATACTTTGTAGACTAGAGGTAATTGTTAATCACTTAATTGGAATTGAGATAGTATGTTTACCATTGGGATGAATTTATTAAATTTTATGAGGTGGTGGGAATTTTATAGAAGTTTCCAATATTTTTAGTATTTATAAATTTATTTAAAATATTTAATATTATGTTCTATTGTTATAAAATAAATGATTTTATTTATGTAATGACCGTGATCCAAGTAGTCAAGAGTTGGTGCCTTACTTTTTTACATTGGTTCGATTATAAGGGATTCATGTCTCAAATGATAAAATAGTTTAGTAGTTTTGTAAGACCATATAAAAACATAATATATACATTAATATTAATGGAAATATAATATAATAATTCCATTGGAAATTCCAACTATCCTTGATTATCTCTACAAGTCATTCAAAATACTAATCATTGCATCCTGTGGAAACATAAAGAATAAGAAATGAGTGATATTTCATGATTAGTAATGGTATGCAATATAATTTACGTTATTATAAACATAAACAGTATGAATGGTAAATAACTAAAACATATCATTTAAAAATTAACTAGAAAATACTATTCCAGGAACGAATGACAAGTATATAAATATATATAAATGATCATAAGAGAATGAACCTTAGTCATGGAAATTATATTAGTAAAAAATATCATGAATTATCAGTTGATAATATCATAATGATTGAATTCAAAAATTTGGTCATCTGAAACATATCATTATGGCATCAACCAAGATTTCTGATAATATTAGGGTAAGGCCTCATCCAAAACCCAATTCTATTTTGTTTTAGAAGACCTACCAATGAATCAAGAGGCTATAGTGGTCCCGAAATATTAAATTGTATTTATAATTAATTCCACATATGAATTGGGATACAGTTAAAAACATGAACATATGAAATGTAAATAACATTCATAAATCTGTAATCATAATAACTAACTCGTCTAAGGAGCATGGTGAATGGTATCATGAAAGCACATCCACTGTCAAATCCATGAAAACCCATTTAATAATATAAGGTAGATTAATATAATAACGTATGAATACAAATAAAACATAAAACCTATCATTGGAGTTTATTTATATGAAACTACACTAATAAAAGCATCGAGGAATTCTTGAGACAAATAAACCTTTTACTTTGTAAAGAAGCGATCTTTTTTAAAAACATAGTTTTATTTGTAATAATCGTTTTTATAACACCATCAACAATGAAATATAGTTATTTAGGAAAAAATTAGTGAATTTATAGAAATAATGGTGTCTTAAAACAAATTAGTTATTGTAATTGTAAATGGGTAAGAAATCGTGAGTTTCCCTTTTATAGGGCTTGTGTGTCTGGATGAATTGAAATGAGAACCTTGAAAACATGTATTTGTTATAAAAAAAAGATACAATGATAGGTAATAATGATTATGTAATGTATAAAAATAATTTATAATAATAATGTAAATAAATTGAATAATTTAATTGGTGTATCGAGGAAGAATTAATAACTCAAATGAAAATTGAGGTTCAGGAAGAAAACCTTTACATTATGTCAGAATGTGTTTTTCACATGACTATAAAATAATGGATAATAAAATTCAATCCATCATTTAATTAATTAATAATCATATATACATGAATTATATATAATAAACTTTTATTATGTTCATTTATACCCTTTTTCATGAGTTATAGGATACAATTTTGTTGTTCGGGAGCATTCGTTTCCTTAGTTTTCCTGATCAGAATACTTTTATATGAATATGGATGTTCATGTTGAATGAGTATATTTAACCAGAATTTAATTAATATGATATTAATGAACATATATAAGTGTAAATGTTTATATATTTTAATCTTTTACATTTTATGAAGATGAATCATTATATAAGATATTTAGTGATAATCATTTTCATTATTAGGATGATAATTGATCATAAGGAACTTATTTTGTTTGGTCATATAGTATTAAGTAAATATTTTATATATTTAATATTTTAATGGACGTAATTAATAAATTATAGCATTTTCTAAAAATTAAAATACCCTCATTACCGTCCTTGATGGATAAGTTTAAGAAAAAAATTTATTCATCTATAAAGGATGTAAATCGTCACCTTCGAGATGATGATTTCATTTTCAAAGATAAAGAGAGAGAGAGAGAGAAATTAGTTTGAGTAAGGATGATTTATCTAAATTATATAATATAAATATATAAATGAAACTAAATTTATTATTCTCATTTGGACAGAGGTGGTGAGGAGAGAATAATAAAAAAAAGCACATGAAAAGAAACTAAAAGGAAAAGGAAGAGGATTTTACATCTCGAATACTCCTCCTTTAGAACCTACTTAAAGAGAATGGTTTTTGTAATTTGTAAACAAAAAGAGCTCCATGAAGTTGGTTAGAGGCTTGGGGAATGTATTGTGTACACATTTGTCAAGATTAATGTCTTATACATGAGATGAGAAGTGGTGGTGAAGGGTGATATTTATAATGAAGGAGATGGGTGATTTTTTATTATTTTATTCATTATTTTATTAAATTTCTCAATATAATAGATAATGTTGATTATTGAGACTAAATATTTTAATATGAACATGTTATTTCAATCAAGTGTTCTTACATCATCCAATCATCACCTATTACTCAATAAATCATATATTTATCATTTATCGTAAATTATGATATTTTACTATTCACAAAAAAATCTAGAATTTTAGATAAATAAAAATAATTCACCACAATCATTATTTGATGTGTAGAATTAATAAATGAACTCCATTGTATAAAAATGAATTTATAAATATGCAAAAAAAAAATTAATTAAAACCATAATTTACAAAAAAAATAAAGATTTTAAATATATAATTAATTTTATAACACTTTCAAAAATTAACTAAGGTCACATAAAATTATCCTAAAATCATAAGAAAACAAAATATTAATATATAAATAATTTTCATATGATTATAATTTCATTTAAATATGTTTCTTATTTTATAAAATTGTAATTAAATATTTTGATGTAAAAACTACATACATTAAATTTTAATTTTTTTAAAATCTTTATTAATGGGTACTATGATAAAATAAAAATATAAGGTACCTAAATATTATTTATACCTTTACTGGGGATGTTACTATTCATTAGTCTGATTTTCTCTTCATAAGGGGTATATTACTATTTTTAAGGTCATGTTACTATTTCATAATTATAGGTTCTTTATCCTATATAAATACCGCTTATTTTATTAATTATTTATGTATAATGTTTTTATTGTGTTCTATTAGTAATTTTTGTGATATATACTATATAAAATAAACCTAAGAATGTAAATTTCATTGATAGAGTTCTTGGTCAATACAATTTATGTGTTGGTATTGACCTGAAAATATTATAGGAAGAATGGAATGCAAATTTATGAACGGTATAAATATATTATTAAATAAATGATATGACATGTCGTATAATCAGAAGATTCAAGATGATATATATTAATTTGAATGTCAATGGTGGTTATAAAATGTTTTCATAGACTATATTATAGAAAATATATGTTTGAATATCATTAATATATATTTACACTAAGATCATTTTTCTTATTTCCCTTAAGACCATGAAGAAATAAATCATTGTTATCAATTTTTTGAGTTCATTTAAAGAAATTTGGATGATTAATTATATTAGATGAATGTGGAATGATGAATGAGGATTGACAATTATCAAGAATATTGAGGTAGGTGACTTCATATTATCATATATTTTTTATATTGGAAATTATCTTAATTTTTTTATATTATGATTGGTAAATAATTATTGACAATTAAAGATACATATTATTACATTAAATTAAAAAAATATGGAGCAATATATATTTGAGGAGATTAATTAAAATGAATATAAATCATGAAATTATTTATTTTTAAATTAATTTGTTAAATGGTCGAAATAGTAATCATAAGAATAGATAATAATATATTATATGCGTCATCAAATTTAATTTTTTGGATTTATGATGGAGTTTTACATTATTATAGACAATTATGTTATTATCATGGTAAGTGTATAATGTTAATATATTTTTATGATGAAAATTTATATTGATTATTTTTTATTTTTGTTAAATGAATAATATGACATGTTTTAATAGAAATTTGATCCTGAAATATATAAAATTTTATGGTATATCTATAAAAGGTATGAACCATGTTTTTATATAATTTTTCATGGGTTACAACAAATAAACAAAATTTAGTGACACTTTTTAGTCAAACTATCATAGTAATGGTTTATAGTTGAGAAAATTAGATGTAATATTGGGATAATTAATGCTAATTATAGGATCATTCTATATATTAGAGAATATATATTTTCTTGCATTGTGTTAAATTGGGGGAGTTAATCCTTCTCATTTGTAAGTCCTCTTCAAAAAGGGGACCATGCCATGTCAACATTGGGTTTTACACCTGTATGTATTTCTGAATCTTCTTTAAGATTTCATATTTAAATGAATTATTTCAAAATTCTAAAATAATGTATTATAATTTTGATTTTATTTTTTCAATATATTTATATTAAAATAATGGTTTATAATTATTTTTATTTTTCTTAGATATTATATCTAAAGAGATATCTTAAATTCATTTTTGAATTTTTTTTCTATAAACATAAAACCGTGAAGAATAAAACTATAAATTGAATATAATTTCTTATATTAAAATGTAATGAGTCCAATGTAAAAAAACACATTGATCCTAAGAATGGTTTCAAGGATAGTTAAGAGATAAATATTTTTGAATAGAATTTTTCTATAACCTTTGTTATTTCGAATAAGTTAGTTAGTTATAAAAGAAATAATTTATTAATCCCCATGAATAATGAAATAAAATGAATAATGGTTTACTTGTATTAGAATGATGAAAATCTATAAAACCCCATTAAGGTTTCAGGATAAATTAACATTTATTGTTTTTATATTTTTAATGGTTATGAATTTAGATTTATTATAGATGTTGAAATTATAGTCAACGGGAATAACATTTGGCCTTAAAATTTGATGAATTTTTAGTTAGTTGTAATTTTATTTTATTATTATATAAATTATATAATAATGATAATAATACTTATAGTGGTTGTTGTAATCCTACTAGAATCATAAAAGATATGGAGAAGATTCTTCCCATTAAATGATTATTAATTAATACATGTTTTTGTGTCTAAGTGAGGGAGTATGTCTGTGTGTAAAAAGAAGGTTGAAAAGTAACATGAAATAGTTTCTTTATAGAGTTATTACATGATGATCCAATAGCTACCATTAATAAAACATATAGAATGATAAATATATTAAATAAGTATAGAACATATATTTCATAATAAAAAAGTATTTATTACAAATTATTAAAACATGTAAATGTTCAAGAAGTTATTATAGGAGTTGGTAACCTATAACAAAATTCTGGGTACTTTAGATTACCTATACATTTAAATTACTAAATATTAATAAATATATTATAATACAGTGATTATTCATCTATGTGAAATTAATGTGATAATTTCCCATAGTACATATCAAAATGAAATTCCATAACAATACCAAAATTATTGTGAGAACCGTTAAACGATGTGGTGATACTCATAAAATTATGTTCTAAGGTCGGATAAAATTATTTAGTAGGAAACATATTATATTTTGATATCTTGTTCTTGATGCTTATAAGAACATGAAACATCATATCATGATGTTTTCACTTGGTAATCTCTAAGAGATGAGGATATGGGAAAACGACTTGCCTATATGAATTCCACATTTTTACATGAAATTGAATTTTTCATTATGTGCATGTGTTTAATGACCCATAGACTTGATTTAAATATTAAATCACATCATGAGTCACATATTTTGATTTATTTATCAAATTTGTGATGATATATTATTTCTTTCAGTTAGGATATGTTATTTGAATCATTAGTGATATTAAATTAATAGATATACCAATGTAGGATTTTTCCATTCAAATTAAGGAAGGTGATATCTCAACCCTCTGATAAAAATGGAACTATGGAACCAAAACCCACTAATAAGGTTTCTGACTAATATATGAGAGGAAGTCAAATAATATTATATTGATCCTATGGTTTGATCATTTTAGTATAAAACATACTTCATGATATATCATGAAAAATGATTTATATTATATTGTGAGCATTCATATGTGGGTTTTATAATTTCATCATTAACTTCGTTCTCTATGGATTCATTTATGTGTTTTGAGATATTGATCTATTACATTAAAAAAACCGCCAATTTCTACTATGATAGTGTCTTATAGAGTCACACACATAAAATATCCATTTAAACGAGTTAAATAATTTAATAATTTAACAATAAGAATTAATGTAATTCTCTAAAAAATGGAATAATTATTATTATAGATTTATTTGTCACAAATAATTTTTCAGCCATTCTATTCGTACTAGAATACACACACATATATATCAGTAGAATATTAAAAAAATTAATCTCAAGCCTGTCAAATAGAATATTTATTTAACTCTTGTATATTCACTTGTAATAAAGAAAATTTATATATTAATATAAATATTTATTCATTTATAAAATGTTAAATTGAAAATTTATTCAAAATCCCACCGTAAAAATGTATTTATTACCCTCTTATTTATTCCCAAGGTAATAAATATTATTTATATAATAAAATAAATAGTAATTTGGTTTCATGAATTTTAAAATAAATAGTTATTTTGAATTTCATTGAATATAATATTTATTTATTTATCAAATGAATTAATATTTATTATTCATTGTTTGATAAATACCATGAAGGACAGTTTGGTCGAGTCAAGCGACTATTAATAGAGATTATATAATCTAACATATCATTTAAAAAAATAATGAAATATTTATTTTATAAAATTATGTATAGTTTACAACATCGACACTTTCCATTATATAATACTATTATTTATATTATGATTGGTATGTGTAATTTATTAGATTTTTTATTTGATTAATGGACGTTTTCTAATTATAAATAATAATACACAACTATATATTCCCAAATATATCAATTCAGAGGGTGGAATAACATTTATGTTGTGCACAACACATCACCTCTCCCTAAATAATTGTAACATAGTGCCCAACTCATTGTCTTGAGAAGAAATGAATCACCAATAAATATTAGTGGCATCTCCAAGTCAATAAATTATCGAAACAAATTTCATGGGATTAAGAATAAATTCGGGGATAATTTCCCCTATATAAATAAACTAAGATTCCAATAAAAAAAATAAATAACCAAATTTATTATATAATGCAATAGTAATAACAATATAAAAAAAAGGTAAAACTAAGGAAACACAAAAATCATTATAACAATAGAAACAAGGGACAAAAAAAGTACAACCGAAAGACAACATAACCCAATGACAATAAATTGAAGTCATCCAAATAATCCCCCAACAAGCTCAATTCCCCACCTCCATATTCCTTACCTACAGTATCAAGAATCATCGCTAAAAAGTAACATACATTTTCCTTCACTATGTAATGATAAACACCATCTACAAATGCAACAAAGTGCATAATAAGGGGTGATTATAACACTTAGTTGGAAATCCCCAAAGACACCCCAACATACTCTACTAGAATAAGAAAATGTTATCACATTTTATAAAATATAATTTAATAAAATAAATAGGAATAAATAGAGGGTGAGAATCTAATAATAGATAATCATGTGAAAAGAAATTTATGAATAAATAATTGAATTGAATAAATATATCAATTATATCCATCATTAAAGAAACCATTTCTATATAATTCATCACATATATATATATTAATTACAAATTATATATCCATAACCATGAGTAGTCTCCTTCCCTTCACTATGTTATCATAAGGTGCTAAATCACATTTGTATTAGATCATTGGCATCTAGCATCAATTCCAATTCATCAATGCCCCATATATTAAAATATGAACACATAAAAACATGTATTATAAACAATATTCCATATCATTTATTTTGATATAGAAAATTTTCTTCCCTTTAAAACATTTCTTCAAACAAAATGATTTCATAAAACCAAAACTATAATATTAAAAACATAATTTAACATTATAAACAAAGTGGTTTTCCATAATCTATAAAATTTACCATATTCTATGTTCATAAATTAAAATTGGTTTGCACAAAGAATTTTTTAATGTTGAATTTTTTAAATAAAAAAACCCTACTAAAACTAAGCCTTTGAATTCCATAACAAGTGGATATGAGACAGAACCCACATACCTCTCCAAGGATGAAGAAAACCAAGAACGACACTAAGAAATTATAAATCCTATATCATAATAGATTCCCTTAATTATATACCAATATTTCACCCATATTGACATCATAACACATAGATACATCTATTATTTAGTAGATATATTGCATCAAGAGATCAGATAAGAGTATATCTTGAGCGAACAAAGGAGAATGAGAACTTACCATTGATTAGGCAGATCATACACACCTTGATTCATAAACATTTTACCCTATATAAAAAGGAATATATGATATATCCTATGATAATAGGATAAAAATTATATTATTGGTTCTTAATATGAATTAAATTTAAATTTCTAGAGTATTTAATACCTATCAAACAGTTAGGCCATGCAATCTGTGAATGCTCCTTTGAAAAACCCATAGATTCATACGGTCGTGTTGTACATTCTGGAAAACCTTGCACAAAATCTTCATTTCTATTTAATATCACCCATGGGGAACACAATTGTTCCTCATGCTTTGAATAAACTGTATTCTAATTGTGATGTGATACTGTCCTAAGGATGCCCCATCACATGGTTGGATCCTATGGTTTAAAAAACCTTGAAGCAACCATACTTCTCCAATTCACTCCTCTAACATAGTTTCTCTTTGAATGAACATAACTTGGTCAAACTATGACAAAAATGTTCACCTTAATAATGGCACATGACATCCCCTTCCACATTATATTAAAGATAGTACACAGTTTCTGTTAATCATTCTTAAAACATACAACCTTTATGAAACATCCAAAATATTTCATAACCATACAGATATACATAAAATGTAATCATATATTATATAACATAACAAATAAAAAAATGTTAATGTAATTGAAATCATGGGTGTTAAATTATCCACACAATTGGTCTTTCTATATCGAAAAATTTCATGAATGAATTTTTTTTATTAGAACATAGGATACTATTACTATATCCCCTTCCAAGATTCCAATGTCACTTTTGGAATCATGCCATGATTACATATAACCTATACCAAACTGATGATTTTACAAAGAAAGATCTTATATTTTCTATCCATTATCTGAATAAAAACATGAAAAAACATAGAATCCAGATTAATACCAACATGGTCTCATAGAATCACATGTCCATGATCAAGTTGGAAACTCATAAATTGAGGCACATGAAACAAATTAATCATAAAACTGATTTTTTTGTTGTAGATCTAGAAGATAATCAATCACCCAAAATTGATAAAGTATCTAAAATTAAACAATGTACCTAGGAGATAGCTCCCCTGTTTACCAAAATGATGATTCCCTAGAAATGTATAGATTCTAATGAAAAAATATTCACCCACATCAAAAAATAATGTTCATTGATGTTGACCCACATATGATATATGATGACTCTAAACCATGTCCATCATCTTTCTAATCATATAAATTTTATTTTTTGTTTCTTGCACTAGTACAGGTATGATAAGTCAAGTATCACTTATTTATATCCAAAAAATAAAGAATTGTATCGATGAACATATACAACTTATAACAGATCTATATGTATGGTGGACTGATAAATTTAATTTTATGAGAACTCCACTAATAGTATACGATCATGCACTTAGACGCCAAAATCAGTAATACAAACTCTAAACATTTCATTCAATTTTTGGATTATCTATTCTAATTTTCCAAATATTTATGATGATTAGTTGTGATCATGGTCAACGTTGTTCCAGGGATTCATATAAATAATTCTGAGAATGAGATGCTAAACTAAAGTTTTTGTTAGATGAAATTGAATTTGGAATGAAATAACACTTAAGAACATTCCAAATATATATTTAGGAAAAATATTCCACTGTATTGGATTCATTAATAATGATTAAGTGATATAACATCATGAAATTATCCACAATATCCCATATGGAATCCTATTTCCAATCTATTCTTGGTAGACCTCTAAGAAAATCAACAAATATCTTGTGTCATTTCCACATGAGTATCAGTAAATATTGCAATATACTAGAATATCATTGGTTCTATACCTTGACATGATGACATGTGAGGAATGATGATACATATTACATGACCATTTTTTTCATTCATGTCTACCTAATGTTTTTTCATATCCTTGTACATATTCTAGATTTGTGGATGAAAAACCCATCTCAAATGATGGTAAGTATAAAAATCTATTTTTGAGAAGTTAGAGGAACCAAAATCCAAGCTCTAATGCATAGTATAATGATCCAATCTAGTATCCAAAACGCAATGGTTTCCCCACTATTTATTTTTGACCTCAATCTTAAAAATTTATTATCATATATTTGGTTATCATAATCCTACACAACTTAATAATGAACAAATGATAGTAGGATTAAACCCACAAAATCTCCTTGAAAAAAAATCCATGTTCATATCCTCTATGATTGACAATATATGACACTTTTGGTAAGCCTCTCTATCCAAATGATTGTATGACGTTCTAATTAATGATCCTACCATGATATTCCATTCACATGGTGTATACATCAATTCAAATTCAAATTTCTAAATCCATTCTATAAATATTCATTTCCATATATTCAAATCCCTTTTTGAGAAAATTGGTTTTCATATCTTATGAGATATGAACACAGTGTACTTTTCAACAAAAAAGGATTGATTCCATGTTTTCAAGGAATGAACTTCAATAGTTGACACCAAATCATGTGTCAGGTAGTTTTTCGTGTAAGACCATAACATGTAAGATGTATATGACACAATTTGATATTTCTACATGAGAACATATTCCAATCCACATCCATATGCATAATAGTTGACCAAATAGCCCTGTATTGCCTCTGTAAATGTAAGGAAATGTTTTAATGTTACCTGAAACTAAGATCGTTAAATGATTTATGGAATTATTCATTCCATTAGAAAGGAATAAATTCCCTGGTTAAATCTATAATTGGTGAAAAAATACACTAAAAATCATGAAAAAACTCATTAATATCGTATTAATATTGGTAATCTACATATCCTAAACATATTCATCAATTATTTTGTAGATATAAAAATATATAAGATTTTATTGTCTACAAATTCCTATTTTAAAAATGTCATTTCCAAGGAAATGTTAATATTGTATCCAAAAAATCACATTTTGAGATAATATAATGAAGTCAATCAACCTGCATGAAACCCTATTTTATGACCAATTTTTACTCTTGACCATCCTTAGTTCTAGAACACACAATAATATTGTAGATGAACACTGAAATAAAGGATTCAAGATTCCTTTTGAAGATATGATGCATCAATTATATAAACACCACTCGTTCATTTTTAAGACATAAGGACATACCATTTATTCTAAATATACATAATGACTCTATGAATCTAATTTCAAACTACACATCTTCTAATAATGATTTCTATATTACCCTGATTGTAAATAAATGTTATTTAACCATGTGGAAACCCTCGATTGATCAAATAGATCATTAATTCAGGGAATATTTTATCGATTATTTATCATAACATGTTGGATCTTATGACAATCTACACATAACAAAATTTTTACATCTGTCTTCATTACAAAAATAGAATGTTTTTCTCATGGAGACATGCTCAGTCAAATGAACCCTATACATCCTAACTATTCTATTAAAACATTAATAACCCTTAATTCATTCAGTTCCATCCTACAGGATGGATGTGAAACACAAATGGTTTGTGGTAAGAGATCAATAGTAAATTACAGTACTCTTTTCAGTGAAATCCCAGATAATTTATTATTAAATGACTTAAGAAAATATTCAATCATGGTTAGAAAATAACTATGTGTGATTGAATCAGTAGATGACAATGTAACTGCATTCAAATAGTAGGATATAGTCTGAACCATTGATACCAAAAGAAAATTATCTATTTTCATTAACATCACAATCTCCATTGAATATATTTTTAATTTCACTGATAGATGTAAAACTAACCTATTAGGAATAATAGTCGATGTGGGCCTTGAAGTATTTCCAACAATCCATTCCCATAACCAGTTCAGAAGTTTCCTTATCAATAATAGAGAAATATCAAACAAAATCATCCTCATTGATTATTGAAGAAAATGATATACATTTAATGTCCTAACAATATCTTTATCCCAAATGTGTTTAATTTTTCAAGATAATAAAAATAATTTTAAATTAAAAACTCAAATTATTCACCACCTAAGAAGAAATAAAATATTTTGATGCATAAATATCTAATAAATCATCCATGAGAGTAGAGTTCAAGAGATCAGTACCTCGCACTATCAAATGACCTTATTGATCCTCCATAAACCACATCTTGGAGTTGTACTATTGTTTACTTACTCCACCATGATACTTACTTCCCAGATAATATTATATAGATGGAGGAGTTATGATATTCCTAGAATCACCATGAATTGGTCATTTTTGAAGATGAAACATCTTCTAATGAGATCATCTAATTAATGCATAATATATATATACATGAGATATATCCTAATAGTTTTTTAGGAGAACTATAGAATAATTTCTAAACATGTTCTATTTTATGTTAGCTATTACATGCCATAGGCGGTGTCATGAAATCTTTCATTAAATGCTAGAACTATTCATATTGAAAAGATGTCATCTTGGTATCTGATTGTTGATGGAATAAAACAGATCTCATTATCTAATTAAAAGGTTCTCCACCACCTTGGAATTAGGTGTCTCTATATTACTTATTTACCTTATTACCGTTCACAACTGTGCCTATAGAGACAAACAAACCACCTCTATCTCGATTTCAAGAGACATCTATAACATCACAGTCACTCTATTTATTTTCACTTGATAATTTTTAATATAATTTATAAAAATATTAGAAACAAATTATGGTCAATTTTCCTACACAAATATGTTTTTCTTAAAGGATTATCTAGTAGATAATTTTATGTAAAAATGAACCATGTTCATAAACATAGCTTCACACTACGTTAGAAATATATTTCCTTATATCATTATATATAAATTAGTCATCCTTACTATCTTAAATGTATGAGGATATAAATTTTTTTTTCAAATTAATAAAATTATTGGCACAAAATTCCTTAGTCATATTTACCTTAAATAGAAAATTCCCCACATTGTACTGGATGATCCTCCAATATATAGGTTTCTAACATTAACATCAACTCAGTTATTAGAGCAAGGAAATAAAAATGTTGGTACATTATACATATCCACACATATTTATTTTTAGGTATTCAATACTGATGAAAGATTAGTGTATTCTATTTCTATATTCAAAAAATGTGATCCACCTATTGATTTTCACCATTTTTATTTCATTTATCAACAGCTTTTAATGTCTAAACTATGATCTAGACATGTGGTAGGTTTAATTGTGGGTTAGGTGCAACACAATTTTCCATATCCTATTAATTTTGATTCTTATGTTATCTACCTAGTTCAATATTCTATTACTAGAACAAAACATCATTTTTTCATCCCTCATTTGCAGATGAGGGCTTATAAAATCATATTTTAATAGAACCAATAATCTTTACAAGAAACATTAATAAAAAAATAATTAAAATATTCAACAACTATAAATGAATTATTTTTTAAAAATTAAAATCATTAAAAAAGAAATTATAATGGGATGTCTCATTACTAGTGCATGATATGTTACACTCATCAGCTAAAACCATGATGATGAATTGAAAATATGCCTAAAAGGGGTTTAGAAAAAAATTGAACCTCATAAACCCTAGTAACATGATTTTCTTCAAAAAGATGATAAATATGACTTTTGATGGTATTCATTAAATGTTCTGATATTCCAATCTCCTAACTAACGTCCTAAGAAAAAGGACCAATCCCGAATGATGTCATTTTCATTATACCTCCCATGATAATTGGGTTCATATGTTACATAGTTCTACTAAAATGTTGTGACATCTTCAATACATTAATGTAAACAATAAATGACAAGGGAATAAGTGAACATTGTGGGATGATTTCCTATATAGAAAATAACGAAACCTAATAATACAAAATATAAACAACCAAAATGTCTATATGATGCATGAGTAATTATAATAAAACTCAAAGGTAAATTTAAGGAAACACCAATATCATAGTTTTAATGGAAATTAGGGACAGAACCAAATTATCCAAAAGACAACATAACCCCGTTACACCAGTGTAGAATCATCCAAATAATCACCAAAATAATCACCAATATCCAACTCTATATTACTCTCCCACGATCTCAAGATGGATTACAAAATAAGAATGATGCATTTTCTTTTAATATGTCCTAGTAAATAATCTCAATAAACCAAATAATGTTACCAATAGGGCTGTGAATATGACACCCAGTAGGTAATTCTCAGAGACATAAAAATACATGCCAATAGGAAAAGAACTTGATAACACATTTATTAAATATATTTTTTTTAAAGTAAAGATTAAAAAATTAATCGAGAATGATAATTAAAAAATTTATTATCATTAGAATATTAGTTTAGTAATAAATAATTTAACTAATTAAATTTATCATTTATATCATTCGTCCTGTGATACCAATCCATATATCTCTCTCACAAACACATATGCATGTCTAATGATAGTTCCATTCATAGGGGCAGTTTCTCATGATTCACCAAATCATCACAAGGTGATCAATACCAAGAACTATTACACATGTTTCACCAAGAACCTAGTGTATTCGAACATGGACCTATATAATATATTATGAGAACATTCCACTATGTATTCCAAAACATATCTCATGTCAATACATTTCACATAAAAACATTTATACCTTTAAAAAAATTCATTGAACAACATTCATTAATAAAACCAAAACAATAATATAAAACCATAAGTTAAAATTATAAACAATGTGGTTTGCCAAAAACCATCCAATTTCCCATATTATAAATTCATAAAAAATAGGTTTCTTTCAAGAATATTTCAATTTTTTCTTATTTAAACCAATAAAAAATTTTCAATAAAACTGATCCTTTATGTTCTAGAATATGTGGAGATTAGAGAGAATCCACCAACCCCGTAACGAAATAAAAAAATAAATAATAACACTTAGAAATTCCATATCGTAAATCACAAGACCTTTCGATCCTTAAATATTACCACAAATTATCATGATTCACCTCATAGAACATATATTTATATATATATAATTTGATATACATTTCTAAGTGGCGGGATAAGAGTTTATCTTGAGAGAAAAAGAGATGATGAGGACTTACCATTGATTAAAAAGATTATACCAACATAGATTATTCAAAATATTCGTCTAGATCGAAATCAATATTAATAATAACCTATGATAGTATATGAGTCCATGATTTTGTGATAGTGGGGAAAAATGCGAGTTTTGAGGATTAAATCTGATTTAACATATGATTTTTAATGTATTTAAGCCTCATTAAAAAAATTGGACAAATGTTCTCTCAAAATATTCACCAATAATACGCATGATATTTGAAAAACCCCGGATATCCACACAGTTGTTTTGTATGGTTTTTAAAACCATGCGTCAACCAAACAGTGCTGCTAGACATCACCCAGGAGGTTTCATGGTTATTTCTCTCAATTTGGAGAAACATTATGCCAATAGATTAGATTTAATATCTCAATACCACCACCCATGGTTGGCCAGAATGCTTTGTCAACCCATGAACAAATAATATTTCTACAAATTTTTCCACTCAAATGGTTCTCATTGAATTCACATGGTTTGGATAAACCATTATCTAACTATGAACTTACCCAAAAACTCCTAGCATCACCTTTCATGGTTTCCTATAGACAGTGCACAATTTCTACTTACAATGCTCAAACCATGCACTGTTTTAAATACTTCCAAAATACTTAAAAATAATCTTTGATCTCTTAAAACATAACCCATGTTTAATATAACAAAAAAAATATAATAAAATGTTGATATACCGAAAACCATTGGTGTTATAAGAATTATATCAATGAATAAAATATCTTGGATTCTTTTCAAGACTAAGAATGTTTATCCACCTCATTAACTCCCCTGAAGATCAAGAGACAATGTAAGTAAATTCTAAATACTAATGGATTATATTTTGATCACGATGAACAATGAAAGATGTGTAGAATATATATTATAGCACAATGTTTTCAATTTTCATCCATTTTAGAGTATTGATCATATACATATAACTACTAGAGGTATTATATTTTGGATCACCTTAGAATAATGAAAAAATATGAACAAGGGGTTTGAACATTAAGGATTTACATTATTGAATGAACATAGTCCTTAGGTATTTTTTTAGTTTTTAAATTGATTATAAATTTAACATTAAAGATCCTATAAAAATTTTAACATTATTATTTGTATATCTTTTTGGTAATTCTATTAAACGTGATGATTCATCATCATGTTATTCAATATTAATAATTAAATCCAAAATATCCAAGTCGGGCATCGGAGAATTCAACACAAGTGTTACCAAGAGAGTATTCACGTGATTTTAGAGTGATAAAATTATGTTTCATAAAAAACATAATTTAAGTGATTAATATCACAATTTTTTAGTGAATTTTTATTCCTTTTTTTAATTAATAAATCAAATTGATATAAAATTTTGATTCACTATCATACAATGCTAAGTGTAGGTGAAGAATGAATGGAGATTTTATATGATGGTTCCAAAATATCCAGGTTGAATGACATTACACAATGTGAAACCGATTTAGATGTGATATAGTCTATGTTAACCACATTCATGAACTATTTCACCAACAATAACATGTCATGTAAATTTCATTATGTTTCATTTAAATACCCCACATATACACATATAGGGTGGATCATTGTTTTTAGGGTTACATGGCATGTTAATGACGATCATTTAATGTAACAAATATATTTTTTGGTGGTTATCTACTAAATATTTAAGGTTTTTGGTTAATAAAAACATAATGTAATTAATTACACACCTTTTGATGACTACCTACTAAGAAAAATAGTCAATCCCTGATTAAACAAAGTGTTGATGGACAACATGTAATGTATTACAATATTACCCTACATGACTTACATACTAAGACCCAAATAATGTAATTAAAGGTTTTTCAAAAATAATAACATTTTTTATAGATGATGTATAGGTTAAGTAATTAATACCCATTTATGCAATGTATACACCAAGCCATGTTGTACCACACTTAAAGAAATCATGTCACTAAGAATTAATTTTGGAATTATTCCAAACTTCACTGCATATAGTAGTGTACATACATAGTGATAGGTTTTATATAATATAAAATCCCTACATAATTTTTAGGTAAATTTCATAACAAAACACTATGTGGTATATGTCAATTTCATGTATATTTCATGGAAATTTATGGTGGACCACAACACATATGATAATGTGTGTTGTGAAGGAAGACACACTAATATGTTTAATCATCTTGATATTTAGAACTACTCATTCCAAATAGATATGGAACACCATGTATGTTACATGATATTTTAATTTACATTATATGACAAGGATAATATACGTCATCAGGTAGTTTATGTGGGTAAATTTTCTATTTCATCCCGAAAAAATTCTATAATTATGTAATCTAAATAGAAAAAAAATTAATTTAATTATTTTAAATTTATTGAGGATGGGAATCCCAAGTGTCTTCAACACTTGTTGGATTAATAACTAAGATAATAAATTAATTAACTAATAAGACAATTAATTATTAATTCTATATAATATTATGTAAATTAATAGGGTGATTTCAAATGAATTCAAGCATGTACTAATGTGGTGTTGTTTCATGATTGTGACTGATCATGAGTTTGATAGAAAAATGTATGTGTTGGGTTTCTTTTTAATTTAAAACTAGTAATTATTATTTATTATGTGATAATGGTTTATTAAATTAAGTATAATGATATGTGATTTATCCCTCAAAAAATTATTTTATAGGAATTTCAAATCAAAAGTTTATTTTATGTATATCATACCCCTGGTTCAACTAACTAGTATGTTATTTAAACATCTAAAGTATTGATCTCTAATGAGAGGTTGTAGTTCAGAACCCAATATAATGTTAATTCAACCAATAAAATAAAATAATTAATTGTTGAATGCTATAACTTTAGAGAAGACTGTCTTATAGAGTTTTTCTTCCAGTTTCAAAGATTAATTAATCAAATAATTGATAAATTGATCATTTTAAAACTCATGACCATATAATTTTTTTTAAAATTAAATGTTATTTATTTGATTTTTTTATTCTTTCATGTGATCACATTAAATAATTATGATAACACAACAGCAAGGTAAAATAAAATAATTAGAATTGAATAAATACATTATTAGATCATCGTTAATTAATTATATAAAATCCCAATAATATTTAAAATACATGTGAATAATAAATAAAAATAAATTACACATAAATAAAAAAAATTACTCAAATAAATAATGGATAACATTTCATCAAGTATATATTTCAATATGGACCTGTAGATATTGTGTAGATTAATTAATTGTTGGGGAAACATAATTATCGAGGAGTATAAAAAAATTTTATAGGTTAAATTAACCGAACATATATTGATTTTAGTTTGAATAATCTACTCAATAAAAATTTGGAAGAATGTGTTGAGTAAATATGAGTCGAGATTTTATGATTGGGGATTCCACTAAACGGTTCAATGTGTTACAAGCTTGTGGTCGGAAACAATTCCTACCTAAATAACTTATTCTGGTTTTCATGTACATAGTATAGGTTATGATACTAGAAATAAGGATCATTATCACTATAATGGCAATGTGATAAGAAATTATGAGAACAATATTGTGGGACATTATGGCTTAAAAATTGTTAGAGGATAATAAGATAAAAAAAATTTATTACATATAAAACAATTCGATAATCAAGATAAAGTAATATTATCCAATCTCGGTTAAATAACCTAAAAGGTAGAGACAATCAATGTATGATTGTTTAAAACCAATACCCTGTTAAATATTTTATAATTATTAATAACAATCATCTATACTTTTCCTATATAAATGTATGAGAAGAAATGAAATCATGCAAGAGAAACAAAAAATAAACATGGTTCACTCACATTGGGCTACAGCCAAGGATAATACAAAGTAAATGTTCCTACATAAAAATAAACTAAATTGATATGTTTTTACTATGTTTGGAATAAACACACTCTTCCTCATGGTATAAAAATAATAATAAATTGAATGATTACTACACTCTCGACTGATGTGTTACAACTGCAGATTTAGAAGAATATATTTTGATCACTCGTATCAAAAAGTTTTTTTACACAATTTGGTGAATCATTAAGTTAATCATTCATCCACCTGATGGGTACCAAATTATCATAGATTTACTATAAATACCATATATTTCACATAATATATAGTTTTTCAAAAATCCAATTTTCCTAATATTGTAAATCATCACTATTATAATGAAAACAATCTATTTTCATGTAACCAGAAACATTCATGAAGATAAAAACATTCACAATGATAAAAAACATCATGATGCTCACTGATTTTGTGATTCTCCCAACCATCATGATTATCGGTACTTTTATTAATCATTCATATATTTCACTTTTTGTGATTCTAGAGAGAAATCAAATATTTACCCAAAAACCAATATGAGACCACATAAGCCATCCATAGCATTAGAAACAACAGTAGTGTGAAATGTTCATCCACGAATGAATTTATTCTTGAAATAGAGAGATTTTTTAATTATGAATCCCATATATCATGATATATAACCTTTGTCCGATCATCATTAGAATCATAACAATAAAACCTCCTACATCACTATTCACACTATTATCTTCTCATTTTCATTGATAAAGATAATTTATCCCCCTATATAAATGAACCTAATGGTGACATATATTTCTAGAACATTATAAAGAAAACATATCCAAAAATAAGAAGAAAACTATACATTAGTGAGAGGGAATTTCACATCCCCACAATTCAAGAGTGGGGTGTCAACTGATCTCCCAGAGCCAGTAGATAATGTTCAAATGATTTTTTGGGAATTTCATTTGTCAGAATATATGTAACATGTAGTACTATAGGAACATAGTCAAACTTGACAAGCCAATTCACCACCATCCCCTTGATAAGAGAATACTTCACTATAATGTGATCAAAACATGAGTTATGGATTATATTTTTATAATATTAATAGATCTTAAATTATCTCAATCGATTATGATATAAGACCTCACATCAACACCCATATCTTCAAATTTATACTTCCTCGACAATAATTGCATGCAAACTCTAAAAAAATATTCATCACCTATGGTGATCAATGAAATTAAATCATTTTTATTTATTTCTAAGAAGTATACAGTCCTACAAGATAGAATATTCTTCCTGATGTTCATTTTTTAACAATGGTTAACCTACACCTATATGAATATGTATATCCCAATAAATCTGGTTTACATTTTTTGTATACATCAAATTTAAATAAAAAATTCCCCTAACATATATATGTATTCATTTTACTGCATGTAAGTTTGTTTATTTGGTGGTTTATTTTATATTGTACTAATTGGCATGTAGAAAAAATTATATTTGTTCATGTCAGTATTGATTATAATAGAATACCTATAATATTCTTGTATTCTATGACATTAATTTCATTTCTGTCACCATATAATGGTATTATCAATGGGATATCCTCCAAAATTTTACATATACTTGGAATTAAACATTACAAATCTTCGTCGAACCTCTTTGTAACATTTTTATTGAGAAATAAAATTTTCATACATTCATTGTATCATATTTAAACAGTGGAACTATGTTAGTTCACAAATCATTTAAAATTGGAACTCCCTTTTCCTGAAATTTGTAAACTGTTTTCACCATAATTAATCTGATCCACTAAGGATTATGTAATTTATATAAAGCAGCATCATCATCCAATAATTATTTCATTTTTCACATAGTGGTTGTAAATAATTACCCCATGCTAAAGACTGATCTTATCCAAATATAGATCATGCCTATAATACCACAATCTTACTAGTTTCATCAACCCAGATATTTAATTCCATATAGAAAAAAAATTATCTAATACACCAATGACAAAATCATTTGGCTACATGATATACAAATCTTATTCTAGTTACCCATTTAGGAATTGTGACTTGGTGTCCAACTGGAAAACATTGAATTTTCTTTTCACTACTATGACCAAGAATAGTTGAATATTATCAATCCTTGTAAATAGAGAAACTTTTTCCTCAATGGTCATTATTTATATATGAATATAACACTTGTACACTAGTCTTGATTTTTTTTTCTAAATGAAAAATTCAAATTCATTTATTTAATTTAAAAATACCCATTTTGTCTGGATGAAATTCTCATCTTCTAGACTCAAATAAATCTACCATGTATGATTGTTCTCATTTTTTTCATGATGATTATTCATTCCATGAACCCAGTTCTCATCTCCATTTATTTACTCAAAAAAATTATACTCTATCTGATATAAGATATATTTAGGTTGTAAAGACATCATTCACTATGTTTTAAGTAGCACTTCTTGATCACACATTATATTTTTCAATTCAATATCATCTCAACTCGTAAAATTCATTATATAAATAGATTATAATTCCACATTATCATCATCAATATATTATTCAAAATAATAATATTACCCTTCTACTCCCCATGAGTTTCTAACTTCCTTGAAATTGTCATTAGATAACTATTAACTGTATTATTGAATATTTTTATTAACTCTCAACTGAAAGGCCATCATTAATTTTAAATAAATTTCCAATTCAATTGTGTAATCATTTATAATATTTTATTAGTCCGAAATATCCATTATATATAACCTCATATCCACATGATTCAAATCTCATGAGTTTCTCCTTGTTGAGAGTAAAACACATACATCCAACGAATCAATAGTGTTTCAATGTTGGATTCTATAATTACAACCTCTTGTATGGAGTCTTTTATTACAAAAAATACAATATATACCTATTATAAATTACGAAAAATTTCTAGAATACTTCCTTCAACAATTTACCTTTTTTTCCATTTTCTATAATAATTATTTTTCTCAGGTTGTTTACAAACTAATTTTCCTCTCAAAAACAATATTTTTTAGGAGTTCTCATATGAAAAAACATGATTTATTATCTCATGTTTCATAATATAATCATCAACTTGGTTGTTTATGAGTACTATACCATTATCAGTATGAATAATTATAATCATCTATATAAGAATCCTTTAAAATTAACTAAAATATTGTTTTAAGAAGCCAAACACACCTGACATGTGGGTAATGAAAAATTCCATGGCATCATTTTTAAATCATTAATGAAAATATCATAATAACTCTACATATCAAAGTATCATGGTGAGATATTTCCTCACACCTCATAATTATCCAAACCAATTATTATAGTTTTATTTTCTTTTTCATTAAATGTCATTATAATAATCTTCCACTGTTCACAAGTGTTTCATGTGTGATTATGATCACACGACTACTTGGGGAGATCTCATGTTGCTTAAAAATATTCTAGATCATTCAGGGATGGTATGAATATATGACCACATTGTTTATTCCGCATCCTATTTTCATCAACTATTGATATAAAGAAAATATCTTCTTCTCCACACATAAGTAAAACATTCCCCTATTTACACATTCCTTGTAATACAAATGTACCATATTATTTATAAATTAAATTCTGTTTTATTGTTAATATTATAGCACAACATTGGTATCAAGATTATCCAACACCTAAAAGGTTACAACTAAAACCTTTGACAACCAAGACATCTCCTCACATCCTATAATTTCCCAAAATGTTGGCTTTTCCTGATCCAACAATATTTCATCCTTTATCATTTGCAAATTTGAAAACACCCTCTTTATTATATTTGATCCCAATAATTGGATTCTTATTTCTTGTTATATGGGATTTGAATCAACTATCATGTATCTATACAACATCATTATATGATTCATTATGTGAAATATCATGAACCACATCCATATAAAATCTATTAATTTTTATAATTATTTTTTTCATAATACCATTATGGATTGATAATATGGATTTCTCATTGAGTATGACAGACCAAATTCATTTTACAAAGCTACAAATTGATTTTTCAATTTTCCTCTGAATCAAGGATTCATTGACATGTTTCTTTCAACCACTTTGGGTTTTATTCGGTATAATCCTTTTCATTCTTAATGAGAAATATATATCCATGTGTTGGAATAATTCACACAAAAAATAATGAGAATCGAAATCATTATTTGAATATTTAATGCTTTGTGGATGCATTTGATAATCTTGTAACCTTTGGTATCATTTGGACATGGAACATATGATTCTAGAATGTCCCATACTTCTAAATAAATGACTTATAAAATGAGGTTTATTCAAGTGATTTATTATTTTGTAACCAATTTTTCTCATTGGTTTATTTGTTCCTTCTGGATCTAATTTATACCAAAATCATTTTTTAACCTTGGAGAAGGTCCTAATGTTCTATCATCAATACCCACCGATTTATATTTGTGATAATTTCACATACCATCCTTTTTATTTGGATATAAATTCTGCTTATATTTTGTTTAGAATCCCTGCTCCACTACCTTATTTTCTATTTCATGAAAATCTATTTTACTGATATTGTACAGAGACTTAAGTGTCTATATTGACCTTTTAATTTTTGTCAGAAGTCAAAAAATTCCTTCTAAATTTTATCGATACATCTGATTGGATATTTTATTATACTAATGTAACCATCCATTACTATTTTATATTCTTCAACATTGATCTATTTCTCAATGAACTTTTATAAATTTTATATCATTCAATACTTCATCATTTTAATTGCATTCTTCAACTCATAATTCTATTCGATTTTTTCTACTACTAATAAAGTTTTGTATTATTAACCACTATGTTGGATTTCTTCATTTTTGATCTGAAAACATATATATACTGAAGATAAGATTCTAATTATTCATATAGATCAACCATTACGTTATCTTACTGTACATCATTATTGTTTTCTTTTATTTTTTTGGAGCTATCTATAACTCCCACACTTGAAATTTATTCATGATCATTTTAGTTCACTATCACATAAAACTTACATTCTATTGAACTGTAATTTTCCTATGAAATATGATTATAATTTATAAATAAATTTCTCTCGAACATTTAATTTTTGTTCCCACATGTTTAAGACTTTTTTATGGGAATTTTGATTTCATCCTAATCATTATTTTGAGGATTCATGGGAAGCATTGGTGAAATATTTCTAACATTTCAACATTGAAAGAATTCAAGTAGGAGTTTCCCATTGAACATTCCCTTTACTATCATTATATTTTAGGAATGGAATGTAATGAACTCATATATAAATTATTCATCATATACATCTACAATGGTTAGTCCTTTCATGGCCTTCAATACCACCTCTTTGTGCTTCTCTTTTTTCATAGACTCAGTAGCATCATTTCTCATCTCATATATGACAATAGTTCTTTAAAAACTATCCAATTTTATCCCCTTTGGATCATTATCTTCATTTATAGAAATATTTATAATAAAATGAGGCGAAACCATTCTCGTGATGTGATTAATAGTCCTAATATCTTTATGAATTTATATGGGACCACACATTTATTACACAATAACATACACCCAATCAATGAATGGATAAAATAAAATAGGTTGAATTCTAATGTTCCCACATTTGTTCTGCAAAACATGATTTTTATTCTCCTATGACTTGTGAATCAACACATAGATATTTAAAAACATTTCCTACATATCATGTAATGACTTGAACTATATTAACTTTGTATATATTTCATTGGATATGGCTATACCTAATTCATTAATTCATCTTGGATATATATTCAATTTACTTTGGTCAAATTCTTACAAGTAACCACTATCTACAATGGCTAAAATACCATTCATTACAGCTATAAATAAATCCATTCATAATGATAGGAAGTTATATTGCATCTAATTCATTCATAATTGAAAAATATTTCAATCAAATATCAGAATCCCTTTTTGATTGAACACCTCCATTAAAACCTCATGATATAGAATCAATGAATATAAAATTTTCCAATGATACCAATTTTTATCCCAACTATGTTAAACTCACTAATATGGGATAAATCATGATATAATTGATTTAAAATACTACCCATTCAAGTCTTGTTACATTGTTATACAATACCCTCTCATATCACTATCTTTTAGCAGTGTATAAGATAAAATTAAAGCATAAACAAGACACATTGATTTTACATTGTTTAAACACACTAGTATATTTTTAATGAGAATAAAATTATAATGCATATATGGATCAAATCCAATAAAAAATTTCTATTAATTTTTTTGAGAAGAGTAATTATACCTTCTTGTTTACAACCAATCACAAATTGAAATATCAATGCTCTCTCCACAGAAGTTTGATGACTACTACCTAAAAAGTATCATATTTTGATCACTTGAATAAATATTTGTTACACAAAATTTGGTGAATCATTATGATCCAATTTCATTCACTTTTTTCATACAACATTACGATATATTTACTTGGGAATCTATTCTATTTTGGGTGTGATTTACTTTTCCAAAATCCTTTTTTTCAACCATCAGGAAACTTAACAATTCTTCAAAAAACATTATATTTTCATGAACCCAAAAAAATTATCATTCCTCACTACATTAATAATTACAAAAACTCTATGATTATTGTAAGAAACCAATTCATGACATACATGGTCATTACATTTATTTTGAAGAATACTTAATATATGAAAAAAACAGATGCCCAAAGACTGTATTTGTGTAGTTTCTTTGTAAACACAAAACAAAATCTTCTAATCATGGTGAATGATATTCAACATCTCCAATAAAGACCTCCCCCTTTTAATTTTCTACCTAAAACAAATATTTATATCCAGGGGAAAATAAAACATAGAATGGGTGAGATCAAATGCTTAGTAAGGGTAAACATGGAGAACATAAAACAATCTATAAACATTTGAACGTCAAAAAACATGAACATAAAATTTAAACATCAAAATCACGAGCAATGACATAAATCATGGAAGTACGTAGGGAATAAATCATAAAGTACGATCAGTCGAGATATAATAGCTTGAAAATAAAACATGGATTTGTTGAAAACCATAAATACCATAATATTATTTCCATAGTTTCCAAGGCATTGTTGTCAAGACCATCATAGTGGACGACGTCCATTACTGAACCCGATTTACATGTTGTTTCAAAACTGTATTACTGAACTGGATTTACTTGTCATTCAAAACATTTATATATCATGAGATATAAATTATTACCCAATGAAATTAGAGGGTGATATAGGTCCCACACCTCTCATAATGAAATCATTATTACATGTGCCACCAAACATAAATCATTTATCATATCATAACCAAATAAATAATATGTGTTTTCATAAAGATAATTCCATCATAATATAATACATATAAAAATCAATTGCATCATTATAATAATAAAATCATAGCCATAATTGGGATATAAAAACAAGTTTATTCAAAAACACCAACATAGATGGAAAATAATTTTCATAAAAAACTTGAAATGAATTCTTGAGGAAAATTCCCTTTCTTCATCAAAATAATTCTCTTCTAAAAAAATGCAATGTAATTTAAAAAAAATATTTGAAAATAATAATCAAATATTGTAGAGTATGTTTCATGGAATGAAGGCCATATGAAAACGTAAAAATTAGTTCATGCCATATAAGTTAAAAAAAAATTCTCCTTTTACATTTACCAGAAAAGACAAAAACTACCTCGTATGGTAAACAAAAGAAATATTCCTTCCATAACACATAGTAAAAGTCATAAGAGGGGTAAATATAACATTAAAAATACATGCATGAATTGTATATAGTTTCTGAATTTTTTTATAAAACATGGTCATGGATGATAAATATAACACTAGTAAATACTTACGTATAAGCAATCTTGGAAAAAAATTACATTTAAAAATTATCCATTGCCTTAGGTCTGATATGATTTTTACGTATCAAAAACTTCTATTTAATTATTTCAATAATGTAATTAGATTATTCCATAATCATAGTATTTTTATGATATCATATATGGTCATATTATTATGTGTTTAATAGTAACATTTCATTGTTACTCGTTATTCGGGTGTTAACAACTTTATGTTCTTATGCATGTTTCATCGAATAAATTCTTATTACTTATATTAGGTTAATGTAATATAATTTAAATAATTATATTGGTATTATATATATAATATTTATTTATTCAATTAATTTATATAATCATTATTCAATGAATATATTATAGAACGAATAACATCACATCGTGGATATTGTAGTCTGTACGTACACACGAGTGATGATATCATTACCATGATTGTGGAATTGAATTAAATTATATGGTCTATCAAATTTCATAATTAATATAAAATTACAATTCTTAAATATAATTATTTATTCCATAATTATACCCATAAAAGTGTTTTGGTTATGAAAAAAGATTACACTACGGAATGGAGACGGTAGGTCATACGTATGCACGTGTGGTGAAATAATTTTTCATAGGTTAGATATAAGTTATAATATTGTGGTTTCTAATTGATCATAACATATAAGTATGCAAGTGATACTGGAGTTTTTACATAATAATGAAACAACTAATATAAAATAATTAGAAGGAGAAATATGTTTGAAAGAATCGGTAAAGGATTTTATATCTTCTTCGACGTCCCTCTTCTGAACCTCTGCTAAGGGAAATATATTTGGTCTTTAAAGAAGACCAGGTACTCTATTATGTTTAGAGGGATGTTGATAAGTGAAATGGGTAGGGTTAGGCCGAGTTTAAAATATCAAAATGGAGTGAAGAGGAGAGGGAGGAGGTTCCCATTTATAAGAGAGGAGAGGGGCACATTTGGAAACCTCAAATATATAAATTTATAATAGAAACTATCTCCACATAAAAACCACCAAAATGAATCAAATTCTAAAATTAGATTTTATATGGTTTTATTATCATCATCCAATAAAATTTATACATGTTTTTATTTTATTTTAAACCTTATAATATTGATTTGTCCTTATTTAATCTATTTACTTTTATTTGTGGTAATAATATTCAAACATTAAAATTGTTATAAATAATTATATATTTGTTGTTAATTATCAATAATTGAATACTTTATGACATGTTAGAAAATATAAATTTTAATTTGTAATTTTTATATATATTTTTTATTTTTGAGCAATTTAATAATATGTTATTTTTATAAAATATCAATATTGTCAATTTAAACAATATTAATTTATTTGAATTTAAATAAAATCCACAAAAAAGATATATTTTAACTGAAATAATTAATATATTACTATTATATCATAGTATTCTATAAAATTTTCAGATCACATTAATTAGTTCATATAATATTTATTTTATTGTTTTTAAAACCAAAAGTTTGATAATTCCGTTAATAAAATAATTAATACAACATTTTTGTATAATTATATAATATAACTATTGTTTGCATAAAAATTAAAAATAAAATACTATAACGAAGATAAATCTAATATATTTTGTAATAATAGATTTAGTTGAATTTATCTTTTAGAAAACCCATCTTTTAAAATGTTATCTTTGTTAAATTATGAAAGTGAAAACTTTGAAATCAATTAAAATAAAATAATATAAGTGTCATAATCACTTTTTTAATGTGCCAAATTTTCACCAAGTCGACACTTGGACTATTATGGTTTATATATACCTGACCAATAATATTTGGTCATGTTTTTGGTCCTTTTGATGGTTATTATTATTTTAATTAAAACTATATTATTGATTTTTCAGTAAATAATTAATTTATGCATCATTAATGCATAAGATATTAATTTAATAATATATTTAATACAAATTAAAAATAATTACCTATGATAAATATTACCATTTTATCAATCATATGAGTATTTATACTTTAATTTATATTTTGTATAAACTTTTATTAAAAATAATTTAATTATTAATGTTTTTGTGATACATATTTCACTTTCCTATAAATAAAATAAATTTAAGGTTATAATCTCATCGATGTAGGTTCCAATAGATACCCTTTCAACACACGTATGTTTTCTGGTAAAATATAATCATCCAATTATATTAAGACAAGTTTTACGGTAATTTTGTAATCTTATTTTTACCCTCAATTACCTGATTTACCTTTAACTATGATAAATAAAATTTACTGTAGTTACTATCTATAATCATAAAAATTAAAAAGTAGCTTATTAACATAATTTATCCAAAATGATTGAAAATATGGAATCCATTTTTTTAAATTCAAGATGAAAAAGTTGTATAAATTAATTTAAAATTAATCCCATTTTTAAAAAAATCGGTTTTGTTTAAAACATTTCAAAAGATTGAAATGATTTTTCATCTAAATTAAATGTAAAATTATTTTTAATGAGTTAAATTATATTAAATGGTAAAATAAATTCTATTAATAATATTAAACCATTCAATATTATAATTTAACAAAATAAATTATCTCAATGAAAAAGTAGTTTTTATGTAATGTTTAGCGTACTTATACTATTCATCAAAATATGAAAGTTATCGGAAAAATATCAAAAAATAATTAAAAAGTAAATTTTTATAACTTGATTCCAAATATAAATTATAATTTGTCAAATTTAACTTATAAATATGTCAAAAACTAGATTTAAAATGGGTACACCATCAAAAGGCGGCAAAAATGCATTTTTTTGAAAAATAAATCTTTTATATGAAAAATTTATTTTGTTCTTATACCATGTTATAAAAAATGTGTAAGATGAATTATAATGTTATAAAATTTAAAATTCAGTTAATACAGTTCATAACAGCTAGTTAATAATAATATAATAATAATATATCATTTTTTTAAGTGAAGCTCGGTATTGCGTACCACACAAGCAATTGAGGACATACGATCTTGTGTGTAACACATGCAATGTATGTGTTAGGTATAGTGAAAACATTATTTAGTGTTGCATATAACATAATCCAATCATAGTTGTTTTATACATTGAAAAAAATCTATACTCAGTGTTCTGTAGAATAATTTGAACCAAACAAACTTGAAATTCTGTATAACACGAGCCAAGAACAGTGTTGCATATACTACAAGCTAATACGGGGTTGCGTACATCGCAATATTATCTTGGTTTATCTTATTACAAAACATATCAAATAAATTTATATAATTTATCTCATAAAATATCACAGTGTTACAATTATAACTACATTAAGGATTCTCAAAACCTTCACGATGATCACTACTTTCATAAATCGTACATAGAATTTATGATACTCGCTAAATTTGTGATGCTTAGATACCCTTAATGAGGATCCCTAATTTCAAGAAGATTAGATATACTTCAATATGTATCATTAATTCAAGAAATAGATTGTATTATGAAAAAAATTATACAATAGAATTCCTTCTTAATCCACCTAATTGAATTAAGAGGATTTGGATTTTCGTTAAGGCTTACTGACTCTAATTAGGGGGGTAGACAATTATTTATAGATGTTTCCTCCCATTTGAAAAGATATAAATATTGACACTAAATTATTATTATTCTATCTATTATATTTCATAAGCTACCTACTCCATGAGACATTTTTTGAAATTTACCATTCATGAAACTTCTCATAATCATAGAACAACCCATATTTCCTTCACACTCAGCAATTTTTCATGAACCTCCACACCTTCATGAATCATCAAAGTATAGTTAAGCATGTGAAATTTTACAAACATGTAATTTTTACTATCTCCATGTATTTTAAATTTTTTTTATAAAAAATACATTGATATCAAAATTTCCTGAAGCATTATTTATCCTAAAAATTTTGGACCCCAAAATTTTTGAAAACAGTATAAAATTGTGCCACTTTGTATACACAATTTTTTTACCAATTATATAGAATAAATTCCATTATATTTAGAATTTTTCAACATTACTACTCAATATTCCTTCTAATACACCACAAAATACATTTTCAACATTATTTTGAAATAAAGAAAAGTATCATACAAAAAAAAATTATCATGATAGATTTTTGCCACCAATCTCCCCCATATAGTTTCTTGGAAACTCTTCACATTTTGATTTCAATTTAAAGATATGGAAATCCAACATTCATGGACCATGAGTCATCCTCAAAACATAATACTCCAAATATCAGAAAACTCTTAGAAATTATTCCACCTTTTATATTTGACTTTGTATATTGATTCCAAATAATCCATTCCTTTATCTTGGATCTTTTGAAACATAACTTCTCAAAAGAATGCTGAACTCCACAACTAACCTTGTAAACCTGTTTTTTCATCAAACAACATCGTCCAATAAAAACTAAAATGTTACCTTGAGGGATTTTATCCCAAATAGTACCAATATTTGATTTAATAATTGTATAAAATTGAAAACAAAACCTTTAGAACACTATGATATTTTATAAACACAAACCATATCATCAACAGTATAAAAGTCTTAGATATCTAGATTATTTATTCACTGAACTACTTCTAGAAGGATTATATTATGTTTTGATGTCCCATATTGTGGATCATTCTCCTCACCGAGCGAATGAAGGTGGAAATGAGGTATATTATTGATTTTTGGATGATTATTTTTATGTCATTTACATCATTATATCATTTAGTTACAGATAGTTGATGATGAAACATAAATACAGGGATGTTTATACCATATTATTTCATCTTATAACACTTGATAAAGAAAAGGAAAATCTTATAATAAATGATATTTTCACCACACTATACCAGTTTGAACTGTAAAATGGATGTTTAACTAATGATAATGACTTTAATATTATGTAGTAAATTGTTTATTTAGAAAATATAGTCTTTAATTTGTATAATAAATTATCCAATAATCTCATATTATTATCCTTATCAAGAAATTTTAAAATTTTAATACAGGATTACTAGAAAATATATATGGATATCAACCAGGAATATTTTTTATATGCATCTATTTGTAGAAAATGATTGGTGGGAAAGTCATTTTGTCCCTCCTTAGGGTGAAAAAAGTAACCACCATGTTTAAAATCACGTGGATAATATAAATCAAACTGATACATTACATTATCATTAGAAGAGACAATATTCAAAGGTAAGGTACTGAACATGATCCTATTTCCTTATTAGATGGACATAAAGATCATTGGACAAGTAATTTCAATAAATTTATATTGAATTAATTAATATAATTTACTTTCAAATATTCATTATTTTATATAGGACATATATTATAACTCCTCAGTATATGTTTCATCATATAGGTATTTAAAAAACATGGACAGTGTAAGAATATAAATATTATAGAATGCAAGGTAAACTATCAATGTTTCCAGGAAAGGATGATACCCAAATCAGATAACAGTAGGACACAACTTTTTATTTCCAGGAAGATTGATTGAATATTGACAAATGTTTTATGTTGGTTATTTCTATCTCATTTATCATAGTGTCTATATATAAATAACATGTAATTTCATAACATATTAATTTAATGCTTCTATAGTATTTCATACATAATAGTTTCAAAATTCTTGAATAACTGACATTCAATCAGCAATAATTATGAACATAAATATAAGACTCTAAATACCGTCAAGTGGTAAGATAATTATTTTTCATTGTAAATCTTATTTTAATTAAACATATTTATCTAGAAGGATTTTTTGTCTCTATTGATCCAATGCACTAGGTACACTCACAAACTAAATATCAAATCATAGATAATGAATACTTTCAAAATAACAGTATTACACCAAGTCTTATAATTACTTTGAGTAGGTATGCATTATTTATTCTAAAGGGATGATTGATTCATGTTCAAAAACATCATGTGATTCCTTTAAAAAAACGTTAGAAATGATTATTATTGTAATGAATATACTTCATAATAATTTTATTGGATTAGTTGGGTGAAATTATTAATAATATATTTACCAGTTATTTATTGATCATTTTAATTTAGAGTAATGGTAATCATAAACTCACACTAACTTTTTCATAACCAATATGTGGTGGTATTAAAAGTAAAATTAATAGAATTTCTATTACAGGTTCTAAATAATCGATTATTTATTCTAATATTTGTTTAGAAATAGAAATAAAACATATATCCTTATGAAATAATAAAAAATATACATAAAATTAAATCCATACATTAATATTACCTGATTATTTTATATTATTTAAGATATTAACATCCCCATGAAAAAACATGTTAGTCAATACAGAATATATTTAAATATAAATAAATAAATAATATTTTGAAATAGTAGAATCTAGATTAACTTTAATGAGTTTGGTGTTCCGGATACAAATGTGTTGGAATAGGATTAGGAACTCCACTAAGATTGATTCGAGTTGTTATTCTAGGGAATCATATTATATAGGAATGTTAAATCCAAAAGGTGTGTTTTATATTCACCATGGAGGGTGATATATATAAAAATATATTACATTGATAATAATTAATATAAAAGGGAATAATTATATTGAAATAATCTGAGGTTTAAATGTTTTTTATGAATTCTGTAATGTATTCTGTGTACAAAAATTTAGGAGCTCGAAATTTGGATTATTTTAATAATTGATAATATGAATTAGTATTCAATGGAAACTATAAAAAAATGGTACAGGATAATACTAATAAATCACAAATTATTTTTGAAAAGTTTGGTCCATTTCATTACATAGTGATGTAACCAAATTGATTTGAGGATGTGATGTTATATGTTTTAACCATGTTAAATTTGAAAGTTAATATATGATTGGTGTGTTTTGTTTTTCATTAAGGATCCACAAAAAAAAAATAAGGTTTCTCCAATGAAATATAAGTGAAGGTTAATGGATGTAAAAGTTATTTAATATGAAAATAGAAATACATGATTACAAGTTAATGGTAATGGAGATGTTTCATGGTTTTTAGCATATAATTCAATAAATTTATGAGTTGATATTCATGAAATATAATAAAAAGTATTGGTGGAATTAAAATAGTGTTATAAAATATGGTTTGGAGAAGTTCCAGATTATATTTTAATTATAATATTGAAGTACATAGGTCAATGGGAGTGATAATATGTATAAGATGTGGAAGAAATCATCATTGTCTGTTACTAATGATGACTACTATATTTAGTGATGAATATCACAAGGATGAAGGATTAAAGGATTTTAGTTAATGAATAATTTATATAGTTTTATTTATATACTTTAACTTGTTTATTTAACATAGATTATGTACATGTTAATAGAACATAACATAATTGTGGAAGCATGATAAATTCCTAAATGTGATAATAAATTCATTGGAGGTGATTAAAAAGTCTTAGAGATGGAATGAAGGAGACCTTGTTTGAATTTATTGAAATATATAAAAATAACTAAGAATAAGTCCATGTATGATTTCTTAAGCAATTATATTGTTTTATTTCTAACCACAGGAAGCGATTCACAACTATTCAATCAATGTAAGGGGATATCGTTACCACAAATATAGATCCACCTAATGATATTCAGAATATGAAAACCCCTGTAATGGGAATTTATGTATGTGGATCCACATAAAGATGAATCTTGATGTTAGGGGGTCCAAACCATGTATGGGGATTCATAATTGGTGTTTTATATAGGGGTAATTTGTATTTATATTCTGGTTGATGTTTCATGATTTTAAATTATAAGGTCGAATTCAAGGAGGTGATTTTGAAGAAATGTCAACAAGTTGTAAACATGATGAATCTATAAATATCCATTATAAAATTGTGATTTGAGTAATATTGGATGAGTATAGATGACAGATAATGATATCTATATTTATTCATGAATTTCTATTGAGTATATTTGAAAAATGTCATTGTATATAGAAATTGACTAAACTCTTTGAAAACAAATTGGATGTTTCAAATACTAAAATTATATGCTCTGAGGAAGAAAAATATATTGCGGGTAATGTTTAGTGAGTTGCATTAAGATAATTAAATTTTAGGATGAAATATATTATAATTTTGTTTAACCCTTTCTTTGACATTCTGGATTTCTAAAATATAGAATTTAAATTTGTAGATGTTAGAGTTGAACATCAATAATTAAAATTTTAAATAAGTTAGTTCAGTCATGAGAAAAAGAGTAGTATATTGTGATACTAAATAAGATTTATAGATTTAGGATAATTTGTTTTTATATAAATCACTTATGTTATAAATGAAATGTTAAAATCCAAAACTTATTTTATGATAAAATTTAATACATCAATGGGGAACATTTTTCTATAGATTTTTAGTAGAGTAATTTGATAATAAGAATATTAATAAATATTAGAGAAAATACCTAGATATCTTTAGGTATAATAATTTTATAAAAATCATAAAGTAATATTTAATGGGTACTCATGTCTTTTTATAGAATAAAACGGTTAAGGACAAAAGAAAATAGAGAACATGAGAGATAGTAACGTTCAAACCATTGATGGATATTGAGGATAAACCATAATTATTCAAATATATATTCTATTTTAAAATTATATGAAAAATATATTCCCTAGTGAGTCATATATTAATAAAATATTTAAAAGAGTGTGGTTATATGATATGAATACACTACATTCTTGAGAATAGGGAAAAGAACCAAAGATCTGTAAAAGAATATGGTGATCATGATCCTATATTGAGGATGATTGACCAACTAGTTATCAATGAAAACAGAATAATAATACCATGTGACATGCATTGTTACAAAATATTTGGAATAAAAATAGATAATAAGAGTGGGAATGGATGTAATATTATATTTTTAATATCTTTTATATTGATCCTATCAAATAATAAAGACCTATTAAATTAGTGACGATCATATGATCTTAATATTGAGTTGATAAATTCATGTAACGATATTCAAAATAATATCTATGATTTTTAACTAATAGAAATTTATATTTAAATATGTTTATTATATCTTTATGAAATGGTATATGAATATTTTTATATGATGAATATCAACTAATATTTATGTAGTGACATCCTGAACTGATTAGTTGTTTATTTTAATGGGGTTGAAATGAGACACTAGAATATACACACAGAGATTTTTTTTGAACCTATGTGATTATTGTTTTTCTAAGAGAACAGAGAATGACAAGAAAAAATCAGTGGTAAGATAGAAATATTTAAATCACTTTGTTATTAAGTGTCATTGTGTAAAGAACTTTGGGGGGTGTATGTCTCATTTTGTTCACATGGGTTTCAAGTGGCTAATATAATCCATGATTTGTGTGAATAAATAATATAAAAAAAGAATTAGATTTACCACATTGGGGATAAAACATATAAAAATACCATTTGTTATCCTTTATTTTATTTATGAATTTCTATGTGTTGTGTCTGACTGGTATGATACTAAAAGATCCAATATTATCCCAAGAGATAACAAACATATTAGAATTTGGTAAAATTTGAAAATGATTGATTAACCTCCTATTAGGTGTCTTCATTATCCCCTAGGGGAATCTCAATTACTATAATAGTATGGTTTCCTGTAATTGAATAATAATTTTAATTCCCAACTGTTACTATTTAAATATAAAAAAGTGTATATTTAATTGTTTTAATAAAATCCTTAGATGGATGAAAAAATACATACTTTTATTTCTAGTCATATTGTTTTTTGATCCATGGATTTGAGAAATTGTAAAATAAAATAAGTTAAAATGAAGAAGAATATGAATATGAATAAAGAAACTTCATTAGATAAAGATAATAATAATGATTAGTGTTTATCAGAAAAGTCTGATTATTATATTTCCTCTTATCCAACATGATCAGGATTTTATAAATATAATTAATCCATTCATGATAAATCAGATAGAGTCTTTAATCTAATTTGAATGATTGTCATGAAATTTTCACCATTAATGTTTTTCAATGATTATTTCTCATGTGGATGGATTTTAAGATGATAGATCATAACTGTAATAAGAAGCTGATGCCGTAGATGATGCATTGGCTAAATAGGTTGGTATACACAACACACTCCCATGATTGGGGAATGAAATAGATGAATTGTTTTGATATTCATTTAAATAAATTTATCAACCAAAAAAACATAAAATATTTTAATGTGAGAAGTGTTCTATTGAATAATTGATTTGTTATTATTATAATATTTATAGAATCTATATAAATTTCAATAATGGATACCTAGATGTAAATAAAAAATTGGACAAGTAGCTTGAAAATTATATATTAATGAAATATAATTTACATTATGATCATGTTTGTAAGTTGAAAAATTAATATGAATATAGGATATAATAATTTAGGTTCAGTAATCCACACTCAACATGAATCACCCTGAATTTAATGTCAAACTGAGAAATTTTCAAGAAACTCAAGATGGAACATTCCAATCAGCTGATTGAATGAGGTGTGATTAAAAAATTTATATGAGATTTTTATTCACAAAAAAGGGAATCATGCCAGTGGAAAAAATACATTTGATTTTTTAATGAATCATCCACCTCAATACTATTGAAAAAGTAATCACACTATTATTAAATTTCCATTTTTACTATGGAAGTTTTACTTTATAGTAGAAGATTCATAGAAAATTTTGGACAGATATAGAGGGATAAAAATACTAGTAATACCACAAATTTTTAAATTTTTTGTGTGATAATTTTCTAGAAAATATATTTATCAAATAGATAACAAAATATTGTAGTATTATCCCCAACAATGGCAAGGAATAAAATCTAGGTAGATTAAATCAAAAAAGAAAGAGTCAATTATAGAGATAGATAGTAAGATTGAAATTATGGTGTGCACTCTTAGTGAATAAAATGAAATAGATCCTATAAATATTAGCCTACAATATAATGATGATAAATTTGGATGGTATAAAATTTTAGGGCATATTGATATAAATTTTATGAATGTTCTTCTTGTAAAAAAGTTTCTTCCAAGAGACAAATGAAAACACACATGACTAAAACACACAAAAAATTATATGAAGAGGGGGTCCATAGAAAATAGAATGATGAAATATTTAAAAATAAATTCCTAAAAATATGACCATCTAGGTTTGAAAAAGATAAAATTATGGAACCAACTAAAAAGAATAAAATTTCCATGATTTATAAAGTGAGAAATACTATTCTATCTTTGATAAAATTTGAAAATATGAAAAGTAACATAGTTCCTAAATGTTTTTATATTCATAAACCTACGAAATTTAATGGATGAAAAATACAAGGTAATTTATTCCGTTAAATAATTATTTACTAGGTTGAGGGAAATTTCTCAGACCTTCTGTAATAACTAAATATAAGATAAATACTTGCCTTATTCTCAATTTTTGGTATGTATGATTTATTAAAGGGGATTAATGGAGAAGAAATTAAAGAATGTGATAATGTTTGATTTTACTATACATATATGAAAGTTACAAATTATGTAGATGTTAAAATTATAGCATCCTTTCAAAACCACAATTGGTATCAATCAGGGTGAAAGATGGGACGAATCCTTTGAGAGGGAGTAAGAAAAAACCTGAAGTGAAAATAAATTTATTTATTTATATATAATATTTAAATATAGATATCCTCAAGAAAATATGTGAGGATGTGGTATTATGATCCCCTTCCCGTTATATGCTTGTTTATAATAAATCATACTAAAAAATATAGGGATTTTCAAACTAAAATTAGGGTGAATATACAGTCACATTAATATTTTAGATATGTTTTTTATGTGGAGTTCATGTATGTAAAATTTGTTGAAAATATTAATGTACAACCCTAAGAATGCTAAAGTTAGTGTTGTTATCACATTGTAGTTCATTAATGAAATCTTTTCTGAAATAATTTGAAGTTTATAATATTTTTTTTGGTTATATTTTTAAAAATAGTTTTAAATGGTAATGTCAATATAAATATATAAAATTTGGGTGAAGGATTGATGTATCCTCCCAATGTATAAAAGTGGTGCCTCCCATAAACTATGAGAATATGAGGTTAATGTGGTTTCTTTTTTAATTTCAAATGAATACTCATATATTTGAAATATTGTATGGAACGATGTGAAAATACCTATGAATACATGGATGGACATATTATAGGATGTAGAAATATAAATAAAATTATTGAATTTGTTATTATTAATAATAAATAATGGAAATTACTAAAGTGCATGTTCTAATTATTTTTTCTATGTCCTAGAGATGTTATAGTAATAGTAGCTACACCGAGAGCTTGAATATGAATATATAAAGAATGAAAAGTTAAATGTTGGTTGTTATGATTCAATACCAGTGTGCTATTATTATTAAATGTTGAAATTAATTTTAGTAAACACTTGAATAGATGGTTAAGGATAATTTCATAATGATAATGGTTGATGTGAAAAGAAGTTATTGAAAAATAATCTATTGTGAGTACTATAAATAAAAATGACTTTGGAACTAGAATAAATGTGTTTTGATTTGTTTTTATAATTTATATAATTATATTAATAGTTCATATAATTAATTAAAATTTTTACTAAGTGATTTGAGTTGAATTAGAAGACCCCAAAAGGATTTTTGACATACTCAAAGTTTCTTTTATGAAAAATGGATTACTTTTCTCAAGATTTAATTTTCAAAATAGATAATGAATTTTTCCTATTAATATGTACATTATTATATGGATTTGAGAATTTTGATGTACATTATGAATTCTTCTATGAATATAAACAGATAGGGCCATCATGTAAGCCAATTCAGCTATGATTACTGTGTTTGTATCCAGGTATATAACTTCATTTAAGAGAGAGTGGATTATCTATAATTTAAACAATTCATGAAATATAATAGAGGGAATTAATCTAGATATATTATATTTTTCAACACATAAAAAAAATTAGTTATGTGTAGGCTTTTTGAAAATTAACAATGTAAGATACCAAACGCGCATAATAAAACTAATTTAAAAAAAAGAGAATTGTGTTATTTACAAAAGAATTATCTATGTTTGAGTGATTTTGAAATGTTTATGCGATTATAATAATAAAAATTCTCAAGTACTATTGGGTGAAAAAATGAGTGATTCTAGAATTATGATAATATGAAGAATTTATTCTGATAATGTATGTGTTTTTCACTATGGATTAAAAATCATGAAATTAATGTGATACAAACATGAATTATTAATATGCTAATGTTTTAGTTGAAAAGAGAATAATAAATATGGGAGAAATTATGCCTGAATGATTAAATATCATGAAATAATTTTTATGGGATTTTGGGAATTATATAGATGAAGAAGTGTTAATGATGTTTTTATTCGTTAAGACATATGTTTTTTATGAAGCGATCTGATTTAAGAATAGAATAAGTTGATTATATCGTAAAAGAATAAAATGAATATTGATTTATTATGATATATTAGGATACTCCATGATGAAAAAATGGAGAACACGCTAAAGGGAGTTACAAAATAACGAAAACCATAGAATGGTATGTATTCTATGGATTTTTTTGTGGGACTTTTAGGAAAAAATTTACTATTTGGAAAAAGTGGATTATAAGACATGGTTGTCCACTTATGGTGAACATTTTGTGAATCCCTCAAATAACTAACAAAAATTCAAGAGTATTGTTAACACTTAACAAGGTAAAATTTTGTGAGTTTAAAATAATAACTGATGATTATGAGGATAAATCCATATGGAATTACATGAGAATGAAATTTTCAATCATGGGGGATAACAACATACAATCCTTTGTGAAAAAATGATAATGGGACCAATTTTATAGGATATTTTCTATAATAAGACTATAAAAAATAATATTATCGGGACATACATATAAAAATAAAATGAAGGAGAGATGAATTATTGGTGAGGAGACAACCAAGAGTTATAATCCATTATGAAAATCTGAGTCCTCTTGAATAAAAGAAGAATATATAGATAATCTAGTTATAATGTGAAAAAATATGGGTATTCAGGATAACGAAAGAGGAAATATTGAACCCTTAATCAATGATTAGATCATGTGAGTTGACGGAAAGAGAACAAGAAAAAAAAAAGTCATGGAGATACATTCATACTATGTATGTTTCTTATTAGTTCGTGTTGAGCCTCTCAATGATTGAGAGTTGAGATATTCTAGTTTGAAATTTCTGTTGCAGAACTATGATACTGATCTAGAATAGAGATTGAGGATCAATTATTATTCAAAAAGGTATACTAGAGTTTGAAGTCTCATTCTTAGGGGGATGAGATCATTAATGGAGGTTAAAACATTATGTGCTATTTTGTTGATCAAATTTATGAAGTAATCTAAAATAAATACTTTCATATACATGGAGGGATGTCAGAGAGCCTATATGACTTGGCTTATATACAGAAAACATACAGTGACTCTTTCAATATAATGAGATGGTTTTGAAGATATTTAAATGGTAATATATCAAATGAATTGTATTGGGATGATGGAAAGTATAGGTTTGGGATACACTAAGCCCATTATAATTTTATATTTATTATAATTGGAAATCCTTGATTTGATGGAATAAAAAACCAATAAAAGGAATGTGTATTCCTAGATTAACATTATAAATATTGTGTTATTTTTAAATCTAAAATTCATTCAAACATGTGGTTGATTTATTAATTAGTTAAACTAAAATTATTCCAACTTAAATAATTATCAATATAGGTAAAAATACACAGGGGGGTAAAATAATCCAAATAAATTTTGAATTTTAGAAAATAGGAAACAACTGATTTACCCTCCAGAATTACCCAATCATGATTCTAAATTGAACATATGGGTAATTTCGAGTAGAATTTGAGAAAAATGTTATCATTTCTTAGATATATGTCAACCTAGCCTGGTGTTTTTATGAAAATCTGATTAGGCACACATTTGAGTTTGAAAACCCCAAGATAGAGAAAATAAATTGAATTTCTAAATAGGTAAAAATGAAACACTACACTAAATAATTAAGAAAAAGGAAAAACAAAGTATTTGAATTTTACGATGATATCAAGGAATATTAATGACATACCACTAGATTAATTTAGTCTATGTGGCACTAATAGTTTGAGCTATATCATGACTGATGAAATTAAAAATGTGGGTTATATATACAATAGTGTTTCAGATTATATGAATACTGATTCTATAATAAAATTTACCAATATATTTAGGATTATTAAAAAGTTATATGGTGGAAAATAACAATTAAAGGATTAATATAGTGTAATTTAACAGAAATTGGTTATATAATCTCCAAAATTCCAATATCTAATTAATGAGTTGAAAAATAAGGACTTCTCCTTATAGATTAAAATAGTTAAATTTTTACTGGATGATGAAAATTTAAATTATGGACCTATTTGAAATAAATTCTAAAAAATATCATTGGTGACATGGTCCATGCATTGGAAGAAACACATAATGCTTTTATAGGAGTTAAAAAACACAAACTGGGATTTAAGGCTACAATAATAAAGGATATTGGTCACGCCTAGAAAGAGAGAAACAAGATTAATCATAAAGAGTTTTAGAAGAAAAATAGTTTGTTTGAGGATATTTTTAACAAATTTAATACCTAAATTAATACTCTATGTTTATTTTGACATAATCTAGGTGCAAAATCAAATGATCTAGATATATTCCATCCATGAACATCCCAATTTATTGAAATAAATAATAAAACCCCTAAATTTTATATTTTATTTTTCTCTTAAAATGAAATTTTTTTCAATGTTAATGGGAGTTTTTTATTATTATTATAATCATCCTCCTCATCTTCAAGGAATAACTATTGATAATGACCTGATAAACCAAAATTTTATGAATCAATTTTATTTATAAGATCAGAATAGAATTCAACTTATAGACAAACTTATGTAACAAAAAATTTTCCTAAACCCATAAATGATTCATGGGGAGAGTTAATAAAATTTTAAAAAGTATCTTGTTGATGGGAGCTCAAAATTTTAGGGTTTCAACACAAATAATCAATGTACTCAAATTGTTGTACAACGAGAACCTAATTTGAAAAGAACATGACTTATATGATATTTTTGGTGTTTCTAGGGATATAGAAATATAGACTTATACTTTTGGAACAAAATATAAATTCATAAAATTAGTATATGAATATTACCAGTAGGAAGAATATGATAATTTTAGAACAAAACTTCTATAAAAATTCATTTTTCACATATTGTAAAAAAATATTACTCAAAAATAGATCTTAATGAATTTATAACTTCTAGAAATATTATAATATAATTATCCAATATTATGAGGAATTTTAATATCCTCCAAACCCAAATGATGGGCATTTAAAGGAGAATAGCAGGCTATAATTAAATAATAAGGTATCAGATGAAGAACAGTGTTCTTTGAGTAGTGTACTACAGAAGAATCTATGAGGGACAATATTAAGGATTTATTAAAGATATTTGATAATAAGGATGACACACTAGTATATAAAAGATACTTAAAACATGGTAATACATCAACATCATATACCATTATAAAATGGGAATGAATATTAATAAATCTAAATGGTAAAATCATGAATAAAAAGGGAGTGAATCAGTGAAAGGAAAATAAAATTGGAATAGTGGAAGGCATCATAGTTGATGAGATTGATAGATTTATTATGTCAAATCAAATTTTTATTCATAAGTGTGGGGAAGGTAATAATATATTCATAATATTTTTCAAATGTTGGGAATTATTTCTTAGTCAATGAAAACTATTAAGTAAGCAACAAAAATAACTATTGTATAGATGGAACTTATCTAATACTATAAAGATAAAGTAATAACAAAAATTGAAGCAAGAACATATAAAAAATGTGTATTTTACTAAAGGTATAATAAAATAAAACTTGAAAAATAAAATTAAACATTATTAGTAATGTGAATATATAATGATTTCTCTACATAAAAAGCATATACTTGTTAAAAATAAATATAAAAAGAAGGGGAAACCCATTTTTTCTTTAGATGAAAATTTATAGAAATTGAATGAGGAATAGATCTTGAAAAAATATGATGCATAAGATTTCTAACTATAAGTGTAGATACATTAATAAATAATTCTCAGACCAAATTATATTACTGATAAACTTGAGAATTCAACCTTATTTAATATTATTTCAATATTTGATTTTGAAATAGGATATTAATGCTGAAGAAAGAGAAAATGATTATAGAGGTTATGTTTCTTATCACGATAAAGGATGAACCCATCATGGGAACTATTTCAATTCAATTATAAATATTGTACAAAATAATCAATTATAAATATTTCATATAGGTTATTTATAAGTAAAAAATTACATGTTGAATATGTATTGAATATATCACATTTTTGGGATCTACTGAAGAATCCAAGTATGCAAGATATATATTTTCATTAGATAAATATAGAATTCAAGAAAGTCGCAAAAAAAAAATATCAAGTGTGAGGTATTATAAAACTCTTAAATAAAATTTAGTTTATGTTTTTCATATACTCATGTGGGAGTGTATATATAAGAAAATTGAGTGAATAACATTAACATGAACATTATGATGTGTTTTTTTTAGTTTGGTGTATGTTTGTAAAATTTCATGAAAACCAAATTTCCCAAACACAAATGAAGTTATTTTGAGTTGGTACTGCTGAGAAATGTTAATGATTATATTTAATTAATTATTAATCTCAATATTTTTTCTATATCATTCTATCCCATATTGACTTAGATTTAACTTACCTATGTATCTCCGAAAATATTTTTTTGTGTCCCTTCAATCTCTAAATGAAATTAATTATCATTAAGAATAAGATTGTTCATAAAATAAATTGTGTAAATGGAGAGTGAAAAGTTCCCTCACTTATGTATTTATTATCAATAAGGGGAATAGAAAAGTGAACTATTATTGAAATTAATTTCATTTGAAGTAGCTAAATATTATTGAAAAAAACATAGAGGTGAAGATTAAAGTTATGAAAGATATTTTTTCTAATTTTTTTCAATGGTTTTCAATGACATGTCAATAGAAATGACTACATGATGTTTGATGGATTGAATTATGAAGCCAGTGATTGATGAAGGTGATTCCCATAAAATATAGTAAAATTAGATTTATTTAGCTTTAGTATATATACAAATAAATGTTCATTCATTGGAAATTTAGTATGGAAATTGGTTTTATTACCAATTAAGATATGGTTTCATAGATTCGAGGTTTTATTCCTCTAAACTGGACAATTAAGTATGTTTATCATTATGAGTGGAAAATAATAGTGTAGATGTGAGTGTTCTAGGGAGTACTAAAACAACTTGGGGAAGGTATAGTGAAGATGTATATATGTAGAGGATGATGATATTTTTTTGAATAAAGAAAAGTTTGTTTAATGATGTATGGATTATATCCTAGTGTGTTACTATCAATTAATGTTGAAATCCGTTCTAATCAACACTTGGATTAAGGGTTTAATATATTTTATGAATGTTTAAGTTAAAATGGAAAATGATTTGTTGATGAAACTCTATCTCGAGTACTTTATGCACTACAAGTATTTATAACAAGTCTTAATGGGTTTGGGATTATTTTAAAAACATTTAAAATTATTTAGAGAAATTACCAAGTCATTTGAATAAAATGAGATATCCTAATGATTAAATAATGATTGTCAAAGGTGATGTGAAAAACATATGGAATTACCAATATCATCATACTATTGAGAAAAATAAAAAATTCATTTGTCCTACCCATAAGTAAATTGAGGTATGTTTATGATATTTTTTCTATAAAATAAAATTATTGAAATGTAAATCATCTTATAAATCAACCACATAAGTTTATTCAACAATGTATATGATGTTTCTGTTACTGTATATAAATCCATCTATGAGGGAGTTAATTTTCAAGTGTGAAATATATTTTTAAATATGATAAGGATAATTCATATATAGTTAAAATATTTTTCACCATACAAGAATGTATTGTTATATGATTATTGTTTTAGAATTGGAAATGTAAAATATTCTGCATGTGAAATAAAATCATCCTTTGTGAATGATAATTGTTATATAGAAAAATAATTGTCTTTAAGTAAGATATTTCAGACCAGGTAAGGGATTTTAATTAAAAATGTTCATAGTTCCTATTAGGGGAAAATTATGTTTTCTAAAATTGTAAGATTATATTATATAAATTATGATAATAGAAGATATTTCTCATGAGATTAAAAAATGATGTGATAAAAACTGAGTTATTGAGATACTATTTTTCCATTTGTGAGGGAAATGTGGTCAAAATGTGGAAATATTTCTATGTGATTAAATGTGGTGAAATTATTTTATCATATTTTCAAATAATTATGGAAAGAAAAAATGAAATCTAAATCCGGTAATTCATTGATGATTGAGTCATTTTCAAAGAGAGATAATTTGAGAAGGGTATGATCCCAATATACTGTGAAAACACCATGATGGTTTATCTAAGATGATATATTTAGATTCTCGATGGTAATGAAACCGAAACAAAATAGTATATGGGTTTAAAAAGAATAAAACAACACTATGGTATATCATATGTGTTCATTTCTATAGGTATTTTAGAAATATAAACGTACATTTGACAAATGTGGAATTATAATATTATATGGTTAACACTTAGTGATAATTTTTGGAATCCCTTGAACATAGAAGAAAAATAATATGTATTCATGTAATTGTATAGAAGACGGCTGATTGAGGTAAAAATTATATCTAAATATCATGGGGAAGACATATATGGAATTTCAAGTCAAATTGAAATGGTCATAGTCGGAGACACCGATGTACAAGCCTTTTAGAAAATTATCATCAGGGGCATCAACTTTTATTGGAAATTTTCTATTATAAAAAACATAGGGAAATAATATTCTAGATAATTATATATAAATAGAGAATTAATGAGGGACATATTACAATTGATGAGATAATCAAGAGTTTTAAACCCTAAAAAATATAGACTCGTTAAAGAAATGATGAAGATGAAGTACATCTACTACTAAAGTAAAAAAATCATCTAGGTATCATGTCTAAAGAAATAACAAGGAATCATACACCATCTTAGTATTAGATTGAGTGATCCAAGTTGTAGTGAGAATAAGAAACGGATAGAGATATGGATATACTGGCCTTATATATATGGTTCATATTAGTTCATGTTGATCAACTTAGTGATTGAGAAGTGAGAAATATATATGATTAATTTATAATAATGAACTATGAGGATACAATGGAATAATGATAAAGTTTCAAAATTTTCTCATGAATATCATATAGAATTAAAGGACTCTATATTATCGTAAAAATGTAATTCTTAGATATAGATACAAATAGTTCCAACCTCTTGATCATCTTCATGAAGGAGTTTGAATGTTACACTTACATACACATTTTATGTTTCCATATATTATCTATCAATCATGGTATATTAGGAAATTATAGTGTGACTCTATTACTATAGTTGCAAGCAATTAAAGAAAGATCAATGAGAATATAGAAAAATAATTCTAGTATAATTATATAAATTATTTATTTGGTATGCACCAATTCCATTGTAATATGAGCCTGATTACAGTGGAGAATTAATGATTGGATCAAATAACCAACCAAGGTAAGGAGTAGGTATTTCTGGATTAACCTTTTAAATACCAAATTTTGTATTTATCATCTTTAAATTCAATAGCATAGTTATTTAATTTAGGTTTAATATAAATTTTATCTACCTATGATAACAATAAATTGAGGATAAATTACAATGGGGTTAAAAGATTCCAAGATACGTTAGAATTAGGTAAAATATCATCACCTTATTCCTCCCACCAATCCAAGTTGTTTACGATGATCCTAAGAGAAGTTTCATTAATGGTTCTTTTTTTACACACTAACATAGCCCAGTTAGACATATATATTATTAATTTATGAAATATCACTAAGATAAATTAATATTTTAACTTTAACATATGAAATTATAAGAGAATAAGGAAAGAAAAAGAAAAAAAGAGAAGGGATAGTTTGGAGAAGACCATATGATGTATTTTTATTAATTTTCATTAAGGGGGTGTAACGAAACATCGTATTTGGAGTAAAAATTGTATTGAAAAAAATCCAAGGGGGATATTAAGGTACCCAAATGGATTTCCGAATTTAAAGTTATATTGTGGTCGATGTGAAATGTGTATGTCAAAGTATGATTGTTGAGTTAGGTAATGGTGTTAGTAGCCACCCACTAAACATGATGGTTATATACATTTATTTTCGGTAAAGTGAATATGTGTTTTATAATTTTTATCATGAAAAGGGAAAGTAATGGTGGAAATGAAAATGAAAAAGATAAGATATTTGGGGAGAAACCTATAAATAAATTATTTGATGTTCTGGTCTTCATGATATATAAAAATAATATTTATGTAATGATTTAAATGTCGTATAAAAAAATTTAGTTTAGTATTATATAGTATATAACTGATGAAATTGATGATATAATGTTTAGGAGAGTGATGTGTTATTTGATATGTGAAGGAACCCATCCTTGTGGGAAACTAATAATGTCTAATTTATTTAGTGGTAAATATCACATGGATAAAGGATAAAAGGATTTTAATAAATAATAAATAATAAATGAACTTGGAAATACTCTAACATGAGTATTTGTCATATTTTATATCCTTTGTAATGTTTCTATATAGACATACGAAATCTTATTACGGTGTCAAAAGTGATTTGATTTCCATTTGAGGTGTTTTGGAAGTCCATAGATCGAATATATGATTTCTAGTAATAGTTGAGAAAAATTTATAAAAATTACCATGTTGATATCCATATATCAGTGCTAACATTAAATAATTCTTCATATAGATAACCATATGTGAGATATCAACACTAATACATCAATTTAATGGGATCAAAACATTTAATATAAATTCTCAAAAAGAGACTCGCGGTATGAAGATCTATAAAAGGGGTTTTGATGTATGAGAATCCATGAAAAGAATGATATTGTTGTAAGGGGATCAAAATTACATATAGGGATACATAGTTAGGTATTAAAATACGTGGACACATATAATGGTATTACTTATCCTTACAATATGGTTTAGGTTTCTAGAATTTAAATTATGAGGAAGAATTCAACAGTATAATACCAAATATATTCTATCATGTTTAAAACATTATGAAGTATTAAAGAGCCATAATTTATGCCATATTTCAATAATACTGGATGAGGAGAAGAATGGGATGATTACTGTTATAATAATTCATTATTATCAAAAGAGTATATTTTAAAATCCTCCATGGTGGTAAATAATAAAGAAACTATTAAAAAAAGATGTTTCTAGTTATGTTATTCCATGCTCTAAATATAACAACAAAGTTACAGAATTGAGTTGGGAAAGAATATTGGTTGGATAAAATATATGATAAAATCTTCAATATTGAAGATAATATAAAAAATTTAATAAATTTATAAAAAAAATTAGAAATGATTGAGCTAAACCCCATTGATTAAAACTTCACAAAATATGTTGTGATTCAACCACGAGAAGAAGAAGATTATATTTATATAATATAAAATATTTATAGATTTCATATTAATGGTGTATTATTTTTATTTAAATCAACCATATTATTAATAATATAGGAAAATCTATTCTAATATAATAGAACTCATCATCCCATTACAATTAATTTTTTGGGAATGGATGATGCTGGGAGGAGGCAAGATGAAGGAATAGTGCAGTTTTTGTAGAAATTTTTTTTATTGTAAAATATTATGGTGTGGAGAACAATGTTATGTCATATAATAAATATTAAAAGGTATGTATATATTTTAGTACTAATAGTTTTAGAATAATAACTTGAGAGATAAAATTCAGAGGCCATATCTATTTTGGGATCTTTATGGTATTTACATGAGGTTTCTTCATATTGTTGGTCCATGGATGATTAGGATGATGAATGTGAGATTCAGTTGTGGTGTAGAATGTGATGCCACACCATGATGTTTAGTGTGGGTTGTGTTCGTTCCATAGTTCATTGGGGGGCCATGATGGTGAAGTTCCTATGCTACAACATGGATTGGTCCAATAGTTTATATGTTGTTTTGCATAGATTTTATTTATATTGCGGTCCTTAACTAGATTTATTGGACATCATATGTTACCAAATAATTTTTTATATTGGGTAGTTGTGATAAGGGTTATTTTTTAATGGTTAAACCTATTGAGTTGATGTTTCAATGAAAACTCTATATATATTTTCATGGTATATAATATTGTTTCATGATCTTAAATTTTCTATCCATTCTATAAATTTTGATGCCCCAGAAAAATCCATTTATTTTTAATTTATATATCTCTACTCATAGGTGAAATATGTGTGGTATTAGGGGTTCTTTTAGTAACCTTTTTTTAAATTTCATCCTTAAATTTGAAGATTCATGATTGAGATTTAATTTTATTTCATTCTCTTCTCCTCATAGTTTTGTCCCATTATTTCCAGAGGGAGAATTGTAAATGGTGTTGATTTGATTCAAAAGATTCTTGGGATTTGTTTTGAGGAGTAATTTATATGGTTTAGGTTGATTTAAGGTTACAATGTGATATTGTAATATTGTATCCATATCATCCTATTTTATAATGTAATGTTATTGTTTATAGAGGTATTGGATTTCATATCACTCATTCTTTATATGTAAATTACAGTGGTTGAATGATTTGTTCACCCCTGGAAAAATTGTAAGGATTATGTTAACAAAGATAAAAAAACCTACCATAAACGAATAATACTGGCATTCAGTTAATCAATTTTGATAGCTTACCTTCATTATACATCTCACGAGGTTTATTTTAACTTTTGGTTTTTGTGGGAATTAATGTTTTTAGCCTTTTTCATCGATGTAGTGAATTTTTTATGGGAATAACATTTCATAAAAGTATAGTGAAAACTCAAGTAATCATATAAAATAAACCATTCTTATGATTTTAATTTATTCATTTTTATGTATTCACATTCATCATAGTTTTATAAATAATGTTATATAATTTTCTAATTTTAAAATTAATAGTTTTATTTAAGAAAATAATTTTCCTATGTAGTTCATGGTTTTAATTTAAATATAAACTAATGAAATTAGTAATTTTATTTTATTAAAATTTCATCATTTTTATTGGTCATTTAGAATTTATCTTATGGATTTTTTCGATTGTTCTAAAATGAATAATTTTCATATGAATAGTGAAATATATCAATTTTTTTAAAATTTTAATTTATTTAAATGTTTTTAAAAATTATTTTTCTATTTTGAATTAGTTTTAAAAATAAAAATTTATCTAGGAATAAAAATAATCAAAATTATTTCATAACAATCATCAATACATTTGATTTTCTAATACAATCATTTTTATTTATAAAATGGTATTTTTATAAAAACTATATTCACTGTAGTCTACTTATGTATATTAAAATTAGAATTTATCAATTTTTTAAATTAATATGGTAAAATGGATTCAATATTTTTAATTCATAATTTCCACATGAGTAATATGTTCAATTTTTTGTCCATTTGAATAGTAACTTTGGTAAAACATAATCACCTGAGTAAAGATTATAATGGTTAATGAGGGTTAAACTAATATATATGGTACCAAATATTTCTAAAAATTTGGAAAGTATGATTTATAGTGGATATCCAAATAATAATATATTTCCTCATAAATTTTTCTATTTTCACTACATTACATTATGAAAGACATATAATAAATTTAAATGTTTTAAATATTTACATGTGTGTCACTCCCCTCAATTATAAAAGGGAACAAAATATAATTATTTATTCACACACATTGATCCATTTACCTTAAAAAGTAACAACTAAAATAACTTTTCTGAATCCATCCCCAGATCCTATAGGTTCTTGTATAACAAAAATACCATCCTATGGACACATATGGTGTAAGCCAAGAGAGGTTTTACAAGGAATGAGTATAATCCCAAACTGAGTCATTCATTTTTATTTATTATTTTACCTCCATAAAATATTAATTATCATGAATGAAATAAAAAATCAATAATTTAAATATTTAATAATTTTATTATGATTATGTACTAACCCTTTGTCATCTATTTTCCCAAAATATGGAAAATAAAAACATCAGTCGTGCGTACGTGTGCACAAAAACCGCCATAATGTGAAGTGTTTCATTTTCCATCACTAGATTATATGGATGGTTATAATAATTTATCGAATTAATATATATGATATGCTGATATAATTATGATTACATAAAAATAATATTATACTCTAGTTATTACCCTTCCATTAATTTTGAATCTATAATTCCAGTTATCTGTATGTGTTGGTCACCACATCCATAAAGAGATGAAATTTTTTATTAATTTAAACCTCACAAAGATGGTAATAAGGATTAAAATAATGAATATATATGACATTTATTTAATATTTATGATTTTTTAATTGAAATATATAGTCTACTTTATTTCATTTCCACCCAATATAAAAATGAAAATCTAACTCCTAGGTATGTATAAGATGCTATCTCGAAGTAACAATGTGATTATTTTTTCATGAACACTATAAATGGTTAGTAATAAAATTTTATTTATTGTATAAATATGATAAATATTACTTATTAATGATTCCATTTTTAATTTAAACATTAATATTTTATCTACATTCAAACCACAATTATTTTTTGATCTTATAGTCTAGATGACCCGAAAACATCCAACATGAACTTAACCGTTTTAGTAACTAAATATCAGTAATTAATTAAATAAAAGGAAAAAAATGAAAATTTAATGAAAATGAAATATTTTATTAATCAATTAAATAACATATATTATTTTACTATTCATGATTTATAGAATAATGAGTTTATCCAAAATATAAGGTAAGTGGCTTTCTTTTCGAAATTTTTATTTAATGTTTTCTTTACAACTATTTTACCTTTATGTCCATGTTATTATAAAATATTAATGATTTTTATAATTTATTATCAAAAGGATGATAAAATTCCTTTTAGAAAATATTTTAATTTCATTAAAAATATAAAAATCATATCTTTTCAATGAATTCTTTATTCGTTATTTTTACAATTTTACAAAAGTTAAAAGAAAATGTTTTTTAATGTATATGGATGGATATCCTTTTCCCTCTTAATAGAAATTATTTATTATAAATATACCTATTAAATTTAAAATTGTTTTTAAAACTAGATCCAAAATATTCTCTTTGGATAATTTTTCCTTTTTATTAGTTTTCTAATAAAATGAATAATTCAATTAATGAATATGAAAACCCTGAATGATATTTTCTTACGGTGTCAAATGATTTTTAAAGGCATTCATGATATAAAAGTCAATTCTTACAAAAGTTCTTTAATGATTTATTACATGAGATATATATTTGTTGATGTGTGAGACGGATATAGTTATTTAGTGAATTGGGTAATGACTTAGTCTTCAATTGAGAAAAATGGTAGAGATAATCGAGCTAGTGACTCTTATGGAATTAACTTTTCATCAATTATTCTAACATGAGTTAAATAAATGTGGAAATAGGTTATGAAAATGAATTTCCAATAAATATATGTTTAAATTCCAAAAAAAATTTATTGAAATATTTTCATTTTATAAGGCATGGAATGTTTATGAATTATTAACGGTTATAGGGATGGAAATATATTAACGAAGTTGAAATATCGATAAAATTCCATAATAGTTTTATTGTAATTATTAATTTTTCCAAAATAGTTTTATATGATTGAAGGCAATTTTTCTGATGTGGAATCTTTTAATTTATGTCCTCAATGTTTTATTGTGAAAACATTTAAAAATTTCATTTTATTATTTTTTTTCTCTATAGAATTCGGATTCATTAAATTTTATTTCGCATAATAATTTTTTTTTCTCATCTCATATTTAAAAAAAATCCTATGGTATATGGATGAGTGGGAACAATAGAAATTTGATATGTTATGATTTGGTCTTCTCATAAAATAATAAAAAGTGTCTTCAATTAAACAAGGATGTAATCTTAAAGCCCATTATTCTTATTAAAATATACATTGTGTGGAAGTCTGTAAATTTTTATGTATTGTTTTTATAATTATCATGAACTATAATAACAAATGATATCGGGAATGTAAAAAATGTAAAATTATTTCTTTTAACCTAATATTTATGGATTTTTAGACTAAGGAGTCATTATAGTTGGTATCAGAAAAAAGCCTTGATACCTTTATAGGTTTAGAGAATGTTATTTTACACTATTAAGAGATTAATAATTTTTATATTATCATTGAATATATTATTATTATTAACATGTTGATTCATATAATCTATATTTGTTGAAGTGGTTTTTCATAGAGGAAATTTGGTAACTAAAATTGGAACGAATCAAATGGATAAAAACATTTTGAATCATCAATTTGAAATGGTTGGAAGAAATAAATTTTGGGGAAACCATAGTTTATTTTAATGAAGATATTAATGGTGGTACCCATGAATGTGAAAAATTGAATTCAATGATGTGGAATAATTCAATAGTGGATCATTTAATGAAATAGAAACCTCTATCATTTGGTTGATCATTATACTTAGTGTAATATAAAGTATGGATAAATATATTCGGTAGGATATGAAATGTTGTAGAAAGTATATAACATAAAAATACAACTATTAATATTTATTATCTTAAAATTAAAGTTGATCGTTGGTGTTGTATGTTTAGGAATACTAAGGAAAATGATGAGATTGATTCCATGTTGTTGGTAGTCTTTAAATATATTTTTCTTGAGAATTCGTTTCCTAATATTTTTTGAATTATAATGTTAATTCAATTACTAGGGATAAATAAAAATGTCAAAGGATTCATTGGATTATTAGAAATAACATTATTTTATACTTGCTTGTAATGATTTATATTTTGTTATAGGCCATGGAAGTATAATTAATAGATTTTATATAGTTCTAAAACCATTTTTGTTAAGACTATTTTCATCATTATAATTTAGAAGCTATGAGGAGGTTTTTCAATGTTAAATGAATGTTGAGAGGGAGTTTTTAAACACTTCTGTACTTCATGAAAAGATGTTTAAGAAGCGGTCTTTGTGGAAATAAATGGAAAAGTACTATAAAAACATGGAAGTTTGACCCCAAAATTTTTTAAATGAGGTAAAATATATTTTAAATAATCATTAATAGGACGATGGAACTATTTCTTATTTATTATTAGTAATTTCACTAATGACTAAAAGAAAAAAAGTTCTGATAAAAAAACAGTAATAGAAAAATTGAAAATCATATAGTAGTAAGATGCTTTTTTAAATGAGTTATAATGAACCTTCCATAAACATTACATAATCATTAGTTTTAGTAAATAATTTTATTATCTTCAATTTGAAAATATTTTTAGGTTCATATTTTTAGAGAATCAGGCCAGAACTCATTCATTACATAAACCTATAATACAAAGTGGACACTTCTATTTCATATGAATTTTTACCATAATGTATTAACTTTTAATAAAGGGAATGATTTATATCATGGACAATTTGTCGGAATTTCAACTTCAATTATTCCATTTCTTTACCCATTTTTAAATACTTGGAAAAACATTTAAAAATGTGGGATGAGTAAAATACTCATATTAATTGATATAAAAATCTAGAAAATTAATAATCCTATAAAAACATGAAAAATTATATATATTTACCATTATCATAAATGTTATTTTAGAATGTGAAATAAATCAATTTCAAATGAAAATCACACACAACGTTTTCCTCAATTAAAATCATTAAAACCAATCAAAGTAAAAGTAAAATATGTTATTGAGTTAGATCATCATTTATATAAAACCCATTAAAAACAATTTTAATTAGAATAATCATATATAAACATTTATAATATCATTACACAATAAATTAAAGAGATATTACAGGTTCAACGGATTCTATTTTAGACTCCCTGTCATATAAGCAGTAATGGGATCACCGGGTATAATCCTTGTCACCCCATCATAAAATATAAAAGAGTATCACCAGATTCTATCCTGGTTTCCTCATAATATAAGTTGTATTGCGATCTTCTAATGTTATATGGGTAACCCAATCATGGAATGATCATGTAACATATCATGAAATTTACATTTTTTGCAAGAGTTTTTTCATCACTAATCTTTTTGATTATTTTTAAAGTCATAAGAAATTTTTTTTATATCAAAATAATATTTTCTTTTAAGAACACAATTGTAAAACCATAGATTCTATTTCATTTGAAAAAAATACATTTTTCAATACAGAATACACAAAAATTGAAGATATTTTTATCATTTAAGAACACATATATGGTTTTAAATAAAGTTAAAAGTCACGTAAATTTTTTGATGAAAATAAAAAAAATCGTTGAACTTTAAAAACTGGATATTTCATTTTTTTTCTTGTCAAATAAATCAATTTCAAACACATAAAAAGGCTCATTTTGAAAACAATTAAAATAATGTGAGGAGACATATAATGGTCATTTTAAATATTTCATGTCCATTTAAAAAATAATTTTATATATAATTTTAAAATATTTATATAGTAAATAATGATATTTTAAAGGAAAACATTAATTGATGTGTGTTTTTAAAAAAATCCCTTTATCACTTGAGAAACACTCGATTCCCAAACCCCATTAAGGAATGACTTTATAAAAAATATTAAATATCATGAGAAAACATAAAATATTGATATATAATGTCAAAGGGGCTGTAAAAGAACCATATAATATATTGAAGGTGCATAAAACAATGAATTTATTCAATGAAAAAAAATTGACATGATGTCCCTTAACTTGAGTCAGACTTGTCACATCTGTATTTAACTACATCTTATTCAGGTCACCCCTTTTTGTATGAACCAAAGGTTATCCATGGATGGATTTATTTCCATATTAAGGATTATAGGATGAGTCGAGGGAAGTAGAGAAATGATTCGGGTAGGTATTTTCTGATCCAATTGGACTAATATTTGTGATTATTTAATGATATGTGGGAGACATTTGGAAGTGGTGTTAGTGGAAAATTTTTAAAAATTTTAAAGAGGGAATTCAACCCATATATTTTCCTTGTTAATTGTATCTAATAATAAAAAAAACTATATATTTTATGTTATAAACTCTAAATATGTATAACCGACCAGTTCATGAAATGTTTCTAGGTCATGTGGCCCTTTAAGTGTAAAGTTTAGCCACTTAGAAATTATAATTTTAACTTAATTGAAGTTATTAATTATATTTATTTTCACTAATAACATTGGTAAAAAAATTAAGTTAACATTATATGACATGTTTAATTATTATGATTGCAAATATGTAATCAATTTCGATAATTTCAATTTAATGTTGAGGAAAAATAAGTTTTAGTAATAATCATGCAATTAATATGAGACAATAGGTTATTAAGAAGAGTATCTTTATAGAGAAATTTGATTCAATATTCTCTATATGAATAATAATAATCATTTTATGAAATTAAATTAATATTTACTAATATAATGTATATATATTAATTTAAAATTAATATTCATTAAAGATTATCTTTATTAATTAATAATGTGAAAATTATGTATTCTAAAACAGGATTTTTGAAAAACAAGAATTTAATTAAAAAATATATATATTAAAAAACAATATAATGATTATTAAAAAGTAATTAAGTGAAATAATTTTAAATAAATAATAATTTTTATATAAAAACATATTAAAAAATCATTTATACTTTAAAATAATTAATGAATTTATTTTAAAAAAATTTGTACTTTTCACTATTCATTCGGAAATCTATATTTTCCATAATGTTAAAAAATTTAACCCAATGTAAATTTTATTATTAATATTTAAAAATGGATATTAATTTTACGAAATTATGACTATAAAAATTTTAAATTAATATTTTTACTAAATCCATATAAGATATTTTTTTAATTAAACCATTTTCCTTTTTCATTAATAATTTCATAATACAAATGAAACTATCAAATTCATATTAACAAATGTAAAAATGAATATTTATATAATTACCTAGGTTTTCAAATCCTTCCCCCATTTTATAAATTAATACCTCACAATGTTACTCACTTATTGGATAAGTGGAGATATTATTCCATCATAGCATTTTTTATATTCCCATGTTGCCTCTTCAAATATATGTGTTATATATAATTCCATAACATGATGAATCAACTTATCAGGAAACAATTTATCTCTATAAAAAAATAACTAGAACTGATTATTCCTTATATGAAATATACACCTTCATTAAAAATACTTCTGGGATCAAAACAAGATTTGATTCCAATATATAGTCCCTTATCCTTGATACATGAAATGAATTTTTAACATGACATAAACTTAGATGTAGGGCCACTAAATAGGATACTGATCAAAACTTATCCAGGATTTCTTATGTTATAATGAACCATGGACTCAGATTTCCCTTACCATAACAGATTAAACATTTCCCTAGCAAAGTGTTGATAAAGACCTGATCACCTATATTGAAAGAAAATCATTCCTCTATTTATCTGCATAACGTTTCATCCCAATCTGATTTATACACATTTTTCATTGTATAATTAAACTTATCATCGATTTTTTCTACATGATATGGTCTCATAAACTTTCATTCTCCTACATCATGCCAAAAAGCTATTGTCTGATAGAACATTACGTATAACACCTCAAATGGCTCCATTTGTAAAATGAAATAAAAACTTCAATTATAAGAAAACTTAACCAAAGAAAGATTTGGACCCAAACTTCCCTAGTAAACCATTGATAATGAACAGATAAAATATCCAAGGGCTGAATCAACCACTATTATATTCCATCAGATTGATGATGCAAAGCTATAATAAAATTTAATTCAACAACCAATGATTTTTGAAGCCCCTTTTAAAAATTATATATCAACCTTGGGTCACAGTCTGATAAAATTCAGAGTAGAACTCCCAATAACATATCAATATCATTTATATATAGTATAGAAAGTGGATTTAATTCTATTATTTCTTAAATGGGGAGGAAATGTGAAGATTTAGTTAATCAATCAAGAATAACCCAAATCAAATTGTATCCTTGAGAAGTCTTCGGAAATCCCACCACAAAAGCAATTTTAAAAATATTCTATTTGAACTCATATACAAGAAATAGTTGAATAATCACCTAAAGTAACTATCATCTTACCTTAACCAACTGAAAATTATGATACATTTGGTAAATTAAAAGATATCTATTATCATTCATGACCACCAGTAACACTCATGAAGGTCACAATATATCATAGTGAAACCCAAATTAATTGAAAAAATAGAACATTGAGCTTCATTCATAATAATCATTCCAGAAATAATATTCAAAAGGAAGATATAACCTTTTCCTAAACCATATAACACCATATTCATCAACATTTAAATAGGTAATTTAATATTATTGACAAATTATACCTTTTCCTATAAATACCGATCCTCCTTCTAATCTCACATAATTATTATTAAAAAAAATTACTGTAATAAAATGTAAGAAATAGAGAATGTCCAGGAACCAAAACATCAATACCATAATTCCACAAATCATTTACTAATAAGTCAAATATATATAGTAAAATGGTTAATGAACATTTACTTTTTTAACAAAAATCATGACACACATTGTTTTCGTTTCTAGGATGGTAAGAGATCATATAATCAAATTCCGTGATTAGTTCTATCCATCTTCTCTATCATAAGTTCAATTATTTCAGAGGGAATATATACTACACAATTTTGTGACCAGGACATATTTCACACAGTACATCATAAATATAGTCTCTGTAAATATTTATGTCAAATACCACAACATCTAATTGAAAATCATGTGTATGATAATTTAACTCATGAAGTTTCAAATGAAATGAAGAATATGAAATTACAAAATCATTCTACAATAAGATAAAACCATGTTATCTTTAATAAATAATAACTATATGTGAAAATATAAACATTTTCTGAAGGAAGGGAAAAAATGGAGAATTCGCCATCCTTTTTTTCAGTTCCTAAAAACATTCATCACTTTCTTTTTTCCAGATGAACTCAACTTCTTTTTATTTTAACTTATTCTGTGGGACAAGAAATTGAGCAATGTTTTCAAGAAAACTCTCGTATTTACATCTCTAAACCAAGAAAATTGAATCTCTATGATATTGGTTGGTCTTTTCCATTCTTTAACAACTTATTTTTAGAATGTTCAATATTTATTCCAGCATTATAAATAAATTGAACATTGAATGAATTTGTTTTAATCCAAAATTCACACATGCTAAATTATCAAAAAATTTTCATTTCATTTAATATTTTCAAAACAAACATTAGGTTACTTAATGTTCCATTAGAATATAATATTATACTAAAATTTCTTCAATAAAAACAACTGAAAACATATACAACAAACTCATGACAAATTATATTCATACGATCTCAAAATATAGTACGGTCAATAGTAAAATCAAAAAACATAACTACGAATTCATAGTGACCATATCAAGTCCAGAATGCATTATTGGGAATTTGTGATTCCTTCACATTAAATTTATGGAACCCCAACTGCTTCTTGACCTTTGAAAAATACTATTCTCAATAGATAAATTCAAATAAATCATCAGTTTGGAGAAAAGGATATTATTTCTTAGTGGTGATGTTATTCTAGGAACAATAATCAATGCAAAGACTCATTAAACCATCCTTTTTTATCAAACAAGAAATGATAACCCCATGGTGGTGTGCTTTATTGAATGAATCATTTATCTAATAAGTCATGAAATTTCATTTTCAATTCTATAAGTTTCACATGATTCATTCATTAAGGGGGATTAGAAATAGTCTTAGCATTATGAAATAATTCAATAGTATACTCATCATCTTTAATATTAATTAGAAGAAGAAAATCCCCCATAGAAAAATCCATGTATTCACTTACTACTTAAAGTTCACTAATTTGAGTAGTTTTTTTTTCAAAATCATGAGATAGGTAACAATCACATACATCTATAATAAATTTCAATAATTCATGGTTTGTTATCAATGTCATGAAATAAATGAAATAATAATTCTTATTAATGAAGTCTTTCATTTCATGATAAATTGGAATTAAATCTATACCAATATTGATATCAAATTCTACTATATGCATTTCAACACTATTTTCAGGAAATACCATCACATGTATAAAAATTTGTGATTCTTATAAATCATGGTTTCTTTAATACTAAAAGAAATTGTTTTCAATAGAAGTTCTATATTACTTTTAGGAGTTGGTATACAAATTTTTCTAGAATGTTTCTCTGAAATTAATGTGTGGAAATATCTAGTGTCAAATAGGGTATTTTCATATATGTAAACATTTGTAGCATACCTTTAACTTTTTCTCTTTATGGACCAATGTCGATTGTAGTCGTAAAATGTGGCTTCGGTAGAACTTTTTGTTTCTAATCATGATGATTTATATCTTATGAAACTAACATCAGAAAAGAATTAGAATAATAATCCAAATTGTTACAACTAAAACACATCACTATTAGATGGATATTTTTTCACCCATTCATTGATTTTTCAGGAATCATTTCATTACATTGACAAGCTCATTGACCAAAACAACTACACTAATAACACTTCATAGATCATGAAAAAAATTACATGAAATATCATTTGACACACATGGCATATTATGGGGGATTAACTATGGAATTTTTATATTTTAGTTTATCCATTTCCTACCACCATGAAACTTTCATACTATTTTAATATCAAGGACCATACTTTCCATAAAAATCTAGCAAAAATTTCCAATAATAATGAAACACGTTCTCATAACATTTAAATTATTGGTCATCCAATGCTCCTCAAATACATGGCTTCAACCCTAAAGAATTTTAAAATTTTTATTAGTTTAAAAAATAAAATATTTCACTCACATGACCAATCTTGTGTTGTTTTATTGATATTATGCTACAAAATATCCATCCTTATACCTCAATTTTGAGATTTATTTTTCTATAAGAATTATAATTACATTAGGAAAATATTTATCTAGGAAAATGTCTTTGAATGTCTCCCATTTCAAAGATTAAATATCATCTCTATCATTGGAATTCATAAAAAACCACCATCAATCATCTTCACATTTATAATGACAAATAGAAAAGGAAATATTTTAGTGTTATGAAAATCCCATGACATAAAATATATTTTCAGGAGAATTGATTCATCAATCAACTACCACGTGGTCAAATTACTCATTTAATGATGAGCGGGTTTTCTCTAGTAAATTATGTACATAAAATATGTTCCTTCAAGTTAGATGGATTATAATTACAACCATCTATGTATACTTATTTTGATGGAAAAAAAATTCTGAGTAGAAATAGTTAGTTTGAAGAAAGATGGTATTATTCAAATGATATAAAAATTTAATTTTACCGTAAGGTAAAATAATTAAATTTCATGACATTATAATTATCTTAACCACTAAAATTATCTATACCAACCATTGATACCAACTATAAGGCAATGACCATAAACATTACATAATAACGAGTTTGAGTCAATATATTAAATCCTTCTATTTGATGATCTTTTAAATATTAAATTGTATATAACTAGTTCTCAAATAAAACAAAAAAAATCATATAATAAAAATTTTACACTTCTTATTATTATGTACTTTTTCTATAATACAATAATTTTAAAAATAGATCAAGATTTCATTCATGAAAAATCATCTTGAATTTCAAATTTACTACATCCATATCCTTTCCCATACTTAAATCCTATTAAAAACATAAAAAACATGGGATGACCCCAAAAATCTCACTATGGGTTAGAAAAATAAAGTAATGTATTTTTCCTCTTAAATCATGAATAAACATATTACTATTATAATTATATTCAATGTTATTTGAGAATATGAAATAATACATTTTCTCAGGAAAAACATGGAACCTTTTTTCTGAAAGAAAATCATTAAAACCAATATAATGTAATTTAAATCTCTTTTGGTGATATAGAAAATCATATATATAAAACTATTTATATTATAATGACTTTATGACCATCCTCATAAATTAACATTATCTTATGCATTAGAGAGATATAACAAGATCATGTGACCCTATCTGGCCACACCATCATATATAATGTAATGCACTCAAATGAAACAATCTGTTTTACCCAATAATATTATATGTAAGGAGTTCACATAGATTTATATGGGTCACCCCATCATTTATGTTGTAACATGATCACCTAATGCTATTTGGGTCGCCCCATTATGTAATGCTCAAGTACTATATTGTAACAGTGAAATTTTTTATGCTTGTAGTGATTCATCATATTTTTTTGAAAAACTCATTTAACGTCATTATAAAATATTTTTTCAATATCAAAATTCCATTTTCATTTTAAAATTATTTTTCTAAATCCAGAATACCCTTTCTTTTGAACAACTATTTTAATTTCCAAAATACCCAAAAATTGGGAAAGAGTGTTTTCATTTATATAAGATGTAATCATGAAATGAAATCATGAAATCAAGTAAATTTTGTCACAACATGATCGTTTGGTGTCATCATACCTAAAAAATAGGGTAGTTCATTTGTCACTAATCAAAACAATGGTTTTAAAAAACAGATAAATATTTATTTTGAAAACAACTAAAATAAAGTAATGAAGGCACAAAATTAATGTTATAAACCCTCTACATAAATATAAAATATTATTATAATCAATATGAATCATTAAAATAGAAGATAAATATAGTTTGATGTAAAAACATTAAAAGATGATTTTTTTCAATGAAAGGCCCCTTATCAATTGTAGAAGATTTGAATTACAAACACCACTAAATAATTCCATTTAAAACATTAAATTTCATGAAAATAGATAATATATTAATATATAATGTCAAAGGGTATGTATATACACCTTATAAAAGATAAAATGTCCACACAATCAATAATTACCTCAATGAAATGTAATTTAAAAGAGTTCCCTTAACTTGACTATGACTCTTCAAGTGTGTCTTAATCATTAAATTCTTTTGGTATATTGTCATGACCAGTCTCAGTGGGGACCACCCCACGACTCCCCAAAATGATAATGGGTTAAATGACTACATGATATGACCCATTTCCACAATGTGCACCTTCCATTTGGGCATCTGTTAACTTGACAATGACTTCCCAAGTGTGTATTAATCTTTCTAAGTTCCCTACAGGCCGAGGTGTTCCTATGGATACGAGCAATAGTCCCAGTACCTTTTATGCTTATATGTAGGAATTTGTAGTTTTCAGACTCTTGTTTGTTTGTTTTTGGTGGGATTTTACTTTTCCCTAGTTTACTTGTTAGTACTCTACCTTTCTTCGTACTATGTTGGTTGGGTTTAGTTGTATACATGCATTCTTTTTCCTTAGTTTTTTTACATTTCAGCATTTTTTGTCTTTGAGATGTGTGAGTGTGTCCATGTACTTAGGAAATGCCTCCCATGTTAGTAATATACCTACTCGGTTCTAGTCACCAGCCCCTGGCATATTGGAGGCGGGCTAGGGGAGTCACGACGTGGGCCCCACTAGGACAGGTCGTGACAGAGTGGTATCAGAGGTGGTCAGTTATGCCTTAAGACCAAGAGTCTATGAGTTTGGATTGGGGAAACATGGTTGAGTGTTTCGGGTTCACCTTTCAGGCCTGAGACCCCAGTGTTGGTGCGGAGGCCGATATATCCACACACCAAGACACTGATAACCTCTTTTTCAACTCGATACACGAAAACACTTTTTGGAGTGAAATAAAATGTACATTCATCCTATAAGAATGGTTTGAGGTTTCCATGCCCTTTATGTCAGCTATCCAGATATACTCGTCGACCATGGTACATCTTGTTTCTTTACAGGATGCCTCTGCGATGCATACCTGCTAGGATTCAGGAACATGATCACAATGATGACCCCTCAGTGACGAGGCTTTGATTCAGGGACCATCTCCCCAGGAATTTCCACCAGGTGGTGCATCTGTTATACCACCACTAGTGGAGTAGCTAGTGGTACCTAAAATACTAATCGACGAGAATCATAGGCTTAGCGTGCTCTATGAGTTACAAAGACAGAGACCCCTCAGGTTCCGAGGCGAGCTCGAACTTCAAGGAGTTGAGAACTGGCTTGAGGTAGTGACCAGGGTTTTCCATCTAGTGAGGACACCAACAGACCAAATGTTGATCCTAGGAGTGAACCTTCTTTAGGGTTCGGCAGAACGATGGTGGAATCTGACCATGCAGACTCAATACGAGGAGACTCTATCGTGGATGGAGTTTGAGTGACTCTTCAGGGCGGTGTTTTCTCCAGTTGCGTTGAGATATGAGCGCATCTAGGAGCATCTTCAACTCTAGCAGGGCGGCATGACAGTAGATGACTATTCATCGAGGTTCACCAACCTCTCCAGGTACTCGATGGATATGGTCAAGGATCAGTACTTCAGTGCTCAGACCTTTGAATGAGGTCTACAGACTGACATCCGAGCTAGTGTCATTTCTCTATACATTTCCACTTATACTGGACTGCTCAAGTGGGCCATGGAGATCGAGAGCTTCTTGGTGGACCAGAGACAGCCTCTCGGAGTCAGCTGCAGGTAGAGAGGTGCAAAGACCCCTGAATCAGGGAGTTGACATCAGGCACATGGATCTGGACATGGGAAACGTCATAAGGGGACCCAGGATAGGGGATTGAAAAATCTATGGCTCTCAAGCTGGATCCAGTCAGCCTAGGGAGAATTAATGAAACACATACGATGGTAGGGGACATATCACTAGAGATTTCCCGACCCGTCGAGCAGCTGATAGGGAAGCATTGGATGGACCACCAAGGCAGAGGCATGGGACAGAGCAGGTAGACCTGCCAGGTGGTGGATGTGGTAGAAGAGAAGGTAGAGATGCCGGTGGTGGTAGATGCTTCGACTTACTTCCACCACCACCCCCATGAAGTCCGGACTAGGCTCAGGGATCTGGGGGACAAGGGGGGAGGACAACTGCATGCGGTCGAGGCATACGACCCAGGGTCTCTAGAGATGATTCGACGTATGATCAGTGTCTTTTCTACCATAGTTTCCATACTCATAGACACAGGATCAAGTCATTCCCTTATAGACACATGTATTTTACAAAACCTCGAGATTCTGGTAGAATCATTGACTCGATCATTATGCTTGGAGACACCTACGGTAGGAGACTTGACGATAACGCACCTTTGCAGACAGTGTGATCTTACCCTTGGAGGCGGTAGTTTTGGTAGGAACCTCTTGGTGGTAGCGTTGTGACCTTGCGACGTCATTTTGGGTACAGATTGGTTATCTTCGGTCAAATCCCATATTGACTATTTTAGGCGAAGGGTGTGGTGTGTCTGCTGTGATGGAACAAGGTATTACTTTGTAGGAGAAAGGGAAATCCAGGCATCACAAAATGGGCACATACATAGGAGGGTGGAGCTGATCACTAATGAGTTGGCTAGCATTACCCTTAGATAAGTAGATGTTGTGAGCTATCAGTTTCTAGCAATGGTGGCAGAGTATGAGGAAGTCTTTCCCAAAGATGTTCCAGGATTACCTCCACGCCTAGAAATTGACTTTGGTATCGACTTACATCTCGGGACAACATAGATTTCCTCGTCGGAATATCGGATGGCTCCAACAGAGCTTCGTGAGATGAGGGTGCAGTTGGAGGATTTGCAGAGCAAGGGTTTAGTGAGACCTAGTGTTTCACCCTGGGCGGCCCCCGTCATGTTTTCCATGAAGGCCGATGGGAGTTTGAGGCTGTGTGTGGTTTACTGGTGCAAAAACCAGGTGACAATGAAGAAAAAATATCCACTGCCAAGGATTAATGAACTCTTCGATCAGCTAAGAGGGGAACAGTGGTTCTCCAAGATTGTCCTTCGATCAGGCTATCACCAGCTATGAGTGTGGGATGAGGATGTACCGAAGATGGCTTTCAGATGCTGCTATGGTCACTATGAGTACATGGTGATTCCGTTCGGCGTGACGAACGCCCCTGCAGTGTTCATGGGGATGATGAACCGGATCTTCAACCAATACTTGGACTGGTTCGTGGTGGTCTTCATCGATGATATAATTGTGTACTCGGCGTTAGAGGAGGAGCACGTGAGACTCCTGTGGATAGACCTGGACGTACTCTGGGAGCACCATCTTTATGGAAAGCTCTCAACATATCAGTTCTGGATTCAGGAGGTCCACATTCTTGGACATGTCATCTCAGCAGATGGAGTTTCTATAGACCCAGCTAAGGTGGAGGCTGTATTAGAATGGGAGCCCCTTCAGAGCGTGACTGAGGTACGAAACATCCTTGGGTTGTTAGGGTTTTACCGGAGGTTCATTCCTGAATTCTCCCAGATATCAACACCAATGACAGCCTTGACCAGGAATGGAAACCCATTGTTTGGACGGATAATTGCAAGCATGCTTTTTAGGAGTTGGGACAAAGTTCGACGAGCGCCCCAGTCTTGAGATTTCCTGAGGAGGGACCGAGCTCGGCTGCGTCCTAATGCAGAGGTATGCAGTGATTGCTTATAGTTCATGCCATCTAAGGCCACATGAGCATAACTATGTGACCCATGACCTCGAGTCGGTAGTTGTATTCTTCACATTGAATATGTGGAGACACTACCTTCTGGGAGATGGATTTATTGTCTACTCTGACCACAAGTGCCTCTTGTACATCTTCTCACAGAAGGATCTAAATATGAGGCAGGGGTACTGGCTAGAGTTCCCCTAGGCCAATGATTTGGAGATTATCTATACTCATAGAAAGGGGAACAAGGTGGATAATGACCTTAGATGAAGATCGAGCTCACAATGGATAAGTGAGGTGACACCACAGTTGGCCGTGTTATAGTTATCCTTTGTGGATGGAGAGGATGCAGCTTACCTAAAGTCGATGGTTGTCACCCATCCACTCTTATAATGAGTTAAGGAGGCAGAGCTTGGGGATGCCGACTGTGTGGCTTTACGTGCTCTTTTATCCATAGGACATGATCCTGATTGATATTTACAAGGTGGGAGAACGTACTTCTATTTTTAGGATGCACTGTTGTACCAGTGGAATTCTAGGAGGAGGTCCTGAGGGAGTTTCATACACCCCCTTTGGCGGTATATCCTGGAGTGGGAATGATGTACCAGGATCTCTGACGTAGTTCTGGTGGTCATGCATGAAGAATTCTGTAGTAGAGTTCGTTTCTCGATGCCTCCCGTGCAAGAAGGTGGAGGCTGAGCACCAGGTTCCAGCGGGATTTGCTCACCCCTAGAAGTTCCATAGTAGGTGTGGGATGGAATATCGATGGACTTCTTGATGGGAATACCATGGACGTCCAAGTGACATGATTTCCTATTGGTGATTGATGACCGACTCACCATGTCGGCCCACTTCTTAGCAATTAGGGAGCAGAGTTCCGTAGAGAGATTGGGACGCCTCTACGTGCAGGAGATAGTTTGGATTCTTGGTGTTCCCTCAACTATAGTCTCAAACCAAGACGCCATATTCACATCTCATTTTGGGAAGGGATTACAAGAGGCTTTTGGGACTTAGCTACGCTTGAGCACATCGTTTCATCCCCGGATGGATGGTCAGACGGAGAGGCCCATTCAAATTCTGGAGCATATGTTGTGTTCCTGTATCTTAGACTTTGGTCACAGTTGGGAGGACAACCTACCACTGTTGGAGTTTTCATACAACAACAACTACCAGTCCACCATCGGTATGGCACCATTTGAGGCCTTGTATGGGAGACCCTGTCGGTCGCCGCTTTGCTGGACCAACCCCGGGGAGTCAGCACTCATGGGTCCAGAGTTAGTGCGAGCTACCACAGAGAAGGTGCAGGTCATCCGAGAGTGGATGAAGACTACACATAGCCGGAAAAAGTCTTCTGCTGACAGGCGACGAAGAGCTCTAGAGTTCGAAGAGGGAGACCACGTCTTTCTTCGGGTCTCACCTCGATGAGGGTTGAGAAGATTTGGCCGAGGTGGCATGCTATCTATATGGTTCATCAGACATTTCTAGATTCTATGCAGAGTTGGCGAGGTGGCGTACCACCTAGCTCTACCACCATAGTTGCATCGCTTACATGGTGTCTTCCACGTGTCCCAACCGAGGAGGTACATTCATGACCTATCACACGTCATCGACTAGGGCGAGCTGGACATCGAGGATGGAGGGACCTTTGCTGAGTACCCGGTGGAGATTTGGGATCGGCAGGAGAGGATCATTCATGGGTGATGGATTCCCTTGGTGCATGTCTGGTGGCAACACGAGGATCTTCAGGAGAGCATGTGGGAGCGGGAGGCCCAGATCCGTGCCCAGTTCCCACATCTTTTGGAGTAGCCCTTGTTTTTGATTTTCGGGGACGTAATGCCCAAGGTGGGGAGAATGTAATGTCTCAGATTTTTCAGTTTATTATCTTAAATATTATATGGAATTATTTCGAGACCCGTTGTGAAGAAGGCACATCATTATGAGGTCCAGTATGCCTGGAATGGTGGTTTGAACTTTTTAAGTTATGTGAGTTGACATTTGTGCACGGTTCTGGCAGTTTCCAAATGGATGCATGGATTAAAATTATAAGCACACTGTTGTGTCTGGGAATACAACTTTACCTAAGAATGAGGCTAGCCTCGAATATCGCGGGTCGAGGAAAAAAGTTATTTTTCAGATATTTTAATAAAAAAAAATAAAAAAAAACAAAAAAAAAATTAAATGTTTATGTTATATTATGGAAACAACCGCTACTGCATGGTAAAAAGGTAGTTGTTTCGATTATTAAATGTTGTGTCATAATGACAAATAAATGAAAAGTTGAACTCTTTAATACGCAGTGACGGGAAGTTTGTTTCCTTAACTAATGGTGCATCATAATGACCCAAGATTAGGAAAGTAAGAATCATTAATATCGACGCATAATTAAGTGCCAATATGGGTTCCATTTTTAAAGGGTTGAACAATTTTTGATCATTGGCGACGTTTGAGGGGAACCTCTTCCGAATCCGCGGTGCATTTGAGAAAACACTCAGCGACGAACGACGACGGATCGAAGTCGAGAATCGCTACGCCGAAAACATTGAAGGATCCCGATGACAACGACAGTGTAGAGAATTCATAAAATATTGATCATTTCAAAAGGTAGGGGTTGTTATTACAGTTTCTTTTCTCCGTATTTGAGTTTCAACGACGAACATGGATCAACCACGAAAAAGTTGATCCGCGGATTTGTACATTCTTACGTGAGGTATGTTTCATTGGGAAGATTATGGGGAATTGATACATGCTTTATGTTATTGAAAAATTCATGATTTGTTTAAGGATATTAATGGGAGCGGATCAACGTCGTGATGAATGACGGTGGATGTTCATTCCTCAATTTGTTTATTTGGATTTCTTCCAAATTCATTCCTAGTGCATTCTTCACGTTCTTCGTGGGGCGATGAAAAACAGATCGATGTGAATATGTTATGTGATGCAATGATCCCAATTCAAAGGTTAAACACTAAAACAACCTTGTGGAGGTGAGGAGACGATGGCGGACAATGAATCGTACTGGATCAGATTGAGCGTTCTTCGAGCGGTCAACATGCAGGAAGATTGGAACACGTTTTTGGAGCCTATTGGAGTCCTGAAAATGATGGAAGCGGCTTTGTGGTGTCTGGGTGACCAGATCCTAGATGTTTTGCGGCGATCAGATAGTCGAATCAATGATCGTATCACTATGGGAGGCGCGCCAGTGAAGGGTTCCGTTTCTGGAAATTTCCAGAATACATGACTTCTACTTCCGAAGAACACATCGTGTAGTATTGGCGCTAGCGGCTAGGGTTTTGGGGTCAGAGAGGAAGAACATGGCGTGTAACCTCGGTCACACGATGTGTTGGATGTCCCCCGAAGCACGGCGTGTATCGTGGGTAGTACATGGACATGAGATGAGCAACACGGCTTCAGTCGACACAGCGTGTACATCACGATAGAAGCGTCTCGGTGTGTATCTCGTGGATACACGAACATGGGATGAAGTACATGACCATGTACTCCATCACACATCTATGAGAGGACAATAATGCGGGTCACCTCGTCTACGGATTACACGGGTTGGAGTACACGGGTTGATGACCGTGTACAACCACATGGCCAGAGTGCACGGAGCCAGCCTCAGTTACTCGAACACGGCGTTTTCATCGTTCTATATGAAGTGTAATGTGTTTTTTCTAAATGACCATCCTTTGACACGACCCGTTGTACACGGGTAGTACCCGGGGTCAGATAACATAGTGTGTACCTATTCTACACACCGTGTAATTTTTGGAAAATGGCATGGTCCTTTCGTTCACCGTTCCATGGACATATATCGTTTGGGCCAGTGACATTTCTTCTCATTACCCTAAAGGTTAGGCATCATTTTCCACTCAGAAGTATGATCCCTTCACCAGAAATTTTTTTGATAGAGTCAAGCATCCATTCGAGAGGCCCTGATCGAGATCCACTATCCATTCTTGACCCTAGGTAGAGTAAGGCATCGACGTGACCAATATTACCAGGCGTTGACCCTCTACCTAGCTGGTGTATCACCTAACTGGTGAATCCGGATGAGTCACGGTTTACACCATGGCCCGGGTAGTGATCCCCATCTGTGTATCATGATCTTTTCCACTCAGGATTTTGTTTCCCGTAATGAGTGCTTCTATCTATTTTATCCTTTCCACACAGTAGTGTGTCTCCCGTAATGAGTGTTTCTACCTCTTGTGATGGTTCCCGATGAACAGAACATCTCGGACAGACGTCATCAGAGCTATAAGAATCGTAGAGCATGTTCTCCCGGAACGAGTGCATCTCGGAATCATCAAACAGAATCCCTAACGAGGGTATGCAGTTTTGTGACTTGTCTCTTGACCACAGGTCTGGGTGTTGAGTATATCTGGTTTGTTCTATATGTTCTGTAGACATATATTGTGCATAGTTGACTATACCTTTACTTTTTTTACGACTTTTTGGTTTTCGGGTTCCTCTACTGAGTATTGTTATACTCACCTCTACACGGGCCTTCCTCCACGTCTTGTGTCTTTTACAGACAAGAAGCCTTTTGTCAGAGTCCAGGGCGGACCAAGATAGAACTGAGCTTTCTGAATTCCCTACAGGCCGAGGTGTTCCTACAGCTACATGCAGTAGTCCCAGTACCTTTTGTGCTTACAGGTTGGACTTTTCAGTTTTCAGACTCTTGTTTGTTTGTTTTTTTGGGATTCTATTTTGTCCCAGTTTACTTTTTAGTACTCAATCTTTCGTCATACTCTATTGGTTGGGTTTAGTTGTATGCTTGCATTCTATTTCTTTAATTTTTTTACATTTCAGAATTTGTGGCCTTGTAGATCTATGCTTGTGTACAGGTACCTAGTAAATGCCTCCCATGATAGTAATATGCCTACTCAGTTCTAGTCACCAGCCCCTAGCCTATTGGAGGCGGGATTAGGGAGTCACGGCGCGGGCCACTCTAGGAAGGGTCGTGCCATATATCCTTTTGGTTTTCTAAAAATAACATCAGTAAATTGTAAATAGGACTTATGTAAGGGTTATATGATGAGGTAAGGGATGTTTAAAAGTGATTTTTTAGGTCTAGGATGAGTTAAAGGGCTTGATAGGTGAAAATTTCGTAGGAGAGGTTGGGGCCTTTTATAAGTTGGGTGAGTAGAAAACATGTAAATTATTTAAAGAGGGAATTAAACCAACGTTTTATCTATTTAATGTGTCTCTAATAATTCAAAAAACTATATTTTAGATGTTATATAATGATACATGGACAACTAATGGTTTCATGAGAAGTTTCTATGTCATTTTTTCTCTGATGTTTATTGTTCTACCAGTTTCTATTTCTCATTTTTACCTTAATCAGTAAAATAAATTTAAATTTTTCAAAAAATATACACGGTAAAATTATATATGAACTTATTAGATGTTATAAATAATATATATTCCAAATATTAAATCTATATTCCAAATTCAATTCATATAAGTGGAAAAATAATTTTAATAATAATCCTGCATTCGATGCGAGATAATGAGTTTTTAAGAAGATTATTTTTTAGATAAAGGTGATTATATAATAATTCTATGACTGATAATTATAATTTCATTAAAAAATTAATATTTACTAACTTATATTATATAAATTTAATTTCAAACATTCCCCATTATGAATTATATTAATTAATTAAAAATGTTAAACATTATGAAATTTGAAATAGTTAGAAATGCACGACATTAAAACCAAAAAAACATATATAAACAATAATTTAAATTCAATTAAAAAGTAATTTAGTTGAATTAATATTACTAAATAATAATTAGTAAACATAAAAACATATTCAAAAAATATTAGTATGTTTAATTTTTAAGGAATTTACTATTAAACAAATATTATTATTTTTCACTATTCTTGGAAATAATAATATGTTCAAAAACAAAAATCCCCAAATTTCACCTTGAATAAATTATTATATTATTATTTTAGAAATGGTATTGATTTTATAATATTTAAATTTTAAAATTTAGAAATTTTTCTTTTAAATAAAATGTTATATGAATAGCATTTATTTAAAATAATTACCTTTCGATTAAAAATTACTTTATAATAATATGAATGTCTAAATAATATTGAAAAATTTGTAAATGATTCATTTTATAATTACCTTGGTTACTACATGAGTTGTTAAATAATGACCACACATGTTTGAAGTTGGTAAATCAATTTAGGATTCAGAATAATTAGAAATTTAATGGTTTAGAAAAGTCATTTAGTACTACTATAAGAGATATAGGACCATAAATGATGTGGTAATAGGTACATTACTTGTTTATTCACATTTTTAAAATTCCGAGTTTTTTTCAAGATCTAGAAATTATTTTATATCAGAAAAATATGATTGTTAAAAAGAAATATAATCTCAAAAAATAAGGTCAATATCTTTTTTGTAAAAACTCATGGGTATTGTAGAATGGAAACACAAATATTTAAAAATATTCATGTTATCATATAATGAATTATTTTACCTAAAAACCTAGTTATATTTCCCATTTTATAGTTTTATGTTATTCAATATGTTGATTTTATTTTATTTTATCTTGACAATATTTATTTTATATCTGATGAAATAATTATTTAGAATTAGTATTATGTCAAATATTTGAATGTATTCATATCTTTGATATCATAACAAGATGTTGGGTAATTGTTAAAATATAGTAGTGCCATTTATATTCAACATATTATTGAAAAGAATGGAATTATTAAAATAAGTATTGTGTGAGTAATAAATGAATATATATATGTATTTCATGATGTTCTACCAAGTGGTATTCATGATCTGGAGGATGAATTTATTATTGACATAGTTCATCTGAATATTCTAATGTTAAAACCCTTTATAGAATAGATCTAGTATAAATTTTTTAATTGAAAAAGATGATACAATATTATATTGATAATGGTTTCATGATACTCATCACTTCTCCTTAGGGTTCACCTTTTATATTTATTAAAAATAATAAATTTTATATTAGACATAAAATTTTTTATAAATAACTCAATAACATCCTTGTTAAGAATGAGTATCTTTTTTCCTTTTATCGATGACCTGATTTATGAGCTGTAGGAAATTTGATAATTTTAAAATTTTTATCTCATTTCTAGGTATCCCCAACTAAAGTTTAATGAGTAAGACATTATAAGGATTATGTTCCATAATAGGTATGATAATTATGAGTTTTTTATTCCTTTATGGTTAATGAGTTCACTTATGTATTTGTGGGTCTTGTGAGTAGAGACTTCAATGAATATTTGGATAAATTTTGGGTAGTTTCCTTTGATGATATTATGGTTTATTCTTAGAAATTTTTGTATTACGAATGATATCTATGGATTTTTTCACATAATAAAAGTATTTGAATATAAAATTCAATAAAAATTAAATCTAGATACAAAAAAATGCATTCCTTGGGCATAATTTGTTTTCTAAAGGTGACATAACAATTGAGCCAAGTAAAAATAATACTAAGGAAGATTGAACAAGACCAAAAACTTTCACCAAGTATATATGTTTTCATCGATCGGTGGGGTACTATAGATAGTTTTTAGGTTATTTGATATCTAGAAACATTAAATAATCTTACCCGAAAATGAGTTAAATTCATATGGACAATGGAATTATGTAATGTTTTTAAGAATTGAATATAAGATTGGTTAATTCTATAGTTATATCCTTCCCAATAAGAACTGGTGAACTTATTATATTCAGAGATTCTTATTTGATCGAACTTTACTGTTTCATGATCCAAAGTTATATGGTAGTTGCATTAAGTTTATTTAAATTAATTTTTATTGAGAATAATTAAACTAAACATGATCTTGTGATTGCAGTGTTGGGTAATAATTTATAAATATTGAGGAATCATTTATTTGGGGTTAAATATAGAATATATACAGAAAAAAATTTTAATGTATATATTCAATTAAAACAGTTTAACAAGAGGTAGAGAAGATTGATAATAATAATTAAGGAATATGATTGCATGATTCATTATCATTTAGGGAAATAAGAGAAGGTATAAAATTCCTTGAATTGAAAATATATCATATCATTAACTATGATATATTTGGATCAGGAGAATTTTATTAATAATTTAGTAATTTTTTCCTTGCAATTGTGATTTAATGAACTCCAACTCAATTAGTTAAGGCAAAATTGTAGTCCTCTTTAACAAATTTAATCATTAATTATCGATATAAATATTTTTATGTGTGAAAAATGGTATAATTGGTTAATAAGGGTAGTTTTCTAGAATTTATTACTGAAAAATAATGTATTTTTAATTTTGAAGGAGGTAGTTTGTTCAATGTGGTTCCCTATTGAAGAAATAATTGTTAAGTGAATCTCATAAATATCCATTATATGTTCATCCCGATATTACTAAAATGTATAGAGTCCTTCAGAAATATTATTGTTGGGTTTGAATGAATATAGATATTATTTATCTCACCATGAAATGTTTAACTTGCTAATAGGTTAAATATGAGAAACAACTATTGAATGTTTTTCTTCATCCTTTTCCAATACCTGAATGGAAATGTTATAATTATCTATAGAATTCATGACTATATTAACTAATGGAGTACGAGGTACTAAGGAAATTTTAGTTATTGTTGATCGATTGGATATATTTCTGAAATTTCATTATATTTGATTTATAATGTCTTTGGATCAACATTCAAGACATTTAATTAAAAAAATAGTCATATTTCATGTAATCCCTCTCTATATTTCATCTATGCATGATCCTTTATTTACATAGGGTTTTTTGAAATGACTTAAAATGTCACGGGGTAATGAATTAAATTTTACTTCCAACCTCAATATGATAGAATATTAAAATGAATATTTCGGTGTTTGGAAAACATTATTTGGGGATTATATTTATATTATTAGCTAATTTGGGATAAATATCATTCACTTAATTAATTTTCATATAACAACTATTTTCATTCCAGTATATAGATGGAACATTTCAAGGCACTATACAAAAAGTGCTGTCAAACTCATTCATGTTGGGATGAATTCCATGATAGGATTTTTTTTTCATAACAATGATGGTTTAATATATATCTATGAAGGTAACTAAAATTCAACAATATATGAGGGAAACTCATAGTAGGCATAGAAATTATATAGATAATTAGAGTAATGATCTCTCATTTTATGTAGGTGGTCATGTTTTTCAAAAAATTTCTACCAAGAAAAGTTTGACATGTTTTGATAAATAATTAAATTTATACCAATGGATCATTAGAATATATGAAATTATAAATGACATGGGGTTATTTTCTTACCATATAGAATTTACCGCATGTTTATCTCAGGCAGATAATGTATTTCATATTTTCATACTAAGGACATTCAAACCAAATATATCTCAGGCTTCATCCATGTAGTGATATTGTTATAGGAGAATATTTATTATTTAGAAAATTTGATTCATATATTGGAACAAATATAGTATGTACTATGAAATATAGTGATTGTCCTGGTTAAGGTCTTATTAAATAATCACATGATTTAGAAAGGAAAATGAGTATCTTGAAAAGCTGTGAGTGAAAAATACTCCCATTTGTTTATGTAATAAAAACCATTTGAGAATAAACAATATTAAAGGGGTAAGAATGTGAAAATATAGGTAATTCCATAAAATAATTAAATATTATTATTTATAAGTATTCATTTTCAATGATTTATACTCATCATAAATTTATTAATGACTATAATTTTTCAGTCGAAAAAATAAGAGTATTATTTAACTACTTCATTTATGTGTATTGCAAAATTTTATTAAAACCAAAAAATTTAAATTTATAAATTTAATTTTTTAAATGGTGATTGATTTTTTAACTAATAAAATTAAATTAACTTATAGAAAATTTTAATATTTATCCTGGAATGATAAATATATGTGTAAATAGTGAAAATATTGTTGTTTATAAAAATTGTTATTTATTTTAAAATTTATAAAAAATACCAATTTATAATGGATTTGATTTAAAGTTAATTTAGAGATATTTTAATTAAAAAAGTTATACATTATTAATTATAATTAATCTTTATATTTATATAAACGTATTTTGTTCCTTAGGATGGTTATTTTTGTAAAAACTATTTTTTAATGTTTTCAAATTAATGATAAAATTAATTGTCACCTATTTTATAAATTTAATATGGTAAAATTTAGTTCCCTTTTAGATACATGATTTTCAAATATGTTAATAAATTATATTCTTATATTTAGTCACTATAAATAGAAACCTTGGTAAAACCTTATCACCCTACTAATTCTTGAAAGGGTTCATGTGGGGGGCTATATTAAGTATTAAATTATAAAATATCTCAAAAACGTGGATAAATATGATTTTCAGTGTTTTTTTAGAATAATGTATATTTGAGTTAAAATTTGAAAAAAAATTCACTTTCCTTTGAGAAAGGCATTTAATATATTTAAAAGATTCAAGTATTTAAATGTGTGTCACTCCCATCATTTATAAAAGGGAACCCTCTATACAAACATATACACACACATTGATCCATTTATCTCAATGAAATCTAAATAATTACCTTTCCAACATCCATACCCATGTACTATAGGTTTTGGACTCCCTAAAATACTATCCCAATATGGATTAAGGTGTAATCCAATGGAGGTTTTCCAAAGATGATGTATAATTATTAACTAAGTGTTTCATGTTCATTAGTTTTTTCACATAAATATAAAATTATTTAAACATGTTAAAATAATAAAATAAACATATAACATAATCATAAATTTTATTATTAATATGGTATAGTACTTTTTAATTTCTTTCTAAATCATATTGGAAGGGAAACCACCACTTATGCACATGTATGGACTACCACCTCTATGAAGAGATGTGTTACAATTTTCATCACCGAATAATACAACTAGTTAAAATGATGTATAAAATTAATATATTATGTATTTTTAAAATTATTTTTATTCCTAAATTATAACATATTACATATAATCTTATATTTTCATCCATTGGAAAACAATAACATTAATTTTGCGTATGTGTGGAATACCACCCCTATGAAGAGATGTGATTCTTTTTTCATTTTCACATTAAAATTATGGAAACAATAATGGAAATAGAGAATAAAAATTTATTTTATAAATAAATTATTTATATTTATAATTATGTTATAGAATTTATTATATGGTTTCCGCTGAGTAAAAAAATGAAGACGTCGTTTATGCTTTCATACGGACTACTACCTCCAAAAAATTACATGATTAATTTATATGGTTTTATAAGATAATATAACGAATTAATATGATAATTATTTGCTTTTCATCATTTTATAGTTAATTTAATAATAACTCATTTGAACTCGATAATCACATCGATGTAGTTTTCAGGTTTTAAACCGAATGACCCCAAAACGTCCAACATGAACATTACCATTTTAAAAATCATAAAAACAAGGCAATAAATGGAATAAATGGATTAATTATAGTTGAATTAACATTAAAATTGTTCTCAATGAGGTAAATAACAATTTTAATTTTATTATTTAGGACATATATAACATAAAAAGCTAGACGATACATAGGGTAAGAAAATTTCATTTAAAAAACATGATTTATATATTTCCTTATAAATAATTTTATTCAATGTAGTTGTTAATTTAAATGGTTTTTGTATTTTAATATTTTATATTAAATGGTTTATAATGTTATTTTTTTGAAAATATTTTAATGTCATTAATATTTTCTAAAAACCGAATCTTTTTAATATTTTTCATAAGGGTTTTTTATACTATTTACAAAACTACAAAAGAATGTTATATAATGTATATATATTGACTACCTTTTTATCAATAATATAGATTAATAATAATAAATATTCTTCTATAATTTATGAATTTTTAAATTATATCATATTTCTTATCTCCATGTAATTTTTCCTTTGTTAGTGATTTCAAATAAAAAGGATATTTCTCCTTATGGTAATAAGAAAATGGATTGTGTTGTGTTTATGGGATAAAATGTGTTTTTAATGTTTTTAATGTTGAAAATGTTGAAAATGTTCAATATTTAAATATTTATTTACATTACATTTTACATTATAATTTAATATTATTATAGATGAGAAGTGTTCTTATGATGCAGAAGGACTGGGTGGGTTGTAACCAACTCCACATTTTATTGTAAATACAGAATAATTTCGGATGTATATAATAAATAATTATCATGTACAATTAAATTAATAAAAATATAAATTTACATTATCCTATAAGAATGAATAGAGGATATATTCCAATGAAAATTATAAATGTTTTATTCGTTTATTTAATTACCTTTAATTGAATCCTTTATTCATCATTGGTGATTTTAGGATTACATCATTTTATATCATCCTTAAATCAGTGGAATCAAGGGTATATTAACCCTAGGGGAAATACATGCATTATTTTTGAACCATAAATCAACACCATATAATCCTATGGGTGCAATCATCGATGGTTGTAATTATTTTGGTGATCTATCTTGATCATAATAAAATCCTTCAATAATGAATGGATTATCTCTAGTGGGTGAGGAGAAAATCAATGAATTATTTAGATAATTATAAGGAATATATATCTAGGTCTATAAATAATCCTCTATAAACTCATTGGGAAAGAAATAATATGGATCTTACATTTTTTGAATGTCATATATAGGTTTAATTATTGATATTAATATAAAATAATAATCGCACAAGTCCCCTTATTATTTTTCATAATCTCCAGAGAACCCCATGTCTAATGAATAATATAATTAATATTATTTTACATGAAATGAACTAAAATCAATGATAAAATAAATATTATTTTTCATTAAAAAATAAAATTAATACGTATTAAATTTATATTTAACATGACACTTCTCAAAATACCATTAAACTCATTATACTAATCCTCTTAAATATTTATCTACTCATGAACTATTTCAATTTATTTAATTAATTGAATATCTTTATATTATTCCTCGATAAATATATAACTATTATATTCACAAAATTAGTAAATAAATATTATTTAAATATTCACATAATTAAATAATTATATTTTTTGTTACCTTTTTTATAAAAATAAATATATATTATGTATTCAAATAAATAATTACCAAGTGAATAAATATTTATTAAATATTTAACTCATATATTTATTCTGACAACGAACTTGTAATTGAATATTTATGATCAAACTAGCATGAATAGTAATTAAACCATGCATGTGAATTATATTTATCCAACATGTTAAATTCATATTGAATTTAACCATGGTTCTGAATACACTTAGTGTGTGATCCTATATTACCCTTAGTAAAAATAGGCTACATAGCCTAATTTCCATGGCTATTGTCTTTCAATACTCCAAGGAAACCATGTAGAAATATGTTAATGTTGCAATGACATGTAACCAACATTTAACATACATTTTTTAATCTAATTTCGTTATCCTGATACCTCTAATCAAAATGTTTTTATTATATTTTCATCAAAAAATATGATGTATGTACCTTACTTTGAATTAACAGAAATGAAAGTGTAAATATTATCTCTTTTTCCATGGATTAAATGAGGAAGTTCTATTACCTCTAAAATGATTTATATATCAACTTACTTTAATGAATAGAACAGATGATCACTTATCTCATAATTCACTAATACAACATCATTGGTGATAAACATAATGTATTCTCCCTCGTCATGATAAAATACAATCTCAACTTTCGTTAACAAATCAATGTATGTGACTCATGACACACATTAATACAAATCTTAATTAATATGTATCCTTACACACATTCATATATTGTAATATCCAATGAAAAAAATATTTATTTTCTGTTGGAGGGTTATTTTCTCTTAGTCTCCTTCACTAAATATTACATATGGCACCAAAAGAAAACATTCGCTCTGACCGTAGTGATAAATCCATGGACTAGGAAACCATGGTTATATGGTCATATATCACCATGATATAATTTAGAAGATATAAGTAAATCATGTTGAAAATGAATTTGGATGTGGTGGACATGGACCGTGGTCATATGAATGCAAGGGAAATTACAATTAGAATGGACCATTTGGACAATGATGATAGCCTTTTTTTACAGACATGGTCTTTGGGGATCATGGTTGTAAGAATAAACATGGACTAGAAAAAAAATGGGAATAGATCAGTTACATGTTTGGGAGGAGATATATATATATATATATATATTGTTTTAGATGAGTTTTAAAGTGCTACTGGGATAGGTCATGTGATTGAATCCCTCCGTGGATAATTTTTTTAGTCTTATATAGTCTTAATTATGGCCTTATGTTGTACCCGACAACCGTAGTCTATAATATGGCCTTCATTAACCAAAGAACTATGGTCTAGACTGTGGATGTAGACTATAGGCTATGGTAATGGATTTCTCACCCAATAACACCATATATCATTACCATAGACGATATATATGATATAAGGTCCTATTGTAAGAACCCGGTTTTTGCTGTGAAAGACTTTGGAATATTCTTGATGATATTCCAGAGCAGCGCCTTCAGACGGCACGCGATTCTGAGTCCCGGAGTGGCCGCAATTAAGTTTTCTGTGCATTCACACTGGGAACGCAAAATAAATGGGATAAATCCTAAACAGTGATCCGGATCAGGGATCCGAGTGTACAGATGGGTCCGGAATGGGTTGTTTACCCTAGGAACTACATAAAACTTGTCAGCGCTGGATGTTTGGACCCCTCGCACGCTCCCGGAACGTTAAACAGATAAACAAATTAAATTAATTCGTTTAATGTTGAAACGTAGGTATCTATTAAACGGTGGCACGAATTGGAAAACTGAGGGCACTGTTGTGTTCAGAATGTTTCGTTTACCCTAGGTGGGGTATAATTTTTGCGGGCGCGGGCCGTTTTTGAAAAATGGCCCCAGGGGCGTTTCCGTAATTTAGTGTCTTCGGACGTTAAATTTTATAACTTTTGAACGGGATCTCCGATTAAAATTCTGAGACCGCTGTTGTGCTCGGGAGGTGGTTTTTACCCAAGGGGAGGCTTAACCTCGAACCTGCTGAGAGTTCGGGTCCGGGCCGACGAGCGGGTGGTTAAGCGTTTTCTATTTAAACGCTTAACACACCGTCCTCCCTCCTCTCCTTTCCCTTACCCCTGGAATCCCCTCTTCTCCCACTCCTCCTCATTCACCTCCAGCAAGACTCCGGCGGGACAGCTCCAGCGAGGCGTGGTGGCTGGCGGATCGTCGCGAAGCTTCGGGCGAAGCCCCACGAGGAAGGATTTGTCGTTTGCGTTTTCATTCACTCCACCTACATTGAACTCGATTAATTGTATTGAAACTCTGTCGTATTTTCGAACGAATACCATGAATGCATAGTAGAGTAAATTCTCTTTCCGACGCACCTTTAGGATTTCAATTCCAAGTCCTTTGCTGCTCACGGATGATCGCCGAAGTTTGTGGGAATTTCTGGGTGTTTCCCGGCGGGTTCCGGCGGTCCGGCGGGCTTAGGCGGCGGCGCGGCACCTGCAGGCGGCGGCGACTTCTCCTTGGCAGGCGGCGGGCTCCTCGGCACCGGCCAAGGCACGCGGAGGCCGAGCGGCGTCCGACGGTGGCACCTGACGGAGGTGCTCCGCGGTGGAGCAGAAGCACCGGCCGGCGCAGCCGGCCGGTTGTCGCGGGGTATGGGGTCGCGGTGCGCGACCCCGCTCGGGAGGCAGAGACCCGCTGAACGCGGGTCTCCGCGTGGATAAGCGACCGACCTCATGGCCGGTTGTCTTGGAGGCTCACGGTCCGCGTGGGTGAACCGCTGCCGCGGCGGTTCGGCTGGCTTGAGCCGGCCCAAGGGGTGTGGACCGGCCGGACCGGTCCGGTCCACCCCCACCTGCGTTCGACGACATTAAAATGCCGTATCTCTTAAACGGAATGTACGATTCATGCGCTGTCTGCGGCGGTGGGACCGTATTGACGAGACGGTCTCTTTGAGATGGTTTAGGGAATTTTAAATTCCCGAAACGAGGGGCCGTGGAGGCACGACATGTCATTAAGTGGACGAGCGTTTCTCCTGAGATACTTGTTTTGGACGGCGCGGACGCGTCCAACATCCGTTTGGAGCGCTGTCAGCGGCGTTGTGACCCTGGCACTGAGGCGGAGGTTTCTAGGGCAGTTCTGGGCGTTGAGGCCAAAGTTGAGGCACAGGCCCCAGGACCCGTCTTTTGAGCTGCGTACAGCCAGTAGCGACTTTTTCCTCGGACATCTGTTCGGGGCGTGCAAGCAGTCGATGTTGGGTGTTTTCCCGAGGGCATCACGTTGGCGCAGTTTGCCCGCTGTAATTCCGCACGATGGTGCGGGCCCCGAGAGGGCCGCTTCGGGAGTTGACGGTGATTTCCAGCTTTATCACCAGGCGACCGTTTTGGACAAGTGAATAGTCCATTTCTTGTACTTTATCGAGAGGATCGCAACGTTGCGATCCGTTCGTTGAGTTTCGGGACCGGGATGCGGGTCCCACATGGCACCGCTCGTGTGCGGTGTGTCGGGATGCACCTTTTTCTCTGGATATCCGTTGCACTCAAGTGAGTAGTGCTTTTGACGTGTTTTCTCGAGGGGATCGCAATGGTGCGATGCGCCCCATTGTTTTCGGGGCCGAGGCTCGGGATTACGGGACGCTGTTCGGGCGTGAGGCGATGTTGGTGACTTTTTTGTCGGATATCCGTTCGGGGCGAGTAAGTAGTCGATCTCGCGTGTTTTTCCACGAGGATTACAACGGTGCGATCCGTTGGGTTGTGAGGAGCCTCTTGCGCGATGTTGTTGAATGTGGAATGTGGAAGGTGCCCCAATGGTGGTTCGCCCTACCTTGTTGTAGCGAATCCTTGGTATGTGATCGCGCACTCTTGGGAGAGTGATAAAAATGGTTCACGAGATGTGGCTGGCCGTGCCTGAGCCTTTGAGGTGGAGTTGAAACGTCATGCCTTCGCGTTGACGCTGGGTGCCGTGTGCACGATAGCCTTTGGACTGGGATGAGGTATACTCCGGGAGTATACGGGATCGCTTTGAGGTACGTGTGGTTGTTTGTACCTGAGGATGTTTGGGCGCTCAATTGGGGTTGAATTGGGGCCACACGTCGTGTGGGACCCACGTGCGTGTCGAGATCTGCTTTGCGTACTTGACCTCTCGCGACGTAGAGGGTCCCTCTACGCTCGTTTGTTTGACCAACAGGGTGGAGTTTCCCCTGGCCTGGTGCCCTTTTGTCTGACCAGCAGGGTTGAGCGGTCTCCCCCTGGTCTTGTGCTCGATGGTTTGGCCGGCAGAGATGGTCTGGTTCCTCTGCTTCTTTGGCTGTGAGGGGTTCCAGTACTGTGCCCTTTCACCGGACTGCGGCACCGTCTGCGACTACGGGTGTCTGTGTAGCGTGAGTGTTTTCCCCACATTCTGGGATGAGGTGTCTCGGTCTACTTCGATAGTGACTCAGCAGATTAGAGAGGGATCGCCTTGTGAGGCATGGGGAGTTTCTCCCTTTTCTCTGTGTTCCCTGGTAGAGCTTGTGGTTTCGGTGTGACCAACACTCTACGCGGGCACCGATCCTGTACCCAGGAGGTTGTTCTAGTAGGTATGAGGTTGTTCCAGCAGGGATGAGGTTGTTCGAGCAGGGCTGAGGTTGTTCCAGCAGGGCTGAGGTTGTTCCAGCAGGGCTGGAGTTGTTTCCAGCAGGGCTGAGGTTGTTCCAGCAGGGCTGAGGTTGTTCCAGCAGAGCTGAGGTTGTTTCGAGCAGGTATCGTCAGTGGGTTACCCTCCAGCAGGGATGTCCCGTACAGTGCTGTTTACCGAGTAGTACCATCCAGCAGGGATTGCCAGAGCAGTTTCGGGCTTACCTCCAGCGGGGCTGGGCAGTGGTCCCCGATGCCGGGCTTACCTCCAGTTGGGCTGGGCAGTGGTCCCCGATGTCGGTCTTACCTCCAGCTGGGCTGGGCAGTGGTCCCCGATGCCGGGCATACCTTCAGCTGGGATGGGCAGTGGTCCCTGATGTCGGGCTTACCTCCAGCTGGGCTGGGCAGTGGTCCACGATGCCGAGATTACCTCTAGCTGGGCTGGGCAGTGGTCCCCGAAGCCGGGTTACCTCTAGCTGGGATGGGCAGTGGTCCCGTCGCCGACTTTAGCCGGGTCGCCCTCTAGTGGACTACCCTATTTCGGGACTGGGCAGTGAGGCACCCGTCGACTTACCGGGTATCCCCGTAGTGAAAACCCGTTGACTTCCAGGGATCCTCCAGTGGGGCTGGGCAGGGGGTCTCCTGTCGACTTTGAGCAGACCTCTCGACTGCGGGGTAGTGACATGGTGTGGTTTGACATTCCCCTAGAACTCTCAAGTACGGGGAGCACATTCCCCCACCGAGACGCGTCCTTGTGACGTGACCTAAAACCGTGCGGGTGAGTCAGTTCCACCCAAAGCGGATAGTGTCGAGGTGTGGTGATTGAGCCCCTTGGCTTGCGGTTCGGGGAAGACATGCGGGATGCTGGGCATCGATGATGGTGTTACTTCTGGGACTGTTGGATACTCCTTCTTGGGCTGATCTATGGGACGGAGATCCCATTACGAGTTTGTTCGGGCTTCTTGACAGAGCATGCATGTGTATATACCTTTTTTCTGGTACCCACTTCATGGGTTTGGCTACTATCCTTCCAGGAGAGGCAAAGACGCGCGGGGTATGCCACTTGCTTTCCGTGTCTAACTTCTCATGGTGGGATGAGTCTACTCTCCTACTATAGGTAGCGAAGACTCGATGGGAAGTTCATCTTCTCACCGTTTCCAACTCCTTTTGTCAGGATGAGTCTACTTCCTTTCCTCTTGATGGGTTGAGCTGGACTCTTTACTGCACTCCTTGATATACTCCTTTACTTTTATGTTCGCTCTACTGCTCAACCTTCGGTACCTCCTTTTGTTGCTCCCTCGAGCCTTCGGGGTATCCTACTGATTATTTTTATACTCACCCATGCTTGGGCTTTGCCCGCACTTAGTGTGACCTTGCAGACGACGGACAGGTGGAGTGTGACTTCAGTGGAGCATAGGAGCTTGGGAGCCTGGACTGCGTGCGGTGGTCGTGGCTGGGTTCCAGGTGGGAGACCCATCAGCAGTTTCATTTGTTTACCTGTTGCCGGGTTGTGGCACTTTTAGCTGGGCACGTGTTTTTCCCCTTTTTTTAAGTTTTTACTTTTTACTTGTAGAGGTAGATACAATTTGTGGTATTTATATAGCAGTTTCTCTTTAATTTTCTTGCCTTTTCTTTTACTCTGCACTTTTGCATTGAGTGTGCTGCGTTTGTGTGTGTGTAAAGGTGCTTAGGCAAAGGCCTCCCCGAGTTATTGTGCTTTCGGCACTGGTCGCCAGCCCCTGGCCTATGGAGGCGGGCCTGGGGTAGTTGTGGCTCGAGCCCGGGTAGGGTCGGGTCATGACAAAGTAGTATCAGAGGTGGTTCGTTCCTTGGGATGTTGTGAAGACGTCCCTAAAAGAAGAATTGGTTGGGATATAGGGAAACAATGTTAACGTGTCTCGAGAGCGGCTCTCAGGACAGGGAGTCCAGTGATGGTGCGGCGGCCGACATATCCATTCACCAGGACCTTGATAACCCGCTTGTTGACTTGGAATTCTAAGACACATGTTGCAGGGAAAATTTGTTTGTGCATCACATATGACTGATTCTTTATTGTCCTTCTTGAGTCAGCTCCCCATCGTTGTTGTTATTGGTATATACATATGCTCATCTGTCCGCAGCACACCTTGATAATTTTCAGGATGTCTCCGCGAGGAAATCCAGCCAGGATACCAGCTTTGGTTCGTGATGACGACCCTGTGAGCTACGAGGCCACAGTCCAGGACCAATCATGTGAGCCCCTTTCTCCAGGTGGGCCTGTAGCAGCACCCCCACCTTTTGAGCAGCAGGCAGTTACAACGGAGCAGGCTGAGCCAGAGCGCAGGTTGAGCGCGATCCGTGAGTTCCAGCGGCAGAGACCGCTGAGGTTCAGTGGTGAGCCAGACTCTCAGGCATTTGAGGTTTGGCTCGAGGCAGTGGTTCGCCTTTTCAGGCTTGTGCAGACGCCGACAGATTAGAGAGTGGCTTTGGCAGCCACCCTTTTTTTTGGAGCAGCTTGGCGTTGGTGGAGTCTGGTGACTCAGTTTCTCGATGAGTCGTCACTTTCGTGGGACGACTTTCAGTTGTTGTTTTGTGAGGAGTTTTCCCCTCCTGCATGCGCTCCGATCGGAATTAGGAGCTCTGGCAGTTTCAGCAGGGAGGGATGACGGTGGCCGAGTACGTGACTAGTTTTGCAGACCGTGCACGCTTCTACCCGGACTTCGTCCATGACGACAACCTCCGAGCGCGAAAGTTTGAGCAGGGTCTCCGCCGAGAGATTCATGCTATCATATTACCCTTGGGCATTTCCACATGTGTCGGGGTGTGAGAGAAGGCGCCGATGATAGAGGGCTTTCTGTCATGTTTTGCAGTTGGTAGTGGCAGTGGGCGCGATGGAGATGGGACGTCTGCCGTAGCTAGCAGGAGCCAAAGGATAGGACCTCGATGCAGGAGGCCTTACCACTGCCGGTTTCAGAGACGTGATCATGTACCACTGTGGCGAAAAGGCGCAGGGCCTCAGCCAAGGATGCCCTTCGGTGAGTGGATCCCAGGCCATGGTCGTACACCACAATGGCACCAGAGGGCAACGGTGCAGCCCAGAGTGAGTCGGTGCTATGCTTGTGACGGGCGAGGTCACATGGCATGAGACTGCCCGACCTGAGTTGCTGGGAGCTTCAGGCAGGCAGCAGGTGCACCACCACGGCAGAGGCAGCGCCGTGATCGGAGTGGTACCCAGAGAGGTGGTGCGAGCAGAGGAGCAGGAGGAGCTGGTAGTGGGGTACGACGTTACGAGGTCTCCCCATCACCACTAGGCGGTCCACGTCAAGCTCCGACAGCTGACTGTTGGGACCGCGGGCAGCCCCGAGCTCTGGATTTCTACGATCCTGCAGAGTAGGAGGAGATAAGAGGTATGCTCTACAACTCTTCTACCTTTTTTCAGTAGAATTGATATACTCTGTGTGTGATCTTCTTTCCTCCCTCCTCCTTGTTTTATGTGTTACCAGGGTGACGCAAGGCGTCGGGTGTGACCCTGTGTTGGTAAGGAAAAATCCGTGAGACCTTTTCCTTTAGTCTATGGTGTCGACTCCATCGCTCACCGAGCGTGTAAGAGAGCCTCGGTTGTGGAGTCTTGTGTGGCCAGATATCCATGGGTGTTTCACCATATGGATATTCTGAAGGAGGGAATCACTGGGCCTTGTTCCAGGTGCGGTCGTTGACTCCATTCTCGGCATGCGCCGTAGAGGTTTGACCGGGGAGGTGAGCTACCCCCAAGGGCCTTCGGGCCATTTGAGACCGTGCAATGGGATGGCGAGGTACCCTACCGCCTTTTCCTAACCTCATAGTCTAAAGTGGGTGCACCACATCGGCAAGGGCCAACCTCACGTGAACAGATCAATCCTTTGGTCTGTGTGCGGTGACGCAGAGCTGTGCGTGGGTTCTTCCGGGTATTGGAAAGCCAGGTGTGGGCTTAGTACCCTGTGTTGCTCCCTATTTTTTCTTTTCGAGGACGAAAATAATGAAGGAGGGAATGATGTAAGAACACGGTTTTTGCTGTGAAAGACTTTGGAATATTCTTGATGATATTCCATAGCAGCGCCTTCAGACGGTGTGCGATTCCGAGCCCCGTAGTGGCCGAAATTAAGTTTTCAGTGCATTCACACTGGGAACGCCAAATAAATGGGATAACTCTTAAATGGTAATCCGGATCAGGGATCTGAGTGTAGAATGGGTCCGGAATGGGGTTTTTACCCTAGGAAATAAAAAAAACTTGTCGGCGCGGGATGTTTGGACCCCTCACCCGCTCCCGGAACATTAAACGGATAAATAAAATAAATTAATTCGTTTAATGTTGAAACACAGGTATCTCTTAAATGGTGGCTCGGATTGGGAAACCTAGGGCACCGTTGTGTTCGGAATGTGCCGTTTACCCTAGGAGGGGTATATGTTTTGCGGGCATGGGCCGTTTGTGAAAAATGGCCCCAGGGGCGTTTCCATAATTTAGAGGCTTCGGACGTTAGATTTTATAACTTTTGAATGAGATCTCAGATAAAAATTCCGAGACTTCTGTTGTGCTCGGGAGGTGGTTTTTACCCTAGGGGAGGCTTAACCTTGACCCTGCTGAGAGTTCGGGTCGGGGCCGACGGGCGGGTGGTTAAGCGTTCTCTATTTAAACGCTTAACACACCCTCCTCCCTCCTCTCCTTTCCCTTCCCCCTGGCAGCCCCACTTCTCCCGCTCCTCCTCCTCCACCTCTGGCGAGACTCCGGCGAGACAGCTCCGGCGAGGCGTGGTGGTCGACAGATCGTCGCGAAGCTTCGGGCGAAGCCCCGCGAGGTAGGATTTGTCGTTTGCGTTTTCATTCACTGCACTTACATCGAACTCGATTAATTGAATTGAAACTCTGTCAGATTTTCAAACGATTTCCATGAATGAGTAGTAGAGTATATTCTCTTTCCGACGCACCTTTCGTATTTCAATTCCAAGTATTGAGCTGCTCACGGATAATCGCCGAAGTTTGCTGGAATTTATGGGTGTTTCCCGGCGGGTTCCGGCGGTCCGGCGGGCCTCGGCGGCGGCGCGACACCTGCAGGCGGCGGCGGCTTCACCTTGGTAGGCGGTGGGCTCCTCGGCACCGGCCGGGGCTCGCAGAGGCTGAGCGGCGTCCGACGGTGGCGCCCGATGGAGGTGCTCCACGGCGGAGCAGAAGCACCGGCCGGCGCAGCCGGCCGGTTGACGCGGGGTCTGGGGTCGCGGTGCGCGACCCTACTCGGGAGGCAGAGACCCGCTGAACGCGGGTCTCCGCGTGGAGAAGCGACTGGCCTCATGGCCGGTCGGCTTGGAGGCGCGCGGTCCGCGTGGTCCGCGTGGGTGAACCGCGGCCGCGGCAGTTCGGCCGGCTTGAGGCAGCCCAAGGGGTGTGGACTGGCCGGGCCGGTCCGGTCCACCCCCACCAGCGTCCGACGACATTAAAATGCTGTAACTCTTAAATGACGAGTCCGATTGACGCGTTTTCTATGGAGCTGGGACCGTATTGACGAGAAGGTCTTTTTGAGATGGTTTCGGGAATTTTTAATTCCCGAAACGAGGGGCCGCGGATGCACGACATGTCTTTAAGTGGACGAGCATTTCTCCCGAGATACTTGTTTTGGACGGCGCGGACGCGTCCGACATCCGTTTTGAGCGCTGTTAGCGGCTTTGTGACCCTGGCATTGAGGCGGAGGTTTCCATGGCGGTTCCGGGCGTTGAGGCTGAAGTTGAGGCACATGCCCCACGACCCGTCTTTTGAGCTGCGTACAACTAGTAGCGACTTTTTCCTCGGACATCCGTTTGGGGCGTGCGATCAGTCGATGTTGGGTGTTTTTCCGAGGGCATCGCGTTGGCGCAGTCTGCCCGCTGTAATTCCGCATGATGGTGCGGGCCCCACGAGGGTCGTTTCGCGAGTTGACGGTGATTTCCAGCTTTATCACCGTGTGACCATTTTGGACAAGTGAATAGTCCATTTCGTGTACTTTTTCGAGAGGATCGCAATGGTAGGATCCGTTCATTGAGTTTCGAGACTGGGATGCGGGTCCCACATGGCACCGCTCGTGTGCGGTGCGCCGGGATGTACCTTTTTCTCCGAATATATGTTGCACTCAAGTGAGTAGTGATTTTGACGTGTTTTCCCAAGGGGATCGCAATGGTGCGATGAGCCCGACTGTTTTCGGGGCCGAGGCTCGGGATTACAGGACGTTGTTCGGGCGTGAGGCGGTGTTGGTGACTTTTTCGTCGGATATCCGTTCGGGGTGAGTAAGTAGTCGATCACGCGTGTTTTTTTGCGAGGATTACAACGGTGCTATCCGTTGGGTTGTGTGGAGCCTCTTGCGTGATCTTGTTGAATGTGGAATGTGGAAGGTACTCGAGTGGTGGTTCTCCCTACGTTGTTGTAGCGAATCCTTGGTATGTGATCACGCACTCTTGGGAGAGTGATACAAATGGTTCAAGAGATGTGGCTGGCCGTGCCTGGGCCTTTGAGGTGGAGTTGTTACGTCAAGCCTCCGCGTTGACGCTGGGTGCCGTGTGCACGATAGCCTTTGGACTGGGATGAGGTATACTCTGGGAGTATACGGGAGCGCTTTTAGGTACGTGTGGTTGTTTGTACCTGCGGATGTTTGGGCGCTCAGTTGGGGTTGACTTGGGGCCACACGTTCTGTGGGCCCCACATGCGTTTCGAGGTCTACTCTGCATACTAGACCTCTCGTGACATAGAGGGTCCCTCTGCGCTCGTTTGTTTGACCAACAGGGTGGAGTTTCCCCTGGCCTGGTGCCCTTTTGTCTGACCAGCGGGGTTGAGCGGTCTCCCCCTGGTCTTGTGCTCGATGGTTTGGCCGGCAAAGATGGTTTGGTTCCTCTGCTTCTTTGGCTGTGAGGGGTTCCAGTACTGTGCCCTTTCACCGGACTGCGACACCGTCTGCGACTACGGGTGTCCGTGCAGGGTGGGTGTTTTCCCCACTTTCTGGGATGAGGTGTCTCTTTCCGCTTCAACAGTGACTCAACGGATTGGAGCGGTATCGCCTTGTGAGGCCTGAGGAGTTTCTCCCGTTGATCTGTGTTCCCTGGTAGAGCTTGTGGATTCGGTGTGACCAACATTTTACGCGGGCACCGATCCTCTACCCAGGAGGTTGTTCCAGCAGGGATGAGGTTGTTCCAGCAGGGCTGAGGTTGTTCCAGCATGGATGAGGTTGTTACAGTAGGGATGAGGTTGTTTCAAGCAGGGCTGAGGTTGTTCCAGCAGAGCTGAGGTTGTTCCAGCAGAGCTGAGGTTTGTTTCGATCGGGGCTCGTCAGTGGGTTACCATCCAGCAGAGATGGCCAGTACAGTGGTGTTTATCGAGCAGTACCATTCAACAGGGATGGCCAGAGTAGTTCTGGGCTTACCTCCAGCGGGGATGGGCAGTGGTCCCCGATGCCGGGCTTACCTCCAGCTGGGCTGGGCTGTGGTCCCCGATGCCAGGCTTACCTCCAGCCGGGCTGGGCAGTGGTCCCCGATGCCGGGCTTACCTCCAGCAGGGCTGGGCAGTGGTCCCCGATGCCGGGCTTACCTCCAGCTGGGCTGGGCAGTGGTCCCCGATGTCGGGCTTACCTCCAGCTGGGCTGGGCAGTGGTCCCCGATGCCGGGTTACCTTCAGCTGGGCTGGGCAGTGGTCCTGTCGCCGACTTTAGCCGGGTCACCCTCCAGTGGACTACCCTGTTACGGGACTGGGCAGTGAGGCACCCGTCGACTTACCGGGTATCCCCGTAGTGGGAACCCGTTGACTTCCAGGGATCCTCTAGCAGGGCTGGGCAGGGGGTCGCCTGTCGAATTTGAGCAGACCTCTCGACTGTGGGGCAGTGATGTGGTGTGGTTTGACGTTCCCCTAGAACTCTCAAGTACGGGGAGCACCTTCCCCCACCGAGATGCGTCCTTGTGACGCGACCTAAGACCATGCGGGTGAGTCAGTGCCGCCCAAAGCGGATAGTGTTGAGGTGTGGTGATTGAGCCCCTTGGCTTGCGGTTCGGGGAAGACGTGCGGGATGCTGGGCATCAATGATGGTGTTACTTCTAGGACTGTTGGATACTCTTTCTTGGGCTGAGCTATGGGATGGAGATCCCCTTACGAGTTTGTTCGGGCTTCATGACAGAGCATACCTGTGTATATACCTTGTTTACGGTACCCACTTCTTGGGTTTGGCTACTCTCCTTCCAGGAGAGGCAAAGACGCGCGGGGTATGCCACATGCTTTCCGTGTCTAGTTTCTCATGGTGGGATGAGTATACTATTCTACTATAGGTAGCGAAGACTCGAAGGGAAGTTCATATTCTCACGGTTTCCAGCTCCTTGTGTCTAGATGAGTCTACTTCCTTTCCTCTTGTTGGGTTGAGCTGGACTCTTTACTGCACTCCTTGTTGTACTCCTTTACTTTTCTGTTCGCTCTACTGCTCACCCATCGGTACCTCCTTTTGTTGCTCCCTCGAGCCTTCGAGGTATCCTACTAAGTATTTTTACACTCACCCCTGTTTGGGCTTTGCCTGCACTTGGTGTGCCCTTGCAGACGACTGACAGGTGGAGCGTGACTTCAGTGGAGCATAGGAGCTTGGGAGATTGGACCACGTGCGATGGTCATGGCCGGGTTCCAGGTGGGAGACCCATCAGTAGTTTCTTTTGTTTACCTATTGCCGGGATGTGGCACTTTTAGTTGGGCGCGTGTTTTTCCCCTTTTTTCAGTTTGTACTTTTTACTTGTAGAGGTCGATGCACTTTGTGGTATTTATATAGCAGTTTCTCTTTACTTTGCTTGCCTTTTCTTTTACTCTGCACTTTTGCATTGAGTGTTCTGTGTGTGTGTGTGTGTGTACAAGTGCTTAGGCAAAGGCCTCCCCGAGTTATTGTGCCTTCGGTGCTGGTCGCCAGCCCCTGGCCTATGGAGGCGGGCCTGGGGTAGTTGTGGCTTGAGCCCGGGTAGGGTCGGGTCGTGACACATATTGTCATGGTTTTGGCTAGTGGCAATAGGCCTTTTTTTCAGTAGTGGCATATAATAAGAGAAAGTGTCCCAATGTCCTATGAATCTATACCCCTAATAGAATATATCATTTGTTTCATGTCAAATGATTTAATTAATATATATAATTAATAATTAAGAATATCATCATGATACTTATAGGATTTCATTATAGCGGGTAACTTTTATGAAATTTCAATTAAACAAGTACACTTAGGATATTATCGCATACTATTTCTCCCATAAGAATAATAATGTTGTGATAATATATTTTTTAAAATTCAAATACATGAATACAAGTAATCATAAATTTTTTAAATGTTCTTTCAAGATCACCAACTCTAATAGAATCAATTTTTCACTAGAGTGTAGTTAAAATAACCTCTAGTAATATATATCTAACAAGATGATCATGATTCTATTGAGATAAATCTTCAGTAAACAGGTCCACCAGGTTATCATCAATAGAAACAGATCTAATAGTGACCTGACCCCTTTTAGAATAACCCATCAAGGTGTGATATTTATGGAGTCCTTGATTTATATATTGACATGACTCTAGATCCTTTACAAGATCTTCATCAACAGTATCATTACAGTACAATATGATAAGTACTCTACTACTAGGAACCACATCATTCTCCTATAAAATGTTTTTTATGTGTCCAAAGATAATCATGATTTAAATAAAACCTTAAACAGATTCTTTAAATTATACATCTCATAAAAAATCGTACAAACCGAGTACAAAATGTTTTATTCTCTTCGACATCATGTATACAAATAACCTATTTTCCTTAATCATGATCTTTTATCCATAATCATTCCCTTCAGAAGCTTTTTTACATATCACAAGATACAACCAACTACCTAATCCATGGATTGGAAACAAAAGAAATGAGTGAACTCAAATTATTAGTAATGTAAAATATATATCATAATGTATATGATCATACACACAAATGATAGAATAAGAATGATAAAAATAACATAATAAAATACCAAAATACCATTGATAATATTAATAAAAATTGACAGAGAATGATATGATCATTAAAAGATCATTAAGGAACCTTCAAAGAAATGATATAGCTTAAAACATATCAATAGTAATGGAACATGAATCCATGATAATAATATTTTGAATGCATTATAAACAATTCAAAATAATTAAATCATGGAATTACATGATAAATATATTGAAAATGTGGCATAGTCAAAAGGATAGGATTTTTTATGATTGTGCACCTTGTTACATGGTGACATATTCATATGTAATGTTGTTAGTAAAACTAAATCCCATTACACTGACCCTTTATGAACCTAGATAATAATATACCTATTCAAAGATAAAATTATGTGTAGATATTAGCACCATCACAACCACCATTTTTGAAACTAGTTACATACTAACATGTTCACATGAATATTGTGAGAAGATCATAGCATCATCACAATCACTCTTTGTGAACATAGATACTCACTAACCAACATAGAAATACAATTATGGGTTGATATTAATTCCACCACACAATACATATGGGATAATAAATACTCACTAACCGGTTCTGAGGTAAAATTATTAGTAGATCAAAAGACCACAATACTCACCCTCTATGAACCTAGGTACTTTTTGTCTTACATAGATAACATTACTATATTATGAAATTTAATATTTTATCCAATAAATTTTATGGAGATATATGTACTAAACATCCCATAATCCATACATTTGTGTGCTGATTGAAAGTAGAATATTCATCATCTCATAAAGAACCCATATAAACAATGGTTTTCGTAATACATTTAAAATCACTAATTAACATGGACATAAGAAATCATATAATATCATAACTGTAATATTCAAAAATAAATCATTTTATAATAAAATATAATGGGTTATAAAACATAATATCAATAAAAAAAACCATCAATGGTAAATTAACTAAAAATAAATTTTTTTCATAAAACCTTCATAATATACTGAGGAAAAAATTTCTTTCAAAGTAATTGTTTATCGGAAATATAATTTTTTTGAAAGCCTTATTATAAAAGTTTCCCAATAAATAATATTTGAAATACATAGATGATTAAAAATAGTGAACTGAAAACATATATAAGATTTTTATTTTATGATAATATTTCTTAATGTAAACATGAAAAACAAATAACATTTTCAATAATAAATGTGAAAATACATTGATAACGTTTAATTTTAAAATAATATTTAATAATGGAAACATGAAATAGAATGTGTGTGAATACAATAAAAACTTTTAATTGTCAAATAATTTTTAATAACATAAAATTTAGCAAGAAATAAGAGTAATCAAAATAAAATGTAGAGTGCAAGATAATACTTTTATTTTGGGAAGGATCGAAAAACCATCTAAATATTTTGAAATATCTGTGTTTAAATCCCCCTTATTTCATAAAAGATTTAAAACATCTAATTTAAAATAAGGTAAGGATAAATTAATGTTTTCAAATATATCCGAAGGATACTAAAATTATGATGGTTGTAGAATTATTTATTATAAAAATTCCCAATATTTATTATAACATTTGATATTCTTCAATTTTGTGAATAAAGTTGAAAATAAATCATTATGGCTTCTAAAGAATTTAAATAAAAACTAATAAAGGAGAATGATAATGAAATTTAACATTAAATAACATGAATTAATAATAAATTCAGGGTATAATATATTATATAATAAGTATACACACCACTTAAATTAATATAACTTCGTAGTAAAAGTAATGTCTTAATATAGGGTAAATTGAGAAGAAAAACTATTAACTTGTTTTCTTAGATAGTTTATAACAATATAACTTCCCGTAAAAAATAAATAGATAAATTTTTATCTTATTTAAAATATATATTATTAAATATTATACATTTATAATAATTATTATAATTATTTATCATGAGTCTAAAAATTACTTAGAGCATATTATGACCATCAGGGGTTAATTACTTTAACCGTTTTACTAATGATTAATGAAATTTGATATGATTGTGAATGTTTTGATATAAATTTTATTATTTGTATATAATATATGTTTTTGTGATATATAATTAATATTTATCTAATTTTTTTATTTTATACCAGATTTTATTCATTTCATTATCTGATAACTTAATTGACAACGGCTAATCTCAATAATTTTGGAAAATGAAAATGTTACAATAATAATATGTGAAATACATATTATCATATTTCTATAACAATATAAAAAAATATATTTAATATATTTTAATAATATTAGTTTCCAAATTACCATAGTCATCCATAATGTAGTTCTAAATAATTTTTCAACTATGTGGTTAAACTGACCCAAACTTGAACATGCTTTACCTCGATTAAAATGTATGGTCCATGAGGTGTTTCTTAAAGAATAAAATAATTAAAATAAATGAGGTTTATAATATTAAAATGACAACATATAATTATAATAAATAAACATAGTTCATTATATTTATATGGTGATATGAAATTTGGAAGATTAATACTTATAGAAAAGATTTATAAGGATATAATACTTAAATTATATAATTTAGTTTTCAATGGATGCTCCCTCAATATTAAAGGAATTAAGATAATTATAATTGAATAATGGATTATGTTTTTTAGATAGGATTATAGGTAGAATAAAAGGCTATAAATTCAAGGAGGAATTTAATAGATAAGTGTGTGTTTGATATGGTTTAAGTGAACCCCATTTATATCATAGGGAAATAGTACTTTTTGAAACACCATATATATTTTAATAATAAAATGACACTATTATGACTTAAATGGAACAAGTTTTTTATAAATTATTGAATTTGGGGTGTCATTGTTTCCATAAAGACTCAAAAAAATCATGCTAGCATTTTTGAAAACATGTTATAATGCTTTTACCATTATGTTTTTATATTTTAGTCTTTTACTTTTAATCATGGTAAATAATTTATAACTAAGTGGTTTTCTATTAAACACATAAAATAACCCATATAAAAATATTTTGGTACTATAGAACTTTATTAAACATATATTTAATTAAATTAAAACAAATTTTTTATTTAAATTCATCTTTTAAATTAATATGGTCAATCTATAGAAATGATATTTCATTTAAAGAATGAAATTGTTACCATTATTGATTCTTAATATTATTTAGTATTGATAAAAAAATTAAATGACTATTAAAATATTAATTTATTTATTTATATATCATATTATACTCATTAATTAAAGGACTTTTATTTTATTTATTTTGTATGAGCTCTATGATAATAAAAAAAATAATTTAAATTTTTTTTCACAATTATCTAGGTAATTAACATTTATCCTTACAGTATAATTTTATACCCAATAATTTAATTATCCATATTAAAAAATATTAAAAATATTATCTCAAATATAATAATCATTTTTTAAAATTATAATTCTTATTTTTGTAAATTTAATTTTAGTGATAGTACATGTGTCGTATTGAAAACAATTATTGGAAACAAGATTATTTCAAAAAAAATATTTATGATTAAGATAGGATTATCAATTTAATTGACTAAAATTATTTTAAAATAACAATATTAATTAATATATTTTTTATTTAAAAATAAAATAAATCAGAAACTTCATTTCATATTGTTAAAAATTAATTAAATGAAAATGTCAAAAAATATCATTAAAATGCTACATAAAATTTCAAAATGATAAGGATAGGTTTACAAATTCAATAAATAATTTTTAGATGATTTATTATACTTTATAATATAAAATTTTATATCAAAATGTCTCAAAAAATTTAATTTATTCATATAATAAAGTTTTTTTCAATAAGTGACATAATTAATTAAATCATAATATTTTTACTCTTCACTGAAAAAAAAAATTATTATATAATAATATTAGAAATACTTTATAATAAAATTTTATTGTTGAGGAATTAAAAAATTATGTAACAAATTGAAATTTTTAAATTTTTAAATTCATTTTTTTAAATAATAAAATATAAAATATTTATAAAATGTCTTTTATTTTAAATAAACTATTCAAAATTAAGTTATATTAATTATTTACATTCTAAAGGTAATAAAAATTAATGGTTTTTAATATTAGTGTTTATTATATTTTAATTAGTAATTAATTATTAATAAATTTTGGTTAATTTATGTTGGGTGGAGCATGTGACAAAAGGTATAGAACATGATACATATTTTTATTGATCCAAAATCTCTAGTCATTACATTCAATCCCCTACACAAAATAAATTCAATACTGTTAATTTCAGTTATAATTTACTAAGGGGTGAAGCTAAAAATCCATGACAAACTGAAGATATGTCATCTATTGTGATATCCACTTCATTATATATACAAACTCTAGGTAACAACTTATCTCTAATATACTTTTTAAGAGTTATTATGCATATACAATTCACATGTTCATTTCATTTTACATTACTTGATAAAATAATAAAAGAAAAATGGTAATGTTAATATCCTAGATAATTAATGTATGTGAATATTAAATTGCAATCACAAGAAAAATATTCCAATGACACATTAATTTCAATTTATGATACTTACATTTTCACTATGTGATACATAGTAATCCTATAACTCTATTGAATCTACCTAGGTTACTTTATGTTGGGTTATTGTGTACTTCACAACATTGTACCTCAATGTAACTAGTAAATCAATAATTTATATTGATTTTTAATATTTTATATGATAAACCAAAGAATAACCGCCATGATTTTAAAACCAGGTGTGGAGTCTGAGTATCACTCATAGTGAATAAGTGTAATCATCTATTCAATGTTAAAACACCAATTTATTAGGTGATTACACCTAGTTTCTTCTCTACTAGAGACTTCATCCACTATTATAATCTAGATGGGTTTGTATTTCTAGGGAAATTCACATACTAATGATTCACCAATATTTTACGATATCATCATATATATAAAGTAATCTCCGGGTGTTTTTTTATGATTATCATACCTAATACCAACGGTGAAAAACATGTAAGGATCAGACCATATACATTACATAATATTTTTCTTTATTCACGAATTTACTTTATTTCACATAAAAAATATTTTCAAGTTTAGAATTTTAGAAAATTAGGCCATAACTCATACAAAACAAATTCATAAAATATAATGTGGAAACATCTGATTATTCTCCATTTTTTCCATAATATAAAACTTATAAAATAAATTTTTATTTCCTTTCATGAATATATCCATGACATTGGACATGAAACTTACTTTCCCTTAACCATAATTAAAACCTGATATTATTTTTTAAAACATTCAATGAGTACAAAATTCTCAGTATGGGATACCTAAAGAAATAAAATTGTTAGTTTTGTGAAAACATGAACACCCATTAAAAATTCATCATAAAGTAATATTTCTCACCCTCATGTAGTAGAATATTGTTTCCTTTTAAATTAAGCTTATTATTACCATTTTTGGAATCGACATATTACCATCAATGATAGAAAGCATTGAAAACACACAAAAGGTATCTAGTGACATTATTAGACACTTCATTATTATAAATGGAATAACCATGAGGTATAATTTCATAAATTTAACTCTTACCAATATAATATATATACTACTGACTTCCATACCTAATGTTATGTCGGGATATCATGGACCCACCCATCATTGGTTTATCATAGAAACACTCATCACTGGATTATCATGGAACCACCCACTATTCGTTTATCATGTAACCACTAGTCAAATATATATGTTCCATTATATAATCAAAACACTTAAAATAATGTAATTTTAAACCTTTCAATCATAATATTTTTTTAGTCATATGAAAAAAATGTAGGTTATTAAAATAACAAATATGGTTTCAAAACAAATTTTAAATATCAAAATACCCAAAATTGAAAATTGGGTTTTCATTTTCTTTTCAAAACATGAAGGCTTGTATTGTAATAAAAATACCAAATTATACATAAAATGTCCTTTATAATCATTTTTATCAAAATAATTAAATAATTTAAATAGTGTCAAGAATACTAATATTGAGGAATATATGTGGAAATTAAATATTTAATCATCTAAAAATAGATTTTTTTATCAATGTCTCCCATGCGACATTGAAATATATAAATCATAATCCCCATGAAGGAATAAAATTCAACAAAACATTAAATAAAATGAGAATAAATAAATGCATGACATAGTATGCCAACGGTACTGTATATATTGTTTTGAAAATATAGTTGGTGTATAATATAATGATATGCCTTAATTAGAGGATATTAAGGTGTAATCCCATACACTGATTACAAATTTTCATACATGTCTTTGTATTTATGAATAATAAATTTATTTTATTTTTTATACTTTATTCAGAATATTTTTTCGTGTTATCATTAATTTTATATCAATTACTACAATGTTGTATCCTACTACATAATAGAATATTTTTATGTAGGGGATTTTTATCATATTACGTTTCTGTGTATAAATGAATAAGGTTGGTTTAATATTGTTAAGGAGGTAATTATATAAAAATTTAAATAATAAACATTAATAATTAACATATTTATGCATGTATTATACTTTAAAACCAATCATGAATGATTTTTATGAAAAATGAACAAAAGTTACCATCAGGGAGAAGGTAGGTCGTTCAAACCCATTAGTAATATTCCCATTATTTGAAGATACATATTGAAAAAAAGAAAAATTTATTTTTCCATATATACTTATATATAATTCTTATGATTTTAAATGAATCGCATCACTTTGAGTAGGTGGTAGTCCACACATCCATGAATGACCTTATTACTTTTCAGTGTGTGAATAGGTGATAATGTAAAATAAAATACCATGTTTACAAATAGGTAATTATGTCATTAATATCATATTGACCTAAATTAAATAACATATTTTTCTTAAATAAATCCTTAATACATTCTATATATAGTCTTAAAAAATCCCATTGCTTTGAGGAGGTGGTGGTTGAGACGTCCACAAACAGTGTTATCATATTCCCATAAAATGGAAAGCATGAAGGTATATGTTTTATAAAAAATACAGAATTATTACGAAATCATAAATAATGTTTTTATCAAATAAAATAATATTTCCATCATAATTCCCAACCATGAGAGGTGGTAAATAAAAAATTAAGGCCATCATTTCATGAGGAGGTCGTCCACCGTACACATAAATGGTAATTTCATTTCCCATTTAATAGAATTTCATGTAGGTGTAGGTTGAATCCTCAAATCAAAAATATAATTGAATTTTATATATCTAAAAAATTTTATAAGAAAGATTAAAATATAAATAATGTGAGTGGAGAAGAAAAAAATAATGGAGGTTGATGAACGTTTCCACTTCTTCAGTTAACTTTTTTTGGTTTACCCCAAAGGATATAAATGGTTGCATTTATACACAAAGTGAGGATTATAGGATTAGACTAGGGATGTTGCATCTTTATTTGGGAATGGTATGGATGATATAATAGTCCTTATAGGTGTTAATAGATGAAATTATTTGAGACCTTCTATAAATGAGGGAGATGACACACTTGGTATTTTAAAAAATATTTGATTTCCTACCACATTTTACTTTTCCCTAAATGGTCACATGTGGACTATTATAAAAGCATATAAGTATTATGGTTGAAATTGATTAATAAATTAATTTTTATACATGTTTAGGGTCATATTTTCACAATATATTCTAAGAGTAATCATTATGTAAACTCATTTTTACCATAATAACAATAATTTATTTCATTTTATTTCACTATTATATTTTTGAGAAAAACAAATTTTACCTCAAAAAAATATAAATTATTCTTATTACAAATATGAAATAATATTTTCAAATTTTTAATAATATAAGTGGTATAAATTAATTTAAAAATAATCTCATAGAGGGGACAAGACAACAATTCATTAATTCGAAAATGTTCATATGTTTTCTATGATTTTATAATGAATCTTAATGAAAAAGTGATCACAATAAACTAAATTGAACATATTTATGTATAATAAAAATTATTATACATTCAAAAAATAAAAATATTATTTAACTATATAAATAAATTTTAATAAATAATAATTTTCAATTAAAAATAAATTTTTATCTCTATTCATGAAAAAAGAAACTTCTTATAAAACTACCAAAATTTTAAAAAAGGTAAATTCTGATATTCTTATTTAAAAAATGAATTTTATGTTTTTGAAAAAAATTATACATGTTTTAAATTTTTTTATTTAAACAAGACATTCAATAAATGTGAAAAAACTAAAATATTAAGTAATAATATTAATAGTATATTACTGTTTCAAATAACTCAGTATTGCGTGAAACATAATATTTTGAAGAAACTCATGTTTATTTCATATAAATTTCTTAATATATAATCCCATTTAATTTAAAAATATATATATTATTCATAAATATTAATTAATACGAAAAGGAATTATTGTACCCATAACACCCCAAGGAATTAAATTAGTAAATTTACATTTTTATAACATTTTATTTAATTAAATATGATTGAATTAATGTAATAGTAATAATAATTAATATTATTATTGAAAGAAATATTTCTAAGAATATTTTTTGTTAATATATTTGAATAATTTTTATAAATATTTTATATATTTTGTATAATAATATTTATAAATTATAATTGTGTATAATTATTTTTTTATAATGAATTAAAATAATATACATGTGTTTAAAAAAATGGTGATTTTATTTAATTATAAACAAAGTAATTCTATATTTATATTGTTGAAAAATAAATAATATAATATATATCTATAAACGACTTTATATAAAAAAAATTATAGCATGGTTTTTAAAAAACTATTTGTCAAGTATTAAAAGGATGGGTGTGAAACGCGCCAAAAAAATGGCGATTAAAAGGTTTTACAAAAAATTATTAAATAAATATGTTAATAATAATAACAATGATTAATGGATAACATAATTATAATTTTAAAAGTTAATATATTCTATAAATCTTTGAATTTATAATATCTTTATGTTTTAAATTTTTAATATAAATTAATTGTGATTAAATGTATATAAATACATATAATTATCATTATATTAATATTTATATATTTATATATTTATATATTTATATATGTATATGGTTCTAAATATAATTTATTACATACATATATATATATATATTATTTTTAATTGAAAACGTTTTATTAATGTTTTATATAAAAAACTCCACATATTTGTTTTTTTGTAAAAAAATAGGTTAACGTGTTAGAAAAAAATTTAAATTATTGAAAAATTAAATAACTAATTAGTTATTATAATAATATATTGACTAAACATATATGAAATAGTTGTGACTAATGTTGGAGGAAATGATTAAATAGTTAAAAACATTTTGAGGGACAAAACAACCCCTGGAAATTTCTAAAATTATACAATTGAATTAATACAAGACAAATCAATTTATATATGCATAAAAAACATCCCATGATTAAAAAAACTAAAAAAATTTGTGATAATTTTTTTTAAAACAAATTATTAAAAATATAATCTTAATAAATGACCAATTATATAAAAAAATGTGAGTGTCATAATATAAAATAATGACAACAATCATGACTTGTTAGATAGAGATTTTGGAGGTAACAAAGAATAATGAAATATGGCATAAGAGTCCAAAGAAAAATACACCAATAATGAATAAACAAACCAAATATAATAATATAGAAAAATAATTAATTGACAAAAGTGAAACAATACAGATTGTAATGATATGTTGAATATGAGGAATATGAAATTTGATTATTTTGAGGACAAAAAAAAATACTGTGGAATGAAAATTAATACCCTGAGATGATACTATTATATTATAACAATTATATCATGATAATAGAGAAACCTTGATTCTAAAAGAATATTTAATAACATGTTTTTATATATCTATAACCCTCCTTTCATCCCAATAACATCATAACATAACCATGCAAATTCCCCATGATATTCTACTCAATTTCAAGAAACCAAAAATCCCTATTTTTATCCTAACTAAGTTAATAGTTTATTGTATTTTTACAATTCATCATTGTTTTAATATGGTTTCAATATATATAAATATTTAAATGAGTGGGCGTGTGTCTATATAGATATATATACATATATATAACAATCTATTTGTCGTATATATGAAATGGGTTTTGTTTCAAATTTTTTTATATCCTAATGATTGTAAGGAATTTATTTTCAAAAATAATTAGTAAGGGTATCTATTATTATTGTTTGACTATGAAAATATATGTATATACAAATATATATATATATATATATTTCAGTAAAATCACATCTTTCCCAAAAATCATATAAGTGCAAGTGTATGATTTAGATTATCAAGAAAAGGTATTCTATCATTTTAATTTTATTTTGTAAAATTATAAGAATATATGAATACAAATATATGTAAAACCATCTCTCGAAACTGAATTACATATATGATAATTCTTCTTATATAAGGTGATATTTTCCAGAAAATATATAGTTTCAATGTTCTGTTTTTTATTTTCAATGAAGGATTATTTTTAGGCAATGAATTGTGTGTGTAAATATATATATAGAAATATATACACATTTATAGTCTGATATATTTAGTATTTATATATATAAAATTAATACAGGTTTTCCTTGAATCATATTTCTAGGAACCTATGTTTATTTAAAATTCTCATGGTTCTAAATTTTTGTTATATAATCATTTATTGGTGTATATATAAATTTATAATTATATATATATATACATACAAATAGTTTTAGAAACATAATTTTTTTAAAACTTTTCATTTATATAGCATTTATATATATATAATATTATTTAATGAACTTAAATTCATATGGACACAGTGTTTTCTGAAATAAAATTTATAATTTTATGTGAAATTATAAAATAAGTTATCATTTCATGTGAAAAATACATCAGCATCATCTGACTTGTTGTTCATGAATAAGTATGGACATCACCTATATCACTGACAATACTATCAATAACATGTGATCATACATGAATTTAATACAAGTTTCGATAAAATATGGTTCTTCATTAATAAAAGGTGTTCAAGAATTCTTTCGAGAATTTGTCAATAACACTATTTGAGGGAATTAATACTATGTAAGTATTTTGGAAATGTTTTGGGACTAAGATGGAAAAATCAAGACTGTGGAAAAATGTTTGTGAAAAATGGCATTGGTGAATTAAATGACACTATAGGGAGTGAACCTGTAAGTCAACGATAAGACACATGACCTTATGTATGGATTTTAAGACATGGTCATACAGATACTATTAGTGACCTTTATAAAAATTAATATTAGCCAAGGATAATTCCCAATGGATTTTCAACTATAATTATTTTGTGTTATACTATTTTATTATTATTAAATAATCATTCAAGTGTTGTGGAAATCTATTTTAAGGTATCTATATTTATTTTCAAGGAATGTTTTAAAAATAACTTATTTATTCTTAATACCCCCTTTCTGGGCATAATTTTTGGACACCCTATGTATTGAATAAACATATTCAGGTTTTAAGAACTACTGGGCAACTAGTAGGCATAGTCACAAGTCCAAGAGGGTAAACAGTCAAGCATCAACCGCAACACCCACACCGGGTTCCCAACAATAGAGGATCCCACCCCAATTCGTGATATAAAAAAGTACCCACACGGTCTTAAAACTCACAACCACCGAATCCATACCAATAGGGGATCCTATCCCCAAATTCACACAACCAACGAGAGTATAAAGACAGGGGATACCATCCCCTCCCAAATTTCCAGCAATTGGCCCGAAAAAAGAAAACAACCAACTACCACTATCAACACCAGTCAGGGTCATGCCGATATTTTCAGATTTAAACGACATAACACACTCCATGATTTAAATTTTCGTGTGTTATAACTGGGGTTATCACAGAAGGATTTATCCTGGTGTCTCAATTTATTTGGCCGGATATACGTGATTAACCAATTTACTTTTCACAACAGGAGTTTACAACCACAACAAGCCATTTAAAACATCAGCAGGGGTTCATTAGTGCACAAACAACGACCACCAATGACCTTGATTTTCAGAAGACATAAGCCAGCATGACTCAACAAGATGGTCATATTATAAACAACATCAACGATCATAGCCCCCCTTCTTTCCTTATAGAATCCAGTTCATTATCATCATTTATGTCTGGTTTGTCCAATTTTATAGAACAGAAGAACTCCCACCCCACATGATACACAAAAGAGAGTGGAAAAAGAGAAATTCCCTACTTGTTGATATATGATTGACGTTTAGGCCAGGCGCGGAACATTACAAATTACAATGTGGCGCTTCCGATGCACCAGATGCTGTCTGTGAAAACCCGCGATTGAGGAAAGGAGAAACCACGGCTTAACCCTTAGTTTATAAGAGTCGCGGATGGTTGAGGTGCGAACGCGAAACCGCGTAAGGCGTGGGGGTCGTGGGTTGATCACGCTACTCCACTCGACATTAAAGGGGTTCAAGTGGTTTAAACCGACTCATTAATTAATTATGTATTTAATTAAAACTCTTATGCACATTATGCGTCTTTAAAAAATGCTCAAACAGGTCAAAATAGGGTATAAAACCCTATTTGCGCAAAAAAGAGCGCTAATGGAAACAACCCGCGGGGTAGGCCAGAGCCACCGGTAGCTGAGAGCTACCGGTGGGTGACTGCGACCGGTAGCTGAGCTACAGGTAGGATGCAGCCACCAGTAGGTCGTAGCTACCGGTCGGCAGCAACTACAGGTAGGATGAGGTACCGGTAGGCTGCGGCTACCGGTAGGCCGAGCTACCTATAGGCAGAAGCTACAGGTAGGCCGAGCTACTAGTAGGCCGCAACTACCGGTAGGCTGAGCTACTGGTAGGTCACAGCTAATGATAGGTCGACCTACCGGTAGGCTGTGGCCACCGGTAGACCGAGCGACCGGTAGGCTTGCAACCGGTAGGCTAAGGCTACCGGTAGGCCTACACCATAGTGATTCCTAGTCCTGAAAACCCAAAACCAGATTTTCACAAAGTAATGGACCCCAAAAACCCGGGTCATTACATCAGATACCTCTTAAACGCTTCACGCCCTCGAGAATCAAAACAAAATCAGATGAGAAGAGAGGGTCCAAACAACCACCTCGAAAGATACCTCTTAGTAGCAAACCCATGCTAACTAAAACATTTCCCCTCCAAGAACCAAGCAACATACCATGTCGAACTGCCCAGGCATGGGGTTGGGGAGTCTCCTCCCCCACGTCAAGATATTATCCGCTTTGGGCGGCACTGACTCGCCCGCACAGGTTTGATCGCATCCACCTTAATGCGTCTTGATTAGGGGTGGGTTTCTCTCCTCCCCATAGCCAGGGCTTTTCACACACAAACAGAGGAAATAAAACCAGTACATTTCATAGCCAAAAGACAAAACATTCTACCACAACAGGTATAACAAGGAACAAACTCAAAAAAAACTCTGGGTACTGGGTACGCATCTGTGCTTCCCTCTCCCACATACTCTCCTCAAGCCCACCATGTCTCCACAACACACGAACCAAGGGGATGGTTCGCCCATAAAGAAACTTCTCCTTGTGATCCTCGATCATCACTGGTCACTCCACAATGGTCATGTCGTCCTCGATGTCCAGCTCACCCCAATAAAGGACATGTGAATCGTCGTGCAAATATCGACAGAGATGGGACACATGGAAGACACCATGTATCCTCAGTAGCGGCGGTGGAAATGCTAGATGATAAGCCACCTCGCCAACCCGCCGCAACACTTTGAAGGGTCTGATGAACCCGACGGAAAGCTTACTCCCCTTTCTGAACCTCTGATGCCCATGCCGAGGGGATACCTTCAAGAACATGTGGTCCCCAACCTCAAAATCCAAGGGCTTCCTCCTGGTATCAGCATACGACTTCTATCCATCCTGGGCCGCCTTCATCATTTCCCGTATGAGCTGAACCTTCTCTATTGTGTTCTGCACCACCTCTAGGCCAAGGATGTCTGTCTCTCCTAATTCGGTCCAACACATAGGTGGATGGAATGTCCTCCCATAGAAGGCTTCAAATAGGGCCATACCGATGGTAGAGTGATAGTTATTATTATAGGCGAACTCTACCATGGGTAAGTGTCACACCCATGATCCTCCTGAGTCCAGAACCCATGCCCATAGCATATCCTCCAATGTCTGGATGGTGCACTCTGTTTTCCCATCTCTCTGGGGATGGAAAGCAGTGCTAATGCGTAACTGGGTGGAAAACGCATACTGCAACCCTCTCCATACTCGTGAGGAAAACTTTGCATCCCTATCCGAGACTATAGACCTCGGAACTCCATGCAACCACACCACCTCATCCACGTACTTTCATGCCAAAGCATCCATAGTACTCGACTCCCTGATTTCCAGAAAGTGAGCCGATATTATCAACCTGTCCACTACCACCCAGATGGCATCGTATCCCCCTTGGACCTTGGGTAATCCCGTGACGAAATCCATCGACATGTCATCCTACTTCCACTCGGGGACATCTAGGGGTAGTAGTAGGCCGCCTGGAACTCGGTGATCAGCCTTCACTTGCTGACACACTAAGCACATGGCCACAACCTCTGCCACCGGTCGCTTAACTCCTGGCCACCAGAACTACCTCTTCAGTCCCTGGTACATCTTGGAAACTCCTAGGTGTACCGCCAGAGGTGAGTTGTGGATCTCACTGATAACCTTACCGCACACCACTCCTGGAAAAAACTACCTTTTCTGGAAAAGCTTCCGGTTCCAACCATCATCTGTCCATCCTTCCGGAGCATTGCCCTGGTCAACTCGGTCACACATCACTTCGCACTCCAAGTCTCCCCACTGAGACTCCTCCACTTTTTGAAATAGAGATGACCGCACTATCATCTGATATATGTATCCTCTGCCGCTATCCATCTTCGCATCCATTTGTACGGCCACCAACTCCTCCATTGCGTTCCAGGCGTCCACCGAATCTCGGACCGCATCCTTCTGCGTCCTCCTGCTCAAGTAATCGGCCACCACATTTCCCTTACCCTCAGTATAAGAGATCTCAAAGTCGTAATCCTGGAGGAACTCCACCCATCTCTACTGTCGCAAGTTTATGCCCCACTGGGAAAGATATACCACAAGATTTTGGGATCCGTGAAGACTAAAAAGAGTTCCCCGTTGAGGTAGTGCCACCATAACTGTAGCACAAAAACGACCGCTGCAAGCTCCAGGTCGTGAGTGGCATAATTACGCTCATGGGGGCGTAGATTCCTGGACCCATAAGAGATCACCCCTTGTCACTGTATCAACATGCATCCCAGGCCCTATCCTGAAGCATCACAGAACACCTCATAGGCCACCCCTTCTTCTGGTAACCTCCGCACTGGGGAACTAACCAACTTTTTCTTTAGATAGCTGAAGGCTGACTCGCACTGCTCGCTCCACACGAAAACCCAGTCATTCTTGGTCAGGGCTATCAAAGGGGCTGCAACTCAGGAGAAGTTGGGTACGAACCTTTGATAGTAACCTACCAGCCCAAGGAAACTACGGACCTCTACCACATTCTTGGGTGTTTCCCAAGATACAACCGCCTCAACTTTTGATGGGTCCACCGCTACCCCCTGCACGGACACCACATGCCCGAGGAAGTGCACATCTCGTTTCAAGAACTTTCATTTAGACAACTTCCCATAGAGCTGATGATGTCGGAGGACCTCCAAAACCATCCTCAAGTGCTCTACATGGTCCTCCTCTGAAATTGAGTAGACCAGGATGTCATCGATGAAAACGACCACGAACCGATCCAGGTACTCCTAGATGATGGAGTTCATAAGCCCCATGAACACGGCTGGGGTGTTCGTAATGCTGAAGGGCATGACTACAAACTCGAAGTGTCCATACCTGCATCTAAACGCTGTCTTCGGAATGTCTCCCTCCTTCACTCTTAGCTGGTGATACCCAAACCACAGGTCGATCTTTGAGAACCACCATGCCCCTTTTAGCTGGTCGAAGAGATCTTCTATCCTCGCAAGATGGTAGCAATTCTTGATCGTCACCTGATTCAGCCTCCGGTATTCGATGCACAACCTGATACCACAATCTTCCTTCTTTGCGAACAAGACTGGAGCGCCCCACGGTGACGCACATGGGCGAACATAACCCTTCATCAGATCATAAATCTGGATCCGAAACTCCCGTAGCTCTAAAGGTGCCATCCGGTAAGGAGCCATCGAGATCATACGAGCATCGGGCTGCAGGTCTATCCCAAACTCGATATCTCGCCGAGGAGGTAGAGTCGTCACCTCCTCAGAGAATACGTCCATAAACTCACGGACGATCTCTAGCACTTCCACCATTTTAGCATCTACAATTCCACTTTCATCTCAGCCAACAAGGAGAGAGGGGTTCCTCTCGTCTGTTGCCCTTTTGACCGCCCCACTCACCAGTGAAGGTAACACGCCGCCCGTCCAAGTTCGAGAATACCACCCTTCTTCGGAATCAATTGATGACGACACACATAGAGAATAGCCAGTCGATTCCTAATATGACATCGTATGGTTGTATATGTAGTAGAAGAAGATCCCAAACCTACTGATGTGGCCCTATCATCAGTCTACATCCCCGACAAACAAACAAAAAGTTGGTCTGACCTCCGACTGGTGTGATCAACACCAGGGTCTCCGGAAGTCTCTCCGCTTCTAAACACAATGCATGGGCTAGACATGGTGCAAAAAAGGAGTGTGAAGCTCTGGTATCGAACAAGGCATAAGAAAGAGTGAAAAACAGACTGATCGTACCTCGAAAAACCTCTGGCCCTACTGGAACTACTGCCTCTGCGGCATGTAACTGTCCATGCCCAGCTCCCCTGCCCCTTAGCTATCAGCCACCTCCCAGACCACGCCCCGGTTGAGGTCCCTAAGGTGAGCCCTGAGGTCGGCCTCCTCCTCCTACGTTTGCTCTCGGAGGAGCGGGAGCTCACTGTCACTGCTGCTGTTGCAAAGGTCTGGCTAGAAGCTGCTGTTGGGGCGGGTGCGGGAGGTGTTCACCACCGCCATACTGCACCCGGTCGGGGAACTGACTCTGGGGATGTCCAGGGCTCCCACAGACGAAGCACCGTGGTCCCGGGACTGAAGGGAAAGGGCGAGGGCCAGGGGATTGAAACTGAAACTGATGCGGTCTACTAACTAATGGTCAAAACCTGGATGGTTCAGACGCTGGAGTCCTGGTGCTGACGGCCTCTCCCTTCAATGGTCCTAGCTGGATCCCCTCTCGTGACACTCCTCTTATAGCATGCATCCTCTCCACCACTTCGGCCTTCTTCTGGACCTCCAAGAATGACAGCAGGTTAAAGGGGGTAACATCATACTGGAGGGAGGGTCGGAGTGCCTCCTCTAAATGACTTTCTCGAGACTCCTCATAGGGAAAGATGTCTGGAGAAAAACATATGAGGTCCTTTAACATGATCCCTAGCTCCCTCACGGACATACTCCCCTGCTGGAGGGAGAGTATCTCCTGTCTCTTTTCTGCCTTCATCGTCAAGGACAGGAATTCCTCCTGGAATTCCCTCTTGAAATCCACCCAATCCACCTCAGACTCTCTTCTCTCCCCCAAGTAAAGTGTCCAACACTAAAGCGCCGCTCCCCACATCTGGTTGACGGCCAGAGGAACCCAGTACTCGGCCGGGGCCCGAATCTGGAAGAAAGCTATAACTAGCTCCTCTAGCCAGCCTTTCGTCTTCATGTCAGAGGTGCTGCCCTCATACTTCTCCAGGGATTGTCGCTGGAAGGCCCGAAGAGTGTTATACCACTGGTTATCATCATCCTCTCGATCATCTCTCTACCAATCGGCCAAAGTAGTCTTTGGGGCCTCGATCCCCTGTACCACACGTGGTCACCTTCCAGGTTCCATAGCTGCAAGGTAAACATGGAATGCCTAAGCCCAAGTAGTGAAGAATATCGTTCTTAAAACATCTTAAAATTTTAATTTGTTCTTAATTCCCAAGACATCACAGAAACATAAGAACACAAGTCATTATGATGCATGTACCTTTCCTAGGGTCTCTACCCTGCAATCATTGTGGCCTCACTTGGTCATTCGGTAGGTCCATATTCCTTGCATAGGATCACGGGGGCCCCTAAATCCCGTGTCCTAGCCAGTCTTCCCTGGCCTAATTCACGCACCAAGGTCACCCAACAATGTTACCTTACCATCCCAAGAAATCCTCACTATTCCTAACTAAAGACTCCATCCTATCTATCAACCATCACCTCTAATACCATTCTGTCATGACCCGCCTTCACCAAAATGATGGAAGGGTCAATAGATTGCCAGACGCTTCCTTCTATATGTTATAGGAGAGATAATGACCCCCGAGACCCACCTTCAATAGGTCCCGGAGTGGTGACTAGCACCAAGGGTATAGAAATTTATCACAAATGGAAGGCATTACCTCTTTTTGTTTTATAAGATCGAGAGACAAGATGATGAAACTCAACAACACTAAGGTAACTAAAAAGTAAAACAAAACAAAAAACCATTCCCACATGCATGTTCCAAAAGTAAAGCCACAAAGTACAAAAGGTGAGTACAAAGGTAAGTGCCAAAGAGAAAAAGAAACAACTGCAACTTCCCCAAAGGTCCGAGCTTGTATGGTCCTACGTGATCCCCGAATTCCTCCTGGAAACCTGAAAGCAGTTTTATATACGTAGGGTGAGCATACAAGTACACTCGGTATGGAAAACCAAAGACTCTGGTGCACAAGTGGGGGAACGTGCTAAAGTCCCGTGAGAAAAGGGAGTAAAACAAACATCTATCAAGGTAAACGATCCACCCCAGGTGTCACCAAGGTACACTCCCCAAATAACGCAAGTCAAGTAATATATATATATAATCAGAGAACATTGATGTTTGGGTACCCCGCCCCAATTTCACAATGGTTATTGAGACATCCTACGCATCGGACCAATCTCGCCATACTGTCACCGCAGTCCCACAACCGAAATCCCGCCCGCACACACCTGGGCCACAAATATCACATGTAACCACACCTGCAAACACCTAGGCCATAACAACCACCACTACGCCCGAAGACTCATGGGCCAGAAGATCCAGTTCCACGCCCGAAGACACTTGGGCCCCATCCCGAAGACGCTTGGGAAACCACCTACCGCACACACCTGGACAACCGTCACACTACCCCTCCCGAAGGTTCTTGGGCTAATAATTGAAATCAGACCATCACAGCCTTCCTGAAGATACTTGGGCTATCTGGGAAAGGGAGAAGAAAATGAGATAATAACCTGCCAGTAAGAGTAGTGTTGGGAAAAACACCCTCCCCCATGAAATGGGGGTGTTCGTCACTAAGTGCTCAACTTGGGTGGGGAAAAAATAAGAAAAAAAAAGATACAAGTATAGATATTGTTAAAAACACTCACCCAAAGCTTAGGTCTTCCTAACCAGCCTATAGAACACAACACCACTATGTCCAAGTCACAAGTCACGACTCTCGCCCACAAAACCCATTTGTCCCATTCTTGTTTCATGTTCAGTAATAATGTTTAATTATGTCTAAGCACTATTGGGAAACTAGTAGGCATAGGCATAACTCCAAGATAGTAAACATTAAAGCATCAACCCCAACGCCCACACCTGGTTCCCAACAACAGAGGATCCCACCCCAATTACTAATATAAACAAGTACCCGCCCGGTCTTAAAACTCACAACCATCGAATCCATACCAACAGGGGATCCCATCCCCAAATTCACACAACCAATGAGAGTATAAAGATAGGGGATCCCATACCATCCCACATTTCCATCAATTGGCCCAAAAAAGAAAACAACCAACTACCACCATCAACACAATTCAGGGTCATGCCGGTATTTTCAGATTTAAACGACTTAACACACTCCATGATTTCAATTTTCGTGTGTTTTACTGAGGTTATCACATAAGGATTGATCCTGGTGTCTCAATTTATTTGGCTGGATTTACGTGATTTACCAATTTACTTTTAACAGCAAGAGTTTACAACCACAACAATCCATTTAAAACATCAGTAGGGGTTCATTAGTGCACAAACAACGACCACCAATGACCTCAATTTTCAGAAGACATAATCCAACACGACTCAACATGATGGTCATAATATAAACAAAATCAATGATCACAGCCCCCCTTCATTCTTTATAGAATCTAGTTCATTATCTTCATTTAGGTCTGGTTTGTCCAATTCAACAGAACAGAAGCACACCCACCCTGCTTGATACACAAAAGAGAGAGGCGAAGGATAAATTCTCTACTTGTTGATAGATGATCGACGTTTAGGCCGGGCACGAAACTTTACGGATAACGATGTGGCATGTCCGATGCACCAGAAGCTGTTTGTGAAAAGCCATAATTGAGGAAAGGAGAAACCACGGCTTAACCCTTAGTTTATAAGAACTGCAGACGGTTGAGGTGCGAACGCGAAACAACGTAAGGCGCGAGGGTCATGGTTTGATCATGCGGATCCACTCGTCATTAAAGGGGTTCAGGTGGTTTAAACCGACTCATTAATTAATTAAGTATTTAATTAAAACTCTTATGCACGTTACGGGTCATTAAAACACGCTTAAACATGTCAAAATAGGGTTTAGAACCATATTTGCGTAAAAAGGAGCACTATTGCAAATAACCTGCGGGGTAGGCCAGAGCCACTGGTAGGCCGTAGCTACCAGTAGGTCGCAGCCACCGGTAGGCCGCGCTATCCGTAGGCCGCAGCTACCGGTACGCCGAGCTACTGGTAGGCTGCAGCTACCGGTAGGCCGAGCTACCGGTAGGCTTCGGCCACCAGTATACCGAGCTACCGGTAGGCCTGCTACTGGTAGGCTAAGGCTACTGGTAGGCTTACACCACCGTGATTCCCAGACTCGAAAACCCAAAAAGATATTTTCACAATGTAATGGACCCCAAAAACCCGGGCCATTACACACACACGCACACACATACAAATATTTATAAACAACTGAAATGTAATAAAAAGTATTCATTTATTTAAAATTTATAAATGTAGTATAGTGTCTATTGTACTTAAATTCATATGTAAACCTTTTTTTCTCATATAAAATTTCTCATTTTATGTGAAATTATGTAACAAGTTATCATTTCATTTGAGAACATTAACATGCATCATCTTCCATATCGTGCATGAATAGGTATGGCTATATCCAAGATCACTCACAACAATATCAGAAATATGTGACCATGAATACATTTAATCAATGTTTCTAAATAATATAGTTCTTGATTATTAAATTTTTTTCAAGCACGGGTTTCTCTCTAAATATTAATAGATACATTCATGAATATGGTGAGGGATCTCATTTGAATTAATTAATACTATGTTAGTATTTTGGAAATATTTTGAGAGAAAGATGTGAAAGGCATGTTCATTTGGAAAATGTTTTTGAAAATTGGAACTGGAGAATTAAGTGACGTTATAGGGATTGAATCATTATGTCTATGTGAAGACATATGACCTTATGTATGGATTTTTAGACATAGTCTACCAAGTACCATTAATGACCCACAAAAAAATTAATATTAGCATAAGATAATTTCCCAAATCTTTTCAAGTATAATTATTTTCTGTTATACTGTTTTCATATATATATATATATTAATGTGTTATGAAAATATATCATAAGGTATGTATATTTATTTTCACGGAATGCATTATAATTTTTTTAAACCACCTTACTGAGAATAATTTATTCTCTCCATACGTATTGAAAACATTTTTTATGTTTATCATATTTGCTACATTGAAACAATATTTTGGAATCAATCACCCTGAAGAATCATTACTTTCAATTTGTGTTTTTTTGTTGCAATTTATGTGATGTATCAAATTTTCTAGAACCTAAACTGGTAAAAGGACATCTGTTGTAATAAAGGTTGTGTATTTATTCATGTTTCTTTTTTTAAAAAAAAATTACAAAACATTTGTAAGGGCTAGACCTGTGTGTCTGGTTCAGGTTCTTTATAATTTGTATCGGAGGAACCGTTTAGTTAATTTTTGAAAATTTGACAAAAATAAAAATATTATACATATCCCCTGTGTCATATTATTTTTCTTAGGTGTACGAATGGATTGACTGTATTCAATTCAATTATGTTGGGAAGAATGTGACACCCCAAGAAATCCAATTAGTAATTTTAAAAATTTTGCAACATTTTATTTAATTAAAAATGTTTTAAATATGTACTAATAATAATAATTAATGGAAAATATATTTTTTATAAAATTATTATTTTGTTGTTAATATATTTGATAAATATTTTAAAATATTTATTGTTTTTGTATAATAAAGTTTATAACATATAAACGTGTATATTTTTTTAAAATGAATTAAATTTTGTACATGTGCTTAAAAATTATTCATTTTAATTACATATAAAATAATAGTAATATATTTATATATTTTTAAAATTCTATATATTAAAAAATTATATAATAAAGAAACATTGCATGTGTTTTAAAGAAAATGACATGTTATGAATTAAAAAAAGGTTGTGAAATGAGACAAAAAAGGTTGAATAAAAGGATTAAGAATTTTTTTTAAATAAATGTGTTAATAATAATAACAATAATTAATGTAGATCAAAATAATTTATTTTAATAGTTAATTTATTCTATATATATATCAATTTATATTATATTTATGTTTTACATTTTTATATAAATTATATGTTATTTAGAGAATATAAATACATATAATTCTCATTATATATACATATAAAATAATATCTATATATATTTATATAGTTCTATATATATATTATTACATTATTTAATATTTTTATTTTATTTTATTATTTTGTAAAAATAGAAAAAATTTATTAATGTGTTTTATAAAAAAATCGACACATGTTTGTTATTTGTTAATACATTAATGTGTTAGGAAAAATTGAAATTATTGAATCATGTTCTATGTAATATATTATTCTGATAATATATTGACACAAAATATTTGAGAGAGGTGTAACTTTTGTTTGAGAAATAATACAAAAGTGAAACACAGTTTGGGGGACAAAACAACCCATGAGAGATAATAAAATTATATAATAAAATTATTATAATAAAAAATCAATTTATATATTCATAACATACACCCGATGATTTAAAAAATTAAAATGTTTCATGTTAAAAGAAATTTGAAAAAAAAATATTAGACTAAAAGATTATTTCTTTAAAAAATGTTCAAATGAAAAAATAAAACTCAGAGTGATGATATAAAATAATGATAGTAATCATGAATTATCAGAGAGATAGTTGAGAGGTAGAAATAGAAGTAGGCAATGTGACTCAAGAGACCAATTAAATAAAACCAATAATGAATAAATAATACAAATATAATATTATATAAATAATTATTAATGGGAAAAAGTTAAGGAATACAGAAAAGAATGCCGTGTTGGCTAAGAGGAATATGAAATTTGTTTGTTTTAAGGACAAAAAAATATATCATGGAATGAAAATGAAGTCCCTGAGATGATACTATTAAATGATAAAAATTATATCATTATAATAGAAAAACTCAGGTATTTAAAGATGATTTAAAACATGTTGTTATATATTTATAACCCCCCTCGCACGCCAATAACATCCTAACATAACATTGCTTGTTCCCCATGACATTCTGCTCAATTTCTAGGAACCACAAATCCCTCTTAGGATCCAAACTATTGTAAGGGTTTATTAAATTTATTCTAATAATCCTTATTTTACTAATAGTTATATGTATATATATATATATGTATATGTATAAACATATATATAACTATCTATTTCTTTATATATGAAATGGGTTTTTTTCAAAATTTTCTAAATCATAAGGCTTGTTAGGGATTTATTTTCAAATATATTTTTTAAGGGTTTCAATTATTTTTATTTTATTTTGTAAATATGTTTATATAAAAATTTATATATATTTATATATATATATATATATATGTTTGTAAAACCATATCATTCCCTAAAATCTTATAAGCACCAGTGTATGGTTTTGATTATCAAGAATGTGAATTTTATTATTTTCTTTCGATTTTGTAAATATATATGTATATATGCATAGAAATATTTGTAAAACCATCTTTTAATATTGAATTACATATATGATAAGGATTTTTATATAAGGTGATATTTCGCTGAAAATTTATTATTTTAGGGGTATGTTTTTTATTGTCAGGTAAGGATTATTTTTACGAAAATAATTACATTTGTGTATATATAAAAACACAAATATATAAAAATGTATATACCAATATATTCAGTATTTATATATTCAAAGATGATATTGGTTTATTTTCCATGAATCATATTTCAAGGAACCTATGTTTTTTTTGAATAATCATGGTTTTCAATTTTTGATATATAAACATCTATTGGGGTTTATATAAATATATATATATATATATAGGTATAAACAAAATAAATTTAATTAAACATTTTCATTTATGTGAATGTTATAAATGTAGTATACTACATAATGAACGTAAATTCATAGGGAAAACGTTTTTTCTCAAATGAAATTTACCATTTTATGGGAATTTTAGAAATAAGTTGTCATTTCATATGCGAACTCACACTAGCATCATATGTAGTGTCATTCATGAATTAGTATGGCCACCACCTAGATCATTGACAACATTATCAGTAATATGTGATCATGCATGGATTTAATCAATGTTTCTAGAAAATTTTATTTGTGGTTAATTAATGGCTTCCAAGAATGGGATTCTATCTAAATGATTTTACATACTTTTGTGAATCTGTCGATGACACTATTTTGAAGGGATTAGTACCATGTAAGTATTTTTGAAATGTATTTGGACAATGATTGGAAAGTAAGGTTCATGGTAAAATGTTTTCAAAAATTGGAATTGTTGAATTAAGTGATGTTATAGTGAGTGAACTCGTAAGTATATGTTAAAACCTATAACTATATTTATGGATTTTTAGACATCATCTTCCATGTAAAATTAATGTCCCACATAAAAATTAATATTTTCAAAGGATAATTCCCAATGGATTTTAAAGTGTAATTATGTTGTGTTATACTATTTTACTATATATATATATATTCATGTGTTGTGAAAATTATTTAAAGGAATGTATATTTTTTTCAATTAATTATTAAAGAAAAATTTATTTATTTTTAATACCCCCTTAATACCCCCTAAACAATATTTGTAAGGGTTGAACCTGAGTTTAAGGTTGGGGTTTTTATATTCTCATTACCTAAGTTGTTACAACATTTACCCTTTTTTAAATTTAATCCTTTCAATTTTATTCACATAAAAAATATGTGGGGGTATTTTTCTCTCATATATTTTTTTATTCCCATGATACCTCTTCAACCAAGTAGTTTTCTCAGAAAACCATTACCTGGAAAATCTTTTTATTCTGCAAAAAATTATCTCTATAGTCATGAACCTGAATTGGTTGGTCCTCATATGAAATATTCTTGTCCAAATGAACTACATTAGTTCTCCAAAAAAGATAAAAATATGATACATACTTATTTAACATGTTAAATATGAATTGCATTGTGTACGTTAGATAAACTTATGGGAAAATCGACTCAATTCAAAAATGATTCAACATTATCTATGATTTCATATGGTCTATTGAACCATGGACTTGTATTCCACTTATAAAAAAACACATCACACTTTTCCATGGATAAAAATTTATAAAGACACTACCCCGAAACATCAAAAGAAATAACATTCCTTCAGTTAACCACACAACTATTATTACTACCCTGATTTTTCATTGTGTGTTGCTAAATCACATGGACATTATATTTTGTCTCATATACCAACACTGGTACAACAAACATAATTTATTCTACACCATCACAAAAACCTTTTTCTAACACATCATTCTATATAGTTCATCAAATGGTACCATATTTGTACTTGAACAAAAAATATTATTTCATGAAATATCGACCAAATTAAAATGTTGATCCCAAATTCCTTGGTAATCTATTGAGAAATAATGAATAATATCTTCCATTTTATGAATTCTCCACTCATATTGGTCATATATTGATTTTAACAATATTTACTAAAATTAAATTCAGTACCTGACATATTTTGAAGTACATTCCAAAAATTAGTTGTGATCATAGGATCACGGTGTAATATAATAGTGAGTGGAACTCCATTGAATATGATAATACTCTTTATATATATTTTATAAGTGTTCTATAAATAAAACATATATCAAATGGGATGTAAATGTTTTGATTTAGTTAATATAACAACAATAACCCAAATCAAATTATTACTGTAACATGTCTTTGTAAATGCGACTATGAAATCAATTTATATATTCTCGTCATACTAAAAAATATTGAAGCACCACTTCCATGATAGTTTGTTTTATTTTAACCTCTAAAAATTCAATCAATTCATGGAAAATTCATAAAAAATCTCTTTCCATTCAATATAACTAGTAACACTATTGAATGACTTTATACATTGTAGTTTTTTCAATGTGATTGAGAAATGGAGAATTATGAGCTTCGTCCAAAAAATATTTCCTCAAATATGAATCACAAGGCACACATAATCTTTTTACAAACCAAATTTAATATTCTTCACCTATATTTAAATCAATTAACTTATGCTTCTTAATAGATTTCACCTTTTTATGTATACATTATGAAGGAATACTATTTTCCCTTTGAAAACATGAAAACTCATTAAACCATTATCATAATGTAATAATATTCACCCATAAAAAGTAGTAAATACATTCCATTTAAAATATGATCATTTTTACAGTTTTTGTAATCATAATATTATAGTAATACCAATAAAAAATAGAAAAAAATAATGGTATCTTGTGAAATTATTATACATTTAATTATTATATATGGAATAACCATGTGGTCGACTTATATACATTCAAATCATTCAAATGGAATATCCATACTATTGACTTCCAAACCCAATTCAACAGAGGGATATCATAGACCCACCCATCGTTGGATTTTCATTGAACCACCCATCATTGGATTATCACTGAACTACATGATTAATATCCAGTTACCATTATATAATCATTACACATAGAAGAATGAAATTTTCACCATTTCAGTCAATGTATTTCATTTTTCAATCATTAGAAAAAAAATTCAAGTTATTGAAATAATAAACCTTTTTTGAAAAACCATTTCTTTATAAAAAAAGTACACTAAAAAGGAAGTGATGGGTTTTCATTCTATTTAATAACATTAAGGCTTGTACAAGAAAAAAATACTAAAAAATACATGAAACATCCATTATAATAATTTTAGATATAGTTAAATAATTATGAGAAATATTTTCACTAATATTGATATAGAAGAAAGTATATTGAAATTAAATAATTGAACATTAAATAAGTAATTTTTTTAAATCAATGTATCCCATAAAACATTAAAATATTTGAATCATATTCACCATTAAGGAATATAATTTAAAAAAACATTAAATAAAATGAGAATAAATTAATTAATTATTTGTTCTGTATAATGGGATTTATTAGAACTGCATAAAATAATGTGAATGTATAACAGAAAGATATTCCTCAATGTATGATGATTGAGATGAAATCCCTTACATTGAGTGCGACTTGTCACGTATATATTTATATTCATGAATAAAAACATATATTTATTATTTACATTATTTAGAAAAAAATTTCAGTTTATCATTACTTTTAATTCATTTATTACAATTATATATACAACAAATTTATGCATTATGTTTACAATGAATGTTTTGACTATAATCGGTTTATATGTCGATACTACTATGATTGGTTGACTATGGTCAAGGAGGTCAATATATAAACATCTAAAGAATAATAATAGTGAAAACATTTTAATATTTATTATCAATTATAATTCTTAAACCAATAATATATGATGGTCATGAAAAATGAACGAATATTACAGTCATGGAGACGATAGGTCATACATACGGATTAGTAACCTCCCCATTTATTAATTGTCATAATGAAAAGAGTGTTTGTATAATTGTTGTTTCATATTGATAAATATATTATAAATAAAATATTATTTAGTCATATATAATTATATATAGAACTATTTTTATATAAAAGTAAACATATCTCTTCAAGGAGGTTGTAGTCCACACGTCCACTAACGTCATTATCACTTTTTCAATGTGTTAAGGGGTAAAAAGGTAAAATGATATATGATATTTCAAGAATGTAATTTATTTCATGAATATAATATTTATGTAATTTATATCACCTATTTTAATTAAACCCATCCATAATACATTCCATGTAATGTGAAAATGAATCACATCGCTTTGAGGATGTTGTAGTCCACACCTCCACAAAAGATGTTATCATATTCCTAAAAAATGATATACGTGAAGGTATGTTTTATAAAACAGTAATATAAGAATAAAGACATTATAAATATTATATATATCATGAAACAAAATTATTTTCATCAAAATTTCTCACCATGAGAGGTGGTAAAGGGAAGACAAATGACATCATTTCACGAGGTGGTAGTATGTTGTACACACGAACAATGATTTAGTTCCCCATTTTATTGAAGTGTGTGTAAGTGTAGGTTTAAAACATAAAAGAAATACATATCAATATATATAATACAATAATTTCATTATACAATAATTATATTATATAAATTAAGGTACTCTATATGTAAAAACATAAAAAACACGTCGATGAACGTTACCTCTTCTTCGGGTAGCCTTTTATGGTTTTCACCAAAGGACATATTTTGATGGACATATACCTAAGGTAAGGATTATAATAACAGAGTATTGATGTTGTTAATATATTTGGGATTTTTATTTATATGAAATAAGGCTTCAGATGTGTGAAGAGAGTGTGAGGAGTGGGGGGATATTAAGAGCAGGGGAGGACACACTTGTTATTTCCAAAATGATTTGAGTGCTCACCATATTTTACTTGACCCCCAATGGTCCAAATTGAACTATTATAGAACCATATATGGGAAATGGTAGATATACTTCTATATAATTATATTTAGATTAGTTTAGGGTGATTTTTATACTGTATATGCTAAGTATAATCATTAAGTAAACATTTTTTTACTTTAATCATTATAATTAATTTCTTATTATTTAAATAATTTTTTGGTCAAAAAGTTAGTTGAACATTTTATAAATTATAAATTATTTTAATTCAAAAGATTTAATCCTTTTTCCCAATTCTGATCACATAAGTGGTATACAAAAATTTAAAATTAATCATGTAGATATGACGAGGCAATGAGTTTTTAAATTGAAAATGATGAAATGTTTTCCAATTTTTATACTAAATTTCATTGTGAAATTTGTTCCACTGTACTAAATTTTATTTATTGATGTATAATTGAATTAATTAAACTTTTAAATAAAATTATAATATTATTTAACAGACTAGATAAATTACTAAACAAACTATTTCCAATTAAAATTCCATATTTTTCACTATTTATAAAAAAAGAATATTATCAAAAAATACGAAACATTCACCCTGGTAATATATGATATTCCAAATTTTAAAATGATTTGTAGTTGGTAATTTTTTTATAAACTTTTCAATATATATTTTTGAGAAAAATATTCCATTAAAATGTGGAAAAAATTTAATATTAATAAATAATATTAGTAGTATATTATTGTTCATTATGACACAGTAATGCATGCAACACAAGATTTCAAATAAAACCATTTTCCATTTGATATATTATATGAAATATAGTTTACTTTTAAATATATAATTTTCAATATTAATAATAAATATTAATAAATATTTAAATGAATTTTTCTATCATTACTTGGTATGTTACAAAAATGATTACCAAAAATAGCTAAACTAACCTAAAAATAATTTAACCATATATCTAATTCCAAATAAAGTGAAAAAATATAATAATGTCTTAAATTATACATTAATATCTTGATTTAAATAACACATCTCACAAAAATTCACACAATATAAGAACGTAATGTTTAGTGGCATGGAGATTAGCAACATGAATTACTTATTTTACAATACTTGCAAACTTATATCCATAATCATGCACCTCAAGAACCTTTATATACATCTAACATGATATACTAATATAAATCACCTAGGGATTGGATACATAATAAATGGGTTATCTCAAATTATTTTTAAATTTAAATATATATCCTAAAGGATTAAATCATACACGTGATGGAGAATATGAAAAATATATAAATAGTATGAGCTCAAAATACAATGTATAATGATAATAATACATTATGGAGAAATACAAGATCATATCAATATTGTTAAAGAGTCATAAATGAAATAAATCAGATGAAAAAAATATTAATTATCATAAAACATGTTATCTGGATATAAAAGTTCCAAATGATGTAAAAATGTATCACAATCTTGAAAAAATAGTATAAAATGATAACAACATGAAAAGGAGACATAATAAAAACATAGGATTTCTTATTATAATAAACCTAGCTACTAGCTAACCTGTTTATGTGTAAAATGATGAGTAGATATAAACACCTTAACACTCATTCTTTTTTAACCTATTTACTCACTAATATATTCTCATGTAAAATTTTGAGTAGAGATGAACACAAGGAAACTAAATATTTATTAACCTAATTACTCTCGAACCTTTTCACATGTAAAAAATGGAGTGGATATTAACGACATCACCATCACCCTTTGTGAACCTATCAACTCAAAAAATTATTCACACATAAAATTCTAAGTATGTATTAATTCTGACACACTCAACCTTTTGGAACCTAGATACTCAATAACCTATTCTCACATAATATTCTGAGTATCTACTAATTTCTTCATAGTCACCCTTTTTAAACCTAAAAAAATCATACATGTTGAATTAATATTTCTATCTCATTAGATATAGTTCATTAAAAATATATTAGAAAGAGATATAGGTACATAAATTTTCATAATATATAAATTTTGTGTGAAAATTTAAAATAAGACATCAATGATATCATAAAAAACAAATGGAAAAATAACGGGGTTATTAAAACATTCAAAAACATCATATAACATGAACATAAGAAATCATAAAATATTATAAATTCTATTTTCCAAAATAAATCATATCATTATAACATATATATGGTGATCAAATTAACCCTATATAATAACCCTTAGAGGGTATATATAAGTTAATATACAAATGTTTTCACAAAACAATTTTAAAATATTGGATTCAAGTTACTTTAAAAACATTATTGTGAAGGGTGAGAAAAAATGTTAATTTAATTATATTTAATCATCATGATATAATATTTCCATAACTATATAACAAAAATTATTTTTATAATATATTATAATAATATTAGTTTCTATGTTCCAAAAACTATATATAATCAGATTTTAAATGCATTGTTCATGTTGGTGGCTAAACAGACCCAAACCTGATCAAGATTCAACATAATTGGAAGGTATGTTAAAGATTTATTATTTCATATTAATATCATTATAAAATAATCATTGTGATATCATATTTATGATTTAATTATGGTGAACTATATTTCAAGATTTCATGATAATTTATTAAAATGTCAACTAAAAATGATGAATGTTTTATCACCGAGGTGGTAATCTGCATGTATGTATTATTAGCATTCTGGTTTCTCAACCCGTGATTTGGAGTAAAGGAGGATATTAAATTTAAATTAAAGAATCATAATTATATGGGATATATAATATTTATTTATCATTACCACTTTTGTTACAATATATTAAAGTCATTGTTTGTAAACAAACAACATCACTTCATGGAGGCAGTAGTTCATAAAACATACTAATTATTTTCATTCATTTTACTAATATAATGAAATGAATATATAATGATTAGACCAATAATAAAACAACATCTTAATATACTAATGATTCTGAAGTTATCAAATTATTATAATGATAATATTTTCGAATGATTAACATTAAGAAAAATAATTGAGGAGATAATAGTTATATTATAGGCTTGATTCTTCCATTAAAAATAAAAATAATTTTTAGAAATAAGAATAATTATGACTGATTGGTCATTATATCACTCATTCTAATGAGTATCAATTTATAATGTGAATTTTAATTTTCTCTTTTTTGTATAAATAAAATATTTAGTCAAGATTATAATGAAATTTAGTGTGTTTGAATCCCACAATGTGTTATTTTGAGGAAGGGTATGATGTTGGGGTGGTATCCCAGTTCTTATGACGATCTATAGAGTATTTGGGTTAATTTTTTGATATTTTATGGAATTATAGTTCGGTTTAATGGTTTGATGTGAAAAATTTAAGAGAAACAATATGAAAAATTGATGCTTGGGTGATATGTTGTTCATTTTTAACTGATCACAATTCTACTTCATAGTAACTGCATGGTTATGGAAAAAAAGTTCAAGGTTCATATGAAATTGTGTGATGAGGAGGGAATATAAATGTTTCATGACCTAGACATGCTTATAGTAAAAAAGATTCACTGTATTACAGTGGTGTGTTGCATGGTTGGCATATGGTTTGGCTGAACATGTATCCAAATCGTGATGCTTCATTTAATATTATTGAAATTCTCATTTTACCATCATACCCCATTGTGATTTTAATGTACCCTTCCAATTTCTCCTATCTTAGAATGCAAAAACTAGATGATGGCCTCTCCTACCTTCACCAGGCCTCATCATGGAGGTGTTGTTGGAGGTTTTAATCAAAACTTTTTGTTAAAAATTGACCTATAGTGGATCCATTCCCCCTTTGTCTTGAAAATATATACTTTTAGTGTATTCAAGTATAGTTTTTGGGGGAAATTCCACTAGGGTGTGGTGTAATCATTTTTTCCTCCTAGGGATTTATGTTATCATTCATAGAGGTGATCCAGATATATATTAAAAAAGATGTTTCATTGAATTTTATTATGTTATGTGTCTGGGGTAATTTTTTTTAGTTTTTTCTAGTGGATAACATTAAATTTGTGTTGAAATAGAATTAACTATTATGTATTTTTCCTGGAACAGTGTTAAGAGTTATTTTTGGACCTCTAATGGCGGTTTCTTAGAGTTATGATTACGAAACCTAGGTGGATGTTGAAAGATCAGTTGAATGCTGAATAGATTAGATGAGATTTGGATTGACCATATAAAGGTATCTATACATCAAAAATAGTATATAAATATTCGTTAATGAGGTATGTGGTATACTATATTTACCCATAGTATTGTTGATTGACAAACATGTGTTTGTGGAATGTTTCTTAACTCACATGTGTTGTGTGTTATCTTCCTTGTTTATGTAAATTTTTTAAGCCTTAAATTGGCACTATAAAACATCCACACATCCAATTAAATCCATTGGTGTTTATGATATATATCCTATGGCCTCCCATGGGGCTTTTCATTTCATAATAATATTAGTTAGGTTTTTGAATGGTAAAGTAGGTGGATTATAATATTAACTAGGTTAATCTTATTTGTTGGTCAAATTAAATAGTTGAAGAGATAATGGGTATAACATGGTAATTAATATTTATTTTTCATGTGTAATGAATTTTTCAAATTCCTCTTAATGCCTTTAAATAATTTAAACAATGTGTCTTTTTTTGACCCACTTTTTCTTGTGATAAGGGGAATCTATGTTCTGAACGGATTTATTCTTTAAAAATAGTTGTCTCACTAAAAGTGGTATCATAAATAGGGGTTTATAAATAGATTTCATTGTTTATTAGTATTTTTTGTGTGTGTGTACCCATTGTTAATAAGACTTTATGGATCTTTTAAAATGTTTGATGAAAATTGTTTTTTTACCTATTTTTACTGTAAAAGGCCAAGAGTGACATGAATATATGATATTGGTTAAAAGAGGGGTTTTTGTGACATTTTTGAATGTTTTTAGGGTCGTGATTTTGATTGTTAGTGTATTGAAATTTTTTTAAATGATTTGGGTGATGCACAGATGCCACAAGAACATTTAAAATAATATGTGGAATATATATTGGATTGAGGCTCCACAGACCAATAATATACAATATGGTTCAATTACTATACTGAGGCTCAAGGAACCCTGATATACTAGATGGAAATATAGTGTTGAATAAAATTATGCATCCATTATTTAATGGTGGTTGATAGATTATCCATGTTCTATTTTTGAATGTATGAGTAGGTTCTTGATTGTGGATTTGGGAACTATTATTATGATGAATGATTGGATGATGGACAAGATGCAATGTATCATCACAAAATGTTTTTGGTATGGGTTGGTTGAGAGGCCGAGGTTCTCGACATAGTATACCATGATGGTTATGATTCATTGTGATTAATGGTTAATTAAAATCACCATTTTTATTGTTCATATTATTTATAAAACTATGTTTTGATTATTTGATGAATGACTTTGGTTGATCTAGTTTTGGTTGATATAAGTGTCTCTATAAAACACGAGTGCCAGTGGGTACTAGATGAGCTATTGATTATTTACCATGTATCATCCTTTCTGTGATGATTTTTTATTTCTATGTTTATCTACAAACACTATTGATCTGACTAAAATATTTATTATACACCATTTTTGGTGACCAACTATGTTTTAATAATTCCCTAATCAGGCTTCCAGTGCACATGGGTACCCAAGAAGCTCTCATATTATTTTTTATGAACAGTTGTTGTCTTAGTCACTTATTGAATTCATTATAAACTAGCTGGATTGCTCCGGTGGTGTCGCATTACTGGATATTGTGTATATGAAATGGCTCAAGTATTTATTTGTGCCTAGTGTTTTTATTTTTCTAATTTTTTTATGTATTGGGTTGTCATAGTGGGAGACCAGTGTTATATGTATGACATAGATATTCAAAACCTTTGGGAATTTCATTATATTAGACAATGTTTTATTTGAACTAATTTTTTATTCCCATGTACTCTAATCTTTATAATGTGTCATTATTTACTTCTGGTTCTGCACTTTTAAATGGGTTTATGGTATGCTAGGAGTACATTCTTAGACCCAAGATGCTAGTCGAAAGCCTCTTTAATTTGAATATGCATTCGCGAAGTCTTGTGGTGAGCTTGTTCATGGAAACTATTTGGTGGCATCTAGGTTACAATGTTATGAATTTGTATCATTAAAGTTACATTCCAATTTACTATTTGTGATATGGAAACTAGATATATTAAAATGTGTTGGATGTTGGGATAGATAAAATGTTTGTGCATCATGAACAACATCCTATTAATAAGTATAGGTTACCATGGATGGGATTGTTTTTTGATTTTTTATGTAAAATATTTATATAATTTTTTATTTGAAAAATTCCCATTTTTGGATTTGATAGTTCTTGATGGATTTATGGGTCTCAACACATTGGAAAACAATCTATGACTTGGTTTAGGAACTTGGACTACAAAAGAAACTGGTGTTCCAGGCATCATGGAAATCACATAGAATTCACATGTTATAGTCATACTAGTGTGTTATTTATTGGTTTTCATTCAAATAATATGTTAGGTGGATCTAAGAAAAGATTCTAGATGATGAGGATGTTGGTGTGGTCATCATGAACAATTTTAGAAGTGAACCTGCTGGTTCAATATGGTATCAATATATATAATATTGAACCATGTGGGTGGTTTTTTCGATTTTGTCTATATGACATGTATCTCTAGAGAGAAGTCTAATGTGAATACGTTTATAGGGAACAAGTTCATTGTTTTTGGTTGGTTAGTATGACATGTGTTTATTATTATATATGAAACCCTATATATGGGTGTTTGAATATGTCGATGTCATATGATGTTGGGAAATGCTCATGTTTGATTCCCTCTTTTTTGTGGACTTTAGTGAGTTGGCATAGACCTAGGTGGATGGAGCTCATGTTTTTTGGGAGGCATGACTGGTGGGGCTAGGTGGGAGTGACTAGTGGCCATTTTAATTTGACTATTTTTTAGGGAGATAGTATTTTGTTACCATTGAAGGAGAATCATGATTGTTTTTGGCTAGTTTATATATTACTTCACTTGTGTAAGGAAAGGGTGGATACATTGTAATGATAAAAAATGTTATTTAAAGTTTGTTACATTGTATGGGGTTTAGACACAATGAATGAAATTTTTATGTAGGGATTGTGTACCAGTAAATCATCCTTGGGTTTGGTTTATAGATGGACAATCTTGTTCGAGTGCCTATCCTGTGAATTTTTTTCTTGTGATATGTCCCTGATTGTTGTGAGATAGATCAGGAGAATAAGAGGTGATCAAAGAAATGTTGTTTCATGTGTTTGAGATCACTTCAGGTGTAGACCATGTGTGATTTTTTGTTTTGGGTATGACACACAAATAGGTTTTCTGTTTTCATGATATTGTAAGAGCATGTAGTGTTGAAGTTTATCTTGGGCATGTAGCATTTGGTGGAATGTCTAGTTAGATTCCTATCCTAGTTAACTCTAGATGCATATTTAGGAATACAGTAAGAGATTAAATGATCATAGTATTATTTTTATAATTATGATCATGATTTTGAGTGATTTAGAATGTGGTTTTCATTTAGTGAGATGATTTATATCTTGAAAAGCACTATGGTGATCTAAAGTGGGTGAGATAGGCATTATGTGAAGGCATAGCCGATGGAAAGGGCTTTTGAGCTGAGTTTCATGAGATGTGTATCACTAGAGTCGTATAATGGTTATATGGTTGGGTTATAAAAGAGCGGGTAATGGCTATGAATTAGTGGGATCGAGGGGAAATGAGTGTGAAGAAATTTTCTATTTCAATTGCCTTGTAGAATAAATATTATGGAAATTGACACCTGAGGTTCTTGGGTAATGTAGACAACCATGAGTGGGATTATTATGATGTAGGTTTGATAAGATGCTTGTAACTAGGGATCCCCATTGTACCTTAATAATTTTTATATGTACATATATTTAAATTTTACAATAGAAATGGATGGTTTTTGGTGGTATTCCTCGATGACATATTACTGTACCCATAGTTTACAGATTGTCATATCAAATATCTAAAAATTATTTGGAGTATTTATAGAGGTAAAAGTATATACACCACGAAATATTAATTCCATTTATGTTTTTATGGAGGTATTCCAAGGTGGTGGTACTATTGGAGTGGTTTATGTGAAGTAGTATGATAGAGGTTCCCCAAAATCAAAATGTGAGTGGGTCATTGGGATGGATTGGATGTCTGTGAATACTGTGGACACCATTCTCAATGGATGGGGATGGGTAATAGATGATGTTTTTTATTGTTTTCCATTGAGAGTTAGATGAATGCATCTAATTATTTGGCTTCCAATTAATATAATGTATTCCATTTAGGTTCGAGTTTGTAGTGTGAGACAATGAAAATGAATATCCTATTGTGGGTACTAACATGCTAATCACATTGGTGAGACCCTTACACGAGAGGAGACAGGTTGTGTAGTTTTTTACATGGATCAGTCATGGTGGAACAACGATGCCAGTCATGAATCATTGATGTGATTAAATAGATTATATATATAGTGGAATGAATAATTCATGTGGGTTGATTTTTTGATCTGAGTGTGGCATAAGCGTTAGTGTGGGATTTAAAACTAATCTGAGGTGATTGGGTTAGAGTTGAATCAATTTATTTAGTAGAGAATAATGACTACATTAAAACAATGGGATATCCGATTATGGTATCTAATTTTTCGTCGAGTATGAACTACAGTTGGTGTTTCTGTGTGTTCGTATAAATCCTTTGTTATTGAAGTCCTTGGCGTCTGGTAAGATCAAAAGAGGCTAGTAGTTGGAATGGAGTGATTTTGGGATGAGTCGGACGATGGAAATCTGAATTGGTTTTGTATAAAATGTGGATCTATGAGGTTTCATGCAACATCTATCATGTTGTTTTGGTAAAAATTGATATTCTAGTTTGGTTTTATGTTTTCTTTCAAGGAAAGGTAGGTATGTTCGTGGATTGTTCTTGGATGGTGGGTATGTATCCCATTATGTTTGTCTAATGATGAGGAAAGATGATGATGATGATTGGAGTTATTGTTTGTATTGGGGAATGTTATGATTGGAACTATGTTAGGTGTGTATTGTGAGTTCAATTTCATGTTATTTTGGATTTTTTAATGGAATAGGCTCTATGAATTGAAGGATGGTAGTTAAAATATGATGACTACAATGTGGAGAACCATAACTCAATAACAGATCGGGTGATGATGTAATCAATTTTTTTTGGATAGTATTGGGAATGTTCCATTATAATGTTTTAATTTTCATCAAATGGTCATTGGATTGATTTTTGGCAGATTTACTACATTCAGCAAGAGGTTGTTATTTGGAAATGAATCAGGAATTGGGAGACCGAATGACGTCACTGTATATAATATGTTACTAGATTAAGTGAGGAGGTGTGGATGAATAATCATTTATACATTTAAATTATTTGAATTTTTATAGTGGGGAGGTTGTAAATTCCCATATCTTAACAGAATAGAAATCAATGATATTAGATTAATTTTCGATTATTTGATATATGAAATTTTTAATCATTACTCATAATGGAATTATAATATTTGGAATCTATTAATGTGTTAATTTAGGTGTGGAATGATGTTTGGGTGGTAACCCAAGTGTTTAGATGAGACATGGAGTCTTTGGGTTATGTTTTAGGAGATTTGAGGGATTATGTCCATGGTGCATGGTTTTGTGTGCACAATTTTGGAGAAACTGTGTGACTCCTTGATGCACAGGAAGAATCCAGATCATTTGTAACTAAATACTATGGTTTTTCATGGTTAACACATAGTGAATCACAGACCATTTAGGATTAAAGGATAAAATATATGAGTATGAGGAGGGATTTTACAAGATTCATATCTGATGTATTGTTATAGACAAACCATGATACTCATTATGATGGGGTGTGGAATAGATGGTTCATGGTTTGGATGACTATGTATCCAAAGCCTATGGGTGTTTATGGAATAGAAAAGGAAAAAAACATGGTTAGAACACGGTTTATAAAACCAATCTTCCAAACCATGCAGTTACCAGGAATCTCATTAAAATGTTAATTTTTCCATTTTACCATTCATGATTTTAACTTAACCCTCACATTTTTCATTCCCTTGTGCACAAAAACCGAACGAGCTATATACCACCATCCCTAACATCTGCATGCTTCCCTACGGAGTCTTTATTATTATTTATTTGGTGTTTTGATGTAATAATTGAACTATAGTGACTTTGTTCCCTCATTTTATAACTCCTATATAATTTTAGAGTTATCTGGTCTATGTTATATTGAAAATTACACAAAATAATGATGTAATTTTCCATTTCTCGTGGGGATTTCAGTTGAATTATGTAGAGATGATTCTGAGATAGATTCCACACAACATTCTGTGGTGTATATGGTATGTGTTCATGGTAAGTTGTTTTATATTTTCCTAATGGATTAATTTAATTATTTTTTGAAATTTAATTAACTATTTTTTATTTGTTTGGGAATGGTTTCTAGAGTCTTTTCTAGACCAATTTTGGATGTTTCTTGGAGTTTTGATAAGAAGGACTGGGTGGTTTTGGGTAGCTCTATTGGATGCTGGTGTTAATGTATGGGTCATCGATGAGCCTTGGTAAGGTATTTATATTTAATAAATGTTATGGAGGTGTTATTTAATGAGATATGTGGCCTAATATCTTTACATATAATCATGTTCATCTACATACTTGTGTATGGGGTGGGTTCCCTAATTCCCATGGGTGATCTGTTTGTTTCATTAGTCCACGTAAAAAAATTATCCTTAAATTGGAACCTTATACCTTCTAAAGATATATTTATATCCATTGGGGGTTATAATACGGAACAAATGGATACCAATGATGTGAGTCATTCCATGAAATTGGAATGTTTGTATTTGAAGGGTGAACTAGGTGGGCTTCAAGTTTAACTCGATTACACTCATCAGTTTTCTTAGTTAAATGTATAAAGATATAATGAGTATAAATTAGTAATAAATGTGTATTTTTCATGTGCTATGAATTTCTGAAATGCTAATGAGGCATTGAAATGGTTTTATCCATATAAGTTTGTTTTTAACTAGGTTTGGGGTGTTAATGGGGCAATAAATTTATTAAAATGATCCTTTTTTATAAAAATGGTTTTACCCCTATGTGGATATACAAAATGGGGTGTATAAATTAGATTCATTGTTAATTGGAAATGGGTGTGTGGTTTCCCCCGTTCGAGGGAATCCATGATGGATCTTTTTAATTGGTTAAGGAAAAGAGATGTTATGACATAGTTTTAGTGATAATGGCCCAGATGGACCTCATTAATTTATAGTTGTTTGAGAATGTGTTTTTTGTGGCTATTTTTAATTTTTTTAGGCTGAAGATGTTGACCCTAAATATTTTGAGAAATGATGAAATGGTTTGGGAATCATATTGATCCTCCAAGATAATATAGAATATTATATAGAACAATTTTTGGAATGGGGCCCCATGAATAGGTAGTATAATATATGGTTTAAGTGCTACACTAAGGATCTAGGAATTTTATTATACCATATAGAAATGGATTGAAGAAAGAAACTCAACAACCATGGTATAAAGGTGCTATATGGATGATACAAGAACTGTTGTTGAATATATGAGTATGTGTTGTATTGTGATTATAGGTAGTATTTTGATCAGGTATGATTATAATGATTTACTTGATTTTCAGTATTAACATCGATAGTTTCAGGTAAGGGCAGGTTGTGAGACCGAGGTCCCTGACAAGGTTGATCTTGAGGATTATGAATTGATGTGACTAATAGTAAATTTAAATACCACTATTTATTATTCACAGTATGTATCACATTATTTTATTTTCATATATTATCAACTAATATCAATGTGGTTTTTAGTGGCCCTAGTGTCACATTAGAAAAAGACGACTACTGGGTACTTGATGAGCAGTTTTCATCCTTGGAATGCATCTTCATTTTGGTGTTGTTTATTTATTTCAAAGATTATATGAATACACTAATTCTATAAATGGTGATTTATTTAGACACCATGGGTGGTTTCATACTATGTTTTAGTCACACCATTCTTGGGACACCACTGTATATTGGCTCTTGGGAAGTTCTCATATCATTATTGCAGGCACAAATGTGGTCTTTTTTCATTGTTGAGTTTACCATGATATGGTTGGATAGCTCAGATATTGTCATGGTACTAGATTATTAGTATATGAAAAGGATCATAGGTTCTATTAGATCTAGATAAATTTATTTTTTAGTATCTTTTTTTATGTATCAGATCGACCAAGTTTGAATCCAGTGTTATATATTTGAAATTACTGTTTGGGTCCTTATAGAATTTCATTTCATTACAAAATAATTATATTTCATTTCATTTATTCATCCTATGAACTCTAATTTGTATAATGTATGGTATTTTACTTCTATTTGTGCACTCTGATTGGGGGTATAGTCCCCTCAAAATTCTACCTTATACCGCCTCTTCTACTCTAGCCTCTAGAGTACGAGGAGGCATGTTTGACGAATTATGGATAACTGAATAAGGTAATTGGTTTAGTGCAATAAGGTCCAATATATTAGAATAGTGGATTATAATTTTTGGATAGTGTTATATGTAGAGTAATAAGGTAGTTTTAAAATGACTAATTATAAAGGTAGGTTTGTTTTTTAAGGGTGCATGTGCTCACCTTTTATAAGAGTGGAAAATGGGACATTCGGAACAGCATCTACATTTTAAAAATGACATGACATTAGTCCATGGTCAATGCCTCCAAACCATATAAATTATTCGGTGTGTAGTGTATTTGGGTCTATCAAGACGAAAAACATATATCTGAACACTTTTAAAGAATGTTATAAGGATTTTACAATTATGTTTTCATACTTTACACTTTTACTTCTAAATAGGGTAACTAGTTTTTAACTAAATGGTTTTATATTTTATAAGATGTGTAACATAACCTTTATAACTATTTTTTGGTTTAATTGTACTATATTTAGAAAATATATAATCTCATTCAAATTATAAAAATTATATAATTAACTTTTAAAATAATTCATATATTGTGTATAAAAAATATTTTGTTAGAAAAATCAAAATTTTACCATTATTGGTTCTTAATTTTATATTTTATTAAATAAAATCTAAAAGTGTAATAATATATATATTTATTTGTTTAGATCCAACATTTCATTTTTTTATTTTACGGATTTGAATTTAGTTTTTTGGATATAAATTCATTGATTTTAATAAAAAACAATTTAAAAAAAATTGTTTCACTATTATCATGGTAATAAATATTAATCCTAACATTATTAATTTTATACAAAAAAATTTAATGGTATATATTAAATAATATAAATATTATTATCTTGAATATAATCATCATTTTATAAAAATTACTTTCATTGTGTAGGGAAATTAATCTTAATGTTACCTCATGTATCGCATAGAAACATATTTTTTGTAAAAAAAAATTTGAAGTACAATGATTTATGATTAGGATAGAATTATAAATTCCATTGATTCCAATTTATTTAAATTTATTATTATAATTAAAATATTATTTATTTAATGAAGAAAATAATAAAATTAATTTCAACATTTTATAATTAAATAAAAAAAATTGTGGAAGTAGTTTTTTCATTAAAAGGCTTGATTAATTTCCAAATGCCGAGAATGGGTTTTATAAATACAACATATAATTTTAAAATTATTTACTATAATTATTAATATATAGTTTTGAGAAAAATGGAGAAAAATACTATTTCTATTTATATAATAAAACAATTTCATAAAACTAATGACATTAATAAAATCAGTTTTTACCATTAACCTAAAAATTTGATAATTTTAGGAAAATTTTATGTTAAGAAATTTTTTGTGAGGATTTGAGATATGGTTTTCACTTAATTAAAATTAAATTCAAGAAAATTTTGAATTTATATTTTTTTAAATATAACATATAATATGAAGATAATTATGTTTATTTAAAAATATTAATTTAATTATTAATTAATATTAATTATTTACATTATAATGGAAATATCTATCAATGGATTACTATATTAGTGTTTATTATAGACTTATTAATAATTTCTTATTATTTTTTGTGATTTTTTATACATTTTGTGTAGTGTTTGAAACAAGATATAAAAAATTATATTTAAAATAAAGGATTTAAAATCACAGGTTATGATAGTGATAAATCCAAACTACTTCATTCGATGCATCATAAGATTCTATATACTAAGATTCCACTGTACAATTAGTAACAAATGACTTCTTTGAACTATTCTAGCTGATATGTCCTATGTAGATTATAAATAAATATCCTAAGCATGAATTAGGATCATTATTACATGTATGGAAAATGGATTCAGTATATCCTCTGATGACTAGTTTCTCATGTTGACCACATACCATGAAAATATCCTTAGAGCAACTCATATGGTTAAGGATGGAATTAACATAACACCTATTTTGTTCACCTAGATCATCATGATATCCACCACCTACTCTTAAAGAATAGGTAATATCAATCATACTACACAACATTGTATAAATGAAAGATTCAATTACAGATGAATATGAGATCCAATATACTATCTTTCTCTCGATCATGTTTTGTATAAGGACATTTTTTCATAGAGATATGTATAAAATGTGAATCGCGAACCTATACAGTATTGGATTATTTAATGATAAATCTATTTATCATTTCATAAATTTATTTACTTTGATTTATTACAAATATCATTTTGGATATATCATGAATGATCTTGATTCTAAAGACATATGTTATTTCATGCAAGCCCTTCATTGAGAAATTCAAGTTTAACATGTCGTTAACTAACTATTATCATGGTATTTCATTTCAATTAAAAAATATTTCCTCAACATATACTAATAGAAATATGGATGAAATCATAGTAAACTAGTTGTAAATATATGACTTTCATTCATTCTTTATGAAATAGAAATCTCTTACAACATCATCAAAAAAATGTTCTATGACCTAGATTCCTACATTAACACATTAATGGTTCACTGTAACCTTCTTATATTATTTTCATTTCATGGATTCAAGAACCATTGGGGTGTTGCATATATGAATATTTAAAACGTTTCCTTTATGGTTAGTTTTTTTAAATCTACTAAAAATCATAGTACTGGAATGTTTCAATGAAATGTATAATTTTTTTGAATTTAAACAAGGAAACTAGAGAATATATTTCATCATAATTTGTTTTTTGATTCTTTTTATAACCTTTATCCACTAGACATCCTTAATAGGTACTTAAATTACATTCCATGTCCAAATTTCCAATGAATAACCATATTCATTCTCTGGCCTTGTCATCAACTAACAGATTAACCATTACATAGACTTGGTTATGATTCATAGAACCTATCTCCTAATTCATGGATCCATTGCATATTTTAGATTTTTTACTGTATATTGACTATTTTTTTGGAAAAAGGGACATTATTTTCAACCAATAATGAATCACCATCATTTGTTACTTGAAAACCATATATTTTTGGTTCCCAATCCCCTATAATTCTCGTATTCAATACTTTTCATTCAAGAACAACATCTTCCATGGTGGCCTACAGAATATATTAATACACCAATTATTTTTTATATTGAGCAACAACTTCATTAAACTAAATATTTTCTATGTATCATTCTTGATAATGTTCACCCACTCAAGAAATATTACTTTTCTTGTGAAGGTAACCTTTTTATTTTTGGGACTATTATGATTATACCCCCTTATTTAATTGTTATTTCCTATAAAGATATAATTTTCACATCAAGTTTTTAGTACATTTTCATTGTTGGAATTAACAAATGCATCACTAAATTTTTCATGAATAATTGAATAAATGACGTTATTTCCACTCCTTAATATAAATGTAATACCATTTACTAAATTAGATAGTACATGATTTATTTTTTATATTGTAGTGTTCAATGCATATCCTAAAAATGTTAATGGATAAATTTCATGGCTCTTCATTGACCTCACCATGTCATGCATGGTATACTTCCTACATTCATTAAAACCATTCTACAAAGGTGTCTAATGTGGAGTGATTTGGGATATAATACTCCACTCACATAGAAATTCCATTACTTATTGGTTAAGTTAATCACTACATTGATCACATTAAAGCTTCATTATCTTATTTCCAAGTTGATTATATACTTCATTCTTGAACACCATAATTTCAAAAAATATTTCGACATATACCTATTTAAGTAAAAATTACAATATATAATTAAATAATCTATAAAATTAATTATATAACAATACCCACCTCTATATTATACATTAAAGGTCAATACACATACTTTCATACCATTTTTAGATGTTTTTTATCCCTTTCACCTTTCCACCAAAAAATGTCTTTTTTATTTTTCCTTTTTATCTAGTGAAACATATTTTATGTAGTTTTAGCTCAATAGAATCAAAGTAACCTTTTTATAGAGCATAGAAATATTCATCAAATTTAAATGACCAAGGTGGAGTGTCACAACTGAGTGAGAAACGAGTCATGCACATGTGATTCATTATCAATTACCAATAAATGATTTTCATATATTAGTACATAAAAGATAATACTTAAATGTTCCAATAATAAATTTTTTTTTCTTTATTAAATAACATTTTTTTCAAAACATAAAAATAAATCCATTTTTAATTAATAATGAAAGAAAAAATTTGTTTTTAGTAACAATTGGTACATAATAACGATATTTTAAAACAAGGATCATCCTAATTGGAAATAAAAGTTGGCATTTTCCAATGGCTATTGTTTCCAACCTCACCCAATGGGAAGAACTTAAATCCACAAATAATCTATAAATATTTCAAAATATAATTGGTTTGTATATTTTAATTTATATATATATTTATGATAACCAAGGGACGTATAAAATACCTAATTTGTATATATGAAAATATTGTAATTTATGACAAGTGAACCGAAGGATTACCCTTACTTCATTAACTGGGTGTATTTATTCTTTAAATGGCCCAATATTCCATATGAAAAACATATTTCATCCCTTTCCTTTAACTATCATTGGATCATTTTTTCCTAGAGGGATGGTGCTCTGGAGCCTTAGACATAGAATGATTCTTGGGACCGTATTCATTTTTCATTCTCTTATTCACTATAAAGACAATAGGTTATTCATGCCACATGATCTTATCAACTTAATTAATCAATATATGGAATTATAATAAATAATTAAATATATATATATATATATCATACTATAATTAATAATTAAACTTGAAAATATCAAAGGTAGTGACAAAAAAATGAGATGTGAGAAAAAGTCATCAGTGATCTGAAATCTCATGTTGTATATGTGTTCAATGTACCCAATAATCCTGACTATATGAGGCCGATAAGACGTTGAATACATATGTTTTCACATGAAGAGTTCATCAAAGATCTATTATATCTATTTTTTATTCTTTTCTTGATAATGATCATGATGCTGATACATAATTCTATACATGTACATAACCTCTTATTTCTTTCAAATCTCAATGGAAAAGGGTGATAGAATAAAATATTTGAAATATTTGGAATCATATAAATGTTTCATATAGAGAGGTTTTTCTTCCTCAATAGCCTCTTTTTCAGTAACCTTACTAAGAGGGATTTACAACACAATTAATGTTCATTCATGCTATAGTATAATAGGTAATTTCCTATTGAATTCAAGGATAACATAGAATGTGAGATGGTTTTACTTATATAGATTAAAAACATATATATAGTCAACATTATTTTTGTTTGTAATTCTATATTAAAAATGAGAATAATTTTAAGACGTTATTTAGACTGAAAATTTAGATAATAATTTTTAAAATTTTAATCTCCCACTATTTTATAAAAACATAATACCCCCAAAATTATCTTTCGAATATCATATCGCATGAATATTATAGTTATAAGGATCTATATTCCACGCCTCATTATTCATACTTTGGCCGTATATTCAATTTGAAAGGGTTTTCATAGTCATAATACAACTATTACATTAACTCACATCTCATTAATCAATTGAGTGGACTATCCAATCTGTAAATCCAAGATAAGAATTTCCTCAATGATTTTACTGTTATTTACTCCAATTAATTAATTCTAATTCAACCATTGATGTGAACATGGTTAAGTCAACCTAATAAATCAAGATAATATTTTCCAATAATTGAAATCACCCCAACATGGGCAGGTAATAAACCTTAAAGTGTGGTTAAATTTTAACTCAACTCATAAAAAACTATACCAACAAAATATTTATTTTGAGGGATTTTTAAATTTATGAGTACACTTCCCATTTTACCTTATTATATTATTGATAATATAAATTGGATTTTATTAACTTTTTAATAATGTTTAGATAAATATTTCACATATTATACTATAATTTTTAATTATATATTTTATGTGTTTTAATTAATTAGATTAGTTATTAAACATCTATAGATAAATAAATATGAAATTGATATATAGAATAAATAATTTGAAAAAATATAAACATTTATAATTGTTTTTCTATCTAGAGGATGATAATTTTACTCTTTTACATGGGGAAATATCTCAAAGAAATAAGCATAGATTGAGTTATTGTATTCATCCTACACTCATATGTTCCTATTGTATTGATTTCTTCTTAGATCCAAAGATAAAACACCTCTAATCAAATGGGAGCTACATCCATTAAACAATTTTACTCAAACAAAGGTGAGGGGAACCAAAGGATTAGTCAAAGTGGTTTGATTAAAAAAATTATTGTAACACAATCCCATACATATTTATAGGAGATGCATGACTTGTATACTGCTATTAAATTTAATAAATCATTAAAAAATTAAATAATAAAAAATTAATCAAAAAAATCAAATACATAGTACAATATATACTCAACATCATTCAGATACATAGAATCAGTATGAAAAAGTATACATTCTAGATTTTAGTTCAATTTTTTTCTTTATTATTAATATAAATATGCTTGAATTAATTAGCTCACTATATCTAAATGACATTTCTATGTATCTTGGACATACCCATCATAAATGAATCATGTAGAAAATGACATTATTAGTAATTAAATAAAATTAAACTAAATTAATTTATAAATTACTAATTATTCAAACGATATTACATAGTAAACACATCATATTTTAGTAGTTTAATTTGTCTTTTAATGCTAAAATTAATTATTCATTATGAAATTTAGTTATTATATTTTCTAGTTTACTATATATTGTTTACAAAGATGATACTTGTCATATTTATCGCTTATTATGTATTTAAGTAAAAAACCTAAGGACTTAGTGTGTCTCTAAATCAGAATACATAATGTGTACTAAATAGGTACACACCAATTTTTCTTCTTACCATCGTTTTTTGGAACCTGTTTATTGACTCAACATATTTATTGAATATAGTGATTAATGAGTCACAATGTGTGTATGCAAGTTAAATTCTTTTTATCTAATTAATGATGTTGCCTATCAGTATCTCACAACATATATCAAATATTTTACCACACATTTAGCACAAATTTGACCACAAAATCATGTAGACTACATTATGTATATTCCTACTACATGTCGTCGAGTCCAAGAAACCATGTCTTAGGATATCCTAGTCATCATATGGTGTGAATAAAATTCACCACATGGTATTAATCCTCAACACATTGTATATACAATGACATGTCTAGGTGAAATGGGGTTGGGTAAATGGTGTATAATTCTGGTTAGACATTTTGTATCAGTGTTTACTAGCCAAAATCCTCAGTACCTCCTGATGGAATCATTGATCACACATTCCCTATTCTATATCCATTTATGATGACATAAAACATGAATAAATAATATTAGTTGTTCGAAGACATGTCAATAATAATATTTTTTAAATAATTAATAATATAGAATTGAAAAAAATAATAATTTTATATAATCGTTCAATGAATAATAAATACTTATAAATAATTATGTGACAATTCTAATAACACTTGAATGTTTTGGATATAGCCGAAACTTCATGCAGACTATAACTAACTCGTAATTTTGTTGTAATTCATGAATAATTTGTTATGTACATGATGATGAATCCAAATGAACAATGGAATTAATATTAATATTAATAGATAATGAAATAAAACCAATAAAATAGGATCTAGTCACATATAATTTATAATTAAAATATTTAATTAAATAACTATCTTTGATTGATTTCTTTTCTTTCTTTCACTAATCAGACAAATAACACTTTTCATACAATGGTTGTGTTATAGGAATCAAAGTAAATAAATTATATATTAGAAGAGGTTATTTAGAGAGGGTTGTGCACATCCACCAAAAAAGTTATTTTATGTTATTGTTGTAGGTGGTTCTACAAAACATCTGCTAATCATTGAGATTAGCAGCATATTATAACCTCCTTTAATGTGTTGAATTACAGTGGGTTGTGAATCCTCACTATTTTCTTAAAGAAAATCTAATATATATATATATAATTACAAAATGATATATAAATGTATTTAAATACATTATATATGAAAATATTATATAAATAAATTTATATAAATAATTTATATCATTTTAATTAATTATATTGGTAAGAATACATAAATATTACTGAATAATGTTTAAATTAATATATATTAAATTTTATAAATTTTTATTTCATATAATATTATTTATAAAATAAAATAATACATATATTATATAAATATATACAAAAATATAATTTATTTTAAAAATTTATGATATTGAAAACGTTATATTTTTTATAATTAATATATTATTGATTATAATAATAATGGTGGTGGTGGATTATATATACTTACACACACATGCTTATAAATAAATAGGTATGTGTTACATAAATAATATATTTTATTTTCTATATTTTTTTATCTATTTACATTCTTAATATAGAATATAAATTCATTTATATATTTATATAAATATGTAATATATTGTATAGATACATATATACATACATAGACACAAACACACACACATATATATATATATAATATTTTATTATTTAATATTTATTTATTTACATGTATTGAAATTCATTTGATAAATATATTTTTAAATGTATTATATAAATATATCAAATATATATATATATATATGTAATTTAAATAAACATGTATTTAATATATATATATATATATATATTTGTATGTATTAATGTTTATAAATAATTTTTATAAATATATATGTGTGTGTGTATACATAACATAAATAGATTTTTAAATATATATAATAATTATATCATCTAAAATTTTTGTCAATATAATTTTAAATATATTCATGTATTTCATGACTATTTTTTTTATATTTACCACATGTCCCTGATAATTTGTAAAATATACATGTATTTAAATAATTTTAAATATTTAAATCTAAATATATAAATAAGAATTTGATTTTATGTGGGTGTTTGATATATAATTTTATTTATTAATATATGCATAAATAATTTTATATAAATATATGTAAATATATATTTTATAGGATTGGATAGAGAAAAATATGGCTATATATGTCACGCATTAATATTTATATACATACATGTACATAAATATTTTAATTTATACACATTTATATTAATAAATATATTGTTTATATAAATTTATAAATGTAATAAAATATAGATTTTTAATAAAAAAATTGCATAATTATATAAGATTAATATGATTATATTAATTTATAAAATGATATATACATGAAATATATTTAAATGTGTTTAAATATATTATGAAAATAATAATAATTTGAATAAATATGAATATATATATATAACCATGTTCAAAAAAATATTACAAGAGTGGTGTTGGTGCCTAGCTTATTACCATTGGAACCCCAGTTCAAACTCCCACAAAAGGGGTTTTCATATACATGACTGGGAGTGGATGGTACGGTGCATGTGGTGGGATTAAGGGTATAGGGGATTAGGCACACATTGGTGTATATAGGGGAGAATGGATTACATTGTATATAGTGGAGGGGAGGGAGAGTGTCCATGATGTGTAGAAGGGGTAGATGAGGTGCAAAAATATATGGGGATCACTTTTGCATTCAGAAAAATAATGTGTCTTTTGAAACCACCCCACAAATGTTGTCTAAAAATAAATTCTGGATTATTGGAAAACAACCCTAATGTGGTGTTTGATAAAACAAGATGAATTAAAATGACCCCTAATTTGTGTTTTTTTAATATGAATTAGATTTTTTTAAACCACCTCTAATATACACCCCACAAATCTTCCCCCTATCTTGCTAGCGGGTCATGGAAACTACCAGTTATAATATGAGGCATCTAGTTTAGTTGTGTTTTCTCATAACAGCAATTAAATTAGATAGAGGCAGTTTAAACCCAGTCTGATAAAAATTAACCCCTCAAAATATTGAATTATTTAGCGATGGATGATTCCATATAGCAGTAATCCACATGCATTTCATGAACCTCTGATTGTTACAGTGTAATCCTTCAGGTGCTACAACAGATGGTTTTATCACTTGTGGTGATGAAATTTGATCCCTATTGAATCCTTCTAGAGAATAGAGATATATTGTATTGAAGGAGGAGAAAAGTTCTGTATTCTCCAGTGTATTCATAGGGAGGGATCTCGTGGCCTTCAGAGAATCCTCTCTAGAACTCATTCTGTATAAGGAATGAATATGACTCCCTCTTTTGTAGAATGTCATAACTAGGATTAAATAGTGATATGGTGTCAAAATTAATATTTTCATAAGAGCCCTTATTTTATTTAATAATATCCAACAAACCCTATGTCTAAATAATAAATAAATTACTATTATTTACATTTTATATGATAAAATAAATGGAAAAATAATGATTAATTTTATTGAATAAATAAATTTATATTTTTTCAATTAACAATTTATAATAAATTTCCCACAGGACAATAAAAACCATTCTTTCAATCGTCTTGAATATTTATCAAGCATAAATAATATATATATATATATATTTAATTTAATAAATATCACTAAAATATTATCCAAAATATATATAAATATTATATAAACTAACTAATATAAAAAATATTTATTAAATATTTATGTTATCTAATAAATAAATACTTTATTACCATCTGAATACAACAGAATAAATAAATATTATTTATTCACATAAGTAAATAATTAATTTCATAGTGATAAATATTTATTAAATTTTTAAATAACATATATACTCTTTCAAATAAATTATTTTCAAACTAAGATGAATAATTTTTAAACCATGAATGGGAATAATATATATCCAACAAGTTAAATTAATATTTAATTTCATAGAGGTTATGAATCCACTTAGTGTTTGAATCTCTATTCACTTTGATAGTGGCATTATGCTATAATTCCAAATAACTACGGTCATAATTTAGCATCATTCTAAGTCTCCCATAGATAAAGAATTTAATATGACAATTAAAATTAACCCCCAATGAAGATACCTTATGTAATATACTCACTTTATCATGATATATTTAATCAGGAATATTAAAAACTAGTGTCATCATCATATATACTGGTTGTATCATTTTTTTTAATATATGGAAATGAAAATTGCAATAACACTTCCATGACTATAAACATATAAAGGTAGCTCAATTAATATTAAAGAGTATGAATTTGAAATTCAATTAAATAACGGATGTGTTAAATACTTTCTATAATTATTATTCAACAAAAAATCACCCATGGTGCAACCAACATAACCTCCCTCACTACGATCATATGTCATCAAAATGTTCATCAATCCAGAAAAATTGCGGAACCCGTGACATGAATTAATAATAATATTAAATTCAAATGATCATTAAACATATCTATCGATAATTATATCCAATGAAATATATAAATATGTATTTCCTATTAATTGGTCACATTCTCATAATATCATGCACTAAATAATACAAAGGTTGTACACCATCAGATTATTTCTCAATGTCCTATTAATATCGAACATAATTTCCTATATCATTTTTGACTTTTCAGATGATATCATCCATATATAGAACATATATTTAATAATAATATCATATATGTTCAATGTTCTCATCTTAGCAAGGAACTACTATGATATCGTTGTGTGATATATATAATTATTACATTATCACATATTATGTCACATAGAAGAACTATCATTATTTGATAAGATATTTTTTAATATTAAAATACATTAATAAATGTAATCATTAACTACAATGAATAAATTTACAGGGAACCAAATCAAAAATAGTGATCCTATATAGCTCATGACGATATTTGAGACTGATATAGCTCTCTAATGCATTGGACAATGATTTAGTGTTCGAAGGTGAAGAATGATGGAGGTGAATGTGTTCCTTACTCTAATGGAATTAGGTGGGATTCAGTTATTAAAACACAGGTTAAACAATAGTGAATATCGGTGAAAAATATGGTGATCCTAGTTACCAATATTAAATTTCAAAAAATTATTTTTGTAGAAATATTTTGATTTCCTGAGGAAAGGAATCTTTGTGAACATGTCAAGGTGATTTTTTTGAAATGATATCACGATTTTTCAAGATCCCTAAATGTATTCATGGTTTTTATATGATTAATAATGTTTTCTGAAATGATTTACTTGAGAAATGTTTGATTATTTTATGTGGAAATGTTTTATTTTTAGGTTAATGTTTTTTAGGTAAATAATAAACATTTTAATAGATTTTCATGTTTTAATAGAATTGGTGGATTTGTTTATTTTTATATCCGATATTAATTTTTTTTTTTAATCATACCTCATTTTCAAAATTATTTGAGTGAATCTAAGTATGAGTATGAACTATAGTAATGTAAAAATATCCAATTTTGGATCATCTTAAATGGAAAAAATGTGTATTGAATGAAATATGGCTATTAACCTAAAGGCATATTTGTGAAAAAAGTACAATGTGCTGCACTAACCACTTTTTTATTTAATTTTGTTTATAACTCCATAAAGATCTAAACAAAAAATATCATAGTATTGTAAAAATGTGTAATGTTTTCTTTTACACTCATATTTATGGGTTATTTAATTAATGATTCAATATAATGCTAGTCACTTAACATTAGTAAGTGGACTTAATATTTTTAAATATGTAATGGATTTTTTTTCTTGAAATAAAAGAAGGATATGGTAGAGTTTATTACTAGAATTATTTTTTGTTCACTTATTGTTTTTTATGGACTTCATTGGGAATTTTAGGCTGTGATTGTGTGGTAATAAGGGTATATTCAATAGTGTTTTTTATGGCTATGTATTTTTGTGTTAGGTAGGTGGGTTGTGTTAGTGACTGTGCTTTAGGAAGCATGATTTCATTTCTAAGTGTGTGTTTGGCATTAGAGTTGTGTTGGTTGTCATGTTTAGAGAATATGGGAAGCATTTGTGGACATGTGTGGCGTAGTAAGGCTATGTTGGTTGGCATGTGTGGGGAAGTTATTGTGATTTAGACTTACTTTGGTTTTTATGTTGATGTGAATATATAATATTGTGATAATAGAATTTCTAACTGGTGATTTATATTGTTTCCTAAAAATATTGGAATATAACTAGAAATAATGAAACGATCAATGGGTATGTCTTGATTAGAGTTACATCATGGATGTAAACAAAATAATGACTCATTAATTTATAATGCGTAATATATGGAATTAATATGGGAAATTGTTGATAATGGGTTGTCTTTAAATATGGGATTGAATTGATTAATAAACCTAATATGGATGGAAATGGAAAATATCATAAATAGTGTATTGTTATTATTAACTATGATTTTTTGAATTCATTTACGAGCTTTTTTTTGTGGGAATGTGGGTTAGTTTGTGGTGTAATAGTTGTAAGCAACAATTATGTGAGGTGATGGTTGTGGGTTCTAATAGGGTTGTTTGATCTGAACCCTTTAGGTACGGATTGTGAGTGGATACCAATATATATATATATATATGATTCTTTTAATTGTGAATTATTTATGCATGCCACATGAGTAAGATAACCTTACTGGTGTACAAATGTTTTGGGTTCTATGTGTTTTCCCTAGAATCTATGTTGGTGATGGAAGATGGCCAGCTACCTCCCCTTCCCCACTCTCTCTTTGGGAATTTTATTCGGTTTCCATGTTAAATGTTGAGGGTTATTCATTATTGTATTTTGGAATGAGTTTTATTTAATTCATGTTTATGACACCCTAATATGATGTATATGGATGTGATGGTGATGGGATGATGATTTGGTACGCATAGCGGGGGTCGAGCATAATAGGAGGTGGGAACGAGGTTGATATCCTTCGTGTTAATGATACATTAAAATAATGTTTGGATGTTTGTGGATGAGATATGGATATGTGGTTGTGGAAATAAATTTGGAGATGTGGCTATTAAATGATTACAACATGATAAATTGGGATCTGTGTAAGGATGGGGTAACTAGGGTTGCGACCTGACCGACATCAATTCAATATATAGAAGGGATTGAGTTCAAAACATTTTAAATTTGATATGATAGTGGAAAACTAGTGGTAAATTGGATACAAGGTTCTAGTTGTAATATATCCTTGATATGTTTTTTTATAATAGTATACAGTACATGGTGAGTGATATTTAGTGAGGATGGGTGGTAGTTGACCAGATAGGTGTTGAAGGATTCTTTCGTTCTTTCACTAGTGAAATAGTATGATTTTTTAAAATTTTCTTTATATTTTTGAGTATGGACCTAATGATTTCATATATTATTCTCACCCATATATATAAATGTTTTATTATGCCTCTACAATGGGTTTTGTGACATTTCTTGATTGTTTTAGAATGGAGAATAGGTTTTTATATGGAGTTGTATTTGGAGAATTTACCTCTTTATTATTTGGGGGTTTTTATTTATTTAACATATTTATGCATTAAGGGATTATTTTAGATCATGTATTATTTATATTATGGAATTTATTTGAGGTTTATTCATGTGATACATGGATATATGATGGTAATCCCTCCCATATGAATGTTTTGTACCCTTAGTTCTAGTCACATTCACATGGACAATTAGTGTCTAGTTTCACATGTAACTATCATCTATACTGTAGGCCAGGGAAATGTTTGTAGTAGGTTTCAGGCATACAAGATCGACCTTATTTGTTTTATAATTTTAATACAACCATATATAATGACTTTCAATTGAATTGTTAGTGGATTTTAAGGATAATAAGATTATCGATCTTATTTGGAAAAGTATATTGATGTTTTCAACTATGATAAACTTATAGAAAGAGGGAATTTAAATGTGAATGTGTAATCCTACCATTTTTCATGATATTTGTGTTGAGAAATAAAGAAAATGGAGATCCTCGGATACACCTAGATACAATCTATTGAGGAAAATTAGATGACGACTCATAATTATATGATGGTATTTTCTATATTAAAATTATAGGAATTAATTTTTTGGTGAACTAAAAATAAAAAGAAAAATTGAAAGAACGATGTATTTTGAGTAAACCAGCAGCTTAATAATAGGTAAAAGAACAATATAATAAACATGTAATAAGGATATTTGTATCATATATTAAAGGTGATTCATCATATTGATATCAAATCTAATGGGAAAAGAAGATCCTTCGATAGTTATTACAGCTGAATATCAGGAAGTATAAGAGTGAAATGGTTTGGGGAGTGACTGGTCTTGTTTCTATTTAAATATACTCTTTCTATCCTTTTATTTATTGAGGAGCAGTTATATTGGTGAATATTATAGGATCATGATATTGGTTAAGAAATATTAGTGAGTATATTATGAACAATATTTTTGACACTTTGATAAATACAGAGATTGAGTTTAAGGAATTTTTTTCATATCATAATAAAAATTTTGATGACTGTATTGCGAAGAAGATGATTGAATCAGATTGTTTTAGTGAAATATTTATTTGGCTAGAGATATATTTCCTATGGACTAAAAAATAATTTTATATACATGGTTATATTTATCATAACTACTATGACATTGGGTATTCAATGAGATCCATGTGTGACTCTATGACATTGATGGGAAGATAAAATTTTATAAACATTGTCAAAAGTGGTGTTAGTGTGTGTAGAATTATAGATTTATGAGGACTCATTGAATCCACTTGGATTTATAGGTGGCAATAAAATTTTCAATAATTGTGAATATCCAATAATAAAATGCAGTGGGCTTCCTAAATTTTTTTATAAGATAAATTTTTATTATAAAACAGTTTTATGTAGAAATTTTGAAAGGATCATGTTCAACCATAAATATCGAACACTATTAAAGATAAAAAAATGTTAAAGACATAAATAAACATATTATAATTTTCTTATATATACAATATCTATGTAGTTTATGTTTCTTTTTCATCTAGATTACCTTTGATAATATCTTTGAATAGACAGGCTACTTTGTCCCATGAATTCATGAACTCCTCCACTGTTATCATCTTATCATTGAAGCCTTTGGTCTGGATTAAATGTTACATATGGATATAATTTTCCTACTCCTTTTTCATGTCCACATGAATTGGTATCCATTAATCCTTTCAACATACTCTCTAGAATCATGATGAATTATGACCGTCTATAGAATCTCTTCCTTAGAGTGCATAAGAATGTCCCATGATTTTTTTATGGTATCAGCATCTATAGGATGATGCAATCCAACCTTGTTCACCAATGAAACATCAACAATAGTATCCCCCTTTCATGACATTCACTAAGGAATAGTTAGGAAACCATAAAAAACCGCATAATGCCAATAGATATAGTATTGTTCCTCAACCATATCATACTTCTTCTCCATTACATGATCCTTAGAGTAATGACCTTCAACTATTTCACATCCACTCATCAAATTCCTACTAACCTCCTTCTCTTATTCATTTTGATAAGACTCCCCCTATATTACCATGGTCCCTCAGTTATTATCTAATACTTACCCCATAGTTATAGGAAGGTATGAGTATTCTTTACAGCATTTGGATTTCCTTCTCTTTCTCAAATTGCAACCACCTAGGTCCCTACTTTCAATTTTCTCTTATTTCTCTTTAGACTGTGATGAAATCTAATAGATCCATCATTTTCACAATTTTATGAGAGTTGGCCATCAATCTCCCCCCCCCAACTCCAACTCTGAGAAGAACCCTAAACCATTTTGTTCCTAACTATTATTATTAGATCCCAAACCATTGATGCGATTACTATTGTTAATCGAGGGTAGGATTGATTTCAGTTTGTTCTTCCCCTAATAATAACCCACTTCTCAGACTCATCTATGAAATTCTACAATCTGAAATTTATAGCTTTTTTTATCCACTACCTAATGTAAGAATACATTTACAATCTGAGAAACACCTACATAAGAAGGAATATTAGTTGAAATGGACATGTTTTACAAGGGATCACCAACACCGGTACACCTTGATCCCATAACAACATGAAAATTAATATTATGATCATTCATATTATTTATCATCCTCATTAAAACTTCCACCACATTTGGATTATGATTTATGGATCCTACCTCCTTCTAGATGGGAAAAAGATCTAATGAATCTATGATATTGAAGTGGTCCCCTGAGAGGGAATGAAAGGTTTCTAGAATAGTAGACTACCCAACATCTAGCACTCTTTTCTGGTTTGTAAGACCCCCAAAACTAGAGTATAAAGTATGCACCGAGAGATTACTAGATGAGAAAAACATAGTCCAAGATTAAAAAACAACCATTTGTAACATATGAATTATTCCCTAGTAGTGATCCAAATCCACTTCACTATTAGTATTGAAACATCAACTCCAATTGAAATTCATGGTGAAATTGGGTGACAAACAACATCAGTCATATTATTGAAGCACACACAGTGTTCTACAATGTTCCAAATCAAGAATAATATTGATAGATTTTGAAAGGGAAGCCTATGTTTTGAAAATCATACCCACAATTATATAATAGAAGTATCACGATTGTTATGAAAAACATATGAAAACAAAATTGATATATGAAAAACCCATTATTAACACTCTATGATCCAGACTAGGAAAAAATTCAAATCTGTATCCAAAGAAAAGGGAACCATCAAGTGATTTTTTTAATGTAGTCCCACTACCACATGATCCTGAAGTCCCCAAGATCCAAATATGAAATAGTCAATAGAGATGACTAAGGCCCTATGTTTTTTTAATCGATTCACCAAGGCATGATTATGTAGTCATGATGCCTCTAAAAACATCGATGTTGAGAGTGCATGTTGATGGGATATGTTGTATATATATAGAACCTTCAGGCTGAGAGTGATAGTGTGGAATTACATAATGAAATATATTTCCTAGACGCGGAGAAATAGAGGTTTCTGGGTAGGTAAAGTGAATGTAATCCCACTTATTTGTTACAAAACATTTCATTAAATTTTATAAACATATGATCATTATAGTTTAGTGTCTTGGAAATAAGGACAAAATCCATGAATACAGAAAAAATTATTCTAAAAAACCTATAAGTCATCATCATAGGTTCATACTGTCTTCAATTACTACATATCATAACCTATAGACATATATCAATGGAGTGGGTGAGCACAAGGCCCAGTAAGGGAAAACAAGGGAAACAATTTACTTGTGATATCTATAAGAACCTAATGAAATACATAAATACATGTGAAATGAAAAAATAGTCATATAATAATTAAAATATCATGAATAATAACATTAAAATGTGTTAACAAAATTTAATTGATACATTAATATTCATAAAACCCAGGTCAATCCATTTTGTGACATAAAAATTACCAACTTTGTTTCCCAAGGTATTGTTAAACTTGTCATCTCTAGAGATTAATTGCATTACCCAATGAATTGGAGTGTTATCATGGAGCACACATAATATTTCATTATTTTCACACGATTTACATATAACATAATCAAACATTTAATTAATAATCCAAAGAGAATAATTGAAATTGGATTCAAATCAACGTCACAACTTTTTAAAAAGTTCTTAAAAACATGATCATATTGTCATTAATAACCCAATAAAAGGAATGAGGGTTTTATGTCTGTAAATTGAAAAATAAAATACATAGTTTTTTTAAATGATGAATACCCCTAGAAATTAATGTGGTTTTTGTACTTACATAGAGAAAATAAGAGAATTTCTTGATAAAAAGAGACGGATATTGAGATGAAAACTCTACAGCATAACTATTGTGAAACATGGTTTTAAAAAACCATAAAAGGGAGGGAAATAATGTCTCCCATATATAAATTAAACATAATAATTTATAGGGAGAGACAAAATATAAATAAGAACATGGTATGGATATTTAAAATACATACAATAGAAAATAGGTCTTGGAAGGAAAAGAGAAGTGTAGAACCCCCTTACCTTGTTCAGTATCATCTAAAATGATAATATCGGGACATTGGGGGAATGAGGGAAATTTTGGATGCCTCCTAGTAAGGTAACAAAATTATAAAATAATGTACAGTGAATATGGAATGAGTGGAAATGAATGAATGGGTGGGTATTTATAGAAAAAGTTAAGGAATATTTTATTAGTTTGAAAGGAAAACAGATTAGTGGTATTTAAAAAACCATGGGCTTTCCAATCGAAAGTTCGCATGGTAAAGTCCGCTTGTTACATATCATATAATTTATTAATCATTATGAGTCTACCAAAATTATTACATCATGATTACATCATTAGTATATAACTATTAAATCCTTAAACTTACCAAAAACACAAAACTATTTTTTTAATATTCACTAAAAAATCATATGTTTCATAAAATTCCAAAAATTCACCCAAACCATTTTTCGATGGGTAGAATTAAAAATTGAACTCCATTTTTTGAAAATTTAATTCATTTTAAATTAAATTAAATAAAAAAATAAAAATACTAAACAAATAATATATAAAACAATTATTTAATTATACTATTATATATTTATATCACAATACAACATAAGATGACTTCTATTTTTTTAATTTCCATAGGTGAGGTTACTATTACAATGGTCAAATCACCATTCATAAGGGTGAAATTAGTATTTCAAAGGGTAATGTTACTATTCACCAAAAAATTATTTTGATCTTATTGAACTACATTTTTTATCCTGATTACAACCATGTTTGACCATTTTTCTAAAATCATATCCAAGGAAAATGTATTTACTAAAAAATTATTTTTTACAATTCATCAATAAAACACTATTCATAAAATATTATTCATCAGAAAAACTATTAATCAAATACTAAAAAAATTTATCTCTTTAGAAATATTCGTAAAATTCATCCTAGAATATATTTGACATTTGAAATTCAAAAATGATGTTTATTTTACCATTATAAATTTCTATGTATGAAAAATCTATTAAAAGAAAAAAATACTTATAAAATCAATTTATCAACATTTTCTTAATTAAACATTTATTTCATTAATCAAATAAATTCTTTAAATAAAAATGAATAAATAAAAATATTATTTATACAAATAAAATACAAAATGTAACTATGTCCTCATTACATGACCCCTTATTACAGCCATATGTGATTCCATTTGAGCTTAACATGTTGATGTTTTTCTTGATCGTGGTCTAGAGCGAAGCCCAATGACACCACTTAATTCCCATGATCTGAAAAATGGTATTCCTATGTCCCGAGCCTATAAGATGAGGCCATTGAATATTATTTCAAGAATAATAACCTTTATCATTTCAATTTATAATCAATAATCCTAAGGTTAAGAGTGTTGTTTTTAATGGTTATATTGACCAATGATCATATAGAATTTGAATACCAATAGTCTCATTTCAATTATACTCACTTCATTAATAAATATATATAGTTTTGTTGAGTAAAAAATAATATAACAAGTATTTCTCAGAAGACAATCAATATAAAAAAATTTCATGTCATCAAATTATAACTCGTAAAAAATGTCATTCCCATAATATCATCTCTTACACTCAAAATAGAAATGGTGTGGTAACTTCTATATCATAGTTTCCTCTGATTCCCATGTGGCTTGTTCATATCAGTGATTTCTCCACAATATATGAACAAGGTGGGTAGTCCTGTTGCATAGTAATTTTTCATTATGATCAATGTTCTCCATCAGATTCTCCTCATAAGAGAGGTCTTGTTCCAGTTGCATGACATCAGGATTCAATACATGTGGTGGATGAGGAATATACCTTCTCGATAGGGATGTGTGGAATACATCAAGAAAATGTTCTAGATTTTGACTATGTGCTAGTAGATAGGCCATTTCTCCAATGAAATCAATGATTTCATAGTGTCCATTATATATATGGAAGACATATACTTTCATTCCTATCCACATGACTCTCTCCTATACAGAAAATTGAAGGAAAACATTTTCTCCAACATAAAACTCCATGTTCATTTGACAGTTTTCGGTATATATTTTATGTGGACTATCAGTAGCCTTAATGTGTTTTTGGATTGAATTATCCTTATCAATAAAATATTTCACAAGATCATGCCAAAAAAAATTCACTCACTAACTTCATCTCAACATGTTGGAGTTCATCATCACTTCCCATATAGAGATTCATACGGTGCCATTTGAATGCTCGAATTAAAGCAATTGTTATAAGAGAAATCAACTAATGGGTGATATTGATCTCATCCATATTTAAATTCAATTGGGCATGTCCTCTATATTTCCCTGAGTGACTTAATTGTCCTATCAAAATTTCCATCAGTTTGTGGGTGATAGGCCATAATAAAATTAAATTCAATAAATAGTGGATTATTATAAATTTTCTCGAATTTTAATGTCAACATTTGATCATGATCAGATATAATAGAAAGTAGAACACCAGGTAGCCTTACCAAATCTTTCATGTAGATTCTAGAATGTTTATCACTAGATAAATATTCTTCAACATACATAAAATGGGTAGTCTTGATGTGATGGTACACTATAACCCATATCACATTGTTTTCATTGGTTGTCCTCTAGATATCAGTGACATAGTATTTAGTGATATTGTCCCACTTCCCTGATGGTATGATAAATGTTTTTAATACATCTTTAAGAAGTTTTCACTCTACCTTCACATACTGACATACAAGAAACTTTATATGTAGTCTAAAATCTCTATTTTCATATTTCCATGATTCTAAAATATATAGAGATTGTAGAGATTTGAGATTCATCAATCAACTTATTATTTATTTCAGGAATAGATGGAACCCAGATTCTTGTATGAAATTTTAATACACCTTCATGATCAATATTGTACACAAGAAACTTCTCATCCTTCATGAATTCAAACTAAATGTGTAAAAAATGATGATTTTTAGTATTCCTCTTGATATTCTCTTGTTACAATGGTTGAGAAATAATTTGGGATAGGGTTGATGATGTACCTTCGCTTACAATTCCCATGTACAACTTTACTATAACACTAATCAATGAATCTCGTTGAATCATCATCATTTCTATCACTATATGGTCTTTCCTACTTAATGCATCAATAAAATTTTTTTCACTTCCGGGATGATAATTAATTGAATAATCATATTATTTAATAAGTTACAACTGTATCATCTATATCTTGTCCAATTAATTTTTTGTGACAATATTATTCAAACATTTATGGTATTTGTATATGTCACACTTCTCCCCATAATGATATTTCTTCCATATCATCAGAGAAAAAACAATTGAATCCATCCCCAGATCATTCGTATGATAATTCTACACAGGAGTCTTCTGCTATCAAGATGCATAAGAAATTATCCTGTACTTTTTCATGAGAACCCACACAAGCCCTTTTATAGATTCATTGAAAAAACAATCCTTCTCCGCTAGAGGGACGATCTAACATGGGTGTAGTAACAAAAAATTTATTCATCTATTGGAAAAAAAATTCACACTCTATTGTCTAGATGAACATGACCCCCTTTCATGTTAACTTAGTTATATGATTTGAATAATCATGAATTTTTTTTCATTAACCTCTAATAATATCCTAATAATCCATGAAAACTATGAATCTCATTTATTTTTTTAGGCTGAGGGCACTACAATACAAGAATTGTCTTTCTGGGGTCAACTACGTATATTCTATTGGTTATAATGTAACCCTAGAAAAGAACTAGTTGTTACTAAAATTCAAATTTTATTAAATTCCCAAAAAGCCTCTCCTTCCATAGAGTTTTCTTGTTAACCCATAGATGATCTTCATGCTCCTTGTGAATTTTGTATTATATCAGAATATCATCAATAAATGCTATCCAAATATTATCATGGATTTCCTTAAAAACATTATTCATAAAATACATAAATATTGCAGGTGAATTATTCAGACTGAAGGCCATAACTACAAAATCATAATTCCAATATATTGATCAAAAGTTATTTTTTGGAATATATTATTTACTCACCATCAATTGATAATAACCATATCAAATATCGATCTTGGAATAAAATTGAGCCCCATGAAGATGGTCAAATAAGTCCTCAATTCTTGGAAGAGGGTATTTTTTCTTCATTGTGATCTCATTCAGTTCTCTATAATCAACGAAAATTTGTATTGATCCATCATTCTACTTCACAAAGATAATATGTTCTCCCCTAGGATACACACATGGTTAGATAAAACCCTTCTCCAAACAATTTTGAATTTTCTTCTTTAATTATTCCATCTCCACATTCGCCATACAATATGAGGTTTTTGAAATCATCTTGAAACCAAGCATGAGTCCAATAGATAAATCTACCTCTATTTCTAAGGGAGGTCAAGGTAAATCATTAGAAAATATTTCAATATTTTCATGGATGATGGGAACATTTTCCATCCTTATACTCTCATTTATATCTTTTTATTCACTGGTCTACTCCACAAAAAAACCAATAAGTGGTTCTTCATGACAAATATCATGTCAAGATATCTCTCCTCAAATTATAGCTATAAAATTTCAATTCAAGACTACTAATATTTTCTTGCTTCTATGTTTGATCTTAGCATTATACTTTGAGATAAATTTTGTCCTTAGAATAATGTCAAATTCCTTCATAGGAATGATTACTAGATTTGTGCAAAGAATTGGTCACTAAAGTTAAAGATAGCGTTTTAAAACACTTTTCATACTTGTATGATCTCTACAGGAGTCATGAATGATAAATCCTCTTTTAAAAGTTTAGGGATTGATTCTATATTATTTGAGAAATTGGAGGAAATAAAGGAATGCATAGAACAAGAATTAAAAAAAGTACATGTTATCTTTGAGAGAACAACATTAGTACCTTACACCACATCATTTAGTGGTTCAACTTCAGCCATCGTCAACAACCATGATCCCTTGGCCTATGCTGAGGATGATGGTTATTTCCCATAACATACCTTATATTGGGACGATGATTGGACAAGTCCCAAAGTATTCCACACTTGATGAATTGTACGGCTGGTAGGGAGTATACTATCTTCCCTTTATTGTTAGTGTTGGGAAGTTAAGGCTTCACCTCATAATAAAAATTCTGAGCAATATGAACATCACTTCCACACTTGTAACAACTTCTACTCCTAAGAGGCAGTTTTACGGATTCAACATACCACATTTGTTTCATGTGGAATGTTTCACTTTCATTCCAACTATTACCTATTCAAAGCTCCTCCCCATGTTTGGCTCCATGTATTTCTTGTTTTCAGTGAACTTGTTGTACCACTGTGTCTCTCCCAACTCAAGCTCAACTTTCATAGATCTTCATAAGATTTTCTCATAGCAATCACAGTATCGGTTTTCTAGATTAATTTTTGGATGAGGTCTTATTCCACCAAAGAATCTATTAACCTTCCCGTTATGATCAATGACAAATCTAGAGGTGTAAAATTAATTCCCTATGAAGTTCATATCATAAAATCACACAAATTAATTCTCCATCTGATTTATCATGAGAAACTCCTTCTCCATTTTTGTTCTCATCGAATGAGGGAAATACTTATTGAAAAATTTCTCTTGAACAGTTCGCACCCCATACCTTCCATATCCCCTCTTGGCCTCATGTTTTTAATTAGTTCCCTCTACTAATTGGCTTCTCCAACTTTGTGGTAAACGACAAAGGAGATTTTATCTTATTCGTAACTATGATGTACATAAAATATCATCTCAATAGATCTTATCCACTATTCCTAAATAAATGAGTTTGTAGATCCATGAACATTGTAGTTGTTAATGCATAAATGACTCAACAAAATGTTTTTCCCTCCCAAGTGAAATCAGTCTCTCGATTATATTCACATTATTTCCCATTACTTTTGTCATTTGATTCATCATTATCATGAATTTTTCCATTCTGGATTCCATCGAATGGCCACCAGTTCATGGTTTATTGCGGTCACCATTTGTACAATTCCCCATATTTCCTTCCATTATATAAAAGGAAAAAACTGTAGTGAGAAAATTATTTCCGTTATAAATATTTTTTCACTAAGGGATTTTTATGTCTTCAACCATCATGCTTAAATATCAATTACATTTCACTATAAAATAATTATAATGATTTATAAAAATCTTTTGATTAACTAATCATATCCTCCAGGAGAGTCAAACTATAAGTGCATCAAGGCCCATTATTGGGATCTTGTTCCCATTTGATTCTATCTCAATCCAGTGTTTTCTGGTTTTATCCCTAGATACATTTGTGTCAGAGCTACATCTGCTTGTTCATATCCATATAGAGATTTATTTGTTCAGAATCCACTTAATTATTATTTCACCAAAATAAAAGGAAGTTTTCCTATACATAAAAATTCTTATAGGGTTGTTCATAATGTTTTTAGATCTGAAATTACAAAAAAAACCAAAATATCCTTTGATATAAACTATGGATTCCCCCTTTTGATTTTTTATCATTCAATTACATTTGACGAACATAGTATCTTAAATGCTTATTGTCTTTTAAATAAGGTATATAATCCATAATGACATAAAACATTCTTCTAAACCAATTTTAAGGATCCATCATAGGTTCATCCTAACTTCAGTTACATCATCTCATAACCTAGGGACATACATCAAAGGATTGGGTGAGAAGAAGATCTAGTATGGAAAAACCAGGGAAACTATTCACTTATGATATCAATAAGAACTTGATGAAATACATAAATACATGATCAATAGAAAAAGAGTCATATCATAATAAAAATAAAAATAATCATAACATGAAAATGATGCCAAAACATTTAACTTATACTTTCATAAGAATATCACCATGGTCTATCCCCAAGGTGTCATAAAAATTACCAATGTTGTTCACAGTGGTATCGTGAAATATGTCATCTCTAGAGAGCAATTTATTTACCCAATGAATTGGAGATCTATTTGGGTTACCCTCGATATGAATTTATATTTATTTTAACCACATATATAATATTCAAATATTTCATAAATAACCTAATGAGAAAAAAATGTAAGGGGTTTCATATCAAAATCGTGATGTTTTAAAAAGTTCTTAAAAAATGATCATTATTTCAATTATAAAACATAGAATGGTATTACTGGTTTAATATATGAAAATTGCAGAATAAAATAAATCACTTTTATTCCATAATGAATACCGATGGAAATGAAATTCGGTTGGGTATTCATATAAAGAAAATAAAATTATTTCTTGATAAAAAGAGAGAGATTTTGAGACAAAAACTATATAGAAAAACATGTATGAAATATTTGTTTAGAAAACCATATAAATTGAGTGGAAAAGGGTATCCCATAAATAAATGACACATAATAATGTATAGGGATAGAATAAAATAGTAATAATAACGTGGTATGGAAATTTGAAAGACGTCCCACATAAAAGAGACCTTGAGAGTTAAAAAATGTTGCGAATTCACTAACCGTGTAGAGTAACTTCTAAAATGCTATTATCTATGCATTAGGGGATTTAGGGATCCTTTGGAGGACTCATTGGGAGGTAATATAATAATAATTTTGAAGTAATAAATTTTTAGTTAATGTAATCAATGGTATGGGTTGGTGATTATATCAAAGTGAGGGAATAATTTATTAATTTATTCATGAAACAATTATTATTCAAAACATTCGGGAAATTACAAAGAGAGAAGATTTTCCCCTTCACCATAAGAGTGTGGGGAGGAGGATCTATGACCATCCACCTAGGTAATCATGAAGAGGAAGAGCGCCATGACTAACTGGGGGTTTTCTTCCCTCATTTTGGATGTACTGAGGAAAAAAATATTGTTTCCATACTATACTATCTTTCCCATATTTCATGTGGTGTGTTTTATTGGTATGATACTAAGAGTATCCAATATTGTAATAAATATGTTACATAAGTTCATATTTCAAGGGTGGAAACACATAAAAAAATATTGGAATTTGGGAAAAATAAACATCTCCATATTCATCCCCTGTAGTCTGGTTTCCTCATTGATTCTTAGGGGATTCCATGATAGTTTAAGAAAAATCCTTTATACCAATATAAATAAAAATTCCTTTATAACTATATTAGTCATAGAAATTTTATTTTATCATTATATTGGGAGATAGGATGTCAAGTCTAGTTTATTTAATGGATGCCTTGTATAGTATGTTTATTGGAAAAACTATAATTGTCGGTGATCCCAATAAAATCAAATTAAATTTTATGTTTACACAGATCCATTTATTGATAAGACCTGGATATTTAGTTGGAATTAAGGAGTAACAAGCTTCTTTAAGATGTCAGTGGGATCATTATTATTTTCCAAGATATATATGATTATAACATATGAAAATATAGATTTAGTCTTACTAGTTTTATAAAAAAAGTGGAATAGATTTTCCCAAGAATGAATTTATGTGTCAAAAAAATTCTATAAAAAAAGATGTGTATATGTGGATATACGAGTCAATAAATCTTTTTATATTACAAACATTATCAATATGAAAAATTCCAGACCCAATTGTTTCATGTGTCCCATGGTATCTAATATATCTTAAAAGGAAATGATAGAAAATATAATTTCACAAGCTAATGTTAATTAAATCTGTATCCTACAAAAATATATATATGTATGTTTGATGTTCCTTTGTATTAAAGTATAATTAAATGATACAAAATAGATATATAATAAAGTATTTTATTTTTCCTCATAAATAAATTAAAATTCTTGAGAATGTAGAGATGAATGGTTTCCTAGTAAACGAAGAAATAGGAATACTTCTAGTTAAGGGGATGTAACAATAGTATTACATAAGATCATTATGATCTAGGATAAAATTAAATATATGTTAATATATAATACAATATTATTACAATCAATGGTTTATATATCTTCCATAAAAGAGAATGTTTTCCATTCATGAGGTACCTTATGAAGGAGTTTAGAAATGGATTGTTTTAATTTTTGGTTATAATAATTATAATATATTATCATTATTATGAGAAAAAATTATTATGGTATTATTAATGACATATGTTCTGATAATGGTAATTTGGGGGGCCTACCTAATTGGTATGGTTTTATAGTAACTCTTAATTAGACCTAGAATTAAAAAACAATGAAAACCAATTTTTGTTCACTATAGTTATACAGTAGCACTGTAGTAATACAAGTTTTTTAGTACTAATATAGCTGTATATTGTGGAAGCAGTACCAGTCATATAAGTTGGGACATCATGACATGGATCCTCTGACACATATATGGATGAACCCCACTATTTATAAGGGATAATCTTCATTCTCATTGGAGTGAATGACAATGAAATAATTACTAGGTGGAGTATGTTAGATGCAAAAGAACTATTTTGTAAAATATATTTTTTCACATGTTTATTTCACTTATGTTGGGAGGCTATGGTGTACTAAAGAGACGACTTTTGGGGGATGCGATCAAAGATGTTCACAGTGTTACTGGGAGGGAGTATTCTAGTTTATGGTTTATATAGTACAATTCATGATTTATATGAGTCTAGGCCTTCAGATTTTGTAATCTTCTTGGACATTATGAATCTGGGCTTGCAGGGAACATAAGGGTCGCCTCTAAACCTTGTTAAATGTAGGTACTATCCATTTAATAAAAAAAATATAATGTTATTTTGGTTAGGGTGTGAGTTTCATAAAAGGGGATAAAATATATAAATACATAGGAATAATCAACTCTTGATGAATTTTCCACATAGTGGTGAGTTCATGGTAAGAAGAGTTACCATGTAGTGGAAATTGGTTGAACAATTAAAAAATCCTTATATAACAGAAATGATGAAAATAATATGATAACAAGTGGAATAAAATTTATAAGCATTCAACTCTAGTGAAAGTGTATGTCTGATCGAGTCAGTTCCCGAAAACCAAATAATTTTTTACACTAAGAATCATTATATTTATAAGTAATGAAATTTAATATTTATATCATCATATATTTGAAATTATTATATATAAAATTAATGTGATAATATCTTAGTGTTTTTATACATTTAATGGTAAAAAATGTTCCCTAATATGATGAGAATGGTGAAGTAAAATGAAAATATTCATAAACATATGTTCTATGGCCAAACAAATTAACTAAAATGATGTTGATTATGTTTAACTATTAGGTGCATGATGACTGTAAGTAGATGAGACATCATCTCATGAATTTCCCACTTGTTAATATTTATGAGGTGAGGATATAAGAGCTGATACATCCTGGTGAATTCAACATGATTACGTGTTATTGGGAATTCCTATCTAAAAAGATGTGTAACGATCCTTAGACTAGATAATATTTTTAATATATATCATTGTTGATATATTTTGATATATTAACTAAAACCATGATGATATATACTCATGATGAGGTAATATACATTGGGTGTTTCATGATGGATAATGCATTGATGAAGAATTTGACATAGGATTACTCCATTCTTGTCAAGGAAGATGATATCTCAATACATAATGTTATTTGGAAATATCGAACAAAAATATAAGGACATGGTGATTCTCCAGATATTTTCACGAATTTAGTTAAATATAAAATAATTGTATAGCTGTATTCCACGAGTATAAAACATTCTTGATGATATATCATGAAAATGTTTTATATTACATTTTGAGTGATCATTTTTTTGTGTTCATTTTTATATTAACTTCATTCTTCATAGGTGCCTCGATGTGTATTTATATGCTAATTTTTTACATTAGGAAAGACCTCCTTAAGCCACAGAGAAAGTGGAACAGATGTTCAATGAGTTAGTGTATCAATCAATCCCTGTTAATTCTTATTAGTATTTAATAACAAGAAAAAATTTATTGTATAGACCAGGGAATAATATTTATTTAGGATGTATTGATAAAATAATATTCAATCACCGAATATATTTAAATTAAAATTTATAAAAGACATGATAATTAAAGTAATTTTTATTAATAATATTTTCAAATAGAATTATTTTTCTCTTATTTATTCTCAAGGTTATGAAAGTTTTTTATTTATTAAAATATTTAATTTTGTAGTTTCATGGATATTGAAATAAATTTCAATTTATAATCCTTTCGAATATAGTATTTATTTATCTTTTATTTATTTATATAGTAATAAATAATATTTATTATTTTATGTACTATTTTATTCAAAAAAATATTAAATTTAATATGTGTTCACAAGACCATGAAATAAAATATTTATTTAACTATCTTAGAATTAAAATTTATTTATTAAATATCTATTATTTTAGGATTAAAAAATTTCAAGAAAGATACATGGGCTGATTCAAGTACCTGATAATAAAAATAAAAATATCATAATTTCCTTTAAATAAATATTTAGTTATTTATTTTATAAAATGGTGTCTATTTAAGAAATGTTGAATGTTCCATTGATTATTTTTATTATTATTATTATAATATATTATTTTTATTATTTTATTATGGTCCTTTGAATAATTATTATTAATAAAACAAAACACTATATATAACCAATTATATCATTGTAACAAGTGGAAAAGATTTTTTTACACACAATGCTTCTTATCCATATATATTTATCATGAAAAAACAACATTTGTATGGATCCTCCCAAAATTTAGTGAATTTTTTCACCTCTTTAATTCCTCTCAATATCAATATAACAAGAGAGACAATTTTCTAGCATTAATGATTGTATTTTGATTAAAACGAACAATTCAAGATGTGTGGATAATCTATGCTAGAACATAGAGTTTACCTTTAATCATTAAAATATTATAGAGAATGTGTGGTCCACTGCTGGAGGGATTAGATTTTGGATCTAATAGCATAATAGTGGTACATATTGAACAAGGTGTTCAACTAATCATGATCAAAATTTAATAAGGATCTCACAATAAGTTGTTTTCTAATTAATAAATTGATTATAAATATAAAATTGAAGATCCTTCCATCATGGTTCTGGGTTTTTTATCTAATTTCATCATATAAATTCATTTACAAGATGATTATTCACCATGTTGATTTAGATTATTCATTAAAACCGATAAAAGAAAAGGTGTGCATGTGATTGTCCAATGAATTTACTATACCCATAACCATTAGTTGAGAGGTGGGTTAGAATTAATGTTGGTTGTTGTATCCAAAATTTAAAATAACTAATAATATATATATATATAATGATAATATTATCTTATATATATATATATTTAGTGTAAATACATGTTTTGGGGTCATTATCCATTTTGGAATAATGAATACCCCATCTACTGGTTTTTTTCACATAAAATGAGATGATGTGGGTTTCAAATCCATTTTATAATTATTTAAAATATATTTTTCATTTTAAATAATTAGATTCCATTATATTTTTCCTTATGTCAAACATTGTTAAAATGCACCCACTGATGATGTAGACATATATTAGTGTTTTTTTGATTTATATCATTGAAACGATATTCTACTTATAATGTACCATTATTTATTGGATATAAATAAATTAAATTAATAGTAATGATGTTATGAAATGTGTTTAATTTTAGGATTTAAATTACGTATATACATTGTGAAGTATTACTTAAGGGAATGATTCCCCTTAAATTTATGTGGATAATTTAAGATGAAATTAATTAGTGATATAAATAATTATAATTATTAAAAAATACTCAATAAATTAAATGGTGTGATTGATTGGTAATCTAGATTGAAATATATACACTTATTTTGAATTATATTTAATATTTGTTAAAAAATTTGTTAATATGAGTGTAAATTATTATAAAATTATGATTATTTTTACTCCTAATAGATGTCACAAAATACACAAGAATAATGTGAATAATGAAGATGATTGAATCATGATAAGGATCATATGTTGATGATTCAACTTGATGAGAACTCCCTTTTAGGATATATTTATGTTATATCATGAATATGTTGGTTGATTGTTGGAAATCGTTCTTGAATAATGTGATTTTTATTAGTGTCAATTGTTGGAACTGGAAAACACATCTCCAAGATTCACCTAATTCATATAGACATGATCTAAGATCTTATACTTTTTCATAGGATTCTATTTTAATTGACCTAGATCCCTAATAGAGTTATGGATTAAAAGTTCGGACCCTTCGATGTTAGGCTGGAAACAAGTATCGTGGAGCTCCCTCTATGGCCACGCGAATGTATATGCTTTGTGGATTCAATTCTCATTGTGGAATCAATTTTCATTTGTGGTTTGTGGAGCTCCCCTTGTGAACATCTCACCTCCATGGAATTCCTTTTACTTCATGGAAATTTGTGAATGTATCTCCACTATAGTGTCACTTATCCTTCACAATCTAACCACAAACATTTTTCCTTAATGACATCAAATTTTATTCACTACGCCCCGATATTCTCTATGGTGAGCATCACCAACCTCTGTTTCCTATAAATATCCATCTCCCCCCACTTCATACAAGTGATTATGCCACACTTTTTCTCACCTATCACCCATTTCGTGGTGCTATTGAGAACCATGGATGAGGGACCCCCTTCTAGTTTCTCAATGGTCCACGATGAAATTACCCTTCGCAGGGCACTCTCCTAATGGTGAGACTTAGGATAAGGAGATCCCAAGCTATACAAGCACCATTCCATCATGAATCCACATGCTCATCAATTCCCTATGGTTTTGAAAGACCCATGATCCATGATACCATGAGATTCATGAATCCCCATGCTCTTCTAGACTATGATCTCAGCAAATTGTCTTCATGAAGCCCTATCGTTCGTGAATATTCTACCTTCACACCCACCAATCCATACTGTGCGGGCTGTGGCCTTACACCCCTGCTCGGGATCAGTGTAATGCTTCCATCATTTGCCTTTGGTTTGGTCCCTTCTCTACCATTACTAACCCCCATGAGAAATGGAGAGTCACACCATGAAATTTTTGGACCAGGTCGATGACGTTTTACCTTGTTCTATTATGTGTACCCCACTTCCACCAATGGATTTCCTTGATTCTAGTTACTCCTCCACACTCCATGAAACCCATTGATTCGAACTTAATTGTCTTTGTACCATTCCCATGGTGTGATTTGATATACTCATGTTGGATTCTGTGAGTACCTTTAGTCGGTCTATTCCTCAATCAACTCCTCCAAAAGCCATCACTTGGCTCTTATTACTAGTTCAACCATAATGAGATTCTCTAATGTAAGTCTCACACCAACCATTTATAGGTGCATTATGCCTATTATTTTTCACTACATGTATTTAAATTTTATCATGTCCTATTATTCAATAGTAGGATGCCTTTCATTCCAAAATATATATGCCTTATGTGACAAGCACGAAATGTCTCATGCCATGATTATGGTGGCATAATTTCATGTTCGTTGGAATCTATTCAGTCATTCCAACACTCTACCTCATGCTTTTTATTTCAGGAATTTGTACCTTCATCATTTTCAATGTCTAAAAGGGATCCAATAACTGACTGGTCTCATGGACCATCTTGTCACCTACAGTTATAGGCTGACTCCATAGGAGACTTCAGAGGAAACAACGAGTTTGGACCCATGTTTTGGATATGGTCATTGGTTGGTGCTCTTTTTGTTTTTGTTTCTATCTGAGGCTAATGTGATGTGGAAGAAATTTTTGGAATATGGTTAGTAGTTATCTCCCTTAATCATTCCCCCTCATTGTGTTCCAAATGATGGTAATATTATTCACACGTTTCATCTCTCTTTGTTTGGAATGATTCCAACACCCATGGACTTATCCTGCTTGTAAACCAGCGTATAGGTACATGACCCAATTATATGAGTCAACCAACCAACGAGTTGGGATTCCCTCATAGGCAGAAATGGGGAATATATTAGGAGATCCTTCGCACCACTCAAGATGCTTCCACATGTAAGCCTCATCCATCATTGCCTCTCTTTAGTGGCACCCTGGAAGATTCCATGCGTAATACCCATAAATAATTTCTTCTCCATAGAGGATCCTAGGATTCTTCCATGTGTAATCCCCATCCATTATTGCATATCCTTTACAGATATCGGGCCACTAATCGTGTGTAATCCCCATTCACCAACCCTCATGGACACACTTTTGCGACATGATCATCAGTTTTGTTGTTCTTTCTTGTCTATCTCACCGATCTTGCCTCATGTGAGGATATTGTAAAAAATGATCAAAAATACTCTTTGGGATACAAAAAATGTGAAAGCCCCAAAATATCTTTGGGTCTATATCTATGTGTAATCACAAGTACCTCCATTTTACATGATGTTAAACTATTCCCCATCAAACCACATGAACTTTCATCGTTATCTCTAAGACAATGTACGTAGGAAGCATCTCTAAGGTTCAAAAAAACCTCTCCCTAGAATCCATATGTCCTGACCACTTATCATCGGATAAATCGTCCAACATGAAATTATATTTCACCTTATGAACTATGTGGGTTTTGATCCCATACGGGCATGTAAGATGCCTCTTTGAGGGATAACCACAACAAATGTTAAAATTTGGTTATTCATCTTATGGATGCACCCTCTTAATGCAGAATCTTCCCTTTTTTGGGAAACATCTTTCAAATATTCTTCCCTAGGGTTTTTTGATCCATTTGATTGGGCCAGTAAACATGTATACATTCCAACATGTGGAATGATTGTTTTTCATTGTGTACACCCAGACCACATGTCCAATTTTCCTTGGCTACTAACCATGAATCAACCATGAACCATCTATAATCATCCAACCAAGAGTATCCCTCTTGTGATGGTCATCTAACCATGTGTGGGCCCCAAAATGTCTCTATGTTGTTTCCCCCTGTGTACATCTCGATTATATACCCCATCCTGATATATGTGGACTTTGATTACCTACCACGAGGATACACAGTAGGCCTCCCTGAGGATTAATCCCATCATCCATTTACCATCCTTTTCATTCCATTAAGTATTTGTGTTTTGGGAATATCAATCCCTTAACCCAAAGGTCCAATTTCCTTTGATTCTCCATCCATGCACTACATTCTCATGGGCCATCTTTTTTGTTGTCCCATCGCCCAACCAAACTATGTTGAATTTGAATCTCCTTCATGGGGATGGATAAGAAGCCTCCCTGTGTTCCTATCCCAACACTACTGTCATATTCACATTGGTTCCGTCTGGTTCATGATCCATATCATTCAACCCTCCATCACCCATCCTAATTCTTACCCTAGCTGCCACATCTCTGCAAGGTCATGGCATCCATCCAACAGATACCTTTTGCGACACCCAAGAAAATAACAATGCATAAGCCCCACACAATCCATAATCATCCAACCAATAGTTCCCCTCTTGCGATGGTACTCTAACAATACATAATCACCAACGAACTTTAGGGGTTTGTCTTTTTTATACACCTATTTTCATCACCCCTTCATACTATGTGGTTTTTTATCCCAATATTTAATATAGGGTATGTAGGAAGCCTCCTTGTGGGTAAATCCCATTAAATGGTAAACCATGGTGTCCCACTATTTGGGGTCCACCATCCTTATCATACCTCAGTTTTGTTCAGTCCATCTATCACAATGTGTCATCTTCCCATTATTAGAAACTCCTCACTAGGTCTTCCCTCAGTAGGAATTCTGATCCATCCATTCAGTGTCCCCCTTTCTAGGGGGAACTCCCCCTGATGTTCCCTTATTAGTGTCTATATTAACCATAATGATGTGAAATATTTCTTTTATGGGACACACCACCTTGGATCCACTCTAATTGGGAATTCTGACCCATTCCTACAATGTTCCCCTTTCTAGGGTGCACTCTCCCTATTCCTCTGTTAGTTGTATCAAGATCATACTTCACAGTGTGACATCTTCCCTTTATGGACAGATGACCCGAGGTTCTTCATTAGAGGTGTTCCCACCCATTAAAGGTGAACCATCCATGTGATCCCTCTACATGATCTACTTCATTGATCCATCTATGTGGGACATTTTGATAACTCTTACTCTATCTCCACAAGATGGTGTACTCATAGCATACCCAATGTTAAGCATGGCTAACTGAGGAAAACCTCAGAGACATGACTCCAGCATTAGATACATCAAATCTTATGTGGGTTTCCATAGGTTTATATTCCCTTGAGATTTCTTCATATGAGGAAGAATATAGGTGACCAATTTCCCAACATCCATAGATTCCCCAAAAAAACTGATGATACCATCTACTCCAATCAAATGTTTCTTCCATGTCAAGAAACATTGGAGTGTCATGATAGAAGCAGTGTAATTTACTAGCGTCCATAGAGACGTGGAACCGAGAATGAGATTCATAACCGATGATTCAAATCAATGAGGGAGACCCATACTATGAAATTAATTCCAAAGAGGAATCCATGGAAGTAAGAACAGATATCCCATCAATCCTGATTTGATCAAGAGGAAAACAACAAAGAATAAGAGATGCATGTCGCTTGCCTCTAGAATGCAGGAATGTGGGGTAAAAATCAATGTCTCAACATGATGATGCACACCCCAATAGAAGTATCAGAAAAATAGTATAAATATATTTTGGTTATGATGTGAGATTACATTATCAAAATAATTAACAATCATTGGATTGTTGGTAATTTATTTTTTGACAATGATGTAGGATGACATGACCTTATCATACAATGTGGAACATCTGAGTTAATGATATATAAATTGTTTTATTTGGTTGTGGGATTCCTATAATTTCATGTTAATTTTTGGTGATGATGTGTATATGATCATATAATGTGGATGTTTATATTAATACCATACTAATTTGGTGAAATAGGTAATCTAATGAATGAAACAATATTTTTATTTTACTTCGATATTATAATGATATACGAATTCATGGAAAATGTTTCAATGATGATTAAGACTGGAAATCAAAAAACGAATTGTTATTGATCGAATGAACATGGATTCGATGGTGTGGTTTCTTTTGTTTTCACCCACACATCAACCTATATATATATTTGTGTCATGTGATTGGTATATTCTGTTAGTGATGGTACATTAACATGACTACTCTCATACTCCCCTATTAACTATGGTATGAGACTAATTATGATGTATATGTGTATCCATTATCATTCCAACCCATAACTCTAGGATAAGACAATTTGTTATTCACCCATTATAATTTATACACTCACCCACTACAGTAAAGTTAAGGTAGATGATGATTCACCAGGGTTTCTATGTACACTATCTCCCATAGCTCTGGGATCATGGTATATGATGATAAACCAATTATTTACTCTATTAATTACCGCAACTCCTAGTTCTAGTTAGAATGGATATTGAGGAGATTCTCTTTTAAGAGATTGTCTTATAAGGAACTGATTTAACATGAGTTTAAGGTATGTTCTTGATGATTCATTAAATGTGGAATTGATGATGGGATGTGACAAGATATCCTTATTTTCATATATGTTATTTTTTTATATGACTATCATTAACATATTTGGAAGATTATTTACAAAATCTATTAGGGGAGGCATATAATTTTTTATAGAATGGATAGAATGTTACCAACATATCCTATATTTTATGTTATGGGTTTCCAATAGAGCCCAAAGATCATCAAGACTGGGTACATAGTGTAAATTAACAAGACATACTCCACACATCCCATCCAATTTTGATATTTAAAAAAAATTATATTATAAATAAATATAAGAACATACACACAAATATATTAATATGTTATTATTTTTTAAGGGTAATGATTGGTATATGTGGTTAACTTGTTGAGAGGTGATAATAAATACTATATTTATTTTCAATGATGTGATGTGATATATTTTTATCGACAGCATTGAGGATTCATTCTTACACCGGTGTTATTTTGGGGAGGAATCACTACGTTAGATAACCAATATATGTATTATAAATCACACCTAAACATGGAATCATCTGTTTTACACTCTTACGTTCAACAATTTTGGAATATGTATTTGGTGGATGATCTTGGTGGGTAGATACTAACTAGAGATCAGGAGGATGATGGTATGGAGTTGTCATTTGGATGGCCACATTTTCTCCATTCATTTTTAGACATATATTTTCTTACATATGTTGAGGATGTGTTACAAATATGTGTAGATCCACTGGACAATCATTTTTGGTATTATTGAGATTTTTTACTATGTACTCATGTTTTATATTTAATTAATGATTATTTATGTATAACATAGTGGACGATGTTATTTATAGGAATTGATGGATACATTTTAAGGTAATTCCTCCCACTATTTTTTCTAGATAAATTAGTTCAGGTCATTTTCCATTGGCTTATTAGATGAAATATTATGGAATTATCATATAAGTATATTTTTATGTTGAAAATTGGTAACCATGTCTTAGGTTTATGTTTGGATTTATGAATATGTGTGGTTTGGTTATGATAATATAGAATAAATTTACCATGGGACTTTAGTTTATTGAGTCATGTTAGAAGACAATAAAGGTTGTGGGAATCCAAAACATTCTTGAAAATGATTCTCATTGACGATACAAGTCATATAGTCCTTAATATAAGGAAAATTAGTTAAAAAGTAAAGCATTATACATAATGTAAACATGGTTGATGAATAAAACATGTATATTATTGAATTAAAATAGATAAACCTTTTTTATATACAATTTAATGAAATATTTATCAATATTTAGATCTTAAGTTATGCATATGATATAAGATGTATATAAGGATTATTAATTAAATGGAAGGAAGTGATTTTTTCGTAGAAGTAGTTATAATGTTTTATGATATTTGTATATTACATTATACATTAGTGGTTGTGACTAAGATATGATACATGTGGCCGATGACATGTTATAATAAAACATTCTTATGATTTAAGTGATATATATTTTTAATGTACCTAGAAATAAGCTCATATAGTAGTATTTTAACATGGTAGTTATTGTTTTGTTAAATAATTATAATTTTTTTTTCTTATTAATATATCTATTACATGTTAAGAAATGATTAAAATTTAGAAACCCTTATTTATATACTATTTATTTATTAAAAATATATATATGAATGAATTTAAGACTCGGCCCCATTTAAATTTTAAATATTAGATTTTCAGGAAGGATTAATAGGATATGAAAAGTTGTTTGGAATTAGGGTTTGGTTGAATTAAACCTATTACCATTATAGTGGTTCACCACTTCCCAAATGCTAATATAGCCATCATGACCCCCAAGATGAAAACCCTCTTATGTCAATGATTTATATGAATGTAATCCATAAATCCCACAATATTTAAGATATGGGTTGGAAACTAACTCAAAGGGTATCAATAACATGTATGAAAGGGTTCATCCTCTTAATTTATAGTAAAATATAATCAAATTTCCAGTATACTCTATATAATTATAAATGGAAGAGTGAACATCAAACCATCCCAACTGAAACAACATAAGAAAACACAATAAAACAACTGATATGAAAGATTAATCTACTACGATCCACTGTAAACACTTGAAAAACATCTTCCCCAATTCCCATATGACATATACTACAAAAATACATTATAAATTATATAGAGGGGTGAAAACATATGAGTACCCAGTAGGATTATATCTCCAATGATAATAAAATCCATGTAAAATAAATGTTTTTAAATATATATGATTGAGAAAAAATATGTACGTCTTGTTGAAAATAAGAGTACGTTATGGAAATAAGTCAGAATAAGGTAATTTCATTATATATCATCAACAACCATGGTATGGGATATGTCCCACATCTCAAGAGAAAAATTAAACAAATTATATAGTTCACCCCTCAATTTTACATAATTTTTAACAATAATATACATATTATAAACTATTTAATTAATAATCACAACATACCCTTCATGCATTGAAAAAAAATAACAATGATAAATGCATATGAAATGGGCCCCAAAAAATTTCCTTCCAATGATGTAACTTTTGATATGGTATGGAATTATGTCCTACCTACCCTATTCCCACACAGATCCCAACATCGCATGTTTTCATTAGTATATTAATTCCTCATATCAAGTCACACTATATATTCATTAAAAAATGTATCAACCTCCCCTTATAACACCTGATGCCAAAATTTATATCATTAGCATAAATATTTAATTTTGATGCAATAGTAAATTTTTTACAATCATCACATCGTGCAACCCATCTAACTCATCTAAACAATAACATGAAATTACCAATTATATATTCCAAGAAGTAAATAATGTCAAATGAAAAAAATTAAAAAGCACAGACAATAAAAACCATAAGTAAAAAACATCACCTAATCAAAAAATATAGTGGTTATGAATATACAATGAATAATTATATCATTATATATCACAATGAAGCCAATTAAATTACCAGTTATGAATTCATATCATTATCCATTAAACCATTACATAATATGTTTATTTATTTTTAATTCATTATACTCTTATTGAAGCATCATAAAGTATATTTTAAAAATATATAATAATCTGACCCATTTATTATTAGAATCATTTATCATCTACATGTCGTAACCTCAACTTTATATCATTGTTCCAATTTAAACCATCTAACATTATTAAATCATTCATTTTTAAATACACTACTACATTTCCAATCCATGTTCATATGACATATTCATTCATTATCTAAATGTGTCATTGTATTGAGTTGTAAAAACATTTAATACCCAAATTCTCTATTAATCAAGTTAAATTATGAATTAAAATCTATATTATCACAACGATTAGTCACACTTTAACTAAATCCCACCATTACCAATGAAACCCAATCTAAATATATAATTATTGAACAAAATATTCACACCTAACTAGTCATGCACTAACTGGAAGAATAAAAAATATATTACCACTAAAATTATAAGTCCAAGCACCTATGCACATAAAAAAACACCTACCCACCCATTATAAATACTAGAAACTATCTCAAATTAAAAAAACCAGTAGTACCATCTAGGAATGAAACACTAAAATACCTTCTCTAAAGGGACCCCAGATCCTCACTACACAGCCTGAAGATTAAGGTATCAATCTGTGCTAAGAATAACATATTTGGATGTGACCTAACTAATGAGATGATCAATGTTATTCCATTACAAATATAGGCTATAATACATTCCTCAATAATTTTCCTTGATAAAAAGTAAGGCAATATAATCCAATTCCTAAATCATCCCAACACTCTACATCAAGATACTTGTTTACAGGTAAACAAGAACCCACATAAATTTTGTGACAACACAACACCATAAACACCAAAGGTGTATACTTAAGTAAGTATTCATTTCAATCAACATTAATTACATATTCAAATTATCATGATAAATTAAATTTCATTAATTTTAACTCTACATTTACTCATTCAGCTAATTTTCTATATTCCATTTATATATACATTCAACAGAAGTTATTAATATGAATGAAATATCATTTAAATGGATCACTAAAAATCATATTTAATGTAAAATAAAGAGGGGGATCACAAAAATGATCATTTTCTTCACATTAAATTTATAAATAAATTCCAGTCTCCAGTCAATATGATTCCACAAAAACATAACAAATAAATATAATGTATTGATTAAAGAAATCATGGAAGGAATAATAACAACAGAAAACGTAATTATATAAAGTGGTATGAAAGAGGAATTATATAACATCACCTTAAAATATGATTCAAAACAAAAAACTAAGACTAAGAGATTGTATTATAATATTAAATTATTGAAATAATTAGTAACCCCTTCTTCATGTCCAAACAATGGTATGTGATAAGTATTTGATGAAAATTCATAACATAATTAAAACCCCTACCCCTAGACAAATCATCTCCACTAAGATTGAGGAGATATTATAGACATACTATATTAGATGGATTTTATTATGAGGTATGATAATCATAATTTTATGAAACCTAAATAATAATGTCTTATAGGATTCATATTTTGTGGTTAAATTAATAGAATGATGGAAGTTCTAAGAATTATCATGAAGGAGCTAACAATCGAAAAGTAAAGAGGTTGATTCTGTTTATTTCATTTATGAATATACCAATCGATGTGTTTTTAGTTCAATAAGGGTAACACAGCTGATTCCAAAAAATATCCAGATTAATTAATTTCATAAGATATAAAAAATTAAGGAATACTAAACCTGATATCATATATGTAATTCCACTTTGAGATAACTAATGTTAGGAACCAATGAATCTAAAAAGTATTTTCTGATATTATATCATGAAATCCTATCAACTATAATCCAAAAAATCCAATAACATAAAATAATTTCACAAACCTAAAAGAAGAAGAGTTGTATGAGATTCTAGAAGAGAGGAAGAAACAAACCGTATACTGAGGAATACAAATCACATGTATTCAATGTTATGGATATATTAGAGATAGACTGAATATCAATATGGATACACCTTTGGTCACCTATATTTCTATATAGATGGGAGGAATTAAATTAATTCTGAGAGGGATCCTGAATTTATATGTGCTATATTTTAATCCCCATAGTCTATCCATCCTCCATAATATACACTAAAATTTTCACTACATCTCCCCCTTTAAAAAAATCGAACAAAATCGATTTTATAATCCCACATCTGCATTGTCGCATAGCCAAGACACAATGTCTAAATGCTACCCAAAATGATAGAGACTTGGGTATCAATTCTTAAGGATTCATAGTGAAACCAAAAAAATATTCTTCAATGATCCCAAATTTTTCAATGCCACTAATCTAGCCATACTACTTCACAGGGAAAATGACATTATTATATAATTAGGGTCTTTAAATGTATAGAACCACAAAAGCATCCAACCATGATCTATGGTGTTTCCCCATGTACCACGCAGTAATGCATCTATATACTAGAATCTCATATCCAATAACACTCTAAAACATCATTCCCTACCACAAACACCTCTAATAAACATAAAACACAATTTAAACAATTATAAAATCCCATAACTTATGAAATCTCATACTAATATGATATTATAATAGTTTCAACACATAATATGTGTTAAAAAAGAATAAAAGTTATGATTTATATGGGAGTTTTTCTTCTAATAGAATATCCATTATCTTGAATTATTTTAATTACAATAAACATTGATTCATATATGGGTGATTTTTTTAAAGGATATTTATGACACTACACAAAAAAACCATTTAACCAAATTATTTTTGAATTTTTTTATGATTTTTTAAAACCACGAATAAAAGGTTTGGAAATTATTTCAAGGTAGCTTCAAAAATATAAAATGAATTTATTTCTTGTTTATTTTTAGCAGTGGTTTTAGTAATTTAGTGGCGATATTTTTTTAAATTATAATTTACACATTCTTGTTAAATATATTAAAATAATTCTATTTATTTTAATATATTTATTTTTATTTTTATTTTTTTTTATTAATTATTTCTTTCACTCTTGGACTACTCTGACCTGCCCCACTATTAAGTCAACACAAAACCCACCCCTGACTTAGCCCATTTTTGAGCTTCAGCACATCCCATCACCCTATAACAAAAAAGTACAAGTTATCCCAAACCATCACATAAGATGTTTGATCATAAGGTTCGGGGTACACTCCCGGTCACTATGGGATTATGGTATGTTACATGGTAACACAATAGAACAGGTGGGAATTGTTTCAACATTATGAGAAACTAGTACAAACATCAATTCCAATCAGGAACCTAACATGAGGTCTTTATGAATTTGGAAAAACGTTCCCCAATAAATTAGCAGTTTCAAAATAAGAACATTCAAACACGAAATTAAAAAACTGATAAATAAAAGATATTTTCTAAAAAAAATTCCATATAAATTAAATCATTCGTAGAAAATTTATGTACAATTCCAAATGATGAAAAAATAAATAAAAAATTAGGAGGGTAGGGAATCCAATACACAATATGGAGAAAATACATAAGAAAACTAGGATGAAAACAAACATAATCACCATGAGACTCTTATGTAACATCTATAATTAACCCCAACTTCTTCCCAACCATGTGTAGTAGCATCCCAACCTATAATCCAAGACATGTGAACCTATAGAAAACATGAAGACTATATACCCATTATTGTTAGTATGTAGGGTGTGAGATAAATAGATATTGGATACCATTATAAGTCCATTACATTACTTTTATAAATAAAACAAGTTCACTAGTGTGAATGTAATAAAAAATAATTATTTACTTTAAAAAATGGAAATAAAACCAACAATACCTTATATCATTTATTAAAACACACTATTTATAAAACATTCATCAAATTGAAATTTCCAAGGTAATCTATTTTAACAAAAAATATTTTATTCATTTAAAACAACATGAATTTCAAGAAACTATGTAAAAACATTTATATTATTTCAAAATATTCCTTTTTAAACAAAAATAATTCTCATTGGTTAAAAACATTTCATAATGGATTTCATTTAAAAAACCACATTTGTTCCATTTAAATGAATTACAACATGCACTTATCAAATACAATTAATGATCAAAGGTAAAAAATAATGAAATATAATCCATAGAGAGCAATAATGAAATAAAAATAATAACATAGTGAATGCATTACAACAATAATTCTCACACATAAACAACCAATACATCAAATTACCCTGAAAACTAGAGATAGGAAACATGCATTCAAATACAAAATAAATAGGTATATAATATTATAAAAATCATGAGAAAACTACTTAGGGACTAATGGAACATGTAATATACATTCATATCCAAAATACTATGTATAGGTTAACAGTCTGACAACTCACCTCTTAAATCCCACTCAACGAGTCTCATTAGTGACACATCACCTTGAGAGGTGATAACATTCAACATGGTGATAATAAAAAATGTCTAACTATCAACTAATATTTCCAATATCCATTTGTACCCCACTTATCATCCAAATTTTACTCATGTCATAGATAATAGAGGTGAGGTGGCATGAACTATATGTTAATTACATGACAATAACAAATCTGTAAAGAATAAATTCACAAAAAAATCTGATACATTCAACTCCCAACAAATATTTTTTAAGGATTATCCACAAACCCAAACTGCATAACATGAATCATAATTCATTTAATAATTAAAAAATTATTACAAGAATAACCCATATGTAATAACATATCTTAAATAGTGTTTAAAAATTAATGAATACAATATCTATTTCATTCAAGATTACAAATGAAAATTTTACTAGAAATAAAGAACTACCCCTTTGGAAATCTCTTTTTATTACCAATGTTAAAAAAATAATTTTTAATCCATGTGGACACACATCAAAACTAAGGTATAGTATTAATCACATTAATTAAATCACTAAATGATTTTAAAAATCAATACATATCTTTTTTCCAAAAGTAATGCTTTATTTAAAACAAGGAAAACCCATTTAAAACAATGGAACAACCATTAAGGTGCGTTAAACCCTTTTAAAAATAACGAAACACCCAAATTTATAAAAAAAATATTGGCCCAAAACATCATAAACAATCATTTTTCTTGAAATTAACAACCAATGAAATTTTATCTGACACGTAGAATTCATATAATATCATTTGAAAATAACATCCATTAAAATATTTAATTAAACCATTTTTAAAAGTAAAACCCACCCTAAGGATGAATATTAATTTTTAGAACCAAAATTTTTATTATACACATCATTAAATTAGTTTAAAAACACCATTAAATATAAATAATACATGGAAAACTTTAATAAAATAGAATATGATAGTTTCACCTACCTCATGAGACCAAAAAGCATCGACTTAAACATAAACCACTAGATTATGTCTTCAATGAAGGCTCAAAACCCTTAAAAACAAATTCCAAAAATAGAACATCTGTATACATCAAAATAGGAAAACCATGGTCATTATGTAATGATACTATTATAGAAATGGAAAGTAAACAAGATAATGAGAAAGAAGAGAACTTAACCATTCAATCTAGTGATTAACCAATATGGAACTATTAATAATCCACTATAAAGTGACTTTAATAAACTATAATGGAACTATAGAGGCATCTATGTGAGAGGAGTTAAAGTGGGGATGATTATGGGAGATGCATCAAATAAAAATAAGGTAAAATAAAAAAAAAATCCAAAAGTGATTATTTTTATTGGTAGACACACATGGTTGAACAATCCATGTGGTGATTGGGTTATAGAAATTATCACATACTACCCATGTCACAAGGTTTCTCATAAACGTTATCCCAAAAAATGATCCTAAACATTGGTACCCTTAAACAAATCAAAACAATATAATATTTTCCACAACTATGGAAAACAACTCAAAACATTTTAATATTTTCCATCCATTGATGCACTATAATTTCTTGAAGAATATTACATATAGAATAAGAAATTTGGAAGATGGATACCCTTGTATATCATAAATTATGTAACTCCATGACTCATATATTAAAAATTAAATTTTTTTACATTTCCCAAGGATGACCAATGCTATAATATAGACAACACCATTGATATATTTGAGGCCAAAAGGGCTACATGAAATGACATGTTCGTACTGAGAATATTTTAAAACAAAATTACACACATGAGGAAAACAAAGATATCTAAAAAAGGTTACTATACCATTTAAAAGTTATCTATTATGCAGATAAAATATACCCAAATTCCAAAAGATTTATTGTCAACAAACAGTCTTGAGAAACACCCAAAACGATTACAAGGCTATCTCACTAAGATAACACACTCCAAAAAATAAGAGAACATATGAATCAATGAGATTACTCAAAATATAATGACAAGGTTTTTATTTGGGGTCCTGAAAACAAAAATAGTGTCACTCAGCTTCAGACTTATGAAAATCCATCTATTGATAACCATGAGTGAAAATATCAACCATTTAATTCTTCTTGTTTAATAATAACCTAAAAGGATATCCCTTTTACCATAGCTCACACCCAAATAATTCCCATTTTATCCTTTAGAAAAACACAAAACCATGGTCCAAACTATACACATTAATAAACAAACAACAATAATGAGGTATGCACATCTCAAAAGAAACAAAAATAAGGAAATATCACATTATTTAATTATAGATAATAATACGAGGTGTAAATAATGGATATAAAAATTCCAACAAATGTAGGGGCTAAAAAAGGTACCACTCCCAAATAAAAATACATATTCTAACTCTCAAATGGAAGAAATTATATAACTACTCATCATGATAAGGATGGTTCTCAGAATTCTTATTCTTAAATCATTTATACTAAAAAAATCACCGAGTATAACTGATATGGAATTACTAATAAATGTTCCTCAAGGATGTCTGATAAAAGGGTCATATGTGAATCGACACCCCACATTAGATGTGTACCTCTTACATTATCATTAAAAATGTTAGATGAACATTATTGATAGTATAAAATGTTAAATCATCACATTGTATAAGTTTCTCAACCAATAAAGCCTAATGAATTATAGACTTATACATAACTTCCACAAAAGTGGTCTTGAAAGACTAAAACTACACCTAAATGATGTATTTGTGTAGATATCTATAAAATAACCATGACTTTGTCTAATAACCAACAACTAACATTAGGAAAAAGAGGGTTCATGCAGTGAAAAATTTAATGTAGTCTTTCACTAACTAATATGCCAGATGTACACCCAAAAATTCAATAATATTTAAAATTTTCACATTATTGGGACAAAAAATTTAGATGTAAGTTTCCTTAAAGTATCCCCATGACAAAACCTCAAATGGGTGGGCATAGATATTGATCGTAAAAAAATTTAGACCTAATTATTTTAATAAATAAGTGTTTCACCTCACCCTATAGGTATCTAGAGTTCCTAGAGAATCAATGAAATATTTTACCATAGATATACACTTCATCTCCTCCACTAATACTTCATCTCCACTAAACACATGAATATGAAAGTTTAAAAAATCTAATGCATTATCTATGAGTCAAGAAAAAAATGACATATTACTCTATATAGAGTTGAGGTAGATTAAAAAATTGGAATACACCATCTGGATGACATGAATTATAAAATGAGTGGTTTCATTATGACCTTATTTATTCCTTTATAAGGGTCACATTCTAAAAATCACTAAAACAAAACATTTAGTATTACTACACCAAATTCTTATATAAAACATACTAATTTATAAGTCAAATGAATCAAGATGATAAAGTGTCCTTACAAATTATTTCAAAAGTATCTATCATGGACTTAATTACATTTAAAAACACCATAAAATTTCATAAATATATCCTTAAACATTACATCTCCACAAACATAAATAATTTCAACACAAAAAAACTAATAATAAACACACTTATTGAAGTCCAATTTCTCTATCAGATCAGACACAACAAAATCATTTCATGAATTCAACCATAATTATGATCAATGAAATTATTTAATTTTAAACCATTAAAAAAAATCATTTCCTCCTCTCAAATTATTTTTGTATAATATATTAATGTCATTTTTCTAATGTTACGTTAAAATCTTAAACTAATTGTTTCAAAACACACTCGACACCAAAATCATAATACAATTATTTATAACATAATATAAAAACATGTAAACCCCAAAATATCCATTTTATTTATGATAAACAACAATCATAAATCATATAAGGGGTTTAAAGTACAAAGGATAGAAAAAAATTCCAAAATTTCTCCACTATTCATAGTTTGGTGGCATTGTCTTTTTGACCATGTTACAACCATGTGATTACCACCAAAGGATTTCTAGAATAGTTTTTATGTCACACATATGGGTTGATAATGTGTGGGCCTTAACCATTCTCACCTAGATTTCCATTATTTTTTACATTGAAATAATAAATTTCATGATATTATTTTAGGGTCCTCCTCTAACATAGAGTAGGAGTGAAAACATCAAAATATCTCATAATTAAATAATAATAAATATTAAAAAAAATAACACTCCAAAACTCCCATTGAAACTCGAGGTCTCACAAGAGGAAGACCTCACCATGCAATCTTCTATACCCCACTTTAGCTCTGATGGTCCTAACCATTCTCTACCAACAACCCCCAAATGAAAAGAGATCTATGACATAATTTTGTAATTAATCAATATGTGTAAAAAAATTGTCACTGAATTTGTTTCACCACATGGCCTAATATGCATTCATGATCACCCCAGTAATAGAAGTATCGACCATGTACCACAGGAGAACATGTGTGAATTATTTTAACCTCAAGAAAAACTGAGATAAAAAATGGTTCTAGCTAGGAACCTGGCACGAGGTCTCCTTGCATTGGACAACAATTCCAAAATAAATAACTAATTCCAAAACAAGAACACAAAAACATAGACGATAAATAGAGATAAATAAAAAATATTTTCAAACAATTAATACCACCTAAATGAAATCATTTTTAGAAAAATTTAATACAGTCCATGACAATGAATAAAAATAACAAAAATGTAACATAAATACCCATAATTACCCAAATCGATGGAATGTAATCTTGACACAACCTCCATTATCACCATGTGGAAATAATGTCTCCATAGTGACCAATACTTTTTTTATACTGGATAATGGTATCAAGACAACGCATAATATAAGATATGAGAACCTATAGAAAAAATAAAGACTATATACAAACCAATGTGTGCATGTAGGGTGTGAGATAATGCCCAATAAGATACCAACATGTGACCATTTCATTCATTTTATTATGAAACCATGTCCACTATTTTGAAATAAATATCAAAATATATTTTCCTTTCCTTTACAAAAAATGGAAATAATCCAAACAATTACTTATATCATTTCTTGAAGCACTCCATTTATAATGAATTCCTTAAAGAGGCCACTCCAGGGTAATGTCATTTAAAAAAAACCATTTAACATTAAAATAATAAACATTTCAATAAAACATCTAAAACCTTATATTTTATTTCATGACCTCCGTTTTTGAAAAACAACCCATTCACATTGGTTTATAATGCTTTCCAAAAAATTTCCAAATTTATTTAGTTTAAAACATTAAACTATTTTAAATTCAAAATATTTAATGGTCACAATTATAAAATATGAGTAATAGAAAAAGGTAAAATATAATATAATATAATCCATTTATATCCATAAAAAATGAAAATAAGAACATAATATAAGATTTACAAAAATAGTGATCAAACATATATTACTATTATACCAAATTAGGCTCAAGAAATAGATATAAACTGACATTCCATTACAAAATAGATATAAATAAGATAATATACATATCAATAGGAAAACCCCTAGGCACTAATGGGATATAACTAGAAATTCTTGGTAAAACCATCTTTTTGAAGGATAATAGTCTCACAAATCGTATCCCAAATGACTATCTACTATTCTCTTCATTGACATGTATATTGAGAATTACTCTGAAGGGTTCATTCAATAATCAATTAGATTAAATTATTCCAATATCACATGGATAAACTATAATACAAAAGGAATTCTTTAAAATTAATTTTTTCAAACATGGAATAAATTTTTTTATCCAAATAACTACACTATTTTAAAATAACATCAATCATTACCACATTAATAGATAAAAAAATACACGAAAAGAAAGTAAATGTGAGAATGAGAAGAACTATTTTCATTTATGTTGTCTGGATTAAAAATCATGTATCAATGGGAGAAACATTTTAGAATTTACTTTCTCAAAAAATAATAACATTATAACATTGTGTGTAATGAATCAATTTGTATTACTAGAATAAGTAAGGTTCATTTTTACTAATATTCAGTTATATTAAAATTTATATTGTCAAACCCTTTATTTGTTGACATTAAATTTTTTTTCATATTCTTTCAGGGAACTCATTGAAATAAATGTGTCCATCTATTACACTATTCCCACAAATGATCTCCAATTGAAATCCTTAAATGTGGCTTCTTCCTTAGGTAATTTTGTGACCACTGTAACCAACTGAACATGTGTAAACATTTGGAGGTCCCAACCAAACATCTACAAAAAGTCCTCCTTATGATGACCTCATAAAAAGAACCACCATTTGAGAAACCTCCTTCTAAAAACCCTCCATCTAGAATGATAAATGAAAACACAGCCACATTCACCAGGTTAAAAAAGTTGATGATCTTTTAGAACCACTGATTTCTATTAAGACAGATAGTTCAACTAAATTAGGATTTTCACATTCCAAAAAAAATCCCACAGGAATGTATTAACATTCAAATATGATACTAGGTATTCCAAAACTCTCAACTAGTATACCCTACATCCCTACATTATCAACTTAGTATCATAGGGTTCCTTAGGTCATAAATAACATAGGCGGGCCATTTTCAATATTATGTCTCTCACATTAAATGTAATCTTCCAAAATAAAATAAAACTAAATAGTCATATTCATTCAACCTCAAACACACCCACTTATAAGATGATCCACTATACCAAACTACACAATACGAATCATAATTCATTTAATAAAAAACACATGATACCAATTATAAACAATAGCTAATAGTGGGAAACAACTAAGGTGTTAACATTAATAAATAAAATATAAATTTCATAAAATATAAAAAACATTTATTTCCATTGAATCTATGTGCTACACATTCAGAAATCCCATTCTGAAAAAAAAAGTGAGAATATAATGTGAAAATCCAAGGGAATATTCCATGAAACTAAACTAAAGTCTCAATCAATTCATGGAAATTACTAAATGATTACATCAATCAACATATCCCCTTTTAAAACTAGGTAAAACAATATTACAAATAGGAAACCTTCTTTATAATAATGGAACACCATTAAAAATAATGAAACACCTTAAAAAAGGATTATCCAACATAATATATCAATTTTGGTGCAAAACATTATGGACTATCATTTTTCTTGAAGAAAACCACCAATATATTTTTATCCAATATTTAGAATTCATAGAATACTATTTTAAATCATTTTTCATTTGAACTACTAAATTCCACCATTTTTGAACGGAAAAAAATTCAAGTGTGTAATAACATTGAAAAAACAAAACTAGATATCATATATATCATTAAATTAATTAAAAAAACTTTTAAATATAAACCATCCATTAAACTATTTATTGAAGTAGAATGGAATAGAAACACAATCCTTAAGAGATGAAACCATGCCGCCTTTAATGGAAACCCTAGTATTATGTTTCATATGATAGATCACAACCCAAAAAAATAGAAACCCCCTATAGAACAAACCTATACATCAAAATCTCCCATACATGGCAATTGGAGTTAGAGAAGATTAGAGAAAAAGGATAAAAAAGGATATGGGGAAATATATGCTCTTACCATTAAACTCCTAGAGTAACCACTGATAAATAATCTAGAATCCCCTAAATTAGGCTGAGAAGGAGCAGAAAGATTCTTGAGAGGTGAATATTTTAGTGGAGTTTGGATGGTGAAGAGTGCGGAAGAAGCATAAAATAAAAACAAGGTGATGTGAAAAAAATACTCAAAACTGATCGACTCACATTGTTTACTCGGATGGATTACCAAGTTGTGTGGTGACGATGTGATCTGGACTCTTTAAAACATTGCAGTTAACATGGTTTCTACACCATAGATTTCAGGATGATACACTGCCAGAAAATATTACTTGATTTCAATTTTATACACTATGACACCCCAAACTCAAGGAACGTATCAACTGTACAAACATAAATAAGAAATTTTCATTTATTGGTGTCACACCATCTACCATAGAACACAATATATCGAGAACCATGTTATGTCAGGGATAAAAATAAATTTCTGATAAAATGTTATCCATTAGAAGCATAATTTTTAACATTGATAAAAACTTTTAATAAAAATATTATTATTATATAAAATTTCATTATATTTATAATCAATTATAAATTTTTATTTATATACATTAATTACAAAATGAATGTATATAGTGAATATAAATATATCATAATGATATATATATATATACAATACTAATTCAAATATATATATATATATAAATGATGTATTGTTAGTATGTGATATTTGATATTACATAATTATATCAATGTTTATGTGCATATATGTGTATGCATTATCTTGAGTGTGTTTGTTTTATATTTGTGTGTAATAATATATTGTACTTATATAGATTTATTTATGTGTATTTATATGTTCACATGTATGTTACACCCCATGCTTCCACGATACGCTTCTTTTTGAATAATACAGTAGCATGTGTTGTACGCAACTTCGAGTTCTAACACACCATAACCAAACAAACTAGCAGTTATGAAGATTAATACCCACTTTTTTAGATTTTATAATTATTATTTTTCAAAATAGACTTCATTTTTGGATTCAGAATATCGTAATTAGCCTAAGGTGAATATTTGGTGTTTTTCTGAAAACTTTCCATTTTGATGAATAGTGAAAAACACTTATTTATTAGTTGAAACTAACTTTTTATTTAAATAATTATTTATTTTATTTAAATTTATTTTAGGTCAAAATAGATAAAATTCAATGTAATTCATTGGAGTAAATTTATATTAATTTTAGATATGTAAAAATTTTATTGAACTTTTTACCATCTTTTACCCACCTCCAAGAAAAATTTGCAAATTTACATAAAACATAATTTTATCGCTTTTGATAGTGGAATTTAGAAAATCTGAGAGACATAGTTTATATCAAGGAGTAAAATGTGATTCAATAAGATAAAATTAATTTTTTTAATAGTAACTTCTTACTTTTATTATCCACGGTTAAAAGTAAATAGGGTAATTAAGGGTAAAAATGATATTCTGATTACCATAACACATGTCGTAATTTTATGGGATAAGTATAATTAGACCAAAAAAACAATAGGAATAAAATATGAACCTCTTTTTTCCACATGGATTAGATTAGGACATTTATTATTATTTAATTCAAAGAAGAGTTAAAAGAGATAAAATCAAAGTTAAATAACTAAATCATTTTTAATATAGGGTTATACATAAGATAAATTATATTATAAATATTAATTAGGAAACTAAAAATATTTAATACATAATAAAATTTTATTTGTAATTTTTAGACAATATATAATTTAATTTATTTATGACACAATGGTGATGAAGTAATTACCTAATTAAAATTTTTTTAAAATAATTGATATTATATATATAAAAATAAATGTAAATTGAGTCATTATATGAATTTCACTAATATTCTATGTTAATATTCCATTTTAGGATTACTTAAATGAAATTTTTTCTAATTAATAAATTTTTTAAGACTTCCACAAAAAAATTAATAAATAGTGTCAAAATTGACATAAAAGAGTTTTTAAAACAAATATTATATTATTAGTTGATATTCTATTCCGAAAAACATAAGTATTGGCCAAATGACTTATATAGGGTTATATATATTAATAATGAAACATTTGGGGTTATCTTGTCTTGTTATAGTATGTTTATTAACTATATAATATAAAAATACAATGAGACGTGGTAAATGTCAAACTATTTAACTAAGAGTTAAATATAAATTATAATGCTATTATTGTGACCCAAACCTGTATAAAATATATTGGTTGAGTGTGTTTAGACCCATCCCTACCTTTTTCCTTGAAATAAGTCACTTTGGAGCCATTATTAACCGAATATGAATTTATTATAAAATAATATTTTATGTTTTTTCTAAGGTGCCCCTCAAATATCTTATAAGAGGGAACTCACCCGTCTCTCAAATTCATACCTTCAAAGCCATTTGGATCGGCCAAAACCAGACCAAATATACTCTAAAATTCCCTCAATTCAACCTAGAGGAAATAGTTTAATCATAAATCCATCCAAAGGAGCCCTTTTGATCAAATCAAAAGGAAGAACCCGAAGAAGATGTAATGTTTTCACCACCCTCTTTCAAGTTACTTCCTTCTTCCACTTCTTCATTCTTTGTGATTACTATTCTAAAATAATAACTAAAATATAATTTATATACTGTGATTCTATTATGAATACGTTACAACTATATTTATTATTCTACCCATCATTTGAATTACATGTCACCATACGTGTGTATGTACGGCTTACCGTATCCACGTCGTCGTGTAATTGTAATTCAATAAATAATTATTTGGATGGGTATAATAATGATTTTTAGTGGATTTAAATAATAAATATAACATGATAATGATTCTGTATATATGATATAATTTCAAATTATATATTATTTTAATATTAAATGAGTGATATTGTCGCTCGTGTGTACGTACGGACTACCGTCTCCCTGAACGCGATGAGATTCATTCCCCATCCTATCCATTCAAGAATAATTCACATTTGATGATTAAAGATAATGTTTAAGGAATTTATATCAATTTTTATATGAATAATATATAACCTATCTATAACAAACACGGATTATGTTACATAACATATAAATAAAAACAAGTAAGTTAACTCCCAAAATGACGATACTACTAAGATATTATTAACAAAAAAATTTAAAAGATCATATATGAAATCATATTAATATATATGATTCTTTTATAATATAATAACAATCATTTCACTATTATATAAGAGGTTAAACTACCCTCAGATAAGGAAAAGTACAATGTAAGGGTTTATTTCACAATCTTTTCATTATCTGAGGTTCTATGTACGTAATTATCTAATGGGATCTCTTTATAATCCATATCCATGATTCATAAAAATGTATTTCATAACATTCTTATGATTTTATATACTGTGGTTTAAAGTCATTTATACCCTTGTTTGAATTTTTATAAAATGGTTTGAATTTAATCTTTCCATCATTTTCCAAAGAAGTTCCCTTTTATCCTTTTCGACAGAATGAAGGTAAGAATGTCTTTTTTATGTTATACGGTGAGTGCAGCTATTTTCCACAATTATAAAATCTTAAAAGCTTAACTTACATGCATATAAAGATATTTTCAATGTAAATGTTTTATTTTATAATTATGTGACATTTAAATGATTTCAAAAAATATATATTTCTCTCAAATAGTTTTGATATCATATATGTCAACATCCTTTGATGTATATTAAGATTATTTGTAGTTGATTTATTATGAGAAAAAACTTTCATATTGTATTGAATGTTTTGTGATATGTTTGATTGTGGATGTGTTATTTTTATACCATTAATGGTTTATGGAGAAAGTATTGACATTCCGTATGCTGGTTTTAATATGAATGTTTATGAATGTCCTTCAGGGATAGTATGATGATATGAGTGTGGTCTATGGAGACAAGATCTTGTTGTTGTTATTAACTTTATGATGTAACGTAATCTTTATGAATGTATCTATTGTTTCCAAGGGAACTGAACAAATTGGTCATTTGATACATGATCTTTTGTGCTCATTCCAATGTTATGTAATAATTCACCAACTCTGGGTAACTGGGGTCGGGGCATTACAGTTGGTATCAGAATAAGATTAGTACAAACATTTGAAGATAGATTTAGATAATCTTTGACTACAGCACATAGAACTAAGATAGAATTTGAGGATTAGTATAGAATTATTTCATTGAATTTTGGTATTGTAGAAATTTTATGAGTTTTCCTAGGAATACATCTCTCTCTGGATACGAGCAGGTAGAGGCGGCTCTAGCAGAGATGTACCTATGGGTAAAACCTGAAAACCCCACTTTGAGCTAGACTCGAACGGGAAATGGTGCACAACAACGGGCCTTGCTTCACTCTTGGTTATGACACTCCCATGGGATATTATTTAGATAATTATCATTTTATTTACAAAACATTATAAAGAGATTTTGAGTATATACTTCATCAAAGAAAACATTATCCATAAACTGTTCAATACATGATAAGTGTTTAAAAAGTTTGGATTAATGTATTTTTATTCATAAACTAATCTAGTGTATTCCATTGTTTATAAATGGGTCCTAGGGGTTGAAATCGAAACTGTATCAATGCACGTACTCAACGTAGGGATTTCCCTCCTGGTCAAGATAATTATAGTGGATACGGAGATGAAACTGGTGTTGATCAGGTAATCACTATACTAAGAAAACACACCTAGGTTATGAATAATAACCTTACCCATATGGAGAACCCAAATATTCATCATGGAGGATCAATGTTAGATCGCTTCATGGTGAAAAAACCACCAACCATCAATGGGGGTACAAATCCACTAGTAGTTGAGAAATGGATAAATACCCTAGTGAAAATATTTCAGGCTTTGAGAAGTAGTGAAAGGGAAAAAGTTGTCATGGAAGTTTACCACCTCACTAGAGATTCTGATCAATGGTGATCATTGATTCAAAATAAAAAGGATGATGAAAAAGTATTAATAATGTAATTGAGGTAGTTTCAAAATATTTCCTTAGACAAATAATTTCCTCATGACCATCGAGCAGATATGGAAGGACAATTTGTGTATCTTAGGAAAAAAAGGATGAGAATGTCGCAATGTATGAGGGTAACTTTACTTCGTTAACGAGGCATGAAGAAGATCATATAAGTAATCCAAGGAGTAAGATTGATCCTTTCATTTATGGTTTTAAACCATTTCTCCATCGTGATTTAGTCTCACAATCCTTCTCTCCATATGAAGATATTGTCTCATGTGAAATCAAGCAAGAAAATGAATTCTCTAAGACTTATGACATTAAAGAAAAGCAAGAGAAGAAGAAATCTTCCGATCACTATGGGAATGGAAATAAGGGTAATAAGGGAAATGTTACATATCCATCCTGTAGTAAATGCATAATAAAACACCCTAGTACATGCTTGAAGGGAATGTGAGTATTTTATATGTGTGTTGAAAATGTCCACCAAGCTCGTGATTTCAATGCGATGAAAGAAGCTACCGATATTAAATGCTAAAATTATAGGGAGATTGGACATTATTCAAATGAATGTCCTAAGAGTAATGGGAAGATACCTCAGAAAAGGCAGAGGGATTAAGGAAAATCTTATGTTATCAAAACTATTAATGTAGAAGCTCTAAAATACGTGGTGGAAGGTAATTTAATGGTTTCCTCAAGTTTTGAAAATGTTTTATTTGATTCCAGATCATCGCATTGATTAATATCCTCCTAGTTTTCTAATAAAATTATATATTTCCAATTTGATTTAACAAGGGAGTTTTCAGTTAAAACTAATATGTGATGTATCATTACAACAAAATATTGTGAATTAGTTTCCATTAGAGCATATATATATTCATTATCTGCTGATCTCATCATCATAACTATAATTGAGTTTGATATAATCCTCAATATGGATTTTATTTCAGACCATGATGCATTGATTTATTTTTATAGGAAAGAGGTTATGATTTTTTATGATAATAATAAAGAACACATTATCTTCAGAGTAGAATCTTAACCATCTAATTTTTATCTAGATCCACCCCCAGTAGCACAACTAAATTCAATAATAGAGGAGGAAGAGAATGAAATAACTGTGGGTGAGTAAAGGAATGTTAAAATAGATGATGATCATATTGTGAAATAATATGTAGATGTGTTTTTGGAAGATTTTCCTGGATATCCTCCAGAATGAGAAATTGATTTTTCCTTTGATTTAATTCCTAGTTCATGGCCCATATCGAAGACCCCTTATAGAATGGCCATTGTAGAGTTAGTGGAAGTCAAGAAACAACTAGAATAATTGAGTAATAAGAAGTTTATTATCCCAAGTGTTTTTTCCATGGGGATCCCCTATCCTTTTTTGTAAGAAAAAAAGATGGATCTATGAGGTTATGTTCAACTATAGGAAAATCAATGGTAGAACAATAATGAACAGGTTTCCCCTAGCTCGTATTGATGATATATTTGACCAAATTCATGGATATCAATACTTTTAAAAGTTTAACATTCGATCTGGATACCATCAGTTGGGTGTAAATAAGGAATACATTCAGAAGACAACATTTCAAACCATGTTAGAGAATTATGGGTTTACAGTAATGCATTTTGGGCTTACTAATGAACCCTCTGTATTCATGGATCTATTGAATAGTGTTTTCAAGGAATATCTGGATGATTTTTTAGTGTTATTTATTATTGATATCTTGGTATACTGAAAAGGCTACGAAGATAATGAAAATCACATGCGCATTACTCTGAAGACTCTTAGAAGACATGAATTATATGGGAAGTTATCAAATGTGACTTTTGGATTCAAGAGATTTATTTTCTTTTTCATATTGTCTCTAAGGATAGAATTTCCATTGATCCATATAAGACAAGAGAAATCCAATAATGGCCAGCACCAACGAGTATAACAGAGGTAGACAGTTTTATTGGTTTAGCAGGTTATTATCGGTGTTTCGTCCAGAATTTTTCCTGATTTCTTAACCCATTAACAAAGATCACATGAAAATGGGTTAAATTTGTTTGGACAAAATAGTTTGACGAATGTTTAGAAGAATTGAATAGATTATTAAGAAATTCTTCTACATTGACTCAACCATCAGGGGATGATGGGTTGGTTATTTATAGTGACGCATCAAAGAAAGGTCTTAGTTGTGTCCTTATGCAGAATGGTAGGGTTATTGCCTATTCATCACGACAACTGAAAATTAATGGGAAAAACTATCCTACTCATGATCTTGAGTTAGCTGCTGTAATATTTTCTTTGAAGGTACAGATACATTATCTCTATGGTGAAAATTGTGAGATATATACCGATCACAATAGTATTAAGAATATTTTCTCACAAAAAGAACTCAACATGTGGAAAGGATATGGATTTAACTACTCGAGTATTAGTATTTCATGATACACTACCACCCAAGTATGTAAAATAAGGTGGAATATTTTATGAGCAGAAAGGATCATGGAGTTTTGAACAAAATAAGAATTGAATGGGATCCTATTTTCATGGATCTAGTAAATATGGACATGTGAATAACCATGGAAGGTAAAATATCAATGCGTTTTCAAATGTCTTCCAAAACATCATTACAATAAAGGATTAAGAGTTACCAGACCGATGATGAAGTGTTTGAAAATATGACTAATGCTGTGAATGATGGGAGATTGAGTGACTTTGTTTATGGAGATGGAATTTTGAAATTTGAGAAGAGACATTGTGTTCCTAATATACCTGAACTGAAAAGGGAATTGTTAGATTATTCTCATAGCTCCAATTTCTCTATACACCCTTGGAGAACCAAAATGTATATAGATTAGAAAGAACATTTTTGGTTGATCAACATGAAGAGGGAGATTGTTGATTTTGTCTCAAGATGTATGGTTTTTCAACAAGTGATAGCTGGAAGGCAACAACCTGGAGGAGTCATGCAACCTCTTCATATACCTGAGTGGAAATGGGATAATATTATGATGGTCTATTTCATACCAAATACTCCTATAAGGATCAATGAAATATGTTTCATTGTTGAACATCTTACCAAGTCTGAACATTTTCTTGCTATAAGAGAAGATCTACAACTTGAACATCTAGCAAGACTATATATTAATGAAGTTGTGAGTATTCATGGAGTAACCCCATCGATTGTATCTGATTGTGATCCATGTTTTACATCAAGATTTTAGAAAAGTCATCAGAAATCCCTGCATAATGAACTTAGTTTGAGCACTGCCTACCACCCTCAAACAGACTGACAATCAGAATGGACAATTCAAACCTTAGATGGCAAGTTGAGATCATGCTCACAAGACTTTCAAGGTATGTGGGATTAGTATTTACCTCTGGTAGAATTTTCCTATAAAAATAGATTCTATTCATGTATTTGGATGGCACCGTATGAAGCATTATATGGAAAGAGATGTTGCACACCAACCTGTTGGGATGATGTTGGTGAAATAAAACTCATAGGCTAAGAACTGGTGGAGGAAACGATGGAAAAGTTGAAGGTAATCCAAATCCTCATCAATGTAGGTCAAAGTAGGAAGACGAGCTATCCTGACAACCGAAGGAAGGATATGGAATTTCAGGTAGGAGATCATGTTTTCATAAATGTATCTCCATGGAAGGGAATTATATGTTTTGATAAGAATGGTAAATTCAGTCACAGGTACGTAAGACCTTTAGAAATTCTAGAATGGATTGGGGTTGTAGTTTATCGTTTCACAATGCTGCCAAATCTCTCAAATGTCATGATGTGTTCCACGTACCATTGTTTAGAAAATACATGCCTAACCCAACGCATGTACTCACTTATGAGGAAGTTGAACTGGAACCTGATCAGTCTTATTGCGATGATCCCATCAGTATTTTTGATACCATAGAACAAGTGTTGAGAAACCAGACGAATCGTCTGGTAAATGTTCTATGAATAAAACATAACATAGAAGAGGCAACATGGAAACCCGAGGAACTAATGATGAAGAACCAACCGAGTCTTTTCATGCGGTAGTATTCTAGAAATTTCGAGGACAAAATTATTTGAAGGAGGGGAGAATGTAACACCACAAGCTTCCATGGTATGCTTCTCTTTGAATAATACAGTAGCGTGTGTTGTGAACAACTTCGAGTTCTAATACACACCACAACCAATCAAACTAGATATTATGAATAGTAATACCCACTTTTTGAAATTTTATAAATATTATTTTTCAAAATGGACTTTAATTTTGGATTCGGAATATCAAAATTAGCCTAGGGTGAATTTTTGGTGTTTTTCTGGAAACATTCAATTTTTTATGAATAGTGAAAAACACTGAGTTATTAGTTAAAACCAACATTTTATTTAAATAATTTTTTAATTTATTTAAATTTATTATAGGGAAAAATGTATACAATTCAATGTAATTCATTGGATTCAATTTATATTAATTTTAGATATATAAAAATTTTATTGAGCATTTCACCGTCTTTTACCCACATCCTATAAGAATTTTTAAATTTACATATAACAAAATTGTACCACTTATAAGAGAGGAATTCAAAAAATTAGAGAGACAAAATTTATATCAATGAGAAAAATTTGGTTCAATAAGATAAAAATAATTTTTGTTGAATAGTTACATTTTACTTTTATTTACCACATTTAAAAGTAAATAGGGTAACTAAGGGTAAAAATTATATTATTATTATCCTAAAACATTTATTTATTCTATTGGATAAGTATAATTCGACCAAAAACAACCTTATTAATAAAATATGATCCAATTACGTCCACATGGATTAGATTAGGACATTTATTATAATTTAATTCGAAGAATAGTTAAAAGAGATAAAATCCAAGTTAAATAACTAAAACATTTTTAATATAGGGTTATACAAAAGATAAATTAGAATATAAATATTCATTAGAAAGTTAAAAATATTTCCTACATAATTATATTTTATTTATAATTTTTAGACATTATATAATTCATTTTATTTTTTACACAATGGTGATGCAGTAATTACTTAATTAAAGAAATATTAAAATAATTGATATTATAAATATTTAAATAAATTTAAATTGAGACTTTTTATGATTTTTTCTAATTTCCTAGGCTAATATGAAATTCTAGTATTACATAAATGATTTTATTTCTAATTAATAAAGTTGTTAAGACTTAAAAAAATCAATTATTAAATAGTGTCAAAATTGACATAAAAGAGTTTTTAAAAAAAATATTATATTATAAATTTATATGATATTCCTAAAGATCTATGGTTCGGCCAAATGACTTATACAAGGTTATATATATTAATAATGAACCACTTGGGGTACTCTTGTCTTGTTATATTAATTTTATTAACCATGTAATATAAAAATACAAAGAGACATGGTAAATGTCAAACTATTTAACTAAGAGTTAAATATAAATGACATGGTTAATATAGTGACCCAAACCTGTATAAAGTCTATTGGATGAGTTGATTTAGACCCATCACCACCTTATCCTAGAAATAAGTATCTTTAGAGCCATTATAAACCGAATATGAATTTATTATAAAATTATATTTAGAGTTTTTCCAAAGGTGTCCCTCACCCCTCTTATAAAAGGGAACTCCCCCTTCTCTCAAATTCATACCAACAAAGCCTTTTGGATCGGCCAACCCATGACCATATATCCTCTTAACATCCTTCACTTCAACCTAGTGGCATTATTTTGATCATAAATCCATCTTAAGAAGCCCTTTTGATCAAATCAAAAGGAAGAACCCGAAGAAGAAGTAATGTTTTCACCACCCTCTTTCAAGTTACATTCTTCATCCACTTATTCGTTCTTTTTTATTAGCATTCTAATATAATAAATCCAGTACCTTCCATAAAATTGGATGTTATTATGAATATGGTACAACCATATTAATTATTCTACCCATCATTTGAATGACATGTCACCATACGTTAGTACGTACGGCTTACCGTCTCCACGTCGTTGTGTAATTGTTATTCAATACATTAGTATTTGGATAGGTATAATAATGATGTGTAATTGATGTAAATAATAAATATAACATGATAATTATCTTTTATATATGATATAATATCCAATTATATATTATTTTAATATCAAAAGTGTGATATTGTCGCTTGTGCGTACGTACGGACTACCGTCTCGGCGAACGTGTTGAGATTCATTCCCCATCGTATCCATTCTAGACTAATTCTCATTTGATGATTAAAAATAATTTTTAAGGACTATATATCATTATATAGATTAATAACATAAAACCTATCCATAAAAAACAGGACTTATGTAACAAAGTGTATAAAAGATGATGAGTAAGATAATACTCGAAATGACGATAAAACTAAGATATTATTAGCAATGCAATGTTAAAAGATCATATATGATATCACATCAATGTATATGATTCTTTTATAATTTAATAACAATTATTTCCCCATTATACAAGAGTTTAAACTACGCTTGACCAAGGAAATGTACAAGGTAAGGATTTATTTTACAATATCTTCATTATCTGAGGTTGTATTTACGTAATTATCTATTGGGACCTCCCGATCATCCACATCCATGTTTCTTAAATAAGTATTTCAAAACATTATTACTATTTTATAGAATATGGGTTAATGTAATTTATACCCTAGTTTGACTTTTTTTAAAATGTTTTGAAAGGAATCATTCCGTCATTTTCCAAGCAAGGTCATTTTTATCCTTTTCGACTGAATTAAGGTAAGAATGTCTTTTTTATCTTATACGGTGGGTGTGGATACATTCCACCGTTATAAAATCTTTGAATCTTCCCTTAAAATATTATAAGGATATTTTCTAAGTAAATGCTTTATTTTATAATTATGTGACTTTAAAATGATTTAAAAAAAGAGATATTTCTCTCAAATAGTTTTGATTCCATCTAGGTCAACATCCTTTGATAGATTTTAAGCTTATTTGAGGTTGATTTATTATGATTCAAAAATTCCATATTGTATTTAGGGTTTTGTGATATGATTTACTGTGGATGTGTTATATTTATACCATTCATGGTTTATAGAGAAATTATTGACATTTTGTATGATAGTTTTAATACGAATGTTTATGTTATGTTTAAACCTGTTCATATGAGGAATGCCTTGGACTTAATAAGTGATAGGTGGAGCCCACTATAGCTCCTCGATGCATCATTAGGTCATGTGAGACAAACTACTATTTTGGAATAAGGCCATTACAAAATCTTATTTCCAGTCATGGCAGAAGTCCTTGACTATGTGGTTATGATAATCTGGCATTATGCATTCCTTTATTATGAAAGTGGTTATTGATATTGAATTTGATTATTCGACTAGTAGAATATCCTTGTGAATAAGTAAATTGTATTATTTCATTTTATCTTTACCTTATTATGATGATTTTCATGTTTAAAAGGCTTTTGTTTTAGTTATACATTTCCTTAAATGATTTTTCTTATTTATGAATGTTTCTGCTATATTGTTATCTTTACTGAGAATCTGAGCTCAACACTTTCTATGTTTTATTTATCCCAGGATGTGAAGAAGTATTTAAAGAATGACCTATAGGTATTATATGAGGATATGAGTGTGGCCTATGTATCCAATGTTTCCAAGGCTACTAAACTAATCGGTATTTAGAGACGTGATCTTTTGTGATCATGCCAATGTTATGTAATAATTCACGGAATCGGGGTAACTAGGGTCGGGGCATTGCAATGTACGTGGGATTCCCACACACATATATATATATATATATATATAACATATGTACATCTTTATGTATTCCACGTACATAATCCAATTTTGATGTATATTTTATTCTCATTTTTAATTAAATATTTTTGGAATTTATTCATTTTATATACATTTTTATATTTTACTAAATATGATTTTTAATTTTTTTCGAAAATATATTTTAATATTTATTTGACATTATTTATATTTTTGTAATGTTTTTAAAATATTTTATATTTATATAATTTGGTTATTTAAATTTTGTTTTTATATTTCCATAATTTTTGTATGCCTTTTCGATTCATGTAATTAATATTATATGAATTCATTTTAAAAAGATATATATAAAAATATATTTATTCATTTTTTATACTTATTTCATTTAATATTATTTACTCATTACAAATAATTATTGATATTTATATTTTTTTGGAATTTTATTATTTTGTAATATTAATTTATACATATATTTATTTAATATAAATGTAGTATTTTCAATATCTTTTAAATTTATAGAAATACTATTTACTCATTTTACGTTATTAATCATTAAAATTTAAAATATATTTGAAATTTATATAATTAATCTTTTTAAATTATAATTACTAGCACGAAGAAAAACATTACATATACTTGGCCTGAAATCCCACACACATCGTTATGCCCAAAATGCAATCATTATGTGCGTGCCCGAGACATTCCTCGCTTCATCATCCAACGATGGCTAATTTGTCTTCTTAACATCGACCGCTGCCAAAAACTTCTGACTCATCACCAACATCCATATTTTGAATGTATATCCATGCCAGTCTTCTGCCTCCATTGGCCCAACATGACTCATTATTTTTAATATCGTCAATCGCACCATAATGATCACCTTGTGTTGTCATTTCCATGACCAACGTGACTCTCCCACATTGTCATTGTTCCGGCATCATCTGTACATCTTCCCCCAATGTTTCCAGCACAATCCTCCCAAAACCAGGGATCAATCCACCAACCATCCTCGATGGTTGGGCACCCCAGAACATGTGTCCTATGTTTCCAGCGTTGATGCCGCAAACCAACTTCCACTACCACTCCATGGTATGTAGTGTCGAGAAAGCATAACCACCTTTGTAATGCCCCCTCAGTCATTATCAGTCACTGTGATTCCCCTCCCAAACACCTATTACTTTCAGACCACAACCCTGCCGTTGAGAAGTGTTCGCCTATTCCACCACCATTGCATTTAGCACTAGTTTATGAACATGCACCACATGTCACCATAATACCATGTTGAATGTCACTACAACCAACCAAATCTGTTGGAACCTAATGACACCAACCTAATGCATAGTTCACCAGCAAAGCGGGCCAAATATGTGCCCTATGGGAATTGAAACCTATTCGTAACAAAAACTATTGTTGTTTTACAGGGTTCCTCAACCACTACGGTAAACCCCATCAACAATATATATATATACATAAAATTATATAAATATATATACATGAACAAAAATTTATAGTTATATTAATTTATATAAAAATAATAGATATTTATTATTATTTATAAATAATTTACAATATATTTATTTATAAATATATATATATATAATTATAATTAATATATTTCAATAATAAGTATATTTAATATATTTATATTTATTTATATTATATTATATAAATAAAAATAATTATATAATTATATATAATTATATAAATTTATATAATAATATAAATATATAAAATTATATAAATATATGTTTAAAAATATATATATTTAAATTTATTAATTACTGTTATAATTATAAATAAATATATTTAGTTAAATAAATATAAAATTATAATAAATATATTTATTATATTTGTTATTATATAATTTTAATATTAATAATTATATATATAATTATATAAATATGTATAATTATATATATAAAATAATATTAATATATACTCCATTATAAAAAATATTTTTAAATATATGTATTTATATGTTTAATTATAAATAAATATAAGTATATTTAAATACATCTATGATTATGAAAATAAATCTAAATAATAAATTTATTTATTATTCTTAATAATTACTTATTTTTATATACAAATAAATATATATAATTATATAGATATATATGTTTTGTGCTTGGAGGTACAACTACATCAAACAAATACACACACCTCACACAAATGACATAAAAGTATGCCATAGCCACCACCCAAGGTGTTAACCCACCCATAAAGTCTTATTTATGTTTATATGAATAAATCAAATGTCAAGTGGGCATGATGCCCATTCCAAAAGCTGATTGTGAAAGCCTAGAGTCCAATTGAAGCATCACACTTGCGTCATCCTACCTTAATTACCAAGCTTACATTATCCCTGCATCACCACCTATGTGCATCATGACTGTGTCATCGCTTGTCCTCATAATGTCTATGTAACCACATACGCAAGTCATGTCCACGTAACCGTCTACATAAAAAATATCCCCATGTGGCTTTCCAAGATTCGAATCCTTTTATTTTGGATGTAGAATTATGAGGATTACCACTAAGATGCCACCCCAGTTGTAATTTGTAATTATGCAATTATATAAATATATATAATTAGAAAAATATATTTGTAATTATATATAAATATCTTTAAATATATTTAGTTATAATTATAATTATATATATACTTATAAAATTAAATTACATATATTTCAATAAAATATATATTTTAAATTTATGATATATATATATATATGTAATTATATATATATAATTATATTTTTTTATATATGATAATATAAAAAATTTATAAATGTATTCATTAACAATTACAATTATACATATATATTAATTTATTTTTACAAATAACTATTTTCAATTATTTTGTTTTGTTTTTAATTTATTAATTAATTATTATTATGTAATCGTAAGTTATTATATACAATAATTTTTATTTATAATTATATTTAAAAATATATATTTATAATTCCTTTTATATATTTACAACTATACATATAATTATTTATAATTATATACATTTATATTTATTTATAACTATATACATATTATTTTTAAAATTATATAAATTATATTATCAAAATTATATATTTATCAATTTTGGAATGATAGGGTTCATAATGATATGTTTTATTATTTTTAAGAAAGTTCTCATAAAGATTTTTGTATCACTGATTATTATTTTAGTGCATATAAAACCACCGTTTATTAGCAATTTTATATATCAATGATAAAACTCTCCTTGATCTTTTAAATATAATCTTCATAGGGTTCTAATCACTCATGTGTTTAAAGCATTCACATAACTCTCACTCGATCATCTCAGATGAATCAACAACATCAAAATACAAGGTATATGATAACATAAGATCCCTTAATCCCCCTCAAATATCATTGTTTGTTTTTAATTTTCCCAAATTGGTTGAGCGGCGCATGCGAGAATTATTATTTTTCCCCGATCTAACTCACTAGTTCTCTGACCAATCTATCTCTCCTAGAGCACCTATTAGTTCACCCTCTCCATTGATTTCATGTTCATTTCACCAATTCATCATTATTTCTCACTCAGATTTCATGGAGCTATTAGATGTGAACTGTAAAAACCCTACCCACATATCATGGAAGGGGGTGACTGAAAATGAAATGTAAGAATAGTTTTTTTAGTACAAAAATGGTAATTGGATTTATGATCAAGTATCCCTCCTACTCCCATAGATTAAAATAATACAATTTTGATCCTTTTTTATATTACCATGTAGAATAACCCCATTCATTTAAATATCTATTGATTTTGTTATGATATTCATACGAAATTATTAAGTGAGTTTAATTTAGTTTATATGATTTGTCGCTGTTTTATTTATTTATTATGCTTTGTAAAAATTATTCCACTATACTTTTGATACTTATACACATACACTTTATTTAAATTCTTTTGAATTTTTTATTTTTTTTATTAGTAAATTTATCTGGTTATGACATTAATTAGTTTTTTAATTTATTAAATATTGTTTAATATATTTTAACATTCTTATTATATATATTTCTTGTGGATACCAATTTTCTGTTTATTATATACACATGAAAAGTCTTGAATATATGGGTTATTCACATGCATTACAGATTCACATCAGTACATGAGATATGGATGATGCATATGAGGATTGCATGAAAAATGAGTGTTGTATAAGTACTGATCAATTGAGACTACAGAAGTGAATTTTATGATTATATTATTTCGCCATCCATGAAAATTGGGGAATGAATATTAAATATTGTTCTTAAAATTGTAATTATCTGAAGCATATTTTCATAATTCTATTGTCCTTTCATATTAAAATGCCCATTTTTCTTGTTTTATATTCATGAAGTGTTTTATAAAATGATAATTAATTAATTAAAACCCTTTTGTGGTGATAATGATGGATTTTTTATGCCTCTTGGGATGATAATATATTTTACATTGATTGATTAAATTTAATGTTTATATGTGGCATTTCAGTTTTAACGAATTGAATTGATTGGAATGGGTTGTTGAAAGGCCCCTTTGATAAAATGTGAACTATCTAAAAGTGGAATGAGAAATTGTAACCCCATCTCATGTATTCTAGTTCATATGATTTTAATTTAAGAGTTTCTTCAATCATTGGGTTATCATGACCTTGTTATTAGTCCATATAAATGTCTTCATAATTTTAAAAAATATTACCTTTGGATCCTAAGTATACTATCACTAAAACAACACCCATCCAAACACATACCAAGTGAATAAATGAATAAACACTAACTACTCCCTCTTATTTATTTCAGATTCTTGTTTATTCTCTAGAATATGTTTTTCTATTTATTGAAATGAGATATCATTGAATTAAAACTATATCCAATATATGTGTTTTTAATAGATGAAAATATAATTAGAATATTTGTTACCTTATAGAAATGACACGTTCCTTCCCTTAAATGATTTACACAACTATAAAAAATGAAAAAATGAATTATTTGGCTCTTATTTTCTTAGAAAAATGAGTTCATGTAGATTAAATGATTCCTTAAGAATGAAATTAACAATCTAAAAGGGCCCATTTTGTGACTCCCACAGGCCCACCCCCCCCCCCCCCCTCTAATAGGACAGATAATTGATACTAGTGTTGAGTTGGAATATACCACAAATGGGATGAATTTTCCTAAGTACATCCAGACACACACATCTCCAAGCCCAAAATTATGAAATATTAAACACTAAGTAAACAATAATAAATAACACTATGATACCAACAAATGAATGTAATAGTAGGAAAACTGAAAAGAAAATTTCTCCAGAATACAAGCCCACAAAAGGAATAGTATTTCAAAGTGAATGCACAGGTTCTTAAAACTAATTCACCAAGAACCCTACCAGAAGGGTAGGTGTAGGACTGTTGTCTGAAGACGTAGAAGCACAACTTGTCTTACTGATCACTCTATGAACCATCACGTCATGTTCCTATAAGAAATCTGTCAAAGCATTGATCATCTAAAAAAGACACGACACATGTGGGAAATACCCATGCATGGGAGAGTTAAAAAATTCTCAGTAGAATGCCAGAAAAAACAATGGAATGCCACTATGAAACACACAAATTAGAAAAACAAATATGAAGTACAACACAAAGATATACATATATGGACGTCAACTCACACATGTATAAGTATAAAGTATTAACAGAAGGATTTTATGATATATTCCAATGATATACTAGTTTCAATGACACACAGAGTGTCTATGGTGCATGGAGCATCAATGAAGCATTGGGTGTCGATGGTGCATGGAGCATCGATAGTGCACGATGTGTCGATGGGGCATAGAGAATCGATGGAACAAAGAGCATCAATGGATTAAAAAAGGTTGATGACAAAAATACCATTGATGGTCTATGGATCATTGATGTGTCATGCATCCCTAAAGACACATAGTCACTATGTCACAACTAGCTGCATGATTCTGCTCGTAGCACGCTTCTACCGAGAGAACCTTCTACTCATAACAATAGTTCCAATTCAAAATTCACAAATACTCAACTAGAGTATATCAAATGGACCACCTCATATAAAGGGTCACAATTCCATATATGGTTCATCAAAACAGACAAACTATTTCAATTTTATGGTCTTTTCTCTAAAGTCGTCTAACCCATGTCCGGTCTGGACCCAACTCAACAGTGTTTGGTCAACCAAACCCCAGTCCGGCTTATTGAGATTCTGGAGTAGCCTAAAAACCCTAGTCGGGACCCCTTTGTGGGCCGGTTTATTCAATTGGATCCGACACATCCTCATCGCACCGTGTAGTCCACATAGTCTGCCAAGGCCACATGGATCCCTCGTGTCACCTTGTCAATGAAACACCAATATATGTTTTATGAAGTTGGACCACCTCATCCACATGACCTGCAACATCACCGCCATGGGTTCCCCCGATGTAAATCCGGTCTCGGTCCAAACTCATTTTCATGGCCCCCGGTCACAGCCTATGTCTTCTAATGCAATGGGCTCCACACGGTCTGGTCATGCCACATGCATGGTCTGACCGTTGCCACCAACTATTGTTGTCTCGACTGTGGGTGACTTCCATTATTCATTATACTCACACTAGGCCACAACCGACCTTTGGTACACCTAGTTCCAAAGTTCTATCCGATTTCTCTGATGGCCCATTTTTTAAATGGAGACAAAACCATGGTTCTTGGATGTCGACGTTGACTACCTTGGGTGTCGATCCATATTTCTAGCACTATGGGTTCTCGTTCACATTCAAAGCCACTCAATTTTTTTTTCATGGAAAATTGGGCCCAATGGTGAAGAATTCCATGAACGGGGAAAAGAGTAAAACATAGAATTCTAGAATAATGGATTGTCCTTATTCATGTCATAACTGATTCATTCTTGTGAGATGTTTTAACAGTGAAGAATAATAGATAATCAAAATGATTTATCTCACTTTTGAATCCCAATAAAAATTTATTCATCATAGAAGAATGGATGAATATTGGGTCAAATCATTTTTTTAATGGGTCATGATCATCTTTAAATCATGGAAGGGAAATGATATCAGCAAGATATCAAACACTCTAAATAATGGTTGGATTAGTCGTTTATGAAGAACTGAGGTTCATTTCGTCGTCGATCAACAATTTCCCAACGTTCAACATTAAAAGAGTTTCCTCCCATGCCATTGGGGAATTACAGGGTTATTGTGATGACCCTGAATTCCTGAAAATGGCTTCATTAAAATTATAAACTCCATGATGTCCAATAATATATTTTTATGAAGCATTTTAGTCGCAGTTACGTCCAAATTTTAATATTCACAGTCGACCTGCACTAGTCAATGATATTCCATAACTATGATAAAGTTACTACTCTGAACACAATAGCATCCTTAGATATATGATCCACGAACTATTTTAGATTTTATTCTATCTTTTATTATAAACCACCCAGGTGATTTATTAGAAATCTAATATTTTTCATCTTATTTTTCTACTCACATCGTGCCGTTAAATTTTGGGTCATCATAGTGACTGGTCTCATATTTGTTTCCCATTAAACTTATCAAAGTAGAACTGATGAGAAATGAATCCATTATATTCACCCCACCAAAGCAATTTACATCCCCAAAATGCCAAAAAAAGCTACTAAAAAACATGAGTTTACTGAGCATGAATATGAGCCTCCCGCTCCCATGTGATCTTCTGATGATTCTGGTACTACCACCAAACATCCACCATAGGAATTGACTTCCGCTGAAGGATCCACTCCCATCAACCCTCGATCTATAGTAGGCACTCTATAAAAGTTTCCCCCTAGTCAATGTACAGCTCTCCCAATCGATGATGTGAGATATATCATGCATGTACCTCCTCATGTGTGACACATGAAAGACATTATAACATCCCGGTACAGGAAGCCACCCAGAGGTTCCTCGTACCCGGTTGGTCACATGGCCTCAAGTGTACTTACCCAAATTCCAGAGGCTACCGACTAGAAGTGAGGGCCTTGGGTGTGATAGTGGGAAAACAATTACCTCAATGGCAGAGTACACAGTGCAAGTAAACAATACATTGAATATTGGAAGTAGTGAATATCCAATATCAATGCACAAGTAAACAGCGGAACACTAACACAATAATTCACTAGAGAACATATGTACATGTGAAATAATGCATGATACATATCTAGGAAAACAAGAAAACATGTCACAATGCTGTAAATACAATAGTACCAAAAAAAGAAAAAAATAAAAGATAAATAGTTCCTGAGCATCATAAGCTTAAGCATGGTTCAATGCTCTCAATCTCCAAAGCAATCATGTACCAGAAGCAGAAGGGTGCTTCACCTTGTTTATACATGCAACAACATAGTCTGTTTGGTCCCAAAAGAATGACCCAAATAGGGTGTGAGACTAAATCCTAGCAGGAAACTGCCTGAACATCTATGCCTAACAGTCATTGAGTATTTGGAAGGTAATAGTACAGTAAGTTGTAAACAACAACAAGTAATAGAAAGTAGTAAACATGAAGATACAAAATAGTGATAAATCCACAAAACAACAAGATGAAATGAATCAAATAGCTAACCCCAATAGGAACCCCTATGGGGAGTACTCGTAGCCAAACCCTCTAGTCCAATCCAAGATGTACCCACAACCCTTTGTGCAGTGCAATGAGCCTAACCCCTCTAGTATGGTCATACGAAATTATAAGAATCTCTGGGGAATCTAACTTGGTCAATTCCCATTATATTCTAAGGTAGTCAGGGAAACTCTGTGGATGATCATGCAGTTTAACGCTCTTATAGCCCCAAGGTCTAGAAACTCTCTGAGTAATCTCACTCGTCTAATTCCTCCTATAGTCTCAGGTCTATCACAGAATCGTAGAGGAAGCTCCCTCGGTCAATTTCTCCTCTATCATGGAATGGTTTATGTAAATTAAAACAAGTAAAGACTCTGTGATGAAGCTCACTTAGTCTACCCTCATGTATTCTATAATATACAAGACACTCTGGGAAGCCCACTCAGTCTATCCCTTGTAGTTTAGAATAATCAAAACTCTCCGGGAAGCTCACTCAGTCTACCCCTATTGACTATAATAACCTAGACTCTCTGGGAAGCTCACTAGGTCTATCCCTTATAGTAAATAACACCAGGTTCTCACCGTCCCATGCTAGTCTGTTCATAATAATGCTATAAGACAAAATTACACCTATAGAGGTACATGGCTAACCATTCTACAAAACAACAAGCATGTCAATAATATCATTCCTTTCTACGGTCACAAGGCACAAAAAAGAGGTATAACGACCAAAGTCTAAGAAAACAAAAAGGTCATAAGAAGAACAATGCATGTGAAAAATTTCCAAGTATAGTAATTATCCTCAAACATGATCAAATTACCTCTACACAAGCATACACATATGGTAGAAAACAACATAGGACAAATGGTAAACACGCAATACCTCGTTCTCGGGTATTGGTGGAAATTTTCGCATAAAACTCAATGACTTGTAATGTTAAGGCACAAACCACCTACGTTGATGCTAGGAGATCAATATACTTTGACTACAAGGCTTCATTTTATTTATAACGTCAGAGATCTATGAAAAAACACAAAACGTCCAACCCACAATATCTTGAGAAAGAAGGGAAATCATCGAATGAAACTCAAGTAGATGGAAGATCTCACCGCTGCGGATCCAACGCAATCGACGACGGTCGATTTGGAAAACAGACGGAGGATCAGGGACTCGGGGGATGTTCGTGGCCATATGGACGCTCCTGGTCAACGAAACTTGAGAAGAAGGCATTTCTGTCAATTAGGTGCGACCCAGGTCTGATTAATGAAAAAAAGAAAGTCCAAGACATGTACATCTGGGGCACATGGCATGTACACTGCCTTTTTGTACTCCACATTAAGAGGCCTCCACATCGCCCCTACACACCATGTGTGTGGCCCGGACATTTCCATCACATGGCCAAGCATGACAATGAATTACATGATGTGTACTCAAAAAGTACACAGCGTGAACTTTGAAATATTTATGATTTTCCAATTCTTTTCAAAAACCTCCAGAAAAAGAAAAACATACCTGAAACGAAGATCCAAGTTCTTAAAAACTTCCCCCATTTAAAAAATTTATCCCCAAATTTCCCTAAAGAGGCACTAAAGAAGAATCCCCGAACAGCTTGGGCCACTGTGATCGTACATCGGCCTCCCTCTCCAAGGTCTCATCCTATACACATTTGTACTTCCATGGCACCCATTCTAGAGGAATTGACCATCCATGGAGAACCTTTTTAATACAATTTATAATCTTGATAGGATGCTTATCAAATGATGCATCCACTTTGATCACAACCTCCTCGGGTTGAAAGACATGAGACGAGTCTGAAAAGTAACGTCGGAGCTAAGAAACATGGAAGACGTCGTGAATATCCCAGTACCTCTAAGGTAACTGCAACCGTTAGGCAACCGAAACAACTCTCTCTAACACTTAAAATGTCCTGAAGTTCCATGGTGAATGCATACCCAATCTCTTAATCCTTTTGTGTCCCAACCTTGGTGCGACATGTAGGGAAACCTGATCCCTGAACTCGAACTCCAGAGGTCATCTCCACTGATCAACATAAGACTTATATCAAGACTGTGATGTAGCCATTCTCTTCTGAATCAACTCTATCTGCTCTGATGTCTCATGAACAAGATGTGGTTTCAGTATACCTGCCTCACCTTCCTCCAGCCAACACAAAGGTGATTGTTATGGCCTATCGAGCAATGCCTCGTAAGGTTTCATCTGAATAGTCGCCTGAAAACTGTTGTTATAGGAATACTCCACAAGAGGGATATGTTTCTCCCAAGAACCACCAAATTATAAAATAAAATCTCTGAGCATATCCTCAAGCTCCTGGATCGTATGCTCGGACTGGCCATCTGTCTGGGGATTGTATGTCGTACTCAAAAGTACATGTGTACCCAAAGCCTTCTATAGCCCCTGCCAAAACCGAGAAGTAAAACGTGCATCCCTATCTGAAACAATGGAGTGTGGAACTCAATGTAGACGTACAATCTCTTGGATGAACAACCACCCCAACTCATCAGCACTAATGTTCTCCTTGATTGTAATGAAATGTGAAACCATCGTAAGCCTGTCGACGACAACCCAAACAACATTACTCCATCGAGGTGACCCGGTAACCCAGTCCCTAAGTCCATAAAAACATCGTTCCAATTCAACTCATGAATGGTTCACTACTATATAATCCATGTTAGTCATTGATACTCCTCTTTCACCTGTTGACAAGTAGAACATCTCATGATGAACTCAGCAACATATCTCTTCGTACCTGGCCACCAATACTAGAGATTAAGATCATGATACATCTTGGTGACACCAGGATGAACATCCCAAATAGAGGAATAGAAATCATGCATCATCTCCTCACATATGTCTATTGGAACCAATACACGTCCCTAGAAACGAATGATCTCATCCTCAACCAATGTCAATCCAGGAACAAGGTCCTCTCCTAACACACTCCCCACATCACTAGGCCTTTTGAGTCTGATAGATGCCTCATCAGAACCCAATCATGAATGGTTGAGGTAACAACTAAAAGAGATAGAAAAGTCTTCCCATGTTTGTCATGCATCTCCAAATTCATCTCAGAGAACAGAGCCACAAGCTGCCACTAACTTCTTGCCTCCTGAACTTCCTGAATCTTTGTTCTCCTACTCAATGCATTAGCAACTGTGATTCCCTTTCCCGGCATATAGTCAAGATCAAAGTCAAAGGAATGAATATAATCAACCCAATGAAGTAATCTCAGATTCAGATCAGGCTGAGGGAATATGTACTTGAGACTTTATTGGTTGGTGAAAACCAGAAAGTTCTCTCCCAGAAGATAGTGTCTTCAACAGCGTAAGTCATGAAAAATAGCTGCCAACTCCAGATCGTGTATCGTGTAGTTCCTCTCATGTGGACTCAACTGCTGAGACACGTAAGAAACTACTCCATCTACCTACGTATGAATAGATCCTAGCATAATACCTGAAGCATCGCTGTAAAAAGTATATCTCTTTCCCGGATCTGGCAAGACTAGTATCTGTGATGATGTCAACCTCCCTTTCAGCTCCTAAAAGTCTGAATCACAAGAATATGACAATAAGAACTTTTCACCTTTATTGTTCATACCCGTCAGTAGTACTGCAAGGTGTGAAATGTTATGTATGAAACACCTGTAGTATCCCTCCAGCACTAGAAAACTCCACACCTCAAAGTCATTCTCCAGCTTCTCCCAGTAAACTACAACTCTCACTTTCTCTGGGTCCACTGATACTCCTTCCCCTGATATGATGTGACCAAGAAGTGAATATGATCCATCAAAAAGTGTCATTTCAAAATTTTAACATAATGCTGATGCTCTATCATTATACTCAAAACAATATCAAGATGGTTTGAATGGTCGTGTCGAGTGTGAGAGTACACCAAGTTGTCATCCGCGAAAACCACCACAAAGGAATCTAGGTATGGATGGAACCCTTGGTTCATCAGTACCATACATGTTTTTGGTGTATTTTTGAAACTGAATGGAATGACCGTATACTCGTAGAGACCATACCTGCTCATGAAGGCTGTCAGAGGTATATCTGATGGTCTAACGCGCAACTGATTGTAACCACACCTCAAATTGATCATTGAGAACACCCAGGCTCCTCGAAGCTGGTCAAAGAGATCATCGATCATCGGCATGGGATATAGGTTCTTGACTGTCAACTGGTTCAACCTCCGATAATCCACACAATGCCTAAGGGTGTTGTCTACCTTCTTCACAAACAGGACAGGTGAACCCCAAGGAGAAGACCTGGGTCGGATGAAACCCTTTTCCTATAACTCCTCCAACTGTTTCTTGAGCTCCTCCAACTCAATTGTATCCATCATATAAAGAGGAATAGTCATCAGTGCCACTCCTAGAATGATCTCTATAGAAATGGCTACCTCACGCTGTGGAGGAAAACCTAAAATTACTCTATAAAGACATCCCTGAAATGATCCACCACTAGAGGAAAGTCTAACTGTGAATTCCCCTGGTCATCTAGATAAAGACTGGAAATTTGGGTTGTAACTCCTACTAGAACATGATACTATGGTCCATCTCTACCATCATTTACATCCCACTCTCCCCTATCGAGAAAATATATTCCCTCTGGTGATACGAAACTCACCCTGTGGTGATAACAATCGACGACTGCCAGGAAGGGAACTAACCAGTCCATAACGAGAATGACATCATAAGTTGTCATCTCTAAGGCATAGAGGTCCCATTAGAAGTGACACTCTGCAACCTCAAGAGGGATATCTCTTCACTGATGTAGGCTAGACGCCCTCATTACCAATTTTGTATCAGGATTCAACATGTCGGTAGTCGAAAAGATACAGAGCCCAAGTCTATCCACAATAGTAACATAGATAAATCTATGCGAAGCAATAGTATTGAAAAGTGAAAAAGATAAAACTGAGGCTACTATGATTGTACCTCAATCTTTAGAAGTTTATGGATCCTGCTCTTGATGGTTCTGATGCACAGCGAATGTCTGGCATGTACCGCGGCCATGTGCCCCGGGCTGACCACTCTGACGTGATCCACTCTGATGTCGCTGGTAACCTGAGGACTGACCACTACAACCGTGACCTCCACCTTGGCCCGAAGGGCAGAAAGAACTCCAGTATCCATACTAGTGAGACACTGGGGATAGATCTCATATACGTGGGGTTATAGATGAACCCCTACCACTAGCTGTAGGAGATAAGATCTTATAAAAATGATGAAGATGGCCCATCTTTCCGTAAGATCAACACTCCATCGAGTCTATCTGGAACTGATGCCCAATATGCCCGCTCCTACCACCCTAGTAGCATAGTACCTGGCAGCCCGACGATACATTCCGCCTACCTTGATCTCCCCGAGTAGACTCTCTCCGTCGTTTCCTGCTATCAGTAGGAGGAAGACTGACTCTAGATGTCGAACCACCCTGGCTCACTGCTCCAAAATCTCTCACATTGCACTCAGAGTTTAGAGCCTGGTTGAAGATAGAGGATATAAATGTTAACCGAAATATATTCACCTGGGAATAGATCTCCTGCCTATGAACGTCCCCAAACTTCCTAACAAGGAATAATTCATTGCCTGCTGGAATCGGCGTGAAGCGATGCAGCTCGCTAAAATGAGAGGAGTACTCCCAAATAGAAAGAGTACCCTACTCAAAACTCATAAACTCTCGGGATCAGTCTTCCCTCAAGGTCCTCGAATATACATAATCGTAGAATATGCGCTAAAACACATCCCACATCATACACTATTGGAACCCTAACTGTTAGATCACCTCCCACCACCTCTTGGTGGTGTCTTAGAACATATAAGTAAAAAGCATTACTCCTCTCTCTGGAGTAATCTCCAGATGCTCAAAGATCGTCACTGTGGCCTCTAACCATGACTCTGCAGCCTAGGGTCTGCCATCCCCTGATAAAGTAGGAGGATGTTTCTGCTAGAAAACAGGCATCAAATCATCCATCGATGAGGGAAGATGCGGTGCTCCCTGAAAGGTCTGCATCATCCTCATGAAGTCCTCCCTGAACATCGCATCGGCGCCTGCAACAGATATAACTACTGGTGCCAAGGCTGGCACAATAGGAGGATCTACAGGAGGTCCCTGATCAACCATATTCGATATCTAATCACCATCTGGTAGCTGAGGTATAACTGAAGGATGTATCGGTGGCATAACTCTAAAAGGCCAAAGCACACCTTAGATCAAGATTATCAAGGACAGAGAACACAACATTACAAAATGTGAACATGAGAAAGAAACACGCAGGTTTACTAAACACGACTACATGACGTGTATAAAACTACACAACATTCTCCTTTAGGTCATTCACATGGGTGTGTACTTCTGCCACCTTTGGTCGTGTAACACCCTAGACTACATGGCTTGTTGTCCCCAGTCACGACATGTACTTCAGAAACTCGTGTTGTTAGTTACATGGTCGGCTACATGGATGACCCTTACACGGTGTGTTCCGAACAAGCACGGCGTGTATCGGAGAGATAGAAACATCCCGTGTTCTTCGTGACATGGCCGGGTACCTATAACAAGACTACACTGTGTGTCCATACCTAACACGGTGTGTAATACTCAAGATTCCCCAACCCGTGTTATTAGTGACAGTGTCGGGTACACGGGTCACTACTTCATGGAGTGTAACTACTATACACAGTGTGTTTCTGAAAACTTTTTCACCACCCTGTGTTTCATTTAACACATTCAGTTAAATGGTTTAAAACTACATGGCGTCTAGTCAAGTGAACGCCGTGTATTCTAGGTTTTTCTGTGAAGTAGCTCAAGAAACTGCACCAAACCCCAGAAAACACTGAAAACAAACATAAAGGTGCCAAATTAAGATTCGTGGGGGCCCATACTCCCTGAGAACCAAATCTTGGAATCTCTTAAAAATAATATACAAGGGAAACAAGTCAATGGTCCACCATGTTCGGATTCATGAGGTCCCATAACACCTCAAGAACCAATATTTGGGGTTCATTTAAGCATGGCACAATACAAATAATTCCTCTATCAAACTACAGGGATTCTATCAATGAATCTATCACAACAGTATGAATAGTCTACACAAAGTCTATCACAACAATATGAAATCACTAATACACCCTAGATGGCATGGAAAGAATTCATGTCATGTGATTTCTAACAAGTGACTATATGATGCATGACATGGAATACCCTCATCTCATCGGGTTGTGACAGAAATAGAACCACACTAGCACAACAATAACAAAACAAGCCATGTGAATCACTCTAGGAGAAATCATATCAACCATAAGATCCCAATCCAGAAAACTACAATAATGTGGTAGATTAGCTTTTCCCTGTACATGGTTTAGCTACTCTGAGGCACAACTTATTACCAAGTACTGAATTTGTCCTATCCCTGGCTAATGGCTCCATACACTAAATCAATTGAAAATAATTCCTCGGATGAAACTTTGTAATATCCCAGTTCTGGAATCCCCCAGTGGTACCCCACACCCGGTTGGTCACATGGACACAAGCGCACATCCCAAAACACCAGCAACTGCCAACCAGCATTGAGTGACTTGGGTGAGATAGTGGGGAAACTATTCCCTCATTGTAAGAGTACACAACGGAAGTTAACAAAACATTCAATAGAGGAAGTAGTAAATATCCAACAATAATGACCATGTAAAAAAGCAAAAGACTAAAACAATAAACCACTAGAGCACATATGTTTATATGAAATGATGCATGATACATATCTATGAAAATAGCCAACCAGGTCACAATGTTGGATATACAACAGTACCAAAACATGTAAAAAAGAAAAGGTAAACATATCCTCAGCACCACAAGACTAAGCTTGGTCCCATGCTCTCCTGCTCCAAAGAAATCAAGTACCCGATGTCGAAAGGCGCATTCCCTTGTCTATACCTGCAACAACATAGTCTTTTTGGGCCCAAAAGCATGACCCAAACATGGTGTGATACTAAATCCCAGTACGCAACCACTTGAAGATTTGTGCCTAACAGTCAGTGAGTATATGGTAGGTAATATTATATTATGTAATAAACAACATCATGTAACAGTAAGCAGTAAACATGAAGATATTCAATAGTGATAAATCCACAAAACAACAAGAAGCAATGAAGCAAACAACTAACCACAACAGGAACCCCTCTGGTGAGTACTCGCAGCCAACCCCTCCAGTCATATCAAAGATGTACCCACTACCCTCTGGGTAGGGCACTCAGCCTAACCCCTCTGCTTTGGTCATAAAAAATTATAAGATTCTCTAGGGAAGCTCGCTCGGTCAATTTCCCTTATTGAGTAGGGTAGTCAGGGACTCTTTGAGAAATATCCCATCATCTAACCCTCTTATTTCTCCAAGGTCTAGAAACATTCTGAGAATCCTCACTCATTCAATTCTTCTTATAGTCTCCGGTCTATCACAAAATCTCTAAGAAAGATTTCTCGTTCAATTCCTCCTCTAGCGTGGAATGGTTTAAGGAAATTCAAGCATGTAAAGACTCTCTGAGGAATCTCACTCGGTCTAACCTCCCGTAGTCTATAATATCTAAGACTCTCTAGGATGCTCACTCGGTCTACCCCATGTAGTCTATAATAACCAAGAATCTCTGGGAAGATCACTCGGTCTACCCCCTTTAGTCTATAATAACCAAGACTCTCTAGGAAGCTGACTCGATCTATCCCTTATAGTCTCTAACACCAGGTTCTTGTAGTACCATTCTAGTCAGTGCATAATAATTCTATAAGGCCAAATTACACCTATAGAGCTATTTGGCTAACCATTCTACAGAACAACAAGCATGTCATGAATACCATTCCATACTACGGTCACAAGGCAGGGAAAACATGTATAGCGACCAAAGGATAACAAAACCCAAAGGCCATAACACGAACAAGGCATGGGAAAAACATCCAAGCAAAGAAACTATCCTCTAACATGATCAAATAACATCTAATAAAGAATAAAATCAAGGTAGGAAACAATTGGGGTAAAACGGTAAACATGAAATACTCTGTTCACGGGTATTGGTGGAAATTTGCACATAAATCTCAAATAATTATAAATTTAAATCTCAAACCAACTACCTTTATTATAAGAGATCAAAATACTTTGACCACGAGGCTTTATTATTCTTATAACAACATAGATCTACGAAAACATACAAAACGTTCAACCCACGATATCTTGAGAAAGAGGGAAAATCAGGGAATGAAACTCAAGAAGAAGAAAGAGCTCACCGAAGCAGTACCGACGCAATCGATGGTGGTCAATTCAGTAAATAGATGGAGGATCGGGGGCTCAGAGGACGTTCTTGGCTGTGCGAACGCTCCCGGTCAATGAAACATGATAAGAAGATGTTTCTTTCGATTAGGCGCAACCCCAGTCTGATTAATGAAAAAAGAGAAAGTACACGGTGTGTACTTCTGGGGCACATGGTGTGTACGTAGCATTTAGGTACTCCTCTTTAAGCGGACTCCACATATCCCCTACACACCGTGAGTGTGGCCGGGATATGGCCAGCACACGGGCTAGCGTGGAAACTAAGTACACGACATGTACACATAATGTACATGGCGTGCACTTTTAAAATTTCCAAAATTTCCCCTTTTTATAAAAAAGGACTAGAAAAGGAAAAACATACTTGAAACGAAGATACAGGTTCTTACAGACATCATGCACCTAGTGAAACTATGGGAATATATCTATGTGGTATGCCACCTCTCCAACTCTACTCAGAATTATAGAATGTACGATGTATCTCAGATATTACATATTTCCCCAGGCGAATATCCATAATACCATTTGTGGTTAATCTCGATGGAACACATAGTCTCCATCTTAAAACACCAAGGGTGTAACACCCCGCCCCTACCTCATTGTATTGAAGAGGCGGTGATGGTAACCTGGCCTTAAGTGATGTTCCAAATGTGCTAAAGGCTGGCAATAAATGTTGGAGGCTCTGAGAACAATTGGGGAACGATTTCCCCATGAGACAAAACCAACAACACAACCACAAATAAATGATAGATGTTGACAAAACCAAACACATTCATTACCCAAGACAACCAGATAATCCATAATCTCACATGCCAACACAACCTAGTACAACATCAGAGTACAATGTGGAAGACTCAAGAAGAACACCATGAGCCATGACACCACCACAGCTCAACACCAAGCTCCATGCTCCATGTACCACCAAGACATCACAACACACCACTAAAGGAGTATTATCCCTTAACATTGCCCACATCACGATACACAACATCTACAAAGACACCAATGTTCCAAAGTAGGGGTGAGTACTAAAACTGAGTATGATTTCCCCAAATGACTTCCCTACACACACCACTAGGATAAAACCATTAGAAAATTTATATAAAAGGTTTTATTTAAAATAATCACAAGTGAAACCATTACCATAATCCAACCATGATCTTACCAAGCCATCACACCCAACCCAAGAAATAAAAGGAAATCCAACTGACTCGCCACTACCATTCCAACATTTACCCATCGGCACAACAATTCCATCTTGCAAAGTAGTACAGAACCAAACAATCATAACGGTGGTGCTTCCGTCCAACCCGTTTCATCTATTTACAACTACTGGTTGTTCCCATACACTTATCATTGATGGTGTCCCTTTTTTACACTATCCACCCCCCTTTATTATAGTGTTACTTCCCACCCAGTTCCACACAACAATTTTACTAATCACAACCCAACATATAGTCCATCACGGTCACAACAACATCATGTAATCAACCAATTCCATTACATGTCAATTCACTTCAATAAATCTCCCATTTATTGTAAATAATTTTCCATGCCAAACCCTATTTCAATAAAACAACTATTTAATGAAAAGAATTTCTATTGATCATTTTCACAAATCAACCATAGAATCTCATTTTAAATCTGTATTTTAAAATCCATAACAAAGCATTTCACCACAAAACCCTCTTTTCCCCAAAAATCCCCCAAACATCACCCGAGGGATTTTCCACCAATTTTGTACATAAAAACACAATTAATATCAAGAAAAAAAAATAATTGTTACAAGGAAACCACTAGTTCTAACCAAGTGGAGTCGAGAGAGAAGCCACCTACCTTTAGGGTTGCCGAGAAATCGACCCACAAGCCACCGCACCTCAAAACCGGCAGATGCACCACCGAAACCTCTCTAGATCCCTTTCCCTAACATTCAAAATCCTTAATATCATCATCCAAGGCAACCCCAACCCTATATTTACATACAATAAGTGTATATATATAATACCACGAAATATGTGGATGTAGATCTATAGGAAACCATGATAGAAGCAAGAGGAGAGACTTACTCGGGAGAAATCACCGTGAATCCACCTTCAAACCACTTCTAATATCTTCCAAAATGAGTGGGGGAGAACCCTTAACACTTAATAACCCAAAAACCTGATTTAGGATCGAGTGGGAGGATGAGAGGAGTGAAATGAGGCAATCCCGATTGATCTCGGGTTTTAAAACCCTAACATAAAGTGGTCACACGGTTAGCCCGCACGGTTTGGAAAACCGTGTGCTAACCAAGCGCATCCCACTGCCTTGAGATCCAGAGTCCACATGGTCTCCTCAAAATGTTTGTAAAACCATGTAGAGGCCGTGCAAGCCCTACTGTCTCGAGAACAACGGTATGCACGGTTTCCTGGGGAACCCGTACGGTTTCCAATAACCGTTCTCAAACCGTACACCCCTTAAAAAGCCTCCAAACTCATCCAAAATCATTCTAACTCCCACAAAATATTCTCAACTCCTTCCATTCACTTTAAATACATTAAAAATGGATCAACAAAGGCCACATACCTCAAACTAGGGGGTGAAACTTTCTCCCCACCATTGGAATTTCTGTCCTCAGAAAGTAGTGAACATGCCCTTTGCCGAAAGAGCTTAGGCCACTACTCGACCATCTCCTTCTCCCGCTCCCAAGTCTCCTCTTGAATCTGAACATGTTTCCACAAAACACGAACTAAACCGATGATATTACCATGCACGACTTTCTATTTCTTATCCACAACCAGCACATGCATGGTCACCAACGAAGCATCCGGTTCTAGCTCAACATGAACTAAATGAATTACATGGTCACTATATGGCTGATACTTTTCAACTACGACACATGGAACACATTGTGCATCGAACTAAACTATTGTGGAAATGCCAAATGATAAGCCACCTCACCAATCCACTCATGAATCTCAAAAGTCCCAATATACCTTGGAGATAACTTTCCCTGCTTCCGAAAACGACGATGTCCCAACCTAGGAGAGATTCTCAAGAAAACATCGTCACTCACCTCGAATGACAACTTTCATCGACGATGATCCAAATACGATTTTTGATGACTCTGAGCCGTCTCCATTCTTTTTCTAATAAAATTTATCTTCCCTGTAGTCTCTTAGGCAAGACTCAGTACAAACAATGAAGACTCTCTCGTTTCCACCCAAAACAGTGGAGAACGACACGACTGCTCATACAATGATTCAAACGAAGCCATTTGTATAGATGCCTGATAACTGTTATTGTAAGAGAACTCATCCAACGACATGTGATCCTTCCATGAGCCACCTAAATCCATGAAACAAGCCCGAATCATATCCTCTAGAGTTTGTATTGTCCTTTTTGATTGACCATCCGTATGAGGGTGATACCTATTAGTCATCGTCAACTACATTCAAAGGTATTTCTGTAAGGCTCAGTCCTTTCTACTAGGCTAGCATGTGGCTTTCGTCTGTTATTATTGGAGTAGGACCATTGGTTGTACGGGTCGGAGATGGAACATCTTTGACTTTGAGGAGACCTCTCGACTGCAGGGCAGTGACGAGGTGTGGTTTGAGATTCCATAGAACTCTCAAGTACATGGGGAAAATTCCCCACCAAGATGCATTCTTGTGACACGATCTAAAACCGTGCGGGTGAGTCAGTGCCACCCAAAGCGGATAGTGTCGAGGTGCGGTGATTGAGCCCCTTGGCTTGCGGTTCGGGGCAGAAGTACGGGATGCTGGGCATCGATGGTTTACTCATAAGAATGTTGGCTACTCTTTTCTTGGGCAGAGCTACGGGACGAAGATCCCCTTATGACATTGTTTAGGCTTCTTGACAGAGCATATGGATTTGTATAAACCATGTTCCGGTACCCACTTCTTGGGTTTTGTTTCTCTCCTTCCAGGAGAGGCCAAGACACGTATGGTATTCCACGTGCATTCTACGTCTAGCTTCTTGTGGTTGGATGAGTCTACTCTCCTACTATAGGCAGTGAAATCTCGACGAGAATTGCATCTTCTCACCGTTACTAGATCCTTGTGTTAGGATGAGTCTTCTACCTTTCTCTTGTTTGGTTGAGCTGTTACTCTTTACAGCACCCTCGGTTGGACTCCATTGCTTTTCATGTTTTCTCTACTGCTCACCCTTTGGTACATCCTTTTTTTCCCCCTCGAGCCTTCAGGGTATCCTACTGAGTATTTTTATACTCACCCCTACTTGGGCTTTGGCCGCACTTTGTGTGCCCTTGCAGATGATGGACATGTTGGTCATGACGTCAGAGGAGATTAGGAGCTTGGGAGATTGGACTGTGTGCGGTGGTCGTGGCCGGGTTCTAGTTGGGAGACCCATCAGCTATTTATTTTTGTTTACCTATTGATGAGATGTGGTACTTTTTGGTTAGGCGCGTGTTTTTTCCCTTTTCTTTTCAGTTTGTACTTTGTACTGTTAGAGGCCAATGCTCCTTGTGGTTTATATATAGCAGTTTCCCTTTTTCATTACATGATTTTTTTTAATCTGCACTTTTGCATTGATTGTGTTGTGTGTGTGTGTGTACATTTACATAGGCAAAGGCCTCCACGAGTTGTTGTGCCTTCGTTGCTAGTCGCCATACCCTGGCCTATGGAGGCGTGTTTGGGGTAGTAGCGACTCAAGGCCGGGTAGGGTAGGGTCGTGAAAAGCAGTGTTTGCAGCTTCCTACAGTTTTTCTACTTTGGATGTTTCCTTTGAAGTAAATACATTTAATGCATTATTTTAAGCACTCATAAGGCCAATTCAAAGGATATAACTCCTAAGATAATTATTTCAATGGATCGGGCTGTTTATACTTGGTCAAACCATGTGGGTTAATGTGATCTTCTTTTAATGGGGAATTAAGAATATCTAAATCTGTCGCTCCATTAATTCTACAAAAAGGTATGAGATATCATTCTCCCTTGTTCTTCCTCTTTTTCATCAGTTGTGAGATTCTATAACCATTCAATCCTTCGTGTAGAAGTTTCACAATCAATCTTTTCTTCTTGGGTTGGTTCTGCTCTATTTTGATGCAAGCAAGCTGTATCAATCAATATTTGATATAAGGTATTTTGTATCATCGTTCTTTTGGGGTTCAACTTATCCTTTTCTCCTTTCCATATTATAGAATGTAATATCTATTCTTCTAATATGTTTTTCTTGGGGTTTGGTTGGTGCTGTCGTACTGTGGCATCATCGGGTGGATGCAGTTGTCGCGAGAGGAGGATTGTGACTCATTGTGTGGATAGAAAACATCAAGAATTGTTGAGGTAAGGGATTCGTTGCTTCTCTTTTATTTTACGTGTGACTGTATCATTATCCTGCTTCTTCCCAGTGGATCACCATGGAATTGATATAATAAATATTTGAACTGGATAAATAAAATGATATCTATCGTATGTTATTGCCTATTGTTTTTCTAGATAGTTTGATATCTATGCATGATTGTTTAGTTGTTAATTCTTTTTTGGAAATCTGTAAGGAACGTAAACCAGGATTAATTGATAAGTATTATATTAAGATAAAGAGACATGAAAAATAATCCGGTTCATGTTGTAATTTGATGTTAATCAAATTAGTGCAGTAAGCATGCTTATTTATCTGTGATAGCTTACAGAATATGTTTCTTTAATTTTAGATCCTACGTTTAATAGATCTGTTAATTCAATATGGATTAAAGAACTGTATGTTTGATAATTTCTAAAAGCGTTCTGAGTTAGCCTCTTGATTGTTAAAGGGCCATGATCACATTGATGTGATGTTTGTTTCCCTACTTTTTGTGTTGTAATGTGAGCCTGGATGACTATTGTGATATGTGGAGGCACGAAGACTTTTGGATGTGGTAGAAGATGATGCCTAGAGTGGTGAGATGCATCGGTTTATTCATGTGGGTGTCGGGGATGACACTTGGGATTATTGAATGGAATGGATGTGATTATTGGATGCCTAGTGATTTTACATGGTTGCTTATCACCGTTACTATTCCCCACTATGCAAGGAAACTGGTCTTGCTTACCCTCCTTCAAAAAGATGTGAAGACATGTGGGGTATGCCACATGATTTTCATGTTTATCTTATCCAGGAGGGATGGGTCTACTCTCTTTCTATAGGAGGAAAATATTCAATGTGATGTACATCTACTCACCATGTTGAGCCCCTTGTGTTAGTAGAATATGATGCTTTTCTAGAATAAATGGGAATATGGGAAAGTAATTCATTAATGAAGGATTGAATAAATGGTGTTAACCCATGGGGATGGGGTTTCTAAAACATAATGATGATCTTGTAATTTTGAAAGAACATCTGACTTTGTGTGTGATGCTAATAAAACATAATGTGGAACTGTTCATGGTTAATGTATAATGAATTAATTAACGTACCATGGAACTGATAATAAGGGAACAAAGTAATCTAATAAGCCTATTTTATTGTTTGTGTTCTTATAGGATACTTATTCATAGATGTATAAGGTCATAGTCTAAGAGACATTAGCTGTATTTGTTTCTAAGAAATCGTAATGCTCATAGTGTGGTTGTGAGATATAATATATTCTGTACTTTTTGTGTTTCTATACGCTACTCCTCACTGTCAGTAAGGGAAACTGACACCCTGGGTATTCTAAGCCCTAGCGGGTGTTTTCACCAACATTCCAGTGGTAGGATGAATGGATGACTACCCCCTTTGGCATCACTCTCTTCTCGTGGTAGATACTAGTGCCAGTAGGCTGATCGATTTGTTTTCCCCAAATATGTGTGTTGAGGGCTGTAATGGATTGTGGTTACTAACACAAAAATGTTCTGGATATAGTATCCTCTGGACTACTATAGGTGTAACACGTATAGGCTGTGATGGCTTGAGGATCCTTACTCGGTGTATGGGTTGTAATGGATTGAGGTATAATACACGAGATATGATACAAGTTACGCGAGATTTGAGGGAACTTGAAAAATAACTAGTTACATTGGTTGTGAGGATGGTGTGGTGCATCGCCCAGGTGTCTACGGACAAGCCTTTGTGGAGAACGGGGTGCAGATTGTGGGCCTCGCCCAGGTTTCTGTGTGCAAGGCTTTTTGGAGAGAGATGCTTAGGACGTGTGACGTTGGGGAAAAGTAGCAAACAAGTGGGGAAGTAGTAATGGGGTACCCTTGATATTATTTACTATAAGATATATTTTTGTATGTGTTACTTGGTTAGAGTAGCCATGGATAGGTTGGGAACTTAGTATACTTGTTTAGTTGATGAGTTAGCTTCACTTGTTGTTCACTGTGATTTAGCTTAAATTCATAAATTTTGCACGAGAGGATTCTAGGATGATCCAATTGAGTATACTGTTATACTCAACCAATGTATATATAAACTATTTTCAGGTCACTTGGAGAAGGTTGGGGATCAAGCTGGTTTCAACTAGCTTGGGGTTGTAGGACTTGTTCGGGCTTTTGGTTGTTGTTGTTTGTATTTTTATTTGTGTACATGCAGTTTTTTCCCTTCCAGTTGTAGTAATTTTGCATGAAATTTCATATATTCACTTGGGTTTCTTGTATATTCATGTTCTGAGTTGTATTTTATTGTTTTCTATCTTATCTATCTCTTCAACATATGTTCTCTTAGAGGGCAATGCCTCCCATTTGTGTGTTTACTATACCCTCAGTTCTAGTCGCCATTCTAGGGCTTACTAGAGGCAGGACTCCGGGGTCATTATCTGCCTTCTCACATTGTCGACCTAGGAGTGGTACATATTATTGGTAGGGGGTCATGACACTTATTTTTATTATTTAGGTCATTATTATCAAGTGGAGAACACCATCAAACTTAATGTAATTGTTTCTTCATCTCACATCCTTTTTGTGAGATATTCTGTATTCACTACCATTACATATGTGTGGTGTATTTATACTTCCAATTGATGTATCATATGATGAATCAATTTATTTTCATGATATTTAACATATCATTTAATTATTATTAATTTTGGGTCATACCATTCAGTTGATTACAAAGTTGTATTTATTTTCCACCTGAACCACCTTTTCATTCTTGTTGCGCTTATTCTCCATTCACCACGGTGAAAAAATTATTTATTATTATGAACTCATTATAAATAATGTGTTAATGTAATATATATTTTTACCAATCATAATCCTTCTTTATTATACGGTGGATTTATATTTTGTAAAAAAATAATTCAAAAATTCTTCCGAAATAACAGCTTGATTTGAGGAACATCTAAATTCTTACCTTTTTTGATGTTCAGTCTATAATAATTTATAAGTCATATTTAATTTTCTAAAATGATAAATTTTCACATGAAAAATATATTTTGGTTTATTTCGATTTTTATGAATGAAATCATGCATTAGCGATTTAAAATCCTTTAATATTTTCCTCAAACCAAACTAAAATGTTGTATCTCTAAAGCATCATTAAAAACACATTTTAAATGATTTCACCTAAATAAGAGTTTATATAAGCATAAAATATAATTTAAATGACCATTATTTTTTTGGGATATACTTGTTTAAAATTTGATTTCAGGACAAATTAAAATGAGTTTCAATAAAAACCTATTCTTTCCAATGTAAAAAGGATTTTTCTCGTGTCGCGTTATGTTTTATGAGATATATGCAATATTCAACAATTATTACATGCTATTAGAGTATGTACTTACCTTTTTAATATTATATCTACAATATCCTTATTCTCATGATATTCTATGGTATTATTATTTAAATGTTTTAAGGTGGAATGGGACACGTTGGAATGTGTAACGATTATTTCCTTAATGAATTTTTAATTGTGTCATTTAAATGTATCTTCATCTATGACAAAATATTTTATTTTGAATTCTATACATCATTGAGGTTTATCTCACATGATATCATCCACCCTGTTTTGTTGAATGGTTTATCCTTAGTTGGACTTCCATATTGAAACCATTCACCAATTTACTCTGAATGGTCAGTGTTTGTGCTTAATGTTCAGGGAATGTTATTTAAATTTCATATTTCAGATTCAATATGAATTTATAAGTTGTTTATGTCTATCAATGTTCATATTTTGAATGAATTAATCTTAGTTAGTGTTCGGTGGGCCCCACTATATCCCCTTAGTTCATCGGAAGGACTCATGAGACAAATTTTTGTCTTGGAATAAGGCTTTGACAAAATGGATATTTATGGTCTTTTCATGAGACCATGGAAGTATGGTTATGATGTACCACATTATGAATTCCCTCATTATGATACTAGTAATTGAATGTTCATGTGGTTATTCGACTAGTTCAATACACATGATTATACATCATTATGGAATTATTTATTCATAAGTTATTCCTACCATAATGTGTTCATGTTTATATTTAATTGAATGTTTCTTTAGTTATTCACCATGATTAATGTAAATACTTCAGATATATTCCACTATATTGTTTACCCGTACTGAGCATCTATGCTCACCCCAGTATTTTGTTTCATTTCCATAGATAAGTAATAAGTTTATTATTAATTACATAGAGGTATTAACATGTAGATATGTATGTTACCAATAAAAAAATATATGTTGTATCTAATTTCATGTCGTAATGTGGAACCTATGAATGAATCCGGTTTTCCAAAACTACTAAACTACACAGTCCTTCAGGATATGACATTCTCATAAGAATGAGAATTTAATAATACAAGGCACCGAATCCAAATGAAATGTTCATGGAGTTATATTTGGTATCAATGGAAGCTTTGTAGAAATACTGGAAACTAGATTTAGAAAATGTGTATTAAAGAACAGAAACCTAAAATATAATTTGAGGACAAATTTTCAAGAACATCTTAGAATTTTGGTAACGAATAGATTTTGTGGATATTTCTATCCAATACATCTCTATTTGGATTCTACAAGTTGACATGGTTTTCCAACAGATGTACCTAGGAGTATCAACTCCGACAACGTTTTTGGGGCTTTACTCGGGATATTTAGTGAAATTATTTCTAAAAAGATTGATTATAATATTTTGGAAAAGTTAACCATTTATGAAATGGTGGAATTTAATATTTGGTCAATGTATTAGAGATTATTTTACCCTCTCAAACAACTTCATCCATGAAACGAATTAGGAATAGTGAAAGGCATAGTAGAAGGGTAATATTGCCTTTATAGAAAAGTATCAAGAATTTATATACCCATACATCAGTATAGAGTGCGATAATTTCAAAACATTAGGTGATGGATCATGAAACCAAATAATATTATATCATAGACCCTTATTCAGATGAATCAAATAGTTCATTACATCATCATAGAACTATGGCGTTTTGAATGTTAACATTCTAAATGATCATGTTCTCTATATATCCCCATTAGAACATGATTGTAAGATTCTACTTACATGTACATACATTTTAGCTATTTGAAGGTGTATATTTTTTGGTATCCAATACATATATCCTTCCCTATTTTTAAGAGATTATTTTATAAACCCTATTTATTATGTGGGTTTCCCATAAGAGAAATTTTAAAGTCTCAACCTTTAAATTTTTAAGAGGTATTTAAAATTGAGAGGACTCACTTTATTTATAGAGGGGAGAATGAAACATTCCAATAATTTGTTTAAAATTTTTAATTAAAATCTAGTTAATTATGTCTTTTAATTAACAACAATAAAACATATAAATAATTATATTTCAAATTTAGAGCATTTAAATTAATTAATATTCTAAAAAAATACATGTTTTAAAGTATTATTTTGTTTTAAAGAATAATATAATTTATATATTTCATTTTTCATTTTTCCCCAGATATTTTTTAGTTAATTAATTTAAATTAATAGGAATAATATATATTGGCTATTGTAATTATTTTGATAAATACTAGTTTATATAATGAATATATTCACTGAAAATATTTTTTTAATGGTTCGGGATGAAGCCTCATTTATTATTAAATCATGGAAATTAACTATTTAACTGGTTAGAGGGAGACACAATACATAGCCTGAAGGCCATGTGAGAATTTACCCCATTACATTGCTCGTAGGCCCATTTTTTGGCCCAAGACCCATTCTGTGAATAGTTCTGCTATAATACCCGTGCTACTACAGTGTCGCACAATACCCGCCACTACTACTGTAATCCTACCGCCGCTATAGTATCCTGCCACCGCTATAGTGCTATAGTGCCTCCACTACTAAAGTAGCTACAGTACTGCTACAGTACCTACACCCAATGGTTTTTGATCCCCCATTTGCCATGTAGAATTAACAGGTGATTACAACTAAGCCAAACCCCCAACTACATATTCACTATTAATATGAAATTCCATGAATTTGAAAATAAATTTAATATAGAATAGATAAAACATTTAGCCCCTACAAAAAATAATTTTTTATAACCTAGACAATAATTTTGTTTCACTTCTATGATTTGAATTTCAAATAACCTTCATATATAGTTGCGTTCATTATGAAATTTGGAGTCTTATAGAATGATCTTAATTTTTATTGAATAGTTACATACCCTTATGAATAGTGACATACCCTTATAAATAGTACAATGACACATATGAATCGTAATATGACACTAATGAATTGTAACCACACAAATGATGGTATAAATAATATTTAGATACCTTATAAATGAAATATAGTATTTAAGAAATTAATAATTAAGTGGTTGTATTTTTGTGAGTAATACATATAAAATATCAATATTAAATTAATAATTTAATTAATAATAATATTCATTTTCATAAATAAAATTTTCCAAAATAAATATTTGGTTTTCCTATTATTTTATAATAATTTAATAAGAACTTAGTTAATTTTTTATGTAATATAAAATCTGTTTTACAAATAAAATTTGTATTTTTAATGTATATAATGCTTTTATTTAAAATATTAATTTCTATTATATAGAATATTGTTTTGATAAAATGGTGTCCATTTTTTAATTCTACATGTCGGAAAATGGTTAGGGTGAATTTTTTTTTCTAAAATATGTTATTTTTTTACGAATAGTGAAATACGTTAATTTTCATATATATAAAGTATGAGTTTAACAAACTATTCCTAGAATCATTGCTAACGTAATAAACAATCTATTTTACTCAAATAAACATATTTCTGTTGTTGGTAATGGAATCATTTTTATTTTCTGTTTTATGGAAAAATAATAATATAATGATCATAATATTAAGAAAATCATCCTCTCCTCCACTATAAAAACCACCCACACTCCCCTATCCGCCTCACTTTTCTCAAGCCTTGCGCCTTGTCTAAATTCTTCTTAAATATCCCCCAAGATCCTCACACATGTCTATCTTCTATTGGACTCATGAAAATACCCAAACATCTACCTTAAGGAGGCTCTCAAGGAAGATTACATCAAGAGGTAAATTCTTGTATTAATTTCTTCTATTTCATGCTCCTTTTCTTTTTCATTCGTCAACTACTTTCATAAAAATGTTGTGATGACTTCCATACCATAAATTTAATAGAATTTTGTTTTGATAAAGGAATAATTATTCATCATCTCTAATTTCCTTTCTTTTATTCTAGAAATGAAAAAATCATCGGAGATGTGTTAATTTATCACATTCATGGACGACATGTTTTCAATTTCTATTAAAATCATAATTATTGTCATGAAACCATTTTTATGGATATAAAATACTATTATATTTGTATTATAATTCATTTAAGGTTATGGAATCATTTATTACACATGATATTAGTTTATAACTCAAAATGAGTTCGTTGTGATAAATACCGCCAATTAACCAATCAACTATCATTAAAATTTTGTTTATTGATTCATCTTCATTAATAATAACCAAATCAATTTTTTACCATGAAATATTCTGGTTTCTAACAAATAAAATAAATTTTTTATTTTGTACATCCATTCAAATTCTTCATTCTTATTCGCACATGAGTATAAGCAACGTGATCATGAAAACAAATGAAGAAAATGATCCAACGCAATGAAATTGAATCTTTTAACCCATATAAAGGCTAGAAATTAAACAAATATGGTTACAATAAATCCATTAAATTTAGTCTATGTAATGTAATTATTAGTTAATGAAACTAAATTTTATTATTCAGGTGATTTATATCAATTTGAGAACACCTTCGAAGTTAAGGTAAGGGGTTTTTCATCTCAAATCGATTTTTTGTCTTATATTCCATATTAACTAATATGACTTGTGTATAGTGTATGTATACTAACCATTGATGTTTCATATAATTAATATATTTATTTTAACAATATTTAATGTATCATCTTACTGAGATTATTTTTTTCTCATACAATTCAATTGATTACAATGTTGTATATATTTTCTACCCAAATATCTATTTTTATTCAGGTTTCTCTTATTCTCTACACACTTTAATTAAATTCTTATTTATTTTAATGTAATTATCAGAAGTTAATCTTGAATGTTCTATATATTTTTACCAATAATAATCCCTCTTTTTTTTATCGGTAGTTACATGTTTTAAAATAATCATTCAAAAATTCTGCAGAAATGAAATCATGATTCAAGGAACATCTCGAATTATTACATATTTTATTGATTAATCTATAATCTCTTTTAAGACATATTTATCTTCATCAAATCACACATTAACAAATGAAAATATATTTTGGCTAATTTATGGTTTATTAATGAAAACATGCCTTTGTTCTTTAAAATCCAATAATATTTTCCTTAAACACACTAAAATGTTTTATTTCTAATGCTTCTTTAAAAAACATATTTTTAATTAATTTCTCCTCAATAAGACCTTATTTATGTATAAAATATAATTTCAATGACATTAATTTTTTATTTTCTTGGATATACTTGTCATCCATCTGATTTCATGAAAAATAATAATGACTTTCCAAGAGAACTCTTCTTTGTAAAGTAAAGAGGATTTTCTCATCTAACTATAACTGTTGTGAGATATTTTTTGTGATCACCACATAATAATTACATGTTGTGTATGTACTACACATTGTTAAATCATAACACTATTCTCCTTTTTATCAATTTATTTTAAGGTATTATGAATTAAATGATTGAAGGTGGTATTTGACACTTTGGATGATTTATGGAATATTTCCTCAAGGATTTTTCAATGGTGTCATTTAAATGTATCATCATCTATGTTAACAAACATTATTGAATCTTGTAATGTGTTGAGGATTATCTCCCATGATATTATCCACCATGTCACATTGAATGGGTTGTGATAATATTTATTTTGGATGTGATATCTTGAAACCATTCACCAATTTAATATGAATTGTTAGAGATTAAGCTTAATATTTAGGGAAATTAATTTCCATTTCATTTGATATATTAAATATGAATGTATATGTTTGATATGTTTATCCTCATTCATATGCAGAACGAATTGGACTTAGTATGTTTTGGGTAGGGCCCACCATAGTCCCTTAGTGCATTGGTAGGTCTCATGAGAAAAACTATGGTCTTGACACAAGACCTTGAAAAAATTGATATTTATGGTCTTGGAATGTGGCCTTGAATGTATGGTTATGATTTCCCACCTTATACATTCACTCATTATGAAAATATTATTTCAAATTTCATGTGTTTACTTTAATATTAGAATACCCATGATTATACTTTATTATGGAATTATTTATTCATCTCGTATTCCTACCATAATGTGTTCAAGATTATTTTTAAAGGAATGTGTTTTTAGTTATTCACCATGCCTAATGTTTATGATTATGATATCTTCAAATTTATTGATAACATTTACCGAGAATCTGAAATCACTTGTTTATTTTGTTTCTTTTTCTTAATGAATGATGATGTATTTTATGAATGATGAAAAGGTATAAAAAGATACTTTTGGATGTTCCAAATAAAACATATATGTTGAACTTAATTTCTGGTTGTAATGTTGAACTTAAGTATGTATCTAGTATTCCAAAATACTATGCTACTCAGTCCTTTAGGATACGAAATTCTTTTGATCATTATAATGTAATGAAATAATGCACAGGATCTAGGAAACTGAGGTCAAGGTTTTATAATTTTCGGTACAAGGCCCAATACAGATGCCTTATCTTTTGGTGGGTCATCCTCATTATCACGCAACCGAATCTTGGACGACTGTCTGTGTGGATGCTTCCTGAAATAGTTCAAGATATACCACATTAAATAAAGTATACATGGGGAGTTGGCTCAATAATAACACGAGGAAACAATAAAATCCTATATGATACATGTTCTATTGTTTCCCTTTCAACCAATGTTTTCATTTACTGAGTCAAAAATCTTGTGTCCAGAGTCCTGGATTATGAATACATCTGCTGCCACACCAACACGGGAATCCCTAACCTGAATGTTGAACTCAAAATAATTAATATTGTTTCGCCAAATCAATCTGACAATGTCTTGTTTCATTATATAGAATCTAACACTTCTGATACCATTCTTTCACAACCCATCTTAGAGGGGCCCGTTCCATTATTATCCAATGCTCGTCCCCGATAACCCAGGGCTGGTCACTCGTGATGGGTAGGAATATGACACAAATAATAGGAATTTTATTAAGTAACTATAAACACACACATATCCATGAATAAAAATATGAAATGTATAACCTTAAATAAAAAATAATGAACACTACTAAGGAACAAAAAATATAGTATGAATAAAAGAAAAACGGAATGTAAACACGACCATAATAGATTCCCACCAAAAGAAGACTATGTTCAAGTGAATCAACATGTTACTAAAACCCATCCTTAGAATACTCTAATTAAAGGGTAGGTGTAGAAAAATTGTATGAAGATATAGAAGCACACCTTGTATACCTTGACACTCTAAGAAACATGTGGTCCTATTCCACCTAGAACACTTTCAATGTTTGAATTATAAGCACAAGACACAACACATCCGAGAAATGACTTTATAGGGCTGTGAACAGACAATACCTAGTAGGATACCACAAAACCATAATAGAATACCACTAAGAAACACATGAAGTATTCCAAAAGGAAATAAATGATGTACACCAAAAATAAATACATGAATTTCAGTCTTCTCACATAGGTTTAACTCTAAATCAAAGAGAGAATACTTTGTAGTTTTACTTCATAGATCTCCCAGTTTCAATGACACATGAAGTATCTATGGTGAACGGAGCATCGATGGAGCACAATGAATCGATGGTGAAAAAATCGTCGATGGTGAACAAAGATTTGAGGGTGCATGGAGTGTCAATGCTGAAGGGAGCATTGATGGACCATGGATCATTTATGGAACACAAAGTATTTATGGAACACAAATCGTTGATGGGACATTCAACCCCCATGTCACGTATTCATAATGTCATATCAAACCATAGGATTACACTCAAAACACATTTTTATGGGTAGAACCTATTACTCAATCCAATAGTTCATATTCCAAATTTCACAATGATACATATATAGTATTTCAAAATATCTATCCTGTCGCAATGATACCAACACCGCAAACATCTCATCAAACATACTCAAATTTTGAATGATATAGTCATTTTTGTAATATTTCCCTACCCAAGTGGGGTCTGGACCCAATCTAGCACAACTAATAGGACCCATACTAGTTATTTCCAGCCCAAACTAACCTATCCCTTTGGGATCAAACCACTGTGCACAGACCGGTGGGCTACCAGTATTGCCCATGCACCCTAGTTTGGCCCGCACAATAGGTCGGATTACTCCACTAGACGTGGCCTTCCATGGTTGCACCCTGAGTCCATGTGGTATACAAGGTGTGAATGTCTCCGTATAATCACATGGTCAACGTGACACCGAGCCCCATTTCACGCATCCACCCTATCTCATCCACATGCCCCACAACATTTCCACCACACATTTCTCTGACGTTTCTCTAACCAGCATCCCAGTTCATCATCGCGACCTCCTATCATGGCCACCCATCACAGCCTGCAGATTCTGATGGTGTGGTCCTTACATGGCCGGACCACACTGCCTTCACAGTCCGGCCACCATCTCGTTCTCCTATTACCACCGTCAGAAGATACTACCATCCTCCACCGCACCCACATGTTGTTGTTACCGCGTGCCACCAGGTATTAGCGGCCATGGTTCCACAGGATGCACTCATTGCTCCATGGAACCGTTTTTTAAAATTTATTTACATACGTTATCCTAAGGTCGTGAAATTCATTTCCTCAAGATTTTGTCAATATGTCTATCACTTTGGGTGTTGGATCATGTTCAGAGCCTCTTGGAATTTTTTTGGGACCATGAGGTTCAAACGACAAAGAACTCCTAGAACAGGGATTGGAGGAACACATAAAATTCCCAAATATGGGATGTTGCACTTATTTGTGTTATCCTTTATCTGTTCTTCTTATAAGGTTTAACAGAGAATAATAATAAATAACCACAATGATCTATAGACCGTTTTAAACCCCTCAATAATTATTCATCCCCCAGGAATGAATGAACCACAAATCATCATATACGTTAGCTGGTCTGCATTTGTTGTCAAATCTAACAAATTAAAGGAAATCAACAATATATCAAACACCATACCATGTTCTTGGATCTGTCGTTGATGATGAATGGAGGTTCGCATCATCATCGATCATCGATCTTTCTACGTTCGTCATCATGACAGTTTCATTCCACACCTTATAAAAATTACAAGGTTATAGTGATAAGCCATAATTCATGAAAAAAGTATTCCATTAAAATGAAAATGTATTCTGCATCCAATAATTTTTTTTATTAAAATATTTTAATGACGGTTATATCTAAATCATTACATTTACAGTCAACATTTGTCGGTCGATGTTAGACCCTGAATAAGGCAAAGTCACTTCTTTGAATGCAACAATTCCCACATATTTCTTATCCTAGAAAATGTTTTGAAGTTATTCATATTTTAAATAAAATCCTCTCACATTCATTACTAGAAACATAAAATTATTAATCATATTTTTCAGAGAAGACTGGGCCACAAAATCTCACCCCATCTCAATTCCCGATCATGGAATATTCTCAATTAATTTACAAAAAAACATGAGAAAATATTAGTCATTACAATGAATTACCATTTAGAACTTCCAAGATCATAAATTCTATATATTTATTTATTTTTTGACATATTAATATTGATAGATCAAATATTATTGATATAAATTGTAAATGGATGGATTCCAATCAAATAAAAACAGAGTATGAGTACTGGGTGAAAGAGTTCATCATGTTTGATAAATATTATGGCTAAGACCTTTCTCAAGACCTTTATCTATGTTTATGTTGTTGATATTCAAGGACAATTATTCCATCTAGGTTGGACGAATACTTGATCTTTCATAGAAAGGATCAAAGTTATTAATTTTGAACTAAAATTTGGTAAAAATTAAATGAATCTAGTGAATGGGATATGACTGTGTTTTCTAGATCATATGATATGGTTAAATGTTGGAATAATGATGAATACGATATTAAGGATGTGATTATATGTTTGAGAGATAATGAAGATGGTATATCTTAATTAAAAACTATACATTAAGATGAACTTAATGATTTTCCAAATTGTTTTATTAGGTAAAGAGTTATGAAAAGATGCCATTTTATTATAGATTTACTAAATATACAATAGTATTATCTATAAATATTATATATAATATAAAATATGTAAATGGTTGGAGTGACAATGGTTTTTCTGAACAACATACTCTCTTTAATTATATTATCTCATAAGATGATGATCTTCCTTACTGAACATATGACAAAAAATGAATGTTACATTAAAAGTGTACGATATTTATAAAAATAAACAACATTATAACTTACTATATACTATTTTTCAAGGATAAAAACAACTTAAAAAATCCCCAAATTATGGTGGTACATTATATAAGAAGTATGAATCCGTTATAATGAAATTTTTATGGTACATTCCAACTATTTCAGGGTTTAGGTGATTATATGGATGTGTAGGCACTGAAATAAAATTGATATGGCTCCAAGATACATGAAATAAAGAATAAAAGATTCATCACACGATCGAATTCCTTCAGTGGAAGATAGTTAAACATGAGTGTCTTGAATTTGGAAATGATATTAGAAACCTTCGTGTTGCACTATATAAAGATGCTGTGAATCCTTTTGGTAATAAAACTATAAATCAAATTATATTTTTGGTTGTGTTGGAAAACTAAAAAATTTTACTATGGTCATGCATGAAACTAAAAAACATTATATTATCTCTGCTTACATCAGGACCAAAATAACCATTGATGGTTATCTAGATCTATTTGTTGATGATTTTAAATTATTATGGGATTCATGGTTTATATTTTTTTTCTTATAAAAATTAATATTTCACATTTAGATCCCAATTATATGTGATGATGATTCAATTTCGTGCTTTTCGAAAATTTGAAGTATATAACATATATGGAACTCAAGGTTGTACCATTTATAGAAAAGGTATAGAAAATTAGGTTGAAACATTCATTATAGAATATGTTTCTTAGGAAATTAGAAAATTCTACCATGGTTACATAAGTATCTATCTTGGAAAACATTATTCATTGGGAGTTCAAAAGAACATACAACACCATCTCATGTAACTGTTGATCAACTGTTAGAGAATGTAGATGATATGAACACTATTTTTGGTAAAACATTTATAAAAAACATTATATAATAATATTGAAATGGATATAAAATTTTTAAATTACCATACTAGAAATATTTATACATCATGTATTTTTGTGACGTTATGGATGTGGAAAAAATATATTAGACAGTTTCATTAGAAATTAAAAAAAGAAACTATAAAAAACGATCGAATTAAGGATATATTGGAAATTATTGACATAGTGATATAAGATGATTTGGTGCTAGGGAAGAGTAAAAAATAGACTTTTTCCCTCTTGTTTCATACATTTTTTCTAAGAAATTGAGGTATTATGTTTTCAAAATCATAAATTTTCTAATGTTTCCCAAATTATGTTCATTAAATATTAATAATATAATTTCAAATAATGATTTGTAGTTAAAGGGTTTAAAATCAAATGACTGTTGTGTTGAATGCTTGATCAGATTTCAATAGCTTTACATTACATTTTCACAAGAATTTTCATCATACATTAGTCATGAATTTAGTGCTTTTCAAATTTATTTGTCGTAATGTTATGGACATGGAAAAATTGCTAACATTGGAAAATGAAATGTCCTAGAAAAAATTCCTATACCAATGGTTTGGAACCATTGATATTTCCCCCAGTCCAATATTATATGATATACCAATGGTTTGGAGAGAGTTTGGATTTATTTCAATCAATATTGACCTATAAAAATGTTATGTCAATGGTTTTGAGAAATTGTTTTCATATGCGATATATGCCAATGGTCCTAAACTATTTTTATAGGTCATATAAAATACCCTTACCATCGATTTTTAAAATCATTTGTATAGGTATGAAAAAGAAAATTTGAATAGTTTTGATCCTATAACCTCCATCCAATAATTTCCTAACCAATACACTATGCTATAACTACTTTTATGAACATAATTTGAATTTTTTTCTGTTCTATTTTAATGTAATTTAAATTATGATGCATAAAATTTAATTTGATAAAATAATTTTTAAAACATCGAAATAACTATAGAAATGGTTCATGAACTATTATTATTGTTCTATACAAATTTTATTCAAAAATATTGGAATAAGTATTTGGGATTTTAGGAACTATACAAATGATTTTGGAAAAATAGTTGGTATTGTGTATTTTATTATAGTAATACCAATGTATTGGCCAAAATATTCGTATAAATATCACCTAAAACAATATTTTTCCAAAACTATTAGTATGTGGTCATTTTTGGATACGTATACCAAGAGTTTTGTAAAAACAATTGTATATGGTTTCTCAATGGTACCTATATCAATTGTTTTTGCCAAAACATTGGTATAACTACAATTTCTAGTAGTGAAAAATTATATTTTTTTGAATTGGAGATGTTATTCACACCAATATTCATTGATATTCTGTTTCACATGGTAATATATATTGGAAAATGTAGTCATGTGCATTGAAAATGGATTCATCCAATTGAACGATATATGGATATCATGAAATGGTATGTTAAAAATAAATGTCATCCAAATGTTTTTATTGTGTAGTGCCTTATTTATAAGGAAGACCTTGAATTATATATCAACGTTCTGTTTGATGTGAAAATGATCAGTCTATATAAATATTATTATAGCAGGTGGACAATGGGTGATGGAATTTCTTGAATAGTCCTTATAACAATTACTATTATAGAGTGGGAGAAGTCTCACCATTACAGATTTCATATCATTTTTGAGTTTGTGTCATATGTTGAAACCTAAAAAGTAATTATAAGTCATTTGAATCTATCATGAGATGAAATATGGATATCAAATACAGATAATAAACAATTTATAGGAATGTTTCAAGATCATATTTTAAATGAGTTAACCTAAAAGTTGCATTCAATTTCAAAACTACTTCTTTGGATAGACATAGGACTAAGTTTGAATGTATTATCCAATAATGGTTTTGTAATTAATTGTTATAAAATTTATAAAAATGAACATGATGAACACAATACTACATATAATAGTGTCGGTACACTTGTTTCTTGAGTTTCTCAGGTATATGGTACTAAGTATATTATTAAAAATTATGTGAATTTTTCATACTTTTCCATTATAAAAAAAATACAGAGGTTATGTTATATAACATTCCAAGTGCCAATTTTTTTTATGAATGTGGTATGTTAATAAGATTTCAGTTAAAATTGATGAATTAGGTTTCATGAATGTTTATTTTAGAAAGTAAGGATACACTGATTTTCTATTTATAAGGGAATCAAGTTTAGTACATGGATTTTATGTTTGATTTACTACAAACATAATGTGGAAAATTGTTATGCTATAAACTATAACCACTAAATGGTAAGATGTAAATTCAATTGTGGGAAACCCATTAATTTTTACATCATACTCATTTAATATTGGTACGAATGTGGAATGGGTTTTGTATGTGAATATAAGCCAAAATGAGGGTATTTAGATATTCGATAGATCAGAAAATCCTTTCAACTATTTAATAAAAGAGTGTTAAATAATATGGTTATATTTTTTTGTAATATAAATTTTAATAAATTATATTATTATATATTCACTTTTTTATTTACCTATACTAAATTAAATGCTCAACCAATTCTACAGATAATGACTTCTTTACATACTGATGCTCCTAATATTTTTGGACAATAGGTTTCTGAGCATAATAATGATTAAAATGTATATGTACTAAAATATTATGAACATTTCAACACTAAAAATCCTTAGGAACAATATATTGATTATGTTGGTTCCATGTAAATAGTAGACGGTGAAAATAATGATCTCGAAAAAAAACTAGAGTGTCGTAGCATGATGATGTTAGAAATAATTACTAATGTGAGAAAGAAAAGATTCAAATTTTAGGTTGGAAGGAATTAACGGGGCCACCCTATTAACCCCAAAAAGAATATTTTTAGTAGTTACAGTAGAAACACCACTCGAATAATGATACTTATTGATGTATATTAGTGGAAAATTGTTTTTTCAAAGCATATGTCACATATTTGTGAAGATAATAGTGTAAAATTATAATATACATTCATTATTTTACAAAAAAAAATAATGAATGATGGACTTAATATATAATATCCCTTTAAAATTATTTTAATAATATATGACTCCAAAATTACGTTTTTATTAATGATCACATTAAAGGATAAAAGATGATTTTTTGATAATTATTATAGTGTAAAATCTCAATGATTATTAATGGAAAATAACCTCAAACCATTAATAGATGTATGAACACCAGATAAACCAATAAACATGGGATCTATTTATTGGTCATCATGTGAAGAAATATTACTATGTACATTATGGCTGGTAATGCATGGATTAAAAATATGTGTATTAATCACATTGATTAAGAACTATTAACATATAAAATAGTAATTTAGTGATGAATATTAGAAACCGGAAGCAAAACCAATATATCTCTACCATAATGCATGTGTATAGTAGGATTCACTTGAAACAATGGTATATATTTTAAATATACAAAAATATTTTCATCATTAAAAATAAAACAACTTCATTGTATAACTTTTTGGATATGCATATTGAGGAATAAAAATCCAAAAAACCTCCATCTCACATTATGTGTTATGGAAGGAGGGATGTAAAATATTTTTGGTAAGCATGAGTAAGTATAAAATAAAAATTACTTGTGTTACATCCTTGTTAAAAAACAATGATTTCTTATTTTATTATAGTTTTTTATCTATCATAGACCTAAAATATTAATCAACTATACCCAATGAGAAACAAATATTAGTTTACATGATTTGTCTTGAATGGTACGACCATGTCAGGGGTGTGGGTTTTGGGTTTCCACCCCTAAAATATTCTGTGAAAAAAAGAACACGGAGATAATGATAATATAATGGAATAGGTGTAGGAACTAGTATCTACTCTATATGAAAAATATTATTGGTAGTCAAAGTGTTTAGAAAAGGGCATGGGAAAAAAATCAAAGATAAGAAAATACAAATTAAAAATCACTACATGGAGATCCCCCCATGAACTTTGAGGCAATAAATTCTCCTCATAATGATATATTATAAGAGGTAATCAATATTATCATAATTATTTCTATGAAATATGATTTAGGTGGACACAAATATCATTCCAATACTAATATTCTATAGGGTTAAAATTATTGTAGTTTAGATATATAAAAGACCAATAATTACCTTGTTATGAGGAGTTCCATGTAAAATATATAATGATATATTATACAAAAAAAAACTTCTAATAGGTCATGTGAGAGTAGGGATTCACATAGCTCATGAGCCAAGTGACGAGCTCCCAGTTCTAATTGATGATGTAGATATTCATAAAGACATGTAAGTTATTTGAACTTTTATAGCATGAGAATTAGATCTTTTGAATATATATATCGAGAAGGTTGTATTGAATTCCAATTTATTTTTCATGAAAAACAATTAATTATTAATGAATTAAGTGTTGAACCGATCAATATTATTACTGATGGACAAAGGGAATTGGGAGAAATGGAAATTCAAATAAAAATGATCCAATGGATCATCAAACCAATAAAACATATGTTTTCAAATATTCATTACCAAAAAAAATCAACATCTGAATTTAGTAACATTCATGGTTTATGTGGTCACAACATTTGCATGTGGTGATATGACCAAAATTATTTTGTAAGAATAGATGTATAGGGAGTCTATTATAGACTATATTGGTATTAGGAATGTTATGGAAATCCTCTAGCATGAATGGTTAGGACTGTTTGTGGTATATGCATACATGAGGTGTGTTTTGATTATTTTTTGTCTAATTGATTGTCTACTATATTAATTATGACTAAATAGTACTCTCAATTTTTATAGGCATATATATATATAATATTTGAATGGAAACCCTCATGAATATATATTTCCACTCATTATTCCTCTCCTAACTATTATACCACTCTTCTCATTAGAACCAATGTAACATAGAGTAATAGTGGGAAAATTGAAAAAATGTTTACAAGAAAAAATAGAGATGATGGCCACATATTAATACCCATGATTTTGGGATTAAACTCTACAATTTAATAAAATAAAATATATTTTTATTTATATTTTTACTTATTCCTTTTTGGGATTTTAAGGAGACATGGTTACTCATTGAAATAAATTTTGTTTACCCCAAATAATTATTTTCTTGATTCAATGCATTTATACGCAACAAATAGACCACATGCGATGAATTTTATAAATTTTTAATACACTAGATGAATTATTTTAAAAATAATCTTCAAATTATACATTTTACATTATGATTTAATTAAAATTATGCTACGATAGGGTGGTATTTAAATACCACCAAAAGAATGGAATGATGACATTCCATTAACACAAAATTCCTATCATCCTCAAAAAATGGTTAAGTAATTGGGTTTATATAAAAACAATCCATTGTCAAAAAAATTACTTATTTTTCTTATTATTTGGATAGTGAGTAGAATAAACAAATGGAAATGACTATGGTTTTTATATTTCCATATTTATGAAAGATACTATATTCCATCAACAAACTAGTATCCCAAAAGAGGTACATCAGATGAAAATTACAATTTTATTATAAATATTCACTAATTCATTATTTATATATATTTTCATAGCACTACCTGTATAGTAGAAAATCATAATATTTATAGAAATAATTTTTTTGTTTATATGTTAATGGATATAATACATGGTGTTGTGTTGTATACATACACATTGAAGAGGTGACTTCTAACTACTTATTTAGTGAAATTTCACATCATTTAATCCACTTTTTTACTTAATATCTTTATCATTTGTATATAATACAATTTCATTAAAAATATTTATAGAGTTCCTGAAGAAGGATGATACACTGATGTTTCACTCATGCACTATGATTTTCACTCATTGAGTATGATTTCCAAAAGTCGATGATGTTTTTTATTCTACAAATTCATTAGAAAATACGGGTTACAAAATTAAAATAATGTGAGATAACCTTGATTGTTGAATGAATTGAGGAATAAAAGGATATGGTTATATATGATGGAATTAGCCACAACAAAATCTGACACACGTTAAGTACAGTACGATGTAGGGTATATTTTAATAGTTTAAAATTAAATGTTTTATTCAAAACACACGTTACAAACTAAAAAATGAGATTTTTTTGTATTAATTTAATTATATATTAGGAAAACGTTCCATAAGTCATTTTTGACCTATAGAAATAATCAACACCTGAATCCAATTCCTAGTGTTCTTGAAATAAAAAATCTAGTAACGTGTTTGAATATGTTCGTCTTCCAGGGATATTTGACATGAAAGATGAAATGAAGATAATGGTGATAGGAAAATGAGTTGCAAATGGATACATACATCATCAAAAGTTGAATTCATACTAATTATTTAGTTAATGTTTTATAATTTTTTTCAACAATTGTTAGGTTAATATCTTTATCATTTTTATTGGATACTTATTTAGTTTTATTCACAAATATTTTAGGACATCAAACATTTATTTAAAAAATATAAAATATGATAATAAAGAGAGAACATTTTCGTTTCATATATAAGGGGAAACTGTATGTTATCTGAATGGTGATGTGAATAGTAAACATGTGTCTAAAAAGTGTTTTTACAAAAGTTGAATGAAAAATATGACATCATAAATGATTTTTCAGTAACATTATATTGAATTGTGTAGTAATAATGCACACATCCAGAAAATACATATTATTCTTAGATTGTATCAATTTGTATATTTTTAGTTTATAATTTACATTTTAGTTCAAAATAAACATCTCACACTCAAAACTAAAAAACAAATTTAGATTGTTATGATACATTAAGACAATGATACATAAGTGATTTTAAACATGTTCGAATCGACCAAACCTCAATAAAATACATGGTGTGTCCAATATCATTCAAATAATGTGTTTTCAGTTTAAAATTGTTATTTTAGATCAAAACACACATCACATACTCGAAAATGATAATACTCTTATAGATTATGTTGATAATTTAGGAAAAATATCCAAAAATCATTTGTGACAGAAATGAGTCAGCCTCAACTCAGTATGATATGTTGTGTGCACTGTATGACATAAAAATTTTATTATTAGATTAAAATTGACAATGTATTTCAAAACATGTTTCACTCACTAAAATCAGAGAAAACATAAATGTATTTTCTTATTAATTTATTAAAATCAATCATAACTCATTTTTTATGTTTTCAATCTCACACCAAGATGACACTCGATGTGACTAGTATTACTCAAAGTGAATGTATTATATTTTAATTGATATTTTAGTAAAAAAGAAACATGACATACCAAAATATGTTCAAACACACTCATATAGTTTTTATAGATTATGAAATTTTTTGATAAGTAACATGTGACATGTAGAAATTATATGAACCTCTATTCAACACTTGGTATGAACAGTAAGACTCCCAGTGTGATATTTTATATAAAATTTTTATTTTACATAAAAATAAATTTCACATAATAAAAACCAAAATGCACATTCATATTGTTTTGATACATATGTATAGTGATACAGAAGTCATTTTCAACCTGTTGTAATCTTCCAAACCTTAATTTGCTGCATGGTGTGACTTGTATAATGCAATGTGTTTAGTTTTATAAGAAATTGCATTTTAGTTCAAAATAATATCACATAATAAAAATAGATAAAATGATTTCAGAATATTTTTATAATTTATGAAAATCATACAGAATTCAATTATGTTGTATTGGAGTTTCACTAGAATATGATCTATGGTGTTCTTGATATGACTCAATGTGTCTGCTATCATTTTAAAACTGGAAGTTTTTTTCAAAACATGTTTCACGCAATGAAAACCTAGAAATCATTGTCATATTTTATTGAAACATTAAGATATCGATTCATAATTCATTTTTGAGGTGTATAAATTAGTCTCATATATATTTGACACATGATGTGACCAATATGTCTCAGAATGTGTGTTTTCAATTTAAATTGGAATTTCTGTGAAAAACACACATAACATACTGAAAGTAGAGTAAAATAATTTGTATTATCTTGATACATTAAAAAAATTATACTTAAGTCATTTTTGTTTTTTATTAATTATCCTCACATCAATATTATACATGGTTTGACCGATACAACACAATGTATGTATTTTTATATAAAAATTACAATTTTTATTAAAAATTCATGTCTTATATTCAAAACTGAGAATAAACAATCAGATTTTCTGATACTTTTTTACAATTATTCAAGAGTTATTTGTGACATTTCTTAACAATTCACACTAAAAACTGATTCATGGTGAACTGGGAAAGTCTCAATTAATTCATTTTCAATTTAAATTTAAAATATAGTTCAAAACATGTGTCCCTACCTAAAAATAGAAAAAACACACTCATATTGTCTTGATAATTTTGGAAAATGTTTCAGAAGTAATTTTTAATTTTTAGGAATCAATCTCACATCAATCCAACAAACGATGTGTTCAGTATGACTCAATGTGTGTTTTTCCTCTTTAAATTGAAATTTTCTTAATAGAGACACAAAAAATACTCAATAATGAGAAAACACATTGTAATTGTCTAGATACATTTGAAGATAGATTATTAAGTAAGCTATGATGTTTATGAATCATATCGAAATCAATCTGACTCATTGTCTGACTAGTATGACTTAGAGTGTGTCCTTTTATTTAACATTGATATTTTACTAAGTTATTGCTTCATTTTTTGATTAATATATTTTGTATTAGTAATAATTACATAATAATTTTTTTTGATAGGTGGTTTATTTTTCTCATTCTGGGGTGGTTTTTTCGGTCGTTTATACCAAGATCGATATTTTTTAAAGCCGTTGAGATCCAAAGAAATGAAACCATTGAGGTTTTTGAATGTTTGTGATAGGTCTTGATAATGTAATTGTACAATAAATTTTTGATATTTTTAAAATATATATATTTTTTATTTTATTTGTGATGTAATTTTAATTTGATCTAAATTATGAATATTCCATATATAGGTGTATTTTCTAATGTATTGTGTTATAATTATAAGAAAAAAATATAATAGTATAGACTTTGTGAGCTCTTATTTTAGTGATAAAAATTTGTCACACTATTAACGACTATTAGATCAAATGAAATTCTTCATGACTAATAAATTAATTTTATAGAACATATTAAAGCCACTTTTGTAGTAGTGACTTCCTAACCTTTACTAGAATTTGGCCTAACCCATTCCTCATTTCCCACCTTTTTTAATAACTTATGACCCAGAGAAACCCACATAACCCACCCTATATATCACATCACCCAATGTAATAAAATAAACTCCACTTCCACCAAGACTTGATCAAAAGAATTAACATAAAACCTCCCAAGTCAATAAAAGGATAAAAACCATCCTATATGTGACATGAAAATTCTACTACATAATTGTACACAAACCCACTCCCAAACAAAAAAAGTATATGTAAGTACACAAACACAGAGATATATATATATATATAGATATGACTATGTTGGGATGGATGAGTGGGTTACACATTAGAGGGTATACGACCTACCTTCCCGGCTTGTGTGTGTGCAATGTGTGTGAGAGAAAGAGTTGTTGAATGTAATTATAACCATGAAGAACTAATATATATATATATACACATTTATGCTATTTATAATTATATAAATATAAATATTAAATTTTTAAATCATCCATGCAATTATAAATTATGAATTTCTAAGGATTGATAATATTATTATTTATTAACATTCACTTTGAAATAGAAATTATGTTTGAAATATATAATTTAGATTATTCATTCTTTATTACACACACATATACATATATAATGGTATATATATGAGAGTCGGTATACGATATGGTACAAAGACCCTCGGCTTGTTTGATCAGATGGTCCAGGGAAACAAGATCAGTCCCTCCCTCCCCTATAATCTATATCTCTACCACCCTCAATCCTAATCCCCATATCAAAATAGTACCACCCTCAGCCAGACCCCCTCAATGCATAGAGAAACCTCACATCATAGATTCAAATTTGGTGACAAGGTCACCGACCCCTAGAATCTCCTCTGGCACCAGCCACTCCTCCTGGTATGATTGATCTATTAAATTTCAAATATGAATTTAAATTTTTTCTATGTTTTTATTATTAAATATTAATTTTTTTCAATTAGAAATTAATAATTAATTTTAAAAATATAGATTATTAATAAAAAAATTGTAGATCGCATTTTTTGATTTTAAATGAAATGCCTCCTTATAATTTAGATTTTTATTTAAAAATATTTAGTTTTATATAGTTTTGGTTTAATTTTTATATTTAGACGATAAATATTTCTGTTTATACCCTTTTAATTTTATCAATTAATTTTTTATTCATTAATTTTTACTACATTGTTTTTTATTGTGAAAAAATATATATTAGATAGATTTTTGTTTAATTTTATTAGAGACAATAATTTTAAATTTATTATAATTGGGAAGGAATTATAACTATTTCAATTATAGTTTTTATATTATATATACTATAATTAATTAGAAATATAAATCATGGATCTCAAATAGAAAAGTAAAAGAATGAAATATTGAAATGAAAAACAATCATGTTACATGATTCATTTCAAGTATATTTTCTAGAATAAGTGAACATGAAATTTTATCATGTAAATTTAATGATTAATATCTTCATACAAATGTTTATAGAGTGAATATAAAATTCAAAGAGAAACTATGGGAAAAAATACTAATATTATAATTTAGAAAAGTATGGATTTAAAATATAAGGAGGATGATAGTTATGTATGATATTTATAAAAGTGTATCAGCTATTATGATTTTTTATAAAATGGGTTGATTATGTATTTAATTTAAAAATGGTATCATATGATAAAATGGTTTGTGTAATATGTTTGAAATATTCAATAAAACTATTGTATTATATGTATAATATCAATAAACACTACATCTTTTGGGTCTAGGTTTGCGATTTACTATAATACGTATTGAGTAATCATATAATATGATGTAATATTAATATATGTTATGGTTGGGTCACATCAAAATGTATATTGTATTCCATGACTAAATTCAATTGTAAATTAGTCATTTTCTATTATTATCATAGTTGGTTCATTTAAAACCAAAAAAAATTATTATCATAATTAATAATTCTTCACAATCTTAGACCACAGTGTGCTTCCACTTTGTTTTTTAGAGTAAAGCATTATTTGATCTCCATGATTACAACAAATAATTTCATATGATACCCTTTTATACATATCATAAATAATTATCTTCTTCTTATCTTAGGGAATTGAAACCTATGAAGGAGGAGAGATCTGATGCTAAATAATATTAATCATAAGAGATAATAATAAAAGATCATAAATGATCATAATATTAACATATAGATATGAAGACATAGTCAACGTAAGTGAACATAACATAAGAAAATCATAACCAATAAATCATTAATGATTAATCATTATTTATGTAGTATGGTTTTTGACAGAACATAATACAAGAGTTATAGGGGTGTGAAAAATGAGCCAACATTCTTGAAAACATAACATGGGAATGTTTCATAAAATAGATTTATGAAACAAAAATGTATAGAGATCCATTTATTTTTTAAAGGTACACTCTAAAGAATATCATCCCACGATAAACATATAACCATAGTGGATTGAGTTTAGTCATTAATCCCAATAAAATAATTCAATGACTCTCATAGTGGATTGATTTTACTATTCAATACCTAACATTCCTTCACATGAGATACAATGATTTACTCATTAAATTGAATTATTATAATTCTAGACACAGAAATCAGTTAAATAATATAGCGACCCTACCTTTTATTACATTACAATTAAATCATTTTAAAGATAAAAAACATAATTGTATTACACGAAGAGGATCCAAATTTTTAGTGTCTTGGGAAAAAATGGACCATATATAGCAATTACAAAAACAAGCATAAACATACATTTAATTTATTATTATCTAGCTTATTATTGGCACTTGTCCTCTCCTTAGTACATGTAGCCACCTGAGGATATACATAAAACGGGGTGAGCCAGAAGCCAGTAAAAAGATAGATACGTATAGTATTGAATGGTGTGAGCAAAATCATAACATGGGAAAAAGATCATGAACATGAGAGGAATAAAAAATATAAGACTTGAAATGTGGCAATGCATACAAAATGAAACATCATGCCTTAGTGGTTAACTAACACACATGCTTGTGAACCAAGATAGAATATTTTTCACACATCATTTCACATTTACTCATGAGATTCATTACTTTACCCAATGAATTGGAGCGCTGTATAATTTCGGGCGCACCCGTCACTTTCAAACATTCATATTGCGCTATATAATTTTGGGCGCACCCGTCAAGTAATAACATTATAATTTATCATGAATTCCACCAAGAAAATATAGAATAAATGAACATAACAACTCCATGAAACGGAATGGATTTCATCTCATAATAACACATTCATAAACCCTGGGTTCCCAAAATAAATATGGAATAACAAACATGATATAAGAACTGCAAATCTTGAATGAGAAGTAAAAGGTTAGTTCTTAAAAAAAGTGTTCTTTGGGAAAACATTATGTTTGACATAAATAGTAGTGGGAAACATTTTTATCCCAGAATAATAATTAAAATGGTGAAAAATTGTTCCTTAAGGAGTAACCATATAAAAAATGGAGTGAATGAGGGAGAACCCGATGGATGAAATATGGGTTCGAGAAGTTCCCCTTACCATGTATCTGAATGCTTCCTTCTCTTTAATGTCCTTTATAATGAAATTATATACATTAATTAGAAATCAATAACCTTTTTTAGATTAATATACTTCATTATGGTTTCATTATGTGATATTATGTGCCTTTGGATGAGTTCTAGATTTTAAAAACATTATTCGAGAATGATTGTTTTTATGGTTTTCTTGAGTGGTTCACCTGTATTCTTAAAGTGATATTTGGGTAAAACATGGGTAAACATACAGAAATTATATTTCATGTTATTAATGATATTAAAGAAGTTTTAATGATCTTATAATTAATTATATTAGATTAATGTGGGTGAATCATAAGATCATATTTAAATGATGATCATTTGGGTTAATTTGTGTGTTTTTTATCATAACAAACTTTTTTTACATAAAACATAGTAAGACGGTCATAAGATAGTATCATAACATTAAATAGGAGATGATACATACAAAATTTCCTTTTTAAACCATAAAAATGGTTTCATGTCCAGATATGAAGGTACAAATCGAAGAAGAAAACTTATCATTCTTGAAGATGATAAATTAACACCTCACAAACAACGTTCTCCTTAATAAAATAAATGGAAGAGGGAAAGGAGATTAGATGATATAACATCACATTTGCATCATAAAATTCCTTTAAATGCATAATACTAGAGTTACAATACCATTTCGATGAACATAGATTTGGAGAGATCAAGAAATGAACTTGAACATGAAAGGGAATTAAAAGAGAAGAGGGAGAGAAATTACCTCTTAAATCCTCCTTTTGAGATCCTCCTTATTGAATCTAGGAATGGTCTTTTGATGAGACCAACAGCTCTTGGACATGGGAGAGGGTCTTGGTAATATTGTTGGGCAAATTTTAGTAATTTCATGGAGCTTGAGAGGTGTGATGAAATCAGGGTGTGAAGGGTGGTCTTTATAGTGGAGGGGAGAGGGGTTTCCTTAATATAAAATTCATTAGTTTATTAATTTCCCATAAGACAAGGAATAGAGAGTCTTGGATGACAAAAAATTGTAATTTTATCATGTGATCCCGAACCAAGTGGGCTTACATCATTAGAACATCACACATGACCCTATAATTAGCTTATTTAGCTTATATTTTCAAATTACGGTATTTCACTAATCATAAAAAATTCAAGTACTTCAAAAAAATCCCAAAACGTTACCCCTAAAATTTTTCGACGTGTAGAATCCCAAAATAAAGGTTAATTTTCAGAAAATAATTTTCTAAATATAAATAATTTATTATTTATTCAAAATATTAAAACAGCCATTAAAAATAAAACTGATTTTATAGTGCTTTCAAAAATTACGTAGGGTCTTATAAAATTATCTAAAAACTATAATAAATTTATATGATAATTATTTAACACATTTTATGAAAATACATTTTGTTTTATATTAATTAATTAATTATAATTAATTATTTATCACTTACAAAATACAAAAACGTTTACTATGGTCAAATTGTCACTTTATAATATGTCTAAATTTTATATAATTATTCATGGGTAAGTTTAATCGTATGTTGAATGATTTTATATTCATAGGGGTCATATTACTATTCAGAAGGGTAGTTTACTATTCACATGGTATGCTAATATTCACTAAAATTTATTTTTGTTTCATTAGACTCCAAAAATCATCTTGAACTCAACTGTGTATGTCAGATTATCAACATTCAAAACATATAAGTGACAAACTTATGTTTTTAGGTCATTTAGCACATAGTAGTTCATCATTTTTTGTTTTCTTGTGATTTTATGACTTAATTATAAGAAGGGAAATCTCCATTGAAAAATATTGGATCATTACATTCTTCCCCCATTAAGAAATTTCGCCCCCCAAATTTCAATTTACACAAACAGGTTAGGGTACTTCTCCTACATGGCCTCTTCTAGTTCCCATGATGCTTCCTCAAACTTTTGGTACCTCCACAAAACATTGAAAAGATGGTTTGTCCTGTTGTGTAGAACCTTATCTCTCTGATCCAGAATCTTTTCTGGCTGCACTTCATAGGGGATATCATCTTCCAACTACACCACCTCTGAGTTTAGTACATGGGAGGGGTCTGGTATGTACGTCCTCAGTATTGATACATGAAACACATCATAAACACGAGTCATATTGGGTGGAAGTGCAAGACGATAGGCCACATCTCTTATGAGTTCAAGGACTTCAAAGTGGATAATATACATGGGGCTTAGCTTCCCTTTATTACCAAATCACATGACTCTCTTAAAAGGATATATTCAAAGGATGACTTTATCTCCAACGTCAAACTCCAAGTCCCTTCGACGGTTCTCATCATAGCTCTTTTGCCGACGCTGTGTAGCATTGATGTGATTCTGGATGACACGAACCTTCTCTATCATCTCTTGAACAAGATCGATTCCATGTAGCTTTCTTTCTCCAACTTCATCCCAAGTGGTTGGAGTTATGCATCACTATCCATACAGATCTTCCTATAGAACTATCTGAATACTCGAGTGGAAGTTATTGTTTTATGTGAACTCAACCAATGTGAGATGCTGATCCCAGCCACCTTTTAATTCAAGAGAGTAGGCTCTTAGAATATCTTCAAGCATCTTAATAGTTCTTTCAAACTGGCCATGAGTTTGGGGGTGATAGGCCATGATTATATTTAATTCAGTACTCAAATCACGTTGAAGGCTCCTCCAGAATTTCGGTGTGAACATTGGATCATGGTCAGAGTCAATCGAGAGTGGAACACAGTGCTGTCTCACCATGTACTTCACATATATATTTTCAAGTTGTTCAAGAAAGAGAGCTTCCTGAATAGAGATAAAATGGGATTTATTGGTGAGTCAGTCAACCACAACCCATATCGCATTATATCCCTTTGACGTCTTCGGGAGACCCATGACAATGTCAATAGTAACTTTTTACCATTTACACATGAGTATAGGAAATGGCTGCATCATACCTTTGGAATTTTGTCGCTCAGCATTAAATTGCTGACATACCATGCACCTTGATATATATTCCGCAATCTCCTTCTTCATGTTATCCAACCAGAAGTGTTCCCGAAGATCATTGTACATCATAGTACTCCCAGGATGAATGGAGAATGATGAGCTATGTGCATTATACAATAGCTCTTTCTTTATCTGGGGTGATTAAGGCCCACAAATCTGTGTTCCAAAACAAATCACACCATCATCATTGATATGAAACAATTTCAGCTTCCCTTCCTTTATTGCATTCACCCTCTTTTGTATCTCCACATCATCCTTCTGTGCTTCATTAATCCTATCTTGGATGGATGGTTGCGCAATCATTTGGGAAAGGTAGGATGTATCCCATCCCTTTATGATTTTCAAATCCATTCATTGCATTTCCAGGAAGATATGGTCTTTCCCAATCCACAACCTGGATAGAGTAGCAGGTTCCTTTCTGTTTAGAGCATCAACTAGTTTTTTCACTTTTCTATGATGATAGTGAATAGAGAAATCGTAATCCTTGATTCGCTCTAACCATCTCCTTTGACACATTTTGATCTGATTTTGTGTGAATATATACTTTAGCCACTTGTGGTTGGTTTATATTTCACACTTCTCACCATAAAGGTAACGCCGCCAAATATTCATGGAAAAAATCATGACTGCCAGCTCTAGATCATGTGTCAGGTAGTTTTTCTCATGGATCTTCAACTGTCGTGAGGCGTAGGCTATCACATTGTCATTTGCATGAGTACACAACCCAAGATTTTCATTTTTAGCATCACTGTATATCACCAAACATTCTCCAGTTTTCGGTGGTGTGAGTACAGGTGCAGTGATCGGACTTCTCTTTAGATCCTTCAAGCTTCCCTCACATTCATCTGTCCAGACATACTTTACAAATTTCCTTGTTAACATAGTTAGTGGTCTTGTCAATTGTGAGACGTTTCTCACAAAAAGTCGGTAGTACCCACCTAATCCAGGAAAACTACAAATTTCCAGGAAACTATAGGTCCTCGACCATTCCTCAATCGCATTTTTTTTAAGGATCCACATAAATTCTCTCACTTGTGATCACATGACCCAATAACATGACTTGTTTTATCCAAAAAGTTACACTTTCTGAACATGGAGTACAATTTATCTTTTCTCAAAGTCTCCAACACAAGTCATAGGTGTTCTTCATGTTCCTCCATTCTCTTGGAGTATAAGAGAATATAATTAATAAACACTACAACAAATTTGTTGAGGTAATTTCTAAAGACTCTATTCATCATATCCATAAATATTACAGGGGCATTAGTAAGTCCAAAGGGCATCACCAAAAATTCAGAGTGCCCATACCTTGTACGGAAGGTAGTCTTCTGAATATCATCCTTCTACACCTTTACCTGATTATATCCAGAATGATTATCCACCGCTGAGAAGTATTGAGATCCTATTAAATGATCGAACAAGTCATCAATAATTGGGAGATGATACTTGTTCTTTATGGTGATCTTGTTGTGTTCCCTATAATCAATACACAACAGCATTGTTCCATCCTTCTTATTCACAAATAGCACTGGCGCACCCCAAGGTGATGCACTAGGGCATATGAAACCATTGTCTATACGCTCTTGCAGTTTCTTCTTTAACTCCTAAATTTCAATAGGATCCATCCTATAGGGACACTTTTAGATAGGAGTAGCTCTGAGTATGAGTTCAATTGAGAACTCAACCTCTCAATCCGGGGGAAATCCGAGTAACTCTAGCTGGAAATACATAACCGTATTCCCTCACTATGGTCATTTCATAATAGTTGGCACTTTCCTTTGACTCAACCATTTGGGCGAGGTATGATTCTTCATATTGAATCAACACCCACACCGTTGAAGGATTTTTCAAAGGATATTCATGATATTCCTTGCAATTGTAGAGGAGCATGCGATGGTTTGGAATATGAAAAGATATTTCCTTTTCCCGATAGATGATATGTTCTCTATATAACGAGTTCCAATCCATTCCCATTATATTGTCGAATTACACCAAGGGAAGTATTATGAGATTTTCTGGAAGAATCTTCCCACATAAGCTAACAGGGGAAGAGTCAAACACTTGGGTTACAATTATTTCACTACTTCGGGTTTTTACAAATATCTGTACCTAATGATTTTGGGGCTTCAATTCTATAGTTCTAGAAAACATGCAAGATATAATGGAATTTGTTGAAACAGAATCAAATAAGACTTTTTCCATTATTGAGTGAATTGGAATTGTACCTTGTACGACTTCATTATCTTGCTCCACTTCAGAAGTAGTGATGGAATAAACCTTTCCTTGTTCCTTTGGATTTTGTGGCTGCTGAAGCAGATTACCCTCAAGAGCTCGAGGTTTAGTGCACTGGTTTTCATAATTCCCTATCTCCCTACAGTTGTAGCATTAAACAATGAGTGGTTCTCTCCTTTCATCAGCTACATTATCCTTCCATTTCATGTCTTTTCGACACTCTTGAGTACAATGTCCTTCTTTCCCACACTTGAATAATTTCCCCAGCCCTTTGAGGCAGTTCCCATGGTGCCACTTTCAACATTTTTGTTATGTGGGTCATTGAGTTTTCTTCCCACTTTGGTCATTAGAACCACCAGCTTGAAACTCCATCTTTAGTTTCATATCCCCATAGCTAGGGGACCATTTTACAAACCCCATCTCCACTTTGAGAGCACATCGAAAACATCTTCATAACTCCCAATGTATCGAATTGCAAGATCCTTTCGAAGGTGTGGATTTAATCCACTAACGAGTCTATCAATTTTTCTATCATTGTTAATAACAAAACCTGAATCATACCATGAAAGCATAGTGAAATTTTATTCATAGGTTGTGGCGAATTTTCCTTCTTTTTTTCATGAGATCTATTAATTATCTCTCCATCTTCGTGTGAAGACTTCTTGGGAAATAATTGATATGAAACATTATCTTAATGTCTTCCCATTCCATCTCTTCAATTTCATCCCTTGGCTTGGTGTTCTTAATCAAAGCCCACCATTGACAGGCTTCTCTGTGATGACAAAAAACGGATTGGTTCACCTTTTCCATCTCAGAACAGTGAAGAACAGAAAAGATATTCTCCATGGAGTTGACCCACTGTTACACAATGAGTGGACTGAAAGATCCACTAAATGTTGGTGGTCATTGCTGTATAAAACATTCTATAGCCAGTTTCTCCCTCTTTGGTGAAATAGGACGTTCCCCATTATTATGATTATTGTTCATAACCTGAGATAATAGGGTATGTATTTCCATGATGTTCTGAACACTGTCTCCCAAATCATTGGGGATGTCGTTCAAGCAATCATTTCATTGGCCCCGGCACGAGTTGTTGGCCTGATTTCTCCTGGTTCCCACCATTTTAAAAAATAGAGATGCTTAGAACAGAACATAAGTAATCAAATCATGAATAAAATATTCATTTAAACAATTTCTACCAAAAAAAATATGTGATCCCTATGTATATATTCTTATGTACATATTTATACTTAGTCTCATGCAAGAGGTTTTCCCTAGGGTTTACGAATCCTAATTCCCAAATTAACTAAACCTCTCCTCTAATACAAAATATAGTGACCCTACCTTTTATTACATTAATATTACATCATTTTAAAGATAAACAACATAATATTATTACACATAGTGGATCCAACAGTTTAGTGTCTTTGGCTAACTAGGACCATACATATAAATTAAAACATCATGCATAAACATTCATTTACTTTCTTCCTCTCTAGCTTCTTATTGGGACTTGTCCTCTCCTTAGTACAAGTAACCACATGAGGATATAAATAAAAAGGGGTAAGCTAGAAGCCCAGTAAGAGGATAGATAATAATATTATAGCGTGGGGTGAGCATAATCATTACATGGGAAAAATCATGAACATGAGAGGAATCATAAATATAAGTCTTGAAATGTGGCAATGCATACAAAAATGAAACATCATGTCTTTGTTGTTAACTACCACACATTCTTGTGAACCAAGCTATCATATTGTTCACACATGATTTCAAATTTACTCATGAGATTCATCACATTACCCAATGCATTGGAGCACTGTATAATTCCGGGCACACCTATCACATTCAAACATTCATATTTCACTATATAATTCCAGGTGCACCAGTCACCTCATAAAATTATCATTTATCATGAATTCCACACTAAACATATAGAATAAATGAAAATAACTAACCCATGAAATGGACTGGGTTTCATCTCATAATAACACATTCATAAAATTTGGGTTCCCAAAATAAAGAAGGTATAATATACTTGATTCAAGAACCGCAAATCCTGTATAAGAAGTAAAAGGTGAGTTCTTAAAAGAAGAGTTCTTTTGGAAATCATTTTTTTGACATAAGTAGTAGTGGTAAACATGTATATCCCAGAAATGGAAAGAAAATGATGAAAAATTGATCCTTAAGGAGTAACCTTATCAAAAATGGAGTGAAAGAGGGAGAACCCGAAGGATGAATGTTAGGTTCGAGAAGTTCCCCTTACCTTGTATCTGAATGCTTCCTTCTCTTTAATGTCCTGTATAATGACATTATATTCATTAATTAGATATAAAGAACCTTGTTCAAATTTATATAGTTTATTATGGTTTCATTAAGTGATATTATGTGCCATTGTATGAGTTATAGTATTTAAAAACATTATTCAGGAATGATTGTTTTTATGGTATTCTTGAGTGGTTCACTTGTATTCTTTAATTGATGTTTTGGTAGAACATGGGTAAACATCCAGAACTGATATTACATGTTATTAATTATATTTCATAAGTTCTGATGATCTTATAATGAATTATATTCTATCCATGTGTGTGAATCATTAGATAATATTTAAATGATGATCATTTGGGTTAATTTGGGTGGTTTTTTGATCATAAAACTTGTTTTAACTTATCACATAGTAATATAGTAATATGATACTTCCAGAACATTAAATAAGATATAATACATATAACATGTTCTAGTTAAACCATAAAAATTGTTTCATGACCAGATTTGAAGGTATAAATTGAAGAAGAAAACTTGTTTTTCTTGAAGGTGATAAATTAACATCTCTCGAACAATGTTCTCCTTAATAAAATAAAAAGAAGAGGGAAAGGGGGTTGGATTATATAACATACAATTTTAACCATAAAATTGTAGTAAATTTATAATTCTGGAGTTACAATATAATTTAGATAAATATATATGTGGATAGATCAAGAAATTAACTTGAAATCTAATGGTAATTAAAGGAAAAGAGGCAGAGAAATTACCTCTTAAATCCTCATCTTGAGATCCCCCTTAAGGAAGCTAGTCATGGTCTTTTTATGAGACCAGAAGCTCTTGGATGTGGGAGAGGGGATACAGAATATTTTTGGGTAGAGTATAGAGAAGGCTTGGAGCTTGAGAGGTTTGATGAAATGGGGTTGTGAAGGGTGGTTTTTATAGTGGAGGTGAGAGGGGTTTCCTTAATATAAAATTTATTAGATTAATACATTCCCATAAGACAAGGAATAGTGACTCATGGATGACCAGGAATAGTAATGTTATCATGTTATCCTGAATCAAGAGGGATTACATCAGCAAAACATCACATATGACTCAATAATTAGATTATTTTACTCTTATTTGTAAATTATCATATTTCACTATTCATTAAAAATCATGTATTTCAGAAATATCCCAAAAATTTACCCCTACCATTTTTCGACAAGTAGAATCAAAAAATTATCTCTATATTTCAAAAATAATTTTCTAGAAATTTTTATTTTAATATTTAATTAAAAACATAAAATATTCATTAAAATTAAAACTGATTTTATAGTACTTTCAAAAAATTACGTAGGGTCTTACAAAATTATCTAAAAACTATAAGACATTGATTTGATAATATTTTAACACATTTTCCAAAAATATATTTTATTTTAAATTAATTAATTAATTATAATTAATTATTTATGACATACAAATACAAAAACGTTTATTAAGGTCAAATTTCCACTTTCTAATATGTCTAAATTTTATTTAATTACTCATGTGTAAGGTTAAACATATGTTGGATGATTTGATATTCATAAGGGTCATGTTATTATTCATAAAGATAGGATACTATTCACATGGGTATGCTAAAATTCAACAAAATTTATTTTTGTTTCATTAGACTCTAAAAATAATCTAGAACTCTACCGTGTATGTCAAATTTTTAAAATTTAAAACAAATAAGTGACAAAGAAATGTGTCTAGGTCACTTAGGACATTTTATTTCATCATGTTGTGTTTTCATGTGATTTTATGACATAATTATAAGAATGGAAATTTCCATTGAAAAACATTTGGTCGTTTCAAATAAAACCATACATATGTTTACCACATGAACATGAAAACATTCAAAATTATATCAGAACATAATTACCCCATGAGAAAGAAACAAGTTTCATAAGAATAATAATAAGGTATAAAAATAAATCATCCAGAGAAATAATAAGTGTAATTTTAATAAAAAAATATCCTCAATAATGATTTATATATGTTCAAGGATATTTAAATACATAAAAAATGTTACAAGAGTAATATTAAATTTCATTCAAATATGAGGATAAATATCATTTAATTTTTTATAAAAATTAATCCAAAAAGATTTTTTTTTGTAAAAACAATGTGAATATAATTTATTGTTAAAAGTCATGACCACTATAGAAGGAATATGTGTACAAATTGTGTGAGGAATAAATTATACAATATACATTAAAAAATAGATCACATTTATAACATTCTAATTAAATTAAAGGACAATAGAAAATGATCCAAGTAGGTAATAAATAAAAAAAAGAGTTTCGTTTCACACATTTGAAATTAATGTTAAATTTAATATAAAATAAAATTATTGAATAATATGTTTTTAGATAAGGACATCCCTAAAATAATATAACGAATATATACATGGATGGGAAATATTCTTGAATTGAATGATGGGATAAGGTAGGGTCCACTAACAAATAACATTACAGTATTGTTTTGAGACAATTTGTGGTGAAATTGTATGAAGACATGTCAAAATCATAATAACCAATGTATACAAAAATATATTTGGTTTTATTGATTACGAAAAAAATTCACCTCTAAATATTTATACACAAACAATCTTGATTTTAATGAGGCATACAAAAGAATCCCTAGTAGAAATGATTATTTTTAAATCAAGAGACTATGATATAGAGAACCTGAAATAGATTTTAAAATTAATTAAATTAATTTAAATTCATAATAAAATCAATTCATGGTATATTATAAACACCACATAAAATAAAGTTAGTAGTGAATATAGTGTATATCTCTGTGAATGGAAATTGAGATGAGAATCCCCTTCCTGAGACTTCCGTTTGGTCGAACGTTCTCTAAACCCATGTATAATAAATGTATGTTTATTATTGAAATTTATATGAATATTATTGATATATATTTTGACTAATCTTATTATTTATAATTATTTTTTAACAGAATATTTATTTTTTACTGTTAAAATTTTTATTTGAGGGTTAATTTTTTTGTTTTCCCATGAGTACATCGATTTTGATATTCCGATCATTTCTTTTGGATCATGGTATCATAAAATATAGAATGTTCATTAGGATGTATTGTATTTATTATATACTTCTGGTTTCCCATGTTCATTTCAAGTAATTTCTTCGGATGGTGCACATGGGACACATAAAAATATCATATTCGATGATTATTTCATTATTTAAAGAGTTGAACTTATTGGTGAAGAAACATTAGATATTACCAATCCCAAATTATGAGAAAAATAAAATTAATCTTTATTATAGAATATTACAAGTATAAATTTGTCCTATTCATTCATAATGTAATAATTATTTGGTTATTCATGTATGTTGTAAGTCGACCAAAACAAGAACATGTTATAACGACTGAATTCATAGGAAAATATTATTTTATTGTGATAACATCAATTTTAATAAATCCTAATGATATTATTTAATTTTAAAAATAATTAATAATATCAAGGAATAGTTGAGTAATGTAGTTAACGAGGAATTATTAAGGAGAGGATAACTCTTCTACTAAAGACATGAATCTCCTCTTGCGGAGCTTCTTTGAAATAAGGGATTTGTGTCTTCTTCTTCTGACTAGATATACACAAACATGGGATACATCTTTTTTTGGAATATAATTAGGTTATAAATTAAAAATAATGTCAAATTAAAGTATTGATTTTAATTTTCTATTTTAGGGGTTCTTTTATAGGAGAGTTTGAGTGAAATTTTCATAAAAACTGATTCCTCAATGTGAAATTAATATATTTTTGCATGGGAGGTGGACCAGAAGTGAAGAAATTATTTTTTATATGATAAAATAAGATATATAATTCCATAATAATTTAATTTATAGATGTTTGATGATATTTGATATACTTATACCATTATATAAACCTTTTACCTCATTTTTTCCTTTACTATGGTGACTATGTTTTATCGTGGTAATATGTATTTATGGATAAAATGAAACCTAATATTTTATATCATTTTCAATTAGTAATTATGATTTATGACACTGTTATATTTAATTTAATTTCTAAATATGATAAAGCTTTCTTCTAAATCAAATCATAAAATATATAAAAAATTGTTCTTATAGAATTTTTTTACATTAAGTTTTCATAATCTTTTTACAAATAAATAACTATCTAAATAAATCATAATATAATAGTTTCACCATTGGAAAATTATATTATATCAGAATAATACTTCTAAAGTAATATATTTAGTTTAAAAGACACAAAACACTTTGATAAAATAATTATCTGAAAAAATATTGTTTTTATCATTAAATGATTTAGACAAAATCCATTCATCTTTTTTACATATAATTTTACCACTAAATTTATTAATATATTTGTATTATAATCATTGTTTAAATATTATAAAAACAACAAATAATAATAATAATAATAATAATAATAATAATCTGTAATGAATAGGAATACATATTTTTATAATAAATCATTTAAATTTATCATTATAATTTTATTTAATTCTAGAATGACTTATTATATATTAATTATAATATTGTTAATTTGGTACTAACAATTAAGAAACACAAATTTACCAAAGGTATATGAAATGACTATATATCTCACAATAATATGTATAATTCCCATATGTCCAACCACCATATAAATAACAGTCCTAATATATTGCTATACATAACCATAAATACATTTATAAAATAATTCACCCTGATCTCTAATTTTTTTAACAAGGTTTTTATCATATTAATATATTGTTTTATCATTTATATTATCATTGTCAATAAAATTATTTTCATTATAGATAACAATGATTATAATTTCTACCTTTTAGTAATATTATCTACCGGTGTTTTAATTCCTTTAGTAATTTTACTTATTATGATTCACTTCATTACCTCATAATGTATTTCAAATTTTTTTTGTAATATTATAACATTTTAAGATAAAGAATTATTCATTTTATTTTAGAAATTCATCCACCAGAAACTATCAAACACGCATGATTTATTAAGAAGGACATAAATACAATAATAATTAGTGCATTATATTCTACCTCTCTTAAGATAATTTTTGATGAAAATTTTTATTACCTTGATGAAAATATGTTAGTATTTGAGGTTCCTGCATCGCTTCCCCAATGTAGTTATTCCTCTTAAGAACATTATCTAGTTGAGTTAACTTTTTTAATGTTATTTTACCTCTATGATTTTATATTTCAATCAATTTTCCATTACAAGAGAGATCATGTTGTAGTGGTAATACTTTTGAGTTCCGTACTTGTTAAGGGATAGTTATGAACTTCTTAATTATTGATACATGGAACACGTCAGGAACTTATCAGTTGTTTGATGCAAGTTAAATATTATAATATTCCATCCCGATACAATCAAGTAATTCAAAGGGCCACGTGTATCTACAGATCAATTTACCATTCTTTAAGAATATAGTAACCCACTTATATTATGGTTTTCAAAGGAATACATTTTCTCTATGTTCAAATTTAAAATAACTATGATTATTTTTATAAGTACATGATCCTTCATCATCCCATAATTTAATTTTTAAATATGAATTCGTTTTCATGAATTATTGAAGGTAATTTTAGGTTTAGAGTTTTAGATAAATTGAAAAAATCATACATAATAAACTCATTCCTTTTAATGTGGACACATCCACTTAGTATCCATTTTCTACAATATAATTATTTTAAAATGAAAAACATGTTTTTAACGAAATACATTCATTATTTTTAACTTGACATCATATTTTGTTTATAATATACCTTATAAATGATGATTTTTTTTTTTGAAAATGTGGAATTTGGATAAGAATATAATCATGGTACATATAAAAATAAAAACAAATCTTTATAGTCCATTTCAAAACTATGATATCATATAATGGAGTTTTCATTTAATAAAATAAACATTGAGATCAAATAATTGTTTAGTTACATATGAAGATATATTTACATCCAAAAGGTTTTCTAAAACACTTTATAAAAATACATAATGAAAAATAATAATCATGTGGTTTTCATAGAAAACATGACATTCCTTGTAAACCATTTTTTTTCAAAAAGCGTATATTTTTTCTCTTAATGATAATAATCCTTCCATTAAATAAAAGATAATCGGATTACCTTATAAAATAATTTTTTTAATAAAAATACTTACAGATACTATTAATTAAATTTAGGTTCCTTGGGATGTCCAATTTACATAACCCTTACACAAACCGTTACAAAAAATATTTATAAATTCAATAACCTACTCAGCCAATTTCATTAAAATTATCAAGAGAAAATATTCATTTCCCAATACATTTGAGATCTATATGAAAATAAAATTTCATTAAAAATTATTTATAAGGACCATAAAATACATTAAAAAATTAAAAAAAAAATTATATCATTAAACATTTTAAAATATACTTTTTCACCCATAAGAAAAAAAATTTGGATATTGATATATCTCATTCCCTTTAAACACCATTTTCTAAACTAAAATAAAAAAATGGAAATTTGGTTTTTATTTAAATAAAAAAGGATTATTTTAAATGAATCAATAAAAATAATTATTATCATTGTGGAAAAATTCGACGATATTGTATACATTAAAATAAAACATTAATTTTGTCTTTTCCCAAAACATTGCATATAAATACATAAAAATATTCCTGTTTATTTTTTGAAATGAAAGTAAAAATATAAATTAAATTTTCATCATAATTAATTAAATTCCCTATAAATAGAATCATAAAATAATTTTAATAATATATACATCGAATAAAAACACCTACAAAATAAAATTTTAATTCATTTAATATAATTATTTTAGGTAAAGTGTTCCTTACCATGAGTGTAACTTTCAATGATCATTGTTTTTGTAAAAAATAATAAAATTATGTTAAATATTTAAATTTATTATTACTATTTTAATGTTTAATATTCCTTTTGATCCACTTATATCCGTGTTATACTTAATGATATAACCGATTGACTTTACAATGGGTGTTTTGGGATAATTCGGCTTATTTGTCAGAAATGACTTTGGATGGTTTACTATGGTCAAATGGCTCATGATTATATCATTTATAGATTCAAAATCATGTTATAATTATCAATTTTATACAAAAATTTACTTTTAGATCCATCTATGTAGAATCATTATGAAAAATGTATTATTTTGCAATCATGGAGACGGTAGGTCATACATATTCATGAATAACATATTCATTTTTAACAAAAATGAGTGAAATAAGTTAATTTCTATTTTATAATTATTGAATAAAAATTACATCATAAATATAATTTTAATTATTTAAATACACATATACATATAATCCATGTTAGGATGTAATAAGAAAATAAAATAATCATCTCGCGAGGCGGTTGTCCGTACGTACACATGAGTGATGTTTTCATTTTTAGTTGAATGGTATAGAATGATGTATACTAGTTAATTAAAATTAAATAATTATTTTTATATCAAATATATATATTTTATATTATTTCACTTTTATCCATATTTATGGAAAACTATATGAGTATGTGATGAAAATGTAAATGCATCATCCAACGAGGTGGTAATTCGCAGATACGCATGAGCGATGTTTTTATTTTTTTGTATAGTTAAGTATATAAAAAACGAATTTAACAAAATCATAATACTTTTTAAATACATGGTAGACAGTTATTTCATTATTTCATCATATAATATGAATATTTTAAGGAGTCATAAGAATAAATAAATGAAATCATTCTATTAAGAACTATACCTCTTATTGTAAAAACCAGCTAAGGATTATACCTAATGCCTTCATAGAATGTTATTTTGATAAAAAAAGATAAATATTGGTCAGGGGGAGTGATTTTGTTAAGGAATTTGGGAAGATATAGACCATGATAATCGGCCCTCATTGTGTAAATAGTAGGGTATATGGTGTTTAATTTTATAGGAGTCAGAAAAGACACATTAGGCAATTTTTTAATAGATTAAAATATATTTATTACTTACTCTATAAAAATGGATCATAAAAGTATTAGAATAATAGATATTATAGTTTCTAAATATAGACATAAATTAAAATTTAAATATGTTTTTATGTTATTTGAATATTTATCATTCTACTTTAGTCCCTTTAAACTTGTTTTAACTCTTACCATTCTAACCATTTTTTTATGCAATGTTTTTATTTATAATGACAAAAAATAATGGTTAACTAATTAAAAAAATTAAAAAATATGACTCGAAATATTTATTCCATTTTTCTAAATTTAATTTTTATTATTTTCTTAAATAAAGTTAAATATCAGAACACGTAACGTGATGAAAAATTGTTTTCCAGAAAAATATTTTTTAAAGTAAAATTATGTTTGTATACGAAAATCAAGTAGAATATTGATTCAAATGACATGGAATTGTTTATTTTTAATAAAATTACATAATTTAATTAGAAAAACCGAAAATATATTTTTCCATTGAACATACATGAAAATAAATGATAATTTTATAAAAAAATCTACATTTTATAATATTCACAAAAAATCATCATTTTTAGAAAATCCCCAAAAACTATATATAGATAATTTTTAATTTATGATTTAAAAATTTGGTAAATTATTTAGTTTATAATTGTGAAATTGTTATATAATTATTTTAAATAAAACCATATAATATTTGTAAATAAATTTGATAACAATAAAACTATTTCATTTTTGAAAGAAAAATTATGTAATGTGATTATAATGCATATAAATATATAAAATATAATTGATAAATATTAATAAATAATGAAATAGATTTAATATTAACATTAACTAGGTTTTTATAATTATAATTGGTGATATTCTATCAACTTTTTATAGTTTTAATGTGTTTTAAAATGGTTTATAAATTCTCTAAAATTTATTGAGAAAGATCAAGTCCCAATATATTACATTCTCAACATTATTCCCAACATGTTAGAGTTATTAATATATTCACATTAGTTTCCTCATATAGTTCTATTTTAATACTAAAATGTATATTCTTTGTATATGAGATCTCAACTAAGGGAATGTGTTGATCCCAACATTCTTGGTAATCCATTGAACATGATCTCAACATATATTCCAATTCTTGAGTTTTCCATTAAATTTAAAAATTTGTTTGAGGATGGTAATATTTAATAATTCTCATATTCAGACCCAATTACTGTTATATACTACTCAAATAAATCTAGGATAACCTCATATATCAATCAAATATAATTGAGAGTGGTACTCCAAATTATCATAAAACATTTTCAGTGAATAAAAATCATGGTTGATCGAGTGAGAAATATTCTAAAATGTAAATGAAATATGTTGACTTTATAAGGGGTCAACTAAAACACAGTAGGATTTAGGTCCCTTAGAGGTCTGAGGAATATCTATAATGAAATCTATTATATTGTTCTTCCATTCCTATATGGGTATGGGTAATGGTTTTATTATCCCATTAGACATGTGAAATTATACCCAAACTTATTAGAAAACTATCCATCATGATATATAATTTTCATGAACCTTTATCAAGTAGTCATATAATAAATTATTATTTTGATATAAATATAAATTTAGGCTTATAGGATTGATAGAAAATGATGATCTATATACATTTTTCAACAGACCCTTCTTCAAATATGGTATATAAGGGACACATATTCATTTATTGAATCCTATAAAAATATCATTCTTATGTTTAATCTTTATATTATTCTATTTAATATTTTTTATCTCATTACATACCCTATACTCATCATTGATAATTACATGGATGTAAATTTAAGAAACAAATATGGGAATGATAGGATTTCCCCCTCCCTTATGATTCTTAGGTACATCCATTTTAAATACATGATTAATGGGAATATTTTAATCCTAATTATAGAGAATGTTACATATTCATTCTCACTCTGAGAATTCATCATTTTTTCCTTCCCAAGGTTGTTATGTATTGATCAGTCATTGTCCTTGATCATCTTTAAAAAAACCTTTTTCACATGTCAAAAAATTCAGTGTGAAATAATAATTTTATATTTTTTGAACAATATATATATAACATTCCAAAATCAAGGTCATTCCAAAAAAACATATAATTCATATATTACCACTCCTAGCCTGATGTCATGTGTTAGGTAATTTTTTCATGATACTTTTATTTAAGTGAGGAATAATAAACTATTTTTTCATTTTATATAATGATATATCTGAATACATTGGATGATTCATCACATTATATCACAATACCTTTTATATTATAGGGTAGAAAAAGATTATGTATATAGTAAAACATTAGAATAATCCCATTTAAATTTTCGACAAATAAATCTTTCCAATGGAACCTGACACCCTTCTGTGTTAACTTAATGGATTTTACAGTAGTGATAAATTTCTCATAATGTGTCTATAACATCATTATAATCAAATAAATATTCATATATATGTTATATTCATTGGTTTGGTCCATTATTTAATTAACAAAACACCTCATGGTTATATGCATATTCCCCTATAATGATTTCATTACACCAATAATAACACATTTTTTAGCTGTAATTCCAACTCTCTAAATTTGGAAAACAATCTCTCATCTATAATGGTATTAAACACAATAATCAAATGGTCTTTATTATCTCCATTTCTATGAGAATATATGAAACTATATTCTATAAATATTACTAAAAATGTAGTGGGTTAATATACAATGAGAATATTCATCAGATCAACGATGATTTTAGTATCATCTGTTAGTCTGAATGAAATAACTATTTTATATGTTTCCAACATCATGAGTTGTGAAATATATCAGGATCCAGACATAAGTAGAATGGGGTATAAATTCAATTGAATATAAAAATATGATACTATTTTGTTTTGAGAAATTTATTTTTATTTCAAAAGGTATAAAATTTTAGGTAGAGTCATGAGTTAATTTTTTTTTCATTCTATGTTTATATATATTATCGACCAGAGAAACGTTTTTCAATTACAAAGGGAATATGATAGGGAATTTAATAAAATGATGTATAATCCAAAAAATTATTTTGTAGGATATCTCAGAATGTAATTGAATGGATACCATTATAAAAACCAAGGATATTATATAATATAATGTGTTATCAGATAGAAGAATTTGGTTCCATACAGTGGGTGGATATTTTTTAGAATTTCCAACAAAAATACGTTGGACTGAAATGGAAATGGGATATGATGTCTAATGAAAGTCATCAGATTGTTTAAATTTATGTAGGAATTGTTTCGAATGTATTTCTAAGAAGCAATTTTGTAATTTCAGACAGATTCAAAAAATATAAGTGGTTTCACAAATCCTTATTAAAAGAATTTCAGTATAAAGTGATGTTGATTTGATGTTATTTATATCTTTTAAAATTTAATGAAATTTGATGATAAAAAGGTATTCTTAAATTCTTACAATCCTAATTTATATGGAAGTGATTTTATTTAAGGTATTGGATGCTCAAATTTATGTGAATATTGAAGAATACTCTAGAGAAATTGAAATGAATCCAATTTATTTTTTGAGTAGGAGTTTTGAATTTTTTTGTTTTAATTAAGTTGGAATGTTAAATGGGAATCTCACTATTTATCCTACTGATGAGTTTATAAAAATGACGAATGTACGATATAGTGTTTTATATTGTTCGCACATGTAAAATAAGAAGTGCTACTTAAATTGTTTCAAACATAGACATTGAATGATAATCTCGAAGCCAAATATTGAGTGTGATGATTCTAATAAATGAATATCATGGAAGAAAAAGAATTTAATATTGGGTATATGAGTTGATATTATTGGATCATGTAAAAAGACACTAGAAAAATATTCATATCAATTATAATTGAATAGAATGTATCCATAGTTTTAGTGGCCAACATAGAAAAAAAATGTTCAATCATTTTTCATAAGGCACCATGAAAATTGTACAAATGGATGATCAGATAGATAAATTTAGAAAAAAGTGTAACTTATATAAGTTTATATAGAATTGTATGGATTAATTTATTGAAAGGTAATATGAAATAATGTGATGAAAAATTTCTTATCAGAATATAATATGTGATGATGTAAATTAAACATACTAAAAACGTACTGATTCATGTTGTTGATGGTTTATAACAATTTTTATAAAAATTGTTGTTTCATATTTTATCTGTATAGAGATAAAATGCATGATTTTATTGATCATAGAGAAATATATGTTTAATAATAATCCTTATTTAATGTAACTATATAAATGTATTTCCCTATAGTGGATCATGTGGTGTTGAATTTTGTCCAACCCATTCTAGGGAATTGATACTCTTGTTGAGTTGTGAACATTATAAATAATTATGCTCCTACAGATTGTGAATTTGTGTTTTATCAGAAAATTGGTGACTCATTAATAAGTGGTGAATGTTGTTTCATAAGAAAAAAAATAAAATGAAAATTTCAATGATTTACCCCCCTCCCTGCTCAGATATTTGATAGGTCATTTTTTGTCTATTTAAGTGGCATCAGAGAGAAGCTATTATTCATTGATTTATTATTAAAATTTAATTAAACCTGAAGATTCAATGTATTCTTACAATTATATAAATTGTATGGGGATTTTCATTTTTGATTGAAATAAATATCTTATTTATGAATATATAAACCCTCATTAACTTATCTTCCTTGGTTGTGAATTTCTTGAAGTAGATATATATGGATTATAAACTATAGATGAAGGATTTCCCCTAATAGCTAATGATAATTTTTGTAAAAATTATGGGAAAGAAAAATATCTTATACATTCCACACTCTAAAAAAGTGAGATTAATAGAACTAAAGGGGTTGAAAAAACTACAAGAATTTGGGAAAAAATTAATAAAACCTTTTTTTGGATATAAAAAATGAAATAAATAATGCTTAAAAATATGGATAATGAAGTATGGAGAAATTATGATGGGTTATTATGTATCTATTGGTGAATTCTTTATAAGGATGGATGAAATTGTTAGAACTATAATATATCTTATTGTGAAATTAGAATATTAAATCATTATTGAAAATATATTATGAACACTTCTAGATGCATTTAAGGAAACATCTTTATCATTAGAATATATGGAACCCAAAACAAAATCTATTGACGATATACTGATCACACTCTTCACTAATAAATGAGATGAATAATGGTTATATTGAAAAAAGAGAACGATAATTGGGAAATTTACATCATATATGCCATGTAGGGAAAATATTTTGGGTCAAAAGTTATATGAATATGGATAAATAAAAGGGGGGTGAATTATATGTTTAAGGACAATCATTTTTTAACATTGAAAAAATATTTTCTTAATAATATTATACAAATCATTTGCCGAAAAACATCATAAGTATTTAAATATTGACCAGACAAGGTCATTGGGTTGGATACTAATAATATCATAATCAATTATTTTTGGATATGTAAATAACGGGTCATAATCAGAACGATTATGATATATTAGAGTAATAATTTGTTTTTGTGATTCTATCATAAATCATATTGAATACTTTTCAGTGTAAAAAAATTGTATCATTATCAATGCTAATGAGATAATAAATGTAAAAATATAAATATGAATAAAAAAACATTCTTCTATAATAATTTGATATAAATATCTTGAAATAAATAAATTATTACAAAAAAATAAGGTTCTTTAATCCCAATCATAATGTTTTCTAGTAACCTTGGATAATGGTACCTTATTTTGTACTTAGAAGAAAGTATGTCTTTCTTAATCAAAGAAAAGACTTCAATACAAGGATCGCCTACAATTTATTCATATTCATTATATCCATCGTTATGATGATAGGATCTATCTTGCTACACTATAAGCACTTGACCAATACGGTGATCTAATATTCTTTCTTCATAGTCTTGGAATCCCTCGATCGTGACCAAAATGTATGAACACACAAAAAATTACAATATCTTCTTATGGAGAAATCCAGGCAAGGGTTATTTCATATGTACTCTCTCTAATGCAATACAAGAGACTGAGACCAATATATGCATTCTTTATACATTTTATAAAAATACAGTGTGATAAAATATAGCAGAAGTTGCTACAACTATTCATTCATTGTACACATTAGAAAAATTGAGTGTGAAAAAATTTAGCAGAACTAACTATAGAAGCATCACACATTAAAATCTATTCAAATATCTTCTACATGTGAACTCTTCAAATGAACAGGTATTTATAGGAAATCTTCCAATAGTCATATTGATCCTCCAAAGGGTATATTTCATATGAGTTTATTCCAAGGAAATATACACATTAAACATCAACGGTTATATTATTACATAATGTATGACATAATATTGTTTTACAAATTTATAGTGTAAAACATACTCTATCACAATTTAATATATTTTTCCATATGATAATTGAAACATAGATAAATATGATAGATTTCCTTATAAAATTTCATTATGATATTCTGAGTATGATCCTGATGATACCGATTTTGATGTCAAGTCTAATTATTAAATCTTATGTCAATATGAATATTAGGCAGAATGTTTTTAAATCGAAATTGATAAAAATGATTATGATCAGTATCTCTTCCATACGCATTATGATAGATGTAATGAATAAAGTAGGTTTATATTCATGAATACCTTAAAACTAAATATATTCATGGTAAAAAATATTTTTTTTCTACAAAAAATATTCTTCAAAATAAATTAGACAGGAAATACTTAGTAATATTGTATTTAATAAATAGTTTGTGATTTCCAAAAAAAAGAAATGGAAATTTCATAAATAAACATCTGACCCACATAATCACCCTTTTTGGAAATCACAAAAAACAAAACATAACTAGAAAATAACTTTGACAAACGTAAGACTATTATTATTTTTAAGAACATCATATTCATAATTTAAAGGTAATATTTATATACCCCTTAGAGTGTGACTCATATAAATATAATGATGTATCCTATTAACTCTTCTTTGTAAAGGAACATCACCTAAGAGTGATATTATCTTATTTAGAAGTATTTAACCTCTTTACAAAATTCATCAACCCATTTAAATAAAATTGTCACCCATTGTTATTTTTTAAAATGAATCGGGAAAATTCATGAAATTTATGAAAAGGGAAAGAGAAACAATTATATCAAACATAGTAAAAATGTTCTTGATCTTATAAATTAAATTATATAACATTAAATCAAATAATATTGTAATAAATTCAATCAAAGTGTATGTTGATGAAAAAGTATTTAAATGGAAGTCCAATAAACATAATTAAAATAAGAGTTTAAGAAATTAATCATTCATCATCATCAAGGATATTTACTTCAATTTCATGAATTATTTCATGTAATCTTTAATATATAAAATTTTCATTTCGTTAAAATTTATTTTATTTTATAGATCTAGAATCCTTTCATCTTGAATATGAATATTTTCATCTTTCAAGTTAACATTTTCTTCTTATATGTTCTTCTTTTCTTCCTTAGATATAATAATTTCTAAGAGGATATCATTATGATTCATTAAATAACAAATTGAATATTTTTAGACATTTATCATGAAATATAATTGTGAAGATACTTTAAGTTCCCTTGTAAATCTGTGACATATTGAGTCAATTTTTCAGATGTACTTCTGAACTGCTCAAGTTATTTTAACCTTTTAGGAGTATCTTTATCTAGAATATTGCAAACACAATCGATTTCATTTAATTAATATTTTAGTCTTTTCAAAATTAAGAGAATTACTTTTCTGTCATAATCTACCCCATGATATGATATGACCATATTTGTACATCTCTTCTTGTCTACATCGAAACATTTTTAAAAGATATTGAAATATACCTCAAAATGTAGTAATCTGTTTGATAATGATTTAACTAAATATTTTTTTTAATGTTTCTTTTCATCAATCAAATCAACCTTGGTTTCCAATCTATAGAAGTTAGGGATTTTTTTCTCCAAAATTATCAATGAAGGAACGATATAGTATAGTACCTGAGCTATGATCATTTTGGGGGATTTTAAATATGACTGATTGTTTCTGGGAGGTATGATGTAGCTAGGTATGATTTCATCTTGAACTTATTTTATTTTATCCATTATTTTAATCATATTTACCAATTATTTTATCAACATGATTTCTATCATAAATCTTAATTTCATAAAAAATACTCCATGACCATCTTAATTCCGGTAATGGTATTTTTCATCCTTATTAAATGAAGATACATGATATCAAATATATGGAGGCATTTTTTTTCATGGAATACATATTTATCCTTTTTATTTCCCAAAAATAAATATCATTTGAGAAGACTTGTTATTACCTCATAGAAAGCTTAACAGAATGGTTCCCATACTCAATTTATTCAGAATCTTCATTCTCTTGATTACTTTCATCCACTTCCCTGGCATGAAATTTTTTTCTTCTTCTTATTATTCTTCATAGCATTCAAGATTTTCTTCACCTTATTCATCTTCAGGGTATTATTATGTTTAATTGAATATATTATCTTCTTCAATACCTTGACCATATTTTTCATTAAAATATAATTAGACATAATCATATTCGATATCTTTTTAAAAAATTCATGATGTCCAGAGTCTGATCATAAATCTAATTTTCCGAAAGGAACATATTATTTATCCATTTTACCATCATTATCATTATCTAGAATAGTGGTAACATTGGCTTAAACAATAAACACTTCATGAGAAGAAAATATAAAATCTAGATTTGTTAAAAATATATTTACAGAAGCAGTCTCTTCTAATTTCATCATTTTATCATTGTATTGTAATGCAGATATTATCTTATTTTGATTCATTTGATCTTTTTTTTTTCTATATAACCTCAGCACCATGTAATGTATTATAAAAATCTTAATCTTGGGTTAAGTATTATATGAGTATCTCTTTATTTTATTTAATTTGTTCTTTTTATCCATTCATTAATAACTTCTTTAATGTATATACATTTTTTTTGAATGAGGAAAGGAGCCATCTGTTCTATTTTGAACACCATTATATAAATTATTTTTCTTATAATAAGGCTATCATTCCATTCCTGAAACATGTTTATTCCAAAATATATCTCTGATTTGGAATCAAAAAAATTCATTATCCTTTTCATTTTGCTATCACTTATAAACACGCTATTTTCTATGATAATATCATACATGATCACATTGTTGAAACGTTTCATACTTTATTCAATCATCATGATAATGAAGGATGGAAACATTATTATCTGATACTCAATTTACCAAGAAATAATGTTCTTGATTGTATGTAAAAAAAACATGATGGCTTGATTTTCCGCATATTTACCATGTATTGAAAAATAATGATATTAAATACTTTCAATGTATCTCTATATCACTTTATCGTAATTACAATCCCTTACATATAATGTGATATATATTTATGATATGTAATGATATAGGTTACTTTCCTAGGTTCATCATGTGATACATTCTTAAAAAACGTTTTTCATTTCTTTATTTGATAAACACACACATGAAATATTGTAGTTTATAATTGGAAAAAAGGAATCCCCGTCATCTGAAATCCCAAGGAAACATCATAAATACCTAGGTGTAATATTTTAACACATTCCATAAACTCTGCAAGAAAACATTTCTTTTCCATCTTCTTCAAAAAAACATTATAGAATCATAAAAATCATTAACCAAATCCATGTAAAACTAATAAAAACTGGGATCTGATTATTCAATACATAATGATTTTCAACCATTAAAATCTATAATTGATTTATGATATGAATCATACTTTTTATAAAATGATCTGGCCTCAAACCAATCGTAGAAAACAAACCTTTTTTTTGTAATCCTTTATTGGATCCATCATATTTGGACTTGATATTAAAAATGTAGACATGAAAAAAAATTAATGGGAGAATTAAATGAGGTATCTCATCGAGGAAAAAAAATTGAGATAACTGATGTGGGACAGTAGTTGGTCCCATTATATATGAATTCGAAGCAACGATTGAACATCCAAAAATATATGACAAATAAGATTTTATCCAACTTATCTAATGGTCGATAGAATACATGAAGATTATTTTAAATAATATAAACTCTTGATGTTTGAAAAAAATGTATCATATTAGACGAATATAGTTGGAAAACCAATAAAATTAAAGTTATTTCTTATAACAACAAACTATGATAAAAATAATTATGATGAAACAGTGTTAATGTATTAATGAAATAAGAATACCATTAAATATGGAGGCATTGAAATGATAATTTTTTTATTTGTTTTATAAAATAATATAGTATGATAATTGAAATAAAAAAACAGATTAATATGATTTATTTGTAATTAAACAATAATATTAAAAAAAATTAATGTGAACCCTCTTAAAGTAAAATTTTCAATTTTTATTTTAATTATACTTGATTCTAGATTATAACCTGAGTTTGAAAATTTTGGTTTTAAAAATAATGAGTATGAAACAATTATTTTGAAACTGTTTGTGATTATTTGTAATAATTATGAGTTTAAAAAATAGATTATAACAAATAAGAAAAAAATTTACAAAAACAGATGTTTTGTGAAACAAAAAACATATATAACCCCCCTATGAAATAGAGTATATCAATGTATGGTGATGGTATTATCCATGAATTATATATGAATGAATACATTATAGTTATCATTACTAGATATTATATTATGTATTATAATATATCAGAAGGTAGTGGTATTATAAAAATATTAGAATGTTGTTCTTGTATTCTGATAAATTGTAAAATTATATCTTATTTCTATGTTTGATCCCTAAGAATTTGATTGAAAATAACAATGTGTTTTTCACAAGAGTGAGGTCAATTTTTTTAACATAAATCAATGGAACTATTTTTAAGATTATATTTGATATAATAATGTTGATATATATAAATAACTTTTAGTTTCTGATAAATTTAAAAAAAATAGAAAAATGTTAACTCTCCCGTCATACTCATTTCAAACATAGATGTCAGAATATTCATAGTGAAATATGTTAAATATTAATGAGTTAACCCAAATATAATTTCATAAACTAATATTTGAATAATCATATTGTTTTTATTATCTTTATTTATAAAAAGGATTGGATCAAGAGTTCCCTGAACATAATTAATTTAAAAAAATCTTATTAATCTATCATATCAGATTGTAAGTGATTTTTATGTCCAAATATTGATTTGGTAAGTTTAATAATGTTATAAGGATGTTTTTATCTTAAATATAATTAATTTATTTCAAAAAAAATCCTCTTATACACAACCTTTAAGGAAAAAACACTGCACATCCATTTGAAATTTTTTGAAATTAATGAATTGGGAAAAGGATAATAGAATACGAATATATTCAAGTCTAGATAATAGAGAATAGGTTTCGCCATAATCTATTCCATTTTTAATTATAAAAAATAACAACAAGACATTATTTATTTCTAATTATTATTCTATTTTCATTATACTTGTCTCTGAAAAGCCATTTTAGTCCAATGATTAAATTTTCGTTAGGTCATTACATCAAGGTCCAGACATTGTTCCGTTGATATTCATTTAGATCAAATTTCATAGCATTAATCTAATCCTTATGACCAAAAGAATCATCTAGGTTTTTAGGAAAAAATTTGCAATGAAATAAAAAATTTCTAAATCATTTATTAATGATATTTTAGTTGTTACTAGTTGACTCACATCACCAGTGGTATTATCACTAGGATGATTCAAAAGAAACAACTGAATTGATTTTTTAGATCATGTTCTACAACATAATGTTGAAAATATTCCTTAGTAAATACTCCAAAATCAAATTCTTGTGTATTTTCTTTATTAGAATAATGTTATATGCAATGTTGAATTTTTTTTTCAACACCTCTAAAGTTGCTGGTTGGGTTTTCTTAATAATTAAATGATATATTTCATCAAATTTAACATGTACCGTTTCCTCACAAGGATAATAATTTTTATAAAATCTCATATTTTCTTTAGAAGTAGTGTAATAACATTAAAATAAACTTCATCATATTTGGGTGTAAATTTTTTAAAATTTTCTTTTGTATTCAGGAGTACTACTATTCATAAAAATACTATGAAGTATGAAACATTTTGTTTTTAGTTATTTCTTTATTAAAAATGTGTTTTATTAGGAAAAGGTCCTATTAAAAGATGATTTATAATATATAAAAAATCAATAAAATCTTCTTCCAAAATATGGTTATCAATTAATTATTAATTCAAGAAGGTTTTTTTATTTCTTGAAGAATATGATTTATTCTCTAAATAACAACATTTTATTGAGAATTTCTATGATATGAGAATTATTTTGTAATTCCATTATATCTATAAATATTTTTCAAAATAAACTTTGAAAATTCCCCACCTTGATCACTATAAATAGTTATTAAAACAATATTTTTCACATTTTTATATTTTAAAATATTAGTTTTAAAATAATAAATGGTTTTAGATATATTTTATAGAAAATAGACCCATGTATATCAAGTGTAATCATACAATAAAACTAATATATAATTTATTCCTCTAACACTTTTAGTTTTTATAGGACCTAACAAATACATCTGAACTAACTGTAAATAAATTTATTTTGATACACTACCAATATATTTCAATCTTCACATACCTTTCTTATTGTATTGATAGGGGTTCGAGGCTTTTTAAGAAGGAAACATAAGATTTGATATATCCTTAGAAATTATTTTATTAGTGAATTTACATATGTTTATTAGGTTATAATGTCCTAATTTTCTATTCAATAACAAAAATTGATCTTCCATTGCACTAAGACAAGTAATGTCGGGGAAATTTTGGTCTTGTGATTTTAGTGTGTATATAATTTCATGCCAATGTGAATAAATAAAAAATTCATACATGGAATTGTGTACTACACATTTATCATTCCTAAAATTGAGAATGTATCCTTCATCACATAATTGGCATATAATTATATGGTTGTTCTTAATATCATTAATAAATAAAACATTTTATATTTTTTTTCCTTGAAAAAAAATATTACATATGAAAACAATATTTCATGGATCATTTTCTACAAAAGTAAGCATTACACCTGTTAGATTGAAAATATATTCCAATAAATAGATTTTACCAGTCATATACTGGGAAGAACCACTATCCACTATCCATGTAACAAGTATTTTTGTTATTAGAACTCCAATTCTATTCCTAAAAATAGAAACATTAGGTTTTCGGCACCCAAACCTTATTTGGGTCCAGTAATGTTATTAATCATAAACTTAGGAATCCATTTTAAAAAAAGTGTTTTTTGGGAATTTATATGTATTTTACTTTATTAATAGACCAATTTATATTCTAGTGATCTCCTATTTTGAATTTATTGAAAAAGGATGCACTTTTGGAACAAAAATAATTTATACAGAAAATTGGTTTTGAGAGATAGTAATTCATTCCTAAACTAGTACCATGAGGATGTAATTTTTGGAACATATTATCAAAATTTTCTTTTATAGAACTGAACATTGATAATTGTATATTTATGTAATAATTTTCTTTCTTTAGTTTGGTAACTAAATTTCTATCCTCATAATTATATGTTTAATAAGTGAGTTTTGATTCAAAAAACCATTTCTCATGAATGTATTTTTTCGAAAAAATTAAAAATATTATCATTTTGAGATATTTATTTTTCACTATTTTTATAAATTTTATCAATTCTAATGTTTTTTATTATATTATTATGAATGAAAATATAGTTCTTTTATTAAAACATTTATTCTAAAATTTACATTTTCATGTTTTTACTAAATTTAAAATTTCTATTTTAAATAGTTATAGTAAATCTAGACACATATAGAGTCTCCATCAAGATCGTACCTGAGTCGTAAGGGCTCCAGCATGGCTTCCAAGAGAACCGGGTTCAAAACCAGGTGGAGGCAGATTTCCGGGTTACTGTAGTAGCAATGTAGCAGTCACTCTAGCAGTACTATAGTAGTTACATTAGAAGTTACTATGCGGTACTGTAGCAGCTAGAACTATTCACACGATTTGTGCCTTCGTGCCACCAATTTGGACCTACTGGTCTCCAGTACCTTCAAGTCATCAAAGGCCTTCAAGCCATAGGGCCTTCGAGTCACAGAGACCATAGAGTAGCCTAGTTCACACAGAACAGGCCCCAGAAGAGGATCAGAGATATAGGAGTAGCAGTCACCAGATGCAGAGCTTACCGAATTTGAAGAATGAGAGGGTATGTAAACCACTATTGGGACCAGGCATCGTGTAGCATTGTACGGGGCAATGCTAGCCGATCAGTAATGCAATGTGGGGAGATAATGAGATCAATGTTGCAAGACACTGGGGAGGGAATTTTCTAGTGGGCTGGGCCTACGGGTCATGTAAGTGGCATGGTATGCCTCTAGGCCTTCAAGGCATGTATTGCGAGTCATTTCGGGCCTCGTGACTTGGGCCTATGGGTCATGTACGAGTTCCCCTTCAACCCATAAAAGGTTTATTATCTATAATACAAATAACAAATAAGGCCTTCGGGCAATTCAATGGATACAAATATGGGCATAAGAAGGTAAAGTATCATTATATTATTCTGAGAAGGATTCCTCATCAAAAGTTATATAACCCTCCTCATCAGAATAATTTTAATTTAAATATATAGTATTTAAATAATTTTATGTGTGTAACTTATCCATGAATCATTGATTTTTATAAGGTATTAGGGAAAATCGACTAAAATTCGTATATTCAGATTTATTATTATCAGAAGAATAATCTCATGAGTTTCATCCACTTGTAGTACTGAAATAATTGTCTATAAAAACATTGTTTCCTTTTTAATTGTAATAATTTTCCTGGATTCTATAAGTATTCCATTAGTTTATATTGTTCCTTTTGAACATTGTACAATTGGGTCTTATGTCCCTCTTTCTTACATTCGTAGTGGGTAATGTTAGAATCATTATTTTTATTCTTTCCATAGTTACCTTTCTTGTAATGACACTAAAAGTCCTTTATATTGTGAATATTGTTTATTCTTTGAGTAAGATTCTCCCACTCATTTTATAAATTCTCCAAATAAATTGAATCTAATTGAATAATAACCTTTTCCTATTTTGACATAAAAACATTCTCAGGAGTCTGAGATTTTATTTGATTTGAAGTATAATAATAATAAACTCCCCCACTGTTCTATTTTTTGTGGTCTCTACAACTCTTTTCATTATTATTCAATATTAAAAAACTGTTTCAAAAAAAATAAAGATTAACATTTTGTTTCTTCCTAGATTCATCAACAAATATTCTCTTGGATTCCCACTCATTGGGATTAATATACATTATCATTTCAATATTAATTTCATCTTCTAATAATTTTCCCCGACAGACTATATACTATTGTAAATTATCATAAACCTTTTTTGTTCATTTAAATCATGTTCTCTATAAGGAAATTAAAATTTGGATAATCAACACTAAGAATTTCACTTCTTGTTTCAATAGCTTTTGTTGTTCCAAAATGAATAGTATCTATGTTTTCTGAAATGATATTAACTTCTTTATACAAATAAATCTGGATATATATGTTTCTTTTCATAGAATATAATAACGTATTCTTTAACTTATTATTTAGCAGATATTCTTACCTTTTCAAGATTAGTAATGTTTATATATTCTTTATCAAAAATTTTGTAATCAACTTTTAGCATTACAAAATTATACACACTTATGTTGATCACAAAAATTATTCATTATGTCTCTACAGTATTAATAATCATTACCATCAATGATTTGTTGTCTGGTGGGATTGAGATTTTATTTGGATATAACATTGAGTCCATCTATATTTTAAAACAAATACAAAAAAATCTTTTCTTAAGTAATCATAAGTGTAATAAAAATTTATAAACAAAATATTTATAAAAAATCATGAATAAAAAAATGGTAAATAAATAAAGAGATAAAAAAGTATTTAAAAAGTTAAATCGTTCTCCAATAAAAATTGTTGGACAAAAAATTATATAATGATTTCTAAATTCAATGGGGGGTGAATTGTAAGTTTAATATCATTTGTATTGAACGGTAAAAGAAACATTATTAAAAAATATTAACAAAATAATATAAACAAAAATATTATTTATTTATATAGTGATCATACTTGGGAATTGGGTTTGATTATAAAAATATCATAGTTAAATATATTTTGATATATAAATCATGTGACGTATTCAAAATGACTATGATATATCAGATTAACAAAAAAATTGTATTGATTCTATCTTAAAGCGTATAGAATCGTATTATAAGTAAAACAATTGTATTTTAATAAAATGTATTATGATAAAAAAATACAAATATAAAGATGATTTAAAACAGAACATTATATTATATGTAGTGGAAGTAAATGTGTGGTAATAAAACTACTATTATAAATGAATAAGGTTCTTTTATCCTAATGAGAAGATTATCTATTAATCATGGATAACATTCCCAAGTTTTATACATACATGAAAGTATTTATTTCCTAAATAATGAAATAACGTAATATGATGATCGACTTTATTGTCTACTTATCCCTGACAACACGCGATACGAAGATCAGCTCTATCTTGCTATGCCAGTGAGCCCTCGATCAACACATTGATCAGATCCTCTATATTCTTATCCTTTGAATCCCTCGATCGTAATCACCCAATCAGAATGTTTAATGAAATTACACCATTTTATTATGAAGAAAACAAGATAATGATTCCTTATGAAGTACTCTATCTAATTTAATACAAGATATTGTGAACAAGCTATTAACACATTGAAAACTGTATAAAAACAATGATTAATAAAAAAAATTAAAAGTGATATCTACAGTAGAATCACACACACACGCATCTATTCATATATCTTCGACATGAACACTCTAAAAATGGCCATGTATTTATAGGAATGGTTCAAATACTCCTTTTGATCCTCCAAAGTCCACATTTTATACTTGTTTTTCAGGAGGACCTCGACATTAGGCACTTCAACAGTCATATTATATCAAATTGTACAGAATTGTATTGTTTTGCACATTTATAGTGTAAAATGTATTCCATCAAAATAAAATATATCATTCCATATTATAATTTCATCATAGATAAATCCATTAAATTTACACATAGAATGTCTTTACTATTTGTTGGGTATTATTCTAATTCTATGAGTTCTAATATCAAGTCCAATTATAAACATGTTTTCAGTATGAATAAAATACAAGTAGTATTTAAATATGATTCGATAAGGAATATTTTGATCATTTCTAGTTCCATAATCAATATCATAATTATATTGAATAATGTAGGGTTATATTCATGAATTATTTATTATTAATTTTTAGTATATTAAAACATATATTCATTCTATAAAAACATTATTAAAATATTTTGGACACTAAAGAGTTTATAATTATGAATTTAAGAAAGAGTTAGTGATTTCCAAAACCAATGGAATGGAAAAGTCATAAAGTAACATTTTCTCAACAAAATATAAGAATGTTATTGATGAAGACGATATTAACTATAAAATTAATGAAGTGGTCAGTAAAAATATGTATAAATTTAATCATTTTTTTCTAAAAAAGATAAATGAGGAACACATATTTTTAAAAGAAATATTACCTCTAAAGTGATTTGGTTTCATGGTTGTTTGACATTTTACAACAAATTTTCCATGATGAATGTAAATTTAACAATGTGATAAAGATGATTTAAAATCTGGTAGATTCTTTAAAAAAGGCATAAACATAAAAATAATATTATAAGGGAATGATAATAATTTCTCAAAAAAATGTTGAAACTAATTTTCAATGTATGAGGAAAATGATGGCAGTGACGTGGAGAATTATATCATAAATGATGATGCTACTAAAAAAATCCTCATTGTAAAAGTAAATGATGAAAAAATCACCAATAATGAAATCAATATTTCATATAAATAATAAAATCAGATAGAGTTTATAATAGAGTTGTACTTAAAATAGTTTCTAAAAAAGGTTATATGACATGAGAGGGAGAACAAGAAGTCAAAAAAGAAAATATTTCAAAAAATAATCAAAAAATATATATTTGTGAGAAATTTATATTGTTAAAATAAATTGATAATATGACTAATTTTCCTCATGAAAAGAATAATATAAACATCAGGGTTGATGGAAATATGAATGTAAAAGAGGAAGAGTTATAACTTATCAAAAAAATCATTCTAAAGCTATGAAAGGAGTTACCAATTAACAAAACACAGTTAAAATGATGGTTAATGTTCATATAATGGTAAAACTGAGCAGTATAAATAAAATTTATCATAAAAGGTTGAAATAAAGGATGAAGAATCTCATAAGAAAATGGATGTTAAGATTTTCTTTTTTGTAGATAAAATAATAGAGCTGAAAAGCATGATTATTCTATGTTTTCTAATTATGAACTAAAATATTCTAAAATTGTACTTATTTTTTACGATTATAAGAAAAAGTATGGAGGTAGTCAGAACTTTTGTGAATAATAAAATTCCATAGTGGAATATTTTAAATTTGATAGAAAATATAAATACAACTTCATGTAGTATTTAAGTTACAATGTAAAATATATGTTCTATGTTAACTTATGGATTCATATATTTGTTTTTCACATAAAATATGTTTTCGTGTAATTAGTAATCTAATAATGAATCAGGGACATGTTGGAGGTATTTTTTGTGTTGGATTCATCCCACTCAGAGAAAGAAAACTGAGAAAGTCAGTTTGATGTTTAAAAATATATTCCAACCATTGGATCTTTTTTTGAAATATATGATTAACCACGAAATCATGAAAAAGTACGTCTTATTGGGATTCTTTTAAAGAAATTAAATAAAAAATCTAAAAATGAAAATGAAAATAATGAAAATGTCAAGGAAAATACTTAATTGATGATACTAATATCAAATTTAAAATATTATTACAAAGAATGATATTATAAAGTTTGTCTTAATTACAAATAGAATGGTATATGATGTTTTAAAGGAATAAAAAATATTTTAAATATGGTACAATGATTATTTTGAAACATATAGCCACATAGAATATATTACATTGAATCAGCTATCAATAGGGATACAACATTAAAATCAAATATATTTTTATTTGTGAATAAAAGTAAAATAATTATTAAGTGTCTTTCAAATCTATAATGATGGAAATTTTTAAATAAAATGTGGATTTTTTTAATTGAATTGAATGTAGTTAAATTATAAAAAGTTTACAGAAAAAAGGGGAAACTTTTATGAAGTTATAGATTCAAAAATTTCATATTATCTGAGCATGTTGAAAGAAAATCAAATATGGGAGAATAATATAAGAGATAATTATCATAATAATTTGAGAAAACTAATGAAGTGATAAAGTATTGATGATATTCTTGACTATAGTAGAAGAAGAGATAATTATTGTTCTATTTTCTAGAAAGGTAATATTAAAAACTACATGCATAATAAATTTTAGATAAATTAACTCATTCCTTAGAGTTTATATATTTATATATTTGTGGCACAATGAGTAATAACTCAATAAACATAGATATGTACATTATTTCTTCTATTGATAAACTAAATCACATTACATGAATTATATTTATGAAATATAAATCATAGGCTCTATTAATATTTATGTGTTTCAAGAGAATTGTGGAAAAAGAATATGAATATGTTGTGAAGAATATTTATAATAATAATGGGGGAAAATATACAAGTGGAAATTTAATATATTTTCTTGAAATGTAAGGAATTTCCCATGAATTTAGTGCACCATACACTCAAAAAATAATAATGTTTCTAGAATAAGAAATAAAAGTTTGTTGGAGATCACATGAATACTATTGATCGAATATGTCACTTCTGATTATTTTTAGAGTAAATCTATCAGAGAAGAAATTGTATTTAGAATCAACATTTCAATATTCCAGACATTGATATGAATCCTAATGCAATGTATTACAATAAAATAATTTTTTTTAATGAAACCAAAATAGTTTTCAGAAGTACTTGAATTATAAATGTCCATGGTGAAACTCTTGGGATGTTTTATTAGAGAGGTTTTGAAGGAATCATTCTTTGATAACCTCATAATGTTAGAGGATACATGATTTATTAATTGGTGATTTGAAATATTGTTGAATATATTGATTAAAAATATATTTAATAGGATGATATCAATGTTTCAAAAATAGTTGAAGGTATATATGAAAGGTAATATGAGGTTGTTGTATGTGAACAATGTGAAAATGTTTATAACTATTGGAAAACTGTTGATTATGTGTGAAATGAAGAATCTGATTCAAATATCATAATTGATAAGGAAAATCATTTTTATCTCAACCTAGCCTAATGAATCCAGTGTATGTTTATAACATTTTTGGAGGTCAATGATAATATTTTAAAATTGTAATAACATCATTGTCAATTTAATATACATCGTTTTATTAACACGTTTATCTAAAATATGTTAATGACAAATTAGAACAACAATAGTGAATTGATTCAATGAACGATGATCTAGATTATATTGGAAAGCATGATACATTATAAATTATAAAAAAAACTATACTAATGTGATTGGTAAAAAATGGGAGTTAAGAAACAAGGTGAATAAAAAATGTTAAGTTATATGAAATAATTTCTGTCTTTTTTATAATGGATATTGACCTATAGAAGGTGTTAGTTTTTATGAGACCTCTTCCCCTATTGTAAATCAAAAAATATTATAATCTTTCATCATATTGAAATAAAATGGTGATTTTATTTTTCTAGATGGATTTGAAGTCATATTTTCCTAACATAGATAATGATAAACATGTTTTTATTGAATAAAAATGTGTTTTTATTCTTGGGAATGAAGAAATATGTGTGTACAATATAAAGAATGACTTTTATTATTTAATAAAAGAACCAAGTTCTTGGTATTCTAAATTGGATACTTTCATACATATATTAAACTTCACGAAAATAATAATTAATACTAACCTTTATACAAAATAAAAAAAATTGGTTTCCTTCCTTTTTATTTATTATGTTAATGATATCATATTTAAAAATAATGATAATAAATATTCTACAAATATTTTTGAGGAAAAGAAAATCATTTTTGAAATTTACATGAGGGTAGAAATGAAATATTATCATGTATTAAAAATCATACCACATGTGAATTTTATTTTTCTGTCCTAACAGATGTAAGCTACGGAAATTATATGGAATATGATCATGGAAGAATCATATCTAGATTCTATAATAATTTTTGTATGAAAAATGTTTTCAAAATATATGAGGGAAAATGAGGTAGTAACTTAAGAGTTTATAATGTTTGTTATGAAATTTATATATCAAATGGAATCAATTTTAGAAAGATTATATACTATTACACTCTTTTCTAGGTACTAATGTTCCCCAAAATAATCTCAACTCTTGTTTAGAAAGTGAATTATAAACGATATTAATGTCATAAATGATAATGTTTCAAATATAAAAACAAGCTAAATATTGACTTATTTGGTTAAATATGAGTTAATATTTTTGGAAGTCTGTATTATAGATAATTCATGTCTAGTGGGTGTACTTATTAGAATAATTATCTGATATCTAGAATAAAATGTAATAGAATTTACTGACACTCAATACAGAATAATCTAATTATGATTCAACCACTCAAGCTACAAAAAATATTATTTGGATAAAAATACATTTTTTGGTCTTATTTTTTGATTTTATGTTACCCCTCCCCTTAGGCTGTGATAATCAAAGTGCTACAATTTTCACAAAAAACCAGTGCAACATTTATATTCTAGTAACATTGATATAAAATATCACTTCATCAAAATTCATGTGAAGAATAATGAAATGATGTTGAATTTTTTTCCTAAAAAATAGAATGTTGATGATATGTTCAAAAAAATATTTTTCAAAAGAAATATTTTATAACATGAGGTTGATAATAGGTGTTAAACCATCTCCCCTTCAAAGATATGGTATGTGAATCCATCCACTCTCTATATTTTCATTGGGTGGTCTTTTTAAGGGGGTGACATGTTGTAACAAAAATATATCAATTATTATTTGTTTGACCACATGATGTAATGTGTGTATTTATGAGGATTTTATAAAAGGGTAATTTATGATTTCAGAATATATAAATATAAGGCCCCGGCCTTAAACCTTACTTAATCTTGAGTTATTACAAGTTTACACATTGAGGATCTTTTCAGGTTTATAGTTTTAGAGAATTGGATCATGAAACTTGCATTATATTCCACATTTAAACAAGGTGGTTACATAAAATATAGTATTCATTCTTCCCATCAATGGAAACTTATTGAAAATAAAACATGGATTCTTTCTTCAGACATCCTTGACATGTTCATCACATCATGTACCTTTCCCTTGACCTATGAAAAACATTTCAAAAACATGGGATGAGCATAAAAAGATCAGTAAGGGTTATAAAAATATGGAAAGGAAACATGAGTTCATATATACATAATAATGAAATCATACTTTACCCATAAAACAAAGTCACTTTAACATACCTCATCAAACCATGAATAAATCATAGAAATCCTAAGACATAAAGGTAACATGATCCATTCATAACATTCTTATGTAGGGAGTAACCCTCTTGGTTACGTTTGGAATACCAATCATAGTATATTCCCTAAATCTCCTCGGAGAAACCTTAACGTTTCACTCCTTCGCGTTACCCAATGCATTGGAGAGCTATATCGGGCTCACCCACACTTAGTTTTCACGGAACCACCCGTTTTCATAACAATGCCCAAGAACCATAACACAAACATATCACATAAAACATTCATATAGGAAACAAAACATTTCCACATTCCAATCACAATATAACATTTTAGTATTTTGAAATAATGAATCCATACAAAAAGAAACCATTTACAAAGCCTTTTAAAACATTTAATAAGGAGAATTTTGAATCAAAGTGTCCCATACCACCTTGAAGCTTTTAACATTTTAAACCATTAATATCCATATAAATAAATCCTTAAAACCATTTTTAAAACATGGATATTAATAAGAACAAGTCATTAAAACATTTAAAGTGATATTTTGGTAAAAGGGTTTTTACCAAAATTAGAGACACTTGAATACAATAATTGAGGAATAACATTTAATCAAAACTTTAAAATATCATGAGAATAAATGGATTCATGATATAATATTCCAAAGGACAGTATATACACCATATAATAGTGAATTGGTTCATAACAACAATGAAGTCTCAATAGGGATGTAAAATGTGATTAAATCCCTTATAAGGAAGGTATCCTTAAATTAAGGATAAATCAATATCAAAATTATGTGTGAAAAAAATAAATACATCCAATATAATTGGATATTAAGTGTAAAACAATAAAAGGTCATTCACACATAATAAAAGGATGACATATTCAATTACTACATGATGAACCCAAAGAAATCGAAATTGGGTTAAAACGTTCCCTTGGTAAAATTCGACAGCCTAACTGCGTCACTTAAAAAATTCAGAAAATGAGTTAATGAGAGATAAAAAACGAATCTTATCACTTGGACATAAAATTTACATCAATCAGGATATATAAGAACATATCCCAACATAATAGTATGTGAATTAAAAGACATTTCAAACGAATTCTTTTAAAATGAGGAGGGTGAAAGGTTCCATTACCGACTTGGGTAATTTTCGAAATGTACACCCCATTGAAGAAGTTTCATAAAATGAATATATAAATACCCATAAATGGAATTATATTACAAAAGGAGTTAAATAATGGGCAGTACATAAACCACTCAAATGAAATTGTGGAAAATGTAGCATAAATCTCACAGGAATAAAAGTGAGATGAAAAATCCCTTACGAAAACTCGGCAGCCTAACAGCGCCACTTAAAACTTCCAAAATTGATTGATGAGAGGAAATAGGGTCTCTCAGCATATGAACATAATAAGTACAGTTGGAGTAATATAAAATAACATCCCAATCATAAGAAATATGAGCTAAAAAGGAATGACATAAAAGAGTGTACTTAAAAAGAAAGAGAGTTGTAGGATCCCTTACCTCGGGTCCGACTTGACTCGATCGTTCTTTAAAGTCCTGAATAATAAACTTGAGTTAATTTAAAATTTATTAAGAACCTTTTTATAGTTTATTATTCCTTTTAGATCACTTATTTCAATGTTATAAACATTATTTAATCATTTAAGTTAATAATGTTTGTTTTGTCGATATTTGATTCTTAAGTCGAAAGTGGACTTCTTACAATTACATGTTGTTCGTGTGGTCAAATGTTCATTATATCCAGAATTATATTCAAGATTTGGATATCATATATATCATATATATCCATAATATACATGTATTTATAATATTACATAATCATTTAGAGGTAAGAAATGAAATGCACCGTTCATGGAGACGGTAAGCCGTACGGACGCATGAACGCTACTTTCATTTCTTTGTCATATTAATGGAATTAAAACTTAAATAGAGGTATGTATATTTTAATTCCAGAATTAAATTAATCATTTATATGTATCATTCATCATATATACCCATTATATACATGTACTTATAATAGTACATTACATTTGGGGATAAGAAATGAAATACACCGTTCATGGAGACGGTAAGCCGTACATACGCATGAACGCTACTTTCATTTCTATCTCATACATTAACGGAAAGAAATAATAATGATATAGAGTTATATAATAATTACAGTATAACATAATATATAATAACATTAAATCCATCATTTATACGTCCCACATATGGCTTTAACGAATCACATCACTTTGAGGGGGCGGTAGTCCGCACTTCCTTAAATGAAGATATCGCGTTTACCCATAATGGAAACCATAAAGGTATACCAATAATGAAAAATACAGAAGCTTAAGGAAAACATAAACACATTATATATCACATATAAATATAGTTTCATCTTAATGGCCATCTTTGAAGGTGTTAAAATAATGTTGAACAATCATTGTTTCGGGAGGCCGAAGTTTTCCATCCACGGAAACCGTATGTTCTTTAACCACTAGATGTAGCTGTGTGAAAGTTTATTTCTAATACTTCTTATAAAAACATCCTAGTATATTTATGATACTGTATTTTTTACAAAAGAAATGAATAAAAAGAGTTTAGGGGGTTGGAGAAGCAAAATAAAACAAAAGGACTCAAGTGAAAACATTACCTTAAAATCGGGTAACTCCCTTCGGTTTGAGCTCAAAGGCTTCCTTGAGAAGACTTATTCCCAAAGTGATGCTTCATGTAGTAAGATAGGGAAGTGGAGAGACAAAATGGGTAGAGTTTGGCCGAGCCAAAGGCTTTGGGAGTGTGGGTAAGGAGGTAGAGGTGGGGTTCTTTTATAAGAGGAGAGGAGGAGCACTTTTGGAAAGTAAGAAATATTACTTTATTTGAAAAAGTTTTTCGGTTTTAAAAGGTCCCACATTGATATAATTTGTGGATAAGGTTCTAAAGATTCGAAATCCACCCATCCAATAAGTTTTGTACTTGTCTAGTTCATAGAGTTTACATTATCTTCTCATTTTATTTAAATCATCAGATAATGATGTCATCGTTGCATCATTATGATGTCATAAATAATTTAATTTATTTAATGCCTAAAAATTATAAAAAAAATACTATGATGTAGGAAATATTTTTATCTATCCAATGACTATTTATAATAAAACATTTTACTTGTATAACCCCACTTAAAAATTGTTTTAGTAAAACATATCATGTTTGTGTCATTTTTACTTTTACATTAAATAAAAAGTTATTTATGTCATTTCCCAACAAAAGTGGCTCCATGGGGTCCTCAAGTTGACCAATGGCTTGTATGGGTCGTCCATCACACATCCAATGAGGGTAGGACATGTGTCAAGTTCATTTCATATTATTAAAACATTATTTTTTCCTTAAACTACACTAATTACCTCTAATCGCGATTAAAAACTTAATAAGTTACTATTTACCAAAAAAATATTTTTATCCCATTGAAACACATTTTACTTCTTAATGAAAACCATGTATGTCAGATTTTTGAAATTCAAAACACAAAGATGGAAAAATTTCATTTAAACGGAAAAATCAGTTTTTATAAGTACCACATAGTGGTGTCACTATTCATCAAAAATTGATGTTTTTCAGAAAAATCCCAAAAATTCACCCTAAGCTATATTTGATATTATGAATTCAAAAATGAAGTCTATTTTAAAATTAAAATCATATAAGTCTCGTTAATTAATTTAATAATTAATTCCCGCTGTCAGAGAAAATAGCGTGTTTTTGTGAAACAATAAGTATCAAAAGATTGACACTAGTTTAAGTCTGATTTCAAAGTGAAATTGATTCCAACGACCAATATTGGATTTAATGGTAAAAATATTTTCTAATTTCCCTTTAAAAACAATTAAAATGATAATCTAATAATATAAATAAATTATATTAAAAATAGGTTTTGAATTAAAATACAACATTTTACACTATTCATTAAAAATATGAACTTTATCGGAAAGATACCAAAATTTTACACAAAGTAATTTTTTGATGTCCCGATTCTTAATAATAGTTTTATTTGGTCCAAAAGAATGTTTAAGAGTGAACAAAACTATATTTAATGACAGTTCACCATCAAAAGGCGATAAGTGAATCTTTAGTGAAAACTAGGGCATATGCGCCTAAAATTGAATTCTTTCCGTATTTTAAGCCTCTATCCTTTATTGGATAAATGTAAAAAAATTAAGAACATATATAATCATATTTTAGTTATTTATATCCATTCCCGCCAATACAGCGGCTACATTTTAACTACCATTTAAAATAATATTATTTTATTATTAGAGTGCAACGTAAGATTCCCAAGAAACACGTTGTTGCGTGTTGGGTACGCCATCGAGCATAGCGTCCCCTTTAAAGTCATATTAATATTTTATTCACAAATATGGATAAATATGAAAATTTCATATTCTTTATTTACCTGGGGTGTTACATCCTTCCCCCCTTTTGGGAATTGTGTCCTCATAATTTTTAAAATTGTGCTTGGAAACATCCTTGAAAGTCCCACATCGGAACAAGAGTTGGTAAAACAATCACATTAAAATAATGAAAGATAATCGCAGAGGTCACTCGAGTTAACCCATAATAGGACTCCATGTAGGAAAAAATGGACATGGAGGAGAAAACATAGGGTCATGTGCTGATGGAGAGTGATAGAAAACATGTTTAGGAGAAAGTTAGCCACAAGAAAATCACAAACTTGTGATGGGTTAAACGGTATTCGATTCCCCAGTAGGAAAAGTTAATAGAAAACATTTTTGTTTTAAGTTACTTTTTATTGAGGAATTTATTCATAAGGAAACATAATCACTTATCATGTTTACTTTCAACTTTTACTAGATTCCTTAATCAAACTCATATTTTTTTTCCAAAAGACGAGTATTTAGGGAGGCTTGTTCGCATTAAGAGTACTATAATCAACTTCTAGAGAATCACCTAATCCACAAAAGAGAACTATATAAATCCCATGTATTTAAGCTTTAACCAAAACCAAAACCAAAACGGTTACTACAAGGTCAGATAATCAAGAAAAGGATAACACCTTAAAAAGAAAATATATGCTTAATCTCCAAAATTTGTCCAACAAAACCCAAAGTTCAACGAGGACCATCCAATAAAAAATTTGTCCATAAAATTCTTCAAAGTAAACCAATATAATATTGAAACCCAAATATTTGAATGATTTAGTCACATAGTCTTCCAAGTTAAATCGTAACATTTATCTCCAAACAATAACAGTTGCTCCTAAAGTCACGTATTGAGAAGAAATTAACCTAATCACATATCCTCCATGATAGGTTAATCATTTTCATAAATAACCCAAAATCAACTTACTCTTAATTCATAAAATCATCTAACTAAAAATAATCGGTCAAACTAACCAGGGACTTCACGTAGTCCAGTGGTAGGGGATAAATAACAGTCACACTTTGGTTGTGGGCGTGATTCTCGCAGCTTTGTCTGACGCGATGGGTAGTCACATGGTCCGCGTGTTGTCCTTTTTACAAAACTATATAATTCTCAAATCATTCCCCAAAAAGAGATAAAATCATCAAAAATGATCATAACATATTTTAACCTCAAGATTATCTCATGCCTTTCATTTTCCATCATATCGTATAATAACCCATAATTACCTCAAAAGTAAGGATCATATAAACTCTAATGGTTACCTTTATAATTATTACCTTAACTTCCACATCGATTGGTCATCTCGTACATGATTCATTACAGAACATACCAAGGTTCAAGTGGTTGATCATGACTCATTTATATTTGGTTTAGAACAACCATGAGTTTCCTCATTGAATCCCCCATTTTATCTAGTATCATAATCAAAGAACCAGCACAGTTTCCTTCAAACCTGTTGTCACTATGGTGCCTGCTAGGTCCATCCATTTACTAAAACCAAAAAGGTCAGTGTGAGTATATCAACAAAACCATCATGTACTAATGAGTAAGATAAACACTAAGATATACTTACTCATTCACTTTATCTAAAACTCGGACTCTTTCGGAAATCCTAACCATTATGGTAATGTCACTTATTCTTAAAGAATACCCTAACCTCTACAGTTATCTAAACCTACCTTTGATACCAACTATAAGGCCCCAGCCTTAAACCTTACTTAATCTTGAGTTATTACAAGATAACACAATGAAGATATTTTCAGGTTTAGAGTTTTAGAGAATTAGATCATGAAACTTTCATTACATTCCTCATTTAAACAAGGTGGTTACATAAAAGGCAGTATTCATTCTTCCCATCAACGGAAACATATTGAAAATAAAACATGGATTCTTTCTTGACACATCCTTGAAACTATCATCACATCATGTACCTTTCCCTTGAACTGTGAAAAAAATTTCAAAAACTTGGGATGAGCATAAAAAGATCAGTAAGGGTTATAAAAATATGGAAAGGAAACATGATTTCATATATACATAAGAATGAAATCATACTTTACCCATAAAACAAAGGCACTTTAACAAACCTCATCAAACCATGAATAAATCATTGAAATCATAAGACATAAAGGTAACTTGAGGCATTCATAACATTCTTACGTAGGGAGTAACCCTCTTGGTTACGTTTGGAATACCCATCACAGTATATTCCCTAAATCTATTCGGAGAAACCTTAACGTTTCACTCCTTCGCGTTACCAAATGCATTGGAGAGCTATATCGGGCTCACCCGCCCTTAGATTATCACGGAACTACCCGTTTTCATAACAATACCCAAGAACAATAACATAAACATATCACATAAAACATGCATAAAGGAAACAAAACATTTCCACATTTCAATCACAATATAGAATTTAAGTATTTTGAAATAATTAATCCATACAAAAAGAAACCATTTCCAAAACCATTAAAACATTTAATAATGAGAATTTCGAATCAAAGTTTCCCATACCACCTTGAAGATTTTAACATTTTAAACCATTAATATCCATATAAATAAATCCTTAAAACCATTTTGAAAACATGGATATTAATAAGAACAAGTCATTAAAACATTTAAAGTGATATTTTGGTAAAAGGGTTTTTACCAAAATAGAGACACTTGAATACAATAATTGAGGAATAACATTTAATCAGAACTTTATAATATCATGACAATAAATGGATTCATGATATAATATTCCAAAGGACAGTATATACACCATATAAGTGTGAATTGGTGCATAACAACAATGAATTCTCAATAGGGATGTAAAATGTGATGAAATCCCTTATAAGAAAGGTATCCTTAAATTAAAGATAAATCAATATCAAAATTATGTGTCAACAAAATAAATACACCCAATATAATTGGAAATTAAGTGTAAAACAATAAAAGGTCATTCACACATATTCAAAGGATGACATATTCAATTACTACATATTGAACCCAAAGAAATCGAAATTGGGTTAAAACATTCCCATGGTAAAATTCGACAGCCGAACATCGTCACTTCAAAAATTCAGATAATGAGTTGATGAGAGATAAAAAAGTAATATCATCACTTGGAAATAAAATTTACATCAGTAAGGATATAGAAGAACATATCCCAACATAATAGTATGTGAATTACAAGACATAACAAACGAAGTCTTTTAAAATGAGGAGGGTGAAAGGTTCCTTTATATACTTGGGTAACTTTCGAAAAGTACACCCCATTGAAGAAGTTTCATAAAATGAATATTTAAATACCCATAAATGGAATTATATTACAAACGGAGTGTAATAATGGGCAGTACATAAACCACTCAAATGAAATTGTGGCAACTGTAGCATAAATCTCACAGGAATAGAAGTGAGATGAAAAATCCCTTACGAAAACTCGGAAGCCTAACAACGCCACTTAAAACATCCAAAATGGATTGATGAGAGGAAATAGGGTCTCTCATCATATGAACATAATAATTACAGTGGGAGTAATATAAAATAACATCCCAATCATGAGAAAGATGAGCTTAAAATGAATGACATAAAAGAGTGTACTTAAAAAGAAAGAGAGGTGTAGGATCCCTTACCTCGGGTCCGACTTGACTCGATCGTTCTTTAACGTCCTGAATAATAAACTTGAGTTAATTTACACTTTATTAAGAACATTTTTATAGTTAATTATTCCTTTTAGATCACTTATTTCAATGTTATAAACATTATTTAATCATTTAAGTTAATAATGTTTGTTTTTTCGATATTTGGTTCTTAAGTCGAAAGTGGACTTCTTACAAATACATGTTGTTCGTGTGGTCAAATGTTCATTATATCCAGAATTATATTCAATATTTGGATATCATATATATCATATATATCCATAATATACATGTATTTATAATATTACATAATCATATAGAGGTAAGAAATGAAATGCACCGTTCATGGAGACGGTAAGCCGCACGTACGAATGAACGCTACTTACGTTTCTTTGTCATATTAATGGAATTAAAACTAAATGAGAGGTATGGATATTTTAATTACATAATTATATTAATAGTTTATATGTATAATTCATCATATATATCCATTATATACATGTACTTATAATAGTATATTACATTTGGGGATAAGAAATGAAATGCACCGTTCATGGAGACGGTAAGTCGTACATACGCATGAACGCTACTTTCATTTCTATCTCATACTTTAATGGAAAAAAATAATAATGATATAGAGGTATATAATAATTCCAGTATAACATCATATATAATAATATTAATTCCATCCTTTACACGTCCCACGTATGGCATTAACGAATCACATCACTTTGAGGGGGCGTTAATCCGCACTTCCTTAAATGAAGATATCGCGTTTTACCATAATGGAAACAATAAAAGTATTCACAAAATGAAAAATACAGAAGATTAAGGAAAACATAAACACATTATATATCACATATAAAAATAGTGTCATCTTAATGGCCACCTTTGAAGGTGTTAAAAGAATGTTGAACAATCATCGTTTCGGGAGGCCGAAATTTGCCATCCACGGAAATAGTATGTTCTTTAACCATTAGATGTAGGTGTGTGAAATTTTAGCTCTAATACATATTATAACAACATCCTAGTATATCTATGATACTTGATTTGTTACAAAAGAAATGAATAAAAAGAGTTTAGGGGGTTGGAGAAGCAAAATAAAACAAAAGGACTCAAGTGAAAACATTACCTTAAAATCGGGTAACTCCCTTCGGTTTGACCTCAAAGGCTTCCTTGGGAAAACTTCTTCCCAATGTGATGCTTCAAGGAGTAATATAGGTATGTGGAGAGACAAAATGTGCAGAGTTTGGCCGATCAAAAGGCTTTGGTAGTGTGGGTAAGGAGGTAGAGGTGGGGGCCTTTTATAAGAGGAGAGGAGGAGCACTTTTGGAATGTAAGAAATATTACTTTATTTGAAAATGTGTTTAGGTTTTAAAAGGTCCCAAATTGATATAATTCGTGGATAAGGTGATAAGGATTCTAAATACACCCATCCAATAACTTTTGGACATGTTTAGGTCATAGATTTTACATTAACTTCTCAATTTATTTAAATCGTCAGATAATGATGTCATCGCTACACCATTATGATGTCATAAATAATTTATTTTATATAGTGTCTATAAATTATAAAAAAATTACTATGTTGTAGTAAAGATTTTTATCTTTCCAATGACTATTTATAATAAAAATTCTGACTTGTATAACCCCACTTAAAAATTGTTTTATTAAAACATATCATGTTTGTGTCATTTTTACTTTTACATTAAATAAAAATTTATTTATGTCATTTCCCAACCAAAGTGGCTCCATGGGGTCCCCAAGTTGACCCTTGGCTTTTCATGGTCTTCCATCACATATCCGATGAGGTTAGGACATGTTTCATGTTCATTTAATATTATTAAAACATTATTTTTTCCTTACACTACACTAATTACCTCTAATCGCGATTAAAAACTTAATAAGTTACTATTCACCAAAAAATTATTTTTATGACATTGAACCACATTTTACTTCTTAATGAAAACCATGTATGTCGGATTTTTGAAATTTAAAACAAAAATATTGAAAAAATTCATTTAAACGGAAAAATCAGTTTTTATAAGTACCACTTAGTGGTGTCACTATTCATCAAAAATTGATGTTTTTCAGAAAAATCCCAAAAATTCACCCTAAGCTATATTTGATATTCCGAATTAAAAAATGAATTCTATTTTACAAAATTCAAATCATATAAGTCCCATTAATTAATTTAATAATTAATTTCCGCTGTCAGAGCAAATAGCGTGTTTTTGTGAAACAATAAGTATCAAAAGATTGACACTAGTTTATGTCTGATTTCACAGTGAAATGGATTCCAACGACCACTATTGGATTTAATGGTAAAAATATTTTCTAATTTCACTTTAAAACCAATTCAAATTATAATCTAATCATATAAATAAATTATATTAAATAGAGGTTTTGAATTAAAATACAACATTTTACACTATTCATTAAAAAAATGAACTTTATCAGAAAGATACCAAAACTTTACACAAAGTAATTTTTTGATGTCCTGATTCTTAATAAGAGTTTTATTTGGTCCAAAAAAATGTTTAATAGTGAACAAAACTATATTTAATGACGGTTCACCATCAAAAGGCGATAAGTGAACCTTTAGTGAAAACTAGGGCATATATGCCTAAAATTGAATTTTTTCCGTATTTTAAGCCTCTATCCTTTATTGGATAAATGTAAAAAAATTAAGAACATATATAATCATATTTTAGTTATTTATATCCATTCCCACCAATACAACGGCTACATGTTAACTACCATTTAAAATAATATTATTTTATTATTAGAGTGCAACGTAAGATTCCCAAGAAACTCTTTGTTGCGTGTTGGGTACACCATCGAGCATAGCGTCCCCCTTAAAGTCATATTAATATTTTATTCAAAAATATTGATAAATATGAAAATTTCATATTCTATATTTACCTGGGGTGTTACAATAAACTATTGGAATATTTTATTAATGGGGATGCAAGAAATTCTGTTCTTAAATGTTGTTTTATTATTGATCAATGTTTCATGTGGAAAGGGTTGTTTCTAATGAGGTGTATAAAAATGTATTGTAAGTCATTTCTTATGTATAACATGATATTTATGTTAAATGGTTCATCTTTATTCCACCTAGTTTTTTCATGATGGATTAGATTTTTTTGATAAGTTGAAAAAATTCAAAAGGGGATATTATTGGGACCATAAAGTTTGTTTATGTTTTTAAGGGAGATACAAGTTGTTTAGAGAATGAATTTTGGGATGATGAAAGTGTGATCCTTGTTATTTATTAATTTTTACTAAAATAAAACATCTGTATATTTTACAGTTTAAAAAAATGGAGAATTGATATAGAATAGTGGAATGATTTTTCCATTTGATTTATATCATATGGATGATTTTAGACTAATATGTTTAAATGATATTTTTAAAAGAATTTTATGACTTGTGATATATACTTTTTCCATCAGATAGAGAATTATATATACAAAATATAAGGATTTTTTTTCTATAAATTTTTTTCCACCATCTTGAGTAATGAAATATCGCAATATTCAAGTACAAGTATAAATGATGATAAATTAGTTTGCATTCATGCAATTATTTTCTGAGTAAGTTATGTTCAATTCAATAGATATGGAATATTTGATAGATTCATGGGTGACAAAAGTTTATGTTCATTGTTTTTCATTTTTTTATTATATAAATGTTGTTAATGTACACAGGGAATATTATTAATAATTAAACCAGAAAATGCCTAAATTGGATGAAGTCTAAATCAAAATATTTCTAATTATAAAAATACATTTATATGATCTCTCACAACAAAATTAGACAATAAAAATTAGGGAAAAAATATAAATATAAATTTTTTGATTTATATGACATGACGGTTTGGTTAAAATCATCAGACATACGTTTCATTTTAGAGACCAATAATTAGGGGATGCCATGGAATGGAAATAAGAGTTTCTTTCTGATACAAGACATTCGATTATGGAAATCCATGGAGGGTGTTTTTCTAAAGTAATCATACAATGAAAATAATGAACATGGCATAGGGTCTCGACATATAGAATTTATATTAAACAGCCTAACTAGAAGAATTTTTAGTATATATTCATAATGATTTGGTATTAATTATGAAACATTAATAATGTTAGTAAATGTGAAAATGAAACTTTTTTCTTTATATAATCCAACTATCATCAGAGGAAGATATATTATATAGAGGCTAATGGACGAGATGGCCTATGTTTAGAGATATAATTAGAATGGATATGTATAGTTGATAATGGATGAAAAATCATAAATAAATTTGATTGGTATTTAGATGCCAACAGAAGTAGTTTACCAGACGGACAACCTGATATGAAATCAGAGGAAATGGGGAATAGGAAAAAGCCTATACAAAATGTCAAGGAGTATTTTCTTAGCTGATACATGGATATAAATTTATTAATATGATTTTGTAATAAAAAAATGTTTTAATAAGTACACACTACATATTGAAGGCATAATGATTACTACTGTTAAAGGTTTCTAATTGTTGATATGAAAATCATTGTTATATGTTTATATTTATGAAAACAAAAAATGTACTACTGTTTTTAGAATTTTTATACTCATGAATAAGGATATTTCCTACTTTTATTATCCACATAAAAGTATAATTTTCTTATTGATTTTTTCAGTAATGGATTATTTCCATAAATTTCCAAGGAAACAATAGTCTTGTACATTAGATAACATTGTCCATAATTATGTTTATTAATATTATTTTAGAATTATTTATATTCTAAAAAGTTTTAACTACATAACAGTAGGAAAATACAATTTCATTTGTAGGATCATATTAAATTAAAAAAAATGATTTTATACATCCACCTATCAGTGATCACAAAGATTTTTTTGGTCCATTAAAATGTGGGAAGAACCATAATCAAATAATTTAATTGCAGTTCTTATGTGGATAATGAGTGTACCATTTATTGATTTTCTTTAACTACCAACTTTGGATATTTTGATTTCATAGAACATATGTTTCTCCCTTGGATTTTCATGTTTTTTACATTGATTATTTTCATTAAACATTTTATTGGTTCACTAGTTTGAATAGTATCAATACACCTTACAATTGAATAATTAGAGTGGGGGTTTTCAATTAGGTTTATCTTTCTTTCCATAAATTTAATTATTCATACTCTCTAGGTATCTTCATAATTCATGAGCTATATTCTTCTCTCTTATGCCCTGCAAACATTTAATTCTTCCTTTGAGGAAATTTCACCATGTTTCTTCCCACATTTATGGCATGTAAAAGGATGACTCTTATTTCCTACATATGTTTTATCATTTTAGATTCCATGAAACTCTATTTTATTCTTATTTTCTGCCAATATTTGTTATTTAAAAGTCTCTAATTTACATTTTCACATTAATTCCACAAATAATATTTTCCTCATAGGTACCAAATTCTGTTATAGCAATCAGTTTTTAGAGACATGGTTTTAAACCATAAAATAAATATCCAGTTTTTCATCTAGGATAAATTATAAAACAGAAATAAGTTCTTGAATATTATATTAAATTATATTCATAGGAATCAATGTATTCATCATCCATTTTTCTTTATATCTAAAAATTCCATCCCAATTTTAGTGTGTTGAGTTTAGGGAATAATAGTTATGGAAAAAATATTTTTTATACTACTCCCATTTGATGGTTTCTATTTCTTACTCTCATATCAAATCCTTGATTAGTACCCATAATAAATCTGCCTCTTCAACCAAAAAATAAATTACTGAAAAATAATTTTCATGCAATAAAAAAAAATAATGAAAAATATATTATATATCATGTTGATCTTGGACATAGAAATTACTAGATTTAAAGACCCTCTAAAAGTGGTTAAAACAACCATAGAAAGGACTCGAAAAATATTTAGTAATTCCTTGACGCATTAAGGTGTTCATCATAGTTTATATTTTTGATCATTTCTTGATAATTTTTGGCGATAATCACCATGAGGTTTTATATTACAATCTTCATCACATTTAGTTACTCATTGGTAAATTCATTATATAGTACACTACACTTGTTATTTTCGTAGTTCTATATAGTTTTAACAATTTGATTAATATATTAAATGATTTCTTGAGAATTAATAAATAATATCCAATGAACTAAATCATATGATATGGAAAATTATTCCAAAGATGTTCTAAATTAAAAAACCATCATTTCAAACAAGTCATTTTTGTTTCATCCTACGTAAATATTGATTCGATATATGTTGATTTAATTTCCATAGTTTTATTATTTGTAACATAATCCAAAAAAGTAACTAAACCATGCTATGATATCAAATGAGTTCACAAAACCATAACATATATAAATATTACATCGTTTTACTTGAATAATCATTACATACCATGTTGGAATCTAAATGAGGATTGATAATTTGATACTATTTGTGTTTTTTAAACAATAATTTGAATTATTATCAACTTAAGCTATATTTTCTATTAAATAATTTACTCCAAACATTATTATGGGGAGTATAGTTATATCATTACAATATATATGATCGTGTTAAATAATAGAGATTTTTTGATATATCAAATATATTAATAATAGATTGGTAAACTTGATGATGATCAAGTGAATATAAATGAATAGGTTATGGGGTTTCTTTATTAATAAGTACATATTTTATATTTGGATGCATTTGGAAGTACTCTAGTGTTAATTATATTAGGACTAATACCCTGAGATGGGGTTTGTGAAATAGGGTATGATAGATTAAAAATTTTCCAATCCAGATCTTGATTTGTTGTTAGACAAAACTCAATTATCTCTTCTTCTCGTAACAATATATGAACAAATATGAAATCATGAAAAATTCACATCAATAACTACTTGGTTCACCCTCACTGGGCTACATATATGGAGGTTACAACGACAATGTGTCGATGTACCAAATTCACTAACGCTCATGACCAATAATGAGTACATTGTTTGGGCTAGATCTTATATACACAGGCTCACTCCATTTATATGTTTTAGGGTATGATCACTACATTCCCTAGGGTCACTCCTTATGCAACTTTCTCTGGCTCACTACTGGTGGAAATGGTCGATGTCTTCCTCTTCCTTTGCTAACTACTATTGGAAAGGAATCCAAATATAGTTTATCGACTTGTTGTTAAAACCCAATTTATGGACATGTAGCTCCCTTCATTTGCATGAATTCTGGCATTCTCAACTATAGGTAGATGCTCTATTGAAGTCCATTTTTCACTCGCAAATGAATTCCACCTTCCTGAATACAGTTAGGTTCTGGGAAATTCTTTCGCAAACTGATTTGATCCTTTTTCAAGATACATTGTGCTACCCACAAACCACATGTTCTTCCTACATACTATGTACCAGGTCTGGTACACATGACACATTCTTCATGTACCACATCTATTGATGCGAAACATCCTTCGTCTATGGAATTACTCTGCATTCTCAATTATGTACCTGCTATAGTGTACCAACACCGCAAACCACCTTTGCAAAATCCCTCTTATCCATGAATTGTTATCTCTTCAATGACCACCTTCACATCCACGTACTAGAGCTACCCGTCTGTGTACTACTTGTAGAACTCTCCCTTTAGTGTACCAGAGATTCCTCCTCAGCGTACCGATATATCTCCTTCTGAGTACCAGACATCCTCCTCCACATACCAAACATACTTTACAGATTAATAATCCCCACAAACACCTTCGAAAAAGTACCTTCCATGTGAAGCACTTTAGCCTTCACTTACCACTTCATCCTTCGTGAGAATTCTTCAGCCTTTTCCTAAATCCCAGAGAAAAATATGGTATCTAATGATGTTCAATATCCACAGTAATCGGTGGGATCTTATATTATTATATAGGCAAACATATCTGCAAAATCTGGTAAATCGAGATTTTCCAAATCTTTAATTCGGACTCCACCACCTACCAATCTTTCTACCTCCGTGAACAGGAATCCATTTGTGAAACAATTTACTAAACACACCATATACTATCTTCACTCCTATATGATCAATATCCTCTACTGTTGACATTCCCTACGCATACCGAACCACTATCCACCTTGAATTATTTTCGACTTCTCGAAGAACATCTGTTTACAGTTCTAGGTGCATTGTACGTAACTGAGTACCCTTCCTGGACATGGTACAAGGTGCATGTCGTGGGATCCTTATTCCACTCCTTTTCTAATTTCATTCACCCTTATTCACAAATATTCTTGATTTTTCGGCCGTATAATTTGGAAATCACTGGGAAACTGCACCACCATAAAAACCAATCTTCGGGAAACACCAACTATTCTCATTTGTCGTCATCTGGATTTTTCAGCAAACAGAACCACACCTAAACATACCAACATGACACCTTGATGGATTTTTTCCAAACATATACATAAATTCAATAAAAATTATATGTTTGATAAGGTCGGTGATAATTAAGAAATTTCATACAGATATTTGTAACAATAGGAGTGGAAAAAAATGTAGTAATGGATAAACTATACACTCTATGAGTAAAGGGTCATTGGGATAATTTGAATGAGTCATTTGGGTTATTTTTATAGGTAACATGGAATTTATAAGGATCACCATTATAGAATTCATATTTAAAATAGAAATGTTTTTATTTTTATAAGTTTCATCCTTATTGTGCAATAGGCCTTATATTATAGTTATAGAAATTCTCAAAGGGATATCTTTTATGGAAAATATGTAAAATTTTATAAGGGTCACACAAGTGTTGAGTAGAAATTGTATATGGGTGACTCCGTTATAGATTTTTTTAAAGTAACAATAAATCCAATAGAACACAAGTCAAATATAAAAACTATTAAGGGTTATATGGAAACACACTAATTTTTATCTAGAAAACAATAAAACTCATTTATTGTAGATCATGAAAAAATGATAAAGGGAGAAACCAGAAGGGTCATCATAGATTTTGAAATTTTAATTTTAGGAATTTCATTAATATCATTTTCACAACATTGTGAAGAATGTAAGGGTTATTAACATAGTTATTTTTCAATGAAGTGACATCTAACAGAGAAATATATTATGTGTTATTACAAATAAAATATGATTAATAAATTTTCATGTTGGGAGTGGAGAGAATAAAGAATAAATTAATGGAATATTAATTCCTGATATTCCTTTAATTAAAATGTAATATTTTTTTGGACCTAGGTGGTTTTTATTAGTGACCAAGAATGATGTGATAATATTAAAAGGCATACTTTTGTGTTATTATTTCATGAAAACATGGAATGTATTAAAAAATCCATAAACAGTTGTCATAATAGTATTGAATCATTTTTATGTATTGGAATATGGAAAATATATACTATTAGTGGGAGTGGGTATCTTTAAGGGGACATGAGTTGAGTACCCAATAATTTTTTACTAAAAACAGGGTAAATTAAAATCCCCCTAAACAATTAAAAATGAATTGATAATAAAAATATCATATTGATATAAGTTTTTATTTTCTCAAATACTTTTTTATTAATTAGTTCATATATAAGTAAATATGAAAACAATTATAACTTTTGAAATTAATTTAATTAATCAAATAATTATATAAAAACTACTCAACATTAACTATAAAATTATTGGATTTTTTTTGTTTAAAAACAATTTAGAATAATTCATAAAAATTATAAAAAACAAAACACACAATATAATTTAATGAAATGGTTTAGTCGTAAGTCATAACCTAATCCCCACCAATTTGAAATCACCAAATTCCAAGAAGAGTGTAGTAAATAATCATGATCTGTAACTTGGATCATGTAAACCAATAATAGATAATGGTTATTTAGGCCATGCATGGACCTCTTCTACAATAACCATGGGAATAAAAATTAGAGGGAATAAAAGGACCTCTTCCAAAATAATGTAAGTAAAAATAGTAAATAGATTTAATAAGATATATTTTATCTTTCACTAATAGTGCATGAGATAGTTTGCATTCAATAAATTGGGTAAACCACCAACTGCTCGAATATGAATGGAAAAAAAGAATGTGGAAGTATAAACATATAAAAAATATAGAGCTGTTGAGTCTGATGTAATATGAATAATGAGAACCCATAGATGCCGATTTGAGATAAGATTGTTTGGTTTCATTGAAAATTGCAATAAAATAGTGAATCATAAGCTCTCTTTGCTCTGATTGTTTAAAGGGAACTATTTTTCAGGTTATCCTCTATTACAATGTTAGTTGTATGGAATAATGATGTGTGAAAATTACTTTCGTGAATTACACACATGATAATATGTTCTCAATTGTCTATATGGCATGCATACATTCAATAAATGCACAAGTTTGATTTCATATAAAATATAACACTACTGGATGGAGAGACCATTTAATGAACAATCATTCTAGTATTCTAAATCCTTGTACATTGTTCTGAAATCGTTAAATGTTCCTTGCAAAAGTTTTGGAATCAATATTAAAGTAATCTTCAATATTTATTCAACAACATATCCGATAAAATTATTTTATTTAAAAATCAATGAATAGAAATGGTGAGTCATTATGGGGTGACTCATGATTGGCAGTGAGTCAGGAAAATGGTGAGTTTGGATGGAAGTAGATAATCTTATGGAAATTCAGGTCTGGTGGTGACCAATGTTCAATGATGACTCATCTCAATAGTGACTCATCTCAATGGTGACTTGTTTCAATGGAAAATCATATCAATAGTCACTTGTCTCAACGATGACAAGTCCTAGTGGTGAAAATTTTCTATTGTAGGTCAAATTCATTTATTAGAACGTTGGTTTTTGTATACAGTACATACCCTTGGTTTTTTTTGTTTTAATATTTAAATGTGGATTTATTTTAATTTTTTTAGGTAATGGATGTTTCTACTATTTTTGGGTCTTGTACGGAGACTGAATCACAAATATTGGGTTATTTTATTCCTGGAACACAGTTAGTGAAAACCATACTAGATAGGCTAAACAGTTTTAATAAAATATTCATGGATGGGCAAAGGGGAGATATCGACAACATAGTTAGGTGAAACAATGCAGAATGGGCATCACAGTCGTGCAACCAGGTCTACCATTTTTATAGATTTGGATAGAGTGTTTGTGCCACGTTTCAATATAGTTAAGGGAACCATGTGAGGAAACTGTGTTGGTTCCACTCCACCAATAATTGACCATTCCATTTGGGTAATAGTTTTTCAAAACATACACCTAATCCATGAATCCCATAATATTTTGGAAAATTAAATATTGTTAATTAAATTTATTAACATTTTTAACTCATAATTTAGGATTATTACAAGACACAACATACTTCTCTCCCATATTAGGACATTCATGGTGAAAAATAAATGAATCCATTTAACATCGATATATAATCTTTGAATAAAATTGCTTTTAACTTGTTGGATCTATAATTGTAAGGCTTTGATTCTTATTTAGCTGTTCTCCATTATTATGGATATCAGTTGTTCTATTTGGGTGCAAGCTAATGTTTCCTATTTTTAGGTTCTTCGCCCATCCATCTTATTTATCACAATATGAGATGAATCCAAACCGGATACTAAATGGGCACTCTACTACTGTTCCAAGGTAGTTTTTCTATAAACCATCCTCATTTTTTATGATTTATTAGGCCACCTGATGTTAGTATGCCCCATTGGACCTTCCTATGAGACATTGTTTTTATCATTTGAATTGAACTAGATGTAATCAAACCTGTTATGTATTCTCTTAGGTTTATTTGTACTTATTTGCCATTATTTTCTCAAATAATGGCAATACATGGGGAATGCATTATGAAAAAGAATTTTTATTCCTTTTGAACCATCCACTGGGTGATTCTAGGCTTTACTTCCTAGATAAAGACCTTTAATAAATGAATTGAAATAGATTAATTTAATAAAATATGGGTTCCCTCCAGGGAATATCAATTATTTTGTCTAAATGGTTAATTTTGAATTTGAATATCTTATTTTACAGATATCATGACTTCTTTATTTATGATATTTTGATATAACATTATAAAATTGGTGAAATGGATTAATTTAATATGTTTGAAGGAGTGGGTATACACATTTAGAAGATTATAAATAGTAATAATGGTCAAAATGATATTTGATAACTATTAAAAATGATTGGGTATACTCACAAGCGTTGAAATGAAAATGGAATGAATAGTACATGTATGTTTAGATTGGTTGGAAAGGTTCCTCGGATGAAGAACATGGTAGTGGATGGAATGGATGGAAATGATCCATGTTTCTTGATTCCATGGGATTCATTGGGATTTTATACCCCTTAGATCTGGCTTATAAGGATTCACAAAGGACATTTCTGGTATGACATGATTATTTGACTCCAACCAGTTCCAAACTGAGTTTCCATCGAGATACACTTGGGACCTGATGAGGACCCTTTCTTACATGACACCTTGTATCTGACCCTTCATTGTCTAACTCTTTTATATATGATGTATCCATGGAAACATGATAAAATTGGTTATATGAATTGTTCATGGATGTTCTTACACTTTTGGTTGTTTGGAAAGGTCATGGATGACATGTTATGTATGGGTGTCTTGAGAGGCCATGATGGATAAATCTATTTTTGTTCTAGTTGTATTTTATTGAAGATGAATTTTTTTTATAGGGAGCCTATATAGTCCATTCAACCTCACTTGAAAACTTGTTGATGTCCATGGGAACATCATGGTTCCTTTATTTCTCACCTACATTACATGCATCTTGTTTTGTTTGTTTTATTCCAATATATATAATTGTATAGATCTTGGAAGGTCCCAACTATGAAGTTATCTCACACCATATTTTGGTCTCCCTTGGGTAGCCAAACATACTATATAGATGAAGTTTTTCATTTCGGAAAGAGCCTTAACATGGGTTTTGAATTGTCACTTTGGAGTAGAGGAGCATGAGACCAAGCTGAGGCTTGAAATGCTATTAGGATACAATTGGTTATTTCTCTTATTTTGGATTATTGTATTGTACTATACTTAAAATTATATATTTTGACTAGTTTTATGATACATTAATCATCATCACCATTGTATATGAGACAATTTTTTCTTTTTTATATGTTTCTAACTTATTTACATTTCAATTCCTTGAATGATGTATTTGCTTCCACTATCTATATGTTATTGACATTATAAAATGATATAAGTCTGGTAATAAGGTCATAATCTCTCCAATAACACAATTAGGAGCCAACATCTGGTATAGTGCCTCTATAATTTGTGGAGATGAACAAAGGCCATAAGACCCACCCGTCTCATGGAACAATTGAGTTGCTAATGGGCTTGGAAAGTAACTAGATCGTATCTAAGTGTTTTTGTAGTTTGAGTTTTTATTTTGAGACAATAAATAGAGATAATAAGGGATTTTTTTTTGGTAATGGGTTATTCCCTAGAGTAGCTACACCATATAAAGGTAAAATCCAAATTTCATGAAATGAAATTTCGAATCATTGGATTTTGGCTATTATACTTGATTTGATTTCACAATATGGTGGCACACATGCATTGTGATATTAATTTTGATATGATTTAAGGGGTTTTATTATGTTCTAACCCGATGAGATGGGAGTATACCATCTCATTCATCATATATTAACTTGTTAAAAATCCCAATCCATGCATTATTACATGCATTATTCCAGGACATTTAGGATTCATTACATTATGCATGTATATGTGATAGGTGGTGTGATAAATGTGACTATTGTTTTGATATATTATGTTTAGTGATAGAGAAAGTAATGATGTCACTCAATTAATAAGGAGTATGGGAAATTATGGATTTGGAAGTGATACGCCTTTTGTTTCAATTTTTAAATTGATTTTGATATGATTGGATATAATGGAAACTAAATTTTGGTTCATGCCATGTTATGGGACCCCATGGATTGGAACATGGTGAACCATTGGATAGAAATATGGAATATTTAATTTAGGAAACAAATGTTAAATTGTAAGGGAGATAAAATTAATTGAAATTGAATAATGAACATGAAATTTTAGACATGACGTAGACCCATATTTTTTGTGGGATAGAGGTAGTGTCTTCATTGTTTTTTGGTGATTATTAATGTTACAGTCCTAAATTAGTGAGAAGGATATGGGTTATTACTTGGTTTTAAAATGGGTTTTGCATGTCATATGATTTTGAACATTAAATCTAGAAATTATTCTTTCCTGAGGTGTGTTCATGGAATTGTATAGGGCTTCCATAAAAATTTACTCTAGTATTACCCCAAGAGGGATGTGATTAGAACACTCTAGGGTCAGTGGGACATGGTATACCAAGTGATTCAACATTATTTCCAAATGAGGCACTATAAAATTTTCAAATCATATGTGATGAGGTATAGTTCTATGAGGGATTCATTAACATCATGAAAAATTACAAGAGAGCAATGTGACTTGAATTATATATGGATGTGTCAACACATGTGTTCTAGAAATTGAATCCTGTAACATTTTTTGGTGGTAGAGGAATAGAAGATTCTGACATGTGGATTAATACTACACTGAAAATAATTGAGAATACTGACACACCACTTTAGACGAGGGTCCACCTCACCACATAAATGCTACATGGATTATCAGAGTGCCGATTCTATGTTATAAAATATAATGAATGTTCTAGATTTCCAAACCCAAATCTACTACCATTTCTACCCCATGACTCTGCTGGAAGATATGGATAGTGAATTCATGTGTATGGAGAACATTGGGATGTTGGTTATGGAGTACTCGACACACTTTACAGAGTTGCAATGTTTTTCAATGGAATAACTTAATGATGAAATTTTGATGAAAATGAAGTTCACGTAAGGTCCCTGAAATGCTATCAGATAGAAAGACAATTTGTTCAGGATGTCCTATATCACTGAATTTGTGAATCGGACACTGATTACATAGAGGAACCTACAAGAAGATGGAAATGTAGATTAGGTAAGTATTGTTTCTCAATGTAGTGGTTAATTATCTTATTGGAGGAAGAATCATTTTGAGGATTCATGTGAGATGCATACCAGTTAGACTGTAAGTACTAGTAGCTCAGTGTTCCAACATTAGTTTGGTAGGTGGGGGCACATGAAGAATCAGTTTGACCATGGACCAGTCGAGTGACGAGCATGGGATAGGATGGGCCACATGTATATTTTATGTAGGGACATCAACATGGTTGTGTGTGGTAGGGGTTATCTCCAAATCCTAGTTAAGGATAAGGTTCTTCATATCCATTTCAGGAATGGAGATAGAATAGTATTGGTAAGTCAAGACAAGGTAGTGGTGGTCATGGTCGAGGTACTCATGTTCCTGTTACTGTGAGACATCAATATGGGCCTACTATGGGTAGAGAGGTTGTATCACATTGATGAGGTTTAGGAATTATATATTACACACATCCTACACTTTAGGAGTAGGATTCCATTATTTATATGGTGTGAGGTATGATCATATTATCCTCTAATATTGCAGATGCTATTTTTGATACTGGTGAATCTATTAGTTTTATATCTACACATGTGGTGAAGATCATTGGGCTTATTTTATTGTATTCTCTATGTGTTATGATTCTAGAAGATGAATTATAAATTTAAAATGGTGTGTGTGTGCCAGTTAATGGACTACCATTTGATTAGGGTGGGTGTAAATATTTATGGGATCTTTATGTCCTTACGATGATAGATTTGGAATTCAAACTCCGGATAGAATGGGTAGTGTCTTATTGAGTTTGCGTTGACTGATATCACATGAGGTTGACTTTTACATCACTAGAGGGTACATTACACACTCATAAGGTTGAATGTGAAGACTAGGAGAGACAAGCTAGACTAGATCATCATGGGTTAGGCAGGATGAACGACCAGATTTCCATTTTTTATCTAAATGACCAGGGAACATGACAGGAAGAATATATTCTAGTTGTTGAACACTTTAAGGGAGTATTCCGAGACAAATTTTTTGGAATAACTTACAAGAATGAGGTGTAATTATTCATAGATATAGTTACAGGAGTTGAATCTATGTCCTTTCCTCTTTATAGGATGGATACGACATAGTTATAGGAGCTCAATCGGCAATTATAGGATTTGAAGAAAAATGTGTTTATATGACTCAATAATTATCCATGTGGTTCAATGGCCATTTTTATTAAAAAGGATAATTTTGTCCTTATAATATTCATGGATTATAATCTGTTAAAGAATTTTACAATTGATGACATATATCACTTTCCATAGATAGATAGCCTATTTGATCCGCATTGAGGAGCTCAGATGTTCTAAAAAATTGTCTTTAGGTTAGGATATCACCAAGTATATGTTCGACCTTCCGGCATACCTCGTACAAACATTCATAGTATGTATGGTCATTATGATTATTGTGTTAGTCTATTCATTCTCATGAACATAATAGATATTTTCAAGGAACTAAATAACTGTGTTTTTTGTCCTCATTTAGATTAATTTGTGTTGTTTTTTGTGAGCGATATCTTATTTTATTCTCATAATGCACACGATGATTCCAAAAATCGTGTGATAATTTTGAATACACTAAAAGAGAAATAGTTTTATTCTAAGATCATAAAGTGCCACATTTGGATGGATCATATTCACTTCTTAGGTCACAGACTATTTTAGATTGGAGAATTAGTGGACCTAGATAAGGTACAGGCTGTGGTTTCTAACGAACAAACAACAATTTTTTAGACATATTGAGTTTCTTGGGGATACCTAGTTACTACATGTATTTTAAATAAGACTATCATGATTAATAGATCTATTGACTTGGACAACTAAGAAGGTTGAAAATGTTTTTATGGTCATAATCTTTTGAGGAAAAATATTAGGAGCTAAAAGGGAGGTTGATAGTATCACTTGTCTAGATACTGCCAAAATAGTGAATTCGTTATATTGTGTATTATAAGGAATCAGGTTTTGGACTAGGAGAAGTAATAATATATGGGATAGTTTTATTGTGTATGGGTCTCCATAGATGAGGCCACACAAGAGGAATTAACCCCTACATTATCTTGAGCTAGAAATAGTTGTTCATGCATTACCCTTTTTGAGACACTATAAACTAGGAGAGAGATTATTGGTGTAAAAAGATCATAAAATCTTGAAGTACATATCTACACTGTAACACATGATACTTTTATGAGAAATATTTTGTTTTTATATAATATAAATCATGAAAGGAATATTTCATTACAAACACCACTATCTTGGCTTTCTTTACACAGAAACACGACCTTCCTCGATAGCATGCATCGTACGCAATACTGAGTTTCACTATACAACGATATGCTATTAAAATATTATTAAAACTAGCCATTATTAATAGTAATAACCAATTTTTTAAATTTTATATTTTTTATTTTTCAAAATGGACTTAATTTTTGGATTCAGAATATCGAAATTAGCCTAGGGTGAAATTTTTTTATTTTACTGAACTCTTTCAATTTTTTAGGAATAGGGAAAACACTGGGTTACTATTTAAAAACAGACATTTTATTTAAATAATTCATTATTTTATTTAAATTTATTTTAGGTCAAAATTGATACATAATACATATATAAGTTCAATGTAATTCATTGGAGTAATTTTATAATAATTATATATATATAAACATTATTGAACTTTTCACCGTCTTTTACCCACCTCCTAGAAGAATTTGAAAATTATATAAAACTTAATTTTACTGCTTCTGTGAGTGGAATTTCAAAAATCCAAGATACACCGTTGATGTCAGTAATAAAATGTGGTTCAATGAGATGAAAATAATTTTTTGTGAATAGTAACTGTTTACTTTTATTTACCACGGTTAAAAGTAAATAGGGTAATTAAGAGTAAAATGATATTATTATTACCCTAAAACATGTCCTAATTCTATTTTATAAGGGTTATTCGACAAAAAAAACCTTATGAATAAAATATGACCATTCAGGCCCACTTGGATTAGATTAGGACATTTATTATTAATTTATTTAAAGAAGGGTTAAAATAGTTAAAATCAAAGTTTAACAACTAAATCATTTTTAATATAGGATTATAAATGAGATAATTTAGACTATAAATATTAATTATAAAGATAAGAATATTTCATACATAATGGTATAATATTTGTATTTTTTATACATTATATAATTCAATTTATTTATGATACAAATATGATGCAGTAAATATATTATTAATAAAATATTGACATAATTAATGTTATAAATACCCAAATAAATGTAATTTGTGACTTTTTTTGAATTAAAATAATTTTCTTGTTTAATATGACATGTTATTATTGATTTAATTAACTTTTTTAGAATTAATCATTCTGCTATTAGTTTCACAAAAATCAATTACTAAATAGTGTCAAAATAGATATAAAATACTTTTTTTAAAAAATATTATATTATTAATTGTTATTTTATTCTTAAAAATCTAAGGTTCGGCCAAATGACTTATATAAGCTTATATATATTAATAATAAACAACTTGGGAATCTTTTGGCTGGTAATATTATGTTTATTAATCTCATAATGTAAGAACACAATAAGACATGGTAAAAGTAAAATTATTTAACATAAGGTTAAATCTAAATTATAAGGTTAAAATAGGAACATAAACTTGTCTAAATTATATTTTATGAGTGGATTTCGACCCATCCCCACCTTATCTTCGAAATAAATCAATTTGGAGCTATTTAAAACCGAATATGACTTTATAATAAAATAATATTTTTTTGTTTTCTAAAGGTCCCCTGTCCTCCCTTATAAATGGGAACCTCCTCCCTCTCTTCCTCACACCACTTTGAGCCTTCAAGCCTGGCCAAACCCTGAAAAATTAACTTCTGCACTTCCCTATAAACAACCTATAGGTCCTGGTCTTCTTCAAAGACCAATTTTAGTGCCCTAAAAGTAGGTCTCAAAGAGGCGGTTCAAAGATGATGTAATATCTGTTACCGATTATTTCAACTTTATTTCTTCATACACTTCTTCTTATTTAGATGTTTCATTATGAAGTAATAACATCTGTATAACTAATATAATGATATGTTATTATAAGTATGAAACAACCATATTTCACCATATATCCATCCTACGGAAAATGAAATCACAGCGCGTGCGTACGTACGGAATACCGTCTCCACGCCGTGGTGTAATCTATTTTCCACCACCACCTTACTTGGATGGATATAATGGTGTAAATAATTACTATAAATTATTATTGTAAAGTGATGTTAATTTTTAAATAGTATACATACACTCCATTTCAATTTCACGATCATGGGAATGATATCATCACTCGTGCGTACGTACGGAATACCGTCTCCACGATGTGATGCGACTCGTTCTACATGATCCTCATTGCATAATGATTATATAAATGAATTTAATGAATTAATATGATATATATTACACTAATACCATTCTATAAATGATTTATCTATAACCTAAAAAGAATGATAAGAATTTATTCGACAAAACACGCATAACAACAAAAAGTAATAAACACCCGAATAACAAGAAGTAATGAAATATTACTAATAAGAAGATAAGAATATGACCATATATGATATCATAAAAATAAGTATGATTCTAGAATAAGTAAATAACATTATTTAAATTATTATACAGGAGGTTCGGACACTTATGAAGCAAATCAGACCTATGGAACGGGAAAATATCACAATCTCATTTTATCCGAGATTGGTTATACTTTGGTATTTACTGGGGTGTATTTTATCATCACCATCCATGTTTCCTCAATATGTAATAATGTTTCCATCCACTTATAATTGTTAACATCCAACTTTACCCTTTCGGTGAGTTTTTAGTAAAAGATATGAAAGGAATATTTTGTCGTTTTTCATACGAGGTACTTTTTGTCATTTCCGACAAAAGTACGAGAAGAATGTTTTTTTAACTTATACGGCATGAATGGATTTTTAAAACATTATTTCCAAGAAGCTTCCTATACAAGTTTCCATGTTTATTCTTAATCAACTTTTTTTTTAAAATTGTATGACATGTTAATAAATGGAAATGTTTTTGAAGTATAAAGGATATTTTCCTCAAGAATGGAGTTCAAGTGTTTCATCAAAATTATTTTCCATCTAAGATAATATAGGGTTCTGTTTCTATCCCTATTATAACATTGACATGATTATGTTGTGATGGAATTATTTTTATGAATTCCTTTATCTTATATGAATTGTTTTATGTTGTCATGATGTTTAAGAATCCCATTTTTATTACATGGGATATGCAATTATGTATGATTTATGATTTTGTGGCACACATACGAGTGGTATAATTATGAGATGGGTGGGACCTATATCTCCCTACAATGAATTGGGTAAAGATTTTATATCTCATGAGATTGACATGGCTGAACGGCAGGTTAAAATGGTTCAGTAAAACAGGACTGAAACGAGGAGTGAAATCGGTTCAGAAATGGACTTTGTCCACTAAGATAGTATTGGCAATGAGTCTTGACTAATAAGAAATGATTATCTATGATTATGTGTTAATACCACAAGGTTTCATCTTTTATGTTATGATTATTGGGATTACATTTCACTACTATGATTTTTCCCATGTTATGAAATTATGATCTCTTTTGCAGGTTAAGATTTCCAGAAGTTATGTTCTTATGTATATGATGTGATTGATATTTCTTTTGTTTACCCTTACAGAGCATTTGAGCTCAACCTTTTGTTTTTTAATTTCCACAGGTCAGGAAGAAGGTTATTAAGTAGGATATGCCAAAAGGGACTCTAGATATGATGAAATAAATGGGAGGCAAAGTAGATGCTTTATGAACCAGTTGTTTATGTTTCTCAGTTTCTAAAGACAGAATACCTGTACAGCCCTTTCCTGGTTTTGTTATATTTTTTAATAAGTGTTCTTTAATTCTGAAGTATTAACCATGTATACAAAGTAAGGGTTGTTATAGTTGGTATTAGAGGAAAGGTATAGTCAACCTTTCAAAACTAGGATGTGAAAGCCTTAGTAAGAAACCTAAGGATATTTTTAAGCATAGAACACAATCATAGTTTTTTAGAAATGGCCATGAATAACCTAGGACAAGACCTTAAGTGTGAAATTTAATTCATGATTATGTGGTTTTCCTATTATAAATAGTGTTTCTCACACTATTCTTATTGGTTTTAGTCAATGGCTGGAACCCGAGAGAACCGTGTTAATGCGGAATGCGACGGGAAATGCAATGATTGTCCCACTGAGCAACCAAACATTATGGGAGCTGGAATGAAAAATCATGTAGCCATGCTCACATAACTTTCTCAAGCTATTAATCATACATGACGTCCAAACGAGCAAAGGAAGGAGAAACATTCTGTTGAATCCTTCATGAGCAAGCGTCCACCATCATTCAATGGGTCTTATGATCCATTAGTGGCTGTACAATGGATCAGTACCACTGAAAAGATATTTTCAGTTCTTCAATGTTACGAACATGATAAAGTCATCTTAGCAGTGTATCATTTGGAAGGTGAAGCTGATCAATGGTGGAATCTTATTAAGAATACATTGAAATGGGATGAAATTGAGTCCATGGAATGGGACACGTTCAAGAACTTATTTTTCAATAAGTACTTCCCTCATATTCTCCGAACAATGATGGAGAAAGATTTTCTTGAACTAAAGAAAAAGGATGATGAATCTGTTGGTACCTATGAAGGAAATTTTACAAGACATTCAAGGTATGCTTCTGGAATTATTATCCAACCTGAGAGTATGATCGATCGATTCTTTAGTGGCCTAAAACCAAGTCTTTGATGGATGTTAGACATAAGGGACTTCAATAGATATGAGGAAATCATTCGATGTGCTGTCAAAGTTGAGATAGATATTGGAGTAATCCATCAGTCATAAGGGTTTGATATGAAGAGGAAAATGGAAATCTAAGGAAAATCTAAAGATCACACTGAAAAGAAGATGAGCTTTCCCTTATGCTCAAAGTGTTGAAAGAAACATGGTGGGAGTTCTCCTAAAGGGACAAGTAAATGTTTCAAATGTTGAAAAGATGGTCATCATGAATTTGAATGCCACAATGATGGGAAGAAGATGTCGAGTGATGCGAACAAAGAAAAGGCTACACAGAGTGCACATCCTACACTTCAATGTAACAAGTGCAAGGAGATGGGTAATTATGCCAATAAATTCCCAAATCCAAGGGTTGATGATGATGGTCGACATCAACAAACTCTTAAGGATAAAGGGAAAGGAAAGTCACATGCAATTTCTATCATCGATGTGGAGTACGATAACAATGTGGTGAAAGGTACACTTACCGTCCACTCTAAAGTAGAAAATGTTTTATTTGACTCAGGATCCACCCAATCGTTGATTTCTGAATAATTTTCTAAGGGTATCACCGTATTACCTCAAAAATTAGATGTTGAGTTAGCTGTGACAACCACTAATGGCACAACAGTTGCATCAAAAGTTTATAATTCTTCTCCAATTGAAGTTTGTGGGAAAGTGCTTCCTGGAAGTCTTGTGATCCTTCCTATAGTGTAATTTGATGTGATTCTTGGCATGGATTGGATTTCTTTATATGGAGATCATATCAATTGCCAAATAAGGTAAGTTACGTTTCATATTCCAGGTCAATCTATGATCGTCTATCGATGCAAGGATGAACATAACCTTCCAGTGTAAATTTCTTCCATCTTATGGGTCTTGATTCCACTAAATGAGGGTTATTTATCTCAAATTGTTGGTGAGAAACTGACGATTAAGAATATGCCCATTGTATGGGAGTTTGATGATGTCTTTTCGGAGGAATTGCTGGGTCTTCCACCATATCGTGAAGTAGAGTTTTCAATAGAACTCGTTCCGGGTGCTTTGCCTATTTCAAAGACACCATATATAATGGCCCCAATTGAGTTGCAAGAATTGAAAAAGCAACTCCAAGAGAATCTTGATAAGGGATTCATACGCCCTAGTGTGTTACCTTGGGGATCACCTGTTCTGTTTGTTATGAAGAAATTTGGATCAATGAGACACTGCATTGATTATCGAGAACATAACCAGATCACTATCAAGAACAAATATCCTCTCCCGCGCATTGATGACTTATTTGACCAACTACGCGGAGCTCAATACTTTTCCAAGATTGATCTTCATTTAGGGTATCATCAATTAAGGGTCAAAAGGGAGGATATACCAAAGACGGCTTTCCGTACAAGGTATGGACACTATGAATTTATAGTGAGGCCATTTAGTCTTACTAATGCCTCTGCTATCTTTATGAATCTGATGAATAGAGTCTTTAGAAACTATCTTGATCAGTTTGTGGTAGTCTTTATAGACGATATTCTTGTCTACTCAAAGAGCAAGGATGAACATGATGATCACTTGAGAATTATATTGAAGATCCTGAGAAAGGAAATCATTATGCCAAATTTACCAAGTGTGAATTTTGGCTTCAAAAAGTTTCATTTTTGGGCCACATAATCTCAAAAGGGGGGATATCTGTGGATCCAGCAAAAACAGAGGTTATCAAATGATGATCGAGACCAAAAACAGTAACTGAGATCCGATGATTTATTGGTTTGGCTGGATATTATTGACGTTTTGTGAATGATTTTTTAGGATTATCTAATCCACTCACCAAGTTGACTCGGAAAGGAGTTAAGTTTGTTTGGACGGAGTAATGTGAAGTGAATTTCAAGGAGTTGAAAAGAAGGTTACCCAGCGCACCTGTGCTCACACTGCCTTGTAGTGGAGAATGGTTTGTGACTTACAGTTATGCATCCAAGAAGGGATTGTGGTGCGTTCTAATGCAAAATGATATGGTGATAGCTTATGCCTCACGACAGTTTAATATAGATGGGAAAAATTACACAAGTCATGATTTGGAGTTAGCTGCGGTAATCTTTGCATTAAATATTTTGAGGCATTATCTTTATGGATAAAGGTTTGACATTTATACTGATCATAAATGTTTAAAGTATATTTTCACACAAAAGGAGTTGAATATGCGCCGAAGAAGATGGTTGGAGATGATTAAGGATTACGACTGCTCAATTCATTAACACCCTGGGAAAGCAAACAAGGTGGAAGATGCATTAAGTGGCCAAGACCATGCCAGTTTATCCATGATGAGGATCACAAAATATCCAATATTTATTGATTTACAAAGGATGGATCTTGGAATTATAATGGAAGGAGAAAAATATTATATTTCTCAAATGAATGTTCAACCATCTATACATGTGAGGATTAAAGAGGCACAGAAAAAAGATGTCGAGTTACAAAATAATGTGAGAAATGTTCCTAAATTCAAACTTAATTGTTATTGGATAATAAAATTCAGGAATTGGGTTTGTGTTCCTCCCATCCCTGAATTAAATAAGGAGCTGCTGGATGAAGCTCATATATCATCATTCCCTATTCATCCTGGAAGCACGAAGATGTATAGGGACCTCAAAGAGTACTTCTGGTGGGATGGCATGAAAGGAGATGTTGTTGAATATGTCTCTCATTGCTTGGATTGTCATCAAGATAAATCTAAGAGACAGAAGTCTAAGGGGATGTTACAACCATTACCCATACCCGAATAGAAATGGGAAAACATCACTATGGACTTTGTCACATGACTTCCTAAAACATCCAAAGGTAATAATGCTATCTAGGTAACAGTTTATCGTCTTACAAAGTCTTCACACTTAATTGCTATTAGAGAGGATTTCTCTCTAGATCAGCATGCTAGGATATATGTAAAGGAAGTGGTAAGATTTCATGGAGTACCACTTTATATTATATCGGATCGGGATCCGAGATTTACCTCGAAGTTATGGGGAAGTCTTCAGCATACTCTGGATTCAGAGTTGAGTTTCAGCACTGCTTATCATCGTCAGACAGATGGTCAGTCTGAGAGAACAATTCATACTCTAGATTATATGTTGAGAGCTTGCTCTATAGATTTCAATGGTGGTTGGGATCAACACCTACCATTGGTGGAATTTTCTTACTATAATAGCTTTCACTCTAGTAATCAGATGGCTCTTATGAAGCTCTCTATGGAATGAAAGGCAGGACTCCAACTTGTTGTGATGAAGTTGGGGAAAGAAAGCTATTAGGACCTGATCTTGTTGATCAGATGATAGAAAAGGTCAAATATATTCAACAATACATAAGAGAATATTAGATTTGACAAAAAAGTTATGCCGACAACTGAAGAAAAGACTTAGAGTTTGGAGTGGGTGATAAAGTTTTCTTACGAATATCTCCCTGGAAGAGGGTCATGAGATTTGGAAAGAAGGGAATGTTGAGCCCTAGATATATCGGTCCTTTCGAAATACTAGATCGTGTTGGGAAGGTAGTTTACCAATGGGAGCTTCCACTGAATCTCTCTCAAGTTCACGATGTGTTACACGTATCTCTCTTGAGAAAGTACATTCATGATCCCTCACATGTACTCAGCTCAGAAGGTGTACCGCTGGAACAAGATCTTTCTTATGAAGAACAACCAATAGAGACTATGGATCGTAGTGAAAAATTCCTACAGAATAAGACCACTCGCTTGGTGAATGTTTTATGGATGAACCACCAATTATAAGAAGCTACATGGGAGCTCGAGGATATGATGAGGGAGAGGTATCCTCATCTGTTTGTTACAAAGTGACGAATTTTGAGGGTGAAATTCATTTTAAGGGGGGTAGAATGTAACACCTGAGACTTTTATGAGAAATATTTTGTTTTAAGGTTATATAAATCACTAAAAGAATCTTTCATTACACACAACACTATCTTGGCTTGCTTTACATGCAAACGTGGCCTTCCTCGATAACTTGTGTCGTAAGAAATACCAAGTTTCACTAAACAACGATATGCTATTAAAATATTATTAAAACTAGCAGTTATGAATAGTAATAACAACTTTTTAAAATTTTATAAATTTTATTTTTCACAATGGACTTCATTTTTGGATTCGGAATATCAAAATTATCCTAGGGTGAAATTTTCGTATTTTTCTGAAAACTTTCAATTTTTGATGAATAGTGAATACACTAGGTTACTATTTAAAAGGCTACTTTTTATTTAAATAATTTTTGATTATATTTAAATTTATTTTAGGTCAAAATTGATACATAATACCTATATAAGTTCAATGTAATTCATTATAGTAATTTTATAATAATTTTAGATATATAAAAATTTTATTGAACTTTTCACCGTCTTTTACCCACCTCCTAGGAGAATTTGCAAATTTACATAAAACATAATTTTACCGCATATGTGGGTGAAATTTCAAAAATCCGAGAGAAATGGTTGATTTCAGTAAGTAAAATGTTGTTCAATGAGATGAAAATAATTTTTGGTGAATAGTAACTTTATACTTTTATTTACCACAGTTAAAAGTAAATAGGGGAATTAAGGGATAAAATGAAATTATTATTACCATAACACATGTCCAAATTCTATTGGATTAGTTTAATTCGACCAAAAAAAACCTTAGGAATAAAATATGACCATTTAGGACCACGTGGATTAGATTAGGACATTTATTATTAATTTATTTAAAGAAGGGTTAAAATATATAAAATCAATGATTAATAACTAAATCATTTTTAGTATAGGGTTATACTTGAGATAAATTAGACTATAAATATTCATTAGAAATATAAAAAGATTTCCTACATAATGGTATTTTATTTTTAATTTTTAGACACTGTATAGTTTAATTTATTTATCATACAAAGATGATGTAGTAATTATCTTATTAATGAAATATTGACATAATTGATGTTATAAATACACCAATAAATTAAATTTGAGACTTTTTATGACTTACACTAATTTTATAGGTTAATATGACATGTTAGTATTGATTTAATTAACTTTTTTCGAATTAATAATTCTGTTATGATTTTCAAAAAAATCAATTACTAAATAGTGTCAAATTTGAAATAAAATAGTTTTTAAAACAAATATAATATTATTAATTGTTATTGTATTCCTAAAAATCTAAGGTTCGGACAAATGACATATATAATGTAATATATATTAATAATAAACATCTTGGGGTTATTTTGGCTTGTTATAGTTAGATTATTAACCTTATAGTGTAATAACACAAAAAGACACGGTAAAAGTTAAATTATTTAACTTAAAGTTAAATCTAAATGATAAGGTTAAAATAGGAACCTAAACTTGTCTAAATTCCTTTGGATTATAGGATTGCGACCCATCTCCACCTTATCTTCGAAATAAATCAATTTGTAGCTATTTTAAACTGAATATGACTTTTTAATAAAATAATATTTTTAGTTTTTCCAAAGGTACCCCTCTCATCCCTTATAAAAGGGCACCTCATCCCTCTCTTCCTCACACCACTTTGAGCCTTCATTCTTGGCCAAACCCTGAAAAATTAACTTCTCCACTTCCCTAGAAACATCCTAGAGGTCCTTGTCATCTTCAAATACCAATTTTAGTGCCCTAAAAGGAGGTCTTAAATAGGCGGATCAAAACAGAGGTAATGTCTGTTATCGATTCTTTCAACTTTATTTATTATCCAATTCTTATTATTTAGTTGTTTCAATATGAAGTAATAACATCAGTATCACTAATATAATTATATGTTATTATAAGTATGAAACAACCCTATTTCAGCATCTATTTATCCTACGGAAAATGAAATCACCGCCCGTGCGTACGTACGGAATACCGTCTCCACGCCGTGGTGTAATCTATTTTCCACCACGACATTACATGGATGGGAATAATGGTGTAAATAAATACTATAAATTATTATTTTAAAGTGATATTGATTATGAAATAGTATACATACACTCCATTTCAATTTCATGATCATGGGAATGATATCATCGCTCGTGCGTACGTACGGAATATCATCTCCACGATGTGATGCGACTCGTTCTACATGATCTTCATTGCATAATGATTATATAAATGAAGTGAATGAATGAATATGATATATATTACACTAATACCATTCTGGAAATGAGTTATATATAACCTAAAAAGAATAATAATAATTTATTCGACAAAACATGCATAAGAACAAAAAGTAATAAACACCCGAATAACAAGTAGTAATGAAATATTACTAATAAGAAGTTAGGAATATTACCATATATGATATCATAAAAATAAGTATGATTCTGGAATAAGTCAATAACATTATTTAAATTATTATACAGGAGGTACAGACACTTACGAAGCAAATCAGACCTAAGGTAAGTGAAAATATCACAATTTCATTTTATACGAGATTGTTTATACTTTGGTATTTACAAGGGTGTATTTTATCATCAACATCAATGTTTCCTAAATATTTAATATTGTTTCCATCAACCTACAATTTTTTAAATCGAATTTTACCCTTCAGTGAGTTTTTAGTAAAAGATATGAAAGGAATCTTTTGTCGTTTTTCATACGAGGTACTTTTTTACATTTCTGAAAAAAGTTCGAGAAGAATGTTTTTTTAACTTATACGGCATGAATGGATTTTTAAAAAATTATTTCCAAGAAGCTTCCTATAAATGTTTTCATGTTTATTTTTAATCAACATATTTTTGTTTAAAATTGAATGACATGTTATGAAAGGAAAATGTTTTTGAAGTAGAAAGGATATTTTCCTCAAGAATGGAGTTCAAGTGTTTTATCAAAATTATTTTCCATCTAATATAATATAGGGTTATGTTTATATCCCTATTTTTACATTGATTTGATTATGTTGTGATGGAATTATTTTTATGAATTCCTTTATCTTATATGAATTGTTTTATGATGTCATGATGTTTAAGAATCACATTTTTATTACAAGGGTTATGCAATGATGTATGATTTATGATTTTGTGGCACACATAAGAATGGTATCATTATGAGATGGGTGGGAACTATATCTACCTCGAATGCATTGGGTAAATATTTTATATCTCATGAGATAGACATGGCTGGAAGGGCAGGTTAAACCGGTTCAGTAAAACAGGACTGAAACGATGAGTGAACTCAGTTCAGAAATGGACGTTGTCCACTAAGATAGTGTTGGAAATGAGTCTTGACTAATAAGAAATGATTATCTATGATTATTTGTGTATGACACAAAGTTACATGTTTTATGTTATGATTATTGGGATTACATTTCACTACTATGATTTATCCCATGTTACTAAATTATGATCTCTTTTTCAGGTTAAGATTTCAAAAAGTTATGTTCTTATGTATATGACGTGATTGATATTTCTTTTGATTCCCCTTACTGAGCATTTGAGCCCACCCTTTTGTATGTTTTATTTCCCTAGGTCTGGAAGAAGGTTATTAAGTAGGATATGCCAAAAGGGACTCTAGATATGATGAAATAAATGGGAGGCAAAGTAGATGCTTTATGAACCATTTGTTTATGTTTCCCAGTTTCTAAAGAAACTATATCGATACGGTCATTTCCTGGATTTGTTATATGTTGTAATAATTGTTCTTCAATTCTAATGTAATAACAATGTATGTAATGTATGGGCAGTTATATACACAGAGTGATTTAAATATGAGGTAGTGAATTTTGGTGGAGTACCATCAGTATTTCATCATTGAGCTTTCTAAATTCCTAGTAAATGAAATGAAGTGACTGATGCACTGAGCAGGAGGACTCTGATACAAGCATTGTCGCAGGTAAGTAGCGAGTGTATGCACATGGTGTTATTCCTTGAGATACACTTGGATGTGCATAGAGTTCATGGGAATCATTATCTATCATCCATAGCTGTGAATTCTACCCTACTAGATAGATTGAGGATAAAAAAACTATCATATTATTATATCCTAATTATACATGAGAGTGTGGAAGGTGAGGAAGCATAAATTGCATGGACAATGATTGAGAATGATATCATTCATGTTGATAGACACATATGGGTTTTGGTGGACTAATGTGAGGAAATTATGTGGTAATTTCATTCCTCTTATATTGAAGTGAACTTTGGATTCCCCAAGATGTACCGTGACTTACACCACTAGTGTTGGTGGCCGAGTGAGAAAGGAGAGGTAGCACATTTTGTCACGAGGTGTTCCACCTATATACAGGTGAAGGTAAAACATCAATGGAAATCCTGAATTTTAATGTACTTACTTATCCAGAGTGGAAATGGGATGATTCCAATATTGAATTTGTGATAATATTACCAAGGTCCCCTAAAGGTAAAGATGTTTTTTGAGTTTTTACTAAATGGTTCATTATGGTTTCTCATTTCATATTTATCAAGGACACCTTCAGTGTTGATGGTTTTGGAATTTTTTACATACGTGAGATAGTGTGACCGAATGGGCGCCCATGATATATCATTTATTATCAGAATAACTAATTTGTGTCTCATTTATGGAAGAGTATTTAGTGTTTTATGCGTATACATGTACTCAAGATCATAGCATAGCAGCCTCAGACTGATGACCAATCAATGAATATGATAAAAGTGCTAGAGGAAATGTTTTATGCAAGAATCCTAGATTTTTTATGCTCTTGGGAGAGGAATATTCTTATGGTTGAGTTATCCTAAAATTATATCTATTATAAGACTACAAAATCGGAACCATATGAGGATTTTTATGGTTGAACATGCTGATATTCCCTATGCTGGATAGAGATAGGTGAGACAGCATTACTGGGACCACATCTCAAGCATGAGACTTCTGAGTAGGTAAAATTGATTCATAAAATAATGGATACAATTTAGTCTTGATAGAAGTCTTACACTGATCACCGCAGACAACCTCTATATTTCATGGTGGGGGATCATGTTGTTTTATATGTTTCACTAAGGCAAGGACAAAAATGAATCTAGATATAGGGTAGGATTCCATAGAGATATGATGAGTCCGTCGACATTATGGAGTGAGTCATATCGGTAGCCTACCATTTTTAGTTACCAAAGACACACTGATCCATGAATAACATCTTCGATGTATATTAGTTGTACCTCTATCATTAAAACCCATATCATGCATTATATCACAAGGAGGTTGAGATGTAGGTTTATAAGCCTTTTGGGGAGAATCTACCTTATATTTATGATAGGAGAAAGAAGGTTGTCTGAGGCAGGTCAGTTCCTCTAGTAATGGTGCTATATAAGAAAATATATTCAAATGATGCTACTTGGGAGTTAGAGGCTAATATAAATTCTTAGTGAATAGAATTTCTCTTAGTATAATAATTACCTCCCTTAAGAAGGCAGTTTTAGGAGGAATATATATGTGATAATATTTTAAGAACCATTTTTTTAAGTTATAAATCCATTATTTTTATGTTTTATGTTTAAATATGGCTTAATGTGAATTCCCTTTGATTTCGTGGATGTTTTAGGGGTGTACGGGGCTTTTACGGATCCCGAAACCTGTGTTTTTCAGTGTTTTAATCCTCATTCATGATTAGTGAACAAATAGTGGGACATAACACAATTTTTGAATAAAACAAGTGAGGATGGAAAATGGGTAGATACATGCCACATAGATAGTAATATTAGGGGAGAATCTTCTACAAAGTCATGCAGCCCAATCTGTAGTTTTTATAGATTTCCACAGAGGGTTTGTTCATGGATTCCACATTCTTAGTTGAACTAGGTGAGGAATCCATGTGGCTGAGCTTTCTCTAGAAGGTAACCATGCAACCCCCTAATATTTTTTAAAATTATGTATTTTTAATTTAACTAGAAATCAATTTTAATATCAAATTTTGGATTCTTTCAATGAATTTTAGCCTCCTCCCCCTTTTGTGGTTGTTCTTGGTGACTCTTCCATGAATGAATATATCTTCTCCATCCATGATCTGAATCAAATTGTATTAGTCTCAGTAGATCCATAACTATAAAGCCTCTATTTATTTTTAGTTGTTATTAATTTTTCTAGATATCATCTATGCTATTTATGTGCATGCTGATTTCCACTATTTTTAGGTTCTACATCGATTCATCATATTTATCATAATAGAAGATGAATTAGTACCGAATAATGGATGATTAACTCACTAACTACCTATAGTAGGTGGTTTATTTAACTTCATTATGTTTTAGTGATTTATTATGATGCCTTCCATTAGGCTTCCCGCTAGACCTTCTAGAGTAGTCCTATTTTGAATATGTAATTTAAACTAGATTTAGTCCAACCAATAAGTGATTCCCTTATGTTCTATTGTGATGATTTTTTATAATTTTCCCAAATAATGTAAACCTAAGGGGTGTGACTTATGGAAATTCCTTAATATATCTTTTTGGACCACACATGGGATGAATTGAATCTTTCCTTCCTAGAAGAAGCAATTAAATAAATGAATCGAAACCGATTAGTTGAATAGATGATGGAATTCAATGATAGAATGGTGAATATTTTTACTGAATGGTAAATATGGATGTTGATTAACCTATATAGGGTATATCATGCATATTTAATTTATTCTATTTTGATATTCCATGTTAAAATAGGTTAAACATCCAAATTGAATATGGTTCAAGGAGTGGGTATACTCCTTTATAATCATCAAAATAGTCTAAATGGTTTGAATGCATTTATTTAACTATGAGAAATGAGTGGGTATACATCTTTTTCAATGATTTGTCTTGGGTGTTATGAGTGGGTATACTCATAAGATGACCTTAATGTAATATAGTGATATTTGAGGGTATACTCACATGGTTGGAAATGATTAATAAATTGAATGTTAGATGTATTTTTAGATTACTCAGACATGTTCCCTGGATCTAAAATATGATTTTGGATGCCTTGAATAGAGATGATCCTTGGGATTTCATTTCATTTGATACATTATTATTTTTTACCACATGTATCTAGCTTTCATGGCCTCATAATGAAAAATTCTACTATGACATCCTCCTACGACTCTAACCAGGCTCTAACAATGATTCCATCGTGATGATTCAAGGGCTTGAAGAGGATGTCAATGACTTCGACACCATAGAATCAACCCTTGGTTAATTGAATCATTGATATGTGGCACATTCATGGAAATATGATATCCTCGATTATATGACATGGCCATGGGTGTCGTGACACTCGTTGTTTTATGTAATGTATGGGTATGATATGTTATGAATGGGTGTACAAAGAGTTCATGTTGTATACTTATATTTTTATCATGTACTCATTATATATGAACTTCCACTTCTATAAAGCGATCATTGAGAGGCTAGTCATTTTAATATGATTAGTAGTAGATGCACCATGGGAATATCCAATTTTCTTTTGTTCACAACTACATCACTTAAATATTGTTATGTTTTTTTTATTTCTCTATATGGGATTCTGTAAATCATGGGTGGTTTCCTACTAGGATATTATCTCACACAATGTTTGGGCCATCCATGGGGACCCAAACTTGGTATATGGTTTTAGCTGCTGATAGAGTCATGTTCTATAAAAGAGGTTGTTTATTTTTACCTTGGATTGGGGGAGAATGGGACCACACAGAGGATTTTGATGATAATGGGACACTGTTGGTATTTTAGGTAATTTTAATACATGAAATTTATTTTAATTCCATGTAATTGTTTGGGATATTTTCTATATAAATCTATAATCAACATAATTGTATATGATACATTAATTTATTATTTATATATTACTATATAGTTTATTTTACAGACCTATTAATGTTGTTTTTTCTTCTTCTATCTGCATGGTATTTAATTTCCACTATTATATAATTTGGTAAAGAGGGAATAGTCTCCCTACTGTTACACTTAGGACCTCACATCATTTCAATGGCCTCTAGAATTTTAGGAGACTCACTTGAGGCCCTTTTTCCCACAATGCCCAAGGCACGTTTGAGTGGCCTTCGAGATTAGGATTTTACAACAATGGTGACTCTTTTTTGCTGTAAGAAAAGTCTGGAAAATCATAATATTGAAAGTGAATAATTGAATATTGAAAATTGTAATATTCAATAAATTGATATTAAAACCTATGTTTTAACATAGATCATTCCATAAATTAAAAACCTTATATTCCAATTGACTTAAATAACCTAAAAATTAACGAATGTTTTAGCCTCAATGGTTTTCTCATTCCATTCAGCTTACATACACCAAAATTTATTATAATAAATAATCCTTCTTGTTAATTAATATGATACACATATGTGTTTCATGTACATCTACCAATGAAAAAATCTCCCAAAAAATAATTAATCTCATTAACAACTAAATACATAAAACCGAAAAATGATCTTGTTTCCATTGATCGTATGATGAACCATAAGCCTATAAACCAATGATGGTTTACTTAAGCCTCATGTCAACTTCTAATTAAAATATCATAATATCCAAATTTATCTAATCCCATATTTGATGCTAATGATAATACCCCACATATTAATTAAACCATTATTACATGATTTACGACTAGGGTTTCAAATTCAAACTTTCCCAAGGTCTTCAAAGTTAATATTTTTATATAATTAGGATAGCCATTACATTATATTAGGAATACTAACACATAATTTCCAATTTTACCACTATAATATAATTATTATATATACACAGTTTTTTAATTCATGAAATAATTTCTCTATTTAAGTAAAATATTATTTATTTATAGGTATACTTCATATTATTTCCCACTCATATTTTGGTTCTGTAAAAAAACATTCCAAAAAATGTGATATGGAAGAAATACAAGTAAGGGATAAAAATAAAAGAATCCCATTAGTCCAATGATAAACATGAAAAACCATTAAATGTTTATATTTTCACATTAATAATCTGGAATATAAAATAATATATGAACACATTTTTAAAATGTTCAAAAACAAAGAAAACCATTAAAACCCCACAAAAAGAAATAAAAACTCATATATGAATCTTAGAGAATTATATTCATAACCTCTGTAAAATCATGTATGAAATAACTGGAGCTCAGTGATGTCCCTAACAAAAACATCCTCAGTTAAATCCATTCATTTGTCCTTTCAATATAATAAACATTATCCAATGCCTTAATGATCTATATCAATATCACATGTCTTATAAGATATATGAAGATCACCCATCAAATAAGTTTTATCGAGTTCACCCATCGTCATATATAATTTTTATATCTTATATCATGAATTAATTAATTTTATTATTCCACCTTTCCATCATAATTCCATTGAAAACACTATAGAACCCATATGTAAAAAGAATTATTAATTTCTATGTAATCCAAAAATGTTACTTCTTTTAAAAAACAATTAAAATGAAAAATTACAAAAAAAATTTGTGAAAATATATTGTTATGTTATAACCATGGAAACATTTCAAATTATCATCAAATAAATAAAATTTAATAATAGAGATAAATTATGTTCATGAAATAAGTGGTAAAATGATGTTTCATTTCACACCATCAGTAAAAGTACCTCATTTTGAAAACAAAATGAATATTCCATTTTAATCTATGCATCGAAAGACTTGTTGATGTGAATACTTGGATCACTTTTACTAATTATGTTTTTCAAATTTAAAAATTTCATATTATGATTAATTATATTTTAAAAAACATTATTAAATATTATCTTTAATTTTTTATATTATGTATTGATCAAAATATACTTACCATTGGTTATATTTTATTATTATTTTGTATTTCCTTTATTACGGATTTTTTATTGTTTATAACATGATATATATGTTCCATGGTCATTTTCTAAGTAATTATTTCATTTAGACCCTTAACTCTCATATATATATATTGTGTATCATTATGGGAACCTTATGTTCTTATTGGTTGTGTATGGTTAAAATGTGTTTCATGAAGTTATGTAAATGTAATATTGTGTTTTCCTAGGTTACATAAGGGTATGTAACCTTTTATATGATTTTTATAAATGTAATCATGTGTTTCTATGAGGGTATACTCACATTGTTGGAAATGATTAATGAAATGAATGTTATATGTATTTTTTGATGTCTCGAACATGTTCCAGGGATCTAGAATATGATTGTGGATTCCTTGGATATAGTTGATCCTTGGGATTTTATTTCATTGGATACCTTAGGATTCTTTACCCCTTGGATATAGCTTTTATGGACTCATAATGAAAAATTCTGGAATGAAATCCTCCTAGGACTCTAACCAGGGTCTAACCATGATTTGTTCGAGATGCTTCAAGGGCTTGATGGGGATTACATTGCCTTCGACACCTTGGACTCAACCCTTTGTGCTATGAATCATTGATATGTGGCACATTGATGGAAATCTGATACCCTCTATTATATGACATGGCCATGGACACTGTGACAGTCATTGTTGTATGGAAAGTATGTGTATGACTTGTAATAAATTGGTGTACAAAGATTCCATGTTGTATACTTATATTTTTATCATGTATTGATTGTATATGAACATCCACTTCTTTAAAGGGAGCATTGTAAGTCTAGTCATTTTAATTTTATTAGTATTAAATGCACCATGGGAACTTCCCATTTTCATTACTTCTCACCTGCATGACATAATTCTTGTTATGTTTTTTATATTTCTCTATATGGTATTTTGTAAATCATGGGTGGTTTACAACCATGATATTATCTAACAACATGTTTGGGCCTTCCATGGGGACCCAAAAATGCTATATGGTTTTAGGGGCTAAAAGGGTCATGTTCCATAAAAGAGGTTGTTGATTGTCACATTGGATTAGGGGAGAATGGGACCAAGTAGAGGCCTTTGATGATAATGGGATACTTTTGGTATTTTTGGTATTTATTATACTTGTAATTTATTTTACATACATGGAATTGTTTTGGATATTATATATATAAATGTATAATAAACATAATTGTATATGATAGATTAATTTATTATTTATATATTACTATGTAGTTTACTTTTAAGTCCTTTTGATTTTGTCTTTTCTTCTTCTATCTACATGGTATTTAATTTCTACTATTATATAATTTGGTAAAGAGGGAATTGTCTCCCTAGTGTCACACTTAGGACCTCACACCATTTCAACGACCTCTAAAATTTTAGGAGATTCACTTGAGGACCTTTGAACCACAATGCTCAATGCACTTTTGAATGGCCTTCAGGATTAGGATTTTACATCAATGGTGACTCCTTTTCTGCGGTATGAAATGTCTGAAAATTCATAATTTTGAAAGAGAAACATTGAATATTGAAAACCGTAATATTCAATAAATCGATATTAAAACCTATGTTTTAACATAGATCATTCCATAAATTAAAAACCTTACATCACAATTGACCTCAATAACCTAATAATTAAAGAATGTTTTAGCCTCAATGGTTTTCTCATTCCATTAAGCGTACATACTCAAAAATTTAATATAATAAATAATCTATCATATTAAATCATACGATACACATATGGGTTACATGTTCATCTACCAATGAAAAAATCTCTCAAAAAATAATTAATCTCATTAAAATCCAAATACATAAAATCTAAAAAGGGTCTCTTTTCCATTGATCTTATGATGAACCATCATCCTATAAACCAGTGATGGTATATTTAAGTCTTATGTCAACCTCTAATTAAAATATAAAAATATCCAAATATATCTAAAACATAATCTGATGATAATGATAATACCCCACATAATAATTAAACCATTATTACCTGATTTATGACAAAGGTTTCAATTTCAAACATTATCATGGTCTTCAATGTTAAAATTTTTATATATTTAGAAAAACCATTACATTATATTGGGAATACTAACACATAATTTCCATTTTTACCAAAAAAAATATAATTTTTAAATATACATAATTGTTTCATTCAGGAAATAGTTTCTCTATTTAAGTAAAATATTATTTATTTAGAGGTATACTTCATATTATTTCCCACTCATATTTTGGTTCTGTGAAAAACATTCCTAAAAATGTGATATGGAAAAAATACAAGTAAGGGATAAAAATAAAGTATTCCCATTTGTCCAATGATAAACATGAAAACCCATTAAATGTTTTTATTTCCACATTAATAATCTAGAATAAAAAATAATACATTTACACATTTTAAAAATGTTCTAAAACAAATAAAACCATTAAAAACCCATAAAAATAAATAAAACCCATATAGGAATCGTAGAGAATTATATTCATAACCTCTATTCAATCATGTATGAAATAACTAGAGCCTAGTGAAGTATATAATAGAAACATTCTCAGTTAACTCGATCCATTTTTCCTTTCAATATAAAAAACATTATCCAATTCCTTAATGATCAATATGAAGCTCACATTTCGTATAAGATATACCAAGCTCACTCATCATATAAGTTTTATCAAGTTCACCCATCGTCATCTACAATTTTTTTATCTTATATCATGAACTGATTTATTTTATTATTTCACCTTTCAACCATAATTCCATTGAAAAACAATATAGAACCCATATGTAAAAATAATATTTAACATCCATTTAAATGAAAAATGTTACTTCTTTTTAAAAACAATTAAAATGAAAAATGACAAAAATATTTGGGAAAATATATTGTTATATTATAAAAATGGAACCCTTTAAATAATCATCAAATAAATGAAATTTAATAATAGAGATAAATTATGTTCATGAAATATGTGGTAAAATGAATTTTCATTTCACACTATCGGTAAAAGTTCCTCATTTTGAAAACAAAATGAATATTCCATTTTAATCTATGCATCGAAAGACATGTTGATGTGGTTACATGGATCACATTACTAGTTTTGTTTTTCAAATTTAAAAATTTTATATTATGATTAATTATATTTTTAAAAACATCATTAAATATTATCATCAATTTTTTTATTATGTATTGATTAAAATATACTTACCATTGGTTATATTTTATTTTTATTTTTTATTTCACTTATTTGAGATTTTTTATTGTTTATAACATGTTCTATATGTTTCATGTTAATTTTCTCAGTAATTATTTCATTTAGACCCTTAACTATCATATATATATATATATATTGTGTATCATTATTGGAACCTTATGTTGTTATTGTTTGTGTATGGTTAGAGTGTGTTTTATGAATATATGTAACTGTAATATTGGGTTTTCCTAGGTTAAATAAGGGTATGTAACCATTTATATGATTTTTATAAATGTAATAATGTGTTTCTATGAGTTTCCTAATGGAAAAAATAAATTTATACCCCATTAATCGGGTTATGTACTACATTAGTTACATAAAGGTAACTAAATAATTAAATAATTTTCTTAAAGGTGAATTCGATATTTCTTAAATGTAACCTATGAATTATAAATTTCTGATAAAGGTAACTAATGAATTTTAATAGTTCTGTAACCACAATACCATTTTCACATAATGATAAGTTAGAATTCCTAAAGGTAATTGAACATTTTACAAATGTAGAAAACATAAATATTATCTTGCAAGAGGTAACATCATACTTGTGTAATGATATTGTTGGACCCATTTTGAAATAGTCATTTTCATAATCACAAATCATTCGAATCTACAAATTATATTGATTATTATATTATGTTATAATGACAGTAAATCTTGTCAATGAATATTTATAAGTTTATAAATTATGTCACATAATATAATACATTTCAATCACTAATTAAATTATAAATATTTATGCTTCAATATGTTTACATGTGTATATGTACATGTATTTATGAATTTAAATTAATCATATAGTGATATGTGTAATACAAAAACATTATATGTTTTACATATTCCATGGAACCGATAGTTCAAAATGCGTCACCATTGGTCGACTCACCGATAAGGACTCACCTATTGAAGGACTCTCTGATCGAGGGATACATCGATGCATGACTCACTGATATTAAAAACGACACACCGATGAATGATTCACTGATGACCAGTCACAAAAATGGTTAAAGTGAATCACTGATGAATGACTCACTAATGTGAAACAAACCATTATTTCAAAGGAATTACTGAAAGATGATCTACATATTGGGCGACACACAAATAGTTCAAAATGAGTCACTAATGATGACTCACTGATTCCTAGAAAGACTGATTGTAGAAAGAACTCATTGATACCCTGACTCACTGATACCGATGGAAGGGACTCACCAATATATAGTTTCACTAATACTGACGGACCGATGATGCATACTGATTTCAATGAGTCACCAATACTTATGACTCACCAAAAGTCATACAAAAATCTTTATTTTATTAATTCAAAATTATATCAAACCGTCATATTTAGAAAAAACAATGATTCTGACATTATTTAATCTGGCCTATAGAATATTCAGTAGACAGTGCGAGGATTATGCATGTGGGGAGATCTTTGTGTCTGTTGTTCATTGACGTATAAAATAATTACACGCTAGAACATTCGAGATACGCTGAAAAGTCGAATGAATAGAAAAACTACAAACTTTTGAATCTCTTGATCTTACATCAAAATCCCAAGATCTGAAAGGAATAATATACGAGGATATCAAGAAGATAATAAAAACCTACTAGGCTATATTTAACATCTTTGGAACAATTGAGATGAACTTTTCAAACATCTGTAAGCTAGAACACAGAGGCCATGATACTCTGTTTTGATGAAAACTTCCAGAAAAGGCCTCAAACATCATTTCCACTACATTAAAAGAGTCCAGAGCTTCCCTGACTTTAGCTCTGTTGGGATTATTTTCTTACATCTTTGAAAAGTGTGTGTATTTTTCTTTGACACACACTACTACTCTTATGTATACATTGAGGATACATTATATCCTCAAACTCACACTCATTATTATCCTTTGTATCCCACATAGAATAGTGGAAGAGGTCATGTATAACCTCTTTTTTTCAACAAATGATAGTGGAAGAGGTCAAATGGGACTAGGAGATCCTTCTGTGATTTTGTGTACAACAATCCAGGGTGTGAATCAAACTATTTATTAAATTAAACTTCTTTGTGGTAGGTGATCACCATATGGAGTGGACTAAGTATCATCATGATAATGAACCTCTTGTTTAGACTTGCTGTTACTTTTTTAGTTTTAATATGTTTTTAGTACACATTACATAAATCAAAATTGAAATTTTATAGTTATTTTAGATAGTGTTTATAACTGTTTTAAACATGAAGGTTAGTTGAAAAAGTTGTATTAATCATTTGATTATATAAATAAGAACTAATAAATCTTCTAAGAAATTAACTGAACATTAAATACTTTTATAAATTGACCACAAACTATGTTTGAATTTATTTTTAATTGGGGGAAATTTATCAAAGAACCAATTTTATTATAATAAATTTATATATACTCAATTCACTCTCCTCGTGAGTAATCTACTTCGACCAATATATAAAGGTTACATTTGTTAGGGTACATGTGTATTTTTAATAGTTTTATATGGGTTGTTGTATATTTTTTTAATGTTAACCTTGTATTTACGTTACATACAAAAGGATACCATCACTTTTTCAAATACCACATAAGGGTAGCCTCTGTCTCATGTAAATGTATGTAAGATTCTATAAAAGCAATGTAAGTGTTGTAATCAATGTAAGGGTAAAATGTTTTTACCTCTACGTAGGGTCTGTTTTTCAAATAAGGGTATTAAATAATTATAAATATTTTTTAATACATTGAAATATGATATATTAATCATAATATTTTAAATTTACACATTTTTCATTTTTATTATGAAGTAATTAGTGTATACTTGTTTTAGAATTATTTATTCTTCATTCATAATCCATATGAATATGTTCTTAATTGTTTTCAGATAAATAATATGATATTAACATGAGATTTTTGTATAATTATATTCATGATGAAAAATATATAACTTGAAATATTAAAATTCAAATTAGTTAAATTACGTAAAGTCAGTATTCAATATTCATATGTGATTTTCCATTGATGTTGTGAACACCATGATTTCATTTGGAAGAGTTTTCACAGTAATGGAACAGATCATGAGGATTCTACAATGCTTAACAGAGAGATGGTGAGGTTCTTATATATCTATTATATAATAATATGACAATAATAATATTCTAGTGAAGGAATTGATTTGAAAATTAATGATTTATGCAGAGGAAATCAATGTAAATCAAGAAGAGGAAGAACCAAAAATAAAATATATTTCCTTGAAGACTACCACATTCAAAAGTAAAAAAGAAGAGAAAGTACATACTTTTGTTGAGATCACATGTGGTGAAGAATTAGATTCATATAGTGAGGAGGAAATGGACCATCTACCTATGATTTATATAAAATTATACAGAAATAAATTTTTTTACGCAGAAATATTTAATGAAAAGTATGATAACAAGGGAAACTCGAAAAAATATTGTAAGAGAAATGAAAAATTAGAGGAGATAATTTTCTATGAATGTAAAAGTAAAGGACATGTCAATAATGACAATCCAAAGTTAATATAAAAAATAATCACAAGAACAATTAAATTAATTATAAGAAAACCCTGAAGGTCACCATGATCACCTATGAGGATAGCTCCATTGAATTTTCTTCTTCTCATGATGAGAAAGATGACATGGAAAATATGTTTTTTATGACGAACACATCCTTGGTAACCTTATACTCCTGAATTTTTTTTATTATTGATCTGGAAATGAAAGTGAACTCAAAAATATGAAATGTGATGAATTATTTGAATATTGTAATATGATGGAAGAGACATGATGTGAACTAAAAGATAAATATTAATATTTAATGAAATAACATGCACTTACAATAACTATTAAATCTAAAATTAAAACTAAATATTCAAAGAATGAACAACTTCTCAAGGAAAACAGTGAGTTAAAAATGAATAATGAGCAATTAAAGAAGGATCTTGAAAATTTTACCAATGGAAAAAACACAATTAATCAAATTATTGGTAAACTGATAGATCCATTTTACACTTATTTAATAGGATATCTACTAGGGTAATAGAATTTTTCAAAATCCCCATTTTATAACAAAATCTAAAAAATATACTCCTTTTCCCATAAATCATGATTTTAATACATTTTCAGTTCTTAAAATTCTTTTACTAAATCCAGATTTTCTGAAAAAAAAATATATATTTTTCAAATATTCCATATTCTGCATATAGGAAACCCATAAGAAAATTTTGGGTTCCAAATATTTAATTAATAATTATTCTGGACACATATAAATATGGGTACCAAAATTGTTTCATGGATGAACTATTTTTTTAGTAAAATATATAAAGTGTTCTTGTAGAAATATATGGTACATGGATAGTGGGTGTTCAATAAACTTGTCTATGGACTACTCATGTTTCAATAGTCTCATTAAAATTGATTGAGAACAAGTCACATTTTGTGACAATGGTTAATGAAAAATCATTGGCCTAGGCTAGATTGGTAACCCTAACTCCATTTCAATTTCCAAATTACTCTATATTGATGGATTAATGTAAAACATTCTAGGAATATACCATTTGTGTGATGTTGGATTTAATGATAAATTAAAAAATTATTCATGTCATGTTTTGTATTCCAAGAATCAATTATCATTATCTTCTCTAAGAAATGATATTGTGTATTCTATAAATTTATACACACTAGCCTCACAGAATGTTTCATGGATAAGTGACATTCAAATATTGTCTTGGATATGGCACAAAATACTAGGACATTGTAATATAAACTCCATTATGAAGTTAACCAGAAAAGGATTAGTTAAATACATTCCAAATTTAGATTTTCTGGAAAAAAAATTGTGTAATCCATGTCAAAAATAAAATCAACATAAAATTTCATTCAAACCAATGACATAAGTAACAACTTCTCAAAATCTCGTGTTGGTTCATAGTGATTTGTTTGGTCCATCAAGATTTTCATGTCTCAATGGTAAGAACTCTTTTTATGTTCTTTTATATGGATTTTCTAGGTATACTTGGACACTTTTCATTTCTCACAAAAGAAATTATTTCTCTCATTTTACCATGTACACTAGGACAGTTCAAATTCTTAGTGGACATAAAATTAAATCTCTTAGATGTGATCATGAACTTGAGTTTTAAAATCATGATTTTGTATCTTTTTTCTCACAAAATGGATTTAGCGACAACTCTTATACCCCTAGGACACCTCAACAAAATGGTGTAGTAGATAGAATATATATAACCCTACATGAAATTTTCTGAACTATTCTTAAAGAATATGACCTACGAATTTATTTCTAGGATGAAGCTCTTAATAAAACATGTTATATATTAAATTGAGTCTTAATTAGACTTATCCATAAGAATAATTTTAATGAGTTGTGGAATATTTGGAAACCCACGGTATGTTATTTTAAAGTGTTTGGATGTAATGTTTAGATAATTAAAAATAAAGATAATCTAGATAATTTTTTTTTCAAAACATGATGAAGAAATATTCCTTGAATATTATACATCAAAAAATTCTTATAGAGTATTTAATAAGAAAACCAACTGTGTGGAGGAATATGTACATGACATGTTTGATAAAATAGATCCACATGAACTTAAAACCTCACTAAAAAATATTGAAGAGGATATGTCCAATCTGGAAATTTTTGAAAACCCATCAAATCATTCTATAACGTATTGTATAATAACATTCAGTTCTGTAAATTCTATAGAATCTATCCATAATAAAACAGAACAAAACGATTAATCTCAAATGATTAGTCCAACATTTACTAGATAAACTAGGACCATTAATATCACCCCATAAATGTAGTTGTTTTATATTATGATGTAGGAAAACAAATTTGGAGATTCTTTGAGAAAAAAGGTTGAACATAATGAATTCTTGTAACAACATGAACCTAATAATATCATTTGATGAATTTTGGGTGAGGGAAATGAAAGAAGACCATAATCAATTTAAATGGGATAATGTCTGGAATCTTGTTGTGAGACCTAAACATACATTGACCATATGAACGAAATGGTTGTTTATAAATATGGTATATGAATCTAGAAATATCATTAGAAAAAATGAATTATTGACTCACAAGTCTATAAACAAGAAGACAAAATTGATTATAGTGGGACATTTTCACCAATAGCTAGGCTTGAAGCCACTAGAATATTAATTGGCTCTATAGAACACATGGATTTCAAATAGTATAAAATGTATTTGAAAAGGTAATTCATAAATGGTTATATTATTAAGGATTTATTTTTTGAATAACCCCCATGTTTTACAAATCAACATTTTCAAAATAATGTTTTCAAAATATCTAAAGCTTTATATGGTATGAATCAAGCTCCAAGTGCTTGGAATGAATGACTATGTTACATTCTTATATATGATGGTTTTACAAAATATGTTCAAGATCCATATTTGTTTATAAAACTAATTTCTAAATAAGTTCTCATAGATCAAATAAATTTAGATGATATTATCTTTGGATATTCTAAAAAATCCATATGTAATGACTTTTGAAAAAAAAAATTACAAAGTGATTTTGAAATGAGTTTGATGGGATAACATAAATATTTTCATGGATTTCAATGATTTTAAAAAAAATAAGGCATTATTTTAAATCAAAATAAGTGTGGTAAAGAGATTTTTAAACGATACTGCTTTGATAACATTAAGAGTTATGAAACCCTTATGAGTTCTACATATACATTATATGTTGATGAAAATGTGAAATCTGTCGATCAAACTGCTTATAGTGGAATGATTGGGGGATTGATTTACTTAACTTATAATAGGCCATAAGTTATGTTTATTTTGTTTATGTGGGTATGATTTCACGAAAACCAAAAATAGTCACATCTAGAAGTTGTTAATAAGAGTTTTCAAATATCTAAAAAATACAACTAATTTAGTATTGTTCTACCCTAGAGGACATCCATTTTATTTGGTTTGTTATTCAAATGATGACTTTGCTGGATGTAAATTAAATAGAAAGATTAACTGTTGAACATGTCACTTTTTGGGAAGGTCATTAATTTCTTGTTCTAGTAAAAAAAAATTCAGAGTCATTATCAACATCTAATGCTGAGTACGTTTCTGCTGGCAGTTGCTGTGAACAATTCTTGTGGATGAAACACACTCTATTAGACAATGGATTTTAATTTAGATATATCATCATAATTTTAATCCAAACAAGTGATATGAACATCTCTAAAAAACTAATTTATCATTATATAACAAAACATATTAATGTAGGAAATCATGTTTTGAGAGATCATTATCAAAAAGTTTTTATAACTCTTGAGTTTATTGGGATTGTGAATAAACATGATGACCTATTCACTAAACCCTTAAACATTGAGAGAATAAAATACATTGAAAGTGAACTATGAAAGATATATCACTAAATTCTATCTGACCTTATTACCGTAGAAAAATTTTGTCTATAATGTGAAACAGATCTATCAAACCGGTCAGTGAAACTGATCAGGTGAAACCAATTAGGTACAAGCGATCAAGTGAGACTGATCATGTAAAATGAATCATGTGAAACCGATTGTGTTAAACTAATTTGAAAAATCCAGTCACAAGAAGATAATAGTGTAATATCATTAGTATAAAACTGACGTCTCTAAGGACCTTTTTATAATTCTATATATTTTATGTTAAATGACATAGTTTTGTTTTCTTTATACTATTTTTCTATATTTTTTTCATGTTGCATTCCATAAATGATAAAATAAATCCAATCCACAATTTTATCATTCACCTCCCTCACTACATTTGAACCTTCCACCCTTAGAACCCGAACCATCAAAATGGAAGGAAAAAAGTGAATGATGGAAGGACTAAGTGAATCACTATGAGATAAGAATCACAAGGGTGAATCTAGTGGTACTACATGTTCTAGGAACCTAGGATTGGGAAATCATGTTGTTGACACTAAGAAGGAAGTTTCTTATGAATGGATTATTGCAGTAAAGTCGCTCTTGATTAGAGTGACCGAATCTCAATGTTGGATCAGTTGGTTTTCAAATAATGAGTTTTCATTTTATCCTTAGTTGGTATAGGTGACTTACCTCAACATGAAGGTGTCTAGGGAAGGAGCTGAAGAAGAAATAATGAAGACTGTGTTGATGGGAAAATAGATTTCATTTTTTTCGAATGAATGGGATAAATTCATGGAAATTCCTCATAAGGGAATATATGTTGATTATTGGGGTACAAATCCTCCTTCATGAGACATTTTTTCATATGTGGATTCCTTGAAAGAGTTGACTGGGAATAAAGATTAAAGAAGAGATACAACTAAAATTTGGATGGAGAGGCGAGACAACTCTTTATGTTCAACTAACATCAAATATGCCCAACGAAGGAATATTGTTTAACTCTAAAGTATCAGGAATTCTTCTTGATTTACCTATTTAAGAATAGGGTAATGGTGAACCTATGTAGGTACCTCATGGGACATATTTATGACATTATAAAACCCTCTATGAACGATGTATGTTTATACTATCCTAGAATGATTTCTTCAATGATGAGGATGTTGGGTTGTGTAGAGGATGGAGATGAAGTAATCACTTCTTGTAGTGGCTTCTTCCTACCCAAAGAAATCTTCTAGAGGATGAAGATATTCTGGGACCCATGGAAGAAATTTTGTGTAGGATATGAGGATATATTATATGAGGATTACAATATGGTTGACCATCCTACCAGATTAAAGGATGAAGCTGATTTAGGCCTTAAACCAGGTGATGAGTCTATTTATTTTGTTGAAGAACAGATTAAGGATGATCATATAAGAGAATATGGATCTCTTATAGATGAATGGTGAAACCCTAATATTTTTGAGAGATAAAATTATATGTTTAAAGGAATTTATAGTCCACCTTTGGTGCTACCCTCTCGAGAGACCTTATTTGTTGATGAAGAGGAGGATGAGAGAGAGGTCTAGGGAGTGGAAGGTTATGTAAGTATGTATCATGACGATGATGATGATTATGATGATGATTATGATGAATATGATGTTAATGGTGAGAATTTCGGTGAATCATTAAAGGATGTACAAAATTTTGTAGGTATTTCATGTAAGGAATAAGTGAATGGGGATGATTATGGAGCTGATTGACTGGAGGATGCTGATCATGTTGAACATGATGTTGTTTCTCAGGCTAATGAAGATTCTAGAGATGAAGTCAGACTTGGTCACCCTGATGTTCAAGATCAAGGTATCATTCTTAATATTACTAAAATTATGTATGGATCCCATGACGAAGAGGATGAAGATCAGATTGAACCTATGCCTCAAGTTGAGGATGTTCAGGGAGTAGCTAAAGTAGTTAGAGTACAGGAAGAACCTCAAGCTCAATTTTAATTGGTACTAGTTCCTAGATACATTGTTTTGGCCAGACGATAAGAAGAATATGATGATGAAGATTATATTTTACATGGGCCTCATAAAGAAGAGTCGAGATTGATATAGTGGAGCACATAGATTGGACATGTTATGGTGAATGGAATAGATATCCAGGGTTCATTCTATTCATCTTGGTTTATGACTCAGATGTGGAAATGGTAGCTCATCCTCATATTCCACAATCACTATCTAATGTAGAAATCAATGAACCATCTTCACAATTTTTACCTCCTACAGGTGAGCCAGTTTTAAATCCCTGGCCTACTGATTGTGTCACTAAGGATGATTTAGAGCAAGTTAAGGATAAAATATGTGAGTCACTGAGATCCTCTGTTGGATCCATAAGTGAAGTTTATACATCCAAGTGAATTTTATGGGCCGATGCTCCTAAAATATCAAGGATATTCATTAATAAGATCCATCATAATATCATAACATTTGTTGATAAAATCATTAGAAACAATACTATGCTGAGCGAAGAAGTGATGAGGATGCGTAATGAGTTGAGCTCTCTAACCACTGAATTTCGGACCACATTTAGTGGTGTGATGAATGTTCATTGGATGATATTAACACATATAATTAGTCTATATTTGAAAAAATTAAAGGAGGATCATCTTAAGATGTTCTATAGTGCATCTAGTTATAATGGTACTAGGGATGATGCTGCTGATATGGAGTCTCTTTGGAATGTGGTGTGGGAAGATCTCAAGAGTCCTTTGAGTGATTCCGATTAGAAGACTCTTTCCATGGTTCACAAGAATACTAATCATCATTAAAATATGGTGATATGGTGTACTTTTGATGCCTCTACTATTCAGAAGGAAATCAGAGAATATGTGGATAAGTACTTCTCCAAAAGGAATACGAAGTATTATATGATCAACAATTTCATGTGTATGGGTAAGAATATAAATATATTTCTAAGGATAGAAGCCTTCAAGAGGAAAGTGAGATAGTTTTTGGATTTTACTTATCTCCAATTTAAATTCATGGAGAACGAGGAATATTTTAAAAAGTCTATGAAATATGAAGGTGGAATCATTATTCATTTCATCAAGCTTCAGAAGCCATATATACATGTTCCAGATGAAGCCATAGTGGTCCCAGAAGCGGCTTCCAATCCATCAGGTTATCATCTTTCTACTCAGATGAAAATCTCTCAAGATATACCCTAGATCTATCCAGTGATCAAAGTGAAAACATAATTCAATGTTTTATTATAAAGGATACCTAGAATTGTATCTAGTGTTCCTAAATTTATTTCCTGGCATAGTGTTTTTATTCATCCATCCCAAACTACAACCACACCAACACCTTCTATTCATCCATGATTTGTGATTATCAAAAAAGGGGGATATTCATAGACCCTTTATGAAATTGTTGTTCTCATAATTATAAATCATTTCAAACTAAAAATACTATTAATTCATATATTAATTTTTAAATCTAGGTAATATTGTCACTCAATGTTAATAAGAGAATTAATTATGTTATGTAATATAATACATTTGAATAAATCAATATATTAGGAACTTTTATGCTTCAATATGTTTAATAGTGTATATTTACAAGTATTTATGAATTTATCTTAATCTAGTAGTGTTCTGTTTATGATAGACACTTTATATGGTTTTTAGTGTCCATGGAACCAATAGTTAAAATGGATTCACAGTTGGTCAACTCACCGATTGGAGAAGACAATGACGCATGAATCACTGATAAAACAAATGACACACTGAATAATGACTCACCGATGATCTGTGAAACTGATAGTTCAAGAGACACACTGATGAATGAATCAACTATGGGAGATGCACTATTAAATCCAAGGACATACCAATGGACGAGTCACCGATGGGTGACACACTAATTGTTCAAAATGAGTGACCAATGACAACTCACCATTGCATGGACAGACTGATAGCACATTGGGCCGACCGATACTCTAAGTCACGAATGTCGATGGAAAAGACTCACTAATACCCAGAGTCACCGATGCCGACAGACCAATGATGAAAGACCGATTCAAATGAGTCACTCATAATTATGAGTCACCGTTAGTCTTAAAAACTATATTTAATTATTTTCATTCAAATTTACATCTAACAGACATATTTTGTCAAAATAATGTTTCTGACATTATTTAATTTTTTTGTAAGAAATTTAGTAGACAATACATGATATATGCATACAGGGAGATCTTTGTGTCTTCTGGACCTCGATGTATAAAATAATTAGAAGCTAGATCATTTTATATACACTAAAAATTAGAAATAATAGAAGAAATACAATCCCCTATAACTCTTGAGCTTACATTAAAATCCTATGATCTCAGACAAAGAATATGCAGGGAGATCAACAAGTCAAGGAAAACCTGCTGGGCTATACTGAACATCATTGTAACAAAGGAGATGAACATTGAACACATTTGCAAGCTAGAGAAATGATGCTACGATACTCTATTTTGAATCCAACATCCAAAAGAGGACCCAAAAATAATTTCTACTACATTAAAAGTGTCCATAGATTCACTAATTAGAACATAATGCCTTTTAATCCCTTCTATAAATCTTTGGCTCTATTGTGTTTATTTACTTACATTTTATAGCAGTGTGTGTATTTTTCTCTAACACACACCAACTCTATTGTATAACTGTAGGATATTTGATATCGCCATACTCAATATCATTTTTATCGTTTGTATCAGATGTGGAATAGTTGAAGAGATCATGTGTGACCTATTTTTTGTATTCCCACGTATAACTATGGTATAGGTCAAATGTGACATGGATAGCCCTATTTTTTGTTGTAAACCCCGATCTAGTGAGTGGATCACACATATTATTGAATTTGTCTTCTTGGTGGTAACTGATCACCATATAGAGAGGACTATGTCTTAGCATCTGACTGAACCTCTTCTTTATATCCAGTATGCCGTTAGCTTTTAGTTTTAATCAGTGTTAATTAATTTTTTTATAAACATAATTTGAACATTGATTGTTAGTTTAGAATGTGATTACATCTATTTTGAACAAGTAAGTTAGTTTCAAAAGTTGTCATAATCATTAGATTACATTAGTTGAGAAATAATGACTCCTATGAGAAATTAATTTAACATTCATGACTTTTATAAATTCACTACAAACTATCATTGAATATATGTTAATGGGAAGTAAATTTTCAAAGATCCAATTATAACAAAAAAAATAATAGATACTCAATTCACCCATCAAATGTAATCTAATCTGAACAACAAATACAAGTTACTTTCGTTAGAGTATTGATGTATTTTTAAAATTTGTATATGGGTTATTGTATATTTTTTAATGGTACCTTTGTATTTACATTACTTATGTAAGGGTATAACCACTTTTTCAAATCCCACATATTGATAACCTTTCTCTCATGTAAATGTATGCAGGATTCCGAAATTGCAATGTATGCGTAGTAATCCTATAAGGGTAAAATATTCTTACAACTACACAGTGTGTGTGTTTCAAATAAGTGTAGTAAATAATTTTTAGTAATGTTTGAAAAATTTAAATATGATATATTATTCATAATATTCAAACTTTACACTTGTTTCATTTTTATTTTTAATCTAATGAGTGTATATTCGTTTTAAAATTATTTTTTCATTATCTAGAATATACGTGAATATGTTTTTAATTGTTTTTTAATAAATAATATTATATAAACATGAGATTTATATATAATGATATTCACGAAGAAAAAAATATAAATTAAAATATTAAAATTCTAATTGGATTAAATATGAATATACAGTATCGAATATTGATATGTTGGTTTCCAATGCTATTAACAAACATTATTTAATATTGTGTTAATTGTTCTAAATATTTAAAATGTATAGGGGTTTTTTTAGAGGATATCTTCGATAAATCACTTGGATATTACTTTTTATTTTTGAAATGATTAGATGTGGAATATTAATCCATGAAACATGTGTGGAAAATCTGAAGTAGTTCATTGGTTTCACATGGAAAAATTATTTTTCTAGAAAATGGAGATATTGTAGGCATCAAAATTTTTAGATTATCTACATAATGAAACTCAATATATATAGATTAGATAGAACTAGTATATGATATATAATGAGGTTGGGTATTTTCTTAAAATTTATAGGTGATGCATAATTTAGCTATTAACTAATGATCTCAACTAAACATCAACTCGTTGATCCTTTTCTGTTGGAGAGTTTATTACGGCACCATCACTCAATCATCAAGCCATTCATATGGTTTAGTGGGTTTGCTTATTAATATTTGTTTTCTAATAGAAAATGTGTAATAGGTTATACTAACCACAAAAAGGTTTTATTTTGGGATGAGAATCCAATACAAAAGTCATGAATTGGTTTGTGCCTCCAGATAAGAAAAAAGTAGTATAGTTTGTGTTGTTCCTACCAATATAAAAGTATGTTCTAGTTTGGTTTTAATTATATATATATGTAAAAGTATATATAATTGGGTGGTGACTCTATATTTTTTAAATTAATTGTATTATTTGATTACACTGGGTTATATATCTCTCAATTTTTGAGAGGGCTGAATAGTATAGTATGGTCGTGTAAATACAAACTACAATAAAAATACATTGTATTCATTTTTACAACTAATATTACATTAAAACTATGATATAATATTTCAATAAATTTTAAAAAGTATATTAACAAAACACATGGATACTATAAAATTATTCCTTTTGGAACATAAATTTGTATTAGAACAAGACCCCATGTTCAATTTATGTATTTATTTATGCTGACCATCTCCACATCTAACAATCAAGTGGAGAAGATCTGTTTTAAATAGAAAGAGCTAGTTCAAATGATTGATGGGTAAACCAATTACCATCTCATTTTTATGCTACTGATTTTTTATATTATCTTCCCTATATAGTAAAATTCATAATGAAACTAATTATTGATCAATGGAAAATCAGAAAAAATCCAAACCAAATTTTCAATGGTGAATATAGATAATTCATTGGAAAAAATATTGTAAAACATGTATTGAAAGATGAATATTATATATTGTATAATAAATAGAAATTTCACAACTCGTCATCGGGGCCCGTGCTGTGACTACCCCAAGCCCGCCTTCAATAGGCCAGGGGATGGCGACTAACACCAAGGCGTGATTCCTGGTAAAAAGTGAAGGCATTGCCTTTGTAAACAAAACGAACACCACAATGCAAGCAAGCAGAAGTAAACACTAAGTAAAAACTGATACAAAAGTAAGTGCGGAAAAGTAAGTGGGCCAGTATACAATCCCAAACTGAAAGTAAAGTAATACTGGAAATGGAAAACAACAACTGAAAGTAAAGCCATAGCCTCGATATGTCCACTGGAAGTCCCACCTGATGTGTGAGTACAAATAGCCTCCAAAGATCCTCGGGTCCAGCCGTCCGCTCTGAGTACGTCCTGCCTAGTGGTCCACCTCCTGGTACCGACCTGCTCCACAACCCTCAACTGTGATAAACGATGTCCGTCATCTGCAACCAACACAATGTAGTGCGGGCATAGCCCGTGCATGGGTGAGTATAAGCTACTCAGTAGGGACCTCGAGACCCTCGAAGGACTCCCAGAATCCAAAAAGTATAATCCACAAAGGAACGATACAATCACAAAGTAACATCCAACACTACTTAGGTATATGCCCATACATATACCTAAGTCATCAATTTTAGTTCGGCTCCAACATCCGAGCCCAAGTTTGATCACATACAAACAGGATAGCACAACACAATCCACATAGGAAAGAAAGTCACGATTCAGCTCACAGAGGTATACTTCTTCGTATGACGATAGAGATGATCAGATATAGCCCCTGATTCATCTAAGTCATCGGACCCACACAAGATCGATAGTTACTAACCCCCGCAATGACCCACAAAGGATCGATAGGTAACTAACCCCCGGAATGACCCACAAAGGATTGATAGGTAACTAACACCCGCAATGATCCACAAAGGATCGATAGATAACTATCCCACGCAATGACCCACACATGATCGAACGCACACATGATCTGCATGAGCTGGCCCACATAGAACCACTGAGAACTGAACCACACAGGATCTGTCCCATAAATGATCGGTAGCACTGGTCCACGTAGGATCGCTGAGTGCTGTAGTCGGTGTCGTCGAATCCACAGAGGATTTATGTACAGTCGTCATCGTCGTCTCAGTCGCAGCCAGCTCTAGGGTTCCCGCACACAGCAAGCTCGTTCGGAAGGGTCCGTTCTACGAGCCGAAGGGATGATACATCAACTGACACATAGTCTGGAATTGATGTATCCAAAAGTTCTGTATCGTCAACAGGAACTCAAGGTCACAGACGGCGCATCAATCAGATGCACGGTCTGAGAGTTATTGGTTTTTTCGTCCCAAGGACCCGGTTGGGTTTTAAGTCAAAACCAACCCGACCATACTCCAACTACATTCAAACCTCGAGTGGAGTAAGTAAAATGGTCCGTCTCACTAAGAGGAATCCATCAAAGTCGACGACACGTCAATCAGACGTCTGGAGCTCAAGTTATAAGTGTTTCCGCTCCGAGGGCCCGGTTGGTTTCGTGTACGGACCAACTCTTCCGAACCCAAAGTATTCTGAAACCTTGAGTATAATATATCTAAACGACCATCTCTATCCAAGGATCTCTATGCAACTTACGGTGCACCGATCAGAGATCCGTAGCTAATGTTATGGTCAATAGACCGAAAAAGTCTTGTATTAGGGTGTTCGGGCCCGGTCCGACATGGCCCGGTACCCACCGGGTCGACCCGACCCGGGTCCGGGTCCAGCCCGCTTGGGCGCGGCCCGACCCACTTGGGTGCAGCCCGACCCAGATCGCGCAGCCCGGCCCGGCCTTGGCGCGGCCTGGGCACGGCCCGGCCTGGCAGCCCGGTATACTGGCGCTGGCCAAGGCCAGGTGGCTCGGCTGTTTCGGTCGAGAGGAAGGTGGTGCGGGGTGGCACATTGCCCCCCCCCCCCCGCCAGCTCGAATTCGCGCCCCCCATGGGGGGCCGCTTCTTGTCAACAAACGCGACCGAGCTCCGCATCCCGCCTCATTCGGTCCCGCGTGGTCACGGTGAGGCGCACCGGTGGAGTGCTCCATGGACCATCGGACGAGCTCCAGTGGTCGGATTTGTCTATCGTCTTCGCCAACGGCCCTCCTGGGACTGGTTCATCACTGCGAGGACCTCGCAACGCCCGTGCGGCCTTCTTCATCATCGCCCGTCGATCCGCACACCATGAACGAAGAGTCAGTGGGTTCAGACTTGTTCGTTGGTCCGCACCCAACGCGTTAGCGGTTTAAAAAGGCTTCTAAAAAATTTTAGAAATACATGCCGAGGGTATAATCACATATATTAAATTGCACAAAAACCCATACCTCAAGCGTCGTCGAGTGAGGGTTCGTCGCGGAAGAAGTTATGTAACAGAAGAAGAGTCGCGGAAGAAGGGTCATCGCGTCGTGGGAAAGGATTCATCGCGTTGTGTCATCAATCTCTGAGGATCCGGCGTTCTTCACGTTCATCGCGTTCTTCGCGTTCTTCACGTTCTTCTCATTGTTCGTCGAGTTAGAGAATATTTTCAAGATCCTGAGTGAAATCTCCCTAGCCTCTCAACTCCACCAGCCTAATAAAAATAAGAGTTGACATATTTTTATTTCACAATCCTTGCGTTTTAAAATTCAAAAACGAAATAAAAAATTAACTGAATTAATTTCAACGCTTATACCGCCGCATTAATGAGGCGTTTCTTTACCAGAATAAATGCAAGGGTTGACTTCATTAATAAGGGTGCAGGTGCATTAATTAATTAAAGGAGGGGAGTTTATGAAGAAAAGAAACAGTGGGGCTCGTGTGGGCCACACCTCACAAATATCCTACCAAGTGGGTAGGATATTGTGGGTCCCACATCATCTACTTAACATAAGATGAGAAAAATAAAATAAAAACCAGTTGTACCACTTTTATTTTATTTCTTAACTTAACCCCAAAAATTAAAAACCACACTCGAGAAAACGCAACTACGGAAAAAGTGTTTCTAAGGAAATACTGGCGCTGCGATTTCATCAGTGCCCTCGGAATTTGATTCTTAGCACTGGTTAAAAATATAGAAAAACCTACTCGTTCGTTCACTGAACGTACCCGGGCTAATCTTCGGAAAAAGATTCCAGGCACACCGGGCCTCAGAATTTGGTGCTGTCAGAAACTACGTTCTTGTAAAATTCCAAAGATAATTAAGAAAAAAATTTCCTTGAATTTTTCATGTCCTTACATAACATACACCTCAGGTCTTTACATCTCCATAATGATACATGAAATACTAGGGAAACAAATGTGGGTACTGAGCACGCATCTGAGTCTCCCTCTCCCATGTGCTCTCCTGGAGGTTCTTGTGCTGCCATCTGATGTGCATTAGAGGAATCAACCGTCCATGTAGGACCCACTCTTGTCGATCCTCGATTTCCACCAGGACCTCCGCAAAAGTCGCCCCATCATCAACGTCCAGCTCCCCATGGTCAATGATATGCGTCGGGTCATGCACATATCTCCTCAGCTGACATACGTGGATGTCGTCGTGCACCCAGTGCAACTGAGGTGGTAGATCCAGGCAATAAGACACCTCGCTAATCCTGATGAGGACCTGGAATGGTCTGATGAAGCATGGAGATAACTTGTCGCCTCGTCCAAATCTCTGTAATCTACATCGAGGTGAGACACGCAAGAAGACGTGGCCGCCATCCTCGAACTCCAGCAGCCTCTGCCTCCTGTCAGCATAAGACTTCTGCCAGCTCTGAGCTATCCTCATCCACTCCATGATTACCTAGACCTTCTCTGTTGTGGCCTGGACCATCTATGGTCCCACAAGTGCTGACTCCCCAGGGTCTACCCAGCACAGCGGTGATCTGCAAGGTCGGCCATACAACGCCTTGTATGGTGTCATCCCGATGGTGGAGTTGTAGATGTTGTTGTACGCGAACTCCACCAAGCTAGGTGGTCCTCCCAGCTGCGACCAAGTCAAGGAAACATGTGCGGAGCATATCCTCGATAGTCTGAATGGTCTTCTCCATTTGACCATTCTTCTGAGGGTGAAAGGCAGTGCTCAAATGTAGCTACGTCCTGAATGCCTCCTACAACCCCTTCCAAAGCCGGGAAGTAAATCGAGCATCTCGATCTGAGACGATAGACGATGGAACACCATGAAGCCGTAAAATCTCCTGAACGTAGAGACGTCCCAAGCTCTCCACTAAGCCCTACTCTCTGATGTGTAAGAAGTGAGCCGACTTGGTGAGTCTGTCTACAATCTTCCAAATGAATTCATGACCTCTGAATGTGTGTGGAAGTCCAGTCACGAGGTCCATAGATATTCCATCCCACTTCCACTCCGGGACCTCCAAGGGATGTACCAATCCTGCTGGTACCTGGTGCTCTGCCTTCACCTACTGGCAGGTGAGGCATTGAGAAACAAACTCTACCACAACCTTCTTCAAGACCGATAACCAGTGTTATCGTCAGAGATCCTAGTACATCTTCTCCACTCCAGGATGTACAGCCAAAGGGGAAGTGTGAAACTCCCTCAGCACATCCTCCCATAAATCAACTAGTACCAAGGTACGTCCTCTGAGAAGGACGTCATGATCTCATTCAAAGGAGAACCCATCAGGTGCCTGTCCTGAGGATATCTGCGCACGCCGCGTCTCACAGTCATCGTCACCACGTTATGCCTCTCTGACCCGTTGCAGTAGTGGAGGAGTGATTGTGACTAACTGAAGAAAGGATGCTCCATCTCTATCCATTAAGGATATCTGCAAAGTGTCCAGTTGCTCTGTTGCCTCCCCAACTAGCTGAATTCCCATCCTCATGCTGAGATCATTGGTTACTACGGTACCCTTCCTAGGAGTATAGACTATCTCAATGTCATAGTCCTGGAGGAACTCGAGCCATCGCCGCTATCTCAGGATCAGGTCTTTCTATGATAAGAAGTATCTGATACTCTGATGGTCAGAATAGACAATAAAGCGCTCGCCCATCAGATCGTGTCACCACATCTTCAGAGCAAAGACCACTGCTGCTAACTCTAGGTCATGTGTAACATAGTTCTTCTCATGCGACCTCAACTGGTGTGATCCATAGGCGATCACTTCCCGCTCCTGGATCATGATACATCTGAGTGGAGTCACTAATGTGTCGCAGTAGACTATGTACCCAACACCCTCCTCCGATAGCCTCAAGATAGGGGCGCTGGTCAATCTCTGTCTCAGCTGTTGGAAGTTCTGTTGACATCTGTCTGACCAAACGAAGGATTTACCCTTCTTTGTCAATGCTGAGAGTGGTGCTGCAACTCTGGAGAAGTCTGGCACAAATCTCCGGTAGTACCCAGCTAGTCCCAAGAAACTACGCACCTCTGTCACACTCCTGGGTGGATCCCAAGCTAGCACTGCCTCGATCTTCTCAGGATCCACCGCAACTTCCGCCTCAGAGATGACGTGTCCCAAGAAGTGGAACTCACGTATCCAGAACTAACACTTCGAGAGCTCTCCATAAAGCTGGTGCTCTCAGAGTGTGTCTAGTACAACCCACAAGTGGTAGGTGTGCTCCTCCTCAGTGGTCGAGTAAAGTAAAATGCCATCAATGAAGACCACGACAAATAGATTGAGGTATGGCTGGAAGATCTTGTTCATGAGTCTCATGAACACTGCTAGAGCATTGGTTATACCGAATGGCATAACCATGAACTCATTGTGGCCATACCGACATCTGAAGGCCGTCTTCTGCACTTCCATGTCCTGAAATCTGAGTTGATGATAGCCTGACCTGAGGTCTACTTTTGAGAACCACTGTGCTCCCTTGAGCTGATCGAAGAGGTCATCGATCCTTGGTAGAAAATACATGTTCCTCACTTTCACCTGGTTCAGGTGACGATAGTCGACACAAAGTCGCTACCTCCCGTCCGCCTTCTTGGAGAACAATATCGGGGAAGCCCATGGTGAAACACTAGGTCAGATAAATCTCTTGCCCTGCAAGTCCTCCAAATATACTTGTAGCTCTCGATGCTCAGCGGGATCCATCCGATATGCTGGGGTGGATATCGGAGTTGTCCCAGGGTAAAGATCAATATAAAAGACTACCTCTCTACGAGGAGGTAGTCCTGGAACGTCATCGGGGAAAATGTCTGCATACTGATCCACCACTGCAGGAAAACTAGGACTCCGCACATCAAACGTTCCTAGGATTAGGCTAGCCAACTGATGAGTGATGGGTTGTCCTCTCCTCTGTGAGAGTCCATCCTATGATGTGAAGGCTCCCTTCTCGGCGGTGAAGGTGAACCTGCTCCCGTTGGCGCGTACACCGCGCAACTTGCACCTAATACAGTCAATATAAGCATGGACTGTAGATAACCAATCCATGCCCATGATGACGTCGTACAGCCTCAACACCGCTACAAGATGATCCCAGACGAAGATATCGCCTCCTAGAGTAAGGTCACACTACTGGAAGCAGTGCGTAATCATCGAGTCTGCTCCCGTATGAGTCTCTAGCCGTAAGGATCGAGCCAATAGCTTTGTCGAAATATCCGAGCTCCGAAAAAGGGCAGCAGATATGAAATAATGACTCGCTCCTATGTCTATAAGAACTGAAGCAAGGGTGGAATAGACACAGATAGTACCTCAAATCATCTCGGGCACGACGTGGTTGTAGGCCTCCACTTCCTGAAGTTGTGCCTGTCTCTGCCTGCCAGTTCCCTCTGGTCAGGGTGGACCTACTGGTGGCGGTGGTAGAGCCACAAAGCGTCGCCCACCACCTGTTGCTCAGCCAACTCCTCTGCATCGTCCTCCTACTCCCTACAGACTGCCGCGGTGGACCCTCTGCCTCTGCCTGGGTGGCCCCTCAACCGTCTACTGCTCCTCCGCATGGAAGTTCATACAGTCAGGAGCCTCGTGGCCCTGCCCGCCGCATGCGTAGCACTATCTGCCTCTCGAAAGACTGGATCCATGTTGTGTGCCCCGCACTGCTGAGCCAGTGTCCTGAGGTCGTCTGCCTGAGGGTCTGGTCTGCCTAGAACCATGAGTCATCCATCGACTGCCTGCTGCAAAAGACTCTTCTACGTGCCGCCCCACAGTTGGTCTCACTGCTGATAAAGGCTCACCAAGGAATCTCTCGATCAAAAAGGCCCGTTCCAGTCCCCCTGGCTGAGTCAGAATGCTGAGGGAGACCAGCGATGCCCTGGTCTCATGCCTAAATCCCTTCTCATAGGTCCGGGCCTGGAAGAATGGGTCCCGTACCATGTATGTCGAGTAATGCGAGAGATCGGTAAATCTCGCCGAGTACTGGGCGACCGTCAAGCTGCCCTGCTGCAGCTGTAGAAGCTCCTAGATGCACACCGCACAGATGGTGGCTGGGATGAACTCCGAGTTAAAGAGGCTCTCAAAGTCCGTCCAGATGAGAGATGACTCTTCATGCACTTGGAGCATCAAGCTCCACAATCTGCCTGCTACCGCGTGCAGTAGGCTCGCTACGAGGATCACCATGAGGTCTGCTGGTGTCATCACTAACCTGAAAACCGATACAACTGCCTCCATCCAATCCTTGGTTGCCTGAGGGTCCATCTCCCTGTGGAACCTGGGTGGTCGATGGTGCTGAAACTCGTGCAGTGTACTAAGGCGGCGTGCATCGCCAGTGGTTGGGGCTAGTAGCATCGGTGGCTCGGCGGGTAGAGGTACCACCGGTGCCTATACTGTCAAAGGTCCAAGTACAAAGGTCGCATCGCTCGGTGGGCATTCGTCGCGCACAATGCTCGGAACCCTAGCTCACTACCGTCGTTGGGCCATCCTGAAATGGGACAGGTGCTCCATAGTCATAATGGTATGCCTAGTGAGCTGAAACAAATTAATCACAATGAAAACATGAAACACACATGCAATCAATGTTTTCATGCATTAAGTGAGAAATTAGAAGTCAGGGTACTGGTGTATGGATATGTCGGCCGCCGCACCAATACTTGTCTCCCTGGAATGATAACCACACTCAATACTTTTAACACTATTTTTTCACATAGAAGAAAGTTCAGTGTCCAATTTTCTGCGGTAGAACCGAACTCATCTGATACCAATTTGTCACATCCCGTCCTCGGGGCCTGTGATGTGACTACCCCAAGCCCGCCTTCCATAGGCCAGGGGCTGGCGACTAGCAGCAAGGTGTTATTCCTGGTAAAAAGGAAAGGCATTGCCTTTGTAAAGTAAACAAACACCACAGAGTAATCAAGCAAAAGTAAACACTAAGTAAAAAATGATACAAAATTAAGTGCGCAAAAGTAAGTGGGCCAGCATACAAACCGAAAATGTTAGTAAAGTACAATTGGAAAGGGAAAAAATTAACAGAAAGTAAAGTCGTAGCCTCGAGCAATCCAATGGAAGTCCAAACTGAAGCGTGAGTATAGATAGCCTCCACAGCTCCTCAGGTCCAGCCGTCCGCTCCGAGTACATCCCGCCCAGTGGTCCACCTCCAGGTACCGACCTGATCCACAAGCCTCAACTGAGATCTGTGTTATCTTTTTTCTGCATCCAACACAACGTAGTGCGGGCATAGCCCACGCAGGGTTGAGTATAAGCTACTCAGTAGGGACCCCGAGACCCCCGAAGGTCTCCTAGAATATACAAAGGATAATCCACAAAGGAAAGATACAATCATGAAGTAATATTCGACACTACTTAGGTATATGCACATACATATACATAAGTCATCAATTCCAGTTCAGCTCCAACATATGAGCCCATGTTTGATCACGTCCACACATGATATCACAACACAATCAACATAGGAAAGAAAGTCAAGATTCATCTCGCACAGGTACAATTCTTCATATGATGATAGAGATGATCAGATATAGCCAGTAATTCATCTATGTCGTCAGACCCGCACATGATCGATAGATACAAACCCCCAAAATGACCCACAAAGGATCTATTGGTATCTAACCCCCTCAATGACCCAAAAAAGATTGATAGGTAACTAACCCCCGCAATGACCCACACAGGATCAGACCCACACAGGATCTGTAGGTGCTGGCCCACACAGGACCGCTGAGCACTGGCCCACATAGGATCTGACCCACACAGGATCGGTAGCACTGATCCACGTAGGATCGCTGAGTTCTGTAGTCGTCTTCGTCAAATCCACGGAGGATTTCTGAACAATCGTCATCGTCGTCGCAGTCGAAGCCAGCTCTAGGGTTCTCACACACAGCAAGCTCGTTCGAGAGAGTCTGCTCCATGAGCCGAAGGGCAGATACATCAACTGACACATATTCCATTGTTTATGTATCCAAATGTTCTGTATCGTCAATAGGAACTCAACATCACAGATGGCACGTGAATCGGACGCCCGGTCTGAGAGTTATTGTCTTTTTCGTCACAGGGGCCTGGTTGGTTTTTAAGTCAAGACCAACCTGACCGTACTCCAACTGCTTCCAAACCTCAATCGGAGTAACCAAAAGGTCTGTCTCACTCAGAATAATCCATCAAAGTCGAAGTCAGATCAATCGGACGTCCAAAGCTCATGTTATAAGCGTTTCCACTCCTAGGGCCCCGTTGGTTTCGTGTACAAACCAACTCCTCCGAACCCAAATTATTCCGAAACATCGAGTATAATAATCCGAAACATTATTTTCAATCCAGTGATCGCTACACAACTCATGGTGCATCGATCGGAGGTCTGTAGCCCATGTTATGGGAAACATACCGAAAAAGTACTGTATTAGGGGGTTCGGGCCTGGTCCGACCCGGCCCGGTACCCCCTGGGTCGACCCGACCCGGGTCCCGGTCCAGCCCGCTTGGGCGTGGCCCAAACCGGATGGCGCAGCCCGGCCCGGCCTGGGCGTGGCCTGGCCCGGCGCACTGGCGCTGGTCAAGGCCAGGTGGCTCGGCCGTTTCGGCCGACCGAAAGGTGGTGTGGGGTGGCAAGCTGCCCCCCCCCCCCCCCCGGCTTGAAACCGCGACCCCCATGGGGGGTCCTTCCTTGTCAACGGACGCAGTCGAGCACTGCGTCCCACCTCCTGTGGTCCAGCACGGTCATAGGACCAGCGGCCTACCGCCGCGGCGGCCCATCCCAGAGACGTGCTGGGTGCCACTGCCTCCTGCCGGCCGGCCGGTGTCGGCCACTGCCTCCGGCCGCCGATGCCACCGTGCCGGCGAGGCGCGCCAAAAGAGTGCTCTGCAGACCACCGGACGAGCTATGGTGGTCAGATTTTCCTGTCGTCTTCTCCAATGGCCCTCCTGGGACCGGTTCTTCACTACGAGGAGCTCACAATGCCCGTGGGGCCTGCTTCATCATCGCCCTCCGATCCGCACACTAAGAAAGAATAGTCGGTGGGTTCGGACTTGTTCGTTGGTCCACACCCACTGCGTTAGAGGTTTAAAAAGGCTTTCAAAAAATTTTAAAAATACATTCCGAGGGTATAATCACAGAGATTAAATTGATCAAAAACCCATACCTCAAGCATCGTCGAGCGAGGGTTCATCGCAGAATTGCGCGTCGCAGAAGAAGGAACGTCACAGAAGAAGCATCGCGGAAGAAGGGTCGTCACGGAGAAAGGATTCTTCGTGTTGCGTCGTCGATCTCCGTGGATCCGGCGTTCTTTGCGTTCTTTGCATTCTTCGAGTTCTTCGTCGAGGAAAAGAAGATCATCAAGATCCTGAGTGAAATCTCCTTAGCCTCTCAACACCATTAGCCTAATAAAAATAAGAGTTTTCTTATTTTTATTTCATTATCCTTGCATTTTAAAATTCAAAAATGAAAGAAACAATTAAGTGAATTAATTACAACTCTTAAACCGCCACATTAATGAGGCGTTTCTTAACCAGAATAAACACAAGGGTTGACTTCATTAATAGGTGGTGCGGGTGCGTTACATAATTAAAGGAGGGGGGTTTATGAAGAAAAGAAACGGTGGGGCTTATGTGGGCCCCACATCACAAATATACTACCAAGTGGGTGGGATATTGTGGGTCCCACATCATCCACTTAACTTAAGTTAAGAAAATTAAAATAAAAATCGGTTGTACCACTTCTATTTTATTTCTTAACATAAACCCAAAAATTAAAAACCACACCCGAGCAAACACAACACCGGAAAAGGTGTTTCTAAGAAAATGCCAGCGTTGTGATTCCATCGGTGCCCTCAGAATTTGATTCCGAGCACCAATTCAAATGTTAGAAAAACCCACTCGTTCGTTCACTGAACGTACCCGAGCTAAACATCAGAAAAAGTTTTTGGGCACACCAGGCCTCTAAATTAGGTGCCGTCAAAATCAATGTTCTTGTAAAATTCCCAAGAAAATTAAGAAATAAATTTCCTTGAATTTTTTGGGTCTTTACCAGAAATATCTATATTCATTTATTTTTTTGTAAAAATACACATGACCTCTAGAAAATTTTATAAGTTACACATATTGTATATGATAATATTATTATAATTAATTCATGCATGTTAAAAGATGAATATCATGAATTAAAATGGGCGATGAAGGAAATGATAATAAAATGTTCAATAGATTTACTAGTATTGTAGATTTTATGATTTCTTTAGGTAAACTCTATAATGTAATGTTCTTATTGAATTGTTTAATAGATAATAGTTCAATGAGTGACATGATAAAGTTTTTTCTAATGTTGAATTTAATAACTTCAATGAATATAGACTTGGTGAGCTTATTAGATCAATATTAAAATATGATTTTGAGTTTAAAAATATAAATATATAAGATAATACATATAATAATCGAATTTATTTAATTTAATATGTTTATATTTACTCTTATAATTATGAGTTACTGAGGAGTGATACGAATAATAAAATATATGTTAGAAACAGTGGATTTAAAATAAATAAGGGATATTCATGGAGATCCGAATAATATAATGCTTATGATTATTTCATAGAGAATAATAAATCTAAACTTATTTATAATGATGATAACGAAGTAATTTTTTATAATTGTAGGAAAATATATAACATCATGTCTTATTTCCCATTATTAATTAGAAAACTATTTGAAGCAATACCATATATGATAGATAGAAATTATAACTGAATGGACTTGAACAAAAGATAAAATAAATAATTAATAACATGGTTTATAAAAGGATGTGGAATTTTTTAATGACATCATAAAATCATGTAAGTAATTCTACTTATTATTCATCTTTTGATAGTTATTATGAAAAAACCAAATATAGTGTAACTTCTTAAAGAGGTTGAAATTTACGATCATAACATTAAAAATAACATTGGGTTATATAAGAACCATAAGAGGCAAAAAGGGAGTTCTGAAGAAGAATAAAAATATTAATAAATTTTCTACTATGATGTAAAATATGTATAATATTATATGAAATTTTTTCACAGAATACTAAATTATGTTATTTCTGAAAAAGAAAAATTAATGAAAGAATTATATTTCATACAAATATTTCATGATGTTGAAAATAGTAATTTTTAAAATGTTCAAAAGAGAATGAAAATAAAAAAAAATTAAATAATTAATTAAAATCATACCATTTTTGTTCAATATAGATAAAATAATATTATAATGATGAAATTCTTCAAAATATAAAAATGAGATCTAGTTACGATTAAGAAAACAATTTTACACAAAAAGTACGTTAATTTATTTTCTAAAATCACCAATAGTTATAAATTTGATTCTATATGTTTTAGGTGTCAAATGAATTTTCACAATGAAAATGTTTGTTCCATTAATTTTTAACAATCACTTGGATATAATAATGTTTTCAGTTATATTTTTTTATTTTGAAGATTAACTGTAATGAAGTCTTTAAAGTTAGTTTGGATTCCCATGAATTCATATTCTAATCATTTTATACCTAAATTTTGATGGGTACTACATATTTCATAAATATTTATTTTTTAGTATAGTATATTGAGATAATAAAAAAGAAGGGTTGGTACATGTATATTGGATAATAAAGTCATATTACTGGTGAAATATCAAAATTATTATCATTTAATAAATATAATGTATATAATGTAACTTTTTGTGATAATTCTAACAGAATGTTAAATGGTTTCTTATGAGGTTGGATTTTCAAATTTTATTAATATGTTAAATGTTTTATATTCTTAAATATTTATACTTAATTTAATAATAGTTTCACATTTATTTTATTATATATGGTTTGTTAAATTTCAAATTGATAAATGTATTTAATTAATGATAAATATGATTTATTTTATGAAAAAAGTTAAAAAGAATTCATTAATTTTTGATAAATCAACTGACGAAATATAATTTTTTTTATGTTATAAAAACATAAACTCTTTTGGAAGAGGAGGTTATTACATGTTAATTTAGGTATCCATAGAAACTATTTGAAAACCAAATTGTTCTAGAGTTGAATAATCTTATTGAGAAAAACAACCTTGATTATGAAACATTCATTGAAGGTAAACATAACAAAATAAATTTCAAGTTATTTAAATATTTAAAAGCTATAAGGATACACAATCTTATTCATGTATAATTATTTACCCTATCAATCCTACTTGTTTGGGTGGTAAATATAAACTAAATATATTATTATCAATTCTTATAATTTTTTTCAAAATGAGAATGAGCACATAATTAAATAAATTTGATCTAATCATGTTGATGAATTCTAGATTCTATAATTTACCTAGTTTTTAAAATAAAATGCTTATTTTCAAACTTTTTCATCCCCTAGAATAATTTAAAAATAATATAGTTGAATTGAAAATTAGAAATATTTATGAAATGTCTAGGAATATGTTAAATGTGTTTAATTTTACAAAATATTATTTGGTAAAAATTGTAAGTATTTATTAATTTGATACAAAAAAACATTATGTCATTTGTTGAAAAATAAACATTATTATATTTTGAAGGGATGAAAATATAATATTATCTATTTTACAGTATTCGTATTTATGGGTTTTATACTAAAAAAAGGTTGCTTTAGATGAATATAATCAAAAATACGATAGAGGAAAATTAATAGGTTTTTAAATAATTGTAAATAAAATGGATTATATAATAAAATAACCCTCGAGTTTGAAGAATAAATTCTTCTATTGTTTTCTAATGAGTATTTGAATAAGATGGTTAATCATATGGATAAAATTTTTTATGAATTTGGGGATTTTATGTTTCAAGAGGAAGAACCATTAGATAGTGCTGAAAATCATAAAGAGGATAATATCATTTCTCAATATGGAAAAATTCATGAATGATCTTGGAAAAATCATAGAGATCATCAAATGGAAAATTACATTAGTAATGTTGAATCAAATTTTCAAACTAGAAAATATTTTATGAATATTTTTCTTTTCATGCCTACTGTTATGATTTTGTACATATGAGTAATGATGGGGCTTGAAATGATTATAATTGGATATATACTATTCAAGAGGAGTTCATTATGTTTATTATAAATAGTTTGTGTTCATTATTTGTTTCACTAAATTATTCTCATATTATTAGAAAAAAATAGATCGTTTGAAACAAATTGAATCTAGAAATATAGTTTAAAATATAGATACACTAGTTGATCTAGAATATTCACAATAAGATTGTATTTATTAACAATATTTAAAATATGAAAATACACTTATGAGTATTACTAGAAAATTATATTTTGATAGCTATTTAATATATGTGTTTGTTAAAATATTTAGAGTTATTTTTGGATGTTTTTTTATGATTAACTACATCCATGATTGATTTTTTGTTTTTAAATTTCATGTGTGCTAGATTTTAATGTGGCCTGAAGGAAAATCACATTAAATTTACTAATATTATTATTATATATATTAAAATATCATTGAACATTGGTTTATATTTCGCTACTAAATATAAATTTGATTTAAAAATTATCATGAATTTAATTTTAATGGAAGAAATATAGATAGGAAAAGAACATCAGGGTCGTGTCATTTATTTGGTAATTCTTTAGATACCTAAGATTCAATGAAACATAATTTTAATGACTTTCATCTTCTTAATAGAATATATATTCATTGCATCTTTTTGTGCTCAATTGCTATGGGCTATGTAAAAACAATTTTATTTTTGTTCTGATTTTGATAGGATTACTATTTTTTGATAATTATTATGTTTTTTTCTTTTTCCAACAATACATTTTAACACTCTATAACTAATAAAAATTATGTTAAACATAATATTCCTGTAAATTATGTTCAAAAAATGAAATAAAAATTTATAATTTATTTCTATGTGAAATATTCATTATGATGTAATTACTAAGACCCTAGAATTTAGTATGTTTAATAATATCCCATTTTAACTTGTCAAGATAGTGGTTTATATTTATATTTATTTCATATAAATTTAGAATTCGTTTTAATATGTTTTTATTATAAAATTTATTGGTCATATAATAATTCAAAATCTATTTTCCATTTTATTAATTTTAAATTTTTCTAATTTTTATATATTTATTTTTTATGCTTCTTCATGAAAACTAGTTTATTATTACTCAATTAAAGGAAATGTAAAACATTGTAAATTTTTATGGAGAAATATTAACAATTTTAATAAATATATTTTCTTTTAAAGAATTATATCAATGATTATTTTAAAATGGAGAGATTTTTTAAAATAATAATTTATTTTTTAATTACAAAAATGTGGAGAAGGTTGATGTGGATCCAAGGGTCATATTCACTAATGATGTTTTCATAATTATAGAAATATTCTATTATGACTAATTATAATTTTTAAAAAATTACTATGTATTATAATTATCTTGATACATGATTTATTATTCAAGGTATACTTGACTATGGTTATATTTTTTTATTATTCCTATATATTATTTTTATATTTCATGTTTTAATTGACTATAACACGTTTTAAAAGATTCATCAAGAGTTTGAAACTAAAGAATGTCATTTAGACACTTAAATATAATTTATACATGTTTTTATTGTGTTTTTTGAAGGCAACATTTTGTTTATAAATGATACATGAGGGAAGAGTTGGTTTTCAGACGTATATAATGGTTAAATTGAGTTTATATAGGTTACATAAGGAAAATTAACATTTTATATTAGTTTTTTAATGGATAATATGTGTTGTGTAAAGGTAACAATAAATTTTTATTAGTTTCATAATGTTATGTTATACTTTTTATGAGTTATAAACAGGTATAATTCAAATGTCAATAGTTTCATAAGGATAACTGGAGAATTTCCAAAATTGTATAAAGGTAACTGGTAAATACTATTTGTTAAAAATATGTAACATAAACATTCTATTAGTATCATAATTGTACTTCATATAATGTGGGAAGGTAACTTGTGAATTCTAATTGATACACAAAGGTAACAAATTAATTTTAATAGTTGTATAAGCCAACTTGTTGTTTCATTTAATGAAAACAAGGCTTGAATAAAGGTATGTGAACCTTGTTTAAAGATAATAGATGTAGATTTGTCTTGATAAGGGTATCTCCAAAAATATGTAATGGTAATGGTGGATCACCAATATATATGTTGGGGTATTAGTATTCATTCATAATGTTACATGTGTATTTTAATTATTATGTGAGGTTACCAACAATTTTTCAAATCCCATATGAGGGAAACCATTGTCTCATGGAAAACGTATGTATGATTATCAAATAGTTAATCAAGGGAGTGGAATAATGTATTACCCCTATCAAACACACGTGTTTCATTTAATGATATAATATATTTTTTATAAATTTTATAAACATTTAAATCCATTTTTTCATTTTATTTAATATTTAATGTTTTTAAAATATTATTATGAACATATAATGTGTGCTTTTTTTGTTTTATAATTTATTAATAATCATTCGGAATATATTCAATCAGGATTTAAATTACTTTATGATAAATTAAAGGAGATTTAAATGAGATTTATATATATTTATATTCACACTAGTTATTCTAAAACATGAAATATTCAAATATAAATAAGATAAAATATAATGTGTCAGTCTCATGTATTATCATGTATTTTCCAATAATATCAACACATATTATTTAGTATTGAATTAATTATTCTAATGAATTCCACGATATGGGATATTGTTTTTACTAGATATCTGGGAATACTTACATGGATACTATTTTTTTACTTATGAAATATTTTCCATTATAATATTATCTAGGAAACATGTATGAAACACTATAATGTTTTGTATCGGTATCACATGTGAAAATCATTCATTTAGTGGTGGTATCGGGAGTGGGGATTCTATGACAAGGTTAATTCTTTTTTTGAACCCACATTATGGACTTGTGTGTGTGGATTATATATACCTTTTATATTTGTGTGATTTTTTTATGCTCCACAGCCACATAGAACATGTATTGCCGACAAAAAAATGTTTTGTGAGCTATATTTCCTATCATCTCGAGGGAGAGGATAACTGGTTGGCCAGTTGTTCTTCCCGAATCCTATTATTGGGGATGATTACATGTATATTATTTTATGTACATATGTAAAAAGTACCACTTTCATGGTGTGATGATATGTCCTAGGCATCTCGGGTGATGTGAAATGTGTTTAACACAGTATTTTTTGGGTGAAATTATGATATGATTTATAGTGCGTGTTGTGCATGGTTTGAAGGGTACATGTGGTTGATGGGCTACATGTTAATGATACCCTAATTATCTTGTTATTTAATTTGTTTTTATGTCCTAGGTGTCTTTATGTGATATGTGGTAATTAGTTTTCTCTCGGGTTCTTTGAATTGTGTGATAGGGAATAGTTGGGAGCACCAAGACGTACGTCATTGGGGTGTGTGGGTGCCAAATCATTTGGAAAGTGGTGTGGGTTACCCTATCATAAATATGATTAATATTATGTTATTATACATTGATTTGTTAGTTTTTGAGTGATCCATGAGGAGGATTGGTTTGTTTAGTGTACATGTATAGGTTTTGTTTGGTTCTACTAATTTTTCATAGGTGCATTAGTATACTGCATTCACATGTGCATGATAGAATATTGTTTTTCTACTGCGTATTCTTGCATTCAAACCATATATATATATAAAATTATTTAAAGGTATCAAATATGGATTCATGGAATATGATGAACTTTACTAGATTGGACCTTTGTATAGTATTTATGTCACTAATTTATCATTTCATTTATATATTCACATTAAAGAGCTATATCAATATCACTTTTATTTGTACATAAATTTTAGGTTGGTTTTGAGTTTATTTTATATTATTTCATGGAGTTTAGTGATCAATGATATTATATATTATGATCTTATTTATATTATAGTGTGAAATCCCTCTCGTACATGATATATTTATACCCATAAGCTAGTTTCTAACCTGGGCCTTACCGGAGATGGGACTTGAGGGTTATTATCTTTCTCCCCTTGTTGCGGAATCGTTGGTGGGAGTGGATCATGATATGAAATTCCTCACCTTAATTAATTCTTATTTCCATAGATTATTTAACTACTTAATTATAAAATTATATTTTTTTCTTATATTATTATTAACTTTTTTCATGTTCATTATATTATCATTACCCATTTCATGTCATTTATAACAATTATTTTCATGTTATATATTTAGATATGTTTATGTCAGATGTTTATAGGATATTTGTTTCATAATCCTAAAATATATTTTTTAGGTTGAACATGGTCAATGGATTCACTGATAAATAATTACCGAAAATCATAATCATTATATAATAATAATATTTATATATTAAAGACACTTTAAAAATCATACATATATTTTGGAATGGAATAACGAGTAATATAGATTCGTTGAGGTGGTAATAGACACGAACACATAGACGATGTAATCATTTTTAATATATGAAAATGTAAGAAAATATATGATATAATATATATATATATAGATGGATAATTGTGTTATTAATATCTTATTTATATATCCAAAAAATCATTATAATAATCCGTGAAATGTGATGATAGAAAACTAATAACATCATTTTTCTAGGAAATTGTATGTACGTACACATGAATGATGGTTTTATTTCCAATTAAATGGAGAATAAGATGAATACAGGTAACTATATCCATATAAAAATATTCTATTTTGTTGAATATACTGAATTTTTAATATTATAAATGTTAAGTTAGAATTGATGGAGGTAAAAAAGATATAAAATAATGTATATCAGTTAAGACTATTATAAAATCGTTGAGAAATTTTCATTGGATCTTTTCATGGTGACCCTTGGGATGTTCCCATTAGGAGGAAAACTAATAAATAACACTAATAATAATATTTATAATAAGTGTTTATAAGGTTTGGTTTAGCTGTGTAGCTAATGGTTGGGTGGAGAATAAAGGATAGGTGGTATCATTTTTTAGTGAAAGAATGTACACAATAGTAATTACTTAAAAGATTTAAATATAATAAATTAAATTTCATGTTATTGTGGAAAAAAAATATATTCTGAATTTCAGATGGGAATGACTCTAGAAAATCCCATACTATAAAATTTAGACATGTTTGGGTGATGTTTTAAACTTAATCACGATGTTATAAAACACTATTTAAACTTTTCATGATTACCTTGATATCAATAATATTTAAACATTAATGGTCAATAATGACACTAACAATTTAAAATCTACACATAAGTAAAAAATGATTGATATTATATATCATATCCCATTCAGATGACTAATGATAAAATGTTACTAAATTCCAAATCATTTAACAAAATATTGTTATGGTAAAATATCATTAAGAATTTTTTTCAATACTATTCAAATAATAAATATTTAAAAACACAAATATAGAAATAATATTTCAATATAAACATTAAAAAATAAATATTATATAGTAGTTATCTACAAAATTCAAGGAACATAGTATTTATTACAAATTTTTTTAATATTCATTTTTATGAAAATCATTTACTTTATTTTTCTATTAAAAGAACATGGTATGAATCCATGTTTCATAATAAATTTTTATATTATTGAAATCATAAAAAAATTAAATAATAATTGTTTTCCAATATTTAATGTAATCATTAATAACAAAACAGAAAAACTTTTTATCCCTATGAAAAAAGTGTATAGATATAAATAATAAGAGTATGACATTATTTAATTATTTTTTATTTAAAATTTTATTATGGTCATTATTGAAGGAATGTGGTGTTGAGCTACATAATTCATGATATTTGGATGATTATTGTAAAAAATAATTATCCAATAAAATAAATTTAAGTGTTCGAGTGATTTTGAACTCTTACAACATATTTTTAATCTCGTTTTACCTATTTTAACATCACCGTGATGACAACATTTTTACTAAGGTTACTATTTATAATGAAAAAAATGGAACTTTTTTCGAAATTTAAACCTAAAACCTCTTAATATATAACCAGTTTTATCAAATTGAATTCCTATAATTTGTAATAATTACATTTAAAATAACCCCACAAAACATGATGAAAAATAGAATTATAGAAAAATTCATTTTTATGTATAAAAATCATTTTATAAAAGAAGTAATTATAATATCACTTCTAGTTACATTAATTGGATGATGTTAAATCAAAATGAACTAAAATATTTGTATCCATTAAGATAATCATTTGATTATTTAAATACATTAGTGGAAAAAATAATTTTCTATAAAATTAGTATCGTTTCACTAATTTTTAAACACTATTAATTTTAATAAAAATACCACAACATCACATTAAGATAATTTATTTATGATGATTTAAAAAATTAAATTGTTCTTATTGAATAGAATATCTAAAATATTTAGAAATAAATTATAATATTAAATCATAAAATTAAAAATAATCTTTATCTGTAGAAATTTTTTTTGAAGTGTAAAATGATTTTATTCTCGTTACATTGTAAATAAAAATAATTAAATGAATGTTAATTAATTAATTTGAAAATATTATATATTTATATAATTATAATAATTTCTCAATAATAAGTAATTTAATTTATTATGATAAAAATACAATGAACATGTTAAAATATTAATGTTCAAAATATGTATTTTACCTTCAAAGATTACGAAATCATTTGAAACCAAATGAATTTATACATATATAATATATATATATATATATATATATTTGATATTTTTCCAATTAATTTATACATACCAGTCATATTATATTTCTTTATATAGCCTTACATGCTTCCAAATAAAATTTTTCATGTACTTCTCTTTCATCATATATATTGTTTTCTTAATTATTTTATATGTTCCCATAGTTGGAGTTGGGGTAAATATAAGTATTGAGAATCATGTGTATAGTGATTTTATGCTTATGGCATATATATATATATATGATTTTTTACTGCACTTTTAATTTTCTTCATGATGTACCATATTGAATAAACATATTTTATTAGGTTATATTTTTCATTATAATAATTTATTTCAGTAAAAGTAGAATTGGTTATTTTGATTGATGTTACATGTATCAAATTTAAATGAACATAATATTAATTTAATTTAGAAATATATCTTTAAATATTAGGGTGTTGTAAATAATCATGGATATAATGTGCCTCATTATTGAAGAGTACACTCTATATAGAAGAGTTTTCCTTCTTAAAAATATTAGAAACTTCTTTCCAATTTCTTAAACCGAGGAGAGATGAAATTGAACCGATCCTTATAGAGATGAATTAAAATTCTTCTTGTAGGTAGAGGATCACCGAGATATTCAATTTTAAAATTAATACATGGAATAACATGAATATTTTCATTCATTTTGATACTCCTCTCAATTTTTGGTTTTAGATATTTAGAATTTGAACTTTGTTTTAATAATACTTTTCCAACTCCATTTTGTATTCTTATTTAATAACTATTTAAAGACCAAATTACTTCTCTCTATGGATATACCACACTTGTTTAAATCCCACTGATGATATTTCTACTAGGAACATATTATCAAAAAATTAATAGAGTATGAGAAAGAAGGTATCAATTCCCAAGACATTTCATAGACATGAAGAATAAAAAATTCATCCCCTAATTAAGATATAGAACAATAATGAATAATAACATTAGATAATAAGGTCATACATCTAATCAGAGATCCCATTGTGCTACATGACATTCAATATATATTCAAACATTATATTTCAAGTTGTATATTATAAATTCATTTAAATAAAATATAATTTTATTTTCTCACGAATTTCATTGAAATTATATTAAATCATTTATTTTGTTAGTTTTTTATGTGAGGAAAATAAATATTTCATTCAAATTCATTCTATTATTCATATGATTCTCATAACCAATAATAATCATCATTACTATATGTTATCATTTATAATTAATCATTATATGTTTAAAATATCCACAGAGATGATCAGTGGGAACTAGGTAGATTTCCGTAAATGAATAAAATAAAGCATATAAAAAATCAATAAATACACTCAAAAAACTGAAATGGGGCTATGTGAAAAAAATTAGATGACCCGAGAGTCTGTAGATCAATAAAGATATTATATAGGGTTGTTGTGTAGGGAATATGAGGTCAATAATTCTTCTCCACATGGTTTCAATAACTAGAATCATGTCAATTTTTTTTGTTCAAATCAGTTCAACATGAACATCAATGCCCCATCACTATTAGACATCATTTTCCCTTTTATAGGTAATTATTGACCATATTTAATTCTAATATAACAATAATTTTATTAACCACCATAGAAGCGTTATATGAAACACTAGGAAAATTTTCAACCTATAATATCATCAAAAAATTCCAACGAATGATAAAAATATTAAAACTATATCAACATCATAACATGTTACACTACTAGAAATTAGGTCAATACCCACGCTTTTGCAAAACACCATGGGTATAGGGTACCCCTATACCCACGGTTTTCCAAAACCGTGTGTATAAGGAAATTATTTGAACCTATACCCGCGATTATGCCAAAAACCGTGGGTATAGTTATCGTTTAAGATCTATACCCACAGTTTTGGAGAAAATCGTGGGTATAGGGTATTTTCTGAAGATGTATGCCGATGGTTCTTGAAAACCGTTTGTATTGTGGTTTTTTTGAAGACCTACACCCACGGTTCTTCCGAACCGTGGATTTAGCATTCCCGCGTTATGGAGGGAAAATAAAATTAGGCGGGGAATGGGAAAAATTTGGCAGTGGTGACATTTTTTCACAGTTTAGAATAATATATTTATATACATATAAATATAAACTTAAAAAAGTTGTATAGCTGGGTTGGTCGGTTGGTGGGGCGCGACCGTGAGATTTAGTGCACGGCCTGGGTTGAAAAATCCATGGGCATGTTTTATTGAATTTAAATACCATATATTAACATATATACATCCAAGTATATGTATTTATAACAAATTAAAATTCTAGCTGGGTTGGTCCGTTGTGGTTGCACGACAACGTGGCACAACACGTGGGTATAGGTCGTTTTTCTAGTAGTGGTATCTGAATCAAATAGACCCAAAACCATATAAACTAATCATTCTAGCATCACCACACAGTGAAAATCCATCCAAAATCTTTCACTACAAGAAAAATGTAATACCTCTGACAAAAATGTTATCCTCAACACCTTTGAAAAATATGTACCCTAACATTATATTATAATGAATAGGTCAAAGAACTATGTGATTGAATAGTAATGTCAAGAAAAATGACCACCACACCACGATTGAAAAATTTGAACTTAGAATATCTTAAAAAAATAAGATGCCGTGGAAAAAAATTTAAAATGTAACATCAAAGAAAACAAAACAAATCCCCAAAGACAATGATAATAATAAATAAGAAATAAATGACCCCCATATATTCTCTATAACCAAGTATATTATTAAATAAATATCTAGAAACCCCTAGATCTTGGTATTTGGACCATAACGACACTGATCTAGAAGAGAAACACTATAACCTTAAGGGATTATCGAGGATGAAACATGAGAATCCAAGAATCACCACTACCATAATTTTCATATCATTAAACTAGGAATGAAAAATGGATCTGGAAATTATATAATATATAATATAAGACTAGAAAATAAGAAATTATAAAAAGGTTCATGGCTAACCATGGAATGAAGAATAAAATATGAAAAAACATGATGATAAATATGGGGAATTAATTCTAGGTGAATAAATCCAATCTGAACAGATGAAACCGAACCAAAAGAGAATAAAATGAATAAGTTTTATATTTCTAATATTTGCCTCCAATACACCCAAAAAGCGTCTCAGGAGGAAAACTGATATGTTTTAGAGTTGAGAGAGAGGGAATAGTCTATAATAATGTGAAACCATGTGTAATTGAACTTTTATTGAATTGATAAATAATATTTTGAAAGAATTTATCATTTATAAGATAATAAATAAAAATACAATTATTATTACATTCTTTAAAAAATGATAAATAATTTCATAAAATTTGGGATTGAATTTATTATTCATAGAATTTAGATTATCTAACATGATATATTAGTCAAAAAAATATAAAATATGATTACAAAATATAAATTATAGACCAAATATTAAATGACTATTAGAGGAGAATGCGGACATGACACTACATGACATACCCAATGAATTAAATTAACCACTACTATGGGGATAAATAATTTATACTTCATTTTTTATAATTCATTAAATTAAATATTTATTACCTGTTATATTTTAAAATCAACTAAACATATTATTTTTTAGAAATTCTGGAAGGATATAAATCAAAATAATATGCACATATTATTATTCACGGTTTATAAGGATTCCCATTATTGTTAGTTGAATCATCCTTATTAGGATTGTTATAATCTAAAAATTACAGAATTTAACAATTTTATAATGGTATTATAACTATTTGGGAGAATTAATATCCTTTTTAAATTTACAAACCACCATACCAAAATTGGTTTCCCTTCTGAAAAAATAAATTAATAAATTATAATATATATGGTGAAATATATTTTATATAATGTATATTTATAATTATAATAAATTTTTTATGGCTCTATTGAGAGTATTTTTCTTCTTTAATGATTTTTTAATGTCATTGTATAATTAATCTCTTTATGGAATTCATAGTATCTTAGTATATATAAATTATCATATCATATTCTATTTTACATGAATGAGTTACCTGATGAATCCAGAGGCTAAGTTAATTGAAATCATACCATATTCATCAACTTAAAACAATCTTATTTGATTTATAAAAATAATATGTCCCACTAATAACCAATAATAAATTTGAAGGAATTAATAAAATTGTGATGTTCGACACATGAGATGTTTAGTTTTTCAATGTCCAAAATCACGTTGTCCACTCCATAAATCTCTCTCACAACAGGCATGGTGTTTTCCACTATAGTGGTCCTTTTTCTGAGGGATTCAAAATTTGAATGAATAGAACTACAATCTGTTAAAAAAATAACAATTGATTCCATTAATCTATCCCATTATAATATATATCCATGGTAACCAAATACTCAATATTAATGATTGAAACTCTTTAAAAATTGTATATGAACACTATATTGTGTTTTCCTCACATAGTTGAAAACAAAAAACTAAAATAAGATGAAGAATTATTCTATTGAAATGATAAAAATTTAATGATTTGTTATATAAATTCATTAGTGTTATATAATATTCTTGAATATATAGTAGTTTTTTGTGTTCATTATTAGATGTGCAGTAATAATGATCAATAAAAATATATCTTGCAATTTGGAAGGAGTTATAAATTTCAAACATTACAACAACTCTATATTTATTTTATTTGAAACTACTTTACTTTCAATTGGCCTGGATAACATCATAATCATAAAAAATTTACTTATCCTATATTCATTTCATTTTCTAAAAATATAAATTATTGAGATTCCTATTGATTACTACTTTGGTCATTCTTGGAACTTTATATGTTCTTGGATGTAGAGAAAATATTTAAGTAAAATATTCCCCATTTAACATAAAATATTTTGAAAAAACAAGGGTAGCTATAGAGTTTTAAAAGAAAAAATCAATGATAATAAATTCCTATATAATCTAATTAAATATATAATAATTATATATTATTACAGATATTTGTCTTCATAAGGCATTAGATGTTGACATGATACTTTATAGCTTAGTATAAATTTAGACATTAATAGGATCTTAATTTTTATCATTATATTATTTTACATTAGATTGATATCTTGATTTTTATAATAATTTTCTCCTATGAATGTAATAATTTATTTCAAATGATATTTTATATAAAAAGATATTCTACCTCAAATCATATTCTCACTTCTTGTTATAATCTGGAAATTGAATTTATTCTTCCTTTTTTGTCATACCTATGTGTAGATACCTTCAAGAAAATATTTCCATTGTAACCATCTCTCAGTATTTATCATATTCCAATATATCTTCCTCAAATATAATTAGAGTTATAATGAGGTATTTTATCATTAACATCATGAGACGTGTTTATTTTACAATGATAGAAATTTTTTAATCAACTTGTATTATAATACACTTATATAATTTAAATCTTATCCAGGTTCCAGAATAAATGTTTCTAAATTAGTAACATCATTGATGATTTAAGTGAGTCAACTATTCATTTACACTATTATCTCACAATATATAATTCTATAAGTTTCAATTATATGTTTAAAAATATTGTAACATAATTCCATGTCATTTTCAATTCCTTCATAAGAATCCAAAATGGTTGTCCATTCATCATGAGCTGTGATAGACTCTAAAACAAGATTGTAATTGTCTTATCCTAGTACCCATATAATGTAATTTTGATATTAATAATCAAGATCATATTTTACTTCATCTATATACTCCCATGTATATATTACCTAGTTAAGAATTTCTTATACCATTAAAGATTCTAAATACACCTTCATCCCAATGTTCTTTTTATTAAAGAATAATAAGATACATTCTTAAACACTAATTTTCTCCATCAATGTATGACTCTATAATCATAAACATTCAATTTCATGAATCATAAATTTTACACACATAGAAATTTATAATTTGAATTCAGATGGTAGTGGTTGAAAACTACAAATTCAGTATCCCAGATTCCTATTTATACCAAAACTAATTGGACAATGGCCGAAGATTGATTTAAATTCAGTTGTTAAGATTTTAGTCAACATAAAACAACCCTATCTCAAATGTAATATAATACTATTCCACTCTTCCTAATCATATGTTTAGAAGATATAAAAAATGTAAAAAGTTTGAAACAGGTGGATTATAGTGATTTTGGGCATAAAAATTGCCTAGTCCACTCCAGCAATCACTATTTTGGTGAGCATAGTGATTTTCACTATGTTGGTCCCTTTTTTAGGGACCATGATAGTTGAGAGCATTCACCTAAAACATGTTTTAATGGTATAAAGTGATTTCAATTGGTTCTCCCTTTATAATATCTATCCTATTTCATGACATACATAATATATTGAGTGTAAACATTCAAATGATTGGAGATGAATTTTTTTTGACTGTTTAACAAGTCATTCCAAATAGATTGTATTATAACATTTTGTATTCTTATATATAAAGGATATGACTTCCAAGAGTAGTTCCATATATTATTTGGATATATAAATTAGTCTTAAAAGAACATTAATATTTATGATTAATTACTAGTTGCACAATATGAATGATCATAAATAAATATCATGTAGTTTTCATGGGAGAGTTATGTATTTTGAAACATGAAAATAGATCTATATAAATTTTAATTTGACCTTAATTTCTTCCAAATGGATAGGAGAATATAACAGGAAACCAGAAATTTCATTATCTTCTACACATGGTATTTTTAAAAAATATAAAATTTAAAGGTATTTTTTGATTATGACATCAATCATCCTTGAAACTATACATGTTCATAGAAATAAAAAAATATTAATATATCATTTTACTCATTTGTAATTAAATATTTAGATAAATATGGTTGATTTTTAATTATCTTGAAAAAATAACAATCAATAAATTTTTTATAATCTATTTAAATATTTGAGAAATATTTTCATTTACATATCTTTATATGAATCTAAACATCAGAATTAGAAATTCAAGCCTTGTGTGTCTTTTGACATTATCATATACCTATTATGATTCATATGATATTTTCATTTTATAAATATATTTTGAGTATCGAAATAATTTTCTCCTTTTATATAAATATGTAGTCTAATATGATATTTTTCTTCAAAACATATTCTATCTTAGATGATATTTGATCATATTGGTATAATCCTAAAAAATTCTCATATAAGGTGATTTGTCTAACCAAAGGATATATTATGCACACCTATAATCAAATTTCCTAAACATAACACATATGGAATTTTTATGGTATTTTACATTGACATATATCAGATGCATAAGATACTTTAGATTTATAGGATAATTTCAAATAAAATATTACTTTAATAGTTTATTTCTTCCTCCCTCTTATGATAAATCACTTTTGTGAGTCTCTCGAATAATATTTTAGATTTCCGAATTTTAAAATTAAAATGTAATGTCATAAGGTAATTTTATTACATATGCTATTTTATTTTTGAGATAAATATTATATCATGATATGTTATAAGATATTTAAATGAACACATGTTTTTATATTTAGGAAAAAGGACTTCAAAACAAGAAAGATCATAGATTTCTTTAAATCATTCAAATAAATTAATACTTGAGGAAATATATTTTAATAACAATAAATTACATAAGAAAAACACATTAGTAAAAAATTTGGATTTCTTGATGAAAATATATATGAAATATTATGATATTTTGGGTCATCTTTTGTGTGCCTAGTATAATCCACATGACACACTCTATATTTTAAAAACATTCATTCTATTCAAATATTCCATCAAACAAGTGTTTATTAATTAATAAGATCATTTGATGTGGTATTCATTTCTTTTTATAATGGATTATCATCCATATATTAAAAAAATATTATTTTACTATTTTTATGTACTTTTTTAGTTACATTACATCCCCAATTAACATGATCTATTAATATAAACTATAAATAATAAATAAAATGGAAGACTCAACACACTCTTTCTATAATAAAATCATTTATATTCACAGTTTTTCTTATAGTATAAATTATATTCCTTAGTCATATTATCCTCAAATTTTTAATTGGTCGAAACCATGATTCTTATATAAATATATGAAATGGGTGATTGAAATTTATTTATTTATTACATGAATATTTCATTCAATTTTTATAATATTTTTCATTCATAATTATCTTTCATTGAGTAATTTTGGTAAAATCTATTACATATAATAATTGTAATGAGTAATACTAGTATTATTTTTTGTGAATTTTAATTCATTGGGTTTTTTTATCCCACAAAAAATCGATGTATTGAACAATTTTTTTAAATATTTTCAGATGTGAATGAATTTAATTGAGAAACATTAAAATTTTATCTCATTGAATTCATCCAATGAAAATAAATATTTCATGAGAAATTCTGTTTTTACTCAAATAATATATATCTTTCCTAAATTTCAATACTTTCTTTGAGTAAAACTATAACACATTTTTCACAAAACTCTATGAGGTTTTATATTTATTTAATTTTGAATAACCACAACATTTTCGTCATTAAAATTACTTTGCTGTATATTTACATCCCAAAAAATTCACTAAAATTCTGTTAATTTGTAACTTTTAAACATTATCCAACCCATATATAATCACTAAAATTTATAAAATATTTAACATTGAAACTTATATAATCATTATGGGTCACTTCCAAGAATCTTATGAATATATTTATCCACCATTCTCACATCCACATGATTATTCACAAATATTTAAAAAAATCTTTTGCATAAATCCATGGTTTCATTAATATCTTATGAAAATATATATTGACAATTATATCTATTAATATCAATAACAACCAAATAAAACTTTATTATAATCCTTGATCACTTAATTATTTCATGATAATAATCACAATAACTAATTTTTTGGTAGTTTTTTTTTAAACAATGAATCTACTACGTAAATGATGATATGGTGAATTTATTATTCCTTAAACCATATGAATGTTATCATTGATGAAAATCCACATGATTGTTTCATATTAATGATATTTTCCATAAGATGGAAATTATTTTAATAACACTAAAATATAGGATAATACCATTTTAATTCCATATGGATACGTAAACATGGATTTTAATTCTAATAAGGTATTTTATTATAAAAGATGATATATATATATATTCATTTTGTTTTTTGTTTTTCAACCCACAATGATATATCTGATAAGATTAATTGATCATCAAAATAATGATCAAACTATTAAATATCCATGATATTTGAGTCTTCAAAAGTGACTATTTAATTGGTGATATAAATTACAATATTTTTAGATAATGATATATGAAAATAAATTATTACAGGTGATATAAGATGATAATTAATTTCAAATTGAAATATATGTTGCTACCCAAAACAATCATCCTATGTTATCCTCCTACATCAAGATAAATAATAATTTAGTTAGAAACATTAACAATTTAAAACAATTAAATCATCCCTTTTGGCATGTTCCACATTTTTCGTCATAGTTTAGTGATCAATGATTTGATATTAAAACATTAGTTCATCAATTAATACAAATAAACTAAATAATAAAATTGTCTTCAAAATAATTTATGTGAATATCAATGATTAAAAAATATTATACAATAGAAAAATTAATTGATGAATAAAAATAATCAGATCCACAATAAATTATTAATTTCATGAATAATTTATTTATAATTTTGATAATTATATAAAATAAAATATTGATTTTAATTGGTAAAGGATAAAATTTTCTCAATATATATATATATATATATAAGAAAATATATTAAATATCCTCTCTAGGATTATAGATAATGATTTTCCATTATTCTATTGACCAATGTAGTCATCAATTAAACCTCATATTTATATCATTAAATTTATTGATTAGTTATTTATCTAAAGTTTATACTCTATTTAGATACCGTGTCTCTATAACTAAAATAATTTTATGTAAATTATTTTATCCCTTTGATTAAAATGGAATCATTTGAAATTTTATAAAAAAATATTTGTTTTTATTTCCTCCCATAACATCAATTAATTTTCACCTATATCCAACACAAATTATTTTCTAAAAAACCTATGGGGGTTTATGGTAGTGTCATATAAATGATATTTTATTTTATTTTTTAAACAAATATGTTATTTGGTTAGATATATAGTTTTAATAGGAAGTTTTATAACTGTAAATATTATTGTAGAGAGATAAAGATAGTGTTGGATCGTGCATAAAATTTAAGTGGAGAGATACACAGTGTATATTGTGTAACATCAATCAACAAAAACTTTTTAGTGAAATATGAAGAGTTAATTATTTTTAGGTCAATGAAGGATAAATGGATGTTTATAGTTTATGTAGGGATAACTAATGGATTTTTTCTTATAGATGGTGTATGTGAATTTTATACTGAATTTTATCATGTAGGGGTGAAGTGAGGTTTTAAAATAATAAATATAATGATTAAAATTTCAAATTATTTTAAATTGAACATAATACAAACTGATTTATGTATTGAAATAGTTAGATACAATGTTTTAAAATACTCTTAATAATTACTTAAAATTAGATCAATGGTTAGAAAAATACATTATAAAAAAATATATAGAATTTAAAACACTTTTTTAAATTTAAAAATAACAAAAAAATAGAATAAATAGGGAAAATATAATATAACATTTTTTTAATGAAAATGATTTTTAAAAAATAATTTTTTAAAATATATTTTAGTTGAAAAAAAAATTGTAATATAATTTCATATCATTCATAACCAATCACTCATAGATATAAAGACAATAAATAATGCACTGAATCTATATTTCATAACACAATATAAAAAAGTGATACAGGTCTATATATGATATTAATCCACTATAAATGATAGAAAAAACAACCAAGGACTTAATTATACCGAAGTGTAATATTATTTTACAATCCAACCTAGGTACCATAGTGTCTCGATAACCAAGCTAGCTCTGATATAGACTGAAGGGCGTTTGTGACCCCCATGGGTTGGTGTCTAGCACATGGAATCATAAAAACGCATGTGGGTACCATTTTACACAATAAATGCATAAGAAAAAGAATAAAGATATCAATCTCATCATAAGAGACTCCAATGGCTGTAATGTACCAGAATACAACAATGCACAAACATGAAATAAGTACTATATAAAAAATACCAAAATAGGAAAAAAATTCAGTGTCCTTAAGGACACAACTCACCAAATCCACATTTTAACAACTATATCATCTTCAAAGATATCCTTTCCCCCTACTCAAACCAAGTAGGAGAAACACTATAAACATCCAATGTTACAAGTAGGGTGTGAGCTAAATAGACTTGTAGGGTATCACCAAAGATTCCATAACATATTCCAATAATATATTAACAAAAAGTATGCATTCAATTTTAAATTAAATAGGATTTTCATTTCATGACATATTTAAAGAAATCAGGTTATACAGTTCAAATGATATGAAATTGCACAAGTACAACATTTACCATACCACTGATATTTGATTTATAAAAAAATGGCTCAAATAATTTTTTATATAAAAAAGTTTATAGAAATATAGAAAGTAATTTAAAATCGTTTTAAAAATATTGTTATATATTTATATCTCAAATACAAACAACTGAGAAACATGGTTATCTTATAAATATATTTGTATCTTCTAGGATATAGGACTCATCACACTCTAATTGATCTTGGAAACAAGTCTATACACCCGTCCCTCTAACACTGGCCATAGGTAGCTCATATCAGGGAGGCAACCAACCGCATTTATGATTTTTAATGTTTTATAATCTTAGAGTTTGTCCAAAAAACATACAAACAAGCTAAGGATGGCATGTTCTATTACAAAATCAATGATGGTTAATTTATTTTAAGACTTATTTAAATTGAATTAAATATCATTTTTCCATTTCAATTCATATTTTCCATTTAAAACCAAAATGTATTTTATTAAAAAAACATTTATTTTTAACAAGATAAAATCACTAGGTTTTTATACCGACATTTCGTACCATTATTAAAATTTAAAAAATATCATCAATTCATTTTCAAATACTAGAATGTAGACGAACAATTGAAAAATTTTCCATTCATTATTTTACAACCCCCAATTCACCATAATTTGGGGGCTTTCTAAATTTCTTGACAATACCAATTCAAATATCTCATTTTACTACAATTGTGTTTTATTCAAAATCAATATAAAAAAATTAAAATCATTTGAATTTAAATCAACAAGGAAATAAATTATGTAATTGTAACATCCCAGGTAAATAAAGAATAAATAATTTTCATATTTATTAATATTTACGAATTAAATATTAATTTTATTTTAAAGGGGTTGCTATGTTCGATAGCGTACCTGATACGCAACGATGAGTTTCTTTGAAACTTACGTAGCACACTAGTAATAAAATAATATTATTTTAAATGTTAGTTAACAAGTAGCCATTGTACTGGCGGGAATGGATATAAATAACTAAAATATGATTATATATGTTTTTAAATGTTTATACATTTACCCAATAAAAGATAAAAGCTTAAAATACGGAAAGAGTTCAATTTTACGGGCATATATACTATAATTTTCACTAAAGGTTCACATATCACCTTTTAATGGTGAACCGTCAGTAAATATAGTTTTGATCACTCTTATACGTTATTTTGGACCAAATATAACTCTTCATTAGAATCGGGACATCAAAATTTACTTTGTGTAAATTTTTGGTACCTTTCTGATAAAGTTCATTTTTTTAATGAATAGTGTAAAATGTTGTATTTTTATTCAAAACCTATTTTTAATCTAATTTATTTATATGATTATATTATCTTTTGAATGGGTTTTAAAGTGAAATTAGAAAATATTTTTACCATTTTATCCAATGGTGGTCATTGGAATCAATTTCACTTTGAAATCGGACTTAAACTAGTGTCAATCTTTTGATACTTATTGTTTCATAAAAACACGCTATTTGCTCTGACAGCAGAAATTAATTATTAATTTAATTAATGTGACTAATATGTTTTGAATTTTGTAAAATAGAATTCATTTTTTAATTCGTAATATCAAATATAGCTTAGGGTGAATTTTTGGTAATTTTCTGAAAAACTTCAATTTTTGATGAATAGTGAAACCACTAAGTGGTAATCAAGCAAACTGATTTTTCAGTTAAATGAAAGTTTACCACTAATGTGTATTGAATTTTGAAAATCCGACATACATGGTTGTCATTAAGAAGTAAAATGTGGTTCAATGAGATTAAAATAATTTTTTGGTGAATAGTAACTTTTTTTCATTAATCGCGATTAGAGGTAATTAGTGTAGTTTAAGGGAAAAATGGTATTATAAGAATGTGAAAACACCATGACATTTGTCCTACACCTATTGGGTGAGTCATGGCCGACCAAGACAAGCCATGGGCCAACTTGGGGACCCCATGGAGCCACTTTAGTTGGAAAATGACATTAATATATTTTTATTTAATGTTAAAGTGAAAATGACACTAACATAAATTGTTTTACTAAAATAATTTTTGAGTGGGGTTATACAAGTACAAATTTTGATTATAAATATTCATTGGAAAGATAAAGAGATTTCCTACATCATAGTAGTTTTTATATAATTTTTAGAAATTAAATAAATTAAATTATATATGACATAATAATGATGCAGTGATGACATCATTATTAGACGATTTAAATAAAATGGAAAGATAATGAAAAATCTAAAACCTACACATGTCCAAAACCAATTGGATGAGTGGATTTCGAACCCTTATCACCTTATCCACGAATGTTATCAAAGTGGGACCTTTTAAAACCCAAACTCATTTTCAAATAAAGTAATATTTCTTTACTTTCCAAAAGTGCCCCTCCTCTCCTCTTATAAAAGGCCCCCACCTCTACCTCATTTCACACACTTCTAAAGCCTTTGGCTCGGCCAAACCCTGCCCAATTACTCTCTCCACATCCCTATCCTCATCCTAGAGGATTCCTGTTGGGCAGAATCCTTTCAAAGGAAGCCTTTAGGCTCAAATCAAAAGGGAGTTACACTTTTAAAGGTAATTCATTCTCTCTTGTTCATTTGTTTTATTTTGCTTCTCCAACCCTCTAAACTCTTTTTATTTACTTATTTTGTAACAACACCAGTATCTAAAATATACTAGGATGTTGTTATAATATTTATTTGAGCTACACTCTCACACAACTACATCAAATGGTTAATGAACATACGGTTTCCGTGGATGGAGAAATTCTGCCTCCCGAAACGATGATTGTTCAATACTCATTTAACACCTTCAAGGGTGGCCATTATGATGTCACTATTTTTATATATGATATATAATATGTTTATGTTTTCTTTAAGCTTCTTTATTTTTCATTTTTGGCATACCTTTATGGTTTCTATTATGGGTAAACACGATATATTCATTTAAGGAAGTGCGGACTACCGCCCCCTCAAAGTGATTTGATTCGTTAAATACCATATGTGGGACATATAAAGGATGGAACTATGATATTATATATGATATTATACTGGAATTATAATATACTCTTATATAATTATTATTACATTCCAGAAAATACGAAATAGAAATGAAATTAGCGTTCATGCGTACGTACGGCTTACCGTCTCAGTGAACGGTGCATTTCATTTCTTATCTCCAAATGTAATGTACTATTAAAATTACATGTATATAATATATATATATAATTAATGATATGTATAAATGATGAATATAATTCTGGAATTAAAATATACATACCTCTCATTTAGTTTTAATTCCACTAATATGACAAAGAAATGAATGTAGCGTTCATGCGTACGTACGGCTTACCGTCTCCATGAACGGTGCATTTCATTTCTTACCTCTAAATGATTATGTAATATTATAAATAAATGTATATGCTGGATATATATGATATATATGATATCCAAATCAGGTATTTCATTCTGGATATAAAGAACTTTTGACCACACGAACAACATGTAATTGTAAGAAGTCAACTTTCGACTTAAGAACCAAATATTGACAAAACAAACATTATTAACATAAATGGTTACATAATGTTTATAACATGGAAATAAGTGATATAAAAAGAATAATGAACTTTAAAAAGGTTCTTATTCAAGTATAAATTAACTCAAGTTTATTATTCAGGACGTTAAAGAACGATCGAGTCAAGTCGGACAAAAGGTAAGGGACTTCCTCTCAATCTCCTTTCATTGAGGCATATTTCGTTTTATACACAACTTTCTTTTATACGGTGTATAAACTCCGTTGACTTTTACTTTTATACAAAAGGAATCTTTTTCTACGAAGCGTTTTACTAAACGAAAAAAAGGAATGTTTTTTTAACGTACGCGGTGACAACGACATTTTCTGCCACCGCGAGTATTATTTGATCTTTGGCTTTCTCAACAAGCCGTAATGTTTTTAGAATAAAATAAATACCATATACTCTTTTATGTATTTTGGTATTGAAAATGGTTTTGAAAAAGGAATCTATTATGTCAATATATTTATGATATATTGTGATTGAAATGTGGAAATGTTATCATTCCTTTATATTGGTTTTATGTTTTATGATTTTATATTGGTACTTGGACATTTTAACGGGTGGTTATGTTATAAACCATATGACGGGTGGTGCCGTGAATACCAGGAGGGGTGGTTACGTTATAACCTCCAATGCATTGGGTATGGAAGTCGGCCGTATGGCTATTCCATTAAGTATGTATGGAAATTGGCCGTATGGCTATTCCATTAAGTGATATGTGTGGAAGTCGACCGTATGGTTATTACACTTAAGTATGTTAATGTCCCAAGTTACCTTTATATATGTTATGTGTTCTTTTTATGGGTTTTATGGTAATCCTTTGGTTACAAAAAGGTAATTAATGATACTTTATTCAGTGAAGAGTTTTTACAACTTCATGAAGGTGAAGGTATTACTTTGATAGAGTATACATGGTTTACTTGATTTTGAAAAAATAACAGTTTTCATTCTTTGTGTATCCCTTACTGAGCTTTTTACGGTCACCCCAAGTTTTTTTGAAATGTTTTTCACAGGACTTAATGTGGAATAAGGTCAAGGATGGGATCAAGGGAATGTCATGCTATATAAAACATGGAACTAGACATGTTTCTTTTAAGAGTTTTTTTATTTATTTATGGAAAATTAGTAGAAGTGACTACTTTGTAATCTTTTGAGATGTAATAGTTATGTTCTAATTCTCTAAAACTCTAAACCTGAAAAGATCCTCAACGTGTAATCTTGTGATAACTCAAGATTAAGTAAGGTTTAAGGCTGGGGCCTTATAGTTGGTATCAGAGGACGGTTTAGACAACTTTAGGAGTTAGAAAAGTGTTAAATTATTATATGACTGAAATGATATAGCATTTACAGATTACCATGTTGCTTCGCCTAAGATATTTCTGTGTTCAGAATGGTTTTCCGCAGAGGAAACAAAGCAGCTATGTTGGGACGACATCAGGAGGAAGATAACCTTCCAAATCAGCAACCTGAGATGGTCGGAATCGGAACTGAACAGTTTGTTGCAGTGATGGAATAGTTGACTCAGGCTATAAATGGTGGTGGTATCCATGCACGAGATCAGCCAGATCAACCGCAGAGGAACATGTCAGTGGTGGAACATTTCATGAGGCAACATCCCCCATCATTCAGAGGATCATCTGACCTTGTGCAAGATGAAGGGTGGATTAAAGCACTGGATAATATTTTTGATGTCATGGGGTGTTCAGAACATCAAAAGGTTAGTCTTGTTGTTTACCGTTTTGAAGGTGAAGCTGATCAGTGGTGGTCGATGGTGGAAAATATAAGGGATAGTGATGAGATTGAGGATCTTCACTAGGAAGAATTCAAAGGTATGTTTCTTGAGAAATATTTTCCTAAGGTGGTTCATCTTAGGATGGAAAAACAGTTCCTAGAATTGAGGCAAGAGGATGATTCAGTGGCTGCTTATGAAGAAAAAGTTCACTCGATTGGCAAGGTATGCTCCAAACTTCATAAGAGATTCTGATAGTAAAATAAACCGTTTTTACTCAGGGTTAAAGCCAAATTATCGAAGGGCTTTAGCCTCACGTGAGTTCAAAAGTTATTAAAAACTTGTTCGATGTGCGGAGAAGGTGGAAATTGAGTTTGCCGATGATCAGGTGTTCTATGACAAACAACAGAATAAGAGATTAGTTGGCATTAAAAGGGGAAGAATTCATCAAAGAAGCAAGGAGGTAAGAAAACCAAATATCCATCCTGTGAGAAGTGTGGTAAAATCCATCCTGGAGAATGTTTATCCAAGTCTGGTAAGTGATTTCGGTGTGGTAAGTCGGGTCATATTGCTCGTAACAGTAAGGAAGATGATCAAGCAGGAAATGAAAAGCCAATGGTAAGATGTTTTAAGTGTAATGAAATGGGTCATTATGCAAACGAGTGTCCAACGAAGAACTCAACTTGGAGAATGCAGCTAGACTACAAGCAGAAAGGGGTGGTAAAATCATTTGCAACAACTTCAGCAGATGTTGGGCCATCGAATGAAGTGGTATCAGCTCTAGGGAGCTCAGTATTTTTCGAAGATTGACTTGAGGTCGGGGTACCATCAGTTGAAAGAAAAAGAAGCAGACGTTCCGAAGACTACGTTCCGTACTAGATATGGCCATTATGAATTTGTAGTTATGCCTTTTGGGTTAACCAATGCACCTGCTGTATTCATGGACCTTATGAATAAAAATTTCCATGAGTTCTTGGATAAGTTTGTGTTTGTGTTTTGAGGTTTGTGAAGAGGTTATGTGTGCCTTGTGATTCACAGTTGAAGAATGAGTTGTTATGTGAGGCTCATAGTTCTCCATTTTCAGTTCATCCTGGAAGTAATAAGATGTACAGAGATCTGCCGGAGTATTACTGGTGGGATGAAATGAAAAGAGATATTGCTGATTTTACTGTGAAGTGTTTGACATGTCAACAGGTTAAAGCAGAGCAGCAGTTACCGAAAGGGATGCTTCAGCCTTTACAAGTGCCAGAGTGTAAATGGGAAAACATATCTATGGACTTTGTTGTGGGATTACCGAGGACATCTCGAGGTAATAATGCAATCTGGGTTATTGTTGATCGCCTGACCAAATCTGCTCATTTCCTTTCTATACGAGATACTTTCTCTCTAGATGAACTTTCCCGTTTGTATCTTAAAGAGATAGTCAGGTTACATGGAGTTCCTATCTCTATTGTATTGGATCGTGAAACCAGGTTTACTTCTAACTTTTTGAAAAGCCTTCAGAAGTCGTTGGGTACTGATTTAAAACTTCAGTACAGCTTTTCATCCTCAATCAGATGGGCAGTCAGAACGAACAATTCAGAAATTGGAGGATATGCTACGAGCTTGTTCGATGGATTATTAGGGAAGTTGGGACCAACATCTTTCTTTGGTTGAGTTTTCTTATAATAACAGTTTTCATTCCAGTATACAGATGGCACCATTTTAGGCATTATATGGGAAGCAGTGTCGAACTCCAGCTTTCTGCGATGAAGTGGGTGAAAGGAAGTTGATGGGACCAGAATTGGTAGAAGAGATGGCAGAAAAAGTTCAGCTGATTCAGAAACACATGAGAACAGCTCAGAGCAGGCAAAAGAGTTATGCGGATAACCGGAGGAAGGATCTATCTTTCGAGGTAGGTGGTCATGTTTTTCTCATGGTTTCTCCTTGGAAAAGCGTGATGAGATTTGGTAAGAAAGGAAAGTTCAGTCCAAGGTTTATTGGACCATATGAAATTCTGGGGAGAGTTGGATCAGTTGCATACCGGATGGCTTTACCTCCGAGTTTATCTCAAGTACACAATGTTTTTCATGTTTCAATGTTGAGAAAGTATATGCCAGATCCATCTCATGTTTTGAGTCCAGAGGTAGTTTAGCTGGAAGAGAACCTAACTTATGAGGAACAACCGGTCCAGATTCTTGACCACAGGGAGAAAGTGTTACGGAATAAGGTGATTCATCAGGTAAAGGTTTTGTGTAAAAACCATGTGATTGAAGAGGCAACGTGGGAATCTGAAAATGCTATGAGGGATAAATACACCCACTTATTTTGATAAGTGAATAAAATTGCGAGGACGCAATTCCCAAAAAGGGGGAAGGATGTAACATCCCAGGTAAATAAAGAATAAAGAATTTTCATATTTATTAATATTTACGAATTAAATATTAATTTTATTTTAAAGGGGTTGCTATGTTCGATAGCGTACCTGATACGCAACTATGAGTTTCTTTGAAACTTACGTAGCACACTAGTAATAAAATAATATTATTTTAAATGTTAGTTAACAAGTAGCCGTTGTAATGGCGGGAATGGATATAAATAACTAAAATATGATTAGATATGTTTTTAAATGTTTATACATTTACCCAATAAAAGATAAAAGCTTAAAATATGGAAAGAGTTCAATTTTACGGGCATATATACTCTATTTTTCACTAAAGGTTCACTTATCACTTTTTAATGGTGAACCGTCATTAAATATAGTTTTGATCACTCTTATACTTTATTTTGGACCAAATATAACTCTTATTTAGAATCGGGACATCAAAATTTACTTTGTGTAAATTTTTGGTACCTTTCTGATAAAGTTCATTTTTTTAATGAATAGTGTAAAATGTTGTATTTTAATTCAAAACCTATTTTTAATATAATTTATTTATATGATTATATTATATTTTGAATGGGTTTTAAAGTGAAATTAGAAAATATTTTTACCATTTTATCCAATGGTGGTCATTGGAATCAATTTCACTTTGAAATCGGACTTAAACTAGTGTCAATCGTTTGATACTTATTGTTTCATAAAAACACGCTATTTGCTCTGACAACGGGAATTAATTATTAAATTAATTAATGTGACTAATATGTTTTTAATTATTTAAAATAGACTTCATTTTTGAATTCGGAATATCAAATATAGCTTAGGGTGAATTTCTGGTAATTTTCTGAAAAACATCAATTTTTGATGAATAGTGAAACCACTAAGTGGTAATCAAGCAAATTGATTTTTCAGTTAAATGAAAGTTTACCACTAATGTGTATTGAATTTTGAAAATCCGACATACATGGTTGTCATTAAGAAGTAAAATGTGGTTCAATGAGATTCAAATAATTTTTTGGTGAATAGTAACTTTTTTTCATTAATCGCGATTAGAGGTAATTAGTGTAGTTTAAGGTAAAAATGGTATTATAAGAATGTGAAAACACCATGACACTTGTCCTACACCTATTGGGTGAGTCATGACCGACCAAGACAAGCCATGGGCCAACTTGGGGACCCAATGGAGCCACATTAGTTGGAAAATGACATTAATATATTTTTATATAATGTTAAAGTGAAAATGACACTAACATAAATTTTTTTACTAAAATAATTTTTGAGTGGGGTTATACAAGTCTAAATTTTGATTATAAATAGTCATTGGAAAGATAAAAAGATTTCATACATCATAGTATTTTTTTTATAATTTTTAGACATTAAATAAATTAAATTATATATGACATAATAATGATGCAGCGATGACATCATTATTAGACGATTTAAATAAAATGGAAAGATAATGAAAAATCTAAAACCTACACATGTCCAAAACCAATTGGATGAGTATATTTCGAACCCTTATCACCTTATCCACGAATTATATCAATGTGGGACCTTTTAAAACCGAAACACATTTTCAAATAAAGTAATATTTCTTTACTTTACAAAAGTGCCCCTCCTCTCCTCTTATAAAAGGCCCCCACCTCTACCTCATTTCACACACTTCTAAAGCCTTTGGCTCGGCCAACCCCTGACCAATTACTCTATCCACATCCCTCTCCTCATCCTAGAGGATTCCCTTTGGGCATAATCCTTTCAAAGGAATCCTTTAGGCTCAAATCAAAAGGGAGTTACACTTTTAAAGGTAATTCATTCTCTCTTATTCATTTGTTTTATTTTGCTTCTCCAACCCTTTAAACTCTTTTTATTTACTTCTTTTGTAACAACACCAATATCTTCAATATACTAGGATGTTGTTATAATATTTATTTGAGCTACACTCTCACACAACTACATCAAATGGTTAAAGAACATACGGTTTCCGTGGATGGCGAAATTCTACCTCCCGAAACGATGATTGTTCAATACTCATTTAACACCTTCAAGGGTGGCCATTATGATGTCACTATTTTTATATATGATATATAATATTTTTATGTTTTCTTTAAGCTTCTGTATTTTTCATTTTTGTCATACCTTTATGGTTTCCATTATGGGTAAACACGATATCTTCATTTAAGGAAGTGCGGACTACCGCCCCTCAAAGTTATTTGATTCGTTAAATACCATATGTGGGACATATAAAGGATGGAACTATGATATTATATATGATATTATACTGGAATTATAATATACTCTTATATAATTATTATTCCATTCCAGAAATTACGAAATAGAAATGAAAGTAGCGTTCATGCGTACGTACGGCTTACCGTCTCCATGAACGGTGCATTTCATTTCTTATCCCCAAATGTAATGTACTATTAAAATTACATGTATATAATGTATATATATAATTAATGATATATCTAAATTATGAATATAATTCTGGAATTAAAATATACATACCTCTCATTTAGTTTTAATTCCACTAATATGACAATGAAATGAAAGTAGCGTTCATGCGTACGTACGGCTTACCGTCTCCATGAACGGTGCATTTCATTTCTTACCTCTAAATGATTATGTAATATTATAAATACATGTATATGATGGATATATATGATATATATGATATCCAAATCAGGAATTTCATTCTGGATATAAAGAAATTTTGACCACACGAACAACATGTAATTGTAAGAAGTCAACTTTCGACTTAAGAACAAAATATTGACAAAACAAACATTATTAACATAAATTGTTACATAATGTTTATAACATGGAAATAAGTGATATAAAAAGAATAATGAACTTTAAAAAGGTTCTTAATCAAGTATAAATTAACTCAAGTTTATTATTCAGGACGTTAAAGAACGATCGAGTCAAGTCGGACCCAAGGTAAGGGACTTCGTCTCAATCTCCTTTCATTGAGGCATATTTCGTTTTATACACAACTTTCTTTTATACGGTGTATAAAATCCTTCGAATTTTACTTTTATACAAAAGGAATCTTTTTCTACGAAGCATTTTACTAAACGACAAAAAGGAATGTTTTTTTTAACGTACGCGGTGACAACGACCTTTTCCGCCGCCGCGAGTATTATTTGATCTTTGGCTTTCTCAACAAGTTGTAATGTTTTTAGAATAAAATAAATACCATATACTCTTTTATGTATTTTAGTATTGAAAATGGTTTTGAAAAAGGATTCTATTATGTCAATATATTTATGATATATTGTGATTGAAATGTGGAAATGTTATCATTCCTTTATATTGGTTTTATGTTTTATGATTTTATATTGGTACTTGGACATTTTAACAGGTGGTTACGTTATGAACCATATGACGGGTGGTGCCGTCAATACCAGGATGGGTGGTTACGTTATAACCTCCAATGCATTGGGTATGGAAGTCGGCCGTATGGCTATTCCATTAAGTATGTATGGAAATTGGCCGTATGGCTATTCCATTAAGTGATATGTGTGGAAGTCGACCGTATGGTTATTCCACTTAAGTATGTTAATGTCCCATGTTACCTTTATATATGTTATGTGTTCTTTTTATGGGTTTTATGGTAATCCTTTGGTTACAAAAAGGTAAGTAATGATACTTTATTCAGTGAAGAGTTTTTACAACTTCATGAAGGTGAAGGTATTACTTTGATAGAGTATACATGGTTTACTTGATTTTAAAAAAACTAACAGTTTTCATTCTTTGTGTATCCCTTACTGAGCTTTTTACGCTCACCCCAAGTTTTTTTGAAATGTTTTTCACAGGAAATAATGTGGAATAAGGTCAAGGATGGGATCAAGGGAATGTCACGCTATATAAAACATGGAACTAGACATGTTTCTTTTAAGAGTTTTTTTATTTATTTATGGAAACTTAGTAGAAGTGACTACTTTGTAATCTTTTGAGATGTAATAGTTATGTTCTAATTCTCTAAAACTCTAAACCTGAAAAGATCCTCAACGTGTAATCTTGTGATAACTCAAGATTAAGTAAGGTTTAAGGCTGGGGCCTTATAGTAATTAATGGTTTCATAATTTTTTCAAGTAGAGAGGAACAATGCTCATTTATCCAAAAATTCATCACTCGGAATGAAACATGCAACTAATAATAAAGGCACAAAAGACCTCAAAAATCATCCTAGAAAAAAGATACAATATGAAAAAGAATAGATCCTTCTATTTCATAATGATCTATTTAAATATGAATGTATGTGAAAGAGAGAATAATAAAAAATAAGTGATAATTCTTACCTGAGAATTAGACCACAAATTATATGATAATCAAACACTAAAAGAAGGATCCCAAAAGGGATAGGGAGATACTAGATCACATAGGGAAAGCTTTGGTTTTCTAGAAATGATGTTGGAGAGTATCCAAAAGAGGGATATTAGTTGTACTTCCTATTTTAAAATAGTATTCGGTGTATTTCATGACATTAAACCAAATTACAATTCATAAAATAGTTTCATTTTTAAACATCCAAAACTCTCGATTCTTCTTATTAAAAACAAATATTTAGTTAACTCCTGACGTGTAATCACTCATCACATCATTTAACATTCACAGTGTGAACCCTTCACAATATGTTCCGACTAACCATCACATGGTGTGTAACCCTCATGCAGCCTATAGAAATAATTAGTTAAAGGTGGGATTCCAAAAAAATATATGACTTCACAATCACATGTATTCTCTCAATTACTTCACAATCCTACCCAGTTAACAAAATAGAAAACCCATGAAATGTTTGAAGATGAAATTTCCAAATCATTAGTGGGAGGTTACAACCTCCCACCATAAAAACATTCTCTCCCTAGAAAGACTATAATGAAGATTCATTGCCAGCGATATGATTTGACTGATCTATCATCATTGCATCACATTCCCGCATATCAAGAATATCAAAAATATACTGGCATTTAAAAAGAAACAATGGTATAATTCTATGATTAATTAACATGGTTTTAGAATCATCTATCTTTACTGGTTGTTCATTCATAGATAATTTAGGTTCAATTTCATACCAACTCCAGATAAAAATGTGATAATGATTAGAGAGATACTTTCTATACTATGATACATGTAATAAGTTATGTATTGATATCATCAATGGTGAATGTGGTAGATGGTATGCAACATTATCCACCTTCTCAACAACCAAAAAAATCCCCTTAAAATGAGGTGCAAGCATCTCTTTCCTCTCAAGTCTTTGATGATCCAACCTGGGTGAAACATTTAAGAACATCATACCACAAAATAAAAATTACAAGGGTCTACTATGATGATCATCATAATATTTATATCATATTTTTCCTCTCACCATCCTCTGATGGATCACATGAATATTTTTATTCATCTCTTATACCAAACTTTCCCAACCAACGAACTTCCACCAATCTACGATGAGAACAATAATGATTTATAATACTGGCTATTCTAGGCCCCCAAAATATCCACTATTATTATCGACAAGTAAATAATATTATATGAATGCTCAACTATCCCCAAATGATTATCCAAAGGCCCTATAGTGTCATGAACACAAGTGTGATAAATATCCTCAAGAATATTTATAGATCTATCTATTTGGACATCCATCTATGGATGGTAGGCCATTCTCATGTGGACATAAGATCTTGGTTCTTCCTTAAGTACACTCTAAATGAGTTATTTGAAATGATTATCCATTTCAAAATCATTTGTATATGTAACTCTATGCAATTGGACAATCCTTTAGATGTATATATTTCTAATATCCTCAATTTTCAATGCATTGTTAATGTGTATAAAGTGAGATGAATTGTTCAACCTATAGATCACCACCCATATCACAATCATCGTTCTGTAGGTATGTGTAAACCCAGCCACAAAGTCCATTGAGATTTCATCCAACTTCCAAGTAGGGATTAGAGATTGATGAAGAAAACCTAAAGTTTTTTTATGATATTCCTTAACCTGTTAGCATGTATAATAGTTGGAAACATGCTCAGAAATTCCTTATCTAATACATGGCCATAAGAACTACCACCTCATATCATCCAACATCTTAGTTTTACCATGGTGCGTAGCCCACTAGAAATTATGGAAATCCCCCATCACATCATTATATGACACTAATGTAATAATGTAGTGAATATGATAAAATAGACCACACAATTTAGAGAACAACAACTAGGCAACTGTCTCCCCACCATAATGAGAGTATCTAATGCTATAGAATTCAACGTCAATATATTGATCCGGAAAAATCATCTTGAGATGAGTGGATGTCAACTGAATGATGGAAAGAGAATCTCCATCCCATTTCTCCATCATTCTAATAAAATATTGTGCAATAAGATCCCTCAAATTCCACCCTTTTAAATATTCTTTCACAACCTGGGTTTGATGTTTACAACATAAATAATCCACAACAACAATTTCACTCCCTAGGGTATATGTGATATCAATGTCAAAATGTTTAATACAATCCATCCAATTCCTCTAATAGATATTCGTATCATTTTAAGAGAATATATATCTTATGTTTTTGTGGTATGAATACAAACTAAACCTTTATCTGTAAATGCAGTGTCTCCAACTCTTAAGTACATACATCACAGATGAATGTTCAAGGTAATGGGTTAGAAAATTCATCTCAGGAGGCCAACTATAATGAGATCTATAGGGAATGACAAAATTAAATTTTATAATAACCCAAACCAAGCCGAAACTCAATGCATCATAAAAAACCACATATCCCTGCCTGGCCTATCAAAGAGTCAATACCGATGGAGTTGTCAAAAGACTCTTTAGATCAAAAAAAATCTATGAAATTTCTCATTCTAATAAAAATTAACTTCATTCCATGTCAGATCATTCATCTGAAGATCCAAATTCTAGATGTACTTCAGGAACCAATGATAATATATGGTTAATCCAAAGAATCTCAGTATTTCTAAAACTATTTTTGGTTTCTCCCATGTCATAACAGTTTTTACCTTTTTATGGTAAACATAAATACCACATTCCGACACCTTGTTTCCCAATAATTTATCTTTTTAAATGCATAAATAACATTTTTAATGCATGGAATGATGTTGGTGATTTATCAGTAGACTATGAAATGTTCATAGATGATTCAAAAGATCCTATTGGGACATACTGTATATGAGGATGTCATTCATAAACACTACAAGAAAAGAATTTAGATAATCATGGAATATACCTTTAATTATCTCTATAAAAAGTTCATGATCGTTTTTTAAACAAAATAGTATATTGAGGTACTCATAATGACCATACCTACATAGTATGGTGGTTTTATGAGTTTAATATTTATTTATCCTCAACTGATGGTAAAAATATTTTATGTTAATCTCTGAAAACCCCTTCACCCATTTCAATCGATCAAACAGATCATTAATCAATAGTTACTCATAATTTTTCATCACCATAACTTGATTGATATATCATAAATAAACATATAAGAAAAGGGAACATTAATCATTATTGGTTAGGAGAACTAGAAATTCCAATAGTGGCACACTCTGTCATATAAATCATTTCTGAAAAAGAACATCTAACTAGGACTCCATCTCTCTAAACATAGTTGGTGTCACATAATAATAGTGATTTTAAATTTGTTAGCTACTTGGAATTATGTCAATATAAGTCTCAACCACCCTTACTAGTGGAAAATAAAACAATTCATAGGGAAACACATCGTGAAACTGAAAGATTACTTGACCTAGGTTACCACCAAATATTTGTCACAGAAGATAAAATGAAAACATATATATCAATTTTAAAAAAATTGAATAAGAATGTCTGAATCATCTTGTCTTTCGTTCCCATTCTCCTTGGAATACACGATACACACAACTAGTTATATAAAATGATACCAGTTAAAGCTAAAAATCAAACTAGAATTTATTGGAAACGATCAAATCCATCCCAAAAATAACATCAACTGATTTCATGACTAGAAATTGAAAACTACAAACAAGCTCGTCATTTGATAGAGTGAATAAAAAGTGGTAATACAATGACCCAACTCTTTCATTGTACTAAGGGTTGTACTAATATCCATTTAACAAGATAAAATCTACATAGGAATATTTTGAAAATTAACAAAACATGTTGAAATAAATGAGTGAGATGAACCATTATAAAATAGAACATTCACAATTTTTGAATCTATAATAATAGTACCTATTACAATCACTAGACCCATATCAAATTCCTTTGGAGACTCTTCCACTGAATGAAGAAGCTTCGTTATGGATACATGTGGTTAGAACCCTTTTTATTTGAAATTTTTTATTGTGTAAACTTTTTCATTGGTGACAATGATCACATTCCACAACGTGGAATGTAAAATTTGTGCTAGAACATCAATAGGTTCCATAAATTTATGCATGTGCCACATTTTTTGGGTTCCTATTTGAAAACCCACCTTGGATGAACGAGCTGAATACACTTGTAGAATATCTAAGGGCTTCTTCCAAACACAACATATGTTCTGGAAGGACCCAATTATCAAGGAACAATGGAAGTGTATTCACATTTCCACTTTTAAATAAAAGATATCACTCTTACATTGGGAGAAAAAGGAACTCACATCAACCCCAACTTATGGGCCAGGTCAATCTCAACCATCAATACACTATCCACCACATGAATATAAGTGGGAATCTTCATTAAGAAAACGTGAGAATGGATATCTTATAAAATTCCCAACCCCAACAATAAATCCTTCATCCTCACATTAGATACAATATTATGTTTAAATTTCACCACATTAACAATGAAATTTGAATACACAGTAATAGTTTTTTCTGCCTTCTCAAGCTTGAAAAAACTCCACATCCATTGATAAAAACATTGACTCTGGAGATAACTAGTTTGTGAAATGAACCATGATGTCCTTCAATTGTAGTCCCACATTTCTCTTCAACGTCTCCATTGTGACCCACCATCGCATGATAGGTCCCTATAGGATTAAGTTATAACACATAACCATGATCTTGACCGATGTGTCCATGAACTGAAATATAGTTTATATCCTTCGAAACTATCCAGCATACAAATGAGGATTAGTATAACCCTTCAAAACTAGTGTCTTACAAATGAGGAAATCATGAGAATTATTTTGAATAACATACCTCTGTGGTTCCACATCTAATGCCTGAATGGGGACTGGTGGTGGTGCCTATCCCAAATCATGTACTATACGCACAATCACTACAACCAAGTTTGGATCTAAAATAGGATTTTCACTTTGAGGTACATTTGAAGCCTCCTCCTGGATCTGGTTCTCATGTATTTTCCGAGGAATGATGCTACATAACATCAAAATACAACAAACAAGACATTAGATAATTCTCAAACTGAGAAATGTGGGAAATTTATCCTGATATATAGAATAAAAAAGACATGGATTTCAATCTATATAAATCAAAATAGGAAAAATAATTCAACAAATCCACAATAAGACATTACCTAAGAACCAATATTATGTTAAGGTTTATTTCGGTGAGAGATGGTAAGACAGTCAATCAATAATACCTCCTATTCCATAATAAGATTTCACAAAACTGTGTAAATTTTATGAAAAAGATCAAACATGAGACCTAATACAATGTTTCAATGAAACAGCCTAGGTACCTTATTAAATCGACCACCAATCCAGCCCAGGAATATATCAAAGGGAATTCCCAATCCCCAAGGGTAATCTATTAGCACATATAATCACACAAACTAAAACTGGGACCAATATTTCCCCTAATAATGTGGACAGAAAAGAAGAAAGACAATATTATCTTCAAAACAAACTCCACAATGAGTAATTTAATATAATATAACAAGGAATATACATTCCCAAATTACTACAACCAATGTACCAATATAGGGAAAAATATCTTATGTCCCTTATGAGACAACTCAATAAATCCACAGTTCAACAGCTGCATCCTCCACCAAGATATCATCCCCCCCCCTTCTAAAACATAGAAAGAGATAATTGACAAACAATCAAAGGAAAAAGTCGGGTGTGAGATACAAATCAAAGTATGTTCTAACCCATAATTATATAATAGGGTCCAATAATAGATTTACAAAATTATTGCATTAAATTTTAATGTAAATATGTTTGGAATTTCATTGAATATTATATCAATCTATGATATAAAATTCAAATGATGGAAGATAATTTTAGTACTGTATTTACGTTAAAAGTTAGGGAATATTTTTTTTATCAAAATATAAAATAAAACATTTTATATAAAAATGTTTATATAAACACATTAAGGCATGTAAAATAGTTTTCGCAATTTAGGATGTCATTTATATCTCAAATATATACAATTGAGCAACATTGTAATCTAGAAAATAAATATGTATATTCCATTCTATAGGTTTCATCACTATCTAAGTGATAATGATAATACAGGTATACACACATATCTTTAACACTATCCACCAATGACTCGTTTTTATCCCATCAAGGATGCGACATGCTGTATTTATGTTTTTAAACAATGTATAATTTCATAGTGCATGAAAATAAATAAAAATCGACTTACGGATTCCATGTTCTCTTACATAATAAATTATTGGAAATTTACATTATGACTTCTTAAAATATAATTAATTTCAAATCTTCAATTTCAAAGCCTATGTTTCATTTAAAACCGAACTGAGTTTTAATAAAATACATGCCTCTTATATAAGATAAAGAAACTATATTTTTATCAAATTTTTTTAATACATTTTAAAAATTAAAAATATGAATCTATGTAGTTTCAAAAATTATAATTTAGAAATTCAATTGAATACATTTCCATCTATTTTGAAACAAACCCTAATTCACTTGAATGGGGTTTGTTTACAATTTATTTAAAAAACCACATCAAATCTCCCAATTTAATTGAATTTTATTCTAATAGGAATAAATTGAATAAAATTTTAAAATTTTTAATTTAAATCAACAATGAAATAAATTAAAAAATTAAGGTTATATTAATTTGTGAAAGTGTAATGGAACCTCCCACATTTTTTAGAAACTCCACACATGTAATGAAACCACTCCAATAAGAAAAGAGGCACAAAATACCTCAAAACGAAAACTAAAAACCAGATACAATATCCTAGATAATAGATACATCAATTTTAGGATAATCTATTAAAATACCAAAGGAGGAGAAAGTGAGAAAGGTGATGATAATGGGATAATGATTTTCCAAAAATCACACCAATGATTGAACAAAAAATGAATAACCCATAATGGTTATAGAGATCCAAGATTAGGTGGGGATGAGTTTGGTCCGATAGAAATGGAATTGGAGAGGATTCAAAAGAGGGATATTAGTCTTGGTTCTTATTTTAAAAATAGTAGTCAGGGTATTACATGACCTTTACTCCAATTACACATCATGAAATAGTTAAGTTTCATATTTATTGAAACAATCCTCACTTTGAATTAAAATCTGTTATTTTAGTAACTCTTGATGTCTAATCACTCATCACATCGTGTATCCTACACGACATTAACCCTTCATGGAATACACCCAATTACCATTACACTGCATGTAACCTAGATACACATTGTGTAAACCACCAGCTGTATGCATAATCAACTAGTTAAAGCTCAGAGTCCAATAAATATATGAATTCACCATCAAAGATTTTTTCCCGATTCCTTCTCAACCCTACACAGCTAACAAAAATGAAAAACCCATGAAATTTTTTAATATGTACCTATCAGATCGACAATGGGATATTATATATTAAATCCAATGGATGAGTCTATAACCTAGATCATATTTAAAACAGTTTGATAAATACAATATCTATTTTCTATGATAATAAACTCTTCAAAATATCTCTGTGCTAAATAAAAAAGCATTGGAAGAATATTGATTATTTATTTTTATTATAAAATATAGAGAAGAAAAAAATGACTAATATTTTATCTAGATAGCTATTATTTAACAGGAAATAGAATTGAAATAACATATATGCCATGTTTTAATTTTACATCATGATGTAAATGATCCAATCAATGCATATCACATTCCCTAAAAATTATATGGACTTGATTTATAGTATTAGTACTCGCACCTACATTCATGTTTTAGAGATTCTACAAAAATACAATTTAGAATAAATTTTCATGCATTTTTATGAAAATAAAATCCATGATATGATGATAATATGATGTTTTTCAAATTAAATTATATTTGATAATTACAACTCCATTCATCAAAAATGGAAATATAAAAACTAAAAATTAAATAAAATATCTATCTAATAATATAATGAATATATAGTTGTATCATATTTCTTCTTTGAAAGTAGATATTAATTCCCATAAATCTATTGTCATTGAAAATTTGGTTTTTAAAATTAAAATTTATAGAAGATTTATCAATATAACAAAATATTACCCAATAATCACATATATAAAATTTCTCTATAAATTTTTATTATCATGTTTTTGAACTCAAAAACTGTATTTGTTTACTCTATTGTACTACTATGTTACTTTATTTACAATGGATTTTTGACACAATTTCATCAATGTGGTTATATACTATTTAATTATATCCTTGATTAACTAATTTATTTTGAAAAATCCAATGTATTGGAAAATTGGATTTAATTTTATTTTCTTCATGACTTATTTCAATATTGGTCTTTTAATGTTAAAATTAAATATATGTTTTAATTAACAGAACTTTTCAGTCGACCATGATAATTTGAAAAATCAGAACTACTTCTATGTCCAATTGATTATTAAATGGTCATACAAAACTTGAAATATTTTTTTTCTATGTATAGGAATCATACCATATACACTTTTTTATAAATAACTTCCATCCCAAAAAATGGACACATTAATAATATAGTAATCATGACTTTTGAGTATTAAAATAAAGTATTGATTGTTTAAAAAATAAATAAAATATATTTTTTAATGATAAATATTGAAAACCTAATTAAAATATTTGAATGCTAGAAAACCTGAATTCATCCAAAAAAAATTTAAAACAGAAATAGATTACTCATATTTTTCGCGTCTCTTATTTTCCTCTATGAGCATAAAATATATATTGAATAATAAAACATAGATGTGTTAAAAAAATTCATAATCAATGGAAGAACAAAATAATAATATTATAAAAAATATATATATATATATATTATTGTATATTTATATTATAAGGAATAAATTAGGATATTTAAAATTATTTTGAATATGATATTTTTTAAAAACGGTTTCAAAAAAATTATGTGCAGTGATAACAAAACTAAAATATTTTTTCCTTAATTAATTCTTTTGTGGAAATTTACATCATTAAATAAAATATTTGAATATAAAAAAACTCATTCATCATTAAATTTAATTCTATATCATTAAAAAGAGTCTTAATTAATATATTTCTATTAATTAGGAATTAAGTGAGGTGAAAATTCATTTATCAGGTGTTGAGGATGAATAAAGTTTTAACAATGTGATAAATTTTGTATATATGTTACTTGAATAGTAGGGAATAATTTATTGAGAAGGTCAGTCTTATGATTATTTAAAAGGGATGAAATTGTTTTCCCTTTATACATTCCACCATCCTGGTTATGATGAAAATTAAAATATATAATGTTTCAAAAGATTTTTTAATAGTGTTATCAATATCTCGCTTCACAATAATGAATTTCACAATAGTATATAATTTATTATCATCCAACCCATATATATTTTGAATTAATTCATGGACAATGAGAATAATTTGATATATAATTTTAGGTTAATCTTCGAAAATATATCTTTCTTTATATAAAATATATGTTTCATATTTGTGATATTGGTTTCTATTCATCAATTAGGTTAATATGAATGATAATTATTAGATCCATCTACGTGGAAAAATTACAGTCATATCACCCCATCCCATGAGATTAATTACATGTTTGTTATTAAATGTGGTTTTCCAACAATGAAATAACTATTCACATATATCATATGAATTTAAATTAATCAATATCTATTTTTCATAGGGAAATAATGCAGGTATATCATATATATGTGGAGTATCCATTAAAGAGGATTAGTGATCTCTCACATCCTATAACACATCTACCATGATTATGTAAAAATGAGTTATTGGTGGATGTATTAGATTCTAGTAGATTTTTATTGAACTACCTTCATTACCATTTTATTATTACAATGTATGTATAAATGAAATAAAAAATATGGAAATTGCCACACCTCGTTTTTCATGTCGTTCTTTTCATCTAGTTCATTGGAAATACTGATCCTTTTTATCGAATTTGAGTGAGATAAATGTTGATTTTTTATTTTCAATCGTTTTTAATCATCCAACCATGGGTTCCCCATATATTTTTTGGCAGTTTTAATAGAAAATTGTGGTTACTTAAAGATTTGGGCCAAACCGTGAGCCCTTCTCCAGATTTAAAAAAATCTATTTCTTTTATATCACCATAATTTTTCATTATTTATTCGCTTATTGAACATCCCACATGGCTTCCCATGATATATTCAAACCTCCATATAAATTTTTACCTCTTAGGAACTCATAATAATGGTTTATTTGGGTGATTTATTTAGGTATTGTGCCATCCCATGAACCCATTTCAAATTTTTCCGAAAAATATTATTTTATCTTTTATATCTATTTAAATTTTTAATATTTTTTAATCATTGTATTTTTAAATTGAGACCAAAAACCCTAGGATCACCCACATATTCCATTTCACTTATTTGGAGCTCATCTTAATCAGAGATTTAGGATAGATTCTTCAAGGTTTTTCAAATCTCTTAGATTTGATGTGGTAATTTGTTTCTTTCATAAATAATTATATTGTTAATTTTTTCCAAATAAACATTTATCCTTGGTAACTCAAGACCTAAGTAGGATATCCCTTGCGTTCTATGCCATTACCTCTCTTATAAGAGTTTGTATCTAAGGGATCTTGATGAGTTATCTATTTATTAAGGTGAGTTTCCTTATACATTATCCTCCGTCCATTATTTCATGGGTCTCTCTTCCACCCTAATCATGCAGGACACAGGGTTATGTCATGCCATTATTTTTTATGGGGGGTTTCTCGTTTGGGGGTGGTATTCATTGGTTTATGGCTTATAAACCCTCAGAATGTGTTATCGGGTGTGTATTTTTAATCCGCCAAGGATTTAAGATAGGTTACCTATTTCAAATGCATTTTTTATTTATGATTAATCGTTATTTTATCCCTCTAAACATTTTGATTATTCTTTAATAAGCCTTCTATAATTTTATCTTGATTACAAATTGTTGTCCATACCTTGTTTTGTGAAAAATAGTGTGGTTTTTTTTATAAAAGTGCACACCAAGTGTTTGTTTGAATGTTAAATTATCTTTTACAAATGCTTTATGATGTATAGAACTTATTTTATACATTTAGATAATTTTTTGGCATGGAACTTGTAGGACCATTATATTGTTAAATATAATTGGTTTCATGAAATGTTACATGCCACATTTTGATGAAAGTACCAGGTTGGTTTTTGTATGCTCAAGGTTGTAAAAAATGATGATTTTTTCATGTGAAAAATATTTGCAGCATGTGAATCATGTTATTTAGATTCACTCTTATGGATTTCTAATGTGGTTTTTGTTTTATAAACCAATTGGTTTTGGGTTAGGATATGCTTTGGGTAAAGTAGTCGATAAATGACCCATATGGAATCCTTGTAAAAAATGTAGAGCACTGAATGTGTATCCCATATGTTTTAAAGGTTTTATGGATTATTTATAATGATAATGGCATGTATAAAAATCTCTCAATTTATATGAAATTTTTCTATTTCATATAACATGTTTGCGTAAAATGAATAAAGGCACATTTGGAATTTTTTAAAAGAAAAGTGATTCCATTTGTGTTCAATGTAGCATCATGTGGTGTCATTTTATGATTCATAAATTTTTTTTAAATAGAATTGGGGATGCGAAATCTATATTGATATGGTATTGGTGGGAATTTTTCTTGGAAACAACAAATTTGAATGGATTTTCTGTTAAAAGATGTATTATACTTATTGATATTATTTTATGAAATTATTTAGTGGTTTATTGATTTATGGAAGAGATGTGGAACATGTTTGTAGGATGTTTTTTGTGTGTATGATATGGAAATTTAATTTTCATTTGAAATTTTGATTTTATAACATGTGGAACTTATTTCATCACAAAAGGGAAAACCATAGTATCTTGGTGGAAGGATGTGTACAAGTTTTCTAGTGATCTGGAGCGGATTCATCCCAATTTCATGTAGAATGTTTGATGATGAATACTCAAACAAAAATATTATTATGATCTTGTAGACAACTTGGTTATGGTTAATGTTCACTATAAATGGATTATTCATGAAAACATATATTAATATTCTTACTTTTAAACTGATATACGAGGTACATGGGGCCCACAATAAACAAGTGATATGGGTGTTCCTGTGACTAGTGCTCATTAGATATTTTCTAATAACCATCAGAATATGTTATGTTTGATTAGTAAATTCAGAAGTGCATCTGTTCTATTTAAATTATTACATTATTTAATGTATCCCTCTTGAAAATTTTTTCACTTTTGAATTTTCATCTCTCGAAATCGGTTACTAGAATTTCTTTTTTATGAAAACATGAAATAATTTTAAATTATAAGGTTTATAGCATGTAAATTTTTTTGGACAAATACATTTAATATATTGAAATTTAAAAACGAAATTTATGTATTTTTTTTAATGTATTTTCTTAGGGAATACAATGTCAGGATAGCATATCGAGCTTTAATACTCTTGCCTATAGTCTTCTTCTGTTTTTAGCCCATGTGCAGGATTCAGATTGAATTCGATCAACATAGGCTACATGTGATCATTGTGTTAGAGAGTGACCAGTGGGGTTACATGGAGTTAGTTGGTTGTCCGGTTTGGTAGGTTGTGTTGTCTGATTTATTTTTACTTTTAGTTTCATATACAAATGATGTTCAGATCAATTTTATATAAATATATATTGATATTTTCATTTCTTTTTGATATTTATATAATTTTTTATATTTGGTAAAAAATACTTCCCTTTTCACTATATCGATACCTTGGAGATTGTTTCCATTTCGAAAAGATCATGAATGCCTCTTTGGACTTTTTGCAGACTGGGCTGGGTGATAGGTTCAAGGTTGAACTGGGATGGTTCATGAAAAAATGGAATCAAAAGAGGGTGTCACTTAGCATTTCATACTTTTTTGAGTTCCCATGTTATTTGGATAATGTAGGAGTATATTGAGTAATATTATTGGGACATTAGGAGTGGGGAGGGGAAGAGCATCGTGAACTCTAGCTCATTCCAATCCGAATGTGTCCATGGGATGTACAATTTTATTAGAATCATCGGTTATTGTTGATTTTTTTGTGTTGGGATGCAACAAGGGGAGTTGGAATAATAGTCTCCATAAGATATCATGGCCTGGAAATCCATATAAAGCTGATGAATTGTCCTAAAATGGCTCCCCATGTTTGTGGTGTGTTTGAAATATGGCTTCCAACCATATGGTCAAGTCACCCACCAAAAATAGTTCCCCCTTCTGGGTCTCATGGACAATTCATGAATTATATTTTTCTATAATCCATGTATAAGAATTTTGAAAATGGGGTTTTAAATAATGGTTGGTTATTGAGATGTGAAAATAGGTTTTTAAAATTTAATATGAGAAAGGTTTTGGAATATTGGGTTTTCTGAAAACAATTCATTGGTACAATTATAAAATGATTTAACTAGATTGAATTTCCTTAATCTAAAATTGTACTTTGTTGAAACAAAAAGGGTTGGGAAAATTCAATTATTTTAAAATGGTTCTGAATGATTGTTTTAATCGGGGTGTTTTAGGATGTTAAAATGTTTGAATTTGGTGACTTGGCTTTGGAAATTGGTCTTCAGTTGTTGGTGTCCTTCTAAAAAGTGAGTTTGTTTTGTGGTTGTCAGATTATGAAAAGTGACCCTAATGAATTTTTAAAAATGATTAGGGTTTCTTAATGGAATTTTAGTTTTGTATGTTGTATTAAATGATATGAAATTAGTTTTTAACCAAGTAGTACTTGTTGATGTGTGGGTTGTTTTGTGAAATAAAAAAATGTGCTTTACTTGATTTTTAGTGTGCATTTGGAAGGTTAATGTTTTTTAAAATGGGTTTAATTGTTAGGATTTTAATGATATGGTTTTTTATCCTTTTTTGTTTTCATGGATTCTCACTGGGATGGTTTTATAGATATATGGATGGATGTCCAGTATGACAACGTGGTTGAGTGACCCGGGATGCACAAAAATGTGCATGTGATTGTGACTTGATAAAACACCATTGTATATTGTGAAAATCCAAAATGTTATATTTATTTTCAAAAGTCTTTTGAGATGAAAATGTTTTGTGTTTGATAAAAAATAATGGTTATGTGACATGGTTTCCTACGTCTTAGAAGTTTTTTTTATTCGGTATGCTTCCACGTGATCTAGGAGTAATACTCTTTTTGTGTATTGGGATGGGATCTTTTTGGTTGCTTGATTTGGAGATATGTTCATTTCGTTTCCCAATATGTGTTGTATGTTGTGATATGGTCACAAATAGTTCTATGTTGGCATGATTTCTAGTTTATCAACCTAAGGATTCGTTCTCATGTTTCCAAATCTAGATCCACCTATTTGAATAATTCCTCATCTTGTGGGATTTATTACAATGCCTTCCTATTATGATGATTCTCTCGGTTATAACGGTTGTGTTTAGTGATTCTGGGTGTGTTTCATTGTGTTCCTTGTTCATTTCAATCTTCATTCTATTTAAGTTATAATGGTGTTGTGTACCCTTGGTTAGTGTTCGGTATTTTTGTTTTGTTTTATATAGAGTGATTCATGTGGTGTTGTGATTTGTAGATCATTAATGAAGTGAATTATATTCTCCAAACATCAGGTATATAGCTATAATCCTTGGAGCGAATCTTTTCACGCAGTCAGGAAATTTCCAGTGGTGTGGGGAGCTCGACTATGCTCCTGCCTCCACCATTGTGGTGAGGTAGTTTTTATGATTCTATAGTGATTCCTCATCAATATAAACTTCCTTTTATTGTAAAGAGTGTGGTGGACATACCCCTCATGTAATTTCTATGGTTACTCCTTCAATGATGTGGGTTTCTAATCATTTTCCTTGTGTGGACTGCCATTGTGAATCAGATGTGGTCATGGTTTTTCCTGTTAACAGGTGGAGATTTTTGGGTGGTTCATCAATTTCATTTTTGGTTTCAGTGGTCCAAAAATTTTATCTTCTTCCCTCCCCACCCCGAGTTTTGGGGTTTTGATCTATACCAAAAGTGTTTTCCCATATCTTGTCCCCTCCGTTCAAAAGTGGGTGGTTTAAATGATCATGTTTTAACCCTATTATCATGTGTTTGTAGGTTGTTGTGGGACTATTTTAGGGGTCCAGTATGGTTGATACCCTATTCTAGTTGGTCTTTAATGGTGGGGAGACCCACTATGGGTCACGAAGATCATTCCATTAAGGATTCGTCGGATGGTAGTTTTGATCTAATGGTGGGGTACCATTCTTACACCGACCATCTCATTGGATTTCATGTGTTAACTTTGTTTTGGGTGATCATTGAGTTCTTTTGCAGAAGACCAAATATCTTGTTCTTAGATTGGTTGTAGAGGTGGTAGTTGGATATTTTCGTCTATTCTCAAGAATTTGTTATGAGTTGGTGTTCTGGTTGGGAATGAGGATTATGTTTTGATGATGGCGGATGACATTTACATGGCATGAGTGGATGTACCATGTTAATAGGGAATCCTTAGGTTTTTTTCATTCAATTAGAAAGTGTTATTGCATTCCTGGGCTGGAATGCTTTAATGGTGGTGAGAATTGTTGTACCTGGTTATTCATGTCATGGTTTTGATCTAGTTAGTTTTTCAATCATGATCCTACTATTTGTTTTTGGGTGAGTTTAATGTTGAGTTTATAATTTCCATCAATGATTAATAATCCTTCCTTGGTTTCCACATAACCTGTTTGGGTGTTTTGGGTGGAAAGGGTTATTACTTCTACATTTGGGATAAACCATAAGCCCATTTCTAGAATTAAGAACAATTACATTTCATTTCATAACTCCATAATATTTCAATATTTTTTCATAATTACACTTTCCACTTGGCCACAAATAACCTATTAGAACCCCCATATTCATTTGAACCCCGTATAAATTCAAAATTTTGGTGGATTTGGGTTCTTATTCTGGTATGGTGCTAGCTTGTAACCCCATTTGCAGTTTAAAAAAATTAGTTTCAATTATATATTATTAATTTGATAATATTTTTTGTGTCATTACACCTCTCACATGCATCCAAAAAACCTATATGCACCCCCGCATTCCATTTCCCTCTTTGGAGACAATCATTATCAAGGATTAATACAAACTTATTAAAGCCTTCCCAAATCATCCAGAATTGAAGAGGTAATTTGATTCATTCATAAATCCTTATTTTTTTACTTTTTCTCCCTAAATAAAATTTCCTGGGATCTTCCAGACCTAATTAGCTTCTTCATTGATTTATAAGACTTTTCATATCCTATACAGGTTTTAATATAAGGTAAGATGAAGAGTTCTCTATTTATTAAGGGGAGTTTCCTTCTCTTTTCTCCTCCTTCCACCTCCTCCTTCCCTTATTTCACGTATTTATCTTCCTATGTTTTCATGAAAGAACTAGGGTTATATTATACCCAGATTTTTTATGCGGTTTTTCTTGGTTGGGGCCAGTTTTAATTTGTTAAGTGTTTAAATACTGTTGAAAGGTTTATCGGGTGTGCATTTCCATTCCCCCAGGGATTTGAGGTAGGTTCTCCATTTCAAATGTCTTTTTTATACAAGATTCACACTTTTCATGGAATTTTAACCCTCTAAACAATCATATTATTGTATTATATGCCATTAATAATTTAATTAGGTGTGGAAAGTGGTTATTATGCTTTGTTTTGTGAAAAATATTTTGGTTTTGTTATAAATGTTCACACCATGTGTTTTTTTAAATGTTATATTATATTTTAATCAAGGATTGAGATGTTTAAAACTTTCATTTCTCATTTAAATAAATATGTTTCAGGAAAATTTTGTTTTATGACCATTTTTGTGTAAAATAGAATTGGTTTCATTAAATGGTTCATGCCATGTTTTCAGGAAAGTGCTCGGTTGGATTTTTTGTGCTCAAGGTTCTATAAAATGATTTTTTTGGCACATGAAAAATAATGGAACCATGTGAAAAAATTCATTAGACTCATTATATTTCTATACAATGTGGATTTTTTTAATAAACAAATGTATTTTTGGTGATGACATGTTTTAGCCTGAGCTGACGAAAAATGGACAATTTCGCATCCTTATAAAAATTGTTGATTTGTTGAAAGTCTAACCAAATTATTGAGAAGTGTTTATGTAAATTAGTTTCTTTTGATAATGGAGTGTTTAAAACACATTATGAATTGTGAAATTTATCTCTTTCCTATCTGTTGGTTGGGTAAAATGCTTAAAGGCCCATTTGGAATTTTTTATGAGAAAAGGTTTTTCATGTGTGATCCATTTGGAATCATTGATTCATGAAATTTTTTTGGGGTTGATATATATATTTTGATATGTTATTTGTGGGAGTTTGACATTAGAAATCATATTTGAATGCATTTATGTGAAAATCTTCATTATTCTTCATGAAAATTTTTTATGAAAGTTTTATGTTTTTCTTAGTTGTAATAGAGATATGGAACATATTCTACACCGTTTTAATTATGTATGATTTTAAAATGGGATTCTCATGTGCAATTTGTATTCAATTACATGTGGAACTTTAATATGCACAAATAGGGAATCCCTGATATCTTAGTGGGAAGAAGTGTACTAATATGCTTGTGATTCGGAATTATTTTATCCCTATTTCACATAGCATGATTCTCATTGAAAACACTAACTGAAATATAGTGATGATGTTTGGGACCACGACATTATGGTTATTGTTCCATACTAGTGGATCCTGCTTGAGAATAGATATTTTTTATGGTTACATTTCCACTGAGATACGAAGTACCTTGGGACAACAATGAACTATTATTCAGAGGTGTTCCTGTGACTAGTGCTAATGGGATATTTTGTACTCACAATCGGAGTATGGTGTGTTTGGTAAAAAAATTTAGTAGTGTTTTTATTCTATTGAAAATATTACATTCATTAAAACATCCCTCTTGAAAAATATTTTTATTTTAAAGTTTTATCTCTTGAATTTTGTAAATAGAATTTCCAATTTATGAAAACATGCAATCATGTTACATTATGATGTTTATACCTTGAAACCTTGGTTGGAAAACAAACTTTTATATATTTCATATCAAACATTATTTTTATGTTTCTTTTATTTTAATGTAATTAATTTGGGAATAGAATATCGTACTAGCCTACTCTGTTTTAATACCCACACCTATAGACTTCTTCTATTTTTAGCCCTTGTGCAGGTTTTGCATGAGCTTTATCGCCTTGTCTGAGGTATTATTGGTGTGTTGGATATTGACTGTCACAGTCATATTTAGTTTGTTGGATTTCATTTTTTGTTGGTTGAGATTTCTGATTTACATTTACATTTAGTTTCAAGTACCAATGATGTTCTGTTCACTTTTTTATAAATTTATTTTGGGATGTCCATTTCATTACACTATTTATTTAATTGATTATATTTGGTAAAAATGATCTGTTTTCACTTTATATATTCCCTTGGTGCTTGTCTCTATCCCGATAAGATCGGATACACCTCCCAGGACATGTTGTGGAGAACATCCTTTTAGATCACACTTGTTATTTGGGGGTTGTCAAGGTAGATTGAGTAGAATTTTCAAGACATGAGTGGTTGGTGTTGGAAGATATTTGTGAACTCTATCTCATTCTGATCCTCAGGTGTCCATGGGATTTCTAGTTTCATTAGTGTATTTTGTTCTTGTTGATTTTTTTGGTGTTGGGATACAACACGGGGAGTTGGACTAATGGCCTCGGTGAGCTTCTAGGGCCTGGAAAACCATGTGGAGATGGGGCATGGTCCTATGAAGGATCCTCGTGTTGGTGGTGTGTTTTACATATGGCTTACAACCTTTTGGACATGTCACCCTCTAACACTAGTTAGCTTTTGGGGGTCTCTTGGACCATTCCTGAATTCCGAATTTTCTTTTGATAATCCTTGTGGGATAATTTTGAAAATAGTCCTTTATGGAATGTTTGGTTGCTGAAAAGTGGAAAATGGTTTTTCAAAATATAATATGAGAACAGTTTTGTATGTTTTGATATTTAAAAAAAATATTGGTGATAATGTGATAATGATATAATGTGAATGAATTTACTTTATTTATACTTATACTTTTTTTGTAAAAAATTGTTTGGAAATATTGGATTATTTTTAAGTTGTTCTGAAACTTTGTTTAAAATGTGTTGTTTTCGGCTGTTGAATTTTTTTTAAATAAAATGAATTTTTTTTTGAAATTAGTCTTGAGTAGTTGGTGTTTTCTGAAAAAGGTTTTGGACTTTGTGTTTGTCGGATTATGAAAAGATACTTTGATAAAAAAATTTAAATGGACAAGGGTTGATTGAATGTAATGTTTGTTTTAGAAGTTATCTTAAATGAAATGGATATGTTTTTTTATCAAATTGGTTCTTTTTTATGTCTGGGATTTTTTTTGAAATATAAATTTTTTTGAGTTTTTCGTTACTGTGCCTTTGGAATGTTCTTGGTTTTTTGACCTGGGTTTTATAATTTGGCTCGAAATGATGTTTTTTGTTTTATCCACTGGTGTTTTCATGTATTCAAAAAACCATTGTTTTATATATATATATATGGATGGATGTCCTACATAACATAGTGGTTGATTTCTTAGGCTTGAATAGAAATGTTCATGATAGTGAGGCTTGATGAAACACCATGGGTGAATGTGAAAATTCACCAAGTTAGATTTTTTTCTCAACAGTAATTTGAGCTGAATGGTTTTTTTTTGTTTGTTTATAAACAGAAGGTTATGTGGTTGGATTTTCCTATGTATGAGAAGTTTTTTTATTCGATATTCTTCATTTTGATATGTGAGTAATAATCTTGTTGTGTATAAGATGGGAACTTGTTGGTGGCTCGGTTTTGGAGAAATTTTTAGTGTGTATCCAAATATGTGTGAGATGTTGTTATATGGCCAGAGAGAGTTCTATTTTGGAAATATTTCTAGTTCATCTACCAAAGTATACTTTTCATATTTCAAAATCTAGATCCACCCATTCGAATAAATGCATTGACCGTTGTTGAAATTGAGAGCTGTTTGGGATTGATTTATAGTTCCTTCCTCTTATGATGATTCTCTCAATTATAACGATTTGGTTTGGTGATTCTTGGGGTGTTTCACCATGTTACTTTATCATTTAACTCCTCATTTTATGTGTGTTATAATGTTTTTGTGTATACGTATGTCTCTATTATGTATTGTTGTTGTGATTGTGCTAGTGCGGTTTGTGAGGTGTTATGATTCATAGATCCTGAATACAGCATAGAAGATTCCACAAATATTAGCACTCTAGCCATATGTCTCAGAGTGAATCATTTCATGTAGTCAAGAAAACACCATAGCTGTGGTATCTCAACTAAAATCCTTCCTCAAAAAATTTGGTGAGGTAGTTTCTTTGTTTTTATTATAGTTCCTCATCACTATGAACATCTTCTAATAATAAAGTTCATAGTGTAATTACCCCTCACACAATGTCTATGGTTATGCTTTCTAGGATGTGGGTAACTGATCAATGTCCTGGTATGGACTGCCAATGTGAATCCATTGTGGTATTTGTTTTCATTGTTCATAAGTGGAGAGTTCATGGTGGTTCCTCTATTTCATTTTTGGTTTCAGTGGCCCAAAAATGGATTCCTCTTCCCTCCCAACCCGATGTGGTGGAGGTTTTGATCCGTGTTGAAAGTGTTAGGCTAGTTATTTTTACATTTATTCAAGATTGGGTGGTTTAAATGTTCATTTCTTTAACATGTTAACATATATTTGTAACATATTGTGGGAGAGTTATGGTGGGGTTGTACAGATGTTGTCCCGTACTAGATCATATTTAGTTTTTGTTTTTTTATTTCCAGTTGGAATTTTATGGTTGAGAGACCCACTACAGGTCTCGATGCTCATTCATTTTATGATTGGTCAGATGTTAGATGTTATTTAATTGTGGGGAGACAATTCCCCCAATGTCATTTGATTTCGTCAGTGAACTTTGGTTTTGGTTAACATTGTGTTCATTGGGTGATGACCCAAAAATTTGGTTCTTGGTTTGGTTGTGGAGGTGGTGGCTTGATCTTTCCATTAATTCTTAGGAAGTGATTGTGTTTTAGTGTTTTTTTGGGAAATATTGTTATGTTACATTGATGGTGGATGATATTTTCTTTATCATTAGAGGCTAGAACGTGTTGATAAGGAAACCTTCGGTTTTTTCGTTCTACTTGAAAATTTTATGGCTTTCCGGGGGAGGAAATCATTAATGGCGGGGACATTTATCGCACTCAGTATATCATGTCATGGGTATTATATTATTATTTGGATATACCAATCCTTTTATTGGGTTTTGGGGTAGTTTAATGCTGATTTTTTAATTTCAGTATATGTATAATCATCCAAACTTGGGTTCCTCATTGCTTCTTTGGGTGTTTTAGGATAATAGGATGGTTGGTTCATGATATGGTACAATCTATGACACTATTTCCATATTTTTTTAAAAAAAAATTGTTTTATAAATCCTTCATTTTTCAATACTTTTCACTCATTGAAATTAAACTTATACTAATGAAAATATTAACAAAAATAAATATATGACTAATATAAAAATACCATAAGTGACTATAAACCCCTTTTAATTTTAGTTAAGAGTAATACAATAATATAATAAGGTAAAAAAAAATACTTTATAAAATCCCCTACAATTAAATAATATATATATTGAATTTGGATAACTGAAACACTCCAGAATATTTATTCACGCAATGTTAATGGCTCAGATATTATATTATTTTAAATATTAAAGGTTTATTAATGATATTAGTATGATAAAAATATGTACCAATTAACTATAGATAAATATAATATTTTCATAATTATCTCTGAGGTCTGATGTATTATATCAATGTACCTAGTCTATTAATGAAATTCAAGATTATTGGAAATTTTTATTTAGGTTTTATTCTCATATTTTATAAGTAAATTTATTAATTAAAATATATAATTATTTAATGTGTTCTTCATCTAAATAATTTAACCAGAAAACATCCTAAAACTATATATTCAACATTAAATTAATGTTTTTTCATGTAAGCTAATCCAAAATTTTGATAATTGATATGGAAATTAAAATTAAATTTACTCCACCAAAGCGAGTTTTAGAGTATTCAGAATAAAATAACGTATATATAGAAAAAAACGTAATATTCTTGTAGTGAATATTAATTTATAATGACAAAACAAACATACCAATATAAAGTTATTGTTCTACTAGTTTCTTTGTTTCATCCAAGAAAATCTTATAGTTAGTATTGATAGCATTATCACTATCCTTATCACTATACGAGAAAAATGTTTTAAAATCTCCCATTTATCTACACTTTGGATAAGGGTGACCCCACGTTTTCATATATTTTAAAACAAATGAAAAAGTTTATATCCCTTATTAAAATCATTATAAATTCATTTTGTTTAATATGAGAAGACTACTTTGAATATATGTTTTTTATATACAAAAATAATATCATCATCAAATATTTATGTTATCCAGATAACCAATATGATAATTTTTTTATAATTATTATTATATAGTTTTCCATTTATAAAACCAATTTAAAAAATGAATATGATGATCCAATAATACTAACATCATGGGTCCTACATCTTGCTGTGAAGATCATTATAATATTTAAAAAATAAATTTTAAAATAATGGATTTTGAAAACCATTGGGTTGTTCAAAAAACATATCATGATGAATTAATCCAATTTAATAAAAACACATAACATCTAATTTTCAAATCATTAAAAAATGGGTTCTAAATACTATATGTATTTAAATAGATTCAATTATAACAATTATAACAATATTTATCTTATAATTAATCCTTTATAATTAACATTACTCTTGTGAAACCTATCCAACATTATTTTAAACAATAATACACATATTAAATATTCATTTGAACACCCATTTGTTCTTATAGTGAGATTGTTTATATCTATAAACTAATTCCAATATTATGTTTCAATAAAACATGATTAAAAATTCTTCCATAGATATCATCATGTTTATATTACAAATAACAGCATAAATATTATTTAGATCATTATATGAAAGGTAATATTTATTTATAACCATGTTTATCTTGTTTTAATTGGTTAGAGACCCAATATCATGATCATTTTCTACTACATATGAATGATTAATTTTATAGATTATATAATTTCATGGTAATTATTTACATGATTTTTCTATTTAACAGCATGGTAAAGGGATTCAAGAATGTAAAATCTATTATATGTTTTGTCAAAATTAATATCATAATTGTGATTTTAGATGGTTTTATCTATATTATAATTTTAAATACCATCTTGTAGGATCTCAATAAAATTTCTCGAATAATTTTTATTTCTATTATAAAATTATGCATTTAAATAATTATCCACATATTCTATTCTTTTTATTTAAAACACTAAAAAACATAATTATAGTTTAATAACATTGGGAAATTTTATTATCATACATTATTGGACATCAAATTATGTCAAAAATATGTTAATAATATATAAATTTCATTAAAAATGAACTTATTTTCCTCACCATAGTTTTTCATCCATTAACAAATTAATATAAAATTATTTTCCAAGTCTTATTTAAAATATATTAACATAAAATCATGTAAAATATACTTCATATGGTAAAAAATACAAACAACTCATACTCATCAATCAGGGTCTTAAATATTCTATTGAGATTTCTGTTTCATATTTTAACATCCACATTTTGTTTAGTTGTTCTATAGACATAGAATTTATGATTATACCCATGTAAAAACATATCGTGTTAAAATCATGATTTTCAAACTAATACCCCTAGAAAATTCCTTGGTTCATTATTTTTATGCCAAAAATTTTCCAAATATCACTTTTAATAATATAAAACATGAGAACAATTCCCTGTTTTTATCTAAAAAGTAATCTATGTGAAATTACGAGTTACAATCAATGATAAAGTAATCGTAGTGAATTCCAGTTAGACTAAAATTTCTAGATCATATAGATAAATACACATGAAGACACTCTAGATGTTAATGATTTAAAAAATTATTCATTGGTTTGAATAAATCCTTGTGTTTCTTACCATTTTGGAGAATATTTCAAACATTGTCTATTAGGAAATATGTCATTTCATGATACTTAAAAATTTAATTCATATAATGTTTCAGAGGTGAATAAAAATTTTAATATCATAGTGTCTTTTTCCATATTCAAGACTCTATTTGAAGAGCCATATTATTAGAAAGATTATGGGAATCATGAAATTTAAAAGATCAATTTAAAAATATTCTTTTTCTTATGTGATAAAATCTATATCATGATTTGTATTTTGAATCATTATTGAATAATTTCCAAACATAACATAACAAATTAAGGAATATTGTATTTAACGTTAATCAATTTAAAATATGAAAGTATAAATAATTATATGATTTGAAAATTAATATATCCATGTCTAATGATTTTTATCTATTATTGTCTCTAAGTGTAACATATTTACATTCAAATTTGGAAATGATTTTAAAAGTATAATGGTAACTTGTCATATGTCTTGATATTCAACTAAAAATTCACTTTTAAATATTATGGGTTAACTTTATATATTTTTCCTATAAAAATATTGATCAAGGAATATTTATACCAAAATATATTTTTTCTCATTTATGTTATGAATCACTGAAAATTGTCTCATATTCCTTTAAAAATCACTTAAAAACTATTTGACATGTAAACCCCCATATGTAAAAATTAATTATTAATATTTTTTAAAAAACCTATTTATAATTTTACTATAATTAAAAATACATTATATACTATAAAAATAATTTTAAAATGAACATTATATTTAGGAAATAAGTAATTTATATATGTTTTTTTTGTTTTTATTACCGACAACCAATTCCAATATTATTGTTAGGATGTCTTATGATCATTATACTTTTTTCAAATGTATATATACATTTAATAAATCTTTATAGATAATTATTTAGTATCCATTATTATCTTTGAGACCATTATACTACTTATTAAATTTATTTTTTTAAAAAAATTTAGTTTGATCACGTATTTCGACGTATCCAAAAGTGGATTTTTATTTTGGAAGACAATATTACATAACATTTTTATCCTTCACTGCCAAATTTTACATGGAAAATCATATATCTAATTCCAACATAAATATATAATATCCATCAATTTTTTTTATGACGGAAAAAAATAATGTATCTTCATATGAAAATATCTAATGTACTGAATTTACTTTTCACTAAGTTCATCACAAAAATTATTTTACTATTTAATAGAGAATCTTTTAGAGGCACTCTGTGCTTTTTATTTTATAGAGTAATTTAAATAGTTTCCATTTTTTATATCTTTTTAAAATTTATATCTGCGTATTTTTATTTAATGTTTCTCTTATTTTTATAGACATAGAAGATAAATTCATTGGATATTATTCCATTATTCTTTTAACCTCCTACATCACTCCTTACATTAATGTTGGAATTTTTAGAATGGTATTGTTTTCTTATAAATCTTATCAGGTCTTCTAGAAATGTGACTTATCTCTTAATTACTTTCAACATAACTAATTTAACCATTATTAGATTCCATACAATATTTCATCAATTCGATGATAGACTTAATTGAAATATAATTCTTAATGAGTTTTTCCTCATATTTATGTTTATATTTACATTATGCTCATTCTACATCATCAAATTTTCAACCATTACATTCAATATAATTTTTTTCATATAATTTATGATTCTCTTATTACCATGGTAGTAAATATCCGCTTATTTTTTTAGAATTTTTAGTAGTATAGAAATTTGTTATTATTGTGTTCTAATTCATCAAATATATATTATTGCATTGGCATCATCATTGAAAATATAATATATTTTGGGTACATACTCATCATACTACATTTTAAAAGAACCATATTTCTTTTCTATATGTATTTAAATAAGTCATCTTAATATGGTTTGTTCCACAATATGAACATGTAAAATAATCACACATCATATATCTAGTGTGATGGATATATATAGATTCATAAATTCATATTAACTAGCTATAGAGATATGATAAATACAAATATTAACATTATAATCATAAAAATTATCAAATTATTACTCCGAATCATTTCTATTATCCTTAGGATTGTCAGGAAAAATGTTTCTGGAATTGTAAATATCAAAGAAAAATTATTAAAAACTGGTTTTAATATTTCAATTTTTATTTATATTAATTGGTAAAATTAGTGGTTTTTATTTTATTGGTATAATGACATTATATCATAGAATATTTAATGTTAGACAATTTTTTTTAGAATTTATCAATTTCAAAAAAAAAATTAAGATATCTAAAAATTCATGATTCTTTATTACAAAATGTTATCCCGACTATAGTTAGGTGGGGTGTAGAGACCCGAAGCTTAACGTACATGGACATTACATTACTTTTGTGGAATACTTAATACATAATAAAAACAGACACACAATGACCGTAATAGTTTAGTGTCTTTGGAAACTTAGAATAAAATCTTCTAATCGTGGTAAAAGATCATCAACATCTCCCAATAAAGATCTTCCCCTTTTTTCTTACCTAAAACCATCATTTATATCCTGGGGAAAAGAAAAAAATCAAAGGGGTGAGCTCAAATGCCCAGTAAGGGTAAACATAGAGAACATAAAACAATCCAGAAACATTTGAATGCAAAAGCTTGAACATAAAATCTAAACAACAAAATCTTGAGCAAAGACATGAATCTTGGAAGTTCGTAAGGCATATATCATAAGAGAACATCAACCATGATAAAATAGCATGGGAATAAAACATGTAATTTTTGCATCCATTAAGCACATGTAATGATTTCCATTGTAGTCAAGGCATTGCTGCCAAGACCATCATAGTGGACAAAGTCCCATTCTGAATCGAGTTCACTCCTCGTTTCAATCCTGTATTACTGAACCGGTTTAACCTGCCATTCCAGCCATGTCTATCTCATGAGATATAAATCTTTACCCGATGGATTAGAGGGATATATAGGTCCCACCCATCTCAAAATGAAATCATTCTTACTTGTTCCACCAAATAAACATACATCATTCATAATAACCCAATGAATAAAATGGGATTCATAAACATCATCACATCATCCCATAATCCATATAAAAGAAAGGGATATCATTTCATAATAAGAAAAGTGAAACCATGTAAATCATAAAGGCATTCTACTTGAAACATACACATATGAAATAATGTCAACATAGATGAAAAATGGTTTTGATAAAACAGTTGAAATGATTTCTTGAGGAAAATTTCCTTTATTCTTCAAAAACACTTTTCCATTCTGAACATGTCATACAATTCTAAACTGAAAGAAGTTTATTAAAAATAAACTTGAAAACATGTAAAGTAAGCTTCTTGGAAATAATGATTTAAAAATCCATTTATTCCGTATATGTTAAAAAAAACATTCTTCGTACTTTTGTCGGAAATGTCAAAAAGTACCTTGTTCGAAAAATGATAAAATATTCCTTTCGTATCCTTTACTAAAAACTCACCGAAGGGTAAAATTGGATTTAAAAAATTTTAGGTGGATGGAAATAATATTACATATTGAGGAATCATGGATGTGGATGATAAAATACACCCCATTAAATTTCAAAGCATAAACAATCTCGGATAAAAATGAGATTTTGATATTTCCCTTACCTTAGGTCTGATTTGCTTCGTATGTTTCCGAACCTCCTCTTCATTGAAGCGCCTCTTTGAGATCTCCTTTTAGGGAACTAAAATTGGTCTTTGAAGAAGACCAGAAACTCTAGGATTTTTCTAGGGATGTGGAGAAGGGAATTTGGAAGGGGTTGGCCGAGCTTGAAGGCTCAAAGTGGTGTGAGGAAAAGAGGGAGGAGGTTCCCTTTTATAAGGGCGGAGAGGGGTACCTTTGGAATAACTAAAACTATTATTTTATTATAAAGTCAAATTTGGTTTTATATATCTCCAATTTGATTTATTTCAAAGCTACGGTGGGGATGGGTCGAAATCCTCTCATCCAATTGAATTTAGACAAGTTTAGGTTCCTATTTTAACCTTATCATTTAGATTTAACATTAAGTTAAATAATTTTACTTTTACCGTGTCTTCTTGTGTTCTTAAACTATAAGGTTAATAAACTTACTATAAGAAGGCAAACGAACCCCAATTTGTTTATTATTAATATATATATCCTTATCTATGTCATTTGGACGAACCTTAGATTTTTAGGAATAATATAACAATTAATAATATAATATTTGTTTTAAAAACTATTTTATGTTAATTTTGACACTATTTAGTAATTGATTTTTGTGAAAATCATAACAGAATGATTAGTTAGAAAAAAGTTAATTAAATCAGTACTAACATGTCATATTAACCTAGAAAATTATTTTAATTCATAAAATGTCTCAAATTACATTTATTTCGGTGTTTATAACATCAATTATGTCAATATTTCATTAATAAGATAATTACTACATCATCTTTGTGTCATAAATAAATTAAATTATTTAATGTCTAAAATTTACAAATAAAATACCATTATGTAAGAAATAGTTGTATCTTTCTAATGAATATTTATAGTCGAATTTATCTTATCTATAACCCCATATTAAAAATGATTCACTTATTAAACATTGATTTTAACTATTTTAACCCTTCTTTAAATAAATTAATAATAAATGTCCCAATCTAATCCAAGTGGGCCTAAATGATAATATTTTATTACTAAGGTTGTTTTTGGTTGAATTACACTTGTCCAATAGAATTAGGACATGTGTTAGGGTAATAATAATATAATTTTTACCATTAATTACCCTATTTACTTTTAACCATGGTAAAAAAAAGTAAAAAGTTACTATTCACCGAAAAATTATTTTCGTCTCATTGAACCACATTTTACATACTGAAATCAACCGTGTCTCTCGGATTTTTGAAATACCATTCACAGAAGCAGTAAAATTATGTTTTATGAAAAATTAAATTTTTTTAACTACCACTTAGTGGTTTCACTATTCATCGGTTGCATTAATTAATTTAAAAAATTAATTCCCCTCGTCAAAACAAATAGTGTGTTCTTAAGAGATAATAACTCACAAAAATTTGACACTTGTTTATGTCTGGTTTAAATGTGATATTATATTCAATGACCAAAATTGTATTAAATTGTAAAAATATATTCTAAATATACTTTAAAACCACTCAAATTAATAATTTATCACTATTAATTATTTCGATTGAAAAAGTTGTTTTTAATTAAAATATAGAGTGTTTTTACTATTCATCAAAATATGAAAGTTACCAGAATGATATGAAAATTTATCCAAATTAAATTTTTATTTCATGATTCCAAAGAAGAATTTTATTTGTTTCAACTTGAACTTATAAACATGTCAAAAACTATATTTAATGTGGGTGTGCCATCAAAAGGCGGCAAAACTGAATTTTTTGAAAAATACTTATTTTACCCGAAAAATTTATTTTGTTCTTATACCATGTTTTAAAAAATGTGCAAGACGAATAATAATGTTATAAGATTCAAAATTTACTTAATACTATTCATAACGACTAGTTCATAAATATATTATAATAATATATCGTTGTTTAGTAAAACCTGGTATTGCGTACAACACACGCTATCGAGGAAGGTCGTGATTGCGTGTAATGCAAGCCAAGTCAGGGTTGCGTGCTGTGCAAGAATCCTTCGTTGTTTTGTATAACATAATCCAACCATATTTCACTTATAGATTGAATATATATATATATACTCAATGTTGCGTAGAATAACTATGATCAAAATTGTGTGTAACACAATCCAAGAATAGTGTTGCGTATACTGCAAGCTAATACCGTGTTGCGTATAGCACAAGGTAATCTTGGTGTAGCATACAACACAAGACATTAATGAAATTAAAAGAATATTTTTCATAAAATCTCGGGGTATTACATTCTACCCCCCCTTAAAATAAATTTCACCCTCGAAATTATTCTAGGTTATAAATGGTTTACTATTCGAAAGATTCTTTAATAGAAACCCACATTGTAAAAAGGTATACCAAAACCAATCTTTAAGAATAAAAGTATGAAATGTAACGGTTACCCAAATAAACTAATCACTGGGTTTCCACATAGGTGAAAATATGGATATGGAAGAGAAATCTAACCATCATGTTCTGATGGAGAGTGGTAGAGAACATGGCTATGGAAAAGCCAGCAATCACAAAACCATAAATTTGTGATGATCTAAGGTACCATCTGATTTATCAGATATAAGAGCACTAGGACAACATTTTTGGTTTTCAAGTTCATTTCCCTAAAGTTGATGAAATTGGAATAAGAATAAATACATTCTTGATTTTGGTATAGTCTCACTGTTTGTCATTCTTTGGAAAATTTCCACTTCATCTCTTAAAGAAATGGAGTTGAATTTGTCATTCGTGATGTGTTAGAAAATCATGTGATAGAATGATGGGTCATTCCATCTATCTCAAACAAAAGGTTAGAAAAGTTATCGAAAAATACATAAGTCCATCTATATTGAGATTAATTATATATGGTTCCTAAAATGAACTTATACTTCATATATCATATCTCTTAATAAAATAAAACTAGTTTATACTAACCAGGGACTTCTTGTAGGCCAGTGGTATGCGATAAAGGCCAATCTCACTTCGGTTGTGGGTTCGATTCCTACGACCTTGTCCGACGCGATGGGATGTCGCCCGTCCTGTAGGTTGTCCTTTTTCTAAAAAAACATTACTATAACATCCCATCAATAATATCAAAAAAACTTTTATCCTTAACCAATACTAACTTATGTCCAACATAGTCCATTCCAATCTTTAGGATTATCCATAATACTGTTGTCCAATCTCATATTATAGTGAAAACGATTACAAAATAGTTCATATAACAAGCATGTTAATACCATCGTTGATCCCCGTATATCATGAGATATGTCTTGTTGGTCACATTCCAAACATTCTATGTCCTTAATCATGTATTCTCTTAAAAAATTAATACCCATTGAACCTTAGTGAAAACATTAATGCAGTTAAAAGTTAACACTTTCCATATACCAAAATCCTCAAAATTCTATATACTCAAACCATGATATCACTTAGTCCTTATATCAATCATGAGCTCGTGAATACTATCAAACATATTAGATTCTATTTATCCCTTCATTATGTGCATATCATCTTCTTTCCAAATATATTTCAATCACTTTTCATGGTTACCGATACCATAAAATTATTGCAAACCATAATAGACCAAAACATAAATATTCTAATATTCCATGATACTATATACAACATTATTCTGGAATCCCATTACATAAACACTTAATCATTCCACCACATCTTTTTCATATTCAACATCGCCAATGGTGATCGCATGCGACTTCCCTTTGTCCTTTTCCTTAAGTGGATGCTCATGTCGATCATCACTAACCCTTGGATTAGGACATTTATTAGCATAATGGCCCATTTTCTTGCACTTGAAGCATTGAAGTGTTGTTTGTGCATTCTCTGCAGTCTTTTCTTTATTCACATCATTAGAAACCCTTTTTCCATTACTTCGACAATCAACTACTCAATGACCTTCTTTTCCACACTTAAATCATTTTCTAGTCCCTTTAAGACAGTCTCCAACATGCTTATTTCCACACTTTGAGCATAAGGAAACATTCATCTTCTTTTCACCATTATTCTGAGATTTTTCCTTGATCTCCATCTTTCGTTTCTTGTCAAAACTATGAGATGGATAAGTAACACCAAATTCCATTTATACCTTGATAGCACAACGCACAATTTCTTCATAGCTAATGATGTCTCTTATAGCTAATGCCCTTCGAAGATTTTGTTTTAAGACACTGAAGAATCGATCAACTTTACTTTCAGGTTGGATGATAAATCCAGATGCATACCTTGAAAGACTTGTAAAATTCGCTTCGTATATACCAACAGATTCATCATCCTTTTTCTTTAGTTCAAGAAACTCCTTCTCCATATTTGTTCGAAGAATACGGGGGAAGTACTTATTGAAAAATAAGTTCTTGAGCTCGTCCCATTCCATGGACTCAATTTCATCTCTTTGTACCATATTCTTGATAAGATTCCACCATTGATCAGCTTCACATTCCAAACAATATACTGCTAAGATGACATTATCATGTTCAGAACATTGAAGAACTGAAAATATCTTTTTAGTAGTACTGATCCATTGTTCAGCAACAAGTGGATCAGAAGACCCACTGAAAGAAGGTGGACGTTTCCTCATGAAGGACTCAACAGAATTTTGTTCCCTTCTCTGCTCATTTGGCAGTCCAGAATGATTCATAGCTTGTGTAAGTATAGAAATAAGATTTTTCACTCCATCTCCCATAACATTTGTTTGTTCAGAAGGAAAATCATTGCATTGTCCATTGCATTTATCAACACCATTCCTTCGGGTTCCAGCCATCGTCTAATACCCAAAAAGAATAGTGTGAGAGGCAAAAATCATGCTAAGGAAAACAACATAATAAAGGGGAAGTATCCTCAGTATCTAACATCTTAGGTTAAATTCTATGATCGTTACCGTAGTTCTAGGACTGTATCTTATATGTATACTTATCCTTAAGGACATCCCTAGACATTCCTTAGATTTATCTCTAGGGATCTCACTAACATTTTCGCATCCTAGTTTCCAAAGGTTGACTAAACCATTCCTCTGATATCAATTGTAGAGACCCGATGCTTAACGTACATGGACATTACATTACTTTTGAGGAATACTTAATACATAAGAAAAATAGACACACAAGGACTGTAATAGTTTTGTGTCTTTGGAAACTCGGAATAAAATCTTCTAATCATGGTGAAAGATCTTCAACATCTCCCAATAAAGATATTCCCCTTTTTTTACCTAAAACCTTCATCTATATCCTGGGGAAAAGAAAATATCAAAGGGGTGGGCTCAAATTCCCAGTAAGGGTAAACATATAGAACATAAAACAATCCATAAACATTTGAATGCAAAAGCTTGAACATAAAATTTAAACATCAAAATCTTGAGCAAAGACATGAATCTTGGAAGTTCGTAAGGAATATATCATAAGGGAACATCAATCATGATAATATAGAATGGGAATAAAACATGTAATTGTGGCATCCATTAAGCACATTTAATGATTTCCATAGTAGTCAAGGCATTGCTTCCAAGACCATCTTAGTGGACAAAGTCCAATTCTGAATCGAGTTCACTCCTCGTTTCAGTCCTGTATTACTGAACCGGATTAACCTGTCGTTCTACCCATGTCTATCTCATGAGATATAAATCTTTACCCAATGCATTGGAGAGAGATATAGGTCCCACCCATCTCATAATGAAATCATTCTTACATGTTCCACAAAATATACATACATCATTCATAATAACCGAATGAATAAAATGGGATTCTTAAACATCATCACAACATCACATAATCTATATAAAATAAAGGGATGTCATTTCATAATAAGAAAAGTGAAACCATGTAAATCATAAAGACATTATACTTGAAACATACACATATGAAATAATTTCAACTTAGATGAAAATGGTTTTGATAAAGCACTTGAAATGAATTCTTGAGGAAAATATCATTTCTTCTTCAAAAACACTTTTTCTTTCTTAACATGTCATAAAATTCGAAAATGAAAGAAGTTGATTAAAAATAAACGTGAAAACATGTAAAGGAATCTTCTTGGAAATAATGGTTTAAAAATCCATTTATGCCGTATAAGTTAAAAAATCATTCTTCGTACTTTTTTCAGAAAAGTCAAAAAGTACGTCGTTCGAAAAACGATAAAAGTTTCCTTTCATATCCTTTACTAAAAACTCACTAAAGGATAAAATTGGATTTAAACAATTTTAGGTGGATGGAAATACTATTATATATTGAGGAAACATGGATGTGGATGATAAAATACAACCCAGTAAATCTCAAAGCATAAACAATCTCGGATAAAAATGAGATTGTGATATTTCCCTTACCTTATGTCTGATTTGCTTCGTATGTGTCCGAACCTCCTCTTCTTTGAAGCACATCTTTGAGATCTCCTTTTAGGGCACTAATATTGGTCTTTGAGAAAGACCAAAAACTCTAGGATGTTTCTAGGGAAGTGGAGAAGGGAATTTGGAAGGGGTTGTCCGATCTTGAAGGCTCAAAGTGGTGTGAGGAAAAGAGGGAGGAGGTTCCCTTTTATAAGGGAGGAGAGGGATACCTTTGGAATAACTAAAACTATTATTTTATTATAAAGTCAAATTCGGTTTTAAATAGCTCCAATTTGATTTTTTTCGAAGCTAAGGTGGGGATGGGTCGAAATCCTCTCATACAATAGAATTTAGACAAGTTTAGGTTCCTATTTTAACCTTATCCTTTAGATTTAACATTTAGTTAAATAATTTTACTTTTACCGTGTCTTCTTGTGTTCTTATACTATAAGGTTAAAAAACATACTATAAGAAGCCAAACGAACCCCAAGTTGTTTATTATTAATATATATAACCTTATCTAAGTCATTTGGGCGAACCCTAGATTTTTAGGAATAAAATAACAATTACTAATATAATATTTGTTTTAAAAACTATTTTATGTCAATTTTGACACTATTTAGTAATTGTTTTTTGTGAAAATCATAACAGAATGATTAGTTCGAAAAAAGTTAATTAAATCAATACTAACATGTCATATTGACCTAGAAAATTATTGTAATTCATAAAAAGTCTCAAATTACATTTATTTTTGTGTTTATAACATCAATTATGTCAATATTTCATTAATAAGATAATTACTGCATCATCTTTGTGTCATAAATAAATTAAAATATTTATTCTCTAAAAATTACAAATAAAATTCCATTATGTAGGAAATAGTTTTATCTTTCTAATGAATATTTATAGTCGAATTTATCTTATGTATAACCCCATATGAAAAATGATTCACTTATTAAGCATTGATTTTAACTATTTTAACCCTTCATTAAATAAATTAATAATAAATGTCCCAATCTAATCCAAGTTGGCCTAAATGGTCATATTTTATTTCTAAGGTTGTTTTTGGCCGAATTACATTTGTCCAATAGAATTAGGACATGTTTTAGGGTAATAATAATATCATTTTTACCCTTAATTACCCTATTTACTTTTAACCGTTGTAAAAAAAGTAAAAAGTTACTATTCACCAAAAAATTATTTTCATCTCATTGAAACAAATTTTACTTACTGACATCAACCTTGTCTCACTGATTTTCGAAATTCCATTCACAGAAGCGTTAAAATTATGTTTTATGAAAAATTCATTTTTTTTAACTACCACTTAGTGGTTTCACTATTCATCAAAAAATGAAAGTTTCAGAAAAATACCAAAAATTAGGCCTAAGCTATATTTGATATTATAAACTCAAAATGATTTCTATTTTACCAAAATCAAAACATATCAGTTGAATTAATTAAATTTAAAAATTAATTCCCGTCGTCAAAATAAATAGCGTGTTCTTAAGAGATAATAACTGTCAAAAGATTGACACTTGTTTATGACTTGTTTAAATGTGAAATTATTTTCACTGGCCAACATTGTATTAAATTGAAAAAATATATTATAAATATACATTAAAACCACTCAAATTAAAAATTTATCACTATTAATTATTTAGATTGAAAAAGTTGTTTTAAATTAAAATATAGCGTGTTTTTACTATTCATCAAAATATGAAAGTTACCAGAATGATATGAAAATTTATCCAAAGTAAATTTTTATTCCATGATTCCAAAAAAGAATTTTTCTTTCAATTTGAACTTATAAACATGTCAAAAACAATATTTAAAGTGGGTGCTCCATCAAAAGGCGGCAAAACTGATTTTTTTGGAAAATACTTTTTTTACCGGAAAAATTTATTTTGTTCTTATACCAAGTTTTAGAAAATGTCCAAGACGAATAATAATGTTATAAGATTCAAAATTTAGTTAATAATATTCATAACTGCTAGTTCATAAAAATATTATAATAATATATCGTTGTTTAGTAAAACCCGGTATTGCGTACAACACACGCTATTGAGGAAGGTCGTGATTGCGTGAAATGCAAGCCAAGTCAAAGTTGCGTGTTGTGAAAGAATCCTTCGTTGTTTCGTATAACATAATCCAACCATATTTCATTTATACATTGAATATATATATATATATATCTATATATTTATATTTATACTCAATGTTGCGTAGAATAACTATTATCAAAATTGTGTGTAACACGATCCAAGAATAGTGTTGCGTATACTGCAAGCTAATACGGTGTTGCGTATAACATAAGGTAATCTTGGTGTAGCATATAACAGAAGACATTAATGAAATTAAAGGAATATTTTTCATAAAATCTCTGGGTGTTACATGGTGTTTTAGGGATGATCTATACATTTTAAATTTAAAATAGAATTCTTGATACATTATAATACATTTAATTCATATAAATAATAAAAAAGTGTCTTATATAAAAAGTTACAAACAATGATTTATAATTTTCTAAATGAATCAAGAATAACCCAATAAATTATATTTTATAAAAATGTGAGAATATATATATTTTTTAAAATCCATTAATATTACCAAAATGTTAATGAACACTAAAAAATAATCTGTATGTGTAAAATAATTTTCATAGAAAATGGTTTTTTAAAATATCATTATTTTGGAATACATTTTTTAATGTATTTATAAAATGAGAAATATTTAGAAATAAAAATACAATAATCACTCATAAAAATAATGAAAAATAATAATTTTATAAAAAAATATTATAATAAAATAATAATAAGGGGTTTAAATTTATTTAAGATCATGATCACATGTATCTGAATGAAGGGAAATCCAAATAATACTTAAAAATGATCTATTTCATATCCAATGAATCATACAAATACCTAGTTTGAGTATAAAAAGTATAGTTGATAAAATTTATTATTTGAAACTAAATAATCCCTTTTATAATTATATCTGATAAATGAAATTAATAAATTAACAATATATTGTTTTTGAAATTATTTAATTTATTATTGATGGAGTGGAGACGATAAAATTATTAATATACAATCTATCTCCATATAAAATAATAATAATTTTATGATGAACATTGTTCGATCCATGTTCTTTTATTATCTCATGAAACAAAACAGAAAATATTTTTCACTCTCATTACTTATGTTTATTTTAGACAAATTTTTTATTAGATGAAAAAAAACACACATTATTATGCATGACACTATAAAAAAATTTTATTAACGAATGTATATAAAAATTAATAAATTATGTATTTATCATATTACGATAAAACAGTATTTTTACGGTGAAATAAATTATGATATTGAAATCATTATTTAGATAAAAAAACTTATTGAAATCTATTCCTGAAATTATATCATAGGATAAAATAATCATTTAAGGAGAGTAAAATATCTTATATATCAGAGTAGTTAATCCACTTTAATATGATAACAATGTTGTTGGGGATACTGAAATAAAATTATTTAAAAAATTTAACACATGAATATAATGGTTCTTGATGAGAACATAAAATCTACTTTGTGAACAATCTAACACATTGTTAAAATTATAGTCTTGAAATGATCTCAAGAAACTTAGTTGTACTATTTTATAACACATTTTTCACTACATGGTTGACTGGATTGTTTTGTAGTGGACAGAACATGTAAATTTTTTTCATTCACTACTTCAGTCAATATTGTTGAATCTAATGAATTAAATGGTCTAATATAATGTTTAGAACATTAAGTATAAAACAATTTCTCATTATATTGAAATGAGATGAATTTTCTCCTTACTTATTTTACTCAGTTTACTAACCTCATCTAAAAAAATCAAAAATGATTTTTCGGGTAAAATATTTTATTTTTCTATAGTCTACTAAGACATGAATATTTTTTTATAATTACAAGAAACATCAAAAATATAACACATAATGTGACAAAATCCTTCTTATATAAAAAAAATCTTTTAAAACATAGTAAACCTGATTTGTTAGTATTAAAAATTGAATAACTATATTTTGTCTTATAATTCATATTTGAGTGGGTATTAAAGGGTTTTATGTGAATGGTAAGTAATGAGTGGGTTGAGGAAGAATGTGATTGAATGGATGGGTATTAGATGAATTAGAGTGGGTATAAGGATATTTAGTGAAAAGGGTAATGAAAGGAAGGTGACTAGTGTAATTCAATAGAGATTTCTAAATAATTTTTTTTAGAAGAAATGCTAAAATTAAATTTTGAATTCTCGCTTGATATAGCGGAGTGTGTTCAAATTTCCTTATTTTATTTTCACCATTACTAATTTATGTATAAACGGTAAAATAAATTTTTTTAGTATGGTTATATTTATCACTATGACGATTTTAATATTTTTCTAAAAGAATAAAATTACATAAAAATGAATTTAATTACATTCAATTGTTTATATAACATTTTAATAATTTTCTAGAAATAAAAATAAATTCCCTACAAAATATTTTAAAATTAAAAAATATTTAAGTAATTTCCTAAACATAAAAAAAATAAAATTCCTCCCAAAATACATTAATTATCATAGAAATATTATCATATTCCTAAAAACTAATTTGTCATTTTTTTTTATTAAATCATTATAAATCATGAAAAATCATGTAACAATTAATTATGTTTTTCAACAATAGAATACCATCACAGCTAGGTTTCGTTTTTCATTAATAAAATTTATAATAATTATTAAAAATGAAATAAAAAATGAAGAAACATTAATATAATTTATAATGAATCATATGAAAATAGTTATCATGAATGGTTTTTTAAAAATGATGACACTATTATTTCATCATTTCTCAATTAAATCTTATTAATAAAGTTCATGTTTTTAATATCATTAATTTCATGTACAATTAATTTAATAATATTGTTAAATAAATCATTTTTAGTTGATGAATGTAATTTTTTCCCATTTTATATTCCCTCTATAATTAATCATATCAAACAAACATCGACATTTGTCATAGATTTTCTTATATAACTTTTTTATATGTATTGGTGTTAAATATTAATTCACATATAATTATGACTAAAAATTGATTCCTAGGGTTATTTTTACAACTGAGGTGTAAATGGGAGGGATTAGGTGTTATTTTTCATTCCATATAATAATATTGAACATCATTAAAATGAGAAATCTATCCCTCAACCACCCTTTAAATTGTTTTATTATCGTTATATATAATTTTAAATAATAAATAGTTATCAATTTATCATGAATTATTCACAAATTTTCTTGTATATGTTTTTATATAAAAATAAATTAGAAACCTATGTTCATAAATTTTAATTAAATGATCAAAATTGTTTTATACTAAGACTAATCTACTGAGAGAAATATTATTATTAATTTGTAATTTAAAATAAATATTTAAAAAAAAATCACTCACATGTATTAATTAACATACTCATGTTAGGGATTATCAATTATATTCATTGTCACATAAAAATTATCCAGTACTATTTAAATTAGTTTATGTTAATGTAGAAAATAAATTTAAAGAAACATATAATGAGAATCTTAATGATAACATGTGACCATAGTAGAAAAGTAATGCTACCATGATATGATTCCAAATGTCATTATCCAAAAATTACATCATACTTGATACATATGTTTTTTCTAGGGTGAATGAATTGATTAAAATATTTTTCAATGAATACACTAGAAAATATGAGTTAAATGGTAGTGGATTAGATAAATTGAATTGGAGTAATGAAAATCCACCCAATATTTTGAGGATGAGGTACCCTAACTACCATATCAATTACTATAAGAAAATATTGACATTATTCAAATCATGGTTTATATATTTCTAAAAATGTAATTAAAAATTATAAAATATTCTTAAAAATAATGAAAATAATATTTTATAATCATTATCAAAATCATTATTTGGCTCACTTTTTTGAAAATTTATATCCTCTAGTCAATTATTTTTTGAAAAATCGTGTGTAGTTCAAAGGTGGTAAGGTTTCATGCATATAAATGACCACATATTGGTTTCTACATATAAACATGACATAAAATATTATTAATATATTAACAGGTACAATTAAAAATAGTTATAATTGTAAAAAACTATTAAGTACTAAAAAATGTTCCATTTTTTAGATTTTGTTTTATTATTGTCAACCTATGATTTTAGGTATAAAATGGTTCATGTAGTTATCAAGGGAGAGTGATAATGTATGTATGTATAATCCTTTGAAATATCATTTTTGTATTATTCTTGACCTTGGATTCACTAACCACTGCCCCGAGCTGGGTCGTCTCATGACGTCAAGCACACCTCCTATTAAACAAGAGGTTACCGATTAATAGCGATGGTCTAAATTATTCACATGAGAAGATATACCCTATTTACATAGTAACCCAAATTAGATAAAAATCATGAATAAAAACATATGGTATGAAAATAAATAAGAAAACATAAATATCCATTTCCCAATCTATGTACAAACCTTACCCATTAGTAGATATGTCATCTCATGCTACAATTATAGGAGAAAAAAACAAAAAACAAAGAAAACAATGAAATCCCAAAAGTTTCTTGACTCCATGATTTGAACCTCATAAAAGTATGTATCATGTATATCATAACTCCCTATCATAAGGGCTTTCACCATTTCATGAATTGCAAGAATGAAATCTTCTCAGGTACCCTACGATGGCTGGAGCATGGTGTGAGTACATCTCAGTAGACCACCACCAATGATTTATACAAAATATCACAGCTAACAGATAGTTTATAGATAATTAAATAAATTACTATTAAATAATAGAAAATTTGGAATCCATTAGTTAAGAAGGATCTCTAAAAGAATTCATAACATTATTTCATCTTTTAATTACCTAATCCAATTTCATTACTTAATTCAATTTTATCCTATTTTCAATAGACTGGGTATACTCAACTAGCTCAAGCATAAGAGAGAAGAGTCAAGTTACATACCTCAAATGGAAAAAAGTTATTTCAAATTCAATACATCTAACTTTTCCTAGAGCCTTGATCTATGTAATTCCATTGAATACAACTATTGGGGGAATGAAGCATCAGTCTGACTCCCCAACCAATGTATTATAGGGAGGGGTCTGAGTATCATTTCAACATGACCCGTGGGATGATCCAAAGTCTGTTATCGCACAAACCAACAAAGTGCACATAATTATTCATTCATTCATCACACAGAAACCATAACTCTACAACCACAACCAATTTATACAGTAATCATAATCCAACAATTAATATTGGAATTATAAATTATACCATGAACCATTAACAAATTTTCCATTTACATTTCTTATCCCATTTGGCCTAATTAACATACCCTTGTCTATCCCACTAAAAATATTCAATAATTCCCTGTATTCCTATAATTATTCATATTTAACCATTTCACATTCCATTACCATATCAACATACTCAACAAGGGATCTACTTCATCACAGAACTACTTATCACTTACATGGAAAATTTCTCGCCTAGATAAATATTGGCACACCCCATAGATGGACTCATATAAGTCAAATAATACTCACTTCATCCCAATCATACAATGAGAGTTTTAATTAATTATATAAACAACCATTATACTAAAACATACCAAAGGGCTCAAAATCATAATAATAAGTGACAATGAGCAATGTTGGAAAAGAAAAAATCTATAATGAGACTATATGATATGTCTTGAAGACCACATACCTTGAATCAATTGATTGAAGAACTCTAGAATGAATAATTAGGTCCCGATTAAAGCCCCATTCAATGCCTCAACCTTTATCACAGTGCAATATAGGGGGATTAGAGCTTATAATGGATATTGTAGAAGAATACAATCCCTAATTGAAAAAAGGAATCAAAAAGATAATTAGACTCACATGGGGCTTTGATCTGCAACCAGTGTCCCTCCAAATAACAAATGATTGAAGCAGTAAAACAAATGGGACGTTTGGGTCATCCAATATCGAATCAAGGGTTTTAGGAGGAAGAGAGCAGGGAAATACCGATTCAGACAAAAAAATCCCCATTGGAAATTTGTTAATATTTCCAAATTTATTGGTCCATATGGTTTTCACACATGGTTTATAAACCATTATAAAACTGTATACATGAAACATTCTTAAAATAAATCCCCAAATTCATTACTAGTAGTTCCATAATGTTTTCACTAACCATTCACAAAACATTAAATATGCCCAAAAAGCTCTATTTCCCTCCACTTTCATACTATGAACACCCAGAACACCCTTCAACCTTCTTAGGAACTTTGGGAAACTCTTATTTAACCAAAATAAGGGAATTAAACTGATCATAAACCCAAAAATATCCTTTTTAAGTATCTAGGATCTTAGAACCTCTCTATATTATGAATATTCATCATTGAACTACTCTTCCCGAGCAACAATTAGTTTCCAATGAAATGAGATCGGTCCACATGGCCCTTATATTAGATAACTAGTCCCATGTATCTTCTCAAACATTTCCATACTAACATAGATTAATAACCAGATAAAAACCCTCTTCCCACAGAATCATCTCACTATGATGCAAAATGTGAAATGGATGCTCTTCAATGGATGTGTCATCCAAAAGCATGACTTCATATGCATTAATCACATGATGTTGATCAAGGTGATAATATTAGAGTTTTGAAAAATGGAAAACATCATGCATCCCACTATTCCATGGTTTAAGATCAACTTGGTACACCACTAGTCTAATCCTCTCAAAAATCTCATATGACCCCACATAAATGGGCACTAAATGTCATTATTCTCAAATTTTCCGGTTACCTAACTGTGGTGACAGTCAATGAAACACACTATCACCGAACATGAATGCGAGAGGCCGAGGATGCTAATATCTAAAACATGATTGGATACTTTTTGCTGTCATGATATGATTTTGAAGTCTCTTGTACGAGACTCAGACCTAATATCCCAGACTCCTGGGCCTCTAACCAACACGATAGAGATCTACACAGCCACCCATAGAGAGCCTCAAAATTTTCTATATGAATTATAGCAAAAAATTATGATTTATGTAAACTCATTAAGCGATAAATGCTTCGACTTCAAACCATCCAAATCCAAGACACATGATATAAATATTTACTCAAACAATTAAATTGTACGCTCTGACTATCCATCAATCATTGGGTGATAATTCATACTGAAAAACACATGAGTACCTAGCGCCCTCTATAACCCTTGTATGATGCAAGAACTGAAACATGGATCACGATATGAAAATATGATTCTTGGAACATAATGCAACGAAATTATTTCGTAGACATACAATTCACCCAATAAATCAACTTTGAATGTTTTCAGATTTGACATAAAATGATCCACCTTAGTCAATCGATCCACAATCACCCGGACTCTATCACCAATATAAGGTTTCATTAGATGACACACATTGAATCATTATACATTCAATTGTGAATATGAATTGTCTATAACGTCTCTCAAGGGTATTGATCTTTATCCTTCACCTATTGAGGGGTAATGCATCACGCTAAATAAACCATAATCTCTTTCTTCATTCTTGCCCACCAGAACTATAGACGATGACTAAAATAAATTTTAGTCAATATTGGTTGTTCTACCCACTTTTAGAAATGGAACCCAGGAATAAAATCTTATCACACACATATTGGTACCACATTAAAACCCGAAACATAAACAATTCCATTATCACCCACATACTATCTAGAAGGTGACTCACCATAATTATGCTTTTCATTCATAGAAAAACACTATAGATGCTCCAATAGACTCTCCTTGACCCTTATCAAAATAGTAGACTCAATTTATATTGATGCATGGGTTATATATTCATTTCTGTCTCTTACATCCAGATTCATTATGGAAAACAAATCTTTTATTCTCCACTATGAGCCAGATTCCAAAACAATATGATTTCGAGTCGTTCATCTGAGAGAATATATAACATTATTCCCATTCTCTAGTGCGTAAACCAAATCAATGTTTAATGATTGAATGTACTTCAACCACCTTCCATGTCAATGATTAAAATACTACTTAGAAAATATTTAGTTAATACTTTTATGATCATTAAACACAATGAACCCTTCCCCTAGTAAGTAATTCATCCATCACATTACTGCAGAAGACACCATATCTAGATAAAGGTCATGAGTATTGTATTTTCTTTCTTGAGGCCTCAATTGTATTGCCCCATAACCAAAAAATTTATAATCATATATTAACACTACCCTATGTCCAACACCAGACACATCACAAAACAATGTCTAATTTTTACCAGGTTTAGGTAAGCTCATAATTATTGTGGTTGTATGCAAATTATTTAATTCGTAGAAATAAATTTCACATGACTCCAACCATTTAAAAATGACCCCCTTTTTGGTTGAACACTAGAGTGGGGGTACCGAATGAATGAAAAACATAATGAACCATTGTTAATAAATAAACAAACCCAAAAAACATTGAATGTCAGAAACATTCTTTGGATTCTCCTAATATGCCACATCTTTTAGCCTCTATAGATCCACAGACACAACTGACTAAAAAATTATTAGACCTTATAAATTCAAATTATCAGTCAAGAGATGAAATATTGATATCTTTGCGTAAAGCCTATGCTCTCTCAGTGTACATTAGATTATTTCATTCTGTTTACCATGATCTTCAAGAGTTCTTGGGAACAACAAGATTTCATCAAAAAATACAACCACCAACTAATTGAGATATGAGTGAAATATCTGATTCTCCAATTCATTAAACACATGTGGTTCATTGGTAAGTACAAATTGCATTACCAGAAATTCATAAATACCATACATTCTCTATAAATATATCTATTCTATGTCAGATGGTATCACTACATCTGATGGTATCCTAATCTTATATCGATCATAGAGAACACTGAGGCACTCATAAGCCAGTCAAAGTTGTCATTTCTTTTTGAATGACGGTATAGGTTTTTAGTATTCATTAGATTGAACAACCTATATTTAAAACATAACCAAAATGACATGTCAATATTCTTAGAAAACAGCATAGGTTATCCTCATGGAGACATCCAAGGTAAAATGAATCGATTTTCCTCTAACCCATCCAGCTAAACCTTCAGTTCCTAGAGATCTACCAACACCATTTATATGAAGGAATATAAACCCATTTTCCCTCTAATAGCAACTCAATTGTGAACTCCACGTCCCTTTTGGGTGGAAGTTCTAAAAAATAATTAAGAAACACATCATAAATTGATCCACCACATAATGAATGGCATGTTACTTAACATTTACATCATCATGAATGAGGAAAGCCACTTGGGATATGAGTTCTCCCAACAACTAAAAAAATTGGGGCAATGTGTCCTGATGTAACATCCTACTCTCCATGAAAGACATAAGTTTCCCTATAGAACTACATGAAAAATAACCTATGATTTTAACAATTTATAAAGGCCTAATATGGCACTATCTAGTCCATTCAAAATATCTAGTCAAAACCAAAAATCTCAAGGAAAAATAGTTTCCACTGATAACAATAAACACTAACCTATAAATCACAACCTCAACATTATATTATATCTTCACCTAACACCTACAATGAAGTATCAATTGCATAACCCCACATATATATTCCATTAGCTATTCCAAAAACAAATATAAATTGTGCAATGATAAAACAATGTGTGGTGCTTGAGTCAAATAGAGTAATAGTTAGTGTGGATTCTACATGTATCATACCTCGAATAGTAGATGGCCTAGCCTCACCACATCTATGTGTATACTGAACTCCATGAAGATTTACAATCCTTCTACCCTAGGTCCCAACCTTACTACACTACAATGCATTACTCTACTAGTACAAATGGTCTCCTCCTGATTATCCAAATCAACCACCACTAGCAGTATGACACATGGATCTCCAAATACCAACATAATATGGGATAACCAACACACTTATTACAATTTTCACTGATCTCTATCCTCTATCATTATTGAAATTCCTATATTTTCTACAAAACATCTACACATGGGACATTTTCTCACTTGATCAGCACTCAATTGGTGGTCAAGAACACTTACGTTGCATGTGTCCCAACCTTCCACACTGATATAGAAAAACATGGTCACTAACCTAAGGGAATAAATCCTTTATATTTATGTGTTGTACACTATTTTACAATTGAAAATTCTGAAATCATAGAATCCTAATATAAGAATTCACACCAATGGTTCTCCCCTCTGGAACCACATATCTGCTTTTGGGGGCCTCTTTGTGGATTCCTTATGAGAAGAGGGCCTGATACATCACCTTAGTTGACCTATTCAACTCAAAAAAAAAATTCTTGGGATCTGATATCATGTCTAAGATCATCCCAATAGAGCCTCACCATAGATGCCTCATCTCACAATACAGAAGAAACAATCCATTTCATGTCCACAATCTGACTTGCATACTCCATTACTATCATAATATCCCGAGTCAATCTCACAAATGCTACACCATTTTCCTACCACATGGTTTTTGGATATTAATGTTACATCTTATTTTATTCCTAAAACTTTTCCACAATATTCCCCCGACATGTTCAATTTTCACAAGGATATCCCACCAATTCTTTGCCTTTCCCAACAACATATAGGCCGCTAACATGACAAACATTCTGGTATTAGTCTCCATGTGATCATGAATTGTAAAGATTTAATCTATCAATAACATTTCATCTTCCATCCCACAATATTTGGTAAATAGTAGAGGGTGTTGTTGCTGAATCTCCCTAGATATCCCAAACATCCTTAGTGGAACTCACTTTGGGTCCAATTCTATAATCTGCATAAATGTTCAATGTTCTCACAAAACTGTTATTTCATGTTATATTGTACCACCATATCCTCCTACTCCACAATTGGGGGAGCATTCTCAGAAATGTCCTCATGTTTCCCAACTGGCATACATCATTAGGATTTAATTTCTCTAATATACCAAACATGATCTTTATGATACAAACCATAAATATTTCACAAATATAAAGTAAGGATCGTGACAATCCACCAAAAAACCATTCTGCATACAACGCCTAAATGGGCCTGATAAAACATGGAATACTACCCACATACATTTCTACCAAGTACTATTGGTATCCTAGGATCACCATCTCACATGTTTACAAGCCATTCATTCTACACCATGTCGAACTATTCCCATAACACAACATTATCCAACTAACATTTAATTCTCTTAATTTCCATTATCAACCATAATCCTTAAATTAATATTTGACATTGTTCTCCCCTTTCTACATCATTGTATGATTTTTTTAGAAAAATATTTTACACTTTTATGAAAATCAAAATAATTCTACCCTCTATTACAGACACCCCTATTCTGTGTGTGTATCTCTACTATGTTGCATGGAACTCGTATACATAGGTTCCATGAATGATTGATGAACCCAAAACCACATGTCATTATGTCATTGGGAAAAAATTCAAAAAACTATCCCATCAAAAAATAAGTGTTTTACTCAATTATAAAATTTCTTCAAATGTAACAACACACAATAAGAACAATAATTCCCACCAAGGTAGACTTGGGTTTTCCCCATACTTGGGTTATAAACTCTAATGAACGAGCTCATTACTGAGGCCCAACACCTTCATAACCTATTATCTTCCCTTTCCAAATAATATGTCATAAAAAACCTCCCATAATACCACATTGTAATTTCACTGACCTAGGAGTCACTAAATGGTGCCTCATGATGGGACATCACGTGACCTCAATCCCACCTCCTCATACGCCAATTGTTGCTGACTAGCAGTGAGTGTTTAAATTAGTCTTGTGGGGAGACTATTAAATATTAATATAGCATCCCATAGTAGATAACAATAATAAATTATATAATAATGTAAGAAAATTAATGAACAAGCCCAAATTAGAATTTCCAAAATATGGTACAAACCATATCCTATACTAGATTGTTCATGTCATACTACAATGCCAAGTGAAAAAAAGACAACAATGGAATCCCCAAATGGTCGTAACTCCATGTCTGGGACCTCATAAATGCATGTACATTGTCTACGTCAAATCCCTATCAATGGGTCATTACCCTTGTCCTGACCTGAAAGGATGAAATATGCATGCGTATCTAATGACAGTCTGACTAGGGTGTGAGTACAACTCTGTAGGCCACCACTAGTGGTGTCTACAAAATATCCAGTCTTACAGATAGTGCATGCTGTATGAAATAAATTACAAGTAAATAAAGGAAAATTCAGAATCGATTAGTTGACCTGGACTACTAATATCAATATTATATTTATTCCCAATTTAAATTACTTGAAATATTTTCATTATTTAATTTAATTTAATGCTCTTTTAAATGGACAATTAATAATCAAAAAGATCATGTATAAGGGAGAGAAGTCATGTTACCTACATCAAGAGGGAAAATATATTTTACAATCATAAAATCTCACTATCCATGGATCCTCAGTTAAGGTAATTTCATCGAATACAACTGTTCTGGACATAGGGAGTCATTCCGACACCGCAACCTTTGTATTCCTGGGTGGGGTGAGAAGATCAATCCAACCCGACCAATGGGAGAAGACTTAATACTTTATCCCAATACCAGTCCATGTGAACATACTTATTCATTCATTCATTAAACAAAAATTGTACCACAAACATCACAATTGATGCATACAATTATCATAATCCAAAAATTATCCTGGGTTTTAGAAATCATTCCATGATGCATTAATTCATTTACCATTTACATTTCTTATCCAATTTAGCCCAATTCTCATTCACATTTCCATCTTAATAAGAATAGTAAATAATTCCCTTGTTTTATCTCATTAATAATATTTATCCATTTCACTATAAATGACCATATCAACATACTCAACAAGGGATATCATTTTTCAGACAACAATCTATCAAATACTTGGATAATTCCAAGTCATGTAAAATATTATCACACCCCATGGATGGCCTGAAATGGGTCAAATCATCCATGATGTGTACCATGATGACCATGATTGTTTCCATACATCATTTAGATACCCATTATTCCAATACCTACCAAATAGATCAATATAACAACAATAAGTGAAAGAGAACAATGTTGGGCATGTACAAATCTACAAAACAATTAAGGAATACAACTTTTAGACCACCTTTCATGAATACATTGAAGGATTCACTCTCAAATGAATCAATAGATCCCAATTCAATCCCCCTATAAATCCTCAACCTAGATCTCACTGAAAATGAGGGAGTTTAGATATTTATATAGAGATGGGAGAGGAATACAATACCTAATTGGGAAATAGAATCTAGGAAGAGATTAGAGACACCTGAAAAATAGATACAAAACCAACGATTCCCCAAACAACATAGGATCGAAGGAGAATAACTCTTAAGATTATTGGGTATTTGATGGTCACATATTGGGTTACAGGAAGAGGAGAGGACGAAAATCCATAGTCAGACTTAAAAATATCTGGGTAGATTTTTCTTAAATTTTCCTACTTTTCTATGTCACTCGATATTCATGTATGGTTTTCAAAATCATGTGAAATCCATGTGTATGCCACTATCGAAAAATTACACCCAAAGACAATTTTCTTGGAGTTCTGCACAGTTTTCACCAACTATAAAAAACTATGAAAGATTCCTAGGTAGATCCTTTTTCTCCTCTTTCATTCCCCTAACCCACAAAACACCATGGAGCCTTCTCATAATATTAAGGAAGAACTTATTTTACCAAAATAAGGGACTTAAACAGAAACCTAATAAAAAAATACCATATAAACAATCATGGATGCTATAATTATTGTCGCATCTTACTGCATCCATTGTGGTTTCATATATTACTATATATATATATTAATTTTCTTTTTATGATCTTAATTTTTCGAATCCATTAGAACGTAATTTACACAACTAATTTCAATATCGAGGTCAATTTCAAAACAATTTCAAAGCTTATCATCAAATTTTGTGACACGTTACATTTTGATCATAACTTTTTGATGGGTAAAATTTTCAAAAATTAATAATAATATTTGAATCAACCCATTATAACTCATCATTCATGGTATTTTATACAAAATACTATTCAATTTACTACTTAATAATTATCGAATAGTTTTATTTCTCTTTCCTTCACAATTGTATATAAATATTTAATATATAAAATCATAACATATAGGCAAACAATTGATTGTAATCAGTAATTTTAGAATGTTTTTCTTCATCCTCATAACATAAATAATAATATATCCTACAATATTAGTGTTTTACCCCAATATAAAATTAAAATTTTATAGTTTAATATTGTTAATTTAATTCTACCATTACACCAAATTCATTCATTTATTTGGATTTGATTTGTTTTATTGATGATGAAATTATTTTCCATTGCATGAGCTGGCCGTAATTGAATCTCAAATTAGTGTATTGTAGTGACCAAATAGGTGTATCCCCAAGAATTAAACTAAAAATATTGTAGTTGGTAACTAGAATATACGGTATGAACCTCAAAAATCAGTGGAATTAACACCAAAATTTTATGTGGATATATTCTGTTAAAATTAAGAATAAAACGCATTTAAAATATGTTTAATCATTGATTAAATAATGATTATATAAAATATAATATTTATTCATCCTTTATAGAACACATATAATGAATTAAATGAAGTAAATGCGGTATAAAATAAAATATCAAGTATATTTATATATATATAAAGGGGTTGGGGCCAATACTAATTTTATTGGACAAAAAGGAATGTCCTATTTTAGATGGGTATAAAATGGAACTATTAAAATACATAAAGTCATAGAGGAAAATTCCTATAGATAAAATGACCTAAATTCCCATTGAACTAAATGTTAAAGAATGACCTAAAGGCCAAAATTGAAAATTCAACATCATATCATGTTAGCATTCAATCATTACGCCCCTTCTAAAGGACATAACATCATGAGCCTAATACAACAAATTTTCTTCCCCCTTTCAAAGAAAAATGTATCAAGATAGACACACACATTGAGATAGTGAACCCCTCTAACCATAGTTTGTGTAAGGACCAGAAGATAGATGCGACCATAAAATTTACTCTTTGAAGCATCCCACCTAATAATGCCTATGTGGCCATCAATTGCACCAACTTCCAATTATACATCTTCATCACATTAGTCACAAGTGAATTAATTAAATGGAAGAGCTCCCATCATCCAAAAATAGGGGAATGGAAGTGTGTATGATAATCCTCATCATGTCAATACCTCAAAATGAGGCTTCCCACATGACATTATCGTTGAACTTATATTTTGATATGCTAAAATTATCCACTTGATTTGTAAATTTCTACAACTTCCCACAATTTACATTCCAGAGGTCCATTGACCAAACTACCATGAATATGGAAAAAATCTTATATTCCCAACAAACCCCATGGAAAAGACTTAGTTTTCCACCACCACCATCACCTGTTATAGCACAACCATGACATCTAACATGTTATATATTGTTGATGACCATACTGAAAAACAAGAGAAAAAACAACCTCTCTAATTCCAAAAAACATTCATTGTATGAAAACCGAAAACTAACACCAAATAACTCCATTAATATCATCATCGTTGATTTCAAGCCTCTATCATTTCCTAATACCATAGACTCCTTCACCGCCAACCCTAATGCTATACAACCAGCCCTAGAATCACAGTAGAACAGAGAACTATGTTCCACCTATGGGTACTCCACCCTACAACCACACAATCATATGTGTATCCCCATAAAAGATAAATCCTCAATGGAAATAGGGTAGATACCTGAACTCAAATTTTTTAAACAAGCATGAATGAAAAATATATGAGTCGAGACATGGTCGACAAAGAGATAATGATCACCCCCATTATTTCCATTGAATCCAGCTACATATAAAGTAAAAATCATTACAGATTCAAGTAGAAATAACAAGATCATATCAAGAGAAGGTTACCAAAGAAAACCTTGATCGGGGACCCATTTTTAACAAACAAAGATAAAAAACTGTGGCCAAAACTCCCTCATGTAAACATTCAATGGGATTAAAATCTCTTTGAACCAGAGTCACCCAGGACCCAGATATGCAACAAACCCATTAACGATGATGAAGTGGAACAATAGTTTATGGGTCGAGTGACCAACATCCACCTTCTAATAACGCATAATATGGGGGCCCATGGTATATTCACATCATTAAAATTCAATACTCAATAAATAAATTGGAGGGGATTAAAGGTAAAATATAATGTCACTATGCTAAAAGGAATGATTATTTATATGACCATAGGAAGGAATAGGGAATAAAATTATATTTACATTATATTCCCATGTATGTAGTTCTCAATCCATGTCTCATTGGTATTATGATAGTAGTTAATCAAATCACATAAAGAAATGTATTATGATCTTCCCAGTTTAAAAATTATGAATTGATTTAAAGAAACACTTTTAATTTATCATCTTATTATTCCATATATATGTTGTTTATAAGAAGAATAAATCGTAAAATTCATAAAAAAATCATTTTCATCCCATATAATATGAAAAATTCCATATATTCCACCACACCACAATAAAATATCAATATGATAATGAAATATCACATCATTTCATAATTAAGCCTCGACGAAGTTACCACTATCATCATTTCTAGTATAACATTTGAAACAATCCACATTATCATCCCTATTCAACCTTGAAATGAAATCAACAATAATAATAGTGTTAGAGATAACATTACATTATTAGAAAAGGAATTGAAAATTTTGGAATCTGAATATAAAACCATTATATAGAAAAACAAGTCATCATTTCAAAAGAAGTAATTCTAAAAAAAAGAAGTAAAGATGGATTTAGGAGAAACTTCTATTTAGGGTATAACAAAAATAAATCCCAAAAAATATTCAATATTTGATTTTAAAATTTCTCAGTGAATTTATAAAGAATTTATTATTTTTATTTAAAAAATATATGATGTGTTTAATATTTTTCATATATACTAGTCTCTAGTAGAGAAAAAGTCAAAATCAGTATTGAAATGTTTATGGTTTGATATTGGATGGGAATATAATGGTATAATTTTCAAGGAATTTCTTGTCACAAATAAGATTAAACAAGATAAGAATATTATTGATTCACCATTGTAACATGATTTGGATTATTAAATGAAAATGAAATTTAATAGACACATCAAGAGTATGAGGACACCGTTGAGGTAACATAATATATTTTTTTATATGTAGTGAGTATTTTACAATATCATAGCAATAAATGAATATGTATACTAATGTTATAACATCTAACCAAAGTTACATGGGTATAAAAGTGTGTAATACTAAATAATTTACTTTTTCTTTGTCATTTCGTATTTTTACATGTATATATTAGGTCAACAGAAATGATAAATGACATGTCCAAACCGTATTTCCACATTAGATAAAGTTTTCAAGAGTTTAGATATCACTTTAGGGATGATAATAATATAAAGATAATCTAAATATTGAATGTTATATTTAATGAAGGATTCATATAAAATGATTAAAATATAATTGAAAGTGATCATGGGACAAAAGAATCAATGTGGTAGGAAAAGTGGAGTTGGATGGGTGTACCTAAGAATAAGTCCCCAAAACAAGTAGATCATACATATCATGTGTAAATATGAAAATAAACAATGGAAAAATGATCGTTATAAAGATATTGATCCCCTTACATTGTCTATTGTTGGATGATAGTGATGATCTTGAATAAATTGAAGTATACATGTAGTTTTTTGAGTCAAGTAAGAAGGATATGGCCACGAAGGGAAAGATTAATTGTTTGCATGATAAAAACACTATGGGGAAGAATAAATTGTAAAAAATAATGAAATAATAAAAAAGGGTATACCGAGTTATTGATGATTATTATGGTACATTGATATTTAATGAAATATAGGTGATGATGGGATTTCAATAGAGTGATGTTGTAATTTTCATTGAAATTTTCACACCCAATGTGACGCTATCAACATTTTGGATGGTTCATAGATTTATTTTAGAAGTGGATTTTAATCTTGATCAAAATGATGTGAATTGTAACACAATGATATTTTTTTAATTATTTGGTTTTGATTTAATTTTATATTTTAATATTTTTCATTTTGAAAAACATTTAATATAGCTTTTATATATATAAAAGTACTATGTTTAGCTTCCATTATAAAACAAATCATGTTAATTATATTCCAAATTCCACAATAATATTATATTTAAGTATAGAAAACATTTTTTTGTCTTGTATTACACATAATACTGAGTCCATTTAATAGATTTTATAATATGAAGACTGAGTTTTACCAAACATACAATCTACTACTCCTATTATTAAATTTTCATTATAGCTAGAACCCATCCATTATAGTTGAATATACTAATTAGAATAACTAAATTATAAAAATATTATTTATAAATTTATATAAAAATAATCCTTTCAATAAGAATTAGTTGATGTGAATGTAAGATGTATTTTATAAAAAAGAAATTATTTTTCCAAGAAAACATAATTTCAATGTACAAACATAATTTTATATAAATAGATTAAATCACCAACATTGGATTTAAGTATTCAATAAAATTTATGTATTAAATCAGTATTTTTAATAATCATCATTAGATTTTATAGGTTTAAGATAATCATAAATCTTATTTTATGAATAAAAAGATGTATTTTTCTAAAAGGTAGTTTTTCAGATTTTTAATTGAATCTCCCATTTAAAATTTATTATTAAAACATTTATAATTTTTATTTGAGAAAATATAATTTATTTTTGAAAGAGGGATATGAATATTTACTTTGTTTAGTTTTTTTGGTATTTTTCAGAGAAGTTTATTTTTTTGCTGAATAATGAAAAACACTGAATTTTAATTCAAAACTTCATTTTTTCATATAAATTTTTTAAATAATTAAGTTATATTTTAGTTTTTTAATATAGTTAAAATTAATCAATTTTACATAAATTAATCTATTTCTTGTAATTTTAATCAATTAAAAATAGAAATTTTAAATAAAAACTAAGAAAAATATTGGTATTTTTACTTTAAACCCACGTCTTATCATCCCATCTGTGAGATTAAATTTAAATTATTTTCATTAAATTATGTGATTAATATTTGGAATAATGTTTTCTATATTTTTAATCATCATAATTTTAACTTTTATATATTTTCAACTTAGTTATAGACAAAATGTTTTTTTGAATGTGAAAAAAATTAATTACAATGATAAAGAGAAAATTTCATTAACAAAGGACTAAACCCTAAACATACAGATAAAAATGACCTTGAAACTTGACCAAAATCCATTTTAAATTATAAATGTTTATTTTTCCATTACCACATTTCTTGGTTGATAATTATTATGAACACCATATTCATATTTGATGTATAAGATATTTATTATTCCATTAAGAATTTAGAATTTTTATAATGAACATAACATCATATTTTAAATTTTAAGAACAATTATAACATTATTTATTTACGTGTAAACTACCGTATCCTCAAATTAATATGATTCATCACACATTAGATGAAATGTTTTAAGGACGAGATTAATAAAATTATTGGTTATAAATGAAATAATAATTCCAATTTAATGATAATATATATATATATATATACTTAATTAACTTAATTTCATTCAATATGAGAACAAAACTGAAACAATTTTCATGTGTATGTACAACCTACCAACTCTATTAATAATGTATTCCAGTTCCCATGTCCTAATTTTATAGATTATTATAATAACATATATAAGGAATATATATAATATTTATATCATGTGTAAAATTTTATAAATATGTAAATCATGATCTAATTAAAAAGTGTCAGTAACAAAAAAGTCAAAACATATATGAAAAACCAAGAATATATTACTTGAAATGATACGTTAACATTGATTTAATAATAGGAGGGTAATATAATGTCATAAAAAATTCATGTATGGTATTTGGTATTATAATATTTTTCTATGGTAGATTTATAATAAACATATCTTTATCATAAAAGTGGGATGAACATGTATGAAGAAATTAATGAATTAAAATATGGCATTTCTCATCTCACATTTATTTCGGTGAGATGTATACCTTAATCACCAATAGATTTTTTATGTGTTGTATATAATTCCAATAATTATATTATAAGATTATTATACTTAATATTATGTATATTTTCATATCTATTATATTTTCTCCCTTTCATGGTGTTAATGATTAAAGATTTACCAAATCAGTAAGGTATGTTTGACTCAATTTTCCTTCTTTGACATGCATGCAATTATATGAATCTATATTCTTAATAGAGGTGTATAAACTACCATTTGAAGTATTATATATTTTAAATGAGTATTTTCATTATATTTAATTATTAATTTAATGTTTTTCTTTAATGGTGATTATGATTAAACATTACCATATTGGTAAATGTTTATTATCGCAATCTCATCATTTATTGGGATTATTTATGAATATGAATTAATTCATGAGATATTATGGTTATCCTCTTGATAAAACTCTTGAATTTTCATATCCTCATATTATACATGACATATTTCTATTTTAATAACATTTTCCCACTCATTGGTACTTAATATGAGTAATAAAATGTTTTTATGAAAATAACACTTTATTTCCTATTTGGGCAAGAAATAACAATAAATTGAAAACCATTTTTCTAAATATATTTTAAATAATGTTTTCTATATAATTTTTTTAGTAAATGAATTAAAAATATACATTCAATGAATATTTATTTCAATAACCTTTCAATAACACCCTATATGTATTGATTTTATTTTTAATGAAAATGGTTTTCAAAATGTTTTCATTATTCCTCTATATGTTCTCAATTAAATAATTTTCAAAATTCTCTCAAGATTATTTTATATGAATTTAAATTAAAAATGGATTTAAAAATATTTTGAGTCATGTTTTATATGATTTCTATGAATTTGTTTCAAATTTATTATATGTTTCCTTTACAACATTTCAAGGAAAAATATTTTAAAAATGTTTTCAATCATTTATTATAAACATCCAAGGAAAATGTTTTCAAAATTAATTCAATCATACATAAAATTTTCCAAGATAAATATGATAATTGTTTTAATATTATTTTATATATTATGAAGGATAATGGTTTTTGAAATTTTTTTCTATCATTGTTTATAATTTTTTATGTTTATTTTTAAAAAATGGTTTTATAATGAATTTATGTCCTTGAAAAACTTTTCCAAAAAAGAAAGGATAGTTTAGTCAATAAATTATTTTAAAAGTTATTTAAAAATTTTCTTATATCTATGAGGAGATCCATTGGTGTTAATCATCTCTTTGAGGGTGATATTATATAATCTTTCCATTAATATTATTATCTAAATTGTTTATGTTTGGATGAAATGATGCTTATAATACACGTTTCTCATTTACGAGTTATATTTTTATGAAATCCAATTCACATTAATTTGAAATATTATGATTAAAATCAATTGTTTTCAAATAATATTAGTTGAAAAAATTATTATTAATGAAATATATTTTCCATAGGTTATGATATGATGAAGAGTTTATAATACCCATTTCATTTCAAGGGTTTTGATATAATTGTTTATGATCTTGCGGCACATGTATATATGATTTCATTATGATATTGGTGAGACATATATATCCCTATAAGTAATTATATAATGATTTATATCTCATGATATAGACATGGATAGAATAGGGAGTGATCTCAGTTCAGTAAGGGAATTTTTCAGCTAAGAAGGTCTTGGGAGTGACCCTTGCCTATAATGATGGACATGGGAGTTAACCATGAATATCAAGATAGAGTAGATAGTGATACCACACTACTAACAGTTCATTGATAGTGATTTTGTGGATCACTATGAAAATAAATTCATATGATTATTTGACATCCAAAAATTCTATGTCTTATTCCTATGTTATGATTTCTTGTATAATGCTCTATCTTTTCATATGATTCATGTCTTATGATTGTTGAATATTCATGACATGAAACATGTATATGATCTATGATATATAGGGTATGATATTGGAATGTTATTATCATGTTATAATCTCTTATTCACATTAAATGCTTATGTATCTATTTTTTATTGATAATGGCCATATAAACTCTCCCTAATCTTACCTAACATTTCCCCAGATCATGAAGAAATGTTTTAAATAGAAATAATAAGGTGGAATGTTCTTTTTGGAAACAGTCATGAGATTTCACAATGTTAGATGTTTTTGTTCCATGTTTCAAAAGGCACCAAACCATTATGGAACACAAACATGTATTTTTTTGTAATATGTTGAATATTCATATAAAATGATGTAATATCCCTATATGTTACGCCTATGATTATATCATTTTCAAACATGGAATGGTTTAGTCATCATTTGGAAATAATCATGTAAAAAAATTTGTGAGATCCCTAGCTATATTTCAAAGTATAATTCTAGGTATGTTTTTAATGATGAGTCTAAGGATGAGTTAATGTTTAGGAAAATGTATAGAATTTTATGTAATAGATATAGTGAGTAGTTTCCTAAAAATTAATCCCCTTATATTTACAACATGTGGATGTTTCTATTGAACTGTTTAACATATGGGTAAAAACCTCTAAAACCCATTATTGATCTTTACTTGATCAGGAACTGCAGAATGAAATCGTGATATACTACACCACTAGATTGACACTCCTTGGGGATATGCTTTCAAAATTCAAAAATACTTTGGGAACCATCATGAACGATTTAAATAAAATATGACTATGAATACCCTAGGATAAAACTATTGTGTCATTGATTAATGAATACTGTGTCAAGATTTAGATATACAATAATTTATTTTCTATGATTAAGAGGTTATATAATATGATAAATATTTCTCACACTATTCTTTCAAGGTTTAGTGAATTGTAGGAACCATATGAAACAAGGTCAACATTGTTTGTGATGGAAAATTTTATGATGAGTATTAAAATGAGTTGATCACAAAAGTGAAAGATGTTTTGATCATGCTAAATCAATTCTCATGCATCATGATTAACAAGGTACACCTTACGAGACTCTCAAACTCACCAAGGAGGATACAAAATTATTTTGTTTAGAATGTGTGTATTTGATACCTTGGGGGAATGATGATTCAGTTTATTATTTATCAATAATGTGGAATGAGTCAGCTAGGTGAAATTCACAGAAAAACAAGAAGATATTATGATTGTGAAAATGAAGGCCACAAAGTACGTAACTACAATGTAAATAAAGAGAGTTCTATTAATGTAATGGATGTGAATATTTTACCCCTTAAAACATCATCAAAGGTTAAATGATTTAAGAGTGTAATGAATGGTCATTATGATAATAATTGTCCTAACTATAATTATTTTAATGATAATTAGAATGGATGTATGAGTAATAGTTATATTGTAGATGGTGATATGAATAAAAACATATTATAAAAGGAAAGGGGTATTCAGTAATAAGATGAGGTATATTTCTTATATATTATGGATAAATTAGAATAAAAGAATATTTAATGTATAATTACTCCTTAATTATGTTATATGAATTAAAAAATAAATAATATATTTTTTGTTTTTGTTTTTACATTAAGGATCTATAAGAATGAACTAGATAGTTCTAATGGACTTTTACAGTTATTTAATGGAATGATGATGTTCATGTAAAAACATGATTATGGTGAGGATAACCCTTAATATGTTCTGTATGTATTGATAATTTTGTTTCGATAAATATATGTTAAAAATAAATTAGTAAAATAGAAATTTCTGATAACTTTAGATCTAATTAAGGACTATATTCCAAGTGGTTTATCCTATCTTTGATGAATTTTACAACATTTGTGTAATTATAAAATATATCCAATAATACATGGAATATGTAACCCTGCATGTTTTAAAAATGATTTGAGGTAATTCACGTTATTAATTTGTTTCAAGAGAATACATGATCAAGGTATCACATGTTTTGTATGAAACAACCAAGAGATACATTTTAATGTATAGGGTGTCATTGCAAAGTTGTTTTTGGAAAATTTATTGACCTTATTTCTAATTTTTTTGTATTCTGAAAAGTTTTATAAGGTTATATATTTAAATAATTGTTTATGATAGTGTATTTTATCTCCATATATTTTATTTTTCATATTTTATAATTTACGATAACCTTTTTTATGTTAAAATGATATATGGAACGACCTATCACAACATTATGGATCTCATAATCTCTTAGTGCTATGAGAATGATGAAATCACATTCATTTCATGGAATTAGAGATATTATGGAAGCAGAATAAGGAAAAATTACAAGGTTGACCTAGAATAATGTATGTATAATTTTTTTAATGTTATTTATCTTTAGGAAAATAAAATTTTAAACCAAAAATGATATCATAGATTATTCATATTTGATGAATCATATGTCCGCTTAGTTCAACAAAAATATATGGATTTTTTATTTTTTTTCTATATCCTAACCATGTTTTATATTAATCACTATCTTAACATTATAGGTATACTTCTCTTCCATGTCCATTTTTTCACTTCCCACCATTGTTCTCCCATGTATAAACAAAGTAATGAGTTAAATTGGGTATCTATTATGTTTCCAACTTTACCATCTTAAATGATGTTTTTATATTCATTTTTATGATGTGGATTTATCATAAAGGAACATCAAGTATAAATTATTTGTTAAACCAGATGAATTTCGAGGGTGGAATTCGTTTTAAGGTGTGTAGAATGTAACACCATAATATTTGTTGAATTATTTATCATATTAATTTAATCTGTAAATATTTTTCATTTCACGAAATAGTAATTATTGATATTTTATATATACAAGAACTATGTTTTTCTTAAATTATAATGAATAAGAAGTTTATCTTGAACCAAATATAATAACTAGATAAGATTTAACTACACACAACACAAAATTTGACATGAATGGGAAACACTATCGAGTCCCTTTAATAAGTTTTATAACATGTAAGTCTGAGTTTTACTGAACAACCACAGAATATAAAAATTATAATTAAATTTTTATTGTAGAGAAAACATATATATATTAATATAAGTCACAAAGAAGATTAAATAAATTTTAAAAATATGATATATAAATATATATATATAACGAATAATTTGGTATTAAATTGTAGTGGTGAATGAAAGAACTATTTGAAAATAATGAAATTACATTTCTAAGAAAACTATTTTCCTATATACAAATTTTTTTATCTCAATAATTTAAACAAAACACTTTTTATTAATTTTATAACTAAAAATAATATATTAAGCCAATAATTTTGAATGTGATACAATATATTTTAATGTTATTAAATTATAATAAATTAAATGTAATAAATAAAAATGGATATTTTTCTAAAAGATAATGTTTCTTCTATTAATGCAAAAAACATTTAAAATAGGAGTTTTTATACATTTATAATTATTATTGGAAAAAAAATTCATTTTTTAATGCATAAAACCAAAATTTAATTTGAGTGATTTTTTTCTATTTTTCTAAGAGGATTTATTTTTTCATGAGTGGATAAAATAATGAATTTTAATAAAAATTTCATTTTCGACAAATTTTCTAAAGAATTTAAATTATATACAGTTTTTTATGTTTATTTAGATAAATTTTAAATAAATTAATCTCATTATTCCGTTGGAATAAATTTCATATTGAAATTGGATATAAAAACACGGAAAATATTTTGAATACATTTTATTTAACTCCTAAATTTGTCATCTAATCTACGAGATTAAATTTAAATTAATTTATGACACTTATATTTTAAGAATATATAAAATTGATTCCATAAAGGTAATCTTCATTATTTATAATTTCAAATTATTTAAAAATATTTTTTTAAAAAAAATTTGTGAATGTGTTTAAAATTAAATACTTTGAATAAAATAAAAATTAGCTTATCAAAGGACTATGCCCAAAAAATATGGCCCAAAAAAAAATATAAAATCTTCCAAAATTCATTGGATTATAATATTTTGACCATGTCATCCATGTTATCGAATTGGGTCTATTATTGGATCCACTTTACATGGGAAAAACTGTGGTATAATTCCATTCTCAACAATTTACAAGAATACCACTCCTATTCCACTATAAAATCATCTCACCACTACCAATTTTTAACAAATCTCAATCCCATTGAATATCCCAAAATCAGATAAAATAATCTCAAAGATTCATTTATATCATCCTAGACGACTACCTTTTGGAAAAATACAACCATGGACTTTATTTGGTGCGAACCAAACCGAATTTCATAATGAAGAGGCAACATCTTCCCTTAGGATCATTTGTTTTAATTTCATTCTACACCACATAGGATCTTATTATTAAATAATTATATAATAACCTAATTATACTAAATATATAGATATGATTTTATTCTAATCTATTTACCTATACTTACAAAATCTTTTATCTAATGGGTAACAAACTTACTGTTCTTGTCTGTGGAGAACAACCACCTCACGAAACGATGTTATTCATTTTTTTCATTTACCGCCTTTTATGGGTGGGAATTATGATATACACAAAATTTTTATAATATATAATTTATATTAATGATTTATTCATGATTATAGAATTATTATATAAAACATACTTTCATGCTTTCCATTTTTCTATCATTGGTAACTTCGTTTGGAGAAGTATGAACTACCGCATCCTCAATATGATGTGATTTATTCACACAATAGATGAGATGTATTAAATATCAGTTTAGAGAAATTATATTATGTATATGACAAAATAATTATAATGTAATGTTAATATATATATACACACACATATTTTTCATTTACCCACTTTCATTCAATATGATAATAAAATTGAATTAATGTTCAAGCATTTGTACGACCTACCATCTCCATTAATATTGATTTCTATTTCATATTTCAATATGAAATATATTATTAAAAAATATATATATAATATATATATGATATTAATATTATTTTTTTTCATTGATTATATTATAAAATCATGATATCTGTAATAGTAAAATGAATAAAAAGTTAATATATATATGAAAAACAAAACTGATATTAACCAAAATGTAACATTAACACAGATTTATAAATAAATGGTTAATATAATATCATAAAAATATATTATATTGGATTATTAAAATAATATGTTTCTTTTGAATTTTTAAATTAAAATTATATTTATAATAAAATATTTTTCAACACGTATAATGAAAGTAAATAATTATGGTATAGGTTTTCTTACCTCACTTTTTCCTATGAGATTTATGCATTATTTACTACTCATTTATTCTATGATGTGTATATAATTCACATGACTATTTCATATAATTATATTTTATTGAATATGTATTTATCTTTATTTTTTTATTATTTATATTTATGGTGTTTATGGTTTAAGAGTTACGAAATAAGTAAATTAATTTTATCTCAATTTGATTTCTTTGAGACACATGCCATGTTATGAAAATATATTCGTCAACACGATGTATAACCTACCATTTTATACATTATATAATGAATATCCTTATTTTAGAAATATTTTAAGATTCATCTAATGTTATTATTTCTTATGGATTATGATTCATAGATACCAATGTGGTAATAAATATTTTTCAAAATTTCACCATTTATATATATTTTCTAGGATCATGATTCCATTGATGATATATTATAACCCATATCTCAATAAATTTCATGAATTTTATTCTCCATTAGATATATATTATATCTAGATGTACTGGTTCCATTTTAAACATTTTGATACTTAATATGATTTATAAAATATTTTTACAAAATTCATACTTTATTTTTCTTTCGGGTCGGAAATATGTGCTCTTTGAAAACCATACTATAAATAGATGTTTTAAAATATTATTATTTTTAAAAATATTATTAAAAAATTTCTAAATATATATTTTTTTAAAGGTTCATAAATGGTTTTCAATAAATCATTATATGATTTCAATGTATTTTGAAAGAAATATATTTTTGAAAGTTTTTTATTCTTTCTTTATGACTTCTCAAAGAAATTATTTTCACAATGAATCCAAGATTGTTTAATATGTTTTCAATTAATTTTTATTTTAAAAATTATTTTCAATATCATTTTATATTTTTTCATGGGTAATATTTTCCAAATGTTTTCAATCTTATTTTTTATGTTTTCATGGTATGTTTTTTTCAAACTATTTTCACGCTTCTTTTATAATTTATCAAGGAAATTGTTTCTCAAATTTTTTCAAGATCAATTTATATGTTTTCAATGAAAAGTTTTTTGAAAAATTTTACATGATTAATTTATATGTTTTTAAGAAAATTGTGTTTTATAATTTTTCTAGATTATTTAATATGTTTTTATGTTTATTTTAAACGATAATGGTTTTCAAAAGGTATAATGTTTTAGAATTAATATTTCATAGAAAAAAGGAATTTTCTATCCTGAAATGATTTTAAATGATATATTGAAATTATGTTACAAATTCGAAGACATAAATTGGTGTCACTCATGCATTTTTTTTGTGATAAGATACACGGATTTTATTAATATTGTTTATCTTAATGTTTTAGGGTTTTAGGGAATGATTTTAATGAAACCTATTTTTCATTTTAGGGTTATATGTAATTGAAACCCATTTCACTATCACATGTTATATTATTACGAAACATGATTCTTTTCACGAGCTATTAATTTACCTCAAGATTAGGATACTTTCTACTTTTCAACATATTATGATATGATGATATGTTTATTAATCCCACATCATTTAATTGCTTATGATATGATTATTTATGATCTTATGGAACATTTTTATATGATTTCACTATGAAAAGGTTATGATTTATATATATCCCTTTAATGCATTGGGTAATTATTTATATATCATAAAATAGATATAGTTGGAATGAGGAGTGAAATGAGTTCAGTAAAGGATATTTTCCACTAAAGTAGGTTTGGGATTAAATAACGACTACTAAGATGGTAATCGGAGTTAACCATGACTAGAAAGTTGGTATGGGGAGTGAACATATACTACTAATATGGACTTGGAAGCAATGTCTTGACTACTGTGGAAACTATTTTAAAAAATTATGGTTATACTAAAAATTCTATAGCTTATTCTTATGGTACACTTTTATGGATTATTCTCTTGTTTCCATTATGATTCATGTCTTATGAACTACCTATATTTATTTCATGACACACGTATATGATCTTTGATATGAATTGTATGATCTTAGAATATTATTTTCATGTTCTCATATCCTTATGCTCATGTTATTATTATTTATCTTTTTTTGTACCCATACTAAGCTTCTAAAATCACCCTTTATTATGTTTAATTTCCCTAAGATATGAAGGAAGGTTTTAATTATAATTACATATTGTAAAGATCGTTGTGGAAAACATTGAATATAATTCACTATGTTAAAATATATTTTTTTTTCATTTTTCAAAATTCACTAAACTATTATAATATTTAGGCATGTAATTTTGTAATATAGTGAAACTTCCTCGAAAATAATGTAATATCCATGTATGTTAAGCATGTGTAGAAATATTAAATCTAATTTTTATGTTTTGTAAATATGGAGGAGGATATTAATATAGTTTATAAAAAAGGATATGTGGAGTTATGAAATAAAAGAATGAAGAAGATACTCTATAAATGAATATATGGGGTCTATCATGTAGCTTAGATGTAGTATCAGAATATCTTAAAATGATATTTGTGGGAGTTCTAAAATTATTTATGGAGTTGTGTTTCTTAAAAATATACATCAATCATTATTTCAAAATATAAATATCGATTAAATAAAATGTTACCTAATATTACATATGTTCAAAAAAAATTTATAAGGTAATAGGTATATTTATATCTATTTAAATTGAGTTTATGAATTTATCTGGATATCAAATATTTTTAATATAATTGATAAATAACATAGAATGATATCATAGAATGATGTGAATTTTTATTTCTAAATGATATAAATTTTTCTCAAATATATATATATAGGAATTGTTATTCAATTATATCATATTCAATAGTTGTAGATGGATTTTAATGAAGGGAATAACCCATTTTTAATAATAATGTCTAATAAACGAATCATATTTTTTAAAAAAATTATAAAAAATATGATGTGACAACATGTATTAATAATTATGTATAACCAATAATATTAACTAAAAAATATGATAAATGCTTAAAAATGATATATTTATATTAAATTGTACTTTAATACGGGAATTATCGAGGCTTATAGTTAATAATGTAATTTAATTTGGTTATATGGTGATTAATACATTTGAATTAAAATTAAATTTAAAATGATAGTTTGAATATGAGGGGAATATTACTTCCAATTATAATATATTAATCTAAAATGGTATACATAATTATTTACACCTATTTAATGTGTATTACATTGAACGTTACACAAAATATATTATTAAAATTATTTAATTAATATAAATTAATTCTTATGTCAAGACAAATCTTAATATACTTATTAATGTTTCCTTTGTTCTTACGCATCATTACAAACATTAAATATAAATGATTATGTGATAACAATGCTAATTGATAAAGTGATCACATAATATAACAGGAAAAAATGAGGAATATATAATTAATTTCATATATACATATATATTCATCATGATTGAAGTCTTATAACAAGTAAATTGTCCATATTTTTCACTTTGTGATTATACGGTGTTGAATGTATAAATTCATATCTAAAAAATGATATCATGTTATAAATCTGAATAAATAGTATTATGAATAATATTACATGGTATGAGTGATTAAAAATTAATTACAATTAATTCTCTAATTTTTTTAAAAAATTAAAAAATTGAATAGTTATTCATAACACATAAGAAGTGTCAACGAAGTGCTTGCGTAATGATGAGAGAAGTCGAAGGAAATTATTTTAAATATATACAAGGTCATTTGATTTATAGAAACAAGGTTATTGAATGAATTTTATAGTAAATTATTAAATAAATATAATTATTTAAATATTATGACATTAATTTAAAAGTTATATTAATTTTTTTTAACAAAAATTTTATGAATGACTCTGAATATATATATAAATGGCTTTTTAATGATATATATAAATGGTTTTTTCATGGAGAAACACCCAAGAATATGATGTTAAACTCTCATCGTAAGGGATCCTCTCTTTCTACCCATTATTCAAGAATCATCTTCATTTTAGGTAGTTTAATTTTCAATTACCAATTTTAGGGATATGTTTATACACCCCCATATATCCCTTATAACATTTACATAATGAAAGACCCATTTCACTATCATTATTCAGTCCTATGAAAATGTATGTGCCCCTATAATATAGCTGAAATTTCTCTATGGGATTCCATGCAAAAAAATTTGTAGATAATATTCATACCCAATTCCTATCAAGGGTGTTCAACCGTATATATTTATAATTCTTTATTTGGGTACATACATGAATGAATTCAAAAAAATGATAATGGAAAAAATGTGATGAATATTGACTCCATGTTATATGATCTATGTTTCACACATAAGCATGACAATTAAATGAAAGTTATGGGTGCAACCATAATCATAGATCACTGAAATGAATTCGGTAATATTTTAGTCTCATGAGACATCATTCAAGGTATTAGAGAGTGAACTTATTCCATCATGATGTCATGGATGTTATCCTTGACCTACGTTTATGATGTAATGTTTCTGGTTGTTCCCAAATTTATCATGCTACCTTTATGTTATCATGTTATATCATGCCTCATTTCTCATGTTTATGATTCCCACTCCCTTTATGAAGCATTGATATGTGTAATGTACAACATGTAATATTTTCTATAGGTTTTTATTTTTTTAGTCCCTTATGGGGCTTTATAGATCACCCCATGCTTATGTACTTTCCCAGGATATCCCATGAAGTTTTAAGTATTATGTAATATTATGAGAATGTTATGGTGGTTTTCAATAATGGTGATGTATTCCCTATTTTAAGTTGTTGTGCAATGTACATAATTCACAAATAAACTATACTTCTCAATATTCAGGTTATATTATGTGTAATATTATTTAATAAAGAATGTATTAAAATGTAATGAAGATATGGGTTGTTATATTTACACTCATTTTAGAATAAATTAATGGACCCATAGTTAATTACTACCAATTGATGCTTCATGAAACACCACGTATTGTATTTGAAAGTGTCACAAAACAGCGGAAACATTATTACCAACATTGGAACCGAAAAAACTAGGTATCCGACCAAATTCAGCATCAAGTTTTTGAATTAAACCTTGAACTCATCATCCAAAAAAATTATTATGATTTTTCCTTATTAATTTGTTCGATGATTCTGAAAATTATTTGAAATTTGATAAAAAAATATATGATAATAAAAAGTGGGACCATGATATCTCTATAACTATTCAATATCATTGGATTACGTCCATGAAAAAACCACCAAAACCCTTTTCAAATCCAATGCTACTACTTACTGGGAAATAACAAGTCCAAATAAATACACATCTCTTTTCCGGAACATGCACATGAAAAATTTCCTATGAAAAATGTTACATTGATGAGGTAATAAAATTTTCCTCAGCTTTTTTATATGATCCATCGTTGATATTTAATATATATGGATTCCATCAATGAATGAGACGATAAATTAGTCAAGGAACTCATGAAATATAATGTTTAAGATTCCCATGAACAAATCTGGTTTGTTCATGAAACTGAAATACATGACTATAAAATCAATGTTCACATACTAACATGAGAAGGCTATCATTGGGATTTTAAACTAATTGACATTTATATGATGATATTTTGACCATGTATCAATATTAAAAGACAACTAGTTCCTCTTAAATAAAGATAAATATAATAATTTACCGACATTAGATAATGATTCTCCATCCTCTATGGATTCATCCAGTAGTAGACTATGCACATCCTCATGAATACTATCCTCTTTCACTGTGCACAAAACATTATATCTCTAGTGTGATGCAGTAGTCATTATATAATCATTATATATCAATTATCAATCTACATTATCAATCCTCACAAATTCTATGGTAGTATTCTATAAAGATCCAATGAAATTTAGGAAGAAGTTGATTGTAACTCTATTCCAATAATGAAAACTATTTGAGGGGGTATTTTCAAAACATAAAAAGAGAAAAATTATAGAAACTATTCAATAACTCATGGGGTGTCCACCTCAAATTCCTTCAATGTGATCATTGATGATTAAATCATCATGGAAAGAAAGGAATCCAGTCACCCATGGTAATAATGATATAATTTGTTCGTATTTATAACTCAAAGATATATACCCATGACTTTTTATTCTCCATCATTAGTCTACATCCATGGAACACATTATACAATATATCCTTTCCTCCAAATTCCAGAGATAAAAAAAGGGTTTAGAAAGCCTTTTCACATTCAGTCATTGTACAAGGACCATAGATGGGGAAAAATGTTTTTGAAAAATGAAACAGAAATAAATTGTTATCCTTGGTAAATGAAAAACTAATTTCAAGTCAAACAACATTTTTCCCTTATAGAACATATTTCCCTTTCACATGTATCCATTCTCATCTATCTCCTCTACATCACTGCATATAAAATATGTGTTAATTATCAGTTCATGGTCCTTGATAGTGAGGGAAACCAAATATATTATATCTACGAACATAATATCATACTATATGGGAATCAAACATCTAAAAGGATAATAAACATATGATGAAGTTCCCTTCTATATAAATTTTTTTAGGATAACTTTTATTGCTGCTAGAAGGTGTCCAACCCTCCTAGACCATACCAACTAACTAGGATTGAAGGGAACATCATTTTTCAATGATTATGATATCAAAAACCAAATCATAATACACTAGCTCACTTAATAGACTAATGGGAACCAAATAATCCCTTGAGAACTAGGATGCAGACTACGGGGTCCATTTCCTTATTGATTGAAATGTCGAATGTTCTGTCATCCTTGACCCTCCATCTTATGTCATACACATAGATGGTCCATAATAACTCAATAATAGGGGTTCTATGACACACTCATTCATCCTATCCATCATATCTACCTTTATATGCACATATAATTACATAGAAAACATAAATGAGTGACTATACAATAAATGGAGGGGTGGAACACCTCATCCCATAAAATTGTTCTAGACACCTCATTAGGAAAAAAAAATGGAATATAATATCGGTTTATTAATCATAATCCAAAAATTCAAATTACCTTTTACCTAATAAGGGTATAGAAACTCCTACCACTTCATAACATTTACCATCTTTGACAATAACTCGTCCCTAAACATGTGCTAGAAATCAACCTCCAATACATTGGTCTTCATCCAGTACATGATATAAGACATCCATAACAAACATATTGTACTACTAAATTAGATAATTATTTGAGGAAAAAAAGACTCATATCCAGATCCAATATATCTGAAAGGTATCTCTAATTCCCCCATCTAGTGTTCTGCCTTTAAATTTATGACGATTGACTCATATATTTATAGGCTCAAATATTGAAAGGTGCACAATATTTTTAACTATTTTTCATCCTATATATTTGGATAAACCATCAAAAAATAAATAGATTCAGTTTCCGAAACATACCCAACTCAAACAACATGTGGGTGGTGATCAAATGAAATCCATTTGGGGAATGTAAAAACACCTATTTCTCATAGAAATGGACTAAATTAAATAATCATATTAATTAAATTATTCATTCCTAGAATAACTAAATTAAAAAAACTCAAGAATGTGTTATTATTGTACCTCTCCTAGGTCACTATCCAATAAGCAGTATCTCCTTACCTAGTAAATTGAGAGATCATAAGGTCCTCATATTAGATCATTGAAGGGTGGGTGAGAGATAACATTCCATATCATGGAAATTATCTATTTTCTTCATAACATGTTATGTTTGGAAAAAACAATTACCTAACTATCCCATGATTTTATTATCAGTTTATAACATAAAAATAAACCACATATATTACCCAAAACCATTAATACCACTTTATCATGAACCCCTCTAATATTAAACATATTGATCCATCAATTAAGAGAAGAGTAACCCATAATTCCCACTTGTAGTAGTTCCCATGTTGGTGACTAGGGACGGAAGTTTATAACATTCCAATCGAATTAATTACCCTCAAATCCATGTATCAAAACAAAAAACTAAAAAACAAATAAACCACAATACAATATAATAAACCAAAATAACATATATGAAAATTTCATCATGCATGGATATAAAAATGATACAATTCTATATAATGATAAAACATAAAAAAAATAAAATCACGTGAGAAAAACTTCCAAACCCTTTCTCTTATCGTGTATATTCGAAATCAATCCAAAAAGTCCTAAAAAAATGTTGATATATTTATGTGGTGAGAATAAAATGTATACTTAGTAGGATCATAACCATGGTCTGTTGTGAAAATTTTAAAAGGTAACATTAATTCTAATTTGAATAAAATAGAACTGATCAGCACCAATATTGGTCAACTATCCCCATAGTATCACTATGGATCCCACACCAAATAACACATCCAAGAGTTTTAACGTAAAAAAATAAGGATTTTGATAAGGTTTCCCCATAAAAACACCCCCATAAATTTTTCATTTTATCCCAATTATGAGATATAATTTTCCCATATCTCATATATATCCAGTAATAATAAATCTAACCATATACCTTGTCCTCCAAAACTATCTAAAAATTATATCTCATGTTAAGAAACTACATATCCCATATCATATCACACGACCAATTAATTATGGTATCTTCAATGAAAAGAATATCAAACATGTGTACACATCCTAAGAAGTATGATCCCCACAATATATATCATCATCTATTCTTGTATCAAAAGAAGATACTACTGGTGCCAGAGTATGGGTGATGGGTTTTTTATACATCCATAACTTTTTCATCATACAATTATGGTATATACCCCCTAAGATATTAGGGTTTCAGTCATATTATCCTACTTATGTGGGGTGTAAATAAAGGTTATAAAATAATAAAATGATAAAGAAGTCTCACAGAAGGTATCATCTATGGGTTCACACAAACAGAACATCTAGAATATCTATAAGTTATCTAATGACATTGATCCACTAATCACTTCTTATAATGAAGAACTACTGTAATTCATTGATTAATGAAAAAATAATCTTAATAAGGGACTAAACATTAATTTAAAGGACCAGATGATCAAAAAAAATCCAAGATGAATTTTTGGAAAATTTTGACCCTATTCTTCTTTGTATCGAAATTGGACCATTATGATAGCCACTTTCTATGTGGAAAACATCAGTGCAATTTTCATTCAAAAAATTTACAAAAGTGACACTCCTCCTTCATAATAAAAAGGCCTCTTCCCCTGCCACATTATTACCCCTATCAAGACACATTGGATCAACCGTGTTCTTCCCATATATCTCCTCAAAAATACCCCATAATCCGTGAAGAATAACCTTGGGCAGAAATAAATCCAATTAATCCATTGGTGAAAACCAAAAGGAGTTACCAGATTAAGCGGTAACAAATTTCCTTATGTTTTATTATATCATTTACATTATCCACCCCTTAAACTAAATTTATTTCCTGATTATATAACAACTAAAGAATTCTAAATATACTAGGTTGTTTAAATTCGAGGGTTTCTACTTACTTTCACTCACACATCCATCTAATAGAAATAAACATAGTGTTTATGTGTATGAAGAACTACTACCTCCCTAAATGATGATTTTTTATTTTCTCATTACCAGCTATCATGGTCTGTAATTATGATGGAAACAATATTTATATATGTTATATATGATATGTATTATGTATATATGCTTTTTAATAATTTTTTAATAGATACGCCTATATTTCTCATTTTGTGTAAAAATGATGACATCAGTAGTCGATATGTGGACTACCGCCCCGAAAGTGAATTAAATCATTCACAATATACATTGAACATATAACATATGTTTCTAATAAACCTATGTAACACATATGAAATCTATATGATAATGTAATTAAAATATAAATATATATAATTTACATTTCATTAATTTAGTATGAAATATAAATTAAAGTAGTTTTCATATGTACGTAAAATCTATCATCTCCATGAATGATGCATTTGAATTTTTATTTAAAAATATTATAGAATTTTACTAATACATATATAATGAATATATTTGATAATTAAATCATGGTTTAAATCCTTTAGATAATGAAATAATGATCAATTTAATAAGAACAAAAGTAACTACTTAAAACATACCAGACCAATTAGGTAATTATCACCAAAAATAGAGAATATAATAAAATATTGTTAAAAAAGGTTAATAAGATTATATAAAAAGATCAAATATGATATAATTTTTATGTATATGGTTCTATTATACTTTATAAACACTCTTAAAACCATTATAAATGAATTTAAGGGATGTTCAATTGAAAGGAATCATATGGTATGGGGATTCATGTCAATTTACATTCTATTGAATATTATTTATTATTATGAACCAATTAAATTTTATACGGTGTATATACTATGAATTGATTGGTTATATCATGAACCTAATTATTCTAATGATATTATATTTTTCATATAATATATGGGGAATTACAATACAAATATAGAAAATTGGTATGTGACACATTGGATTGATTAATGATTAATTTCCGAATCAAAATATTTGTAATGATTATCATTGCAATCTAACATCCTTTTGTGATTGTTAACATTCTCTTGAAACAATCAAAATATTATTATGCGCCTAATTTCTATCTGGTGTGAAAACTGCACCGTTGAATTTCAATATCATGAATTATTCACTCTTCATGATATTTTGAGTTTCAATTTGAATTATTTTATTTACGGTTATTTATACTTAAATTTACCAATGATGAAAAGAATTTCAATACCCAATTTTTTATCATAGGTCTGTATTACTTCCTCATTTTTGTTAATATTATATGATTATGTTTATATTGACTAGGACTATCTATTGATGTATTTCCACTTCTATATGTGTATTTAAAGTTGATACACATAATCTACTCATTGATTGACTCTCACTAAAATGTTATTAATCTTTTCAGGAGTATACATTACCATATGTTTTTTTCAGGATTACATACAAACTGATATTTAATCAGTGGAATTTTATTGATAAATGTATATTAAACCCTTTTTTTTAATTCTCCCATGATAATTGATGCCATTTTCATGTATTAATATGATTTTTCATGCATTGGTATAGAATATGTTTTTGAATATATTTTTACAGGAAACCAACTTCATCACAATATATATTTATAGAATCCCCTTTCTTCTAAAAAAAGAAATATTAAAATGATTTAAAAATGTTTTTAAAAATATTTGATAATTAATTTTTTTCACGTTTTATCTTTTATGAATGTTTTTAGTGGTATCTTTTTGTCTCATTCCAACTATGAAATTTTTATATCCTTCTAAATGTGAAACAAAGGAATGTTCTTTTTAACATAAATGACATGTATGAATATACCCAACATAATTTAATTGAAGCATTATTTTCATGTTTCAAATATTAATTTTGAAATAAATATATTTTCAGATTATATTTTCAATGAAAATAATATTTTCAAAAGGTTTTCTTAAACAAAATTATTTATACATCATGAATGTTTTTTAAACGATATTTTTATTGTATTTATATTCATCATTAACAAACACTTTATATTACTCTACATGGATTATGTTATATTAAAATCATCCTTAATCAAGATCTGGATGATTTTTTATTAATTTATACAAGGATTGTATCAAAATTCACTTCATTGTTTGCATTGGTAATCCCTTTTAAATATTCATATTCTTATGATAATTGTAAATTTAATTTTCCTTAATTATCAATATCAGTTATCAATTTTTATTTCCTGAAATGTATAAAATTTTTACATATAGTTTTTACTTTGATATTTATATGATTGACTGAGGTAATATTAAGAAATCATTATATATTAATCTATACAGAAATTTAATATGGCATGTTATTTATTATATTTATTTGGATATTCACAATACATGTTGGGGATTAGTTAATACAAACTCAATGGGATGGAGAGTGTTAATATTAGATAAATGATTTTTGGACCATTTAATTCAATCCCAATGATACATTATTTTTCTCTTGTGATGCAATCAGTTTTCTAGGAATACTTAATGGGTTTTCACATAGTAAATTTTAAAATGATCTTACGGTAAAGGTATCATGTGCCTATAAAACATGGTTTTTAATAATTAATAATTTACTGCACTTAATTTCTATTATATTTCATCCACGAGATATTTCCAAGACATATATATGGATAAATTTGATTCTCTATTCATTGACCAAATGTAATGATATTTGGTTTCATACATTCCCATATTTTTTTTTCCATGTATCGTTATTTTAATTGAATGTGTTTTGATTTATTTACCATGATTGTTGATTATTCTAATTGATTAATTATTTTTTCCACTGTCCTTTACCCTTACAAATCATATTAGATTACCCTTATTATTTTTCTATTCCATTGAATCCCAAAAGTGTACTATGTGAAATAATAAAGTATTATATACATGGAATAAAGTTACTATCATTGAAGCTATTTAGAATAAAGAAAAAATTATATTTTAATTATTGTGTTCATATTTTATGTAAAACTCTTGTATGTATCCAGTTTTCCAAGACTACTAAACTAGTATGTCTTATAGGATATGATTTATTTTTTTCTTATGCCAATGTAATTCATAGTAGACAGTGGCTCAGGTTGTCTAGGATTGGGTCTCAATAGTGAGTATCAATGAATGTTTAGTAGAAACCATGGTTAATAGATTTAGGAATAAATAGATTATAGAATATTACCCTGAGATAGAATTTGTGGACATGTATAGAAAAAATTACCGTTATTTTGGAAATGTAGTGATTATGTGGGAATACCTAGAAGTATATTCATATCTCGATATTACAAGTGGATGTGGTTCTAGAACAAATGTACATAGGAGTAACAATTATGACAAGGTTTGTTGAGCCAAATGTGGTGTAACCTAGAACATGATAATGTGCCTTATTATGCACCATGTTTGACACTTCTTTGGGATATGCATTAGATAATTCACATTCTCTTTACAAATTATTAAAAACGATTTCACTATATAATGAAAATGTGAAACCTAGGATAATACTTAGACCATGAAAGGACCTATGCGGATATAAAATAGATGAAGTATTTAGGTATTGTGGTCGTTATTAAAACCATAGTGAAACATCTATTTTATAATTAACCTTAATTTAATGATTTACATCATAATTATGTTGGAAATAATATTTATATTTTTTAAAAAAAACAAGTATTCCATGAGACAACCAATCAAATATGGATAGGCCTTGGGTCTTGATCTCATGAATGAAGTATGTTAAGTGTTTCACACCAACTAATAACCGACAAAATGTATTGGGTAAAATTTAATTTTTTCAGTTATACAATTCGATGAATACATTTTAGTGATGAACCAATAGTGTTGTTTTTTATGTTAATAGATAAATTTATTAACCATATTGGTTTTTTAAAAAAGATAGAAGAAAATAGTAAGGGATGTCACTCTTTTTGGGGCCTTAAGATCCTTTAAAAAAAAATTTGGTGCTTCTGGAATAAAAACTAATTTTTGGGTGAAATAAAAATTGAATTAAACACAACCAAAAAATGTAATTATGTTTATATAAATATATATAGTATGAATATTATCTTATATACATTGGAATTAAAATTATTACTAATTATTAAGAAAAATGAAATTAAAATAAAATGTTTACATATTAACTTAATTTTTGTTTAACCAATTGTCTCTTAATTCGACCTGTAATTGTGGATTTTAATCCCTCAACATTCTATTTATAAATCAACTATTTTTCATTAATGACCTTAATCAATCCCTATAAATATATACTATTTTTCTCTATTTATGTATCCATAAATTCCACTAATGTTATCCAACCTAGGGACCCTGTTATATACAAATAATTATTATTTATTTATTTGAATAAAAGATTACCCAGATAAATAGTATAGAATAATACAAGAAGGGAGTAAATTAATGAGGCCTATAATACTGACACCCAAGGGAATCCCCTCTTGCAAGGTTTTCATGCTCAGGAATCAATGAGTTTCGTATTTGAATGAAAAATGATACTTTTATCTTGGACAGACATAGAAGAAAATCAGACCTCTTGATTATTCCTCTCATTCAATGTATGGAGAACACAAATATTGTTGTTAATTAATGTTTATCACATTATGATATTTTAATAGATTGACCAAGGCATGGTGTCTATATAATTTAGTGAATTGTGATGAATTATGGAGTCTGTTTCCACTTAATTTAGTGTAATATTGATTGGATGGAATAATATTGAACCTATGAGAATTTCTCTACCCTCATCCTAGAGTTATTGACTGCATCTAAAGTAAGATGAAAATACCAGAATGATAGAGACCTAGGGATCACTCACGACCTATCCTCTACTCTTGGAACCTTGTAAACTGGATCCATCTTTATTAATTTTGAGTCCTATCGGAGGAGGACACCAACGTACCTAGAATCCTTGGGTAGGGTTTCAAATAATATTATTGGGAGGGATATTCAACTGTAATGGTCTAATTGTAGGGGAATCATGCCATTTTATCATCATTATAACCATGTAAATTAGAATTATCTTAGTTTATATTATAATTAAATGACCCTAGGTCCTATCCATTTCATAGAGGGACATATTTCTTTCTTTCCATATGCACTAGTAGATGCCACTGAGAATGATTTCTTGAGCCTTCTGTTTAGGGCTAGAATCGCATGATCCATGGAACCACCATTGCACAAAGGGATTTCCCGAGATATCTTGATATGCAAAGGCCATGAAAGATCCAAAGTAGATCAATATAAATCAGACCTATTTTTCCTAAAAAAATTGGTGGTTTGGACTCTATTACTTGTTCTTTTTATATTATACACACCTAGAGAATGTGGAGATACATAATATTTTAACATTATCATTGGGAGGGAAATATTGATTATTAATTATCTATGTAAGGAAGTTATATTTCATAGATATTATATTGAACCTTATCAATTTTTTCCCTTAGAAATAGTGATCACAAGATAATTTTTTCCTTCGAATGTCATGCATATAAAATTTACCTTAGGAAGAGGTCGTCAAAATACTATTCATGGGTTTGGAGTTCATATCAATGAGGTAAAGAATCACTTGCTATGCTTTATCTTGGACTATTCTGGTAATCTATTGGTACATACAAGCCTCCCTGAAAGAGATACATAGAGTCTAATCTTCTGAGAAACCTTTTGGGGAGTATGTCCAATTATGGTTCAAAAATAGAATATCATTATTCCCCACTATCAAACGGGTAAGAGGATAAAAGATAGGGATCATAGTGGAGACTCATACCATAGAGGGGGTTCTATCCCACTCCTACCTTCTATGTTTCCTTTGAAACTGAATGTCATGGTCTATCCATATAGGTCATGTTCCTCAATTTCCTCCCATTCCAACTCTGCATAAAAGTAGTGAAGAGTCTCCGAAAGATTTCTCATGATGACTCCCCCTCTAGAATGGGCATATACATCCTATCCTAATATACCCAATTTCTTTTTCGTTCTAAGAGAGAATCCCATATTAAACTAGCTAGGACCCTAAAAATTGTACAAATAAAACCCTTTCATGATTTTTACAGATACATGATAATGAATGGGAGTGGCTGAAAAAATGTTGTTAATCAATTTTATTCTCCAGTCAAAGAGAATAATGGTGCTTCATGTTACGTAAAAATAAAATTATCATTCTCACAATGTAGTTGAAGTGGACGGTGTGCATCCAACATAGAGAAATTTTTGAACCCAGGTACTCTATTTGAATACAACCCCTCTACATGTCAAGACTGTTTTACAGTGAGATGATCATTATTTCTAAGAATCTATTCGAGATATTAATGATTACATTAATCGTATTAATCAACTGGACACTGCAACATGAATAATATTCAATAGATGTGTTTATTCTATGAATTAATATCTTTCTAGCATTCAAGAATATATTCATATCATCTAAAAATATAATGTACGAGATGGTGTGGGAGACCAATATTCACTAATAGGGAAGGATATACCCCTTGAAAGCAATTCATTGAATGAGATTATTTAACAAATGTTGAGTAATGATAAACATGATTAGAGAATGAGGGTCCCCATACCTAAAACCATGATTAGAGTTGATTAAAACAAGGATCTAACCCATGAAAGAAACAGTTATCCCAGAAGAACTGATGCATTAAAAAAATGAGAATAGGGGCCCAATATGAGAAACTGATACCTGATAACACATTGATAATGAAATCAACCTCTATTCAATCACATTCTTTGTTCATGTCATGTTTGATTTACAAATTTGAGCCGTGGGTCATAATGTTAATGTCTTTATTCATATCCCGAGTTACTGTAATGGCACCTTGGATTCATCTTCTTCGGATGAACCCATGATTCATCATAGAAATCCAATGAGAAAAGTGTCTGGATAACATTCGTTTTATGAATCTAGGTAGTATTTTTTATGGTGAATTACACATGCGCATTAGTATATAATGTTAGATGGAGGAGGGATCCATTATTTTGGGATTATGGACAAAGGAGGTTGCATAGGTGACATGGACCAGGCTCCCTCCTCTGAAAAAGTTCTGAATGGATTTCATAATATACTCGCAAAACACATTCTAGGAATTGTTATTTAAGGATCCCATAAATCTATCCGGACTCAAGGAACTTTTTGAATTATGACCCATTTTTGGATTCATAAATTTCTTTCTCATTACAGACTACTTCCAAGAGATTATTATCCTAGTTGAATACATCATTTTTGATCACATCCAGAACCATGAAACATATATTGGAGTAACTATCACGAATCTACTAGTCAATATTAACATTGATATTTTTGATATAGGACAGGTGCATTGCACCGACTCATCAAGGTCCTTAGATTAATAGCCATCCTATATTAGAATACTGGGTTTAATGAGGCTCTAATTATATCTAATGCATGTATGGGTAAAATAATTATTCCTATCTCCATCATGACGAAATTTTATCCTTCAATTTTCATAATTCATGCATTCTTAGTGTAAGATAATATCTTTCATTTTATCCTTCTTGATTGAGAGGTCTATAAATAGTAGCTCATGCCCCTCGTCTATAATATTGAACATGATTCAAACTATATATTTATTGGATGATTTCGGGGTCCTAAGAGTAATGGGTATGCTCTATAACATACACCAGAAGGTTGTGGTTTATATTCCTCAACATATTTTGATTCCCAATCTGAGAAACTCTCTTTATAGGAATTAAAAAAATTCTCATAGCGTAATGGTAACCTGGCCATCTTGTATACTGATAGGAGAAGCTGACGAATAAATTTGTATCTTTATTGATGAAAAATGATAGCATAAGAAGTGAATGGTCAGATAAACCATGAACAATGTGAGATAACATGGTATTGGAGTAGGAATGGATGGTGTTAATGGTTTATAGGCATTATAAAAGATGAATCTTTGAGTGTCGTGTCCCTTTTTGGTTGTGTCAGTAAGTAAAAAAGTTTCCAGAGTACCTATGTACCATTATCGCCTTTCCATCCATGATCTGGGAAAAGTCCAAGATAGCCTTTGGTAGGAAAAAGTCACCTACATTATTTTCCTAACATTTATATATATCATTAATGTCACCTCCAACAATCAACATGGATTCCCCAGGATCAAAAGCGTCAAGGTTCTTCCACAAGTGGCCTCTTTTTTTTGGGTATCACAACTCCCAAATTTATAGGACATGTATAAGCTATTATTCCCTATATTCACATTTTTAGTGATAGAATGGTCATCTACTTATACAAATATCATTGAGATGTTCTTATTCTAAATGATCCATATGTTCTAATTTGATGGGTTATCATGAATAGATGCATTCATTCATATACTATGTGAAAAATCTCCTGTGTTGGAAGAATTTTTTGGTTTGATTAATATAAAAATCGATATCCTATGATTCCTAACCTCATAGGTTATATAATCAGTCTTGAACCATGTACACAGTCCACAAGAATCCACTATGAAGAGGGGTATCACTGTATGAGGGGAGAACCTTGTTTTTACCTCTAGGTTGGATGGTCACTTGAGGTTTAGGGAGAGGAATCTAATTATGGTTTATGGATTTAGATATTATGTAAAAACCATGTCACTAGAGGATGGGAGAATATTATGTGGTTCAGAAGATGGGGATATGGACATACTGCTAAGAGGGACCTTGATATTGGTTCATGATGGGGGGAACTCTTGTGTTAAGAGCTCATAGGAAGATGATTTGTAGTAGGAGGGTTCTGCATGGATATGGGATTGTATAGAGGGTCGAGATTCTCTGAAAGAGGGGAGGGAACCTGAAAAGATAACTTTAATGAATAGTAGTGTTGGGTTGAAATGTGGTCCGGTGACCCCAGCACAAAATAATAGAAGAAGTATTAAATCATTAGAATCTGAGGTTGCACAACACTTAATATTCCAAAAAGGGTCCATATATGGTGGGTAATAGCTTCATCAGTACCTGAGGCAGGAACCTCAATCTTCGGGAAAAATCCAACGAGCAACATGACCTTGGGGGACGAAAAATATTTGGGAGTCGTGGGTCGGAGAGAGTTTGGGGAGCATGACATAAGATTTATATGAAGTAGAATCTTGGATGTGAGGTAGGGGAAGCGGGTGGAGAGGCTTTAAGAGTTGTGGAAGGCAACAAATTTCTACCTTTATTGATTTAAGGATCATTTAGCTCCCCTGGGGGGGCATCGGCTGGCGAGGTAAGAACATACAAGAAAATTTGAAAATGTGATTTTGTGTAAAACATTTTCTTCCAAGATAAATCCATACATTCATTCATCCCTTATTTTTATTATCTTTAGAGAGCTAATTATATGATATCACATGTGACCATTGTACTTCCCATTATCCGTTTTCTTGAGGATGTTGTACAAACCCTTAACCTGATGTAGGATTTAAATATATGAAATATCAAACAATTTATTTCCATGGTAGAATTTAAAATGTGAGGATGAAATTTAACTAATGTGATGAGAATGAAATGCAGGGAAAATATAATATATGTTCATTGTTTTGGATATCATGTATGACACACAAAACAAGGTGTGCAAGAGAATATAATATAATAATAACTTATAATATATTTAATATTTTAAATAAATCCATTATATAATATGGCATGTAATGTATGTGATATTGAGTTATTGTGTGACACATGAAACAACTATTTTCTTTAATGGCTTGTGTTACACGCAAGTTCAAGCTATATAAAAAAATAATATATAATTTAAATATTATTATTTAATATATTAAGAGATAACCTAGCTAGTATATTAACATTAATGAATATTTTAAAATAAAAGAAAAAATATATGATTTAACAATTTATAAAATTAAGTCATTGGTTTCAAAATAATTGGAAATAGATATTATAACAAAATGAATAAAAATGGAATATTTTTATAGAAAATAATTTTTATACTCACAATGGTGTCTTATCCTAACAAAATAAATTAATATAAATTTGATGGTGAAATTAATAATATATATAATTATATATGTATAAATATTATATTTAATTATATATTTTATAAATTCATCCAATATATTTTATAGGCACAAGATATGAATAAACACAATTTTATACAATAAATACTGTGTTTTTGTTACGACATTTTTATTGCATTATGTCTATTTTAAATAAAAAATTTTAAACTTTTATAGATTTTATATGTAAAAATAAACTATATACATGAAATAAAAACATAAATATTAGGCTAGGGTAAAATGTTTGGTATATTTTTATGATGATTCATTTTTTAATGAATAATGAAAAATAAATAATTTATTTTCTAAATTGCCTTTTCATCTAATTTAATTAATAAGTTAAATTAAATTTTAAATATATTTTAATGATTAATTATATAATATATTTATTATTTAAGAAACATCAAGTCATTTAAATCCATTTCACTTAGAAAGTGACTATAAAAATATAGAAATTGTTCAGATGATATAACATAAAACATTAAAATGTCATCCCATCAGTACGATTAAATTTAAAATAATTTCTTCCACTTATGTGTTTTTAATTTTTTAAAATGGATTCCATATTAGGAATCAGAATAAATTGAAATATTCAATAAGGTCAACTTAGTTTTTAACCAAAAATAGTAGTCAATGTTATTTAAATTAATTATAACGATTAAGGTAAAATTTAATTGTGTAAAAATACATTTTATAATCGGTAATTTTTTTTATGCCAGTTATTAGACATCATTATTAATTGTGAGGTTGTAAGAATTTTATTAACCATGGTTAAAAAATTTATGTTGTATATATATAATGGAACTGGTTTTTGATATTAGTTATTTGTTAACAGACGTAAAAAATGTTATACCACATGAGTTATATATCAACAAACTTGAAAATCCATCATTTTGAAGAAATTTCTATGTATTTTATTTATTAACTGACATTTAAAACACTTTTCCATATCTATTATATAAAAAATATGACATAAAATGCTTTTTGATGATGGGTTTTTACGTCGGTTATAAAATAAATTATGTAAAAAACGATATACCACATCGTTTAGATAAAAAATGTGACAGGGCATTAGGATGAATGGTTTCCTACATCTATAAGAAAATAACATACATAATAATTATATACCATATTTTTTATATAAATCCAAACCTTTGAAACAAAAACAATAGATTTGTTATACCTGTTATACAATAACTGGCATATTTTTTTTAAATATTTCATTTTACCCTTCCTCTCCAATACCAACCAAAACAAAAAATATACAAATGATAAGAAAAAATGATAATTTAAATAACTAGAATGTATATACTCACAATTAAAATAATTTATATTAATATATTAAATAAAAAAAAATCCTTCCATAACAACAAGAAAATAAACATTTACAATTAAAACATTCAAAAATAAAATATCCACAAAAAAACTAAAATCAAACCAAATATATAAAATGATTTTCCCATTCCACTTGTAAGTGTGTGAGATCTTATGAAATTTTAGTGAGAGAGTAATAAAAAATATAAAAATTAAAATGAATGTATTTTACTTGTATAATTAATAAAACCAAAGAAATATGAAGGAATAGATAATAAGGAAATATAACATAGTTAAACTTCATAACTATTATAGTTATCATTATTTCATACATAAATTTTAATACACAATATACCGATTATTTTATGTCTTGTTGATTATAAAAAATAAAATTAAATGAGTTCATTAATCCAAAATATCATGTTTTTGTAAAATATTCAAACTGTAATACTTAAAAATATATGTTCACATTTACATTTACATATTGAATCTTAGGGATCATCTTCACTGGTTTTTTGAATTAAATAACATACAATGTTTTAAATTTATTTGAATAATGTAAATTTATAATTATTTATGATATAAAAAACTATTACAAAAATAAAAACATATAGTTTCAATATGTAATTAAAATTTCTGCGTACATCACTATGAATTGAGTATATACAGTAAAGTGAATTCTCCCTTGGACAAACAATACTTAACATCCAATGGTCACTAATATAAAATAAAATACAATGTTAGTGTTTATTATGTTAAAAGATATATATCACATTTTGAGATATATGTTCCATACCTCTCAACAAAAGGAAACTTCTAGCACTTCATAAATATATTTTGTTTAAATCTTTCAGCAATTTAAAATATTCTTCTTTTGTTATTGTTCATGATTTTGGAGAAATTAACTATGGGTCTATTAATACATATACATATGTATTTTCATTCTCCCAAAATATTTTATAATTATAACTAATAAAAACATACATAAATATAGAATTTTCAATATAATTAATGAAGAAAATGATTTATGTTAATACTTACCGGAAAAAAAACATGAATTGTGTTGTTTCCAATTATCTCTAATTACAATATACATGATATCATTTTTCAAAATCCCCAAAATTATTGCACACCCACATACATAAGATTACATTGAAATATTATAAACACCTTCCATCAAATTAGAATTTCTTTCAAATCTGTCAAGACTACTATAATTTTCATATGAAGTCTTAACCCATTTTTCATCATTATTTTCTATACAATAATTCCTTACCATTAATGTATTCTTGTAAATAAATAGTTAAATATGTTATATTTCATATGTTTATAAAATTTAAATACAAAAATTAAATAAATTATAATATATACACATACTTCTATGGTATTATATCGTATAAGTCTAGATGGATAATGTAAAAAGTTCCTGATAATTGGTCCAACTATCATCACCATATCTATATGTAATAGTAATATAGCTGATATATCTATACTATATGGTAATGTAACCCTATTATTCTATATCTCTAACTCGTGATGATGAATGGTATGTCTGATATAATATATCATCTCATACGTAACAATACAATACATATTATGATCATATAAATCACTATTACTCAGAAGCTATATAGGAGTTGGTGTAAGAGTTGGATAAAAATAGGGTGTAGAGAAGGAGGTGGAGAAGTGGGATCTTCCTAGATAGGTGGAAGAGTATGAGATGTAGTTAATAATTGTATTTACATGTCTGTAAACATGGACTGTATCAATGATCTAATATTTTCCTCAATAATCAAATTAATATTCTTAACTAAATCATCCAATGATTCCATTTTCTATAAATATCATAAATTTCAGAATAAGAATATCATGTTAACACTTTTCTAACCGATACACCCACCATGTATCCTCATACAAGACCCAGGTGTTTGGGCATTCTCAATGGTGCTGATAAAATATGCTTTCTACACTCAGATACAAATACCACATGTGTGCATTGTTCCACAATAGAATATTGTATAATTTATTTGAACATTTCTATATCGATTAAAAATATACAAGTAATTGAATTAAATTAAATAAATATATAAAATAAACACCTTTCAATCATGTCACCTCCATCCCGCGATTCTTCCACATGATACTTAACCTTCTTTCTCATTTGACCCCTCTTCAATTTTTCATATCTACATGGGGGGGGGGGGTGGATTGAAAACATCTCCAAAGCATGAAGACTCATTTATCAGTTTTTTTAAATCTCTATAAATCATTTGATTTTTCTCATAATGTAATCGAACCATGAGATAATGTGTGAGGGTATACATATCTCCACAGGTTCTCATGATGATATATCATCAATTCATGTAAATTAATAATAAGAAATCATTATTATGATCATTGTAATATATGAAACTTTATAGAACATTACATCACACATACAAAAATATTCTTATTATATTATACATTAAAAATATTTCCATAGGTGTTCGATTATAGAAGGATATTAATCACATGAATTGTGATGTTATCTATGACCAAAAATTAAATCACATGTGAGGGTTGACATTAAATCCATCCATCTCCTATAATCCATTGATAATCATTTACTTATGACTCCTACAATATTTGTTATATCAAATGTGATCTGGTAAGATGGGGGAATCATATATTACTATGAACATTTCAATATTAGTAGAACAATAACAAAATATATTACTATGAACATTTCAATACATTTTATGAAATTAATTAAATTAAATGATAAATAAAAATATGTTACATGTAACATTTGGAATGCACTACGGGATTTTTTTTCAAGAATTCCATCATCATTATTGATCGTTATGGCACAAATTGTTACTATGACATGATCATTATTATTATATATTAGTATTTCCAGGGAATTATGGATCTCAAATAAATAAAATTCTTCATCATGTTGATCTAGAATAAATTTTTTTCCCTTGTAAAACAATTGACCACTACATATTGGTTTGATAATTAATAATGAAAAATATTCATGGGTTTCCATTATAAAAAAATCTCTTATGACTTCCAATCTATTGAGATTAATAAGTTTCATTCCAAATTCATCATGTCTCACATTATTATTACTGATATACCATTTATAGTTAAACACTGTGACTTTAGATTTAGTTTATCAAACCTACCATATTTCATCAATTACAACATAATATGTCGTTGATTCAAAAATTGGTGTTTTTTAAATACAAAATATTTTCATTTTTCTAAGAACACAAATACAAAAATATTCTAAACTATACATTTGTTTTCTTAATATTTCATTTGAAATGTATATCCATTAATGTCATTCCCCGAATATGTTATCACATTTAAACATAAACCAACCACTTGAAATCTTAATGTCTCCAATGCATTTTATCTACTAAGAATGGACTGCTTAATTGATGGAAAAAAGTTTTTTTATGATAATTATAAATCCATATTTATTTATTCATTGAATGAAATTGAGTGAACACATTAATATGAAATGTTATATATAGTTGAGCATCATCTATGTTATTCAATATATAGACATGTAAATTAATAATTTGTTCCCATGGAAAATATTTGACATTCAAGACATGAATCCCCTTTCCCCCATTAATAACTCATTCACATAGTGATGGATGACAAAAAAGGTACTTCACCACATAAAATTAGCATGTAAAAACTCTACAAGAAGTGATACCCTGCCACCTCGAGAGGGCACTCTCTACACTGGCGTACACTAGATGTCCTTTTTCCCAAATGTGTGTCTAGTGTCAATGATTCGGCAGAAGAAAAGATGCAGAATCCAACGCTCTCCAAAACGGCAACCGATTTAAAACTATGCGTAGCACCAGTATCAAAAAAGGGATGAAGATAAAACTGAGGCTAATAAAATCGTACCTCGAACAGTAGAAGGGTCGGGATCCTGCTTCTGATAAGTCTTCTCCATGGAGAAATATTGGCATGTACCGCTTCCCTACGTTCCTGGCTGAGCACTCTGAGCTGAACCATCCTGCTGGTGCTGAGGAACTGGTTGATAACAACCACAGCATTGACCTCCCCCTAGGCCCGAACGGCCGGAATAACTCTAGTTTCACGACTGGTGAGAAACTAGTGGGGTTTCTCCTGAACAAGGAGTCATGGAAGAACCCCAGTCACCAGCTTCTAGTGAGAACACCTGACAAAAACACTGAAGGTGACCCATCATGCCGCAAGATCGGCACTCCATAGGGTATCTATGGAACTGCGGCCTCGTGTGCTCAGTCCGGCCACACTGGTAGAATGTCACCTGGCTGCCTGATGATGCGTCTCGCTTCCTCGAATCACCGCATGTAGGCTCCATACAACGCTTCTTACTATCATCTGGAGGAATGCTAGCTCTGGAAGTAGAACCGCCCTAACTCGCAGCTCCAGAGTCTCTCAGATTGTGCTCTGCAATCAGTGTCTGCTTGACGATGGAAGCAATGGAAGTCAACTGGATGATGTTCACCTGCGAGTAGATCTCCCGCCTGAGTCCATCCTCAAACTTCCTCGCCAAGAATACCCCACTCCCATACCAAAGGGGTGTAAAACGCTGCATCTCAGTGAAATGAGAGGAATACTCCATGACAGATAGAGTACCCTGCTCTAAGCTCATGAACTCGCTGGCTCGATCGGCCCTCAGGGTCTCTGGGTATAAGTAGTCTTAGGACACGCGCTGGAACTCCTCCAATGTCATAGCCTATTGTTGACCTGCCTTTGAGACCACGTCCCACCACCTCTTGGCGGAGTCTCAGAGCATGTAGGTGGAAAGCATGAGTCGCCTCTCTGGAGGCGTCTCCATATTCTCAATGATAGTCAGCATGGCTTCCAGCCAGGACTCTACAGCCTGAGGTCATCCCTCCCCCGAGAACGTGGGAGGATGCGGCTGCTGGAATTCTAACGTCAAGTCTACCAAAGACGAGGAATGAGGCGGTTCTCCCTATAAGTCATGCATCATCCTCATAAAACCTTCCCTAAACTGCGCATCCGTGCCCACAACTGGTACAACAACCGGTGCCAAGGCTGGCTCGGCAGGGGGATCGACAGGAAGTCCCTGATCAGCCATATCTGGCATCTGATCACTGCCTGACGATAGACGTATGACCAGAGGACATCTTGGAGGAATAGCTCTGAAAGATAAAAAGAACACATTAGATCAGGAAAACAAGGACAGAGAACACAAGGTCACAAAACGGGAAAAAGGGAAAAACACAAAAGATTGCAAAACACGACTACATGGAATGTATAAAAACTACACGACGTGTTTTTTTATGCCACTAACATGGGTGTGTACCACTTCCCTACAAGTCATGTATACTTCAAACTACACTGCATGTTGTCTCGAACGCATGTCATGTACAAAAAAACTATCTCCTACCCGAGTCTCTTTACATGGCTAACCCACACGGTCCGACTTAACTCGATACTACACGACGTGTTGGAAACAAACACGGCGTGCACTAGACACGGCTTTGGAGGTCCGTTTTGTTGAGTACATGACCTTCTACGTGGATGGACCGTACACTACGTGCTCCGAACAAGAAAGGTGTGTATAACTGATGGTGACACCGTCTCGTGTTGTTCGTTACACGGACGGGTACCTGTGCAATACTACAAGACGTGTTCCGAACAAACATGTCGTGTGGAAAGGAAGGTAACATCGTGCCGTGTTGTTCGTGACATGACCAGATACCTAGACAAGACTACACGACGTGTTCCCTAAGGACACGACGTGTGCTACCTGAGCTACACCGGCCCATGTTGTTAGTGACACAACCGGGTACACGGCTCCGATCTTACACAGCGTGTAGCTACCGGACACGATGTATTCCCAATGTTACTTTCACGACACCGTATTCTGCTCACATGGTCAGTGACATGGCGTGAAAACTTCATGTCATGTTCACAAAAAATACAAGCCGTGTATTATGGGTTTTTCTGTGCAGTTGCTCAGAAACTACACAGAATTCCAGAAACACTAACAAAAGGCGGAAAAGTGCCAAATTCCAATCCGTGAGGGCCCATAACACCTCATGAACAAAAATTTAGCATTCACTTTAAGAAAAGAACAAAAAAAACTTTTATCTAACATAACAGTAGAGAATCTATCAAGAAACTATCACAATAGCATGCATAATATACACAAAGACTATCACAATAGCATGTAATCGCTAATGCAGCCTAGATGGCATGGAAAAAATGCATGACATGTGATTCATACAAGTTTCTATATGATGCATGAGACGACATACCCTAATCTCATCGGGTTACGACAGAAATAGAACCAAAATATCAAAACAGTAATAGAACAAGCCATCTGAATCACTCTAGGTAAAATCAGATCAACTATAAAATATCAAGACTAGCAACTTAAACTAACGAGGTAGTATGGATTTTCCCTGTACACGGGTTAGCTACTCCCGAGCACAGCTTAATACCATGTACAAAATCCGTCATATCCCTGGCTATGGTCTCCAAGCAGTAAAGCAAGAGAAAAGAACACCTCTAATACCACTTTGTAACGACCTGAATCTGGAGCCCCTCTAGTGGTGCACTGTATCTGGTTCACCACAAGACCTCAATCGCATTTCCCCAAACACTAGAGGCTACCGACTATCCACGAGGGCCATAGTAAGTTGGCGGGGAAACTACTCCCTCATTCGGTAAGGTATACAACAGAAAAACAATATTCAATACTGAAAGTAGTAAACAACATGCATAAAAACAGAAACCAAAAAGCGGAAGCAATGTATATATATAACAATGATAACAATGATGAAACAGGTACAAGTATATATGGAAAACAAAAAACACTACAATGTGCTGAAATAAAATAGAAACCAAGTGAAAAAAAATCAAGAAAAATCCTCAGCATCATGAGCCACAGCTCGGTCCCATGCACCCCTATACCAGTGCAATCAAGAACCAGTAGTAGAAGGGCCCTTGCCCTTATCCATACATGTAGCAACATAGTCTGCTTGGTCCCAATAGCATGGCCCAAACAGGGATTGAGATACAATCCTAGTAGGAAATCATCCAAAGATCTATTCCTAACATTAATTGAAGACATGGAATTAATATAACAAGAAGCAGTAAATAGGAATCACAAGTATCTACAAACCACAGTCCTATCAAATAATTACAAAATTAAGAACACAACAAACAGTGTAGAAACACATAACCCGCTGGGTAGCTCTCATAGCCTAACCCCTATGGTTCAACCTATAGTACTAGAAACCCTCTGGGAGGCACACACAGTATCACCCCTCTGGTCAGCTACACGATTAAGCAGACTCTCTGGGGAATCACTCATAGTCAATTCCCCCTATAGTCTTATATTGAGCTAAAGGCTCTCTGGAAAAGTACTCAATGTCAATTCCCCCTATGGCCCACGTTGAGGATCTACAGACTCTCTAGGGAATCACTCAACGTTAATTCCCCCTATAGTCTCTCTTTGTAATTAAAAGACACACTGGAGAAGCCCTTACATCAATTTTCCCTTTGGTCTACAACTCTAGGTTTTCACAGTCCTGAGTATAACTAAACATTCTCAGCGTGTGTATCATCCATGTAAACCTCAAGAACTACTTGTCTATCATTCAACGACTCAACAACAACAACAAGGTTGCAGTTCTACTATCCTACGACTAAGCATGGAAACTGGAAAAACGCCAAACAGGCAGAACAAGCATAGCAAACATCAAAAGTAGAGTAAAGATACCATAATCACAGAAAAAACATCTACTCTATTAATCATGCAATGTGGGAAATTAAACAAGGGAAAAATAGGAACATGCAACCTCGTTCAAGGGTATTGGTGGAAATTGCAAAAAATATTCATCAACTTTCTACAGAATGGGACAGACCACCTACCTCGATCATAGGAGGTCGATATGTATATGAACCACAACGACAGATTCCTCTTATAACCACATAGATCCGATAAAACGCAATAAACGATCATCCCATGATAACATGTTAACAAGGAGGAATCAAGAAACAAGGATAAAGTAGAAGGAAGAACTCACTGCTTCGAATCCAACGCCATCAGCCGTGCTCAAATCGGAGAACGGACGGAGAGGCGGGAGCTCGTCGAAGAGTAGACTGTACGGTCACTCTCGGATGGATGAAAACTGGAGAATAAGATTAAACAGGGGGTTATGTGTTACCCCGGTCCGTTTAATGAAAAAAAAATAAAGTACAGGGCATGTACTTATTGAGTACACGGCGTGTACTTCAATTTTCCGTACTCCGAATCAACCGGCCTCCACCTCATCCTTACACACCATGTGTGTGGCCCGGCACGGCTAGCACACAGATTATATCTAGGAAAAAGTACACGGCATGTACTCGAGAAGTACAAGGCGTGTAATAAAAAATTTTCCAGAAAATTAATTTTTCTAAAAAATCTAGAAAATGGAAAAACGTACCTGAAAACAAGATTCGAGTTCGTACAATGTGTACAAGGAACTACCACCTAACTAAATGATCATTGTTAATTTTTTCTTTACCGAATATCATGGAGGAAATTCTGATAGAAATTCTGATAGAAATTTTGTATATATATTTCATATATTATATTTTATATTTCTTTAATCTTCTGTATTACTTTTACAAAACATATAATGAATACTTTCCATTTGTTCTAAATGCGATAAATTTGTATTAGGAAGTGTGAACTACCTCCCCCTCATTGTGATGTGATTCATTAATAATGTACATGAAATGTATTATGGAATATTTTTTGAAAATAAATTTTATATATAAGATTTTAAATATATTATATACATATATATATATATATATTCTATTTTCGTTGTTTTTTTAAATATGATAATAAAAATGGAAAAGACGTTCATGAGTGCGTAAGAATTACTGTCTCCAGGAATGGTGTACTCCATTTCATACTTCTATAATGAATAGATTGATATTATATATAAAAAATGAATATAAATGATATTTATACCATGGTTTAAATTTATTAAATCATTTGATATTTACAATAACCGAAGATATAAAAAAATTTGAAATATGTGAAAAACAAAGAAGATATTACCCAGAGTGAAACCTTAACATATAATTGTTAAGTAGAGGGTAATATAAAGTCATAATAAAACAATTTATGATATTTTATAAAAAATTATTCATCTATATAAGAGTTATAATAAAATTAAATTAATTATACAAGAATCTTGTATGTGTAAGAAGAGTGTTAATACAAAAGTAAGAGGGATTTCATCTAGAATTTTATTTCCTTTAGATACTTGCTATATTCACCACACATTACATTTGTATGTTGTGTTCAATTACCATTTATGTATTAAATTATTATTATACTTAAATTTATGGGTATTTAAGTATCCATTCTATGATATTTATTTCATGGTGATAATGTCTCAAAAGATACCAAATTGGTATGATTGTTTTTTTTCTACTTGTTGTCTTTAAGACACATGTTTTGTTATGAACGTACATTATTTTGTGTGGTATATATAATTAAATTTAAAATATTATATCATAAATAGAATTATTTAATGTTATCTAAATATTAATTTAAATTAATTTTCTGCACATAGGGTGGTTGATCTCAGGTTACCAAGTATCAAGAGTTTATTCAAATAATCTCCCTATTTTCCAAGATTTTTAATGATTGTGCATCCCTTGGTAAATTTTTGTGATCCATATGTCAGTAACATTAATGAGTCTTCTTTTAGTTTCATTGAATATATAAACTTTAATTATTACCATTTTCACACTCCCTATTATTTAAGATAACTAGTAAATTGTTTTTGAGAGAAATTTGGCTGTATTTCCATCTTTGGTAGGAAATCTATTTAATTTCAGAAATCGTGATTTTAAAAAAATTTCTTAAAAAACGTTTAAAATAAAAATTTGAGATAATTTGAAAAAAATGTTTATTAAAATAATTTTATATCATTCAAAAAATAATTTAAATGATTTCAAATATATTTTAATGAAAAAATGTTCTTGAAAATGTTTTATATTTTAAATAGAATTTTTCAAGGACGAAAGTATAGTCTTCTAAAGAAATGTTTTTGATATATCTTTAAAAATTGTTTTCCATCTATTATAAAATATGTTGTTATTACTCATTCCTTGATTAGATAATTATTCAATAATTTCATTGATATTCCTTATATAAATGGAATATGTTTCAATGACATTATGTTTATGAAACCCATTTATCTTTTACAGGTCATATTCTATTGAAAACCATTTTTTCATTTTTAATGTTATTGATGAAATGATTATGAATTCTATATTTTTTACATGGGTTATGATATGATTATATGTTAATAATACATGTTACATTTCATGGGATTATATTTTATTCATTATAATTTTGTGGCACATGTATGTATAATTTCATTATGAGGTGGGTGAGACCAATATCTCCATCCAAAGCACTGGGTAAAGATTTATATCTCATTAGATAGACATGGATGAAATAAGAAATGGACATAGTATTATTTTACAATGATGAATTGATAAATAAAAACTGTTTGGTATTAGATGGATTGAATAATGAATGATCTCAATCCTATAATACAGGAATGTAACATGGACTGGACCCGATTCAGTAATGGAATTTTTCCACTATGATGGCCTTGATAGTAAAACCATGACTAATATAGAAATAATTATATATGATTATGTATTTTCCACAATTACATGTTTTATTCCTATGTTATTCTTTCATGGACTATTTTTATTTTTTTATATGATTCATGTCTTTTCAAATGGAAATATTTATTCCATCATTCAGTATATGAAATTTGAAAAGCAGGGTATCATCTCTAATTTTCATGATAGTGTTGTCATCCAATTATTCACTTGTTTATTCTTATATATCTCCCTTGTTTCCCTTACCTGTAATCTCATCTCACCCCTTTTTATGTTTCCTTCTCCCATGATATGAATATATTTGTTATGATTGATGTGTCTAAAAATGATTCTACTTAAAAAGAACCACACATCAGATGATATAACTCATTTATGTACCAGTGTCTATGTTTCCATTTTTCCAAGGGATGTAGACTAGTACAACCATTGGAAATATATTTGTATAATGTTTTATGCATTCCAAAAAATATATGTAATGTTAATGTGTGAAAAGTGAGGGTCTTTAATGTTGGTATCAAGTAAATAGTATAGATATCCTTTGGAATATATGACGATAAAACCTTTGTAATAAACCTAAGGACTATCTAGGGATAAGTATAAAGAGAAGTAAATGTAGATAAAAATTTCCTAGAATCTCGGTAATGGATAGAGTGAGTGGATTACTATAAATAAATATTTGTTCGAATTCAACAATTGGATGTTTCTCTATAAAATATTTACATAGGGGTAAAACTCCGATAAGATGTTTTAGGCATGATTTTGCGTAATCTAGTACATGCCAACGGGCCTTAATTCACATCTAGTTTGACATTCCTAGGGAACATTATAGGGAAATGTACAAACTCTTCACAATCCATCATGAATTATTTATATTGAATTTCGATATGAATAAACTAGGATAATCCTATGGTGTCATAGAGTATGGGATGATTCTTAATTTTAATATCCAATATGTGACTTATCATAATTATGTGGTTCCTCAAAATGAAATGTGTTTCTTACTATATGTTTTTTGTATTAGTCAATGACTATAACCCAAAGGAAATGTATTAATGGTGATTTTGGTGGACAATGCAACAATAATTTTCCTATGAAACTAAATGTTGTGGGAGATGGAACGAAAAATTGGGTTTCTTGGCACACATAGAATTATAAAGCTATGGATCATGGTGGACTTCCAAAATGGGGAATGGAGGGAACAAAATTATCATTATTCTTTCATGAGGAAATATCCACCATATATTAGAGGTTCTTTTTATCCAGTTGTTACTGAAAAATGGACCAGCACTTCTAAAAAATTATCCATTATCTAGTGTTCAGATCATGAGAAAGACAGTCTTGATATTTATCAATTGGAATAAAAATGAGACTATGGGTGGAGTATAAAAAAATGAGGCAACAAGATGACATTGAATCCATGGATTGCGATGAGTTCAATAACATATTTTCAATAAGTACTTTCTAAAAATTATTCATACCAAGACAATGAAATTGTTACATGAGTAGAATCAAAGTGATGATTAATCAATTGGTAACTAAAATGATAATTTCTTGATATATTTGAGGTACTTTTCATGAATTATCATCAATCCTTAAATTTAAGTTGAATGGTTCTTCAGTGGATTAATGCCACGTATCTGAAGGGAATTGGTTATAAGAGACATTTTTATCGTTGAAGATATTGTGAATTGTGTAATCAATGTTGAAACAGAGGGTGGAGTAATTTATCAACGTCCTGATTTTCACAAGAAAGGAAAATATATTTCAATGGAAATGGTAAATACCATCGAGAAATGAAGATGGTGGTTTTATTATGCTTTACATGTGGTATGAAGAATGGATGAATTTTTCTTAAGATGTATAGTTATTTTTTTAATTGAAAAAAGTAAGGACACCAATTATTTGATAGTAGAAATTATGGGAACAAGGAAAATAAATATTTTCTTAAAGATAATTCATTATATAATGAACCTCTAACAATTAAATGCTTCATTTGTAATGATAATTAGAATTATGATAACTATTACTGAAAACTATGTTATAGTGATGCTGAATGATTGTAGAATCTTTCTAAACAAAGGTAAATTTTTAAATCTTATGGAATCACTATTTCAGAAAAGCAGTGTAATGAATACGCGATGAAAGGTATAGTCACCCTACACTATAGAACTGTTAATGTCATATTAGATTCTGAATCTACCCACTATTTCATATCTAATTTATTTTATAAGTGTGTTAAGATTTCACCAAAATATTTAGATGTGGAATTAGAAGTTAAACCCCTAAATGGTACGATAATTCCATGTTAATTATATTATTCCTATCCAATTGAAGTTTGTGGTATTTTTATTCCATCATATATTTTCATTATTCCTCTAGTTTAATTTGATTTTATCTTAGTCATTCATTGGATTTCTATACATAAATCCCACACCAATTGTTGAGGATGTAATGTTACATTTGATGTCTGAATCCCTCTAATGTTCATCCATCAATATGACTGAATGTATGAAATTACAATGGTGATTACATAAAGTGCATGGGTCATAATTCTCATTCAAAAGGGTCATTTATCTCCAATTGTTAGGGAGGAAATTGGCATCGATGATATTCGTATTTTTTTTGGAATTTTTTGAAGTCTTTCCAATATATTTTCCTAGACTTTAACCAAAACATGAATTTGAGTTCTTAATATAAATCACGCATGGTTTAACACCATTTCATAGAATCATTATCAAATATACCTGATTGTGAATTTAGAATTTAAGAATAAAGTCTAAGAAATAATTTATAAAGGATTCATTTGGCCATGTGTGTCCCCTTGGGGTACATATATTCTCTTTGTGAGAATGAATGATGGATCAATGAGACATTGAATAAATTTTGGGGAGTTAAACAACATCAAAATAAAAAACAATATTCATATTCCCAATATTTATATCGTATTTTATCAGTTGTGCATGGATAAATACTTCTCAAACATTGAACATCATTTTTGATATCATCAACTAAGGTTCATTGAGGATATACCTAATAAGGAATTAATAAAAATGTAGGGAAAATATTAATATATAGTGATTCCTTTTGGTCTTACTAATTACATTTTTATCTTCATTGATTTAATGAATATATATTTTAGATTAGAACACAGTTAGTTTTTTAGTCTTCATAGATGTTATTCTTATCTATTCAAAGAGAAAGGAAGAGCAAGAAGATAAATTGATAATTGTACTATAGGCAATAATAATGTATAAGAAGTATGAAAAATTTACAATGTGTGAATTTTGGATGTAAAATGATCCATTTTTTGGTTCACATAGTCTTAATATATGGTATATTCGTTGGCCCTTCATGGACTGAGGCTATTGAATGCCATCCTAGACAATCTATGGTGACTAAGATCCATAAACATCATGTTTTAGTTGGATATTATCGATGGTTAGAGAAACATTTCTCATGAATATCTAATCCTTTGACAAAGATAACTCAGAGGGGTGTGAAGTTCCTCAATACATGTGAATGTGTGGAAAATTTTAAAAAATTGAAGATAAGTTTAGTCATCACACCTATCATTACATTACCCTATAGTGTATAAGGGTTTCTAATATACATTGATGCATTCTAGATGGGATTGGGAGGTGTTCTTATGATGAATAACATGGATGCATCCTTTGAATCATGACATTTGATGATTCAAGATAATCTTTCTGAACTGATGATTTATTGATAATTTTGGTAATTTATGCATTAATGATACAGAGGAATTAACATTATGACGAAAATTGTGCTATATATACTAATCATAAAATTATGTTGTAGATATTCTGAGGGAAGGAGTTGAACATGTTCCAATGAATATAGTTGGATTTGATAATGGATTATGATAGCTCAATACATTATAACCCTAGGAAATATATCAAGGTGTAATATGATTTAAGTTGAAAAGATAATGCTAGATTATACATGATGATGATAAAAATGATCAATTAATTTGGGATTTTAAAAGGATGGATCTATAAATCCTAAAGGAATATGGATGATATATAACATTCTAACATGAATTTTAAACCCTCTATATTGTAGTGTATGTATCTCGGTGATTTGTATGCCAACCCATGATGGATGAAAGAAAAAAGTTAAAAGGAATGCTACGTCCATTAACCATACTATAATGTAAATGATAGAACATCAGTATGGATTTTTTTCATTAGAATACCCTATAAATATATTGGGATTAAAGTTAAATGGGTGTGAGTCGATCTCCTTAATATGTTATCAAACATCATAATAACCAGAGATATCTTCTATTTAGAACAGTTTTTCAGGGATCACATTAATAAAGTGGTAAGATTACATGGTGTACCAAATTATATTATATCTGATTCGGTTATGAGGATTATCTAAAAATTTTAGATAATTCTTCAGAAATCACATGCTATATAATTGTGTTTCATCACTACTTATCATACTCATATTTACAGTCAACCTAAATGAAAAATTCAGACCCAAAAATATATGTTGAGAACTTTTTCATCTGATTTCAATGGTGGTTGGAATCAACTCCATACTCTAGTTGATTTTTCTTATAATAATATATTTTGTTGTTCGGAGTGAAATCTAAAGAGGGGGGGTAAATTGAGTTACTGTATAAAATTTATATTTAAAAATATTTTCAATGATAACTCTATTATGAAACATCCAGGTTAATTCAGTCAGTAAAGATATAGATGTTCAGTTGGTGAACATGATTCTCAAATTGTGATTAGTCCTCAATTAAATTAGTGTTAAATAATATCTAAACATTTGAAAAAAATAACTGAATTAAACACCAACACACACTAACTATAACTAAATATTAAAGAAAGTATAAAAATAGATTTCTATTTTTGAAATAATGAGCAGGGATAAATAGAAATAAAGAGTATTAAAAATATAGTAGAAATAAAAGTTAAACAAGAGGTTCAATCTCAAGTCGATACATATTCCTATCCACTTGGTGAACACCTGCCACCATGAAGTTTATATTGATAATATATTTGATACACAGCATATATCTGGATTTAAAACATTTTTCACAAACTGTCCAGGGCTCACACTCTCTTCCACAGTTCTTAGTGGGAATGATAAATAACACAGACCATAGACAGTCTCTTCCGTAGTGTTATATTGGAAAACAATGTGTGATTGAATTTTAATGTGGAGATTTTAGTATTCTATAGTTCAAGAATAAGAGACAATCTTTGTCACTCCAACACACACGTCTCAAAAATGTAAAATAAAATAAATCAGTATAGAAAATAGTACAAGATTTAGTTTAGGAAGGACTATGTGTTTCAGTTCAAATATTGACTACATCAAGTGAAGAAATTGTAGTTAATGTATTTCTCTAGATGTTGTCCTCAGAACGAGAGTGTCACATCTCAAGGTTCTTGCTATTATGAACTGAGTGTTCTGCTTATTGTGTTTTTTGACATTTGATGAAACAAATAATGAAGCCTTGAATTTTTTCTCCCAAAATGATCTTCTTGAAGATATCAGATTCAAAACAAAGGTGTCGACTGGTTCTTATGTGTTTTCCTATATTCTGGACACATTTCATCTCCGTTATGCCTTTCTCAGTCTCCTCTTTTTATATCTAAGGATGGACAATAAGAATGATTGAATCATATTCATTCCACCTTGTACCTTGTATTTTTTTCAGATATAGTTTCATGATATGTCTACAATCAATATTAATTAATGTTAGAAGCATTATAGTTACAAAATATGACCATTAGAATAATCATGAGAATTTGAAAATGTATCGAAAAGTAGTCATCCGTAGACAGGTAACAGTAACCTTTACAATGGTAGGATTCAATAGTAGGTGTGCATCGATATCCTTAATCAGTGACCTTCTAAATGGTATAATTCAGTAGTAGCCTTCGGTGGTGGCCTTTCATCAGTGACCTTGCATCAGTGACCTTTGGATCAATGATCTTTGCATCGGTGACATTTTCATCTATGATGTTTTCCTCCGTGACCTTTGCATCAGTGACATTTTCAATAGGGACATTTTCATTAATGACCATTTCATCAGTGACCTTTGTAATTATTGAAATATTACACTTTAAGCTTAAATAAGGGTTTAGTGAGATAAATAGTGCATAGTTATATATTTGATAAAAACATTATTTTCACATAAATGAGTATCCTGAAAGATAAACATAATTATTACGTAAATGAAACAACATTTGGGATTATAAAAAATTGATTTCAGATTATAAAAATATGATTTGGGATTATCAAAATAGGTTAGTCCAATAATCTCCCCATTTTATATAATCACAAATTATTTCATTATTTTTTTAATCAAGGTTAAGAACATTTTCTAAATATCTTCAGACGTGTGTATAAGTACAAATGAACCATATTTATTATAGATAATATATATATTCAATTATTCTTGTAAACGAAAATATATATTCAATGGTTCTATTTAACTAAAATACTAATTCCCCTTGTAGGTATCCTAAAACATCTCCACCATTTTGTTTTTAAAAAAAGGGAGGCATAAGAGATGACAAATGAATATTTTATTAACAAGGAAGAAATAGTAAATTATAAAAAAAATCGTAAAAAATATACCTATCAACTAAGACATCCAACATTTAATCCAAATCAGATATGTCTAAGGGATATTTGACTGTGGAAGTTGAGGAGTTAGGATCTAAAGAGGGAGGTATAGGCAAAGGGATGGCAGTCAGTAGGGTTGGAGGATCTGCAAAAGAAGCATGAGTATACCTGTAGTGAGAATATCTCTCAGGAATTGTTGGGGTCAAGCATTTGATGACTTGTGCATGAGTCATCAAAGGAGAACAACTAGAAAATCCCGAGGTAAATGAGGTAGAATGAATGGCTAGAGGAACAATGATAGTAGTGAAATCCACATTGAGTTTAGGTTAATGTGTATTTGTGAAATCCATATTAATGCTTCCTCATGTCTCTATAGCTGAAATGAAATCATCCTTATTCTCCATTTATTTCTAAAAAGCAGGGGTCAACTCTCTTAGCCTGCTAACATGATCCTTAAATTCCACAGTGACATGTGGGATCATCAAGTTCCCCACGAACATCGTAATGTGTCCATCCATCTGATTATTAGTGTAATCCCTATTGTAGTAGAAGTCATCGTTCTCCTTGATGGAATTTTGATCTTGAGTAGCATCCCTTAGAAAAATATACACAACGTTATGAATTTATCTGGTTGTACAAATAACATGACTCATAGACTGATGGTCTGAGGTACTTGAACCAGATAAATTATCCAATTCTTCCGGGAAAACAGATCTGAAAGCTCCTGGATCAACCGGTGGAGTAGCTGAAGATGATACATATACACACAAAGGTTCAATATTGAAAGATACACTCTCCGTAAAATATTCAGTCAACCTACAGATCAGTTTCTTCATATTATCATCTTGTCAACTCACATGTTCCTCCATAGACATCTTCAAGCCCGCAAACACTATGACCATTGGTTGAACAACACTTTTAATATATATGAGATCATTTTCCACTTGGGTCCTTCAATCCATATATGTATCTAAACAGGAAACATGTTTCTGCATCGATTCCATAGACACTGGCAATCCTCTGACCTGATTCTGATATTCTTTGACTTCATGAAACACAGCTAAGTGAGAGGTGGAAACTAGCCTTTCCACAACAGAAGTCATGAGTCCTTGATTCTGAGCTACTGTTCTCACTGGATCAGTAGATTTATCATCAATTTTCCTCTTTAGATCTGATTTCAAATATTCTAGTTCATCCTTCTTTACATAGTCTTGATGAAAAAGTACTATTGGTTGTCCAATAATTGTTTTTGAAATATTAGGAATATGAGGACTTTTTATAGGCTGTTCATTATCATAATAATCATATATTAAACCCAAAACCACAAATCCAGGGTCATTTGACCAATCATCTATTCCCTGAGTTACAACAACTGAATCTTTGGCAATAGGTTTTTCCAACTCAATTGGAGCATTCCCTTGAGCAGCCACATACATCTATGCGATACATCCTTAAGAAACATCATCAAATGGAGGGTCCACTGCCACTTCTACTACATAATCATAAACAATTTCCAATGAAATTCCATCTTCAACTTTATCATAAACCACTTCATATATGATTTCTATCATTTCTATATGTCTTATTAGAGGACTGAGACATAGACATTCCGCCTCACTCTCATCAGCAACTATCTCAAAGTCATCATGACTAGATTCAGATTTATTATCATCATCTGAAGTATCTCTAATTTCACTTAAGACATTTTCCCCCTTCTTCTTCACTATTTTCCTCATCATTGTCCCTTAGTAATGTATCCCTTCAATGCAGTATTTTTGGAGGGCTAGAATCATCAAAAGATACGATATTAGCATGGGGATTTTAGGGAAGGTCAAGATCACTCCGGTCATCTATATGATAATCCTCTCTTTCTTGTACAGCTGCAACCTCTTCCTCTTCATCTAAATATGCAGGATTCACCTCATCAGGCTTTAGACCCGGTTCTCTCTTATCTTTAGGCCTATCAGGATGGGTAACAAGGTTTAATTTGTATTATATCATAGCTTCATAATTATGCCATATTCATTTCCAGGTGTTCCAATTTATCTTCATCAACATGAATATTACCTTTCTAATGCAGAAAAATTCCCTTATTACAACAGTTTCCTCATTAAATCTATCTAATACTTTCACATTCAACATTATGGATATCAATATACCATGAAACAAATCATTGGATTTGGAACTTCGATTTGTCATGTCCATAAGTTGAATCATTAACAGCCTAAAAAAATTCATCTTTTCACCATGATTCAATATATATAAAAGAAATACATCCTGAAATTTCATGGTAGAATAGTCCCATATGATAGGACTCAAGACATGATGAAAAAACACAAAAATAAACATGTATTCCCCTTCTATCTCAGTAGAAATTAATTTCCTAGGAATCAAATTCCCTGTCAATTCGGCTAAGGATTCTTCACGGAAGAAGAACATAGTAGTGGGAGGAATAACTCATGAACGGTAATCACATATCCCTTCATGTTGTACTCTCAGACACTCATCTCATTTAATAGAGGAGAAGTTCACACTAACTCCATTTACCCTATAATGCATTTTTTTCAATCTCAGACTTTTAGAATATAAAAAATTCAAAAAACAACTTCACTAGATTTTGAAAATGGGGAACATTATTGTTTTCAATGAACTCGAACAATCCTTGAGCATCAAGTGCCTTCGGCACAAAATACTTTCACGATATCAACCACTCTAAGCTCAGTTTCTTTTCAACAATGACTTCCCTCTTTGACAGATAAGGGTTGATCGGCTTTTTAAATACATGGATTCTACTACTAGACTCAGCTCATGGAATTTTTGGATTCGACACATCTCCTTCATCAATGACCAATGGTATCTTCACTCTTTCCATTTCAATATGGACTGGTTAAAGGGTTTCAACATAAGGTTTGGTTATAAGGTTAGGGAGAAACAGTATCGAGATATATATATATATATGTAGTAGATGTGTATTGAAGTGTGGTACGATCTTTTAGTTTTACCATTTAGGGATGGAAAAAATTCATGTAAATGAAATAAGTAATACTAAAAATGTTTCAGATTATACAAAAAAATGCTAAGTCCTTGAAAATTACGACTATCGGTATGGTGCCAACTTCGAGGTCCAAACATTGAGGTCCCTAACGGTGAGGTTCCAATGGTGAGGTTCCTAATGGTGAGGTTTCTAACAGTGAGGTTTAAATAGTGAGGTTCCAACAATGAGGTTCTAATTGTGAGGTTCATAACGGTGTGTTTCCAATGGTGAGATTCCTAACAGTGACGTTCCTAACTGTGAGGTTCAAACAGTGAGGTTCAAACTGTGATGTTCCAATGGTGACGCTCCTAAAGGCGAGGTTCTGTATAGTGGGGTTCAAACGGTGATGTTACAACAGTGACGTTCCTAATGGTGAGGTTCCTAACAGTGAGGTTCAAATGGCGACGTTCCAATGGTGATGTTCCTAACGACATAGTAGTTTATCCTGCCTAACAGAGGTTTGATGAAATTTGACCTCTAATAATTCAAAGGATTTGTGAATATATCATCCAATTAGTGTTCTATGCCAATGAATTCAAGTGTGATATCACCTCTTGTATCTTGATTTCTCAAGATGTGATTTCTCAATCCAATGTGCTTTTTACTATCATGAGATACTAAATCATAAAAGATATTTCTAGCACTTGTACTATAATAGTTTATAGAGACATGTTTAAATTGATATCCATAATCTACCAAAGTGTGTTTCATCCACAGAATTTGAGCACAACAACTACCAGTTTCTATATATTCAGCTTTAGCAGTAGGTAATTCAATAGAATTTTGATTCTTACTACACCATGATACTATTGGCTTGCCCAAAATGAGAAATGTTCCTTAGGTTCTTTTTCTATCTAACATGGAACCAGCAATTTCAGTATCTGAATTACATACTAAATCTAAATATTGGCTTCTTCTATAAAATAATCATATGTTTTTAGTATATTTACAATATTTAAAAATATTATTAACAGTAGTTAAATGAGACTGTTTGTGATTGATTGAAAATGATCACACATGAATACATTGAACATAATATCTGGTCATCTAGCAGTATGTTAGACATGAATTCCAATAATACCTTTATAATTGGTTTGATCCACTAATTTACCAGTTTCATCAGCATCCAACATACAGGTGGTACTCATAGGTGTATTACTACCTTTATTTCCATCCAAACCAAAGAATTTAAAATTATCCCTATATATTTACTTTCATTTAAAACAATACAATTTGTATTTGGAAAATTTATACATCCAATGAAAAATTTATGCTCCCCCATTAAACTCACTCCAAATTAATCTTGTGACATTTTATCAAAATTAGTACACAAAGAATTTTAATAGGATCCGTAAATAATATAATCCACATAGATTTGTAGTATTAAAACATCATAGGAAATTCATTTAATAAAAAAAATAGGATATCATATACCCTTATTAAAAACCTTTGTAATAAGAAATGAACTAATTATCTCATACCAAGCTCGTGGAGATTATTTTTGATGATATAAATCTTTAGAATGTTTAAATACATCATTTGATAAATGGGGATTTTTAAAACCATGAGGATGTTCAACAAATACATTTTCAACATTGTACTAATTTAAAAAAGAACATTTAAACCTCCATTTGAAATTGTTTTAAATTCAGATGAGCTGCATAAGAAATTAGTATCCTAATGGATTCAAGTCTGGCTACATGTGATAAGGATTCCTCATAGTCTATTCTTTACTCTTGACTATAGCCTTGTTCAACTAGTCTAGAATTATTTGTAACTTTGTTTATTGATACATCAACTTTATTTCTAAACAACCATTTTATGCCTATGTTCAAAGTGTCTTTAGGTCTTTTTAAAAATTCCCAGACATTATTACATTCAAACTGATTTAATTGTTCAGTCATATCTATCCACCAAAATTCATCATTGATAGAATCATCAATATTTTTTGGTTCTTGCTGTGAACGAAAAATATGATGATAAAACTAGTTTCTCAGAAAAGATCTCATTTGTTTCCCTATATTTAGATCACCTACTAATGAATCTAAAAGATGATTTTTGAGAGTTCTAACACCTCTATAAAGAGTTGAACTAAACTCTCCATCGTTTTCTATAGGTTCAAATTCACCATTCTCTGATTCTGGAAAATTTCTAGAACTGGTTGTTTTAACTAAGGGTTCACTATCTTTATCATTATGAACCATATTTGACATATCATCTTCAAGTTTTTCAATAGGGGTTTGTGTTCATGTGGATCTTTCTCATCAAATTTGACATGAACTTATTCTTCCACACATTTTTTTCTCTTATTGAATACTCTATAAGTATTATTATAGATTGAATACCCTAGTAAAATTCATTCGTCACACTTGGGAAAAATTTATAAACGTTATCCTTAGTGTTAGGTATAAATACTTTGAAACCAAAAAATCAGAAGTAATTATAATTTGGTTTCCAATTATTCCACAACTCAAAAGGGATTTTCTTATGTACAGGTATAATTAAGACTATATTGATAATGTAACAAGTTGTATTAACAGCTTCAGCCCAAAAATATATAGGTAGATTATAACCATTTAGCATATTTTGAGAAATTTCTTGAAGTGTCATATTTCTTCATTCTAGAACTTAATTATTTTGAGTTGTTCTACGAGAATAGAAATTTTTTCTATAGCCATTATGTGAGGAAAAAGATTCAGATTTCCAATTTTCAAACTGACGACCATGATCACTTCTCAAGGTCTTAATTCTATGTCTAATAAAATTTTCTACACACATGGTATATTTAATGATGTGAAATCAAGCTTCACTTTTGACAGCTAGAAAGTATACCTAATTATATCCATAAAAATCATCTATAAGAACATAAACATAGTGCATCCCATTTAATATTGAAACTCTAGATGGTCAAAACAAATCCATGAGAACCAACTAATGATGTTGAGAAGTAAAAAACATCTTTCTTTGGTTTGAAAGAAACCTTGTGATATTTTCCTTTTTGATAAGGATTACAAACTTTGTAATGTGGGAATTATAATTTAGGTAAGCCTCTAAAAAAACATTTCCTCTCCAAAATTCATGTAAGCATTGAATTAGTATCATTATCTGATTCTTTCGTTCCACTGTTTTCCCAAGAAGACTCATTGTATTTACTATTTAATTGAATCTACGAAACATTTTAGATATAAGATCATCAAGACACATTTTAATATTATTATATTTAATATTATATGTATTTAATCTCATTCTATTAACATTGGTCGTTCACACATGGGAAATATCTAGATAACCCAAATGTCATAAGTAGTTTTACAAGTAGATATTTTATTGAATTCATCATCACCTAGAGTATAATACAAAGCATTCATTGTTTTACAGTTATTATTATATGTATTTTTAGTCAAATAAGACCATGTGTCCCTAGAATTAATATGTAATAAATTTTGTTCTTATATTGAGTCCCAAAATTCACGACTAATGCTCTCTAGATTCATATTCATTTTAAATTTAAACTGAGCATAATAATTTCCATTAAATAAAGGTGGTCTATTAGTAGCATCACCCCCATATATATTATACATTTTTTTATTACTATATAAAGGACTAAAAATTTAGATATGACATTAATATTGAGAACATTAAAATACAACTAAAATCATACATAAAAAGAACATGAAAACCTTCTCAACAATTAATATATTATTAATAAAATGATTCCTTTGATACCAAATTTTGGTCGGAGTGGAATCTCAAGAATCGGTGAATTTAGTTAATACATAATATGTTATTAAAAACATTTTACAAAGATCCCACAATTTTAAAACAACACAGTTAATTGAGGCAGTAGAGATATAGATTTTCAATTGGTCAACATGTATCTCAAAGGTTGATTAGTCCTCAGTTGAATTAATGTTAAACTCTATCTAGACATTTAAAACAATGTTACTGACTTAAACACATTCACATACTATCTATACCTAACAACAAAAGTAAGTATAAGAATAGTTTTTTATTTTTTAGATAATGAGCAGCATAAAATAGAAAAATAGAGTATAACAAATATAGTAAACATAAAATCTAAACAAGAGGTTAAGTCTCAAGCCAAGACTTAATACTCTCCAATTGGTGATCACCTTACACCGAGTAGTTTATACTGCTAATAAACTTGATACACATCTTGTATATGGATTTATAATAGTTTTCACAAACCTTATAGGGTTCACACCCTCTTCCACATTTCTTCATGGTAATGATAATCAAAATAGTCCACACATGGTCTCTTCCATAGTTATACATGGGAAAACAATGTGTGAGTGAAATTAAATGTGTGGATTTTATTATCTTCTGGTGCAAGCACAAGAGATAGTGTTTGTGAGTCAAACACACACACAATCTTATTAGACATGTAAAATAAAGTATCTCAGTAGAGAAAATAGAATATTATGTAGTTTAGGAGGCTCTATGTGTTTTCAGTTCATCACATGACTCTTGGAGTGTAGAAATTGCAGTCCAAGTCTTTCTCAGGATGTTTTCCTAAGATACAGAATGTCAGAACTACAAGTTCTGGCATTTATGAACTGAGTGTTATGATTATTATGTTGTTTGAGAGTTGATTAATCAAAGACGGAATCCTGGAAATTTTTCTCCCAAAATGATCTTCTTGAAGGTCTCATATTGATAACAAAGGAGTCGAATGGTTCTGCCGTGTTTTTTTTTCTTCTAGACACATTTCATCGCCACTTTTCCATTCATATTCTTCTATTTTATATCTGAGGACAGACAATAGGAATGAGTAAATCACATGAATTATTTCATGTACCTCATATTATTCCCAGATACGGTCTCCCGATATGTCTTCAATCAGAATTAATTAATGTCAGAAGAATTATTCTTGCAAAATATGACCATTATAATAATCTTGAGAATTTGAAAAAGTATGTAAAGGTAGTCATCAGTAGACTAGTAATGGTATCCTTCCAAATGGTAGGCTTCAATAGTAGATGTGCATCATTAGCCTTCAACAGTGACCATACCAATGGTAACCGTTGGCGGTAGCCTTCTGTGGTGGACTTGCATCGAGTACATGTATTGGTGACCTTTGAATCAGTGACCATTGAATTGGTAACCTTTTCATCATTTTCCATTTCATCGATGACTGTTGCATTGGTGACATTTGCATCACTGACCATTTCATCGGTGACCTTTGCATCAGTGACCTTGGAATCGGTGACCTTTGCATTAGTGATCATTGCATCGGTGACCATTTCATCGATGACCATTGTACTTAGAGAAATATTTCACTGTCTTCTTATACACTAGAGAAATCGGATTAAAATTACATAGTTATTTATTTTATATACATAATATTTTCACATAAATTATTATTCTGAAAGTGAAAAATAATTATCACATAAACAAAAAATGATTTGGGATTATCAAAACACTATTTAGGATTATCAAAACAGGAGAGCCCCACAGGTTTCACATAAAAATTCTTATGAAACCTTATAAAGAAATACATGATTGGAAATTTAGAGTTCCAATGTCCAGGTATATGGTTCATGAATGTAATAAATATGGACCTCAGATCATTGAAGAAATCATCGAGATGGTTATAACCATTCTGCTATATATCAAGCATTATAAAAGTTGGTAGAAACGATATGCTGATAACAGACGACATAATCTAGAATTTGATGTTTTTGAAAATGTTTTCTAGGTATCTCACCCTGGAATAATGTTATGATATTTTGGATGAAAGGGAAACTAGTCCCTAGTTATATCAGTCCCATTGAGATTCTTGATAATTTTTGGATGGTACCCAATTGTTTGGAACTTCATCCAAATCAATATCAGGTCCAAAGTGTGTTCCATAAATATCCCATTAAGATTTACATACAATACGATTCACTTGAACTAAAAAAATAGGTCAACACTCAAGATAAGGATCTTACTTAAGATAATGAACTTGTTGATATTCTGGATCGAACAAAGAGTGTTCTATGAAACAATACCACTCACCTTGTAAAAGTTATATAGTGAATTTAATAGTTAGAGTATGCTATATGGAAAATTGAGAATATTATGAAGTATAATCATCCTAATATTTTGAATTAATTGTGAATTTTGAGAGAAACATTCATGATTAGGGTGGTTTAATATAAAACCCCATCTTTTTAATGACATTATTTGTTTCGAATAATTTATAATTCCATTAATTTATTTCAGGGATCTTAGTAAAAAATTCTATTTCACACAACATCATATTGTTATATGTTTCACACAACACTAAAATGTCGTATGTTACACACAACACAGACATAGCGTATATTACCCACAACATTCACTTGGCATACATTAGACACAACATTGAGTATCTACGAAACATCATTTTTAATGTTATTATTATTGAAACGAGATAATTATAAAATATCCATTAAACATAGTAATAATAAAAGTAAAAAATAATTACAAAGAATATGTTATATATAAATAAAACACATTGATAATGAAATATCTATTTTTTGAATATCCTTATATGTTTGAAAATACCAATTTCTCAAATGAATTTCTTTTCATGTCCTTATGTTAAAATTAACAAAATTAATTATAGAAACAATGAGATATTAAATTTGACGAAATAAAAATAAATTTTTAATTTATATTGTATAATATATCTTAGAGGGATCTTTTGTGAATTTTCTGGGAAATATTATTTTTGGATGAATTGCGAAAAACATAGGATTTTAATTTAAAAATGGCATTCCATATAATTAATTAAGAATGATAAATTGTATATTAATTTGGATTCAAATTTTAATCAGAATATATTTTTATAAATTATTCCATTTAAGAAATTGGATCCAATTTCACATTGAAATTTTATTTAAAAACCTTGCTATATTTTGATCATTTTTTACTTTAAAAACACGCAGTGTTGTTCAACATCATGATTAAATTGATATTAATTTATTCAACTTATGTGATTTGAATTTAGAAAAATAAATTCTATGTTATTAATAAAAAATATATATAATTTCAAATAATGCTTATTTTTTTCCAAAAAATATTAGTTATGGTAATTAAAATTAATTGAAATGAATAAGAGAAATATTAGATTAAAAATTACTAAACCTTCAATTTATGACTCATAACAACCTAGAAACTTGTATAAGATCCATTTTATGGCCATATTTCGACAGTATCCAACCCTTAAGAGAATTTTTACGATTTTTTATCCATGTTTAATAAAAAATGTGGGTGGGCTTTCCCTTTTTCAAAATCATACATGACTTCCACTCCTCCTCCACTATAAAAAGTATTCAACTCCTCCAACATCATCAAACCTATAATTCCAACTTATCTATACAAAGATATGTTGAAATAGATATTAAAAATCCTCACCTGCCTCCTTGAATCATCTATTTTGTAATAAATATTTCCATGGAAGCCTTTTGGAACAAACAAAAAGGAGTTACCTAATTAAGAGGCAACACATTCTCTCAAGAACCATTGTTTTATTTTCTTTTTTCAACAACATCCACTATTATTATTATATGAGTGTATGAAAAAATAAATATCATCAATGTACTTGATTATTTTAATTATAAGGGTTAAAACTACAATTAAAAACACATCCATCTAATGGGTAATGAATATATTGTTTATGTGTACCACAGACTATCACTAAAATATACGATTACTAGCCATTTTTACATTACCGGTTATCATGTTATAAATAATGATGCAAACTCTATTTATATAAGTAATATATTATATTTAATATTTCTTTATGATTATTTATTCCTTTTACACCATATATCATTTTATTTTTCATTTCATGTAAATATAAAATTTTTTTTCAGAAAGTGTGGACTACTTCCCCCTGAAAGTGATGTGATTCGTTCACACACTACCTAGAATGAGTTAACGATGAGTGTACTGAAAATATATGATATATATAGAATTTTAATTCTATTATTATGAAATTATATTCATATATACACATATATCATTTTCTTTCCTTCTTTCATTCAACACAACAATAAAAACAGAAACAACGTTCTTTTGTACGTACAAATCAACATTCGCATGAATAGTGTAATCCATTTTTAACTTCCATATTCAATATATAAAGATAATAAATATATAATGAATATAAATGATATTTATATTATGGAATAAATTCTATAAATAATTATATACATATAATTTCCAATGATATAAAAAATTAAGACACGTGCGAAAAAATAAAGAAGCTATTACCTGAAGTGATACCTTAACAATGAATAGATTACAAGTGGTTAATATAATGTCATAATAAAAAAATATGTGGAATTATATATGATAATATGATTCCTGAAAATATTTTTAATAAAAATAAATTTATTATAAAGGAATTTTTTTTGATTATGAATGGATTCCAAACCAAAGGTAACGGGATTTCATCTGATTTTATATTTATGTGAGATGCATGGTTTGTTCACCACCCATTCCTTTCGTGTAGTGTGTATACATACCATGTAGGTATTAAAATATTATTGAAAATAAAATTTTTAGTGTCTAAATATTAATAATATTATTTTTATATCATGATATTACTTTTAAAAATATACCAAATATGTATGAAAAGATTGTCTTAACATGCATTCTTGGGGACACAAATTTTATTATGCAGCTACATTATTTTTTGAGGTGTATATACAACTATTTGACATGTTAAATCTTGATTATACCTATTTTCATGATATATTATGTTTCATATAACTTTATTTTATACCATGGAGAGTATGATACAACGTAACCATGTGGTAAGAGTATATTGAAACAATCACATAATTTATAGAGATTGTAAATGAGTGGCATCATGGGAAGAATTTTTGGTCCAACTATAATGTATGTAAAATTTTAATATGAGACATATATGCTCGATGTTTCCAAACATGGGGGGTGAAAAAGGTCTAATACTCTTGATCCATGCTGTTGTTAGCCTCCAGTTCGGTACCACCCCCTCTATCAAGGGAGGGACCTTCAACATCCTTTGACAGAGTGGTGACCTTTTTATCAACCTTTTCCAATCCTGATCCACAACCCATGTTCCCAAAATTATTTTTATGTCTCATGTTTATGGATGTACATTGTGGGTTTCCAAAACATCCTTTATCTATCAATTAGTTTAATTAGTATTATTCCCTCTATAACCTAACATTAATCGCTATAATTTCACAAAGAAGGACTTTTTTAGACTCATTTTATAGGATTTTCATTGACTCGTGGGTCTTATAGTATATGAAAACTATGGGATTGATCAATAATAAGAACATCATGCTCATTTTTTATTCAGGAGAGTACATGATTAAAGTCTAGTATATCACTCCCCACCACATCAACAGTTCTTTATTTTTCCTATTCAGATGGACCTATGACTTCCACATGAGGCACGGCTCTCTTTTGGTAATAATTTGGATTATCCTTCCTTACATTACATTGTTGTTTCAAAATACCTTGATGTTTTGGATACTTGGAAATATTTTAGGTAGGTATTTATGCTATAATATCCAACCCAATTCTATTTTTCATCACATTAACCCCTAGATTTGTGTGGAAGTTTAGGCCTAAAGACTGCGTCATGACATTGTTCAGATTATAGTAGGTGAGGTGTTAGGTTATAAATATAAGGATGATTATTAATTATGTGTTTATTTTTTTTTTTGATGGAAAATGTGTTGGGTTCTCCTCTATAGCCTGTAATCCTGGCTCTAGATATCCTTACAAGAAAGTTGGTTTGTCTTTAGAAGGATGCTAAAAGGCCTTTGTGACCAGTGTGGTAGAGGGCGTGGAAATATTGACTAAGGTAGTTATTTAATGGGAACTTAATTTGTTGATAAAGTACAATTATGTTTCTCATGCACTTTTGTACGACAATTTTAAGAAATCAGAGGTTTAAAAAGAACTTGGAGCTAAGGTAACATAGTGTAGATGTAGATATAAGTCTCAAACAGTGGAAGATGGAGGTCTTAAGGTCCCACAGGGTGCCTTATATACATAGGTGTTGTGCTCAAGGAATGGTAACCATGATTAAGGTCTAAAAATGGCTTTAGAGGAATCATGGGAGGAATGTCTTCTACTTTCAGAGATATTAATAGAATGTTAGCTTCTATTATTGAGTTCTGAAATCGTTTTTCATGTCTACATAATGGGGACCCGGTTCTGGATGAGAAAAAGATGATTAGATACTCCATAGATGGTAATAAGTACCTCGATTGATGTGATTAATGTTCTAGCCCATTTTTATAAGAATCTAAGGACATGTTTCATGTTTAGGCTAATAGACTCTCATGTATGAGGAAATGTAGTAGCAAGAAGGGTATTTAGGAACTGAGAATGGTATACTCATTATTTCCAATCCTTATGGTGAAATGGTCATCAAAGAAATTAAATGTTAATCTGATGGTTCGTGATACTCCCTCTTCCCCCACGATGGATATTAAGTAGATGAGGACAGATGTCACTATTCCTCAATCCTTGTAATAGATAATGAGCTTGGTGAAATAAGTAGTTAAGAAGGTTCTATCACTAATTGTAACTAAAGAAGAAGCATCCAGAATGAGTGGGTGGCCTTCAAAGATAAAAATCAATGATGTGAATAATAACATTATTTAAAAAAATGATATAATTTTTGTTGGGGGTGTTCAAATATGGGACGATCAGTTTTATGGAATACATCATGGCTTGGAAAAAACTGATGTTTGAGATTGAAGACTTTATAATGTTCGAAACAGACCTCTAGGTAAACAAAATTTTTTGGAAGTTATTTGGACAAACTAATTATGATAGGCTTAAATTGGTCCTTAATGGTTCTGTCTTTTCCTTTTGTGGTTGAACTCAGGGTTCCACACTTTTTCCATAAAAGTGTTTGAATAATAAAAATTTAATTTTCAGATATTTTATGATTATACGTACTTTTATATACTAATTTGATATATCTCTCAATAAAATTAATGAGATTAATTATCATTTGATTATTCAAGATATATACATGTATTACTTCCATTTTTAGAATATTTTATACTTATGGTAATTAATATTTTTTTAATAAAAAACATGATGGTGTTTCTTTCTTCGGTTAGTAAAATGTTTTATTTCAAAATTCATATGTTCAAAAATATTTTCAAAAATGATTTTAAAGGATTATTAATGATTATTTTCAAATTAAAATTATTTATGGTTTTAAAATATCAATTTATATTTTTTCAATGCTATTTTAAAATAAAATGGGTTTTGAAAACGTTTTATATTTCAAATAATATTTTCAATATATGAATGATTTTTTAATCTAGAAATGTTTTTAAAAAATCTCTCAAAAATATTTCTCATTTAAGTGAACATCTATTTCGGTTACTCATTCCTTTATGGGGAAATTATTCAGTTTTTTCATTCATATTTTCTCTATGAATGGATTATGTTTTGATGGAATCATTTTTATGAAGCTAGTTTCTATTTAATGAGTTATATACTTCTGAAACTCATTTTTCACAGTTTATGTTTATAATGAAATGATTATGAAACATGTGTTTTTCTATAGTTTATGATATTATTATTTGTTTATAATTCCTTCGTAATTTTATGGTTTTTGATATGATTAGTTGTGATTTTGTGGAACATGTATGTACGATTTCATTATGAGATGGGTGTGACATATATATCACTTCAATGCATTGGGTAAAGATTTATTTCTCATGAGATAGACATAGATAGAATGATTAATGAACTCGGTAATGTATTACATGGATGGAATAAAAATGAACATAGATCAGTATTATAGGAATGGAATTATATGTGAACTAGGATGTGTAATATAGGGCTCAAACAGGGATTAAATCATGCTCAGTAAAATACTTTTTCCACTAATATGGCATTGTAAAAAATGCCATCACTACTAATGAAATCAATATATATTCATATATAATTTCCAAAATTAAAGTTTTTATTCCTATGTTAAACATTCTTGGCTTATGATTTTTTCTTCCTTATGATTGATATCTTATGAACTGCGAATCTTTATGCCATGAATAATGATTATCATCTATGATATGCATTTTATGTTCTCATATTTTTTTGATCATATTCTTATTCCCTTATTATCATGATTATTCTTATATATCTCCCTTGTTTACCTTTACTAAGCATATGAGGGAACCCATATATATGTTTACATCCCCCAAGTTATGAAGATATATATTATGTTTTATGTGCCTAAGAAGGTTGTTAGTCAAGAAGAACCTTGTGGGAGATGATGTATCTCATTTATGTACTAGTGTAAATGTTTCCTTATTTCCAAATGCACTTCACAAGTATTGACTTTGGGTGCATGGTTTTTTAATGTTTTAAGTATTACACAATAGTGATGTAATTTTAATATATGAAAAGTTTGGGATTCTATAATGATATCAAGAAATACATACCCAGATGTCCTTAAAATTTCATTTTTCATAACCCATAGGTTTTGGTCATCTCAAAATACAAATTCATGGTGTCATAATGTGTACTCCAATAGTGGTTACGAAAAATATATATACATGACATTAATGATATTTTTCATGTTTTTTACCCAAAACCTCATATAAATTTTATGTAACGATCATAAAATGATTTCATTAGTATATATACTATAATTATAGGTATTCATGTTAATATAACATACATTCTCTATCTCCTTTTTAAATTTTATATAATGAAAAAACACTCAATCATACCTATGAACTACCATCTCTGTATAGCTATGTAATTAATATTTTATCACTGGTTCACATGGATGGTTATAATGATGAAATTAATTAATATAAATTATATTTATTACAATATTATTATTTTTTAAATTAAATATATCACCCACCTTATTACTATTTCATCTTTTATAAAATTATAATTACCCTCATGTGTAGGTGTGGACTACCACCTCCCTGGAGTGATGTTAGTTTTCAATTACCACCATGAATGGATAATTAAGTAATAAATAAGTAATGAATAAAAAATATATATATAAAAACATTATAAAATTGTGGAGTTAATGGAATAATTTTATATATTCTGTAACTATACCCAATAAACTGAAATAATTTTGGATAAATTTATCAAAAAAACCTCAATGGTTGACAGAAGATAAAATTATTCAATTAATTAATTTCAAATGATTATAAATATAAATGTATAAATTTAATATAGATTAAAAATATTATTTTTAAATATTTTAATAAATATAAAGTAATTATTTTGGAGGCTCTAATGAATTTATATAAGTAGGAATTCAGGGAAAGGCTTATTAATCTAAATTGCAATCCATTAAAACATATTTTATATTAACAACCTGATTTCTTTTATATGTTGTAAATATTACCTATCTTAAATATAAGATCATTAATTAAATTTTATTATTCTTATTTATTGTTTCAAATAATTTTATTTATGGTGTATGGAAGAAACTATTTTTGATGTCATAATTGTTTGTCTCATAATTCTATTATTTATCAATATTATTTATTTTTCTGTTTCTCTTGTGTGAATTAGTGATATTCATAATTTGAAACCTATATATTTCATTATACATTGTTTATTTTTAGTTTTTAAATTTATTATTTTTATTTTACCCATATTTTGCAGCAAAAATAAATAAAAAGCATATTTTAATAAAATCATTCCATATTTTTTTAGAATAGAATATTTTCCCCCTATCGATGACTTGAAAATTATTTTATGGTTGTTATTGTAAACTTATTTTTTATTATAAAATTTTTTTGAATACAAATATTAATTTCATTAATTTTTTTAATTGATTTTTTTTCATACTTGATTTTTTCATATATATGAGTCCTGGAATATATTTTTTTAAAATTTTATCACGCTATGGATTATACCACTGTCATAATAGTTATTCCTTATAAATATTTCCCTATATGAATATAATGTGATTCAATGTTTCTCATATTCCCATTATTCTATAAGTTAATTATTCTTAAATCTCATTAAAAGAACTATATATTTTTTCTTGTCTTCAAAGAGACCATTTAATGTATATTTAACAATGAATTTTCAACTATCTCTATAGCATTTAAGGAATTTTATGATTCATTAGATATATAATATAATGATATCATCCATATTATTTGTTTTCATATCTTGACATCAACTTGATTTATTTACTATCATTGGGATATATTGATATTTTTTTATGCTTGTATTTCTATGGGAATGTTTATGTTGATTTTCAATTATATTATTAATCATTTATTTCATATTATTAATTCATTTGGTATAGTATGTAAACAAGGGGACCACTCTTATATATCCCCTTAATGTATTAGTATGTCTCATGACACACAATATATTGGGAATTAGGTGTATTGCATAGCTATTTATGTATGATTTCGTGGAATGAGTCCTTAAGTAAAACATTATGTGTACTACCATTTTAATTATATCATTATGAAACTAGTTATTAATATATATATTTGAATATTTATTTTTCTATTTCATCCATGGATAGATTCCTACAATGAATTGATATATTAATAAATATAACATTTTTTATTAACATTAATCTTTTGACATTCTTAAATCCCTATGATCTATTGGGTTTATTTTTTTTGAAAATTAGGAAAAAAATTGCATAAAACAATGAACACATTTAACTAGTGTACAATTTCTTCACAAGAACGTTTCTTTAATGTTACACTGTGGTTTCAGTGATGTCACTTTTTATTATTTTAATATCATCCCAAGGTGAAGTGTTTAACTGTAATATAGTAACTACTCATCCATATATCATATTAAAATATTTGAAAATATTGGATGAGAAAAATATATCAATAAGGGACAAAAATTAAATTAATTGTGTCTAACTAGTGAAAACATGAAAACACATAAAAATGTTAACCTTTTCCCAAAAAAATAGTGATCACATAAATATAAAATTTCCATGTATGAGAAAAAAACTGAATCATAAATTAAAAATTTGAAAACCAATTAATAATAATTATAAATCTATAATTCCATCTTAAGTAACATGGGAACTTAGGAAAATATTTCGATGAAAAATAAAACATTAACCATTAAATGTTTACAATCATTCATTGTCGCATTAAATAAATCAATTTATATACAACTAATTAGCCTTTTAATGTGGGCAATATTCATTGTCAAAATCTTAATAATAATTTTTTCCAATTTTGTGCAAACATAAATTTTAGTTCATTATAGAAGTTGAACTTCATTTCTAATCTCAAATGCAATTCAGGTTTGAAATGAAATTTGGGCACAATCATTAATCTACATGTTAAGAATATTATATGAATTTTTTGAATTTTATATTTTTGGATAATATTTATAATTTTTTTTGGAACATTGTTTACTTTAGGATCGATGGATGAATCCTAAGGGAATATGGTGATTTTTGGGGATCAATGCAGAACTTTTCTGGAGACAGAATAATGGGCCTAAGGCCCATCAAACAGAAGTGGGAGCCAAAAAATGAGCCCAATTAAGCTAAAATATATTCTGAAGAATTATAATGATATGGGTATCATTTTATTAAACATTGGATAGATCTAATTATGATGTTTTCTTGTAGATAATGGGATATAATGTTTACATTAAAATGGTGGGCCCGACCAGAACACCCAAAAAGATCGTCCACTATTTCGAGCATAATATGCAAAAGGATGAACCAAATGGAATAAATTATATACCTCTAATATAGAAAACATGGAAAAAATATTTTTAATCTACGAAACCTTCATAATCATCCATCCTCAATTACAAATTCACATGTCAAAAAGAAGGATGAATCTGGACGATTTTTCTTGTCTACTTCGAAATATCAAATTCCATTGATTATCTCAACAACATTTTGACTATATAAATTAATGTAGATGTAAATTATTGTTTTGGGGTGTATCTAAGGCTCATAATATTCCTATAGAATGATATTAGGTAAAGTTTATTTTCATCAAATATTTTTTTCTCAATTAATGTTTTTATTTCAACCAATGTATTTCATTCAATGGGAATTTCAAACATTCATTTCGTAATCACATTGTCAATTTCTCGCATGTATGTTTTTCGTTCACCTTCATTTAAATAATATAATATCATCATATTATTCTAATTAATTTCTTATTTAATTATTCCATATCACATTGATTCCTTTTCATTACGGAGTGAGGATATTCGCATAATCATTTATGAAACACTTCACAGAACGTTGGAGTGATTGTTTTCTCTTCTACTCAAATTCTACCATTGTATGTATAATAACTACTTTAATTGATAGAATAACATCAATAGATTGATAATAATATAAAGTTTTGATCCAAGTGATTATCAAGGGGATGAATTGGTTGTTATTTCATAATTTAATAAATCCTAATAAATTCTATTTTTGATATTGTCATTCATTGATTTACATTCTCCTTTAAACTCACCAATTGTAAGGAAACACATCATGAGTGCTAAAATGATCATCTACCTAGGAGTTCTCATCAATATGATCTTCAATGAATATAAGTGATTAGAATTAACAAAGTAAAAACATGAAATCAGTGAGTGATTTGTGATGTTTATATTTTGTTAATGGAAACACTCAAACTTAAGAGATTAAAATAATTTAAAATGAAATTCATCATAATCACCCCATTTGATAACCAAGGATCAACTCCTTTTTTAAAATTTAATTCAGATAATTCATTAAATTAAAAAATAATCCCATCAATTCAAACCCTTGATGGCCACTTCAAATCCAAATCAACATTATCAAATCACCATCTTAGAATGTATGTTTCATAGGATTCTTCTCAGGTCTCTGAGGATCGATAACCCATGATGTAATATGATGAAAACTTACAGCATAAACCATGTGTAGATACTGGTGTAACTAAAATTTGGAACCATTTTTGGGGACCCAAGTAAGAATCTTAGACACTCACCTTCTATTATCTCCCAAAATTCCCTTTTCTCACCCCTATTTCTCTTATCTTTACACTTTTCTTCACTTTGAATCAAAATTTCAATCTAATCCAATTAAGTATAACCAAACATACCCCATAATCATCTTAATATGAAATAAAATGAGAAACAAATATTTGGAAACTCTTCACAATGAAAATATCATTGATCACCCCTTGAATTAATACCCACACATGATGAGATGTACAATCAATGAGAAGATGATTGTTTAAAGGATAAATTTACAGCCCTATCGAGGTATATTGAATTGATCAAACATAATGAAATTCATGATTCAAAAACTCGTATCTAGACTATTCTTTAAAAAATCTTTGAACAGTCAGGTGAACAAATTAATATAATGAATTCTGTAGTTTATTCATTAAGATTATAAGTAAAAAGAATTATTAATTTTGAGGAAACCATTCCCACTAATGATTCCCTTTACACTTAATTAATAGATGAATATTTTATCCCAAAAACCTCTCATGAATTAACAAAATAACTATGCTTTGGATGTGGGATAAATGAATAATGTCAAGGAAATGATGAAGGGTATTCAAATTGGGAGGAAATTAATTTCTTTGGATTCGTAAGGGGAAACTATTTCTTCATGGATTGAGTGTATGTAATATATCTCCAATAATTATTTTTTAGAATCATGTATCATTAAACCATTGAGAGATATAAAAAATAATTAGTCCATACCCTCACATTACATTAAACTATACAAACTTTTGTGGAGGAATCACATTTTCAAAATGAACAAAATATTTCAAAAAAATCCGACGAAAAACATATTTCGATTTATTTTTTCATTCTCCATTAGAAAATTTCAATCAACCGATGATCAAAATAATTTCCCTTATTTCCCTACTCAATAATCCCAGCATAGTAGATAAGAAATACCTAGCATCTTTAGTTCATTATTTTCATGAAATTTATAATGTTGGAATGGTAATTTATGTCTTTGGAAAACTAAAAATTCAACAAAATCTACCATTTCGGATATTACATGGATTTTTCAACTCATTGATAAACATGGGATTTCACACGAAAATAATTATAAACAGAGAGTTAATCTCAATCATGGTGATGTGGATAAAAATGAATTTCTAATAATATTGAATGTTGGAATTGGATAATTTGGGGGGTTCATGTCGAGCTAAAGACGTTAAACAAAAGCAATGTATCAGAGGAAACCCATAGTTTCCTAGTTTCTAATCATTGTGAATCATCATTATCATTTTCGTTATTTCTTATTTTTCATTTAAAAAATAACATAGACTGTTGACATGTTCTTCTTTTACGAGTAAGGATGGGTATGAATGTGTGCCTCCATATTCATTCGTGTCACGTGGCATGATTTATGAGTAATACATTACTAATAAATTTAAATAGACAATAATGTATCATCAGTTTATTTTATTATATTTTATTGTTTTGTTTTTTTAATTTTAAAAAATAAATAAATAAAATTTAAACATTATATGTCATGGGGAAGAGCCGTTCAATACCTTCCAAGCCACTGTGACTCAAACCCGTGATTGAAGGGAGACTTTGACACGCACTTTCATCATCAACCTACAGGTGACATAATTTGATGAGTATAATTTCAATATCCTATTTTAACACCTCTCTCATACCCCCTTTGAATTTTTCATTAAACAATAGGGATAGTTTTATTCTATGATGGGGTGAGATGAAATAAAAGATGATTTTTTTGAATAAGAACATGTGTAGAAATATTAACTCCATTAAACATGATCATGATAAAATAAATTGCAAACTCTGAAATTGGAATTCAAATAATTTTTCATGCCTTTATTCTGATTTTAATGCACATTTATGTTCATGTGCAATGTTTTTGGAATGTGCTATTGTCCGATGTGATTTTTAAAAGTTTAAATTCTCATCCTCTTAATAAAAATTCAACAATGAATTTCTTTTTGGATAATGGGTTTAAATATGAGTTTTTGGGTCCCTTCCATTATTGCATTGGGTTTGGGTTCACTTTTACTTTAATTTTAGTATAAAAAAATAGATGAAATTGGACAAAAATAATAACCACATAGGGAAATGTTTTGCCCAAATGTGTGGCATCTAGCACTTGGGGATCATGACTCAATAGTTGTGCTTCCAAGAGTTAGGATTTATATCTATATTGTAGAGAATGAAATTGACAATATCTGTGGCGTCTTTTACTTGGGGTCGTGACTCCATATTTGTCTTGCCCAAAGTTAGTCTGCTCATATCTATTGTTGTTAATGAAAATAAAAATAAAAATAATAAATAATAATAAAAATCAAAAATAACTAGATACTCATTGTAATGTATAATGTGGTTCCCTCCTAGATCTTCCATTTATTCCCTTGAACAATAACATGGGATACATGTCTTTTGTGATGCACAACACATCAACATAATTAATTGAAATTGGAGGAAATGTGATGATGAATTTTAAAAAAGGAATGGACATGGGCTTGGGATATGAATATGGAAATATCGTTTCTTTAATTATTTGGATGAGATTTATAATTTTTTTTCATTAATTCTTCGGGTGAGCGATGTGTATTAAAATTTCTTTGGAAAAGGGAATTAGAATATCATATTTAAAATATATTTTTCTCAAAACATGAAAAATTCAAGTTGGGGTTGTGATTAGCCACTGAAAGTGGTTAATAATCATTTTCAATATCTTAATAATAATATGTTCACATGTCCATAAACATCAATTTTAGTGCATTATAAAAATTCATCTTCATTTCTCATCTCAAATGAAATTCATGTTTAAAATGAAATTTGGGCCAATCATTAATCTGTTTGTGGAGAACACTATATTCATTTTTTGAATTTGATATTTTGGGATTTGATTTATCATTTTATATGGTACATTTTGTCATTTAGGGTTGATGGATAAATCCCAAGGGAAGATGAATATTTTTAGGGATGGATGCAGAACTATTCTGGAGACAGAATAATGGGCCTAAGGCCAATCAAACAAAAGTGGGGCCCACAAACCATGCCCAATGAAGCTCATAGTTTTACTATGAAAGTTAAAATATATGGGGATCATATTATTAAACTTTTTTCGGAGCTAATTTTGATGTTTTCATGATGATAATGGGATATGAAGATTACATTTAAATGGTGGACCAGACCAGAACGCCCATATGGTTTACCAACCATTTAGGAATAACATCCAAATAGATGAACCAAGTGGGTTGAATTGTTTTCAGCTGATAGAGGACACATAGAAAAAATATATTTTTCTTCTATTACCCCTTAAGAGTCATCCATCTTCTGTAAAAAAATCACAATTCAAAAGGTACGATGAATATGGATGATTTTTCTGGTCAACATCGAAACGTCCAATTACCTTTATTATCACAACCTCCTTTTGACTCAATAATTTAATGTTGATGTAATTTATTATTTTGGGGTGTTCCTAAGGCTCATAATATTCCTATATAATTATTTGGGGTCATGTGAAATATCATCAAATATTTTTTTCTCAATTGTAGTTTTTCATTCATCCATTTTATTTATTTCAATTGTAATTTCCTACTTTCATTTTGTAATCGCCATGTCAATTTAGCCCATGAAATTTTTACGTTCACCTTCATTTAATTAAATAATGATCATCATATTCTTCTACATAATTTCTTATTTCATTTTTACATATCACGTTGATATAGTTTCTTTAGTGATTGAAGTTATTCTCATAATATTTTGTTAAACTCTTCACACAATGGTGGAGTGATTGTTTTTTCCTCTTCTCCAATTCTAACATTGTATGTCTACTACCCACTTTTATTAATAATATAGAATCAATGTGGGGATAATAGTCTAATGTGATTATCCATGGGAGTGGTAAGGGAATGAATTGGATGTAATTTATTAATTTAATAATTCCTAATCAATATTATTTTTGATATTTTCATTATATGATTTGCGTTCCCCTTTAAACTCACCAACATTAAGTATATGCATCCTGGGATGTAAAATTATCTGCTACCTTAGAGTGATCATCAATATGATACTCGATGTGTATAAGTGATTATCCTGAGGATAGTTAAAATTCAAAATCATTGAGTGATTTGGGATGTTTGTTTATTGTTAAAGGAAATTCTCAAGCATAAGACATTAAAATAATTGAAAAAGAAATTCATCCAATTCACCCCATTCGATAACCAAATATCAACTCATGAGTTTAAATTGAATTCACATAAGTCGTTAAATTATAAAATAATCCAATCAATTCATACCCAAGTTGGTAAATTCATATACAAATCAACATCATCAAATAACCTTCTTAGAATATATGATTCATAGTTTTCATCATAGGTATCTGAGGATCGATAACCCAATATGTACTACGATAACCACTTACACCATAAAACATGGGAAAGTTTAAGCGCAATATACAATAGATTCCTTGTAAGCATAACATTGTATCTAGTAAAATCATATTCATACCTAATATTCACTCTTGTTTAACATATAAAAAAATAACTTACACCTATTTTGTTCCATAAGAGTAGCCTTACATGTTATATAAAACATTTTTCCTTTGAAAACTACCACAAACTAAGTCGGGGCGCTATTCAATCTGTCACATGACCTGGTATGTGGCATGGAGAGAGGGGTGGTCTTAGTCCCCACATGCAAGAAACTATTCCTAGGTATCAATGATATTCGTTTTGGAAATATTTCACCCATTTACATATATATAAACCTCCAATAGAATTAAAGAAGACATAACTGAATAAGAAAGAAAAAACAAGGAAAATAATTTCAATATTCAATATTTAACAATTTTAACCAAATAATAATAATGGAAAATCAAACACAGACTTCCCAAAAACCTCTATGCAACATTAGGGGAATGATCATCAACCCACCACCACCAGTACCTCAAACATATGGAACACTAGAAACTCGAACCATTGATATCTCCATCACATATCTTTCCTTTACCTTGGTTATACATAAAAAAGTCTAAATATGAAAAAAGGTGTATTTAGGATGTGATCAAATGGCCAAGAGGATTCCGCCTAAATGAAATGTTTCCATATGCCCAAATTAATGTTCACATGTCATACATATCACCAATTTGATCTAATCATGTCAAACCCATTTTCAAATAATTATTCCACTATATGGGAAATTCTTGAAACTCATTTTAATGTTAACATAATAAAGTAACACAATTAGTTTATCCATTTTCTATGGTCAATTCCCCTTTAAAATCCAATAAAAATCTAATTTCACATTAAATCACATTTTATAATATTATAAAATTCACAAAATAAATTGGATGTTCACAGCAAGGAGGTCTTCAAGACAAATAAATCCATTTCCTTTTATGAAATTTACATTAAAATGTAGTTACACATCACGTTCCCTTGAATACATGTATCACAGCTTCAAAAAAACCATTAAACATTTACATGAAACACTAAGAAAAATAAAATGGAAAAACATATCTAATTTAACTTATAATGTTTGTTCCCATAACATAATCATGAAAACCCCGTCAAAATAAAATTTTACACCACACAAATAAAATATATTATATTAAAAAATCAAACAAGCACCATAATCAAATAATCTACAAATGCTAAATCATGGAACCACCTACCTCAAGCTTGGATTCATCCAAAAAATGGTGTAAAACCACAACCACAACACCACAATACAATATCAAGACATTATGTAACCAAAAAATCAAGATTAAACCCTATTAATTATTTTCTGTCCCTAAATCAGACACGCTACACGCTGGAGAAATAATCCCATGGAAGAAGGAAAGGAAAGCTATAAAAGTGGATTAAATCAATGGAGAATGGAATCACATGGAGAATCTAATAGAAGATACTCATAAATACAATAAATAACGGAGGTATAATGGTGAAAATTTCTAAGGGAGAGTCACATAGGGTGGAGTACCACCAGTGGGGAAGATAATGTTTTATTTAGGGTTAAATCATAAGGGGAAAATTAAGTATTTTAAAATTTTTAATTAACTGAACACGTTAAAATATTTTCCCACACATGTTTTTAAACCAAGTGGAACCCATGAAACCCTTACTATATGTGCAGGGCCTGCCTAATGGTTAGCATGCTTGGTTTACAAACATTGCTCTAACCTTTATATTAGCCATTTCACAAAAATATTTTATGGCTGCATGGTCTCCTAGGTAAGAGCATCAGGTTTTCTAAATAATGTTCCAATAGCGTGCCACCATTGTTTACCCAAATTTTCTCATTATCTCTAAAAACAGAAAGGAAATCCAAATAGAAATATCAAGGCTAAAAAAATTACATAAAGAATTACTTAGTTATTTTAGACCCATCGCACCCAGTTCGCAAAATAGATACTAAAACCCAATAATGAATAGGACCCATGAATGATAAGAAAATCCCATATATGACAATTCTTCCCACCATAATGATTTATATCCCCAAAAAGACACAACGAGATCTAATTTGATATAAATAAAAGTACTAATGCATAGCTCATGATGGTTCCCAAAAAAACAAAAAGAAAGGAAGAACACCATAAACATAAAAAGGGGTTCACAAGCTTGAACTCGAGAGGCTATAATGGTCTCCCTAAAAACACCTTCTTCCCCAATAATATTGAAACACCTCTTGTGTATTTATCAAAGATAAAGTAATTCTCATGAAAATAAATCAATCCCATGAAACAAAAAACATTTTAGACTAAACAAATGAATTCAAACCTCTTTCTTGAAGTGATCCAATAGAATCAATCCACCTCTTGATAATGGCCTTCACAAAATTTCTTCATCAAACCGTTCGGTGAACTCCAACGACAACATTTCATCATGGGAAGGTATAAAAACTAAATATATCTAAACAATATTTCCCACTACCATGAGAACACCAATATATAGACTATATTAAATAAATGGGGAGGCCATAATAGAGTACCTAAAATATGAAATGAATTGGCACTATTTTACTTTGGGATAACTTTCAGTGAGTCCTATGATAGGTCTCCCTACCATAATAACCAACAAACATAACCAAACATTATAGATTGTTATGGTAAACCCAACATGTGAAGGATTATGGAATATCTCATAGACCATTGAATTTTTTTTAACAAATCTCCTCCACCATATAAAAAAATGACAACTGAAAAAAACCACCCAAGTGGTAGGATAAAAAAGAAACCATTCTAGAATACCAATAAGAAAGCCATAACAATAAACCCTAAAAATCCCACACCCAAGTAGTGGAAACCAAATATGCATCATGGTTCCCCCAGAAACATAGTGTTTTCTTGATTTCATTTCAGATTTATGTTGTGGCCCATGTATTTAGTCTTAATGTTTGCAGAATTTATTTCCTCACATCTTGAATATGACAATCCTGGACTTGAACATATTATATGGTCTGATGAGTGACCAAAAAAGTTTCTATGTGGACCAAAAATAACAACTCATACCATGGAACTAAATTTCTCTAATATAGAAATTTCACCTTGACAAGAACTTATATGATGAACATGTATAATCCCATTTTACCTTGAATCATAATAAAAAGAACAAGATTCCTATGGAACACTATTCAAAATAGAAAATTTTTTAATTCTAGAGAGAGAAATATCGTTCTGTTAAAAAACAATTTCATAAAATATTTCAAAACATCATATTGTTTATTCTAAAGAGAACCCACCAACCCCATATACAACCAAAAACATATATATGAGAATTATAGTTAAAGGGAAATTAAACTGAGCCCCAAAAATCATACAATATCAACAACTAAACACAATGACTTCTAATGACATGACTTGTAACATCCAAGGTAAAGAAAGAATACAAAATTTTCATATTTATTAAAATTTGTGAAATAAATAATATTTTTACTTCAATTGGGATGATATGTACGTTGGATTACCTGATACGCAACAACAGGTTTCATTGAAAACATACATTGCAAAAAATGTTGAGTTATACTAAAAAATATTCATATATTGATATTATATCAAATGGTAGATAACACATAGATTTTGTGTCGGTCGGAATGAAGAAAAATAACCATATTATTATTAAATATGTTTCTTAAATGTCTTTACTTTTACCCATAAATTTTAGAGTCTTAAAATGAGAATAAATACAATATTAATAGTGAAATACTCTAATATTATTTAAAAAGTCGTTTACCACCTTTTGATGGTGAACTATTTTTAAATCTAGTTTTTTCACTTTTATATGATCTATTTGAGAAAATTAAAATTCATCTATATAATTAGGACATCAAAATTTAATTTCGATGAAATTTTGGTATTTTTATGATAATGTTGATTTTTAATGAATAGTGAAAAATATTATATTTTAATTCAAAATTGATTTTTAATATAATTTATTTATATAGATATAATATTTTATTAATTGTTTTTAAAGGGTAATTAGATTATATTTTTACTAATTAATACAATGTTGGTCACTAGACATAATTTTACTTTGAAATTGGACATAAACACATTTCAATCTTTTGATAGTTATTTTTACTTAATTGTTTTCCTTTTGACAACGAGAATTAATTTAAAATTAATTTTTTCCACTTCTGTGTTTTAAATTTAGAAAAATGGCTTAAATTTTTTAAAATAAGTGGCCCAAATTGTTTAAATATGAACCCTTTATTTTTATACATTTTGAATATTTACTTGAGTAAATATTTTATTTACCAGGGTTCAAGGGTAAATCAAGTAAATAAGGGTAATCAAATTTTATTATAATAATATAAAATATCCATAACATGTGTCCTAATACTATTGGATGATACATGTCTGACCTTGGAATCCTTGGGTCTATTTGAGGACCCCATCTAGCTACATGGGAGTGATAATGTCACATTATATTAATTCATTTAAAGAAAAGACAAAAATGACATAAACATATATCTTTTAGTAAATAAATTTTTATATGATGTTATATACATTATATTTATGAGTATAAATATTAATTAAAAAGATAAAATGATTTCAAAAATCATGATATTTGATTTATAATTTTTAGACATCAAATAAATAGAATTATTAATCAAACAATGATGATTTAGTGATTACTTTATTAATGAATGATTTAAATAAATGATATTATGTTATTTAAAAAACTATAAAAAACCTATAAAATTATTATTGGTAGATTTTTTTTAGAATAATTGTAATCTTATATTTGAATTTATTTAGTTTTTTACCTTTTCAAAACAAATGTTACGTTTATACTAAAATAATATTTCCAAACATTCTTAATAAGCCCCTCCACCCCCATATAAAATTCCACCACATCTAACCAATTACTCACACCTCTCATGCTCTTTGATTCATTCAAACTAAAAAAAATTAAGCTTCCTAAATATATATATTCCTCATATAAGTCTTACTATAGTCATAGGCCGCTTCACGAATTCATTTTGTTTCAAACCAAATGGAGTTACCCGATTTAAAGGTAATGTCTTCCCTAAAGTTCTATTCTTTTATTTTACTTATACCACTTCGTAAACTATGTTATTAATATTATTTTATGAAAAAACTATTACCAAAAATATAATGGGACGTTTTAGGAGAATTATTATAAATACACTTTTACATACCTCCATCTAATGGATATCAACATACTTCTTCTGTGGACGGTGAACTACCACCTCAAGAAATGATGGTTATCCAAATATTTACTACCGCCTCTCCTGGTGGCCATTATGAAGGAACAATATATATATATGATATATGTTATGTTTATGTTTTCTCAATGCTTCTGTAATTTTTATTTACAAACATACCGTCATGTCTTCAAATATGTGTAAACATGATAATTTAATTTGGGGAAGTGCAGACTACTGCCCACTCAAGGTGATATGATTTGTTCGTGACATACATTAAATGTATAATAGATGGATTAAATTAATTTATGTAAAATATATATCACATTATATTATAATTGAATTATAATATACCTATTTATCATTTAGTTTCCTTATTTTTTAAAATGGAAAAAAATGAATGTAGCATTCATGCATACATACGACTTACCGTCTCCATGAACAGTGCATTTCATTCCTCACCTCCTAATGTACTTTAATATTATAAATACATATATATATTGGATATATATGATATATATGATATTTAAATCATGAATTAGATTTTTTAGATAATATAATTTTGACCACGTGGACAATTTGTAACTATAACATGTTCATTTTTTGACTGAAGTTCTGAACATTGACAAAATTTCAGATATCAACTAAAATAATTTACTAATATTTAGAAAAATGTAATAATTTATATAAAATTTATAATAAATTTAAAAAAGGTTCTTAAGATAGTATAAATTAACTAAATTTTATTATCTATGAATAACATGTAACATTCAAGGCAAGTCAGACATGAGGTAAGGGGTTACTTATATCACTTTTTTTAGGGAGATTTTTATTGTTTTCTAATTATTTATTGCGTGTGGTGTATTTTTTACATACATTTGATAAATATTATCAATATTATGTTTATATTAATGTTATTTTATGATTAATTTGGTGGTTATTAACTTTTGTTAATACGACTTGATTGATTACAATGTTGTAAGGGGTTTTCATCCCACTTTTTATTCTCATGAGATTCATGCTATATTTTACACTATTTACATTTTGATGGTGTATATATTGTCCATGATTTTATTATTTATGTAATTTTATTTAATTTAGTCTATTTATATCTCAATTTATGATCCATTTTTCATGGGGAGTATGTTTTATAAGTTACCAAATCAGCAAGGTAATTTCAAATTTCAATTTCCGCTCATTGGGTTTTACACATACGTCATTGGTTTTATTACTCAAATATTATCTATGAAATAAATACGTATTTATTATTGTATTAATTTACATTTTAGTTTGGGTGGATATATCTATAATACACATAATAAATCCATTTATTAAATTTCGAGTCATTGATATGAACTTGATAAGGGTAATCTTAACTAATTTTCCATTTGTTGAGTTAAATATCAAAGTCCTTGGTTTTGATTCTTAAATAACAACTATGAATGTCATAAAATTTATTTAAACTTAGTTTACATTAATATTGAGTTTACTGATATTTTTAACATATAATTATGCAATTAATTTATCGTTAATCTCAGAATACTATCTTTATAAGGGATTTCCACTCAATTTATATTCCATTGAGACTTCATTATTGTTATGCACATATTCAATTTTATATGGTGTATATACATTCCATTGGAATATTATATCATGAATAGATTTATTTTAATGATATTATAAATTTATTATTAATTGTTATTATTCAATTATTTGTATTCAAGCATCATCTATTTGGTTAATAACTCCTTAACTAAAAAATTGTTTTAATGATTTATTCTTATAAATCATTCTAATTAATATGTATGTTTTGAAAATTGTTTTCAGGATTTATTTAAATGGAAATTAATGTTTTAAACTATTAAGTCCTTTAAAATATTCATTTTGATAAGTGACACATTGTTTCAAAAATCCCAATATTTAATGTTTAATCTATTTTGAAAATGGTTTTGGAAAAGCATTGATTATGTCAATATATTCAAATGATATATTTTGATTGAAATGTATAAATTTAATCATTCCATTATGGTGGTGTTATGTGTTATGATTATGTTATGGTTCTTGGGAATTATTTACATATATAGGTGGTTTCATAATAATCCTTTGGTGGGTGAGTCCGAGATAACTCTCCAATGCATTGGTTAAATGACTGAGGTAAACGTTAATGTTTCTTCTAAGAGATTTAGGGAATATAATGTGATGTTTATTCCACTGTAACACCCTATGTAGTTGTAACAGCTACACAGTAAGTATGTTATGGATCCCAAAAGATACATTGATTATTTATGTTTTCTAAGTTTTATTCATAAATTTTATGATTTCATTATCTATGTTAAAAGGCTTCTCTAATGATGGAATAAGGTTTTATTTATTATTTTTATAACCCTTACTGATATTTTTATGCTCATCCCATGGTTTGAAATATTTTTCACAGGACATAAATAAGAATAAGATCAAGGTTGTGATTATGGAAACATTATGTTGTCTAAAACACCGAACTAGACATGACACATTTTAAAAGATTTTTTATTTAATGATAAAATGTAAACTGAGTAGAAGTGTCTACTTTGTAGTTTTTGATAAGTAATGTAATATTTATGGCCTAATTAAATTAAACACCAAACATAATAAGTTCATCATTTTGAAAAATTTATTTAATTCATGATTATTTAATTTTTTATGTGAGGGTCTTTATAGTTTGTATCAGTGGCCAGTTTAGATAACATTAGAGGTTAGGGTGTTATTTAGGCATAAAAGACATAACTATAATGGTTTGAATATTAGAAATATTCATAGTTCTATTATATAATTTTAATGAATTTATGATATCATGAATTATCATATATTAGTATTCACCCTCCCCATATGATATTATATAATGATTTAACTGATATACTCACACTGAAATTTTTGGTTTTATTAAATGGATGGATTTTGTAGGCACCAAAGTAACAGTAGATGTGAAGAAAACTTTGAATGTTTTCAGAATGAGAAACTAGATGAAATGGGAGCAGCAGTGATAAAAATTGTGGTTATTCATAACCAACTATATGGAGTCAGGATTTACCACTAGAACCATGGTGATTTTTATAATGAATCATATATGAGAGAAAAAAAATCCACGTGCATGTTTAGGTGATAATAATAAAGGTAAGATATTCAAAAACACATGTGTCAATTATGTGGAAGGAAACACTATGGAAAATGATTCAACGGGACTAAAAGATTATATAGATGTGAAAGTGAATGTCATAAATCAAGAAACATTCATGAAAAAGGAAAAATCCAATTGAATATAGGAATGGGAAAAAAATTCCTTTTAGGGTATTAATTCAATGTTTTTAATGTAGTGTGCATGGTCATTATAAAAATATATGTCCTATGAATAAGGTTCAGAAATGGGATCCCAAGGACTGTGAAAATATATTTTCACCAATACCTAATTACATTCTAATTGAGGATGAGGAAACTGATAAAGATCATTGAATGGTATGGATTACTTCGTAACTGATGTTTTGACATTATTAAATATTATTATATGATTCATTATTTTGTTTTTAGGGAAGATGCATTTTTAAATATGTTAGAAAAAAATTTATAATTAATCTTGAATAATGTTGAATGAGTATGAAGTCAACATATATGTGATTCATGAGTTATAATAGGTTTGAGGATGATTAAATCCTTAAAATTATTAAGGATATTTTTATTATGGGGTTACATTGGAATACTTTTTGTTGTATGTGTAACCAAGATATTTTATATATGAAAATCTTATTCATGGAATATTTATCTTTTATTTTTTGGTTATAGTTATAATGATACATTTCAATTTATATGATACTTTAATTGGAAGCAATTAGAGGTCATTACTTTTGGAATGAAAGTGCTAGGTATGAGATATCATATTTGGCTAAAATCTGTTATTATTATTTTTGAGGTATTTATCTTATTTTTTTGGAATGCTTTAATATTATAATTTTTAAAAAAAATTGAAAACGTGAAGCTTGTGTGACAACCCTTCATGCCAGAAAAAGCTACAGAAATAAAACTCACAATGTGGTTGAGATTTATCGCCTAACACTAGCCTATATGAAGTCCCAGGTCAGTATGACTAATTCTTTTCATTTAAATGATTTTTTCGAACAAGAATATGTTAATTTTGGAAACATATTTTTTATCAATTAGATATCCATAATATAAAAAAATAATTTTGTGATTAAGTGATAAATGTAATTGTGGAATTATTTTTCCCTTTTAAAACATTATATTCTTAAGGGAAATATAATACTATGAGATATCATTTGTGGAGTAATGGTTGAGATTTTATTTTAGTAAAATATATATCTTAATTCTAAACATATTGTGATTTGGTTTATTTATATAAATTATTATACTATCATAAAAAATATTTTATTAGGTTTATTACACTTTAGTATGATATTTTAAGAGTAGTTGATGTTATTTGGAGATAAATTTTATGATTTACTATAGAAGAATATGTGATTAAATTCTTCTGATTTGTGGGTTTCAAAAATAGTTTGGATTATTTTGATGAATTATAAGGCTAATTGTGTATTTAATAGTTTTTTTTGAACCTTATAAGTTTGTTTTTTGAATATTCATGATTATGATAACTTTTTCTCTTTATAAAAAATTATCTATTTTGGGGAATATCTGATCTCGTACTAACAATTTAGGTTTTTGTTGATGTCTAAAGATAGGGGAAATAAATATTTCATCTGTTGGGGATTATTTCATACTCTATATGTTTATTCTTGTGCTTTTAATTTCACAAAGATTTATTTAATACTCATATTTTTGAGAAAATATGAGTTTGTGTTAGATATTTAATAAAGGATGAATGTCTACATGACAAGTAAGTATGATTCCTTATGTTTTAAGTTAGTCACATAAATAAATTCCTCATCATTCTGAAAAGTAACTTGAAAAAAAACAATTTTTGTTAACATTTCTTAATGGGGAATCAAAGATCATTTAACCTATCACGTGTTTGTGATTTTTTGTTGTTATCAATCTCCTAATCATTTTTTACCACTCCCCATCAAACCATGATGATTTGTTTCTTTTCCGTATCCATGTATTCCTACAAGGAATCCTAGTATGGGATATCTTGGGGGACATTTTTATTTCTTTTTCATTTTTTGAAAAGATAAATTTTTATTGACTCTTTTTCCGATGTGGGATGTTAAATGAATTTTCCAAGAACAATTTTCAAATTAAGAGGACGCAATTCCAAAAATGGCGACGGATGTAACATACTCGGAAAATAAAGAACATAGCATTTTCATATTTATTAAATTTTATGAATTAAATAATAATTTTACTTTAAATTTTATTCTATGTTTGATGGATTACCTGTTACACAACAACGTGTTTCTTTTAAAACTTATGTTACTCACAACGTTGACTTATACTAAAATATATTGATATAAATTTATTATTTTAACGGTACTTAATGCATAGTCATTGTATTGGTTAGAATGAAAAAAATAAACATATTATTATTAAATATGTTTCTTAAATGTATTTACATTTAATCAATAAAGTATTTATTCTTAATATGAGAATTGATCCAATATTATGCATGAAATACTCTAATATTCATTAAAAGGCCGTTTACAGCCTTTTGATGGAAAACAATTTTGTAAACTACTTTTTATCACTTTAATATGTTCTATTCGACAAAATAATATTCTAAATTAGAATCAGGACTTAAAAATTTAATTTGGATGAATTTTTTGTATATTTTTGATAATGTTCATTTTTTTAATGAATAGTGAAAATACTATATTTTAATTCAAAACTGCTTTTTAATCTAATTATTTTTTGATAGATTATATTTTTAATTGGTTTTAAAGTGAGATTATATTATATTTTTACCAATTAATCCAATGTTGTTCATTGGATATAATTTCACTTTGAAAATGGACATAAACAAGTGTCAATCTTTTGATAGTTGTTATTACTTATAAACACGCTTTTTCTATTGACAATGGAAATTAATTTTAAATAATTTCTGCCACATCTGGGTTTTGAATTTTGAAAAGAAGATTCTATATTTGTAATCGGAAGGCCCAAATTTAATAAATAGTTTTCTTTTATTTTTATATATTATGAATTTTTACATCTGTAAATATTTAATTTACCATGGTTAAATGGTTAATCTCGTAGTTATGGGTAAAAATATATTATTATTATTATAATAAATAAGTCTAACATGTGTCTTAATCCTGTATATTGATACTTTTCAAACCATGGAATACCTCGGGTAGATTATGCGACCCCATGGAGCCACTTGTGAGTGATAATGTCACTTTATATTAATTTATTTAATGTAAACACCAAAATGACAAAAACATATATCTTTTAGTAAATCAAATTTTAAATGGGGTTATATAAGTTACCTATTAGAATATAAATATTAATATGAATGATAAAAATATTTCCTACATCATTATATTTTATTTATAATTTTTAGACAACAAATAAATAATATTATTTATGACACAATAATGATGCAATTATTACCTTATTAATGAATTATTTAAATAAATGAGATTATAAAATTTAAAAAACTACCCAAAACCAGTCCAATTATTATTGTATGATTTTATTTAGAAAAATAGACGTATTATATTTTAATTTAATGTGTTTTGGACCTTTTAAGACCAAAATATATGTTTATAATAAATAATTGTTCCAAACATTCTTAAAGGGCTTGTCCTACCCCTTATAAAAAGACATAACATCTAACCCATTACGAACACCTCTCAAGCCCCATGGCTCGTCCAAAACTAGCCCATTTAATCTACATAATTCCCTCTCTTACTCTTATGAGACTTAAATTAGGCAGAAGACGATTAATTAAAACTTTTACGTTCAAACCACAGGGAGTTACTCGATTAAAAGGTAACGTCTTCCATCAAGTTTTATTTTATTATTTTATTTTTCCAACCCCATAAAATCTCTTTTTTCCATTATTTTATTTCTACACCAGTATAATAAATATAATAATATGTTTTTATGGGAATTGGTAGAACTAAACATTAACATACATCTATATAATAGATAAGAACGTACTGTTTCTATGGACGGTAAACTACTGCCTTGCGAATCCATGATTGTTCAAATATTTCATACCACCTTTCACGGTTTCCATTATGATAGAACTACACTAATAAATGATATATATTATGTTTATGTTTTCTCTATTCTTATGTAATTTTAATTTACAAACATTCTTTTATGCCTTCCAATATGTGTAAACATGATAATTTCATTTGAGGAAGTGCAGACTACCGCACCCGCAAGGTGATATGATATGTTCGTGAAATACAAGGAATGTATAAAGGATGGAGTTAATGAAAGTATGTAACATATATATCATATTATTTTGTGCTATAATTAAAATATTCCTATGTATCAATCAATTTACATTATTTTTAGAAATCTAAAAATTGAATTTAGTCTTCTTTCGTACGTACGACTTACTATCTCCATGAACGGTGAATTTCAGTCCTAACCTAAAAAATTTATGTAATATTTTAAATAAATATAAATACATGATATATATGATAATTATATTATGAATATAATTTATAGATATTATATTTTTTACCACATGTGCAATTTGTAATTATACAATTATCATATTTTACACAAGTTCCGAACATCGATAAAATGTTTGATATGAAGTCAGATAATTAAATAATAGTTATAGAAATGTAATAAGTGATATAAATTCAATAATAAATTTATAAAATGTTCGTGCATCCAGTAGAAATTAACTTATGATTATTATTCAGGAAGAAAAAGGAACATACAAGACATGTAAGACTTGAGGTAGGAGGTTACTTATCTAACTTTTAATTCCCTGATATTTCCATTATTCGCCACTTATTTATTGCATGTGCTTTATTTTTTACTTATATTTGATATATATTATCTTTATTTACTTTATATTCATGTTATTTATTGATTCATTTGGTGTTTATTACCTATTGTTCATACGATTCGACTGATTACAACGTGGTAAGCGGTTTTCATCTAACTTTTTATTTGACAGAGATTCCTGCTCTATTTGCCACTATTTCCTTTTGTGTGGTGTATATACATCCCAAGATTGTATTATTTTTTTAATATAATATAATTTATGGTTATTTATATCTTCATTTTATGATCCTCCTTTCATGGCCCGTATGTTTCATAAGTTATTAAATCGTGAATGTAATTTCATATATCAATTTCCACTCTTCGGTTGTACGCATACTTCATTGATTATGTAAATCAATGATTATGTGTGGAATAAATAATTATTTAATTGTGTATTAATTTCATCTCTATTTTATATGGATATAATTTGGATACACATGATAACACCATTTATAAATTCTCATGTCATTGACATGAACTTGATAAGGGTTATCTTAACTCAATTTCCATTCATTGAGTTAAATATCCATGTAATTGGTTTTGTTTCTTCATTAACATGTGTGAATGTTTTCTAATTTATTTACTCATAATATCCATTAATATTGAGATTATTTATATTTTTCACACATAATTATGTATTTGATTTATCCTTAATGTAAGGATACCTTCTTTATAAGGTATTTCATCTCAATTTACATTCTATTGAGACATTATTGCTCTTATGCAGCAATTAAATTTTATATGATATATATACTGTCATTTGAAATATTATATCATGAATACATTTATTCTCATGATATTATAATGTTTTGAATGCTTTTCCCCTTAATTATTTGTATTCATGCATCTCTAATTTTGTTAACAACTCCTTAACTAAAATATTGTTTTATAGATTTATTCTTCCAAATCTATCTAATTAATGTCCATAATATAAAAATTGTTTTATGTATTTATTAATATAGACAATAATGTATTGATATGTAAATTCCATTAATATATTAAAAGTCATATGGTTCATATTGATTAAAAAGTCCCTTTATTAATTGTTTTTAAAGGTTTTGAAAATGGTTTTGACAAAGCATTGATTATATCAATATCGTGAAATGATATATTGTGATTGGAATGTGGAAATGTTATCTTTCCTTTATGATTATGTTATGTTTTCTAATTATGATATGGTTCTTGGGAATTTTTTACATATATGGGAGGTTCTTTAATTAACCTAGGGTGGGTGAGCCCGAGATAGCTCTCCAATGCATTGGTTATCATGATAGAGGTAAAAGTTAATGTTTATCCGAAGAGATTTATGGAATATACTATGATGGTTATTCCAACGTAACTCCCTATATAGCTATGGTAGCTAAAATATAAGTATGTTATGGATTCCAGAAGATAATTTTTTTATTTATGATTCCTATGTGTCATTCATAAATCTTATTATTTCATGAGGTATTATAAAGACATTAAGTTATGATGGACCGATGTTTTCCTTCATTATTTTATAACCCTTACTGAGATTTTTATGCTCATCCCATGTTTTGAAATGTTGTTCACATGACTTAATGATGAATTTGTTCAAGGATGGGATCCAAGTAATTTCATGAATTCTGAAACATGTAACTAGTCATGACTCTTTTTGTCAAGTGTTTTTATTTTATGAAAAAAATGGAATCTGTGTTGAAGTTTACATTGAAATTTTTGAGATGTAATGAAACAGTTATAGCCAAATTCTATAAAACTCTAAAACTGAAAAGATCCTCAATGTGAATTAGTCATTTAATTCAATATAATTTAATGTTTTACAGCTCGGTATTTATTATACTTTTCACATTAATTGTACTGATAGATCCAATTATTAATGGATGTTGTTGAACGATCTAAAAGCCTTTTAAGACCATGGCCAAAACCATTATCATCAGGTAACTTTCCATTAATAAAATTTTCTATCACTATATTTAGGCTGGACCATCAAGATTAATGTTGGAAAAATTCACATTCAATGAATCATACAACTCAAGAATTTATGTTTTCATTAAATTCACCCCACATCCACTATTTCAATATGGGAGGACCAACTTAACGGAAAAGGAGAGGTGGATTTAATTTCCAAAATTAATGAATGAAGTCATTCCTTGATCAACAAGAGTATATACCAATAAGGAACAACCTATAGCCACACTTCAAACATTCACTGAATAGTTAATGGGGTGTAAACGTGGTATCAATGAAACTGATAACACAACCAAAATAATCCACTTGAAAAGACATTAAACAAAAAAAACTCCAAAAAATGTGTAACAACCCATATTCATAATGATTTTTTTATAAGAACCCACTAACCATTATCTCACAACCAACACATCTAAACTAACTCAATCATGAAACACTAATCAGCCAAAAATAATTACCAGGGACAAAATACCATGTATGAAACATTCCAAAATTACCATATGACACACCACACAACCATTGGGTATTAAAATACCACAAATTTTATTTAATGAATTTTTTAAAAGAAAAAAAGCCTAGTGGGTTTCAAATTAATCATTATTATCCCATGGATCCTCACACATACACATTCTTATAAAAAAATGGTAAGGCATCCACTTTTCCCCACATACCCAGGTATGTGGTAAAACATTGAAATATCAATAGTAAAACAACCTTTCCACATTCAAAGAAAAAACATTCAAACCAAGCATTCAAAATCTGAATCCACATAGGATTTCAAAAATTTAGAAATCATTTCAAATGTTTAATAACAAAAAAATTAAAAAAAACATTTTCATGCTCTCCATATCAATCCATTCCATTTCATTCAAAATTTATAATCCATTTAATCCTATTAAAAACAAACTTTAACCATTCCAAACACTTTTCAACAGTTCAAAAAATCAAATTTAAAATATATTAAAAAAACCCACCTTGAAATAGGTCTTGTTTTCTATAAAACCAAATTTTATAATCTATATGTTTTAATTAAAAAAAATATTCTTTATAATTTCAACCCCATTTAGTAAAAATTCATTCCATAAAAGTCTACCATTCTAGATCATACCATCAACTGAGTATGAAAAATAATTTACAACTATTCCAAATACAAACTATTTCCACATTAAAATCGAATGTTTAAAATATTAAAACAATTATTTTCAACATTATTTTTAAAAACTCAATAAGACAGAAAATATTTCTCAAAGTGGAAAACTAGTATTGATGGGTGAATTGGTTATATGTAATTAGATCAAAATGTATATGTTGATTGATAAATACAAGAGGGTGGGGGTAATTTCATGTTCAAATGAAATTGTTTCCATCCTTAAATGAAATCATTTTAAAATAGTTTAACCTAATGTTATTGAAAAAACATATTATGTATTTAAATAATAATTATAATGGACCATTAGGAATGAAAATAATTATATCATAATAATGATGATTATGATATGATTATTAAGTAACAAGTCACCAAATATATGATTATATATTAACGATTATAGAATCATAATCTCTATAAGTGGTGTAATCGTAATAAAAAAAATAAATATTTATAGACTAATAAAAAAATATCATAATCAATGATATTTTCATGATCTGACCCTACCCGGTCTCAAGCCGAAACTACCCCATGCCGCCTCCATAGGCCAGGGGCTGGCGACCAGCACCGAAGACACAACAACTCGGGGAGGCCTTTGCCTAAGTACCTGTACACACACGCAGCACACTCAATGCAACAGTGAAGAGTAAAAGAAAAGAAAAGCAATGAAAAGGAAAGGGCAACTGCTATATATATACCACAAAGTGCATCGTCCTCTATAAGTACAAAGAAAGCAGACGGAACACTGAAAAGAAAAGGGAAAAAACACGCGCCCAACCAAAAAGTGTCACAACCCAGCAACAGGTAAACAAAACAAACAGCTGACCGGTCTCCCACCTGGAACCCGGCTACGACCACCGCACGCGGTCCAAGCCCCCGAACTCCTATGCTCCACTGAATTCAAGACCAACCTGCCCGTCGTTTGCAAGGGCACACCATGTGCGGGAAAGCCCATGCAGGGGTGAGTATGAAAATAGTCATTAGGATACCCCGAAGGCTCGAGGGAGAAACAAAAGAAGTACCAAAGGGTGAGCAGTATAGTGAACATGAAAAAGTAAAGGAGAACAACAGAGAGGGCGGTAAGGAGTACAGTAAAGAGTCCAGAACAAAAAAAATAGGAGGAAAGAAGGTAGACTCATCCAAACACAAGGAGATAGAAATGTTGAGAAGATGAACTTCTCGTCGAGTCTTCGCTACCTAAAGCAGGAGAGTAGACTTTTACAACCACGAGAAGCTAGACATGGAAAGCATGTGGCATACCCCGCGCGTCTTTGCCTTTCCAGGAATGAGAGTAACCAAAACCAAGAAGTGGGTACTAGAACAAGGTATATAAAAGTCTATATGCTCAAACAAGAAGCACAAACAAGATCGTAAGGGGATATCCATCCTGTAGCTCAGCCCAAGAAAGAGTAGCCAACAGTCCATGAAGTAACACCATCGATACCTAGCATCCCGCACGTCTGACCCGAACCGCAAGCCAAGGGCTCAATAACCAAACCTAAAAAATATCTGGTTTGGGCGGCACCGACTCACCCCCACAGTTTTAGGTCCCGTCAAAAGGACACGTCTCGGTGGGGGAAAATATCCTCGTACTTGAGAGTTCTGGGGGAACGTTAACCACAACTCATCACTGCCCCGCAGTCGAGAAGTCTGCTCAATGTCAATAGGAGACCCCCTGCCCTGCCCCACTAGAGGGTCCGTGGAAGTCAACGGGTTCCCACTATAGGGAGACCTGAAAAGTCAACGGGTTCCACACTGCCCAGTACCATAGTAGGGTAATCCACTGGAGGGTGACCCGACTAATGTCGGCGACGAGACGACTGCCCTACCCAGCTGGAGGTTACCAGGTATCGGGGACCACTGCCCAGCCCAGCTGGAGGTAAGCCCGGCATTGGGGACCACTGCCCAGCCCCAGTGGAGGTAAGCCCGACATCGGGGACCACTGCCCAGCCCCACTGGAGGTAAGCCTGACATCGGGGACCACTACCCAGCCCAGTTGGAGGTAAGCCCGTCATCGGGGACCATAGCCCAGCCTCGCTGGAGGTAAACCCGGAACTGCTATAGCCATCCTTGAGGGATGGTACTGCTCGGTGAACACCATTGTACTGGCCATCCCTGCTGGATGGTAACCCACTGGCAAGCCCTGATCAAAACAACCTCATCCCTGATGGAAACAACCTCAGCCCTGCTGGAAATAACCTCAGCCATGTCGGAACAAACTAAGCCCTGCTGGAAACAACCTCAGCCCTGCTGAAAAAACCTCTACCCGACTAAAAACAACCTCAGCCTTGCTGGAACAACCTAAACCCTTCTGGAACAACCTCCTGGGTAGAGGATCGGTTCCCGCGTAAAGTTTTGGTCACACCGAATCCACAAGATCTCTACCAGGGAACACGGGGTGATGGGTGAAACTCCCCATGCCTCATAAGGCAATCCCGCTCTAATACACTGAGTCACTATCGAAGCGGAATGAGTCAACTCACCCCAGAAAGTGGGGAAAACACCCACACTATACGAACACCCATAGTTGCAGATGGTACCGCAGACCGGTGAAAGGGAATAGTACTGAAACCCCTCACAGCTGAAGAAACAGAGGAAACAAACCATCTCTGTCGGCCAAACCATCGAGAAGAGGAACAGGGAAGACCACTCAACCCAGCTGGTCAAACAAAAGAGCACCAGGCAAGGAAAAACTCCACCCTGCTGGTCAATCAAACGAGCACAGAGCCAGGGGAAAACTCCACCCAGCTGGTCAAACAAACGAGCACAGAGGTACCCTCTACGTCATGAGAGGTCAAAGTACGTAAAGGAAAACACGGAACGCACATGGGTCCCACACAACGTGTGTCCCCAAGTCAACCCCAAATTAGCGCTCAAACATCCTCAGGTACAACAACCACATGTACCTCCAAGCACTCCCGTATACTCTCAGAGTATACCTTGATTTAGCCCAAAGGCTATCATGCACACGACACCCAACGTCCACGCGAAGGCATGACGTAACAACTCCACCACAAAGGCCTGGGCACAACCAACCACAACTTGTGAACCATTTACATCACTCTCCCAAGAGTGTTCAATCACACGCCAAGGGTCCGCTATGAACAAGGTAAGGAAAACCACCACTAGAGCACCTTTCATGCTTCCACATTTAATAAGATCGCGTAAGAGGATCCCCAAAACCAAATGGATCTCACCGTTTTAGTCCTTGCGAAAAAATACGCGAGATCAACTACTTACTCGCCTCAAATAGATAACCGATGGAAAAGTCACCAACACCGCCTCACGCCTGAACGACGTCACGTGATCCCAATCCTCAGTCCCGAAAATAGTCGGGCGCGTCACACCATTGTGATCCCTTCAGGAAAACACGTCAAAAGAACTACTCACATGATTGTAATGTATATCCGGAGAAAAAAGGTATGTTTCAGCACACCACAAATGAGTAGTGCTTCGAGGGACCTGCATCCCGGTCCCGAAACTCCACGAACGGATCACACCATTGTGATCCTCTCGATAAAGCACACAAGGTGGACTATTCACTTGCCCAAAACGGTGTCCCGGTGATTAAGATGAAAAACCACCGTCGATGCCCAAACAGCCCATGTGGGGCCCGCACTAGCATGTAAAATTAGAGCGGGAAGACTGTGCAAATGCGATGCCCTCGGAAAAACACCCAACATCGACTGCTCGCACGCCACGAACGAACGTCCGAAGAAAAAGTCGCTAAAAGCTGCACGTAGCTCAAAAGACGGGTCATGGGGCCCACACCTCACCTCTATATTCAACGAATGAAACCACCTTAGAAATAACTGCTTCAGTGCCAGGGTCACAACGCCCCTGACGGCGCTCAAAACGGACATCGGATGTGTCCGCGCCGCTCAAAACAAGATTCCCGGAATGACATCAATCCCCTCGACATACGTGCCGCGCCACCGAGGCCTATCGTTTCGGAAATTAAAAATTCCTGAAACCATCTTAAATTACTCTCTCCATCCCAAGGAACGCATCACCACTGACAGCGCGTGAATCTGACACCTGGGCTGACTTTTACAGCCGTTTAAAAACGGACTTTAGTGGGTCGGGCCGGTTCGGCCGACCCACTCTCTTGAACTGGCCCGCGGTCGCGGGCCGACCTTTCACGCCCGGACCGGTAGCAAGCCGGTTAGGCTTGCCTTTCTCCCACAAATACCCGCTGATTGTAGGTCTTGTCTGCCACAGGGTCCCGAGGACCCCACCCCCATTGTCACCGTGTCAACCCGGTCGGGAGGGCCAGGGCCTCCTCGCCAGCGCGCTGTGCTTTCACGGTGCCCGCTGGACACCCACCCGGCCTCAGCATCTACCCCTCTGTGCCCCCGTGGGTGCTCCCCTGCTTCACGCTTCCACCAGCCGACACCTTCCTAAAGTACCTCAACCGAGCCGCGGCGCCGCCTCCGCCGAGCCGGGCCGCCCCAAAACCGCCAGAAACCCCCATCCACACCCGATCTTCGATGATCGATTGCGGTACACTTGTAACTCGGATTTTGAATCTGTAAAATGAAACGAAAATCTGATAGAAAAATCTTCTTGGGTAATGTATTTTCTCGAAAATAACATAGAATTTATGCAACCAATATTTTGGGTGAAAGGGTGCGGGAAAACCAAAATCGAGCTAGATCCTACCTCGCTGGGCTTCGCCCGATGCTTTGCGACGATCCGCCGGCCACCAAGCCTTGGAGAGGATGGAGATGGGAGGAGGAACTTGAAGGAGATCTCATTGGGTTTCTGCCTTCCACCAGAGGATGAGATGGGGGAGGAGGGAGGAGAGGGGTGTTTGTTTATTTAAGGGAAAAATAATTAATTAAAAGCATAATTAATTAAATCCCCAAAATGACCCACTTACGATACAGTCGAAGGGGTCGAGGTTAATCCTCCCCTAGGGTAAAAACCACCTCCCGAGAACAATGGTGGACTCAAATTTTAATTCGAGGCCCCATTCAAATGTTATAAGACTGAACGCCCAATGCCGCCAAATTACGAAAACGCCCCTGGGGCCATTTTTCACAGACGGGCCGCGCCCTCGAAACTTACACCCCTCCTAGGGTAAACTCTATGCTCCAAGCTCAACGCTGCCCTCTATTTTCCAATATGATCCACTGTTTAAGAGATATATGAGTTTAACCATTAAACAAATACATTAATTAAATTAATTTATACGTTTAACGTCCCGAAAGTGAGCGAGGGGTCCAAACATCCCGCGCCGACAAATTTTATGTCCTTCCTAGGGTAAACACCCCATTATAGACCCATCCGTACACTCAGATCTATAATCCAGAACTCCATTTAGGAGTTTTCTCATTTGTTTGATGTTTCCAGTTTGAACACACTGAAAATTTAATTCAGGCCACTACGGGGCTCGAATCGCACGCTGTCTGAAGGCGGTGCTCGGGAATATCATCAAGAATATTCCAAAGTCTTTCACAGAAAATACCGGGTTCTTACATCATTCCCTCCTTCAATATTTTCGTCCCCGAAAAGAGAATCTAGGGAGAATCACAAGGTATTAAGCCCACAACTAGCTTTCCCATACCCAGAAGAACCCACACACAGCTCTGCGTCACCGCACACAGACCAAAGGATTGATCCGTTCATGCGAGGTTGGCCCTTGCCGATGTTGTGCACCCACTCCATACTTTGGGGATAGGGCAAGGTGGTAGGGAACCTCGTCATCCCTTTGCACGGTCTCAAACGGCCCAAAGACTCTTGGGGGTAGCTCACCCCCCCCCCCCCAACCAAACCCTTACGTCGCACATCGTGACTGGAATCATCGCCTGCACCTGGAACAAGGCATGGTGATTCCCTCCTTCAGAATATTCATATGGTGTAAAACCCAAGGATATCTTCTTACGCGTGATTTCACAGTCGATGTCTCTCATCCAAGACTCTATTGCATGCTCGGAACTGAAGGATTAAACACCATTGACTAAAGGAAAAGGTCTCACGTCTTTTTCCATACCAACACAGGGTTACACCCGATTCCCTACGTCACCCTGGTAACACCTCTCACAAGGAGTAGGGAGAAAATCCTTTCACACACAGAGCCTAACAATTCAACTACAAAAAGTAGAAGAGTCACAAGGGGTACCTCTCACCATCCCATGCTCTGTAGGATCGTAGTCATCCAAAGCTCGCGGTTGTCCGTGGTCCCAACCGCCAGCTCCCGGAGCCTGACGTGGACTGCCTAGAGGTGATGGGTAGATCTCGTATAGTCGTCCCCCATTACCAGCTCCTCTTGCTCCTATGATAGAACCACCTCTCTAGGTACTACTTGGATCATGTCACTGCCTCTGACGTGGTGGTGCGGCCATGGCCCGAGATCAACTCTCGGAAGGGCATAACACCGGCACTCTCTAGGCTTCCCTTGTGACCACTGGAACCAATATGGTGTACGACCAAGGCCCGAGATCCACTCTCGGAAGGGCATCCTCGGATGAGGCCCTGTGCCTTTTCTCCACAGTGGCATACAACCACGTCTCTGAAACCGACAATGGAATGGCCACATGCGTCGAGGTCCTATCCTCTGGCACCTGCTCTAGCACCCCGACATATGTTGAAATGCCCAAGGGTACTATGAAAGCACAAATCTCTCGGCGGAGACCCTGCTCAATCATCCATGCTCGGATGTTGTCGTCACGGACCAAGTCCAGGTAAAAGCATACACGGTCTGTGAAACTGGCCACGTACTCAGCCATCGTCATCCCTCCCTGCTGAAACTGCAGGATCTCATGAATCCGAATGGAGCGCAAGCAAGATGAGAAAAATACCTCACGGAACAAAAACTGAAATTCACCCCATGAATGCGACGACTCTTCAAGAAACCTAGTCACCAGACTCCAAGAATGCCAATATAATCCATGAAAAAGGCTGGCTTCAAAAGCCACTCTCTGGTCTGTTGGAGTCTGCACAAGCCTGAAAAGGAAAACCACTGCCTCGAGCCAATCCTCTACTGCCTGATGGACTAGCTCACCACTGAACCTCAGTGGTCTCTGCCGCTGGAACTCACAGAGCATGCTCAACCTGTGCTCAAGCTCATCATGCTCTGCTAAAACTGCCTGCTGCTCAACAAGTGGGGGTGCTACTACCGGCCCACCTGGAGAAAGGGGCCCGCATGATGGGTCCTGGACTGCGGTCTCGTAGCTCAGAGGGACGTCGTCACTAACCAAAGCTGGTATCCTGGCTGGATGTCCTCATAGAGACTTCCTGATAATTATCAAGGAGTTCTGTAGTTAGATGAGCATATATGTATATACCAATAGAAATGATGGGGAGTTGCCTTAAGAAGGATATTCAAGACTCAATCCTATGTGATGCACAAAAAAATATCCCTGCAACAAGTGTCTCATCATGCCGAGTCAACAAGCGGGATATCAAGGTCTTTGTGAATGGATATGTCGGCCACCGCACCATCACTAGACTCCCTGGCCTGAGAGCCGCTCTCGAGACACATTAAAAATGTTTCAATATATCCCAACCAATTCCTCTTATTTTAGGGACGTACGAACAACGTCCCAATGAATGAACCTCCTCTGATACCACTATGTCCCGACCCGACCCTACCCGGGATCGAGCCGCAACTACCCCATGCCCGCCTCCATAGGCTAGGGGCTGGCGACCAGCGCCGAAGGCACAACAACTCAGGGAGGCCTTATCCTAAGTACCTGTACACACACGCAACACACTCAATGCTATAGTGCAGATTAAAATAAAAGAAAACAAAAGAAAAGGAAAGCGCAAATTCTATATATATACCACAAAGTGCATCGACCTCTATAAGTACAAAGAAAGCTGAAGGAATGCTGAAAATAAAATGGAAAAAACACGCGCCAAACCAAAACGTCCCACAACCCAGCAACAGGTAAACAAAACAAACAGGTGACGAGTCTCCCACCTGGAACCTAGCTACAACCACCACACGCGGTCCAACCTCCCGAACTCCTATGACCCACTGAAGTCACGAACATCCTATTTTTCATCTACAAGGGAAAACCTAGTGCGAGCAAAGACCATGCAGGGGTGAGTATTAAAATACTCAGTAAGATACCCCGAGGGCTCGAGGGAGCGAAAAAGGAGGTACCAAATGGTGAGCAGTAGAGCGAACTAGGAAAAGTAAAGGATCACAACAGAGAAGGAAGTAATGAGTATAGTAAAGAGTCCATCTCAACCCAACAAGAGGAAAGAAGGTAGACTCTTCCAAACACAAGGAGCTGGAAACAGTGAGAAGATGAACTTATCGCCAAGTCTTCGCTTCCTATAGCATGAGAGTAGACTCGTCCAACCACGAGAAGCTAGACACGAAAATCACGTGACATACCCTGCGCGCCTTCACCTCTCCCGGAAGGATAGTAACCAAACCAAAGAATTGGTTACTAGAAAAAGGTATATACAAGTCCATATGCTCAAACAAGAAGGCCAAAAAAGATTGTAAGGTAATATCCATCCCGTAGCTCAGCCCAAGAAAGAGTAGCAAACAGTCTCAGAAGTAACACCATCGATGCCCAGCATCCCGAACGTCTGCCCCGAACCGCAAACCAAGGTCTCAATCACTACACCTCGACACCACCCACTTTGGGTGGCACTGACTCACTTGCACGGTTTTAGGTCACGTCATAGGGACACACCTCAGTGGGGGAAAATCTCATCGTACTTGATAGTTCTGGGGGAACGTCAACCACAACTCGTCACTGCCCCGCAGTTGAGAAGTCTGCTCAAAGTCGAAAGGAGACCCCCTGCCCAGCCCCGCTGGAGGGACCCTGGTAGTCAACGGGTTCCCACTATAGGGAGACCCAGAATTTCGACAGGTGCCACACTGCCCAGTACCATAGCAGGGTAATCCACTGGAGGGAGACCCAGCTAAAGTCAGGGATGAGACCACTGACGAGCCCAACTAGAGGTATCCCGGCATCGGGGACCACTTCCCAGCCCAGCTTCAGGTAAGGCCGGTATCGTGGACCAATTCCCAACCCTGCTGGAGGTAAGCCCGACATCGGGGGCCACTGCCCAGCCCCGCTAGAGGTAAGCCCGACATCGGGGACCACTACCCAGCCCAGCTGGAGGTAAGCCCAGCATCGGGGACCACTGCCCAGCCCCGCTGGAGGTAAACCCGGAACTGCTCTGGCCATCCCTGCTGGATGGTACTACTCGATGAACAACGCTTTACTGGCCATCCCTGCTATATGGTAACCCACTGGCGAGCCCTGCTCGAAACAACCTCAGCCCTACTGGAAACAACCTCATCCCTGCTGGAAACAACCTCAGCCCTGCTGGAACAACCTCAGCCCGACTGGAAACAACCTCAGCACTGCTGGAACAATGTCAGCCCTGATGGAAACAACCTCAGCCCTACTGGAACAACCTCTGCCCTGCATGAAAAAAATCCTGGGTAGAGGATCGGTGCCCCCGTAAAGTGTTGGTCACACAGAATCCACAAGAACTCTACCAGGGAACACGGGGTGATGGGAGAAACTTCCCAGGCCTCACAAGGCAATCCCGCTCAAATCCGCTGAGTCACTGTCGTTGCGGAACGAGTCAACTCACCCCATAAATTGGGGAAACACCCACATTGTACGAACACTCATAGTCGCATACGGTACCACAAACTAGTGAAAGGGCACATTACCAAAACCCCTCACAGCTGAAGAAATAGAGGAAACAAACCATATCTGTTAGCCAAACCATTGAGAAGAGGAACAGGTGAAAACCACTCTTCCCTGCTGGTCAAACAAAAGAGCACCCGGACTGGGGAAACTCCACCCTGCTGGTCAAATAAACGAGCACAGAGCCAGGGGAAAAATCCACCCTCCTGGTCAATCAAATGAGCACAGAGGGACCCTCTACGTCGCGAGAGGTCAAAGTGCGTAATGTAGAACACAACATGCACATGGGGCCCACACGACGTGTGACCCCAAGTCAACCCCAACAGAGAACACAAACATCCTCAGGTACAAAAACGACATGTACCTCCAAGTGCTCATGTATACTCCTAGAGTATACCTCGTTCTAGCCCAAAGGCTATCGTGCACATGACACCCAACGTCAACGCGAAGGGGTGACGTAACAACTCCACCTCAATGGCCCATGAACAGCCAACCACAACTTGTGAACCATTTACATCACTCTCCCAAGAGTGCGCGATCACTCGCCAAGGGTCCTCTATAAACAAGGTAGGGCCAACCACCACTAGAGCACCATTCATGATTCAACATTTAATAAGATTGCGTAAGAGGCTCTACAAACCAAATGGATTACACCATTGTAATCCTCGCGAAAAAACACACGAGTTTGACTACTTACTCACCTCAAACGGAAATCTGACGGAAAAGTCACCAACACCGCGTCACGCCCGAACGACGTCCCGTGATCCCGAGCCTCGGCCCCGAAAATAGTCGAGTGCATCGTACCATTGCGATCCCCTCTGGAAAACACTTCAAAAGCACTACTCACATGAGTGCAATAAATATTCGGAGAAAAAGGTATGCTCCGGTGCACCGCACACGAGCGGTGCTTCATGGGACCTGCATCTCGGTCTCGAAACTCCATGAATGGATCGAACCATTGCGATCCTATCAAAAAAACACACAAGGTGGACTATTCACATGACCAAAACGGTCGCCCGATGATTAAGATGGAAAACCACCGTCGACGCCCAAATCACCCATGTGGGGCCCGTACTAGCGTGCAGAATTAGAGCAGGCAGACTGTGCCAATGCGGTGCCCTCGAAAAAACACCCAACATCGACTGGTCGCAGGCCCCAAACTGACGTCCGAGGAAATAGTCGCTAAAAGCTGCACGCAGCTCAAAAGACAGGTCGTGGGGCCCACAACTCAACTCTTGATTCAATGACCGAAACCACCCCGGAAACCTCCGCTTCAGTGCCAAGGTCGGATTTCCGCTGATGGCGCTCAAAACGGATATCAGATGTGTCTGCGCCGCTCAAAACAAGATTACTGGAATGACGTCAATACCCTTGACGTACGTGTCATGCCACCGAGGCCTATTTTTTCGGGAATTAAAGAATCCCGAAACCATCTCAAAGTATTCTATTAGTCTCAAGGATCACATCGCTGCTGACGGTGCATGAATCAGACACCCGGGATGACTTTTACAGCCGTTTAAAAAAACAGACTTTAGTGGGCCAGACCGGTTCGGCTGGCCCACTCTACTGAACCAGCCCGCAGTCGCGGGCCGTCCTTCCATGCCCGGACCGGAAGAAACCCGGTCCGGCTTTCCTTTCTCCCATATAGACCTGCCGAGTGCTGGTTTTTTCTGACGTGGGGTCCCAAGGACCCCGCCTCCGTTTTCGCCGCGTCAACCTGGCCAGGAGGGTCGTGGCCTCGTCGCCCGTGCGCCGCGCTTCACCGGCACCCGCTGGACACCCACCCGGCCTCAGCATCTACCCCGTCGTGCCCCCACGGGTGCTCCCCTGCTACATGCTCCCACCGGCTGACACCCGCCTGAAGCGCCTCGTCCGAGCCGCGCCGCCGCCTCCGCTGAGCCGGGCCGCCCAAAAACCTCTGGAAACCCCTGTCACACTCGATCTTCAAAGATCGATTGCGATTCACTCGTAACTCGGATTTTGAATACGTTAAATGCCACAGAAAGCTCATATCACAAACTACTAGGGTAATGGATATTCTCGAAAATAACTCAGCATTTAGAAAACTAAAAATTTGGGCGAAAGGGTGCGGGAAAGCCAAAATTGAGCAAGATCCTACCTCGCGGGGCTTCGCCCGAAGCTTCGCGACGATCCGCCGTCCGCCAAGCCATGGAGAGGATGGATATGGGAGGAGGAGCTTGAAGGTAATATCATTGGGTTGTCGTCTTCCTACAGAGGATGCGATGGGGGAGGATGGAGGAGAGGGGTGTTTGTTTATTTAAGGGAAAAATTAATTTAACGTTTAATTAATTAAATCCCAAAAATGACCCACTTACGAAACAGTCGAAGAGGTCGAGCTTAAGCCTCCCCTAAGGTAAAAACCTCCTCCCGAGCACAAAGGTGGTCTCAGAATTTTAATATGAGGCCCCATTCAAAATTTATAAGACAGAACGCCCAACGCCGCCAAATTACGACAACGCCCATGGGGCCATTTTTCACAGATGGTCTATTCTCACAAAACGTACACCCATCCTTGGGTAAACAGCACGCTCCAACATCAACGATGCCCTCTGTTTTCCAATCCAATCCACCATTTAATATATACACGAGTTTAACCATTAAATGAATAAATTAATTAAATTAATTTATCCGTTTAACGTTCCGAAAGCGAGAGAGGGGTCCAAACATCTTGCACCGACATGTTTTATGTTGTTCCTAGGGTAAACACCCCATTACGGACCCATCCCTACACTCGTATCTCTGGTCCGGAAATCCATTTAGGAGTTATCTCATTTATTTTGCATTTCCAGTGTGAACGCACTAGAAATTTAATTCTGGCCACTCCGGGGCTCAGAATCGCACGCCGTATGAAGGCGCTACTCTGGAATATCATCAAGAATATTCCAATGTCTTTCACAACAAAAAACAGGTTCTTTCATATATTATGATAAATATAATAAAAATTAAAATTTGACTATATAAATTTAAATTTCTATTTTAAATGCAGTGTAATTAAAAAATAAGATGTTACCAAAAAATTAATTGAATATTGAATTATTTTTTTTCTAGAGAAGGGTATCAAATAACCTAGTATAATAGGTACGCTATTTATACTTTCAATAAAGTATATCATACCCACAATATTGTACTCACTCAATATAAAGATCAATCAATCTCAATATCCTCATCTTCCTTCAACATAAGTATTGAAATCACTCTATCATACAATCATTTCATTCCCATGATAATACAAATGACCAGAACAACTCTGTCTTGCAATCCCCTAAATCCCTTGACCATCAAAAGATCATACGGAAAAATAAATTTCTTATGGATACAACCATACATGGGTTCCAAAAAAAAGGACATTCTATAATAAAATTAAAAAGACATGGACTATTATGTTCATGATTAGTACCTGTTAGAAATATCGAGAATGAAGAAATTCATTGAGAGCTATAGCAAAATCACACTTCAGTTTTCTATCAAATATACCATGTTCTTAAAAGGAATTATATTTATAATAATTTTTTCCAATGGTCATCGTGATCTACAAGAGTCATATTTTATATGACTGTTTTATAAGAAACTGGGCACACGACACATCCATGGTCATATAAAAACTAAATTTAAGAAACCATTTATTTTTAATAGTTTTAGTTCAATTATGATCATGTTTTATAGATATGGGAAAAAATTAATTGATTCAGATGATATTCAAAACATTTTTCATAATGATTTATATTGATATCATTTTTAATCTGACTACAAAATTATTATTAGTTCGAAAGACTAGATTGATTTATTGTGATTTTATTTTCAAATGATATGCATGATATAAATTTTATCCATACTTAGTATGATAATCAGGGATGTTTTCATTATTTTAATTTTTTTGAGTATGATATTTGTTGTATGTATACTCATTATAAATATCATAATGAGAAAATATAAATTTATTTTTGTAATTCTAAAAGACATAATGGAAGAATGGTAAAATGTTATATTTTTTCTTATAAATATATTCTAAAAATATTTTTTAAATTATAGAGTTAGTTTTTAATTATTTACTAATTTTTATGTGATTTCCAAAAGAAAAGGAATCGAAAAGTCAAAAAGAGACTATTTAATCAACAATGTCCCCCGTTTTTTAAATAACAAACCCTAAAAATTATTTAGAAAAAACCATGGAAAAATTATGTATATTAAATTTTTTAATAATTTATGTATTTAATATTAATGATTTATACATATATACCAACATGTTAATAAATTTTCTATACACAATAATTAATAAAACTCTCTTTAAGATAAGAGCTTCCAAAATAATTTTATTCTCTTCTTTTTATGTTTATTTCCCAATTTCATTAAGAATCTATCCACTGCATTAGAATTATAGGAATTTATATAAATTTCTACATATTTGTAATGTTTATAAATGAATAGGGAAAAGTATTGAAATATGAGAATAGGGTTATTGAACCACTATACAAAACACAATAATATATTACAAGATCATCTTACACAATTGAAAGAACATTCCTAAAAAATAATTGGAAGATATTCAAAAACATTGAATCTATATGTAAACAATTTTCACAGAAATATTAATTTTAAAATAAGAGTTCAATAAATAAATTTAATTTATATAATATTTAAATTGATTGTTTTCTTATTTTGGAAATGATTTTTATCTTCCTTCATAATTTTCAAAAACTATTATAGGGTCAATTTCATTTCTTCATTATGTGAAAATAGATTATCCCGATTACGAATCAATTCATCATGGGAGTGATAATTTTATTCTAGATTACAAAAAATATCTTCTTGATATTGGATTTTTAATTCATGGGAACGAAGTTTCCTTTCTATAAGTTTAACTATTTCTTCATGATCCTTAAAAATATTTTCATAATATTTTATTCTATCATTCACCAATTTTTTTTTTGATTTTTCAATTCATATATTTCATCGTTGTATCTCTTAATCCTTGAAACCTCTGATTTAATGCATTTAATCTTCCCATTTATCTCATTGAATTCAATGAACTAGATATATTTAATACATATAAAATTTTCTAAAAACAATAGTCTTCTGATATTATCACTGTAAAATTTTTTTTGAGAAACTAAGATTTCATTTTAAATTCTAATAGAATCTAAATTATATTTTTTGTTTTCAAAAACAATATCTAATTTTTCCTCAAGCCATGGAAAATAAAAAAATATTATATAATAGAATTTCTAAATCATGATCAATATATTGAAATCATTTTATTGATATTGTATTTTCTAAGTTTGTATCCTTCTTGAAATCATGAATCTCTCTATAATGGGTATTGATATACACATCTCCTAAATTCCTTTATTGTTTTTCATTAGACTTGGCCTCAACATCCTTATTTGAGTTATGGATGAATTTATCATATTTGTTTCTCTAAGGAACTTGTTTCGAGGAATGAAATCCAAGATAAATTATCTTCAATGATATTTCTTCTAAATATCTCAATAGAAATTTATTATAATGATATATTGGACCCAGAATTGCTCCCTTATTATTCTTATCCTCCCCTTTTTCATCTTCTTATTCTTATTCTTCTTCAACTTCTCAAACATTTCTTTATTATTGTTCACTAAATACATTGTTTCCTTTTCAATTTTCTTAGATATAAGTAATAATGGTACCTACGTCATAAGAATCCCTGAGTAAAATTCTAGAACATTATTTTTCAACATGTCTCATCAATCCATCGATGATAAAAACATCTAAATTTATTTTTTTCATGTAATTTTCTCATCCTTTTCCTTGAAATCTCTCACAGAATGGATCCTTTCAGCTAAGGCCTCAGTATAATCAAGACCGATTTGAGGCTCACCATCCATTTTAATTTTCTGATTCTCTATATATCTCTCAAAAACATCAGCAATATATATATTTTTTATTTGAAATATTGATAGAAATTGACATAGATTTTATTTTATGTTCTGAACAATTAAATATTGTTCTTTGAGACATTCTAACTACCTCTAACAGCTTCCTGTGATGGTTCGACTTCCATATCTTTTATAAACATTGTTACTCATTATCAAAATGAAATTTCAACATCTTTATTGTATCATCACTAAAAATAATAATTTTCACATTCTTGAGTAACAATTTAATTTTCACATTGGAATATTACAAACTCCCTGTTAGAAACTTACTAATGATTCCTAGAAACATGATCAGCTGATATTTGATGGTTCTGGTCTTTATGATATTAACAGTTAATATGATATATCAAATTATGTTAGACATTCTCATATTGATGTAATAATTAATAATAAAAACATATAATTTTTTTTGTTTACCAATCAACCTTTCTCGGGTTAAAAAATCCCATCAATTCATAGAGTAGTAAGATGATTATTAGAAGATGTATGAGTCAAAATTATTTTATCCTCATGCACATAAAAATTTTATACCTCAACTCTATTCTTTTTTAATGTTCCTATTACATTTTGTAACTTTTTCTATTGAAAAAAAGAATCTCTTGTTGGTACTCCAAAGAAAATTTCATGGTCATTAACTAACATTTCATAATATATTCAATACATTGAATAACATATCATTAAATCCTTATTAACATTAATTGAAATAAAAATATCTCATAACATCCCAACAAGAATTATACCTTCATCATACTCTTGTTTTTCTCGATAGATTGATTCACATCAAAAATTTATGATATACCTTTTAAAGTAAGATTCATTATTATCATAAAAATTAATCTTAACTAACATTTCATCGAATATGGTCATTGTTGAGAAATATTTAGGCGGATTTTATTTTGGATAAGATAATTTGGACTCTAACTTGATGGAATGAAACTTCTATGAGTAGGAAAACCACTAAACTGAGCTATATAAAGGGAGACAATGCTTTAGGGAAAAATCTGGAAAATGAGATGTGAGAATATGGTTAGGGATTTTCTTTATATATTCATAGAATGGTGAAGGTTCAGATTATCTAGTTTAGATTAGATATAATTGTTCTGACATTTAAAAAAATAAAAAAAAACAATTAATCTCTTACTGTATTATATGAAATAAGACCCTTATCGTATACAATATGAACCCAAAAATAATTTTTAAAAAATAAAATACCATCAATTAAAATATAATTAAGGTATTGTAATTTATAATAAAATATACCTTTGAGAACATCAATATATATTTATATGTTTCAATGGATAGTTCTTCTTGTTAATTTATTTTATTATGAATCTATTGAGTATGAAAATACTATATATGAAAATTGTCAGTATGATGATTTTTAGTATGAAAACATTGAGTTCATAAATATTTATTATGTTATATTTGAGTTTGAAAATTTTGAGTAAAAATATTGTGAGTATTAAAATTTTGAGTATGATAATTTTTATCATGAAAATATTGAGTATGAACATTATATGCAAGAAAATTAAGAGTAAAAAAATATTGAGTATGTAAATTTTTATAGAATTTAAAAATTTATAAATTATCAAACATACGTACTCCAACTTTTTAGAATAATGACTTATTTTAAGGAGATTTTTTTTAAAAAATCATTAGATATAAATAATTACTTGATGTTTATCATTACCAGCTTCTATTTGTTATATTAAAATCTATTGGAAGTTAATGGTATTTTAAATATATCTTCAAGTTGTCATTTCATCATGATAAATTATATAATGCATATTTTTTTGTGATAAATAATAAATTGATTCCTAATATATATGTGTATTTTCATGAGAGCTATGTTGAGGGTTTTTAATAAGGATTAAAGTTACAAGTATTATACAAAAACTAAGAAGGGGGATGATTATGTTTTTTACTTTTTATATGTTTAAATACATTTCAATACATAATACAAACATCCTATTAAGAATAATTTACTTATAGTCTTTTTTTAATACTCTTAAATGAAAATGAATGAAATAATGTAAAGCACGTAAGATTCAAATGGTAATGCATTAGTTCAAGAACAAACATCCTTACAATAAACGCTATATTTGGTCTTTGGAATCCACTATTATGAATAAGAATATAAAACTAGTTACAACATTAATTAGACACATTATATATTTAAATAAGAAATATTATTCCTAATTCCAACAGTTTATAATGTTTTTAATGAAAATGTTGATGAATAAGAAGGATAAATACATTTTTTATAATGACAGACATTTTTCCAGTCTGAATCCTCGGTTAGTTTTGGCTAGCTTACATTTTCTCAATCTGAGGATTCTGGATTTAATTCATTCAAAAACATTATTATGGACATCATATTCTCTATACAATGAGATTTGATCCAATTATCTCAAAAATATGAGTATGAATACGATTCTCTGAATATGAAGGGTGTTGATCCAATTCTATGAATATTATGGACTCAATATGATAAACTCATTCTTAATCTGAAAAAATAAAACTCATTGATAATTCTAAATAAAATTCTTCTACAATAATATATGTACTTTCACATTATATTTTCTTATTCTACACCATTTATTAATACTTAAAAGTTTCAAATTAATGAATGATATGTGAAATTATTTATAAGATACATAGAAAAAAATCATGAAGAATTAAAAAATTTCCAACATCCTCAAATATCATGAACACTGAAAATCACTTGCATTAAAACATCAAATATGAAATATTCAATCATCTATGGGTATATTCATGATTTATAAGTAATTGAATTTCATGATTTTTCCCATTAAATATTTATAAACCGTCTATAATTTTATATTGGAGGATTATCCATAATCATATTATTAATAATGTGTTTCTTTCTCACCTCATTATAAATGAATTGCCTTCCCAGCTCATGAAGAATATATTTCCTTCTTAACTCAATATGATTTATATTTTTTCATAGCTCATTATGATCTCTATTTATTTATTATCTCATTACAATTTTGATTTAATTGTTAGATCATTATGATTTTTATTTCCTTCTTAGATAATTATGATTTATATTTCATTCTTAGATCACTCTTAATGAAATAATAATTTAAATATAATTCTTAATATTATACAATTTTTATTAAACTAGAATAATCATTATGATGGAATACCCATTGTGATGGAATTCCTATACTTCAATGCTGAAATTGTTCTATCATCATTACCATTTATTAAAAATGTTTTATCAATAGAGTTTTGATGATTTTTGAGAACATTGTATCCAATGTATAATCATTTGATTTTATATATAATGGATGAAAATTTACTTACTATTGACATAAATATATTCTTTCAAACCCCTTTAGAAACAATACAAATTATTCAAGAATAAACATGTGTCTTTGTAATAGATTATGTGACTGATGAATCATCATTATGATGGATGCAGGTCCGATTCTTGAATAATAGAAATAGTCCTTTACAAATAGGATAATTTAAAAAAATAAAGAAACGTTGTTAATAAAATATAACATAATGCTTCATTCATCTCCCCCGTTATATTTTTTGACACCCTTTTTAACAACTATTCCAACAGTCAGAAATTTTTAAAACTCATATTTTGTAAACAAATCATGTATTTTTACATTTATTATAACGTAGACATTCTCAATAGAGAGGGTATTGACACCACACATTTGGTAAAAGTAATTTTTTTGAAGGAGTTCAATCCCATGGTGGAATTAAAATTGGGTGGCCATGTGAAGATAAACTTCCCCTAACATTTATATGTTCCTCATAATTTTTATTTTCACCCCCTATTTTTCGTTATCCCAAACATTAGATTCACTTAATAATGTAATTAAAAATATATTACAATGTAAGATATATATATTTCTATACCGCATTTTAAATATAAACCAAATCATGCTTGGAGTACTTATTTATGAGATTTAGGAATTTATGGGAGGATGCTGAACATGAACTTAAATCCATAATTCTGATAAACAATCTATCGAAATTGTGTTTGTAATGATATCGACTATGTAATAATTTTTCATAAAATTATTATACAAAATCATATCCACGAGAAACATTGTTTTTATAAAGTGAAACATTATATCAATGTGTTTTGATCATTAATATTTATAATGATTTTTAGAATGATTATTTATACTCTGATTATCACAAAGTATATTCAATTGTTTACTAAATTTTACTTTCAAATCATCCTATTGAACATTCATCCATAACAATTGAGTAAAATAATTTATAGTTGCATCATATTTGGATTTATCTATACTCAACGTTATATGAATTTTTTGTTACTATGCCAAACCACACCACATCAAGCCAAGGAAGATTTTCCTCTTATGGTTAATTTTATATTATTAAAATATGCATCCTATTTGGCATCAGTAAACATACGAAACAACATCTGGCTATTTATTTTGTATAATAACCCATGTGATGTTTTTACCTTAACATATTGGAAAATGTTCTTATATACCAAAATATGTTATTCATTTGGATTACATTGATACATGGAATACAAAATCATAACATAATCAATATCAGGAATTGAGGTTGTGAGGTAACGTATACTTATAATCATCTTCCTATAGACATTATAATTCACATTTCTCTTGGAATAATCTATATCCATCTTCGTTCCCACTAAAATAGGATTATATACTTTTCAGGTTTATTCTATGAAAACATTCGTTAAAATTTTTTCAGAATACTTTTCAGGATATTATAAAAATTATTTTTCATTTTTTTGAACCTGAAATCAAATGAATAAAGTCAATTATCCTAATATTGATATTTTAAAATTATTCATATTTATTTCAAAAAATATATTACAAATATCTTCTCTACCCCCCCCCCACACCCCAAAATTATACCATTCAAAAAAATAATTTAAATTAGAGTTATATTGTCAACATTATTCACTTATATGTTTCTACAAATATTTCTTCAATCTCACCATTTATGAAATATGACATTATTTCAATCTGAAAAAAAATCATTATAATGAGAAGCCACAGTAAGAATCATTTGAATAGTTTCTAACATTTTTATGGAGTAAAAGGATTCATAGAAATCCACACCTTCCACCAATGCATATCCTTTACAATTAAGTCTTTATTTATTTCATGAAACTTATCAACGATCATTCAATTTCATTATTTAAAAAATTTTCTTCTAATTGAATTTTTATTTGTTGTAAATGGAATATGTTATCATGTTTCATTCTTTTCTACCTTATCCAAATATTAATTCATAGAATATTCCAATTTTTGTGTTGAATATCCTCCGAAACATATTATCGTTCAACAATTGTGATACGTTATTTTTTTCTAATCCAAACACGATTTTCGTCGATACCATATCCTTCTAATCACCAATAATATTTTCAGATTCAACATGTTTTTGTATGTTAGATAATTCAAAAAAAATTTCCAGGATCAAATGTCCTCATCATAGAATTCATCCAAATCATGATTACAATGTTCAAAATTTGTTTCAATGTTATTGGAAATATCCATTTTATCTCCCTCAACATTCAAAAAAAATTAAGTAACATTGATTTCTAATTACCATAACAACATATGAGTCCACCAATTTTTTAAATTTTGGTTCCAACAATTTCGTGTTATTACATTTTGTTAATAACATGTAAAACTTCCTTCCACATATTTCTTGTTAAACATTACCAAATAAGAATAGTTTATTTTGGGAAAACACTAAAATCAAAAAAAAAATAATGTTTATCAATGATTTTTTAACACATTTCAAAAGAATTCATGTTAGTTTTCGACCACAATAAGAATGAATTTTGAGTGTATTCATAAGTAATAATATCTTATCATTATATAATTTGTAATGCTTATATTCACTGACATATATCATCTGATCTCCACCGAGCTTCTACTATTTCATTCTGAAACTCCACTTTTTGTGGAGTATAGGGATACATATACAAATGTTTTATACCCAGTTTTCTCAGATAGGATTCAAAATAATTTCCAATGAATTTGGTACCATTATCTATTCTCAAATTCATTATATAGGCCCCCATTTAATTCTTAAATTCTTTTTGACGAAACATAAACATTTCCACAGCCTGCTCGTTGTGTTTCATAAAAATTATTTTCTCAACTTAGTCAAATCATCAATAAAAGTGATAATGTATGCATCTAATATATATGGTTTTTGTTTCCTCAGACAAATTAAATCAGAATAAATTTTTTTAAGAGGTCTATTATATTGAATATAAATTCTCATATGACTTTGTTAGTTATCTATCATTTTTTAAAATTAATAAAAACAACTTCATTAATTATTTTCAATTAGATAAAATTCCTTACAAAATAAACATTAGAATTTTTATTCATATTTTTATTCCAAATGTGTTCATGTATTTGATAGGTATTTTTTCATCTTTAACACTCATGTAACAGGAGTTGTTGAATTATTTTATTTGAAATATATCCCTTATAATTCTTTGTCATTTTGTAACAATTTTCCCATATTTCACACTTTTTATGGTAGAAAAATATTTTATAAAAACTAATTATATTCCATCATTACACTTTTTAGTAAAACTTTGTATGTTACGTTTTAACCCATCAACAAATAAAATCTCATTAACCTTCATCTTTTCATCTCCAATCTTAGTCATTTTGATTCCTTTCTTTTTTAGGGAAATATCATTACCTAAGGTTACTCCTCCTCCATCAGGAATTTCAACAAGATTCATGATATTTATATCACTTATCATTTGTGTAGAAAACCCATTATCGTATATCAATGGTTTTTTACTTATAATTTCTTTATAATTTGTCACAAAAACTAAATATCATTCCTTAACTATCATTTTTTCTGATTCCTTTCATTTTCTTTTATAAGAACATTTTTTAAGAGGAATTTCATACATATTTCATCATGATAACCAGACAGATCACATCATCCAAAATCAGATTCCATACATTCAAATTTATTTTTTGGAATGATTCTTTCATCATTAGAATTCATTTTTCATCTTTTTATAAGACAACAATATTACTCATTCAACAACCACTACTTCTCCGACTTTTATCAAATATTATTTGAACTAGATATATGTTATTCCATTAAATATATTATATATTTCAATAGATTCCACATAACTAGAAATAGGCATTAAATCATGGTTCTTTATTTAACAATCATATTTCGTTGTATAAAACTTGTTGAGTTTGTTAACTATATTTAGCACTAACATACTCTCTATGTGGCCCGACAATTATTTTGAGTGAGTTCAATACTTTGGTTGATTTAATTTGATTACCAAATTCATTCACAATACAATATATCCAAAGATATATTTATAGAATATTAAATATTAAATGATTTATATGAACCAATATTTTTGGTAATGGAATATTTCACCTAATTATTGAATTGAGCCATCTTCAGTACTCTAGATATCTTAACATTTACATCCAATTATTTTTTTATGTTTTCATTCATCCTCTTCAATGTAATTTCTAATTCAGTAATTTTTGATTAAAAGATGTTAATTTCTACATCCATAGCTTACAGATTCATATTAAGATCCTCCATCACCATTTCTTGTTCAGAAATTATATGTCTTAACATAGAAAATACTCATTGAATTCATCCACGTTATTGATGACATATTTTCTTCCATCGCCAAATTCTTCAAAATAATTTATCATAATTCTAAATTATTTTATGTTAGATTTTTTTTCAAGATAAGAAATGTGTTTATTAATGAGTTCATACTCTCTCTATTATTCTTTAACACATTTTTCACTATATGAGAATTCATTTATTTTCATAGTTTTTGTAATGAGGGATATGAATTTCTCTAAAACAATAATCATTGTAATAAATGTTCTCAATTGGGTCACATTCAGCTGTCTTAGTCAATTTACTTCTTTTTTATAGTAAAATTCTCCTTGTATTTCTCTGACTAATTTTATTCTTTATTATTTTTGTTCCTCTTGTTCCATTAATGTTTTTCATCTATATTATCTTGATATTCTCCATCATTATTCATTAAAAAAATCATAGATAAAAGTCTGCTTAAAAAATACTCAATACATATGAGAACATGTTTCCACCATATTTTCTTCAGCTTCTTAAATATTTCATGGATATAAGAGACCTTATTTTTTTATTCAACTCATAATACTCTTTATCATCAAACTCGAAAGGATTAAATACAAAAACATCATGGATTTTAATATTTATAACCTCAAAAACATTAGAACATTGACTGTTGTAAAAGAGGATATGGTTTAATAACCTATATGATCATAAATATTTTGAAATTATCATTTTTATACATTAAAGAAATTATTTATCCAACCATCTAATGTGCTCATGAAAAATAAATAAATTATTTTAATGGAGATGGTAGCTAATATGTAAATATTTTCTAATGGGAGGAAAAGGACTAATGTAAATAACATCTTAAAATTAAATAATCAAAAAATTGTTATAAGATTTATATTTATTAACTATTTCAGTTTTTATGACCAAACTAGTATGGTCTAAGTGGATAACCAATCACATCACCTCATGGATGAGGTATTCCAAATATACGTATAATAGGTATTATCATTTTCCAAAATCATTAAAAATAGATGAAAACGTTTTAAACCATGACCAAAATTTTTTTGTATACTTAATATATTTATTTTTTTATATGATCATGTTTAAAATAGTTTTTATGTGATAGGAGAAGAAATAAATATAAAACATTAATTCAATAATTATACTTGATCTTTATAAAATATCCCATTTCTTAAACATTTATCCATCAAAGGATGGTAGTTTGAATATATAATGACCAATGGGGTTTGTGTAGGAGAGTTGGAAATTTATTATCTAGGGATTTGATGAGATAACATTATTTTTTTGGTTGTAATAAGAAAGGGTGTAAGTTCCCCTTTCATATGTTATAGAAATGGAACACTTGTAAAAACCTAAAATATTTAAATATATTATATAGAATTATAAAATGAATGTGGAATAATTGACATGTTTATAATATAATAGGATTATGATTCTAAATATATTACTAATAGTATTTCTTTATAAATTATGATATTTGAAACCATATATTTATATTTAACCCCCTATTATCTCTTTTAACCTTAAACATGGTGGAAATGTTTTATCAAGGAAAATATTCATAATTAACAAAAAATAATAGAACCTTATTTAATGATTTGACCGAAATAATTTAAAAATATGAATACCATTTTACAATATTCCATTTATATAGTTTTTAATAATCAATATATATATAAATACTCAAACATTAATGATTTTAATTTTTTGAAGAAAACTCATTTTTTCATAAAAAGGATTTTAAATATTCAATTATAATGATGATTAATATGTAATTAAATCTAATTTTTACTCAAATGAAATGTATTAAACATTAAGTCAAAGAAAAACAGATTTTTTATTTTAAAATAATTTTAAATAAATGTCATATTTAATGAAATTTTGTATTTATTATTGAATTACAACAAAATTCATTTCTGAAAAAACCCAAAATTTAATGTATGATATATCCATTATAATAAATAAAAAATAATTCCTTTATATAAAATCAAAATTTTTAAATTTATTTGTTTACTTTTTAATAAAAAAAGTGTAGTATGTTGGAAAATAGTATAGTTAAACAAAAAAAAATTCCTTTTGAATAATTATATAGATTCATTAAGAAAAAAATTTAATATGAATCTATAAAAAAACTTCTAATTTATAGGATTAATTTACCTATAATAGTAGATGGGTTATAAAATTAGTCACCCTTTATGAAAAAATTTCTTAAAAATTTTGATCATTTAATAAATAAATGAGGGAAATATTCCTGCATAACATGCTCTTATTCCCTGGTTGCATCATCAATCATGTGATTATTCATTACAATTGTATCACGGAGAATCATCTTGATTTTAATTAATTTCTCTCTTTGATCAAAAATAAAATCTTTATTTTCATTATATAAATGGTTCTCTTCAAACTATAAGACATCGAGGCTCAAAATGTTAAATGCATTAGTTATAAATTTCCACAGCAACAAAAAATGAAACACATAAGTTACTTGTGACAAGCATAGAATAAATTACACTTGGTATGGAAGTAAACACACTTTCTTTATAATTTCACATTTTTTAATAAAACACAAAACTATCTTTCCCGATTTTCCTATAATCATAAAACATTTACATATTGGTACTTTAATATAAAATGATATCTTACATAAAATGAGAGATATTTCTTCTGGTAATCAACATAAATTTTGAATCTTATATAAGATACAATATTATTGTGTTGAATCATTATTACCTTAATAAACTATCCATTAGAAATTCATTCCCAAAAAATTTCCATTCATCAACTTCATCACAACACGATGGAAATAAACACATATTTATATATAATTACCCAAAAGGTACCATCTCTATATTGGAATAAATAATATTATTAAAATAAAATTAATAAAATGAAATATTTTGACTCTATCGTACATTGTAATATACTGGGAAACCCAGAGTATATATTACAATGATTGAATTGTTTTCTCCCACTATCCATTAGTCTTATAATGAGAATATTTACTTAAATTTAATTCAAATTCAATGATTTTGATGTATATTCCAATTTTTTTGAATTTTTAGGATTAGAGTTTCATTTTTTTAGAGATTAAATATATAATAAATTACTATATATTTAATATATTTTCTATAATATTTATCCCAATATATAGTTTAGTTAATAAGATTATGATGTGAAAATTTAGCCAAATGATCCATTAAATTCCTAATGATGTTACTACTTCGAGGTGTCTTTAGTAATCACACCATGAAATCCATAGATATGTTCTCCAATTTCATGATATTTTTAATAGATACCATATATATATTTTATGTTATCAGTCATTTTTAACCATTTAAAATATAAAACAATTCAAGTTAAAATATCAAATATCATTCCTTATTCCACCCCTCAAATAATATTCCTAAGGATCGGTGAATAACATTGTTTTCCAAGGATGAATAAAAAATAGAGAGCTATGAGAACCACATAATAGTTAAATCACCAACATGGAATCACATGGAAAATAAAATCACTTTAAAAATATCATAGCACATTAAATTTCAATTTTATATTTGGAAAAAATGACCTTATGGAACAATTCAACAATTTATTGCAAATAACAATATTAGTTATGAGATGGAATAATTCTACATGAAAAAAATGACATTAATGAAACTTGAACCTAAAGATATGGAATTTATACCTGGATAATGTTTAGACCAACATTCAGCATATCATTAAATAATATAATGTGTTCAAATGTTATCATGGTAAATTATATAATATCATAACAATTTAAGGTATCAACTATATTTTTTTCATTTAGTATATTATAATTTATTTTGTAATCCAAGTCCTTACCAATTTATAGTAATATTATATGACTCATGTTTATCTCTATTTGATTATATATGTATTTAAATTTTTTATAGTTGTTATATGATTCATATTTCACCACATAGAAAAGATATCACCAGTTTTAAAAAAACCACATCTTACATATCATGATCCTTTGTAAGTAAACTCTACTCAAGAAAATTTAATTGACATTGGGTTTATACCATTTCCCAGTAATTTTAAATGATTCAAAAACCATGTCCCCCAATAAAACATCATGGAAACTAAAAAATTATATATATCTTATTAGAAAGGGTAAAACTAGTTCATTAATAAATAATATGAATAATTTTGAAAAATATTCATCACATTCTATTATCTAGATGTGTTTTATTCATTTTATATTATACATAATTAGATTAAAAGATATGTGACAAATATATTTCCAAAAAATAGAAGTAACTAATTATTCTATGAAATCATAGAATCTTAGTGACATTTGTATGTCTTTTCCACTATTATACCACATTATTTTGATCGAGATCATATGATATTCAATAAATATAAATAATTTACCAAAGCATTGTAATATCTTAGGAACAAAACTAAAATTTCATAACAAATTATTGTATTTCAATGTTTTTATAAAATTTCTAATATTTATGTAATGATCCCAATAGATTTTAGAATAAAAAACGATTTTATAAATTCAAATGAAAAAAATATTTACGAAAATACTAATGGAAAACACTATTAATAATATACATAAATAAATTTAGTTTATTTTTCATCATGCAATGCATAATCATAAACTATTAATGGCCATATAAATTACCAAACATTCTTAATAGAATGTATTCCATATTCACATTTACTCATTGATGCTCAGATCTGAGATCAATCATCAGAAAATACCATGCACCATGGGGAAAATCAATCATGTAATTAATGTGAGGAAATAAAAACATGTTCATAATAATTATGTTATTGAGTTCACAATAATTAATGAAAATGATAGTTTGAACCACTACTAATTTTTACATAAAATGGGGGTTCTCTAAGGTGATTTTCTTTGGTGGATGGAAGCCTTATCATGTTACTCTTATAATTTAATTTTCAATTATAATTGGGTTTTTCAATTGCATTATTAAGATGCACTATCTTCACATTATATTGAACCACCCAATCACAAATAACAATTACGAAAATATATCAAAATACATACAAATATTTATTGATTAGCTATATGTCACAATTTCAAATAGTTCATTTATTTTCAATAATACGTGAAATATATATTTCGATAAAATATTCTATATGTTTCTTATATTATTGATATGGTATCAATGGTTTGAATTCTATATAATATTAAAACTAATTTTTTTTAAAAAAATAACATATTTATTACTATAATCTATATTAGAATGATGAAATTAATTGTCCATTATTCCCTGAATAACATAAAAATATATTATGGGAATTATAATAATTATCAATGGAAAACTCATCATACACATGATGGTTAAAATATTTCAATATAATACTATTTAATTTATACTAAACCCAATAATTTTTACCATAATCTATAACATCATTTTGCGATATGTTTTTCCAATTAACATTAACATTTCATATATATATATATATATATATATTAATTTTTAGACCATGAATCAAATGAGACATTTATATAATCTGAATAAACAATTAATGTACATGTTATTTCTTCATTTGTGTGTCCTGAATTTTTCATAGTAGTTGGAATGGCCGTTAACAAAAAGTTCTATTTCAGTTCATGATGATTCCCACCATGAGTAACTATCATTTGAAATTATTTAGCATAATATCCCAACTCATTCAAATTAAAAAATAATACTAATTGCAGAGTATCTATTTTCTCATTACATTTCTAATCTGAACTTGTTTCCTTACACTCAAGATTAAAATGAACGAGATTAACACATCAGTAAAAAATTTACAGTATATGATAGTATTCATTAAAATTTCTCTTAACACATTTTTAATATTTAAGGTAATTGCCTCCATAAGTCAGGGTTTATTTTTGCAGAATTTCATTCAACTTTTCCACTGTTTTACTGTTACTATCGCAAAGTACAAATGTGATTAAAAAGTACATCTCAACATTCACAACACAATGAAAAACATTCACATAAAAATTAAATTCATGAGAGTACAATTATATTTATAATATAGATTTTATAACCATGTATTCTATATAAATTTTACCCTCTTGGTCCATAACCTAATTTAGTGCATACTTATCTGGCATAGTAATAAAATTTATAAGAAGCGATTAAGACATCATTTGGATATTCAAATAAACAATATTATATATTTAATTATTGAATAAAATTATGAAAATACTTCTAAATTATATTCTCTTTAAATACTATCTACACCATGACCACAATCCCATCATTATTTATATTATTATTATTCTCATACCAACATCGATTGGAACAACCTTTAATATTCTTAGAAGAAATAATTAGTTACTGAGTTTATGTAAATCCCAAAAAAATTTATATTGTATAAAATTAATTTATCCATCCCTTTTAATTACCAAGGCCTACAGATCCACTGAAATTTGAATGGAGTTGTTTGATGAAATTTTCCACTATTGATATGTTCTGTTGTAAAGAATTATATTGTTCTCCTCAATGGGTTTAACCAAAAATTATAATATCCATTATGTTAACACTAAAAAAATTTATTCTCACAATTCCATGTTTCTAATATAGATGGTTATTATATCTTTGATGAAATCTTGCATTAGCTACCCCATTTCTCTATGGTAAATTATTATAAAAAATATAAATTAGATACCATAACATGGAAATAATCAAAATATATCTCATAATAGTATTAAAATAATGTTGGTTCACATAATAGAGACATTTAATATTAATTAAAACTATAATTGTTTGAAAAAATTTCAATGATTTAATACTTGAGAACTTACGATAACAGGTAAACACCATATTGTGAATTATCACATATTGTGATCTGTATAGAACCTATATTCATTCATATATTAAAAAATTTAATGTATAAATGATATAAGCTTAATATAATAAAATATAATTAATATTTTATATTTTCATAAATATATTATCTGATGATATAATTTTGGAATTTGGGTTTGAAATAGTATATTTTTATCTAACTACTGAAAAATAATGGTTTTTTCCAAAATTGTAACTTTTTTGATATATAATTTATTGAGAATGACCTATAGGTTTATAAACCCTTTTAAATAGAAAAATATGTTTTTAACGAGTAAAATATGATTTATTTAAATTACATTATTAATTTATAAAACTTATGTTTAGCATATCATGATCTTAAGTAGTATTTTTCAATAAAAAATATTTTTTTCATCCTTTATTTATGAAAATTATATTTTTTAAAATATAAATTTTATCATTATTAGTTGCCACATTAAATTTATTAATTTAAAAATAAATCAGTTTATTTAAAGTGAAAATAATATTCATTGATAATTTAATAGTAAACTTTATTTTTATGATTAAAATTATATATTTTTTAAAAAACATGTTTTACACGTAGAAATGTTAAAATTAATTTTCAAAAAAATATGAATTTTTATTAATCAAATGAATTTTTAATCTATAATATTTAGGTTTAAATGTTTTATCAAAGACAATACTATTTTTAGGCATTGATAATAATGTATTTATATTTAATATTAATTTCTATAGAAAAATAAAAATGGATGTTTTCAAACAATTAATTTTACAAGACTTATATAAATTTAATATAAAAAATTAGATTACTATAATTTAAATTATGATTTTAATATGATGTTTAAATAAATAAAAAATATATAAACCTTAATTCAATTAATAATTAATTGTGACTATGAATAAAATACTTAATTTATAAAAATGCATTTTTATATAGAAATAGTTTTTCCTATATCATTTGTTTTAAACTAAAAATGATTTTTTCATATATAAAAATTGAATTGGATTATATGAATACAAATATATAATTAATATGTTAAAATTTAGTAAGAGGATTTATATTATATTTGTATTAATAAATAAAATAATTTGGTTATTTTATAATCATCATTATAAGTGTAATATTTGTAAAGGAAGTATCTCATTGTTTTTAATGATTAAAATGTCACCTACTCATTCTAGAAATACTTTTTTGAATAGAAATCATAATAACATGTATCACCTAAAATTTATTCACTGAACTCACATTACACAGCTAACCCATATTATTGCCTTTTTATTCTATTCTTACCACTTGTATAACATTAGTTTCCATTAAAAAATCCCTCGTTTTCACATACAAAAAAGGCCAAAATGCTTCATATTCAATATTTCCACTACTCCCAATGGTATTAATAAATTATTATACTTCTAAATCCCTCTCTAAATCCATCTAATATATTTTTTTATATTTCTATTAAGTCTTTTAATGCTTTAGTGATCAACATAGTAAATTAAGGGTTTTGAACGACACCAATTCAGTTTTAATTGAATTTATTTTTTCCTAATATCATTTTAATATAATTAGTTGATTAAAAATTCATTTTATTATATACAATATTATATGCATTTATAAGGATTATAATCAACAACTCTCAGTATAGACATTCTGTTATATATTAATTATATTGACATTAGGGCAGACATTCCTCAACTTCCATTTTCTGTTGCAATATATTATTTTAGTTTCCCCATTCTTATATTTAGATGGAATTTGTAGACATTTGATATTTTAAAAATGAGATTTAACCCAATTAAATACATTTATAAATCCATAATTAACATATAAATTTAAAAAAGTTGATATTTATAGGGTGTATGGTTTTCTTTTGAATGAAATATCTCTTCGTATACTAGCATGTTGATGAATCTATGTATTATAAGAACCTATGAGAAATCCCTAAAAAATTTGGTTGAGAGTTGACTCAACCTTCACCCTAATGCAAGGAAAGTGTTCCTTATACTTCAAAATTTTATAGAAACTCAATGGGGATATTCTTGGGAATATTATAACACTATTTATCGAACATGACAAAGGATACTTCCTATATTTAAAGTTGTCTCCTACTAATGAAAAATATTGATACAGATCATTATCTTCCAGGGATAACACAACTATTTTAATGTAACACTATGACTTTATATTTTAAAAAATTGTACTTAATGTTACATTAAAAATACGCAACAACCACTGAGTTTATTAAGGGATGTTTTACATGAAATCCATTTTATTCTATTGAATGTGGAACAATATGATTTAATATTTTTTATTGGATAAATTGTAATGATTTTATTTAGTAATAGGATCTTTATGGAATGTTTTGAAATATCAAATTACAAATTATAAGGAATGAATTGGACATAACCAGATGTCTGTTAGGTATATGAATTATATTTCCCCTCGATTCAATGAAAGGTAATGTGAGCCAAAATATTTTGGGTTTTGGGGTATTCCCCTCTTCATATTAGAATAGTATCATGGAAAAATTACTTGAACTCATGTTTTTGTGTATGAAATTATGCCTTCCATTAGTATGAGATCAATAATTTTTTATCCATGTTTTCATTTATTATACAAGACATAACACACAGCATTATTCTATTAATTATAATATCATGTTATTTATTTATTTCTTTTTATATCACATGTACCATATTTATGTTATGATATCTTCCATATTTTTCTATACCTTACAATAAATCATTTATCACCCTTATTGTGTTTTCTTTTACTAGGAAAACAATATGAGTTCTATGTGTAATATTGTGGGATAGGATATAAGGGATAATATCACCCTCATAATGTGTTCAAATTGTATCTTATATTATCAAATCAAATATATGAATTAATGTATCCTTCAAGAACTACTACCTTAGTGGATTTAACATGAAATCTAGTATTATATACCAATAATATTATATTACTATTATTACTCTATTTTCAGTATCTGGTTTGTTATAGTTCGTATTAGAGAATGCTTTTTAGAAAACATGGTGAGTAAAGTTAGAGGAAAAAATATCGACATCATAAGTAGTAATAAAAAATATCAACATTTCAATGAACAACTCTTCAAATAAAAATATATTTTTTATTAGATAATTAAATATCATGACATAATTATCATTACTATATTTTGTAGAGATGAAAACTAATTAGAAGAATTTGAACCGTGTAAACAAATATAGTCAATCAGGAGATGTTCCCACATATAATTTCAATGAAGATGAAGTTAAATAAAATTAAGTGATAACCATGTCAGAGAAATTGACTGTGGTTTTGAAAAATAACCACAACCACACAGAGAAACTTCTAACCCAACATATGTTGTATAGATTTTTTAATTATAAAAAAGACAACAATATTTTGTATTAATTGGATCTGAAAATCCATTGGTTGATGAAAAATGGACCAAGTACCTAGAGAATATATTTTTCACCATTGAAAGTAGTAAAAATGTAAAACTCCTCTCATGGGACTATCGTTTGAAGGGTTATGTAAAACAATGGTGGCCTCAAATCCAAAACACTAATGATGAATGTTAGATAAATCACATAGAATAAGGAAATTATAATAAGATATTCATTGAAAATTACAAAACGTGTTGGTAAAGAGATGAAATATAATGGTAATTGGTCAATATTATAGAAAATGATGAGGAAAAAGTTGTTGAGTATGATTCCATCATTATATGGTTATCCAGACATTTGTTGACAATGTATGTAGGATATTAAGAAATATTGATAATTTTTTATGGGTTACTACCAACCCTTAGAAGGGTATTTGACCATCAAACCTTTTCATTATATAAAAAGGAGTTTTTCATGATCTATACAATCATGTAAAATAATGAGATGAAGTGTATGACTAAGCAAGAAGGTAACAAAAGATGAAAAAAGAGGGATAAAGGTGGAATTATATTTCACAAATTTGATAAATATATGAATAATCACCATAGGGATTGCTCGAATGGAGTAAATGTTTATTACAATTATATAAAAATAGTTCATAAGGACCACAAAATTAATTGAAAGAAAAAATTTATCAACATCCAAATATTTATCTTTAAGGAGAACAGACATTATAGGAACCAAGACCACAATACTTATTAGATTTTTTATTAAAATTGCAAGTAAATTATCTTAATCTTATGAAATTACCACTGTTGAAGCTGAATTTCATAATAAAATCGTGCAAGGTACATTAATGATAGTTTCAATTTTATCTAATGTTGTATTTGATTATAGATATTTACACTCTATTATAAAACATATTTTTTTGAAAAAAATAATAATATTTCTCTAAAACCCTAGTAGGTGTATTATCAATTATGAAAAAATGTTGAAATTTTTATTCACAATAACATATTTTAGTCAGTTCTAAATAGGATTCAGGTTTGTACTATATTTTCAATAAGTATTATTATACCATTGGTAAATTATGGTATGATCCTTAATATTGATTTTATTTCATCATATAATGAAAAAAATCAGCCCAAGAGAAGTATATTACTATTTATGAAGGTGACACAGAATCTACTATCTTTAGCAGGGAGGCTTAATCATCTAAATCATGTCCATATAAATCCATAATACCACTCCTTAATGAATTTATTGGAAAAATGGAAGGTAAGATATGATATAAAAATAATGATGATATCTAAGGAATAGTGTATCTAACTGTGTTACAAAAATTCATTGATGAGTTTACGCAATAGTTACCTAATCCAGCTAATGATGGAGTTGTGTTGTCGATTAAACTCATTAATGATGAATGGAAAATATCTAAGACTCTCTATGATGAATATAATTTATTTTTTACAGAAAAAAAATTAATTGTTTGACTTGTGTGATAAAAGATTTATACAAAATAATGTTTCATTATGGGGATCCCCTAAGTTTTTCGTGAAAAATTTGGTTTCTTTAATGAAATTTTACAGCAATTATACGTAAATAAATTCAATTAATATAATTAATAAGTATCTGTTTCGACATATTGATAAGTAATTTCATCATCCTCATGGATCCAAATACATATCTAATATTTATCTTCTCTCCTGTTATAATTATCTAAGGCTAAAGATAGAGGATATAAAAAATAATTAATTCTGAACAAGGTATAGATATGATCACTGTACATTAATTTCATTTGGATTGAATAATTCACCTTCTATATTTGTGGATATTTTGAATAGAGTATTAATGTACTTTTTTGATAAATTTTGGGTGATATCCATTGATGATATCATTTTTTACTCTATGAGATATATATAGAATGATTGTAATATCCGTATAATTTTTTAGAACCTCATAATAATGTAATTACATGAGAAATATAGAATTATTGAATTTTGGTTCAATGATGTTTCATTTTTTGGTCATAATGTGTATAAGGATTGAATATATATTGAACCTTCAGAGATAAATGTAGTAAAATAATAGATTAAAATGATGAAAATAAATGATATAAGAAGATCTATTAGTTTTTCTAGTTACTATCAAATAATATTTAAATGAATTGTCATAGTTCATCAACACATTAACAACATTGATTAATAAAGGCGATACATTTACATGGTAAATAGATTGTGCAGAATATTTTCATGTACTAAAGAGGAGAACTATTGATTCAACAATATTAAATTCACTATCATGTAACAATGTATTTGTAATATATATTAATTCCTTAAGGAATATAATTTTATTTTTCATTATAAATATTGATAGGGTAGTAACCTGTATATGATTTCAATTGAAAAATCATTGAACATACTAATCGAACTCATGATCATGAAATGGAAACAAATATATGTTCCTTCAAATCATGGAGACACTACCTCTATGGTAAAAAATGTAATATATATAATGAACATAAGTGTTTTATGTATATATTAAATCATTTGGATAGCAAAATGGGAGACAAAATATGGTTGAAACTACCCAAGGACTATATTTCCTTTCTACACATCCACCTTTGGATGGAATAAAATGTGGACTAAAAATTGAGTATGAGTGTCCTTTTAAGAATAACCATGATGAGTATTAAAAAGGGTCCTATATAAAAAGTATTTTAAATATGAATGTGGTGATTATTAGGAAATTGGAGCCATATTTCATTTTCCAATTAATTAATAATTCATCAATTATAGAAAATACAGAGAATTCCTAGATGAATGAATAGTATATAAAATATTTGATTAATTTTGTAATTGATGTGAAACTGAAATAATTAATCTATAAATATAGAGTATTGAAATTTAGAAATATTACATGTGTTTCATCCATACCATTGTTGTGATAATTTCTAGATGAAGAACATAGATAAAATATCAATATAAGCCAAGGTATCACAAATATGTATAGGTATCTATGATAACATTTATAGATGTATTTTATAAATAGGAAATTGAGGAATTTGTGTCCATATGCATATTATGCATGTTTGTAATGTATAATATTCAATATCAAATGAGAGTCATGAAACATATTAAAATACCTATATGGATGTTGGTTATTTTTACAATAATCCTTTTCATTGGACATCAGAAGACACCATGGAATAGAGACACTATAGTTGTCATGGTCAATCGACTTACGGTGTATTCTCATTTCTAAGTGATATGAGAGTATATACCCCTTGAATAAATTTATATAGATATATATAAATGTAATCATAAGGCTTCACAAGGACCCTCTATCAATAGTTTCTGATCATGAAAATTATTTTACCTTTAAATTCTAAAGGTTCTTTAAATGGGATATCATATTTTTCAATTCATTTATGCACTTATTATTATCCCAAAATATATGATCTATTTTAATGGGCCGTCCAAACATTTGAAGTAATGCTTAGATCATGTTATCGTGAATTCCATATGATTTGGGATTAGTATCTAGCATTGAATTAATTTTCATTAAATATAAATTTACATTTTAGTATTGTATGTCACTATATAAGGAATTTTATAAGAAAAGGTTAATTTCACCAACATATAAGGAAAATGTTTGTTAAAGAAAGAAAATTATCCCAAATAATGTGGACAATATGAAAATTAACATATGTACTATTTGGGATAATATAAAATCATTCTATAAAAAAAATAGTGGAACACTATAAATTAATGGAACGACATTGATTTTCAAGTGTGGTTCAGGTATTATAGAAGGTTTCTACATGAAATGTAGTTTTATGAATTGTTATAAACGGGAAGTTAATCCCTAGGATTACTTTTCCTTTTTAAATACATGAAACAATTGGATGTATCTCTTACCTACCAACTATGCAGCTGGGAATTTATAAATTACATGTTGTATAACAGGTTTAATATCCATGATAATACATGAATATCTTTTAATATATAAAGAAATTTTTAAATATAGTATGTGTCTAACTATTTTTCTAGTGAATAACATTTCCATATTGTTGATGGTAGAGAGATAGATTCCCATAATTTAAATACTCAATTTTTGAACGTACAGTAGAGAAATCACAAACTAAAATTGGAAACATAGGAGTACGAAGAATATAGGGGGATTGAATGTACATGTTTTTTCAATAGATAATAAATTTAAAAATTTCAAGGATGGTATTATTATAAGGGGAACTGATGTTATACTTAAGACCCTATTACATTAGTTAAAAACATATATTGAACCACCACACAATGCACACTCTAAAGCACCATTATACATGAGTATATTATAATTTTTTATGAATGAATGATATAATTTTACTATAACAAATAAAATTAATATTTTAACTCTTTATATATATATATTACCTAGAGATATATTTTTGGATTTTTCATATGTATTTAATTTCTATGTGAACTCTAAAAAATAGAGTTTTCAAGAATTGTAACATTTTGTTACTGTTCATTATATTTTAGTGATATACAAGTAAATAAAACCTTTCAAAAGGTCAAATATGAGTTTGAGAGTAAAAATATACATTTTTTATAAATTATTCCCAATTTATAATGTCAATGTTAACATTTTATGAACACAAATAATATTTTCCAAAAAAATGTATTTTAGTGTTATTTTAATTAAAATTTATTATTCTATCACAGTTTATTTTATAAGTTATATTACAATTATGATTTTAATTACAAAAAAAATTTAAACAAATAAAATGGTTTTATAATCTTATCACAAACTTTTTTTATATGTTTAGGGGCGAAGCCTCATTTATTATTACTTCAAACCAAAGACCACTTTTAAATGGGTAGAGGGAAACCCATTACAAATCCAGAAGGCCCAGTGGGTATTTAGCCCATTAAACGGCCCATAGGCCTAATGTTTTGGTACAAGGCCCATTCTGTGAATATTAATTCTACTGTACGCACACTGTTACAGTATCGCACAGTCCACGCCACTACTATAGTGCCTTGCCGCCACTATCGTGTCCTGCCACCGCTATAGTGGTCGTCGTTACTACAGTTACGTTGTTGCTACAGTATGATACAGTACCAGCACCCAATGGGTTTTGAACCCCCATTTTCCATGTATGATTGAATTTTGCTTATCATTAAGACAAACCCCACTTATTATCATAAACTACATTTTTATGCTTAAAAATACACTTTTCTAAAAACATGTCTTATGTATTAAATTTTTAAATATAATATTCCCTATAAAGATTAATTGTATTTAATAAAAATAAATTTATTTTTAAAATTATATGTAAAAACTAAAATTACTTTGAAAATATTATATTTATGCTTTGAAAATAATTTACATTGATTAATGATTACTTTCTACAGGAAAAGTAAAATGTTTTTTAGGAATTAAAACTATAATAGTTATATAAATTTATAATAAATAATTTATACAAATATATTTTAATTATTACACTAATATGTTAATATATATATATATATTTAGTAAATTAAATATTAATAGGATATAAGAATAAATTTATATTAATATATAAAAATATATATTGTGATAACATTTTTTTAACTATCTTATATTTTAATTTAAACTTTTATTTCCAAATTTTATCAACATAAATTGGATTAATTTGATTTTGAGTTTAGATTCATAATTTAAAAATATTTTAAAAGGGTTCATAGAATATATTATTTAAGAAAATAATATCAATGATTTAATTTTACAGATTATTAAAATGGTAAAAAAAAATTAAAATGATGTATATCGTGAATTTAATAATTAACTGTTCACATAATCCTTCTAGAAACCAATTTTTTATTTTAAATTCATAACAACATGAATAATATACCATTTTCACCTAATTCACATAACCAATTTATCCCACCTATAACCCATTTTATTCTATTCTTACACCTTACGAGAATTTATTTTTTATTAAATTCCTCTTTTAACTTTTAAAAAGAGATCACTCCAACACATTCTATAATATCATTGAACATAGAAGTAATTTATCTCTAATTTCCTTACCATATACATCTATAAATACCTCCAATGATGTTCCAATTGTTCTATGAATTCTTCCCATGCATTAAAAATAAGTAATTAAAAGTAACATTTTCCAGTCCATCCATATCCTTTTTAATTGAAATTTTTTTACTATAGTAACATTTCAACATATTTCCATGATATTAAACTCATATAATTATCACCCATTTATATGATTTTAATAAGTATCTAATTACCCCTTCTCATTATATACATTTTCATATATCTTTATTATCCAAAATAAGGGATCTCATCCTACCCATAATATTTTCAATTAGAAAATATTATTATAATTTAATCACACTATTAACTCTATAGTATTATAAACCATATTATATATTTAATATGATATGTGACATTATTAACTACTTCAAAAAATATTTTATAATTCCCTAAATTCTTAAAATTTTCTAATGTAAGGTGTTTAAAATTTGCATGGAAACGGCATACCATTTTGGATATTAAATTATTGGTGTGGGTGTGGGATAGATTCATCGAGAGGTAATAACCCTAAAAAGAGTCCTTTGATAATTGAATAAAACCCCACCTTGATTCAAGATGTGTGATCCAATAAATACACCCCTGGATAGGAACCCATATGGTGATATGTTTTGTAATATTCACACGCTCAATAAGAATCATGAAAAATTATTATTTACTACAATTAACTTGATATCATACCAATGAAAACTATTGATCCCTATTAGTGTCATCCATAGATGACCCAACACATATAGTTTAATATCAACAATTTATTTATTTTATAAGGCAACTTAACATTATGTGTAATACACCATATGTATTGTACATTTATTATGGTATGATTTCTTAGAAATCAACATTATTCCATTGAATGTAGATGTATTTTATTCTTTGTATTATCATTAAATTTCCAGCAGTATTTTTCTTTTTCTACTATATCATAACATATTGCTATAAAATGTCTTTTTTAATATTATATGGAATTCATTTTAAATAATGTGGTGATTGGAGGAACCCATCATTATATAGCCAATGGATGGATCAATATTCCTTATGAGAAAATAATGGGTTTTTGTGTTCACCTTTGTCCAAATAAGTATATATTCTAGGAACAAGGCCATAATAACTTGTTTTTATATTTTTAATTAGGAATTTCATTAGTTAGAGTCCAATATTTCTTAACCATGTTTTCTTATATTGTGGGGACATTGTATTACATCAGTTTTCGGTTATTATGACATTATTTTTTCTTTTTATTCCAACCATGTCTATTATTACTAGTTTTTGTTATGATTGATTACATTATTTTCTACCCATTATCAAGCATCATGGGTAACCATATTGTTTCCTTATCCTAGAAAAAAATAGGATTACAAATTGTAAAATTCATGTATATAATTTATGGAATAATAATGTTCCTCTAGTTTATTTATTGTATATATTATGGTTTTAAATTTTATATGTTTATGTATATATAATTAAATGACGACTAAGGTGTTGGATCCCATGTGAACCCTTTTATGTTGTATTAACAATGTAATATACCTAATTGTACTAGGATTCTGGTGTCTGGTTGTCACATTTGATAACAAATATAATAAATTATTACATCAACAACCCATAAGTATGAGTTTAGAAATTGGGATTTCTAATTTTCTACATTAAAAATATCATTAGGTGTTATTTTTTAGAGAACACTGAAAAATAATATATGAAAAAATAGACACTTCAAGCCATGATTGTTTTTATATTGAAAATAGTGCTTCATGTTTGCAAAAATATTTCACTGAAGATAGGTTTTCTACTTTTAAGATGACCCACAGTGGAATTGTTTACCATTATATTGTTCATACTCATCATTATAACATGTAAAAATAATTTGACAATTATTTATAGGTACAAAAATATTAGTAAAGGACAAAAAAAAATCGGAATCTCGATCACCTTGTGAAAATACAAAGAACCAAATATATTCATTCCATTTACCAATAAAACTTTGATCAAATAAATAAAAAAATTCACTAAATTAAAATAATAAATATTCCAAATAAATATATTTATAAAATATTATTAGAAATAATAAAACCATGAAAAAAGATCTAGGGACAAGGGAACTCATGAATATAACTAATTCAAAAAAAAAATATCGCCATTAAATTTATTAAATAATTCTGTAAATTATGAAATTATACAATTTCCATAAAACTCATTTTTTAGTATTAAATAAGTATCTTGGGGAATCAAATTCATATCCCTTGTGATGTTATGTTTCACCCATGTTATAATAGATAAATCCCAGTTTATTCTATAAGAGTTACCAACCATTATATATCCCTCATTTTTTACCGAATTGGGAAAATCATTATGTAAAACATTAACGAGTTTTATCATTCTCACTCATCATTATGAGCTATATCAGGCTCACTCGCCATCAAATATAATTATCATGTACCATATCATTTTTTATAATTTTACATGTTTTCATTATAAAACCCTTTACAATGTCAATTATCCTAGAAGTAAAATACATTCCCTTTTTGCATAATCAAATGATAATTAACATTATTATTTATTACTAACAAAAAAATTATTTTAATAATGGTAAGAAGTTGTGATTTTAAATTCAATTTCAACATGTAGATTAATCTTGATAATAATTATCAGTAATGAGGATGTGAAAAGGAAGTCATGTCTTATATTTTAAAATAAATTTAATTCACTTTTGTAAAAAGTTCAAAATAAACTATATAGAAAACATAGAAATGATTTATTTTTAAAAAAAATTGATGACTAAGAAATATTTTAAATATGGAAATTATATACCTATGAATAATACTAAGAACATTCTTAAGGAATTTAAATGAACCTATACATGGAAGAAGAAGATATAGAATGAAGTCTTTATAGAAATATTTTAAATTATGTCCCTTACCATACATCTCAAATAGATCCGTAAATTTATATATCATTTATAATAAAATTATAATAGTTATTTACATTATTAAGAAAATTATTAATGTTAATTAATTACAATTATAACATTTATATTATTTATTACCATGTTTAACTTAATTACTAAAATAGTTATGTTTTAGTTAGATGTTTTATGGTTATTTCGTTTATAACCTAAAAATAAAATTGGTTAATATAATATGGACAATGTGGATATGGTTAAAAAACTTATAGACACATTTATTTATAATTATTTTATTTATATAGTAAGTATGCATTTAGAATAGGCCATTTAAGAGTTCATGAAAAATGAATCACATATTTTTATGGGGATGATGTTTTATCAACATGCATGAATGACATTTCCATTTTACTAATAGGTTGTATTGAAATAATGTAGATAATACATTAATTATTACTAATCATATATATGTTATAAATTTCATAATAATTAATTATTTACATCCCCATGACTATTCCAGTACTGTGATTTTATATCCCTGGTTCACTTATAGGTAATTTAATATAGTTTTCCACATGGCCTCTGGTGATCCTCCTTATAATCCAAATCTGTTCAACAAGATGATAGGGCATAGGGTTTGCCTATTTGGACACAATGGCCTAATGTTAATTTAAATCATTATGATAATTTATATTTTACCAAAAATTATATAATAAGAAGGACTTATATATAAGATTTGTAGTTAATCATTACGATATATGAAACTGAGGAGTAACCATAAAAACTAAGTCATATATAAATGTAGGTGAGTTCATGGTACTATAAAATATCAGAGACTAGTAACATCATTACATGAAATATAAAAAAACATATGAGGTCCAAAAAAATAAACCCCAAAAGAATTATATGATTATTCCCGGTCATATTCATCCAAATAGAATCACATCACTAGAAGAGAACATAAAAACCTATAAATAGTCCCTTTCATCAAAAGGAATCCATGATTTATATCCCGATAATATCAGTAGACTAAATAAGGGATGAGTAATTCTCTATAGGCCACATCCAAAGGTGCCTATAAAAACATTAGGTGGTGAGTATCGATATAATAGTGTACAAGTACAATTATAATCATGAAAAAATAAACTAAAATAATAACCATGTTGGTCGTGATTTCCTTATTAGAGAGCGACCGACCATACCTACTTCAGACGCATCCAGATGTCTTTAAATAGTTATCTTATAAAATTATAATCCTAATAATTTGATAAGTGAAACCATTTGATACTAATGTGTGTGGAGGGAACATGATAAAACTAAGGCAACTGTGACCTTAGAAAGTTAGCCCCGATCATAGTATATAACCATGCTTTCTAGCCTATGGGTATAAGTATAAGTCATGGGGTTCACCCTTTGAATTTCACCACTGTAAAATCACTAACTGAGTACATCGAGTAATTCTAAATAAATTCCAAAGAGAAACATGATTGGATCCCAAGACAATGATCCAAGGAATCAAATTTATGAATAAATTAAACTAGATCAAGGGAGATAATTCAAGGAAATATAATTTCATGATATAAATGAAATGAATAATGGTTAATACATCAAGTCACTGATGTACTTATAAGAAAAAGACTAAATTATAATGTAAGTACCTCTCTTGGAAACTAGCTCAATGAATCACTGTGGAATCGTCTAATTACTCAAGGAATACACTATTGAGTCCATGACTGTCTCATGAATGGACACTCTTCAGCAGGAAAAGGTCCATAATTAAATGGACCAATTTATAAGTTATCACATTTCATGTCTTAATCGATTCCTATTAACCATTTTAAATTAAATAATATCTATTCCATTTATAAATTGAAAAGGTTTATGAGAAAATTGATACATTTTAATCATGTTTTACATAAAACATATGTGGATAACTATCAGATATGTTCTAAAATATATCAAACATATTTAGTTATTATACCTTAATAAAGGCTGTTTTATTAGTCATAAAAATTGTATTGTTTGTAAAATGATATTGGAAATAAATAATCACATAAAGGGGATGATCCGTGGTGTGGTATAATATAGAACAATATTAATGAGTATCATAATAGGTCTTGGTTTTAATTCAAATATTTAATTCAACCAGTTCCATAATTATAAGGGAATCTGTGGAGATTGTGGAATGCAGACCAAAGGCAGTCTTTACTATGGTATATTCCTTAATAGAAATGGTATAGAGAGACTACATTATAGAAGTAGAGGAACACTCTTATTGTATTTACAACAAATCGAGGCTGGAATGAGAGAACATAGATAAATATTTTAAAACCCTAAAAATAAATCATTTTAGATTATATACAAATAATGTTAAAGTTGGAGAGATAATATTTCAAATGAAGGTAACATATTGAAACTCTTACCTATATGATTCTAATGTGACAAACAAAGTTCTTATTATGTCTGGAGGATGGAGAAACCATAATTACAAGGGAATAGGGAAATAAGAGGATCCAACAGCACCCCATACTTGGAAAAATGAATTGTAGGAGGAAATTTTCAGATTATCAAATAAAAAATGAATAAGATATTATTTTCCAAGGATTTAAAGAGATTCATAATTCAACAACATAATTGTCCGAACCGTGTGGAAAAATTGTACATGGGATATACCAACTCTCATGGGTAGTTGCACAGTTTGACAAATCATGTGATAATTGAGTGTTTCAGTTCTATATATGATCTATAGTTTCTTATATGGGTATGATATAACACCCTAATATTAAAAATGTACAACATTGTATTAGATAGTGTTTGAGATAAGAACCATAGAGATTAAACAACCCATGAGTTTTTTTTTAATTTTTTCTCTTAGATCAATTGCGAAAAATACAACACAATGTCTAAATGCACCATTCTATATTATATTGTTTTTAAATAAACATTAAATTATAAGGAATGAGTAGTAAATAAAAAAATTTCAATAGTTCGTCATTCCAAAAGTATAAAATAAATTCATTTTTAATTTATTTATTAAAAAAAAAATAAGAATAATTTAATATAAAAAGAAATATTTTCTAAAAACTCTATTTTTTCTAAATGGTGGTATTATTGCACATTTCACAATTATTTTAAAATTTATTTTTACCACTTTTTGTAAAATTTATTTAATAAATTGAAAATAAATTTATTATATTAATATATAAAATATTGTAAAGTGAATTTTTTGTATTTTTCTAAACAGTTTCATATTTGGATGAATAGTAAAAAATAGTACTTTTTATTGAAAATTTTCTTTTTATTTCAATTATTTACAATAGTAAATGTAAATTAAAATTCGTTTTAAATAAAAAAAATATTATATATATTAAAATTTAACTACTATTGGCCATTGGGATAAATTGTATGTTCAATTTCAATATAAAAAATTCATTCTTTTGATAAATTTCTCATTAGAAACCCATTTTTTTGACACATATTTGATTTTTTTTAAATTAATTTTTAGACTAATATGAATTAATTTTGATAAAATGGATCTGAAAATTTTTATAAAAATAATTTATATTGTCTATTATTTTAATCTTTATTTTCTACCATAATAACAAGTGAAAATAGAAAAAATTAATTATTTATATTAAGGTAAAAATTGTTATACCTGGGGGCGTTAAAAAACGATAAGTATTAAAATGACATAAGAACTTGATTATTATATTTTTTATAACCATATTAACAATTTATATTGTCATGGGATTGATAATAATTGATTTTAGTCCTTTGTATCATGTGAAAATCCTAGGTGAACCATTTTAATTTCAAAAATTTGAAGTGGGCCACTCACCTCACATATTAAAGGTCATCCACGCGCCTCTCTTATTAACACCGTAATACACATTTTTTTCATTCAATAAATTCCAAAATAATATCCTAAATTCTATAAAAACATTTTTAAATTCTTTTTTAGTCATAAATTAATTTTAAGAATACTTTATGTATAATCCTCTAGATGTCATCTATGAATAGTTATGATTTCTAAATATGCATTTTTAAATTAGACCTTTATCAAAATACATAAAATATTCTTCATCTATTATTTTATAATAAAAATAATATCTTTAATATAACAATATTTTATTATTTCAATGTAATGATCTATTTAAATATCATCTTCCCTCAAATGGGAAACAAAAACATCTATTGTGTGTACGGTGGACTACCACCTCACAAACAGATGTAAAATGTTTTCCATAAAAACCTCTAATGGTTGGGTATGATGATGAATAAAATTTATATATATAATATGTATTACATAATTATACTTTGGTATTTAATATATCATATATACATGTTTTTACTATCCATTATGTAGGAGATATGATCACATTGCTTGTGTGTACGATAGACTACCACCGTACGAACCGATGTGATTCTTTTATCAATAATACTTTACATGGAAGGTAATAAGGATAAAAAAAATGTATTATATGATCTATGAATTAAATAATTATTATATCAATTTTATATTCAACATACTAAAATGATAATATCTAATTTTATTTCTTCAATTTTCACCCACTAAAACATGATAACATCTTTTATGTACGTATGAAATTCCACCTTCACTATGAATCGTGACACTCTTTTCATCCCAAATCCACATGGATGTTATATATATATAAATATATTTAAATAAATATAATGGGATTTATGATATTATTATAATTATTTAATCATAATATATCACCTACCTCCCTTCCATACTAATCATTAAAAATAGAAATGTTACACATGCTGACATATGACCTACAGTCTTCATGATCGTTACATTCTTAATTTATCAAAACCATAATTGATGATTAGTCCCAAAAATTTAATGTATTTAAAAATATGATATCTTTTTCATGATTATTATTCATGATTCCTTGATATAATGTCCTCTTTGACCAATATTGGAACTACAGAAATCATTTTTGACACATAGATCAAATATCATCAAAACACCCGATATAAACATAATTGATTAAAAAATTAATATAAATTATAATATGTGAAATAAAATGATTAAAAAACATGAATAATTATTATAATAATCTAAATAATTAACAAAAGATCATTATTTATCACGATAAATAATGTACGTGATGATTTTGACTAAATATAAGGGACTTCATCGAAATTTCCCTTCATTGAGACATATCTTAATATTAAATCATAATTTCTTTTAAATGGTGTTTATTCTTACCCTTTTACATTTAATATCATGAATTAGTATTATTACATGGTATTTAATGTGTAAATTTTCATTATTTCCTTAAGGGGGATTTGACATGAGAATTACCAAGGGTTAAAAAATTTAATAACTCAATTTCATTTTATTGGGTTATATTACTACTTAATTTTATTTTATATTATACTATTTTGTGTATATTTAATTTTTAGTAAATTAGTATTTATATACACTATTTTTATATATATAATTGAACTATTAGAATATAATATTTCCATCGGGATTTAATTAAATGTCTAATTATGTAATATGGTTATAGGAAACATTGGAAATCTTTATATTTTGTTTTATCCTATTGTATTTAAATGATAGTTATCATTCATTACTATTGATATTATAGTTGTTTAACAATTGTCACAATATTAGTATTAATAAAGGGTTCCAATATATCCAATTGTCACAGACAATGTGATAGCCTCAACCAATAGGATCATACCCCATGAATCCCATTTATCAAAGCTTCCATGGGAGAATATTTCATTTTGAATTTCCCTTGAACATTCCCAATATGAGATAAAAAAACATATACATGATAGAAACCATTTCCAGTAGAAGTTAATCCCTTCAAGATCATCACAGAATCTATATTTTCCAAATCATCCAATGAAAGTCTCAGGATCACACAACGTAAACTGAGAGGATAATCTAGTGTATTAAATGGATATGCTTCAAGACCCTAGTAATATGAGTATGTAAATTAGTTTTTTGAATAATGAATATATTTTCATCCTATTATGGTTAATTTATAAATATTTTTTTCATACAATAATACTGAAATATATTTTTTGTTAATTTTTAAATTCACATAATCATTTTATTCTAATAAATTAGTGTATTTAATAAATATTTTTATAAAATGATATTATAAAATAATTTTTATTAAATATAAATTATTATATGACTTTTCTAAAGTCTAATGTAATTTTTATATGGTTCCAAAACTGCTATTGTAAAATAACCCATCATTTATCAATAAATGTTGATTTATATTATGAAAGTGAAAATAAAAATATCTATAAATTGATTTAGATGAAATAAATATTTTTTTTGATTCATAAATTTAAAATCTTCTAATGGAGATTTTTTTCATAATCTTATGCGACATTGACGTTTTTTAGTATTAAATTAAATACAATATAAATATACATTTTGTACTATGACATCATAATTAACAAAAAGTTATGTAATAAATATAATAAAATCTATCCACGTAAAAATATATGTTTTACCTTTAATGTAAATTTATTTTATGATTATTTGATTAATTTTATATATTCCACATGAACACTCCAAAAAAGTAATATATTTGATGGTTTTAAAATAATTTCACTAAGTGTATGAATCATTTCAACATTGGATTGATTATTTTTTTTTAGTATATATTAATTATCTTATAAAGATATTAAGACAATCATATTTTAAAAAAAAATTGTCAAAAATTAATGCAAGGATTGTAGATTAGGTTGTTTTATTATATAGAGTCTAAAACATATGAATGAGAAATATTAAGGAAATGACCACTCAATTATTATATAAACCCAAATATACTCACATTTACCTTCACTCAAAATCCAGGGAGCACGACTTTACTATTCCACACAACCTCTAGATTCCCCCTAAGGTTCTCTCATGTTCTAAAGAATCACATCTCAGGTATTTGGAGTCACACAGTCAGGTAATGTATCTCGACCTTCTCTTTTTTATTATAGTATCATTACTATCTTATGACTTTTATTTCCCATTAATAATTATTGGATACTTATTTTACATGTCCTTATTACTATCCTTTTTTTAAAAAGTCTTAGAGTCCCATTTCCCTCCCATAATCCCATTTTTATGAATTTTTATGTGACATCATTATGCTGCTGAAATTGTAACTCAGTTTTTCATTACAAAACAATTATAAAATTTATATCATAAACACTTCATATAATATGTGTTCACCTTCATACACTATAAAAAAATATCATGGAAAACAAATGTATGTATAAAACTCCACTTTTGGGAGGAAAAATATTATCAAGAATGAATCAATTTTGTATGATCTATGTGGAGAACAAAATCATGAGAATGAAATACGAGTGACATGTCTGGAAACAATTATATATTTTTCAAATACATAAGGTAATGATTGGTCTCATGAGATTTCATCTTGGGACATGGAGTGAAACTAATTAATTTATGTAAATTTTTTTATAAATATGTAATGGAAGTTATCCTGGAACTATATTTATGATGTAATGTTTTATGATGTTTCCACATTTTCCATGTCTCCTATATGATTGACATACTAGATCGTTTCTCATTGTTCATGTTTATGATTCATACCCTTTTTATTCCCCACTGATATACCTATTGAATAACAAGTATTATTCTAATCATGTAATGTCATGTTTACTCCCACAATTTTATTTATATCTGGCCACATTCTTATGTGTGTCCCCAAATTATCCATTTCAGTTTTAAGTACGATAATGATAAGGTAGTTTTCAATAAATATGTTTTGTTTAATATCATACATTATTATATAAATTACATAAATTCCAAATACACTACCATTCATGATCATTCGGGATGTATTATGTGTAATATTGTGTAATAAATCGTGAATTCATGTGTAATAAGTAGCATGGTTATTACAGTTGCTATCAAAGTAAAAGTTTAGTTATATATGGGTTCAGGATTTGAAAACTCTAGAGAAAAGCTATGGGATAATAATAATTATAATAAATAGTCCATAAACAATGTTAATTATAAACTAATTTGATTATTAATAAAATGCATCCCTTTATAGACACTATCAGTTGACATGGATCTATAATAGATAAACCTTTGGGTAACAAATTTGAGAAGGTGTGTCGGGCCAAACTCAGCATAACAAGGTACAAGATAATGATCCTTAATGCACTTCTAGTTTGACACACCTAGTGGATATTATGTAGTAAATTCATCATATCTAGGATAAAAATTATCAAGGGATCAAAAAATTACCATAAGAGTATCTATTATGAAATAGATCATAAATAACATATATTGAATCATAAAAATTCATAAATTAAATTAATACATGAAATTTATAATTTATCCCTTTAATGTAATTGGATTCTCTTCTATGCATTTAATGTTTTAAATATACACATCCATAATTTAAACATTATTTTATCCAATGACTAGAAATATGTGGAATCTAGATAACAATCAACACGAAATGAAATGTGATGACTTCCCAAGAAATAATCCCAACCCAATGGGAGGAGGAATAAAAACCATTGTGACAATAATCTATCATCTAACTCAGGCTCGGAATATAAATATTGATTAGGAGGAGCATCAAAATCCCCCTAAGAATGAAAAATTTGTAATTGAGTCCTTTATGAGGCTAAGGACCTAGAATTAAAATGGATCATATGATCCCTTAATCATGGAACAATGGATCATCTCCATTGAGATGATTTTTGGTATCATTCAATGTTATAAGAAAGAGGAGGTTCAACTGGTTATTTATAATATAGAGGGTTATGCTGATAAGTGGTGGGAATTGATCAAGAATACAAATCCCAAGGAAGAGATTAATGAAATGGTGTGAAATAAATTTAGGAAAATTACTTTTTAAAACTATTTCCATTGTAATGTCTAACTTCAAGTTGAAACGGAATTCCCTTCCCACTTTTAAAATGATGATGAATATACTTGGGTGCATGAGGAAAAATTAGAAATACATTCATTATATGCCTCTAGATTTTTCATTACCCCCAATCATAAGGTTGACCACTTATTCAGTGGTCTATAACCTAGTATATGATAATCCGAAGCGATCCGAGATTTCGATATTTATGAGGAAATTAACTGATGTGCCCCAAAATGAATAATAGAGTCTAGATAATATCAAGGATATCATGGTGATAAAAAAATTAGAGTTTAAATAGAGTATCTCGATGGATAAATCTAATGGTGACAAGAAATTTCAACATTCAAAAATTAATATGTTTTGAAAGAAGCACCCACAAATTCTATAAGGGGAATGAGAAAGTGCTTTAGACGCCGGAAGGAAGGACAGCTAGTAGAAAATTTCTTATAGGATAACCCCACTAATGTGAAATAGGAAAGAAATTATACATTTAAACCTCAACACATTGTTCACATCTTCAACTTCATAGAATCATGTGACATTGAAAACAAATTCACTAAGAATAGTATTTTTGGTGATGAATAACAACATTCAAGGTAGAAGGTAGATATTTTTCGATACGAACCATTGTAGTGGATCTTGACAATGAATTGGTGAAATGTATACCATTTAGTCATTCAATGATAACAAACATATATTTGGATTCTTGTTCAATGTAATCCATTGTAATATTAATTTTCAGTAGAACTATTCGAACAACACCAAAAATAATTGATGTAGAGTTTTCAATAAAAATATAAAATGGGTAAATTATTAAATCATGAGTATATAACTCCTCTCTGGTAACATTTTATGGGACAGACTTCCCAATGATCCTTGTCAAACCCCATTTAGTAGAATGTTTTGCAATACTAGGTATTGATTGGATTTTATTATATAGTACAATAAATAAATTTCGATGAGAAGGAAATTACACTCTATATAGTGAATTGAACTCAAATCCTATACAATTTCTATGGGGATGACGAATCATCATTAGAATAAAAATCATAGGAATTGATATTATAACTTTTTGATAAAGAGTATCTCTATTAAATGATTGTGTTTAAGGAAGGTTTCATCCCTGCAGACACTCCAATTTTGAGGTAATATGTGTATTGTTTTCCCAAAAATTTTCTTTATCATCCTCATATATGAGAGGATGAATTATCAATTGAGATTGTAACCAGGGATTAGCGTTCTCCTAAAAATCTACATTTAATGGATTTTTTGAAATATAAGGACTTAAAGAAAAAACTACTACATAATCTGCATAATGTTTTCTTATTCCCATGTTCTTCACTATGGGATTCTCTACTGCTTTTCATCATGAATATGGATAAGTAAATGATCCTTTTCATTTATTACCACAAGATATATATGATCATGATATGGAACAAGTATCCACATCAATTATTGATGAATTTTTTGATCATCAACATGGAAAACAATACTTATCCAAGGTGGATCTATGATCACGATTTTACCATTTTTTGGTGAAGAAGGAGTATATCTCCATGATTTCATTTTTAATAATGTACATTAACTATATGTTCATTTTAATTTCATCTAGACTCACTAATTTTGCAGAAATATTCACGGACTAGATGAATTTTGTATTTATAAATTTCCTTGAAAAATTTTTGGTAGTATTTTTAAATGATATTATAACATTCTCCAAAACTAATGAGGATCATGTGAAGAATATTTCAACTATTCAAATGGTATTACAAAAGGATTATGATTATGAAAAGTAAAAAAAATGTGCATTCTGGAAGAATGAATTCTCATCATTGTGGAATGTTATCACAAGCAACGAGATATCTTCTGACACATCACTGAAATATGAAAATGAATGATAGAAGAGGACAAAATCTATGATAGACATTTGTAGTTTCCTTGGATTAGTTGCGTATTATCAATGATTTTTTTTATAAATTTCTATTTATTTTCAATGCTCTAACAAAGATAACTCAGAATGGATTCATGTTTACTTAGAATGATGAATGTTAAGAGATATTCATTGAATTGAAAAGTAATCGTATCACTATCCAAGTTGTCATGGCACCTAATATTGGATAACATGTCTTAGTAATTGGTGATTATTCAATGAAAGTAATGGGTTGTGTGTTAATGTATAATGACAATTTTGTATCCTATGCATCATGGATTTTGAAAGTTCATTAAAAAACCCTAACATAAGATCTTGAGTTGGAAGTAATGATATTAACTTTATGCAATATGAAGGACATATTTATTTGGAGATAATTATTAATTATATATGTATAACAATATCCTCAAGTATATATTCACACTGAAATAGTGGAATATGCACCAATGAAGATGTGTGGAGATGATCAATGACTATGACATTTAAATTCACTATTATCTTGGGAAAGTGAATAATGTATAAATTTCTCTATGTGGAAATGATCCATCAATTATACCATTGATTAAAACATAGAGGGATCCATTATTTATATATTTGGAATGATTGGATATTGGAATCATAAAGGATGAATGATTAAAAATCCTTTCATAAATGTTTTCATAGTTGTCACTTCTAGAAGAGATAAATGATGATCAAAGATATGATGTCGAAATTCAGAAGAAGGATGGTCCTATTAAGAAAGATAAATCCATGGAGTAAAATGTTCATGAAGAAGGTGGTGTAATGATTCACAGAGTTTAACCTTCTCTATTCAGCCTATAAGAATAAAGTTGTATGTAGATCTAAAAGAACAATATTTTTTGGAAAATGTGGATAATAAAATCATAGAATATACACCAAATCGTCATGTATGTCCTAAAGTGAAAGAGAAACGGAAAATAAAATTAGATTATGAATCCATTACCCATACCTTCATGGAAATGGGAAAACATCACTTTGGAATTTTTCATCATACATTCATAGACATATGGAGGAAAAATGGTATCTTTGTTATGGGGGGTCTTCCTATAAAGGATAAACACATCATCGTGGTTTGAGAGGATTTTTCAATGGATTATCATTCATGGATTTAAATCAAATAATTGGTCAGTCTTAATGGGTTGAAACATTTGAGTATATCTGATCAATATTTAAAATTCACATCAATGTTCAAGAAACATATCCAAATAGATCTAAACCCTGAGTTGAACATCTGCATGGTCTATCACCATAAATCATATTTCTAATATAAGAATACTATCCAAACACTTGATAAAATTTTGATAGAATACTCATTTTATTTTAATATAGTATGGGATCACTATATTCTTATGGTATATTTCTCATACAATAACAGATTTCACTCAAGTATCCAAATGGACCCATATGAAGCCCTTTATGAGAGGTGGTGCATCACACTAGAATTTAGTGATGAATTTGGGAAATGAAAATTAATAGGTCTTGAAATGGTCAAAAAATGGTGGAAATGATTAATACCATTCAACAACATGTCAAATATTCTAAATTTCAGCAGAAGATCTATAATGATAATAGTTGATGAGACCAAGAGTTTGAAGTTAGAGAGATGGTATTGATCCACATATCTTCATGGAATAGAGTATGAGTTTTGTGAATAATGTAAATTTTATTCCAATTTACATCAACCCCTTGATGTTCCTATATCACATTATAGTGGGGAACTATCTATTAGTACACCAAACAAACCATTATCAAGTACATGATGTATTCCATGTATCTCTATTATGGAAGTACATACCCGACCCCTCACATGTACTCAATCCAATGGTGGAATTGTTGGAGAATGATCATTCCTAATAATATAAGATGGTGACAATTATATATCCTAATGAAAAAAAATCTAAAAAATAATATAATTCATGTTGTCAAAGTAATGTTGGGAAACCAAATGATTCAAGATGTGGTGTTGGAACCAAGGGTGGTGATGAAACAGAGTTTTCCTCATCTTTTTTTGTGTGGTAAATGAAGGTTTTAGGGTAAAATTTTTTAATCAGGTAATATCCTAACAACACATACTATTATAAAAAAAATTACCCTTGTGATTTAATTAAATGTCTTATTATGTAATATGGATATAGAAAACACATGAACTCCATTGGTTTTCTCATATCCTAATGGATTTAAATGACCATTACGAATATTACTATTGAAAATATAGATTTTAAATAGTGATCATATGATTGTTATAAAAATATAATTTCATCAAATCCAATGAAATAAGAAAGAAAAGAAATTTCCTAAACTAGTTGGATTGTACCCTATAAAGACCATTTATCCTAGATTCTAAGGTATATAAAATCATTGGGATTTTCTCATCATCATTCCCAAGAAGAGATCCAAAAACTTAAGAATACGTGATTCCATTTATGGGAAAATTTAAACCTCATCTATATCATTAACCATACTATGTTTTATGAACCAACCTAGGAGATTATCAATATCTCACACATTTTTCATGAACTAGTCTTTGATTCCATCCAACCCAAAACCTGAACTAGTCCAAAACAAGTATGAGAGGTTTTCCCAATCCTCATAGGCCAGAAACTAGTATAAGGAATTCATTTAATCACAAAGGGAATGATTTTTCCCAAATAATATAAATCAAAATAAATAATCTGAAGAAGCTATAAATCTAACACCAACAAAATATCAATAAATACAAAACTAATCTGTATCCAAAAATTTTTGAACATAAAAAAATGAATACAAAAATAAAACCGAACCACACTAGAAAAATATCCATATGAAATCCTAGACAACACCAACCACAAGACCCAAATTCTCAAATGGAAAAACTAATCAAGAATCATAAACTGACAAAATAGTTCATGTCTACCAACATCGAGTGGGATAAGCATTGTGTGAGGTTATAGATATGAGTACAAAATCAACACAAAGTCCATGCATATTTTTTTCCAAAACTAGTATATCAACACTAGTCTAGAATACAATATGAAAATATACATTTAACAATTTTGAAACAATCAAAATACATATTTTTATAATTCAACTATTTGAAACAATACAGACAACATTTTCTTTCAAAAAGGTTTAACACATTCCATAAAATAGTTCAAAACCCATATCCAGTTATAAATCTATACTTGGTTGTCAAAAGAAACATTGATGGTAATAAACTATACAAAATTAGAAGGTGTAATCTGGAAGGGTAAATAACCAAAAATAATCAAAAATAAAACATAACATAAAATTAATAATCATGGGATTTTTCTAAACATCACTATATTAATTACCTTAATATACTCTGTTTGGGCACAACATCCAATATATGGTGAAACTCTATAGTCAATATCCAACATGACTCTCTAAAAAAGTACTTCCATGGGCACATCCCACCATGCCTATCATCATATATTGGGGTACCAACCAATCCAATTGGGGTAGAAAATAAAAAGTTAGTGAACCCTTTGGATGATGCCTTGGAATACCATGATAGTAGTACATGGTTAATGGGATGGTCCTCACATGTGCAACTCAAATGAACCCACTAAACCAATAATTTCTTATCCAAAACACCGACACAACCTATGTGATACCCCACACACGATGGAATCCTCTATATAAATTCACATCTCATAACATTTCAATCACAAGTTCCAATAATTCCATCACAACATTTCACATGAAACCAACTTTTTAAAAGAAAACACAACGCCCCAACTAGGAATTTTAGATTTCCAATCCAAATTCATTCAAAATCCAATTTCCACATCACTTAAAAAGAAAAAATAAAACACAACATTCAATTGAACAATTAAAAACCTTTCTTAGCATTTTAAATCCATAACCACTCCTAAATCCAATATAAAAAACATGAAATAACATTAAAGGATCAAAATGTACATTTTACACCACCTAGTAACCATGCGTTCTTTAAAGTTCCAAACTATCCTTTATAAAATTATTCACCAAAACATATCATTAAATTACACATGATACAAGAATTTTAAAACATATTTTAAATCTCATGTATGTTAACTCAAGGAACCATGGCTTTTTGTAAATACACATTAAACCACCTTTACAACTCATTAAACCCATTTCAAAGTACATTAAGAAAATAACATAATAAATCCAACCATTTCTATTCGAAAAGTATATTTAAAATCCACACGCACCCCAAAACCCTTCTGAATCATGATTCACAACACAAAAAATGTTCATAACAAATATTTATGAAGCATAATTGGAAAAATCACATGAAAAAACCCACATTCTATGGAACAATAATTTTCAATTAATTCACAATTACAATCACATTGGAAAAATTTTTTTAATGAAAACCCACATTCCTTTTAAAATAACACACAAAGACACACAATAGAGTCACACCATAGAGTTTCAGAATTGTACATTAAATACCCAACATTCAACCAAACCTCATTTAAAAACATAACCATGGAGATAAACCACCATGGGACCCATTTTATTTTAAAAGGAACAACTAATATTTTATCAAACACAATGAATGGAACTATCACAACCATAATTAAAAAAAGCCTTTGGAAATACATTTTCACACATATTCCATCATGAAAACACCAAAACAAATAATTCTAATAAATCAAAATCTATAAATCTAATTTAAAAAAACTATTAGGAAAGAACAATCAAAAAATTGAATGTGATAAAAAAGGAATGGATTGAAACACATACCTCAATGACGTGAAAACACAACCAAAATTCCTGAGATGTAAGAATACAACCTAAGGGAAAATACACCCACCAGAATAAAAAAAAATCAAAAAACACATCAACACTTTCTTATAGGGTTATTACAAGAGAGAAATATCAGCATTGAAAAAACATGAAAACAATAGAGGAGGAAGGGAATAATGTAATATTGACCATACAATTAATGAAACATTCCAAATAACTTTAAAGGGGAACTAATTTTGAATGGGGAAAAGATAGAAGGAGCTTTGGGAGACCCCCAGTGTTCCTACATCATGAAAGGAGAAAAAATATACAAAAATGTTTAAAATAATGGAGGGGAAAACAACGAAATTAACAATATCATTGATATTAGAATCCCACACAGTTTTGGACACACGGCTTGAAAAACCTTGTACTAATCATGCAACCTATACTGAAATATGGGGAACCCTACATGGTATCCCAGACTTTGTTCCAGCCATGTGAAACTCTAATACCCAAACTAAAAAACATCTCTCATAGTTTCCACAAGATTTACCAAATTGTGCCTAACCAATGTGACTTTTCCCTGACACCAAAATCATGATTCATTGATTCTTAGGTTAGGGGACATGGTTTCCCCTAACAATTCATTAAGTACACACCACTTGCATTCAAGCCCAAAATATCCACCATTCCATTAAAAATCAACTGAAGACTCCCAACAATAAAATGTTCAATATGAGACACAACTCCATCCATAAGAAATGTATCCAATATCATAAATTAATAAAATAAAATAAGTTCAATGGTTTTGTTTGACAATTCTCCCCACCACAAATAATTTATTCCTCCATAAATCACATTGTTGAACAATTAATTAATCTAACTAAGAAAACCAAATTGAGTCGATCAAAACCATAGGCCATTAGCTGACCTTCCACTTCACATGTTTTACAATACCATTTCTAGATGAAATCAGAGAATTATGAACAATGAGAAAATATGATAGGCTTATCCCAAAAAAAATAACTCTACAAACACCATGGACTAAATTCAGATTAACCCAATGTGGGAAATTTCAATGACTCCAACATGGGTCGACTAACCTGAAAATTTCCCAACAAAATTCAACACAAATTTACCTCAAAATACAAATAAATCACAACAAAACCGGAAAATAACTACATTACCCAAGCCCCAGATACAAGGGGAAACCCATGAAAGTATCCTGAAACAAGAGGTGAGCTATAACAGAAGATATAATCATTCATTTCCATAAGCAGATATACCTCCAAATAAGATAAACTAAAAAATAAAAACTTATTAATGAAAGGATACCCATTTAAATATCCACATAAAAGGAATATAATAAGTTATACAATAGAACTATAAAGTCCCTTACAAGAAAAAGAGAAAATAATAACAAGTAAAGATACTAAAACATGAAATTAAATTCATTTCACTCAAACAATGGAGATAAGAAATGATCCATGGATACCCTCACCGCTAGTGATTACTTACTACATGCAATCTTCATTCAAGTGTCTCTTTATAGAGCCCTGATGTTTGAAGCATCCAATGCATCACAGCTAGGAGATGTCACCCATTTTTCTAGACATCATCTTCAAGAAAATATTCTTACAAAACATATACATAGGATCCAAATGGCCAAAAATGACAAGTATTTGGAGGATTTATACAATATGTCTTCCAATGAACAATTCAACCACCCTAAAAACACACGACAAAATTTTTTAATGAGCAAGAATGTGGAACCAACCAAAGAGGCGTCTTAGGAATTGGCTACTCTGAAACACACCACTAGCAAGATGTGGAACCTTTACAATAGCCAAGAAATATTAGTTCATCAATTTTTAGCAATTAGACATTGAGATACAACTCATATACGAACACATCATCCACCCATATCTCGAAACTATGATCCATGGAGGATTAGACTCATTAGGTGATCTATAGAAGAAGGATACAAATAAAAATAGGATTATTAAATAGATCCAACATCACTACCTCGAGAGAAAAATAATCCATCTCCTTGTAGTGATCAAAATTGGCCTCAATTGTCTATTGGTCTTAATAAACACGCATTATCTCTTCTAATTTCATCTCCCTCACTTACTCATTTACAAACCATAAAACAAAAGTGGCATTAAACCCATCCAAGGTCATCTGAACTTGCATGTATGACTTAAAACCCACCATCCAATGATCCAATGTTGAACCATATAATGAACCAAGAACAATGAGAACTCTAACAAATTCACTATTTACCAATTACATAAAGATACTCTCAACATTTTCACGCCATTAAAAATCATCTAATATACCTAGATAACCATTAAATGTGTGAAATTGTTGACAAAAACTAGGAATATGTAACGAAACACGCAAAAAATTTTGCGGCCTTTCTGGGCGGTATATTCTAAAAAAATACAAGAAACGCAAAACTAGAATCAAAATTAACACGAAATGTAGGAAAAATATCATCCCAAGCCAAAAAACTAGATCACTAGCCAAAAAATCGAAACAAATACAAAACAATCAATTCAAAAACAACAACTTCCATTCTAGTTTCCAAAACCAACATTTTTCGAGGCCACTTCCCAAATTTTAAAATCCAGTTTCCAAAAAAAATTACTTTCAAGTTAAAATGAATTTCTAATGTAATTTTCCATTTTAAAACCCATTTTTTTAAATTTTAATTCTTTCAAAAACTAAATAACACTAACCAAAATAGAACCAAATAAAAACATCCATGAAGCTTCAAAGTAGAATAACCAGTGTCAATACATATCACGGAGATCTGGTTAGTAGTACATTCCCCAAATGAGCATTAACAAATAATAGGACCTTAGACCATGTAATGGGACTCCACATCGGTCACTACTCCTTGTGAGATAAAAACAAGTCACTGTATCACATCTATTATCATTCCTCATTCAAAAAAATAATAATACAAAAGACCCAAATCCTAGACTACCCCTCATAAATAGAGGAATGTATCTAGAAAGATTTCATGAGTTATTTTCCGTAGCTACCTCTTAAGTCCCGACTATCATAATCTCTGATTTACCTTACACCACAAATAAGAATGTCCTACTATGATAAAAAAATTAATGAGCCATTGATGGATTCCTTAAGACTAGACACTCGACTCTGCCTGAGACAATGCCCGAAGGGAATTCCTGAGCACCATGGGCTAGAAGATAGTGTTTGGAGTCACTGTAATAACAAATGGAATGATTTTCCCCTGACTACCAAGATCAAAATAAAAAATGGAGGCATAGTAAAACAAATAGTATTAAAATATAAATAAATAAAAAACTGATCCTCATATAACAACTGCTAAATATAATAAGAAACACAAATAAACCAAATCATTATAACACGATAATTATTTTACGTCTTATCAACGACTAACCATAAGAGAACCATGTTCAAATGAAAAACCAAACAAAAAACAAGAACATAGAAAATAGCCCCGGTCTATCGACACAGAGTGGAATATTTACAATGTGATATTTAATAGACTAATATGTAATCATCACATATTACATGAATTTCAATTTCCGAATCAATACACAATCATTATTTGCAAATATATTTCGAAAATAGACATTTAATTATTATTAAACAACCAAATGAATTATTCAACAATTTCCACTATAAAAAACACACACAACATTTTATTTCTAAATGGTTTCATAGTTTCCATATTCTAGTTAAAAACCTATATATAGTTACAAATCCATTCCATGTAGTCAAATGAATCTCTACTAAAATAAGGGAAACAAAACATGAAGGGATAAATGTGATGGGATGACTAACAACAACTACCCCAAATAGAATAGAACATACAAATAGTAGTCATGGTAATTTTCTAAACATCTCTATAGTAAATCCCTAAACATAATCAATTTATAATCACCTACAAACATATGGTGAACATCACATTTAATAGGAATGTAGACACTCTAAACTATACACTCCAGTGGCATGTCCCACCTGGCCTCTTACCATATATAGAGGGTACCAACCTCTATAAAATGGTTATAAAAGAAACTATCACTTGAACCTCTAGATGACTCGCAAGAATCCCTTGATAATAGTACACGGTGAGTGGAATGGTCCTCACATATGTGAATCAACTGATACTTGTACAATCATGCTTTTCTAAAAAACTGACACCACTTATGTGATACGTCTCACTATAGGAAATCCCCAATAGATGTTCCAATCACAGAACATTCCATTCACAAGATCCAATCAGGAAATTATACCATTTAACATTAAATTTTCTTTCAAAGACAAAACAAAATAACAATCATGAATTTAATATTACTAATCAAAATTCATTCACAACTCTATTTCCATATCATTTCCAATGTCAATCTGAAACAACAATTTTAAGTGACAATTTCCAAAAAGGCCATTAAATTTATAATAAAAAACAATTCCCACCAAAATGTAAAAACATTCAAAATCATGTAAAGAGAGAACTGGTAATTTTACAACAATTAGTCACAAAATGTGCCTCAATGTTCCAAAGGAACCTCTATGCTAATTATTCAATAAAATATATCACAAAATATAAAACATGGAAATCATTAAAGAACATATTTTAAATACAATATATATAATCTAAAGTAACTAATGATATTTTGAAATACACATTTCTCTACATTCACAACTTTTAAAATCCATTCGGAAAGACAACATTTAATGCACGGAAGAAATCCAACCATTTCTATATGCAATTACCCATTAAAATAGTTAGTAGCACCAATCCTTTTTCCAGAAATTTATCACACCACTTACACAATTCATAGAACATATTTAAGAAACATATCAAGGAAACTCATATGAAACAATGTCCATTTATTTTGGAAAACCAATTTTTATTGCATTCACACATAAAATCGCATTGGGGACACATTTTTAAAGAAACGCCTCTTTCTTTTTAAATCAAAAAAATAAGACACACATAAGAGTCAAGAATTAAAGTTACAACTTGACACATAAAACACAAAAATCAAAACTAAAAATAATATAAAAAACATAAACATGGTAAAAAAAACCAAAGGAACTGAATTTCATCTAAATGGAATAATAAAAATTTTATAAACACTAATCATTAATTTTATATAGACCTAATTAATGAAACCCTTAGTATAGCCATTTAGAACTCATTTTCAATAATGAAAACACAACAAAAACCAATTTTAATAAATGAAAATCATTAAAATCACAATAATAAAACATTTAGGAAATATCAAGCATGAATTGGTATGTATTTGAAATTAATGGATGGAAACTCCTATCTCAACTACATGTGAATTAATCCAAACATCAAGAGAAAGAATAATATTACCTAAGAGTCAATCTCTACACCCTATCATTAAATAAATTGAGAGGCACATCAACCCTTGCCTCATGGTTTTATCTAAGAGAGAACCCTCACCATAAAAAATAATAAAACAAGAGAGGAATAAGGTAAGAGGGAAAATCCATCAAAAACCAAAAGGAGCAAACCTAGGAACCTTAAAGGGGCTTCAAAAAATAAGAGTGGATAAAGATATGAGTAGATTGAAGATATCGCTTGTGAGCCTAGGCTTATTAATGGGTGAAAATCATAGAATATGTTTAAATTAATGGTGGGTAAACATTGATTTTCATAATTTTAATGATTTGGGCAACTCACATAGTTTGGACATATGGTTTGACAAACTATGTGACCTTTAATTGGAAAGGGGTGTGCTACATGGTTTGGCCACATAATTTCTCAAACTATGTCCCAATCATTCCAAATTCCAATTCCCATCTATAGAACCACTCACATTGTTTCTATAATGTTTACCAAATTGTTTATATGCCATGAACCATACCTGTGGTTACAAAAAAAAGCTGTATAGTTTCTTGGGAAATGTAACAATGTTTCTCCTAATAATGCACTAACAGTGAACCTCATAGTATAAAGACAAAACACATAACTTTTTAACAAAATCTCACATGGAGGCTTACAAAAAATAAAAATTCAAACCAATACTAAACCAAAACCTCAACCAAAGGATCTGAAGTCAATAAAGAATAAAATAAAAGAATTTTAATGATCGGTATTTGACAAAATTAATCTTAGGGAATCATAGGGTGTATTAAAGGGATATGTATCACTAACCATTAAATATGATTTTTTAATTATTTGTAGAATATTGAATATATTTTCATCGGATTATTTTTACTTTATAAGTAATTTTTATTTCGATACAATAAAAGTAAAATAGTATTTTTTGTTAATACACATATTCAATTAATAAATATATTTTATTTAATTAATTAAATTTTTAAGTAAATATTATTTTAATTAAATTTTGTTATCACAAAATGTATACCAAATAAATATGATCGTATTATATTTATGAAATGAAATGCAATTTTTCTAAGAGTTTGAAAACTAATATTGTAAAATAAACCCAAAATTTCTCAATAAATGTTGATTATTATTATAAAAATAAAATTGAACATATTAATTAAATAATTTTGATAAAATGAATATATTTTTTTTTGAAACATAACATCAAAATTTTCCAATATTGAATTTTTCATAATTTTCAAAGATAGTCATTTTTTGAGTAACAAAACAAAACAAAATATAAATATATGATGTGTATTATAACATCATAATTACCCAAAATTGATTTAATATATACTATAAATAGTATCCATTTCCAAATATATGTTTTCCAATAAAATAAATATTTATGTTTATTTTATTAACTTCATAAATCCTTTTTTAATCATCCAAAACCATTAATATATTTTATGGTTTTAAAATTATTTCTTTAAGAGTGTGAGCCACATCCACATAAGAAAGGGTATTATTTTTTATGTTTTGAACATTCCCTTATAAAATAACTAAATTAAATCCCATTTGGTATAAACCATGGTACAATCACATAATATTTTTTTTGTTATATAGATTTTAAACCATTTGTTTGGGAAATATTAACGAATTCCTAAAAAATTTAACATATAATCCCACCCAAGCTACCATTTATCTTCACTATTATATACTAGAAAATTTCATTAATCTTTAATCCCCTATCTAGATTCCTATCAAGGTTACCACAATCTATCAAGAGGCCTCGTACAATAATTTGGACTCACCCACTCATTTAAGGGATCCTCACCTTCCAATTTTTATTTATGTTTCTTCATTTTCTTATGCCTTTTATTCACAATTTGAAATGATGGGATATGCATTTTATATTTCTTTATTAATTCAAATTTTATGTAAAAATTATTATATAGAAATTTATATCTCATCAACTCATTTTTATTAATTTTTAATTAATGTTGTTATGCTGCTGAAATTGCACCACATTTTTCCATGCTAAAAAAATTGTGTAGTTAATGCCATACCCATTTCATGTCATGGGTGTTCACCTATATACATGTGTACTTATTTTTTTGGAACACAAACATATGTATTCCTCACTCCATGATCATTAAATAAAATATATATTCTTTTACATTGAATTTTATTTTATTGACAAGGGAAATACTGATTATCCACACACTTTCTTCAATATAGATATTAAATGGGAAGACATATTAATCATGAATAAAATAGATTATTAAATATATGAGGAATTATTTCGGCATGATGATATGGGTGGGAACCAATTATCGATCACCCCAAGATACATAATTATACTATGGAGTTGAACCAGTAAACTAGAAAATAAATCGAGTTCTACATATAGTTTTGGAACATCTTGTGAATGGTGTTAACGATAAAGGTATCATCTGACTAAGTACATTATATCCAATAATTATTAATTTCCTTCATGAATAATTATTTTATTACTATATTTGATATTTTCTCAATGATTTTATCTCTAGATGAATTTCATTCCTTATTTCACGATTAAATAGCATGTGGTTTCAATTATTTACCTTTCCATATTGATTATCACTTATCTTTTTATCAATTATATTTTTCAAAATTATATAATATCTTGATACATTTTATTTTTATTTTATTTATTATATGTAACGTGTTTTTTGTTATTTAGTTATCTATTTTTATTATTTCTTATCTAGTAATGATATTAATGTCATTGATCAAATGGAATTTTTTTAGTTATTATCCTTTACATATTGAATACTCTAGTGTAAATATTTAAGTGGATTGTTTTCACATTTATTTACCATTAAAAATAGATTATGGTTATTGATTCATGATATCTTCCACTATACATAACCATTAATAACAATTTAAGATCAAATTTTTTTACCTTCCCTAGGATTCCATGATGTGTAAGATGATTGAAATAAAATAATATGATAGAGCGAGTAATGTTATTCTTAATTTTTTTAATTTTTTTATTCAAATATAAATGGTAATTGTGTATGAGCCTAGTCTACAAATACTACAAAACTATTCATTCCTTCGAGATGTGATTAATTTTATCAATACCATTGTAAAAAATTAAACACTATATCTTGGACACTGGGTTTACAGTCAGTAAATTTCATATAAATAGTATTTTAATAGAAACCATTGGAACTATATTTAGTTAAAAAAGAGTAGGGATCATGAACCTATTATATAATTTGAGTTTGGGTATATATTAACATCCAATTGTTCTAGAAAAGAAAAAATAATGTGGGTTTCATAGAAATAAATTTTTTATGGATACTGAAAATGGATCTGGTTCTAGAACATATGTACCTAGAGGTAATTAATATCAAAAGAGATCATTGGTACTTACCTAATTATCAACTACTGCACAACAATGAGACTTAAGATATACTGATATTGAAAAACATGGGGTATATTCTTAGGATAATTATCATTTTTTAAACCGCTATGATGTATTTGAATAGATGTTGAAAATGAATAACCTAGGATTAACCTTTGGATTCGTAGATTTAACATAAGGTGCTATGATTTAAAAAACATATCAAATATTATTTGGTTTTCCCACTAAGATTATTGATTCTCACACTATAGTTTTTGGATTTAGTCAATGACATGAAAATAATAGAATCGTGAAAATGTTGACTATGAAGGACATTATAGTGAAAATGAGAAACCATAATAGATGAATATATTAGTGAAAGATATCATGATTATGAAAAATTTGTTATCCAAAAATATGATTCACCACCAATACATTTTCCAACACTTAGACATCGAAAATATGAAAATGATGGAGTTTGTTAAGAGATCGACTGGTGGAAACCATGGTGGATTGAAGGATTTATTCCCATCATGTGATAAATGTGGAAAAAGACAAACATTAATATGACTAAAAGGAATTAAAAATATTATATATTTTTTAAAAATTCAGAAAAAATTTAATGATTTAAGAAGGAATAATAAGAATATAATAGTGTGAAAAAATATCATCATTGGGATCCATTTATAGTATTGTATATTAGTTTTAGAAAACATATGAATTATCTGAGTCAATTCCCTCTTAAAAAGGATAAATCTAGACCAAGGAGAGACCTATATTAAAAAAAAAGATGAAGAATTTTTTATTTGGATTCAAGCATCAAATTTTAAATTTTTTTAGCAATGTTTATTTGGCTATATAAATTATGAATCATCTTAATATTGTGCAATATTGAAGAATAATATTAATCTATATTAATATAAGTGATATAGATACCATCATCTGTTATATGTTTAAGTTTTATTATAAGTTAAAATTCTCAATAACCCAATATTAGGTTTTGTGTGATGTAATTTTTCAAATATTAAATATATATTTTCTTTAGAAAAAATTACCAAAATACAATAATTTGGGTTAGTATATGAAAATATTATTTAAAGAAGAATGACCTCAAATTTTAGACATAAATTTAACGTTATAGTGTTATTTTTTTAGTTTATATTATCATTGATTTTATAGTAATTACGGGTCATCCTAATTTTGGAACATTATATGAATCAATTTAGATTAGTTTTTGTTGAAGGAAAAAATTGTTTTTAATAAATGATTATGGTGATTAAAACAAAAACTAATGGATGATAAATTTTCAACTCTAACCATTGTCCTACATGATTTCATAGTTTATATAGAATTAGTTAAATTATAATGATTAATAAAATTAACATTAATGATGAACCAGTAGTATTACTGTTAAGGTTTTTTCTATAATTTAATATATATGATAACTTTTTATAACCATATGGGATTTGAAAATTATTTAGAGATATATGGAATGATGTTTCACTATTTTTTGGATCATGTGATCTATGAAAATTTAATTGTACTGATTGATGAATAAAAAATTATTTTTTTGATATTAATTTTTGGAAGTAAGAAATGGATTTGCAATTGATCAAATCACATCCAAAAGAAGAATTTCTGTTAATGAAAGATAAATTTATTAATTAATTATACATAATTATAGTCTATGGTAGTAAATTAATTCCACAACTTACAAAAAAGGATCTTGAAAACAAAATGTTGTAATATTAAATTCATAAGAAATGAATAAAATATACCTATAACTAATCATGTATTTATGTTTTTGAGGTCCTAAAATTTAAAATTTAAGTAAATTTCTTGTGAATAATGTAATCTATCATTATTGATAAATAAAAAACATAGAGACCCATTTTTAATTAATGAAATTAATTGGGTGAGACACCTGGCTTATAAAAGGACACCACTACCCTCCCTTATTCACACCATCAAAACTATTTGGTTCATAAAGCACTTCCCAAATAACTTCCCAAATTACATATCATCCTCAAACATGAATATTTTCTTTCATAAAGATATTATTGGAATATTTTATCAATAGACCCAAAGAGGTCGTCCGAGAAGAGGAAAAATTACTAACTACGTGTTTTTATATTATTTCTTCTTCCCCATAATTCAAATATTCTACATTTATGATAATAAATTAACACTAGTGACTACCAAATCTTAAATTAATAAACTATTTCTATATCCACTTACTGATGATGGAAAACAATAATATTGCACATGTTTATAATGGACAACTGTCTCGCGAACCAATGTGACACATTTTTCATCAATACCTATCACAATTGGGTATGATGATAGATATAAACTAAATATATGATATTTGTTATATAATCATAACTATAATGTAATTATATCATATATAAAGTTTTTAATTTCAATTCTATAAGGGATATGATAACGTAACATGTGTTTAATGTGGACCACCACCTCATGAAGTGATGTTATGTGTTTTTTTCTATCACTTTACATGAAATGTAAGAGTCCCTGGTTGCGGGGAGAAACACATGGTTCAAAGGCCTTCAATGCAGGCGTATAGATAATGGGATTAAAGTGATGGCCCTTCAAATCTATTGTGGAATTTTTTCTATGGTGGATAAACAAGTTGTGCATTAGGTTGAACCCCTTACGTGCAGTATCACTACCCCTGTGGGGATGGTCACATCTGAACTGATGGGAGCTAAGGCCCACGATGATATTACTGTTGGTTCACTCAAGAAACATAATCAATACAATTATAATGTTGTGTGTATTGATCAGAACCCATTTTTGATACATGAGGGAACTTCACAATGACTTCCCCCCTTTAAGGTTGCCTGAGGAAGGCATGATGTGGGTAGTGTCATATATCATATAAAATATTGGAACACCTTCACACCCTTCAGTGGTAGTCTTTGGTCAGATAAGGGTGAGGAAACTAAACACACTGATACAGTCACATTCAACCTAGGGGATGATGCTTATGTTTCTAGTGCTGGACAATATGAGCATCATGTAGCCATTAATACACCTCATAAACACACATAGTTTTCTGAAAATAATATGAATGTTAGCAGGTCAAAACATGTAAACATGGATGATCATGGAAATATAGAATATGAACATGGAAATAGTATGAAGGGGGAACAAAGAGGGAAAAGGATGAATGAAAAAATAAAAAATTCATCATATAAAAAATATGTCCCTCAAACAAGGTGAAAAGCCCCCAAAAATTGAAGATTCTATACTGCAATTGTCAAGGGTTGGGAAATTCCCGCATGACCAAATCCCTTAGATATTATATCATTGACTAAAACTTTCAATTTTCAGTTTTGAGGAACCAAGACTCGTTTTTTATAATTGACAAGGATTTAGTTGGGACTCTCTTGGTAACAAAATTGTGTCTATAAACTCTCATGTTTTTGTAATGGATCACTTTTGTGTTTTATGGCTTGAAACCATTCCAATCATTCATTTTGATTGTGGGTCTCAAAGTGTTTTCATTATATAAATATTTTCTATAAATCAATTATCTACATAATTAATGTGCTCTTCCACCTCAATTATACAATTCTGATTTTTTATTATAAATATTCATTGGAAAGATAAAAATATTTCCTACATCATAGTAATTGTTTTATAATTTATATACATTATATTAATTAAATTATTTATGACATCATAATGATGCCGCGATGACAACATTATCTGACGATTTAAATAAAATGAGAAGATAATGTCAACTCTATGACCTACACATGTCCAAAACTTATTGGATGGGTGTATTTAGAATCCTTATCACCTTATCCACGAATTATATAAATGTGGGATCTTTTAAAACCGAAAAACATTTTCAAATAAAGTAATATTTCTTACTTTCCAAAAGTTCCCCTCTTCTCCTCTTATAAAAGGCCCCCACCTCTACCTCCTTACCCACACTCCCAAAGCCTTTGGATCGGCCAAAATCTGCCCATTTTGTCTCTAAACTTACCTATATTACTCCTTGAAGCATCAATTTGGGCAGAATTCTTCCCAAGGAAGCCTTTGAGTTCAAACCGAAGAGAGTTACCCGATATTAAGGTAATGTTTCCACTTGAGTCCTTTTGTTTTATTTTGATTCTCCAACCCCCTAAACTCTTTTTATTCATTTCTTTTGTAACAAATCCAGTATCATCAATATACTAGGATGTTTTTATAATAAGTATTCGAGCTACACTTTCACACACCTACATATAATGGTTAAAGAACATACTGTTTCCGTGGATGGAAAATTTCGGCCTCCCGTAACGATGGTTGTTCAACATTATTTTAACACCTTCAAAGGTGGCCATTAAGATGAAACTATATTTATATGTGATATATAATGTGTTTATGTTTTCCTTAAGCTTCTGTATTTTTCATTTTGGGCATACCTTTATGGTTTCCATTATGGGTAAACACGATGTCTTCATTTAAGGAAGTGCGGACTACCGCCCCCTCAAAGTGATGTGATTCGTTAATGCCATACGTGGGACGTATAAAGGATAGATTTAATGTTATTGTATATGATTTTATAATGGAATTATTATATACCTCTATATAATTATAATTTCTTTCAATTAAAGTATGAGAGAGAAATGAAAGTAGCGTTCATGCGTATGTACGGCTTACCGTCTCCATGAACGGTGCATTTCATTTCTTATCCCCAAATGTAATGTACTATTATAAGTACATGTATATTATGGATATATATGATATATATGATATCCAAATATTGAATATAATTCTGGATATAATGAACATTTGACCACACGAACAACATGCAATTGAAAGAAGTCCACTTTCGAATTAAGAACCAAATATCGACAAAACAAACATTATTAACTTAAATGATTAAATAATGTTTATAACATTGAAATAAGTGATATAAAATGAATAATGAACTATAAAAAGGTTCTTAATAAATTTTAAATTAACTCAAGTTTATTATTCAGGACGTTAAAGAATGATCGAGTCAAGTCAGACCCGATGTAAGGGATCCTACACCTCTCTTTCTTTTTAAGTACACTCTTTTATGTCATTCCTTTTAAGCACATATTTCTTATGATTGGGATGTTATTTTATATTAATCACACTGTACTTATTATTTTCATATGATTGGAGACCCTATTTCCTCTCATCAATCCATGTTTGAAGTTTTAAGTGGCGCCATTATGCTGCCGAGTTTTCGTAAGGGATTTTTCATCTCACTTTTATTCCTGTGAGATTTATGCTACATTTGCCACAATTTCATTTGAGTGGTTCATGTACAGCCCATTATTACACTCCTTTTGTAATATAATTCCATTTATGGGTATTTACATATTCATTTTATGACACTTCTTCAATGGGGTTTACTTTTCAAAAGTTACCCAAGTCAGTAATGGAACCTTTCACCCTCCTCATTTTAAATGACTTCATTTGTTATGTCTTTTAATTCAGGTACTATTTCGTTGGGATATGTTCATCTATATCATTATTGATGTAAATTTTATGTCCATGTTATGATATTCCCTTTTTATCTCTCATCAACTCATTTTCTGAATTTTTGAAGTGACGCCGTTAGGCTGTCGAATTTTACCAAGGGAACGTTTTAACCCAATTTCGATTTCTTTGGGTTCAACATTTAGTTATTGAATATGTCATCCTTTGAATATGTGTGAATTAACTTTTATTGTATTACACTTAATATCCAATTATATTGGGTGTATTTATATTTTTCACACATAATTTTGATATTGATTTATCCTTAATTTAAGGATACCTTCCTTATAAGGGATTTCATCGCATTTTACATCCCTATTGAGACGTCATTGTTGATATGCACCAATTCACTCTTATATGGTGTATATACTATCCTTTGGAATATTATATCATGAATCCATTTATTCTCATGATATTATAAAGTTCTGATTAAATGTTATTCCTCAATTATTGTATTCAAGTGTCTCTAATTTTGGTAAAAACCCTTTGACCAAAATATCGCTTTAAATGATTTAATGACTTTTTCTTATTAATATCCTTGTTTTCAAAATGGATTTATGGATTTATTTATATTGATATTAATGATTTAAAATGTTAAAAGCTTCAAGGTGGTATGGGACACTTTGATTTAAAATTCTCCTTATTAAATGTTTTAAATGGTTTTTGAAATGGTTTCTTTTTGTATGGATTCATTATTTGAAAATACTAAAATGTTATATTGTGATTGAAATGTGGAAATGTTTTTTTTCCTTTATGCATGTTCTATGTGATACTTTTATGTTATGGTTCTTGGGAAATGTTATGAAAATGGGTGGTTCCGTGATAAACTAAGGGCGGGTGAGCCCGATATAGCTCTCCAATGCATTGGGTAACGCGAAGGAGTGAAACGTTAAGGTTTATCTGAAGAGATTTAGGGAATATACTGTGATGGGTATTCCAAACATAACCAAGAGGGTTACTCCCTATGTAAGAATGTTATGAATGCCTCAAGTTACATTTATGCCTTATGATTTCTATGATTTATTCATGGTTTGATGAGGTATGTTAAAGTGCCTTTGTTTTATGGGTAAAGTATGATTTCATTCTTATGTATATATGAACTGATGTTTCCTTTCCATATTTTTATAACCCTTACTGAGCTTTTTATGCTCATCCCATGTTTTTGAAATGTTTTTCACAGGTCAAGGGAATGATACATGATTTGATGATAGTGCCAAGGATGTGTCAAGAAAGAATCCATGTTTTATTTTCAATGTGTTTCCATTGATGGGAAGAATGAATACTGTCTTTTATGTAACCACCCTGTCTAAATGTGGAATGTAATGAAAGTTTCATGATATAATTCTCCAAAACTCTAAACCTGAAAAGATCCTCAATGTGTAATCTTGTAATAACTCAATATTAAGTAAGGTTTAAGGCTGGGGCCTTATAGTTTTAAGGTGGCTGGATAGGAAATTATCCAGGACAAGTTCTTCATTGATATTCGTAATGGAATTTTTGAATGTAAGGGGAACATGATTATTAATTAACATGTGGTAAAGAGAAGATATTTTCACTTCTTGTATCTTGGTGTCCCATTATTTTGGGGGAAAGTGAAGATGTAATATTTGGAGGGTATATATGCTCCCATAACTAATAAACTTTCTATATTGAAAGAAAAATACATGTCTATAGTTGGGATGGTTTTCCTTGTTAACTCAGTGATTACAAACAATTTTTTGTATTCCATATATAACTATGCATTGCCTAGATACCTCATCATAGGGATTCAAAGAATATTCTATAACACCATCTGGAGTGGTTCAACAATTGAGGGGATGTTGATCACTATTTCCTATAAAGAGTGAATCAAGACTGTTGAACTGGGAGGTCCAGGTGTACAATACCATAGAACCTTCAATGTTGTCCTGAATTGTAATCTTTCAATGATCTTGATATCTAATAACTTCTTTAATGAATTCCATGCAAACAAATTTGCAAGAGTACTGTGAAAGGGGTAAAATTATTTTGTTTCCGCATAAATTTGTTCGTCTCTTAAGCACTCATCTATGAAGATCATATATAACATTAAGTGGTTGGTCTGTAGGAGGACCACTCTCAACTAATGGAGCATGTAATGGCCTGAAAATCCCCTTTTGGAGATCGTTGTTCCACCTAATATTGAAATAATTTTCATCTCATATTTTCTCTCATGATTTCACTATGTTGATATCATAATAATTCCCCATGATGAGAATAACATACATTCCCACAACGTCCTGGACTATGACACACTAGTTTGGAGACATAGATATACTTTTCAATTCAACAATCCTGAATATTACTTTCTTGATATTTGGGGGCCTCTCCCACCCACCTACAAGGATCATGAATTTCAGAACCAGGATCATCCAGAATTCTAGATTCATCATGCTTTAGAATATATGGTAAAAACACATACCACTTTCTAAATAGTTTCAATGAGATGGATTTTACATGGCTTCGATATTCCCTTTAAGTATGTTTGCTGATGAAAAAATGCAACACTTGTTCCTAGAAGGTGACCAAGCCAAATGGCCCCGGTCATATGTTTGATACCTTATTGGATTGAATATGGGCATCCATATCTCGATTATTAATTTTCATGTGATGATACATATGGTTCGCGGTAGTCAAAAGAAAAACAATTTTCTTCATGTTTCTATTGATAAAACATTCATAGTGAAATGGGAGTGTCATAACATTATACTATTTGACTATCCATTCAGCACGGTATGGTTGAGAATGGTGTCCATCCACATGGGGTTTTATACTTCTTATTTTGTTAAATAAGGTACTCTATATAATAATGTTTCTGACATGAAGATTCCCAAATCGCTTGGGGTTTCCAGTAGAATGTGAATTCCCTAGATGATTATGTACATTCGGTGGATACCCCCTATTTCACCATGCCCCAATTTGAATGTTGATAGAGCTGACTCGAGTTCAATAGGTCAATCAGTTATGGTGGGGTGTTTCGCACATACCATGGATTTTTTAAAGGATATTTCTACTACCATTAGCAGAGCCTATGAAGAATACTTATTGGAAATATTTTATTGAATCATGTATGATGTCCATTACAGTTGAAGGATGATATGTCTTGAATCAAATTCTGAGATTACGATTCATTCTATGAAAACAATAATTCATAAAGTTCAATGGATTATGCTACCCTCTTGGATTTATTTCCTTGACATGATGACTCAAATAAATCATTCTATTTCACATGCCTATTGGGAGGCCAATCCTGTGGGAGATGCTATGGAAAAGTGGGTGACCACTGAAATGGTCATGATGTGGTCTTTTGTGGCCCCAGAATACAACATTTCAATGGAAGAGGTAGGTAGATGTTGTGCAACACACTCTCCTATTTGTAATAACACCTTATATGTCTGATTCGGTTTCATATTTTAGTTAATAATTTTTCATCGCCTGCTTCCATAGTATCTTGGGATTTGGTGTTAATTTATGTGATATAATTAAATAAATAAGTTATTAGTGACATATTTAAAATTATAAAAATATACTATAGCATAGTATTTATTCCCTTTTCATTCACTATAAGATAATAACATCATTTGTATACATGTGGACTACCACAATTATGAATTGATGTGACCCCCAATTTATCAACACATCACATAGATGAAATAAATAATTATATTTAAATAAATTATATTTTATTTATGATATTATTATAATTTTTTAAATAAAAAATATTAATCACTACCTTTCTATACTAATCGTTGGAAAATAGAATCATTTCTGATGCACATGTATGGCCTACCATCTCCATGATCGTAGCATACATCATTTCTCCAAATGATATTTCAAGATTAATATCAAAAATATTATTGATCTATAAATATAATAATAATTTCATAATAATTGTTATATAATTGTTGAAATAATAACCTCTCTGAACAAATAATCAACCCATCAAATTAATTTTTTATACATAATTCAAACATCGGTGAAACACCCTATTAAAAGTAAATGGGTATGTAAATGAATATGACATGTTAATAACATAATTAAAAGGAATAATAAGCATCAATTTTTAAAATTAAATTATTAACATATTTATGTTATTCAATAGGAAAAAAAGAATGCATGTGACGATTTGGACACATGGTAACGGATTTACTCTCATTTTCCCTTCATTGAGGAATATTACATTATTAATCACATAACATCTTTTATTTTTTCTATATACTCCACCATTATCATGTAATATCATGATTATTTAAAAAGTCATGGTATTTTTATATTATATTTGAATTATTTTATGTAATGTGAATTGATATGAAAATTATCATGTCGTAAAAAATTTCATAACATAGTGTGTTTTCATTGGGTTATGATTCATCTTCATTATAATTAATATTACATTATTATATGTGTAATGAATTTTTACTATATTATGTCTAAAATTCAATTATTATATTTTTATTTTATTTTGATACACATAATTGATTCATTGGTTATTTCTGACTCCAACACATTGAACCATTTAAGGGATTATTTCACAATATCATTCTAATTAGTTTTTTGTTCTTGAATTTCCATTGAAGGAAATTATATGATCATTTTTTTGACAAACATGTTTATTTTCATTATCCTATTCATATGCATGATGTTATCAAGTAATGTTACCAATTTTACACTCTTTGGTACCAATAATAAATGAGAAATTTTAATAGTACAATCTGAGTTCATTTATACCCTCGATTGAGAATTAAATTTCATTCGAATCAATGTTTTTTAAAATTTTAATTCAAAAAGTATTTTAAATTATTTTAAAAAAATTATTAAATAAATATTTTAACTTGTTTGATTTTTTTAATATTCAAAATGAATTCTCATGTGGTTATATAAACAATTCACATTTGGATTTTAGTGAAACAGTTAATGGACTAGTTGTTTTAAATTGAAAAACATGTAAAAAATTGTATTCCTATCATTACAACTCAATGGTTAAATGATTACATTACATGATTAATTTTTTTCATTTCCTTCTATTTTCAACAGTTTATGTGAAATTTTAGTTTTATAATAAAATTTTCATAATGAAAAGGATATTTTCCTCTAGGAATTTTAGGAATTTATTTTAATGGTGTTTCGATTCTTAAGTGAAAAAACAGTTATTTTACATATACTCCACCAGAAATATGTTTTATTCATTCCATCCTAAATATTACAGTTGATTTAATATCATTATTTAGATCAACTATTGTTTTTTTACATCCTTGATTCAACATTGTATTCATTTACTTTTTATTCAATTATTCACTTTCCTACAATCTTGGATATTATATATATAATAAACATCAATATTAATTACCATGGATAAGATTATTTCGTAAACCATATCATATTTATACATATTTTTAAAAAAAATTATTGTTATTTTAATTATTGGGGTGTATTTATAATCTATATTCTTTCTTCAACATAGCTATTTAATGGTAAGCTATATTGTTGATGAATTAAATCAATTATTCATTATATAGTGAATTATTTGTTGAGGTTCATGACTAACATTAACAATATTATAACCATGAACCTCAACAATTATTAACATGAATGAATTTTTTATTATAATAATGAAGAGGTAACACCATGGAACTTAGAAAACCAAGGCACTCAGGGGGGCCTAAAGTAATGTAACCCTAAGGCGTCCTTCAACAAAAAGGGCATAGAATCGAGCGGTAGAGAGCCCAAGATTCTATACATAACTACCTCGTTCCCATGACATCCAATTTTCATAAGAACATACGCAACAAAATTTCTTTCCCTCCAACTATGTTGTATGAGTTTTCCTTGATTGGCCTCCAAGGCACACTACTTGATGATATAAGCAATATCCCAAGACGTGCCGAATCTTCCTCGGACATGATTAACCAATACAAAGAATATGACTCCACCTATGAAACATCATAGTCGTTTCTCAAACAAGCTATCAGTCCTGTAAGCAGGGAATGTGCCTCCTCCCCCAGCGAATTTCCCATTCTGAAGGTAACACTGAAGGCCATAAAAACTGATCCTTCTGAGTCACGACGAACCCCACTGCCTATCATCATTCCATGCATGCATGATCCGTCAACGTTAAGATTCATCCCACTGGAAGGAGAATTCCATCTAATCCACCGCCCTTCAGAACAGTGCGGGCCGCGTGGTCTATGAAAGAAGTTGGATAAAATGGCTGAATGTTGATCCAACCCTGCCAGCGAGATCAACTCATGGACCAACGATATTTCTCGTAACTGAATCAGGTTAATCAAACTCCAGGAACCCAGGCTTTCAGCTTTCGTGGCCTACCTAATGTCCCATCAGGTTATAGCGAGAATACAAGCTCTCACCTTATCTTTTGATTGTCTTATCATTCATACGAGAAACCTCGAGGACATGAGCTCCTGGAAGAAGAAATTATCAAAGTTGGCGCAAATTGATAGGGTAAAAGTGTTCCATATAGCTTCCGCCCAATCACTCTAAATGAATATATGGTTAACTGAATCTCTTTGGGGAGTATTTCAATAGTAGTAGTCAGATTCCAAATGAATTCCCCTTCTTTGGATTTTTTCATCTATCGGGAGGGCACAGTTCTTGACATGCTAGAGCAGGATGTTCATATTTGATGGGATCTTCTTGCACCATGTGTTCACCCACTCATTCCTAGGAAAGGGATCCATGCTTATACATTCTCTATAGTCCCGAGTGGTGAGCCTGTATGAGCTTGAGCCCGTGAAGCAGCATCGATACTCTTCAAAATTAATACAAATACTACCAAATACCTTCTTCTGTTCTTGGATGAGAACTGCACTGATGATCCATGAAGAGAATTCAAACCACCATATAGTAATTAATATTTTTAATAGGGATAAAAATAATGATTAAAATTTGAATTTAATGGAACTAGATAGTGTTGAAAATACATTATTTGATAACCTCAACACTCAAGATAACTCTACACTATGATATCATAAGGGTGGTTTATCATCATCTATGAAAAGTTGTGGACACCGATCACATTAATATATATCTCTATCCCACGCCACATCTTGTATGAGGTTGTGATAATTTATCACCTAAATTAAAGGGACTCACCTACACCAAATTCCCTTTATTCCCAAATAAAATAATGAATAAGATAATATTAAAAAAATAATTTATATAATATTTGATCTCTTTTAGATGAAGATAATGGGAAGGATGAGAATTATTGTGATGCTTCTAGGAAACACGAAATATTTCAAGCATAGCTCTGTATCTATATGAATGTTCTATAGGATACAATGTTAAACTGATCATATCTAAAATCTAAAAAGACTCATCCAATCTAATAGATAATTATGTTTCCCATCTAATTTATCTATTACCATATCAATGAAAACATGATGGAACACCCGGTCCCCAAAATCAATCTCATTGGGTCATAAATAATGGTTGGAATATGACTACTACCTAAACATAGTATTATCTATAAAATTTTCAAAATATAAATATATATGATGTGATGTTTTCTAAATGAGATGAGTTTTTAGTAGCAATGCATCTTCTTTTTATAGAAAATATTGGGGTGACTAGAATGATCTAGAAAATAATGCCCCACAATGAACCTACTATATAGTAACATGAAAAATTTTATTAGAGGGTAACTTTGTTATATGTTTGTGTTCCTACCATGAACTTCAAAAAATGAGGAGACATTCACTTAGTGTGTTCAAACGCTAAAATAGTATACTCAGAATGACAATGGACAAGTCTTTGACATTATTTACCTAGAAGTACATATAAAACTAGTTCCCTCAACAACCCGTGGAAGAACAATGAATAGAACAAATATTCTCTATCAAATAAATTTATCCATGGATCTATGTGAAAAAGAAATATCTCTTAAATATATAGACATTCAATCTCATTGAAAAAATGGTCACTTTAATATAAAATAATTGGGTGAGGTTCATTAACCTATCAATGATAACCCATACTACATCACTTCCTTGATAGGATCATGGTATGCTTCTCACATAATTGATGGAGATGACATCCCATTTCCACTCTAGAAAAATAAATTTATATAATATCATTATTGGCTATAGGTATTATATATTCACCAGTTGATAGGTGGATCACTTGGTGATGGAACTTTCTATCTTCATTTTTATACTTACAAAACAACATTGGTTTGTTATGTTATAATACCTATTCATAATCTTAGGGTGTACCTCACAAATAGATGAATTGGATTTAGCCAATTCACATTTTTAAATCTACAGATAAACAAATTCATTCATGAAGATGAAATATATCATCACTATTATTTATCCAACATGGTAGCGAGTCCATCCCTAAAACACTCTCCCTTAGGACCAATCCCTTGGGGTCTAAATGTTACATCATCCTCAATCCATCTCCATGTGAATAATTTTGTGCCAAGGCTATATGAACATGATGATCATGACTCTCAAAAATCCCAAAATGTATCTCAAAAAACATATAGATCAATTTCCACTATCTAGAAGCCTTTTGGAACATCTATTTCATGTAACTATGGCTCAGATAATCAACCTCAACATTTCTTTTCCCAAGTATAATGGAATTTATAATATCAATGGATTACACTTATTCAACACATTATTAATATATGAGATTCACTTAACAGTGTGTGAAGAAACCTCTCTATATTTTCGGATATGTATACCTCAAAAACTTCTCCCCAACTAGTTAGTGCCTCAAATAACACACAACATGATATAATGTTTTTATATAGGTGTTTTTGTATGGGAATTCTTCTCATGAGGCCTTTGATGGTGCTACCCATATGCCACAACACACTCAATGTGCATCTGGATTTATTCTAGTCTACTACATGATGCATCATAATAAAATATATTACTCCTTAATGGAAATATATGAATCAGTATCACTATTTAAATTAATATCCCTTTAAACTCTAGAAATGGCCATTCTCATTTCTTAGACTAATAAAATTTGAAACCCATCTTAGTAAAACTCATAAGTTGTTTATCAAAACGTGAAAAGTTGTGAATGGAGTTACATTAAAATCCATATAACACCAAAATAATATGTATGTCAAGCATATTATTGGGATTCTCAAAATTAAATAAAACTCTCACCATATTCGGGTCCAATGATACATATCTCTAAGATAATCTGGCCAATGAAGTGAACCTTATTGATTTGAAATAGGAATTTTTTGATCTTACCATATATCTGGTGCTCTCTTAGTGTATTGAAAATGATCTCAAGATGTTTGGAGTGGACGTGTGATGTATGAGAACACACCAAGACTTTTTGAATGATTATTATATAAAATGAATCCTGATATGTGTAGAAAACCCGATTCATCATAGGAATAAATAATGTGAGAACATTCATCAAACCAAACAAAATTACTATATTCTAATAAATTCCATATCTCATTCAAGATGACATATGAGGTATATCTAAATGGATAAATCATACCTCATGTTAACATAACCTAATGTTGATCTTAGTTAAAACTGTAACTTCTCATGGATAACTGATGAGGTCATATATATGTGGTATTGGATACATGTTCTCTACCAAAATATTGTTCAATCATTAAAATGTATGCACATAATGAGCGAATCATGAACCTTATTAGAGAAAATAACTGTTGAACCCGAGGAAGATGTATTGGTCCCTATAATACCTCTAGATTCTGAGTCCTCATGTTGCCTTTTGAGATCGTTTATATCAATAGTAACCATCATATAAGGATGAATGGATACCGGTATGACTCCAAGAACATTATCAATAGTAAATTATATCTATATTTTAGGAGGATGACCAGTAAACTTATTAGGGAATGTTTCTATGAAATAATATACTACTATAGGGAAATCATCAATACGTGTTCACTATTCACACATATAATGTATAACATTAAAGACATCACTCCTCTCATCCCATGATGCCTATTATAATGTAAACATTCATGTATATCCCATTAAACCTTATGAATGTTACTATCCACCTATGGTTATGTGAAAATACCCTCTAGTGATACAAATCAATTTGATCAACATAGGGAACCAACCAATATTTAATGAGAATTATATTGATTTTCATCATCTTGAGGATGAATACACCCTATAAAAAATTATTCCCAAACACCTCAAGGAGGAATCCTATGAAATGGATTAAATTTTTAACCAAAATCCTAGTGTAGAATCCAATGTCATTACCCAATAAATGTAAAAAACATAAAGTAAAATGCATTTCATGATAAAGACTATTATAAAATATCATGAAGCATCAATATTAAATGATGATGATTCCAATTTAGTTTATACTAAGATCATACTCTAACGATAGATGGTCATGTACACTACTCTATAGGTGTTGGATCTATCATGTATATCTATCCTGATGTAGGACCCATATATGTAACATGAATACCTTAAATAGATCCACTCTATTGGTTCTACACATCAAGAGTTTGGTATCCTATACTATATTCAGATACATGCCCTATAAAACTAGTATTACTCCAACTCACCACATAACACAGTTCTACATATCCTACTATAGAATGTGGAGCGAGTATAGATCATCTCCCAATGGGAATAGATGGATAGTATTTTAAACGAATCTGAATATGGGAAATTTTTCCTTAATCTCAAAACACTACTAGTTCCTAGTTACACATGGGTTTTATGTGACCATATCTCCCACACCTATTGAATACATAATAACTACCAATGTGAGTAACATGACTACCACTTATTTTTCGAGAACCCTCTTGAAAACACTTAATACTGCTTGATGAATGGACCTATATCGGAAATGAATCTCGGTTCCATGTAAATTAGACATTGTCAAAGTTACAATCAATAATAATGGAATGTTTTATTACAAGGAAACAATAGTTATTCGGATGATAATTTCTCGATATCAGACATTATATTTCATACCATCCTCAAAAGGACTTCTTTGGAAAACTATTCACCATAAAAAGAATCCAAAAATCATTGAAGATCTATGAAATAAGAAAAAGGCCATAAAATCACAGTTATCTGCTCATAGTTCATGAAATATCTACCTATAAATTTTCTATCTGTGTATTTTCAACGAAAAAATATAGAATAAAGATTGGAAAATTCCAAATAACATACCTTAAGGGTAATCATACTAGCTTAACATGTCCCACTACTACTTGGTAGATCCTATTATAATATTAGAGGTGATATTGAGCCTACTTTCTAGAGTAATCACTAGATTATCCCAAACATATTATGTAGTCTCTACCCATGATTTTGAATGCTAAAGGATACCCTCCCAATAGAAATTTGGTGGGTTCTACATATAAGATTCCCACTTAATCTCAGACATAGTCTTTGTAGGTCATGTAACTCTTCCATATACTGCAATTAGTTTATAATCCCTTCAAAAAACTAACCATTAGTGTGTTTCCATTTCCAAGAGGTGGTATAATTATTTTTTCCTTATATATTAGTACTAGTGTGTTAGGTCCCACCACTTTAGAAGCATGGTTATCTCTACCATCACAAATATTTTACCGACATCTATATTAGAGGAATATTTCTACTATTAATATAAACATTCATCAAAAATCCATAGAATGTATACATAATTTCTCGTAATGAATGAAACCCATTTTGATTCTATGCCAAAAAAATACCTACTTCCTATGATCTAAGGACATGGAATGGGTAATAATTTATGCTGTATTCACAGAGGTTGTAATATATGTGGTGTAAATTAATTTATTTAGAGGAAAATTACTATTATGTATTAATTGGTATTATCATTTAATGAGAACCAATCCTATTCAAATTTTAGAATTTAATAGTTAATAATGAATTTATAAGTATATTCATATATATATATATATGTTATTTTCTATTTAGATGTGTCTTCCACTACAATGTAACACATTCCTACACATTATAAGTTTAAAATGATATGTATAGAACTAAATAAAATATTTATTGATTGTTCAATAAGTTGGATCATCATTCACAGTTTATATACAAGTTAACAGTATAAAAAATAAAATTTGAATCCATGTACCTACAACCATGTAATGTTTCAGCATTTGTAACCAATGGTCCATGAATAAAACTCAATATATTTGGTGAATCATGGTTCCACCATCATGCAGTATATAAAAACACGAAATTAATTTATGCAGAAACATTAATTAACCAAAATATTATCCAATTAAACTTCTAAAAACAAAATTATTATAAAAGATTTATTAGTCATGGTACTAAAACCCGATTCATTAAATAGACACAAAAAATTTATATGTCAAAGAAGTTTTATGCAATGATAATCATTATGATTCAATAACAGTGTGTGAGAAACTACCTATGTTCCCTATCATGCTAAGGATAATGATAAAATCCACAATTTTAATAAATACCATAATTCATGTGCATCACCCAATAATTAAATTAATAAATTCAATAGGAATAATACATAGCATCAAATATTATCCATGTAAATTTTTATTTTTCCCTATACATGAATTAGCTATACCCAAGAAGAGGATCAGTAAAAAATTAAGACATAACCTAATCTCATTCCTACCAATTCATTAATAGTAATAAAAAATATTATTTGATACACTTTTGGATTCATGTTCACTCATAACGAACCAACCTGAGTAGGAAACATGTCCTCAATTTGGATTCCCTATATTCTGGAGGGTACAGACTAGCAGTGAGTGTAAAGACCCGTAAAATTCAGGGGATTTTTTTTAATTATCATTGGGTATTTTAAAAAATGTAGTTTCTGACGGCACATGATTCTGATACCCGGTGAGCCCGGAATAAATTTTCGAAGTTTAGCTCGGGTACGTTCAGTGAACTAACAAGCGTGTTTTCCTAACTTTTGAACCGGTGCTCGAAATTGAAATCCGAGGACACCGATGGAATCGCAGCGCCAGTAATTGCTTAGGAAAACCTTTTCCGGAGTTTATTTTGCTCGGGTGTGGTTATTAAAATTTTGGGATAAGTAAAGAATAAAATCAAATGGTGCAACCAATTTAATTGTTTTTAAAGTTTTTATCCTAATCTAAGTGGTTGGAGTGGGACACACTATATACTACTCCACTATTTAGGATAATTGTGGGGTGGGGCCCACACGAGCCCCACCCTTTCATCTTCTTCAACCCCCTATTAATTATGTAACCCACCTGCATCCCATTAAATGAAAAGTCAACTCATTAATTGATTAACATATTCAAAGTAATTAATTATTGGATTCATTTGAATTTCAAATGAAACGTTGGCTTGTGGATTAATTAAATAAGGCAAAGTCTTATTTCATCAGAGGTGAGTTCATTGTGTGAGAGCATTTGGGGAAGGAAAGATCTAACTCTTGAAGAAAATTATTCCTCCTTGAAGAACACGAAGAATGCACTGTCACCGATGAAGAACGCCGAATCCTTTGAGATCGACGACGTGACACCCTGTACCGCGACGCCGACGATTCTCTTCTCCGTGATGCCGAAGACGCTTACAGATTCTTCTTCTGCGACGTGCTTTTCTCCGACGAACCTTCATTCAACAAAGCTCGAGGTAGGGGGTTTGGTTTAATATATGTGGAATATATCCTCGGCCTTTGATTTAATTGTCGATAGTCATTTGAGCCGCCTGTTATCGAAATAATGAGAGGAGGTCAGACCACACGAACACGACCGACCCTCCTCCCACTTGATGGTTGTTCCTATTGTGGCACGAGTAAAGGCGGTGCGGTACAATGACACCGCACAGAAACAATTGAGGAACAGGAGAAGAAGCGTGGAGCCGTCGCGCCACGCCATTGCGGCAATTCGAAGCATTCACAGATCATTTAATTGACGGCGGATCATCGGGTGATGACGGAAAGGGCCGCAGAGGTGGTTTTTTGATTTCATAGTAACATTCGAGACCCGAGATGAACGCCATCATAGACAGAATTGAATACGGGCCACCGGAGCAACTCCGGTGGCCTGCGGATTACACCAGCGGCGCTGGTCACCGGCACGGCGGTGCCCACGACCGAAGGCGGCGACCGACACCGGTCGGCCGCCATGATGGACCGCCGCAGCGGCAGGCGGCTGGTCCCGCGGCCGCGCGGGATCGAGGGGGGGTGGGGGGATGCGGAGCCGGGCTGCATCCGCAGGCATGGAGTGGCCCCCATGTGGGGGCAATGCCCCCTTCCGCTCCACTCAGCCAGCGCCAAGCAGACCCTGTTCGGCCAGCACCGAGCCACCCTGGGCCAGACCGGCAGCACCGAGCCAGGCCGCCCAGGCCGGTCCGCGCCGCGCCCTAATGGGTCGGACCCGGACTCGGTTCGGGCCGACCTAGTGGGGGTATTTGGCCGGGTCGGACCGGGCCCAAACCCCCTTTTTCCAGACAGTTCTGTTCAAATGCCCGTATCAGGGGATACAGACCTCCGATCGATGAACAGTCAGTTGAGATGGGATCCTTGAATTGAGACGGTCATTTCGGTATATTACACTCAAGGTTTCAGAGAACTTTTGATACGGCCGTGTTGGTTCGAACACGAAACCAACCGGGCCCTCAGAGCGGAAACACCTATAACATGAGCACCGGACGTCCGATATACGTGTCGTTGACTTTGTTGGATTCCTCTTTGTCAGAAGGAACTTTTCTCGAACTCCACTCGAGGTTTGGACATAGATGGAGTGCATTTGGGTTGGTTTTGGATTAAAAACCAACGGGGCCCCTAGGAAGAAAAAGCCAATAACAGTCGGACAGGGTGTCCAATTGACGTGTCGTATGTCACATTGTGTTTCTTTTGACGAGATGGAACTTTGGGATACATCAACCCGAACTACATGTCAGTTGTTGTATCGACCTCTTGGCTAGTGGAGTGGAACCTCCCAGAACGAGAGTGCTGCGTGCGGAAACCCTAGAGCTGGCTGCGTCTGCGACGATGATGAAATTCATACTAGAATCCTCTGTTGGTTCGATGACGACAACAACCGTACCAGAATCCTCTGTGGTTTCGGAAGTGATGACTACATTACTTTCAATCTCTATGAAACCCTAGAGCTGGCTGAGACTTGACGTCTGCTGATCGATCGACTTAGTGTGTTCGGTTTGCCCAGTGGGGAGGGCTTGGTTGTAGCGGCAGACCCACGGTGGAGGAGCGCTTGGTTCTAGCAGCAGACCCTTCGTAATCAACAGTGGAAGTACCTCTGGAGGATATGAGGGGGAGTGCATGGTTGTAGCGGCAGACCCATGGAAGATGAGCACTTGGATATAACGGTAGACCTGCGGTACTCAACAGAAACAGTACCTCTGGAGGCTATGAGGGGTAGCGCTTGGTTGTAGCGGAATTCCCACGGCGGAGTATCAGTTGGTTGTAGCGGCAGACCTGTGGTACTCAACAGAAGGAGTACCTCTGGAGGCTCTGAGGGGGTGGGGAGCGCTTGGTTGTAGCGGCAGACCCATGGTGGGAAGTGCTTGGTTATAGGAGCATGCCCGCAGTACTCGACATGTGGAGAACTACATCACTCCAAGGTTAATGGTAAGCTCTTGGTTGTAGCGGCAGACCCATTGTACTCGAAAGAGGAGGAGTTTCCCCAGCAGCTACAGTTTAAACATCATGATTAAATCCTAGTTTGAGCTGAGTCTTGACTTTCAATATTTATCTTCGATAAGATGCACTTAATTTCCTTTGTGGATTGCGGTATATATTCCTGTGTGGATTGGGTTGTGAATTTCATTGTGGAATGGATTATGTTTTTCATGTGTGATCTAGGTTGTACTTGGTCTCGGATGATGGAGAAGAAATGATGACTTAGGTATATGTATGGGCATATACCTAAGAAGTGTGGGATGTTACTTCATGATTGTATCTTCATTTGTGGATTATACTTTGTAGAATCTGGGAGACCTTAGGGGGTCTCGGGGTCTCTACTGAGTAGCTTATACTCACCCCTGAATGGGCTATGCCGGTACTACATTGTGTTGGATGCAGACGATGGACAACACAGATCGTGGTGGAGGCTTGTGGAGAAAGTTGGTACCTTGAGGTGGACCACTGGACGAGACATACACGGAGCGGACGACATGACCCGTGGAGCTATGGAGGCTATCTATACCCACCCTTCAGGTGGGACTTCTAGTGGATGGCTCGACGTTGCGACTTTACCTTTCAGTTGTTGTACTTCCTTTAGAGTTGTACTTTACTTTCTGTTTGGGTTTGTATTCTGGCCCACTTACTTTTCAACACTTACTTTTGTACCCAGTTTAACTTGGTGTTTACTTCTGCTTACTTACTCTGTGGTGTTTGTTTACATTACAAAGGAAATTCCTTCCCTTTTAATCGAAAATTATGCCTTGGTTCCAGTCGCCAGCCCCTGGACTATGGAAGGCGGGCTTGGGGTAGTCACGACACGGGCCCTAGGGACGGGTCATGACAAATTGGTATCAAAGGAGTTTGGTTCTACCGCAGAACTCAGGACTCTGATCATTTCTTATGTTAAGTAATAGCATTAAGAATATTGAGCGTGTTTATCAGTCCAGGGAGTCCAGTGTTGGTGCGGCGGCTGATGTATCTGTACACCAGGACCCTGACATCTGATTTCCGACATAGTGCACAAAAACATTGATTGCATATGTGTTCCAGTTTTCTTTGTGATTACCTTGTGTCAGCTCACCAGGTATACTATTTTGACCATGGTGCACCTATATCATCTCATGATGGCCCCATGATGGCAGCCACCTGGGGTTCCGAGTTTTGTACATGACGACAGCCCACCGAGCGATGAGGCCTCGGTGTAGGGCCCTTTTTCAGTGGATGCACATGCGGTACCTCAACCCACCGAGCCACCGATGCTACCAGCCCCAGCCACTGAGAGTGCACGTCTCCTTGGTGCACTGCACAAGTTCCAGCATCAGAGACCACCCATGATCCACGGGGAGACGGACCCTCAGGCCGTCGAGGATTGGCTGGATGCAGTTGGGCGAGTTTTCAGGTTAGTGGGGACACCAGCTGACCTCATTATGATCCTCATAGTGAGCCTCCTGCACGTGGCAGTAGGCAGATGGTGGAGCTTGATGCTCAAGGTGCACGATGAGGAATCTCTCTTCTGGATTGACATTGAGGGCCTCTTCCACTCAAAGTTCATCCCAACCAACCCCAGTGCGGTGCGAATCTAGGAGGTTCTACATTTGTGGCATGGCAGTATGACGGTCGCCCACTACTCAGCGAGATTTACTGATCTCTCACACTACTCCACAGACATGGTACGAGGCCTATTTTTTAGGGCTTGAACCTTCGATCAGGGGCTCAGGAGAGAGATCAGAGCTTCAATTTTTCCACACAACATCCCGACGCAGACATGTGTGTTAGAGAGAGACCACTTAGTGGAGAGTTTCCTTGCTGAACAGTCTCCAGCAGCAGGACCCACCACTAGCTGGCATGCGGCAGAGTCTTCTACAGCGGGCAGTAGATATATATATATATATATATATATATATATATATATATTCTGTTTTCGTTGTTTTTTTCAATATGATAATAAAAATGGAAAAGACGTTCATGAGTGCATACGAATTACTGTCTCCATGAATGGTGGACTCCATTTCGTACTTCTATATTGAATAGATTGTTATTATATATATATAATGAATATAAATGATATTTATACCATGGTTTAAATTTGTTAAATCATTTGATATTTATAATAACAGAAGATATAAATAAATTTTAAATATGTAAAAAAACAAAGAAGATATTACCGAGAGTGAAACCTTAACATATAATTGTTAACTAGAGGGTAATATAAAGTCATAATAAAAAAATTTATGATATTGTATAAAACATTATTCATCTATATAGGATTTATAATAAAATTAAATTAATTATAAAAGAATCTTGTATGTGTAAGAAGAGTGTTAATACAAAAGTTAATGGGATTTCATCTAGAATTTTATTTCATTTAGATACGTTCTATATTCACCACACATTCCATTTTTCTGTTGTGTTCAATTTCCATTTATGTTTTAAATTATTATTATATTTAAATTTATGGGTATTTAAGTATCCATTCTATGCTATTTATTTCATGGTGATAATGTTTCAAAAGCTACCAAATTGGTATGATTGTTTTGTTTCAACTTGTCGTCTTTGAGACACATGTTTTATTATGAACATACATTATTTTGTGTGGTATATATAATTAAATTTGTAATATTATATGATAAATAGAATTATTTAATGTTATCTAAATATTAATTTAAATTAATTTTCTGCTTATAGGGTGTTTGATCTCAGGATACCATGTATCTAGAGTTTATTCAAATAATCTCCCTATTGTCCATGATTTTTAATGATTGTGCATCCCTTGTTAAAAATTTTTGATCCATATGTCAGTAACATTAATGAGTCTTCTTTTAGTTTCATTGAATATATTACGTTTAATTATTACCAATTTCACACTCTCTATTATTTAAGATAACTAGTAAATTGTTTTTGAGAGAAATTTGGTTGTATTTCCCTATTTGGCAGGAAATCTATTTAATTTCAGAAATCATGATTTTTAAAAAAAATGTCTTAAAAAACGTTTAAAATAAAAATTAGTGATAATTTGAAAGGTATGTTTTTTAAAATAATTTTATATCATTCAAAAATAATTTAAATGATTTCAAATCTATTTTCATGGAAAATTGTTCTTGAAAATGATTTATATTTTAAATAGAAAATTTCAAGGACGAACGTATTGTCTTCTAAAGGAATGTTTTTGATATATCATTAAAAATTGTTTTCCATCTATTATAAAATATGTCAGTATTACTCATTCCTTGATTAGAAAATAATTCAATAATTTCATTCATATTCCTTATATAAATGGATTATGTTTCAATGACATGATGATTATGAAACCCATTTATCTTTTATAGGTTATATTCTATTGAAATACATTTTTTCATTTTTAATGTTATTGATGAAATGATTATGAATTCTATATTTTTTTACATGGGTTATGATATGTTTATATGTTAATAATACACATTACATTTCATGGGATTTTATTTTATTCATTATAATTTTGTTGCACATGTATGTATAATTTCATTATGAGGTGGGTGAGACCAATATCTCCATCCAAAGCATTGGGTAAAGATTTATATCTCATTAGGTAGACATGGATGAAATAAGAAATGGGCATAGTATTGTTTTACAACGATGAATTGAGAAATAAAAAAAGTTTGGTATTAGATGGATTGAATAATGAATGATCTCAATCCTATAATACAGGAATGTAACATGGACAGGACCCGATTCAAAAAAAGAATTTGTCCACTATGATGGCCTTGAAAGTAAAACCATGACTAATATAGAAATAATTATATATGATTATGTATTTTCCACAATTACATGTTTTATTACTATGTTATGCTTTCATTGACTATTTTTATTATTTTTATATGATTCATGTCTTTTCAAATGGAAATATTTATTCCTTCATACAGTATATGATATTTGACAAGCAGGGTATCATCTCTTATTTTCATGACGGTGTTGTCATCCCATTATTCACTTGTTTATTATTATATATCTCCCTTGTTTCCCTTACCTATAATCTCATCTCACCCCTTTTTATGTTTCCTTATCCCAGGATATGAATATATGTGTTATGAATGATGTGTCTAAAAATGATTCTATTTAAAAAGAACCACGCGGAAGATGATATAAATCATTTATGTACCAGTGTCTATGTATCCATTTTTCCAAGGGATGTAGACTAGTAAAACCATTGTACATATATTTCTATAATGTTTTATGCATTCAAAAAAATATATGTAATGTTAATGTGTGAAATGTGAGGGTCATTATTGTTGGTATCAACTAAATAGTATAGATATCCTTTGGAATATAGTATGATAAAACCAATTTAATAAACCTAAGGACTGTCTAGGGATAAGTCTAAAGAGAAGTAAATGTAGATAAAAATTTCCTAGAATCTCGGTAATGGATAGAGTGAGTGGATTACTATAAATACACATTTGTTTGAATTCTACAATTGGATGTTTCTCTTTAACATATTTACATAGGGGTAAAACTCCGATAAGATGTTTTATGCATGATTTTGGGTAATCTAGTATATGCCAACGGGCCTTAATTCACATCTAGTTTGACATTCCTAGGGAACATTATAAGGAAATTTACACACACTTCACAATCCATCATAAATTATTTATATTGAATTTGGATATGAATAACCTAGGATAATCCTAAGGTGCTATATAGTATGGGATGATTCTTAATTTTAATATCCAATAGGTGACTTTTCATGATTATGTGGTTCCTCAAAATGAAATGTGTTTCTTACTATATGTTTTTTGTATTATTCAATGTATATAACCCAAAGGAAATGTAGTAATGTTGATTTCGGTGGACAATGCAACAATAATTTTCCAATGAAACTAAATGATGTGGGATATTGAACGAAAAATTATGTTTCATGGCTCACATAGCATTATAAAGCTATGGATCATGGTGGAAATCCAAAATGGGGAATGGAGGGAACAAAATTATCATGATTCTTTCATGAGGAAATATCCACCATATTTTAGAGATTCTTTTTATCCAGTTGTTACTGAAAAATGGAGTAGCACTTCTAAAAAATTATCCATTATCTAGTGTTCAGACCATGAGAAAGACAATATTAATATTTATCAATTGGAATAAAAAAGAAGACTATGGATGGAGTATACAAAAACTAGGCAACAAGTTGACATTGAATCCATGGATTGCGATTAGTTCAATAACATATTTTCAATAAGTACTTTCTTAAAATTATTCATACCAAGACAATGAAATTGTTACATGAGTTGAATCAAAGGGATGATTAATCTATTGGTAACAAAAATGATAATTTCTTGATATATGTGATGTACTTTTCATGAATTATCATCCAACCTGAAATTTAAGTTGAATGGTTCTTCAGTGGCTTAATGTCGTGTATCCGAAGGGAATTGGTTAAAAGAGACATTTTTATCGTTGAAGTTATTGTGAATTATGTAATCAATGTTGTAACAGAGGGTGGAGTAATTTATCAACGTCCTGATTTTGACAAGAAAGGAAAATATATTTCAATGGAAATGGTAAAAACCATCGAGAAATGAAGATGATTTTTTTAATATGCTTTACATGTGGTATGCAAAACAGAGGATTTTTTCTTAAGAGGTGTAGTAATTTTTTTAATTGAAAAAAGGAAATACACCAATAATTTGATTGTAGAAATTATGATAATAAGGAAACTAAATATTTTCTTAAAGATAAATCAGTATATAATGAACCTCCAATAATTCAATGCTTCATTTGTAATGATAATTAGAATTATGATAAGAATTACTGAAAACTATGTTATAGTGATGCTGAATGATTCTAGAATCTTTCTAAACTAAGGTAAATGGTTAAATCTAATGAAATCACTATTTCAGAAAAGTAGTGTGATAAATACGCGATGAAAGGTATAGTCACCCTACACTACAGAATTGTTAATGTCATATTAGATTCTGAATCTACCCACTATTTCATATCTAATTTATTTTATAAGTGTGTTAAGATTCTAACAAAATAATTATATGTGGAATTAGAAGTGAAAACCTTAAATGGTGCGATGATTCCATATTAATTATATTATTCCTATCCAATTGAAGTTTGTGGTATTTTTATTCCATCATATATATTCATTATTCCTATAGTTTAATTTGATGTCATCTTAGTCATTCATTGTATTTCTATACATAAATTCCACACCAATTGCTGAGGATGTAATGTTATATTTGATGTCCGAATCCCTCCAATGATCATCCATCAATCTAACTGAAAGTTTGAAATTACAATGGTGATTACATACAATGTATGGGTCATCATTCTCATTCAAAAGGGTCATTTATCTCTAATTGTTAGTGAGGAAATTGGAATCGATGATATTAATATTTTTTGGGAATTTTTCAATGTCATTCCAAAAGATTTTCATATCCTTTAACCAAAACATGAATTTGAGTTCTCAATATAACTCACGCATGGTTCAACACAATTTCATAGAATCATTATCAAATATCCCTGATTGAGTTGTTAGAATTTAACAATAAACTCTACGAAATAATTTATAAAGGATTCATTTGGCCATGTGTGTCCCCTTGGGGTACATATATTCTCTTTGTGAGAATGAATGATGGATCAATGAGAAATTGAATAAATTGTGGGGACTTGAACAAGATCAAAATAAAGAACAATATTCATATTCCCCATATTTATATCATATTTTATCAATTGTGCATTGATAAATACTTCACAAACATTGAATATCATTTTTGATATCATCAACTAAGGTTCAATTATGATATACCTAATAAGGAATTACATAAAATGTAGGGAAAATATTAATATATAGTGATTCCTTTTGGTCTTACTAATTACATTTTTATCGTCATTGATTTAATGAATATATATTTTAGATTATAACAGAATTAGTTTTTTAGTCTTCATAGATGTTATTATTATCTATTTGAAGAGAAAGGAAGAGCAAGAAGATAAATTGATAATTGTACTATAGGCAATAAGAATGTATAAGAAGTATGAAAAATTTACAATGTGTGAATTTTGGATGTAAAATGATTCATTTTTCGTTCACATAATCTTAATATATGGTATATTCGTAGGCCATTCAAGGATTGAGGCTATTGAATGCCAGCCTAGACAATATATGGTGACTAAGATCCATAAACATCATGGTTTAGTTGGATATTATCGATGGTCAGAGAAACATTTCTCTTGAATATATAATCCATTGACCAAGACAACTCGGAGGGGTGTCACGTTCCTCTATACATGTGAATGTGAGGAAAATTTTAAAAAATTGAAGATATGTTTAGTCATCAAACCTATTATTACATTACCATATAGTGTATAAGGGTTTATAATATACATTGATGCATTCTAGATGGGATTGGGAGGTGTTCTTAGGATGAATAACATGGATACATCCTCTGAATCATGACAGTTGATGATTGAAGATAAACATTCCACACTAATGATTTATTGATAACATCGGTAATTTATGCATTAATGATACAGAGGAATTAACTTTAAGATTAAAATTGTGATATATATACTAATCTTAAAATTATGTTCTATATATTCTGAGGGAAGGAGTCGAACATGTTCCAATGAATTTAGTTGGATTTGATAATGGATTATAATGGCTCAATAAATTAAAACCCTAGGAAATATATCAAGGTGTAATATGCTTTAAGTTGAAAAGATAATGCTAGATTATACATGATGATGATAAAAAAGATCAATTAATTTGGGATTTTAAAAGGATGGATCTATAAATCCTGACAGAATATGGATGATATATAACATTCTAACATGAATTCTAAACCCTCTATATTGTACTGTATGTATCTTAGGGATTTTTATGCCAACCCATGATGGATGAAAGACAAAAGTTAAAGGGGATGCTACGTCCATTACCCATACTATAATGTAAATGAGAGAACATCACTATGAATTTTTTTCATTAGAATACCCTATAAATATATTGGGATTCATGTTAAATGGGTGTGAGTCGATATCATTAATATGTTATCAAACATCATAATAACCAGAGATATTTTTTTTAGAACAATTTTCCAGGGAACACATTAATAAAGTGGTAAGATTACATGGAGTACCACATTCTATTATATCTGATTCGGTTATGAGAATTATCTAAAAATCGTAGAAAATTATTCAGAAATCACATGATATAGAATTGTGTTTCATTACTAATTTTCATACTCATATTTACGGTCAACCTAAATGAAAAATTAAAACCCACAAATATATGTTGAGATCTTTTTCATCTGATTTCGATGGTGGTTGGAATCAAGTCCATACTCTAGGTGATTTTCCTTATAATAATAGGTTTTGTTGTTCGGAGTGGAATCTAAAGAGGTGGGTGAATTGAGTTACTGTATAAAATTTATATTTAAAAATATTTTCAAAGATAATTCTATATTGAAAAATCCTAGTTAATTTAGGCAGTAGAGATATAGCTGTTCAGTCAGTAAACATGATTCTCAAATACTGATTAGTCCTCAATTAAATTCGTATAAAACAATATCTAAACTTTTGATAAAAAATAACTGAATTAAACACCAACACACACTAACTATAACTAAATATTATAGTAAGTATAAAAACAGATTTCTATTTTTGAAATAAGGATCAGGGATAAATAGAAATACAGATTATAAAAAATATAGTAGAAATAAAAGTTAAACAAGAGGTTCAATCTCAAGTTGATAGTTATTCCTCTCCACTTGGTGATCACCTGCCACCATGATGTTTATATTGATAATATATTTGATACACATCCTATATCTAGATTTACATCATTTTTCACAAACTGTCTAGGGCTCACACTCTCTTCCACAGTTCTTAGTGGGAATGATAAATACCACAGAACACAGACATTATCTTCTACAGTTTTATATTGGAAAACAATGTGTGATTTAAGTTTAATGGTGGGATTTTAGTATTCTATTGTTCAAGAATAAGAGACAATATGTTTCACTCAAACACACACTTCTCAATAATGTAAAATAAAATAACTCAGTAGAGAAAATAGTACAAGATTTAGGTTAGGAAGGACTATGTGTTTCAGTTCAGATATTGACTCCATCGAGTGAAGAAATTGTAGTTCATGTCTTTCTATGGATGTTGTCCTCAGAAACAGAGTGTCACATATCAAGGTTCTAGCTATTATGAACTAAGTGTTCTGCTTATTGTGATTTTTAGTATTTGATGAAACAAAGAAAGAAGCCTCAAAATTTTTCTCCCATTATGATATTCATGAAGATATCATATTCAAAACATAGGTGTCGACTGGTTCTTATGTGTTTTTCTATATTCTAGGCACATTTCATCATCGTTATGCATTTCTCAGTCTCCTCTTTTTATATCTGAGGATGGACAATAAGAATGAGTGAATCATATTCGATCCACCTCGTACCTTGTATTTCTTTCAGATACAGTTTCATGATATGTCTACAATCAGCATTAATTAATGAAAGAATAATTGAAGTTATAAAATATGACCATTAGAATAATCATGAGAATTTGAAAAAGTATGGAAAGGTAGTCATCCGTAGACAGGTAACAGTAGCCTTCACAGTGCTAGGATTCAATAGTAGGTGTGCATCGGTATCCTTCATCAGTGACCTTCTCAATGGTAAAATCCATAAGTATCCTTCGGTGGTGGCCTTTCATCAGTGACCTTGCATTGGTGACCTTTGGATCAATGATCTTTGCATCAGTGACCTTTTCATCTATGATGTTTTCCTCCGTGACCTTTGCATCAGTGACATTTTCATTAGGAACCTTTTCATTGATGACCTTTGCATTGTTGACCTTTATACTTATAGAAATATTACACTTTAAGCTTAAACAAGAGTGTAGTGGGATAAATAGTGCATAGTTATATCTTTGATAAAAACATTATTTTCCCATAAATGAGTATCCTGAAATAGAAACATAATTATTATGTAAATGAAACAACATTTGGGATTATAAAAAAATGATTTCGGATTATAAAAACATGATTTGGGATTATCAAATTAGGTTATTCCAATAATCTCCCCATATTATATAATCACAAATTATTACTTTATTTTTTAATCATGGTTAAGAACATTTTCTATATATCTTCAGATATGTGTATAAGTACAAATGAACAATATTTATTATAGATAATATATATATACAATTATTCTTGTAATAAAAAATATATATTCAATGGTTCTATTTTAATGAAATACTTCTTCCCCTGGTAGGTATCCTAAAACATCTCCCCCATTTTGTTTTAAAAAATGTAGAGAGACATAAGAGATGACAAATAAATATTTTATTAATAAGGAAGGAAGAGTAAATTATAAAAAAATATTAAAAAATATACCTATAAACTAAGATATCCAACATTTAATCCAAATCAGATATGTCCAAGGGATATTTGACTTTGGAAGCTGAGGAGTCAGGATATGAAGAGGGAGGGATAGGCAAAGGGATGGCAGTCAGTAGGGTTGGAGGAGCTGCAAAAGATGCATGAGTAGACCTGTAGTGAGTATATCTCGGAAGAATTGTGGGGGTTAAGCATTTGATGATGTTTGCAGGAGTCATCAAAGGAGAACAACTGAAAAATCCCGACGTAGATGAGGTAGAATGAATGTCTAGAGGAACAATGATAGTAGTGAAATCCACATGGAGGTTTGGTAAATGTATATTTGTGAAATCCATAATAATTCTTCCTCGTGTCTCTATTGCTGAAATAAAATCATCCTTATTATCCATAAATTTAGAAAAATTAGGGGTCAACTCTCTTATCCTGCTAACCTGATCCTTAAATTCCATAGTGACATGTGGGATCATCAAGTTCCCCATCAACATCTTAATGTGTCCATCCATCTTATTATTAGTGTAAACCCTATTGTAGTAGAATTCAGCGTTCTCCTTGATGGAATTTTGATCTTGAGTAGCATCCCTTAGAAAAATTTACACAATGTTTTGATTTTATCTGGTTGTGAAAATAACATGAGTCATAGACTGATGGTCTGAGGTACTTGCACCAGATAAATTATCCAATTATTCTAGGAAAACAGATTTGAAAGCTCCTGGATCAATAGGTGGAGCGGCTGAAGAGGAAATATATGCACACAATGGTTCAATAGTGAAAGCTACACTCTCCTTAAAATATTTAGTCAACCCAGCGATCAGTTTCTCCATATTATCATATTGTCAACTCACATGTGCCTCCATGGACATATTGAAGCCCTCAAACACTATGAACATTGGTTGAACCACACTTTTAATATATATGAGATCATTTTCCACTTGAGTCCTTGAATCCATATATGTATCTAAACAGGAAACATGTTTCTTCATCGATTCCATTGACACTGCCAATGCTCTGACCTGATACTGATCTTCTTTACCTCATAAAACACAGCTGAGTGAGAGGTTTAAAATAGACTTTCCACTATAGAAGACTTGAGTCCTTGATTCTGAGCTTCTGTTCTCACTGGATCAGTAGATTAATCATCAATGTTCCTCTTTAGACCTGATTTCAAATATTCCAGTTCATCATTCTTTACATAGTCTTGATGAAAAAAGTATTAGTGGATGTCCAATAATAGTTTCTAAACTATTTGGTATAGTATGACTTTTGATAGGTTGTTCATTATCAGAATCATCATAGTCTAAACCCAAAACCACAAATCCAGGTTCATTTGACCAATCGTCTATTCCTTGAGCTACAGCAACTGAACCTATGGAAATTGGTTATCCAACTCAATTAGAGCATTCTCTTGAGCAGCCACATCCATATATACCATAAATCATTAAGAAACATCATCAAAAGGAGGGTCCACTGCCACTTCTACAACATAATCATAAACAATTTCCAATGAAATTATATCTTCAACTTTATCATCAACCTCTTTAAATATGATTTCTATCATTTCTATATGACTAATTAGAGGACTGAGATAGAGACATTCCTCCTCACTCTCATCAGCAACTATCTCAAAGTCATCATGACTAGATTCAGAGTTATCATAATCATCTGAAGTCTCTCTATTGTCGCTGAAGACATTTTTTGCCCTTCTTCTTCACTGGTTTCCTCATCACTGTCCCTTAGGAATGTCTCCCTTCAATGCAGTATTTTTAGAGGGATAGGATCATCAAAAGATACAATATTAGCATGGGGATTTGAAGGAAGGTCATGATCACTCCAGTCATCTATATGAGAATCCTCTATTTCTTATATAGCTGCAACCTCTTCCTCTTAATCTAAATAAGAAGGATTCACCTCATCAGGCTTTAGACCTGAATATCTCTTGTCATTAGGCCTATTAGGATGGGTAACATGGTTTAATTTCTATTATATCATAGCTTCATAATTATTCCATATTCATTTCCAACAGTTCCAATTTCTCTTCATCAACATGAATATTACCTTTGTAATGCAGAAAATTTCCCTTATTACAACATTTTCCTCATTAAATCTAGCTAATCCTTTCGCATTCATCATTATGGATATCAATCTATCATGAAACAAATCATTGGATTTGGAACTGAGATTTCTCATGTCCACAAGATGAATCATTAACAGCCTACAAAAATTCGTCTTTTCTCCATGCTTCAATAGATATAAAATAAATACATACTGAAATTTCAAGGTAGAATAGTCCCATATGATAGGACTCAAGACATGATGAACAAACATAAAAATAAACTTGTATTCCCCTTCTATCTAAGTAGAAATGACTTTCCTAGGAATCAAATTCCATGTCAATTCGGCTAAGGATTATTCACAGAAGAAGAACTTAGTAGTGGGAGGCATTACTCCTGAACGGTAATCACAAATCCCTTCATGTGGTACTCTCAGACACTCATCTCATTTAACATAGGAGAAGCTCACACTAGCTCCATTTACCCAATAATTCATTTTTTTCAATCTCATACTTTTAGAATATAAATAATTCAAAAAACACCTTCACTAGCTTCTAAAAATGGTGTACATTATTGTTTTCAAATAACTCAACCAATCCTTGAGCATCAAGTGCCTTCGGCACAAAATACTTTCACGATATCAACTACTCTAAGCTCAGTTTCGTTTCAACCATGATTTCCCTCATTGACAGATAATGGTTGATCAGCTTTGTAAATACCTAGCTTCCACTACTAGACTCAGCTCATGGAATTTTTGGATTCGAAACATCTCCTTCATCAATGACAAATGGTATCTTCAATCATTCCATTTCAATATGGACCGGTTCAAGGGTTTCAACATAAGGTTTGGTTATAAGGTAAGGGAGCAATAGTATCGAGATATATATATATATATATATATATATAGTAGATGTGGATTGAAGTGTGGTACGATCTTTTAGTTTTACCATTTAGGGATGGAAAAAAATCAGGTAAATGAAATAAGTAATACTAAAAATGATTCAGATTCTAAAAAAAATGCGCTGTCCTGGAAAATTACGACTATCAGTATGGTGCCAACTGTGAGGTCCAAACGTTGAGGTCTCTAACGGTGAGGTTCCAACGGTGATGTTCCTAATGTTGTGGTTTCTAACAGTGAGGTTCCAATAGTGAGGTTCCAATAATGAGGTTCTAAATGTGAGGTTCTTAACGGTGAGTTTCCGATGGTGAGTTTCCTAATGGTGATGTTCCTAACTGTGAGGTTCAAACTATGAGGTTCAAACTGTGAGGTTCTAATGGTGATATTCCTAAAGGTGAGGTTCTGTATAGTGAGGTTCTAACAGTGATGTTCCAACAGTGACATTCCTAATGGTGAGGTTCCTAACAGTGAGGTTCAAACGATGATGTTCCAATGGTGATGTTCCTAACGACATAGTAGTTTATCCTTCCTATCTGATGTTTGATGAAATTTAACCCCTAATAAATCAAAGGCTTTGTGAATATATTATCCAATTAGTGTTCTATGCCAATGAATTCAAGAGTGATATCACCTCTTGGATCTTGATTTCTCAAGATGTGATTTCTCACATCAACGTTCTTTGTTCTATCATGAGATACTAAATAATAAAAGATATTGCTAGCACATTTACTATAATAGTTTATAGAGATATGTTTAAATTGATATCCATAATCTACCAAAGTGTGTTTCATCCACAGAATTTGATCACAACAACTACCAGTTTTATATATTCAGCTTCAACAGTAGGTAATGAAACAGAATTTTGATTCTTACTACACCATAATACTAGTGGATTGCCAAAAATGAGAGATGATCCATAGGTTATTTTTCTATCTAACATGCAACCAGCAATGTCAGAATCTGAATTACATACTAAATCTAAATATTGGCTTCTTGTATAAAATAGTCCTATGTTTTTAGTATATTTACGTTATTTAAAAATATTTTTAACAATAGTTAAATGGGACTCTTTGTGATTGGATTTAAAATGATCACACATGAATACATTGAACATAATATCATGTCATCTAGTAGTAAGATAGAAAAGGATTCCAATAATACCTTTGTAATTGGTTTAATCCACTAGTTTACCAGTTTCATCATATTCCAACTTACAGGTGGTACTCATAGGTGTATTACAAACTTTATTTCCATCAAAACCAATGCATTTCAAATTATCCCTAGTATAATTACTTTCATTTAAAACAATACCATTTTATTTGGAAAAATTATACATCCAATGAAAAATTTATTCCCCCCCATTAAACTCATTCCAAATTCATCTTGCGGAATTTTATAAAAATTAGTATATAATGAATTTTTATAGGATCTGTAAATAATATCATCCACATAGATTTATAGTATTAAAACATCTTCAAAAATTCATTTAATAAAAAAATATGATATGATAAACCCTTAGTAAAAACTTTTCTAATATGAAATGAACTAATTTTCTCATACCAATCTCGTGGAGATTATTTTAGATGATATAAATCTTTAGAATGTTTAAATACATGATATGAAAAATGGGGATTTGTAAAACCATGAGGATGTTCAACAAATACATTTTCAACATTGTACTGATTTAAAAATGCACATTTAAAAATCCATTTGAAAATGTTTTAAATTCATATGAGCTGCATAAGAAATTAGTATCCTAATGGATTATAGTTTGGGTACATGTGAAAAGGTTTCCTCATAGTCTATTCCTTACTCTTGACTATATCCTTGTTTAACTAGTCTAGAATTATTTGTAACTTTGTTTATTGATTCATCCACTTTATTTCTAAACACTCATTTTATGCCTATGTTCAAAGTGTCTTTAGGTCTTTATAAAAATTCCTAGACCTTATTACATTCCAATTGATTTAATTGTTCATTCATATCTATCAACAAAAATTCATCATTGATAGAATCATCAATATTTTTTGGTTCTTGCTGTGAACGAAAAATATGATTATAAAACTAGTTTCTCAGAGAAGCTCTCATTTGTGTCTCTATATTTAGATCACCTACTAATGCATATAAAAGATGATTTTTAGAGTTCTAACACCTCTATAAAGAGTTAAACTAAACTCTTCAGGTTTTTTTATAGGTTCAAATTCACCATTCTCTAATTTTGGAAAATTTCTAGAACTGGTTGTTTTAACTAAGGGTTCACTATCTTTATCATTATAATCCAGATTTGACATATCTTCTTCAAGTTGGTCAATAAGGGTTTTGGGTTCATGTGGATCTTTCTCATAAAATTTGACATGAACTAATTCTTCCACACATATTTTTCTCTTACTGAATACTCTATAAGCTTTATTATAGATTGAATACCCTAGTAAAATTCATTCATCACACTTGGGAAAAAATGTATAAACGTTATTTTTAGTGTTAAGTATAAATACTTTGCAACCAAAAACTCAGAAGTAATTAACATTAGGTTTCCAATTATTCCACAACTCAAAAGGGTTTTTCTTATGTACATGTCAAATTAAGACTCTATTGATAATGTAACAAGTTGTATTAACAGCTTCAGCCCAAAAATATATAGGTAGATTATAATCATTTAGCATTTTTCGGGAAATTTCTAGAAGTGTCATATTTCTTCATTCTAGAACTCCATTATTTTGAGGGTTTCTAGGAGAATAGAAATTTTTTATATAGCAATTATGTGAGCAAAAAGATTCAGATTTCCAATTTTCAAACTGGCGACCATGATCACTTCTCAATGTCTTAATTCTATGTCTACTGAAATTTTCTACAGACATGGTATATTTGACGAGGTGAAATCAAGCTTCACTTTTGTCAGGTAGAAATTATACATAATTGTATCCATAAAATCATCTATAATAACATAAACATAGTGCATCCCATTTAATCGTGAAACTCTAGATGTTCAAAAGAAATCCATGAGAACCAACTAAAGATGTTGATAAGTAAAAACGTCTTTCTTTGGTATGAAATATTCATTGTGATATTTTCCTTTTTGATGAGGATTACAAGTGTTGTAATGTGGGAATTATAATTTAGGTAAGCCTCTAACTAAACATTTCCTAGTTAGTTTCATAACTCAGTGTACATTGCAGTGTCCCAATCATCTGTTCCATAACCAATATTCCATATGAAAATCATTTAAACAAGAAATATTCTAATTGGATAAAGAGTTTAAATTCACAACATGTACAATGTAATTTCTAAGAGTAGTAAATATTAAATCATTTTTAAAATTAAAAACATTGCATCCATCATTTTCAAATATAACATTGAAGCCATCATCACAGAACTAAACGATACTTTGTAAATTGTACTTCAATCCAACACCAAAATGTACTTTTAAAATTAATATACTATTTTGGTTACCAATATGGCCTAATCTGACAATCTTCCCTTTAGATTTTTCACAGAATGTGACTAGTACACCAACAACACTAATTAGGCTCTTGAAGCATGAATATTCTCCCGTCAAATGTCTTAAACATCCTCTGTCCATGTACAACAGAGTCTTACATGACCTCTTTAGGCAATTTTCCTGAAAAATAGATTAAGTGTAGAGTATCTTTGGTACCCAGATATTCTTTGGTCTAGAGAGGTTAACATGTAATGCTTTGACAACCCATACTTGTCCCACATGATTTTTATAATCAATAGATATGTTTTGAGACATGAACACTTTGTTAGGTTCTTTAGAGAAATGTTTTTCGACAGATGATCTGGAATATGAACTAGAAATAAACTATCTATATTTTGGAACAAATTTATTTTTAATAATCCTTCTCTGTCATGGATGATATCCTAGACCCGTTGTGTATTTTAGAGAAATCTATTTTCCTAGAAACTGAGCTAATGTATTTCTACCAGCAGTAAACGTATCAAGAATCATTCTTAACTTCTTATTTGACAATTTCTGTTTAATATTTTTTTATCAGTTGAGAACATTTTCATTTCTCAATATCTAGATCAGACTTGTAACTAAATTTCAAAGAATGTTGTCTTTTTTATAATTTATATTTAGCCTTGATTTCATTATTGTTACCCACAAGCATTCCACAATTTTAAAATATTTTATCCTTAGTAATATTCTCTTCTTTATTAGATTCACTTTCATTCCCAGAATGATAATCATTAGGTATAGGAGAATTGGGTCTTACCTCCAATTTTTCAGTCATGAAACAAAAAATTTCATGTTTGTTCTTCTCAATATTAGATGAGTCAGATACACTGGAGATATCTTCTGAAAAAATACGAGTGTCTTTCATAGCCTTTTTTATATATGTTTATTTTTTCCTCATATTTATTCTTAAATATCATCTTGGGGAAATCAGCATTCTCATGAACTTTTTGTTAAAACTCATAGAAGACTATCTCATTTGTATTGTCATTCAATTTTGGGTTCCTTTTCCTCTGACCTTTATTATCATACCATTGTTTATAATTTTAATTTCTAAAGAAATTCTTCTTTCTGTATAAATTCTTGAATCACCTTGCACGATGAGACATATAATCATCACAACTAGAGTCTGAATCTTCACTAGAGGAAATGTCTATAGGAGCTTTAATCTTTTCATTGTCCTTGTTCTTTGTGGTAGAGGTCTTAAATACACAATACATCTTTATTGGTTCTTCATCTATTTCTGGATTTACCTTACATGTTTCTCCATACGTCATATTCTTTCCAATTAGTTCCTTCACTAGAATCTTGTTTATGCCACATGATTTTCTTATTGAAATAGAAATTCCTCTCCAAAATTCACGCAAGCATTGAATTAGTATCATTATCTGATTATTTCATTCCACTTGTTTCCCACGCAGACTCATTGTATTTACTATTTAATTGAATCTATGATACATTTTAGATATATGCTCATCAAGACTCAGTTAAATATTATCATATTTAATAGTATATGTATTTAATCTCATTCTTTTATCATTGGTCGTTCACTCATGGGAAAAATCTAGATAGCCCAAATGTCATAAGTAGTTTTACAAGTATATATTTTATTGAATTCATCATCACCTAGAGAACATTACAAAGAATTCATTGTTTTTCAGTTATTATTATATGTACCTTTAGTCAACTAAGACCATGTGTCCCTAGAATTAATATGTAATAAATTTTGTTCTTATGTTGAGTCCCATAATTCAGGACCCATTCTCTTTTGATTCATTTTCATTTTCAATTTACACTGAGCATAATTATTTCCATTAAAGAAAGGTGGTCTGTTAGTAGCATCACCCCCATATCTATTATAATTTTTTTTATTAATATATAAAGAACTAAAAATTTAGATATGACATAAATATTAAGAACATTAAAATACAACTAAAATCATACATAAAAAGAACATGATAATTTTCACAACAATTAATATATTTTTAATAAAATGATTACGTTGATACCAAATTTTGGTCGGAGTGGAATCTCAAGAGGCGGTGAATTTAGTTAATACATAAAATGTTCTTAAAAACATTTTACCAGGATCCCACAATTTTGAAACAACCCAGTTAATTGAGGAACTAGAGATATAGATGTTCAATTGGTCAACAGGTTTCTCAAAGGTTGATTAGTCCTCAGTTGAATTAATGTAAAACTCTATCTCAACATTTAAAACAATGTTACCGAATTAAACACATTCACATACTATCTATACCTAACAACAAAAGTAAGTATAAGAATAGTTTTTTATTTTTTAGATAATGAGCAGCATAAAATAGAAAAATAGAGTATAAAAAATATAGTAAACATAAAATCTAAACAAGAGGTTAATTCTCAAGCCATGACTTAATCCTCTCCAATTCGTGATCGACTTCAACCGAGTTGTTTATACTGATAATAATCCTGATACACATCCTGTATATGGATTTATAATAGTTTTCCCAAAGTTTCTAGGGTTTAAACCCTCTTCCACATTTCATCTTGGTAATGATAATCAACATAGTCCACACATGGTATCTTCCATAGTTATACGTGGGAAAACAAAGTGTGAGTGAAATTAAATTTGTGGGTTTTATTATCTTCCGGTTCAAGCACAAGAGATAGTGTTTGTGAATCAAACACACACAATATTATTATACATGTAAAATAAAGTATCTTAGTAGAGAAAATAGAATATGATTTTGTTTAGGAGGCTCTATGTGTTTTCAGTTCATCTCATGACTCATTGGAGTGTAGAAATTGCAGTTCAAGTCTTTCTTAGGATATTGTCCTAAAAAACAGAGTTTCAGAACTACATGTTCTGGCATTTATTAACTGAGTGTTCTGATTATGGTGTTGTTTGAGAGTTGATTAAGAATTGACGGAATCATGGAAATTTTCCTCCAAAAATGATCTTCATGAATGTCTCATATTGACAACATAAGAGTTGAATGGTTCTGTTGTGTTTTCTTTTCTTCTAGAAACATTTCATCGCCACTTTTCCATTCATATTATTCTATTTTATATCTGAGGGGGGACAATAGGAATGATTAAATCACATGTGTTATTCCTTGTACCTCATACTTTCCCCAGATACGGTCTCCCGATATGTCTACAATCAGAATTAATTAATGAACGAAGCATTGAACCTACAAAATATGACCATTATAATAATCTTGAGAATTTCAAAAAGCCTAGAAAGGTAGTCATCAGTAGACTAGTAATGGTATCCTTCAAAATGGTAGGCTTCAATAGTATATGTGCATAATTAGCCTTCATCAGTGACCATACCAATGGTAACAATTTGTGGTAGCCTTCTGTGGTGGCCTTGCATCGAGTACATGCATCGTTGACCTTTGCATCGGTGACCATTGAATTGGTGTCTTTTTCATCATCTAACCTTTCACCGGTGACCGTTTTATTGGTGAAATTTTCATCACTGACAATTTTATCGGCGAACTTTGCATCGATGACCTTGGAATTAGTGACCATTTCATTAGTGATCATTGCATCGGTGACCATTTCATAGATGACCATTGTACTTAGAGAAATATTTCATTTTCTGCTTAAACACTAGAGAAATGAGATTAAAATTACATAGTTATTTATTTTATATACATTATCTTTTCACAGAAATTATTATCCAGAAAGTGGAAAATAATTATCACATAAACCAAAAACGATTTGGGATTATCAAAACATGATTTGGGATTACCAAAACAGGAGAGCCCCACAGGTTTCACATAAAAATTCTTATGGAACCTTATCAAGACATGTATGATTGTAAATTTAGAGATCCAATGTCTAGGTATAAGGTTCATGAATGTAATAAACAAGGACCTCAGATCGTTGAAGAAATCATAGAGATGGTTATAACCATTCTTCTATATATCAAACATTATAAAAGTTGGTAGAAACGATATGCTGATAACAGACGTCATGATATATAATTTGATGTTTTTGAAAATGTTTTCTAGGTATCTCACCCTGGAATAATGTTATGATATTTTTGATGAAAGGGAAACTAGTCCCTAGTTATATCATTCCCATTGAGATTTTTGATCATTTTATGATGGTACCCTATTGTTTGGAAGTTCATCCAAATCCATATCTGGTCCACAGTGTGTTCCATAAATATCCCATGAGGATTTACATACAATACACTTCACTTGAACTAAACAAATAGGCCAACACTCAATATAAGGATCTTACATAAGATAATCACCTTGTTGATATTCTGGATCAAACAAATAGTGTTCTATGAAACAATACCACTCACCTTGTAAAAATTATATAGTGAATTTAATAGTTAGAGTAAGCTATGTGGACAATTGAGGATATTATGATGCAGAATCATCCTAATATTTTTAATTAATTGTGAATTTTGGGAGAAACATTCATGTTTAGGGTGGTTGAATATAAAACCTCGTCTTCTTAATGACAACTTTTCTTTCGAATAACTTATAATTCCATTAATGTATTTCATGGATCTTAGTAACAAAATCCATTTCACACAACATCATATTGTTATTTGTTTCACACAACACTAAAATGTCGTATGTTAAATACAACACAGACATAGAGTATATTACCCACAACATTCAATTGGCGTACATTAGACGCGACATTGAGTATCTACGAAACATCATTTTAATGTTATAATTATTTAAACGAGATAATTATTAACTATCCATTAAACGTAGTAATAATAATAGTAAGGAATACTTAAAAAGAATATGTTATATATAAATAAAACACATTGATAATGAAATATATATTTTTTGAATATCCTTATATGTTTGAAAATACAATTTTCTCAAATGAATTGCTTTTCATGTCCTTATGTTAAAATTAAAATAATTAATTATAGAAATAATGAGATATGAAATTTGATGATATAAAAATAATTTTTTAATTTATAATGTATAATATATCTTAGAGTGATCTTTTGTGATTTTTCTGGGAAATATTATTTTTGGATGAATTGCGAAAAACATCAGATTTGAATTTAAAAATGGCATTCCATATAATTAATTAAGAATGATAAATTATATATTAATTTGGATTAAAATTTTAATCAGAATATATTTTTATAAATTATTCCAATTAAGCAATTGGATCCAATTTCACATTGAAATTTTATTTAAAAACCTTGCCAAATTTTGATCATTTTATTACTTTAAGAACATGCAGTGTTGTTCATCATCATGATTAAATTGATATTAATTTATTAAATTTATGTGATTTGAATTTGGAAAAATAAATTCTATATTTTTAATAAAAATAATATATAATGTCAAATAATTCTTACTTTTTTTCCAAAAATATTGGTTATGGAAATTAAAATTAATTGAAATGAATAAGAGAAAAATTAGATTATAAAATTACTAAACCTTCAATTTAAGACACATAAAAACCTTGAAAATTATATAAGATCCATTTTATGGCCATATTTCAACAATATCCAACCATTAAGATAAATTTTACGATTTTTTATCCATTTATAATAAAAAATGTGGGTTGGGTTTCCCTTTTTCAAAATCATACATGACTTCCACTCGTCCTCCACGATAAAAAGTTTTCAACTCCTCCAACGTCATCAAACATACAATTCCAACTTATCTCTACAACGATATTTTGAAATAGATATTAAAAATACTCACCTTCCTCCTTGAATCATCTATTTTGTAATAAAGTTTTCCATTGAAGCCTTTTGGAAGAAACAAAAAGGAGTTACCTAATTAAGAGGCAACACATTCTCTCAAGAACCATTGTTGTATTTTCTTTTTTCAACATCATCCACTATTATTATTATATGAGTGTATGAAAAAATAAATATCATCAATATACTTGATTATTTTAATTATAAGGGTTAAACATACAATTAAAAACACATATATCTAATGGGTAATGAATATATTGTTTATGTGTACCACAAACTATCACTAAAATAAATGATTACTAGCCATTATTACATTACCGCTTATCATGTTCAAAATTATGATGTAAAATATATTTATATAAGTAATATATTATATTTAATATTTATTTATGATTATTTATTCCATTTACAACATATATCATTTTATTTTTTATTTCATGTAAATATAATAATTTTTTTTCATAAAGTGTGGACTACTTCCCCCTGAAAGTGATGGGATTCGTTCACACACTACCTAGAATGAGTTAACGATGAGAGTACTAAAAATCTATGATAGATATAGAATTATAATTCTATTATAATGACATTATATTCATATATAAACATATATCATTTTCTTTTCTTCTTTCATTCAACATAACAATAAAAACAGAAACAACGTTGATGTGTACGTACAACTCAACGTCTGAATGAATAGTGTAATCCATTTTTAACTTCCATATTCTATATATAAAGATAATAAATATATAATGAATATAAATGATATTTATATCATGGAATAAATTCTATAAATAATTATATACATATAATTTCCAGTGATATAAAAAATTAAGACATGTGTGAAAAAATAAAGCAGTTATTACCTGAAGTGATACCTTAACACTGAATTGATTACAATAGGTTAATATAAGGTCATAATAAAAAAAATACGTTGTATTATATATAATAATATGATTCCTGAAAATATTTTTAATAAACATACATTTATTATAAATGAATTTTGTTTTATTATGAAGGGATTCAAAACCAAAGGTAAAGGGATTTCATCTGATTTTATATTTATGTGAGATGCATGCTTTGTTCACCACCCATTCCTTTCGTGTAGTGTGTATACATACCATGTAGGTATTAAAATATTATTGAAAATAAAATTTTTAGTGTATAATTATCAATTATATTATTTTTATTTCATGTTATTATTTTTCAAAATATACCAAATATGTATGAAAAGATTGTCTTATGATGCATTCTTGGGGACACAAATTTTATTATGCAGCCACATTATTTTTTGCGGTGTATATACTTCTATTTGACATGTTAAATCTTGATTATACCTATTTTAATGATATATTATGCTTCATTTAATTTTATTATCTAACATGGAGACTATGATACAAAGTAACCATGTTGTAAGAGTATATTGAAATAATCTCATCATTTATAGAGATTATAAATGATTTTGCATCATGGGGAGAATTTTTGGTCCAACTATAAGGTATGTAAAATTTTAATATGAGACATATAGGTTCGATGATTCCATGCATGGGGAGTGCACAAGGTCTAATACTCTTGATCGATGCTGGTGTTAGCCTCCAGTTCGGTACCTCCCCCTCTGTCAAGGGAGGGACCTTCAACATCCTTTGACAGAGTGGTGACCTTTTTATCAACCTTTTCCAATCCTGATCTTCAACCCATGTTCCCATAATTATTTTTGTGTCTCATGTTTATGGATATACATTTTGGGTTCCCAAACCATCCATTATATATCACCTAGTTTAATTAAGATTCATCCCTCCAAAACCTAACATTAATCGCTATATTTTCTCAAAGAAGGACTTTGTTAGACTCATTTTATAGGATTGTCTTTGACTCATGGGTCTTATAGGATATAAAAACTATAGGATTGATCAATAATAAGAACATAATGCTAATTTTTTATTAAGTAGAGTACATGATTAAAGTCTTGTATATCACTCCCCACTGCTTCAACAGTTCTTGATTTTTCCTATTCAGATGGACATATGACTTACACATGAGGAACGAATCTCTTTTAGTCAAAATTTGGAGTAGCCTTCCAAACATTACATTGTTGTTTAAAAATCCCTTGATGTTTTAGATACTTGGAAATATTTTAGGTAGGTATTCATGCTATAATATCCAACCCAATTCTATTTTTCATCACGTTAACCCCTAGATTTTTTTGGAATTTGAGGCCTCAAGACTACGTCATGACGTTGTTCAGATTATAGTAGGTGAGGTGTTAAGTTATAAATATAAGGATGAGTATTAATGACGTGTTTATTTTTTTCTGATGGAAGATGTATGGGGTTCTCCTCTACAGCCTGTAATCCTGGCACTATATATCCTTACAAGAAAGTTGGTTTGTCTTTAGAAGGTTGTTAAAAGGCCTTTGTGACCATTGTGGTAGTGGGCGTGGAAATCTTGACTAAGGTAGTTATTTAATGGGAACATAATTTCTTGATAAAGTTCATTTAGGATTCTAATTAACTTTTGTATGCCAATTTTAAGAAATCAGAGGTTTAAAAAGAAGCTGGAGCTAATGGAACATAGTGTAGATGTATATATAAGTCTCAAATAGTAGAAGATGGAGGACTTCAGGTCCCATAGGGTGCCTTATATACATAGGAGGTGTGATCAGGGAATGGTAACCATGATTAAGGTCTAAAAATGGCTTCTGAGGAATCATGGGAGGTATGTCTTCTACTTTCAGAGATATTAATAGAATGTCGGGCTCTATTATTGATTTATGAAATCGTTTTGCATGTCTACATAATGGGGACCTAGTTATGGATGAGAAAATGATGATTAGATACCCCGCAGATGGTAATAAGTACCTCGATTGATGTGATTAATGTTCTATCCCATTTTTAGAAGAATCTAAGGATAGGTTTCATGTTTATGCTGATAGACTCTCATGTATGAGGACAAGTAGAACCACGAAGGGTATCTATGATCTGAGAAAGGTATACTCATTTTTTCCAATCCCTATGGTGAAACGGTCAGCAAAAAAATCAAAAGTTAATCTGATGGTTCGTGATACTCCTTCTTCCCCCACGATGAATAATATGTAGATGAAGACAGATGTCACTCTTCCTCAATCCTTGGAACAGATAATGAGCTTGGTGAAATAAGTGGTTGAGAAGGTTATTTCACTAATTGTAACTAAAGAATAAGCATCTAGAATGAGTGGGTGGCCATCAAAGATAAAAATCAATGATGTGAATAATATCATTATTGAAAAAAAAGATATGATTTTAGTTGGGGGTGTTAAAAAATGGGACGATCAGTTTTATGGAATACATCATGGCCTGGGAAAAACTGACGTTTGAGATTGAAGATATTATAATGTTCGAAAAAGACCTCTAGGTAAACAAAATTTTTTGGAAGTTATTAGGAAAAACTAATTATGATAGGCTTAAATTGGTCCTTAATGGTTCTGTCTTTTCCTTTTGTGGTTGAACTCAAGGTTCCTCAGTTTTTCCATAAAAGTGTATGAATTATAAAAATTTAATTTTTAGATAGTTTATGATTATAATTCCTTTTATATACTAATTTGATCCATACCTTAAGAAAATTAATGAGATTAATTATCATTTGATTATTCAATATATATACATGTATTACATCCATTTTTAGAATATTTTTTACTTAAGGTAATTAATATTTTTTTAATAAATAACATGATGGTGTTTCATTCTTCAGTTCAAAAAATGTATTATTTCAAAATTAATATGTTCAAAAATGTTTTCAAAAATGTTTTTAAATGATTATTAAGGATTATTTTCAAATAAAAATTATTTATGGTTTAAAAATATCCCTTTATATTTTTTCAAATCTATTTTAAAATAAAATGGGTTTTGAAAACGTTTTATATTTCAAATAATGTTTTCAATATATGACTGATTTTTTAATCTAGAAATGATTTTAAAAAATTTCTCAAAACTCTTTCTCATTTAAGTGAACATCTATTTCTGTTACTCATTCCTTTATGGGGAAATTATTGAATTTTTTCATTCATATTTTTTCTCTGAATGGATTATGTTTTGATGACATCATTTTTATGAAGCCAGTTTCTATTTAATGAGTTATATACTTTTAAAACTCACTTTTTCATAGTTTATGTTTATAATGAAATGATTATAAAACATATGTTTTCCTATAGTTTATGATATTATTATGTGTTAATAATTCCTATTTAATTTCATGGTTTTTGATATGATTGGTTGTGATTTTGTCAAACATGTTTGTATGATTTCATTATGAGATGGGTGTGGCATATATATCACTTCAATGCATTGGGTAAAGATATATTTCTCATGAGATAGACATAGATAAAATGATTAATGAACTCAGTAATGTATTACATGGATGGAATGAAAAATGAACATAGTTCATTATTATTGGAATGGAATTATAAGTGAACTAAGATGTGTAATATCGGGCTAGAACTGGGATTAAATAATGCTCAGTAAAATACTTTTTCCACTAATATGGAATTTTAAGAAATGCCATCACTACTAATGAAATCAATATATATTCATATGTGTTTTCCACAATTACAGTTTTTATTCCAATGTTAAACTTTCTTGTCTTATGTTTTTTGCTTCATTATGATTGATATCTTATAAACTGCTAAGCTTTATGCCATGATTAATGATTATCATCTATGATATGCATTTTATGTTCTCATATTTTTTTTATCATGTTCTTATTCCCTTATTATCATGATTATTCTTATATATCTCCCTTGTTTACCTTTACTATGCATATGAGGGAACCCATATATATGTTTACATCCCGCAGGTTATGAAGATATATATTATGTTTGATGTGCCTAAGAAGGGTGTTAGTCAAGAGGAACCTTTTGGGAGATGATGTATCTCATTTATGTACTAGTGTAAATGTTTCCTTATTTCCAAATGCACTACACAAGTATGGAATTTGGGTGTATGTTTTTTAATGTTTTAAGTATTACACAATAGTGATGTAATTTTAATATATGAAATGTTTGGGATTATATAAAGATATCAAAAAAATACATACCCAAATATCATTAAATTTTCTTTTTTCATAACCTATAGGTTTTGGTCATCTCAAAATACATATTCCCGGTGTCATAATGTGTACTCCAAAAGTGGTTACCAAAAATATATATACATGACATTAATGATATTTTTCTTCTTTTCTTACCCTAAACCTCATATAAATTTTATGTAACGATAATAAAATGATTTCATTAGTATATATACTATAATTACAGGTATTCATGTTAATATAACTTACATTCTCTATCTCCTTTTTGAATTTTATATAATGAAAAAACACTCAATCATACCTATGAAATACCATCTCTGTATAGCTATGTAATTAATATTTTATCATTTGTTCACATGGATGGTTATAATGATGAAATTAATTAATATAAATTCTATTTATTACAATATTATTATTTTTTAAATAAAATATATCATCGACCTCATTACTATTTCATCTTGTATAAAATGATAATTACCCACATGTGTAGGTGTGGACTAACACCTCCCTGGAGTGATGTTAGTTTTCTATTACCACTGTTAATGGATAATTAAATAATAAACAAATAATGAATAAAAAATATATATCTAAACTTTATAACACTGTGGAGGTAATGGAATCATTTTATATTTTCTGTAACCATACCCAATAAACTGAAATAATTTTGGAGAAATTTATCAAAAAAACCTCAATGGTTGACACAAGAGAAAATTATTCAATTAATTAATTTCAAATGATTATAAATATAAATGTAAGAAATTTAATATACATTCAAAATATTATTTTTAAATAATTTAATAAATATAAAGTAATTATTTTGGAGGCTATAATGAATTTATATAAGTAGAAATTCAAGGAATGGCTTATTAGTCTCAATTCCAATACATTAAGACATATTTTATATTAACAACCTGATTTGTTTTATATGTTGTAAATATTTCATATTTTAAATATAAGATCATTAATTATATTTTATTATGCTTATTTAATGTTTCAAATACTTTTTTATGGTGTATAGAAGAAAATATATTTGAAGTCATAATTGTTTATTTCAGAATTCTATTATTAATCAATATTATTTATGATTCTATTTATCTTCTGTGAATTAATGATATTTATCATTTAAAACCTATATATTTCATTATACATTGTTTATTTTTAGTTTTTAAAATTATTTTTTTTATTTTACCCAGATTTTGCAGAAAAAAAATAAAAAGAATTTTTTAATAAAATCATTCCATATTTTTTTTGAATAGAATATTTTCCCCCTATCGATGACTTGAAAATTATTTTATGGAAGTTATTGTAAATTTTTATATTACTAGAAATGTTTTTTGAATAAAAATATAAATTTCATTAATTTTTTTAGTTGATTATTTTTCATACTTGATTTTTTCATATATATGAATCCTGGAATATAATTTTTTAAAAAATTTATCACGTGATGGATTATACCACTATCATAATAGTTATTCCCTAAAAATATTTCCCTATATGAATATAATGTGTTTCAATATTTCTCATATTCCCATTATTCTCTAAATTAATTATTCTTAAATGTCTTTAAAAGATCTATATATTTTGTTTTGTCTTCAAAGAGACCATTTAATGTTTATTTAACATTGATTTTTCATCTATATCTACAACATTTATGGAATTTTATGATTCATTAGATATATAATATAATGATATCATCCATATGATTTATTTTCATATCTAGACATCAAATTGATTTATTTACTATCATTGGAATATATTGAACTTTTTTGATGCTAGTATTTCTATGTGAATATTTATGTTGATTTTCTATAATATTTTTAATCATTTAATTCATATTATCAATTCATTTTATATAGTATGTTAACAAGGGGACCACTCTTATATATCCCCTTAATGTATTAGTACGTCTCATGACACACAATATATTTGGAATTAGGTGCATTGCATAGCTATTTATGTATGATTTCTCGGAATGATTCCTTAAGTAAAACATTATGTGTCCTACCTTTTTAATTATATCATTATGTAACTAGATACTAATATATATTTGAATATTTATTTTCCTATTTCATCCATTGTTATATTACTACAATTAATTGATATATTAATAAATTAAACATTTAGTATTAATATTATGCTTTTGACATTCTTAAATCCCTATGATCTATTGGGTTTATATTGTTTTGAAAATTAGGAAAAAATTGTATAAAATAATGGACACATTCAACTATTGTGCAATTTTTTCACAAGAATTTTTCTTTAATGTAACAATGTGGTTTCATTAATGTCACTTTTTATTATTTTAATATCATCCCAAGGTGAAATTTTTAACTATAATATAGTAACTACTCTTCTATATATTCTATAAAAATATTTGAAAATATTGGATGAGAAAATTATATCAATAAGGGACCAAAAAATAAATGAATTATTTCTAACTGGTGAAAACATGAAAACACCTAAAAATGATAACATTTTCCCAAAAACAACAGTTATCACACATATATAAAATGTCCATGTATGAAAAATACCTAATCATAAATTAAATATTTGACAACCAATTATTAATAATTATAAATCCATAATTTCATCTTAAGTACCATTGGAACTTAGGAAAATATTTCGATGAAAAATAAACCATTAACCATTAAATGTTTATAATCATTCATTGCCGCATTAAATCAGTCAATTTATATACAACATAATAGACTTTGAATGTGGGTTATATTCATTGTCAATATCTTAATAATAATTTTTTCCAATTTCCACAAAAATAAATTTTAGTTCATTATAGAAATTGAACTTCATTTCTCATCTCAAATACAATTCATGTTTAAAATGAAATTTGGGCACAATCATTAATCTATTTGTTAAGAAGATTATATTAATTTTCTGAATTTTATATTTTGGGATAATATTTATAATTTTGTTTGGAACATTTTTTACTTTTGGATCGATGGATGAATATTAAGGGAAGATGGTGATTATTGGAGATCAATGCAGAACTTTTCATGGAGAAAAAATAATGGGCCTAAGGCCCATCAAACAGATGTGGTACCCAAAAAACGAGCACAAATAAGCTAAAATATATTATGAAGAATGATAATGATATTGGGATCATTTTATTCCACTATGGATAGAGCTAATTGTGATTTTTTCTTGTAGATAATGGGATATAATATTTACATTAAAATGGTGGGCCCGACCAGAACACCCAAAAAGATTGTCCACTATTTCGGGCATAATATCCAAAAGGATAATCCAAATGGCATAAATTGTATACCGCTAATATAGGACACATGGAGAAAATATTTTTAATCTACGACACCCTCATAATCATCCAACCTCAGTTACAAATTCACCTGTCAAAAGGAAGGATGAATCTGGACGATTTTTCTTGTCTACTTCAAAATATCAAATTCCATTGATTATCTCAACCACCTTTTGACTATATATATTAATGGAGATGTAAGTTATTGTTGTGGGGTGTATATAAGGCTCATAATATTCTTATATAATGATATTGGGTGAAAATAATTATCATCTAATATTTTTCCTCAATTGATGTTTTTATTTTAACCAATGTATTTCATTCAATGGGGATTTCCGACATTCATTTTGTAATCACAATGTCAATTTCTCCCATGTATGTTTTCCATTCACCTTCATTTAAATAATAAAATATCATCATATTATTCTCATTAATTTCTTATTTCATTATTCTATATCACATTGATACCTTTTCATTAGGGAGTGAGGTTATTAACATAATCTTTTATGAAACTCTTCACACAACAGTGGAGTGATTGTTTTTTTCTTCTACACAAATTGTACCATCATACGTATAATTCCTACATTAATTGATAGAGTAACATAAATAGTGGGATAATAATATAATGTTTTGATCCAAGTGATTATCAAGTGGATCAATTGGTTATTATTTATTAATTTAATAAATCCTAATAAATTCTATTTTTGATATTTTCATTCATTGATTTACATTCTCCTTTAAAATCACTAATTATAAGGATACACATCATGAGTGCTAAAACGATCATCTACCTGGGAGTTCTCATCAATATTATCTTCAAATAATATATTTGATTAGCTTTAACATAGTAAAAACATGAAATCAGAGAGTGATTTGAGATGTTTATATTTTGTTAATGGAAACGCTCAAACAGAAGAAAATAAAATAATTTAAAATGAAATTCATCATATTCACCCCATGAGATAACCAAGGATCAACTCCTTATTTTAAATTTAATTTAGATAAGTCTTTAAATAAACAAATAATCCCATCAATTCAAACCCAAGCTGGATACCTCAAATCCAAATCAACATCATCAAATCACCATCTTAGAATGTATGTTTCATAGGATTCTTCTTAGGTCTCTGAGGACCGATAACCCATGATGTAAAACGATGAAAAATTACACTATAAAACATGTGTAGATATTGGTGTAACCAAATTTTGGATCCATTTTTGGGTACCCATGTAAGTATCTTAGACAGTCACCTTCTATTCTCTCCCAAAATTCCCTTTTCTCACCCCCATTTCTCTTATCTTTACACTTTTCTTCACATTGAATCATAATTTAAATCTAATCCAATGAAGTATAACAAAACATACCCCATAATCATCAAATGTTGAAATCAAATGAGAAATAAATATTCGGAATCTCTTCACAATGAAAATTTCATTGATCACCCCTTGAATTAATTCCCACACATGATGAGATGTACAATCAATGAGATGATGATTGTTTAAAGGATCAATTTTCAGCCCTATTGAGGATGATTTATTTGATCAAACACAATGAAATTCATGATTAAAAAACTTGTATCTAGACTAATCTTTAAAAACTCTTTGAACAGTCGGGTGAACAAATGGATATAATTAATTCTGTAGTTTATTCATTAACATTATAAGTAAAAAAACTTTTAATTTTGAGGAAACCGTTCCAACTCATGATTCCCTTTACACATCATTAATAGATGAATATTCTATCCCAAAAAAACTCAAAAATTAACAAAATAATTAAGCATTGGATGTGGGATAAATGAATATGGTGAAGGAAATGATGAAGGGTATTCAAATTGGGAGGAAATTAATTTCTTTGGATTCTTAAGGGGAAAATATTTCTTCATGGATTGACTGTTTGTAATATATCTCCAATAATTATTTTTTATAATCATGTAAAATTAAACCATTGAGAGATATAAAAAATAATTAGTTCATACCCACTCATTACATTAAACTAGACAAACCTTTGTGGAGGAATCACATTTTCAAAATGAACAAATTATTTTAAAAAAATTCCGAGAAAAAAAAGATTTTGATTTAATTTTTCAATCTCCATTAGAAAATTTCAATCAACCGATGCTCAGAATGATTTCCCTTATTTCCCAACTCAAGAATCCCTACATAGTAGATAAGAAATACCTAGCATCTGTAGTCATTTTTTGATGAAATTTATAATGTTGGAATGGTAATTTATGTCTTTGGAAAAACTGAAAATTCGACTAAATCAACCATTTCTGATATTACCTGGATTTTTCAACTCATTGATAAACATTGGATTTCACACGAAAATAATTATAAAAAGAGAATTAATCTCAATCATGATGAAGTGAATAAAAATGAATTTATAAAAATATTGAAAGTTGGAATTGGATAATTTGGTGGGTTCATGTCGAGCTAAAGACGTTAAACAAAAGCAATGTATCAGAGGAAACCCATGGTTTTCAAGTTTATAATCATTATGGATCACCATTATCATTTTCATTATTTTTTATTTTTCATCTAAAAAAATAACATAGATTGTTGACATGTTTATCTTTTATGAGTAAACAAGGGTATGAATGTGGAACTCCATATTCATTCATGTCACGTGGTTTGATTTATGAGTAATACATTACTAATAAATTTAAATAGACTACAATGTATCATCAGTTTATTTTATTATATTTTATTTTTTTATTTTTTTACGTTAAAAAAATAAATAAATAAAATTTAAACACTATAGGTCATGGGGAAAAGCAGTTTAATATCATCCAAGCCACGGTGACTCGAACCTGTTATTGAAGGGAGAATTTGACACACACTTTCATCATCAACCTATAGCTGACTTAATTCGATGAGTATAATTTCAATATCCTATTTTAACACCTCTCTCATACCCCCTTTGAATTTTTTCATAAAACCCTGGGGATAATGGTATTCTATGATGTGGGGAGATGAAATAAAAGATGATTTTTTTAATAATAACATGTGTAGAATGATTAATTCCATTAAACATGATCATGATAACATAAATTGCAGACTCTGAAACTGGAAATCAAATAATTTTTCATGCCTTTATTCTGATTTTAATGCACATTTATGTTCATATGCAATGTTTTTTGAATGTGCTACTATCTGATGTGATTTTTAAACTTTTACATTTTCATCCTGTTAATCAAAATTCAATAATTCATGTCTTTTGGATCATGGGTTTAAATATGAGTTTTTGGGTCCCTTTTATCATTGCATCGGGTTTGGGGTCACTTTTAGATTAATTTTAGTATAAAAAAACAGAAGAAATTTGAAAAAAATAATAACCACATAGGGAAATCTTTTGTCCAAATGTGTGGCATCTAGAACTTGTGGATCATGACTCTATAGATTTCCTTCCAAGAGTTAGGCTTTATATCTATATTGTAGAGAATGAAATTGACAATATCTGTGGCGTCATTTACTTGGGATCGAGACTCCATATTTGTCTTGCCCAAAGTTAGTCTATTCATATATATTGTTGTTAAAGAAAATAAAAATAATAAAAATAAATAATAATAATAATAAAAAATAACTGGATACTCATTGTATTGTATAATGTGGTTCCCTCCTAGATCATCCATTATTTCCCTTGAACAATAACATGGGCTCCAGATCTTTTGTGATGCACAGCTCATCAACATATTTAATTGAAATTGGATGAAATGTGATGATATATTTTAACAAAGAAATGGACATGGGATTGGGATATGCATATGGAACTATCTTGTCTTAGATGATTTGGATGGGATTTATATTTTTTTAATTAATTCTTCGGGTGAGCAATGTGTGTTAAAATGTCTTTGGAAAAGGGAATTAGAATATCATATTTAAAATATATTTTTCTCAAGACTAGAAAAACTCATGTTGGGGGTGTGATTAGACACTAAAAGTGGCTAATCATCATTGTCAATATCATAATAATAATATGTTCACATGTCCATAAACATCAATATTATTACATTATAAAAATTTAACTTCATTTCTCATCTCAAATGAAATTCTTGTTTAAAATACAATTTGGGCCAATTATTAATATGTTTGTCGAAAACACTATATTCATTTTTTGAATTTTATATTTTGGGATATGATTTATAATTTCTTATGGTAAATTTTGTCATTTCGGATTAATGGATGAATCCCAAGGGAAGATGAAGATTTTTGGGGATGGATGCAGAACAATTCTGGAGACAGAATAATGGGCCTAAGGCCCATCAAACAAAATTGGGGCCCACAAACCATGCCCAATGAAGCTCATAGTTTTACTATGAATGTTAAAATATATGGGGGTCATATTATTAAAAAAAATTCAGAGATAATTTTGATGTTTTCATGATGCTAATGGGATATGAAGATTACATTTAAATGGTGGACCAGACCAGAACGCCCATATGGTTTACCAACCATTTAGGAATAACATCCAAAAGGATGAACCAAGTGGGTTGAATTTATTGCATCTGATAGAGGACACATAGAAAAAAATATATTTTTCTTCTATTAACCCTTCAAAATCATCCATCTTCAGTAAAAAATTCACAAATCAAAAGGTACGATGAATCTGGATGATTTTTCTGCTCAAAATCGAAACGTCCAATTCCCTTTATTATCACAACCTCCTTTTGACTCAATAATTTAATGGGGATGTAATTTATTTTTTTGGGTTGTCCATAAGGCTCATTATATACCTATATAATGATTTGGGGTTATGTGAAATATCATCAAATATTTTTTTCTCAATTGTAGTATTTCATTCATCCATTTTACTTATTTCAATTGTAATTTCCTACTTTCATTTTGTTATCACATTGTCAATTTATCCCATGAATGTTTTACGTTCACCTTCATTTAAGTAATTAACAATCATCATATTCTTCTACTTCATTTATTATTTCTTTTTTCCATATCACGTTGATACAGTTTCTTTAGAGAGTGAGTTTATTCTCATAATATTTTGTGAAACTCTTCACATAATAGTGGAGTGATTGTTTTTTTCCTCTTCTCCAATACTAAAATTGTAAGTATACTACCCACTTTTATTAATAATATAGAATCAATGGGGGTATAATAATCTAATGTGATTATCCATAGGAGTGGTAAGGGGATGAATTGGACGTAATTTCTTAATTTAATAATTCCTAATCTATGATTTACATTCCCCTTTAAACTCACCAATTTTAAGGATATGCATCCTGGGTTGTAAAATGATCCGCTACCCTAGAGTGATCATCAATATGATACTATAAGTGTATAAGTGATTCTCCTGAGGATAGTTACAATTTAAAATCATTGAGTGATTTGGGATGTTTGTTTATTGTTAAAGGAAATGCTCAAACATAAGACAGTGAAATAATTTAAAAAGAAATTCATCCAATTCACCCCTTGCGATAACCAAATATCAACTCATGAGTTTAAATTGAATTCACTTAAGTCATTAAATTGTAAAATAATCCAATCAATTCAAACCCAAGTTGGTAAATTCATAAACAAATCAACATCATCGAATAACCTTCTTAGAATATATGATTCATAGTTTTCATCATAGGTATCTAAGGATCGATAACCCAATATGTGTTACAATGACCACTTACACCATAAAACATGGGTAAATTTAGGCACAAAATACAACAGATTTCTAGTAAGCATAACATTGGTATCTAGGATAATCATATTCATACCTAATTTTCACTCTTGTTTAACATATATAAAAATAACTTACACCTATTTAGTTCCATAAAAGTAACTATACATGTTATATAACTCATTTTTCCTATGAAAACTATCTCAAACCAAGCTGGGGAGCTATTCAATCTGACACAAGACCTGGTATGTGGCATGGAGAGAGGGGTGGTCTTAGTCCCCACATGCAAGAAACTATTCCTAGGAATCAATGATATTCTTTTGGGAAATAGTTCACCCATTTAAATATATATAAACCTCCAATAGAATTAAATAAGACATAACTGAATAAGAAAGAAAAAACAATGTAAAATAATTTCAATATTAAATGTTTTACAATTTTAACCAAATAATAATAATGGAAAATCAAGCACAGACATCCCAAAAACCTCCATGGAACATGAGGGGAATCATCTTCAACCCACCACCACCAGTACCTCAAACATATAGAACAGTAGAAACTCGAACCATTGATATCTCCATCACACATCATGCTTTTACCTTGGTTATACATAAGAAAGCCTAAATATGACCAAATGTGTATTTAGGATGTTATCAAATGGCCAATAGGATTCCACCTAAATGAAAAGTTTCCATATGACCAAATAATTGTTCACATGTCATACATATCACCACTTTGATCTAATCATGTCAAACCCATTTTCCAATAATGTTTCCACTACATGGGAAATTCTTGAAACACATTTTAATGTTAACTTAATAAATTAACACAATTAATTTATCCATTTTCTATGGTCCATTCCCCTTTAAAATTCAAAAAAAAATCCAATTTCACTTTAAAACACATTTTATAATATTATAAAATTTACAAAATAAATTATATGTTCACAATAAGGAGGTCTTCAAGACAGACAAAATCCATTTCCTTTTATGGAATTAATATTAAAATGTAGTTACACATCAGGTTCCATTGAATACATGTATCACAGCTTTAAAAAAACCAAAAAGCATTTCCATGAAACACTAAAACAAATAAAATAGAAAAACATATCTAATTTACCTTATAATGTTCGTTCCCATCACATAATCATGAAAACCCCGTCAAAATCAAATTTTGCACCACACAAATAAAATACATTATATTAAAAAATCAAACAAGCACCATAATCAAATAATCTACAAATGCTAAATCATGGAACCACCTACCTCAAGATTGGATACATCTGAAAACTGGTGTAAAACCACAACCACAACACCACAATACAATATCACAACATTATTTAACCAAAAAAATCAAGATGAAACCCTAATAATTAATTTCTGGCCCTAAATCAGACACGATACACGCTGGAGAAATAATCCCATGGAAGAAGGACAGGAAAACTATAAAATTCGATTAAATAGAAGGAGAAGGGAATCACAAGGAGAATCTAATAGAAGATACTCATAAATACAATAAATAACGGATGTATAAGGGTGAAAATATTCGAGGGAGAGTCACATAGGGTGGATTACCCCGAGTGGGGAAGATAATGTTTTATTTAGGGTTAAATCATAAGGGGAATATTAAGTATTTTAAAATTTTTAATTAACTGAACACGTTAAAATATTTTCCCACACATGTTTTTAAACCAAGTGGAACCCATGAAACCCATACTATAAGTGCATGGCATGCCTAATGGTTAGCCTGCATGGTTTACAAACTTTGTTCTTACCTTTCTATTAGTCATTTCACAAAAATAATTCATGGCTGCATGGTCACCTGGGTAAGAGCATCAGGTTTTCTAAACAATGTTTTAATAGCGTGCCACCATTGATTACCCAAATTTTTTCATTATCTCTTAAAACAGAAAGGAAATCAAAATAGAAAAATCAATTCCAAAAAAATTACATAAATAATTACTTATATATTTCAGACCCATCACACCCAATTCGAAAAATAGATACTAAGACCCAATAAAGAATAGGAACCATGATTGATATGAAAATCTCATCTGTGACAATTATCCCCACCATAATGATTTATATCCTCACAAAGACACAATAAGATCTAATCTAATATAAATAATAGTAATAATGCATAGCTCATGATGGTTCCCAAAAACAATAATCAAAAACAAAGAAAGAACACCATAAACATAAAAAGGGGTTCACAAGTTTGAACTGGAGAGGCTATAATGGTCTCCCTAAAAAACACCTTCTTCCCCAAGAATATTGAAACACATCTTGTGTATTTATCAAAGATAAAGTAATTCTCTTGAAAATAAATCAATCCCATGAAACAAAAAACATTTCAGACAAAAAAAATTAATTCAAACCACTTTCTTGAAGTGATCCAATAGAATCAAACCACTTCTTGATAAAGGCCTTCACAAAATTTCTTCATCAAACCATTCGGTGAACTCCAACGGCAACATTTCATCATGGGACGGTCTAAAAACTAAATTTCTCTAAACAAGATTTCCCACTACCTTCAGAACACCAATATATAGATTATATTAAATAAATGTGGAGGCCTTAATAGAATACCTAAAATATGAAATTAATTGGCACTATTTTACTTTGGGATAATTTTTAGTGAGTCCCATGATAGGTCTCCATACCATAATAACCAACAAACATAACCAAACATTATAGATTGTTATGGTAAACCCAACATGTGAAGGCTTATGGAATTTCTCATAGACCATTGAATTTTTTCTTAACCATTCCCATCCACCATATAAAAAATGACAATGGTTAAAACCACCAAAGAGATAGGATAAAAAAGAAACCATTCTAGAAGGCCGATAAGAAAACTATAACAATAAACAATAAAAATCCCACACGCAAGCTGTGGAAACCAAATATGCCTCATGGTTCCCCCAGAAACATAGTATTATCTTTATTTCATTTTATATTTATGTTGTAGACCATAGAATTATGCTTAACGTTTGAAGCAATTATTTCCTCTCATCTTGAATATGACAATCCTGGACTGGAACATATTATATGGTCGGATGAGTGACCAAAAAAGTTTCTATGTGAACCAAAAATAACAACTCATACCATGGAACTCACTTTCTCTAATATCGAAATTTTACCTTGATAATAACTTATTTGATGAACATGTATAATCCCATTTTTCCTTGAATGATAATCAAAAGAACATGATTCATATGGAACACTATTCAAAATAGAAAAATCTTGAATTCCAGAGAGAGAAATATGGTTCTGTTAAAAAACAATTTCATAAAATATTTCAAAACATCAGATTTTTCATTCTAAAGAGAACCCACCACCCCCATATACAACCAAAAACATATATATGAGAATTACAGTAAAAGGTACATTAAACTGATCCCCAATAATCATACAATATCAACAACTAAACACAATGACTTCTAATGACATGACTTGTAACATCCAAGGTAACGAAAGAATATAAAATTTTGATATTTATTAAAATTTGTGAAATAAATAATATTTTTACTTCAATTGGGATGATATATACGTTGGATAACCTGATAAGCAGCAACAGGTTTCTTTGAAAATATACATTGCACAAAATGTTGAGTTATACTAAGAAAAATTAATATATTGATATTATATCAAATGGTAGATAACACATAGATGTTGTGTCGATGGGAATGAAAAAAAATAAACATATTATTATTAAATATGTTTATTAAATGTCTTTACTTTTACCCAATAAATTTTAGAGTCTTAAAATGAGAATAAATACAATATTAATAGTGAAATACTCTAATATTATTTAAAAAGTCGTTTTACCACCTTTTAATGGTGTACTGTTTTTAAATCTAGTTTTTTCATTTTTATATGATCTATTTGAGAAAATTAAAAATTCTTCTCTATAATTATAACATCAAAATTTAATTTGGATGAAATTTTGTTATTTTTCTGATAATGTTCATTTTTAATGAATAGTGAAAAATATTATATTTTAATTCAAAATTGATTTTTAATATAATTTATTTATATAGATAGAATATATTATTAATTGTTTTTAAAGTGTAATTAGATTATATTTTTACCAATTAATACAATTTTGGTCACTAGAAAAATTTTACATTGAAATTGGATATAAACATGTTACAATCTTTTGATAGTTATTTTTACTTAATTATTTTTCTTTTGAAAACGAGAATTAATTTAAAATTAATTTCTGCCACTTTTGTGTTTTGAATTTAGAAAAATGGAATAAATTTTTTAAATTAAGAGGCCCAAATTGTTTAAATATGAACCCTTTGTTTTTATACATTATGAATATTTACTTGTGTAAATATTTTATTTACCAGGGTTAAAGTGTAAATCAAGTACATAACGGTAATCAAATTTTATTATAATAATCTAAAATTACCATAACATGTGTCCTAATACTATTGGATGATACATGTCTGACCTTGGGAATCCTTGGGTCTATTTGGGGACCCCATATAGCTACATGGGAGTGATAATGTCACATTATATTAATTCATTTAAAGAAAAGAAAAAAAAATGACAAAAACATATATCTTTAAGTAAATACATTATTATATGAGGTTATATACATTATATTTACGAGTATAAATATTAATTAAAAAATATAAAATGATTTCCTACATCATGATATTTAATTTATAATTTTTAGATATCAAATAAATAGAATTATTAATCGAACAATTATGATTTAGTGATTACTTTATTAATGAATGATTTAAATAAATGAGATTATAATATTTAAAAAACTATAAAAAAACCTAAAAATTAATTATTGGTAGATTTTGTTTAGAATATTTGTAATCTTATATTTGAATTTATTTAGTTGATTACCTTTTCAATATGAATGTTACATTTATACTAAAATAATATTTCCAAACATTCTTAAAGAGCCCCTCCACCCCCTTATAACATTCCACCATATCTAACCCATTACTCACATCTCTCAAGCTCCGTGAATCATTAGAACTATAAAAAATTAAGCTTCCTACATCTCTTTATTCCTCAGATATGTCTTACTATTGGCATAGGCCACTTCACGAATTCGTTTTGTTTCAAACCAAATGGAGTTTCCCGATTTAAAGGTAATTCCTTCCCTAAAGTTCTATTCTATTATTTTACTTATACCACATTGTAAACTCTGTTATTAATATTACTTTATGAAAACAGTATTAACGTAAATATAATGGGACGTTTTTTGGAGAATTATTATAAATACACTTTCACACACCTCCATCTAATGGATATGAACATACTGCTTCTGTGGACGGTGAACTACCACCTCAAGAAACGATTGTTGTCAAATATTTACTACCGCCTCCCCTGGTGGACATTATCAATGAACAATATTTATATATGATATATGTTATGTTTATTTTTTCTCAATTCTTCTGTAATGTTTATTTACAATCATACCTTCATGTCTTCCAATATGTATAAACATGATAATTTCATTTGGGGAAGAGCAGACTACTGCCCACTCAAGGTGATATGATTCGTTCGTGACATACATTAAATGTATAATAGATGTATTATATTAATTTATGTAAAACATATATCATATTATATTATAATTGAATTACAATATACCTATTTATCATTTAGTATCCTTGTTTTTTTTAAATGGAAAAAATGAAAGTAGCATTCATTCGTACTTACGACTTACCATCTCCATGAATGGTGCATTTTATTCCTCACCTCCTAATGTAATATAATATTATAAATACATATAAATACTGGATATATATGATATATATGATATTTAAATCATGAATTAGATTTTTGAGATAATATAATTTTGACCACGTGGACAATTTGTAACTATAACAAGTTCATTTTTTGACTGAAGTTCTGAACATCGACAAACTTTCGGATATCAACTAAAATAATTGGCTAATATTTAGAAAAATGAAATAAAATATATAAAATTTATAATAAATATAAAAAAGGTTCTTAAGATAGTATAAATTAACTAAATTTTATTATCTATGAAGAATAAGTAAAATTCAAGGCATGTGAGACATGAGGTAAGGGGATACTTATCTCACTTTTTTTCAGGGAGAATTTTATTGTTTTCCAATTATTTATTGCATGTGGTGTATTTTTTACTTACATTTGATATATATTATCATGATTATGTTTATATTAATGTTATTTAATGATTCATTAGGTGGTTATTAACTTTCGGTAAAACGACATTATTGATTACAATGTGGTAAGGGGTTTTCATCTCAATTTTTATTCTCATGAGATTCATGCTATATTTTCCACTATTTACATTTTTGTGGTGTATATATTGTCCATGATTTTATTATTTCTGTAATTTTATTTAATTTATTCTATTTATATCTTCAATTTATGATCCATTTTTCATGGGGAGTATGTTTCATATGTTACCAAATCGGCAAGGGAATTTCAAATTTCTATTTCTGCTCATTGGTTTTTACACAAACTTCATTGGATTTATTACTCAGATATTATCTATGCAATCAATACATATTTATTATTGTATTAAAATACATTTTCTTTTGGGTGTATATACCTATAATACACATAATAAATCCATTTATTAAATTTTGAGTCATTGATATGAACTTGATAAGGGTAATCTTAACTAAATTTCCATTCGTTGAGTTAAATATCAAAGTCCTTAGTTTTGTTTCTTCAATAACAACTATGAATGTCATCAAATTTATTTACAATTAATTTACATTAATATTGAGTTTATTAATATTTTTAACATATAATTATGCAATTAATTTATCCTTAATCTCAGAATACCATCTTTATAAGGGATTTCAACTCAATTTACATTCCATTGACACTTCATTGTTTTTATGCAAAAATTCACTTTTATATGGTGTATATACATTCCTTTGGAATATTATATCATGAATAGATTTATTTTAATTATATTATAATGTTATTATTAATTTTTATTATTCAATTATTTGTATTCAAGCATCTCCCATTTGGGTGAGAACTCCTTAACTAAAAAAGTGTTTTAATGATTTATTATTATAAATCTTTCTAATTAATATGTATGTTTTAAAAAATGTTTTCAGGATTTATTTTTATGGAAATTAATGTTTTAAAATATTATGTCCTTTAAAAGATTCAATTTTATACGCGACACATTGTTTCAAAAATCCCGATATTTAATGTTTTTGATATTTTGAAAATTGTTTTGAAAAAGCATTGATTATGTCAATATATTCCAATGATATATTGTGATTGAAATGTATAAATTTAATCATTCTTTTATGCTGGTGTTAGGTGTTACGATTATGTTATGGTTCTTGGTAATGTTTTACATATATAGGTGGTTTCATAATAATCCTTTGGTGGGTGAGTCCAAGATAACTCTCCAATGCATTGGGTAAAGTGAATGAGGTAAACATTAATGGTTCTTCTAAGAGATTTAGGGAATATAATGTGATGTTTATTCCACTATAACACCCTATGTAGCTGCAACAGCTACACAGTAAGTATGTTATGGAGTCCAAAAGATACATTTATTATTTATGTTTTCTATGTGTTATTCATAAATCGTATGATTTCATTATTTATGTAAAAAGTCTTCGGTATTGATGGAATAAGGTTTTATTTATTCTTTTTATAACCCTTACTGATCTTTTTATGCTCATCCCATGTATTGAAATATTTTTTCACAAGACATAAAGAAGAATAAGTTCAAGTTTGGGGTCATGGAAAAGTCATGTTGTCTAAAAAACCGAACTAGACATGACACTTTTTTTAAAGATTTTTAATTTAATGAAAAAATGTAAACTGAGTAGAAGTGTCTAATTTGTAGTTTTTTAGATGTAATGTAATAGTTATGGCCTAATTCTATAAAACACCAAACCTAATAAGATCATCATTTGGAAAAAGTTATTTAATTCATGATTATGTAATTTCTTATGTGAGGGTCTTTGTAGTTTGTATCAATGGCCAGTTTAGATAACTTTAGAGGTTAGGGTGTTATTTAGGCATAAAATATATAACTATAATGGTTTGAATATTAGAAATAGTCATATTTATATTAGATAAATTTAATGAATTTATGATATCATGAATTATCATATATTAGTATTCACCCTCCCCATATGATATTATATAACTGTTTAACTGATATACTCACAGTGAACATTTTGGTTTTATTAAATTGATAGATTTTACAGGCACCAAAGTAACAGTAGATGTGAATAAACCTATGAACGTTTTCAGAATGAGAAACTGGTGAAATGGGAGAAGTAATGAGAACAATTGTGGTTATTCTCAACCAACTATATGGAGTCTTGATTTACCACTAGAACCATGGTGATTTTTATAAGGAATCATATATGCGAGAAAAAAAATCCACGCGCATGTTTGGGTAATAATCATAAAGGTAAGATATTCAAAAACACATGTGTCAATTATGTGGAAGGAAACACCAAGGAAAATGATTCAACTGGACTAAATGATTCTATAGATGTGAATGTGAATGTCATAAATCAGGAAACACTCATGAAAAAGGAATCATCCAATTGAATATAGGAATGGGAAAAAATTCATTCTATGGTATCAATTGAATGTTTTTAATGTAGTGTGCATGGTTATTATAAAAATATATGTCCTATGAATAAGGTTCATAAATGTGATCCCTAGGACTGTGAAAATATATTTTTACCAATACCTAATTCCATTCTAATTGAAGATGAGGAAACTAACAAAGATCAATGAATGGTATGGATTACTTATTAACTGATGTTTTTACATTATTAAATATTAGTATATGATTCATGATTTTGTTTGTAGGAAAGATGTATTTTTAAATAAGTTAGAAAAGAATGTATAATGAATCTTGAAGAACGTTGAATGAGTAATAAGTCAACATATATGTGACTTATGAGTTATTATAGGTTTTAGGATGATTAAATCCTTAAAAGTATTAAGGATATTTTGATTATGGGATTACATTGGAATACTTTTTGTTGTATGTGTAACCTTAATGTTTTATATATGAAAATATTATTCACGGAATAATTATATTTTATTTTGTGGTTATAGTAATAATGATACATTTAAATTTATATGATACTTTTCTTTGAGGCAATTAAAGGTCATTACTTTTGGAATGAAAGTGCTAGGTATGAGATATCATTTTTGGCTAAAATATGTTATTATTAATTTTGAGTTATTTATCTCATTTTTTGGAATGCTTTAATATTACAATTTTTTTTTAAAAAAATGACAACGTGATGATCGTGTGACAAACCTTCATGCCAGAAAAATCTACAAAAATAAAACCCACAACCAATGTTTGGTTGAGAATTATCTCCTACCACTGGCCTATATGAAGTCCCTGGCCAGTATGACTAATTCTTTTTATTTAAATGATTTTTTGGATCATGAATATGTTAATTTTTAAAACATATTTTTTATCAATTAGATATCCATAATATAAAAAATAATATTTTGTGAGTAAGTGATAAATGTTATTGTGGAATTCTTTTTCCATTTTAAAACATTATATTCTTAATGGAAATATAATACTGTGAGATCTCATTTGTGGAGTAATGGTTGAAATTTTATTTTAGTAGAATATATGTTTTTATTCTAAATATATTGTGATTTGGTTTATTTATTTAAAATATTAACATATCATAAAAAATATTTTATTAGGTTTATTACACTTTAGTATGAGATTTTAAGAGTAGTTGATGTTATTTGGAGATAATGATTATGATTTACTATAGAAGAATATGGGATTAAATTGTTCTGATTTGTGGGTTTCAAAAATAGTTTGGATTATTATGAACAATTATAAGGATAATTGTGTATTGAATAGTTTTTTTTTACCGTTTGAAATTTTGTTTTGAATTTTCATGATTATGATAACTTTTTCTCTTTATAAAGAATTATCTATTTTGGGGAATATCTGAACTCGTACTAAAAATTTTGGTTTTTGTTGATGTATAACGATAGGGGAAATAAATATTTCATCTTTTGGGGATTATTTCATACTCTATATGTGTATTCTTGTGCTTTTAATGTCACAAATATTGATTGAATACTCATATTTTCTAGAAAATATGAGTTTTTGATAGATATTTAATAAAAGATGAATGTCTACATGACAAGTAAGTATGATTTATTATGTTTTTAGTTAGGCACATAAATAAATTCTTCATCATTATGAAAATTAACTTGAAAAAAAAAAACAAATTTTGTTAACATTTCGTAATGGGGAATCAAAGATCATTTAACATGTCACGAGTTTGTGATTTTTTGTTGTTATCAATCTCCTAATCAGTTTTTTACCACTCCCCATCAAACCATATTGACTTGTTTCTTTTCCGTATCCTTGTATTCCTACAAGGAATCCTAGTATGGGCTATCTTGGGGGACCTTTTTATTTCTATTTTATTTTTCTTAATGATAAATTTTTATTGACTCTTTTTCTAATGTGGGATGTTAAATGAATTTTCCCAGCCCAATTTTCAAATTAAGAGGACACAATTCCAAAAAGGGGGAAAGATGTAACATCCCTGGTAAATAAAGAACATAGAATTTTCATATTTATTAAATTTTATGAATTAAATATTAATTTTACGTTAAATGGTATTCTATGTTTGATGGCTTACCTGTTACACAACAACGTGTTTCTTCTAAAACTTATGTTACATACAACGTTGACTTATACTAAAAAATATTGATATAAATTTATTATTTCAACAGTAGTTAATGCATAGTCGTTGTATTGGATAGAATGAAATAAATAACCATATTATGATTAAATATGTTTCTTAAATGTTTTTACATTTACTCAATAAATTATAGATTCTTAATATGAGAATTAATCCAATATTAAGCATGAATACTCTAATATTCTTTAAAAGGTCGTTTACAGCCTTTTAATGGAAAAATATTTTGTAATCTACTTATTTATCACTTTTATATGTTCTATTTGACAAAATAAAATTCTACATTGTAATCAGGACATACAAATTTTATTGGGATGTATTTTTTGTACCTTTTTGATAATGTTCATTTTTTAATGAATAGTGAAAAATACTATATTTTAATTCAAAAGGGAATTTTAATCTAATTTTTTTATTGATAGATTATATTTTTTATTGGTTTTAAAGTGAGATGAGATTATATTTTTACCAATTAATCTTATTTTGTTCATTGGATGTAATTTCACTTTGAAAATGGACATAAACAAGTGTCAATCTTTTGATTGTTGTTATTACTTAAAGACATGCTTTTTCTATTGACAATAGAAATTTATTTTAAATAGTTTCTGCGACATCTGTGTTTTGAATTTGGAAAAATAGATTCCATATTTGTAATCGAAATCCCAAAATTTCATAAATATTTTTCTTTTAGTTTTAGATATTATGAATTTTTACTTTAGTAAATATTTTTTTTACCATGGTTAAATTGTTAATCTCATAGTTATGGGTAAAAATATAATATTTGTATAATAGTAAATAACTCTAACATGTGTCTTAATCCTGTATATTGATACTTTTCAAACCATGGAATACCTCGGGTAGATTATTGGACCCCATGGAGCCACTTATGAGTTATAATGTCACTTTATATTAAAATATTTAAAGTAAAGACCAAAATGACAAAAACATATATCTTTTAGTAAAACAAATTTTACATGGGGTTATATAGGTTACCACTTCGAATATAAATATTAATATGAAAGATAAAAATATTTCCTACATCATTATAGTTTATTTATAATTTTTAGGCATCAAAAGATTAAAATTATTTATGACACAATAATGATGCAATTATTACCTTATTAATGAATGATTTAAATTAATAATATTATAAAATTTAAAAAAACTACCCAAAACCAGTCCAATTATTATTGGATATTTTTATTTAGAACAATAGACGAATTATATTTTAATTTAATTTGTTTTGTACCTTTTAAAACCAAATATATGTTTATAATACTTAATTGTTTCAAACATTCTTAAAGGGCATGTCCTCACTGTTATAAAAAAACATCACATATAACCCATTACGAACACCTCTCAAGCCCCATGGATAGTCCAAAACTAGCCCATTTAATCTACATAATTTCCTCTCTTACTCTTATGAGCCTTAAATTATGTAGAAGTCGATTCAAGAAAATTGTTTCGTTCAAACCACATGGAGTTACTCGATTAAAAGGTAATGTCTTCCCTCAAGTATTATTTTATTATTTTATTTTTACAACACCATAAACTCTATTTTTTCCATTATTTTATTTCTACACCAGTATAATAAATATACTAAGATGTTTTTATAGGAATTTTTAGAACAAAACATTAACATACCTCTATATAATGGATAAGAACGTACGTGTTCTGTGGACGGTGAACTACTGCCTCGCGAATCCATGATTGTTCAAATATTTCATACTGCCTTTCATGGTTTCCATTATGATAGAACAACACTAATAAATGATATATATTATTTTTATGTTCTCTATATTCTTATGTAATTTTAATTTAAAAACATTCCTTTATGCCTTCTAATATGTGTAAACATGATAATTTCATTTGAGGAAGTGCAGACTACCGCCCCCTCAAGGTGATATGATTTGTTCATGAAATACAAGGAATGTATAAAGGATGGAGTTAATGAAATTATGTAACATATATATCATATAATTTTGTGCTATAATTAAAATATGACTATGTATCATTCAATTTACATTATTTTTAAAAATTGAAAAATTGATTTTAGTCTTCTTTCGTACGTACGACTTACTATCTCCATGAACGGTGAATTTCAATCCTAACCTCAAAATGTTATGTATTATTATAAATAAATATATATACATGATATATATGATAATTATACTATGAATATAATTTATAGATATTATATTTTTTACTGCATGTGCAATTTGTAATTATACAATGATCATATTTTACTCATGTTCCGAACATCGATTAAATGTTTGATATGATGTCAAATAATTAACTAATAGTTATAGAAATCTAATAAGTGATATAAATAGAATAATAAATTTAAAAAATGTTCGTCATCTAGTAGAAATTAACTTATGTTTATTATTTAGGAAGAACAAGGAACATACAAGACATGTAAGACTTGAGGTAGGTGGTTTCTTATCTAACTTTTAATTCCCTGATATTTCCATTGTTCGCCACTTTTATATTCAATGTGCTTTATTTTATACCTATATTTGATATATATTATCTTTATTCACTTTATATTCATGTTATTTATTGATTCATTTGGTGTTTATTACCTGTTGGTCATACGATTCGACTGATTACAACGTGGTAAGGGGTTTTCATCTCACTTTTAATTCGCTGGAAAATCATGTTATATTTGCCACTATTTCCTTTTGTGTGGTGTATATACATCCCATGATTGTATTATTTTTTTAATATAATATAATTTATGGTTATATATATCTTCATTTTATGATCCTCCTTTCATGGGTCGTATGATTCCTAAGTTATTAAATCGGGAAGGAAATTTCATATATCAATTTCCACTCATTCGGTTGTACGCATACTTCATTGAATATGTTAATCAATGATTACTTGTGTAATAACTAATTATTTAATTATTTATTAATTTCCTCTCCATTTTATGTGGATATACTTTGGATACACATAATAACACCATTTATAAATTCTCATGTCATTGACATGAACTTGATAAGGGTTATCTTAACTCAATTTCCATTCATTGAGTTAAATATCCATGTAATTGGATTTGTTTCTTCATTAACATGTGTGAATTTTTTCTATTTTATTTACTAATAATATCCATTAATATTGAGATTATTTATATTTTTCACACATAATTATGTAATTGATTTATCCTTTATGTAGGGATACCGTCTTTATAAGGTATTTCATCTCAATTTACATTCTATTGAGACATTATTGCTGTTATGAAAAAATAAAATTTCATATGATGTATATACTGTCATTTGAAATATAATATCATGAATACATTTATTCTCATGATATTATAATTTTTTGAATGTTTTTTCCCTTAATTGTTTGTATTCATGCATCTCTAATTTGGTTAAGAACTCCTTAACTAAAATATTGTTTTATAGATTTATTCCTCCAAATAATTCTAATTAATGTCCATAATTTAAAAATTGTTTTATGGATTTATTCATATAGACAATAATGTATTGAAATATAAATGACATTAATATATTAAAAGTCGTATGGATCATATTGATTAAAAAGTCCCTTTATTATTTTTTTTAATGGTTTTGAAAATGGTTTGGACAAAGAATTGATTATATCAATATCGTGAAATGATATACTATGATTGGAATGTGGAAATGTTATCTTTCCTTTATGATTGTGTTATGTGTCCTAATTATGATATGTTTCTTGGGAATTTTTTACGTATATGGGTGGTTCTTTAATTAACCTAGGGTGGATGAGCCCGAGATAGCTCTCCAATGCATTGGTTAACATGATAGAGGTAAAAGTTAATGTTTATCTTTAGAGATTTATGGAATATTCTATAATTGTTATTCCAATGTAACTCCCTATATATCTATGGTAGCAAAAATATATGAATGTTATGGATTCCACGAGATAATTTTTTTATTTATGATTCCTATGTGTAATTCCTAAATCTTATTATTTCATGAGGTATGATAAAAACATTATGTTATGATGGACCGATGTTTTACTTCATTATTTTATAACCCTTATTGATATTTTTATGCTCATCCCATGTTTTGAAATGGTGTTCACATGACTTAATAATGAATTTGGTCAAGGATGGGATCCAGGAAATTTCATGACATCTGAAACATGTAACTAGAAATGACTCTTTTTCTCAAGTTTTTTTATATTATGAATAAAATGGAATCTGAGTTGAAGTTTACTTTGAAATTTTTTAGATGTAATTAAACAGTTATAGCCAAATTCTAAAAAAATATAAAACTGAAAAGATCCTCAATGTGAATTATTAATTTAATTCAATATAATTTAATGTTTTATGGCTGGGGCTTTATAATACTTTTCACATTAATGGTACTGATTGATCCAATGATTAATGGATGTTGTTGAATGATCTAAAAGCCTTTTATGACCATGGCCAAAACCATCATCCTTGGAAAACTTTCCATTACTAAAATTTTCCATCACTATATCTAGGCTGGACCATCAGGATTAAAGTTGGAAAAATTCATATTCAATGAATCATACAACTAAAAAAATATACGTTTTCATTAAATTCACCCCACATACACTCTTTCAATATGGGAGGACCAACTTAATAGAAAAGGAGAGGTGGATTAAATTTCCAAACCTCATGAATAAAGTCTATTCCTTGATCAACAGGAGTATATACCAATGAGGAACCACCCATAGCCACACTTCAAACATTCACTGAATAGTTAATGGGGTGTAAATGAGGTATCAAAGAAACTGATAACACAACCAAAATAATCCACATGAAAAGACATTAAACAAAAAAACTCCAAAAAATGGGCAACAACCCATAGTCATACTGATTTTTTTATAAGAACCCACTAACCATTATCTCAAAACCAACACACTAAAATAACTCAATCATGAAACACTAATCAGCCAAAAATAATTACCAGGGATAGAATACCATGTATGAAACATTCCAAAATTACCAGATGACACACCACACAACCATTAGGTATTAAAAGAACACAAATTTTATTTAATGAATTTTTTAAAATAAAAATATCCCATTGGGTTTCAAATTAATCATTATTATCCCAAGGATCCTCACACATACACATTCTCATGAAAATATGGTAAGTCATCCACTTTTCCACACATACCCAGGCATGTGGTAAACCATTGAAATATCAATGGTAAAACATCCTTTCCACTTTCAAAGAAGAAACATTCAAACCAAACATTCAAAATCTCAATCCACACAGGATTTCAAAAATTCAGAAATCATTTCAAATGTTTAATAACCAAAAAATTAAAAAAAACATTTTCACGCTCTCTATATCAATCCATTCCATTTCATTCAAAATTTATAATCCATTTAATCCTATTAAAAACAAAACTTCAACCATTCCAAACACCTTTCAGCAGTTCAAAAAATCCAATTTAAAATATATTTCCAAAACCCACCTTGAAATAGGTTTTATTTTCCATAAAACCAAATTGTATAATCCATATGTTTTAATTACCAAAAAAATAATCTTTATAATTTCATCCCCATTTAGTCAAAATTCATTCCATAAAAGTCAACCATTCTAGATCATACATTCAAGTGAGTATGAAAAATCATTTTCAACTATTCCAAATTCAAACTATTTCCACATTAAAATCGAATGTTAAAAATATTAAAACAATTCTTTTCAACATAATTTTTAAAAACACAATAAGACAAGAAAATATTTCTCAAAGGGGAAAACTAGTATTGATTGGTGAATTGGTTATATAGAATTAGATCAAAATGTATATGTAGATTGATAAATACAAGAGGGTGGGGGTAATTTCATGTTCAAAAGAAATTGTTTGTATCCTCAAATGAAATCATTTTAAAATAGTTTAATCTAATGTTATTGAAAAACAATATAATGTATTTAAAAAATAATTAGAATGGTCCATTAGGAATTTCAATAATTATATCATAATAATTTTGATTATTATATGATTATTAAGTAATAGGTCACCAAATATATGATTATATATTAATGAATATAGAATCGTAAGCCCTATAAGTGGTGTAATCTTTATAAAAAAAGTAATATTTATAGAGTAATATAAAAGTATCATAATCAATGATATTGTCATGACCCGACCCTACCCAGGATCGAGCCGCAACTACCCCAAGCCCGCCTCCATAGGCCAGAGGCTGGCGACCAGCGCCGAAGGCACAACAACTCGGGGAGGCCTTTGCCTAAGTACCTGTACACACACGCAACACACTCAATGCAACAATGCATAGTAAAAGAAAATAAAAGCAAAGAAAATTAAAGGGAAACTGCAATATATATACCACAATGTGAATCGACTTCTACATGTACAAAGAAAGCTGATGGAACACAGAAAAGAAAAGGGAAAAAACACGCGCCCAACCAAAAAGTGCCACAACCCGGAAACAGGTAAACAAAACAAACAGCTGACGGGTCTCCCACCTAGAACCCGGCTATGACCACCGCACGTGGTCCAAACTCCCGCACTCCTATTCTCCACTAAAGTCACGAACAACCTGTCTGTCGTCTACAAGGGCACACCAAGTGCGGGAAAGCCCAAGCAGGGGTGAGAATGAAAATACTCTGTAGGATACCCTAAAGGCTCGAGGGAGAAATAAAGGAGGTACCAAAGGGTGAGCAGTAGAGCGAACAGGGAAAAGTAAAGGAGAACAATAGAGAGAGTAGTAAGGAGTACAATAAAGAGTCCAGCTCAACCAAAAAAGAGGAAAGAAGGTAGACTTGTCCAAACACAAGGAGATGAAAACAGTGAGAAGATGAACTTCTCGTCGAGTCTTCGCTACCTATAGCAAGAGAGTAGACTCGTCCAACCATGAGAAGCTAGACCCGAAAACCACGTGGCATACCTCACACGTCTTTGCCTCCCCCGGATGGATAGTAACCAAACCCATGAAGTGGGTACTAGAACAAGGTATATACATGTCCATATGCTCAAACAAGAAGCACAAACAAGATTGTAAGGGGATCTCCATCCCGTAGCTCAGCCCAAGAAAGAGTATCCAACAGTCCCAGAAGTAACACCATCAATGCCCAGCATCCCGCACATCTACCCTGAACCGTAAGACAAGGTCTCAATAACCATACCTCAACAAAATCTGGTTTGGGAGGCACTTACTCACGCACACGGTTTTAGGTCGCATCACAAGGACGCATCTATGTGAGGGAAAATCTCCTTGTATTTGAGTGTTCTGTGGGAACATCAACCACAACTCATCACTACCCTACAGTCGTGACGTCTAGTCAATGTCGACAGGTGACCCCCTTCCCAGCCCCGCTGGGGGGTCCCTAGAAGTCAACGGGCTCCCACTACAGGGAGACCCGGAAAGTCAGTGGGTGCCACACTGCCTAGTACCAAAGTAAGGTAATCCACTGGAGGGCGACCCGGCTAAGGTCGGCGACGAGACCACTACCCAGCCCAGCTGGATGTAACCCGACATCGGGGACCACTTCCCATCCTAGCTAGTGGTAAGCCCTGCATCGGGGACCACTTCCCAGCCCTGTTGGAGGTAAGCCCGACATCGGGGACCACTGCCCAGCCCCGCTGGAGGTAAGCCTAGCATCGAGTACCACTACCCAGTCCAGCTGGAGGTAAGCCCGGCATCGGGGACCATAGCCCAGCCCCGATGGAGGTAAACCCGGAACTGCTCTGGCCATCATTTCTGGATCGTACTGCTCTGTGAACACCGCTGTATTGGCCATCCCTGCTACATGGTAACCCACTAGCGAGACCTGATCGAAACAACCTCATCCCTGCGGGAAACAACCTCAGCCCTGTTGGAAACAACCTCAGCCCTGCTGGAACATCCTCAGCCCTACTGGGAACAACCTCAGCCCTGCAGGAACAACCTCACCCCTACTGAAAACAACCTCAACCTTGCTGGATCAACCTCACCACTGCTGGAACATCCTCTTGGTTAGAGGATCGGTCCCTGCGTAATGTGTTGGTCACACCGAATCCACAAGAACTCTACCAAGGAACACGGGGGGACGGGAGAAACTCCCCAAGCCTCATAAGTCAATCCCGTTCCAATCCGCTGAGTCTTTGTTGAAGTGGACCGAGTAAACTCACCCCAGAAATTTGGGAAAACATCCACACTGTACAATCACCCATAGTCGCAGACGGTGCCGCAGATAGGTGAAAGGGAACAGTACTAAAACCCCTCACAGCTGAAGAAACAGTGGAAACAAACCATCTCTATTGGCCAAACCATCGAGAAGAGGACCTGGGGAAGACCACTCAACCCTTCTAGTCAAACAAAAGAGCACCAGGCAAGGGGAAACTCCAACCTGCTGGTCAAACAAAATGAGCACAGAGCCAGGGGAAAACTCCACCCAGCTGGTCAAACAAACGAGCACAAAGGGACCCTCTACGTCGCGGGATGTCAATGTACGTAAAGCAGAACACGACACACACATGGGGCCCACATGACATGTGTCCCCAAGTCAACCCCAACTGAGTGCTTAGAAATCCTCAGGTACAACAACCACATGTACCTCCAAGCACTCCCGTATACTCTCAGAGTATACCTCGTTCCAGCCCAAAGGCTATCGTGAACACGGAACCCAACGTCCACATGAAGGTGTGGCGTAACAAGTCCACCTCAAAGACCAAGGCATGAGCAACCACAACTTTTGAACCATTTACATCACTCTCCTAAGAGTGTGCAATCACACGCCAATGGTCCGCTACGAACAAGGTAGGGAGAACCACCACTAGAGCACCTTTCATGCTTCCACATTTTATAAGACCACGTAAGAGGATCCAAAAAACCAAATGGATCGCACCGTTGTAATCCTCGCGAAAATACACAAGAGATCGGCTACATACTCGCCTAAAATAGATATCTGATGGGAAAGTCACCAACACCGCCTCACGCCCAAACGACGTCCAGTGATCCTGAGCCCCGGACCCAAAAATAGTCGGGTGCGTCACACCATTGCGATACCCTCGGAAAAACACATCAAAAGAACTACTCACATGAGTGCAATGAATATCCTGAGAAAAAGGAATGTTCTGTCACACCTCACATCAGCGGTGCTTCGCGGGACTGGCATCTCGGTCCCGAAACTCCACGAACGGATCATACCGTTGCGACCCTCTCGATAAAGCACACAAGGTGGACGATTAATTTGTCCACAATGGTCGCCCGGTGATTATGTTGGAAAACCACCGTCGACGCCCAAACATCCCATGTGAGGCCCACAGCAGCATGCATAATTAGAGTGGGTGGACTGCACCAACGCGATGCCCTCAGAAAAACACCCAACATCGACTACTCGCACGCCCCGAACGGACGTCCGAGGAAAAAGTCGCTAAAAGCTGCACACAGCTCAAAAGACGGGTCGAGGGGCCCACACCTAAACTCTGGCGTCAACTCCTGAAACCTCCCTAGAAAACTCCGCTTCGGTGCCAGGGTCGCAATGACGCTTACAGCGCTCAAAATGGATGTCGGACGTGTCCGCGCCGCTCAAAACAAAATTCCTGGAATGACGTCAATCCCCTCGACGTACGTGCCGCGCCACCGAGGCCCATCATTTCGGGAATTAATAATTCTCAAAACTATCACAATTTACTCTCTTCGTCCCAAGGAATGTGTCGCCACTAACGGCGCGCGAATCCGACACTCGGGCCAACTTTTACAGCCGTTTAAAAAAACGAACTTTACTGGGCCGTGCCGGTTCGGTCGGGCCACTCTAATGAACCGGCCCGCGGTCGCGGGCCGGCCTTCCACGCCTGGACCAGAAGCAAGCTGGTTCGGCTTGCCTTTCTCCCACAATGACCCACTGAGTGCGGGTCTTGTCTGCCACGGGGTCCCGAGGTCCCCGCCCCCGTTGTCGTCGTGTCAACCTGGCCGGGGGGCTGGGGCCTCCTCGCCCGTGCGCTGCGCTTCCACGGCGCCTGCTGGACACCCACCCGGCCTCAGCATCTACCCCACTGTTCCCCCGCAGTGCTCCCATGCTGCACGCTCCCACCAGCCGACACCCACCCGAAGCGCCTCGACCGATCCGCTTCGCCACCTCCGCCGAGCCCGGCCGCCCCAATACCGCCGAAAACCCCCGTCAACACCCGATCTTCGACGATCGATTGCGGTTCGCACGTAACTCGGATTTTGAATCCGTAAAATGAAACGAAAATCTCATATAAAGAACTACTAGGTTAATGGAGTTTCTCGAAAATAACTTAGCATTTAGGCAACCAAAATATTGGGCGAAAGGGTGCGGGAAAAACGAAATCGAGCAAGATCCTACCTCACGGGGCTTCGCCCGAAGCTTCGCGGCGATCCGCCGGCCGCCACGCCTTGGAGAGGTTGGAGACGGGAGGAGGAACTTGAAGGGAAGCCCCTTGGGTTTTTGCCTTCTACCAGAGGATGAGAGGGGTGAGGAGGGAGGAGATGAGTGTTTGTTTATTTAAGGGGAAAAAATTAATTAAAATCTTAATTAATTAAATCCCCAAAATGACCCACATAAGAAACACTCGACGGGGTCGAGGTTAAGCCTCCCCTATTGTAAACACCACCTCCTGAGCACAACAGTGGTCTCAAATTTTAATCTTAGGCCACGTTCAAATGTTATAAGGCTGAACACCCAATGAAGCGAAATTACGAAAACGCCCCTAGGGCCATTTTTCACAGACGGGTCGTTCCCTCGAAACTTACACTCCTCCTAATATAAACGCAATGCTCCGAGCTCAACAGTGCCCTCAGTTTTCTAATATGTTCCACCATTTAAGAGATACACGGGTTTAACCATTAAACGAATAAATTAATTAAATTAATTTATCCGTTCAACGTTGTGAAAGCGAGCGAGGGGTCCAAACATCCCGCGCTGACAAGTTTTATGTCGTTTATAGGGTAAACACCACATTTTGGACCCATTCGTACACTCGGATCTCTAATATGGAACTCTGTTTAGGAGTTATCTCATTTATTTGGCGTTTCTAGTGTGAACGCACTGAAAATTTAATTCCGGCCACTCTAGGGCTCAGAATCGCACGCTGTCTGAAGGCGCTGCTCTGGAATATCATCAAGAATATTCAAAAGTCGTTCAAAGAAAAAAACTGGGTTCATACATCATTACCTCCATCAATATTTTCGTCCCCGAAAAGAAAAACTATGGAGCAACACCGGGTATTAAGCCCACAACTGGCTTTCCCATTCCCAGAAGAACCCACACACAGCTATGTGTCACCGCACACAGACCAAAGGTTTGATCCGATCATGCGAGGTTGGCCCTTGCCAATGTCATTCACCCACTCCAGACTTTGGGGTTAGGGCAAGGAGGTAGGGAACCTCTTCATCCCTTTGCACGGTCTCAATTGGCCCGAAGGCTCTCCGGTGTAGCTCACCCCCCCCCCCCCCCCGACCGAACCCTTACGTCGCACGCCGCGACTGGAATCACCGCCTGCACCTGGAACAAGGCACCGTGATTAACTCTTTCAGAATATCCATATGGTGTAACACCCAAGGATATCTTTTTACGCGAGATTTCATAGTCGATTTCTCTCAACCAAACCTCTCTTACACGCTCGGAAGCAACGGAGTCAACACCATTGACTAAAGGAAAAGGTCTCACATCTTTTTCCTTACCAACACAGGGTCACACCCGACGCCCTGCGTCACCCTGGTAACACCTCACACAAGGAGCAGGGAGAAAAGCCTTTCACACGCATAGCCTAAAAATTCTACGGCAAAAAGTAGATGAGTCACAAAAGGTACCTCTCACCATCCCATGCTCTGCAGGATCGTAGTCATTCAAAGCTCGTAGATGTATTTGGTCCCAACCATCAGCTCCCGAAGCCTGACATGGACCGCCTAGTGGTGATGAGGATATCTCGTAATGTCATCTCCCACTACCATCTCCTCCCGCTCCTCTGCTTGAACGACCTATCTGGGTACTACTCCGACCACGGCGCTGCCTCTTATGTGGTGGTGCGCCTGCTTCCGGCCCAAATCTCCCAGCAACTCGGGTCGGGAAGTCTCATGCCAAGTGATCTCACCCATCACAGGCATAACACTGACGCTCTCTAGGCTGCCCTTGTTCCCACTATCGCCACTGTGGTGTACGACCACGGGTTGGGATCCACTCTCGGAAAGGCATCCATGGCTGTGGCCCTACGCCTTTTCACCATAGTGGCATACAACCACGTCTCCAAAACAGGCAATGGAAAGGCCACATGCGTCGAGGTCCTGTCCTCTAGCACCTGCTCTAGAACCCCGGCTTATGTGGAAATTCCCAAGGGTACTATGAAAGCACGAATCTCTCGGCGGAGACCCTGCCCAATCATTCGTCCTCGGATGTTGTCGTCCCGGACCAAGTCCGAGTAAAAGCATACATGGTCTGCAAAACTAGCTGTGTACTCACCCACCGCCATCCCTCCCTGTTGAAACTGCATGAGATCATGAATCCGAACGGAGCGCAAGAAGGATGGGAAAAACACCTCACGGAACACAACTGAATGTCTCCCCACGAAAGCAAAGACTCGTGAAGAAACTGAGTCACCAGACTCCACGAACGCCAAGATGATCCACGAAAAAGGCTGGCTGCCAAAGCCACGCTCTGGTCTGTCGGCGTCTGCACAAGACTGAAAAGGAAAACCACATCCTCGAGCCAAACCCCTACTGCCTGAGAGACTGGATCACCACTAAACCTCAGTTGTCTCTGCCATTGGAACTCACGGGGCACGCTCAACCTGTGCACATGCTCAGCCTGCTCTGCTAAAACTGTCTTCTGCTCAACAAGTGGGGGTGTTTCTACCGGCCCACCCGGAGAAAGGGGCTCGCATGATGGGTCCTGGACTGGGGCCTTGTAGCTCATAGGGTCGTCGTCACGAACCAAAGTGGGTATCTTGGCTGGCTGTCCTCATGGAGACATCCTGATAATTATCAAGGAGTGTCGCGGTCAGATGAGAATATATGTATATACCAAAAGCAACGATGGGGAGATGACTCAAGAAGGACAGTCAAGACTCAGTCCTATGTGGTGCACAATAAAATTTCCCTGCAACAAGTGTCTCAGCATGCTGAGTCGACAAGCGGGTTATCATGGTCCTGGTGAAAGGATACGTTGGCCGCCACACCATCACTGGACTCCCTGGCCTTTGAGCCGCTCTCCTGACACATTAACAATGTTTACCTATATCCCAACCAATTCCTCTTATTTTAGGGACATACGAACAACGTCCCAAGGAACGTACCTCCTCTGATACCACTATGTCATGACCCAACCCTACCCGGGCTCGAGCCGCGACTACCCCATGCCCGCCTCCATAGGCTAGGGGCTGGGGACCAGCGCAGAAGGCACAACAACTCAGGGAGGCCTTTTCCTATGTTCATGTACACACACGCAACACACTCAATGCTACAATGTAGAGTAAAATAAAAGGCAAGAAAAGAAAAGGAAAGGGAAAATGCTATATATATACCACAAAGTGCATCAACATCTACAAGTACAAAGAAAGCTGAAGGGACACTGGAAATAAAAGGGGCATAACACGCACCCAACCAAAAAGTGCCACAACCCGGCAACAGGTAATCAAAACAAACAGCTGATGGGTCTCCCACCTGGAACCCGGCTACGACCACTGCACGCGGTCCAAGCTCCTGAACTCCTATGATCCACTGAAGTCACGACCATCCTATTCATCATATGCAAGGGAAATCCGTGTGTGGGAAAATCCCAAGCAGGGGTGAGTATGAAAATACTCAGTAGGATACACCGAAGGCTCGAGGGAGCAACAAAGTAGGTATCAAAGGGTGAGCAGTAGAGCAAACAGGGAAAAGTAAAGGAGCACAACAGAGAGGGCAGTAAGGAGTACAGTAAAGAGTCCAGCTCAACCTAACAAGAGGAAAGAAGGTAGAGTCATCCAAACACAAGGAGTTGGAAACATTAAGAAGAAGAACTTCTCGTTGAGTCTTCGCTACATATAGAAGGAGAGTAGACTCGTCCAACCACGAGAATCTAGACACGGAAAGCACGTGGCATACCCTACGTGCCTTCGCCTCTCTCGGATGGAGAGTAACTAAACCAAATAAGTGGTTACTAGAATAAGGTATATACAAGTCCATATGCTCAAACATGAAGCCCAAACAAGATTGTAAGGGGATCTATATCCCGTAGCTCACCCAAGAAAGAGTAGCCAACAGTACCAGATGTAAAACCATCAATTCCCACCATCTCGCACGTCTTCCCCGAACTGCAAGCCAAGTGATCAATCACCACACCTCGACACTATCCACTTTGGGCGGTACTGACTCACCCACCCGGTTTTAGGTCACGTCACAAGGACACGTCTCGGTGGGGGAAAAGCTCCTCGTACTTGAGAGTTCTGGGGGAACGTCAACCACAACTCGTCACAGCCCCGAATTTGAGAAGTCTGCTCGAAGCCGATAGACGACCCCCTGCCCAGCCCCGCTGGAGGGTCCCTGGAAGTCAACGGGTTCCCACTAGAGGGAGACCCGGAAAGTCGGCAGGTGCCACACTGCCCAGTCCCATAGCAGGGTAATCCACTAGAGGGCGACCCAGATAACGTCGGTGACGAGACCACTGACCAGCCCAGCTGGAGGTAACCCTGCATCGGGGACCACTACTCATCCTAGATGGAGGAAATCCTGCCATCAGGGACCACTGCTCAGCCCCGCTGGAGGTAAGCCCGACATCGGGGACCACTTCCCAGCCCCGCTGGAGGTAAGCCCGACATCGGGGACCACTACCCATCCCAGCTGGAGGTAAGCCCAGAATCAGGGACCACAGCCCAGCCCTACTGGAGGTAAACCCGGAACTGCTCTGGCCAACCCCACTGGATGGTACTGCTCGGTGAACACCGCTGTACTGGCCATCCCTACTAGATGGTAACCCACTGGCGAGCCTAGATCGAAACAACCTCAGCCCTACTGGAAATAACCTCAGCCCAGCTGGAAACAACCTCAACCCTATTGGAACAACCATAGCCCTCCTGGAAACAACCTTATCCCTAGTGGAACAACCTCAACCCTGTTGGAAACAACCTCAGCCCTACTAGAAAAACCTTATCCCTATTGGAAGAATCTCTTGGGTAGAGGATCGGTGCCCGCGTAAAGTGTTGGTCACACAGAATCCACAAAAACTCTACCAGGGAACACGGGGTGATGGGAGAAACACCCCAGGCCTCACAAGGCAATCCCTATCCAATCCACTGAGTCACTGTCAAAGCAAACTGAGTCAAATCACCCAAGAAAGTGGGGAAAACACCCACACGGTACAAACACCCATAGTCGCAGACGGTTCCACAGACCAGTGAAAGGGCACAGTACTGAAACCCCTCACAGTTGAAGAAATAGAGGAAACAAACCATCTCTATCGGCCAAAACATCGAGAAGAAGACTAGGGGAAAACCACTCAGCCCTGCTGGTCAATAAAAAGGGCACCATGATAGGGGAAACTCCACCCTGCTGGTCTAACAAACGAGCACAGAGCCAGGGAAAACTCCACCCTACTGTTCAATCAAATGATCACAGAGGGACCCTGTACGCCGTGAGAGGGAAAAGTATGTACAACAGAACACAGCACGCACATGGGGCCCACATGACGTATGGCCCCAATTCAACCCCAACAGAGAACACAAACATCCTCAGTTACAACAAACACTTGTACCTCCATGTGCTCCCTTATACTCCGAGAGTATACCTCGTTCCAGCCCAAAGGCTATCGTGCACACGACACCCAACGTCAATGCGAAGGGGTGACATAAAAAATCCACCTCAATGGCCCAGGCACGACAAACCACAACTTGTGAACCATTTACATCATTATCCAAAGAGTTCACGATCACACTCCAAGGGTCCGCTACAAACAAGGTTGGGCAAACCACCACTGGAGCACCATTCATGCTTCCACATTTAATAAGATCGCGTAAGAGGATCCGCACAACCAAATGTATCACACCATTGTAATCCTTGCTGAAAAAAAAACGCGAGTTCGACTACTTACTCACCTCAAACGGATATTCAACGGAAAAGTCACCAACACCGCCTCACGCCAGAATGGCGTCCCGTGATCCCGAGCCTCGGTCCCGAAAACAATCGGGCGCGTCGCACCATTGAGATCCCCTCGAGAAAACACGTCATAAGCACTACTCACATGAGTGCAATGAATATCTGGATAAAAAGGTATGTTCCGGCGCACCGCACACGAGCGATGCTTCGTGGGACTGCATCCCGGTCCCGAAACTCCACGAACGGATTGCACCGTTGCGATCCTCTCAAAAAAGCACAGAAGGTGGACTATTCATTTGCCCAAAACGGTCGCCCAGTGATTAAGATGGAAAACCACCGTTGATGCAAAAACGACCCATGTGGGGCCAGCACCAGCATGCAGAATTAGAGAGGGCATATTGCGCTAATGCGATTCCCTCGCAAAAACACCCATCATCGACTTCTCGCACGCCCCGAAATGACGTCCGAGGAAATTGTCGCTAAAAGATGCACGCAACCCAAAAGACATGTCGTGGGGACCACACCTCAACATTGGATTCAATGCTTGAAACCACTCTGGGAACCTCCGCTTCAGTGCCAGGGTCGCAATGACACTGACGGCGCTCAAAACGGACGTCGGATGTGTCCGCGCCGCTCAAAACAAGATTCCCGGAATGACGTCAATCCCCTCAACGTACATGTCGCGCCATCGAGGCCTATTGTTATGGGAATTAAAAATTCCCAAAACCATCTCAAAATATTCTATTTGTCCCATGGAACGCGTCGCCTCTGACGGCGTGCGAATCCGACACCCGGGCTGACATTTACATCCGTTTAAAAAACAGACTTTAGTGGGTCAGGCCGGTTCGGCCGGCCCACTCTCCTGAACCGGCCCGCGGGCGTGGGCCGACCTTCCACGCCCGGACTGGAAGCAACCCGGTCCGGCTTTCCTTTCTCCCAAAAAGACTTGTCGAGTGCTGTTCTTGTCTACCGCAGGGTCCCGAGGACCCCGCCGCCATTGTCGCCGCGTCAAACTGGCCAGGAGGGTCGGGGCCTCATCGCCCGCGTGCCGCGCTTCTCCGGCGCCCACATCACTCCCACCCAGCCTCAGCATCTGCCCCGCCACACCCCCACGGGTTCTCCCCAGCTTCACGCTCCCACCGGCTGAAACCTGCCCGAAGCGCCTCGACCGAGCCGCCCCAAAACCACCGGAAACCCCCGTCAACATCCGATCTTCGACGATCGATTGCGGTTCGCTCATAACTCAGATTTTGAATACGTAAAATGCGACAGAAAGCTCATATCACGAACTACTGGGGTAAGGGATTTGCTCGAAAATAACTCATCATTTAGACAACCAAAAATTTGGGCGAAAGGGTTTGGGAAAACCAAAATCGAGCAAGATCCTACCTCACGGTGCTTCGCCCGAAGTTTCGTGACCATCCGCCAGCCGCCACGCCTTGGAGAGGATGGAGATGGGAAGAGGATTTTGAAGGGAAGATTCTTGGGTTGCTGCCTTACGCCAGAGGATGCGAGGGGGGAAGAGGCAGGAGAGGGGTGTTTATTTATTTAAGGGAAAAAATTAATTAAAATTTTAATTAATTAAATCCCCAAAACGACCCACTTACGAAACAGTCGACGAGGTCGAGGTTAAGAAACCCCTAGGGTAAAAACCACCTCCTGAGAACAACTATGGTCTCAGAATTTAATTATGAGTCCCCGTTCAATAGTAATAAGACTGAACGCCCAAAGCCGCCAAATTACGACAACGTCCCTGGGGCCATTTTCCACAGACGGGTCGCGCTCGCGAAACGTTCACCCCTCCTTGGGTAAACAACATGCTCAGAGATCAACGATGCCCCCAGTTTTCCAATCCAATCCACTGTTTAATAGATACATGAGTTTAACAATTAAACGAAAAAATTAATTAAATTAATTTATCCGTTTAACGTTTCGAAATCGAGCGAGGGGTCCAAACATCCTTCCCTGACAAGTTTTATGTTGTTCCTAGGGTAAACACCCCATTCCTGACCCATCCGTACACTCAGATCTCTGATCCGGAACTCCGTTTAAGAGTTATCTCGTTTATTTGGCGTTTTCAGTTTGAACCCACTGAAAATTTAATTCCAGCCACTCCGGGGCTCGAAATCGCACGCCGTATGAAGGCACTGCTCTAGAATATCATCAAAAATATTCCAATGTCATTCACAAAAAAAAACAGGTTCTTACAGATATTATTATATATAAAATGAAAATAAAAATTTTAATATATATTTTTAAATTTCTATTCTAAATTCAGTGTAATTAAAAAATAAGATGTTACCAAAAAATTAATTGAATATTGAATTATTTTTTTCCGGAGAAGGGTATCAAATAACCTAGTATAATAGGTACGCTATTTATACATTCAATAAAGTCTATCTTACCCACAATATTGTTCTCACTCAATATAAAGATCCATCCATCTCAATATCCACATGTGCCTTCAACATAAGTATTGAAATCACTCAATCATACAATCATTGCATTCCCATGATCATAAAAATGACCAGAAGAACTCTATCTTGCAATCCCCTAAAGCCCATGACCATCAAAAGATCATAAGGAAAAATAAATTTCTTATGGATACAACCACACATGGTTTCCAAAAAAATGAAATTCTATAATAAAATTAAAAAGACATGGAATAGTATGTCCATGATTAGTTCTCATTAGAAATATCAAGAATGACGAAATTCATTGAGGGCTATAGCAGAATCAAACTTCAGTTTTCTATCAAATATACCAAGATCTTAAAAGGAATTTTATTTATAAGCATGTTTTCCAATGGTCATCGTGATCTACAAGAGTCGTATTTTATATGACTGTTTTATAAGAAACTGGGCACACGACACATCCATGGTCATATAAAAACTAATTGTAAGAATCCATTGCTTTTTAATAGTTTTAGTTCAATTACGATCATGTTTTATGGATATGGGAAAAAATTAATTGATTCAGATGATATTCAAAACATTTTTCATAATGATTTATATTGATATCATGTTTAATCTGACTACAAAAATATTATTAGTTCTAAAGACTAGATTGAATTATTGATATTTTATTTTCAAATGATATGCATGATATAAGTTTTATCTATACATAATACGATAATCATGGATGTTTTCATTATTTTAATTTTCATGAGTATGATATTTGTTGTATGTATACTCAATATAAATATCATAATGAAAAAATATAAATTTATATTTGTAATTCTAAAAGACATAATGGAAGAATGGTAAAATGTTATATTTTGTCTTATAGATATATTCTAAAAATAATTTTTTTATGATATAGTTAGTTTTTAATTATTTACTAATGTTTATGTGATTTCCAAATTTTAAGGAATCGAAATGTCAAAAAGAGACTATTGGATCAACAATGTCCCCTATTTTGGAAATAACAAACTCTAACAAATATTTAGAAAAAACCGTGAAAAAATTATGTAAATTATAATTTTTAATAAATTAGGTATTTAAATTAAATGATTTATACATATATACCAACGTGTTAATAAATTTTCTATACACAATAATTAAGACAACTAACTCTCTTTATGATAAGAACTTCCGAAATAATTTTATTTTCTTCTTTTTAAGTTTTTTTCCCTATTTCTTTAAGAATCTATCCACTGCATTAGAATAATAGTAATTTATATAAATTTATACACATTTGTAATATTTACAAAGGAATAGGGAAATGTATTGAAATATAAGAACCGGGTTATTGAACCACTATACAAAACACAACAATATATTAAAAGATCATCTTATACAATTGAATGAACATTCCACAAAAATAATTGGAAGGTATTAAAAAACATTGAATCCATATGTAAACAATTTTCCCAGAAATATTAATTTTAAAATTACTTTTCAATAAATGAATTTAATTTATATAATATTTAACTTGATTTTTTTCTTATTTTGGAAGTGATTTTTATCTTCCTTCATCATTTTAAAAAACTATTACAGGGTCAATGACATTTTTTCATTATGTGAAAATAGATCATCCCGATTACGAATCAATTCTTCATGGGAGGGATAATTTTATTCTAGCTTAGAAAACATATCTTCGTGATATTGGATTTTGTATTCAAGGGAACAATGTTTCTTTTCTAGAAGTTTAACTATTTCTTCATGATCCTTAAAAATCTTTTCATAATATTTTATTCTATCATTCACCAAAATATTTTGATTTTTCAATTCATATATTTCATCGTTGTATCTCTTGATCCTTGATACCTCTGATTAAATGCATTTAATCTTCACATTTATCTCATTGAATTCCATGAACTAGATATATTTAATACTTACAAAATTATCTGAAAAACATTAGTATTCTGATATTATCACTGTATAAAATATTTAGAGAAACTTAGATTTCATTTTAAATTATAATTGAATCTAAATTAATTTTTTTTTTCAAAAACCATATCTATTTTTTCCTCAAGCCATGGAAAATAAAAAATTTTATATAACAGTATTTCTAAATCATGATTAATATACTGATTTTATTATATTTTATTTTATAAGTTTGTATCCTTCTTGAAATCATGAATCTCTCTATAATGGGTATTGATATACACATCTCCTAAATTCCTTTATTGGTTTTCATTAGACATGGACTCAACATCCTTATTTGATTTATGGATGAATTTATCATATTTTTTTCTCTAAGGAACGTGTTTCAAGGAATGAACTCCAAGATACATTATCTTCAATGATATTTATTCTAAATATCTCTATGGGAATTTATTAGAGTGATATATTGGACCCTGAATTTCTCCCTTATTATTCTCATCCTCCCCTTTTTCATCTTCTTATTCCTATTCTTATTCAACTATACAAACATTTCATTATTCATTTTCACTAAAAACATTGTTTCCATTTCAATTTTCATGGATATAGGTAATAATGGTACCTACTTCATTAGAATCCCTGAGTAAAATTCTAGCACATTATTTTTCAACATATCTCATCAATCTATCAATGATAAGAACATATAAATTTATTTTTTTCATGTAATTTCCTTCTCCTCTTCCTTGAAATCTCTCACACAATGAATCCTTTTAGATAAGGCCTCAGTATAATCAAGACCGATTTGAGGCTCACCATCCATTTTAATTTTCTTATTCTCTATCTAGATCTCAAAAACATCATCAATATATATATTTTTTATTTGACTTATTGATAGAAATTGACGTAGCTTTCCTTTTATGTTATGAAAAATTCAATATATTTCTTTGAGACATTCTAACTACCTCTAACAGCTTCCTGTGATCGTTCGACTTCCATATCATTTATAAACATTGTTACTCATTATCAAAATTAAATTTCAACATCTTTATTGTATGATCACTAATAATAATAATGTTCACATTCTTGTGTAAAAAATTAATTTTCACATTGATAGATTACAAACTCTCTATTAGAAACATACTAATGATTCCTAGAAACATGATCACCTGAGATTTGATGGTTCTGGTCTTTATCATATTGACAGTTAAAATGATATATCAAATTTTGTTAAACATTCTCATATTTATGTAATAATCAATAATAAACACATCTAAATTTTTTTGTTTACCAATCAACCTTTCTCAGAATAAAAAATCCCATCAATTCATAGAGTAGTAAGACGATTATTATAAGATATATGAGTTAATATTCTTTTATCCTCATGCACATCAAAATTTTATAACTCAACTCTATTCTTTTTTAATGTTCCTTTTACATTTCGTAAATTTTTCTATTGAAAAAAAGCATCTCCTGTAAGTACTCCAATGAAAATTTCATGGTAATTAACTAACATTCCATAATATATTCAATACATTGAAAAACATATCATTAAATCCTTATTAACATTAATTGAAATAAAAATATCTCATTACATCCCAAAAATAATAATACCTTCATCTGACTCTTGTTTTTCTCGATAGATTGATTCACATCAAAAAAATTTGATATACCTTTTAAAGTAAGATTCATAATTATCATAAAAATAAATCTTAACAAAAATTTCATTGAATATGGTCATTGTTGAGAAATATTTAGGCGGAATTTATTTTGGATAAGATAATTTGGACTCTAACTTGATGGAATGAAACTTCTCTGAGTAGGAAAACCACTAAACTAAGCTATATGAAGGGAGACAGTGCTTTAGGAAAAAATCTGAAAAAAGAGATGTGAGAATATGGTGAGGGATTTTCTTTATATATTCATAGAATGGTGAAGGTTCAGATTATCTAGTTTAGATTAGATGAAATTGTTCTGACATTTAAAAAAAAAATTAATCTCTTACTGTATTATATAAAATAAGACACTTATCGTATACAACATGAATCCAAAAAAAATTTAAATTATAAAATATCATCAATTATAATATAATTAAGATATTGTAATTTATAATAAATTATACCTTTCATAACATCATTATATATTTATTTGTTTCAATGGATCATTCTTCTTGTTAATTTTGTTTATTATTAATCTATTGAGTATGAAAATATTATATATGAAAATTGTGAGTATGATGATTTTTAGTATGAAAGCATTGAGTTCATAAATATTGATTATGTGAAATTTGAGTTCGAAAATTTTCAGTAAAAATATAGTGAGTATTAAAATTTTGAGTATGATAATTTTTATTATGAAAATATTGAGTATGGACATTATAACCAATAAAATTAAGAGTAATAAAATATTGAGTATGTAAATTTTTATAGAATTTATAAATTTATAAATTATCAAACATATGTACTCCAAATTTTTAAAATAATGACTTATTTTAAGGAGATATTTTTAATAAATCGTTTGATATGAATGATTACTTGATGTTGACCATTACCAGCTTCAATTTGTTATATTAAAATCTATTGGAAGTTAATGGTATTTTAAATATATCTTCAAGTTGTCATTTCTTCATGATAAATTATATAATGCAAATTTTTTTGTGATACATAATAAAGTGATGCCTAATATATATGTGTATTTTCATGAGAGTTATGTTGAGGGTTTTTAATAAGGATTAAAGTTACAAGTATTAAACAACAACTAAGAAGGGTGATGGTTATGTTTTTCACTTTTTATATGTTTAAATACATTTCAATACATAATACATACATCATATTAAGAATAATTTACATATAGTCTCTTTTTAATACACTTACATGAAAATGAATGAAATAATGTAAAGCACAGAAGATTCAAAATGTTATGCCTTAGTGCGAGAAAAAACATCCTTACAATAGATGATATATTTGGTCTTTGGATTCCACTATTCTGAATAAGAATATAAAACTATTTACAACATTAATTAGGTACCTTATATCTTTAAATAAGAAATATTATTCATACTTCCATCAGTTTATAATGTTTTTAATAAGAAATGTGATACATAAAAAGGATAAATACATTTTTTATAATGACACACATTTTTTCAGTCTGAATCCTCAGTTAGTTTTGGGTAGCTTACATTTTCTCAATCTGAGGATTCTGGATCTAATTCATTAAAAAAAAGATTATGGACATCATATTCTCAATACATTGAGACGTGATCCAATTATCTCAAAAATATGAGTCTGAATATGATTCTCTCAATATGAAGAGTGTTGATCCAATTCTATGAATATGATGGACTCAATATGATAAACCCATTCTCAATCTGAAAAACTAAAACTCATTGATAATTCAAAATAAAATTCTTCTACAATCATATATGTACTTTCACATTAGATTCTCCTATTATACACCACTTATTAATACTTAAAAGTTTCAAATGAATGAATGATCTGTGAAATTATTGATAGGATACATAGAAAAAAAGCATGAAGAATTAAAAATTTTCCAACATCCTCAAATATTATGAACACTGAAAATCACTTGCATTAAAACATCAAATATGACATCTTCAACCATCTATAGGTATATTCATGATTTATGAGTAATTGATTTTCATGTTTTTCCCCATTAAATCTTTATAAACCGTCTATAATTTTATATTGGAGGATTATCCATAATCATATTATTAATAACGTGTTTCCTTCTCAACTCATTATAATTGTATTACCTTCCCAACTCATGAAGAATATATTTCTTATTAACTAATTATGATTTATATTTTTTCTTAGCTCATTATGATCTCTATTTATTTATTAGCTCATTACAATTCTGATTTCATTATCAGATCATTATGATTTTTTATTTCCTTTTTAGATAATTAAGATTTATATTTCATTCTTAGCTCACTCTTAATGGAATAATAATTTAAATATAAATCTTAATATTATAGAATTTTTATTAAACTAGAATAATTATTATGATGGAATACCCACTGTGATGGAATTCCTATACTTCAACGCTGAAATTGTTCTAATGTCATTCCCATTTTTTAAAAATGTTTTCTCAAGAGATTTTTGAATAATTTTGAGAAAATTGTATCTAATGTATAATCATTTTATTTAATATATAATGGATGAAAATTTATTTACTATTGACATCAATATATTCTTTCAGACCCCTTCAGAAAAAAACGAATAATTCAAGATAAAACATGTGTCTTTGTAATAGATTCTGTGACTAATGAATCATCATTATGATGGATGCAGGTCCGATTCATGAATAATATAAAAAGACCTTTAAGAAGAAGATAGTTTAAAAAATAGTGAAACATTTTTAATAAAATATAACATAATGGTTCATTCATCTCCCCCATTATATTTTATGACAACCCTTTTTAACAACTATTCCAACACTCGGAAATTTTTAAAACTCATATTTTGTAAACAAATAATGTATTTTTACATTTATTATAACGTATCCATTCTCAATAAAGAGTGTATTGACACCACACATTTGGTAAAAGTAATTTTTTTGAAGGAGTTATATCCCATGAAAGAATTAAAATTGGGTGGCCATGTGAAGATAAACTACCCCTAACTTTTATTTGTTCCTCTTAATTTTTATTTTCTCCCCCTATTTTTCATTATCCCAAACTTTAGATTCATTTAAGAATGTAATTAACAATATATTACAATGTAATAAGTATTTATTTTCTATACTGCATTTTAAATATAAACCAAATCATGCTAGGAGTACTTCTTTATGAGATTTAGGAATTTATGGGAGGATGATGAACATGGAATTAAATCCTTAATTCAGCTAAACATTCTATCAACATTGTGTTTGTAATGATATCGACTATGTAATAATTTTTCTGAAAATTATTATACAAAAACATCTCCACGAGAAACATTATTTTTTATAAAGTGAAACATTATATCAATGTGTTTTGATCATTAATATTGATAATTATTTTTAGAATTAATATTTATACTCTGGTTATCACAAAGTATATTCAATTGTTTAAAAAATTTTACTTTCAAATCTTCCTACTGAACATTCATCCATAAAAATTGACTAAAATCATTTATAGTTGCAACATATTTGGATTTAGCTATACTTAACGTTATATGAATTTTTTTTACTATACCAAACCACACCACATCAAGCCAAGGAAAATTTTCCTTCTATGGGTAATTTTAGATTATTAAAATATATATCCTATTTTGCATTATTAAACATACAAAACATCATCTATCTATTAATTTTGTATAATAACCCATGTGATGTTTTTACCTTATCATATTGGAAAATCTTCTTAGATACCAAAATATGTTATTCATTTGGATTACATTGATACATGGAATAAAAAATCATAGCATAATCAATATCAGGAATTGAGGTTGTGAGGTAACATATACTTATAATCGTCTTCCTATAGACATTATAATTCACATTTATCTTGGAATAATCTATATTCATCTTCATCCCCACTCAAATAGGATTATATACTTCTCAAGTTTATTCTATGAAAACATTCGTTAAAAATTTTATAGAAGACTTTTTATGATATTATAAAAAATAATTTTTCATTTTATTGAACCTGAAATAAAATGAATAAAGTCAATTATCTTAATATTGATATTTTAAAATTATTCATATTTTTTTCAAAAAATATATTACCAATATCTTCTCTACCCCCCCACCCCAAAATTATACCATTCAAAAAAATAATTAAAATTAGAGTTATAGAGTCAACATCTTTCACTTATATGTTTCTACAAACAATTCCTCAATCTCACCATTTATGAAATCTGACATTAAATCAATATGAAAAAAATATAATTATAATGAGATGCAACAGTACGAATCATTTGAATAGTTTCAATCATTGTAATGGAGTTAAAGGTTTCATAGAAATCCACACCTTCCACCAACGCATATCCTTTACAAATAAGTATTTATTTATTTCATGAAACTTATCATCGATCCTTCAATTTCTTTATTTAAAATTGTTATCTAATTGAATTTTTATTTGTTTAAAATGGAATATGTTATCGTGTTTCATTCTTATCTACCTTATCCAACTATTAATTCATAGAATATACCAATTTTTTTGTTGAATATCCTTTGAAACATATTATCGTTCAACTATTGTGATAAGTGATTTTTTTTCTAATCCAAACACCCTTGTCGTCGATATCGTATCCATCTAATCACCAATAATATTTTCAGATTCAACATGTTTTTGTATATTAGATAATTCAAATTTTTATTTCCCAGATCAAATGTCCTCATCGTACAATTCATCCAAATAATGATTACGATGTTCGAAATTGGTTTCAATCTTTCTTGAAATATCTATTTTATCTTCCTCATCATTCAAAAAAAAATTAAGGAACATTGATTTCTAATTACCTTAACATCATATGAGTCCACCAATTTTTTAAATTTTGGTTCCAACATTTTCTTGTTATTACATTTTTTAAATAACACATAAAACTTCTTTCCACATATTTCTTGTTAAACATTACTAAATAAGAATATATTATTTTTGGAAAACACTAAAATCAAAAAATATTAATGTTTATCAATGATTTTTTATAACACATTTCAAAAGGATTCATGTTAGTTTCCGATCTCAATAAGAATGTATTTTGAGCATATACATAAGTAATTATATCTTATCATTATATAATTTGAAATGTTTATATTCACATAAATGTATCTTCTGATTTCCACCGAGCTTCTACTATTTCATTCTGAAACTCCTCTTTTTGTGGAGTATAGGGATACCTATACAAATGTTTTATACCCAGATTTCTCATAGAGGATTCAAAATAATTTCCAATTAATCTGGTAGCATTATCTATTCTCAAATTCATTATATAAGCCCCCATTTAATTCTTAAATTATTTTCGACAAAACACAAAAATTTCCGCAGCCTGCCAGTTGTGTTTCATAAAAGTTATTTTCTCATCTTAGTCAAATCATCAATAAAAGTGATAAAGTATACATCTAATATATTTGTTTTTTGTCTCCTCAGACCAATTAAATCAGAATTATATATTTTAAGAGGTCTATTATATTGAATATCAATTCTCTTATGACTTTGTTAGTTATCTATCATTTTTTAAAATTAATTAAAACAACTTCATTACTTATTTTCAATTAGATAAAATTTCATAAAAAATAAACATTAGAATTTTTATTAATATTTTTATTCCTAATGTGGTCATGTATTTGATTACAATTTTTTCATCTTTAACACTCAAGTAACAGGATTTGTTGAATTATTTTATTTGAAATATATCCCTAATAATTATTTCCCATTTTGTAACAATTTTCCCATATTTCACACTTTTTACGGTAGAAAAATATTTTATAAAACCAAATTATATTCCATCATTACACTATTTCATAACACTGTGTATGTTATGTTTTAACCCATCAATAAATAAAACCTCATTATCTTTCATCTTTTCAACTCCAATCTTATTCATTTTGATTCCTTTCATTTTTAAGGAAATATCATTACCTAAGGTTACTACTCCTCCATCAGGAATTTCAACATGATTCATGATATTTATATCACTTATCATATGTGTAGAACATCCACTATCTTATATCAATGGTTTTAACTTTTAATTTCTTTCAATGTTGTCACAAAAACTAAATATCATTCCATACCTATCATTTTTTCTGATTCCTTTTCTTTTCTTTTATAAGAAATTTTTTTAAATGTAATGTCATACATATTTCATCATGATAACCAGATAGATCACATCATCCAAAATCAAATTCCATACATTCAAATTTATTTTTTGGAATGATTCTGACATCATTAGAATTAATTTTTCATCTTTTTATAAGACAACAATGTTACTCATTCAACATCCACTATTTCTTATACTTTTATCAAATATTATTTGATGTAGATATTTGTTATTCCAATATTTATATTATATATTTCAATAGATTCCACATAACGATAAATATGCATTGAATCATGTTTCTTTATTTTCAAAACATCTTTCGTTATAGAAAACATGTTGAGTTTGGTAACTGTATTCAGCGCTAACATACTCTCGATGTGGCCCGAAAATTATTTTGAGTGAGTTTTATACTTTGTTTGATTTAATTTGATTACCAAATTCATTCACGACACAATATATCCAATGATATATTTATAGAATATTAAATATTAAATTAATTAGATGAACCAATATTTTTGGTAATGGAATATTTCACCAGATTATTTAATTGAGCCATATTCGGTACTTTAGATGACTTAGCATTTACATCCAATTATATTTTTTATGTTTTCATTCATCCTCTTCAATGTAATTTCTTACTCAGTAATTTTTGATTGAATGATGTTAATTTCTACATCCATATCTTGCGGATTCATATTAAGATACTTGATCACCATTTATTGTTCAAAAATTATATGTTCTTAACATAGAAAATACTCATTGAATTCATCCACGTTATTAATGACATATTTTCTTCCATCACCAATTTATTCAAAATCATTTATCATAATTCTAAATTATTTTTTGATATTTTTTTTAAGATAAGAAATGTGATTATTAATTAGTTGATACTCTCTCTATTATTCTTTAACACATTTGTAACTATATGAGAATTCATTTGTTTTTGTAGTTTTTTTAATGAAGAATATGAATTTCTCTAAAACAATAATCATTGTAATAAATGTTCTCAATTGGGTCCCATTCAGCCGTCTTAGTCCATTTACTTCTTTTTTATAGTAATACTCTCCTTGTATTTCTTTGACTAATTTTATTCTTTATTATTTTTGTTCCACTTGTTACAATAATGTTTTTCATCTATATCATCTTGATATTCTCCATCATCATTCATTAAAAAAATCATAGAAAAATGTCTACTTCAAAAATACTCAATACATATGAGAAGATGTTTCCACCATATTTTCTTCATCCTCTTAAATATTTCATGGATATAAGAGACCTTATTTATTTATTCAACTCATAATTCTCTTTATCATCAAACTCACAAGGATTACATAAAAAAACATCATGGATTTTAATATTTCTCATATCTTCAATATCTAGTTAATCTTTCATACTCTTTTTTAACATTTTATATTTTCCAATTTCATATACGAAAATAAAATTATGTAATTCATCAAGAGTGAAATCATTATTATATTGTAAAGAAATATATTTAGTATAAAAATTTTATGAATAGACTCTCAAAACAATCTTGAAATTTGTTTAATATTGAAAGACATAAATGAATCCTTTAATATTGAAGACCATTTCATTTATTTTAGTGATGTATTAATTAATTGATTCTTCATATCTCATTTTGATGTCTTCATACTCACTACTTCAGATTTGTAACTTTTCATCCTTAATATTAGTATTCCCTTTCAGAACACTTTCCATCTTATCTCGTATACCTTTTGATGAATTGGAATCCATCAAATTTTGATATACATTTTCTAATAAGTATATAAGGATATCATTTCTTTCTATTCTATCTATATCTACATTTCTGTTATCAAGAAACATCATAGGAGAATCTTCAACAATAGAAGAAATGACCAATAATATAAGCATCAATAATTTCCAATATAAGACATAGGATATATAGAATCATATTATTTTTCCATAGATAAAAATTTTATCCAAAATAACTAGGAAATAATCAACATTTGATGGAATTAATATTATCCATTATATCGACTAAACAATAGATCCTTTGGCTCTGATACCAATTGGTTTTTCAAGGATCTAATAACAATGAGGAAAGGTGGTTTAAGAAGTTGTTCAATTTTTATAAGTTTCAATGCATTTCAAAAAAAACCCCTTACAACCTGTTAAGATTAATTTACATACCATATTTTTATAAATAATCCTGCATGAAAATATATTAAATAATTTATTCACATAATATTTACAAGTTTATACCATATTTTGAGAACCTACAACTTTTCCATTTCCAGTCTTGTGGGTATATAGAAATCCTCTATTATGAAGAATTGAATAAAACTACTACAAACTCCTATTAGAATTAATCTCTCAACCAATAATAAATATTATACTAAATACTATTAGTTAACATTGTTTTATTATAAAAAACTAATCCAAACAAAAAAATAATGAATTCCTTCAAACTTCTCCACAATTGATCATTCTAAATTCTCATTCCAATTTGGTTGTATCCGATTTTCTCAATATTATGAGTCTTGATCTGATTCTCAAAATATGATGATTCTGGGCTCGATTCTATCATTATTATGTGTATAGATCTGATTCTCTCAATAAGATGAGTCTGGATCTAATTCTCTCCAGACAATGAGTCTAGATCTGATTCTTCTAAAATGATAGACCTAATACGATGAACTCATTCTCAGTCAACAAAACTCAAATTATTCTATAATTCTCAATACAATTATTCTTTAATAATATTTGATATGTTTTTTCTAATTTTACAGGCTCTACCTTTTAGGTGTATGTGATTGCTTCAAATGAACGAATGATCTTAGTAATTAATTTTAAGAAACATAGAACGAAGGTCTTAAAATTGGAATCATCTACCACTTCATCAGATTTCAAAAACTCATAAAATAACTCACATTTAAACATCATCATTGACATATTCAATCCTCCATAGATTTCAACAAGATTTTATACCAAATGAATTTCATGTTTTACCTCCTCAACTCTTCATAAAACTTCGATATTATTCTGTTTGAGTATTCTTCGTAATCATATTATTACAATTTCTTTCCTTTTAATCTCATTAAGATTATTTTTCAATATCATCCCATTATAAATGTGTTTCCTTTTGAGATCATTATGATTTTTATTTATTTCTCAGCTCATTATGATAAATATTTCTTTCTCAACTCATTATAATTTTTATTTCATTATTATATCATTTACATTTTTTTCTCCTTCTTAGGTCATTTTGATTTCTGTTTCCTTATCATCTCATTCTAATTGAATCCTAATAACAATGAAATTATATTTATGATTGATTTATCATTATTGTGGAACATCCATTACATTGTAATTCTCATTCTAAAACTCCAAAATTCATCAAACCTCTCCGACATTCATTCAAATGATTTTATAATGAGTGTTATCATGATTGTTTATAACATTAGGACCAGTAAGGAATCATCTGAATTACATTATAATTTACGAACACATTCTAACTCCTGAAATCACATTCATATTTTCAATCTATTTATAAATAATAAGACATCATGAAATAACATAATTTGAATTTATAAAATATTCGGTTTTTGAGAAAACATTTTTACAATGGATATGGGTGTGATTTCTAAGTAAAAAATCATTCTTTTACAAAAATGTTAGTAGTTATAAAGTAAGAAAAATTTGTTAAAACAACTTTTCCAAATAGTTCTTAAATTGAAATATAAATTCTGTTATAACAAGGTATTTTAGTTTTTTTAATACTCATTCCATAGTATGTTAGTGTCTTTTTCATCAACAACAAATGGGAACAACAAATTCCATTTTCCACATATTCAGCATAAGTAGTGGAATGTTTTACCATGTTTTGTTTCTTATAGGGCCATGAATCTATTGAATATATTATGAAATGATATGTTAGGGAATTAATTTTCCTATCCATTATACATCCACATAGGTATGAAACTGATTTTATTTAATTTATAATAATTTCTAGAAGTTTAGAAAAGTCATAAATCCATAGTTCCCTTTTAATAATGAAAATTTCTGTTAACAAATTTTAAATTGGATTCCACTATATTATCTTAATATCTTGTACATAATCAAATAGAAAACATTAATTTCAGGAAAATAGCAGTTAAGTATAGTAGACTTCATATCATACCCCTAAATTTGGTTTGATTTACTAGTATCATAGCTTCATAAAAACATGTGCATTTGTGGTACCGATTAGAGTACTAATACTTTATGTTTTTTTTTAATCTTACATTTTATGAATATCATTTATATACTTCTATTGAGATAAATAATTATATTCTTGTTTTTGATAAATTTGAAAACATAGAAACATGTTAACTCTTCCATCATAATCATTTCAAACTCAAATATAATAAAATCCACAATGGAATATATTAAATATATATGAGTTGATCCGAATATAATTCTATCAATATATATTTTAACAATAATGATTTTTTTGATAACATTCTTTATAAAAATAGTTGCATCACTAGTTACATTAAAATATATTTTTTTAAGAAAAATCTTGTTAATATATCATACTAGTCTATCGGGCTTGGTTACATACATAAAAATATTTGGTAAGATTATAAATGTATTCAGTATGTTATTTATTTTCAAAACAAGTTGGTTATACAAAAAATTATCCTCTTTAACATATCCTTTAAGGATATCACACTTCACAATCATTTGATTTATTTTGGAATTAATTATATCTTAAAAGTCTGAAATGATATGAATGTATTCATTTCTAGATTCTGGGGAAATGGTTTTTACATAATATATTCACTCTTATTGATTATAACATTTATCAAAAATTATTTATTATTTTTTAATATTTGTTAAATTTTTATCGCATTTATTTTGTAAAACCCATTTTATTCAAATGACTGAAGTATCATTATATCTTTTAACTGAGGAACAAATTTTTTTACATTCATATTCATTTAGTCATCTTGTATAGCGTTAATCCCATCTTTCTAACCAAAAGTATCATTAGGAATTTTAGTTTTGAATCCAGATAAGAAAGGAAAATTTTCATATTAATTTCTCAATGAACTTCTTGCACTTATAGGTTGATTAAAATAAGCAAGGGTACTACCACTATTCGGATTTTTTAGAAACAAATGATAAGGGTTTTGTAAAACATGTTCATCATGATAAGGTAAAAATTATTCTGGAATGAATAAATCAGAAAATATTTCAGGATTAATTTTATTATTAGAATAATCCTATATCAAATGTATAAAATATGTTTTGGAAAACCATTAGAGGTTGTAAGTTTGGTTTGTTTAAAAAAAGAATCAGTTTCATTATATTTGACATGTAATGTTTCCTTAACATATAAGAAGTTTTATCCAAAACTATATATGCCTTAGAAGAAGTGGAATTTTTAAGAATATACATTCATTGGATTTGGTTATGAATTCTATTAATTTAAGTTTTTGTATTTACGATGAATACTTGGAATCCAAAAACATTAAAGTATGAAAATTTTGGTTTTCAGCTAGTTTAGAATACATAAGCTTGCTTGTTAGTAATATTTCAAATTAAAACACGATTTACAGTATAGAAATAAATAATAACAACTTCCACCAAATTTTTTTAGAAATTGATTTTTCACTGAAGGTGGTACATTCTATTTCATGAATAATACAATTACTTTCTTCAATAAAACCATTTTGTTATGGCGTTCTAGGACCTGAAATGTTGTGACTAATGACATTCTTACTAAAAAATTTCAAAATTAGAATTTATTCATTATTTACTATGATCGCAATAGGTATTTATCAAGGGAATATTTTTCACATTTTTAATTTTATGAAATATTTTTAATAATAAAAAAGGATAAATATTACTTTTCTAGAAAATACACCCATGAATAGAATGTATAATCATCAACTAAAACAAATACGTTGTACTTGTCTCTAATATTTATTATTTGTGTGGTACCGAATATGTTCATAAAGTTAATGTGTCCTAACCATCTATTCCATAACCAAAATTGTTCTTCCATTGCATGGGGAAGTGTTATGTCTTGTCTATTGTGGTCTTTAATGATTATATTGTATACATTCTCATTCTGATTGGTAGAATAATTAAATTTCTCCATGTAATTTTGTATTACACATTTATCATTTCTATTATGAAAAAGGTAACCTACATCACATTATTAACTCATTATTATTAGGTTGTTTATAATATCTTTTACAAATAAAACATCTAAAAATAAAGATTCACCAAGAAGAATAATGTAACCTAGACCAATAATCCTTCATTGAGAATTTTTTTTGACTATAAATCATCAATATTTAATTTGAATAATGTGCTTTGTAATATAGGAAGGGTTGAAATTTATTTAATGAAAATTTTCTATTATAGTGACCAAATATTTGATATTTTTTGAGAAAGGGTTCACGTTAAGGGAAAAAATTATCGTTACAAAAAATATATTTAGAATATGAATTAACATTTCCCGAATGATTACCTCAAAGAATAATTTATAGTAACATATTATTAAAATTTTATTTTATAGATGTAAAAATTTAAAATTTTTTTGATTAGAAAATTTTAAACTTAATTATATTAAATAAATTATTATATTCATAAATATTAGATGTAGAATTGATTATTACTTGAATAATATTCTTTTTCATTGAAATAAAATTTTAAAAATTTGAAAAAATATTATTCGTATTAGATTTAGATTTTTCATAGTTTTTAAAAATAGAATTAATTTGAAATGATTTTTTTAATAACATTATTTGAACGATATGACACTTCTTTTATAAAAATAGTTATGCTAGTAATTTAATTTTCATGATTCCTCTTTATATTAAAAATTTCATTGCTATGAAATTTATAAAATATAGATACGTTAGCATAATAATGTGAATTATTATTATCTTATAAAGATGTTTCCTCTTCAGAAGAAATATAATTATACTCATTAGGATAATTTGAATTAAAATCCATATTTTCCTAGAATTATTAGTGTATACCAAAGCGATAAGATTTTTATCGTCAAAAGGTATTCTAGCATAGAGAGTATTATTACTCTATTTGGTATTTTAGATATCTAAATAATTATAAGATGATTATCCACCATTAGAACTCCCATATCCATTAGATTTCAATACATTCTTCCCTTTTTTTCGTGTAATAATGTTTTTATTTCTATGAAAAAACATTTCTTTTCTAACGTTACTTTTTTTAATTTGGAAAATCTGAACATATACGTCCATATATCATAAATTTATAAACCATAACGTCATAATTATTTTTATCCTTATTATCCTTGTTAATTTTATTATAATTTCATTGAATTTCTTTTTTCTCATATTATTGTTCATCAGTAATGTTGTATTTTCCAACTAATTCACTGAATTATCCAATTCACAATAATCTAATTTAGTATTAATATTTTTCATTATTGATTTAATAACCTTTTCAATAGTATGAGCTTTCATTAGGTCTGAGGTAGAGGTAAAAGAAACAATACCATTCTTCTTTTTTACTTTCTCAATAACTATTTTCAAAATATTCTTGTATTATAAATGATTTCTAAAGTAATCAAGAAGAGTAAAATTTTTAATCTATTATTATTTATCATAAAAAGTTATATTAGATTCCCACTCATTGGGAATGGTATGAATAATATTTTCAACAAGTATTTCGAACACTAATCCATTTTCTCCCAGAGCTTTAAACTACTAACAAATTTCATAATCATATGTTGTACCATAACAACTGTATCAATATAATGAAATAAAAAAATTTCATAATTATCATTGTGCATAAATCCTATAGACTTAATAAATTTATAATTTCCAAAACGATTAATCTATATTTTCTTCAAAATACTATTTCTTTCTCCATACGATGAATTTTTGACTATTAATATTTCTTTAAAACTAATAAAACAAAATATTTTTTACAGTTCCATTTATCAAATATTCTTGATTTTCGTGATTAGTAAATTTAATTAATTCATTATCATAAATTTTATATTCTACAGTTCACATAAAAAAATTATTGTCTCTTATTTTGATAAAAAAATTCTTCATTCTATCCTTCTTATATTCATATACATTCCCATAAATGATTGGTGGTCGAGTTGTATTGAGGTTGATTATAGATCCAATATTATGTCCCTACATCATAAAATAGATTAAAAAATATTTTTCACAAAACATTTTATCATTATAAATATTTATAAATAATAGTTTTATAATAATAAATGAACCTAACATTAAAAAGTAAAGAGAATCATTACGTATATGAGAAGTGAAATCCTACTATGATACCATTTTTTTATAAAAATACATATTTAGATGGATAAATACCATATGGTTGTGATTTGTATGTGTTTAAAAAATTTAAACATAAAATATTATAGGTTAAAATATTTTAAAGTAATGGAATTAAAAAAACCTTTTATGTATTTAAATAGCATTCATAGTGGTCCTTTAGGACTGATAATAAATATATCGTAATTAGATTGAATCTGATATGATTAATAACTCAATGGTTACAAAATAGATTATTATATTGTAAAGTGTATAAAATTATAATCATAGTAAGTATTGTAATAGTAATACCGGAACTAGTATTTACATAGTAATAAAAAGTATCATAATAAAATCTATTAATGTAAACATAATAAAAATAAAAAAATGAATATTAATGTTTCCTTTTCAGATTTAAATGCATTGGAGTTGAAAAAAATATTGTAACAAAACATGTAAGTGAATATTGAATTCTTTAACCCATTGAGAATAGTCTCTGACAAACTAGTATAATGGTTCCTTGATTTAAAATTCGAAGAAAATCATTCTTACCCATAGTAAGTTAATCCCTCAATACAATGATCAATCTCTCTCGATATCCTCACAATTCCTTTATATAATGTTTATATTTACCATTTCTCGCTATCCATGCAAGACCTTGATCAAAAAACCGATTGAAACAACTCTTTCTTCCTATCCTCTAAAGCCATTGATAAGAAAAATATTAGATGCACAATCTAATTTCTTAAGGAGAAGACATGGCATGTTTTCCTTTAGAAATAAACTCTCACAAACAATACAAAAGACTAAGAACATGATATTAATTTTTGGTACTCATTATAACAATAGGGAATGATGAAATTAATTGGGAGCTAGAATAACATCCTACTTAATTTCTCTATTAAATGTACAAAGCTATACAAATGACCTGGTATATATAGAAAAGTCTTCTTATCATCATATTGATATCCAATACTCTAATTTTCTCGTAAATATTCACATGGAGCAGGACAAATGACAGTTCAATTGTTATATAACAACTGAATGTATTACATCGTTTTTTTTAAATGTATTCTTTATATTAAGACAATGATTTATAGAAAATAAAAATAAATTGAAATGAGTATGTTGATATTCATTATGGGTATAAATTGAATTTATATTTACATCAATTTTAATCGGATCATGGAAATCTTATTATTTTTAAATACTAGATAGACTAATTGAGAATGAATTTTCAAATGATGTGTATGATAAATGTTGTTTCCAATATAAGTACAAGAAAATCGATGTTTTCATTACTATTATTTTCATACGTATGATATTTAACATATGTATACTCATTATAAATATGTTAATGATAAAATTTAAATATATTTTTGTATGTAAAAAAATACTTAATTTATTTTTTGTAATATTTAATATGATTTCTTATAAAAACATTCATAATATACATTGAATAAGAATAAGTTTGTAATTAATTATTTAATAGTAGTTTGTGATATCCAAAAAAATGAATTGAAAACTAAAAAAGATATTTTGGACTTAATATATGGTCGGTGACCTAATTGAAATTACACCACTATCCTGGACAGTATTCCAGGATTATGTCCACATCACCACATTGACTTCCAAGGCCTACAAACTCACTGAGACCATTGACCTATCCCACATTTAATTTCCCAAACACAAAAAAAATTCTCATGAACCCAAGGAGCAAAATAAAATCAGACTTCCCATGGAAACTTGATCCTAGTAACAAGGTGTTCTAGCCAGAACCCAACTCAAAAATAAAAAATTAAGTCACAAAAACCATATATTTGATCTTCCCAGAATATTTCCTAAATTATAATACCCCAAAATATTTTGACCCTCTAATACCATTTATTCTAGAACCCAGTGGCGATTCCATTCAACCTGACAACCGACTCTGTCCTTGTCATATGTCGAAGGTCATTACTGATCCCTATGGACTAGTAACTAGTACCGAGGTATCAAGGATATTTTTTGGGAATTATTTTGATGATTTACATATGCATAAATGATAAATAAAAATAAACAATCCATAATTTAACAACCATGAACAAAAAAGGTAAAACTATTTCCATATTTAATATTTTACAATTTTAACCAAAAACAAAAATACTACAAGTAATTGAAAACACAGACATCCCAAAATCCTCCATGAAAAAATGAGGGGCATCACCACCAAGAAACCCCCACCAATACTAGCAACATACAAAACACTAGAAACTTGATCCACTAAATACACGACTACATATCATTCTTTTTCCTGGGTAAAACTTATCAAATTCTACATACATGGAATGGTGTATGTTGGGTGTGAGCCAAATCACAAATGGATTCCACCCAATGAAAAATCTTCCATGAAACAACATTAGAAGAAAATTTAACATGATAATTTATGTTAAATATATTGAATCATTTTCAAGAAAACAAATTTTAGGAAAACTATTTTTGTCACAACACAAGGAAATATTTAAAATGGAAACGTTTACTATGTTAAACATACTATAAAATGAAATACACTCAATGTCTATCATATGCCAACATATGGAAACACATCACATGTATCTCATGTCCCAAGAGAGCACCATGGGTAAATCCTTGATGGTAATCTAGCTCATGTGAGATACTAGATCCTCATACCTCAGTGCAACATGGTATATAAACAATAACCATCTAGTTTCTCATGCATGATCTAATGGGAGGGAAAATTCCAAGGACATGTGGTCTCTAATTATCATTATAGTTTAGTTATTGTTATAAGATTCCATAATGCCATGTGAAACTGATATTGGCCACATCCACATCAATAGCGTACTAGATATAGTTCTCCCATATTGATACCCAAGGTTCCATGGTGATCAAATTAATTTTCACATGTAACACATATCACCAATTTCATATAAACAAGCCATAGCAATTTTCATATACATTTTACACCACATTGATAATTCATGAAACCTCTTTCAAAATAATCACAAGAAATAAAAACAATTTATTTAGCCATTTATTTGGGCCAAGAACATTTTAAATACACACAAAAAGCCAATTTTATTATAAAACATATTTTCCGATAATTTAAAACTCATAGGTAAAATTAAAAGTACACAAAACAGAGGTCCTAATGCCATACAAATCCATTTATGTTGACTAAATTCCCTTTTAAAATGCATTCACACAACAATTTACCATGAAACAGTCTTTCAAAAATTTCAATGAACCGATTAAACATTTCCAAAAAACACAAAAATAAAGGACAATCAAAACAGGGCCATTTTACCTTATAAAATCCTTTACCATAACATAAGAATGCCAACCCATTATAAATAAAATTTGAAACAATATAAATAAATCATATATCATGTATAAATTAATAAAGCAAGCATATCAAATCATAAAAATATAATAGATCATGGAACCACCTACCTCAAGCATAGAAGAACCCAGGAATAGGTGAAAACAAAAAATGCATCACGAAAAGGCCATTGAAAGGATATATTTAACAAAAAACTTCAACCTAGAACAATAAAATGTAGAATTGAAACCAATATCAAACACTCAATCAAATGGAGAATAAAAACACCATGGAAGAAGGAATGAAAAACCAGAAAATGGGATGAAATCAAAGGAGAATGGACATATTTGGAGAATCATGGAGACAATATACAAAATTTACCTAAAAAATAGTGGTATAAGGGTGCCAATAGAAGTGGGAGAGGCACTTATGTAGGAGTATCCGTAATGGGGAAGATAAATGGGGTATATTGTAAAATCTTGTGGGGACGTATCTTGTATTTAATGAAATTAAATGGCCTAGACAAGTTGCATGATTTTCCTTCATCGTTTACTAAACTATGTGGAAACTGTGTGCCCCTTACATTCCATGAATGAAATGAATCATGGTTATCCAACACAGTTTGAAAACATTAAGCTAATTTTTTGATTATCCACTTCCAAAAACGCCACATGGCTTCATGGTTACCCAAGCAAGGGGGTACATTTTTTAAATTCATGTGCCAACCATGCGTCACATGATGTTTAACCAAATTTGATCATTTTTCTCAAAAAACTCAAAGAAAAATGATGAGACCCAAGAATGATCTAGAACCAATAATGAAGATAAAATCATGGGTTTGAAAAACACTAACTTACTACATAATTAATTGGAGAGATAAATCAACACAACTCGCCATCATTAGATATATGAGTCTCACCCATCATCATTAATAATGATAATTTACTATAACATGATCCATAAATTGATATATTTAACTTTTATGTTTTAAACCCATTGAAAATATCATTTTATCCCATAGTAAATACACCATCTCATTTCATATAATCATAAAGAGAGGTATCCTTTATCATTGAAAACACATTAATTTTAGAAATTCATAATATAGATGATATATGATATAATTTGAAATAAAATGTTTTTTTATATCATTCTTGATATTAAAAATTGTTATGGTTTTGGGGAAAAGATGAAAATCCTTATTTTTAAAAAACATTCCTTAAGCACTTTTGTGAAAATTCAAAAAATATCCCATATGGGAAAAGATGAAAAGAATATTTTTTTATTTTTTTTAAAGACATCAAAATATATATTTACATTACCATAAGAAGCCGCTGAATCTTAAATATGAATATTATTTAAACATTTAAAATAACCATTTTATATAATTATATTTTATAGAAGGAAAACATTATAAAAATTTAATAATTAGTGTATCTTACTATAATATCTTAAAGATTTATATATTATCTGACTCTAAAATAATAAAATTATTTTAGTTATTTTCATTATTTATATCTATTTTCATATTCAATAAATTATCATTATCATCATTACAACCATTATTTCATTTATTACAATTTTTTTAGTAATAAAAATGTTAATGTTCATGTAGGATGTTTTGGGGTCGTTCGATCTATAACCTAAATAACATCAGAACATTGATAGTGGTAATAGTGGATATGGTTTAATAACCTATATGATCATAAATATTTTCAAATTATCATTTTTATACATTAAAAAATTATTTATCCAACCGTATAATGTGTTCATGAAAAATGAATCAATTATTTTAATGGACATGGTATCTAATATGTAAATATATTCTAATGGGAGGAAAAGGAATAATCTAAATAACATCTTAAAATTAAATAAACAAAAATATGTTATATGTTTTATATTTATTCACTATTTCAGATCTTATAACCAAACTTGTATGGTCTAAATGGATAACCAATCACATCACAGCATGGATGAGGTATTCCAAATATACGTATAAGCGACATTATCATTTTCCAAAATCATTAAAAATAGATGAAAACGTTTTAGACCCTGACCAAAAAAAATATGTATACTTTATATATTTATTTATTTATATGATCATGTTTAAAATAGTTTTTAATGTGATAGGAGAAGAAATAAATATAAAACATTAATTCAATAATTATACTTGATCTTTATAAAATATATTATTTCTTAAACATTAATCCATCAAAGGATGGTAGTGTGACTATATAATGACAAATGGTGTTTGTGTAGGAGAGTTGGAAATTTATTATCTAGGGATTTTATGAGATAACATTATTTTTTTGGTTGTAATAATAAAGGGTGTAAGTTCCCCTTTTATATGTTATGGAAATGGAACACTTGTAAAAACCTAAAATATTTAAATATATTATATAGAATTATAAAATGAATGTGGAATAATTGACATGTTTATAATATAATATGATTATGATTCTAAATATATTAATAATATAATTTCTTTGTAAATTATGATATTTGAAACCATATATTTTAGATTTAACCCCCTATTATCTCTTTTAACCATAAACATGGTGGAAATGTTTTATTAAGGAAAATATTCATAATTAAAAAAAATAATTGAACCTTATTTAAATATTTGATCGTAGTAATTTAAAAATATGAATACCATTTTACAATATTCCATTTCCAGAGTTTTTAATAATCAATATAAATATAAATACTCAAACATTAATGATTTCAATTTTAGTTAAAATACTCATTTTTTCATAAAAAAGGATTTTAAATAATCAATTATAATGATGATTAATATGTAATAAAATCTAATTTTTACTCAAATGAAAAGTATTAATCATTATGTCAAAGAAAAAAAATATTTTTTATTTTAAAATAATTTTAAATAAATGTCATATTTAACAAAATTTTTTATTTATTAAGGAATTACAATAAAATTACTTTCCGAAAAAACCCTAAATTTAATGTATGATATATCCATTACAAAAAATAAAAAAAAATTCCATTATATAAAATCAAAATTTTTAAATTTATTTGTTTACTTTTTAATAATAACAGTGTAGTATGTTAGAAAATAGTATAGTTAAACAGAAAAATATTTTCTTTTTAATAATTATATAAAATCATTAATAAAACAATGTTTAATATGAATCTATAATAAAAATTCTAATTTATATGATTAATTTACCTATAATATTACATGTGTTATAAAATTAGTCACCCTTTCTAAAAATATTTCTTAAAAATTATGATCATTTGATAAAAATTGAGGGAAATATTCTTGAATAACATACTCTAATTCCCAGGTTGTGTCATCAATCATCTGATTCTTCACTAAAATTGTATCATGGAGAATCAACTTCCTTTTAATTACCTACTCTCTTTGATCCAAAATAAAATCTTTATTTTCATTATATAAATGGTTCTCTTCAAACTATAATACATCGAGGCTCAAAATGTTAGATGCATTAGTTATAAATTTCAACATCAACAAAAAATGAAACACATAAGTTACTTGTGATAATCATAGGATAAATTACACTTGGTATAGAAGTAAACACACTTTCTTTATAATTTCACATTTTTTAATAAAACATAAAACTATCATTCCTTATTTTCCTATAATCATAAAAAATTTAAATAGTGGTACTTTAATATAATATGATATCTTAAATAAAATGAGAGATATTTCTTCTAGTAATCAACATAAATTTTGTATCTTATATAAGATACAATATTATTGTGTTGAATCATTATTACCTTAATAATCTATCCATTAGAAATTCATTCCCAAAAAATTTCCTTTCATCAACTTTATCACAACATGATGGAATTAAACACAAATTTATATATAATTTCACAAAAGGTACCATCTCTATATTGGAATAAATAATATTATTAAAATAAAATTAATAAAATGAAATATTTTTACCCTATAGTACATTATAATATACAGGGAAACCCAGAGTATATATTATAATGATTGAATTGTTTTCTCCCATTATCCATTAGACTTATAATGAGAATATGTACTTAAATTTAATTAATATTCAATGACTTTTTACGTATATTCCAATTTTTTTTGAATGTTTAGGATCAGAGTTACATTTTTTAGAGATTTAATATATAAGAAATTACTATATATTTAATATGTTTTCTATAATATTTATCCCAGTATACAGTTTAGTTAATAATATTATGATGTGAAAATTTATCCAAATGATCTATAAAATTCCTAATCATGTTACTACTTCGAGATGTCTTTAGTAGTCACACCATGAAATCCATAGATATGTTCTCCCATTTCATGAAATTTTTAATTGATACCATATATATATATTTTATGTTATCACTCATTTTTATCCATTTGAAATATAAAACAATTCAAGTTAAAATATCAAATATCATTCCTTATTCCACCCATCAAATAATATTCCTGAGGATCTCTGTAAAACATAGTTCTCCAACGATGAATAAAAAATAGAGAGTTATGAGACCACATAACAATTAAATCTTCAACATGGAATCACATGGAAAATAAAATCTCTTTAAAGAGTTCATAGCACATTCAATTTCAATTTTATATTTGGAAAGCATACCCTTATAGAACAATTCAACAATTTCTTGCAAACAACAATATTAGTTATGAAATGGAATAATTCTACATGAAAAAGTGACATTAATGAAACACGAACCTAAAGATATGGAATTTATACATGAATAATGTTTAGACCAACATTCAGCATATCATTAAATAATAGATCATGTTCAAATGTTATCATTGTAAATTATATAATATCATAACAATTTAAGGTATAAACTATATTTTTTTCATTTACTATATTATAATTAATTTTGTAATCATAGTTCTTACCCATTTATAGAAATATTATATGAATCATGTTTATCACTATTCTATTATATATGTATTTTAAATTTCTTATAGTTATTATATGATTCATATTTCACCACATATAAAAGATATCACCAGTTTTAAAAAAACCACATCTTACATATCATGATCCTGTATAAGTAAACTCTACTCAAGAAAATTTAACTGGAATTCAGTATATACCATTTCCTAGTAATTTTACATGATTAAAAAACCATGTCCCCTAATAAAATTTCATGTAAACTAAAAAAGTATATATATCTTATTGGAAAGGATAACACTAGTTCATTAATAAATAATAAGAATAATTTTAAAAAATATTCATAACATTCTATTATCTAGATGTGTTTTACTCAATTTATATTATACATAATTAGATTAAATGATATGTGAAAAAATATTTCAAAAAAAATAGCAGTAACTAATTATTCTATGAAATCATAGAATCTTAGTGACATTTGTATGTCTTTTCCAATATTACACCATATTAGTTTGATCGAGATCATATGTTATTCAATAAATATAAATAATTTACCAAAGCATTGTAATATCTTATGACCAAAACTAAAATTTCCTAACAAATTATCATATTTCAATGTTTTTATAACATTTGTAATATTGATGTAATGATCCCAATAGATTTTGAATAAACAACAATTTTATAAATTCAAATGAAAAACATATTTACGAAAATACTAATGGAAAACACTATTCATAATATACATAAATACATTTAGTGTATTTTTCTTCAGGAAATGCATAATCATAAACTCGTAATGATCATATAAATTACCAAACATTCTTAAAAGAATGTATTCTATATTAACATTTACTCATTGATACTCAGATCTGAGATCAATCATCAGAAAATGCCATGCACCATGGGGCAAATCAATCAAGTAATTAATATGAGGAAATAGAAACAATTTCATAATAATTATGATATTGAGTTCACAATAATTAATGAAAATTATAGTTTCAACCACTACTAATTTTTACATAAAATGGGGGTTCCCTAAGGTGATATTCTTTGGTGGATGGAAGCCTTATCATGTTACTATTCTAATTTAATTTTCAATTATAATTGGGTTTTTCAATTGAATTATTAATATGCACTATCTTCACATTATATTGACCCACCCAATCATAAATAAAAATTAAAAAAATATATCAAAATACATTCAAATATTTATTGATTAGCTGCATGTCTCAATTTGAAATAGTTCATTTATTTTCAATAATACGTGAAATATATCTTTCACTAAAATATTCTATATGTTTCTTATATTATTGATATGGTATCAATGGTTTGAATTATATATAATATTAAAACTAAAAATATTTCAAAAAATAACATATTTATCACTATAATCTATATTAGCATGATAATATTAATTATCCATTATTCCCTGAATAAAATCAAAATATATTATGGGAATTATAATAATTATCAATGGAAACCCCATCATACACATGATGGTTAAAATATTTCAATATAATACTATTTCATTTATATTAAGCCCAAGAATTTTTACAAGAAGATATAACATCATTTTGCGACATGTTTTTCCAATTAACATTAAAATTTCATATATATATATATATATATATATATATTAATTTTTAGACCATGAATCAAACGAGACATTTATGTAATCAGAATAAACAATTAATGTATATGTTATGTCTTAATTTGAGTTTCCGGAATTTTTCATAGTAGCTAGAAAGGCCTTTAACACAATGATCTATTTCATTTCATGATGATTCCCACCATGAGTAACTATCATTTGACTTGATTTATCATAATATCCCAACTCATTCAAATTAAAAAAATCATACTGTTTGCAGACTATCTATTTTCTCATTACATTTATAATCTGAACTTTTTTACTCACACTCAAGGGTAAAATTAATGAGATTAACACATCAGTAACAAATTTAAAATATAAGATAATATTCATTAAAATTTCTCTTAACACATTTGTAATATTTATGGTAATTTCCTCCATATGTCAGGGTTTATTTTTTCACAATTTCTTGCCACTTTTCAACTTTTTTACCCTTACAATCGCAACATACATATGTGATTAAAAAGTACATCTCAACATTCACAACACAATGAAAAACATTCACATAAAAATTAAATTCACGAGAGTCCAATTATATTTATAATATAGTTTTTATAACCATTTATCCTCTATAAATTTTACCCTCTTGGTCCATAACATAATATAGTGCATACTTATCTTGCATAGTAAAAAAAATTTATAAGAAGCGATTAAGAAATCATTTTGATCTTCAAATAAACATTATTATATATTTTTTTATTGAATAAAATTATGAATAGACTTCTAAATAATATTCTCTTTAAATACTATCAACACCATGACATCAATCCCATTATTCTTTATGTTATTATTATTCTCAGACCAACATTGATTAGAAAAAACTTTAATATTGTTAGAAGAATTAATTAGTTACTGAGTTTATGTACATCCCAAAAATTTGAATTTTGTATACAATTAATTTATCCATCCCTTTTAATTAACAAGGCCTACATATCCACTGAAATTTGGATGGAGTTGTTTGATGAAATTCTCCACTATTGATATGTTCCGTTGTAATGAATTATGTTGTTCTCGTCAATGGGTTCAACCAAAAATTACAATATCTATTATGTTAACACTGCCAAAAAATTTATTCTCACAATTTCATTGTTCTAATATAGATGGTTATTATATCTTTGATGAAATCCTGCATTAGCTACCCCATTTCTCTATGGTAAATTATTATAAAAAACAAAAATTAGATACCAGAACATGGAAATAATCAAAATATATCTCCTAATAGTATTAAAATAAAGTTAGCTCACATAATAGAGACATTTAATATTAATTAAAAATATAATGGTTTGAAAAAAATTCAATGATTTAATACTTGAGACCCTACGATAACAGGTAAACACCATGTTGTGAATTATCACATATTGTGATCTGTATAGAACTTCTATTCATTCATATATTTAAATTTTTAATGTATAAATGATATAAGTTTAATATAATAAAATATAATTAATATTTTATATTTTCATAAATATATTATCTGATGATTAAATTTTGGAATTTGGGTACGAAATAGTCTATTTTTATCTGAATAGTGATAAAATAATGGTTTTTACAAAAATTGTAAATTTTTTTATTTATAATTTAATAAGAATGACGTATAGGTTTATAAAAGCTTTTAAATAGAAAAATATGTTTTTAATGAGTAAAAATATGTTTTATTGAAATTATTTATTAATTAATAAAACCCATGTTTAGCATATCATGATCTTAAGCAAAATTTTTCATTAAAAATATATTTTTCATCGTTTATTTATGAAATTTATATTTTAAAAAAAATAAATTTTATCATTATTAGATGCCACATTAAAGTTATTAATTTAAAAATAAATTAGTTTATTTAATGAGAAAACAATATTCATTGATAATATAATACTAATCTTTATTTTTATGATTAAAATTATATATTTTTTAAAAAACATGTTTTACACGTAGAAATGTTAAAATTAATTTTCAATAAAATATACATTTTTATTAATAAAATTAATTTTTAATTTATAATATTTATGTATAAAAGTTTTATCAAAGATAATAATATTTTTAGGAATTGATAATAATGTATTTATATTTAATATTAATTTCTATAGAAAAATAAAAATGGATGTTTTCAAAGAATTAATTTTACAAGACTTATATAAATTTAATATAAAAAATTAGATTACTGTAATTTAAATTACGAATTTAATATGATGTTTAATTAAAACAAATATATAATCCTTAATTAAATTAATAATTAATTAGGTATATGAATAAAACACATAATGTATTAAAATGCATTTTTAAATAGAAATAGTATTTCCTATATCATTTGTTTTAAACTAAAAATGATATTTTCAGATATAAAAATTGAATTGGATTATATAAATACTAATATATAATTAATATGATAAAATTTAGTAGGAGGATTTATATTATATTTTTATTAATAAATAAAATAATTTGGTTATTTTATAATAAACATTATATGTGTAAAATTTGTAAATGAAGGATCTCATTATTTTTAATTATTAAAATATCTCCTACTCATTGTAGAAATCATTTTTCGAATAGAAATCATTCTAACATGTATCACCTACAATTTATTCATTGAACTCACACTACACAGCTAACCCATATTATTTCCTTTTGATTCTATTCTTACCCATTTTATAACATTAGTTTCCATTAAAAAATCCCTCATTTTCACATACAAAAAAGACCAAAATCCATAAAATTCAATATTTCCACTACTCCCAATGGTATTAATAAATAATTATACTTCTCAATCCCTCTCTAAATCCATATAATATATTTTTTAGAGTTCTAATGAGTCTTTTAAAGATTTAGTGATCAACATAGTAAATTAAGGTTTTGAACCACACCAAATGATTTTTAATTGAATTTATTTTTTCATAATATCATTTTAATATAATTAGTTGATTATAGATTCATTTTATTATATACCATATCATATACATTTATAAGGATTCTTATCTTCAACTCTCATTATAGACTTTCTATTATATCTTAATTATATTTACATTAGGGTAGTCATTCTTCCACTGCCATTTTCTATTGCAATATATTATTTTAGTATCCTCATTATTATATTTAGATGGAATTTGTAGACATTTGATATTTTAAAAATGAGATTTAACCCAATTAAATACATTTATAAATCCATCATTAATATATAAATTTTAAAAAATAGAAATTTATAGGGTGTATGGTTTTCTTTTGAATGAAATATCTCTTTGCATTCTAGCATGTTGATGAATCTATGTATTATAAGAACCTATAAGATATCCCTATAAAATTTGGTTGACAGTTGACTCAACCTTCACCCTATTGCAAGAAAAGTGTTTCTGATACTTCACACTTTTGTAGAAACACAATGGGGGATATTCTTGGGAATATTATAACACTATTTATAGAACATGACAAAGGTTAATTACTACATTTAAATTTTTCTCCTACTAATGAAAAATATTGATACAAATTATTATCTACCAGGGATAACACAACTAATTTAATGTAACAATATGACTTTATATTTTAAAAAAGTGTACTTCATGTTAAATTAAAAATACACAAAAACCATTGAGTTTATTAAGGTATGTTCTACATGAAATCCATATTATTCTATTGAATGGGGAACAATTTGATTTAATATTTTATTATTAGATAAATTGTAATGATTTTATTTAGTAATATGATCTTTATGGAATGTTTTGAAATATCACATTACAAATTATAAGGAATGAATTGGAAATTTCCATATGTCTAGAAGGGATATGAATTATATTTCCCCTTGATTCAACGAAAGGTAATGCGAGCCAAAATATTTTGGGTTTTGGGGTATTCCCCTCTTCATATTAGATTAGTTTCATGGAAAAATTCCATGAACTCATGTTTTTGTGTATGAAATTATGCCTTCCATTAGTATGAGATCAATAATTTTTTATCCATGTTTTCATTTATTATCCAAGAAATAGAACACACCGTTATTCTTTTAATTATAATATCATGTTATTTATTTATTCCTATTATATCACATGTACCATATTTATGTTATGATATCTTCCATATTTTTCTATCCCTTATTAGAAATCATATCTCACCCTTATTGTGTTTTCTTTTACTAGGAAAAAAATATGGGTTCTATGTGTAATATTGTGGTATATGATAGAAGGGATAATATCACTCTCAGAAAGTGTTCAAATTGTATCTTATATTATCAAATAAAATATATGTATTCATGTATCCTTCAAGAACTAATACCTTAGTGGATTTAACATGAACTCTAGTATTATATACCAATAATATCATATTACTATTATTATTATATTTTCAGAATCTGGATTATTATAGTTCGTATTAGAGAAAGTTTTTTAGAAAACATGGTGAGTAAAGTTAGATGAAAAAATATTTCCATCATAAGTAGAAACAAAAAAATATCAACGTTTAAATGAAGAACTCTTCAAATAAAAATATATATTGTATTAGATAATTAAATATCATGACATAATTATCATTACTATATTTTGTAGAGATTAAAACTAATTAGATAAATTTGAACCTTATAAACACATATAGTCAATCAAGAGATGTTCCCACATATAATTTCAATGAAGATGAAGTTAAATAAAATCAAGTGATAACTATGTCAGAGAAATTGACTGTGGTTTTGAAAAATAACGACAACCACACTGAGCAACTTCTAACCCAACATATGTTGTATAGATTTTATAATTATAAAAGAGACAACAATATTTTTTATTAATTGGATCCGATAATCCATTGGTCGATGAAAAAATGGACCAAGTACGTAGAGAATATATTTGTCACCATTGAAAGTAGTAAAATGGTAAAATTCCTCGCATGGGACTATCATTTGAAGGGATATGTAAAAAAATGGTGGCCTCAAATCCAAAACACTAATGATTAATGTTAGATAAATCACATAGAATAAGGAAATTATAATAAGATATTCTTTGAAAAATACATTACGTGTTGGTAAAGAGATGAAATATAATGGGAATTGATCAATCACATAGAAAATGATGAGGAAAAAGTTGTTGAGTATGATTCCATCATTAAAAGGTTATCAAGACATGTTGTTGACAATGTATGTAGGCTATTAATAAATATTGATCATTTTTTATGGGTTACTTCCAACACATAGAAGAGTATTTGACCATCAAACCTTTTCATTATATAAAAAGTAGTTTTTCATGATCTATACAATCATGGAAAATAATGATATGAAGTGGATGACTAAGCATCAAGGTAACAAAAGATGAAACAATAGGAATAAAGTAAGGATTATATTTCACAAATTTGATAAATATATGAAAAATCACCACAGGGATTGCTCGAATGGAGTAAATGTTTATTACAAGTATATAAAAATAGTTCATAAGGACCACAAAATTAATTGAAAGAAAAACTTTATCAACATCCAGATATTTATCTATAAGGAGAAAATATATTATAGGAAGCCATACCACAATCCTTAATAGATTTTTTATTAAAATTCCAAGTAAATTATCTTAATCTAATGAAATTACCACTGTTGAAGCTAAATTTCGTAATGACGTGGTGTAAGGTACATTAATGGTAGATTCAATGTCAGATAATGTTTTATTTTATTATAGATATTTACACTCTATTATACAACATATTTTTTTGAAAAAAATTTAATATTTCTCTAAATCCCTAGTAGGTGTATAATCAATTATGAAACAATGTTGAAATTTTTATTCACAATAACATATTTTAGTCAGTTCCAAATAGGATTTATGTTTGTTCTATATTTTAAATAAGTATTATTATACCATTTGTAAATTATGGTATGATCCTTAATATTGATTTTATTTCAACATATAATGAAAAAAATCATCCCAAGAGAAGTAGATTACTATTTGTGAAGGTGACATGGAATCTACTATCTTTAGCAGCGAGGCTTTATCATCTAAATCATGTCCATATAAATCCATAATACCACTCCTTAATGAATTTATTAGAATAAAGGTATGTAAGAAATGATATAAAAATAAGGAAGATATCTAAGGAATAGTGTATCTAACAGTGTTACAAAAATTCATTGATGAGTTTATGTAATAGTTACCTAATAAACCAGCTAATAATTGAGTTCTGTTGTCGATTAAACTCATTAATGCTAAATGGAAAAAATCTAAGACTCTCTATATGATTAATATAATTTATTTTTTATAGAGAAAAAATTAATTTTTTGACTTCTATGATAAGAGATTTATACACAATAATGTTTCATTATGGGGATCCCCTATGTTCTTCGTGAAAAATATGGTTTCTTTAATGAAATTGTACAACAATTATACGTAAATAAATTCTATTGGTATAATTAATAAGTATATATTTAGACTAATTGATAAGTAATTTCATCATCCTCATGGATCCAAATACATTTATAATATTTATCTTCTCTCCTATTATAATTATCTAAGGCTAAAGATAGAGGATATAAAAAATAATTAATTCCGAACAAGGTACAGATATGATCAGTGTACATTAATTTCATTTGGATTGAATAATTCACATTCTATACTTATAGATATTTTGAATAGAGTATTCATGTACTTTTTTGATAAATTTTGGGTGATATCCATTGATGATATCATTATTTACTCTATGAGATACATATAGAATGATTGTAATATCCATATAATTTTTGAGACTCTCATAATAATGTAATTACATGAGAAATATAGAATGTGTTAATTTTGGCTCAATGATGTTTCATTTTTTGGTCGTATTGTGTATAAGGATTGAATATATATTGAACCTTCAGAGATAAATGTAGTAAAATAATAGATTCAAATGATGAAAATAAATTATACAATAAGTTTTATTAGTTTTTCTTGTTACTATAAATAAGATTTAAATGAATTGTCATATTTCTCCAACAAATTAACAACATTGATGATTAAAGGGGATACATTTACATGGTCAATAGATTGTGCAGAATATTTTCATGTACTAAAGAGGAGAACTATTGATTAAACAATATTAAATTCACCATCATGTAAGAATGTATTGGTAAAATATATTAATTCCTTAAGGAATATTATTTTATTTTCCTTTATAAATATTGATAGGGTAGTATCCTCCATATCATTTCAATTGATAAAACATTGAACATACTAATCGAACTTATGATCTTGAAATGGAAACTAATATATGTTCCTTGAAATCATGGAGACACTACCTCTATGGTGAAAAATGTAATATATATAATGAACAAAAGTGTTTTATGTATATATTCTATCATATGGATATCAAAATGGGATACAAACTATGGTTGAAACTACCCAAGGACTATATTTCCTTTCTACACATCCACCTTTGGATTGAAACAAATGTGGACTAAATATTGAGTATGATGGTCCTTTTAAGAATAACCATGATGAGTATTAAAAATAATCCTATATAAAATGTCTTGTAAATATGAATGTGGTGATTATTAGGAAATTGGATCCATAATTCATTTTCCAATTAATTAATAATCCATCAATTATAGAAATGACAGAGAAGTCCTAGATGAATGAATTATATATAAAATATTTGATTAATTTTGTAATTGATGTGAAATTGATATAATTAATCTATAAATATAGAGTATTGAAATTTATAAATATTACATGTGTTTCATCCATACCATTTTTGTGATAATTTCTAGATGAAGAAAATAGATAAAATATCAATATATGCCAAGGTATCAAAAATATGTATAGGTATCTAAGATAACATTTCTAGATGTAAGTTATAAATAGGAAATTGAGGAATATGTGTCCATATGCATATTATATATGTTAGTAATGTATAAAATTCAATATCAAATGAGAGTCATGAAACATATTACAATACCTATATGGATGTTTGTCATTTTTACAACAATCCTTTTCATTGGACTTCAGAAGACACCATGGAATAGAGACACTATAGGTGTCATGGTCAATAGACTTATTGTGTATCCTAATTTCTAAGGGATATGAGAGTATATACCCCTTGATCAAATTTATATATATATATATAGAAATGTAATCATAAGTCTTCACAAGTACCCTCTATCAATAGTATCTGATCATGAAAATCAGTTTACCTTTAAATTCTAAAGGTTCTTTATATGGGATATCATTTTTTTTCAATTCATTTATGCACTTAATATTATCCCAAAATATATGATCTATTTTAAATGGCCATCCAAACATTTGAATGCATGCTTAGATCATGTTATCGTGAATTCCATAGGATTTGGGATTAGTATCTAACATTGAATGAATTTTCATTAAATATTAGTTTACATTTTAGCATTGTATGTCACTATTTAACGAATTGTATAAGAAATGGTTAATTTAACCAAAATTTAGTGAAAATGATTGTTAAAGAATGAAATTTATCCCAAATCATGTGGAAAATATGAAAATAAACATATGTACTATTTTGGATAATATAAAATCATTCTATAAAATATAGTGGAACACTATAAATTAATGGAAAGACATTGATTTTGAAGTGTGGTTCAGGTATTATATAAGGTTTCTACATGAAATGTAGTTTTATGAATTGGTATAAAAGGGAAGTTAATCCCTAGGATTACTTTTCCTTTTTAAATACATGAAATAAACTGAAGTATCTCTTACCTACCAACTATGCAGCTGGGAATTTATAAATTAGACGTTGTATAACGTGTTTAATATCTATGATAATACATGAATATATATTAATATATACACATATTTTTAAATATAGTAAGTGGCTAACTAGTCTTCTAGTGAATAACATTTACATATTGTTGATGGTAGAGAGATAGATTCCCAGAATTGAAAAACTCAATTGGTGAATGTATAATAGAGAATTCACAAACTAAAATTGGAAACATTGGAGTACGAAGAAGCTAAGGGGATTGAATGTACATATTTTTTCAATAGATAATAAATTACAAAATTTCAAGGATGGTATTATTTTAAGGGGAACTTATGTTATACTTAAGACCCTATTACATTACCCAAAAAACCTATATTGAACCACCACAGAATGAACTCTCTAAACCCCATTATACATGAGTATATTATAATTTTTTATGAATGAATGATATAATTTTACTATAAAAAATAAAATTATTTTTTTAACTCTTTATATATATATATATATATTACATGGAAATATATTTTTGGATTTTTCATATGTATTAAATTTCTATGTGAACTCTAAAAAATAGTGTATTCAAGAATTGAAATATTTTGTTACTATTCATTATATTTTAGTGATATACATGTAAATAAAGCCATTAAAAAGGTCAAATATGTGTTTGAGAGTAAACATATTCATTTTTCAAAAATTATTCCCTATTTATAATGACAATGTTAACATTTTATGAACATAAATATTATTTTACAAAAAAATAAATGTATTTTAGTGTTATTTTAATTAAAATTTTTTATTCAATCACAATTTATTTTATAGGTGATATAGAAATTATGATTTTAATTACAAAATTTTTTTTTACAACCAATAAAATGGATTTAAAATCTTATCTCAAACTTTTTTTAAAAAGTTTGGGGGCGAAGCCTCATTTATTATTAGTTCAAACCAAAGACAACTTTTAAATGGGTATAGGGAAACCCATTACAAATCCAGAAGGCCCAGTGGGTATTTAGCCCATTATACGGCCCATAGTCCTAATTTTTTTGGCACAAGGCCCATTATATGATTATTAATGCTATAGTACCCACATTGTTACAGTATCCCACAGTCCACGCCACTGCTATAGTGCCTTACCACAACTACCGTGTCCTGCCACTATTATAGTGCTCGATGTTTCTACAGTTCCGCTGTTGCTACAGTATGATACTGTACCAGAACCCAATGGGTTTTGAACCCCCATTTTCCATGTATGATTGAAGTGTGCTTAAAATTAAGACAAACCCCACTTATTATCATAAACTACATTTTTATGCTTAAAAATACACTTTTCTAAAAACAGGTCTTATGTATTAAATTATTAAATATAATATTCCCTATAAATATTAATTGTATTTAATAAAAATAAATTTATATTTAAAATTATAAGTTAAAAATTTAAAAACTTTGAAAATTTTATATTTATGATTTGAAAATAATTTACATATAATAATGATTAATTAATATAGTAAAAGTAAAATGTTTTTTAGGAATTAAAACTATAATAGTTATATAAATTTATAATAAATAATTTATACAAATATATTTTAATTATTACACTAATATGTTAATATATATATATATATCGATTCAACTAAATAGTAATAGGATATAATAATAAAATTATATTAATATATAAAAATATATATTTTGATAACATTTTTTCAACTATATTATATTTTAATTTAAACTTTTATTTCCAAAATTTATCAACATAAAATGGATTAGTTTGAGTTTGAGTTTAGATTAATAATTTAAAAACATTTTAAAAGGGTTCATAGAATATATTATTTAAGAAAATAATATAAATGATTTAATTTTAATGATGATTAAAAAGTTAAAAATTTTGAAAACGATGTAAATCATGAATTTAATAATTAACTGTTCACATAATCCTTATAGAAACCAATTTTTTATTTTAAATTCATAACAACATGAATAATATACCATTTTCACCTAATTTATATAGCCAATGTATCCCACCTATCAACTATATTATTCCATTCTTACACCTTACCAGAATTTATTTTTTATCAAATTCCTCTTTTTCACTTTTAAAAAGAGCTCACTCCAACACATTCTATAATATCATTGAACCTAGAAGTCATTTATCTCTAAATTCCTTACCATATACATCTCTAAATCCCTCCAATTATGTTCCAATTGTTCTATGCATTCTTCCCATGCATTAAAAATAAGTAAATAAAATTACTATTTTTCAATCCATCCATATCCTTTTTAATTGAAATTATTTTATTATAGTAACATTTCAACATATTTCCATGATATTAAAATCATATAATTATCTCCCATTTATATTATTTTAATAAGTATCTAGTTATCCCTTCTCATTATATCCATTTTCCAATATCATTATTAACCAAAATAAGGGATCTCATCCTACACATAATATTTTCAATTAGAAAATATTACTATAATTTAATCACACTATTAAATAAATAGCATTATAAACCATATTATATATTTAATATGATATTTCACATTATTAAATACTTCCAAAAATATTTTATAATTCCCCAAATTCTTAAAAGTTTCTAATGTAAGGTGTCTAAAATTTTCATGGAAATAGCATACAATTTTGGATATTAAATTATTGGTGTGGGTGTGGTCTAGATTCATCAAGGGGTAATAACCCTAAAAGAGTCATTTGATAATTGAATAAAAACCCACATTGACTCATGATGAGTGATCCAATAAATACACCCCTGTATAGGAACCCATATGGTGATATGTTTTGTAATATTCACACGCTCATTAAAAAGCATGAAGAATGATTTTTTACTACAATTACATTGATATCATACCATTGAAAAATATTTATCCCTATTAGTGTCATCCATGGATGACACAATAAATTTAGTTTAATACCACCACTTTATTTATTTTATAAGGGAACATATCATTATGTGGTATACACCCTATAAATTGTACGTTTATTATGGTATGATTTCCTAGAAATCAACATTATTCCATTGAATGTAGATGTATTTTTTTCTTTGTATTATCATTAAATTGCTAGTAGTATTTTTCATATTATACTATATCATAACATATTTCTATGAAATGACTTTTTTACTATTATATGGAATTCATTTTACATAATGTGGTGATTGGAGGAACCCAACTTTATATACCCAATGAATGGATCAATATTCCTTATGAGACAAAAATGGGTTTTGGTGTTCACCTTTACCCAAATAAGTATATATTCTTGGAACAAGGCCATAATAACATGTTTTTATATTTTGAATTATGAATTTCATCAGTTTGAGTTCAATATTTCTTAACCATGCTTTCTTATATTGTGGGGACATTGTATTACATCAGTTTTCTATGATTATGACCGTGTTTTTTCTATTTATTCTAACCATGTCAATTATTACAAGTTTTTGTTATGAATGATTACATTATTTTCTACCCATTATCAACCATCATGGGCCACCCATATTTTTCCCTTATCCTAGAAAAACAATAGGATTACAACTTGTAAAATTCATGTATATTATTTATGGGATAATAATGTTCCTCTAGTTTATTCATTGTATATATTATGTTTTTAAATTTTATATTTTCATGTATATATAATTAAATGATGACTACAGAGTTGGATCCCATGTGAACCCTTTTATGTTGTAGTAAAAATGTAATATATCTAATTGTACTAGGTTTCTGGTGTCTCATTGTCACATTTGATAACAAATATAATAAATTATTACTTCAACAACCCATATGTATGAGTCTAGAAATTGGGATTTCTCATTGTATACATTAAAAATATCATTTGGTATTATTTTTTTAGAGAACAATGAAAAATAATATATGAAAAAATAGACACTTCTAAGCCATGATTGTTTTTATATTGAAAATAATGCTTCATGTTTGCAAAAATATTTCATTGAAGATAGGTTTTCTACGTTTAAGATGACCCAAAGTGGAATTGAATACCATTATATTGTTCATACTCATCATTATAACATGTAAAAATAATTTGAAAATTTTTTATAGGTACAAAAATATCAGTAAGGGACATAAAAATATTGGAATCCCGATCACCTTGTGAAAATATAAAGAACCAAATATATTCATTCTTTTTACCAATAAAACTTTGATCAAATAAATAAATAATTTCACTAAATTAAAATAATACATTTTCCAAATAAAGTTATTTATAAACTATTATTAGAAATAATAAAACCATGAAAAAAGATCTAGGGACAAGGGAACTCATGAATATTATTATTTCAAAAAAAACATATCACAGTTAAATGTATTAAATAATTCCATAAATTACGATTTCCATAAAACTCATTTTTTAGTATTAAATAAGTATCTTGGGGAATAAAATTCATATCCCTTGTGATGTTATGTTTCACCCATGTTATAATAGATAAATTCCAGTTAATTCTATAAGAGTTACCAACCATTTTATATCCGTCATTTTTTTACCGAAATGAAAAAATCATTACGTAAAACATTAATGAGTTTTATCATTCTCATTCATCATTATGAGCTATATCAGGCTCACCCGCCATCAAATATAATTATCATGTACCATATCATTTTTTATAATTTTACATGTTTACATTATAAAACCCTTTAAAATATTAATTATCCTAAAAGTAAAATACATTCCGTTTTTTCATAATCAAATGATAAATATCATTTTGAATTATTAATAACAAAAATATTATTTTAATAATGGTAAGACGTTGTAATTTTAAATTCAATGTAAACATGTAGATTAATCTTGATAATAATTAAGAGTAATGAGGATGTTAAAAGGCAGTCATGTCTTGTATTTTAAATTACATTTAATTCACTTTTGTAAAAAGTTCAAAATAAACTATATACAAAACATGGAAATGATTTATTTTTTAAAAAATTGATGACTAAAAAATATTTTAAAAATAGAAATTATATACCTATGAATTATACGAAGATCATTCTCAAGGAATTTAAATGAACCTCTAAATGGAAGAAGAAGAGATAAAATGAAGACTTTATGGAAATATTTTAAAATATGTCCCTTACATTACATCTCACCTAGATCTGTAAATTTATATATCCTTAATAATAAAATTATAATAGTTATTTACATTATTAAGAAAATTTTTAATGTTAATTAATTACAATTATAACATTTATATCATTTATTACCATGTTTAACATAATTACTAAAATAGTTATGTTTTAGTTGGATGTTTTATTGTTATTTCGTTTATAAACTAAAAATAAAATTGGTTAATTCACTATGGACAATGTGGATATGGTTAAACAACTTATAGACTAATTTATTTATAATTATTTTATTTATATAGTAAGTACGCATTTAGAATAGACCATTTAAGAGTTCATGAAAAATGAATCACATGGTTTTATGGAGATGATGGTTTATACAAATGCATGAATGACATTTCCATTTTACTAATAGGTTGTATTGAAATAAGGTAGATAATATATTAATTATTACTAATCATATATATGTTATAAATTTCATATTTAATAATTATTTACATCCCCATGACTATTCCAGTACTGTAATTTTATAACCCTGGTTCACTTATATGTAATTTAATATGGTTTTCCACATGGCCTCTGGTGATCCTCCCTATATGCCAAATCTATTCAACAAGATGTTAGGGCATAGGGTTTGTCTATTTGGAGACAATGTCCTCATGTTATTTTAAATCATTATGGTAATTGATATTTTACCAAAAAAAATATAATAAGAAGGACTTATATATAAGACTTGTAGTTAATCATTATGATATAATAAACCGAGGAGTAACCATAAAAACTAAGTCATATATAAATGTAGGTGAGTTCATGGTACTATAAAATATTAGACACCAGAAATTTCATTACATGAAATATAAAAAACATATAAGGTCCAAAAAACTAAACTCCAAAAGAATTATATGATTATTCCCGGTCATATTCATCCAAATAGCATCACATCACGAGAATAGAACATAAAAAGATAGAAATATTCCCATTCCTCAAATGGAATTTATGATTTGTATCCCGAGACCTATTAGTAGACTAAAGAGGGGGTGAGTAATTCTCTATATTCCACATCCAAAGGTTCCTATAAAAACATTAGTTGGTGAGTATCGATATAATAGTGTACAATTACAATTATAATCTTGAAAAAAGAAACTAAAATAATAACAATGTTGGTCGTGAGTTACTCATTAGAGAGAGACCTACCATACCTACATCAGACGCATCCAGATGTCTTTAAAAAGTTAACTTATAAAATTACAAGCCTAATAATTTGTTAAGTGAAAACATTTGACAGTAATGTGTATGGGGGGGACATGATAAAACTAAGGCATCCGTGACCTTAGAAAGTTAGCCCCGATCAGAGTATATAACCATAATTTCTAGCCTATAGGTATAAGTATAAGTCATGGGGTTCACCCTATGAATTTCACCATTGTAAAATCACTAACTGAGTACATCATGTCGTTGATGTACTTATAAGAAAAAGACTAAATTATAATGTAAGTAACTCTCTTGGAATCTAGCTCAATGAATCACTATGGAATCCTCTAATTACTCAAGGAATACACTATTTAGTCCATGAATATCTCATGAATGGACACTCTTCAACAGGAAATGTCCATAATTAAATGGAACAATTTATAAATTATCACATTCCATGTGTTAATCCATTCCTATTAACCATTTTAAATTAAATAATATCTATTCCATTTATAAATTGAAATGGTTTTTGAGAAAATTGATAAATTTTAATCAAGTTTTACATAAACCATATGTGGATAACTATCAGATATGTTCTATAATATATCAAAAATATTCAGTTATTAGACCTTAATAAAGGCCGTTTTATTAGTCATAAAAAATTTATTGTTTGTAAAACGATATTGGAAATAAGGAATCACATAAAGGGGGTGATCCGTGTTGTGGTATAACATAGAACAATATTAATGAGTATCATATAGGTCTTGGTTTTAATTCAAATATTTAATTCAACCAGTTCCATAATTATAAGTGAATTCATGGAGATTGTAGAATGCAGACCAAAGGCAGTCTTTACTATGGTATATTCCTTAATAGAAATGGTATAGAGAGAACACATTATAGAAGTATAGGAACACTATTCTTGTATTTGCAAAAAATCTAGGCTGGAATGATAGAACATAGATAAATGTTTTAATACCCTAAAAATAAATCAATTTAGATTATATAAAAATAATTTTAAAGTTGGAGAGATAATATTTCAAATGAATGTAACATATTGAAACTCTTACATGTATGATTCTAATGTAACAAACAAAGTACATATTATGTCTGGAGGATGGAGAAACATTAATTACAAAGTAATAGGGAAATAAAAAGATCAAACACCACCACCTACAAGGAAAAATGAATTTTAGTAGGAAATTTTACGATTATCATATATGAAATGAATAAAATATAATTTTTCATGGATTTAAAGAGATTCATAATTCTGCAACATCATTGTCCGAACCATGTGGATAAATTGTACCTGGGATATACCAACTCTCATGGCTAGTTGCACAGTTTGACAAATCATGTCATAATTGAGTGTTTCATGTCTATATATGATTTATAGTTTCTTACATGGGTATGATATAACACCCTAATATTAAAAATGTACAACATTGTATTAGATAGTGTTTGAGATAAGAACCATATAGATTAAACAACCCATTAGTTTTTTTTAAAATTTATTCTCTTAGATCAATTGTGAAAAATACAACACAATGTCTAAATGCACCATTATATATTATATTGTTTTTTAAATAAACATTAAATTATAAGGAATGAGCATCAAATAATAAATTTTCAATATTTTGTCGTTCCAAAATTTTAAAATAAATGGATTTTTAATTTATTTATTAAAAATAAAATAAGAATAATTTAATAGAAAAAGAAATGTTTTCTAAAACCTGTATTTTTTCTAAAAGGTGGTATTATTGCACATTACACAGATATTTTAAAATTTATTTTTACCAATTTTTTTAAAATTTATTTAATAAATATAAAATAAATTTATTATATTAATATATAAATTATTGTAAAGTGAATTTTTTTATTTTTCTAAGAAGTTTCATATTTGGATGAATAGTAAAAAAATAGTACTTTTTATTGAAAATTTTCTTTTTATTTCAATTATTTACAATGGTAAATTTAAATTAAAATTCGTTTTAAATAAAAACAATATTAAATATATTAAAATTTAACTAATATTGGCCATTGGGATAAATTTTATGTTCAATTTCAATATAAAAAATTCATTATTTTGAGAAATTTCTCATTAGAAACCAATTTTTTTTGTCACGTATTTGATTTTTTTAAGTTAATTATTAGACTAATATGAATACATTTTGATAAAATGGATCTGAAAATTTTAATAAAAATAATTTCTATTGTCTAATATTTTCTTATTTATTTTCTACCATAATAATAAGTGAAAATAGAAAAAATTAATTATTCATACTAAGGTAAAAATTATTATACCTGGGGGGGTTAAAAAACGAGAAGTGTTAAAATGACATAAGAACTTGTTTATAATATTTTTTATAACAATATTAACCCTTTATATTGTCTTGGGTTCGATAATATTTGATTTCAGACCATTGTATCATGTGAAAAACATGTGTGAACCATTTTAATTTCCAAAATTTGAAGTGTGGCACTCACCTCACCTATTAAAGGTCATCCACTTGCCTCTCTTATTAACATTGTAATACACATTTTTTTTAATTCAATAAATACGAAAATAATATCCTAAATTCTATAAAAAAATTCTCAAATCCTTTTTTGATCATAAATTAATTTTAAGAATACTTTATGTATAATCCACTAGATGTCATCTATGAATAATTATTATTTCTAACTATGGATTTTTAAATTAGTTCTTCATTAAAATACATAAAATATTCTACATATATTATTATATAATAACAATAATATATTTAATATAATGATATTTTATTATTTCAATGTAATGATCTATTTCAATATCATCTTCCCTCAAATGGGAAACAAAAACATCTATTGTGGGTACGGTGGACTGCCGCCTCACAAACTGATGTAAAATGTTTTCCATAAAAACCACTAATGGTTGGGTATGATGATGAATAAAATGTATATATATAATATGTATTACATAATTATACTTTGGTATTAGATATATCATATATACATGTTTTTACTTTCCATTATGTAGGAGATATGATCACATTTCTTGTTTGTACGATAGACTACCACTGTATGAACCGATGTGATTCATTTATCACAAGTACTTTACATGGAAGGTAATAAAGATAAAAAAATGGATTATATGATCTATAAATGAAATAATTATTATATCAATTTTATATTCAACATACTAAAATGATAATATCTAATTTTATTTCTTCATTTTTCACCCACTAAAACATGATAACATATTTTATTTACGTATGGTATTCCACCTTCACTAAGCGTCGGGACACTCTTTTCATCCCAAAACCACATGGATGATATATATATATAAATATATTTTAATAAATATAATGGGATTTATGGTATTATTGTAATTATTTAATCATAATATATTACCTACCTCCCTTCCATAATTATCATTAAAAATAGAAATGTTACACATGCTGACGTATGACCTACAGTGTTCATGATCGTTACATTCTTAATTTATCAAAACCATAATTGATGATTAGTCCCAAAAATTTAATATATTTATAAATATGATATCTATTTCATGATTATTGTTCATGATTCCTTGATATAAAAACCTCTTTGACCAATATTGGAACTACATAAATCATTTTTGACACAGAGATCAAATATCATCAAAACACCCAACATAAACATAATTGATTAAAAAAATTATATAAATTATAATATGTGAAATAAAATTATTAGTAAACATGAATAATTATTATAATAATCTAAATAATTAACAAAAGTTCATTATTTATCATATTAAATAACGTACGTGATGATTTTGACTCAATGTAAGGGACTTCATTGAAATTTCCCTTCAATGAGACTTATCTTAATATTAAAACATAATTTCTTTTTAATGCTGTTTATTATTACCCTTTTACATTTAATATCATGAATTTGTATTATTTCATGGTATTTAATGTGTAAATTTTCATTATGTCCTTAAGGGGGATTTGGCATGAGAATTACCAAGGGTAAAAAAAATTAATAACTAAATTTCATTTTATTAGGTTATATTACTACTTAATTTTATTTTATATTATACTATTATGTGTATATTTAATTTTAAGTAAATTAGTTTTTATATACACTATATATATATATATATATATATATAATTGAACTATTAGAATATAATATTTCCATCAGGATAGAATTTAATGTCTAATCATCTAATATGGTTATAGGAAACATTGGAAATATTTTTATTTTGTTTTATCCTATTTTATTTAAATGATATTTATCAATAATTACTATTGATATTATAGTCGTTTAATAATGGTCACAATATTAGTATTAATAAAGGGTTCCAATATATCCAATTGACACAGACAATGTGATAGCCTCAACCAATAAAATCATACCCCATGAATCCCATTTATCAAAGCTTACATGGGAGAAAATTTCATTTTGAATTTCCCTTGAACATTCCCAATATGAGATAGAAAAACATGATAGAAACCATTTCCAGTAGAAGTTAATCCCTTCAAGATCATGATACAATCTATATTTTCCAAATCATCCAACGAAAGACTCAGGATCACAAAACGTACACTGAGAGGATAATCTAGTGTATTAAATGGATATGCTTCAAGACCCTTGTAATATGAGAATGTAAATTATTTTTTTGAATAATGAATATATTTTCATCCTATTATGGTTAATTTATAAATAATTTTTTTTCATACAATAATACTGAAATATATATTTTTGTTAATTTTTAAATTCACATAATCATTTTATTCTAATAAATTAGTGTATTTAATAAATATTTTTATAAAATGATATTATTAAATATTTTTTATTAAATATAAATTATTATATGATTTTTCTAAAGTCTAATATAATTTTTATATGGTTCCAAAACTGCTATTGTAAAATAACCCATCATTTATCAATAAATGTTGATTTATATTATTAAAGTGAAAATGAAAATATCTATAAATTGATTTAGAAAAAATTAATATTTTTTTGAATCATAAATTAAAAATCATCTAATGGTGATTTTTTTCATAATCTTAAGAGACATTGACGTTTTTTATTATTAAATTTAATACAATATAAATATACATTTTCTATTATGACATCATAATTAACAAAAAGTTATGTAATAAATATAATAAAGTATATCCACGTAAAAATATATGTTTTACCTTTAATGTAAATTTATTTTATGATTATTTCATTAATTTTATATATTCCATATGAACACTCCAAAAAAGTAATATATTTGATGGTTTTAAAATCATTTCACTAAGTGTGTGAATCAGTTCAACATTGGAATGATTATTATTTTATAAATATATATTTATTATCTTATAAAAATATTAAGACCATCATATTTTGAGAAAAATTTGTCAAAAATTAATGCAAGGATTGTAGATTATGTTCTTTTATTATATAGAGACTAAAACATATGAATGATAAATATTAAGGAAATGACCACTCAATTATTATATAAACCCAAATATACTCACATTTACCTTCACTCAAAATCCATGGAGCACGACTTTACTATTCCACACAACCTCTAGACTCCCCAAAAGGTTCTCTCATGTTCTAAAGAATCTCCTCTCATGTATTTGGAGTCACACAGTTAGGTAAGGTATCTCGACCTTCTCTTTTTTATTATAGTATCATTACTATCTTATGACTATTATTTCCCATTAATAATGATGGGATACTTATTTTACATGTCCTTATTACTATCCTTTTTTAAAAAATTATTAGAGACCAATTTCCCTCCTATAAACCCATTTTTTTGAATTTTTATGTGACATCATTATGCTGCTGAAATTGTAACTCAATTTTTCATTACAAAACAATTATAAAATGTATATCATAAACAGTTCATATAATTTGTGTTCACCTTCATACACTATAAAAAATTTTCATGGAAAACAAATGTATGTATAAAACTCCACTTTTTGGGTGGAAAAATATTATCATGAATGAATCAATTTTGTATGATCTATGTGGAGAACAAAAGCATGAGAATGAAATACGAGTGACATGTCTGGAAACAATTATATATTTTTCAAATACATAAGGTAATGATTGGTCTCATGAGATTTCATCTTGGGACATGGAGTGAAACTAAATAATTTTTGGAAATTTTTTTATAAATATGTAATGGTAGTTATCCTGGAACTACATTTATGATGTAATGTTTTATGATGTTTCCACATTTTCCATGTCGCCTATATGATTGTCATGATATATCGTGTCTCATTGATCATATTTATTATTCCTACCCTTTTTATTCCCCACTGATATACCTATTGAATAACAAGTATTATTCTAATCATGTAATGTCATGTTTACTCCCATAATTTTATTTATATCTCTCCAGTTTCATATGTGGGTCCCCAAATTATCCCATTCAGTTTTATGTACGATAATGATATGGTAGTTTTCAATAAATATGTGTTGTTTACTATCTTACATTATTATATAAATGACATAAATTCAAAATAATCTACCATTCATGGTCTTTCAGGATGTATTATGTGTAATATTGTGTAATAAATCATGAATTCATGTGTAATAAGTAGCATGGTTATTACAGTTGCTATCAAAGTAAAAGTTTAGTTATATATGGGTTCAGGATTTGAAAACTCTAGAGAAAATCTATGGGATAATAATAATTTTAATAAAAAGTACATAAATAATGTTAATTATAAACTAATTTGATTATATATAAAATGCATCCCTTTATATACACTATCAGCTGACATGGATCTATAATAGATAAACCTTTGGGTAACCAATTTGAGAATGTGTGTCGGGCCAAACTCAACATAACAAGGTACATGATAATGATCCTTAATGCACTTCTAGTTTGAAAAACCTAGTAGATATTCTGTCTTTAATTCATCATATCTAGGATACAAATTATCAAGGGATCAAAAAATTCCCATAAGACTTTATATTATGAAATAGATCATAAAAAAAATTTAATGATAAAAATTCTAACATTAAATTAATACATGAAGTTTATAATTTATCCCTTTAATGTCATTTGATTCTCTTATATTCATTTAATGTTTTAAATATACACATCCATAATTTAAACATTATTCTATCCAATGACTAGAAATATGTGGAATCTAGATAACAATCAACGCGAAATGAAATGTGATGACTTCCCAAGAAATATTCCCAACCCAATGGGAGGAGGAAAAAAACCATTGTGACAATAATCTATCAGCTATCTCAGGCTCAGAATATAAATATTGGTTAGAATGAGCATCAAAATCCCCCTAAGAATGAAAATTTTTTAATTGAGACATTTATGAGGCTAAGGCCCTGGAATTAAAATGGATCATATGATCCCTTAATCATGGAACAATGGATCATCTCCATTGAGATGTTTTTTGGAATCATTCAATGTCCTATGAAATAGGTGGTTCAACAATTTATTTATAATATGGAGGGTGATGCTGATAAGTGGTTGTAATTGATCAAGAATATGAATCCCAAGGAAGAGATTAATGAAATGGGGTGAAATAAATTTAGGAAAATTAATTTTTAAAACTATTTTCCTTGTAATATCTATCATAAATTTGAAACAGAATTCCCTTCCCACTTCTAAATAGAAGATGAATCTACTTGTTTCCATGAGTAAAAATTAGAAATACATTCATTATATGCCTCTAGATTTTTAATTACCCCCAATCATAAGGTTGACCACTAATTCAGTGGTCTAAAACTTTGTATATGATAATCCCAGGCGATCCTTGATTTCGATAGTTATGAGGAAATTATCTGATGTGCCCCAAAATGAAAAATAGAGTCTAGATAATCTCAAGAATATCATGGTGATAAAAAAATTACAGTTTAAATATGGTAGCCCGAGGGATAAATCTAATGGTGACAAGAAATTTCAACATCCAACTATTAATATGTTATGAAAGAAGAACCCACAAATTCTATAAGGGGAATGAGAAAGTGCTTTAGATGCCAGAAGGAAGGACACCTAGCAGACAAATTCATATAGGATAACCCCACAAATGTGAAATAGGAAAGAAATTATACATTTATACCTCAAAACATTGTTCATATCATCAACTTCATGGAATCTTGTGACATTGAAAACAAATTCACTAAGAATAGGATTTTTGATGATGAATAACAACACTCAAGGTAGAAGGTAGAGATTTTTCCATCATAACCATTGTAGTGGATCATGAGAATGAATTGGTGAAAGGTATACCATTTAGTCATTCAAGGATATCAAAGATATATTTGGATTCTAGTTCAATGTAATCCATTGTAATATGAATTTTCAGTAGAACTATTCGAACAACACCAAAAATCATTGATATAGAGTTTTCAATAAAAATAGAAAATGGGAAAATTATTAAATCATGTGTATATAACTCCTCTCTGGTAACATTTTATGTGATCGACTTCCCAATGATCCTTGTCAAACCCCATTTAGTGGAATTTTATGCAATACTTGGTATGGATTGGATTTCCTTATATAATACAATAAATAAATTTCGATGAGAAGGAAATCACACTCTATATATTGAATTGAACTCCAATCCTATACAATTTCTATGGGGATGATGAATCATCATTAGAATAAAAATCATAGGAATCGATATTATATCTTTTTTTATGAAGAGTATATCTATTAAATGATTGTGTTTAAGGAAGTTTTCATCGTTGCAGACATTCCAATTTTAGGTAATATGTTGATGGGTTTCCCAAAAAATTTCATTATCTTCCTCATAGTTGAGAGGATGAGTTTTCCATTGAGATTATAACCAGGGCAGTAGAATTCTCCTAAAAATCTACATTTAATGGATGTTATGAAATATAAGGACTTAAAGAAACAACTACTACATAATCTACATAATGTTTTCTTATTCCCATGTTCTTATCTATGGGATTCTCTAGTGATTTTCATCATGAATATGGATAAGTAAGTGATCCTTTTCATTTATTACCACATGATATATATGATCATGATAAGGAACAAGTATCCTCGTCCAATTATTGATGAAATATTTGATCATCATCATGGAAAACAATACTTATCCAAGGTGGATCTATGATCAGGATTTTACCATTTTGTGGTGAAGGAGTATATCCCCATTATTTCATTTTTAATAAGGTAAATGAACTATGAGTATATTTTAATTTCATCTAGACTCACTAATTTTGCAGCAATATTCACGGACTAGATGAATATTGTATTTATAAATTACCTTGACAATATTTTGGTAGTATTTTTAAATGATATTATAACATTCTACAAAACTAATGAGGATCATGTGGGGAATATTTCAACTATTAAAATGGTATTACAAAAGGATTATGATTATGAAAAGTAAAAAAAATGTGCATTCTGGATGAATGAATTCTCGTCATTGTGGAATATTATCACAAGCAACGAGATATCTTCTGACACATCAATGAAATAAGAAAATGAATGATAGAAGAGGAAAACATCTATGATAGATACATGTAGTTTCCTTGGATTAGTTTGGTATTATCAATGATTTTTTTATAAATTTCTGTTTATTTTAAATGCTCTAAAAAAGATAACTCAGAATGGTGTCATGTTTACTTAGAATGATGAATGTTAAGACATATTCATTGAATTTAAAAGTAATCATATCACTATCCAAGTTCTCATGGTACCTAAAATTTGATAACATGTCTTAGTAATTGGTGATCATTAAATGAAGGGAATGGGTTGTGTGTTAATGTATAATGACAATTTTGTATCCTATGCATCCTGGATATTGAATGTTCATTAAAAAAACCCTGACATAAGATCTTGAGTTGGATGTAATGATATTAACTTTATGAAATATGAAGGACATATCTATTTGGAGATAATTATTAATTATATATGTATAACAATATCCTCAAGTATATATTCACACTGAAATAGTGGAATATGCACCAATGAAGATGTGTAGACATGATCAAGGACTATGACATTTAAATTCACTATTATCATGTGAAAGTGAATAATGTGTAAATTTCTCTATGTGGAAATGATCCGTCAATTATACCTTTGATTAAAACATAGAGGGATCCATTATTTATATATTTGGAATGATTGGATATTGGAATCATAAATGATGAATGATTAAAAATCCTTTCATAAATGTTTTCACAATTGTCACTTCTAAAAGAGATAAATAATGATCAATGATATGATGTCGAAATTCAGAAGAAAGATGGTACTATTAAGAAAGATAAATCCATGGAGTAATATGTTAATGAAGAAGGTGTTGTAATGATTCACATAGTTTAACCTTCTCTATTCAGACTATAAGAATAATTTTGTCTGTAGATCTAAAAGAACAATATTTTTTGGAAAATATGGATAATGAAATCATAGAATATACACCAAATCGTCATGCTTGTCCTAAAGTGAAAGTGAAAAGGAAAATAAAATTAGATTATCAATACATTACCCATACCTTCATGGAAATGGGAAAACATCACATTGGAATTTTTCATCATACTTTCATAGACATATGGAGGAAAAATGGTATCTTTGTTATGGGGGATCTTCCTATAAAGGATAAACACATCATCGTGGTTCAAGAGGATTGTCACTGGATTATAATTCATGGATTTATATCAAATAATTAGTGAGTCATCATTTAGTGAAACATTTGAGTATATCTGATCAATATTTGAAATTCAAATCTATGTTCAAGAAACATATAGAAACAGATCTAAACCCTGAGTTGAACATCTGCATGGGCTATCACCGTAAATCATATTTCCAATATAAGAATACTATCCAACCACTTGATAAAATTTTGATAGAATACTCATTTTATTTTAATATAGTATGGGATCAAAAAATTATTATGATCAATTTCTCATACAATAAAAGATTTCACTCTAGTACCCAAATGGACCCATATGAAGCCCTTTATGAGATGTGGTGCATCACACTAGAATTTGGTGGTGAATTTGGGAAATGAAAATTAAAAGGTCTTCAAATGGTCAAAAAATGGTGGAAATGATTAATACCATTCAACAACATGTGAAATATTCTCAACTTAAGAAGAAGATATATAATGATAATAATTGATGAGACCAAGAGTTTGATGTTAGAGAGATGGTATTGATCCACATATCTTCATGGAAAAGAGTATGAGTTTTGAGAATAATGGAAATTTTATTCCAATTTACATCAATCCCTTTATGTTCCTATATCACATTATAGTGGGGACCTATCGATTATCACTCCAAACGAACCATTATCAAGTACAAGTTGTATTCGATGTATCTCTATTATGGGAGTACATACCATACCCCTCATAGGTACTCAATCCAATGGTGGAATTGTTGGAGATTGATCATTCCAAATCATAGAAGATGGTGACAATTATATATCCTAAAGAAAAAAATCTAAAAAAATATATAATGCATGTTGTCAAAGTAATGAGGGGAAACCAAATGATTCAAGATGCAGTGTGGGAACCAAGGGTGGTGATGAAACATAGTTTTTCTCATCTTTATTTGTGTGGTAAATGAATGTTTTTAGGGTGAAATTTTTTAATCGGGTAAGATCCTAACAACAGACACTATTATAAATAAAATTACCCATGTGATTTAATTAAATGTCTTATTTTGTAGTATGGATATTGAAAACACATGAACACCATTGGTTTTCTTATATCCTAATGGATTTAAATGACCCATAAGAATATTACTATTGAAAATATAGATTTTGAATAGTGATCATATGATTATTATAAAAATATAATTTTATCAAATCCAATGAAATAGAAAAGATAATGAATGTCCTCAACTAGTTGGATTGTACCCTATAAAGACCATTTATCCTAGATTCTAAGGTATATAAAATCATTGGGATTATCCCATCACCATTCCCAAGAAGAGATCCAACAACTTAAGAATATGTGAGTCCATTTATGGGATAATTTTATCCTCATCGAGATCATTAACCATACTATGTTTTATGAACCACCCTAGGAGATTATCAATATCTCCCACATTTTTCATGAACTAGGCTATGATTCCATCCAACCCAAAACCTGAACTGGTCCAAAACAAGTATGAGAGGATTTCCTAATCCTCATAGGCCACAATCTAGTATAGGGAATCCATTTTATCACAATGGGAGTGAATTTTCCCAAATAATAAAAATAAAAATAAATAATCTGAATATGTTATAAATCTAACACCAACAAAATATCATTAAATACAAAAGTAAATCTGTATCCAAAAATTTTTGAACATAAAAAAATGAATACAAAAATAAAACTGAACCACACCTAAAAAATATCCACATGACATCCTAGAAAACACCAACCACAAGACCCAAATTCTCAAATGGAAAAACTAATCAAGAATCCTAGACTGACAGAATAGTTCATGTCTACCAACATCTAGTGGGAGAAGCATTGTGTTAGCTTATAGATATGAGTAAAAAATCAACACAAAGTCCATGCATATTTTTTCCAAAACTATTATATCAACACTAGTTTGGAATACAATATGAAAATATACATTTTACAATTTTGAAACAAACAAATACATATTTTTATAATTCAACTATTTGAAACAACACAGACAACATTTTCTTTGAAAATGGTTTAACACATTCCATAAACTAGCTAAAAACCCATTTCCAATTATAAATATATACTTGGTTGTCAAAAGAAACATTGACGGTAATAAAGTATACAAAATAAGAAGGTGTAATCTGGAAGGTTAAATAACCAACAATAATCAAAAATAAAACAAAACATAAAAATAATAATCATGGGAATTTTCTAAACATCACTATATTAATTACCTTAATATACTTTTTTTGGGCTCACCATCCAATATATGGTGAAACTCAATAGTCAATATCCAACTTGACTCTCAAAAAAAGTACTTCCATGGGAACAACCCAACATGCATATCATCATATATTGGGGTACCAACCAATCCAATAGGGGTAGAAAAGAAAAATTTAGTGAACCCATTGGATGACGCAATGGAATACCATGACAGTATTACATGGTGAATGGGATGGTCCTCACATGTGCGACTGAGATGAACCCACTACAACAATAATTTATTATCCCAAGAACCGTCACAACCTATGTGATACCCCTCACACCATGGAATCATCTATATAAATTCACATCTCATAACATTTCAATCACAAGTTCCAATAAGGCCATCACAACATTTCACATTAAACCAACATTTTAAAAGAAAACACAACGTCCCAACTAGGACTTTTAGATTTCCAATCCAAATTCATTCAAAAACCTATTTCCACATTACTTAAAAAGAAAAAATAAAACACAAAATTCAATGGAAGAATTAAAAACCTTCCATATCATTTTAAATCCATAACCACTCCTAAGGCCAATGTAAAAAACATGAAATAACATAAAAGGAACCAAAGGGACCTTTTACACCACCTAGTCACCATGCGTTATTTAAATTTCCAAACTATCCTTTATTCAAATTATTCTCCAAATAATATCATAAAATTACACATGATATAAGAATTATAAAACATATATGAAATCTCATGTATGATAACTCAAGGAACTAGGGATTTTTGAAAATATACATTAAACCACCTTCACAACACATCAAACCCATTTCGAAATACATTAAGAAAATAACATATTAAATCCATCAATTTTTATTCGAAAAGTATATTTAAAATCAACACGCACCCAAAAACCCTTCTGAATCATGATTCACACCATAAACAATGTTCATAACAAATATTTATGAAGCATAATTGGGAAAATCACATGAAAAAACCCACATTCTTTGGAACAATAATTTTCAATTAATTCACACTTAAAATCACATTGGAAACAAATTTTTAAAGAAAACCCACATTCTTTTTAAAATAACACACAAATACACACAATGGAGTCACACCATTGAGTTTCAGCATTGTACATTAAACACCCAACATACAACCAAACCTCATTGAAAAACATAACCATGGAGATACACCACCATAGGACCCATTTTATTTTAAAATGAACAACTAATATTTTATCTAACACAATGAATGGAATTATCACAACCATAACTAATAAAAGACATTGGGAATACATTTTCACCCATCTTCCATCATGAAAACACCAAAACAAATATTTCTAATAAATTAAAATCTATAAATCTAATTTAATAAAACTATTATGAAAGAACAATCATAAAATTGAATGGGTCAAAAAAGGAATGGATTGAAACACCTACATCAATGACGTGAAAACACAACCAAAATTCCAGAGATGTAAGAATACAACTCGAGAGTCATTACACCCATCAGAATAAAAAAAATCAAGAAACACATCAACACTTTCCTATAGGGTTATTACAAGAGAGAAATTTCATCTTTGAAAAAACATGAAAACAATAGAGGAGGAAGGGAAAAGGGTAAAATTGACCATACAATTAATGAAACATTCCAAATTACTTTAAAGGGGAATTAACTTTGAAGGGGGAATGATTGGAGGAGGTTTGAGAGACCCCCAGTGTTCCTACGTCAGGAAAGGAGAAAAAATAATAAAAAATGTTTAAAATAATGGGGGGGGGAAACAAAGAAATTAACATTATCAACGATATCACAAACTCACATAGTTTGGACACACGGCTTGAAAAAACTTGTGCTAATCGTGCAACATATACTGAACTAAGGGGAACCCTACACGGTATCCCAAACTGTGTTCCAGCCATGTGAAACGATAATACCTAAACTACAAAACCCCTCTCATAGTTTCCACATGATTTACCAAATTGTGCCTAACTAATGTGAATTTTCCCTGACACCAAAAACATGATTCATAGATTCTTAGGTCAGGGGACATGGTTTCCCCTAACCATTCATTAACTACACGCCACCTGCTTTCAAGACCAAAATCTCCACCATTCCATTAAAAATCAACTGAAGACTCCAAAAAATAAAAAGTTCAATTTGAGACACAACTCCAGCCTTAAGAAATGTATCCAATATCATGAATTAATAAAATAAAAAAGATCAATGGTTTTGGTTGACAATTCTCCCCACCACAAATAATTTATTCCCCCATAAATCACTTTTTTGAACAATTAATAAATCTAAGTCAGAAAACCAAATTGAGTCGATCAAAACCATAGGTCATTAGGTGACCTTCCACTTCACAAGTTTTATAATACCATTTATAGATGAAATCATAGAATTATGAACAATGAGAAAATATGATAGGGTTATCCCAAAACAAATAACTCTACTAACACCATGGACTAAATTCAGATTAACCCAATGTGGGAAATTTCAATGACTCTGCCATGGGTCGACTAACCTAAAAATTCCCAACAAAAACAAACACAAATTTACCTCACAATAAAAATAAATTACAAAAATACCGGAAAATCACTACATTATCCAAACCCCAGATACAAGTGGAAACCCATGAAAGTATCCTGAAACAAGAGGTGAACCATAACAGAAGTAGCAATCATTCATTTCCATAAGCAGATATATCTCCAAATAAGATAAAATAAAAACTATAAACTTATTAATGAAAGGCTACCCATTTAAATATCCACATATAAGAAATAAAAAACGTTCTACAATAGAACTATAGAGTCCCTTACAACAAAAAGAGAAAATAATAACATGTAATGATACTAAAACATGAACATAAATTCATTCCACTCAAACAATGGAGATAAGAAATAATCTAAGGATACCCTCACCCCTAGCGATTACTTACTACATGCTATCTTCGTTCTAGTGCCTCTTTATAGAGCCCTGATGTTTGAATCATCCAATGCATCAAAACTAGGAGATGTAACCCACTTTTCTAGACATCATCTTCAAGGTAATATTCTTAAAAAACATATACATAGGCTCCAAATGGCCAAAAATGACATGTATTTGGAGGATTTATCCAATATTTCTTCTAATGAACAGTACAACCACCCTAAAAACACAAGACAAAATTTTTTAATGAGCGAGAATTTGGAACCAACCAAAGAGGCCTCTTAGGAATTGGCTCCTCTGAAACACACCACTAGCAAGATGTGGAACCTTTACAATAGCCAAGAAATATTAGTTCATCAATATGTAGCAATTAGACATTGAGATAAAACACAGATACGAACACATCATCCACCCATTTCTCGAAACTATGATCCATGGAGGATTGGACTCATTAGGTGATCTATAGAAGAAGGATAAAAATAAACATAGGATCATTAAACAGATCCAACATCACTACCTCGAGAGAAAAATAATCCTGCTCCTTGTAGTGACCAACATTGGCCTCAATTGTCTTTTAGTCTTAATAAACACACATTATCTCTTATAATTTCATCTCCCTCACTTACTCATTTAAAAACCATAAAAAAGTGGCATTAAACTGATCCAAGGTCATCTGAACTTGCAAGTATGACATAAAACCCACCATCTAGTGATCCAATGTTGAACTATACAATGAACCAAGAACAATGAGAACTTTAACAAATTCACTATTTACCAATTACATAAAGATACTCTCAACATTTTCAAGCCATTCAAAATCATCTAATATACCTCAATAATCATGAAATTTGTGAAACAGTTGAGAAAAACTAGGAATATGTAAAGAAACACTGTAAATTTTTTTCGGCCTTTCTGGGTGGTATATTCTGAAAAATATGAGAAACGCAAAACTAGAATCAACATTAACACGTAATATAGGAAAAAGATCATCCCAATCCAAAAACCTAGATCACTAGCCAAAAAATCAAAACAAATCCAAAATAATCAATTCAAAATCAAAAACATCCATTCTAGTTTGCAAAACCAACATTTTTCGAGGCCACTTCCCAAATTTTAAAATCCAGTTTTTAAAAATAATTACATTCAAGTTAAAATGAATTTCTAAGATAATTTCCCATTTTAAAACCCATTTTTTTAAACTGTAATTCATTCAAAAACTAGACAACTCCAACCAAAATAAGAACAAATAAAAACTTCCATGATGCTCCCAAGTAGAGGAACCAGTGTCAATACATATCACGAAGATCTGATTAGTAGTACATTCCCCAAATGAGCATTAACAAATAAGAGGACCTTAGACCATGTAATGGGACTCCACATGGGTCACTACTTCTTATGAGATAAAAAAAAGTCACTATATCACATCTATTATGATTCATCATTCAAAAAAATAATAATACAAAAGACCGAAATCCTAGACTACCCCTCATAAATAGAGGAATGTATCTAGAAAGATTTCATGAGTTATTTTCTACAACTACCTCTTGAGTCCCGACTATCATAATCTCTGATTTACCTTACACCACAAATAATAAAGTCCTACTATGATAAAAAAAATTAATGAGCCATTAATGGATTCCTTAAAACTAGACACTCGACTCTGTCTGAGACAATTCCCAAAAGGAATTCCTGAGAACCATGGGCTAGAAGATAGTGATGGGAATAAATGTAATAACAAAGGGAACAATTTTTCCCCAGACTACCAAGATCAAAGTAAAAAAATGGAGGTATAGTAAAACAAATAGTAATAAAATATAAATAAATACAAAACTGATCCTCATATAACAACTGCTGAATATAATAAAAAACACAAATAAACCAAATCATTATAACATGATATCTATATTACCTCTTATCAACCCCTAACAATAAGAGAACCATGTTCCAAATGAAAAACCAAACAAAAAACATGAACATAGAAAATAGCTCTGGTCTATCGACACAGAGTGGAACATGTACAATGTGATATTTAATAGACCAATAGGTAATCATCACATATTACTTGAATTTCCATTCCCTAATCAATACACAATCATTATATGCAAATAAATTTCGAAAATAGACATTTAATGATTATTAAACAACCAAATGAATTATTCGACAATTCCACTTTAAAAAACACACACAACATTTTATTTCTAAATGGTTTCATAGTTTCCATATTCTAGTTCAAAACCTAAATACAGTTACAAATACTTTCCATGTATTCAAATGAAACTATACTGATATATGGGAAACAAAACATGATGGGATAAATGTGATGGGATAATAAACAGCAACTAGCACAAATAGAATAGAACATACAAATAGTAGCCTTGGGAATTTTCTAAACATATCTAGATTAAATCCCTAAACATAATCAATTTATACTCACCTACAAACATTTGGTGAACATCACATTTAATAGGAAAGTAGACACTCTAAACTGTCCACTCTAGTGGCATATCCCACCTGGCCTCTCAGCATATATAGAGGGTACCAACCTCTATAAAATGGTTAAAAAAGAAACTATCACTTGATGCTCTAGTTGACTCCCAAGAATCCCATGACAATAGTACATGGTGAGTGGGATGGTCCTCAGATATGTGAATCAACTGATACTTGTACAATCATGCTTTTCTAAAAAACTGACACCACTTATGCGATACATCTCACTATATGAAATCCCCAATAGATGTTCCCATCACAGAACATTCCATTCACAAGATCCAATCAGGAAATTACACCATTTAACATTAAATTTTGATTCAAAGAAAAAACAAAATAACAATCGGGCGTTTAATATTACTAATCAAAATTCATTCACAACTCTATTACCACATCATTTCCAATGTCAATATGAAACACAAATTTCTTGTGAATATTTCCAAAAAGTCCATTAAATATATAATAAAAAACAATTCCCAACAAATTGTAAAAACATTCAAAATCATGTAAAGAGAGAACTGGTAATTTTACACCAATTAGTCACAAAATGTGCCTCAATGTTCCAAAAGAACCTCTATGCTAAGTATACAATAAAACATATCACAAAATATAAAACATGGAAATCATTAAATAAAATATTTTAAATACAATATATATAAACTAAAGGAACTAATGATATTTTGAAATACACATTTCTCTACATTCACAACTTATAAAATCCATTCGGAAAGACAACATTTAAAGCACAGAAGAAATCCAACCATTTCTATAGGCAATGCCTCTTTAAAATATGTAGTAGCACCAATCCATTTTCCAAAAATTCATCACACCACTTACACAATTCATAGAACATATTTAAGAAACATATCAAGGAAACTCATATGAAACAATGTCCATTTATTTTGGAAAACCAACTTTTATTACATTCACACATAAAATCACATTGGGGAAATTTTTTTAAAGAAACACCGATTTCTTTTTAAATCAAAAAAATAAGACACACATAAGAGTCATGAATTAATGTTACCACTTTACACATAAAACACAAAAATCAAAACTAAAAATAATATCAAAAACATAAACATGGTAAAACACAACCAAAGGAACCGAATTTCAACTAAAAGGAATAATAAAAATTTTATCAAACACTAATCATTAATTTTATATAGACCTAATTAATGAAAACCATAGGATAACCATTTAGAACCCATTTTCAATCATGAAAACAAAACAAAAACTAATTTTAATAAATGAAAATCAATAAAATCACAATAATAAAACGTTTAGGAAATATCAAGCATAAATTGGTATGTATTTCAAATGAAATGGATGGAAACACCTACCTAAACTACATGTGAATGAATCCAAACATCAAGAGAAGGAATAATATTCCCTAAGAGTCAATATCCACACCGTATCCTTAAATAAATTGAGAGACAAATCAACCCTTGCCTCAAGGTTTTATCTAAGATAGAACCCTCACCAAAAAAAATAATAAAACCAGAGAGGAATAAGGTAAGAGGGAAAATCCATCAAAAACCAAAAGGAGTAAACCTAGGAACCTTAAAGGGGATTCAAAAAATAATAGTGGATAAAGATATGAGTAGATTGGAGATCTCACTTATGAACCTAGGATTATTAATGGGTGAAAAACATAGAATATGGTTAAATTAATGGTGGGTAAACATTGATTTTCATAATTTTAATTATTTGGGAAACTCACATAGTTTGGAAACATGGTTTGAAAAACTATGTGACCATTAATTGGAAAGGGCCATTCTAAAAGGTTTGGCCACCTAATTTCTCAAACTATTTCCCAATCATTCCAAATTCCAATTCCCATCTATAGAACCACTCACATAGTTTCTATAATGTTTACCAAATTGTTTGTATGCCATGCACCGTACCTGTGGTTACAAAAAAAGAGGCATAGTTTCTTGGGAAAGGTAACAATGTTTCTCCAAATAATGCAATAAAAGTGAACCTCGTAGTATTATGCCAAATCACATATCTTTTTAACAAAATCTCTCATGGAGGCTTCCAAAACATAAAAATACAAACCAAAACTAAACAAAAACCCCAACCAAAGGATCTAAAGACAATAAAGAATAAAATAAACAAATTTCAATGATCTGTATGTGACAAACTTAATCTTAGGGAATCATAGGGTGTATTAAAGGGATATGTATCACTAAACAATAAATATGTTTTTTAATTTTTTTGTAGAATATTGAATATATTTTCATTCGATATTTTTTACTTTAGAAGTAATTTTTATTTCGATGCAATAAAAATAAAATAGTATTTTTTGTTAATACACATATTCAATTAATAAATCTATTTTATTTATTTAATTAAATTTTTTAATAAATATTATTTTAATTAAATTTTTTTATCACAAAATGTATACCAAATAAATATGATCGTATTATATTTATGAACTGAAATGCAGTTTTTCTAAGGGTTATAAAACTAATATTGTAATATAAACCCACAATTTCTCAATAAATGTTGATTATTATTATAAAAATAAAATTGAACATATTAATTAAATAATTTTGATAAAATGAATATATATTTTTTGAAACATAACATCAAAATTTTCCAATATTGAATTTTTCATAATTTTCAAAGATAGTCATTTTTTGAGTAAAAAACAAAATATAATATAAATATATGATGTTTATTATGATATCATAATTACCCAAAATTGATTTAATATATACTATAAATAGTATCCATTTCCAAATAATTGTTTTCAAACAAATTAAATATATATTTTTATTTTATTAACTTCATAAATCCTTTTTTAATCATAAAAAACCATTAATATATTTTATGGTTTTAAAATTATTTCATTAAGAGTGTGAGCCACATCCACATAAGAAAGGTTATTATTTTTTTATGTTTTGACCAGTCCCTTATAAAATATCTAAATAAAATACCATTTTTTATAAACCATGGTACAATCACATAGTATGTTTTTTTGTTATATAGAGTTTAAACACTGTGTTCGGGAAATATTAATGAATTCTTCAAAAATTTAACATATAATCCCACCCAATATACCATTTATCTTCAATATTATATCCTAGAGAATTTAATTAATATTTAATCCCCTATTTAGATTCTTACTAAGGTTACCACAATCTCACAAGAAGCCTCGTACAATAATTTGGAGTCACCCTCTCATGTATGGGATCCTGACCTTCCATTTTTAATTTATGTTTCTTCATTTTCTTATACCTTTTATTCACAATTTGAAATGACTGGATATGCATTTTATATGTCTTTATTAATTCAAATTTAATGTAAAAAATATTATATACCCATTTATATCTCATCAAGTAATTTTTATTAATTTTTAATTGATGTTGTTATGGTGCTGAAATTGCACCACATTTTTCCATGCTAAAACAATTGTGTAGTTAATACCATACCCATTTCCTGTCATGGGTATTCACATATATACATGTGTACTTATTTTTTTGGAACACAGACATATGTATTCCTCACTCAATGATAATTGAATAAAATATGATAATGAATGTATCCATGTTGTATATTCTATGTGGAACAAATAATAATAAGAATATAATGAGAGTGGATGGTGAGCCCGACATTATATAACGCTCTAATGCATTGGGTAATGTTTACTATCCTGAAACATCCTGTTGAGATAGAGAGTGAAAATAATTACATTATATAAATTTTTCCATCATGATGTATTTTCAGTAATCCTAGACATTTTTTTTATGCATTTTTTAAGATGTTTTATCATTTCCAATGTTTCCTTTATGATTATAATTATCTATCATGTTTCAGGATTCATTTTTATTATTCATACTCTTCTTCATTTCCCCTTGATATTTATATTGTCTACCATGTATTATTATATTCATATTATTCAATGTTTATTATCATAGTGGGAATTATAGATCACCCATTTCTTATGTCTTTCCCTAGGTTATCCAATGATATTTTTTGTAACAGCGTGTTAAGGAAGATTTCAAGAAATATTTTTTTTTCTTATTTTATGTTCTTATAAAATGTTCCTAATTCCAAAATACAGTAGAATTATTTATCCATAAGGTTTTATTATGTGTAATATAATGTAATAAATCAAGATTTAGTGTTTAAAAATGATTATAGATGTTATAATAATTGTTAATTTACATTTGAAACACATAATGAATTACTTGGTCAATTATCACATAAATGTTTTGATATTTTTAAGTGTTTATTTTAAAATAATATTTTATTTTTAATTTTTTTCTTGAATTTCCATTGAATGAATTTATTGGATATTTTATATTAAAACAATTTAATATTCTTATCTTTTTTTATTCATTATGCTTTAATGTAGTAATATCATTTTTCCACTCTATTGTACATAAAACGAATGAACAAATGTTTTTAGTAAAATAAATACATATTTTTATCTTCTGATGGAAATCTTACACATTTTGAAACAATTATTTCTAAAATGTTTTCGAAAATGTGTTTTAGAATATAATAAAATGATTTACTAAAAATAAATTTACCCATGTTTGAATTTTTTTTTAAAAAAATAATTGAATATTTTATTTGATTTACAAACAATTCAAATTTATATTTTACCAAAAATTTTAAATGAATCGTTATTTTAACATGTACGAAGCTTATATAATTTCATGTAATCATGATCACCAAATCTTTTAAGGATTTTATTATATTTTTTAAACATTATTGAAAATGATAACTATTTTCCAAATTTTTTGTTATTGTTTAGTTTTAAAATTTTATTTTAAAAAAATAATATATTACATCGAAATTTGATTACTAATCATTTTATATTATTTCTATTTCTGACTGAAAAAAACTTCATTTTACTTATACACCATTGGGGATATGTTATATTCATATCCTCCTTATTCTACCACTATATTTTTATGATTATTTTGACCATATTTAATATTGACATTCACTTCCTTGATTCATTTTTTATCCATTAACATTCCCTTGAATTATCCAGTTTCCAATGATAATTGGAAATTATATTTACACTAAATTTTTATATTATTTAACATATATATTCTCTTTTCATAAAACGTATCTCATTGAAATATATGTTCTTTTACATTGAATTTTATTTTATTCACAAGGGAAATACTGATTATCCACACACTTTCTTCAATATATATATTAAATGGGAAGACATATTAATCATGAATAAAATAAATTATTAAATATATGAGGAATTATTTCGGCATGATGATATGGGTGGGAACCAATTGTCGATCACCCTAAGATACAAAATTATACTATGGAGCTGAACCAGTAAACTAGAAAATAAATCGGGTTCTACATATAGTTTTGGAACATCTTGTGAATGGTGTTGACTGTAAAGGTATCATCTAACTAAGAACATTATATCCAATGATTATTAATTTCCTTCATGAATAATTATTTTATTACTATATTTGATATTTTCTCAATGATGTTATCTCTAGATGAATTTCATTCCTTATTTCATGATTAAATAGAATGTGGTTTCAATTATTTACCTTTCCGTATTGATTATCACTTATCTTATTATCAATTATATTTTTCAAAATGATATAATATCTTGATACATTTTATTTTTATTTTATTGATTATACATAACTTGTTTTTTGTTATTTAGATATCTATTGTGATTATTTCTTATCTAGTCATGATATTCATGTCATTGATCAAATTGATTTTTTTTAGTTTTTGTCCATTATATATCAAATACTCTAGTGTAAATATTTAATTGGATTGTCTTCTCATTTATTTACCAATAAAAATTTATAATGGTTATTGATTCAGGATATCTTCCACTATACATAACCACTAATAACAATTAAAGATCACATTTATTTGTTACCTTCCCCGGGATTCCATGATGTGTATGGTGATTGATATAAAATGATATGATAGAGCGAGTAATGTTATTCTTATTTTTTTAATTTTTTTATTCAAATATAAATGGTAATTGTGTATGTGCCTAGTCTAAAAATACTATAAAACTATTCATTCATTCGAGATGTGACTAATTGTATCAATACCATTGTAAAAAATTAAACACTGTATCTTGGACACTGGGTTTGCGGTCATTAAATTTCATATAAATGGTATTTTAATAGAAACCATTGGAACTATATTAATTTAAAAATGATTACGGATCATGAACCTATGATATAATTTTAGTTTAGGAATATATTAACATCCAATTGTTCTAGAAAAGACAAAATAATGTGGTTTTCATAGAAATAAATCTTTTATGGATACTGAAAATTGATCTGGTTCTAGAAAATATGTACCTAGAGGTAATTAACATCAAAAGATATCATTGGGACTTACCTAATTATCAACTACTACAAAATAATTAGACTTAAGATATACTGATATTGAAAAACATGGGGTATATTCATAAGATAATTAACATTTTTTAAACTACTGTGATGTATTGGAATAGATGTTGAAAATGAATAACCTAGGCTTAACCTTTGGATTATTAGATTTAACATATGGGGTTATGATTTAAAAAACATATATAATATTATTTGGTTATCCCAGTAAGATTATTGATTCTCACACTATAGTTTTTGGTTTTAGTCAAAGACAAGAAAATAATAGAATCGTGAAAATGTTGAATTTGAAGGACATTATGGTGAAAATGAGAAACCATAATAGATGAATATATTTGTGAAAGATATCATGATTATGAAAAATTAGTTCTCCGAAAATTTGATTCACAACCAATACCTTTTCAAACACTTTGACATAGAAAATATGATAAGGATGGAGTTTGTTAAGAGATCGAGTGGTGGAAACCATGGTGGATTGAAGGCTCGATTCCCATCATGTGATAAATGTGGAAAGAGAAAATCATTAATATGACTAAAAGGAATTAAAAATAATATATATTTGTTTAAAATATAGTAATTATTTAATGATTTTTCAAGGAATATTAAGAATATAATAGAGTGAAAAAATATCATCATTAGGATCAATTTATAGTATTGTTTATTAGTTTTGGAAAACCTATGAATTATCTAAGTCAATTCCCTCTTACAAAGGATAAAACTAGTCCAAGGAAAGACCTATATTGAAAAAAAAATATGAAGAATTTTTTATATGCATTCAAGCATCAAATTTTAGATTTTTTTAGAAATGTTGTTTTGGCTATATAAATTATGAATCATCTTAATATTGTGCAATATTGAAGAATAATATTAATCTATATTAATATAAGTGATATAGATACTATCATCGGTTATGTGTTTATGTTTTATTATAAGTTAAAATTATCAATGACCCAATTTTAGGTTCTGTGTGATGTAATTTTTCAAATATTAAATACATTTTTTCTTTATAAAAAAAATACCAATATACAACCTTTGGGTTAGTATATGAAAATATTATTTGAAGATGAATTTACTCAAATTTTGGACATAAAATTAATGTTATTAGGTTATTTTTTTAGTTTATATTATCATTGATTTTATAGTAATTACGGGTCATCATAATTTTGGAACATTATATGAATCAAATTTGATTAGTTTTTTTTAAGGAAAAAATTGTTTTTAATAAATGATTATGGGGATTAAAACAAAAACTAAAGGATGATAAATTTTCAACTCTAACCATTGTCCTACATGCTTTCATAGTTAATATAGAATTAGTTAATTTATAATGATTTATAAAATTAATAGTAATGATGAACCAGTAGTATTACTATTAAGTTTTTTACTATAATTGAATATATATGATATCATTCTATAACCATATGGGATTGGAAAAATATTTAGAGATATATGGAATGTTGTTTCACTATTTTGTGGATCACGTGATCTATTAAAATTTCATTGTAGTGCTTGAAGAATAAAATATTATTTTTTTGATATTAATTTTTGGAAGTAAGAAATGGATTTGAAATTGATCAAATCGCATCCAAAGGAAACATTTCTGTTAATGAAAGAGAAATGTATGAATTATTTATACATAATTATAGTCTATGATAGTAAATTAATTCCACTCCTTACAAAAAAGGATCTTGAAAAAAATTGTACTATTAAATTCATAAAAAATGAATAAAATATACTTATAATTAATCATGTATTTATGTTTTTGAGGTCCTAAAATTTAAATTTTAATTACATTTATTATGAACAATGTAATCTATCATTATTTATAAATAAAAAACATAGAGACCCATTTTTGATTAATGAAATTAATAGTGTGAGAGTCACCTGGCTTATAAAAGGACACCACTACCCTCCCTTATTCACACCATCAAAACCATTTGGTTCATAAAACACTACCCAAATAACTTCCCAAATTAAATATCATCCTCAAACATGAATATTTTCTTTCATAAAGATATTATTGTAATATTTTATCAATAGACCCAAAGAGGAGGTCAGATAAGGGGAAAAATTACTAACTACATGTTTTTATATTATTTATTCTTCCCCATAATTCAAATATTCTAAATTTATGATAATAAATTAACACTAGTATCTACCAAATATTAAATTAATAAACTATTTATATATCAACTTACTGATGATGGAAAACAATAATATTGCACATGTGTATAATGGACTACTGTCTCGCGAACCGATGTGACACTTTTTTCATCAATACCTATCACAGTTGGGTATGATGATAGATATAAACTATATATATGATATATGTTGTATAATCATACCTATAATGTAATTATTTCATATATAAGGTTTTTAATTTCTATTCTATAAGGGATATGATAACGTAACATGTGTGTAAAGTGGACCACCACCTCATGAAGTGATGTTATTTGTTTTTTTCTAACACTTTACATGAAAGGTAAGAGTCCCTGGTTGCTGGGAGAAACACATGGTTCATAGGCCTTCGATGTTGGTGTATAGATAATGGGATTAAACTAATGGCCCTTCCACGCTATTGTGGAATTGTTTCTATGGTGGATAAACAAGTTATTCATTAGGTTGAACCCCTTCCATGCAGTGTCACTACCCCTGTGGGGATGGTCACATCTGAACTGATGGGAGATAAGTCCCACGATGAAATTCCTATTGGTTCACTCAAGAAGCATAATCATTATAATTATAATGTTATGTGTATTGATCAGAACCCATTTTTGATAAATGAGGGAACTTCACAATGACATCCCCCCTATAAGGTTGCCTGAGGAAGGCATGATGTGGGTAGTGTCCTATCTCATATAAAATATTGGAACACCTTCACACCCTTGAGTGGTAGTATTTGGTCATATAAGGGGGAGAAAACTCAGCACACTGATACAGTCACATTCAACCTAGTGGATGATGCTTTTGTTTCCAGTGCTGGACCATATGAGCATCATGTAGCCATTAATACACCTCATAAACACACTTAGTGTGCTGAAAAGAATAAGAATGTTAGCAGGTCATAACATGTGAATGAGGATGATCATGGAAACATTGAATATGAACATCGAAATAGTATGAAGGGTAATAAAGAGGGAACGAGATGAATGTAAAGATAAAAAATTCATCGGATAAAAAATATGTCCCTCAAACAAGGTGAAAATACCCCAAAAATTGAAGATTCTATACTGAAATTGTCAAGGGTTGGGAAATTCCCGCATGACCAAATCCCTTAGCCATTATATCATAGTCTAAAACATTCAATTTTAGGTTTTGAGGAACCAAAACACATTTTTTATAATTGACAAGGATTTAGTTGGGACTGTCTTCGTAAAAAAAATTGTGTCTATAAACTCTCATGTTTTTGTAATGGATCATTTTTGTGTTTTAAGGCATGAAACCATTCCAATCAGTCATTGTGATTGTGGGTCTAAAAGTGTTTTCATTACATAAATCATTTCTAGAAATCATTTATCTACATAATTAATGTGTTCTTCCACCTCATATATTATATGGAGTGACTTATGGGAGGAACTAAAAGATTCTCCCATGAAGACGGATAAAAATGGGTAATCATTGGGTACTTCAACACTATATTAAGACCTGAGGAAAACACTAGAGGTTATTTTAATAGGATTGTTGCTTCCTTAATCTGGAAATGCATTGATAAATGAAATATAGTTAATGTCTAACTTGATAGTGGTGATATCACAGGGTGTAGACACACCATTCATGGAACGAAATCTATAAATCTTGATAGATGTTTTGTCTATATTGATGGTCATCGTGTTTTCCATGGGGTATCTGGGTTGAAACTACCTAAGCATCATTATGATCATAATCATATAGTGGTTGATGTCAATTAAAAAAAATAGACCAGTTTCTATCCCTTTTCATTTTAATAATGGATGACTTGTGATTCAAGGGTGCAGGTAACTTGTTCTGGATGCCATGAAAATTGAACCTATTTGGAGCCCACTAAGAATGTTGGTTGTGAAATGTAATCATATTAAGTAGCTACATTGAGAGTGGAGTAAGAAATAATTCTATAACATAGATTACGTTATCATGATTTTTGAGGAGGAATAGTCATGTATTCAGCTTAGAGATAAGCAGGAATCCACTATTTCTAGAGTGGATATTAAAACTCATAATAATCTTGTTGACTTATTAACGATTAATGAATGGGTGGTCAAAAACCAACTTAATGTGATATAGTTAAAGGATGGGGATGATAATTCTAAACACTTCGATAGATTGCACAAGATGTTGAAGAAACGAGTATGTGATACGGTTATCATCATCAATGGCATTTTTCAGACTTCTAAAAATGGGATTGCCTCAGATCTTATGGATCATTTCAAGGGTATTACACTGATAATGGGCGTGAAATTACTCACAAGATGGTGGAAGACATAAATCCTTGTATTGATGTATACATGAATCAACATCTTATTTCTTCCTCATGTATACAAGAGATCATTGATTCCCTCCTTTAACTTAACATGGAATGTTCCACTATCCTAGATGGGTTCAATAATAAATTTTTAATCTTCTACTATGAAATTTTGCAGGATGATATCATCCAATCCATTAAGGATTTCATTACCCTCTCTTTAATGCCTCATGATATAAACTCCAACTTGATTTCTCTCATTTCAATGAATGATAAAGCCCTTGATATTATGGATTTCAGGAATGTTTCACATGGGAACACAATAACCATGATCATCCGTAAAATATTTATAAACCAGACAGTAGGAATGGTTTTTGAAATGATCAATACAAATCAGTATGGCTTTGTACATGTGAGAAATATTCAAAGGATTATATTTATGTCATGGGAATGTATTAACTTAATGAAAAATAATGTGAATGATGTTAATTTTTCTCTTAAAATTGACATATCAAAGGATTTTGACCCACATAAATGGATATTTTTCCTTGATGTTCTTAAAAGATATGGTTCCTACAGGGTGTTTGTCAATATGATCAGTAATATTCATGGTTTTTCATGGTTTTCCATCCTTATCAATTGTACCCCCAGAGGATTCATTTCATGCACCAAGGGTCTGAGACAATGTGATCATCACTATGGCATTTTATTTTCTACCATGGATTTTTACCTTAGTGGATGTATCAATGATATTTCTCACATGGGTTTCTACAAAAATAATTAGGAATGGTATGAATGACTAGGACCCTAATCATCTTTTCTGTTGATTAATTAATGTTGCATGGATAAGACTTTGTGAAAACCTTATCATCTATTAAAGACCTCTTCCATAACTATTTGAAGGTTTCTGGATAGGGAATTATCCATGACATGTTCTTCATTGATATTGTTAAATGAATTTTTTAATGTAAGGGGAAAATGATTATTAATTAACATGGGGTAAAGAGATGATATTTTCACTTCTAGTAGCTTGGTTTCCCCTTATTTTGGGGGGAAAGTGAAGATGTAATATTTGGAGGGTATATATGCTCCCATCACTAAAAAACTTGTTATATTGAAAGAAAACCCAATGTCTATAGTTGGGAGGGTTTTCCTTGTTAACTCAGTTATTACTAACAATTTTTTGTATTCCATATATAACTATGCATTACCTAGATACCTCATCAAAGAGATTTAAATCATAGTCTATAACATCATCTGGAGTGGTTCAACACATGAGGGGATGTTGATCACTATTTCCTATAAAGAGTGCATCATGACTGTTGAACTGGGAGGTCTTGGTGTCCAATACCATAGAACCTTCAATGATGTCCTGAATGGTATACATTCAATGATCTTGATATCTAATAACTTCTTTGATGAATTCCATGCAAATAGATTTGCAAGAGTACTGTGTAATGGGAAAAATTATTAAGTTTCCACAGAAATTTGATCATCTTTTAAGCACTCATTTATTAAGATCATATATAACATTATGTGGTTGCTCTGTAGGAGGTCCACTATCAACTAATGGAGCATGGAATGGCCTGAACATACTCTTTTGGAGATGGTTGTTCCACCTAATATTAAAATCATTTTCATCTCATATTTTCTCTCATGAGTTCACTATGTTGATATCATAATCATTCCCCATGATGAGAATAAAATACAGTCCCACAACATCCTGGACTATGACACACTAGTTTGGAGACATATATAGACTATTCAATTCAACTATCATAAATATTACTTGCTTGATATTTGGGGGCCTCTACCACCCACCTACAAGGATCATGAATTTCAGAACTAGGTTCATCCAGAATTCTAGATTCATCATGCTTTAGAAGATATGGTAAAACCACATACCACTTTCTAAATAGTTTCAATGAGATGTATTTTACATGGATTCGATATTCCCTTTAAGTATGTTTGCTGACGAAAAAATGAAACACTTGTTCCTAGAAGGTGACCAAGCCAAATGGCCCTGGTCATATGTTTGATAACTTATTGGTTTGAATACGGTCATCCATATCTCGATTATTAATTTTCATGTGATGATACATATGGTTCGCGGTAGTAAACATAAAAATAATTTTCATCATGTTTCTATTGATAAAACATTCATAGTGAAATGGGAGTGTCAGAACATTATACTATTTGACTATCAATTTAGCACTGTACGGTTGAGAATGGTGTCCATCCACATGGGGTTTTACACTTCTTATTTTTTTTAAAGAAGGTACACTGTATAATAATGTTTCTTACATGAAGATTCCCAAATCACATGGGGTTTCCAGTCAAACGTGCATTCCCTGGATGATTATATACATTTGGTGGATACCCCCTATTGCACCAGGACCAAATTTGAATGTTGATAGAGCTGACTTGAGTTCAATAGGTGAATCAGTTATGGTGGGGTGTTTCGTACATACCATGGATTTTGTAAAGGATATTTCTACTAGCATTAGAAGAGCCTATGAAGAATAATTCTAGGAAATAATTCATGGAATCATGTATGATGTCCATTACAGATTAAGGATGATATGTCTTGAATCAAATTCTAAGATTACGATTCATGCTATGAAAACAAGAATGCATAAAGTTCATTTGATTGTGCTACCCCCTTCGATTGATTGCTTTGACCTGACGACAAAAATAAATCGTTCTATTTCAAATGCCTATTAGGAGGGCAATCCTATGGGAGATTCTCTGGGAAAGAGGGTTTTCACTGAAATGGTCATGATGTGGTCTTTTTTGGCCCCAGACTACAACATATCAATGGTAGAGGTAGGTAGATTTTGTGCCACACACTCTCCTATTTGTAATAACAACTTATATTCCTGATTCGGTTTCATATTTTAGTTAATAATTTTCCATCGCCTGCTTCCATAGTATCTTGGGATTTGGTGTTAATTTATGTGATATAATGAAATAAATAAGTTATTGGTGACATATCTAAAATTATAAAAATATACTATAGCATAGTATTTATTCCCTTTTCAGTCACTAAATGATAATAACATCATTTGTATACATGTGGACTACCGCAATTATGAATTGATGTGACCCCCCATGTATCAACACATCACATGGATGAAATATATAATTATATTTAAATAAATTATATTTTATTTATGATATTATTATCATTATTTAAATAAAAAATATCACTCACTACCTTTCTTTACTAATCGTTGGAAAATAGAATCATTTCTGATGCACACGTATGGCCTACCATCTCTATGATTGTAGCATACATCATCTCTCCAAATGTTATTTCTATATTAGTATAAAAAATATTATTGATCTATAAATATAATAATTATTTCATTATTATTGTTATATAATTGTTGAAATAATAACCTCTCTGAACAAATAATAAACCCATCAAAATAATTTTTCACACATAAGTCAATCATCTGTGAAACACCAAATTAAAAGTTAATGGGTATTTAAATGTATATGACATGTTAATAAGTTAATTAAAAGGAATAATAAGCACTGATTTTTTAAATTACATTATTAACATATTTATGTTATTCAATAGGGAAAAAGAATGCATGTGACGATTTGGACACATGGTAAGGGATTTAGTCTCATTTTCCCTTCATTGAGGAATATTGCATTATTAATCACATAACATCTTTTATTTTTTCTATATACTGCAGCATTGACACGTAATATCATGATTAGTTAAAAAGTCATGGTATTTTTATATTATATTTGAATTATTTAATGTAATTTCATTTTCTATTAAAATTATCATGTCGTAAAAAATTTCATAACATAGTGTGTTTTCATTGGGTTATGATTCATCTTCATTATAATTAATATTACATTATTATATGGGTAATGAATTTTACTATATTATGTCTAAAACTAAATTATTATATTTTTATTTTATTTTGATACACATAATTGATTCATTGGTTATTTCAAAATCCAAAACATTGAACCATTTTAGGGATTATTTCACAATATCATTTTAATTAGTTTTTTATTCATGAATTTCCATTGAAGGAAATTATATGATAATTTTTTGTCAAACATGTTTATTTTCATTATCCTCTTGATATGAATGATGTTATCAAGTAATGTTACCAATTTTACACTCTTTGGTACCAATAATAATTGGGAAATTTTAATAGTAAAATCTGAGTTCATTTCTACCCTCGATTGAGAAATACATTTCATTCGAATCAATGTTTTTTAAAATTTTCATTAAAAAGTATTTTAAATTATTTTAAAATATTTATTAAATAAATATTTTCACATGTTTTACTTTTTTAAAATATTTAAATGAAATTATCATGTGGTTTTATAAAAAATTCACATTTGTATTTTACTGAATAAGTTAAAGGAAGCGTTCTTTTAATTTAAAAAACATGTAATAAATTGTATTTCTATCATTACAACTCAATGGTTTAATGATTACATTACATGATTAATTTTTTTCATTGCTTTGTATTTTCCAGATATTTTGTGAAATTTTAGTTTTATAATGAAATTTTCATAATGAATAGGGTATTTTCCTCAATGAATTTTAGAAATTTATTTGTATGGATTTTCGATTCTTAAGTGAAAAAATAGTTATTTTACATATACACCACCGAGAATATGTTTTATTCATGCCATCCTAAATATTACAGTCGATTTAATAGGATTATTTAGATAAAGTATTGTTTTTTATATCCTTGATTCAACTTTGTATTCATTTACTTTTTATTCAATTATTCACTTTCCTATAATCATTGGACATTATATTTATAATAAACTTCAATATTAATTACCATGGGTAATATTATTTCATAAACCATATCATATTTATACATATTTTTTAAAAAATTGAATGTTATTTTAATTATTGGGGTGTATTGATAATCTATATTCTTTCTTCAACATATCTATTTAATGGTAAGCTATATTGTTGCTGAATTAAATCAATTATTCATTATATAGCGAATTATTTGTTGAGGTTCAGGATTAACATTAACACTATTATAACCATGAACCTCAACTATTATTAACATGATTGATTTTTCTATTATAATAATGAAATGGAAACACCACGTAACTTAGACAACCAAGGCACTCAGGGGGGGATAATGTAATGTAACCCTAAGGCGACCTTCAACACAAAGGGCACACAATCGAGCGGTAGAGAGCCCAAGCTTCTATACATAACTACCTCTTTCTCAGGACATCCGATCTTCGCAAGAACATCCGCAACAAAATTTATTTTCCTCCAACTATGTTGTATGAGTTTTCCTTGATTGGTCTCCAAGGCACACTGCTTGATGATATAAGCAAGATCCCAAGACGCGCCGAACCTTCCTCGGACATGATTAACCAAGACCACTGAATATGACTCCACCTATGACACTTGATAGCTGTTTCTCCAACAAGATATCAGTCCTATAAGAAGGGCACGGGCCTCCGCCCCCAGCGAATTGCCCATTCCGAAGGTAACACTAAAGGACATAAAAACTGAGCCTTATGATTCACGAAGAACCCCACTGCCTCGCATCATGCAATACATGAATGAGCCATCAACGTTGTGCTTCAGCCCACTGGACGGATAATTCCATCTAATCCACCACCCTTCAGAATAGTGCGGGCTGCGTGGTCTATGCAAGATGTGGGATGCAACGGCTGAATGCTGATCCAACCCTTCCAGCGAGATCAACTCATGGACAAACGATCATTCTCTTAACTGAATCAGGATAATAAAACTCTAGGAACCCAGGCATTCGGTTTTTGTGGCCTCCCTAATGACCCAGCATGTTGCTACGAGAATACAATCTCTCACCATACCTTTTGATTGTATTATCATTCATACGAGAAACCTCGAGGAAATGAGCTCCTAGAAGCAGAAATTATCAAAGTTGGCGCAAACTGACAGAGTAAAAATGCTCCAGATAGCTTCTTCCCAATCGTTATGACAGAATATATGGTTAACTGATTCTCTTTTGGTAGTATTTCAACAATGGTAGTGGGATTCCAAATGAATTCCCCTTCTTTGGATTTTTTCATCTGTCGGGAGGGCACAGTTCTTGACATGCTAGAGCAAGAAGTTCATCTTTTTGGGATCTCCTTGCACCAGGTGCTCTCCCACCCATTCTTAGGAAAGGGATCCATGCTTCTCCATTCTCTGTAGTCCCGAGTGGTTAGCCTATATGAGCTTGAGCCCGTGAAGCAGCATCGTTCCACTTCAAAATTAATACAAATACTACCAAATACCTTCTTCTATTCGTGGATGATAACTGCACTGATGATCCATGAATAGAATTCAAACCATCATGTTGTCATTTATATTTTTAATAGGGATAAAAATAATGATTAAAATTTGAATTTAACGGAACTAGATATTGTTGAAAATACAATACGTGATAACCTCAAAACTCAAGATAACTCAACACTATGTTATGATAAGGGTGGTTTATCATCATCTATGAAAAGTTGTGGACACCGATCACAATAATATATATCTCTATCCCACGCCACATCTTGTATGAGGTTGTGATAATTTATCACCTCAATTAAAGGGACTCACCTACAACAAATTGCCTTTATTCCCCAATAAAATACTGAATAAGATAATATTAAAAAAGAATTTATATAAAATTTTATCTCTTCTAGATGGAGAGAATGGGAATGATGATAATTATAGTGATGCTTCTAGGAAACACAAAATATTTCTAGCATAGCTCTGTATCTATATGGATGTTCTATAGGATATGATGTTAAACTGATAATCTCTAAAATATAAAAAGGCTCATACAATCTAATAGATAATTATGTTTCCCATCTAACTCATCTATTCCCCTATCAAGGAAAACATGATGGAACACCCGGTCCCCAAAATCAATCTCATGGGGTCATCAATAATGGTTGGAATATGACTACTACCTAAACATAGTTTTATCCATAAAATTTTCAATATATATATATATATGATGTGATGTTTTCTAAATGAGATGAGTTTTTAGTAGCAATGCATCTTCTTATTATATAAAATATTGGGGCGACTAGAATGATCTTGAAAAAAATTCCCCACAATGAACCTACTGTATAGTCACATGAAAAATGTTATTTTTAGGGTAACATTTTCATATGTTTATGTTCCTCCCATGAACTTCAAAAAATGAGGAGACATTCACTCAGTGTGTTCAAACACTAAAATATTATACTCAGACTGATAATGTACATGTCTTTGACATTATTTACCTAGAAGTACATATAAAACCAGTTACCTCTACAACCCGTGGAAGAACAATGACTAGAACCAATATTCTCTATCAAATAAATTTATCCATGGATCTATGTGAAAAAGAAATATCTCTTAAATATATAGACATTCAATCTCATTGAAAAAATTGTCTCTTTAATATAAAAAAAGTGGGTGAGGTTCATTACCCTATCAATGACAACCCATACTACATCACTTCCTTGAGAAGATCTTGGTATTATTCTCACATAATTGATGGAGATGACATCCCATTTCCACTCTAGAAAAATAAATTTATATAAAATCATTATTGGCTATAGGTATTCAATATTCACCAGTTGATAGGTGGATCACTTGGTGATGGAACATTCTATCTTCATTTTCATACTTTGAAAACAGTTTTATTTTTGTATTTTATAATACATATTCATAATCATAGGGTGTACCTCCCAAATAGATGTATTGGATTTAGCCAATTCACATTTTTAAATCTAATGATAAACAAATTCATTCAGGAATATGAAATATATCATCACAATTATTTATCCAACATGGTAGCGAGTCCTTCCCTAAAACACTCTCCCTTAAGAGAAATCCATTGGGGTCTAAATGTTACATAATCCTCAATCCCTCTCCATGTGAATAATTTAGTGACAAGGCTATATGAACAGGATGCACGTGACTCTAAAAAATCCCAAAATGTATCTCAAAAAACAAATACATCAATTTCCACTATCTACAAGCCTTTTGGAGCATCTATTTCATGGTACTATGGCTCATATAATCAACCACAACATTTCTTTTCCCATGTATAATGGAATTTCCAAAATCAATGGATTACACTTATTCAACCCATTATTAATATATGAGATTCACTTAATAGTTTGTAAATAAACCTCTCTATCTTTTCTGATATGTATACCTCAATAATTTCTCCCCAACTTGTTAGTGCCTCAAATAACACCCAACGTGAAATAATGTTTCTATATGAGTGTTTTTGTATTGGAATTCTTCTCATGAGGCCTTTGATGGTGCTTCCAATATGCCAAAACTCACTCAATGTGCATCTGGATTTATCCTAGACTAATACAAGATGCATCATAATAAAATATATTACTCCTTAATGGACATATATAAATCAGTATCTGTGTTGAAATTAATATCCCTTTCAAATCTAGAAATGACCATTATCATTTCATAGACTAATTAAATTTGAAACCCATCTAATTAAAACTCATAAGTTGTTTATAAAAAAATGGAAAGTTTTGAATGGAGTTCCATTAAAATCCATATATCACCAAAATACTATGTATGTCAAGCATATTATTTGGATTCTCAAAATAAAATACAACTCTCACCATATTCGGGTCCAATGATACAAATCTCTAAGATAATCTGGCCAATGAAGTGATCCTTATCGATTTGAAATAGGAATTTTTTGATCTTACCATATATCTGGTGCTCTCTTAGTGTATTGAAAAAGATATCAAGATGTTTGGAGTGGATGTGTGATGTTTGAGAACACACCAATAATTTTTGATTGATTATTATCTAAAATGATTCCAGATATGTGTAGAAAACATGATTCATCATAGTAATAAATAATGTGAGAACATTCATCAAACCAAACAAAATAACTATATTCTAATAAATTCAATATCTCATTAAAAATGACATATGAGGTATATATAAATGGATAAATCATACCTCCTATTAACATAACCTCATGTTGATCTTAGTTAAAACTGTTACTTCTCATATATAACTGATGAGGTCATATATATGTGGTATTGGATACATGTTCTCTACCATAATATTGTTCAATCATTAAAATGCATGCACATAATGAGCGAATCGTGAACCTTATTAGAGAAAATAACTGGTGAAACCGAGGAATATGTATTGGTCCCTATAATACCTTTAGATTCTGAGTCCTCATGTTGCCTTTTTAGATCCTATATATCAATCGTATCCATCATATAAGGATGAATGGATACCGGTATGACTCCATAATCATTATAAATAGTAAATTATATCTATCTTTTAGGAGGATTTCCAGTAAACTTATTAGGGAATGTTTCCATGAAATAATCTACTACTAGAGGGAAATCATCAATATGTGTTCACTATTCACACATATAATGTATAACATTAAATGATGTCACTCCTCTCAGCCCATGATGCCTATTCTAATGTAAACATTCATGTATATCCCATTAAACCTTATGAATGTTACTATCCGCCTCTAGTGATGTGAAGATACCATCTGGTGATACAAATCAATTTGATCAACATAGGGAACCAACCACTATTTAATGAGAATTATATTGTAGTTCATCATCTCGAGGATGATTAAACCGTATAAAAAAATTATACCCAAAATCCTCAAGGAGGAAACCTAGGAAATGGATTAAATTTGTAACCAAAATCCTAGTGTAGAATACAATGTAAGTACACAATAAAAGTAAAAAACACAAATAACAATGCATTTCATGATAAGGACTATTATAAAAGATATTGAAGCGTCAATATTAAATGATGATGAGTCCAAATTAGTTTATACTAAGATCATACTCTAATGATAGATGGTCATGCACACTACTCTATAGGTGATAGATCATTGTGTATATCTATCCTGATGTAGGACCCATATATGTAACATGAATACCTTAAATAGATCCACTCTATTGGTTCTACACATCAAGAGTTTGGTATCCTAGACTGTACTCAGATCCTTGCACTGTAAAACTAGTGGTACTCCAGCTCCCCACATAACACAGTTCTACAAATCCTGTTATAGAATGTGGAGCTAGTATAGATCATCTCCCAATGGGAATAGTTGGATTGTATTTTCAACGAACCTGAATATGGGGCATTTTTCCTTAATCTACAAACACTACTAGTTCTTGGTTACACTTGGGATTTATGTGACCATATCTCCCACACCTATGGAATACATAATAACTACCATTGTGAGTACCATGACTATCACTGCTCTTTCAAGAACCCTCTTGAAAACACATAATACTGCTTGATGAATGGACCTATATCGGAGATGAAACTCGGTTCCATGTAACTTAGACATTCTTAATGTTACACTCAGTAATAAAGGAATGTTTTATTACAAGGAAACAATAGTTATTCAGAATATTTTTTCTCGATATCAGACACTATATTTGATACCATCCTCAAAAGGACTTATTTGGAAAACAATTCACCATAAAAAGAATCCAAAAATCATTGAAGATATATGAAATAAGAAAAAGGCCATAAAATCATAGTTATCTGCTCATGGTGCATGAAATTTCTATCTATAAATTTTCTATCTGTGAATTGTGAACCAAAAAATATAGAAGAATGATTTTAAATTCCAAAAAACATACCGTAAGGGTAATCATACTAGCTTAACATGTCCCACTACTACTTGGTAGATCCTATTATAATATTAGAGGTGACATTGAGCATACTTTCTAGAGTAATCACTAGATTATCCCGAACATATTATGTAGTCTCTACCCATGCTTTAGAATCTTAAAGGATAGCCTCCCAAAAGAAATTTTGTGGTTTCTAAAGATAAGATTCCCACATCATCTCAAATATAGTGTTTGTAGGTCATGTAACTCCTCCATATACTGCACTTAGTTTATAATCCCTTCAAAAAACTCACCATTAGTGTTTTTCCATTATCATGAGGTGGTATAATTATTTTTTCCAACTATATTGGTACTGGAGTGTTAGGTCCCACCACTTTAGAAGCATGATTATCTCTACCATCACAAAATTTTACCGAAGGCTGTATTAGAGTAATATTTCTAAAATTAATAGGAATATTCATCAAAAATCCCTAGAATATATACGTAATTTCTCATAATGAATGATACCCATTTTGATTCTATTCCAAAAAAATACCTACTACCTATGATCTAAGGTCATCGTATGGGTAATAATTTATGTTGTATTCACAGAGGTTGTAATATATGTGGTGTCAATTAATTTATTTAGAGGAAAATTCCCATTCTATTTAAATTGGTATTATCATTTAATGAGAACCAATCCTACTCAAATTTTATAATTCAATATTTAATAATGAATTTAAAAGTATATTCATATATATATATCTATGTGTGTGTGTGTGTTATTGTCCAGTTAGATGTGTCTTATAATGCAATGTAACACATTCCTACACATTATATGTTTAAAATGATATGTATAGAAGTAAATCAAATATTTAATGATTGTTCAATAAGATGGATCATCATTCAAAATTTATATACAAGTTAACAGTATATAAAATAAAATTTGAATCCATGTACCTACAACCAAGTATTGTTTCAACATTTGTAACCAATGGTCCATGAATAAAACTCAATATATTTGGAGAATTATGGTTCCACCATCATGAATTATATAAAAACACCATATTGATTTACGCATAAACATTATTAATCCAAAAATGTATCCCATTAATCTTCTAAAAACAATATTTTGATAACAGATTTAATAGTCAAGGTACTACAACATGATTCATTAAATAAACACAAAAAATTTATATGTCATGGAATTTTTATGCAATGATAATCATTCTATTTCAATAATAGTGTGTGAGAAACAAACTATGTACCCTACCATGCTATGGATAATGATAAAATCCACAATTGTAATAAATACCATAATATATGTGCATCACCCAAAAATTATATCAATAAATTCAATATGAATAATACATAACATCAAATATTATCCACATAAATTTTTATCTTTCCCTATACATGGATTAGGTATACGAAAGACGATGCTCAGTAAAAAAAGACATAACCTAATCTCATGCCTACCCATTCATAAATAATAATAAAACATATTATTTGATACACTTTTTGATTCATGTTCACTCATAATGAAACAAACTGAGTAGGAAATATGTCCTCAATTTGGATTCCCTAAATACTAGAGGGTACAAACTAATAGTGAATGTAAAGTCCCCTAAAATTGAGGTGAATTTTTTTAATTTTCTTTGGGTTTTTACAAGATTGCAGTTTTTGACGGCACATGATTCCGAGACCCGGTGAGCCCGGAATAATTTTTCGATGTTTAGCTCGGGAACGTTCAGTGAACGAACGAGCGGGTTTTCCAATCGTTTGAACCAGTGCTCGGAATCGAAATCCGAGGACACCGATGGAATCACAACACCAGTAATTGCTTAGGAAAATCTTTTCCAGAGTTTCTTTTGCTCGGGTGTGGTTATTAAAATTTTGGGATAAGTAAAGAATAAAATTTAATGGTGTAACCAATTTTATGTTTATAAAGTTGTTTAACCTATGATAAGTGGTTGGAGTGGGACCCACTATATACTACTCCACTAGGTAGGATAATTGTGCGTTGGGGCCACACAATCCCCACCGTTTCAGCTTCCTCAACCCCCTATTAATTTTGTAACCCACCCGCACCACATTAAATGAAAAGTCAACTCATTAATTGATTAACTTATTCAACGAAATTATTTATTGGATTCATTTGAATTTCAAATGAAACTTTGGCTTGTGGATTATTTAAATAAGACAAAGTCTTATTTCGTGAGAGGTGAGTTCATTGTGCGAGAGGATTTGGGGAAGGAAAGCTCTAAATCTTGAAGAACATTCTTCATCCATGAAGAACACGAAGAATGCACCGTCACCGTTGAAGAACGCCGAATCCTCGGAGATCGATGACGTGACGCCATGTACCGCGATGCCGACGATTCTCTTCTCTGTGACGCCGACGACGCTTACAGATTCTTCTTTTGCAACGTGCTTTTCCACGACGAACCTTGATTCAACAATGCTCGAGGTTGGGGGATTGGTTTAATTTATGTGGAATATATCCTCGGCCATTGATTTAATTGTTGATAGTCATTTGAGCCGCCTGTTATCGAAATAACGAGAGGAGGTCGGACCACACGAAAACGGACGACCCTCCTCCCCCTTGATGGTTGATCCTGTTGCGGCACGAGTAAAGGCGGTGTGGTACAATGACACCGCGTGGAAACAATTGAGGAATGGGCGAAGAAGCACGGCACCGTCGCGCCACGCCGTTGCGGTAATTCGAAGCCTTCACAGATCGTTTAATTGACGGCGGATCGTCAGGCAACGATGGAAAGGGCCGCAGAGGCGGTTTGATAATTCCACAGTAATGTTCGAGACCCGAGATGAATGTCGTCATAGACAGAATTGAAAACGGACCACCAAAGCAACTCCGGTGGCCTGCAGATTACACCGGCAGCACTGGTCGCCGGCACGGCGGTGCCCACGACAGGAGGCGGCGGCCGTCACCGGCCGACCGCCATGAAGGACCGTCGCGGCGGTAGGCGGCTGGTCCCGTGGCCGCGCGGGACTGAGGAGGGGGGGGGGGTACACGGTTCTGGGTCGCATCCTCTAGCATGTAGAAGCCCCCATGCGGGGGTCGCGACTTCAATCAAGGGGGCAGCGCCCCCTTCCGCGTCCGCTCGGCCAGTGCCGAGCTGACCCCGCTTGGCCAGCACCGAGCTGCCTCGGGCCGGACCGGCAGCCTCGGGCCTAGGCGCCCTGGCCGGGCAGCGCCACGCCCTAATTAGCCGGACTCGGACCCGGTTCGGGCTGACCCAGGGGGGGTATTGGGTCGGGTCGGACCGGGCCCAAACCCCCTTTTCCGGATAGTTCCGTTCAAACGCCCGTATCATGGGCTACAGACCTCTGATCGACAAACCGTCAGTTGCGATGCGATCCTTGAATCAAGACGGTCGTTTAGGTATATTACACTCAAGGTTTCGGAGAAATTTGGGTATGGCCGTATAGGTTCGAACACGAACCCAACCGGGCCCTCGGAGCGGAAACATTTATAACTTGAGCACCGGACGTCTGATTGATGTGTCGTCGACTTTGTTGGATTCCTCTTATTGAGACGGAACTTTTGGCTGACTCCACTCATGGTTTGGATGTAGCTGGGGTGTTGTTGGGTTGGTTTTGGCTTAAAACCCAACCAGGCCCCTGAGACGAAAAAGCCAATAACTCTCAGACCGGGCCTCTGATTGATGCGTTGTCTATCGCGTTGTGTTTCATTTGATGAGATGGAACTTTTGGATCCATCAACCCCGGACAACGTGTCAGTTGATGTATCGACCTCTTGGCCCATGGAGTGGAACCTCCCGGAACGAGCGTGCTGCGTGCGGAAAACCTAGAGCCGGTTGCGTCTGCGATGACGATGACATTCGTACTAGAATCCTCCAAGGGTTCGAAGATGGCAACAACTGTACGGGGATCCTCTTTGAGTTCGGCAGTGACGACTACATTACTTTAAATCTCTATGAAACCCTAGAGCTTGCTGAGACTTGACGTCTGCTGATCGATGGACTCGGTGTGTTCAGTTAGCCCAGTGCGGAGTGCTTGGTTGTAGCGGCAGACCCACGACGGAGGAGCACTTGGTTGTAGCGGCAGACCCGCGGTACTCAATAGAAGAAGTACCTCTGGAGGTTATGAGGGGGAGTGCTTTGTTTTAGTGGCAGACCCATGGATAATATGCACTTGGTTGTAGCGGTAGACCTGTGGTACTCAACAGAAGGAGTACCTCTGGAGGCTATGAGGGGGAGCACTCGGTTGTAGCGGCATACCCACGGTGGAGGAGCACTTGGTTGTAGAGGCAGACCCGCGGATCTCAACAAAAGGAGTACCTCTGGAGGCTATGAGGGGGGGGGGCTTGGTTGTAGCGGCAGACCCATGGTGGGAAGCGCTTGGTTGTAGGAGCATGCCCACAGTACTCGACACGTGGAGAACTAAATCAGTCATAGGTTAATGGGAAGCGATTGGTTTTAGCGGTAGGCCCACTCAACTCGAAAGAGGAGGAGTTTCCCCAGCAGCTACGGTTTCTACATCATAATTAAATCCTGGTTTTAGCTGAGTCATGACTTTCAATCATTATCTTTGATAATATGGACTTGATTTCCTGTGTGGATTGTGTTATATCTTCCTGTGTGGATTGGGTTGTAAATTCCTTTGTGGAACGGCTTATGTTTTCCTGTGTGATCTGGGTTGTACTTGGGCTCGGATGATGGAGCTGAATAGATGAATTAGTTATATGAATGGGAATATACCTAAGTAGTGTCAGATGTTACTTCGTGATTGTATCTTACTTTGTGGATTATACTTTGTGGAATCTGGGAGACCTTCGGGGGTCTTGGGGTCTCTACTAAGTAGCTTATACTCACCCCTGCACAGGCTATGCCCGTAATACATTATGTTGGATGCTGACGATGGACATCGCAGATCGTGGTGGAGGCTTGTGTAGAAAGTCGGTACCTAGAGGTGGACCACTGGGCGGGACGTACACGAAGCGGACGGCTGGACCCGTGGAGCTGAGGAGGCTATCTATACCCACACTTCACGTGGGACTTCCAGTGGATGGCTCGACGTTGTGGCTTTATTTTTCAGTCTTTGTACTTTCTTTCGAGTTGTACTTTACTTTCTATTTGAGTTTTTATTCTGGCCGACTTACTTTTCCGCACATACTTTTGTACCCAGTTTGACTTAGTGTTTACTTCTGCTTACTTACTTTGTGGTGTTTGTTTACTTTACAAAGGAAATGCCTTCCCTTTTAATCGGGAATTATGCCTTGGTGCCAGTCGCCAGCCCCTGGCCTATGGAAGGCGGGCTTGGGGTAGTCACGACATGGGCCCCGAGGACGGGTCGTGACAAATTAGTATCAGAGGAGTTCGGTTCTACTGCAGAACTCAGGACTCTGATCATTTTCTATGTGAAGCAATAGTGTTAAGAGTATTGAGTGTGTTTATCAGTCCAGGGAGTCCAGTGTTGGTGCGGAGGCCGATGTATATGTACACCAGGACCCTGACTTCTGATTTCCGACTTAGTGCATGAAAACATTGATTGCATATGTGTTCAAGTTTTCTTTGTGGTTACCTTTTGTCATCTCAGCAGGTATACTGTTTTGACCATGGTGCACCTGTATCTTTTCAGGATAGCCGCACAACAACAGCCAGCTAGGGTTCCAAGTTTTGTACGCGACTACATCCCACCGAGCGATGAGGTCTCGGGGTAGGGCCCTTTTTCAGTGGAGGAACAGGTGGTATCTCTACCCACCCAGCCACCAATGCTTCCAGTCCCAGCCAGTGAGAGTTCACATCGCCTTGGTTCACTACACGAGTTCTAGTGTCAGAAACCGCCTAGGTTCCACAGGGAGACGGACCCTCAGGCAGCCGAGGATTGGATGGAGGTGGTTGTGCGAGTTTTCATGTTAGTGGGGACACCATATGAACTCATTATGATCCTCACAGCTAGCCTCCATCACGTGGCAGTAGGCAGATGGTGGAGCTTGATGCTCTAGGTGCATGTTGAGGCATCTCTCCTCTGGACGGACATTGAGGGCCTCTTCTGCTCAGAGTTCATCCCAGCCAACCTTAGTGTGTTGCGCATCCAGGAGCTTCTACAGTTGTGGCATGGAAGCATGACGATTGCCCAGTACTCGGCGAGATTTACCGATCTCTCACACTATTCCACGAACATGGTATGATACCCATTTATTAAGGCCCGAACCTTTGAGAAGGGGCTCAAGCGAGAGATCGGAGCTTCAGTTGTTTCTCACAGCATCCTGACGCAGACAGTGGTGTTGGAGCGAGCCCTCTTAGTGGAGAGTTTCCTTTCTGAGCATTCTCCAACAGAAGGACCCACCACTAGCCGACATGCGGCAGAGTCTTCTGCAGTGGGAAGTAGACAGATGACGCATAGGTCCAAGAGGACTAGACCTATAGGTGGTCGACTACATGACACGGTATCATTTCTGAAAGGTACCCGGGGTGGAGAATGACTTACCATGCGCGGACAGTGTTACTCATGTGGCGGGGTTGGTCACATGGCATGCGACTGTCCAACCTGCCATACAAGTGACCAGTAGATGAACGAAGGACCTCCCAGGAAGAGAAAGAGGTCTGATCGAGGCGGACCGCAAGGAGCAGGAGACTGTGGCATGGGAGATGGTCGTGCAACTGAAGGTGGACGATGCTTCGAGGTGTTTCCACCACCACCACCAGGAGGTCCACCCCGACCACAGGGAACATGTGCACATAGGAGAGCTCAGCTTCAGGCAGCTGAGGCCTACGATCATGAAGCTCCGAGAGTAGATGGACAAGAGTTGGACTAGCTCCAGACCTAGATGATTTTGTTAATATTGCTTCTAGTTTTGTTGATGCTTGTTTGTAGATGCTTTGTGTCTTTGTAATTTGAGCTGCAGTAATAAAAGACACCTTCCATTGAAGTATTTACTTTCCTGTCCCCTCTTTTTTTGTTACTAAGTGGTTCCAATTTAAAAACCATTGACTTGACCCTCACCTTTGAGATACCTACTGGAGGAGACCCAGTGACCACACACTGATGTCGACAGTGTGACTCAACCCTTGGAGGTGAGAGTTACGGTTGGATCTCTTGGTAGAAGCGTCAAGGCCTTACGATGTCATTCGTGGTATGGATTAGTATCATCCATGTCTGGATTGACTATATTAGGAAAATAATCTGGTTCATCTAGGGTATGAGACCAGATTTCTATTATCGTCAATGTAAAATCTTAGCAGCTCTTGTAGGACCTGAGATGATCCAGGTCATCCAGGAGCGGATAGGGACAGCTCAGAGCCGAAATAAGTCTTATGCTGACATGAGGCGGAGGCCACTGGACTTCGAGGATGGCGACCACGTCTTCTTGAGGGTCTCACCTCAATGTGGATTACGGAGATTTGACCGAGGTGGAAAGTTATCTCTGTGCTTCATCAGAACATTCCAGGTCCTCAGCAGGATAGGCGAGCTGGCTTATCCCCTGGCCCTACCACCTCAGTTTCACCGGGTGCACGACATCTTCCACATATCTCAGCTGAGGAGATACGTGCACGACCAGATTCATATCTTCGACCATGGGGAGCTTGACATTGATGATGGGGTGACTTTTAAAGAGGTCCTAGTGGAGATCGAGGATCAAGAGCTGTGGGTCCTACATGGATGGTCGATTCCTCTAGAGCGCATCAGATGGCAGCACGTGAACCTCCAAGAGAGCACTTTGGAATGGGAGGCTCAGATGCCTACTCAGTACCCAAATTTGTTTCCCTAGTTTATGATGTATCATTACGGGAATGTAAATCCCTGAGGTGGGAGTAATGTAAAGACCCGTAAAACTCATGGGAATTTTTTTAATTTTCTTTGGGTTTTTACAAGAACACAGTTTCTGACGACACCTGATTCCGAGGCCCGGTGAGCCCAGAATAAATTTCTAAAGTTTAGCTCAGGTACGTTCAGTGAACGAATGAGCGGGATTTCTTAACTTTTGAACTAGTGCTCGGAATCGAAATCTGAGGACACCAATGGAATCACTACGTTAGTAATTTCTTAGGAATACCTTTTTCGGAGTTGCGTCTGCTCGGGTGTGGTTATTAAAATTTTGGTTTAAGTAAAGAATAAAATAAAATGGTGCAACAGATTTTTTTTTAAATTACATTAAACTATGATAAGTGCTTGGAGTGGGACCCACTATATTCTACTCCCCAAGGTAGGATATTTGTGGGGTGTGGCCCACACGATCCCCACCCTTTCAACTTCCTCAACAGCCTAATAATTATGTAACCCACCTGCACCCCATTAAATAAAAAGTCAAATCATTAATTGATTAACGTATTCAATGTAATTAATTCTTGGATTCATTTGAATTTCAAATGAAACATTGTCTTGTGGATTATTTAAATAATACAACGTCTTATTTCTTGATATGTGAGTTCATTGTGCGAGAGGACTTGGGGAAGGAAAGATCTAACTCTTGAAGAACATTCTTCCTTCTTGAAGAACGCGAATGACGCACCATCACCGATGAAGAACGCCGAATCCTCGGAGATCGACGACACGATGCTGTGTACCGTGACACCGACGATTCACTTCTACGTGAAGCTGACGATGCTTATGGAGTCTTCTTCCGCGACGTGCTTTTCTGCGACGAACCTTCGTTCAACAAATCATGAGTTAGGGGGTTTGGTTTAATTTAAATGGATTATATCTTAGGCCTTTGATTTAATTGTTGATAGTCGTTTGAGACACCTGTTATCGAAATAATGAGAGGAGGTCAGACCGCACGAACACGACCGACACTCATCACCCCTTTATGGTTGTTCATGTTGCGGCACGAGTAAAGGCGACATGATACAACAACACCGCATGGAAACAATTGAGGGATGGGAGAATAAGTGCGGCATCATCGTGCTAGCCATTGTGACAATTCGATGGCTCCGCAGATCGTTTAATTGATGGCGGATCGTCAGGCGATGACAGAACGGGTCGTAGAGGTGGTTTGATGATTCTGCAGTAATGTTTGAGACCCGAGATGAACACTGGCATAGACGAAATTGAAAACGGACCACCAGAGCAACTCTGGTGGCCCGCGGATTACACTGGCGGCGCGTGTCACTAGAGCGGTGGCACCGGCAACTGGCTGTGGCAGCCGGCACCGGCCGACTGCCAGGATGCACTGGAACCCGGCGCGCCACCAGGAAGAACAGTCGTGGCATCAGCCGCGGCGATTGGCGGCTGGTCCCGCGGCCGCGTGGGATCGAGGGTGGGGGGGGGACGCAGCGCTGGGTCCCATTCGCTGGCGTGGAGAGACCCCCACACGGGGGCCGCGACATCAATCAACGGGGAAGCACCCCCCTTGCGTGTCCGCTCTACCAGCGCCGGGCCGACCCTGCTTGGCCAGCGCCGAGCCACCCCGAGCCGAACCGTCCGCACCGGGCGGGGCCGCCCAGGCCGGGCCATGCCCACAGGCCTCAGACCTGCTCTAATGGGCTGGTCCTGGACCCGGTTCGGGCCGAATAAGGGGGGGGGGGGTATTGTCCTGGGTTGGACCGGGCCCAAACCCCCTGTTTCTGGATAGTTCTGTTCAAATGCCTGTATCATGGGCTATGGAACTCCGATCGACGTACCGTTAGTTGCGATGCGATCCTTTAATCGAGATTGTTGTTTCAGTATATTACAATCAAGGTTTCAAAGACATTTGTGTATGGCCGAGTTGTTTCGAACACGAAACCAACCGAGCCCTTGGAGCGGAAACACTTATAACTTGATCTCTGGACGTCTGATTGATGTGTGGTCGACATTGATGGACTCCTCTTAGTGAGAAAGACCTTTTGTCTTACTCCGCTCGGAGCGGAAACACTTATAACATGAGCTCCGGGCATCCGATTGATGCGCCGTCTATCGCGTTGTGTTCCTTTTGACAAGACGGAACATTGGGATACATAAACCCTGGACTACGTTTCAGTTAATGTATTGACCACTTGGATCGTGGAGAGGACCCTCCCGGAACGAGCGTGCTCCGTGCAGAAAACCGGTAGCTAGCTACGTCTGCAACAACGATGACTTTCATACTAGAATCCTTCGTGGGTTTGACGAAAACGACAACTGTATGGGAATCCTCCATAGGATCGGCGGTGACGAATATGGTACTTTCAATATCTATGAAACCCTTGAGTTGGTTGCGACTTGAAGTCTGCTAATAGATCGACTCGGTGTGTTCTGTTAGCCTAGTGGGGAGTGCTTGGTTGTAGCAGTAGACCCACAGTGGAGGAGTTCTTGGTTATAATAGCAGACCCGCGATACTCAACAGAAGGAGTACCTCTGGAGGTTATCAGGGGGAGCGCTTGTTTGTAGCGGCAGACCCATGGTGGAGGAGTGCTTGGTTGTAGTGGCAGACCCACAGTACTCAACAGAAGAAGTACCTCTAGAGGCTATGAGGGGGAGCGCTTGGTTGTAGCGGCAGACCCACAGTGGAGGAGCGCTTGGTTGTAGCGGCAGACACGCGGTACTCAATAGAAGGAGTACCTCTGGAGGCTACGAGGGGGGTGGGGGCTTGGTTGTAGCGGTAGTCCCATGGTGGGAAGCGCTTGGTTGTAGCAGCATTACCACAGTAATCGACATGTGGAGTACTACAGTAGTCCAAGGTTAATGGGAAGGTCTTGGTTGTAGCGGTAGGCCCACTGTAATCGAAAGAGGAGGAGTTTCCCCAGCAGCTATGGTTTCGACATCATGATTAAATCCTGGTTTGAGCTGAGTCTTGTCTTTCAATCATTATATTCGATATGATTGACTTACATTCCTGTGTAGACTATGTTATGCTTTCCTATGTGGATTAGGTTATGAATACCTTTGTGGAACGGGTTATGTTTTCCGGTGTGATCTGGGTTGTACTTGGGCTCAGATGTTGGAGCTGAATTGATGACTTAGGTATATATATGGGCATATACCTATGTAGTTTCGGATGTTACCTCGTGATTGAATCTTCCTTTGTGGATTATCCTTTGTGGAATCTGGGTGACCTTCGAGGGTCTAAGGGTCCCTACTGTGTAGATTATACTCACCTGTACACGGGCTATGCCCGCACAACATTGTGTTGGATGCAGATTATGGACAACGCTGATCGTGGTGGAGGCTTGTGGCGCAAGTCGGTAACTGGCGGTGGACCACTGGGCGGGACGTACACGGAGCGCATGGCTAGACCCTTGGAGCTGAGGAGGCTATTTATACCCACACTTCAGGTGGGACTTTCGGTGGACGGTTCAACGTTGCATCTTTACTTTTCAGTTGTTGTACTTTCTTTTGAGTTGTACTTTACTTTCAGTTTGTGTTTGTATTCTGGCCCACTAACTTTTCCGCACTTACTTTTGTACCCAGTTTAACTTAGTGTTTACTTATTCTAACTTACATTGTGGTGTTTGTTTAATTTAGAAAGGCAATGCCTTCCCTTTTAATCGGTAATTACTCCTTGGTGCTAGTCGCATCCTCTGGCCTATGGAAGGCGGGCTTGGGGTTGTAACGACACGAGCCCCGAGGATAGGTCGTGACAGTGAGGGCCTTATATTTGTTCATAGGGAGACTATACCCTCATGTTAGAGTGGATCACAATTAAAATTAATAGAAAAAAAATGAAAAATGAAAAATAATAATATAAAGAAACATAATTAAATAATATTTATATAATACAATAATGAGGTACCTTAAAAATAAATTCATATAAAAATGATGATGATGTCACAATACAATACAAAAATTAGATGCAAATAAAAATAGTACATGAAAATAAATTAGTAGAGTGTAAAAAATTTAACTTCAAATTACTCCTACTACTATTCCCAATCCAATTATCCCATGAACTATCCTATCACCTCAATAAAATATCTAATTTCCATATTCTTTCATTATCTCCACCTTTAACTGTGATGTAGGTTTCGATGCCTATCAATGGATTGAATAGGGTGTGAGTTAAACTGTGTAGTCGACCAGTAGCATTGTATATACAAAAATAATTTCCATGTTTATATATATATTATTCTACAAATAAAATTATAATCAGAAGAAAAATATCTAAAATAATAAAAATGATGGGCTTAGGATCCTCATGGGATACCATCTGACCATACATGCTTCTACCTTTGCAGTATTTATATGAATTGGTAACCAATAAATTTAGATCCTAAATATATGATAAGAGTTACCATATGATAGTAAATATGTTTGATAAACAAAGGTATAATTAAGGAATCATTTACCATGTATTCTTAGACGGTCTCATGGAAAATAACCATTAAGAATAGCCAATGGGTATAATTCAATCCATAGGTTACAGACTTAGAATTCCACCAATGTAAAATTTCTAACAAAGTAATTAGATCAATCCAATTGTAAATCCTATGATAAGCCTGAAGAGAGCCCATGGTGATGGTCCCTATAATGACACGTCCAGTTACATCAAGCTATATACAAGGATATATACTAATGCATTCAATGTTTTAGTTGATAATTGAATTAATCATAAATAGTAGGCATAGTCATTCCTATAATAAAAATACAATGAAAAAATTCCATTGTGGGTATCTCCATTATAATATGACAATATTAATTGGGGTTTCATCCTCTGAGTTCCCATGTAATTCCCATAAGAATCCATGGATGGATCATGTTTGACCACTCCATTAATAGAAACGTATCCCATTATCAATTGGAACCATTTATAAATAATATTAATCCATGTGTTAATCAAGTCCACTTTACATTTGTATGTAATTAAAATATGTTATTTTCATTTATAAATAATACAGGTTTATTTGGTTGATCTTACATTTTAATATAGTATAACATAAACTATTAGGGTCTATGTTGAAGATATGTAAAATAAAATATCACAAATATTCATTTATTATAATGTAATCAAAATACATTTAAAAATTAATTTCATCACATGTAATGGGTTTCAAGTGATATTGGATATAACTAATCATCCAAAGGGGTTGATCCATGGTGCGGATTTGACCTCTAACAAGGTCAATAAGTATTATAATTGATCTAGGTTGTTTTCGAAGAATTAATTTAATAGATTCCATAATTACAATGAAATAAATAAAGATTACATCATGCAGAACAATGTTAATATTTGTAACTAGTGATACGTTGAGTGAAATAGTACATACCACCTATCTTATATAAATAGAGGAACATATTTCTAGTATTCTTTTTTATTTGTACTATAATGATTGAATACATTGAAATATATAAATACCTATAAAATTGGGTATATTATCCTATATACAATAAATTATGAAGATGGAGAGTAAAATAACAATTGAAGGTAACAGATTCAATATCCTACTGTCATGCTTTAAAAAATATAGATGATGGTACGATTATAGTATATATGAGGGAGTGGCCCCAATTCCCAAGGAATAGGAAAATGAAGAGATCCCATGACGCCCTCTTTTGTGAAAAAATGACTGATGGGAGATGATTTTTAGGTTTTTAAAGAAAAATGGTTAAAATAGACATTTTTACTAGAAAATAGTAACTGGAACATTTTGGCTTTACTGTTGGTGAAACCGTGTTCCAATAGTGCACCATCATAATTAAAGGGGAACACCCCATTTATAGGTTATGCACATATTTTAAAAAATAGTGCACAAATAATGTCTTTATGATATAAAAAAAATCTATATTTTATTGCATTGGTGTGTGGCCTATCATGTACAATTTTACAAACCATTCGACACCCTTTACAACCCACATGGTTGAGGTTCATAGTTTTCGCTAACCATTCTGAAACTATAATCCTCAACTATTTTTTTCCAAAATATGAGGTTTTGAGAATTTTACAAAACATGGGACACCTTTAAGGTCCCACATGGTTGAGGTTCATCGTTTTCGTTATCAATTTAGAAACTGTTCGCCTCACCTATTTTTTTAAAAAGAAGAGGTTTTGGGCTCCAAATGAGCCCAATAATCCTCAAATACACAATATATTAATTTGTAACATCTATAAAGATAAAATAAAAAATAAAAAATAAATTTTAATGGTTATGTAGCTAATATCAATTGTAGAATGTTACATGTATGGTGAAAATTTAAAACAAATCGCATTGCATCATGAAGGGGATAATCCACAAGTTTTCATGAGCTATGTTATCTTTATAAAATTGATGGTAAAGGAGAGGAAATATGGTTGTTGCAGATAAAAAAGAAATTTTATTAAAAGTATGACACTGATTTTATTTTATAAACACGGTAAAAGAATAAGTGAAGAAGTTATAAGAATAAATAAACATTGAATCCTCTATAAAGAATTATATCTCATCATTGGAAAGGATCCCTTAGACTACACCTTTGCCCCTCTTTTGATAGTCCTTTTTGGATATTATTTTGATGACACCAGGACTTCTATGATGTCTGTTTGAGAGTTGAGAAGGTATTTTGATTGGTATTGGATATTTTATACTTCTCAATGTGTGTGAATAAGTGAGGATATGAGAACCCATTTTATATGTTATGGGAGTAAGTCAATTATAAATAATTAAATATTTTAAATATATTATTTGTTTTTAGCAAATAAATTTTAAAAAAAATATTTATAATATAGGATGATTACATGTCAATATACACTCATATGATAAATCTTCGGAAAAATTTATGATATTTTAAACCTCATATTTTAGTTGTATCCCCCCATTAGAACTTTTAACACTTATCATAGTTACAATGTCTTGCTAAGGCGACAATTAATAATAAACCAAAACGAAGATTAAATTCTTAATTAGTTTTAATTGTTTGATTATAAATAATAATAAAAAAATAACATATTAAATTTATTCATGTTTTAGAAAAAAAAATTATATACAGAAACAGAAATGAAACTAGTTTTTATAAAAACGAATATCTTAAGAATAAATATGATTTTATACGGAAATCTTCTATAATCATGAATACAACAGAAATAATAATAAAATTTAGTGTAGTGGGACTAATAGAATTTTTATATACAAAATATAATATAATATCACTTTTTAAATACATTATGTGTAATGAAAATTTAATTGAAATTTTTTATTTATATAATTTCTTGAGAAATAACAAGTTATCAATAATAATAAAAAAATGACATATGATAAATTCTATTGATGAATCCAAAAATAAATAAATTTTTAAAAATATAATTTTATAATGAATAAATATTTCTTGTAACTAATCCATGTATTTCATGGAAACAAAATTCTGATAAATAATACTATTCTATTAATGAATAAAAAAATTTGAAAATTAATTTATAATAATATGATGAATATGAATACATAGAATATAACACATATAAATGATGAAATTTATTTTTTTATAATATTCCTTAGGTATTGGAACTCCCATTTTATGATGTTTTCTATATGGAATATTTTTTTATTGTTTTTCAATATAATTTTATTCATACTTTATTTATTCTATTGTTGATTCTACTCTATGCATTCTCTTAATTATAATATAATATAACCAATAATTATATTATACATTATTTTTATATAAATTAGTGGACATTAATTTATTTATTGGCTATAAATCAGTAAATAATAATGTTTTAATGTTAATATAATGTTTTTCATGTTTTCGAATATAATGTGAAAATAATGTGTGCTTTTAGTCACCCATGCATAACAAACTGACTGATCCTTTATTTTTATAACACTTCTACCATGTACTGATGTAATAATTTAATCACCAGATATAGGTTACTAGTGTTAGGGTAATTACAATACACTATGATAGCCTTACTAGTGATCTATAACTTTAGAAATGATGTAATGGGGAGTACAACTAAGGTAGTATGAGAATTTGTACACTATAATTGTCTTCGTATAGAGCCATGACAAAAGAAACGATTTTTTATTCTTATGTGTATGCCAAAAACATCTGTAATATTTTTCTAATATGCCATCATGGCTCATGATTAATTATTGATGATTCCATAGTCTTTTGAATTATGTCATTTCATATGAAAAATCATTCTTCCATGACTCATGAATTATGAACTATGTTTTATTTTGTATTTTCTCATAAGTTATGATGATGTTCTCATACAATTATGATTATATTATTTTGAATTATGAACAATGATAAGTATCTTATCGGTTTATCCATAAAATTCATTTAATCTCAACCATTTTAGGTTCCCATTTCACAATGTTATGGTAATTGTATTTATTGGGGTATCTATAAGAATTGTATATTGACCAAAACATTTATAAATGAAATTACCTTTTTCAAATTAATAAATACCATATTATGTAATGAACTTATAGAAAATACAATCACCTATTTGGAGATTTTGTACTATTATAATATATGGCCCATCATATTTAATAGTATTTTAGAAATCATAATAATTGATAATATAACTATTTTGTAATGATCATTATTGTTAGTATATATTTAAGGATATTATTAAATCCAATTTAAATTGAGTGTAGATAATTGGCATCGACAAGTTGGATCATACCATATGATTCTCAATTATCAGATATTTTAAGGGAGAAAAAATAATTATGATTTAATCAAAACTATTACCAATATTAAATTAAATAATAAAATTATGAATGATACCATTTATGGTAGAATTTTAAGATAATAATTATCACAATAGAAACCATGTTCATCGAACCACCCCAATAAAGAGCCACAATCACACACCTAAACCTCAAAGAATTAATTTGTGTAGTTAAGGGTTTTGTATCAAGACCATATAAGTATGAATTTCTATATATTCATCTATGTAAAGAATTATTAAAATTTTCTATTATTATTATTATATATATATAAATTATTAAATAATTAGTTTGACAAAGAAGTTGTTTTTATAAAGAGAAACTGAAATTGTATTTTTGGGAAATATATTATTTCGATTAAAATATATTTTTAAAGGAACCATTTTCGAAATATATTTTATTTTCATTTCAAAATCATATAAAATAATATTGATTTCAATACAAATGATTATATATTTTAATGAATTAAAATAAATTTATAAGGGTTCGAATGTGATTAGTGCAAGATCATGGTATTTTAGAGAAATAAGAATTTATTATATTACTATTGAGGCCACTTATTTTACTGTACATAAAGTCCCCATAGTTTAGGAAATAGTTAGGCAGAATCCAAGTATTTTTGGAAGTTCAAATATCTGGATTTTTAGGAAACATTTGAGGCATATGGTTCACATGAGGTTAGTTCTAACTGTGCACCTCAAATAATGAGGTTGTGTAAGGCTTACACATAGTTTTTTAAACAATGTGAGGTAGAAGAAAAGGACATAGAAAATTGTGTATTTTTTCTATATAGGTGACTCACATGGTGTGTAATTGGTTTTTATCTCCTTGTGAAAACTATGACGGGGGAGTGGGGTGCCTTGTAGATACTTATGGTGCATGTTTGTCTCATAGTTCGGCCAACCATTCACCATTAAAGAATGGGTGAATTTAAATTTATTCCCCAACATTATTTTATAATTATTCCTACATTTTATTTTTCTCTCCACACATTGTAATCCTAATATGTTTAATATCCCCTCCAAATACTCTCTAATTATTTGATCCATCTTTATATTCTGAAATCTGTCTTTGTCAAAAAATTTAATGATGGATCCATCTTAGTATACTCGTAAATCAAATGTATTCCCTTATTCTTTTCAATTTAAATATTTAATGATAAAAACATGAGAGATAATGTAAAATATCTTAAGTATATTAATATATTTATTTGATTTATCCCAGTTTATTCTATATTAGAAGAAAATCCTAATAAAGTGTTTTATAGTATGATTTCATAAGTGTTCTAGTAATTTTTCATTGAGGAATAGTAATTTTATATCATGAACCATTGTGCCACAACCTGGACCATTTATTATTTTCATAAAAATTATTAAATTATATTTTATCCAAACCACTATCTAACTAGTTTTTTACAAATATATAATTGTAATGGACTACTCATATTGAATGAAAAGTTATTTGTATAGACATATCATGTGACTTATGCATAAACTATGGACTATTGTCATGAATGAATGAATAGTATAATTATTAATAACATTTTTTGGATAATAATAAATGTTTTGTTGAATTACCATCATTATTAACAACTAAAAATGTATGTTGGCCACTATGAAATATTTAAGGAATTTATTGGAATTGATGAATTATGGTTCCTTGATGTGTGGTGTTAGAAATGACATTTTACATCATTTATTATATGTTACACAAGAAGTATCTCATTTTATTATATTTTCGACATGGAACTTCAATGTCACTTACATTGGATGATTAATTTTACAATTTACAATGTTGGTTTGGTTTGAAGAAAATAATTAGTTCTATATTTGTAGATCGAGCATACTTGGCTAATGACTTTTATTGAGTATGAAACTCTTATGATTATGCATGGACCCCTTGATTTTGTGCCCAATGTCCTGGAATGTACTACTTAGAAATTTATATTTCCATATATTATTGGATATATATGACATATTTATACATTCGTACCCCTATATATATGTAGTGTCATTTGTTTACAGGTATCCCTATATTGGTGGAAGCATTTAGAGTGAGAGAGGTGACCATTAGGAATCGAATCCATCATTCTTACAACATACATCACTAATTATTATTTATTATAAATAACAAAATATTAATTTTATATTCCTTGGATATATCAATCTATACATTTTCCATGGTGTTCAAACGGGTTTTACTCACACCATGTCCATACTGCTAATCAGTACATGAACAGTGCTGATGGATACATGAAAATATATTGGGAAGTGTACATCTATAGAATCATTATTTATATATTATGATAAAGTATAAGAGTATTGGAATGACCTTACTATCATGATGCAATTAGGGAAAAATTATGGTATTTTTTCATTATTTCGTATAGAATGTTATATATTATTTCGACTCTATCTCAAATTTACCCCTTTTTGTATAGTATAAAAACATGATATCATTTGTTATATGAAACTGATCATTTTTTCCTCTACATTAATTATTTATAAGGATCTTGGGTTCAACATCTTATATTAATTATTTTATTTTTCTACCATTTTCTTATTTATTATAGTAATATTCTCTACTGTGATCATGAGTGTATTGTCTCCTCATCATACTATTATAGACCCCATTTCTATTCGGAATCCTATAGCATAAAGGAAGGTGTTCATGATGGCATGTGGCCAACCATACTAATCAATTATTTTCAACCAAGAATGAGATGTCACAATGTTGTTTAATATCCCTTATTTCTTTTTGACTTATAGTTTTTGATTGGTAGAGATGGGTCTAGGAATGTGTCAGAGTTTTGTAATGAGCCTATGCCTCAGAGTACCTAACACATGTATAGGGAAAATATGAATTATGTGTGGTGGCTTTAATATTCTTTGTTTTTACCTATTATAGTTGTATTGATTACACCACTATATGAAACACATGATGTGTAGAATTTATTATTATTGGGGATTATCTTTTAACCCCTACCCTGATACGATAAAGAGGTATTATCTCATTCATCAGTAAAGGCACTTGTGGATTTAAAATTAATGCATATGACACACCACTATTATATTACATTTTGACTTTCCCATTGTATATTGTTTGTGACCTGACTATTATTTTTGGAAATGTTCTAATGATTAATGCATGGATAAACTAGATAGATTAATTAAAGGGTCTTCATGAGACTAAATGGTGTTTTGCCATATATTTTTATGTTGGAACCTTGATTTAACAATTCAGGCTGGTTTGAGCCATGGACCATAGGTCAAATTGGATGAGACGTTAATGTATAAAAATAAATAGATTTCATTTGAAATTTATTAAATTTTTTACACTCCATATATTATGCAATGATATCTGTATAATATAACCATTTTGTGAGGTTTTTTTTTGTTATTTATTTTACCAATATATAATTATAAAGAATAAGGATTTCGAACACGGGAATGAAAGATACATTTAACTAGGACCTAACACATATATAATCAAGTGAATTATATTTATAAAAAAATGGATTTCATCAAATGGATACTCAAATTGTAACTCAAAGATTTTTTTCTTATATAATGATTAATTGAAACCATATATAAAAGATCCAATGCTGTGAAATAGATAATTTTAATTTTATCCACCCAAAGTAGTGGGTATTAGGGAGTGTCTCTTGTGACTATATACAATCTTCTATTCCACCTTGACCTGAATTTAAGAGTATGAAATGGGGTTTTGACTCTTATGTATGATGTAATTTTATTATCCTATTAGTTTATCTATGATCATTTATAATATTTAATCTAGTTTGGAGGTGTGTGTAATGAATTTTAGAGTTATGACGCCACTGTAGCCATGATTCCACCACTAGGAATTTAGAGATGTACATTATCTGGAGGTAGTGATCCTTGATCCACCCATACTACCTAATGTACTGTTACTTTTGTAACATCCTCTCTTCCTTTAAATGGTTGTTGATGCCTACTTTTGAGGGGGTTTCCAACATTTATTGCAGTCTATGAAAGGAGCCTTTTGACTATCTCTATAATGGAAACGTTGAAGTGAGATTTTGAGAAGTATAATCCACCTATATAATTGTGTGTTTGTGTCTCTCATTATTAGATATCATGGATTTGTCAATTTATTTATATATTCACTCATCTAGTGATGCCTTTAGAAAGTCAGTTCAAGAGTGAAACTTACATGCCACATGATTATGAACATCATTGGTGGGATTTTATTACTGTGGAAAATGGTTGTTGGGATATGTTCTTGAGGGACTCTGTAATGGTATTCTATTACCACTTATTTCTTTATATGATTAAGGATTGCCATGATATATATTTTATTAATAGTAGCATGGAACTTTGTTTGTGATGGAGTATTAATCTCATTTCTCTAAGCTGATGCTTTTTTAATAGAATCATTCAAGTGATGAGCTAAATAAAATGAAATGGTTTGAGGATCAGATCATATAAACAATTTGATATCATGTTCACACCTTTTAATTCAATTTCATTCTAAGGTAGTGAACTGGGACAAAATCATTATGAGGATATTAAGGGACGATGTGGGTTTGGTCCTGAGTTGTTTAGTAAGTATACATGGGTGTAGTTTATCTAGTGGCGGGAAGCACTTTATAAAGACTACTCACATTGGAAATGGTTGTTAGATGACACATCAAAAATTGTGTGTGATAGGTAATCAATATGGTATTCCATTGCATACTAGATCATATTTTAATATAGCCCAAGTTGAGTGATGACATAGTGGCAAGATGTGTCAAATTCAGCATCAATGGAAAACAATTCCTTTATTTTCTAGTGATATATGATCTAATCCTACTCCATGATAAAGAGTGGGGTCAGTATCAATGCTCTCTAAATGAATATGAATTACCAATGACTTTTTTATACCAATTAGGTGATAATGGTTGTGGGATCTAGACATTTTATATATAGTTCCATCAAATTAAAAAAATTCAAGGCAACAAGGTATTATATTTGGGCTTCCGATCTTTAAAAATATATTAAGTACAAATGAAACTCTATATATAGAGTTTCAGGAATTCTACTATATAAGGTACAATTTTTATAGCTTATACTTTAGTGAATTTTTTACTTGACACAAGTATTTTATATTAATTTATTTCTATAGGAATATTTTATCTCAGTCCTCATGATAGTGTAATTATGTTGTATAATTACCACAAACACTCTTTTAGAGATCCTATATGGTATTTAATGTTAGTGTAAACAACTACCCCTTGAAATAGGTGGTTACCATTCAATATTGAACCATTTTTTCTTCAAAATGATTGGATTTTACGTACATACTTAGATATACTATTTTGGGTCCCTATCAAACCCAAAATGATAGTTACCACTAGAGGGTATCATTCCTATCCCCATTGGGGGTTTGATATATTCATAAAAGATTATATAATGTTCAATCTTGTCATGCTGGACTAGAGTTTCATGTGATTTGTAGATAGTTATAAATGATTTGTAGGCTTTTTCTAAATGATCTTGGAATACACAACATATATTTCCCTCATATAGTGGATCTTGTGTGGGATTTTTTTCTTGGTTAGTTTTATGGATTACCAATTGTGAGATAGGTGAAATTTCCAATTGTGATAGTTATTGGAGAAGAACCAGTGCCATTTATTATTTATAGTCTAGAACCCACAAATATTCAGGAACCTAAGAGACCATTAGAGGAACTAGAATCCAAGGGGTTTATTTTATCCAGTACTTATCACCAGGGATCACCTTTCAATTTCACCAAGGAAGATGATACCCTTAGACATTTCATATATTATCAACTATTCAATCAACATATAGATAAGAACCAAAACTCACATCAAGGTATATACGACCTTTTTTATCATATGTTGGGACATTGGGTCTTCATGAATACTAATTATAGTTTGGGATATCATCATGTACAAGGGGGCCATTTAGATATAATGCATATATTCTTATAAAATGGATATTTCTTTTATTATTATTTGGTTATGATCTTATATCTAAAAATAATATATAATTGGATTTATGGATATGGTGAATCAGTATTCAACCGATATCTTGATTCATTCATTTTGGTTTTTGGAGAAAAATTTGGTGTATTATTATACTTCACATGATCATTCCAAACACTTTGGAATTTTATTTAGTACACCAAAAGAGTATATTTCGTAGAAAGATTATCAAATATCCATTCTGGATATATAAATTCCACTTCTTGGGTCACATTATCTTTGAGGAACGAGTATCTATCAACCTTGATAAGGTATGAGTTGTAGTTTCATTGGATAATCCTAGGAATGAATTCAATAAATAATTTTTATATATTTTATGTTGATATTATTGGTGTTTTATTCATGATTTTAATTTCTTGATGATCCTCATGTGGGGTTCACAAAAAGGGGATTCTTTTTTACATTGTAAAGTGCATAGGAGGAATATTCTTTTGGACTGAAAATGATGGTTGATGTCAGGGATATTTGTAGTTCATCTAGATTTATGAAGAATCAATACAGTTTACTATGATACACTAGGTGAAGGGATGAGAGATTTCCAAAATAAGGATAAGTAATTTATAGTATATGAGTCTCATTAGTTGAGAACGCAATGTAGAATTAATCAACACCCATCTTTAGATTAAAAACTATGGATCATCTAATGTGCGGTTGGAGGTAGTACATGATTTGAGATAATAATATGGTGTATAAAAACCACAAAATCTACAAATAAATCCTCATAGAGTTTGATTTAAATCTTAGTTAATAAAGTAGTGTTGAATACCTATATTTCATTGATTTTTTATCTTTATTATATGAATGGGAAAGGAAATTCTTTGTCTTACACTCTAATATAGTAGACACAAACTTAATTTTTCATGGAGTCCATGGGTGAATTCTTGTCCGATGGACATGTTCTTTTGAGATGAATAGTGAGGTTCATCTATATCAGTATAATCATATTCATATCAATTTTATTGGGATGAAATCAATTCTAGATATAGTAATGTAGAGAGAAAATTCTCTCCCAATGTATTAGTCATATGGGATTGAATTTTAGGTTAGGAAAAATTTCATGGTTGGGATTCAGATTGGGATAATGTCTTCCACATCCATAGAAGTATCTGAGATCCATTAGATATAAAAGTTGAGTTGAGGTGAGTGCATCATTCTTCTACATTGGCAGTGTTTCCAAATATTTTCAAGATTTATTGTGACTAAAAATCCAATATTGGTGTCCTGTTTTGAAATAAGAGATAATTAGTTTTCTTACTCGGTGTTCCACCAGTTAGCAGGTGAAGTAGGAAAACCTATAATAAACATGTAATTTAAATTCATTGATATTTCTAGCATGGAAATTGGATAATCCAACATGGATGATGTGTCAAGAAAACCAAGTTTACCTCGATGTTATGGCATAGTATGGGTGATCAGTGACAAATGGATGAATGTTACCTAGTTCTTAAATATTAGAGAGACATTCCCAGTGAACAAACTAGGTAGTATATACATATTATATATTATCATTCTTAATAGTCTCCCTCATATCATCATATCAAATTGGGATGGTAACATTACACTGCAGTTATGGTAGGGTTTTCATAATTCAGATGATTTATAGGTACAATTGAGTACAACCTATCACAAAATACCAATGGTATGTATGAGTGTACGATAAAAGTGTTAGGAAATATTATATGAGCATGTTTCATTTATTTCAGAGGTTCTTTGAAGAAAATATTATCTCTAACTTTGTTCTCATATAACAATACATACTATGTGACTATATAGACGGATCATCATGGGACCCTATATGGTAGTTCATGTCATTTGACCCCATGATGGTTAGAGGATATAGAGGTAGCGCTACTGTGACCTTATCTCATTTAAGATACTTCATTGTAGGTATAGATGATCAGAAAATTAATGTTTAAAATGTAGTCTATGAATAATTATTATGCCAATCAACACTTATAACCCCTAGAGATTGGTGATAGAGATTGGTTCTTCTTGTGAGTTTCACCTATATTGGGTTATCAACTATTTCATTGACATTGGAATATGTCACATACATTCGTTTGACACATTGGGATATGGGAGAGAGTTGGGAAGGTATTTTATCAATTACATTTACCTAAAAGGTAGCAGGACATGCAATATGTCTTCTATATTTCAAAGCATCAACATTATCACTCAGAGTAAAATAATATTCACTTGCTAGATGAGCTTAAGTTGTATTTTTATTCTTATTTTGAGGAGTATGTTATAAGTATTGTTGATCGATGTGTGAAAATTCAATGTGTATGGTTAGTTCCCTTGGTTTGAGTGCTATAGTAGCATTAATATAACGATGTGAATTGGGATCATATTTCGAATGAACATGATCAGTGTATAAAGTTTTTATTAGAAGGAGATAAACCATACACCAAGAAACAAGGGGAATATATGATTACGTGAGGGGAGGTTGTGAGATCATAGATTTTTAGAGGTTTATATATTACTCATATTACTATTTAAACCAATTTTTTGTCAATAATGAATGTTCATAAGAGTTTATGGATGATTTTAGGAGAATCTACTGTTTTTCAAATGAAAGAGATATGGTATTTTTGAGGAAACAAGTGAGGGGAATGGAGACACGTGATTTTTTATAACCATGCCCCTAAAACAGTGGGACTGTATATGGGAGACAAAAAAGTTTTTAAACCATGAAAGTGAGGTCTAAAAACAATGTGAAATTTTTTAGGTCAATTAAAACGTTTATTCTCATTGTGTGTTCATGGTGTTTCATTCTATTTTGAAATGGTGTTAGGGGGTATTATTTTCGGATAGTGATGGTACATGGTTGGTGCAAGGTTTTTCCATCTATGTGTGTAATCCGTAAACCATTAAATAATGATTGAATATACATATCTTCACATCCTTAATTTTAACATTCTCACACTCTTATCATGTCCCCCATGTATAGAACCCCTCTCATGATTGACAGATCCTCCATATTATCTACTAGGGTTTGAGCTAACATCATCATCTAAAATATGTTTCTCTTAACATTATTCACATTGGATATAATGACCCTGAAATTTCATGTAATTCTTTTTATTATATGTTAAAATTACGAGTCTGTGAAAATTGAAGGTGAAGGATTTCGAGGCGAGGAGTGCACGAAATGAATTTTTGATCCTTTTTAGGTCTATTCAGTAAACATGTGAGTGTGTTTTTATAACTTTTCAACTAGTTCTCAGAATTGAAATCAGAGGGAGCTGTTAAACTCATAACACTGATTTTCCCATAAGGAGACCTTCACCTCGACCACAAATGGTAGAGGGTTGATATTAGTGGTAAGGAATTTCATGGGAGTGTAATAAAAAAATAATAAAATAAAACGATCAACTTTTATTTTATTTTAATGAAACCTACAATTTCGGTTCATGGTGGTGGGGACCGCCCAAACTCATCTTCTTTAATGTTTAGTAACCCTTGGGATTCCCCCAAATTGATGAGATATTATAATTGAATTATTTATCTTAATTTAATTAATATTGGCTCCCCACTTCACTGTTGGGAGAATTGTTGGATTGAGAGAACTTCGGGGGGAGATACTTTGGAAGATCATCCTCCCATGAAGAACGAGGAACCAATGCCCGAATCCATATTGGAAGTGCGCAGTGGGAATGAAAAATGCCCCCCCCCCCTTCAAAGACTTCATCATCCACCTCTCGAAATATTGAACGAACGACAATGTTGGGTTGTGTCTTTTATTATTATTCGTTAATATCATTTACATTGAATCTTTCCCCGTGATCCAAGTGCTACCAATCTGACATGGAGGGTATGATCCAAACCCACATAGCTTGATCCCTCCACATCATCGTTGTTGATGAGTTCATCACAATGGATGAGGATGGAGACCGGTGTAGGAAACTATCACCGGTAGGGCTCAGGAGTAGTGGTCAACATTTTAGATGGCCGTGAAGATGGTGGTGACACAACAGTGCCACCAGAGGAGTGCTAAGGCCTATCAGTTGTGGCGGAGAAGGGGTGTCGGCTGGCGCACGACCGACCTCATAAAGGGGGCAGTAGCACGCATCGGCGTCGTCGGGAGTATAGTAGTCGTTGCACAATGCCACGATGGTGAAAGAGGGTGGTCGGATCGCTATTGGCCGCCGGTTTGGGCGCATCTTATGACTGCGCCACTCAGGGGTACTGGCTATCTGGCCATCCGGGGAGCCGAGTGGGACCCAGGGTCGCACACGCCAGCTGCCGGAACCAAGTGGCACTGGCCGGTCGGCTACACATCGAGAACGGTCGGGACGTTCGGGGTACCCAAGGGGCACATCCCCCTTTGGTGATGGCTAGAGCGGTCCCCATCGCAGGGCCACACAGCCGCAGGGTAGTTCAGGCCGCCTAGTGGGCCAAGTCAGGATGGGTCAAACCGGACCTGGACCAGCTTCAACCCCTTTCCGCTCATTCGTCTATAACATGAGCTATGGGTGTCCGATTGACGATCCATCTATGATGCCAGAAATATTAGATCGAGATGGGTCTTTTTTAATACCCCACATTAGTTTTGGATAATGTTGGGTTACATCTGGGTTGGATCGAAAACAAATCCAAAGAGGCCCTCGGGACAAAAAGACCATTTACATACAAATCGGGCGTTTGATTGATTCACATTCTATTGCGTTGAGACCCCTACTATGTAGAATTCCTTTAGGATACTTCTTTTTGGGACTTTGGGGAATTTGGAGTATCTACATGTGGCAGGAGGTGAAGACCCTCTAGAAATCAAGAAAGCATAGTGTGGGAGCCCTGTAACTAGTTGTATCATGAGAAAGGGATCATACGTGTGTCTGTGCTTTGGGATCCTACGTGGGAACTTGTTGGATGATCCCACATGGATCTGCTCTAGGAATCCACATGGGACTACTCTAGGATTCTAGGTGGGTCTGCTATACTAGGTACCTATGTGGTTATGATTAGTTAGGATCCTATGTGGGTCTTCCACTCATCAGAGTAAGATGATTCAGTAGTTACATATAATAATATTTACTATTGTACCTAATTTATACCTAGTGTGAGCTGAGTCTTTAACAATGTGGTAAATTCATTTGTGGTGATAACATGGTGGTATTCTTCTATGTGGAATAACATGGTGGTACATACCTTTGTGGTGATACCTTTGAGGTATTCTTTTGTGTGGTGTTAATTTTGTGTTACGTACCCTATTTGTGTTACATTTATGGTATTCATTCCTTCTTGGAACAATTGTACTTTGTATAAGAGTTGGGCCTTCTGTTTCCTCGTGAATGATATATGTATTATTGATATCATATGTATATGTATTGGAATATACCTAAATATGGTTGTTTGTTGTTCATGTGCATTGAGATTTCTGTATACTTTGTGGTTTATCCTTTCTGGATTATGAGAGGCATTTGAGGGTATCAAGGAGCGTACTCAGTATCATTATACTCACCCCTATGTGGGGTATTCCCACACCCTATTGTGTATTGTGTAGATGACAAAAAACACTGACGAAGGAAGAGGGTACCGAGACGAGAGGTAGCTCAGAGGTGGAAATTAGATGAGGCGTACCACATAGACAACTGTTTGAGAGCTGTACCTACCCATTAGGTAGGATCCTTGGCAGGTGTTCACAGGAGCAGTTTCTGTTTACTTTTACTAATCAGTTTTCTTGTTTTCTAATTGGGATTCTATTCTGACCCCTTTTTTAATGTACATAATCTATTTACTATACATTTTTCTTATGTTCATATCAGGTTGTGTTTTTCGTTGATTGTGTTTATAGATTATAAAAGCAATGCATCATCGGTTTTAGGGAATACGCCTTTTAGTGCTAGTCACCAACACCTGACCTGTGGAAGGCATTCATGGGGTAGTCACAAAATGGGCCTCGCGGGAATGTTCGTGAAAAATTGGTATTAGATCAGTCGGTTCTACCACATATCATTGGACTCTTATCATTTAACGAAAATATTTTTAATTTCTAAGAGTGTGGTTATCAGTTTAGGGAATCTAGTGTCAGTGAGGCGGTCGTCGTATCAATACACCAGGACCCAGACTTCTGATTTCGAACATAGTGCATGACACAAATGATTGTATGTGTGTTTTTAATGGTTTTATTTGTGTTCACTTTGAGTCATCTCACCAGGTATAACATATTGACAATGTCACACCTTTTTCATTTCAGGATGCCTCCACGCAGATATCCATCTAGGGTTCCGGGTAAAGTATGCTTTTGTAGCCCACTGAGCGGTGAGTCCTCGGTGCAGGGTCCTTTATCAGGACAGGAACCAGCGGTGGCATTAGCTATAACGACCCTATCCTTTTACCCATAACATTTCATGATTTTAAACATAATTCATCATCAGAGTACAATCCAATGATCGTTAAGTCTAGTGTCTTGGACGACTAGGTACATATATCACAAAACATGGGGGTAAAAACACTTCTTTATTTAATCTTCATAATGAGCTACTATATTCCATTGAGGCCTTACATCCACATAGGGTATATTAGGAAACACATGAATAAAGGGATGACCTAAAAATCCCAGTAAATGAAAGAACAATAAATAAACATTAACCACATGAGTTATGAGGCTGGACATAATGATATTGGAAGCATGGAACATATGGAATCATAACATATAAACATGATATCATAAAAACATGTAATAAAATAATCATGGGATCATATAAGTATGAGATTATATAATCATAGTTTCATAGAGAGGTGGAATCAATTTTAACATGACTTTAGTACGAGTCGAGGATAACCGCCAATCTCGTTTCACAAAGTAGCACAAGCCAAGGCTAACCGCCCAGACCATTTTCCCATAGTATTCTCATTAGACATTAACATTACCCAATGCATTTGAGTGCTATCTGGGCACACCCATCTAATCTTATTCATGTATATTCATTCCATATAAGGAATCTCACATAATCAATTACACGTAAACATAAGAGTACACAAGGAAATAAATGGGCACACGATCACGTCATGAAGCATACTAAAAAGGGACGTAACCTAAAAGTGTCCATGAATGAAAGGAATTAAATCATAGATACAAATTAATAATTTTTAAAGGCATAATTCATGACAAGAGATATCAAACGGAAGTGATAACATGTAAAGATATTTTTTTGGAATCTTTGTGTCAAAAAATTTTAGTGTTGTTTAAGAAAACATCGAATATCTCTTAAATCTAAAAGAGACAATATGTTTTTTTATAAAAGCATCAGTAAAACTGGAGGGTTTTCATAATAAAAAAATGATTTTATAATGAAAAATTTGACATAATATAAAGGATTGTGTACACTTGATAATAGGGAAGAATTCAAGAATTTCCCTAAATACGGGTTCCCTTATCGGGAAGTAATGAGGAGAGAATCATATAAAATAATTTATATCCCTGAAAGAGAGTGATGAAAGAGTCTTGATAAATAAACATGAATTATGTAAAAAACATTTAGAGTATGTACAAGAAAATATATGATAGCATCATTTTGGTAGAATGGTAGATAATACAACCCGAAAGAATAAAAGTGGTTCGGGTAGAATTCTTTACGGATTATCGGCATGGTATCATGAGTACTTGAGGGGGTGTAGATTGAGAGGAATGGGAATTATCATCACTTATACATAAAGAGGTATGAATTGGGGAGGTTTAAATCATACCCCATAAATAATAATTACACACAACCTTTCCTAACATAGTGAACAATATTGAATAAGGGTGAAATTGAGAGGACCCCTTACCTTAGGTCTGTTGGTGTTCTCCACCTGATATTATACCTGAATAGTCAAATTAGTTTTATTAATCAATATTTCCAGAACCTTATCCAAAATTAAAATATTCATTATAACCTTTTTATGTTCATTTATACCCATTTTGATTGATTACAAGGTTGAATTTCATTGTTTGGGTCCGTTTGTTTCATTTGTTTTAATGATCGGTTCAATTGTATTTGGGTTCAAATAAATTGTAGGATGAAAGAGGTTGTCTAGAATTGAAGTAATGTAACATTAGTGGACATCCATTTGGTTACATGGTTACAAAATTCATTTGGTTAATTAGAGTTAATGAGAACCTTTATATTAAAGATTAATGATAAAAACAGGAATTAATTTTAAAAAAATTCCCATAATTGACTTGTTTTGTATTATTGTTTTATATCATGAGTGTATGAGGATTATAGAACATTAAATAGGAAATATAACATATATAATAATCTGGTTCAAACATAACCTAAATGGTTTCATGCACAGAATCAAAATAATAAAATAATTTTAAAACACATTATCCATGATGTCGGTAATTAGACACATCACGGGCGATGTTTTAATTATTGAATGTGGGGGAGAAGAGGAGAAGTATGATGCTTGAAATTTTCTATAAACATGACTAGAATCCAGAATATATGATATTCTGGTGCTTTCATGCCATTTGGATAAGGGAAGGGAAATTGGGTATAAGAAAAGAATGAAAATGAAAACAAAACACTTGAAAACGAAACAGGGTTCTTACCCTTTGATATCATAACTTTGAGACTCTTCTTAGGGACTTCGATTTTTTACATTTTTAATGACCATAAATCCTTGGACGTGGGGAAGGATCTTGGGAGGGTATTTGAGTAGAATTTTGGCTATGAAAAAGGCTTTAGAGGTGTGAGGAAAAGAGGTTAGTAGAGGGAGTATTTATAGTGAGGGAGGATAGGGTTTTCCCAATTGTTTATTCAAAATCTTATTAATTTCCCTCAAGAGAAGGAATAGTGATGACTTATTGTCCAAACATAGGAAATTTAGCATGTGAATCCGAACCAATTGAGCTTATATCCGCAGAACATCATCATGAATTTAAAATTAATGTATTTTTCTTATTTTTTGAATTATCTTATTTCACTATTCATAAAAATTTCATGTATTTCAGAAAAATCCCCAAAATTCACCCAAACCATTTTTGACTTGTAGAATCAAAAAATGAAGTCCATTTTCCAAAAATAATATTCCAAATATTATTATTTTAATATTTAATTAAAATATTAATTTATTATCAAAACCAGTTTTAAAACATTCATTAACTCATTCTAAAATATAGGTATATCGTGTAATGACCCAAAGTTTAATTAATGGAAATCCCTCTTGATCTAATTAAATGTCTCTTTATGTTTATATAAAATGTCAACTTCATTGGTTTTATGTCATGATTTGTAACTGTTTCATTTATATCCATTGAACATTGATCACATGATCAGTATAAATATAAGGCTTTAACAAACACAATTTACTAAGACAAAGGAAGCGATGACCGCATCTAGTAGAATTGCTCCATACGAGGACCATTTGTCGGAGCATAAAAAAGAGGTGGCGTCTTTGGGCTTTTCTCTTGACCAAGCCCAAGCTGAGCTTCATCATGTCATGCTCGAATGAGACCGTCTACGGTAAAATTTGAAGTTGATAGAGATTACCACTCAGGCGATGTTATCTGACCCCCCCCCCCATGAATATGTCACCATCGTACACCTGACCCTTAGTTATTATGCGTCTATTTTAAGGGTTTATGTAAAAACTCTGTTTTACTATGATCATGTATATTAATTTTGTATATAATAATAAATATACTTTCTTGTCACTATCGATACTTTGTAAATAGTTTTTAAAGTACAAATAGTGTTTTTAGTTATTAATTAATTAAGAAATCTATTTTATTAAATTAATGGATTTTTTAATTCAATAATATTTTAATAAAATTATATTTTTATTATTAAATTAATTTTTATTAAATATAAATGATCTTATAGTTTTTTTAATTCAATTTTAATTTTTGTTATGGTTTGAAAGCCATTTTTGTCAAAACCCGTGATTTTTGGATAAATGTCGGTTTTTTATATTAAAAGTGATAATTAAATTATTTAGAAAATTATTTAGATAAAATAAATTTTATTTTTTTAATCATGATGTCAAAATTATCCAATGGTTAATTTTTCATAACTTTTTGAGACAGTCAAATTTTTGGGTAAAAATTAAATATAGTTTAAATATATAATGTGTTTTATGAAATCATAATGACCCAATAGTGATGTAATAAAATACTATAAGCTTTATGTTCGGCCAATATATGTTTTACCATTAAAATAATGTGATTTTGGGAAGGTTTTACTGACTTTTCAAAGCATTAATGGACCCTTCAAGACTTATTAAACACATTGTCTTTTTAAATTGTTTTCCATGGGAGTGTGACTCACCTCCACATATGCAACCCTATTATTTTAAGAAGTTAGAATTTTTCCTTATAAAATATTTTTTTACTCTTCCCTTTTCCAAAAACCATGGGAAAAACCGTGATATGGTTTTTGGTTTGGATTAATTTAATATAACGGGTCCCAAGCCTAAATAATATGGAATTCACTCACATCTCATATATAAACCCACCCATGCTCCTACTTTATCCTCACTTAATGACTTTAGAGTTCATCCAAACTCATCCCTACTCTCTCTAGAATCCTCACAAGGTTCCACATGCTCCCAATAAGCCTCTCTCATGCATCTCTCTAGCCTTTGGAAGCACACTTCCAAGTAAGGGTTTTTCTTCCTTTCACTTTTTGTCCTATTTTATTAATATTTATATGCCCTTTTAATTTCAATTTTAAATGTTGGGGTATGGTTTGGAACCTCCCCCATACTGCCCTTTTATTTTTTTAATGATGGGATACCCCTTTCTCTCTCATTAAATTCCTCCCATGTACACTCGTTGCTATGCCGAAATTCTAAATGGAACTTCTCTCTCCTCATTTACATTCAAGCAATACTTTTGAATCATGAATCTAAATTCCATTACAATTGTTGGGACATGTATCTATATGACCTTCATACTATCCGTTACATGTAAATATGATAAAGAAACCCTTTATCTCTCATCAACCATTTTTTGAATTATTATGTCATGTCGTTATGCTGCCGAAATTGCACCGATTTTCTAAGCCAATGCCACTGTGTAGTGAATTCCATGCCCATTTTTCCACCAAGGGTATTCACATTTATGAATATTTAAATATTTATTATAAAGTATCATGTATTAAATCCACATTCCTTTATCTTGGAATAAATTATTATGTTTTAGGAATCCATGTCTTGTGATCCATGTGGCAGACTTATGCATGAAATGAAATGATTAAGAAGGGTGCGCCCTTATAGCGCTCCAATGCATTGGGTAAAGTATAGTATCATGATACGTCATGTGCAATGAGTTTTGACTCATGCTAATTCAAGTTTAATGAGTATTTACTCGTGCTTCATGTGCATTGAGGGTTTACTCATGCTCTATGTGCAATGAGCCTTGGCTCATGCTTATACAATGTTATGTGTTGTTGCCACATTTCCATGTTATTATTATCATGCTTTATCATGACTTTATGTTCATGTTTCTCTTGTTCTCTATTGATATTCCAAATTTCTAACATGTATTGTAATACTCATGTTATTCCATGTGTAGTCCCTTACTGGGATTTATAGCTCACCCTTTTCTTATGCATGTCCGTAGGTTATCCCATGAAATGCTAAGTACGAGGGAATGTATTGGTCATGTAAAGGATGTTTTCAATAATGATGTTGTATTCCATGTTGAAAGTATTTATGTAATTATCCTAATCCCCAAATACAATAATCCTCTTGATCTTCATTATTGTATAAAGTTATGTTTTATGTATTAAATCATGTTTTAAGTTTGTAATAAAAGAAGGGTTATCATAGTTGGTATCAGAGGACAGGTTTAGTAATTTTTGGGATTAGGATTAGAAAACCCTAGAAAAGCCTTATAGAAAAGACTATGTATAATAAAAACATACCTATGTTTTGGTAAGTACTGAGTAAATGGTTTATCAAGAAAATACTTCCATTTCTGGATACGAGCAGGTAGAGGCGGCTCTGGCACAGATGTATCATAGAGGAAAAAACCCGAAAACACCGCTTTGATCTAGACTCGAATGAGAACTGGTGCACGACAATGGGCCTTGCTGCAATATTGGTTATGAAACTCCCGGGGGATATGTTTTGATAAATTCACAAGCTTATTATGAACCCATATTAATGGAATAAAAAAATGCCCCTAATAATATATGTTAGAATGTAGATCATGAAAATCCTAGATTGATGCCTATAGACTCATGAGTTGCGGAAATAAAAGTTTATTTTTATGTCATCAACTATTTTCTTTGGATTACCCTTTATGTTTTACCCCCTAAAATTCCTTTTATTCCATACAATGGCCGGTAATAGGAGGACTCGGGCTAACAATTGGTGTGAAGATCCGTGTGATGATTGTACTAATGAGATGCCCAATCCAATGGGAGTAGGAATCGCGAAATTTATCATGCTTCTATCTCATATAACTAAAGATTTGAATAGAAACACGAGTCAAGAGGAATGTTCAACCCCCCCTAAGAAAGAACAATTCAATATCGAGAGCTTCATGAGATAAAGGCCACCTACTTTTAGTGGATCATCTGATCCCACAATCGCTGAACAATAGATCTACTCCATTGAAAATATCTTCTCCATCGTTCAATGTTTTGAAAAAGAGAAGGTTCTCTTGGCCCCTTACCGTATGAAGGGTGAAACTGATCAATGGAGGACATTGATCATAAATATGAATCCTGAGTAGGAGATCAAGGAGTTGGAATGTAAGGATTTCCAGAACATGTTTTTTGATAAATATTTTCCGCGCACCCTCCGACTTAAGTTGGAAAGGGACTTCCTTTCCCTCAAGAAAACAGAAGAATAATTTGTTGGATCGTACGAGGAAAATTTCATAAGTCTTGCACGATACGCTTCCTACTTTGTCGTTACCCCTGAATGAAAATTTGAACACATCTTTGGTGGGGTGAATCCTACCCAAGGGGAAGAGGAAATGCTTTAGGTGTGGAAGAGAAGAGCACCTAGTTATTAACTGTCGTCAAGAAAGACTCGCTGCTGCGACTGAGGAGAGCAATGCTCCGTTTGAGCCTCAACGTGTTGTTCATTGCAATAAATGCAATGAACCAAGTCATCATGAAAATCGGTACCAATATCCAATGATTTTCAGAGACAACCATCAACCTCCAAGGCAGCAAGGAAGAGCTTTTTCCATCACATCTGTGAAGTGAACCCCGACAACGAAGTGGTGATAGGTACTATTTTTATTCATTCATGAATAGAAAACATACTTTTTGATTCAGGTTATACGCATTCTTTTATATCTCAAAAGTTTAGTAGAACAATCCCTGCACCACCACATATCATGGAAGTGAACATGTCAGTGAGTAAAAAAAATGGGGCAATCAGTGCATCCCATGAGTATAAGTCCTCCCCATTTATAATCTGTGGATTGAATTTTCCTGAGAACCTCATCATACTCCCCTGGTGGAATTTGATGCAATTCTTTCCATGGATTGGATTTACTTATATATAGCCAACATAAATTTTCGGGAGAGGGAAATCACTCTCCATATAGAGAATCAACCACCAATTATTTACAAGTGTAAGGAGGAAGATAAATCTACTTTAGCCCCATCATCTCAATAATGGATATTACTTCCCTATGAGTACGCATATCTAGCTCAGATGATTGAGTCCAAAGAAGAAATCATCCTTGATGAAATGCCTATTGTGAGGGAATTTGCTGAAGTGTTTCCCGAGGAATTTCCTGGTCTTCCTCCTAAATGAGATGTTGAATTCTCAATTGAACTTATACCTAGGGCGCTACCAATATACAAGACTCCATGTATAATGGTTGTCGTTGAGCCTGAATAGATGAAGAAAAAACTACAGGAGAATATGGATAAAGGGTTTATACACCCAAGTGCTTCACCATGGGGTGCACCAGTCCTCTTTGTCAAGAAGAATTATTGGTCAATGCGGGTGTGCATCGATTATCATGAACTTCACAAAATCACGTTAATGAAAAAGTATCCTCTACCACAGATCAATGACTTGTTTGATCAGCTTCGTGCATCACAATACTTCTCCAAGGTAGATTTGCGGTGGGGATATTATCATGTATGGGTGAAGAAGGAAGATGTCCCCAAGACTGCTTTTTGTACAAGATACGAGCACTATGAATTCATAGTAATGCATTTCAGAATCCATATTCAATTTTCTTGAGATTAATTCCGTATAGACCACTATATTATTCATTTTTTTTGTATACATACCAAGATTGTATTCAATAAATATTATTATTAAATCAATGGTTATTTACATATCTGTTATATGATATTTCTTTCATAGGTTAATGTTTCAAATGATACCAAATCGATACTATTGTTTTGACTCAATTTTTTTTATATGATGCACATGTATTATATGTACTGAAATTCACTTTTTTGTGTATATAATTCCATTTGAAATTTTATATAATGATTCCCCTTATTTTCATTATATTTTAAGCTCCATGTAATATTATTTTCTGATATGCCAATTCTCCTGCAATATTCATGGAGTTGATGAATAGAGTCTTTAGAGACTACCTAGAAATATTTGTGGTAGTCTTTATAGATGATATTCTAATATACTCCAAAACCAAGGAGGATCATGAGGAGCATTTAAGAACTGTAATGGAGAGTTTGCGCAAGGAGAAGCTCTGTGACAAGTACAGCAAGTGTGAGTTCTGGTTGATGGATGTCTCATTCTTGGGCCATATCATTACAAGCAATGGGATATCTATTGACCCCTCCAAAACAGATGCAATTGAGGGATGGCCAAGGCCAACATCGGTAACAAATATCTGTAGCTTCTTGGGGTTAGCTTGATATTATCGGGGATTTGTGAGAAATTTCCCACGATTGTCCAACCATCTTACCAGATAACTCGAAAGGGATTAATGTTTTCATGGAGTGATGAATGTGAATAAAGATTCAAGGAGATGAAAAGGAGGATTATCACTGCGCTCTTGCTCACTTTACCCACAAGTAGGGAATTTTTTGTGGTATTTCTTGATGCTTCGAAGAAGGGCTTAGGTTGTGTACTGATGCAGAATGATAATGTGATATCATATCCCACAAGGCAGTTGAAAGTCCATGAGAAAAACTATCTGACACATGATCTAGAGTTGGCGGCTGTGATCTTTGCCTCGAAAATCTAGCGTCATTATCTCTATAGAGAGAAATGTGAGATATATACAGACCACAAGAGACTTAAATATATATTCACACAGAAAGAGCTTCATTTGTGCCAGAGAAGATGGATAAAGCTCATCAAGGATTATGACTATTCAATCCATTACCACCCTGGGAAAGTAAACAAGGTGGTAGATGCCCTAAGTAGAAAGGACCCAACGATTCTATCAATGATGAGAATTGAGAAGGATCCAATCTTCTTAGCCTTGATTTATATGGACATGGGAATCATAAATAAGGAAACATCATCAATCCTTTCACAAATGATTGCTCAACCTTCTATTTTGGAAAGGTTAAAGGATGATCAAAAGGATGATGTGGGAATTCCGGAAAAAGTGGAAGCAATCGAAAAAGATAAATCCTCGGTGTTTGATGTTAATGAAGAGGGAATTGTGTGGTTTGGGAAAAGACTATGTTTTCCATCATGTCTGGAACTGAAGAAGGATCTTTTGGATGATTCACATAGTTCAAATTTCTCTATTCACCCATGGAGCACAATGATGTATTGAGATCTCTGAAAAACTTTTTGTGCGATAATATGAAGAAGGAGATCGCTAAATATACTTCAAAGTGCCTGGTGTGTCCGCAAGTGAAGGTGTAGAGATAGAAGTCTAAAGGGATGATGTAACCATTTACCATACCAGAATGGAAATGGTATAACATCACCATAGACTTTGTCACTGGACTTCCAAGGACATCTAAAGGAAACGATGCAATCTGGGTTGTTGTTGATCGTCTTACAAAGACTGCACACTTCACTACTATTTGGGAGGATTTCTCATTGGATCAACTGGCACGAATATATATCAGGGAAGTGGTAAGGGTGTTTGGCATGCCACTCTTTATTTTTTCTGAACGAGATCCAACATTCACCTCTATGTTTTGGAAGCGTCTTCAACATGATCTGAATGCTGAACTGAACTTCAGTAAGGCCTATCATCCTCAAACAGATGGTCAATCCGAGCGGACTATCCATACACATGAGGACATGTTGAAAGTGTGCTAAATGGACTTTAAAGGGGGATGGGATCAACAAATTCCATTGTTTGAGTTCTCTTATAATAAAAGTTTCCACTCGAGCATCCAAATGGAAGCATATGAAGCCATGTATGGGAAAAGGTGAAGAACAACGGCATGTTGGGATGAGGTCGGTGAACGTAAGATTCATGGACTAGAAATGGTCGAGGAAATGGTGGAAAATGTTAACACCATTCCGCAGCATATCAAGGCATCCCAGAGTCGACAGAAGAGTTATGCAGATAATCATTGATGAGACCTTTAGATTAAAGTTGGATACATGGTGTTTCTACACATATCTCCATGGAAGAAGGCCATGTGGTTTGGAATGAAAGGGAAGTTAAGTCCAAGGTACATCTGCCCCTTCGAGATTATTGATCGTGTGGGGGATGTGGACTATTGACTAGCACTACCATCTACCATGGCCGAAGTACATGATGTATGTCATGTATCCCTCTTAAATAAGTACATACCGGACACTTAACATGTACTCTTTTCTGAGGTGGAACAGTAGGTAGAAGATCTTTCTTATGATGAGCAACATGTGAAGATCATAGATCATAGAGAAAAAGCTATACAAAATAAGTCAATGGCCCTCGTAAATGTGTTGTGGCGAAACAACATGATTTAAGAGGTGACTTGGTAATCAGAGGAAATGATGAAGCTGAGTTACCCACATCTGTTTTAGTGTGGGAAAAGGAAATTTCGACGGTGAAATTTCTTAAAGGGGGATAATGTAACAACCCAATGATTCATTAATGGAAATCCATCTTGATATAATTAAATGTCTCTTTATGTTTATATAAAATGTAAACATCAATGGATTTATATTAAGAATTGTGACCGTTTATTTTATATCCATTGAACAGTGATCACATGATTAGTATAAATATAAGTCTTTAACAAACCCAATTTACTCATACAAAGGAAGCGATGGCCTCATAGAGTAGAATTGCTCCATTCAAAGACCATTTTTCAGAGCTCGGAAAAGAGGTGGCATCTTTGAGCTTTTCTCTTGACCAATCCCAAGCTGAGCTTCATCATGTCATGCTCTAATGAGATAGTCTACGGGAAAGGTGGAAGTTGATAGAGATTACCACTCGGGCGATGTTATCTGATCCCCCCCCCTAGAGTCTTTCACCACCGTACTCCTATCCCTTATGTATTATGCGGCTTTTTTAAGGGGTTATGTAACAAATATCTAGTACTATGTTCATGTATATTATTTTTGTAAATAATAATAAATATACCTTCTTTTCATTATCGATACTTTGTAAATAGTTTGTAAATTACAAATAATGTTTTTAATTATTATTTAATTAAGAAATATATTTTATTAAATTAATGGATTTCTGAATTATGTCATATTTTAATAAATTTATATTTTTATTATTAAATTAATTTTATTAAATATAAATGATATTATAATTTTATGAATTCAATTGTAATTTTTTTTAAGGATTGAAATCCATTTTTGTCAAAACCCATTAATTTTTTATAAATATCGGTTTTTATTTTAAAAGTGAAAATTAACATATTTAAAAAATTATTTAGAAAATATAAATTTTATTTCTCGAATCAAGACTCTGAAATTATCCAACGGTGAATTTTTCACAATTTTCTGAGACAGTCAAATTTTTGGGTAAAAATTAAATACCGATTAAATATATAATGTGTTTATGACATCATAATGACCCAATAGTGATATAATAAAATACAATAATCATTATGTTCGGACAATATATGTTTTACCATTAAAATAATGTGATTATGGGTTTTTTTTCCTACTTTTTAAAGCAATAATGGACCCCTCATGACTTATTAAACACCTTGTCTTTTTAAATTGTATTCCATGGGAGTGTGACTCACCTCTACATAAACAACCCAATTATTTTAAGAATTTCAGACTTTTTCCTTATAAAATATTGTTTTCTTCTTCACTTTTCCAAAATACATGGGCAAAGACCATGGGATTGTTTGTGGTTTGGATTAATTTAATATAAGCGGTCACAAACCTAAATAATAAAGAATTCACTCACCTTTCCTATATAAATCAACAAAATATCCAACATCATCCTAACTCGGAGCCTTTTGAGTTCATCCATCCTCTGCCCTACTCTCTCTATAATCCTCCCAAGGTGCCCCATGCTCCCATGAAGTCTCACTCAAGCTTCTCTCTAGCCGATGGAAGCACTCTTCCAAGTAAGGGGTTTTCATCCTTTTACTTTTTGTCAAATTTTCTTAATATTGTTATGCCCTTTTAATTTCAATTGTAAATGCTGGGGGTATGGTTTCCCTCCTCCCCCATACTTACCTCTTATTTTTTGAAATATGGGAGACCCCTTTCTCTCTCATTAAATTCCTCCCATGTACACCTGTTACTATGCCGAAATTCCGAATGGAACTTCTCACTCCGCATTTACATTCATGCAAGAATTTTGTATCATGATTATAAATTCCATTAAAATTATTGGTAAATGTATCTATATGACCTACTTACTGTCCATTACATGTAAATTTGATGAGGAAACCCTTTCTCTAACATCGACCATTTTTATGAATTCTTATGTCATGCTGTTACGCTGCCGAAGTAGCCCCGATTTTCTATGCCAATGCCATTGTGTAGTGAATACCATGCCCATTTCTCCAACAAGGGTATTCACATTTATAGACATTTAATTATTGATTATAAAGTTTCATGTATGAATTCAACATTACTTTATTATGGAAAAAATGATTATGTTTTATTAATCCATGTTTTATGATCCATGTGGCACACTTATGCATGAAATGAAATGTTTAAGAAGGGTGCGCCCTTATAGCGTTCCAATGCATTGGGTAAAGTATCGTATCATGATATGTCATGTGAAATGAGTTTTTACTCATGCTAATTCAAGTTCAACGAGGATTTACTCGTGATTCTTGTGCAATGAGGGTTTACTCATGCTCCATATACAATCATCCTTGGATTATGCTAATTCCATGATAAGTGTTGTTGCCACATTTTCATGTTATGATTATAATGCATTATCATGCCTTTATGTTCATGTTTCTATTGTTCACTATTGATAATCCTAATGTCTAACATGTATTGTACGCCTCATGTTATTCCATGTGTATTCCTTTACTGGGCTTTATAGCTCACCCTTACTTATGCATGTCCTCAGGCTATCCCATGCAATGCTAAGTACGAGGGAATGTAGTGGTCATGTAAAGGATGTTTTCAACAAATATGTTCTATTTCATGTTTCAAGTTTTTATGTAATGATACTAAGCCCCAATGACACTAAACCTCTTGATCTTATTTGTTGTATCAAGTGATGTTTTATGTATTAAATCATGTTTAACGTTTGTAATAAAATCAGGGTTGTCATATATCGTACTTCCAACTTGAATATTATTTCTATACCACTATAGGTGAGGTTACTATTAATTAAGAAATATCAATACTCATAAGGGTATGTTACTATTCCTTAGGGTGTGTTACAATTCACCAAAAAATAATATTAGACTCCAAAAAACATATTGAACACAACTGTGTATACCGTATTTTCGAAATTCCAAACACAGAAATGAAAAAATTATGTTTAAAGGTCACTTATCACTTAGTAGTTCATTATTTTGTGCTTTCATGAGATTTTATGACATAAATATAAGAAGTTAATTTCCATTTAATCTCTTTGGGTCGTTACATTCTTCCCCCTTATGAAATTTCTCCCTCGAAAATTCCTTTTATATACTAAGCCAAAAACATGTGCGGGTACTTTTCCTTCATTGCTTCCTTCAATTCCCATGTTGCTTCCTCCAACATATGGTTCCTCCACAACACATTGACAAGATTGGTTGTCTTTTTGCATAATGTAACGTCCCGATTCTGGGTGCCACTCAACGGTTGCCCCAAACCCCGTTCACCACGTGACCTCAAGCACATTTCCCCAAACACCAGAGGTTGCCGACTAGTAGCGAGGGCCCATGTCTGATAGTGGGGAAACTATGCCCTCATTTGTCAAAGTGTTGTGCAGTGGAATATAAATTATAACATACAACATACATATGATACAGTAAACCATACACAATTGAAATAAACAACATCAGTATATATTACCAACAGTATATAGAAAATGTTGCAACATGTCTCACGTTCTATGAAAACGGCCAGGTCATGTTATGCGTTAGTACAGTACATCAAAAAGAAATGTACAGAAAATCAAAACAAAACAACTGGCAGTGGCATCACAAGCCTAGGCTCAGTCCCATTCCCTCCTAATCCACAGAAACAGTCATGTACCTATATAGGGACTCTTTCCCCTATCCACACATGTAGAAACGTAATCAGATTGGGCCGAAAAGCATGATCCAAACATGGTGTGAGAAATATATCTCAGTAGGAACCCACCAAAGGCTCATTCCCAACAGCGTGCAAACAGGAAACAATAGTGTGTAGAAGTCAAATACAATAATGTAATCAGTACTCAAAAGTAACTATCTACCAGTTATATTGCCATTTTAATATTCATGTAATCTATTCAATTTAATATACCACCATAGTGAATATTCTAAACAAATAGCTAACGTCCTTAGACATATAAACCCCTACCATCAGGTAAGGAGTATAAAACACAAGAATCATCTCTCATGAATAACATAGTTTCCCCTCAAGCTTAGTTAGTGTCGCCCATAGGCATAGAATCAGCTGACCACAGGCACGGAAGTAGTTTCCCTCAGGCCAAAATAACTACTGTCGACATGCTAAATTGTGCGATGCCCACAGGCTAATCACAACAACGCCCTCTGGATAAATAGGTAATCGGGCCATTCCCAACAAGTAAATATACAGTAAACAAGAAATTCCACTCAAGGAAATTCTACAATTACTACTTTAAAGGCATTCCCTCGTGTATCCTATCCAAATGGCTAGACACTAGACCACACCCCCGGGGTGGTTCTTGATCCAAGAATCAATCCCAACTAGCATTTTATTATCACAAATAATCACCTACTCAATCCTGGGTGTTTATTATAGAAATGGACTCATCCACACAACACCCCAACATGGGTTCGTGGAAAAAACACACACAACACACACGACAGTTGGAAAAACAAACACCACACCACCTACCTTAAATACCAATGAGCGCTATACATGAACGTCGATTCTAGAAACGCCCAAGAACGGCGTTGATCTGAGGTAAGAAAAAATTCATTCAACCTCAAATAACTCCCGTTAGGGAAATAATTGGTAAGAAACACGCTAGGAGAACATAGGGCTTACTCGCATGGTTCCAACATGATCAACGGAAGCGAGATCGGATTCTCGGTGCTCGATCAGTTGATCCATGAAGATCCAGCCTTCCTCCTGAGCTTCTTCACCCGGTTCTAAGCCAATACATTGAACAGGGTTGGCTACTGCCCATTTTATGATAAAAAAACAAAGAACAAGTCATGTAATTCCACGTACACGGAATGTACTCCTTCCATTTAACTATTCCTCTAGCGGCACCACCACACTGTTCATCTGTCGACATTAGTACATGACATGTACTCCTGAGTACACGGCGTGTACTGTTTCCCAGCTAGCGGCTTCTCCACCACCTTATTGTTTTGGCATGCTGATTGACTACACGACATGTAAGGGACCACTACATGGCATGTAGTCGGTTCCTACACCCTTCATCACTGACATGGCTATAGGCCCCGTGTACTCAACCCACACGGCCAGATGTACACGGCGTGTGAAAAAGTACACGGCTTGTAGTTCCAAAATTTGGGATTTTCCCCCATTTTCCATATTTTGTCAAAAAAACATAAGGAATAGGGAAAACAAGAAGCATGTACCTCAAAACTATGAACCGGGTTCTTACAAACTTCCCCCATTATAGAAAATGGTGTAACAACCGATACTTTTATGAGAAATATTTTGTTTTTATGTTATATAAATCATCAATGAAATCTATTAATACACACAACACTTTCTTGGATTTCTTTACAATCAATCGCGACCTTCCTCGATAGCTTGCGTCGTACGCAATACCGAGTTTCACTAAACAACGGTATGCTATTAAAATATCATTAGAACTAGCCATTATGAATAATAGTAACAACTTTTTTAAATTTTATGATTTTTTTTTTCAAAATGGACTTCATTTTTTGATTTGGAATATCGAAATTATCCTAGTGTGAAACTTTGGTATTTTTCAGAAAACTTACATTTTTTGAGGAATAGTGAAACCACTAAGTGGTAGTTTAAAAAATTGAATTTTTCATAAAATATAATTTGAACAATTCTGTGAGTATAATTTCAAAAATCTAAGAGACATGGTTGATTTCAGTAAGTAAAATCTGCTTCAATGAGATAAAAATAATTTTTTTTTGAATAGTATGTTTTTACTTTTATTTACCACGGTTAAAAGGAAATAGGGTAATTAAGGGTAAAAATGATATTATTGTTACCCTAACTCATTCCTAATTCTATTAAATAAGTGTAATTCGACCAAAAACAACATTAGGAATAAAATATTACCATTTAGGCCCACATGGATTAGAATAGGACATTTATTATTAATTTATTTAAAGAAGGGTTAAAATAGTTAAAATCAATGTTTAATAAGTAAATAATTATTAATATAGGGTTATACATAAATTAAATTCTACTATAAATATTAATTATAATTATATGAATATTTACTACATAATGATATTTTATTTATAATTTTTTGACTTTAAATATGTTAATTTATTTATGACACAAAGATGATGCAATAATTATCTTATTAATAAAATATTGACATAATTGATGTTATAAATACACAAATAAATGTAATTTGAGACATTTTATGAATTCCACTAATTTTCTAGGTTGAAATGATATTTTATTGTTTATTTAATTAACATTGTTCGAACTAATCATTCTGTTATGATTTTCACAAAAATCAATTACCAAATAGTGTCAAAATTGACATAAAATAGTTTTTATAAAAAATATTATATTACTAAATGTTATTTTATTTATAAAAATATATGGTTCTTCCAAATGACATATATAAGGATATATATGTTAATAATAAACAAATTGGGGTTCGTTTGTCCTGTTATAGTAAGTTTATTAACCTTATATTATAAGAACACAAGAAGACACGGTAAAAGTAAAATTATTTAACTTAATGTTAAATATAAATTAAAAGGATAAAATAGGAACCTAAATTTGTCTAAATTATATTTTATGAGAGTATTTCGACCCATCCCCACCATAGCTTCGAAATAAATCAATTTGGAGTTATTTAAAACCGAATTTGTATTTATAATAAAATAATATTTTTAGTTATTCCAAAGGTGCCCCTCTTATCCCTTATAAAAGGGCACCTCCTCCCTCTCTTCCTCACACCACATTAAGGCTTCACGCTCGGCCAACCCCTGCCAGTTTCTACTCTACACTTCCATAGAAACATCTTAGAGGTTCCGGTCTTCTTCAAAGACCAATCATAGTGCCCTAAGAGGAGGTTTCAAATGGCGTGTCGAAAGAAGAGGTAATATCAGTTACCGATTCTTTCAACTTTATTTCATCTTATACTTCTTCTTCTTTAGTTGTTTAATTATGAAGTAATAACATCAGTTTCACACATATACTTATATTTTATTATATGTATTAAACAACCCTATTTCACCATCTATCCATCCTACGGAAAATGAAATCACCGCGCGTGCGTACGTACGGAATACCGTCCCCACGTCGTGGTGTAATATATTTTCCACCACCACCTTACATTGATGTGTATAATGGTGTAAATAATAAATGTCTATGATTATTTTAAAGTGATATTGATTCTGAAATATTATACATACACTCTAATACAATTCCACGATCATGAGAACGATATCATTGCTCGTGCGTACTTACGGAATATCGTCTTCACGACGAGATGAGATTCATTCTCCGTGTTAATCATTCATGAATGATTATAAATTATATATAATAAGTAATCATGAAATATATGACATAATAATGTTACTGGATTTATGTTTATGTCATCTAGTTAATTCCATTCAACTCAATATGGAAACGAAAACAGCGTCCATGCGTACATTCGGCCTACCTCTCCATGAACGGTGTATTTCGTTCCATTTACTGATATATTATATATATGTAAATTATGAATATATATAAAGAATGTTTTATATTCTCGAATTAAGTAATCATGACCTATGTAATCATATGAATAATTCCAAGTCAAAACACGGATGACAAATGAAACGATTATACCCAAAACGCTCTTTGACATGGAATTTACAAAAGAACGGGTAATATAAAGTCATAAGTGAACCATATATGATATCATAACAATGAGTATGTTTCTGTAATAAGTCAATGACAATATTTAAATCATTATACATAAGTTTTGGACACTTACAAAGCAAATCTGACCTAAGTTATGGGAAAATATCTTAATCTCATTTTTATCTGAGATTGTTTATACTTTGGTATTTACTAGGGTGTATTTTATCATCCACTTCCATTTTTCCTAAATATGTAATATTTATATCCTTCTAAAATATTTTAAATCCAATTTTACCATTCGGTGAGTTTTTAGTAAAAGATATGATAGGAATCTTTTTTCGTTTTTCGTACAAGGTACTTTTTGACTTTTCCAACAAAAGTACGAGAAGAATGTTTTTTTAACTTATACGGAATGAATGGATTTTTAAAAAAATATTTCCAAGAATCTTCCTTTACAAGTTTTCAAGTTTATTTTTAATCAACTTATTTTAGTTTCAAATTGTATGACATGATAAGAATGGAAAAAAAATTGAAGTAGAAAGGATATTTTCCTCAAGAATGGAGTTCAATAGTTTTATCAAAATTATATACCATCTAAGATAATATAGGGTTCTGTTTCTATCCTTATTATTACATGGATTTGATTATGTTGTGATGGAAATATTTTTATGAATTATTTTATCTTATATGAATTGTTTAATGATATCACGATGTTTAATATTTCCATTTTTATTACATGGGTTATGCTATGATGTATGGTTTATGATTTTATGGAACACATAATAATGTTACCATTATGAGATGGATGTGACCTATATCTCCCTAAAATTAATTGGGTAAATATGTTATATCTCATTAGATAGACATGGCTGGAACGTCGGGTTAAACTGGTTCAGTGAAACATGACTAAAACGAGGAGTGAAATCAGTTTAGAAATGGACTTTGTCCACTAAGATAGTCTTGGCAATGACTCTTGACTAATAAGAAATTATTCTCTATGATTATGTGTGTATGCCACAAAGTTTCATATTTTAAGTTATGATTGTTGAGATTACATTTCACTACTATGATTTATCCCATGTTATGAAATTATGATCTCTTTTGTAGGCTAAGATTTCCAAAAGTTATATTCTTATATATATATATGATGTGATTGATATTTATTTTGTTTACCCTTAATGAGCATTTGAGATCACCATTTTGTATGTTTTATTTCCCCAGGTCAGGAAAAAGGTTATTAAGTAGGATATGCCAAAAAGGGACTCTAGATATGATGAAATAAATGGGAGGCAAAGTAGATGCTTTATGAACCATTTGTTTATGTTTCCCAGTTTCTAAAGACTCTATACCTATACATTCCATTACTGGTTTTGTTATATGTTGTAATAATTTTGATTCAATTCTGAAGTATTAACCATGTATGTTAAGTAAGGGCCATTATCGTTGGTATCAGAGTAAAGGTATAGTCAACCTTTGGAAACTAGGATGTGAAAGCCTTATTAAGAACCCTAAGGATAAGTCTAAGCATAGAACACAATCTTAGTGTTTTATAAATGGCAATGAACAACCTATGATAATACCTTAGGTGTGAAATTTTATTCTTGATTATCTGGTTTTCCTATTATAATTAGAGTTTCTCACACTATTATTCTTGGTTTTAGTCAATGGATGAAACCCGAAGAAACCGTGTTAATACTGAATGCGACGGGCAGTGCAATGATTGTCCCCCTGAGAATCCAAACGTTTTGGGAGCTGTAATAGAAAATCTTGTAGCCATGCTCATGCATCTTTCTCAAGCTATGAATCATGCAGGCCTTCCAAATGAGCAAATAAAGGTGCAAAATTCTCTTGAATCCATCATGAGGTAGCATCTACCTTCATTCAGTGGGTCTTTTGATACATTAGTGGCTGAACAATGGATCAGTAACACTAAAAAGATATTTTCAGTTCTTCAATGTTTGGAACATGATAAATTCATCTTAGCAGTGTATCGTTTGGAAGGTGATGTTGATCAATGGTGTAATCTTATTAAGAATACAAGGAAAATGAATGAAATTGAGTCCATGGAATGGGACGAGTTCAAGAACTTATTTTTCAATAAGTACATCCCTCGTATTCTACGAACAAATATGGAGAAAGAGTTTCTTGAACTAAAGCAAAAGGATGATGAACCTGTTGGTACCTATGAAGAAAATTTTACAAGACTTGCAAGGGACGCTTCTGGTATTATTATCCAACCTGAGAGTAAGATCGATCGATTCTTTAGTGGCTTAAAACCAAGTCTTCTAAGGGCGTTATCCATAAGGGACTTCTATAGCTACGAGGAAATCGTTCGATGTTCTCTCCAAGTTGAGATGAAGATTGAGGTAACCCATCAGTCATATGGGTTTGATAAGAAGAGGAAAATGGAATTCAAAGGAAAATATAAAGAGCACACTGAATAGAAGATGATATATCCCTTATGCTCAAAGTGTGGAATGAAACATGGAGGGAGTTGTCTTAAAGGGACAAGTAAATGTTTCAAATGTGGAAAGGAAGGTCATCGAGAATTTGAATGCCGCTATGATGGGAAGAAGATGTCTAATGATGCAAACAAAGGAAAGGGTACATAGAATTAACCTACTACACTTCAATGTTTCAAGTGCAAGGAGATGGGGCATTATTCCAATCAATGCCCAAATCCAATGGTTGATGATGATGGTTGACGTCAACAAACTCTTAAGGCTAAAGACAAAGGAAAGTCACATGAAATTTATATCAGCGATGTGGAGTACGATAACGATGTAGTGAAAGGTACACTTACCATCCACACTAAAGTATAAAATGTTCTATTTGATTATGGATCCACCCACTCTTTTATTTCGGAATAATTTTCTAAGGTATCACCGTATTACCTCAACAATTAGATGTTGAGTTAGCTGTGACAACCCCTAATGGCACAGCAGTAACATCAAAAGATTATAATTCTTCTCCGATTAAAGTTTGTGGGAAAATTATTCCTGCAAATCTTGTGATCCTTCCTATAGTGGAATTTGATGTGATTCTTGGAATGGATTGGATTTCATTATATGGATCTCATATCAATTTCCAAATAAGGGATGTCACATTTCATATTCCAGATCAATCTATGATCGTCTATCAATGCAAGGATGAACATCACCTTCCAGTGGAAATTTCTTCCATATTATGGGTATTGATTCCACTAAATGAAGGTAATTTATCTCAAATGGTTGGTGAGAAACTCACGATTAATAATATGCCCATTGCACGGGAGTTTGACGGTGTTTTTCTAGAGGAATTTTCAGGTCTTCCACCAAGTCATGAAGTAAAGATTTCAATAGAACTCGTACCGTGTGCTTTGCCTATTTCAAAGACACCTTATAGAATGGCCCCAATTGAGTTGCAGGAATTGAAGGGGAAACTCCAAGAGAATCGTGATAAGGGATTCATAAGCCCTAGTGAGTCACCTTGGGGAGAACCTGTTCTGTTTGTTAAGAAGAAAGATGGATCAATGAGACTCTGCATTGATTATCGAGGACATAACAAGATCACTATCAAGAACAAATATCCTCTCCCGTGCATTGATGACTTATTTGACCAATTAAGGGTCAAAAGGGAGGATATACCAAAGACGGCTTTCCATACAAGGTATGGACACTACGAATTTATAGTGATGCCATTTGGTCTTACTAATTCCCCTTCTGTCTTCATGGATCTGATGAATAGAGTCTTTAGAGACTATCTTGATCAGTTTGTGGTAGTCTTTATAGACGATATTCTTGTCTATTCAAAGAAAATGGAAGAACATGAAGATCATTTGAGAATTATATTGATGACCCTGGAAAAAGATAATCTTTATGCCAAATTTACTAAGTGTGAATTTTGGCTTCAAAAAGTTTCATTTTTGGGTCACATAATCTCAAAGGAGGGGATATCTGTGGATCCAGCAAAAACAGAGGTTATCGAAAGATGGTCGAGACCAACAATAGTAACATAGATCCAAATTTTTCTTGGGTTGGCTGCATATTATCGACGTTTTGTGAAATATTTTTCACGATTATCTAATACACTCACCAAGTTGACTCGAAAAGGAGTTAAGTTTGTTTGGACGGAGAATGTTAAGAGAATTTCAAGGAGTTGAAAAGAAGGTTATCTAGTGCCCCTGTGCTCACACTGCCTTGTAGTGGAGAATGGTTTTTGATCTACAGTGATGCATCCAAGAAAGGATTGGGGTGTGTTCTTATGCAAAATGATATGGTGATAGCTTATGCCTCATGACAGTTGAAAATACATGAGCAAAATTACCCAACTCGTGATTCGGAATTAGCTGCAGTAATCTTTTCATTAATGATTTGGAGGCATTATCTTTATGGAGAAAGGTGTGACAATTATACTGATCATAAAAGTTTAAAGTATTTTTTCACACAAAAGGAGCTTAATATACGCCAAAGAAGATGTTTGGAGCTGAATAAGGATTACGACTGATCAATTCATTAACACCCTGGGAAAGCAAACAAGGTGGAAGATGAATTAAGTCGACAAGACCATGCTAGATTATCCATGATCTGGATCATAAAAGATCCAATATTTATGGATTTACAAAGGACGGATCTTGGAATTATAATGGAATGGGAAAAATTTTATCTTTCTCAAATAAATGTTCAACCATCTATACATGTGATGATTAAAGTGGCACAGAAAGAAGATGTCGAGTTACAAACGAAGGTGAGAAATGTTCCTGAATTAAACCATGAATGTGATCGGATAATAAATTTCAAGAATCAGGTTTGTGTTCCTCCCATCCCTGCATTAAATAAGGAGCTGCTGGATGAGGCTCATAGTTCTTCATTCTCTATTCATCCTAGAAGCACAAAGATGTATAGGGACCTGAAAGAGTACTTCTGGTGGGATGGAATGAAAAGAGATGTTGCCGAATATGTCTCTCGATGCTTGGTTTGTCAGCAAGTTAATGCTGAGAGACAGAATTCTAAGGGGATGTAACAACCATTACCCATACCTGAATTGAAATGGGAAAACATCACTATGGACTTCATCACAGGAATTCTTAAAACATCCAAAGGCAAAAATGCTATTTGGGTCATAGTTGATCATCTTACAAAGTCTGCACACTTCATTGCTATTAGAGAGGATTTCTCTCTGGATCATCTTTCCAGTATATATTTAAAGGAAGTGGTAAGATTGCAAGGAGTACCACTTTCTATTATATCTGATCGGGATCTGAGATTTACCTCAAAGTTCTGGTGAAGTTTTCATCACACTCTGGATACAGAGTTGAGTTCCAGCACTGCTTATCATCCTCAGACAGACGTTCAGTCTGAGAGAACAATTCAAACTCTAGAAGATATGTTGAGAGATTTATCTATAGATTTCATAGGTGGTTGGGATCAAAACCTACCTTTGGTGGAATTTTCTTATAACAATAGCTTTCACTCTAGTATTCAGATGGCTCCTTATGAATCTCTCTATGGAAAGAAATGCAGGACTCCAACTTTCTTGGATGAAGTTGGGGAAATAAAGCTATTAGAACCTGATCTCATTGATGAAATTGCAGAAAAGTTCAGATCTATTCAACAACACATAAGAATAATCTCAAAGTCAACAAAAAAGTTATGCTGACAACCGAAGAAAAGACTTAGAGTTTGAAGTGGGTGATAACGTGTTCTTACAGATATATCCCTGGAAGAGGGTCATGGGATTTGAAAAGAAGGGGAAGTTGATCCCTAGGTATATCGATCGTTTCGAAAAACTGGATCGTGTTGGGAAGGTAGCTTACCGATTGGCGCTTCCACTGAATCTCTCTCAACATCACGATGTGTTCCATGTATCTATCCTGAGAAAGTACATACCTGATCCTTCAAAAGTACTCAGCTCAGAAGTTGTACCACTAGAGCAAGATCTTTCTTATGAAGAAAAACCGATAGAGATTCTGGATCATAGCGAAAAAGTCCTACGAAACAAAACCTCCCTCTTGGTGAATGTTTTATAGAGGAACCACCAATTAGAAGAAGTTACATGGGAGATTGAGGATATGATGAGGGAGATGTATCCTCATCTGTTGGTTACAAAGTGATGAATTTCCAGGGCGAAATTCATTTTAAGGGGGGTAGAATGTAACACCCAAGACTTTTATGAGAAATATTTTGTTTTTATGTTATATAAATCACTAAAGGAATCTTTTACTACACACAACACGTACTTGGCTTTCTTTACACGCAATCACGACCTTCCTCGATACCTTGCATCGTACCCAATACTGAGTTTCACTAAACAATGATATGCTGTTAAAATATTATTAAAAGTAGCCGTTATGAATAATAATAACCACTTTTTGAAATTTTATGAATTTTATTTTTCAAAATGGACTTCATTTTTTGATTCGGAATATCTAAATTAGCCTTGGGTGAAATTTTGAAATTTTTTCTGAAAAAATTCAATTTTTTATGAATAGTTAAACCACTAAGTGGTAGTTTAAAAAGCTGAATTTTGATAAAACATAATTTTACCGCTTCTATGAGTGGAATTTCAAAAAACTGAGAGACACGGTTGATGTCAGTAAGTAAAATGTGGTTCAATGAGATAAAAATAATTTTTGGTGAATAGTAACTTTTTTACTTTTATTTACCACGGTTGAAAGTAAACATGGTAATTAAGGGTAAAAATGATGTTATTATTACAATAACACATGTCCTAATTCTATTGGATACGTGTAATTCTACCAAAAACAACCTTAGGAATAAAATATGACCATTTAGGCCCACTTGGATTAGATTAGGACATTTATTATTAATTTATTTAAAGAAGGGTTAAAATAGTTAAAATCAACGTTTAATAAGTAAATAATTTTTAATATAGGGTTATACATAAGATAAATTCGACTATAAATATTCATTATAGATATATGAATATTTCCTACGTAATAATATTTTATTTGTAATTTTTAGACTTTAAATATATTAATTTATTTATGACATAAAGATGATGCATTAATTATCATATTAATGAAATATTGACATAATTGATGTTATAAATACCCAAATAAATTTAATTTGAGACTTTTCATGAATTCAACCAATTTTCTAGGTTAGTAATACTTTTTATTGTTGATTTTATTAACATTTTTCGAACTAATCATTCTGTTATGATTTTCAAAAAAATCAATTACTAAATAGTGTCAAAATTGACATAAAATAGTTTTTTAAACAAATATTATATTATTAATTGTTATTTTATTCCTAAAAATCTTAGGATCGGCCAAATGACTTAGATAAGGTTATATATATTAATAATAAACATTTTGGGATTCGTTTGGCTTGTTATAGTATGTTTATTAACCATATAGTATAAGTACACAAGAAGACACGGTAAAAGTTAAATTATTTAACTTAATGTTAAATCTAAATGATAAGGATATAATAGGAAACTAAACTTTTCTAAATACTATTGGATTAGAGGATTTAGACCCCTCCCCACCTTAGCTTTGAAATAAATCAATTTGGAGCTATTTAAAACCGAATTTGGCTTTATAATAAAATAATATTTTTAGTTATTCCAAAGGTGCCCCTCTCCTCCCTTATAAAAGGGCACCTCCTCCCTCTCTTCCTCACACCACATTGTTCCTTCAAGCTCAGACAACCCCTGAAAATTTCTCCTCTCCACATCCCTAGAAACAACCTAGAGGTTATGTACTTCTTCAAAGACCAATAATAGTGCCATAAGAGGAGGTTTCAAAAGGCGTGTTGAATGAAGAGGTAATATCCGTTACCGATTCTTTCAACTTTATTTCTTCTTCTAATTATTCTTATTTAGTTTTTTCATTATGAATTAATAACATAAGTATCACCCATATACTGATATGTTATTATACGTATGAAAAAACCATATTTCACCATCTATCCATCCTACAGAAAATGAAATCACCGCGTGTGCGTAAGTACGGAATACCGTCTCCACGCCGTGGTGTAATCTATTTTCCACCACCACCTTACATGGATTGGTATAATGGTGTACATAATAACTATATATGGTTATTGTAAAGTGATATTGAATCTAAAATAGTATACAAACACTCCAATACAATTCCACGATCATGAGAACGATATCATCGCTCATGCGTACGTACAGAATATCATCCCCACGACGCGATAAGATTCATTCTCCATGTTAACCATTCATGAATGATTATAAAGTATATATAATAATTAATCATGAAATATATGACATAATAATGATATTATATTTATGTGTATGTCATCTACTTAATTCCATTCAACTCAATAAGGAAACGAAAACCGCGTTCATGCATACGTACGACCTACCGTCTCCATGAACGGTGTATTTCGTTCCATTTAATGATCTATTATATATATGTAAATTCTGAATATATATAAATCATGTTTTATATTCTGGAATTATGTAATCATGACCTAACTAATTATATGAATAATTACAAGTCAAAACACAGACGACAAATGAAACGATTTTACCCAAAACGCTCTTTAACATGAAATTTACAAAAGAACAGGTAATATAAAGTCATAAGTGAACCATATATGATGTCATAACAATGATTATGATTCTGGTATAAGTCAATGACATTATTTAAATCATTATACAGGAGGTCCAGACACTTACAAAGCAAATCATACCTAAGATAAGGGAAAATATCACAATCTCATTTTCATCCGAGATTTTTTATACTTTGGTATTTAATGGGGTGTATTTTATCATCCACATCCATGTTTCCTCAATATGTAATATTTATATCCTTCTACAATAGTTTATATCCAATTTTACCCTTCAATGAGTTTTTACTAAAAGATATGAAAGGATTCTTTTGTCGTTTTTCGTACGAGTTACTTTTAGACTTTTCCGAGAAAAGTATGAGAAGAATGTTTTTTAACTTATACGACATGAATGGATTTTTAAAACAATATTTCCAAGAATCATCCTTTACAAGTTTTCAAGTTTATTTTTAATCAACTACTTTTAGTTTAAAATTTTATGACATGTTAAGAAAGGAAGAATATTTTTTAAGTAGAAAGGATATTTACCTCAAGAATGGAGTTCACGAGTTTTATCAAAATTATTTTCCATCTAAGATAATATAGGGTTCTATTTCTATCCCTATTATTATGTGGATTTTATTATGTTGTGATGGAAATTTTTTTATGAATTCCTTTGTCTTATATGAATTGTTTTATGATGTCATGATGTTTAGGATTTCCATTTTTATTACATGGGTTATGCTATGATGTATGGTTTATGATTTTGTGGCACACATAAGAATGGTAACATTATGAGATGGGTGGAACCTATATCTCCCTCCAATTAATTGGTTAATGATTTTATATCTCATGAGATAGACATGGCTGGAACGGCAGGTTAAACCGGTTCAGTGAAACAGGACTGAAACGAGGAGTGAACTCGGTTCAGAAATGGACATTGTCCACTAAGATAGTCTTGGAAATGAGTCTTGACTAATAAGAAATGATTCTCTATGATTATGTGTGTGTGCCACAATGTTTTATATTTTATGTTATGATTATTGGGATTTCATTTCACTACTATGATTTATCCCATGTTATGAAATTATGATCTCTTTTGCAGGATAAGATTTCAAAAAGTTATGTTCTTATGAATATGATGTGATTGATATTTCTTTGGTTTACCCTTACTGAGCATTTGAGCTCACCCTTTTGTATATTTTATTTCCCCAGGTTAGGAAGAAGGTTATTAAGTAGGATATTCCAAAAGGGACTCTAGATATGATGAAATAAATGGGAGGCAAAGTAGATTCTTTATGAACCAGTTGTTTATGTTTCCCAGTTTCTAAAGACACTATACATATACGGTCCTTTCCTGTTTTTTTAAATGTTGTAATAAATGTGATTCAATTCTGAAGTATTAACCATGTATGTAAATTAAGGTTCATTATAAATGGTCCCCGAATTTCCCTTCCAAGGGTGGCGAGGATATAGTTGTGAACAACTCTGGCCACTAAGCACGTACGTCGGTCTCTCGATCACAGGTTTCGTCCTGCACTCAGCCATGCTGCCATAGCACTCGTACCAGAGGAACTGACCATCCTCGGAGAACCTTCGTGGTCCGGTCAACAATACGAATGGACGCATCCACCTAAAGCTCAACATCTTATGACTAAAAGGTGTTAGATGTGTCTGAATGATAGCGGCGTAACTAAGATACATGGACGACATAGTGCATGACTCGGTACTTCCATGGTAAATGCAACATATAGGAAACCATCCCGACTCTCTCCAGAATCTGTAATGGCCCCCCATTCCCCGGTGAATGCTAACCCTGTCTCCTGATCCCTTTGGGTCTCAGCCTCGGTGAAACACGCAACAAAACCTGATCCCTGACCATGAACTCCAAAGGTCATCTACGATGATCAGCATAAGACTTCTGACGAGACTGCGCGGTATCCATATGCTTCTAAATCAATTGGACCTGCTCAAATGTCTACTGCACGAGGCGTGGTCCCAATAAAGCTACCTCACCTACCTCTAACCAGAACAAGGGTGATCGACATGACCTACCATATAAAGCCCCGTAAGTTGTCATCTCAATAGTTTCCTGAAAACTATTGTTATTGGAAAAATTGACTAGGGTTATATGCCTCTCCCAAGAGCCCCCTAAGTCTAGGACGCATGCATGAAACATGTCCTCAAGCACCTGTATCGTACACTCTAACTGGACATCGGTCTGAGGGTGGTATGCTGTTCTTAGAAGCACCTGTGTACCCAGTGCCCTCTGAAAACTCTGCCAGAAACGAGAAGTAAATAGGGAATCCCTATATGAAATGATAGAACGAGGGACCCCATGAAGACGTACGGTCTCTCGGATATACAGCCGTCCTATCCCGTCGAAACTGAAGGCCTCCTTGATCGGAAAGAAGTGGGAAACCTTCGTGAGTCTGTCCACAACTACCCATACGACAGTATTTCCACTTTGTGACCTCGAAAACCTAGTCACAAAATCCATCGCGACATCATCCCATTTCCACTTTGGAATGGGTAACTGTAGCAGCAACACAGCTGGCCTTTGGTTCTCCACCTTCACCTGCAGATAGGTGGAACACCTCGTAACAAAACTAGATATCTCTACCTTCATGCTTGGCCACCAGTACTGACGCCTTAAGTCACGGTACATCTTGGTAACCCCTGGATGAACTGCCCAAGGTGAAGCATGAAAATCCTGCATCAGCTCCTCGCGTATATCTCCTAGAACCCATACTCGTCCATGGAAATGCAGTAACTCGTCATCGCCTACCGTCCAACCATGAGAAGGGTCCTCACTTGCCACCAACTCCCATAGAACTAGGCATTCTGGATCCAATAGATGCCTCATCCTCACTCTATCGAGGCGGTTAGAAGTCACAACTAAAGATGAAAGATAAGTCTGCCCCTGACTATCGTGAACCTCCAGATGCATCTCAGAGAACATGGCCATGAGTTCCTACTAACCACTGGCCTACTGCACCGCCTGTATCTGAGTCTTCCTTCTCAGTGCATCAGCAACTACATTACCTTTACCAGGTGTATAGGCACGCTCAAAATCGAAGGATTGTAGGTACTCAACCCACCTCCTCTACCTCAGATTTTGGTCCCGCTGAGTAAAGATATACATCAGGCTTTTTTGGTCGGTGAAAACTATAAAATGATCTCCCAATAGATAGTGTCTCCAACAGTGCAAAACATGAACAACTCCATCCAACTCGAGGTCATGCATCAGGTAATTCCACTCATGTGGCCTCAACTGCCGAGACCCATACACAACGAATCGGTCTACCTTCATCAATATTTCTCCGAGTCCAATCACTGATACATCACAGTAAACTGTATAGCTCTTCCCCTACACTAGGAATATTAGGATTGGTGCTGACGTCAGCCTTCCCTTCATGTCCTGAATAGATGTCTCACAAGCATCTGACCAAACGAACAACAAAACCATCTTAGTCAGACCCGTCAATGGTTCTGCTAAGTAGGAGAAGTGTTGTATGAAGCCTCTGTAGTAACCATCCATCCCCAAGAAACTCTGTATCTCAAACACGTTCTTAGGATGCTCTCAGGAAACTACTGCCCTCAACTTCTTTGGGTCTACTACAACTCCTGCCTCTGAGATGATATGACCCAAGAAGTGAATTTGGTCTATCCAAAAGTGGCACTTTGAGAGATTAGCATATAGATGATGCTCTCTCAGTGTACTCAATACGATCTCATGAAGGGTGGCATGGTTGTGTCGAGTGTGAGATTACACCAAGATGTCATCCATGAATACTACCACAAAATTATCAAGATACGGATGGGATACATGATTTATCAGAGCCATGAAAACATCTGGTGCATTCATGAGTCCGAACACAATAGCCAAGTACTCATACATACCATATCTCCAAAAAGATGTAATCGGTATATCCAAAGTTCTCACGCGCAGCTGATGATATCCTGACCTCATGTCAATCTTCGAGAACACTTGTGCTCCATGAAGAGGATCAAAAAGATCATCAATCGTCGACATGGGATATTAGTTCTTAACCCTCAAATGGTTCAACTTCTGATAATCCATGCAAATTCTGAGGGTACTGTCCACCTTCTTCACGAAAAGGACCGGAGAACCACCATTGAGAAGTACTGGGTCAGATAAAACCCTTTTACTTTAACTACTCTAACTGCCTCTTGAGCTCCTACAACTCTGGTGTAGCAATCCTATAGGGATGAATGGACACCGGTATTGTGTCTGGCACGAGATCAATAGCGAAATACACCTCACGCACCGGAGGTAGATCATAAAAGTCGTCCGGGAAAACATCCCTAAAATGATAAACCACTTGAGGTAAATCTCTCTGCCAAGTCCCCTGATCATCCAGATAAAAACTCACAATCTGGCCTATGACTCCACCTCGCCCACGATGCTCTGGTCCATCTCAACTTGCCCGACCGTCCCATTCTCCCTTCTATAGAAACTCTCTTCCCTCTGGTGACATGAAACGCACCCTACGATGATAGTAGTCCACAATGGAAAGATAGGAAACCAACCAATCTAACCCGAGAATGACGTCATAGCTCGTCATCTCCAAGACATAGAGGTCCCAATTAAAATGGAACCCACCAACCTCAATGGGGAACTCCTTGAACTGACGCACACCAGCCGTTCTTGACCCCAAAGGATTGTCTAGCGTCATGGTATCGGAAGAAGAAGAAACATCGAGCACAAGGCTCTCCACGATGGGCACATATATGAAACTATGCGTAGCACCCATATAAAAAAATTACTAAAGATAAGATAGAAGCTACTAGAATAGTACCTTTGACTATAGAAGGACCAAGATCCTACTCCTATTGGGTCTCTTGCACTACATATGCCTGCCCAGTGCTGCGGCCCTGTGACACTGCCTGGCTACCCTGAGCTGTCCCACCCTACTGCCTCTAAGATCCTAGGGTCCGGCTACCATGGGCACGACCACCATCTTTGCATGAACGCCCTGTCATAATCTGGTTCCCCGACTGGTAGGAAGCCACTGGTCCTTCTCCCGTACGTGGAGTCTGCACAGAACCCCTCTCACTAGCCACCGGTGGAAACGCCCGGCAAAAGCGCTGCAGATGACCCATATTGCCGCAAGCTCAGCACTCCACTGGATCACGTGGACACTATGTCCACATGTGACCATATCTACAACAATAGTTTCACATGAACTATCCACCTTAAGCATTATTCTGACTGGTACTTCCACCCGAAGATAAGTCCATATTTCTCTTCCTCTTGCCAGTAGAAATTGGACCAGTAACTGGTGCTGAACCGCCCTGGCCCACACCACTAGATTCCTGCAGGTACCTCTCTGTAATCAGCACCTGGTTCACAATAACATGTACGGAAGGCAACCTGAAAACATTCACCAGTGCTCGGATGTCATAACAAAGACCATCCTCAAAACGTCTATCCCGCAATGTCTCATCACCCACTAGTACAGGTGCAAAACGCTGATGCAATGTGAAATGAGCAGAATAATCCATCACTGACATGTCACCCTGCTGTAGATTCATCAACTATCGAGCTTTATCTTCCCTCATCTTCTATGGGAAGAAGAATTCATAGAAGACAGCCCAAAAATCTTCCCACGCCATGTCTCTGTGATTCTCTGACTAGGTGGTAACATCCCACCAACTCTTGGAGGAATCACGCTGCATGTAAGTCGCGAGCTTGATCCTCCACCCACGAGGTGTCTCAAGATGCTCGAAAATAGTCTGCATCAATCCTAGACAATAATCTGCAGCTTGTGGTCCGCCATACCTTGAAAATATAAGCGGATGCTACTGGTGGAAGATACGTGTAAGCTCGTCAATAGATGTGGCAGCCTGATATGCTCCCTGAAAGGTCTGCATGAACTGCATAAAGCCTTCACGGAACTGCTCCTCTATACCTGTGTCCAGTATAACAGCTGGCACCACATCCAGCTCTACTGGAGGATCCAATGGTAGCTCGTGGCCCACCATCTCCGGATTATAATCGTTGGCACACTTCTGGAGATCAACATGCGGTCGTCTAGGCAGCATTACACTACAAGGTCAAAGGAACGCCTTAGACTCAAGATTATTAAGACTAAAATTGAAGGAACACCAAAGGAAACACGAGGAATAAGGCATTTCAAAATTTTCAAAATAGGACTATACCGCGTGTATACTGTCTACATGGCGTGTACTTGACTTCCCTTCCCCTGCCCGGGTCCTTACACATAGCTAAGACACACAACTTCCATTCAAAAAAACTACATGGCATTTATAATATCTACACGGCGAGTATTTTGTTATTTTCCAACTCCACGTGTCGTCTGTGACACGGCCGACTACTTGTCTTGACACTAAATGGCGTGTTACACCCTCACACGATGTGTACACCAACCCGTTTTCCCGCCACATGGCTATGTCCACACAGTTTGTCCTCGGACAAGATTACACGATGTGTCCTATAGGTACACAGTGTGTTCAAGGAGAGGTGACATCGACCTGTGTTGTTAGTTACATGGCCGTGTCCCCAAGTCACATTACACGGCGTGTTCATCATTGACACAATGTGTTCTGTATACGAGTTCACCGACCCTTGTTGTGAGTTACACGACCGGACTCCGGGTCAACACTACACGACGTGCACATCATATACACGGTGTGTTTTACCGAAGCTCTTCCCTTACCCATGTCGCCGCCCACACAGTTTGTGACATGGGAAGAGACTACACGGCGTGTACTCAGCGTACACGGCGTGTACCTAAAATGTTTTTTTTTCTTCTTTAACAAAAAATCATAAACGGCATGTATGAGGTCTTACACAGCGTGTATTCTGGGTTTTCCAGATAGTATGCCTCCTAAACTTCCCCAGAAACCAGAAATTACTGAATCCAACACCTAAGTTTCAAATTCCGACCCGTGGGGGGCCATACTCCCCACGAATCAATGTTTGGAATCTTATCCGTTTTATAACAAAATAAGAAGCCAATGACCCACCAAATTACGTTAAATAGGGGCCCATACTCCCCAAAAACCGATGTTTGGCATCCATTCTATAACCAAGCTCATACAAAAAAAAAACCCTATCATAAAGCAGGTATTTATCAGAGCAGCTATCACAACAGCATGATTTACTAGCACAACAACTATCACAACAACATGCAAAATTATAATGCACCTACATGGCATGGAAACAATGCATGGCATGTGATATCTAGAATGTGCCTATATGGTGCATGAGACGACATACCCTCAAATCATTGGTTTTCAACTAAATAGAACCCATAGATCAAGTATAAACAGCACAATCACATGTGCATCACCCAATGGTAAAAACAAATCAACTGTAAATTGCAAAATCAGTAAAATTACAACACGGGGTAAATTGTATTTTCCCTGTACACGGGTTAGCTATGCCCGGGCATAGCTTATTACCACCTACCTGTTCGTCCTATCCCTGACTACGGCTCCAAATAGTATGTCAAAGTAAAGAACACCCCTTTGATTCCATTTTGTAACATCTCGATTCCGGGAGCCACTCAACGGTTGCCCTGAACCCGGTTCACCACATGACCTCAAGAGCATTTCCCCAAATGCTAGAGGTTGTCGACTAGCAGCGAGGGCCCAGGTCTGATAGTGGGGAAACTATGCCCTCATTTTCCAAATTGTAGCGCAGCAGAATATAAATTAAAACTTAAAACATATAGTGGAAGAAGTAAACCATACACAACTAAAATAAACGACAACAATGGATATTACCAACAGTATATAGAAAATGATGCAACATGTCTCAAGTTCTAAGAAAATGACCAGATCATGTTATACATCAGTACAATACAACAAAATGAAAAGTACATCAAATCAAAATAAAATAAACTGGAAGCGGCATCATGAGCCTAGGTTATGTCTCATGCCCTCCTACTCCACTGCAACAGTCATGTACCTGTATATGGAATCTTGCCCATATCCACACCTGTAGAAACGTAATTTGTTTGGGCCAAAAATCATGACCCAAATAGGGTGTGAGAAATATATCTCAGTTGGAACGCATCGAAGGCCCATGACCAACAACGTTCAAACATGAAACAATAGTGTGCATTAGTAAAATGCAATAAAGTAAGTAGTACTCAAAAGTAACTATTTACTAGTTATATTTCCATTTTATTATTCATTTAATCCATTTTATTTAAAATACCACCACTGTGAATATTCTAAATTACCAGCTAATGTCCTCGGACATGTAAACCCCTACCCTCAGGTAAAGAGTATCCAATATAAGAATCTTACCTCAGGTATAACAGAGTTTTCCCTCAGGCATAGGTAGTGTTGCCCACAAGCACAAAATCAGCTTCCCAGAGGCACGGAAAAAGTTGCCCTTTGGCCGAAATAACTGCTGCCCACAGGCTAAATAGTGCAGTTCCCACAGGCTAATCACAACAATTCCCTCAGGATAAATAGGTAACCGGGACATTCCCAATAAGTAAATAATCTGTAAACAATAAATTACTCTAAAGTAATTTCTACAATTACTACTTTAAAGGTATACCCTTGGGTATCCTGGCCAAACGGATAAACAGTGGAACACGCCCCCGAGGTGGTTCCGTATTCAAGCATCAATCCAATCCAGCATTATATTATCACAAATAATCACCTATTCAATCCTAGGTGTTTATTATAGAAATGTTCTTAGCCACTCGACACCCCAGCATGGGTTCGTGGCACATAATCACACAACACAACAACACAATTGGAAAAACAATCACCAATCCACCTACCTTATACGCCAATGAGAGCTATACACGAACGTCGATTCCAGAAACGCCCATGAACGGCGTAGATCTATTGTAAGAAAACATCATTCAACCTCAAATTACTCTCATTAGGGAAATAATTGGTAAGAAAAACACTAGGGGAAGAGAGGGCTTATAGGCACGGTTCCAACGTTAATGACAGAAGCGAGATTGGATTCCCGGTTCTCGGTCGGTTGATCCACAAAGATCCGGACATCCTCCCGAGCTCCTTCCTCTGGTTCTAAGCCAATCCTATGAACAGGGTTGGCTACTGCCCGTTTGAAGCAAAAAAAAACAATGTACACGGTGTGTACTTCCAAGTACACTGTGTGTACTCCTTCCATTTAGCTATTCCTCTGGCATCACCGCCACACTGTTCATCCATCGACATGAGTACAGGGAATGTACCCCGGAGTACACGGTGTGTACTGTTTCCCAGCTAGCGGCTGCTCCACAGCCTTACTGTTTCGGCCTGCCGACTGACTACACGGCGTGTAAGGGACCTCTACACATCGTGTAGTCGTTTCCTACACCCTTCATCACCGACATGGCTACACGACCCGTGTACTCATCCCACATGGCCAGAAGTACACGCCGTGTGAAAAAGTACATGGCGTGTAGTTCCAAAATTTGGGATTTTTCCCCATTATCCATATTTTATCAAAAACAATTAAGGAAAAGGGAAAAGAAGAAGCATGTACCTCAAAAATTAGAACTATCTTCCTACAAGTAGAACCTTATCTCTCCGATCCAGAATCATTATTGGATGCTCCTCATAAGAGAGATCATCTTCCAGCTGCACCACCTATGAGTTTAGTACATGTAAGGGATCATGTATGTACTTCCAAAAGAGTGATACATGAAAAACATCATGAAATCGATCCATATTCAGTGGAAGTGCAAGACGATAGGCCATGGCTTCTATGCGGTCAAGGATCTCAATGGGGCCAATATACCGTGGGTTTAGATTCCCTATCATAACGAATCACATGACTCTCTTCTATGGTGATATTTGAAGGAAGAATTTATCTCCAACATCGAACTAAAAGTCCCTTCGACGGTTGTCAGGATATCTCTTTTGCAGACATTGACCAGTATCGATGTGTTTCTATATGAATTGAACCTTCTCAGTCATCTCTTGAACTAGATTGGCTCCATGTAGCATTCATTCTCCAACTTCATCCCAACAGGATGGAGTTCTACATTGTTTTCCATAATGAGCTTCATATGGAGCCAGTTGAATACTCGAGTAGAAGCTATTGTTCTATGAGAACTCAACTAATGGGGGATGCTGATCTCATCCACCTTTAAATCCTAGAGAGTATTCTCTAATCATATCTTCAAGCCACTGAATAGTAATTTTAGACTGGCCATTATTTTGGGGGTGATTGGTCATGCTGAAATTTAATTCAGTACTCAATGAATGTTGAAGGCTCCTCCAAAATTTAGATGTGAACCTTGGATCAAGGTCAGAGACAATTGAGAGTGGAAAAACGTGCAGTATCACCACTTCCTTCACATATTACATTGCATGTTATTGAAGAGAATGATCTTCTCGGATAGCGATGAAATGGGATGTCTTGGTGAGTCGGCCAACCATAACCAATATCACAATATTTCCATTCGACTTATTCAGAAGATCTGTGGCAATGTCCATAGTAACATTTTTCCATTTCCACATCGGTATAGGCATTGGCTGCATCATATCATTGGACTTTTTTTTTCTCAGCTTTAACTTGCTGACATACCAAGCACCTTGATATATATTCCTCAATCTCATTCTTCATGTTATCCCACCAGATGTGTTCCCGGAGATCATAGACCATTTTGGTACTCCTAGGATGGATGGAGAAGTTTGAGATATGTGCGTCAGTCAATAGCTCCTTCTTTATCTCAATATTAGAGGTTTCAAATAATCACATCTAAAATCTTACAACTCCTTCCTCCTCAATTTTGAAATCGGAGGATTTCCCATTTTTAACAGCTTCGACCCTTTTTTGAATTTCCACATCCTTTCTTTGCGCAACCTTTATTTTCTCCATGAGGGATGGTTGGGAAATCATTTGAGAAAGGATTGATGATGTTCCATCCTTAATTATTACCATGTCCATCCTTTACAAATCTACGAAGATCGGATCCTTTTCTATTCTCATCATTGATAAAGATGCATGATTCTTTCTACATAGATCATCTGCCACCTTGTTTTCCATACTGTGATGGTACTGGATTGAGAATTCATAATCCTTGATGAGCTATATCCATCTTCATTGGTGGATATTATGTTCTTTCTATGTTAATATATATTTTAGACTCTTGTGGTCCATATATATCTCACATTTGTTCCCATATAGATAATGCCGCAATATTTTCAAGGCAAAGATCACAACCGCTAACACTAGATCATGAGTTGGATAGTTTTCCTCATGGATTATAGTTTCCTTGAGGCATAATCTACCACTTCATCATTTTTCCTCAACACAGAGCCTAATCCCTTCTTAGAAGCATCACTATACACCACAAAGAACTCCCAATTGGTAGGGAGTGTGAGTGTTGGCGCAGTGATAAGCTTCTTTTTCAACTCCTTGAAACATTCTTCACACTTCTGTGTCCAGACAAACTTTACTCCCTTCCATGTCAGCTTGGTCAATGGGTTTGACAATCCGGAAAAGTTCTTCATGAATCTTCGATAATACCCAGCTAGACCCAAAAAGCTATGGATCTCTATTACAGATATTGGTTTGGGACACTCTTCTATTGCCTTCATCATGGAAGGGTACACAAATATCCCTTTGCTGGTGATAACATTCCCCAAGAATGATACTTCCTCCATCCAGAACTCATATTTACTGGACATTGCATACAACTTCTCCCTTCACGAAGTCATTAACATAGTTTCCAAATACACCTCATGTTCCTCCTTTCTCTTGTAGTATATCAAAATATCATCAATAAAGTCTACCAAAAATTTGTCGAGGTAATCTCTAAAGACTATATTCATTAAATCCATGAAATTTTTAGAGCATTTGTGATTCTGAAGGGCATCACTATGAAATCATAGTGTCCATACATCGTTCGAATGACAGTCTTGGGAATATCTTTCTTCCTCACCTTTTGATTGTGATATCCTGACCGAAGTTCAACCATAGAGAAATAATTGGCCCCATGTAGATGATCGAACAAGTCATCTATCTGTGTAAGAGGATACTTGTTCTTTATTGAGATTTTATTGAGATCACGATAATCAATGCAGTGGCGCATTGATCCATACTTCTTCTAAATTAGAGGACTGGATCACCCCACGGTGAAGCACACATGCATATAAAACCCTTCTCCATATTCTCCTATAACTGCTTCTTGAGCTATTCTTTCTCTACGGTGGCCATTCTATAAGGTTTCATTGGGATTTGGTAGAGATCCAGGGATAAGTTCAATTGATAACTCAACATCTCGGTCTCGAGGAAGACCAAGAAACTATTTAGGGAATACATCAGTCTAATCCCTCATGATGGGAACGTCTTCATTCATGATTCTCTCCTTCGTCTCAATCATTTGAGCTACATATACATGATCACATGGAAGCTATATCAACACTTGAGATGATGATTCGAAAATATATTCATATTCCTACTTGAACTTGTAATGAATTGGAGGATATTTCTGGATGTGAAGAGTAATATCCCTTTCCTGGTATTTGATGTTGGCCTTGTACAAAGATAGCCAATACATGCCAAATATAGCATCAAATCTCACTAAAGGAAGTATGAAAATATTTAATGGGAGGTTCAGTACACAAACATTAACTGTGGAGGAGTTATAAACCATAGATGCTATAATTTCCCCATTCGTTGTTCTCACAGATAACTTTTCCTCCAAATTTTGAGGTGGTGTTTGAATAGATGAGGCGTACCACATAGACAACTGTTTGAGAGCTGTACCTACCCATTAGGTAGGATCCTTGGCAGGTGTTCACAGGAGCAGTTTCTGTTTACTTTTACTAATCAGTTTTCTTGTTTTCTAATTGGGATTCTATTCTGACCCCTTTTTTAATGTACATAATCTATTTACTATACATTTTTCTTATGTTCATATCAGGTTGTGTTTTTCGTTGATTGTGTTTATAGATTATAAAAGCAATGCATCATCGGTTTTAGGGAATACGCCTTTTAGTGCTAGTCACCAACACCTGACCTGTGGAAGGCATTCATGGGGTAGTCACAAAATGGGCCTCGCGGGAATGTTCGTGAAAAATTGGTATTAGATCATTCGGTTCTACCACATATCATTGGACTCTTATCATTTAACGAAAATATTTTTAATTTCTAAGAGTGTGGTTATCAGTTTAGGGAATCTAGTGTCAGTGAGGCGGTCGTCGTATCAATACACCAGGACCCAGACTTCTGATTTCGAACATAGTGCATGACACAAATGATTGTATGTGTGTTTTTAATGGTTTTATTTGTGTTCACTTTGAGTCATCTCACCAGGTATAACATATTGACAATGTCACACCTTTTTCATTTCAGGATGCCTCCACGCAGATATCCATCTAGGGTTCCGGGTAAAGTATGCTTTTGTAGCCCACTGAGCGGTGAGTCCTCGGTGCAGGGTCCTTTATCAGGACAGGAACCAGCGGTGGCATTAGCTATAACGACCCTATCCTTTTACCCATAACATTTCATGATTTTAAACATAATTCATCATCAGAGTACAATCCAATGATCGTTAAGTCTAGTGTCTTGGACGACTAGGTACATATATCACAAAACATGGGGGTAAAAACACTTCTTTATTTAATCTTCATAATGAGCTACTATATTCCATTGAGGCCTTACATCCGCATAGGGTATATTAGGAAACACATGAATAAAGGGATGACCTAAAAATCCCAGTAAATGAAAGAACAATAAATAAACATTAACCACATGAGTTATGAGGCTGGACATAATGATATTGGAAGCATGGAACATATGGAATCATAACATATAAACATGATATCATAAAAACATGTAATAAAATAATCATGGGATCATATAAGTATGAGATTATATAATCATAGTTTCATAGAGAGGTGGAATCAATTTTAACATGACTTTAGTACGAGTCGAGGATAACCGCCAATCTCGTTTCACAAAGTAGCACAAGCCAAGGCTAACCGCCCAGACCATTTTCCCATAGTATTCTCATTAGACATTAACATTACCCAATGCATTTGAGTGCTATCTAGGCACACCCATCTAATCTTATTCATGTATATTCATTCCATATAAGGAATCTCACATAATCAATTACACGTAAACATAAGAGTACACAAGGAAATAAATGGGCACACGATCACGTCATGAAGCATACTAAAAAGGGACGTAACCTAAAAGTGTCCATGAATGAAAGGAATTAAATCATAGATACAAATTAATAATTTATAAAGGCATAATTCATGACAAGAGATATCAAACGGAAGTGATAACATGTAAAGATATTTTTTTGGAATCTTTGTGTCAAAAAATTTTAGTGTTGTTTAAGAAAACATCGAATATCTCTTAAATCTAAAAGAGACAATATGTTTTTTTATAAAAGCATCAGTAAAACTGGAGGGTTTTCATAATAAAAAAATGATTTTATAATGAAAAATTTGACATAATATAAAGGATTGTGTACACTTGATAATAGGGAAGAATTCAAGAATTTCCCTAAATACGGGTTCACTTATCGGGAAGTAATGAGGAGAGAATCATATAAAATAATTTATATCCCTGAAAGAGAGTGATGAAAGAGTCTTGATAAATAAACATGAATTATGTAAAAAACATTTAGAGTATGTACAAGAAAATATATGATAGCATCATTTTGGTAGAATGGTAGATAATACAACCCGAAAGAATAAAAGTGGTTCGGGTAGAATTCTTTACGGATTATCGGCATGGTATCATGAGTACTTGAGGGGGTGTAGATTGAGAGGAATGGGAATTATCATCACTTATACATAAAGAGGTCTGAATTGGGGAGGTTTAAATCATACCCCATAAATAATAATTACACACAACCTTTCCTAACATAGTGAACAATATTGAATAAGGGTGAAATTGAGAGGACCCCTTACCTTAGGTCTGTTGGTGTTCTCCACCTGATATTATACCTGAATAGTCAAATTAGTTTTATTAATCAATATTTCCAGAACCTTATCCAAAATTAAAATATTCATTATAACCTTTTTATGTTCATTTATACCCATTTTGATTGATTACAAGGTTGAATTTCATTGTTTGGGTCCGTTTGTTTCATTTGTTTTAATGATCGGTTCAATTGTATTTGGGTTCAAATAAATTGTAGGATGAAAGAGGTTGTCTAGAATTGAAGTAATGTAACATTAGTGGACATCCATTTGGTTACATGGTTACAAAATTCATTTGGTTAATTAGAGTTAATGAGAACCTTTATATTAAAGATTAATGATAAAAACAGGAATTAATTTTAAAAAAATTCCCATAATTGACTTGTTTTGTATTATTGTTTTATATCATGAGTGTATGAGGATTATAGAACATTAAATAGGAAATATAACATATATAATAATCTGGTTCAAACATAACCTAAATGGTTTCATGCACAGAATCAAAATAATAAAATAATTTTAAAACACATTATCCATGATGTCGGTAATTAGACACATCACGGGCGATGTTTTAATTATTGAATGTGGGGGAGAAGAGGAGAAGTATGATGCTTGAAATTTTCTATAAACATGACTAGAATCCAGAATATATGATATTCTGGTGCTTTCATGCCATTTGGATAAGGGAAGGGAAATTGGGTATAAGAAAAGAATGAAAATGAAAACAAAACACTTGAAAACGAAACAGGGTTCTTACCCTTTGATATCATACCTTTGAGACTCTTCTTAGGGACTTCGATTTTTTACATTTTTAATGACCATAAATCCTTGGACGTGGGGAAGGATCTTGGGAGGGTATTTGAGTAGAATTTTGGCTATGAAAAAGGCTTTAGAGGTGTGAGGAAAAGAGGTTAGTAGAGGGAGTATTTATAGTGAGGGAGGATAGGGTTTTCCCAATTGTTTATTCAAAATCTTATTAATTTCCCTCAAGAGAAGGAATAGTGATGACTTATTGTCCAAACATAGGAAATTTAGCATGTGAATCCGAACCAATTGAGCTTATATCCGCAGAACATCATCATGAATTTAAAATTAATGTATTTTTCTTATTTTTTGAATTATCTTATTTCACTATTCATAAAAATTTCATGTATTTCAGAAAAATCCACAAAATTCACCCAAACCATTTTTGACTTGTAGAATCAAAAAATGAAGTCCATTTTCCAAAAATAATATTCCAAATATTATTATTTTAATATTTAATTAAAATATTAATTTATTATCAAAACCAGTTTTAAAACATTCATTAACTCATTCTAAAATATAGGTATATCGTGTAATGACCCAAAGTTTAATTAATGGAAATCCCTCTTGATCTAATTAAATGTATCTTTATGTTTATATAAAATGTCAACTTCATTGGTTTTATGTCATGATTTGTAACTGTTTCATTTATATCCATTGAACATTGATCACATGATCAGTATAAATATAAGGCTTTAACAAACACAATTTACTAAGACAAAGGAAGCGATGACCGCATCTAGTAGAATTGCTCCATACGAGGACCATTTGTCGGAGCATAAAAAAGAGGTGGCGTCTTTGGGCTTTTCTCTTGACCAAGCCCAAGCTGAGCTTCATCATGTCATGCTCGAATGAGACCGTCTACGGTAAAATTTGAAGTTGATAGAGATTACCACTCAGGCGATGTTATCTGACCCCCCCCCCCATGAATATGTCACCATCGTACACCTGACCCTTAGTTATTATGCGTCTATTTTAAGGGTTTATGTAAAAACTCTGTTTTACTATGATCATGTATATTAATTTTGTATATAATAATAAATATACTTTCTTGTCACTATCGATACTTTGTAAATAGTTTTTAAAGTACAAATAGTGTTTTTAGTTATTAATTAATTAAGAAATCTATTTTATTAAATTAATGGATTTTTTAATTCAATAATATTTTAATAAAATTATATTTTTATTATTAAATTAATTTTTATTAAATATAAATGATCTTATAGTTTTTTTAATTCAATTTTAATTTTTGTTATGGTTTGAAAGCCATTTTTGTCAAAACCCGTGATTTTTGGATAAATGTCGGTTTTTTATATTAAAAGTGATAATTAAATTATTTAGAAAATTATTTAGATAAAATAAATTTTATTTTTTTAATCATGATGTCAAAATTATCCAATGGTTAATTTTTCATAACTTTTTGAGACAGTCAAATTTTTGGGTAAAAATTAAATATAGTTTAAATATATAATGTGTTTTATGAAATCATAATGACCCAATAGTGATGTAATAAAATACTATAAGCTTTATGTTCGGCCAATATATGTTTTACCATTAAAATAATGTGATTTTGGGAAGGTTTGACTGACTTTTCAAAGCATTAATGGACCCTTCAAGACTTATTAAACACATTGTCTTTTTAAATTGTTTTCCATGGGAGTGTGACTCACCTCCACATATGCAACCCTATTATTTTAAGAAGTTAGAATTTTTCCTTATAAAATATTTTTTTACTCTTCCCTTTTCCAAAAACCATGGGAAAAACCGTGATATGGTTTTTGGTTTGGATTAATTTAATATAACGGGTCCCAAGCCTAAATAATATGGAATTCACTCACATCTCATATATAAACCCACCCATGCTCCCACTTTATCCTCACTTAATGACTTTAGAGTTCATCCAAACTCATCCCTACTCTCTCTAGAATCCTCACAAGGTTCCACATGCTCCCAATAAGCCTCTCTCATGCATCTCTCTAGCCTTTGGAAGCACACTTCCAAGTAAGGGTTTTTCTTCCTTTCACTTTTTGTCCTATTTTATTAATATTTATATGCCCTTTTAATTTCAATTTTAAATGTTGGGGTATGGTTTGGAACCTCCCCCATACTGCCCTTTTATTTTTTTAATGATGGGATACCCCTTTCTCTCTCATTAAATTCCTCCCATGTACACTCGTTGCTATGCCGAAATTCTAAATGGAACTTCTCTCTCCTCATTTACATTCAAGCAATACTTTTGAATCATGAATCTAAATTCCATTACAATTGTTGGGACATGTATCTATATGACCTTCATACTATCCGTTACATGTAAATATGATAAAGAAACCCTTTATCTCTCATCAACCATTTTTTGAATTATTATGTCATGTCGTTATGCTGCCGAAATTGCACTGATTTTCTAAGCCAATGCCACTGTGTAGTGAATTCCATGCCCATTTTTCCACCAAGGGTATTCACATTTATGAATATTTAAATATTTATTATAAAGTATCATGTATTAAATCCACATTCCTTTATCTTGGAATAAATTATTATGTTTTAGGAATCCATGTCTTGTGATCCATGTGGCAGACTTATGCATGAAATGAAATGATTAAGAAGGGTGCGCCCTTATAGCGCTCCAATGCATTGGGTAAAGTATAGTATCATGATACGTCATGTGCAATGAGTTTTGACTCATGCTAATTCAAGTTTAATGAGTATTTACTCGTGCTTCATGTGCATTGAGGGTTTACTCATGCTCTATGTGCAATGAGCCTTGGCTCATGCTTATACAATGTTATGTGTTGTTGCCACATTTCCATGTTATTATTATCATGCTTTATCATGACTTTATGTTCATGTTTCTCTTGTTCTCTATTGATATTCCAAATTTCTAACATGTATTGTAATACTCATGTTATTCCATGTGTAGTCCCTTACTGGGATTTATAGCTCACCCTTTTCTTATGCATGTCCGTAGGTTATCCCATGAAATGCTAAGTACGAGGGAATGTATTGGTCATGTAAAGGATGTTTTCAATAATGATGTTGTATTCCATGTTGAAAGTATTTATGTAATTATCCTAATCCCCAAATACAATAATCCTCTTGATCTTCATTATTGTATAAAGTTATGTTTTATGTATTAAATCATGTTTTAAGTTTGTAATAAAAGAAGGGTTATCATAGTTGGTATCAGAGGACAGGTTTAGTAATTTTTGGGATTAGGATTAGAAAACCCTAGAAAAGCCTTATAGAAAAGACTATGTATAATAAAAACATACCTATGTTTTGGTAAGTACTGAGTAAATGGTTTATCAAGAAAATACTTCCATTTCTGGATACGAGCAGGTAGAGGCGGCTCTGGCACAGATGTATCATAGAGGAAAAAACCCGAAAACACCGCTTTGATCTAGACTCGAATGAGAACTGGTGCACGACAATGGGCCTTGCTGCAATATTGGTTATGAAACTCCCGGGGGATATGTTTTGATAAATTCACAAGCTTATTATGAACCCATATTAATGGAATAAAAAAATGCCCCTAATAATATATGTTAGAATGTAGATCATGAAAATCCTAGATTGATGCCTATAGACTCATGAGTTGCGGAAATAAAAGTTTATTTTTATGTCATCAACTATTTTCTTTGGATTACCCTTTATGTTTTACCCCCTAAAATTCCTTTTATTCCATACAATGGCCGGTAATAGGAGGACTCGGGCTAACAATTGGTGTGAAGATCCGTGTGATGATTGTACTAATGAGATGCCCAATCCAATGGGAGTAGGAATCGCGAAATTTATCATGCTTCTATCTCATATAACTGAAGATTTGAATAGAAACACGAGTCAAGAGGAATGTTCAACCCCCCCTAAGAAAGAACAATTCATTATCGAGAGCTTCATGAGATAAAGGCCACCTACTTTTAGTGGATCATCTGATCCCACAATCGCTGAACAATAGATCTACTCCATTGAAAATATCTTCTCCATCGTTCAATGTTTTGAAAAAGAGAAGGTTCTCTTGGCCCCTTACCGTATGAAGGGTGAAACTGATCAATGGAGGACATTGATCATAAATATGAATCCTGAGTAGGAGATCAAGGAGTTGGAATGTAAGGATTTCCAGAACATGTTTTTTGATAAATATTTTCCGCGCACCCTCCGACTTAAGTTGGAAAGGGACTTCCTTTCCCTCAAGAAAACAGAAGAATAATTTGTTGGATCGTACGAGGAAAATTTCATAAGGCTTGCACGATACGCTTCCTACTTTGTCGTTACCCCTGAATGAAAATTTGAACACTTCTTTGGTGGGGTGAATCCTACCCAAGGGGAAGAGGAAATGCTTTAGGTGTGGAAGAGAAGAGCACCTAGTTATTAACTGTCGTCAAGAAAGACTCGCTGCTGCGACTGAGGAGAGCAATGCTCCGTTTGAGCCTCAACGTGTTGTTCATTGCAATAAATGCAATGAACCAAGTCATCATGAAAATCAGTACCAATATCCAATGATTTTCAGAGACAACCATCAACCTCCAAGGCAGCAAGGAAGAGCTTTTTCCATCACATCTGTGAAGTGAACCCCGACAACGAAGTGGTGATAGGTACTATTTTTATTCATTCATGAATAGAAAACATACTTTTTGATTCAGGTTATACGCATTCTTTTATATCTCAAAAGTTTAGTAGAACAATCCCTGCACCACCACATATCATGGAAGTGAACATGTTAGTGAGTAAAAAAAATGGGGCAATCAGTGCATCCCATGAGTATAAGTCCTCCCCATTTATAATCTGTGGATTGAATTTTCCTGAGAACCTCATCATACTCCCCTGGTGGAATTTGATGCAATTCTTTCCATGGATTGGATTTACTTATATATAGCCAACATAAATTTTCGGGAGAGGGAAATCACTCTCCATATAGAGAATCAACCACCAATTATTTACAAGTGTAAGGAGGAAGATAAATCTACTTTAGCTCCATCATCTCAATAATGGATATTACTTCCCTATGAGTACGCATATCTAGCTCAGATGATTGAGTCCAAAGAAGAAATCATCCTTGATGAAATGCCTATTGTGAGGGAATTTGCTGAAGTGTTTCCCGAGGAATTTCCTGGTCTTCCTCCTAAATGAGATGTTGAATTCTCAATTGAACTTATACCTAGGGCGCTACCAATATACAAGACTCCATGTATAATGGTTGTCGTTGAGCCTGAATAGATGAAGAAAAAACTACAGGAGAATATGGATAAAGGGTTTATACACCCAAGTGCTTCACCATGGGGTGCACCAGTCCTCTTTGTCAAGAAGAATTATTGGTCAATGCGGGTGTGCATCGATTATCATGAACTTCACAAAATCACGTTAATGAAAAAGTATCCTCTACCACAGATCAATGACTTGTTTGATCAGCTTCGTGCATCACAATACTTCTCCAAGGTAGATTTGCGGTGGGGATATTATCATGTAAGGGTGAAGAAGGAAGATGTCCCCAAGACTGCTTTTTGTACAAGATACGAGCACTATGAATTCATAGTAATGCATTTCAGAATCCATATTCAATTTTCTTGAGATTAATTCCGTATAGACCACTATATTATTCATTTTTTTTGTATACATACCAAGATTGTATTCAATAAATATTATTATTAAATCAATGGTTATTTACATATCTGTTATATGATATTTCTTTCATAGGTTAATGTTTCAAATGATACCAAATCGATACTATTGTTTTGACTCAATTTTTTTTATATGATGCACATGTATTATATGTACTGAAATTCACTTTTTTGTGTATATAATTCCATTTGAAATTTTATATAATGATTCCCCTTATTTTCATTATATTTTAAGCTCCATGTAATATTATTTTCTGATATGCCAATTCTCCTGCAATATTCATGGAGTTGATGAATAGAGTCTTTAGAGACTACCTAGAAAAATTTGTGGTAGTCTTTATAGATGATATTCTAATATACTCCAAAACCAAGGAGGATCATGAGGAGCATTTAAGAACTGTAATGGAGAGTTTGCGCAAGGAGAAGCTCTGTGACAAGTACAGCAAGTGTGAGTTCTGGTTGATGGATGTCTCATTCTTGGGCCATATCATTACAAGCAATGGGATATCTATTGACCCCTCCAAAACAGATGCAATTGAGGGATGGCCAAGGCCAACATCGGTAACAAATATCTGTAGCTTCTTGGGGTTAGCTTGATATTATCGGGGATTTGTGAGAAATTTCCCACGATTGTCCAACCATCTTACCAGATAACTCGAAAGGGATTAATGTTTTCATGGAGTGATGAATGTGAATAAAGATTCAAGGAGATGAAAAGGAGGATTATCACTGCGCTCTTGCTCACTTTACCCACAAGTAGGGAATTTTTTGTGGTATTTCTTGATGCTTCGAAGAAGGGCTTAGGTTGTGTACTGATGCAGAATGATAATGTGATATCATATCCCACAAGGCAGTTGAAAGTCCATGAGAAAAACTATCTGACACATGATCTAGAGTTGGCGGCTGTGATCTTTGCCTCGAAAATCTAGCGTCATTATCTCTATAGAGAGAAATGTGAGATATATACAGACCACAAGAGACTTAAATATATATTCACACAGAAAGAGCTTCATTTGTGCCAGAGAAGATGGATAAAGCTCATCAAGGATTATGACTATTCAATCCATTACCACCCTGGGAAAGTAAACAAGGTGGTAGATGCCCTAAGTAGAAAGGACCCAACGATTCTATCAATGATGAGAATTGAGAAGGATCCAATCTTCTTAGACTTGATTTATATGGACATGGGAATCATAAATAAGGAAACATCATCAATCCTTTCACAAATGATTGCTCAACCTTCTATTTTGGAAAGGTTAAAGGATGATCAAAAGGATGATGTGGGAATTCCGGAAAAAGTGGAAGCAATCGAAAAAGATAAATCCTCGGTGTTTGATGTTAATGAAGAGGGAATTGTGTGGTTTGGGAAAAGACAATGTTTTCCATCATGTCTGGAACTGAAGAAGGATCTTTTGGATGATTCACATAGTTCAAATTTCTCTACTCACCCATGGAGCACAATGATGTATTGAGATCTCTGAAAAACTTTTTGTGCGATAATATGAAGAAGGAGATCGCTAAATATACTTCAAAGTGCCTGCTGTGTCCGCAAGTGAAGGTGTAGAGATAGAAGTCTAAAGGGATGATGTAACCATTTACCATACCAGAATGGAAATGGTATAACATCACCATAGACTTTGTCACTGGACTTCCGAGGACATCTAAAGGAAACGATGCAATCTGGGTTGTTGTTGATCGTCTTACAAAGACTGCACACTTCACTACTATTTGGGAGGATTTCTCATTGGATCAACTGGCACGAATATATATCAGGGAAGTGGTAAGGGTGTTTGGCATGCCACTCTTTATTTTTTCTGAACGAGATCCAACATTCACCTCTATGTTTTGGAAGCGTCTTCAACATGATCTGAATGCTGAACTGAACTTCAGTAAGGCCTATCATCCTCAAACAGATGGTCAATCCGAGCGGACTATCCATACACATGAGGACATGTTGAAAGTGTGCTAAATGGACTTTAAAGGGGGATGGGATCAACAAATTCCATTGTTTGAGTTCTCTTATAATAAAAGTTTCCACTCGAGCATCCAAATGGAAGCATATGAAGCCATGTATGGGAAAAGGTGAAGAACAACGGCATGTTGGGATGAGGTCGGTGAACGTAAGATTCATGGACTAGAAATGGTCGAGGAAATGGTGGAAAATGTTAACACCATTCCGCAGCATATCAAGGCATCCCAGAGTCGACAGAAGAGTTATGCAGATAATCATTGATGAGACCTTTAGATTAAAGTTGGATACATGGTGTTTCTACACATATCTCCATGGAAGAAGGCCATGTGGTTTGGAATGAAAGGGAAGTTAAGTCCAAGGTACATCTGCCCCTTCGAGATTATTGATCGTGTGGGGGATGTGGACTATTGACTAGCACTACCATCTACCATGGCCGAAGTACATGATGTATGTCATGTATCCCTCTTAAATAAGTACATACCGGACACTTAACATGTACTCTTTTCTGAGGTGGAACAGTAGGTAGAAGATCTTTCTTATGATGAGCAACATGTGAAGATCATAGATCATAGAGAAAAAGCTATACAAAATAAGTCAATGGCCCTCGTAAATGTGTTGTGGCGAAACAACATGATTTAAGAGGTGACTTGGTAATCAGAGGAAATGATGAAGCTGAGTTACCCACATCTGTTTTAGTGTGGGAAAAGGAAATTTCGACGGTGAAATTTCTTAAAGGGGGATAATGTAACAACCCAATGATTCATTAATGGAAATCCATCTTGATATAATTAAATGTCTCTTTATGTTTATATAAAATGTAAACATCAATGGATTTATATTAAGAATTGTGACCGTTTATTTTATATCCATTGAACAGTGATCACATGATTAGTATAAATATAAGTCTTTAACAAACCCAATTTACTCATACAAAGGAAGCGATGGCCTCATAGAGTAGAATTGCTCCATTCAAAGACCATTTTTCAGAGCTCGGAAAAGAGGTGGCATCTTTGAGCTTTTCTCTTGACCAATCCCAAGCTGAGCTTCATCATGTCATGCTCTAATGAGATAGTCTACGGGAAAGGTGGAAGTTGATAGAGATTACCACTCGGGCGATGTTATCTGATCCCCCCCCCCTAGAGTCTTTCACCACCGTACTCCTATCCCTTATGTATTATGCGGCTTTTTTAAGGGGTTATGTAACAAATATCTAGTACTATGTTCATGTATATTATTTTTGTAAATAATAATAAATATACCTTCTTTTCATTATCGATACTTTGTAAATAGTTTGTAAATTACAAATAATGTTTTTAATTATTATTTAATTAAGAAATATATTTTATTAAATTAATGGATTTCTGAATTATGTCATATTTTAATAAATTTATATTTTTATTATTAAATTAATTTTATTAAATATAAATGATATTATAATTTTATGAATTCAATTGTAATTTTTTTTAAGGATTGAAATCCATTTTTGTCAAAACCCATTAATTTTTTATAAATATCGGTTTTTATTTTAAAAGTGAAAATTAACATATTTAAAAAATTATTTAGAAAATATAAATTTTATTTCTCGAATCAAGACTCTGAAATTATCCAACGGTGAATTTTTCACAATTTTCTGAGACAGTCAAATTTTTGGGTAAAAATTAAATACCGATTAAATATATAATGTGTTTATGACATCATAATGACCCAATAGTGATATAATAAAATACAATAATCATTATGTTCGGACAATATATGTTTTACCATTAAAATAATGTGATTATGGGTTTTTTTTCCTACTTTTTAAAGCAATAATGGACCCCTCATGACTTATTAAACACCTTGTCTTTTTAAATTGTATTCCATGGGAGTGTGACTCACCTCTACATAAACAACCCAATTATTTTAAGAATTTCAGACTTTTTCCTTATAAAATATTGTTTTCTTCTTCACTTTTCCAAAATACATGGGCAAAGACCATGGGATTGTTTGTGGTTTGGATTAATTTAATATAAGCGGTCACAAACCTAAATAATAAAGAATTCCCTCACCTTTCCTATATAAATCAACAAAATATCCAACATCATCCTAACTCGGAGCCTTTTGAGTTCATCCATCCTCTGCCCTACTCTCTCTATAATCCTCCCAAGGTGCCCCATGCTCCCATGAAGTCTCACTCAAGCTTCTCTCTAGCCGATGGAAGCACTCTTCCAAGTAAGGGGTTTTCATCCTTTTACTTTTTGTCAAATTTTCTTAATATTGTTATTCCCTTTTAATTTCAATTGTAAATGCTGGGGGTATGGTTTCCCTCCTCCCCCATACTTACCTCTTATTTTTTGAAATATGGGAGACCCCTTTCTCTCTCATTAAATTCCTCCCATGTACACCTGTTACTATGCCGAAATTCCGAATGGAACTTCTCACTCCGCATTTACATTCATGCAAGAATTTTGTATCATGATTATAAATTCCATTAAAATTATTGGTAAATGTATCTATATGACCTACTTACTGTCCATTACATGTAAATTTGATGAGGAAACCCTTTCTCTAACATCGACCATTTTTATGAATTCTTATGTCATGCTGTTACGCTGCCGAAGTAGCCCCGATTTTCTATGCCAATGCCATTGTGTAGTGAATACCATGCCCATTTCTCCAACAAGGGTATTCACATTTATAGACATTTAATTATTGATTATAAAGTTTCATGTATGAATTCAACATTACTTTATTATGGAAAAAATGATTATGTTTTATTAATCCATGTTTTATGATCCATGTGGCACACTTATGCATGAAATGAAATGTTTAAGAAAGGTGCGCCCTTATAGCGTTCCAATGCATTGGGTAAAGTATCGTATCATGATATGTCATGTGAAATGAGTTTTTACTCATGCTAATTCAAGTTCAACGAGGATTTACTCGTGATTCTTGTGCAATGAGGGTTTACTCATGCTCCATATACAATCATCCTTGGATTATGCTAATTCCATGATAAGTGTTGTTGCCACATTTTCATGTTATGATTATAATGCATTATCATGCCTTTATGTTCATGTTTCTATTGTTCACTATTGATAATCCTAATGTCTAACATGTATTGTACGCCTCATGTTATTCCATGTGTATTCCTTTACTGGGCTTTATAGCTCACCCTTACTTATGCATGTCCTCAGGCTATCCCATGCAATGCTAAGTACGAGGGAATGTAGTGGTCATGTAAAGGATGTTTTCAACAAATATGTTCTATTTCATGTTTCAAGTTTTTATGTAATGATACTAAGCCCCAATGACACTAAACCTCTTGATCTTATTTGTTGTATCAAGTGATGTTTTATGTATTAAATCATGTTTAACGTTTGTAATAAAATCAGGGTTGTCATATATCGTACTTCCAACTTGAATATTATTTCTATACCACTATAGGTGAGGTTACTATTAATTAAGAAATATCAATACTCATAAGGGTATGTTACTATTCCTTAGGGTGTGTTACAATTCACCAAAAAATAATATTAGACTCCAAAAAACATATTGAACACAACTGTGTATACCGTATTTTCGAAATTCCAAACACAGAAATGAAAAAATTATGTTTAAAGGTCACTTATCACTTAGTAGTTCATTATTTTGTGCTTTCATGAGATTTTATGACATAAATATAAGAAGTTAATTTCCATTTAATCTCTTTGGGTCGTTACATTCTTCCCCCTTATGAAATTTCTCCCTCGAAAATTCCTTTTATATACTAAGCCAAAAACATGTGCGGGTACTTTTCCTTCATTGCTTCCTTCAATTCCCATGTTGCTTCCTCCAACATATGGTTCCTCCACAACACATTGACAAGATTGGTTGTCTTTTTGCATAATGTAACGTCCCGATTCTGGGTGCCACTCAACGGTTGCCCCAAACCCCGTTCACCACGTGACCTCAAGCACATTTCCCCAAACACCAGAGGTTGCCGACTAGTAGCGAGGGCCCATGTCTGATAGTGGGGAAACTATGCCCTCATTTGTCAAAGTGTTGTGCAGTGGAATATAAATTATAACATACAACATACATATGATACAGTAAACCATACACAATTGAAATAAACAACATCAGTATATATTACCAACAGTATATAGAAAATGTTGCAACATGTCTCACGTTCTATGAAAACGGCCAGGTCATGTTATGCGTTAGTACAGTACATCAAAAAGAAATGTACAGAAAATCAAAACAAAACAACTGGCAGTGGCATCACAAGCCTAGGCTCAGTCCCATTCCCTCCTAATCCACAGAAACAGTCATGTACCTATATAGGGACTCTTTCCCCTATCCACACATGTAGAAACGTAATCAGATTGGGCCGAAAAGCATGATCCAAACATGGTGTGAGAAATATATCTCAGTAGGAACCCACCAAAGGCTCAATCCCAACAGCGTGCAAACAGGAAACAATAGTGTGTAGAAGTCAAATACAATAATGTAATCAGTACTCAAAAGTAACTATCTACCAGTTATATTGCCATTTTAATATTCATGTAATCTATTCAATTTAATATACCACCATAGTGAATATTCTAAACAAATAGCTAACGTCCTTAGACATATAAACCCCTACCATCAGGTAAGGAGTATAAAACACAAGAATCATCTCTCATGAATAACATAGTTTCCCCTCAAGCTTAGTTAGTGTCGCCCATAGGCATAGAATCAGCTGACCACAGGCACGGAAGTAGTTTCCCTCAGGCCAAAATAACTACTGTCGACATGCTAAATTGTGCGATGCCCACAGGCTAATCACAACAACGCCCTCTGGATAAATAGGTAATCGGGCCATTCCCAACAAGTAAATATACAGTAAACAAGAAATTCCACTCAAGGAAATTCTACAATTACTACTTTAAAGGCATTCCCTCGTGTATCCTATCCAAATGGCTAGACACTAGACCACACCCCCGGGGTGGTTCTTGATCCAAGAATCAATCCCAACTAGCATTTTATTATCACAAATAATCACCTACTCAATCCTGGGTGTTTATTATAGAAATGGACTCATCCACACAACACCCCAACATGGGTTCGTGGAAAAAACACACACAACACACACGACAGTTGGAAAAACAAACACCACACCACCTACCTTAAATACCAATGAGCGCTATACATGAACGTCGATTCTAGAAACGCCCAAGAACGGCGTTGATCTGAGGTAAGAAAAAATTCATTCAACCTCAAATAACTCCCGTTAGGGAAATAATTGGTAAGAAACACGCTAGGAGAACATAGGGCTTACTCGCATGGTTCCAACATGATCAACGGAAGCGAGATCAGATTCTCGGTGCTCGATCAGTTGATCCATGAAGATCCAGCCTTCCTCCTGAGCTTCTTCACCCGGTTCTAAGCCAATACATTGAACAGGGTTGGCTACTGCCCATTTTATGATAAAAAAACAAAGAACAAGTCATGTAATTCCACGTACACGGAATGTACTCCTTCCATTTAACTATTCCTCTAGCGGCACCACCACACTGTTCATCTGTCGACATTAGTACATGACATGTACTCCTGAGTACACGGCGTGTACTGTTTCCCAGCTAGCGGCTGCTCCACCACCTTATTGTTTTGGCATGCTGATTGACTACACGACATGTAAGGGACCACTACATGGCATGTAGTCGGTTCCTACACCCTTCATCACTGACATGGCTATAGGCCCCGTGTACTCAACCCACACGGCCAGATGTACACGGCGTGTGAAAAAGTACACGGCTTGTAGTTCCAAAATTTGGGATTTTCCCCCATTTTCCATATTTTGTCAAAAAAACTTAAGGAATAGGGAAAACAAGAAGCATGTACCTCAAAACTATGAACCGGGTTCTTACAAACTTCCCCCATTATAGAAAATGGTGTAACAACCGATACTTTTATGAGAAATATTTTGTTTTTATGTTATATAAATCATCAATGAAATCTATTAATACACACAACACTTTCTTGGATTTCTTTACAATCAATCGCGACCTTCCTCGATAGCTTGCGTCGTACGCAATACCGAGTTTCACTAAACAACGGTATGCTATTAAAATATCATTAGAACTAGCCATTATGAATAATAGTAACAACTTTTTTAAATTTTATGATTTTTTTTTTCAAAATGGACTTCATTTTTTGATTTGGAATATCGAAATTATCCTAGTGTGAAACTTTGGTATTTTTCAGAAAACTTACATTTTTTGAGGAATAGTGAAACCACTAAGTGGTAGTTTAAAAAACTGAATTTTTCATAAAATATAATTTGAACAATTCTGTGAGTATAATTTCAAAAATCTAAGAGACATGGTTGATTTCAGTAAGTAAAATCTGCTTCAATGAGATAAAAATAATTTTTTTTTGAATAGTATGTTTTTACTTTTATTTACCACGGTTAAAAGGAAATAGGGTAATTAAGGGTAAAAATGATATTATTGTTACCCTAACTCATTCCTAATTCTATTAAATAAGTGTAATTCGACCAAAAACAACATTAGGAATAAAATATTACCATTTAGGCCCACATGGATTAGAATAGGACATTTATTATTAATTTATTTAAAGAAGGGTTAAAATAGTTAAAATCAATGTTTAATAAGTAAATAATTATTAATATAGGGTTATACATAATATAAATTCTACTATAAATATTAATTATAATTATATGAATATTTACTACATAATGATATTTTATTTATAATTTTTTGACTTTAAATATGTTAATTTATTTATGACACAAAGATGATGCAATAATTATCTTATTAATAAAATATTGACATAATTGATGTTATAAATACACAAATAAATGTAATTTGAGACATTTTATGAATTCCACTAATTTTCTAGGTTGAAATGATATTTTATTGTTTATTTAATTAACATTGTTCGAACTAATCATTCTGTTATGATTTTCACAAAAATCAATTACCAAATAGTGTCAAAATTGACATAAAATAGTTTTTATACAAAATATTATATTACTAAATGTTATTTTATTTATAAAAATATATGGTTCTTCCAAATGACATATATAAGGATATATATGTTAATAATAAACAAATTGGGGTTCGTTTGTCCTGTTATAGTAAGTTTATTAACCTTATATTATAAGAACACAAGAAGACACGGTAAAAGTAAAATTATTTAACTTAATGTTAAATATAAATTAAAAGGATAAAATAGGAACCTAAATTTGTCTAAATTATATTTTATGAGAGTATTTCGACCCATCCCCACCATAGCTTCGAAATAAATCAATTTGGAGTTATTTAAAACCGAATTTGTATTTATAATAAAATAATATTTTTAGTTATTCCAAAGGTGCCCCTCTTATCCCTTATAAAAGGGCACCTCCTCCCTCTCTTCCTCACACCACATTAAGCCTTCACGCTCGGCCAACCCCTGCCAGTTTCTACTCTACACTTCCATAGAAACATCTTAGAGGTTCCGGTCTTCTTCAAAGACCAATCATAGTGCCCTAAGAGGAGGTTTCAAATGGCGTGTCGAAAGAAGAGGTAATATCAGTTACCGATTCTTTCAACTTTATTTCATCTTATACTTCTTCTTCTTTAGTTGTTTAATTATGAAGTAATAACATCAGTTTCACACATATACTTATATTTTATTATATGTATTAAACAACCCTATTTCACCATCTATCCATCCTACGGAAAATGAAATCACCGCGCGTGCGTACGTACGGAATACCGTCCCCACGTCGTGGTGTAATATATTTTCCACCACCACCTTACATTGATGTGTATAATGGTGTAAATAATAAATGTCTATGATTATTTTAAAGTGATATTGATTCTGAAATATTATACATACACTCTAATACAATTCCACGATCATGAGAACGATATCATTGCTCGTGCGTACTTACGGAATATCGTCTTCACGACGAGATGAGATTCATTCTCCGTGTTAATCATTCATGAATGATTATAAATTATATATAATAAGTAATCATGAAATATATGACATAATAATGTTACTGGATTTATGTTTATGTCATCTAGTTAATTCCATTCAACTCAATATGGAAACGAAAACAGCGTCCATGCGTACATTCGGCCTACCTCTCCATGAACGGTGTATTTCGTTCCATTTACTGATATATTATATATATGTAAATTATGAATATATATAAAGAATGTTTTATATTCTCGAATTAAGTAATCATGACCTATGTAATCATATGAATAATTCCAAGTCAAAACACGGATGACAAATGAAACGATTATACCCAAAACGCTCTTTGACATGGAATTTACAAAAGAACGGGTAATATAAAGTCATAAGTGAACCATATATGATATCATAACAATGAGTATGTTTCTGTAATAAGTCAATGACAATATTTAAATCATTATACATAAGTTTTGGACACTTACAAAGCAAATCTGACCTAAGTTATGGGAAAATATCTTAATCTCATTTTTATCTGAGATTGTTTATACTTTGGTATTTACTAGGGTGTATTTTATCATCCACTTCCATTTTTCCTAAATATGTAATATTTATATCCTTCTAAAATATTTTAAATCCAATTTTACCATTCGGTGAGTTTTTAGTAAAAGATATGATAGGAATCTTTTTTCGTTTTTCGTACAAGGTACTTTTTGACTTTTCCAACAAAAGTACGAGAAGAATGTTTTTTTAACTTATACGGAATGAATGGATTTTTAAAAAAATATTTCCAAGAATCTTCCTTTACAAGTTTTCAAGTTTATTTTTAATCAACTTATTTTAGTTTCAAATTGTATGACATGATAAGAATGGAAAAAAAATTGAAGTAGAAAGGATATTTTCCTCAAGAATGGAGTTCAATAGTTTTATCAAAATTATATACCATCTAAGATAATATAGGGTTCTGTTTCTATCCTTATTATTACATGGATTTGATTATGTTGTGATGGAAATATTTTTATGAATTATTTTATCTTATATGAATTGTTTAATGATATCACGATGTTTAATATTTCCATTTTTATTACATGGGTTATGCTATGATGTATGGTTTATGATTTTATGGAACACATAATAATGTTACCATTATGAGATGGATGTGACCTATATCTCCCTAAAATTAACTGGGTAAATATGTTATATCTCATTAGATAGACATGGCTGGAACGTCGGGTTAAACTGGTTCAGTGAAACATGACTAAAACGAGGAGTGAAATCAGTTTAGAAATGGACTTTGTCCACTAAGATAGTCTTGGCAATGACTCTTGACTAATAAGAAATTATTCTCTATGATTATGTGTGTATGCCACAAAGTTTCATATTTTAAGTTATGATTGTTGAGATTACATTTCACTACTATGATTTATCCCATGTTATGAAATTATGATCTCTTTTGTAGGCTAAGATTTCCAAAAGTTATATTCTTATATATATATATGATGTGATTGATATTTATTTTGTTTACCCTTAATGAGCATTTGAGATCACCATTTTGTATGTTTTATTTCCCCAGGTCAGGAAAAAGGTTATTAAGTAGGATATGCCAAAAAGGGACTCTAGATATGATGAAATAAATGGGAGGCAAAGTAGATGCTTTATGAACCATTTGTTTATGTTTCCCAGTTTCTAAAGACTCTATACCTATAAATTCCATTACTGGTTTTGTTATATGTTGTAATAATTTTGATTCAATTCTGAAGTATTAACCATGTATGTTAAGTAAGGGCCGTTATCGTTGGTATCAGAGTAAAGGTATAGTCAACCTTTGGAAACTAGGATGTGAAAGCCTTATTAAGAACCCTAAGGATAAGTCTAAGCATAGAACACAATCTTAGTGTTTTATAAATGGCAATGAACAACCTATGATAATACCTTAGGTGTGAAATTTTATTCTTGATTATCTGGTTTTCCTATTATAATTAGAGTTTCTCACACTATTATTCTTGGTTTTAGTCAATGGATGAAACCCGAAGAAACCGTGTTAATACTGAATGCGACGGGCAGTGCAATGATTGTCCCCCTGAGAATCCAAACGTTTTGGGAGCTGTAATAGAAAATCTTGTAGCCATGCTCATGCATCTTTCTCAAGCTATGAATCATGCAGGCCTTCCAAATGAGCAAATAAAGGTGCAACATTCTCTTGAATCCATCATGAGGTAGCATCTACCTTCATTCAGTGGGTCTTTTGATACATTAGTGGCTGAACAATGGATCAGTAACACTAAAAAGATATTTTCAGTTCTTCAATATTTGGAACATGATAAATTCATCTTAGCAGTGTATCGTTTGGAAGGTGATGTTGATCAATGGTGTAATCTTATTAAGAATACAAGGAAAATGAATGAAATTGAGTCCATGGAATGGGACGAGTTCAAGAACTTATTTTTCAATAAGTACATCCCTCGTATTCTACGAACAAATATGGAGAAAGAGTTTCTTGAACTAAAGCAAAAGGATGATGAACCTGTTGGTACCTATGAAGAAAATTTTACAAGACTTGCAAGGGACGCTTCTGGTATTATTATCCAACCTGAGAGTAAGATCGATCGATTCTTTAGTGGCTTAAAACCAAGTCTTCTAAGGGCGTTATCCATAAGGGACTTCTATAGCTACGAGGAAATCGTTCGATGTTCTCTCCAAGTTGAGATGAAGATTGAGGTAACCCATCAGTCATATGGGTTTGATAAGAAGAGGAAAATGGAATTCAAAGGAAAATATAAAGAGCACACTGAATAGAAGATGATATATCCCTTATGCTCAAAGTGTGGAATGAAACATGGAGGGAGTTGTCTTAAAGGGACAAGTAAATGTTTCAAATGTGGAAAGGAAGGTCATCGAGAATTTGAATGCCGCTATGATGGGAAGAAGATGTCTAATGATGCAAACAAAGGAAAGGGTACATAGAATTAACCTACTACACTTCAATGTTTCAAGTGCAAGGAGATGGGGCATTATTCCAATCAATGCCCAAATCCAATGGTTGATGATGATGGTTGACGTCAACAAACTCTTAAGGCTAAAGACAAAGGAAAGTCACATGAAATTTATATCAGCGATGTGGAGTACGATAACGATGTAGTGAAAGGTACACTTACCATCCACACTAAAGTATAAAATGTTCTATTTGATTATGGATCCACCCACTCTTTTATTTCGGAATAATTTTCTAAGGGTATCACCGTATTACCTCAACAATTAGATGTTGAGTTAGCTGTGACAACCCCTAATGGCACAGCAGTAACATCAAAAGATTATAATTCTTCTCCGATTAAAGTTTGTGGGAAAATTATTCCTGCAAATCTTGTGATCCTTCCTATAGTGGAATTTGATGTGATTCTTGGAATGGATTGGATTTCATTATATGGATCTCATATCAATTTCCAAATAAGGGATGTCACATTTCATATTCCAGATCAATCTATGATCGTCTATCAATGCAAGGATGAACATCACCTTCCAGTGGAAATTTCTTCCATATTATGGGTATTGATTCCACTAAATGAAGGTAATTTATCTCAAATGGTTGGTGAGAAACTCACGATTAATAATATGCCCATTGCACGGGAGTTTGACGGTGTTTTTCTAGAGGAATTTTCAGGTCTTCCACCAAGTCATGAAGTAATGATTTCAATAGAACTCGTACCGTGTGCTTTGCCTATTTCAAAGACACCTTATAGAATGGCCCCAATTGAGTTGCAGGAATTGAAGGGGAAACTCCAAGAGAATCTTGATAAGGGATTCATAAGCCCTAGTGAGTCACCTTGGGGAGAACCTGTTCTGTTTGTTAAGAAGAAAGATGGATCAATGAGACTCTGCATTGATTATCGAGGACATAACAAGATCACTATCAAGAACAAATATCCTCTCCCGTGCATTGATGACTTATTTGACCAATTAAGGGTCAAAAGGGAGGATATACCAAAGACGGCTTTCCATACAAGGTATGGACACTACGAATTTATAGTGATGCCATTTGGTCTTACTAATTCCCCTTCTGTCTTCATGGATCTGATGAATAGAGTCTTTAGAGACTATCTTGATCAGTTTGTGGTAGTCTTTATAGACGATATTCTTGTCTATTCAAAGAAAATGGAAGAACATGAAGATCATTTGAGAATTATATTGATGACCCTGGAAAAAGATAATCTTTATGCCAAATTTACTAAGTGTGAATTTTGGCTTCAAAAAGTTTCATTTTTGGGTCACATAATCTCAAAGGAGGGGATATCTGTGGATCCAGCAAAAACAGAGGTTATCGAAAGATGGTCGAGACCAACAATAGTAACATAGATCCAAATTTTTCTTGGGTTGGCTGCATATTATCGACGTTTTGTGAAATATTTTTCACGATTATCTAATACACTCACCAAGTTGACTCGAAAAGGAGTTAAGTTTGTTTGGACGGAGAATGTTAAGAGAATTTCAAGGAGTTGAAAAGAAGGTTATCTAGTGCCCCTGTGCTCACACTGCCTTGTAGTGGAGAAAGGTTTTTGATCTACAGTGATGCATCCAAGAAAGGATTGGGGTGTGTTCTTATGCAAAATGATATGGTGATAGCTTATGCCTCATGACAGTTGAAAATACATGAGCAAAATTACCCAACTCGTGATTCGGAATTAGCTGCAGTAATCTTTTCATTAATGATTTGGAGGCATTATCTTTATGGAGAAAGGTGTGACAATTATACTGATCATAAAAGTTTAAAGTATTTTTTCACACAAAAGGAGCATAATATACGCCAAAGAAGATGTTTGGAGCTGAATAAGGATTACGACTGATCAATTCATTAACACCCTGGGAAAGCAAACAAGGTGGAAGATGAATTAAGTCGACAAGACCATGCTAGATTATCCATGATCTGGATCATAAAAGATCCAATATTTATGGATTTACAAAGGACGGATCTTGGAATTATAATGGAATGGGAAAAATTTTATCTTTCTCAAATAAATGTTCAACCATCTATACATGTGATGATTAAAGTGGCACAGAAAGAAGATGTCGAGTTACAAACGAAGGTGAGAAATGTTCCTGAATTAAACCATGAATGTGATCGGATAATAAATTTCAAGAATCAGGTTTGTGTTCCTCCCATCCCTGCATTAAATAAGGAGCTGCTGGATGAGGCTCATAGTTCTTCATTCTCTATTCATCCTAGAAGCACAAAGATGTATAGGGACCTGAAAGAGTACTTCTGGTGGGATGGAATGAAAAGAGATGTTGCCAAATATGTCTCTCGATGCTTGGTTTGTCAGCAAGTTAATGCTGAGAGACAGAATTCTAAGGGGATGTAACAACCATTACCCATACCTGAATTGAAATGGGAAAACATCACTATGGACTTCATCACAGGAATTCTTAAAACATCCAAAGGCAAAAATGCTATTTGGGTCATAGTTGATCATCTTACAAAGTCTGCACACTTCATTGCTATTAGAGAGGATTTCTCTCTGGATCATCTTTCCAGTATATATTTAAAGGAAGTGGTAAGATTGCAAGGAGTACCACTTTCTATTATATCTGATCGGGATCTGAGATTTACCTCAAAGTTCTGGTGAAGTTTTCATCACACTCTGGATACAGAGTTGAGTTCCAGCACTGCTTATCATCCTCAGACAGACGTTCAGTCTGAGAGAACAATTCAAACTCTAGAAGATATGTTGAGAGATTTATCTATAGATTTCATAGGTGGTTGGGATCAAAACCTACCTTTGGTGGAATTTTCTTATAACAATAGCTTTCACTCTAGTATTCAGATGGCTCCTTATGAATCTCTCTATGGAAAGAAATGCAGGACTCCAACTTTCTTGGATGAAGTTGGGGAAATAAAGCTATTAGAACCTGATCTCATTGATGAAATTGCAGAAAAGTTCAGATCTATTCAACAACACATAAGAATAATCTCAAAGTCAACAAAAAAGTTATGCTGACAACCGAAGAAAAGACTTAGAGTTTGAAGTGGGTGATAACGTGTTCTTACAGATATATCCCTGGAAGAGGGTCATGGGATTTGAAAAGAAGGGGAAGTTGATCCCTAGGTATATCGATCGTTTCGAAAAACTGGATCGTGTTGGGAAGGTAGCTTACCGATTGGCGCTTCCACTGAATCTCTCTCAACATCACGATGTGTTCCATGTATCTATCCTGAGAAAGTACATACCTGATCCTTCAAAAGTACTCAGCTCAGAAGTTGTACCACTAGAGCAAGATCTTTCTTATGAAGAAAAACCGATAGAGATTCTGGATCATAGCGAAAAAGTCCTACGAAACAAAACCTCCCTCTTGGTGAATGTTTTATAGAGGAACCACCAATTAGAAGAAGCTACATGGGAGATTGAGGATATGATGAGGGAGATGTATCCTCATCTGTTGGTTACAAAGTGATGAATTTCCAGGGCGAAATTCATTTTAAGGGGGGTAGAATGTAACACCCAAGACTTTTATGAGAAATATTTTGTTTTTATGTTATATAAATCACTAAAGGAATCTTTTACTACAAACAACACGTACTTGGCTTTCTTTACACGCAATCACGACCTTCCTCGATACCTTGCATCGTACCCAATACTGAGTTTCACTAAACAATGATATGCTGTTAAAATATTATTAAAAGTAGCCGTTATGAATAATAATAACCACTTTTTGAAATTTTATGAATTTTATTTTTCAAAATGGACTTCATTTTTTGATTCGGAATATCTAAATTAGCCTTGGGTGAAATTTTGAAATTTTTTCTGAAAAAATTCAATTTTTTATGAATAGTTAAACCACTAAGTGGTAGTTTAAAAAGCTGAATTTTGATAAAACATAATTTTACCGCTTCTATGAGTGGAATTTCAAAAAACTGAGAGACACGGTTGATGTCAGTAAGTAAAATGTGGTTCAATGAGATAAAAATAATTTTTGGTGAATAGTAACTTTTTTACTTTTATTTACCACGGTTGAAAGTAAACATGGTAATTAAGGGTAAAAATGATGTTATTATTACAATAACACATGTCCTAATTCTATTGGATACGTGTAATTCTACCAAAAACAACCTTAGGAATAAAATATGACCATTTAGGCCCACTTGGATTAGATTAGGACATTTATTATTAATTTATTTAAAGAAGGGTTAAAATAGTTAAAATCAACGTTTAATAAGTAAATAATTTTTAATATAGGGTTATACATAAGATAAATTCGACTATAAATATTCATTATAGATATATGAATATTTCCTACGTAATAATATTTTATTTGTAATTTTTAGACTTTAAATATATTAATTTATTTATGACATAAAGATGATGCATTAATTATCATATTAATGAAATATTGACATAATTGATGTTATAAATACCCAAATAAATTTAATTTGAGACTTTTCATGAATTCAACCAATTTTCTAGGTTAGTAATACTTTTTATTGTTGATTTTATTAACATTTTTCGAACTAATCATTCTGTTATGATTTTCAAAAAAATCAATTACTAAATAGTGTCAAAATTGACATAAAATAGTTTTTTAAACAAATATTATATTATTAATTGTTATTTTATTCCTAAAAATCTTAGGATCGGCCAAATGACTTAGATAAGGTTATATATATTAATAATAAACATTTTGGGATTCGTTTGGCTTGTTATAGTATGTTTATTAACCATATAGTATAAGTACACAAGAAGACACGGTAAAAGTTAAATTATTTAACTTAATGTTAAATCTAAATGATAAGGATATAATAGGAAACTAAACTTTTCTAAATACTATTGGATTAGAGGATTTAGACCCCTCCCCACCTTAGCTTTGAAATAAATCAATTTGGAGCTATTTAAAACCGAATTTGGCTTTATAATAAAATAATATTTTTAGTTATTCCAAAGGTGCCCCTCTCCTCCCTTATAAAAGGGCACCTCCTCCCTCTCTTCCTCACACCACATTGTTCCTTCAAGCTCAGACAACCCCTGAAAATTTCTCCTCTCCACATCCCTAGAAACAACCTAGAGGTTATGTACTTCTTCAAAGACCAATAATAGTGCCATAAGAGGAGGTTTCAAAAGGCGTGTTGAATGAAGAGGTAATATCCGTTACCGATTCTTTCAACTTTATTTCTTCTTCTAATTATTCTTATTTAGTTTTTTCATTATGAATTAATAACATAAGTATCACCCATATACTGATATGTTATTATACGTATGAAAAAACCATATTTCACCATCTATCCATCCTACAGAAAATGAAATCACCGCGTGTGCGTAAGTACGGAATACCGTCTCCACGCCGTGGTGTAATCTATTTTCCACCACCACCTTACATGGATTGGTATAATGGTGTACATAATAACTATATATGGTTATTGTAAAGTTATATTGAATCTAAAATAGTATACAAACACTCCAATACAATTCCACGATCATGAGAACGATATCATCGCTCATGCGTACGTACAGAATATCATCCCCACGACGCGATAAGATTCATTCTCCATGTTAACCATTCATGAATGATTATAAAGTATATATAATAATTAATCATGAAATATATGACATAATAATGATATTATATTTATGTGTATGTCATCTACTTAATTCCATTCAACTCAATAAGGAAACGAAAACCGCGTTCATGCATACGTACGACCTACCGTCTCCATGAACGGTGTATTTCGTTCCATTTAATGATCTATTATATATATGTAAATTCTGAATATATATAAATCATGTTTTATATTCTGGAATTATGTAATCATGACCTAACTAATTATATGAATAATTACAAGTCAAAACACAGACGACAAATGAAACGATTTTACCCAAAACGCTCTTTAACATGAAATTTACAAAAGAACAGGTAATATAAAGTCATAAGTGAACCATATATGATGTCATAACAATGATTATGATTCTGGTATAAGTCAATGACATTATTTAAATCATTATATAGGAGGTCCAGACACTTACAAAGCAAATCATACCTAAGATAAGGGAAAATATCACAATCTCATTTTCATCTGAGATTTTTTATACTTTGGTATTTAATGGGGTGTATTTTATCATCCACATCCATGTTTCCTCAATATGTAATATTTATATCCTTCTACAATAGTTTATATCCAATTTTACCCTTCAATGAGTTTTTACTAAAAGATATGAAAGGATTCTTTTGTCGTTTTTCGTACGAGGTACTTTTAGACTTTTCCGAGAAAAGTATGAGAAGAATGTTTTTTAACTTATACGACATGAATGGATTTTTAAAACAATATTTCCAAGAATCATCCTTTACAAGTTTTCAAGTTTATTTTTAATCAACTACTTTTAGTTTAAAATTTTATGACATGTTAAGAAAGGAAGAATATTTTTTAAGTAGAAAGGATATTTACCTCAAGAATGGAGTTCACGAGTTTTATCAAAATTATTTTCCATCTAAGATAATATAGGGTTCTATTTCTATCCCTATTATTATGTGGATTTTATTATGTTGTGATGGAAATTTTTTTATGAATTCCTTTGTCTTATATGAATTGTTTTATGATGTCATGATGTTTAGGATTTCCATTTTTATTACATGGGTTATGCTATGATGTATGGTTTATGATTTTGTGGCACACATAAGAATGGTAACATTATGAGATGGGTGGAACCTATATCTCCCTCCAATGAATTGGTTAATGATTTTATATCTCATGAGATAGACATGGCTGGAACGGCAGGTTAAACCGGTTCAGTGAAACAGGACTGAAACGAGGAGTGAACTCGGTTCAGAAATGGACATTGTCCACTAAGATAGTCTTGGAAATGAGTCTTGACTAATAAGAAATGATTCTCTATGATTATGTGTGTGTGCCACAATGTTTTATATTTTATGTTATGATTATTGGGATTTCATTTCACTACTATGATTTATCCCATGTTATGAAATTATGATCTCTTTTGCAGGATAAGATTTCAAAAAGTTATGTTCTTATGAATATGATGTGATTGATATTTCTTTGGTTTACCCTTACTGAGCATTTGAGCTCACCCTTTTGTATATTTTATTTCCCCAGGTTAGGAAGAAGGTTATTAAGTAGGATATTCCAAAAGGGACTCTAGATATGATGAAATAAATGGGAGGCAAAGTAGATTCTTTATGAACCAGTTGTTTATGTTTCCCAGTTTCTAAAGACACTATACATATACGGTCCTTTCCTGTTTTTTTAAATGTTGTAATAAATGTGATTCAATTCTGAAGTATTAACCATGTATGTAAATTAAGGTTCATTATAAATGGTCCCCGAATTTCCCTTCCAAGGGTGGCAAGGATATAGTTGTGAACAACTCTGGCCACTAAGCACGTACGTCGGTCTCTCGATCACAGGTTTCGTCCTGCACTCAGCCATGCTGCCATAGCACTCGTACCAGAGGAACTGACCATCCTCGGAGAACCTTCGTGGTCCGGTCAACAATACGAATGGACGCATCCACCTAAAGCTCAACATCTTATGACTAAAAGGTGTTAGATGTGTCTGAATGATAGCGGCGTAACTAAGATACATGGACGACATAGTGCATGACTCGGTACTTCTATGGTAAATGCAACATATAGGAAACCATCCCGACTCTCTCCAGAATCTGTAATGGCCCCCCATTCCCCGGTGAATGCTAACCCTGTCTCCTGATCCCTTTGGGTCTCAGCCTCGGTGAAACACGCAACAAAACCTGATCCCTGACCATGAACTCCAAAGGTCATCTACGATGATCAGCATAAGACTTCTGACGAGACTGCGCGGTATCCATATGCTTCTAAATCAATTGGACCTGCTCAAATGTCTACTGCACGAGGCGTGGTCCCAATAAAGCTACCTCACCTACCTCTAACCAGAACAAGGGTGATCGACATGACCTACCATATAAAGCCCCGTAAGTTGTCATCTCAATAGTTTCCTGAAAACTATTGTTATTAGAAAAATTGACTAGGGTTATATGCCTCTCCCAAGAGCCCCCTAAGTCTAGGACGCATGCATGAAACATGTCCTCAAGCACCTGTATCGTACACTCTAACTGGACATCGGTCTGAGGGTGGTATGCTGTTCTTAGAAGCACCTGTGTACCCAGTGCCCTCTGAAAACTCTGCCAGAAACGAGAAGTAAATAGGGAATCCCTATATGAAATGATAGAACGAGGGACCCCATGAAGACGTACGGTCTCTCGGATATACAGCCGTCCTATCTCGTCGAAACTGAAGGCCTCCTTGATCGGAAAGAAGTGGGAAACCTTCGTGAGTCTGTCCACAACTACCCATACGACAGTATTTCCACTTTGTGACCTCGAAAACCTAGTCACAAAATCCATCGCGACATCATCCCATTTCCACTTTGGAATGGGTAACTGTAGCAGCAACACAGCTGGCCTTTGGTTCTCCACCTTCACCTGCAGATAGGTGGAACACCTCGTAACAAAACTAGACATCTCTCCCTTCATGCTTGGCCACCAGTACTGACGCCTTAAGTCACGGTACATCTTGGTAACCCCTGGATGAACTGCCCAAGGTGAAGCATGAAAATCCTGCATCAGCTCCTCGCGTATATCTCCTAGAACCCATACTCGTCCATGGAAATGCAGTAACTCGTCATCGCCTACCGTCCAACCATGAGAAGGGTCCTCACTTGCCACCAACTCCCATAGAACTAGGCATTCTAGATCCAATAGATGCCTCATCCTCACTCTATCGAGGCGGTTAGAAGTCACAACTAAAGATGAAAGATAAGTCTGCCCCTGACTATCGTGAACCTCTAGATGCATCTCAGAGAACATGGCCATGAGTTCCTACTAACCACTGGCCTACTGCACCGCCTGTATCTGAGTCTTCCTTCTCAGTGCATCAGCAACTACATTACCTTTACCAGGTGTATAGGCACGCTCAAAATCGAAGGATTGTAGGTACTCAACCCACCTCCTCTACCTCAGATTTTGGTCCCGCTGAGTAAAGATATACATCAGGCATTTTTGGTCGGTGAAAACTATAAAATGATCTCCCAATAGATAGTGTCTCCAACAGTGCAAAACATGAACAACTCCATCCAACTCGAGGTCATGCATCAGGTAATTCCACTCATGTGGCCTCAACTGCCGAGACCCATACACAACGAATCGGTCTACCTTCATCAATATTTCTCCGAGTCCAATCACTGATACATCACAGTAAACTGTATAGCTCTTCCCCTACACTAGGAATATTAGGATTGGTGCTGACGTCAGCCTTCCCTTCATGTCCTGAATAGCTGTCTCACAAGCATCTGACCAAACGAACAACAAAACCATCTTAGTCAGACCCGTCAATGGTTCTGCTAAGTAGGAGAAGTGTTGTATGAAGCCTCTGTAGTAACCATCCATCCCCAAGAAACTCTGTATCTCAAACACGTTCTTAGGATGCTCTCAGGAAACTACTGCCCTCAACTTCTTTGGGTCTACTACAACTCCTGCCTCTGAGATGATATGACCCAAGAAGTGAATTTGGTCTATCCAAAAGTGGCACTTTGAGAGATTAGCATATAGATGATGCTCTCTCAGTGTACTCAATATGATCTCATGAAGGGTGGCATGGTTGTGTCGAGTGTGAGATTACACCAAGATGTCATCCATGAATACTACCACAAAATTATCAAGATACGGATGGGATACATGATTTATCAGAGCCATGAAAACATCTGGTGCATTCATGAGTCCTAACACAATAGCCAAGTACTCATACATACCATATCTCCAAAAAGATGTAATCGGTATATCCAAAGTTCTCACGCGCAGCTGATGATATCCTGACCTCATGTCAATCTTCGAGAACACTTGTGCTCCATGAAGAGGATCAAAAAGATCATCAATCGTCGACATGGGATATTAGTTCTTAACCCTCAAATGGTTCAACTTCTGATAATCCATGCAAATTCTGAGGGTACTGTCCACCTTCTTCACGAAAAGGACCGGAGAACCACCATTGAGAAGTACTGGGTCAGATAAAACCCTTTTACTTTAACTACTCTAACTGCCTCTTGAGCTCCTACAACTCTGGTGTAGCAATCCTATAGGGATGAATGGACACCGGTATTGTGTCTGGCACGAGATCAATAGCGAAATACACCTCACGCACCGGAGGTAGATCATAAAAGTCGTCCGGGAAAACATCCCTAAAATGATAAACCACTTGAGGTAAATCTCTCTGCCAAGTCCCCTGATCATCCAGATAAAAACTCACAATCTGGCCTATGACTCCACCTCGCCCACGATGCTCTGGTCCATCTCAACTTGCCCGACCGTCCCATTCTCCCTTCTATAGAAACTCACTTCCCTCTGGTGACATGAAACGCACCCTACGATGATAGTAGTCCACAATGGAAAGATAGGAAACCAACCAATCTAACCCGAGAATGACGTCATAGCTCGTCATCTCCAAGACATAGAGGTCCCAATTAAAATGGAACCCACCAACCTCAATGGGGAACTCCTTGAACTGACGCACACCAGCCGTTCTTGACCCCAAAGGATTGTCTAGCGTCATGGTATCGGAAGAAGAAGAAACATCGAGCACAAGGCTCTCCACGATGGGCACATATATGAAACTATGCGTAGCACCCGTATAAAAAAATTACTAAAGATAAGATAGAAGCTACTAGAATAGTACCTTTGACTATAGAAGGACCAAGATCCTACTCCTATTGGGTCTCTTGCACTACATATGCCTGCCCAGTGCTGCGGCCCTGTGACACTGCCTGGCTACCCTGAGCTGTCCCACCCTACTGCCTCTAAGATCCTAGGGTCCGGCTACCATGGGCACGACCACCATCTTTGCATGAACGCCCTGTCATAATCTGGTTCCCCGACTGGTAGGAAGCCACTGGTCCTTCTCCCGTACGTGGAGTCTGCACAGAACCCCTCTCACTAGCCACCGGTGGAAACGCCCGGCAAAAGCGCTGCAGATGACCCATATTGCCGCAAGCTCAGCACTCCACTGGATCACGTGGACACTATGTCCACATGTGACCATATCTACAACAATAGTTTCACATGAACTATCCACCTTAAGCATTATTCTGACTGGTACTTCCACCCGAAGATAAGTCCATCTTTCTCTTCCTCTTGCCAGTAGAAATTGGACCAGTAACTGGTGCTGAACCGCCCTGGCCCACACCACTAGATTCCTGCAGGTACCTCTCTGTAATCAGCACCTGGTTCACAATAACATGTACGGAAGGCAACCTGAAAACATTCACCAGTGCTCGGATGTCATAACAAAGACCATCCTCAAAACGTCTATCCCGCAATGTCTCATCACCCACTAGTACAGGTGCAAAACGCTGATGCAATGTGAAATGAGCAGAATAATCCATCACTGACATGTCACCCTGCTGTAGATTCATCAACTATCGAGCTTTATCTTCCCTCATCTTCTATGGGAAGAAGAATTCATAGAAGACAGCCCAAAAATCTTCCCACGCCATGTCTCTGTGATTCTCTGACTAGGTGGTAACATCCCACCAACTCTTGGAGGAATCACGCTGCATGTAAGTCGCGAGCTTGATCCTCCACCCACGAGGTGTCTCAAGATGCTCGAAAATAGTCTGCATCAATCCTAGACAATAATCTGCAGCTTGTGGTCCGCCATACCTTGAAAATATAAGCGGATGCTACTGGTGGAAGATACGTGTAAGCTCGTCAATAGATGTGGCAGCCTGATATGCTCCCTGAAAGGTCTGCATGAACTGCATAAAGCCTTCACGGAACTGCTCCTCTATACCTGTGTCCAGTATAACAGCTGGCACCACATCCAGCTCTACTGGAGGATCCAATGGTAGCTCGTGGCCCACCATCTCCGGATTATAATCGTTGGCACACTTCTGGAGATCAACATGCGGTCGTCTAGGCAGCATTACACTACAAGGTCAAAGGAACGCCTTAGACTCAAGATTATTAAGACTAAAATTGAAGGAACACCAAAGGAAACACGAGGAATAAGGCATTTCAAAATTTTCAAAATAGGACTATACCGCGTGTATACTGTCTACATGGCGTGTACTTGACTTCCCTTCCCCTGCCCGGGTCCTTACACATAGCTAAGACACACAACTTCCATTCAAAAAAACTACATGGCATTTATAATATCTACACGGCGAGTATTTTGTTATTTTCCAACTCCACGTGTCGTCTGTGACACGGCCGACTACTTGTCTTGACACTAAATGGCGTGTTACACCCTCACACGATGTGTACACCAACCCGTTTTCCCGCCACATGGCTATGTCCACACAGTTTGTCCTCGGACAAGATTACACGATGTGTCCTATAGGTACACAGTGTGTTCAAGGAGAGGTGACATCGACCTGTGTTGTTAGTTACATGGCCGTGTCCCCAAGTCACATTACACGGCGTGTTCATCATTGACACAATGTGTTCTGTATACGAGTTCACCGACCCTTGTTGTGAGTTACACGACCGGACTCCGGGTCAACACTACACGACGTGCACATCATATACACGGTGTGTTTTACCGAAGCTCTTCCCTTACCCATGTCGCCGCCCACACAGTTTGTGACATGGGAAGAGACTACACGGCGTGTACTCAGCGTACACGGCGTGTACCTAAAATGTTTTTTTTTCTTCTTTAACAAAAAATCATAAACGGCATGTATGAGGTCTTACACAGCGTGTATTCTGGGTTTTCCAGATAGTATGCCTCCTAAACTTCCCCAGAAACCAGAAATTACTGAATCCAACACCTAAGTTTCAAATTCCGACCCGTGGGGGGCCATACTCCCCACGAATCAATGTTTGGAATCTTATCCGTTTTATAACAAAATAAGAAGCCAATGACCCACCAAATTACGTTAAATAGGGGCCCATACTCCCCAAAAACCGATGTTTGGCATCCATTCTATAAACAAGCTCATACAAAAAAAAACCCTATCATAACGCAGGTATTTATCAGAGCAGCTATCACAACAGCATGATTTACTAGCACAACAACTATCACAACAACATGCAAAATTATAATGCACCTACATGGCATGGAAACAATGCATGGCATGTGATATCTAGAATGTGCCTATATGGTGCATGAGACGACATACCCTCAAATCATTGGTTTTCAACTAAATAGAACCCACAGATCAAGTATAAACAGCACAATCACATGTGCATCACCCAATGGTAAAAACAAATCAACTGTAAATTGCAAAATCAGTAAAATTACAACACGGGGTAAATTGTATTTTCCCTGTACACGGGTTAGCTATGCCCGGGCATAGCTTATTACCACCTACCTGTTCGTCCTATCCCTGACTACGGCTCCAAATAGTATGTCAAAGTAAAGAACACCCCTTTGATTCCATTTTGTAACATCTCGATTCCGGGAGCCACTCAACGGTTGCCCTGAACCCGGTTCACCACATGACCTCAAGAGCATTTCCCCAAATGCTAGAGGTTGTCGACTAGCAGCGAGGGCCCAGGTCTGATAGTGGGGAAACTATGCCCTCATTTTCCAAATTGTAGCGCAGCAGAATATAAATTAAAACTTAAAACATATAGTGGAAGAAGTAAACCATACACAACTAAAATAAACGACAACAATGGATATTACCAACAGTATATAGAAAATGATGCAACATGTCTCAAGTTCTAAGAAAATGACCAGATCATGTTATACATCAGTACAATACAACAAAATGAAAAGTACATCAAATCAAAATAAAATAAACTGGAAGCGGCATCATGAGCCTAGGTTATGTCCCATGCCCTCCTACTCCACTGCAACAGTCATGTACCTGTATATGGAATCTTGCCCATATCCACACCTGTAGAAACGTAATTTGTTTGGGCCAAAAATCATGACCCAAATAGGGTGTGAGAAATATATCTCAGTTGGAACGCATCGAAGGCCCATGACCAACAACGTTCAAACATGAAACAATAGTGTGCATTAGTAAAATGCAATAAAGTAAGTAGTACTCAAAAGTAACTATTTACTAGTTATATTTCCATTTTATTATTCATTTAATCCATTTTATTTAAAATACCACCACTGTGAATATTCTAAATTACCAGCTAATGTCCTCGGACATGTAAACCCCTACCCTCAGGTAAAGAGTATCCAATATAAGAATCTTACCTCAGGTATAACAGAGTTTTCCCTCAGGCATAGGTAGTGTCGCCCACAAGCACAGAATCAGCTTCCCAGAGGCACGGAAAAAGTTGCCCTTTGGCCGAAATAACTGCTGCCCACAGGCTAAATAGTGCAGTTCCCACAGGCTAATCACAACAATTCCCTCAGGATAAATAGGTAACCGGGACATTCCCAATAAGTAAATAATCTGTAAACAATAAATTACTCTAAAGTAATTTCTACAATTACTACTTTAAAGGTATACCCTTGGGTATCCTGGCCAAACGGATAAACAGTGGAACACGCCCCCGAGGTGGTTCCGTATTCAAGCATCAATCCAATCCAGCATTATATTATCACAAATAATCACCTATTCAATCCTAGGTGTTTATTATAGCAATGGTCTTAGCCACACGACACCCCAGCATGGGTTCGTGGCACATAATCACACAACACAACAACACAATTGGAAAAACAATCACCAATCCACCTACCTTATACGCCAATGAGAGCTATACACGAACGTCGATTCCAGAAACGCCCATGAACGGCGTAGATCTATTGTAAGAAAACATCATTCAAACTCAAATTACTCTCATTAGGGAAATAATTGGTAAGAAAAACACTAGGGGAAGAGAGGGCTTATAGGCACGGTTCCAACGTTAATGACAGAAGCGAGATTGGATTCCCGGTTCTCGGTCGGTTGATCCACAAAGATCCGGACATCCTCCCGAGCTCCTTCCTCTGGTTCTAAGCCAATCCTATGAACAGGGTTGGCTACTGCCCGTTTGAAGCAAAAAAAAAACAATGTACACGGTGTGTACTTCCAAGTACACTATGTGTACTCCTTCCATTTAGCTATTCCTCTGGCATCACCGCCACACTGTTCATCCATCGACATGAGTACAGGGAATGTACCCCGGAGTACACGGTGTGTACTGTTTCCCAGCTAGCGGCTGCTCCACAGCCTTACTGTTTCGGCCTGCCGACTGACTACACGGCGTGTAAGGGACCTCTACACATCGTGTAGTCGTTTCCTACACCCTTCATCACCGACATGGCTACACGACCCGTGTACTCATCCCACATGGCCAGAAGTACACGCCGTGTGAAAAAGTACATGGCGTGTAGTTCCAAAATTTGGGATTTTTCCCCATTATCCATATTTTATCAAAAACAATTAAGGAAAAGGGAAAAGAAGAAGCATGTACCTCAAAAATTAGAACTATCTTCTTACAAGTAGAACCTTATCTCTCCGATCCAGAATCATTATTGGATGCTCCTCATAAGAGAGATCATCTTCCAGCTGCACCACCTATGAGTTTAGTACATGTAAGGGATCATGTATGTACTTCCAAAAGAGTGATACATGAAAAACATCATGAAATCGATCCATATTCAGTGGAAGTGCAAGACGATAGGCCATGGCTTCTATGCGGTCAAGGATCTCAATGGGGCCAATATACCGTGGGTTTAGATTCCCTATCATAACGAATCACATGACTCTCTTCTATGGTGATATTTGAAGGAAGAATTTATCTCCAACATCGAACTAAAAGTCCCTTCGACGGTTGTCAGGATATCTCTTTTGCAGACATTGACCAGTATCGATGTGTTTCTATATGAATTGAACCTTCTCAGTCATCTCTTGAACTAGATTGGCTCCATGTAGCATTCATTCTCCAACTTCATCCCAAAAGGATGGAGTTCTACATTGTTTTCCATAATGAGCTTCATATGGAGCCAGTTGAATACTCGAGTAGAAGCTATTGTTCTATGAGAACTCAACTAATGGGGGATGCTGATCTCATCCACCTTTAAATCCTAGAGAGTATTCTCTAATCATATCTTCAAGCCACTGAATAGTAATTTTAGACTGGCCATTATTTTGGGGGTGATTGGTCATGCTGAAATTTAATTCAGTACTCAATGAATGTTGAAGGCTCCTCCAAAATTTAGATGTGAACCTTGGATCAAGGTCAGAGACAATTGAGAGTGGAAAAACGTGCAGTATCACCACTTCCTTCACATATTACATTGCATGTTATTGAAGAGAATGATCTTCTCGGATAGCGATGAAATGGGATGTCTTGGTGAGTCGGCCAACCATAACCAATATCACAATATTTCCATTCGACTTATTCAGAAGATCTGTGGCAATGTCCATAGTAACATTTTTCCATTTCCACATCGGTATAGGCATTGGCTGCATCATATCATTGGACTTTTTTTTGCTCAGCTTTAACTTGCTGACATACCAAGCACCTTGATATATATTCCTCAATCTCATTCTTCATGTTATCCCACCAGATGTGTTCCCGGAGATCATAGACCATTTTGGTACTCCTAGGATGGATGGAGAAGTTTGAGATATGTGCGTCAGTCAATAGCTCCTTCTTTATCTCAATATTAGAGGTTTCAAATAATCACATCTAAAATCTTACAACTCCTTCCTCCTCAATTTTGAAATCGGAGGATTTCCCATTTTTAACAGCTTCGACCCTTTTTTGAATTTCCACATCCTTTCTTTGCGCAACCTTTATTTTCTCCATGAGGGATGGTTGGGAAATCATTTGAGAAAGGATTGATGATGTTCCATCCTTAATTATTACCATGTCCATCCTTTACAAATCTACGAAGATCGGATCCTTTTCTATTCTCATCATTGATAAAGATGCATGATTCTTTCTACATAGATCATCTGCCACCTTGTTTTCCATACTGTGATGGTACTGGATTGAGAATTCATAATCCTTGATGAGCTATATCCATCTTCATTGGTGGATATTATGTTCTTTCTATGTTAATATATATTTTAGACTCTTGTGGTCCATATATATCTCACATTTGTTCCCATATAGATAATGCCGCAATATTTTCAAGGCAAAGATCACAACCGCTAACACTAGATCATGAGTTGGATAGTTTTCCTCATGGATTATAGTTTCCTTGAGGCATAATCTACCACTTCATCATTTTTCCTCAACACAGAGCCTAATCCCTTCTTAGAAGCATCACTATACACCACAAAGAACTCCCAATTGGTAGGGAGTGTGAGTGTTGGCGCAGTGATAAGCTTCTTTTTCAACTCCTTGAAACATTCTTCACACTTCTGTGTCCAGACAAACTTTACTCCCTTCCATGTCAGCTTGGTCAATGGGTTTGACAATCCGGAAAAGTTCTTCATGAATCTTCGATAATACCCAGCTAGACCCAAAAAGCTATGGATCTCTATTACAGATATTGGTTTGGGACACTCTTCTATTGCCTTCATCATGGAAGGGTACACAAATATCCCTTTGCTGGTGATAACATTCCCCAAGAATGATACTTCCTCCATCCAGAACTCATATTTACTGGACATTGCATACAACTTCTCCCTTCACGAAGTCATTAACATAGTTTCCAAATACACCTCATGTTCCTCCTTTCTCTTGTAGTATATCAAAATATCATCAATAAAGTCTACCAAAAATTTGTCGAGGTAATCTCTAAAGACTATATTCATTAAATCCATGAAATTTTTAGAGCATTTGTGATTCTGAAGGGCATCACTATGAAATCATAGTGTCCATACATCGTTCGAATGACAGTCTTGGGAATATCTTTCTTCCTCACCTTTTGATTGTGATATCCTGACCGAAGTTCAACCATAGAGAAATAATTGGCCCCATGTAGATGATCGAACAAGTCATCTATCTGTGTAAGAGGATACTTGTTCTTTATTGAGATTTTATTGAGATCACGATAATCAATGCAGTGGCGCATTGATCCATACTTCTTCTAAATTAGAGGACTGGATCACCCCACGGTGAAGCACACATGCATATAAAACCCTTCTCCATATTCTCCTATAACTGCTTCTTGAGCTATTCTTTCTCTACGGTGGCCATTCTATAAGGTTTCATTGGGATTTGGTAGAGATCCAGGGATAAGTTCAATTGATAACTCAACATCTCGGTCTCGAGGAAGACCAAGAAACTATTTAGGGAATACATCAGTCTAATCCCTCATGATGGGAACGTCTTCATTCATGATTCTCTCCTTCGTCTCAATCATTTGAGCTACATATCCATGATCACATGGAAGCTATATCAACACTTGAGATGATGATTCGAAAATAGATTCATATTCCTACTTGAACTTGTAATGAATTGGAGGATATTTCTGGATGTGAAGAGTAATATCCCTTTCCTGGTATTTGATGTTGGCCTTGTACAAAGATAGCCAATACATGCCAAATATAGCATCAAATCTCACTAAAGGAAGTATGAAAATATTTAATGGGAGGTTCAGTACACAAACATTAACTGTGGAGGAGTTATAAACCATAGATGCTATAATTTCCCCATTCGTTGTTCTCACAGATAACTTTTCCTCCAAATTTTGAGGTGGTGTTTGAATAGTTCTACTAAATTTGCAATATATGAAATAATGTGTAGAAATAGAATCAAATAGTATGTTCACTATCCATGAATGAATAACAAGTGTACATGTCACCTCTTCGTTATCTGGATCCACCTCATTAGTAGTGTTACCATAAGCTCTTCCTTGTTTCCTTGGAGGTTGTTCCTTATTTCATCCAACAACCCTTGGATTAGAGAAATTGTTCACATAATGGACAAGATCCTTGCAGTTATAACACTGTACTGCAGGCTGAGTGTTGATCTGAACCTCCCATTCTTCTTCAACATTAGTGGTATTTTTCACACCCCTTAGGCAGTTCTTTCCTAGATGACCAAAATCTCCACATTTGAAGCAATTCTTGGTTCCCTTCATATAGTTAGCAAGATTATTCTTGAACAATTTTTTCAAAGGGGATAGTAGGGATTCTTTCCATCATGGGATTTGTTTGATGGAACACCCCTGATTCATTCAATTTTTTGATTCTTGTCACTGGGCCCATGAGACCTTTGAGAGACTCCAATCTCCATTTCTACCTTGAGGTCACAACAGACAATGTCCTCATAACTGTCAATGTCTTGAATCGCCAATGATTTTCATAGACTCTACATTAATCTTCTAAATAAACTATCCACATTGTTTTGATTGTTCATGAAAAAGCGATAGACGTAAGTCGTAAGTCTTGTAATGTTTGTTTAATACGCCTCGATGGACTCGTCTTCCTTCTTCATGAGTCTGAGGAACTCTCTTTGCATCTTTAGACGGAGGGTTCGAGGAAAATATTTGTTGAAAAACATCCTCTTGAATTCCTCCCAATCTTTGGAATCAATTTCATCATGGGAATTTGTATTCTTGATCAGTGTCCACCACTGTTCAGCTTCCCCATCATAATTATTGACTGCCAGTACAACTTTCACTTCTTCAGAGCACAAGAGGATAGAGAAAATATTTTCAATGGAGTTAATCAATTTTTTTACGAGAAGGGGATCAGAAGACCCGCTAAACATGGGAGGCCTTTTCCACATGAAAGATTCTATGACAACATTATCTTTCCTTGGAGGAGTGGACATTCCACCTAATTCAAGTTATTATTAATAACTCGTGCCAGCTGAGCAAGTAATTCCATGATGTTTTGAGCACCCGCTTCTGTCACATCAGGCATGTCATTAGGGAAATCATTACACTGCCTATCACATTGGATGTTGGAATGTGTTCTCCTATTTCCCTCCACTGTCTACGAAAAGGAACGTATAATTAGAGTTCTTAAATACTTAGCTATTGAGCATAGAAAGGAATCTTTTAACATTAAAGGATAAACTTATAAAGAATAAGTACATCTTTACTTGTGATTCCATAGGATTATATCTTGGTTATCCTCAATAACTTTCTTAACATGAATTCATATGGACTTTTTACCTTAATAATGGTTTGTACTATGCTCATGAATATACCAAATAATATCCCCCAGGAGTTTCGTAACCAAGAGTGCAGCAAGGCCCGTTTTTTTGCACCAGTTCTCGTTCAAGTCTAGCTGAAAGCAGTGTTTTCAGGTTTCACCCCTAGGATACATCTGTTCCAGAGCTGCCTCTACCTGCTCATATCCATACAGGGATGTATTTTCATGAAAAACCACTTACTCAATCCTCACAAATTTTTTTGAATGTTTTCTAATAAATAGTCTCATACATAAGGTTCTCAGTAAGGTCCTCTATTCCTAATATCCAAAAATAATGAGACCATCCTATGATACCAACTATAGAAACCATAGCCTTTTACACATTACATTTCATGATTTTAATCATAATTCATCATCAGAGTACAATACAAGTATCGTTATGTCTAGTGTCTTGGAAGACGAGGTACATATATCAGAAAACATGGGGCTAAAAACACTTCTTTATTTAATCATCATAATGAGCTCCTAACTTCCTTTGAGCCCTTTCATCTTCATAGGGTTCCTTGGGGAATACATGAAAAAATGGAAGAGCTAAAAATCCCAGTAAGGGAAAGAACATATTAATAAACTTTAAGCACATGAGTTAGGCGGCTTGACATAATGATATTGGAAACATGGAACATATGGAATCATAACATATATACATGGGATCATAAAAACATAGAATAAAATTATCATGGGATCATATAAGCATGATATTATATAAGAATTGTTTTATATATAGGTGGAAGATACTTTAAACATGACTTTAGTATGAGTCAAGGATAATAGCCAATCTCGTTTCCCATAGTAGCACAAGCCATGGTTAACCGCCCAGACCATTTGCCCATAATATTATTATGAGACATTAACATTTCCCAATGCATTGGAGCACTATCTAGTTTCACCCATATAATAATATTCATGTATATTAATTCTACATAAATAATCTCACATAATCAATCATACAAAAACATAAGAGTACCCAGGGAATGAAATGGGCACACAATCACGTCACGAAGCTTAATAAAAATGGGTGTACCATACAAGTGTCCATGAAAGAAATGAATTAAATAATAAATAGAAATTAATAATGTATAAAGGCATAAATCATGTCAAGAGATAAGAAAATTAAGTGATAACATGTCAAAATAGTTTTTAGGAATCCTTGAGTCATAACATTTTAGTGTTGTTTAAGAAAACATCAAATATATCATAAAATGAAAAGTGGAAATATAATTTTTTATAAAACTAGAAGTAAAAAAGGAGGGGTTTCATAATAAAAATACTGATATTATAAATAAAAAGGGGATGTGAAATAGAGGATAGAGTACACTTTATAATAGGAATGAATTCGGGATGTTCCCTAAAAATAGTTTCACATATCCGGAAGTTATGAGGAGAGAATCACTTAAAAGAAAAGCATATACCCGAAACAGAGTGATGAAAGAGTCTTGTTAAATAATCATGGAATATTAAAACAACATTTAGTGTATGAAAAATAAAATATACGATAACATCATTTTGATAGAAAGGTAGATAAGACAACCTGAAGGAATAAAAGAGGTTCATGTAGAATTCGTTACGGATTATCGGCATGGTATCAGGAGTAATTGAGGGGGCATAGTGAGAGAGGAAAGGGAATTATAATCACTTTTACATAATTATGGAAGAATGGGGGAGGTGTGAAATCATACACCATAATTAATAATTACACAAAACATGTCCTAACATAGTGAACAATCCTGAAAAAGGGTGAAATTGAGAGGATCCCTTACATTAGGTTTTTTGGTGTTCTCCAATTGATATTAATGACCTGAATAGTAAAATTAGGTTTATTAGAAAATAGTTTCATAACCTTATATAATAGTAAAATATTCATTCGAAAATTATTATGTTCATTTATACCCATTTTGATTGATTAAAGGGTTCAATTTCATTATCCGGGTCTGTTTGTTTCATTTGTTTTAATGATCTGTTCAACTGTATTTAGGTTCAAATAAATTGTAGGATGAAAGTGGTTTTCCAGAATTGATGTTATATTAAATTAGTATACATACATTAGGTTACATTGTTACAAAATTTATTTAGTTAATTATAGTGAAAGAGAACCTTTACAGTAAACATTAATGATAAACACTTGAATTAATTCTAATGATTTTGCACATAATTGACTTGTTTTGTATTATTTTTTTATATCATGGGTGAATGAGGATTACAAAACCTTTAATAGGACATATAACATATATAATAATATGTTTCAACCATAACATAAATGGTTTTATGATTAGAATCAAAATGATAAACGAATTTGAAAATACGGTATCCATGATGTCGGTAATTTGACACGTCACAGAAGATGTTATAATTCTAGAAAGTGAGGGAGAGGAAGAGAAGTATGATGCTTGAAATATTCCATAAACAAGATTATCATCCCAAATATATGAGATTCTGGATCTTTCATGCCTTTTGGATAAGGTAAGTGGAATAGGGTATAAGAAAAAAAGAAAATGAAAACAAAACACTTGAAAACAAAACAAGGTTCATACCCTTTGATCTCCTCTCATGAGACTCCTCATAAGGGCTTTGATTTGGGTCTTTTGGAAAGACCAGAAAGCATTGGACGTGGGGAAAGAGCATGAGGGGTATTTCGGCATAATTTTTGCTAGGAAAAGGCTTGAGATGTGTGAGGAAAATGGGTAAGGCGAGGGGGTATTTATAGTGAGGGAGGAGAGGGTTTTCTAAATTGTTTATTCAATAGATTATTAATTTCCATAAAGAGAAGGAATAAAAATGATTCCATGACCAAAAATAGAATATTTAGCAAGCGAATACGAACAAATTGGTCTTACATTAGTAAAAAATCATCATTAATTCATAATTAATGTATTTTAATAATTTTGTGAATTATTGTATATCACTATTCAACAAAATTTTAAGTATTTCAGAAAAATCCCAAAAATCCGACCTATCCAATTTTCGATTAGTTGAATCAAAAAATGATGTCCATTTCTCAAAAATAATTTTTCAAATATGATTAATTTAATATTTAATTAAAATAATAATTTGTTATCAAAACCAGTTTTAAAACATTCATTAACTCATTAGAAAATATAGGTATATCGTACTTATGACTTGAATATGATTTTTATACCACCATAGGTGAGGTTAATATTCATTAGGGTGTATCACTATTCATAAGGGTATGTTATTATTCATTGGGGTTGGTTACTATTCACAAAAAATTATTGTTGTTCTGTTAGAATCCAAAAAACATCTTGAACACAACCGTGTATGCCGGATTTGCGAAATTCCAAACACAGAAGTGAAAAAATTATGTTTAAATGTAACTTATCAATTAGTAGTTAATTATTTTTTTCATTCATTAGATTTTATGGCATAAATATAATAACGGAATTTCCAATTAAAAACTTTGGGTTGTTACATCAGCGGTACCATTACCCATTGGGTCATCATTGCCATTATCCCCAGCAGTAGAGGGTGCACGCTGCTTGAGCGCATTGCATGAGTTCCATCACCAGAGGACATCCTGGTTTAGTGATGAGACGGAAACATATGAGGCTGATGATTGGCTGGAGGCAGTGGTCATAGTCTTTTGACTGGTAGAGACTGCAGCTGATCCCATGGTGATCCTTTCGGCCAGTATTCAATAGGCATCACAGGATGATGGTGGAGCTTGATTCTCCAGGTTTACAACGTGGTGACACTTCTATAGGTAGACTTTGGGGGTCTGTTTCAGGCAGAGCTTGTCCCAGTGACCCTTCGCGCAGTGCGCATATAAGAGCATGATCATCTGTAGCGGGCTGGTATGACTGTGGCTTAGTACATGGAGAGATTCACCGTCCTATAATACCACTCCACTAATATGGTGCAGGATACATTATTTAGGGCCCAAACCTTCTATCAGGGACTCAGGTGGGAGATCAGGGCTTCAATGATTTCTCCTAGCATCCCGACATAGGCGGAGGTGCTAGAGAGATCCCCATTAGTGGAGAGTTTTATTGCTGAGTTGTCACCAACAGCGAGTCCTAGCACCATGAATCACATAGCGGAGTCTTCTGCAGGTGGCATTAGAAAAATGTCACAGAGGTCCAAGTGGACCAGACATACAGGTGGATGATAGCATGATTCAGGGTCGGTTCTAGAGGGAACCCATGATAGATAATGTCATGCAAGGAGTAGGCAGTGTTACACATGTGGCGTGTAGGGTCACATGGCATGTGATTACCCAACCCGTCATATGGATGTTCAACAGTTGGTCGAATGACTAACCCGGAAGAGACATAGGTTTGATCATGGATGTCTACAGGGAGCAGGTAGACATGGCAGAGGAGCTGGTCGTGCAGCTGGTGGTGGGTGAAGATTTGAGGTCTTAACGCCACCACCAATAGATGGTCCACCCTGACCACATGGAGCATGTGGACTGAGGAGTGCTTAGCTTCAGGCAGCTGAGACTTATGACCACAGTTCTATGGAGATCATATGAGGTATGATCTGTCTCTAATCCACCATAGATTCAAAACATATAGACACATGTTCCAGTCAATATTTTATTTCCACTACCCTCTTTCAGAGATAGGAGATTCTGGTGGAGTTTTTGGATCAATCATTACAGTACGAGTCTCTTACGGGAGAGGGTTCGATGATTACACACGGGTGCTGACAGTTTGAGCTTACTCTAGGAGGCGAGAGCTTGGGCTGTGATTTCCTAGTAGAAGCGTCGAGGCCTTATGACGTCATCTTGTGTATGAACTGGTTATCTACAATCCATGCTCATATTGATAGTTTTCGGTGCAATGTGTGGTTTGTATGTACTGATGGGACTAGTATTACCTTCACCGGTGAGAAGGGAGCCTCTACAACACTGGATGAACATACACTGAGGAGAGTGCAGTCGATCACTCATCAGTTGGATATCCTTACACTCAGATCGGTTGATGTGGATAGTCTGAGCTATCATGTAGTAGTAGACGAGTATGAAGATGTCTTCCATGATGATGTTCTGGGTCTACCTATTTTGAGAGAGGTGGACTTTTATGTTAACTTGTACCCCGGGACGACACCAATATCTTCACCAGAATATTGTATGGCTCCTATTGAGATTTGTGATATGCATGTACAGCTAGAGGACATACATTAGAAGTGGTTCATTCGGCCCAGTGTTTCTCCTTGGGCATCCCAGATTTTGTTCACCATGAAGGTCGATGGGAGCTAGAGACGTTGTGTTGACTATCAGCGCCTGAACCGGGTGACCGTGAAGAACATGTACCCCCTACCAAGGATTTATGACCTCTTTGATCATCTGAAGAGAGAATTATTATTCTCAAAGATAGACCTCATATCAAGCTATCACCCGCACAGACTATGAGATGAGGATGTGCAGAAGATGGCTTCTAGATGTCGGTATAACCACTACGAGTTCTTGGTTATTCTATTCCACTTACCCAATGCTCCAGAAATGTTCATGGAACTCATGAACATGATCTTTCATCCATACCGTGATCACTTTATAGTAGTCTTCATCCAGGACATTATGATCTACTCTGCTATTGAAGAGGAGGATGCATAACATTTGAAAATAGCCATGGACACACTCAGAGTGCACCAGATTTATGGTAAGCTCTTAAAGTTCTAGTTCTGGATCCGAGAGGTTCAATTTATGGGACATGTCATCTCAGAGTTTGTCGACGGGGTGGATCCATTGATGATTGAGGCAGTACTTGCTTTGGATCCACCCAAGAGTGTGACAATGGTACGAAGTTTCCTGGGTTTTGTCGAGTACTACCAGAGGTTTGTGCCAAATTTCACCAGAGTTGCAACACCTTTATCAGTAATGACGTTGAAGGGGAAACCCTTCGTGTTGTTGGATAAATACCAGCAGAGTTTCATGGAGCTGATGCAGAGACTGAATAGTGCCCCTATATTTAGGCTACTGGAAGAGGGCGCTGGGTACATAGTCTACTACGACCCATCAGGGACCTGACTAGGATGTGTTATGATGTTGGTGCGAGCAGTGATCGCATATGGTTCTCCACAACTCAGACATCATGAGAATAACTAAGCTACCCATGACATGGAGTTAGCAGTAATGGTCTTCTACTTGAATATGTGGTGGAATTACATGATGGCGGAACATTTTACAGTCTACTCTAGCCACAAGAGTCTCAGGTATATATTCTCCTAGAATGAACTGAACCTGAGGCATCAACATTGTATTGAGTTACTCCAAGACTACTACATTGATATATCCAATACTATTGAAAAGGGGAACGTTTTAGATGATACACTCAACATGAGATATGGTATATAGGTGCTAGGTGAGGCAACAGAGCAGCTGGCCTCTTTGAAAATATCATTTGTGGATCGAGATGGAGCAGATTATATTCAGTCACATACAGTCACTCCCCCACTCCTTCAGCGAGTATGGGAGGCACAAAATGGGGAGACTGACTACGAGTCCCGATGTGCTCAAATATACATACGACATGAAACTATTTGATTTTCTAATTATAGGGAGAATGTCATCCTTTAAAGAGAATGTACCATGGTACCAGTGTCGTTTTGTGTGGAACTATTTAAGGATATTAACATATCCCCCCTAGCGGTACATCACAGAGTGGTGAAGATGTACCAGGACCTCCAATGGTAGAACTGGTGGCGGAGAATGATGAATGCAGTTGCTGATTTTGTCTCTCAAAGCCTCACTTGTCCGAAAGTGAAAAAGAAGCATCAGGTACAATCAGGCTGAGCTCAATCCATTAGAGGTCCCAGAGTGGAAGGGAGAAGGGATATCTATACACATTGTGATAGGAATTCCACATACATCTAGGGGATATGATTCTATCTGGGTGACCGTCGACCGACTCACCATGTCGACCCACTTCCTACTGATCAGATTGTAGGATTCACTATAGATCTTGGGGTGCCACTATATGCAAGAGATTGTCCGGCTTCAGGGAGTACCCTCGATGATTGTCTCAGTTCGTGATGTATGATTTACCTCCCGATAGTTGAAGGGGTTTCAATAGGCTTTTGGAATATAGCTTCATTTGAGCGTTGCCTTCCATCCTTAGATGGATGGCCAGACTGTGAAGACCATTCAGACCCTTGAGGACATGTTTCGTTCTTGTATCCTCGACTTCATTTGCTATTGGGAGGATCACTTTTCCATGGTGGAGTTTTCAAACAACAAATAATATCACTTTACCATTTTTATGCACCTTCTGAGGCTCTGTACGTCCAACCATTCAGATCACATTTATGATGGACTGAGCCCAGGGAGTCAGCACTCACGGGACCAGAGAAGGTATGGTCTACCACAGAGAAGTTGCAGTTTATACAGGAATGGATAAAGACTGCACATAGTAGGCATAATTATTATGCTGACAGGAGATGGAGACCTCTGGAGTTCGAGGATGGTGACTATGTCTTTCTATGGGTATCATCTCAAAGAGGTTTACAGAGATTTGACTGAGGAGACAAGTTATCTCCAAGGTTCATCGGACCCTTTCAATTCCTCAGAAGAGGTGGCGAGATGGATTACTGCTTATCCTATCCACCTCAATTGCACCGGGTGCATGACGTCTTCCACATATCCCTACTGAGGAGATACATGCATGACCCATCTCACATCATCAACCATAGTGAGATGGACATCAACGATGGGGAGACGTTTACAGAGGTTTTAGTGGATATTGAGGATCAACAGGAGTGTGTCCTACATGGGAAGACAATAAAATTACTGTGTGTATGTTGGTATCACGAGAACCTATAAGAGAGCACATAGGAGCAAGAGGCACAGATTCGTGCTCAGCACCCCCACTTGTTTTCCTAGTTTTATTTGTGATGTGGATTTAAGGGATGCAAATCCCTGAGGTGGGGAGTATGTAAAGGCCCGGAAATTACGTGTTTTTTATACTTATTTGGGAATATTACAAGTCCGTGAAAATGAACGATGCATCAATATGAGGCCCAGAGTGCCCGAAATGAATTTTTGAACTTTTTTAGGTACATTCTGTAAACATGTGAGCGGTTTTTTGTAACATTTGAACTAGTGCTTAGAATTGAAATCTGAGGGTACCGTTGAATTCGCAGCACCAATTATCTCTTAAAGAGACCATCACCTCGACCACAATTTGTTAGGGGTGGAAGATAGTTTTCAGGAATCTCATGGGAGTGTTAAAAATATAATATTAAAATAAAACAAACAACTATTATTTTATTTTAATGAAACCTACCATTTGAATTCATGGTGGTGGGGACCACCCCAACAACTCTTTGTTAATATGTATTAACCCTTTGGATTCTTTCCAATTGATGTGCTACATTAATTTAATTAATTAAAATAATTTAATTAACATTGGCTTCTCACTTCATTGTTGGGGGAATCATTGGAAAAGGGAGAAAATGTGGGGATATCCTTTGGAAGATCATCCTCCCATGAAGAATGAGGAACTCACACCTATGTCCGGATCCGAAGCACGTATCGGGGGCAACGAAAGCCCCCCCTCATCATCTTCATCTTCTACCAAAGGACACCTCCATAGATCGACATGGTTGGGGTGTGTTTTTTATTAGTCTTTGTTAATTTATTTTACGTTGATTATTTCTCTATGAGCTGAGTTATACCAATATAACGTGGAGGGTACGGTATAAACGAACATGGATTGATCCATCCTCATCTTCCTTGTTGATGCGTTCTTCGCGATGGAGGAGGACAGCCACCGGTGCCACCGACTAAATCTGGTAGGGATCCAAAGTGGTGGCCAACAATCCACCAGGCCTTAAAGATGGATGCGGAGCAACCATGACTCCAAATGAGGGCTGCAGACTGTTGGATGTGGTGGATCAGGGGAGGCGGCTAGCGCATGGTCAGCCTCAGGAATGGTGCGGCATTGTTCATTTGTGCCGCCAGGCGAACAGGTTTCGTGGCACAAGGCTGCATAGAACAAGGATGGTGGACAAAATTCTATCATCCATCGGTGGTGGTGCACCATGTGACCACACCTTGCAGATGGGATTTCCATCTAGCTAGCCGGGGAGCCGAGTGGGAACCAGGGTCTCACGTACCAGTTGTTGGTGCCACGTGGTGCCGAACGAAAGGCTACCCAACTGAAAAGGATGGGTCGTTTGGGGTACCCATGATGTGCCTCCCCCTTGAGTGGAAGCTATGGCAGACTCCACCATGGGACCACCGAGCTGCGGGCGGGCGCGGTCCGGGCTACGACGGACACAACGGGCCGCGTCGGACTGGACTCGGAGCAGCTTTGACCACTTTACTTTCTTTCGGATATAACATATGCTACGGGCGTCCGATTGATGAACCGTCTTCGGAGATAGAATTATTGGATCGAGATGTTCCGTTTAGTATACATCAAATGTTTTTTGTAAAAATTTGGGGTATGGCTAGGTTAGATCGAACAAAAATCCAACCGGGCCTTCAAGACTAAAAGGCCAATAACTTAGAGATCGGGTGTCCGATTGACCCACTTTCTATTATCATAAGACCCCGATTATGATGCATCAATTTTGGATACATATTCATGGATGAATTTGGAGTATAAGAATTTGGCTTGGGCAGCGGACCCTCCCTAAATCAAGCAAGTTTAGTGCGGAACCCTGTAGCTGCTTGTATCATGAGAAAGTGATCCTACGTAGGTCTGTTCTTTGGGACCCTTCATGGGTTTTTTTTTGAGGATCCAACAAGGATATGCTCTAGTAATCCAAGTGGGACTACTCTTGTAACCTACGTGGGCCTTTTTTATTAGGATCATATATGGGTTTGATGATTTAGGGTCCGACGTGGGTCTTCCTCTCAATAGAGTAAGATGATTCAGTAGTTACATATAATCTTCTTTACTACTGCACCAAAGTTATACCTAGTGTGAGATTATTCTTTAAATTATTGGTAAATAAATTTTTGGTGATACCTTTGTGGTATTATTCTGTGTGGCATACCATTGTGGTACTTACCTTCATGGTGATTTCATTGAGGTATTCTTCTTTGTGGTGATACCCTTTTGGTATATACCCTTGTGGTGTTACCTTAGTGGTATTCATTCTTTAGTGGAATAGTATTACTTTGGATAAGAGTTGGGCCTTGTGTTTCCTCATGAATAAGATGTGTATAGATGATATCTTAGGTATATGTATGGTCATATACCTATGTAGGGTTGTCTATTGTTCACGGGCGTTGTGATTTCGGTATTCTTTGTGGTTTATCCTTTGTGGATATTTTGAGACCATTGAGGATCTCGGGAACCCTACTAAGTATCGTTATACTCACCACTACCAGGGATACACCCACACCATGTTGTGCTTGGTGAAGCTGACAAACATCACTGATGGAGGATGAGTGTACTAGGACTGAAGGTAGATCATAGGTGGACATTAGACGAGGTGTACCATAGAGACGATTGTTTGAGAGTTGTACCTACCCTTCTGGTAGGATCATTGGTGGGTGTTCACAGGAGATGTTTCAGTTTACTTGTACATTTCAGTTTTCTTGTAATTTGCAGTTGGGCTTGTATTGGGTCCCCTTTATCATACTGTACACACTCTTTTTACTATACAGTTTACTTGTGTCTGTATCTTGTTGTGTGCTTGGTTGTGTTTGTTTATAGGTTATAAAGTCAATGCCTTCCCGGTTTTAAGGAATATGCCTTTTGGTGCAAGTTTCCATCCCCTAGCCTATGCAAGTCAGGATTGGGCTAGTCATGACACATGCCCCAGGGGACAAGTTTTGACATTTCATTCATATTGATATGCTCTTGAATATTATTTATTCCATTGATAGTTTCTTTCAGAATATTTTATTCTATGTATATGTGAGATTATATGCCCTATTTTTTGGTATTTGTTTATTTATCTTATTTATCATTTTGTATCCCATTTAATATGTTGTTATTGGATTAAGAGTCATATACCACAATAACATTGGGGGTATAGAAATTTTTTGTATGGTTTTAGTCGTTTTATGTCATGTGTGGTCATACCACATGCTTGATCATCTTGTCGTTGCCTTAAAAATGTGTAACCCACGTAACTAATGAACCCCCTTTAAAAATAATCCATTGAACCTTGCAATTTTTAAAGGATTTCTACCTTGAAAATTTATACCACATTGTGTGTGCTTCATGATTTCTGTGAATTTTTAATTTATTTTGTAACCAATACACTATCTATGTATATTTGGATAAATAACCATTTTTAATGGATTAATCGAATTGAACTAAATGTTAGTGGAATAAATATTTCAGGTTACAATTATATAATATAAATTATGAACATTGCTGAATGATATATATAATAGTTTAAAACTATTTATTTTATTATGTAATTGTAGTATATGAAATTTAGTTGTTATTAATATATGCTCACTTATGTATGTCATGGTACATGGACAAGGTGTTGGACATGCCATTTCATTCTTACCTAATGCATTATGATGGACATGATTCTTGAAATATTTTTTTTCAAGTTTCACATGATGATTCAATTTCACTTGTATAGTATTTTGGTAATGAATTTTCACATATTTGGTTGGGTTTAACTTGAATGAAAAAATCTATATTCTCAGACCGTTGACTATGAAAGTCTAATGATTTTCCATAATCTCCATGGTTTCATGAATCAGGTCCTAGAATGTAATATATATATATATATATGTTTGTGTATATATATTTTCAGGCATATATAGTTATTATATACATGAGTAATTATATGTATATGGAGACATGTGATCAGAGTCATTCGAGATTAGGCCAAAGTATGTATATTTGGATAGTTGACCTATAAGAATCTGATCCAAATTTTTTATATCGTACATAACTACATATTATTTATTATACCTAAAATTCTCATTTTATATTCACTATATGGAGTATTCAACACATTTTTGGAGGTGTCTTGATGAGTTTTACTATCACATTGTTTTACCAGTTGATTGGTACCCGAATAGTCCTCATGGATGCCAGTAGATAAAAGGGAATCATTCAGTAATAGAAAACTCATTTCAATAATTGGAAGGATTATGAGAGCAGAGAACCATTTTTATACATGAGATTCTATTTGATAAATATTTTGGTGTAATGGAAATTTTTTTATCATTTCATTTATGAATTGTCTCCTATATCAATTGCTCCCACATTTTAAATATTATACAAACATTAAATAATTATTTATACGACATTGGTGATTATTTTTCTAAATGTTTTATTTATCTTTATGTCGGGTTATGATACTCTTGTTCATTAATATATTTTTCCACTATTACCCAAATTATTATAACTCTATACTCCTCTATGATCAAAATTGTATATTTTCCCACACCATAACATCACATACCATCACTTCTATTTGGTATCCATTGACATCTATGGAGGCATGGGTTAGGCCATGTGTACAACGATACTGATCATGTATTTTTGAATCAGGATTAGGTTGTAAATGTTTTCATTGTAAAACAAGTATCTTCCAATAAATAATGATCTTTATTTTAAATTTTAAATTCTTATTCATAGAAAATAAAAAAAATAAAAATAAATATCACTTTTAAAATAAAACATCAAAATTTCTAATTTATATTTATTCAAAAAAATTTTATGTAGTTGAATTTTTCTGTAAAAACTAAATATAGTTTTAACATTGGTTCTATATTATGATATCATAATGGAAATAAAATGATGGTGAAAAATATATAAATGAATTTAACATCAAATATATATTTACCCTTAAAAAATGTGTCTTTTTAGTTGTTTTAATAATTTTAAAAAAATTTAATAAATCCAACAAAACCTATATTATATTGTTTTAAAAGAAATTATTTATGAACAAGATTCACTTCGACATCAGAAATGGTATTATTCTAATATTTTCTATTATTGACCTGAGAAAATATTTCGATCCACTCTTTGTTGGATAAATCCCTCGCAAAACCCATTTTGAGGATTCTAGTTTTTGGTAATTTTTTCAATTAGTATCATAAGCCTACGTTTATAAACTTTTAATGAATTCCTATCTATTTTTAAAAAAATACCCCCATAATTAAATCATACTCAAAAAAACTAAATATCAACTGACCATGTATTACCTCTACATATATATCTCTAAATCATTCCTATGGTATTCCCATGTTCTATAGGATCTTATCCAATGGTTTTAGAAGAACCCTTTCAAGGTAAGGGATTCTATTTCCTCCCCATCTTGAAAGAATGTTTATTCATATAATGTCATATTATTTAATATTTTTCAAGATCGAATGTGCTTTTACACATACATTTTAAAATTTCTATTATTCCATAGTATTAATATTCCACTTTTTACTCCCATTAAACCTTTTCATGAATCATTATGTAAACCATTTATGGGGAAAAAATTACCGTAATATTTTCTATGGAAATCATTTTCATAGTGAATAACCATTACCATTTCCACTCAAGGAAATTCTTATGGATATTCTAATATGTAATTGAATAGGTAATTCAAATTATGTAACCCACACTCCTTAATCATGTGATTTAAAGTGATTAAATTTGGTCATATGATTTATGATCTATGTCGAACAATAATTCATGTACATGATATTTGTGTTATGGGTGTGCCATATACTATTTAGCTTTCCTATAAATTTGGTAGCATGTTTATGTCATGAGATACCATTTATGGTTCATGGGATATTATCCAAAGAACACAATGTTGTAATGACCTAGTGGTTAAACATAACATGTTCTTATTATTTCAGGCTTTATGTTGTCGAAAACGTACTATTTATCCATATATTATCAACTTATATCTTGATTTTATGTTTAAGTATATGCTTTTCACCAATTTTAGGACACCATGTTAAGACACATTACTCCCATGTGTTACTTTCATGATGTAATTCTTTTTTTAATCCATAAAAAAGATTTATCGATCCCTCATTTCATATATACGTCACTTAGCTATCCCATGAATTATTTGAAAAAAGTCTAAATGTAAGGGAATGTTTTTAGAGTTTCAAAAAAATTCTATTATAAAATGTTTCTTGTTATTGTGATATGTATCTAATTAAAAAATTATACTAGGTCTCATAGACATTTGGGATTATATTATTGTTAACTGCAAATAATAAATCCTAAAATAATGATCATAAATTTTTTGTGTTTTCATAGTTTGTACACGTGAATGTTGTAGATATTTTTAGGAATAATGATTGTAAAATGTTACTGCATTCATTATGTATAAGACTGAACATAGGAAAAAATACCTAATTTTTTTAATCTATAGATTTAGTGGTTTACATGAAATAAAATCTATTTCAATATACTAAAATTGGATGTGGTGATAGTATAGTTGTAACTTGGGGAAATAATGTCTATTTTTTGTGTTGAGTATTAACTAAATTTATACCGACTACATGAAAAATGTGGCCTTAATATACACATTTTTTTAAAGTCATGAGGGATATGGATTTTCAAATTATCCTGACCCTTACGAACAATTATGAATGGAACTTAATTTCACACAAACATTCATGGTGAGAAAAAGATAATGGATAACATAAATTGAATCCTATAAATTGTAGGATTAATATGTTTATGAAATTTATGAGTTATTCCATCAATGTTCATAGCTCCCCTTTTATTTAATTAATAGTTTGATAATTATAATTCCCAATTATGAATTTATTTTATTCAAAGAATGGAAGTATGAAGAGTCCTGTCAATAAAAAATGTGATGGTAAATATATTGACATCATAAATGATATTGTCAAACTAATGGATGTTGAAGTCCGGGACTACTTGAAAATTATTTTTCAACAAACTCATGTTTCGAATAGAATTTTGAATCATGGGGAAAAAACAATTACCTTTATAAATGATCAAGTATAAATTTAGAACATTATTTGAAAAGGGATTCCAACATTTAGCTGATATTTTGATCCAGTAGTTGCAGAAAAATAGATCAACTACATTGAAAAGATACTCATTGTTCTTCAATGATCTATTAATGAGAATGTCGTGCTACTTATTTATCTTATGCATGTAAAACATAATAATTGTTGTACATTTAAAAATAATAATAATCTAGAGGAGTATATTGAAGATATGGAGTCGAATTAATTCTTGAAATAATTTTTCAATACATATTTCCCTCACAATCTCTAATATAAAATAGATAGGTATTTCCTTATCCTAAAAAAGGTTTAAAATTCCATGATGACATATGAGGTTAACTTAATATTAATTGAATCATATGTAGTTTCCTATTTCATTAACAATGAATGTTATACTTAACACTTCTTTTGTGGGATGAAGATGCTTTAACAAAAAAAATTGGTGATTGGAGACATTAATGGCTCAGAGGAAATTGTATGATGTTCCCTCAATGTATAAATGGATAACATCTTATGATTAGTATCCCATAGGTCTAAATATATGATATAAATGATGTTGTTAAATTATAAGGTAGGGATTTATAAATCTCACTGTTGGAAAAAATACAAACATCCCACTTTTCATAGGTGTAAGAATATCACCCTTGATGATATCCCATTTGTAGGGAAATATATATATATGTTCATCCTAATGAATTTAATGGTGTTATTATAATTAATGAGAATTATTTATCATTCTTGTTTTTGGAATGTTATTTACTAATATCATAGAATACCAATAGAATTTACAATGTTGAACATGATGTGTAGATGAACAAACTATTCGATAATCTAGATAATGGATTTATATGCACATGTGCATCACCATTGGGTACATTGGTTCTCTAAAAAATAAGTTGGATGGGTTAATTCACATATAAATTGAAATTTATATGCCTTACTAGATTATAAAAAAGAGAATGTACCATCTTCCATTGATTTATGAATTTTTTAATTAGCTACGAAGAACCTTGGACATTCATATAGTGGATATTCAGCTGTGATATTACAATGAAAATTTAAAATAAAAGGATATGCATAAGACTAATTTTTATATAAGGTATATTAATTATCTGTTTATATTGATTCCATTTGGATTAACTAAATATTCATTAATATTCACAAAATTAATAATAGATTAATTATGTTTTACCTCAATAATTTTTTTATTTATAGGTGATATTCTTATATACTCCAAAATAAAGGATAAACATGAGTAACTTTTGATTGATGTATTGAAGAACATTAATCATAAATGTTATCCGAATATTATAGAAAATGTGAGTTATTTATATCTAAATTAACATTATTAGGGAATTTTATCAATATCAAAAGGATATATTTGGATCCTTAAAAATATATGAAATTAAAATATTTATCAAGCATAAATATTTGATAGATATCTATTTATTCATTGGTTTATCTAGGTATTATAATTATTTTTTGAAAACCCTATATTGATTTCCATGCTCAATATCCTAGAAAAATTATAAGGGATGGATGTTTTTGGGACAAAGGAATATACAGAGAACATTAAAGTGTTAAAATAAGATTCCTATAAATACACTTAATCTCACATTATCCTTTGGTGGGAAAAGATTTATGATCTACAATGATGAATCCAAAATGGTCTTGGGTTGTATACGCATGATAGATGAAAATGTGACAGCCTATCCCTCCCATAGATTAAATATTAATGAATATAATCACCCAACCCATGATCTGGTATAAGGTTCAATGACATTATCATATAATATTTAGAGGCATTATATCTATGGGAAACATGTGCCATGTTTACCTATAATAATTTTAACAGATTAGATATTACAAAAATTATCCTAATATTTATCAATGGGTCTCATTAGAGATGATCAATGGATAATATTGTTAAATTAATTTCTATCATGAGAAGGAGAACAAAGTGGATGACATGGTGAGTATAAAGGAATTGACAACCCTATATATGATGCTGATTGAAATGAATCCAATATTATTAGACATTAAAATAATTTACAGGGAAATCATAAAATAATCCTCATACATTTATCAAATATTATATCAACCGTTAATGGGAAAATAGAATGATATATTTTATCATAAGACTCCCAATGATATCTATATGAAATAGTTATATCTTTTGGGTAGTTAATCGCCATACAAATTTTACACATTTCATTAAAATCAAGAAAAAATTATAGTCTCAATTGAAATTTTAGTATATATGTAATGGAATTTGTAAGGATATATTCTGTTTGAATATTGATTATATGTACTCTAGATCTAATGTTTAGCTCATGGTTATAGAGACAAATTATGAAAACACTAGATATAAAATTGAGTTTTAGTATTTCTTATCACACTAAAAAAATGATCAGTCCAAAAAAATATTCAATCTTTAGAGTATATACTAAGATCTTGTAAAATTCATTTCCAAGGATATTAGTATAAATAATATCTTCTAGTATTGATCTATTATAATAACCTCCTCAATTATAGTCTTCAAATGTAACCTTTTGAGGCTTTATATGGAAATAGATGTGTGAATCCAATATGTTGAGATGTAATTGGAGAGATAAATATTATTGGACCTAATGTTTTCCAATATATAATACCAAAGGTTCAGAAAGTGAAATATCATCTGAAATTGATGGAATGTAATCATAAAAACATGAATTTAATCATCAATTAGTCTGAGTTTTTTTCTAAAAAAAGGTTTTACTTCATATATCATCATGGGGGAAAGTGACGATTTTTGGGAAGATGGGAAATCTTAGACCAAGGTACACCAACCCCTTTGATATCATTGATCTTATCATAGTTGAGTCTAATCAAATCGCACTACCACATTACCTGTTCTATGTACACAATGTGTTATATATATATCTCTTTGAGTATTTACATACAAAAATCATAACATGTGCTAAATTTAGAGGTAGTACCATTTGATAATTTTCATTATTACGTGGATAAGTTATTGAATATATTATATCATAGAGAAAAATTTCTACAAAGGAAGTCAACTCACCTGGACAAAGTGCTATGAATAAATGACTAGAATGATGAAGCAACATTTTAATTATAAGTGGAAATGAAATAAAATTACCATCATATGTTTTGGTTTATAAGATAATATTTTGAGAGTAAAATATTTGAAGCAGGATTTGTGTAATTATATGAATGTAAATAAATGAATTTTTTTTAATGAATAAATTCTTCATTAAATAATGTATTTATGGAAAAAACATAAACTGTTTTTTTTATCATTGATCTCTATAAAATAAATAATTTCATATTGAATATTTCATTAAGAATCATTAAATTTATTACTATATCCATTTTATAGTGATTATTAATGTTTTTATAAATTATACGAAATGATAGAATCCAAATTGTATAGATGGAATAAGTGATAGCCTCGACCAACAATATCATGCCTTATGAATACCATTTATTATAGATTCCAAGGGAGAAGTAATCACTAGATTATATCCCTAAAAAATCCTTTTATGAAATTCAATCACTAAAACATGAAATAACTATGTATATGTGATGTTAATGTTTATAAATATCATGAAAAAAACCATGTTTGTCGAACAACCCTATGAAAATTATTCCACCCACAACTTACCCTCAGGGCATACACTAATGTAATTAGGGGTTGTGTATTAAGACTACAGAAGTTTGAATTTATATATTTTTCTTCTATATAAAATACTGATTATATTTAATATTTGTTATTACCCTATATAGAATTTTGGTAATGATTTTGATAATAAATTGTATTTTGATACTAAGAAATAAAAATTTTATATTCTAGAATTCTATAGTCATAATTGAATATATTTTTGGATTAATACAATAATTTTTAAAACATATGTTATTTTTATTAAATAATATTATTAAATAACATTTATTTAAATATAAATGACAATATAATTTATTAATGTCCAATATAATATTTATAAGTGTTAAAAAATGGTTAAATTCTTCAAAACTATTATTTTTTAGTAAATAATAATTTTATTTAAATTGGGGAATTTTTATAGTTATTGTTTTTTCGATAATATAAGTATCATTTTTGAAATCATCAATTCAATATTATCCCGTTGTTAATTTTTCATAATATTCAAAGTGAATAATTTTTTTGGGTAAAACTGAAATATTATATTAATAAACAATATCTATTATTATGTCATAATGGACATAAAGTGACATAATAACAGCTATTAAAGGAATCCATTATAAAATATACATATTTATAATTTAAGATATTTTGTAAGGTTATATGATTAATTTCAGATACAAATAATGAATCCTCCAATACATATATCATATATTTTGGTTTAATAATCGCTTCATTATAAATGTGACTCACTTCCACATAACCAGGGGTATTATATTAGTTTTTTATATTCATGGATTAATAAAATACTAAAAAACTATATACGTTTTTAGAAATTAGAGGAATAAAATATTTGAGATTTTGTGTTTTTATATTTTATAATATTGATACCAAAACCTATGTATGGAAATTTGTAATTAATTACCCTATATTTTCTATAAATACCCACAAACCGCCCCCACCACTTCAATAAAAACAAATTTACCATGAATTTACTATATATTCCATCTCTAAATCCATCAAAATGTGTTCTCATGCTTTTCTGAATCTCTTACCATGATTTTATAGCCCCCCCCCCTCATGGTAATGGACTTTCTCTCCTTTTTATTATTGCTCATATCTGTGTTAATCATTTTTATTTCCATTTGAACTTGATGAAATGCATTTTATCACAAAAACATTAATTTAAATACTATTTAAATGTAATTATAGACCACATTTAACTCACATTAAACCATTATACATAAAGCTATTTTGATTCTGATATTATACTATGGGTTTTCAGTCAAAAATTTTGTGTAGTTAATATCCATCCCTAAATCCACTCAATGGTATTCAACAAGATATAACCATCCATAATTTATTTGGTACATCCCTTTTTTTTAAATCACACTCCATAACTGTTTTATTGAAAGTTATTAATGTAATCCTTATGTTGTATATCATTCTAAAAAACTAATTCATATAAATTATATGAATGTCAAGGGTGGGCCTAAAATGATATATCTCTCAAATAAATTGGGTAATGTTTTTATCTCATGAGAAATCGTGTATATTAAATGAGTGGATATCCTATAAACACTATGTTTTGAAATCTCAATTGTTATCCTCAAATTATTCTTGCGATGTCATGTTTAATTTTTTTTCCATATTCCCGTGTAGATTTGATGTTATAAACATATATCATGCTTTGATTTTAATGTTTATTATTCTCACCCATTATAATTTTTCGTAATATTACTCTTGAATCACTTGTATTAATATCATCATGTTTCTATTTTACTATTACATTAGTAGGCATTATATCTAATCAATAGTTAAGTACATCCAAAGGTAATCTAATGTAGTATTAGAATATTGATGAAATATATGGGAATTCATTGGAGTTTTTATATAATGTATTTACCCATGATTCATTTTACTAATCCATGTATAAAATTAATCATATACACTAGGCCTCATGATATTTTTTGAGAGGCATATATATTTCTATATATAAGAAATCAATAAATAATGATTATAAAATACAAGGTGATTTATAAAGGGTCAACTATGAGATCAAATTTCCATGAGATTCCTATGATCATTCATTAATTAAGTTTATTATTTCTATAGTCTTAAATGAAACTAAATCATTACCGTTCATTGGTGTTTATTAGTGTGAGACATATTGATTACACATTTATAAATGTAATATTTATGTTTGAAATGAATGGGTCACGTCACAGAGTGACCAAAATGTTTTGAGTTAATTTGGAACTACTTTTTTAAGGTTGGAGGTTTATTGGACATTAGTGGAGATTCTTTTAGGTTGTCTACTAGTTGATAGGATAGAATATCATAATCATATCACCCTTTAGGGGGATTAATATCTATTTTGGGAATTTATTAATGATTTAATTATTTATAATAAATCACTACAAAATCATAGTATTTGAATATTTACCACCATGCATGTTATTGATCAAATCGTTGCCTTAATGTGAACCATTGCATATACAAATGGTTCCACATAATTATATTATTATACTGAGATACTCTAGATTAATGAAACACAACTAGGAAATATATAGCATTCACTATGTTGAGAGGTGGTTGGATTTGTGAATTTAGTATCAATACCATGATATGGGATTCCTAAATATATCCATAATGGAAATAATATCTCATTTAGTTGTGTTAGTCCTAAAAAAATTGTCATAGGATTTAAGGTCATGTGAATAGAACCAATGTAGATAATTTTAATGTATTGAAATGATTACCACGTGATGTTACTTATATGAAAATCCATTCAATACATACACCATTAATTTTAATTCTATGATGAATGGATGTCATTTTATTCTATTTAATGCAATATTACATGGAATACTAGGAATATTGTACCTTAAAATTTTTGGTGAATGGATTACACCTAAAAAACCATTTTTGATTATTCTGTCTATTAGTAACTAAATAGAATAGGTCATGGTTTGAATCATTTGTAATTTATTACATTGATGAATGATATGATTGTATTGATCATACTACAGTGAGGAAGATTTTTATAGGTAATATAGCACTGTGAGGACTGATTGGGGGTTACATCTGATGGGAGGTCCAAAATAGATATCCATGAATTTGGATTGAATCATTGAGAGGATTCCTCAGTACCCTTTTTGATAGTAATTTATGCCTATATAGTTATAGTTTCATATCTTAATGGATTATATTATTATTTTCCATATAGATTAATGTTGTTTAGAAAGGATGTTTATCTTACAAAAGTGATGAAAACTAAAAATTTTGTGGGGTTTTTTATTGGGAATGTAACACCCAAGGAAAATAAAGAATATGAAATTTTTATATTTATCCCTATTTGTTAGTAAAATTTTAAAATTGATTTAAAGAGAACGCTATGCCCGATGGCTTACCCAATACACAACAACGGGTTCCTTCGAAATCATACGTTGCACTCTAATAATAAAATAATTTTATTTTAAATGGTAGTTAACACCTAGTCGTTGTAAGGAATGGAATGAACAGAACTAACTAAAAAATGATTATATATGTTCGTAAAATATTTTTACTTTTTACAATAAATATTAGAGGATTAAAAATGCTAATGAATCCAATTTTATGCGTAAACATTCTAATATTCTTTAAAAGGTCGATTAACCACCTTTTGATGGCGAACCTCTTTTAAATCCACTTTTCAACAATTTTATGTGTTATATTTGAAAAAATAATATTCTTCTTTAGAATCGGGATATCAAAATTTACTTTGTGTAAATTTTTGGTATTTTTTCGATAAAGTTGATTTTTTTAATGAATAGTGAAATTTTTTTGTATTTTAATTCAAAACCCCATTTTAATCTAATTTATTTATATAATTAAATTCTCTTTTGAATTGGTTTTAAAGTGAAATTATAATATATTTTTACCATTTAATCCAATAGTGGTCATTTGAAATAATTTCACTTTGAAATTGGACTCAAACTAGTGTCAATCTTTTAATTGAAATTGTGTCTTAAAAACACGCAATTTGTTTTGATAGCGGGAATTGATTATTAAGTTAATTAATCCAACTTATATGTTTTGAATTTTTTAAAATGGACATCAATTTTGAATTAGGAATATCAAATATAGCTTAGGGTGAATTTTTTGTAATTTTCTGAAAAACATCAATTTTTGATGAATAGTGAAACCACTAAGTGGTAGTTAAAGAAACTGATTTTTCGTTTAAATGGAACATTACCACTTCTGTGTTTTGAATTTCAAAAATCCGAAACACATGGTTGTCATTAGGAAGTAGAATTTGGTTCAATGGGATTAAAATAATTTTTTGTTCAATAGTAACTTTTAAGTTTTAATCGTGATTAGAGGTAATTCGTGTAGTTTAAGGTAAAAATAATGTTTTAATAATATGAAATGACCTAGACACATGTCCTACACTCATTGGATGTGTCATGTATGACCAAGACAATCCATGGGTAATTTTTGGGACCCCATGGAGCAGCTTTACTTTGAAAATGACATTAATACCTTTTTATTTAAAGTTAAAATTAAAATGTCACAAACATGTGTTGTTTTACTAAAAAAAATTAGATGGGGTTATAGAAGTAATATTTTTTAATATCAATATTCATTATAAATATAAAAGGATTTCCTACATCATGATATCTTTTTTTTATAATTTTTAGATATTAAATAAATTAATTTATTTATGACCCCGTGATGATGTAGTGATTACCTCATAAATGAACGATTTAAATAAAATGAGAAGATAGGGTAAAATATAAGTCTTACACATGTAAAAAACCTATTGGATGGGTGGATTTAGAAACCTTATCACCTTATCCTAGAAATATATCTTTTTGGGACCTTTTAAATTTAAAAAACATTTTATAATAAATTAATATTTTATAACATTCCAAGAGTGCCCCTCCTCGCATCTTATAAAAGGCCCCCACCTCTACCACCATAAACATACATCTCAAGACATTGGATCGGACATCCCCTTCCAATTTAATCTTTAAACATCCCTATCTTCATCATTGAAGCCTCACTTTTCACAGAATCATTTCCAAGGAAGCCTTTGAGCTCAAATCAAAGAGAGTTACCCGATTTAAAGCTAATGTCTTCCCTTGTGTTATTTTGTTTTATTTTTCTTCTCAAAACCCCTAAACTCATTTTATTACATTTTTTTGTAACAAAACCAGTATCTTAAATATACTATGATGTTGTTATAATAAGGATTCGAGCTACAATTACACACACCTACATCTAATGGTTAAAGAACATACTGTTTCTGTGGATGGTGAATTTTTGTCTCACGAAACGATGATTGTTCAATATTCTTATAACAACTTATAAGGTGGCCATTAAGATGTCACTATATTTATATATGATATATAATATTTTTGTGTTTTCCTTAATCTTCTGTATATTTCATTTATGGCATACCTTTATGGTTTCCATTATGGGTAAACACGATATCTTTATTTTTGGAAGTGCGGACTACCGCCCCCTCAAAGTGATTTGATTCGTTACTACCATATGTGGTACATATAAAGGATATATTTAATGATATTATATATGATACAATACTGGAATTATAATACTATTATGTATCATTATGTTTTAATTTCATTAAATATGAAATAGAAATGGAAGTATCATTCATGCGTACGTACGGCTTATCGTCTCCATGAACGGTGCATTTAATCTCTTACCTCTAAATCTCATGTAATATTATAAATTCATATTTATAATGGATATATATTATATATATGATATATAAATAATTAATATAATTCTGGATATAATGGATATTTTATCCCACGAACATACTTGTAATTATAAAGAATTTTTTTTTTGACTCAAGTGGCAATGATCGTTAAAACGACCGTTATTAACTTAAATGATTACATAGTGTTAATGACATGGTAATAAGTGATATAAAAGGAATAATGAAAATGAAAACTGTTCTTGTTAAAGTAGAAATTAACACAAGTTTCTTATTCAGGAGATTAAAGAACGTTCGAGTCATGTCGGATACGAGGTAAGGGATCCTACTCCTCTCCTTCTTTTTAAGTTCACTCTTTTATGTCATTCCTTTTAAGCTCAACTTTCTTATGATTGGGATGTTATTTAATATTACTCTTACTGTACTTTTTATGTTAATATGATTATAGAACCTATTTTCTATCATCAATCCATTTTGGAAGTTTTGAGTGGGGCTGTTAGGCTGCCGAATTTTCGTAAGTGATCTGACCTCTCTCTTTCTTTTTAAGTACTCTCCTTTATGTCACTTCTTTTAAGCACTTATTTGTTATGATGGGGGATGTTATTTTATATTAATATTTCATTAAATTTTATTGTAATGCGATGAGAGACTTTATTTGATCTCGTCAATCCATTTTTGGATGTTTTATGTGGCAACGTTAGGCTGCCGAGCTTTTGTAAGGGATTGTTCATCTCACTTTTAGTCTCTTGAGATTTATGCGACATTTTCCACCATTTACTTTGAGTGGTTTATGTACTTCCCATTATTATACTCTTTGTGAAATATAATTTTATTTATTGGTATTTACATATTCATTGTATGACCTTTTTCAATGGGGTGTACATTTCGAATGTTACCCATGTCGGTAAGGGAACCTTTCACCCTCCTCTTTTTAAAAGACTTCTTTTGTTATGTCATTTAATTCACATACTATTATGTTGGGATATTTTATTATATATCCTTATTGATGTAAATTTTATGTCCAAGTGATGAGATACCCTTTTTATCTCTCATCAACTCATTTTCTTAATTTTGAAGTGACGCTGTTAGGGTGTCAAATTTCTGTAAGGGAACATCTTAACCCACTTTCAATTCGTTGGGTTAAACCTCTACTTCTTGATTTTATAATTCCAAGATTATGTGTGGAATATCTATGTTGTAGTTTCCACAATCCATTGTGTGGATATACTATTTCTACACATAATCATCTCATTGATAAATTCTTATGTCATTTAGACGAACTTGTATCTGAAATCATTACTCAATCTCATTTCATTGATTTAAATATATATGTCATTGATTTTATTTTTCCAAGATTATGTGTGAATGAACTCTGATTCTTTTACACTTAATATCCACTTATATTTGGTGTATTCATATTTTTCACACATAATCATGTAATTGATTTATCATTAATCTAAGGATACCGACATTGTAAGGGACTTCGTATCAATCTCCTTTTTTTGAGGCATATTTGGTATTATACACAACATTCTTTTATACAGTGTATAAACCCCATTGACTTTTAAATTTATTCAAAATGAATCTTTTTATATGACGTGTTTCACTAAACGACAAAAAGGAATGTTTCTTTTAATGTACGCGGTGACAACGACCTTTTCCTTCGCCGCGAGTATTATTTGGTCATTGGCTTCCTCAACAAGCCGTAATGTTTTTTAAAATGAAATAAATACCATATACTATTTTATGTATTTTGGTATTGAAAATGGTTTTTATAACGGATTTTTTATGTCAATATACTTAAGTGATATATTTTGATCAATGTGTGGAAATTTTTTCATTCCATTATATCTGTTTTATGTCTTATGAGTTTATAATGGTACTTGGACATTCAACGGGTGGTTACATGATAAACCATATGATGGGTGGTGCCATGAATACCAGGATGGGTGGTTACATTATAACCTCCAATGCATTGGGTATGGAAGTCAGCCGTATGGCTATTCCATTAAGTATGTGTGGAAGTCGACCGTATGGTTATTCCATTTAAGTATGTTTATGTCCCAAGTTACCTTTTTATGTTATGTGTTCATTATATGGGTTTTATGGAAATATTTTTATTACAAAAGGGTATGTAATGGTCTTTTATTCAGTGAATTGTTTTTAGTACTTCATAAAGGTAAAAAGTATTTCTTTGGTAAAGTATTCATGGTTTACTTGTTCTTTTGAAAAACTTTTAGTTTTCCTTCTTTGTGTATCCTTAATTGGGCTTTTTATGCTCATCCCAAGTTTTTGAAATGTTTTCCACAGGACTTAATGATGAATATGGTCAAGGATGGGATCAAGGAAAGGCATTCTATCTAAAACATGGAACTAGACATGTCCCATTTTAAGTGTTTTTTTATTTTATGGAAACATAGTATAAGTGTCTACTATGTAATCTTTTGAGATGTAATAGTTATGTCTTAATTCTCTTAAACTTTAAACCTAAAAAGATCCTCTATGTGAATTATTCATTTAATTCAATAATAAGTAATGATTAAGGCCGGAGCCTTATAGTTGGTATCAGAGGTCGGTTTAGATAACTTTAGAGGTTAGGGTATTTTCTAAGCATAAGTGACATTACCATAATAGCTAAGATTTCAGAATGAATCATAGTTTTTAGATAAAGGGAATGAGTATGTATATCTTCGTGTTTATCTTCCACATTAGTACATGATGATTTTGTTGATATAATCACACTTACATTTTTATTGTTTTATTAAATGGATGGATCTAGGAGGCACCAAATTAACAATTGGTTTGATGGAAATTGTGGTGGTTCTCTGATTAAGAGACTGGATGAAATGGGGGATTCAATGAGAAATATCTTGGTTATTCTAAACCAACTATCAGGATTCATTATCTACCACTTGAACCTTGGTGTGTTCTCTAATTAATCATGTACGAGAGAACCAACTCAACGTGGATGTTCAGGTAATAATTATAAAGGTAACCATTAGGGTTTATATGATCCTTACTTTTGAGGTAATTATGGGTTACTCTATGATATGATGGAATATGAAAGGAATGAGATAAAATTGAGTTTAAAATATGTGATGATCATTTTTGAAGATTTTATCTCATTTTGGGGAATGATTTTAGAATTATGTAGTTTTGGAAACAGGATAATGTGCAGACTGCGTGAAAACCTGTCACGTCGGACAAAGCTGTGGGAATCGAACCCCCAACCAAAGTGCGACAGGTATTTATCACCTACCACTGGACTACGTGAATTCCCTAGTTAGTATGACTTATTATTTTTAGTTAGATGATTTTATGAATTAATAGTAAGTTTATTTTGGGTTATCTATGGAAATTATTAACCTATCATGGAGGATATATGATTAGGTTAATTACTTTTCTATATGAGACTTTAAGAGAAACTGATGTTATTTGGAGATAAGTGTTAATTTGAACCTTGAAAGACTATCTGATTAAATCCTTCATTTATTTGGGTTTCAATATTAGTTTGTTTTACTTTGAAGAATTTTATGGAAAAATTGGTTATCGAATGGTCTTCGTTGAACTTTGGGTTATGGTGGAAATTTTTTTGGAGATTAAGAATAGATTTTCTTTTTATAAAGGGTTATCCTTTTCTGGATTATCTGATCATGTTCTAACAATTTTGATTTTGGTAAGGGTCTAAAGAGATGGGAAATATATATGTCTCTTTTGTGTATTAGGTGATTCTCTAGAAGTTTATTATAGCTCTCTTAATGTAAACAAGTCTTCCTAAATACTCATCATTTGGGGAAAGTATGAGTTTGTGTAGGAAATCTAGTAAAATTTGAAAGTAAACATGACAAGTAAGTATGTTTCCTTAAGATTAAAAATAAATTCCTCAATGAAGAGTAACTTTAAACTAAAATTTTGTCTGTTAACGTTTCCTACCAGGGAATCGAATACCGTTTATCCCACCACAAGTTTGTGATTTTCATGTGGTTAACTTTCTTCTAAACATGTTTTCTAACACTCTCCTTGAGAACATGACTCTATGATTTTTTCTTCCATATCCATGTTTTCCTACATGGAATCCTAGTATTGGTTAACTCGGGTGACCTCTGTACTTCTCTTTATTTCTTTTAAAGTGATTGTTTTACCAACTCTTGTTCCGATGTGGGACTTTCAATGATGTTTCAGAGCCCAATTTTAAAATTGCGAGGATGAAATTCCCAAAATGGGGGAAGGATGTAACACCCCAGGTAAATAAAGAATATGAAATTTTTATATTTATCCCTATTTTGAGTAAAATTTTACTATTTATTTAAAGGGAACTCTATGCTCTATGGCTTACCCAATACGCAACAATGGGTTGCTTTGAAGTCTTACATTTTACTCTAATAATAATAAATAATTTTATTTTAAATTTTAGTTAACACCTAGTCGTTGTAATGATGTGAATTAATAGAAATAACTACAAAATGATTATATATGTTTGTAAAATATTTTTACTTTTTACAATAAATGTTAGAGGATTAAAAATGCGAATGAATCCAATTATAAGCGTAAACATTCTAATATTCTTTAAAAGGTCGATTAACCACCTTTTGATGGTGAAACTCTTTTAAATCCACTTTTTGACAATTTTATGACTTATATTATACAAAATAATATTCTTCTTTAGAATTAGGACATCAAAATTTACTTTGTGTAAATTTTTGGAATTTTTCCGATTAAGTTCATTTTGTAATGAATACTGAAAAATGTAGTATTTTAATTCAAAACCTCTTTTTAATATAATTTATTTATATGATTATATTATCATTTGAATTGGTTATAAAGATAATTAGAATATATTTTTACCATTTAATCCAATAGAGTTTTTTGTAATTAATTTCACTTTGAAATTGGACTTAAACTAGTGTCAATCTTTTAATAGATATTGTTTCTTAAAAACACGCTATTTGTTTTGATAGCATGAATTGATTATTAAATTAATTTATTAAAGTTATATGTTTTTAATTTTTTAAAATGGACATCATTTTTGAATTCGGAATATCAAATATTTCTTAGTGTGAATTTTGGTAATTTTCTGAAAAACTTCAATTTTTTATGAATAGTGAAACCACTAAGTGGTAGTTAAAGAAACTAATATTTTGTTTAAATAAAAAGTTACCACTTTTGTGTTTTGAATTTCAAAAATCCGACATACATGTTTTTAATTAATAAGTAAAATGTGGTTCAATGGGATTAAAATAATTTTTGGTGAATAGCAACTTTTAAGTTTTAATCCCGATTAGAGGTAATTCGTGTAGTTTAAGGTAAAAATAATGTTTTAATAATATTAAATGACCTTGACACATGTCCTACCCTCATTGGATGTGTCATGGACGACCAAGAAACTCCATGGGTAAACATGGGGACCCCATGGAGCCACTTTTCTTGGAAATTTACATTAATACCTTTTTATTTAAAGTTATAATTAAAATGCCACAAACATGTGTTGTTTTACAAAAAAAATTAAATGGGGTTATACAAGTCATATTATTGACCATAAATATTTATTAGAAATATAAAAAGATTTCATACATCATGATATTTTTTTTATAATTTTTAGATATTAAATAAATTATTTTATTTATGACACCGTGATGATGTAGTGATTACCTCATAAATGAACGATTTAAATAAAATGAGAAGATAGGGTGAAATCTAAGTCTTACACTGGTCACAAACCTATTTGATGGGTGTATTTAGAAACCTTATCACCTTATTCTATAAATATACACTTTTGGGACCTTTTTAATCCGAAAATCATTTTATAATAATGTAATATTTTATAATATTCCAAGAGTGCCCCTCCTCTCTTCTTATAAAAGGCCCCCACATCTACCACCTTACACACACCTCTCACGCCTTTGGATCGGCCAACCCCTGCCCATTTCATCATTACACATCCCTATCTTCATAATTCAAGCCTCACTTTGGGAAGAATCCTTTCCACGGAAGCCTTTGAGCTCAAATCAAAGAGAGTTACCTGATTTAAAGGTATTGTCTTCCCTTGTGTTTGTTTGTTTTGTTTTTCTTCTTAATACCCCTAAACTCTTTCTATTACCTTTTTTGTAACAACACCAGTATATTAAATATACTAGGATGTTGTTATAATATGTATTCGAGCTACACTTAGACACACCAACATCTAATGGGTAAAGAACATACTGTTTCTGTTGATGGTGAAATTATTTCTCACAAAACGACGATTGTTCAATATGATTTTAACACCTTCAAAGGTGGCCATTAAGATGTTACTATATTTATATATGATATATAATATGTTTATATTTTCCTTAAGCTTCTGTATTTTTCATTTATGGCAAACCTTTATGGTTTGCATAATGGGTAAACATGATATCTTCATTTTAAGAAGTGCGGACTACCGCCCCCTCAAAATGATTTCATTCATCAATACCATATGTGGTACGTATAAAGGTTATATTTAATGATATTATATATGATTTGATACTGGATTTATAAGACTGTTATGTATCATTATGTTTTAATTCCATTAAATATGAAATAGAAATCGAAGTAGCATTCATGCGTACATACGGCTTACTATCTCCATGAACGGTGCATTTCATTTCTTACATATAAATGTTAGGTTATATTATAAATGCATGTATATAATGTATATATATTATATATATGATATCTAAATAATGAATATAATTCTGGATATAATGGATATTTTACCCCATGAACCAACTTGTAATTATAAAGAGTTTATTTTTGACTCAAGTGGCAATGATCGTTAAAACGACGGTTATTAACATAATTGATTACATAGTGTTAATGACATGGTAATAAGTGATATAAAAGGAATAATTAACATTAAATGGGTTCTTAAGAAAGTTTAAATTAACTGAAGTTATTTATTGAGGAGATTAATGAATGATGGAGTCAATTCGGAATCTTGGTAAGGGATCCTACTCCTCTATTTTTAAGTACACTATTTTATGTCATTCATTTTAAGCTAATATTTGTTATGATTGGGATATTATTTTATATTACTCCTACTCTAATTTTTTATTTTCATATGATGAGGACCATATTTTCTCTCATCAATCCATTTTTTATGTTTTGAGTGGCGCTTTTAGGCTGCCGAATTTTCGTAAGAGATCTAACCTCTCTATTTCTTTTTAAGTACTCTCCTTTATGTCAATTCTTTTAAGCTCCTAATTGTTATGAAAGGGGATGTTATTTTATATTCCTATGGCTGTAAATTTTATAGTAATATGATTAGAGACTCTATTTGATCTCATCAATCCATTTTTGGAAGTTTTAAGTGGCGTTGTTAGGCTACCAAGCTTTCGTAAGGGATTGTTCATCTCACTTTTAGTCCCGTGAGATTTATGCTACATTTTCCACAATTTCCATTGAGTGGTGTATTTACTTCCAATTATTATACTCTTTGTGTAATATATTTTCATTTATGGTTATTTACATATTCATTGTATGACCCTTCCTCAATGGGGTGTATGTTTCGAAAGCTACCCAAGTCGGTAAGGGAACCTTTCACCCTCCTCTTTTTAAATGACTTCTTTTGTGATGTATTTTAATTCACATACTCGTATGAAGGGATATGTTATTCTATATCCTTATTTATGTAAATTTTATGTCTATGTGATGAGATAACCTTTTTATCTCTCATCAACCCATTTTCTAAATTTAGAAGTGACGCCGTCAGTTTGTTGAATTTCTGTAAGGGAACATCTTAACCCACATTAAATTATATGGGTTAAACCTCTACTTCTTGATTTTATTATGCCAAGATTATGTGTGGAATATATATGTTTTAGCGTCCAAACTCCTTTGTGTGGATATACTATTTCTACACATAATCATCTCATTGATAAATTCTTATGTCATTTAGAGGAACTTGTATCGGAAATCATAACTCAATCTCATTTCATTGAGTTAAATATCTATGTCATTGGTTTTGTTTTTCCAAGATTTTGTGTGAATGACCTCTGATTGTTTTAAACATAATATTCAATTATATTTTGTGTATTCATATTTTTCACACATAATCATGTAATTGATTTATCCTTAATTTAAGGATACTGACTTTGTAAGGGACTTCGTCTCAATATCCTTTCATTGGGGCATATTTGTTATTATACACAACTTTCTTTTATATGGTGTATAAAGCGCTTTGAATTTTAATTTTATTCAAAAGGAATGTTTTTATACGAATCATTTTACTAAACGACAAAAATGAATGTTTTTTTACGTACGCGGTGACAACAAACTTTTCCATCGCCGCGAGTATTATTTGGTCTTTGGTTTCCTCAACAAGCCGTAATGTTTTTTAAGATGAAATAAATACCATATAATCTTTTATGTATTTTGTTATTTAAAATGGTTTTTATAATGTATTTTCTATGTCACTGTAATTATGTGATATATTGTGATCAATTTTTGGAAATGTTTTCTTTCCATTATATTTGTTTTATGTCTTATGATTTTGTAATGGTACTTGGAAATTCGATGGGTGGTTACGTGATAAACCATATGACAGGTGGTGTCGTGAATACCCGGATGGGTGGTTAAATTATAACCTTTAATGCATTGGGTATGGATGTCGTCCGTATGGCTATTCCATTAAATTTGTGTGGAAGTCGACCATATGATTATAATCCATTTAAGTATGTTTATGTCCATGTTAACTTTTTATGTTCTATGTTATTTATATGGGTTTTATGGTAATCTTTTGGTTACAAAAGGGTAAGTAATGGTATTTTATTCAGTGATGAGTTTTAATTACTTCATAAAGGTGAAAAGTATTACTTTTGTAAAGTATTCATGGTTTAATTGTTGTTTTGAAAAACTAACAGTTTTCCTTCTTGGTGTATCCTTTACTGGACTTTTTATACTCATCCCAAGTTTTTGAAATGGTTTCCACAGGACATAAAGATGAATTGGTTCAAGGATGGGATCACGGAAAGACATTCTATCTAAAACATAGAACTAGACATGTTTCTTTTTAAGGGTTTTTTTTATTTTATGGAAACCTAGTATAAGTGTCTACAATGTAATCTTTTGAGATGTAATAGTTATGTCCTAATTCTCTAAAACTCTAAACCTAAAAAGATCTTCTATGTGAATTATACATTTAATTCAATAATAAGTAATGTTTAAGGTTGGGTCCCTATAGGGAAGCCCTTATATCTATCCATATTTTATATTATTATGATTAGACAGTTGAATAAGACTTTAACTAGATGGGATATTTATTAGTATAAGGTAATTTTGGTCCTTCACATAATAGTGATCCTTATCTTGTATTGGGTTCATGTAAAATGAATGTAGGGAATATACATGTGATTCCCAAATCTACTAGGAAATGTCATGTACCTCCATAAGACATGGAGTTGTCATAGATGGGTATGATCTAGGTCCACGAGGAGAATAAAGATTGTAACCAAAATGTGGAGAACTCTATGAAGATTCTCTTATATATGATTTTGGGGTGAATTGGCTTCGAGGTATGAGAACCAAAGAAAATTGGCTCCCTAATATAGGTACATAGGGGGGATAGTGCCTAGGTATTGGGACATGTGTGAAGGAACAATTATCAATATATATATTGTTAATACCATGACCAAGTATATGATTTGGGAAAATGGTCTTCCATGTTTGGGGCCTTGGAAAATGTCTATTCTAATATGTGGTATGGATAAAAATCTCCATAAATTGAATTTTAGGTTGATGTGACTATCAAATATGTGTGAACGTGAAGTGTCTCCTTACATAGAGGATTGATATATTTGATTTCCTCATGAAAAATCCGTGAGATGGGGTACTCCAACATATACCTCAAGGATCATAGGTGATGTGTCATTTCTCAATAGATTGTATAATGTATTTTTTAGGAAATTTAATTTTATCTATATACTAATAATTGTTTTATGGATTTTTCTTGATAAGTTACGTTAAAGGGGAAATAAACCTTAGTAAATATGTAGGTGGTTCAGATTATCCAAGGAAATCACTTTTTTTTAAAACTAGATAATTTCATTTCAACTATTTATATATACTCTATATGGGTTTTAAAAAAGTATATTTATATTCTAGGGGGACAAGGGTTTTTCTTCATGATGGGAACTACCTCTTTTACACTAGTTGAGTCATGCACTTCCCAAGACAGGTCTTATGAAAGAAATTGGAGACTAGGGTTGGATGGAGGTCTTGGAATGTTCTTGGAGAATATGTAATGAAGGATTAATGAGAATGATCATGGAGAATAGGACACAAAGTAGGATTGGGGTTTTACATATAGAATTGGACATGAAAGAGGCATGAGACCAAAATTTTATACTAGATCATGAAGAATTTCATAGTGCTCACTAGGAGACATGATGAAGTGTCATAGGAATACACCCGAGCATGTCTTGTATTGATGTTTACCTATACCAGATTCTTTATTCTACTTAAATAAATTATAAATCCATATAAAAAGGGATATCTAACCAGATACCCCCATATAATAGTTTTAGATCGAAATGAAGAAAATCAATTTCTACTATAAATGTAAATCCAGCATGAATGTTACATGACAGAAGGTTCATGTGATCGGGTTAGTGGTTAGTATACTATACATTCTGGTAGTTGGGTACATGATCTATTTTATATAAAATTAGTAGGGATAATACTTCAACTATTTTATCTTTTTTTGACATGATACAAACATGAATCTTCACACTTTTTTTAATTATAGTCGCACGCTCTGCTAAATGTAACCATTCAACTACTTCATTCATTATTTATTTAACATGATCATATGGGTATGTTTACCATGGTTATTTATTATTACAGAGAAATTCTCATCCAAGTGAGATAATCAGGGTGATGTGGTATGATAAATGATATAGAAACCAAATCATTTTACACATATTATTACATGATCTCAATCATTTTCATCCAATAAAAACCATCCACAGATCGAGTAGACCAATGTCAATGGAATACTAGTTTAATAATACAATAAAAAGACACTAATAGACAACATATTTATGATATTATCTGTATGATCCTTAATATAACCTTGACCTCCAATAATTTGATATCAGAACTATGAGAATACATAAAATAAATGGGTGACATCTAAATATCATTAAGGAAATAAAAATTAAAATAAGCATAACATGTGAGTCAAAGGGAATTTCATGATTTTATAAAAGATAATGATAATGAATTATCAAATGGGATCATGAAATAATAAAAAATTTATCATAACATATTATAATCATAGATAAGTGGAAACAATAGAAAACATGACATTAACATAAGTCCAGGTTAACTGCCATGACAACTTCACAAGGTGGAAATTGTACAATCATGTGTTAGGGATGCTACCGAATCCCATAAAAAACACATACTGTAGAAATACATTAGAAAATTGATTTGAGAATTATTTGGGTGCAAAAATAATAACATGTACATGCTTATGTGTTCTCTAAAATTTAATCAATCATAATTCATAATCCTAAGTGATTTTAGAAATGAACTTAAGGAATGTATTAACTCATTAATTGAAGGGATAACAAGATAGGTTTATATTTCAAAGAAATATATATAGAATTTTAAATAATTTCGAAAATAAAAATATATAGGTAGATTATGTTTGAGAGTGAATGGTCATAACCCAATGAAAACGGTGTACTAGAGATATACCATACCGTATTTTACCGAGTGGTTCAACAGTTGAAGATAAGATCAATTATAATCAAAATATATAAAATTATAATTTAATTTAAATTTTTCTCGTCTATATTTTTTAGGACCACTAGGTCAAATACCCTGAGAGGGGGGTGAATCAGTGTATGAATGATTAAAACTTTCACTCATTAAGATCTTGTTTCGTTGATAGAAAAAAATCATTTGTCTCTTCCTCTAGTAGAAATATACAACAGATATAAAATCATGCATAGTACGCAATGATTTTCACTTGGTTCACCATCACTAGGCTATGTCCAAAGAGTTTACAACAACAAGGTGATGTTTTATAAAATTTACTAAGGATCACAGCGAAAAATGAGTACAATGTTCTAGCAAGATATTTTATGCCTGGATCACTGCCTTTATAAGGTTTTGGGTTTTCTTACTCCATTCCTAGGGGCCACTCCCTATGCCTCTTTCTATGGCTCACATCTAGTGAAAAGGGTCATCATCTTCCTCTTCCTTCACTCACTTCTATTGGGAAATAATCCACACACCATTTATCGACCTATAGTTAAAAATAAGTTTATGGAAATGTATATCCCTTCATTTGTATGAATTCCTACATCCTAAACTATAGGTATATTCTCTGTTGATGTTCTGTTTTTACCTGTAGATTATGTTTGTCACGACCCATCTTTGGGGACTGTGCCGTGACTACCCCATGCCCGCCTTCCATAGGCCAGGGGCTGGCGACTAGCACCAAGGCATAAATCCTGGTAAAGGGAAGGCATTGCCTTTGTAAAGTAAACAACAAACACCACAGAGTAAGTAAGCGGAAAAGGTAAACACTAAGTAAAAACTGGTACAACAGTAAGTGCGGAGAAGTAAGTGGTCCATAATACAAACCCAAAATGAAAGTAAAGTACAACTCGAAAGGGAAAACAACAACTGAAAGTTAAAGCCGCAATATCGATCCATCCACTGGAAGTCCCACCTGAAGGGTGGGTACAGATAGCCTCCACTGCTCCCCGGGTCCAGCCAACTGCTCTGAGTATGTTCCGCCCAGTGGTCCACCTCCAGGTATCGTCCTGCTCTGCAAGCCTCCACCATGATCAGCGTTGTACGTCATCTGCAACCAACACAACGTAGTGCAGGCATAGCCCGTGCAGGGGTGAGTATAAGCAAATCAGTAGGGACCCCGAGACGCCCGAAGGTCTCCCAGAATCCACAAAGGATAATCCACAAAGGAAAGATACAATCACTAAGTAACATCCAACACTGCTTAGGTATATGCCCATACATATACCTAAGTCATCAATTCTCATTCGGATCCAACATTCGAGCCCAAGTACAACCCAGTTCACACAGGAAAGCAAAACGTAAACCCACACAGGATAGCATTACACATTCCACAAAGGATGAAACACATGATTCAGCTCACATAGGTAAAAATCATTTGTAATGTAAGAGAGATGATCAGATGTAATCACTGATTCCTCTTCTGGGACCCACGTAGGATACAAGCACTGTAGTCAGCGTCGTCGAACCCACAGAGGATTCTGGAACAATTGTCTTCATCGTCGAACCCACATAGGATTCCAGTACGATAGTCTTCATCGTCGAACCCACGTAGGATTCCAGTACGATACTCTTCATCGTCGAACCCACATAAGATTCCAGTACGATAGTCTTCATCGTCGAACCCACATAGGATTCAAGTACGATAGTCTTGATCGTCGAACCCACATAGGATTTCAGTAAGATAGTATTCATCATCGAACCCACATAGGATTCTAGTACGATAGTCTTCATTATCGAACCCACATATTATTCTAGTACGATAGTCCTCATCGTCGATCCCACATAGGATTCCAGTACGATAGTCTTCATCGTCGAACCCACATTGGATTCCAGTACGATAGCCTTCATCGTCGAACCCACATAGGATTCCAGTACGATAGTCTTCATCATTGAAGCCACATAGGATTCCAGTACAATAGTCTTCATCTTCGAACCCACATAGGATTCCAGTATGATAGTCTTAATCGTCGATCCCACATAGGATTCCAGAACGATAGTCTTCATCACAGTAGCAGTCGCAGCCAGCTCTAGGGTTCCCGCACACAACAAGCTCGTTCGGGTGGGTTCGCTCCACGAGCCGAGAGGCTGATACATCCACTAACAAAAAGTCCATAGTTGATGTATCCAAAAGTTCCGTATCGTCATCAGGAACTCAACGTCGCAGACGACGCGTCAATCGGACGCTCGGTCTGAGAGTTATTGGCTTTTTCGTCCTAGGGGCCCGGTTGGTTTTTAAGGGAAAACCAACCCGACCATACTCCACCTGCATCCAAACCCCGGTAAGAGTATGCCAAAAGATCCTTCTCACTTAGAGGAATCCACCAAAGTTGACGGAACGTAAATCGGACATCCGGAGCTCAAGATATGAGTGTTTCCGCTCTGAGGGCCCGGTTGGTTTCGTGTACGAACCAACTCGGCAGAACCCAATGTATTCCCAATCCTTGAGTGCGATATACCAAAACGACCGTCTCGGTCCAAGGCTCGCATGGCCGCTGACGGCGGGTTGTTCGGAGGCCCGTAGCTCATGTTATGAGAAAAAGACCGAAAAGGTCCGGAAACGGGGGGTCTGGGCCCGGACCGACCCGGGTCCGGGTCGACCCGACCCGGCGTGGCGCGGGCCGGACAGAGTGGCCCGACCCGGCCCAGGCGTGATCCGGCCCGGCGGCTCGTCCCGGCTCGGCTCGGCCGAGTGACCGAGCGAGGGAATGCCGCGGGGGGCTTGCTGCCCCCACGTGAAGAAACTCAGCGACCCCGGGTAGGGCCGCCTCGCCAGCGGACGCGGCGGACGGGCCACGTCCCTCCTCCCGGTTCTGCGCGGGTTTTGCTGGTTGCGCGGCGCGTTTTGTCGGTGGCACACTGCGCACTGCCGCGCCGGCGTGGCACGCCGGCGGGAGCTTCCGCGGGCCACCAGACGCGCTCCGGTGGTCTGTTTTGCATGCGGTCTTTGCCAGTGGTCCTCCTGGGACCCGATCTTCACTTCCAGGCCCTCGAATCGCCCTTGCGGCCCCGTTTGTCATTGTCTGCCATTTCGTACACCAAGAACGAAATGGTGTGGTGGGATCAGACTTGTTTGTTAGTCCGCACCCACCGCGTTATCGGCCTTAATGATATTCACCCAACAATATTTTAATGATCGGGGATTTAATAAAAAAGATTTAAAGAATCAAACCCCTACCTCGTCGTACGTGCGTTTTTCGTGGAATTGATCATCGTGGAAGAAATAAATCATCGCGTCGAGGAAGAGTGTTGCTGTCGTGCGGTACTTGGCATCGCGTCGACGAACTCCGAGGATAAAAAACATACAGAATTAATTAAAATAATTAAATCCATGTTGTTGTTATAATCCACAAAGAATTTAAAAGGAGTGCAACCCCCTACCTTGTCGTTGTCGATCGAAGGTTATCGCGGGGTTGGATCGTCGCAGAAGAAGCATCGTGGAGGGAGATTCTTCGGCGTCGTGGTAAACGGCTTCGCGTCGTCGATCTCCATGGGCTTGGAATTTTTCTCGTTCTTCGCGTTCTTCGCGTTTTTCGCGTTCTTCGTCGGAGGCCGGAGTTCTTCAGGAAAGAGGTTGAAGTTCTTCAAGATACTCCCAATCCTCTCAATGCCACAAGCTCTAACAGAAATAAAATAAGAGTTATCTTATTTTATTAACGCACATGACACATTTGAAATTCAAAATAAAAGAAACGAACAATTAATTCGATGAATTAATTATAACAAAATAACAGCCCAATTAATGAGGCATTAAGAATTTAAAACACGCGTCAGTTGACTTTCAATTAAAAAGGGTTTTTGCGGGTGCATTTCATAGGGGAAAGAAACTGTTGGGCTCATGCAGGCCCCACCTGACAAATATCCTACAAGTGGGAAGGATATTTTTGGATTGCACCCAATCCATTTCAACTGATCTTAAGCAGCTTAAAGTGTTCTTTAAGTGACCTTAAGTGAAATAAAATAATGTTTGTCGCACCGCATTATTTTATTTCTTAACATAACCCCAAAATTTAAAAACCACACTCGAGCAAACATAACTCCGGAAGAGGCGTTTCTAAGAAAACATCAGCACTTCAATTCCATCGATGCACTCGGAATTCGATTTCGAGCACTAGTTCAAAAGTTAGAAAAACCCGCTCGTTCGTTCACTGAACGTACCCGAGCCAAAATTCGAAAATTGATTCCGGGCACACCGGGCCTCGGAATCAGGTGCCGTCAGAAACTGTGTTCTTGTAAAATTCCAAATAAAATTAAGAAATAAAAATTCCATGAAATTTATGGGTCTTTACAATGTCCACCTTCCTGGATACTATTTGGTACTAAGAAATACTTTCACAAACTGATTTTATGCTTTTTCAATCTTCATTGTGAAAAATTCAAACCACCACATTCTCTTGAGTACTTAGTACCAGGATTGGTATGCAAACCACATGCTCTATGTACTACTACCTCTTTCACTATCCTCCTCAGTCCACAGACTATCTCTTCATTTTCTATCGTGTATCACTATAGCATACTAACTCAGAAAACCTAATCCATGAATCAAAATACTTCAAAGAACTATCACCTATTTGCGTAATGCCTTTACTTTTTCCATATCATTCCTCTACTACGTACCATATCCACAAACCTCCTCCAAAAAATCATTTCTGTCTGCGAATTGATCTTTGTTTGCAGACCGCCTTCACTTCTGCGTATTGTAGTTCCCTAGTCCACATACTAGACTTTCTCTATGGATTAAGAATTCATCCAAACACATTTGGCTGAATCAATTCTGCGTGAACCACTTAGTCTTCTGTGAACCACTTCAGCCTTCACAAACCACTTCTACCTTCGTGAACAACTTTGGCCTTTCTTGAACTTCGTTCAGCCTTCTCAAACCACTTTGGCCTTTGCAAAAATCCTTTGGCCATTGAGAAAAACAGATAGACAAATATGTTTTATAATGATCTTCAATAACCATAGTAATTAGTGGGGTTAGTGATTCTTATATAAGAAAATATATCCTCAAAATCCTCTAAATCATGATTAACTTAATCCTGATTCCATACAGACCCTACAGTGTATCAAATATTCAGCCACCGCAAACTATAATCCATCCATGAACTCTTTCTTACGTGCTCTACATACTGCCATTGATCCTACACCATCGAACGCCTCCACATACGTCAAAAAATCCGTTTACAACATCACCACTCAGTCGCGAACCATTTTCGGTTCCTCAGACCACATCCTCGAACCGTCTTTGAGTTTCGTGACCCGCTGTCGCATACTGTTTCTACCGCTCCTTGTACTGTTCCCAGAACAAGGTACGTAGCTCATGAATTATGGTATGTTCTTCCTCCCATTTGATGCTATTCTTCAATTTTCATCATGCCACTAAATTTAAATTTTAGAGAGTGAATGATCATAACCCATCAAAAAGGGTCGACTGTAGATATCCCTTGCCTTATGTTTCAGAGTTGTTCAACAGTTGAACATAACATCAATGGTAATCAAAATAAAACAAAATATTATTTAATTTAAATTTTTTCCCGTCTATATTTTTTAGTTCCACTAGGTCAAATACCCTGAGGGGGGGGGGGTGAATCAACATATGGAAGATTAAAAAATTCACTCGTTTGGATCTTGTTTCATTGTTAGACAAAAATCATTTTTCCTCTACCTCCCATAGCAATATACAACCGATATGAAATCATGCATAGGATGCAATGATTTTAACTTGGTTCACCCTCATCCGAGTATGTCCAATGAGTATACAATGATAATGTTCCAATTTAAAAAAATCACTAAGGATCACTACCAATAATGATTACAATGTTCGAGCTAGATCTTCTATGCCTAGCTCACTGCCTTTATAAGGATTAGGATATTCTTAATGAATTCTCATGGGGTTCTATCTATGCCTCTTTCTCTGGCTCAATATTAGTGGAATGGTTCATCATCTTCCTCTTCTTTTTCCCCCATCTAATGGAAATTAATCCACACAATGTTTATCGACTTGTAGTTAAAACACAGTTTATGGACAATATGTCGAATCATTTTTATGAATTCATATATCCTAAACTATAGATAGATGCTCTGTTGATGTTATGTTTTCTCCCATAGAATATGTCCACCTTCCTAGATACTATTAGGTACTAAGAAATAATTTCACAAACTGATTTGAAGCTTTTTCAAGATATATTGTGCAAACTACGAACCACCTCCTTCTCCAGAGTATTGAGTATCAGGTTTGGTATGCGAATCACATTCTCTACGTACTGTTGCCTTATCCGCGAACCTCCTCTATCCACTGACTGCCTCTTCTTTTGATATCATGTACTGCTATCGAATATCGACTCAACTGTCCTAATCTATGAAACAATCCCCTTCCATGAACTTTTCACTATTTGAAGGATGCCTTCAATTTTGCGATAGTTTACCGCTACTATGTACCTTCTCCACGAACCACCTCTATGAAATCCCTTCTTTTTGTGAAATGTTCTATGTTTGAGGACCACCATTTCTGCGTACCAGACATAATTTATGGATTATGAATCCCCACAAATACCTTCTACAGAATCACATCTCCATGAATCACTTCGGCCATTGTGATCCACTTCGGCCTTCGTAAACCACTTCTGCCTTCATGAACCACGTAAACCTTTGGGAACATCCTTCATCCTTCTCAATCCACGTTGGCCACTGAGATCATCCTTCGGCATTTGCGGAAATCCCAAAGCCAAATATTTTTTCTAATGATCTTCAATCTCCAAAGTAATCAGTGGGTTAGTGATTCTTATATATGAAAAGGTATCCTCAAAATCCTCTAAATAATGATTTACCTAAACTTGATTCAATACAGCCCCCACCGTATATCGAATCTTCATCCACAACAAACTACAAGACATCCATGAACTATTAACTACGCGCTCCGCATACTTCCTTTGTTACTACACCATCGACCGCCTCCAAAGATGCCAAACCATCCGGGTACCGCATCAACACTCTGCTGCGAAACATTTTGGGTTCCTAGAAATGCATGTGTGAACCGTCTTTGGGATTCATGACCCACAGCCACGTACTGTTTATACAGCTTTGTGTACCGTTCCCAGAACATGGTACGCGATTCATGAATTATGGTATGTGGTTCCTTTCCATGGACATCATTCTTAAAAGTTCATCACGCCACTCAATTTTATGAATAAATCCTTCATTTTCAAACATCAAACACTGGGAAAATACGTAACTTTAAAAACAATCTTCGATAAACACCAAACATTCACATTTGAATTCATCTAGCTATATCAACAAAAAAAATCACACCAAATAAATTTTGAGGGGGATCTAAAAAGTAATTTTACCCAACAATCTCCCCCATTGGGTTTTTTACAAGTCTTTCGTAAAAAAACTCTTCATATTTTGATATCTCGATAATGATCATTCCATTTCCAATCCACCATTCACATAATGAAATTAAAATAGTGATAAAGGTTTTACTAAACACATACTCTATTCCCACACGAGACATGATCGGTGTGAGAAATGTGATTATAATGAAAATGTAATCAATGAATCAGTTCATTGCTAATCTGACACTGCTGATACATAATGATACCGATTGTTGAGTTCTGGAAGTCTCCTGACACCATTCAAACACCACTCTAAATCTTTTATCACATTACCCAGCTATCATGATATATATTCTTTGATTTATCACTTCTATCACTATTAGATTTAATGTTCCACCAAAGTCACACCTCCACTAATAGATTCATCTCAGTATCAACTCCCCCTATCTCACTGCTCCATGAAGTAGTTTTTCCCTATGTATTTTCTCCCCTTGAATTAGTATCACTTTCTCCCTCTTTTTCAACGATCACGAAGAAAAAATTATGTTTTTCTGCAACATGGTAAAGAACACACATAATCACATTTTAGATAGATACATCATACTTCGGGGAGAGGGGGACCCACATCCATACTTTTTCAAGAATAGGATGTTGAATAGACTCCCAAATCCAGTTGATTCCTTTTAAACAATTCATGGGGTAAGGCCTTCGTAAAAGTATCTGCAACCTGTAGTTCTGTAGGGACATACTCCAACATCACAAGACATTTATCCACTTTCACCTTGATAAAATGATATTTGATTTCAATTTTCATCTACTCGAGTGACATATTAGATTATTTCAATGATTTATGGCACTTTAATTGTCACAATAGATTCTCATTCAAGATATCACATCCATTCCCTTATCTCTACGTTTCTACCTCAACCACAATAGTTTTGTGCAAGCTTGAGTATCTGCAATGTATTCATCTTTTGTGATTTTCAAAGAAATGCATTATTTTCTTCCTAAAAAATAAATACACAACCCTCCAATATAAAAGGAACCTCAGGATATTTTTTTCATGTCATATGATGAATTACCCCAATTTTCATATGTATATCCCAATAACACTGGATGAGATTTGTTATTATAAATTATCGAAAAATACATTATTCCCCTGACATAAAAAAATTATGTTTACTTTAGTCATGTATCTCTCTGTGGGATTTCATTAATACCTTGCTTAATGGAAAGCATAAAATATATTATCAGGCCTTATCACTATCAGGTAAAACATTCTACAAATGATTTTCCTATATTCCGTGATATAAATTTCCTTTCATTCATCATCCTGTGATAGCTTTTGTCAGGTAGCAACCAGAGTCTTCACCCTTTTGGAATTATCCATTCAAAATCTTCTCAAAACTTCCATGGAATATTTATATTGAGAGGTAAAAGTGCAATTACTTCTTTCTATAACTTGAAATCCAAGGAAAAATATCAACTCACAAATCATCGACATTTTGATCTCTATTTTCGTGAATTAAAAAAAAACTATGCATTGTGTTTAATCTGATCCACCGAATATTATGTCATCGACATAAACCAACACCATAAATTTTTGACTATTTCCATTGTTTAAATACAGATATTAATCAACTCCACCACACTAAAAACCGAGTTACTTTAGAAACTGATCTATCCTTGAATAACAAGCTCTTGGTACATAATTCAATCCATATAAATCCATCTTCATTAGAAAAACACTATAATCATATTTATGAGCAAGGAAACCATATTGTTTCTAAATGTAGACTAATTCCTCTAGAACCCCATTCAATAATGTCAATTTGACATCCATTTGAAAGACTTTAAAATTTCATTGCACTATAAAGTCTAGGAATAATCTGGTTATCTCCAGCCTTTCAACCAGTGAAAATATGTCATCAACATATATTACTTCTATTTCGGTGTATCATTTGCACACTAGTAGTGATTTGTTTCAAATTAATGTGCCATATTATTTCATCTTGTTGTGATAGAACCATTTAGACTCGATGACATTTTTATCTCATGGCCGTGAAGTAATCTCCGATGTATAATTCATCTCAGTTTGATCAAGCTCTTCATTCATTGCCTGAACCAAATTATTATCTCCAACTACTTCAATAATGCATTTGGGCCTACCTTATGATTATTATGATGGGTGTTGTAGAGACTTAATCCTCATCGTATGCACTGGTGATGTCTAATCACCAATGACACTCTACGTGTGAATTTCATCTTGACTATTTGGAATCCTTGGAAATTTAAACTTCACATACTCATGATCATTATCATTATATTCTTATAAATCAGTATTTTCTACTTATTCTCCACCGGGTTATCTTATCACTTCATCATATTCAACAAACATATTTTCTCAGTGTCGTTATATAGTGACGTCATTTTGTTAGTCTTATTTTATTGGTTTCTTATTGAAATATTGTTGATATTATCTCACAGCTTCTTGTTATTCTTAAAATTGTCATCTAATACCACATTGTTATAAAAAATTGATAATCATGAAATTCATAATCGTTAATTCTTCACGTCAATATGTCTTCTCTTGGTGGACAACTGACACCTCATCTAGGGTATGATACAATGGATATATATTCAATGCAACTCAAAACTGCTAGATCATCCTTGTATAGCTTTGAATGCTATTTATTTTGATTTTAGACTCTTCATTATATCATCTCTACATTCCATATCACACATTTTTCTGATACAGATTTAAATAATAGAATCATTGAGTAATCAAACATGTTCAATCCTATATCATATGTGAAGATAAACTATTATGAGTATTCCATTATCACGCAATTTCATATGATTAAGAGATATAATTATCCCCCTATGATGACCATCTCTTCCTATTGTTGGGACAACTGTTTGACCCAAGAACAGTATTCTTCACCTACATCATATATTCTAATCTGACACATAGCATGGAGACATCAACAAAACCTTTAAGGCTACTAAGTTAGAAAAGATGTAGGGAACAAGACATAAAGTTAATAACACAATCAATACCTTTTTCTCTCAATTAGTACAACATGTCTCATGAAACCATATAACATTAACTCCTATAGAATTCTTCCAAATTCTATCTCCAGTTCTGGTAACTGATTTGAATTAGTTGACATTATGGATCACATCAGATCACTTCTTTTCATCTTTAGATTCCACTTTCCCATTGATCATATCTCCCATTGAACCTGAAACACATTAACATAATTTAATATAATTTATATACATAGGTACAGGGGATACTTATAGAATCCTCAACATGAGGATTGTGGTTGATCTTAATGGGTCAGTTGTTTGATTCTTTACTGCATAGAATCACACCCATTCCTTCCTTCTTTTCGCTACCTAGCGAACTTCAACACCTATGGAAATATTACTAGGCATTCATTTCCAACAAGATGAGTCTTTTTCTGAAATTTAGTATCAACATGCTTGGCCTTTCTCACAATTTGGGGATTAATCCCACCGGTACACATTTTTGTCTTTGATGTTCCACCAATATGCCACTTCTCTTGATTCCCTCTCTGAGTAGGAATCTCTCTGCTTTTCATCTTCCCTTGCATATTCTACCATTGTGAGGATATTCCTCTTCTCTCCACTTCTCGTTGTGGAACTCAACATGTGAATTTTTATGTGCATTACGTGATCATTATTCATTTATCAAATATATGAGTCACCGCACTATTTTACATTGGTGGTGAGTACTCCATTGAATGTCCATTAATCTTACTCACAGCTGGAGTAGATCTCCTCTTAATCTTCGAGGAATGATCACATTCTCTCCATGAGATCTGTTGTCTGTGTGATAGGGAGGGTGATTCATACACATATTGATCATCTCCTTGTGATTTCCCTAAAGTGGTGAAAACATTTTTCAATTTACCAATTTTCTTTCTAGTGTAGGATTTCTCATTATACACCACTATAGTATAGAATCTCTTTTTGAGTTCATTATGTTTTATTACATTCTTCATACTAGAATGTTTTTCTAAAGAACCATAATAATACTATATAAAACATTTTCCACCAAATTAATACCTCATTTCATCATTTATATGTCAAGATATTAATTCATATTGAGTTATTGTACTGACATTTATCCCATGAGCTTCATGACCCATAATCATGTTATGTCCCATTATTCCACAGTAATAGCATCTGACGATTGATTTCATCAGAGAGACTACACTTATTGATTTCTCAAGAAATTATTCTTATTAATAGATTTAGTAAAAAATATATCTTCCCATCCAGAATTGGATTCCTAATCCACTGAATGAAATATTTATGTATGACCTTGAATCCCACAGAAATAACACATATTGTCATTTATTATTTTAAAATCCTTTCTAGGTTTATCTCCATCACCTACAAGGTTTTTATTATCTCTAGAGTTTTTCAATACTCTCTTCCTATAATCCCTATGAGTGGGATCATCCTATCCAATTCCAGATTTTCCTAAAATTGAAGGCCTTTGAGATAACATTATCCTTTCATGATTCACCTCTGACGTAGTATATTTGGATTTCATTTCATCGTTAACTGTCAAAGGGAACATTAATAATAAGTTTACTGAATCCTATAAATTTGTATTTCCTTTGCCATTTGATTTCTCCATTTCATTCTTGAATGATTATATATCTTCCTCCAGTTGTTGAATCTTCTTATCCCTTGATTCATGTAGAGCACTGAGATCCCTTCTACGATTATTTCATTTACCCGTCTCATCTTTCAGTTCTTGTTTGTGCTTTTCTACAATTTCACTTTTCTCATTCGTATTGATTTTTTCTTGAGAAAAAGAATTAGTGAAGGATTCATTATATTGTTGTAGTCTTTGATTCTTCCGAAATTGTTCAGATAGCTATGTACTAAGATCATCATTTTTGGATTTCAAATACCGAATTTATTCTGAAATATAAATGCTTCCATTGTCATCAACGTTTTTCATGTTTTTTGATATTTTTTTGCATTTATTCAGCTTGAGAATCATTCTTCTCCATCAGGTTAGTGGTGACATCAATGAGCCACTAATTTAAGCCTCTTAGCCTGGTGATCTTATTCTCTAGTTCATGGATCTAGATGTTAATATATTTAATTGCTTCACCAAGTTTTTGATCCAATTTCTTTGTTTCATGGAGATATTCCTTTCTTTAACTTATTGGAGTTTTATAGGCACTTGGTATGTCATGTTCATAACTCATTCATGTAACATCATTGAGTTAGTATATCTCATTCATGTTTGATTCATCCAAACCATTCTTTAGTTAAATTTTGAATTCCTTAAACATGACGACAATTTTTCCCTAGATACTTACACACTAAGGGATAACAACTGACTTCGTCTTCTTCTTTATAATTATCCTATTTTAAATGACACACCGATGTAAGAGAAAGCTGAATCATTAACATCAGAAATTTATTGAACCAAGTAGATTCTCACAAATCCTATTAATAGAACCTAGAAATAATACGAACTGATTAGTCTACTTGGTCAAAAACCCACAGAGGGGGGTGAATCAGGGTATGACGGATCAAAACTTTCACTCATTCATATCTTGTTTTAGTGTTAGAAAAAACTCAACTCTGTCTTCTTCTTGTAGAAATATACAATAGATATCAATTCATGAACAAGAAACACAAATTTTTACTTCGGTCACCCTCACCGTGTAACATCTAAGGGGAATACATAGGTAATTTTATGATGTAAAAAATTCAATTAGGCTCACAACCAACAATGATTACAATGTTCGGGATAGATCTTCTATACCCAGGATCACTGCCTTTACAATGTTTAGGGTCTAATCATTGCATTCCTAAGGGTCACTCTCTATTCCTCATTCTCCAGCTCACTGCCTGTGGAAAGGGTCATTGTCTTCCTCTTCATTCTCTCATTGCTCTTTGAAATAAGTACAACCACAATATTTCAAATTGTAGGTCAAAAACATTTTATAGACACGTAGATCCGTTTATTTTCACAAATTCCTACATCTAAATCTATAGGTAGATACTCTTTGGAAGTTCCCTTTCCACCTGAAGATTAATTTCACCTTCACGGAAACTGATATGTAAAGGGAAATACATTCAGAAAATTATTTGAATCCTTTTCTAGAATCCAAGTGAAAATATAAAACCAACTCTTTCTCCCGCGTAATGAGTACATGATTCGAAATGCAAACCGCCTACTCAGCATACTGATGCCTCATCCGTAAACCACCTTTATATGCAGACTTCCCCCGCCTTCTCTATCATGTACCTCTATGTCATATTGACTCCTAGAACCTTCTCTTCGAAACAATCTCTATCCACGATTATCCACTATTCACAAACTGCCTTCGCTTTCACAATTGTGTAATGCTACTGCATACCAACTCCATGAACCTCCTATTCATAATCCCTCATGTCCGTGAATTGTTCTATGTTCACCGACTGCCTTCACTTTCATGTAACAGATCTCCCTTATACACATACCATACTTCCTTTATAGATTAATAATTCCCACAAACACCTTTGGCTGAGTCACTTCTGTGAAAACTACTTCCCCCATCGTGGTCCACATTAGCCGTCACGAACTACTTCGCCCTTCACGAATCTCATTTATCCTTCGCAAACAACATCGACCCTCGTGAAATTCTTTCATCCTTTGACGAAATCCTAGAGATAAATACAATATATAATGGTGGTAAATCTCAACATTAATCAGTGGGATTAGTGATTCTTATACAAGAAAACATATCTGAATAATCCTCTAAATCAATATTTACCAAATCATGAATCGATACATCCCCCACCAGGTACATAATCTTCTACCACAGTGAAATGGAAGCCATTCCCGAATTATATTCCAACGCGCTCTGCATACAACCTTTTCCCCTACACAGTCGACCTCCTCTACGAACTCCAAACCATCCAGATACCACATGTCTCTCATCCGCAAACCATTTCTGGTTCCGCGGACCTCATCCTCGGTCCGTCTTTCGGTTGCGTGAACCGCTTCCTTGTACTATTTCTGTCGCATCATGTATCATTCCCAGAACAAGGTACGAGGCCCATGAATTATTTTACAAGGTTCCTACCATTTCCACCTTTCTTCAAAGTTCATCATGAAAATCAATAAATGATGAAATCTTTCATTTTACAACATCAAACTCTTGATTTTGAGGCTGAAAAATTTTGCAAACACTGTGAAAATACGCCATTTTAAAAACCACTCATTGGAAAACACCAACCATTCTCATTTTCGGTCATCTGGCTTTGTCAAAAAACATGATCACAAAAAAAATTCTAAGGGGGCACGTTGAGTGATTTTTTCTCAACAATATATTATTTAATAATATTTTATTATATTTATTTATAACCATTTAAATAAGATATTATGTTCAATTTTGTTTTCCATGGGAATTCATTTCTTGATTCCAATATTTGATAACTCATAAAAAATTATTATTGTTTCATTAAAATGGTAATATTACTCCATAGGTGAAATGAAATTCTATTCATGGACATCAATTAAAATTAAATATTTACAAATTTCATTTTGTGTTGTGAAATTTGGATAATCCATTATGTTAGAAAACTAATGTTATAGAGTTTATTTATTTTTGTGGGTTTAAAAACAATCAAAAATTAGTTTTATTTTATTTAATAATAAAAAATTTTCATAATTCCAATGAATAAAACAAAATATAATATAAATATTTATGTAATTTTAATCCACTATAATGTCATTTAAACATTCCATGGATGAGGTAAAGTCAAATGAAAACTCATCATCCGTGGATTCGGTAAACCAACGTAGTATGGAAGAAAATTTATTTATTTTATTAGTAAAATTTAATGGGGAGAGGATGTAAGGTAAATAATAAATTATCATAATAAATCATTATATATATATGATAGTTGAGTCATTATTCAATGTTGGATGAAATTTTTTTAGGATGATGAGAAATAAAAATTAAAATAATTGGGTTATGAAATTACCTACACAATTGTATGTATCCTAATAGGATTGAACTTAAAAAACCATGTATTATTATTTTTATTATTATATGACAATATTCACTTGGACATCATGTAGAGGATTGGTAATAGAATTTTGTAAAAAATTAATATCCCCCAACTCACTCAATTTGTGATGAGAAGGGGTTGTGTGGGGGTAGTTATATGTGAAAAACATTGGTATTTTTTAATATTATTTTCACTTGTTTATTATTATTGATCTTGTTAACCATTAATAATTACTATTTTAAATATATAAAATAAATTTTCCTTTCAATTTATAATGAATATGTTGATACATCATCCATGAGGTAAAAATTCATGAATCTATCTTATAATGTTATGTACCATATTTTACCATATTTCAATAGTCCAAATAATTAAAAAATTTCAGAAAAATTAAAAAAACAATAAACATTTTTACATTTTTAGATTCCAAAAATATTATGAAAGAAATTATTTAAATATTTGAAATTAATTTTTTTAATTAAATCATTTTGTATATGAAAAATTTCGATTTAAATATTATATTCAATTTTATAAACCTTTTGAATAATTTGTTATAGTCTCAAAAAATTATATTATCATTGTATTAAAAAGAAATTTATTTAAAAATCCATTTTATAAAATAAATATTTATTTTATATCATTATATATCTTATTAAATCAAAATTTAAAAATTTACTGTTTAAAAAAATAGAAAGGCATAATTTAGCATTTGTAAAACATTTATTTTCATGTATAATGTTATAAATATATTATATTTAATTTTAGAAGATATATAACTATTATTATACACTTCTATATATGAGGAAACTATTCTAATTGCTAGGTTACTATCCCTCAATGTTAGATTACTAATTCTGTTGATTATATTATTATTCAAACAGTTAGGTTAAAATTCAAAATGCATTTATTTGTAATGGTCACATGGGATATCTAATTTCAACAAATACCTCTTATATAATTTATATGACATTAACATACATTTTATCTCAAGATTATATATTTATTTATATTCAAAATTCATTTTTCTTTACTGATTGTTTACTTTATTTATATAGTGTTGTTGGTGAGTTCAACTATTTTTGGGGATTGAAAATATCTGAAATTTCCACCTTTTAATATTATCATATTTTCTATTTTGTTCCATTATAAATGTTTCAATTTTGATTCCCCTTTTTATTCTATATAGGTAATGTTAAAATCAATATAATGAAATGTAGTTGGTTTTTTATTTGGTGAAGAATAATTATATAATATAATATAACATATTATCAATTAACTACATTATCATAGAAAAAATTAATTTGATAAGGTTATGGGTTCATATATTCTAACCCATTGTAAAATTTGACCCTTGAATTTATATTTTATAAACTATGGTTAAAAAAGGTGAGGGTAATTCAGCTTCATGGATTAACCTAATTCCCATGGACCCTCTATGTACTTATAATTTATCTATAGTATTGTGACTATTTGAAATGTATTTATGCATAAAACATTATCTTTATTTTCCAAGATCTTCATTGTATGCTCTTCATGAGATAGATCACTTTCTAGACATTCTATTACTAAATTCAGTAAATGCAAGAGAAATTTAATATACTTTATTAAGAGAGATACATGGAACATATAATGTACTGAACAATGGGAAAGTGGTATCGATAGTCAATAGGCCACATCTCTAATGAAATAATGAATTTAAAATGGGACTATGTGATTTGGACTTTTCTTTCCCTTCATCCCCAATCTCATGAATCTCTTCCAAATGATATATGAAGTAATTATTAATGTCCAACATCAAAATAATTGTCTCATTAACATCTATTATCCTTTATATTATATTGATAATGATTTTCCCAAATGTGACGATATATGGTCATGTACATCCCTACAATATCCTCAACCGTTTTAGGACCTAGCTATAATTCCTCGAGCCCGTGAATTTTTATTTGGTCCTAAAACATGTAGCATAATTTTTTTATATAAAGTATATTGAATAATTACAATGAACATTACATATTCGAGGAACATTTTCGGTGTATGTTTTGGATAATTAGATTCAAATATTACATTATATCAAAAAAAATAACTAAACATAAAACTATTTAGTGAGTTTCCAACTCATAGAATTAACATGACAGTGTAATTCTACTAATCCTATAAAATTAATTTTAATAAATAGGGTGTACATTTAATATCCCGCCATAAGGGGATTTAAAAATATATATTAAAAACATTTTGTTGAAATTAACTTATGTACTTACAATTAGGTTTTCCAAAACATTGTAATATATATATATATATAATGAAAATACTAATTTTTTAAAATAATTATACATGAAATGATAGTTTGGATTCCTCATGTGAAAATAATGATTTTCAGTGTGGAATTTGTGTTACATAGAAGACTATAATTAAACCATAAAGAAACTATCCATAGCTCATATGAAAAAAAAGTTCTCGTAAGCTGGAAGTGTTCACTCCCAATGACATAAATTCATTAAACTAGTGCCAATTTTTTAAAACACTTTAAAAGTAATTCCCATTCTCAATCCAATCCCAAAACATTTTAAATATAAGTACATATTTTATTTATTTAAAATAAAATAATATTTCTTATAACTTGTCATATATTTTTTTAGGGATTCTAAAACCATTTATAAGATCATACAATGCGTTAAATAAATATAATAATTTATAAATTATAAATAAAAAGGATAATGAAATAAATTCATACATGATCTAAAATTTCCAGAGATGACATATATAATATATATAAGGGAAAAACCTAATTATGCATGACATACCAGGGGTGAATATAAAATTGCATACATTAAATAATAGCTTGATTAGGATTCTCCTGTAAAATGATAAGATTTATTATTTTAAAACTATGGTTACACATAAACATAAACCATATATTGATTGATTAAGAATAAAGTCTAAACTTATCATATTTATTTGGAAATAAATGATAACCACTTATTCGTAAATAAATTGATATATATATTGTAACACCCCAGGTAAATAAAGAATATGAAATTTTCATATTTATCCATATTTTTGAATAAAATATTAATTTGACTTTAAAGGGGACGCTATGCTTGATGGTGTATCCAACACGCAACAACGAGTTTCTTGGAACCTTACGTTGCACTCTAATAATAAAATAATATTATTTTAAATGGTAGTTAACATACAGCCATTGTATAGGTGGGAATGGATAAAAGTAACTAAAATATGATTATATATGTTTTTAAATGTTTTTACATTTATACAATTAAAGATAAAGGCATAAAATACGGAAAGAATTTGATTTTAGGCGTATATTCCCTAGTTTTTACTAAAGGTTCACTTATCGCCTTTTGATGGAGAACTGTCATTAAATATAGTTTTTTTCATTCTTATACATCCTTTTGGACCAAATAAAACTCTTCTTAAGAAATGGGACATCAAAGTTCACTTTGTGTAAATTTTTGGTATCTTTCTGATAAAGTTCATTTTTATTGAATAGTGTAAAATGTGGTATTTTAATTCAAAAGCTCTTTTTAATCTAATTTATTTACATGATTAGATTATCCTTTGAATTGGTTTTAAAGTGAAATTAGAATATATTTTTATCATTAAATCCAATAGTGGTCATTGTAATTAATTTCACTTAGAAATCAGACTTAACCTATTGTCAATCTTTTGATACTTATTATTTCATAAAAACACGATATTTGCTCTGACAGCGGGAATTAATTACTAAATTAATTAATGTGACTTATATGTTTTTAATTTTGTAAAATAGACTTCATTTTTGAATTCGTAATATCAAATATAGCTTAGGTTGAATTTTTGGCATTTTTCTGAAAAACTTCAATTTTTGATGAATAGTGAAACCACTAAGTGGTACTTATAAAAACTGATTTTTCCATTTAAATGAAATTTTTCCATATTTGTATTTTTAATTTCAAAAATCCGATATACATGGTTGTCATTAAGAAGTAAAATGTTGTTCAATGGGATAAAAATAAATTTTTGGTGAATAGTAACTTATTATGTTTTTAATCGCGATTAGAGGTAATTAGTGTAGTTTAAGGTAAAAATAATGTTTGAATAATATGAAATGAACATGAAACATGTCCTAACCTCACTGGATGTGTCATGGACGACCAAGAAAACCCATGGGTCAACTTGGGGACCCCATTAAGCCACTTTGGTTGGAAAATGACATTAATATATTTTTATTTAAAGTTAAAGTAAAAATGACACAAACATGAAATGTTTTACTAAAACAATTATTACACGGGGTTATAAAAATCGGATTTTTGACTATAAATATTAATTGGAAAGCTAAAAAGATTTCCTACATCATAGTATTTTTTTATAATTTTTATACATTAAATAAATTAAATTATTTATGACATCATGATGATGTAGTGATGACCTCATTATTTAACGATTTAAATAAAATAGAAAGATAATGTAATATATAAGACCTACACATGTCAAAAACCTATTGGATGAGTGTATTTAGAACCCTTATCACCTTATCGTAGAAACACATCAATGTGGGACTTCTTAAATCCGAATACAATTTTAAAATAAAGTGACTTTTCTTTACCTTCCAAGAGTGCCCCTCCTCTCCTCTTATAAAAGGCCCCCACCTCTACCTCCTTACCCACACTCCCAAAACCTTTGGCTCGGCCAAACTCTGCCCATTTTGTCTCTCAACTTCCATAGATTACTCCTTGAAGACTCAGATTGGGCATAAGTCTTCCCAAGGAACCCTTTGAGCTCAAACCAAAGGGAGTTACCCGATTTTAAGGTAATGTCTTCACTTGAGTCCTTTTGATTTATTTTGCTTTTCCAACCCCCTAATATCATTTTATTCATTTATTTTGTAACAAATCCAGTATAATTAATAAACTACGATGTTTTAATAAGAAGGATTCTAGCTTAACTTTCACACACCTACATCTAATGGTCAATGAACATACTGATTCCGGGGATGGCGAATTTCGGCCTCCCGAAATGATGATTGTTCAACATTAGTTTAACACCTTCAAAGGTGGCCATTAAGATAACACTATATTTATATATGATATATAATATTTTTATGTTTTCCTTAAGCTTCGGTATTTTTCATTTTGGGCATACCTTTATGGTTTCCATTATGGGTAAACGTGATATCTTCATTTAAGGAAGTGTGGACTACCGCCCCCTCAAAGTGATGTGACTCGTTAATGCCATATGTGGGACATATAAAGGATGGATTTAAAGTTATTATTTATGATGTTATACTGGAATTATAATATACCTATATATCATTATTATTCCATTCCATAAAAATATGAAATAGAAATGAAAGTAGCGTTCATGCATACGTACGGCTTACCGTCTCCATGAACGGTGCATTTCATTTCTTATCCCCAAATGTAATGTACTATTATAAGTACATGTATATAATGGATATATATGATGAATTATACATCTAAATTATGAATATAATTCTGGAATTAAAATATACATACCTATCATTTAGTTTTATTTCCATTAATCTGACATAGAAATGAAAGTAGCGTTCATGTGTACGTACGACTTACCATCTCCATGAACGGTGCATTTCATTTCTTACCTCTAAATGATTATGTAATATTATAAATACATGTATATTCTGGATATATATGATATATATGATATCCAAATCATGAATATAATTATGGATATAATGAACATTTGACCACACGAACAACATTTAATTGTAAGAAGTCCACTTTCGACTAAAGAACCAAATATAGACAAAACAAACATTATTAACTTAAATGATTACATAATGTTTATAACATATAAATAAGTGATATAAAATAATTAATGAACTAGAAAAAAGTTCTTAATAATGTGGAAATTAACTCAAGTTTATTATTCAGGACATTAACGAACGATCGAGTCAAGTCAGACCCAAGGTAAGGGATCATACTCCTCTCTTTCTTTTTAGGTATACTCTTTTATGTCATTCCTTTTAAGCTCATATTTCTTGTGACTGGGATGTTATTTTTTATTACTCTTATTGTAATTTTTATGTTCATATGATGAGAGACCATATTCTCTCTCATCAATCCATTTGTGGATGTTTTATGTGGCGCTGTTAGGTTGCCGAGTTTTCGTAAGGGATTTTTCATCTCACTTTTATTCCCATGAGATTTATGCTACATTTGCCACAATTTTCTTTGATTGGTGTCTGTACTGAACATTATTTTACTCATTGTGTAATATTCTTTCATTTATGAGTATTTACATCAATGTTGTATTGTCCTTCTTTCACGGGGCGTATGTTTCAAAAGATACCCATGTCGGTAGGGGAACCTTTCACCCTCTACTTCTTAAAAGACTTATTTGTTATGTCTTTTAATTCACATAATATTATTTTGGGATATGTTCTTGTATATCCTTATTGATGTAAATTTTATTTCAATGTGATGAGATACCCTTTTTATCTCTCATAAACTCTTTTTCTGAATTTTGAAGTGACGCCATTAGGCTGTCTAATTATTGCAAGGGGTCTTCTTAACCAAATTTCGATTCTTTGGGATAAGCTTGTACACCTTGAATATGTCGTTCTATGGTTATGTGTCAATTTCCTATGATTTTTTTACACTTAATACCCACTTATATTTCATGTATTTGTTTGTCACACATAGTCATGTAACTGATTTATCCTTATTCCAAGGATATCGTCTTTTTATGGGACTTCATCTCAATCTCCTTTCATTGAGGCATATTTTGTTTTATACACAACTTTCTTTCATACGGTGTATAATCACTTTGACTTTTACGTTTATCCAAAAAGAATCTTTTTATACGAAGCGTTTTACTAAACGACAAAAGGGAATGTTTTTGTCGTACGTATGCGGCGACAACGACTTCTCTGCCGCCGTGACCATTATTTGATTTTCGGCTTCCTCTGCAAGCCATAACCTCTTTTTAAAAGAAAAATAAATACCATGATTTACTTTTATTTTATTTTGGTATTGAAAATGGTTTTCATAATGTTTTTATATCAATGTGTTGTACTGATATCTTGTTATTGAATGGTGGAAATGTCATGTTTCCTTTATTCATGTTTTATGTGATAAGATTATGTTATGGTTCTTGGGCATTGTTATGAAGACGGGTGGGTCCGTGATAAAATATGGGCGGGTTATCCAGATATAGATCTCTAATGAATTAGGTAATTCCAAGGAGTGAAATGTTAAGGTTTCTCCGAAGAGATTTAGAGAATATACTGTAATGGGTATTCCAAACGTATCCAAGAGGGTTACTCCCTACGTAAGAATGTTATGAATGCCTCAAGATACCTTTATGTCTTATGATATCAATGATTTATTCATGGTTTTATGAGGTATGTTAAAGTGCCTATGTTTTATGGGTAAATTATGATTTCATTCTTATGTATATATGAACTCATGTTTCCTTTCCATATTTTTATAATCCTTACTGAGCTTTTTATGATCATCCCAAGTTCTTTAAAATGTTTTTCACAGGTCAAGGGAAAGGTACATGATGTGATGATAGTGTCAAGGATGTTTAAATAAAGAATCCGTGTTTTATTTTAAATATGTTTCCATTGATGGGAAGAATGAATATTGTCTTTTATGTAACCACTTTGTTAAAATGTGGAATGTAATGAAAGTTTCATGATCTAATTCTCTAAAACTATAAACCTAAAAAGATCATCAATGTGTAATCTTGTAATAACTCACGATTAAGTAAGGTTTAAGGCTGGGGCCTTATAGTTTGTATCAAATGTCGGTTTAGATAACTTTAGAGGTTAGGGTATTATTTAATCATAAGTTACATTACTATAATGGTTAGGATTTCAGAAAGAGTCCTAGTTTAAATAAAGTGAATGAGTAAGTAAATCTTAGTGTTTACCTTCCTCATTAGTACATGATGGTTTTGTTGATATACTCACACTGACATTTCTGTTTTTAGTGAATGGATGGATCTGGCAGGCACCAATGAGACAACAGGTTTGAAGGAAACTGTGGTGGTTCTCTGATTAAGATACTAGATAAAATGGAGGATTCAATGAGGAATCTCGTGGTTGTTCTAAACCAAATATCATGGAGTCATGATCAACCACTTGAACCTTGGTATGTTTTGTAATTCATCATGTACGAGATGACCAATCGATGTGGAAGTTCAGGTAATAATTATTAAGGTGACCATTAGAGTTTATATGATCCTTACTTTTGAGGTAATTATGGGTTATTATATGATATGCTGGAAAATGGAAGGCATGAGATAAACTAGAGGTTAAAATATGTTATGATCATTTTTGATGATTTTATCTCTTTATGGGGAATGAATTATGAATTATATAGTTTTGGAAAAAGGACAACACGTAGACCGTGTGACAACCCATCGCATCGGACAAAGCTGTGGGAATCGAACCCACAACCAAATTGCGACTGGTATTTATCGCCTACCACTGGACTACGTGATATCCCTTGTTAGTTTGGCTGATTATTTTTAGATATATGATTTTATAAATTACGAGTAAGTTGATTTTGGGTTATTTATGAAAATGATTAACCTTTAATGGAGGATATGTGATTAGGTTAATTAATTTTCAATACGACACTTTAGGAGAAACTGATGTTGTTTGGAGATAAATGTTATGATTTAACTTGGAAGACTATGTTACTAAATCCTTCAGATATTTGGGTTTCAATATTAGATTGGTTTACATTGAATAATTTTATTGACAAATTGTTTATCGGATGGTCCTCATTGAACTTTGGGTTTTGTTGGACAAATTTTGGAGATTAAGCATAGATTTTCTTTTTAATGGGTTATCCTTTTATGGATTATCTGAACTTGTACTAATCTTTTTGGTTTTGGTTTTGGTTAAAGACTAAATACATGGGATGTATATAGTTCTCTTTGGTGGATTAGTTGATTCTCTAGAAGTTGATTATAGTACTCTTAATGCGAACAAGTATCCCTAAATACTCGTCTTTAGGAAAAAATTATGATTTTGATTAAGGAATCTAGTAAAAGTTGAAACTCAACATGATAAGTGATTATGTTTCCTTATAAATAAATTTATCAATAAAAATTAACTTAAAAAAAATTATGTCTATTACCTTTTCCTACTGGGGAATCAAATACTGTTTAACCCATCACAAGTTTGTGATTTTTTATGGTTAACTTTCTCCTAGACATGTTCACTATCACTCTCCCTCAAGAACATGACCCTTTGCTTTTTCTTCCATGTCCACGTTTTTCTACATATGGGTTAACTCATGTGACCTCTGTACTTATCTTCCTTTATTTTAAAGTGATGGTTTTACCGACTCTTGTTCCGATGTGAGACTTTGAAGGATGTTTCCAAGCTCAATTTTAAAAATTGCGAGGACGCAATTCCCAAAAGGGGGAAGGATGTAACACCCCAGGTAAATAAAGAATATGACATATTCATATTTATCCATATTTGTGAATAAAATATTAATATGACTTTAAAGGGGACCATATGCTCGATGGCGTACCCAACACGCAACAATGAGTTTCTTGGGAATCTTACGTTGCACTCTAATAATAAAATAAAATTATTTTAAATGGTAGTTAACATGTAGCCGTTTTATTGGCGGAAATGGATAGAAATAACTAAAAGATGATTATATATGTTTTTAAATGTTTTACATTTATCCAATAATGGATAAAAGCATAAAATACGGAAAGAATTCAATTTTAGGCGTATATGCCCTAGTTTTTAATAAAGGTTCACTTATCACATTTTGATGGAGAACCATCACTAAATATAGTTTTGTTCACTCTTATACATCCTTTTGGACCAAATAAAACTCTTCTTATGAATTGGGACATCAAAATTTACTTTGTGGAAATTTTTGGAATCTTTCTGATAAAGTTCATTTTTTAATGAATAGTGTAAAATGTTGTATTTTAATTCAAAACCACTTTTTAATATAATTTATTTATATGATTAGGTTATCTTTTGAATTGGTTTTAAAGTGAAATTAGAATATATTTTTTCTATTAAATCCAATAGTGGACGTTGGAATTAATTTCACATTGAAATTAGAGTTAAACTAGTGTCAATCTTTTGATACTTATTGTTTCAAAAAAACATGCTATTTTCTCTGACAACGGGAATTAATTATTAAATTAATTAATGTGACTTATATGTTTTGAATATTTTAAAATAGAATTCATTTTTGAATTATGAATATCAAATATACCTTAGGGTGAATTTTTGGGATTTTTCTGAAAAACAACAATTTTTGATGAATAGTGAAACCACTAAGTGGTACTTATAAAAACTGATTTTTCCGTTTAAAGGAATTTTTTCTATATTTGTATTTTGAATTTCAAAAATCCGACATAAATGGTTGTCATTAAGAGGTAAAATGTGGTTCGATGGGATAAAAATAATTTTTTGGTGAATAGTAACTTATTATATTTTTAATCACGATTAGAGGTAATTAGTGTAGTTTATGGTAAAAATAATGATTTAATAATATCAAATGAACATGAAACATGTCCTAACCTCATTTGATATGTCATGGACGACCATGAAAACCCATGGGTCAACTTGGGGACCCCATGATGCCACTTTGTTTGGAAAATGACATTAATATCTTTTTATTTAAAGTTAAGGTAAAAATGAGACAAACATGAAATGTTTTACTAAAACAATTTTTACATGGGGTTATACAAATCATATTTTTGACTATGAATATTAATTGGAAAGATAAAAAGATTTACTACATCATAGTATTTGTTTTATAATTTTTAGACATTAAATTAATAAAATTATTTAAGACATCATGATGATGCAGCGATGACCTCATTATTTAACGATTTAAATAAAATGCAAAGATAATGTAATATCTAATACCTACACATGTAAAAAACCTATTGGATGAGTGGATTTCGAACCATTATCACCTTATCCTAGAAACACATCAACATGGGACTTCTTAAATCCGAATACCAATTTAAAATAAAGTGACTTTTCTTATCTTCCAAGAGTGCCCCTCCTCTCCTCTTATAAAAGGCTCCCACCTCTATCTCTTTACCCACACTAACAAAGCCCTTGGCTCGGCCAAACTCTCCCCATTTTATCTCCCCACTTCACTATATTACTCCTTGAAGCCTCACTTCGGGTAGAAGTCTTCCCAAGGAACCCTTTGAGCTCAAACCAAAGGGAGTTACCTGATTTTAAGGTAATGTATTCACTTGAGTCCTTTTGTTTTATTTTTCTTCTCCTACCCCCTAAAATATTTTTATTAATTTCTTTTGTAACAACTAAAGTATCATAAATATACCAGGATGTTGTTATAAGAAGGATTCGAGCTACACTTTCACACACCTACATCTAATGGTTAAAGAACATACTATTTCCGTGGATGGTGAATTTCGGCATCCCGAAACGATGATTTTTCAACATTCATTTATCACCTTCAAAGGTGGAAATTAAGATGACACTATATTTATATATGATATATAATATGTTTATATTTTACTTAAGATTCTGTATTTTTCATTTTGGGCATCCCTTTATGGTTTCTATTATGGGTAACGCGATATCTTCAGTTAAGGTAGTGTGGACTACCGCTCCATCAAAGTGATGTGATTCGTTAATGCCATATGTGGGATGTATAAAGGATGGAATTGAAGTTATTATATATGATGTTATACTGGAATTATAATATAACTCTATATAATTATTATTACATTCCATAAAAATATGAAATAGAAATTAAAGTAACGTTCATGCGTACGTATGACTTACCGTCTCCATGAACGGTGCATTTCATTTCTTATCCCCAAATGTAATGTACTATTATAATTACATGTATATAATGGATATATATGATGAATGATACATCTAAATGATGAATATAATTCTGGAATGAAAATTTACATGCCTCTCATTTAGTTTTAATTCCATTAATATGACATAGAAATGAAAGTAGCGTTCATGCGTAAGTACGGCTTACCGTCTCAATGAACGGTGCATTTCATTTCTTACCACTAAATGATTATGTAATATTATAAATACATTTATATTCTGGATATATATGATATATATGATATCCAAATCATGAATATAATTCTGGATATAATGAACATTTGACCACACGAACAACATGTAATTGTAAGAAGTCCACTTTCGACTTAAGAACCAAATATCGGCAAAACAAACATTATTAACATAAATGATTACATAATGTTTATAACATGGAAATAAGTGATGTATATTATTCAGGACGTTAAATAACGATCAAGTCAAGTCGGACCCGAGGTAAGGGATCCTACTCCTCTCTTTCTTTTTAAGTACACTCGTTTATGTCATTCCTTTTAAGCTCATCTTTCTTGTGATTGGGATGTTCTTTTATATTAATATTACTGTAATTTTTATGTTCATATGCTGAGAGACCCTATTCTCTCTCATCAATCCATTTTTGGATTTTTTATGTGGCGCTGTTAGGCTGCCGAGTTTTCGTAAGGGATTTTTCATCTCACTTTTCTTTACGTGAGATTTATGCTAAATTTGACACAATTTCCTTTGAGTGGTGTATGTACTGACCATTATTTTACTCATTGTGTATTATTATTTCATTTATGAGTATTAACATCCATGTTGTATTGTCCTTCTTTCACGGGGTGTATGTTTCGAAAGATACCCATGTCGGTAAGGGAACCTTTCACCCTCCTATTTTTAAAAGACTTATTTTGTTATGTACTTTAATTCAAATAATATTATTTTGGGATATGTTCTTCTATATCCTAATTGATGTAAATTTTATGTCCAAGTGATGAGAAACCCTTTTTCTCTCTCATCAACTCTTTTTCTGAATTTTGAAGTGACGTCGTTAGGCTGTCTAATTATTGCAAGGGAACTTCTTAACCCAATTTCGATTCTTTGGGATAAACTTGTACACATTGAATATTTCGTTCTATGGTTATGTGTGAATGTCCTATGATTGTTTTAAACTTAATACCCACTTATATTTCGTGTATTCTTTTGTCACACATAGTAATGTAACTGATTTATCCTTAATCCAAGGATACCGTCTTTGTATGGGACTTCGTCTCAATATTCTTTCATTGATGCATATTTTTTTTATACACAACTTTATTTTATATGGTGTATAAACCACTTTTACTTTTAAGTTTATCCAAAAGGAATCTTTTTATACGAATAATTTTACTAAACGACAAAATGAAATGTTTTTGTCGTACGTATGCGGTGATAACGACTTCTCCGCTGCCGTGACCATTATTTGAGTTTCGGCTTCCTCTACAAGACATACCTTCTTTTTAAAAGAGAAATAAATACCATGTTTTACTTTTATTTTATTTTGGTATTGAAAATGGTTTTCATAATGTTTTTATATCAATGTGTTTTATTGATATCTTGTTATTGAAATGTGGAAATGTTATGTTTCCTTTATGCATATTTTATGTGATAAGATTATGTTATGGTTCCTGGGCATTATTATGATGACGGGTGGTTCCGTGATAAACTAAGGGCGGGTGAGCCCGATATAGCTCTCCAATGCATTGGGTAACGCAAAGGAGTGAAATGTTAAGGTTTCTCCGAAGAGATTTAGAGAATATACTGTGATGGGTATTCCAAATGTAACCAAGAGGGTTACTCCCTACGTAAGAATGTTATGAATGCCTCAAGTTACCTTTATGCCTTATGATTTCTATGATTTATTCTGTGTTTGATGAGGTATGTTAATGTGCCTATGTTTTATGGGTAATGTATGAATTTATTCTTATGTATATATGAACTCATGTTTCCTTTCCATATTTTTATAACCCTTACTGAGCTTTTTATGCTCATCACAAGTTTTTTGAAATGTTTTTCACAGGTCAAGGGAAAGGTACATGATGTGATGATAGTGTTAAGGATGTGTCAAGAAAGAATCCGTCTTTTATTTTAAATATGTTTCCGTTGATGGGAAGAATGAATATTGTCTTTTATGTAACCACTTTGTTTAAATGTGGAATGTAATGCAAGTTTCATGATCTAATTCTCTAAAACTCTAAACCAAAAAAGATCCTCGATGTGTAATCTTGTAATAACTCAAGATTAAGTAAGGTTTATGGCTGGGGCCTTATATATATATATATATTTATATAGACAATCATAAAATAGTATATCTTATAAATACAATTGAATTTTGAAAACATCAGAAATTCCATTGATAAATGATCATATTATAATATTTATGCTAAGAGATATAATTAAAAACAAATAAATTTTCTTATAAATTATAAATAAACCAATATTTATTCTAAGAGATATAAATATAGGTATCAATATATATATTTATATAAACATTATAAAATAATCAATGATAAAATAATAAACCTTACAAAGTGGTTGATTTAGAAAAAACATTAAAATCTAAACCGTTTTTTTATATTTTCTGAAAATATATAATCATATATGTATATATATATACACATATAAATACACATTTATATGTAATATATATACCCATATATTTGTCATTAACTATAAAATAAAGATAATTTGATAAAATAAAATAATCCCATACATAAATACTTAGGAATGAGTGATTTCTAAGGAATTCCATAAAATAAAAATGGAAAAAAATATCAAAAATTATTAAATAAATAAATATTTAAGTATATTGTATATATATATATATATCATGGGGAAATAAAATATTAAAAGATTGAACCCTTAAATAAAAAACAACTTAAATGTTTTTATATGAATCAAGTGATTAAGGGAACATGGATTTCATGAAGAATGAGGAAGTGTGTCTAAGAGGATGTAGGCCAGATGTTCTGATGTGTGTATATCAATGTTTATATAAACATTTGAATTTTGAAATTTTGTCATATAGAATTGTGATCAGTAAGATGTTTAGAGTCTGATAGAACAAGCATAATTTTTGGTGAATAGTAACATACCCTTTTGAATATAAATCTACCCTTATAAACAGTAATATGACCCTTATGAATATTATATATTAGAAAATAATAGTATTCTCACTCATTAATGTATAAATAAAAGTTTGGTATCTTATAAGCGTAATATGACCATACTAAAGTATCAGTATTTTTATATGTTATAAATAAATAATTATAATTAATTAATTATTTTAAAAGAAAATATACATTCTTAAAATGAGATCATAAAAAAGAAATTTTATTTCTTTTGGTTTTAAGAAAATTTTAAAATACCTTATCTAATTTTTTAAGGCATTATAAAATCAATTATAGTTTTGAAATCTGTTTTCTTCTAGTAAAATATAATTTCAATTAAAATTTAAATTAATCATATTTAGAAAATAATTTTTGAAAAATTGAGCTAATTTTTTTATTTTAAATGTCAAAAAATGGTTAGGGTGGGTTTTTTGGATTTTTCTAAAATACATAAATTTTTTATGAAAAGTGAAATACGGTAATTTACCATATATATACATTATAAGATAAATGGACTATTCCAAACATCATTAGTGATGTAAGAAATCAAATATAGAATTCACATGCACTTATTAATATTTTTGTTCATGGAGTTATCACTATTTATTGTCTTATGAAAAAATAATAATCTAATGATTAAAATATTAAAAAAACCTACTCCATCCACGATAAAAACTACCCACACTCCACTCTTCTATTCATTCTTCGAAAGCCTTGTTCCTTCATTAAATTCTACCCAAATATATCTCCAAGATACCGCTACATCCAAAAACCCTTGGTCTCCTCAAAATACCATATCCTCTTCCTTTAATAAGATCCCAAGGAATACTGATTCAATAGGTAAATTCCTCTTTCCCATTCTTCTATTTTCTATTCAAGTTAATTTGTTTTCTTTTCTATCTTTAAATATCCTCAATAAAATGTTAGAAAAAATAAATTACCTTATATTTACATAAATTTTTATTTCTAAAAATTTAATAAGTTATTTTCATCATTCTTTTAATATTATTTTTTATTAGTAGTAAAGACACCATTTGAGATGTGAAAAAATACCACATTCTAGGATGATGGGTTTGCGGTTTCCATTACCATCAATAATTTTGATCATGAAACGATTATCATGGTTGAAACAGACCATAAAATATGTTTTATTTCTCATATATGGTTCTAGAATCTTTTTGTACTCATAGTTTTTCTTTTATAAAACAAAACATTTTAATTTTTGGTAAAATCCCGTGAATTAACTCAAATGGTTGTCAGTAATGTATTATACAATTATTCAACTTCACTAAAGGAAACTAAATTAAATTTTAAACCACATAAGATTATATATTTTCAATAATAAAATATAACTCCAATTCTAGAAAACTACTCTCATCAAAAAAGTGTGTCCGAACATGAATAAGTGAAATGGTCATTAAAACATAGGATGCAAACAGTCCTGAACAATGAAATTGGACATCATATCCAATCAAAGAGGTCATGAATGAATAAAAAAATTTGATAATAAATGTGTTAAATTTATAATAGTTTCTTTAAATATATATTAATGTATGTAACTTAATTTTTCAGGTCATTAATATTATGTAGAGAAAACCATAAGATTTAAGGTAATGGAACCTCTTTATTTCAGTCTTTTTCATGAATGTCCACATTTTTATGATCTTTTTTGTATAATACAAAATGATGAGGTATGAATTAAAACCTGCCACAAAATACCCTCATTGTGTTTAAGTTATCATAAACCTCTTTCTCTCTCATTAATCCCTATTATTTACACATGATACCATGCTCATAATTCGTATGGGATTCTACCCGATCCGCTATTTTTGCCTTCATGTTACTTCATCATTCCGATTACCAAAAAAAGTTATCTTATCTTATTATGTGAATCCTACAAATTCTATGTATATGTAATGAATTAATTTATCAATACCCTTTCATTATTCTCTTTTAGGGGTATACATTTTATATGTGATTCCCTCCTCAATACTTCCTGATAAGCAAAACTGTTTTGAGGGAACGTCCCAAATTCCTCCCCGATTTCATGTTCACTTTATCTTCTTTTTTAATAAAAAAATTTCATTATAATATCAATAATTTATAATTAAATCCTTTTTTCCTCAATTCTTGTTTCATTAAAAAATAATGTTCCCTTTATCATTTTAAAAGGCTCTATAGTATTTTCTATAATACCACACATAAATATTTCAATTCGAAATTTCATAAATAATCATCCTTAATTTTTTCAATTATTTTGGAAATCAAATATCATGCTATATTATAATTTTACCATATTAATTTGTATCTATGTTTTAATTTCATTCTTTCATTGAAACGTGTATGATACGCCCTTTCATTGTGCTTTATGATATGATTATGATACCCATTTCATTCCATATATACCCTTATGTATATTTATGATTTAATCTGTATGATTATTAATGTGGAAAACATATTCATGAAATGTTATGATGGGTGTTACTAGTTATAGATTCAATGCATTGGGTAAATTTGATTCTCAGGAGATGTTATGAGTGACTATATTTTTGGTTAACCATGGCTTGTGCTACAATGTGCGACGGTCCTAACAGTTTTCCTTGGCAGGTGAAACAGTCATGGAGGTTAGCCTTTAATCATGCTAAAGTAATGGTTTATGTTTCATCAACATTACTATGACTCCATGTTTATATGATTCCATGTTTATATGTAATTATTCTATATGTTACATGTTTTTTTATGTCATAATGTTATACCTTTTTACCCATGTGCTAATGATTTATTCTTATTTTTATTCCCTTATTGGGATTTTCGGTCATAGCTTTTTTAATGTGATCCCAAGGGTACCCTATGTAGATTAAAGGGTAAAATTTAAGTTAGGATCTCTTTATGAATATTAAAAAATGAAGTGTGTTTTAGTTCCATGTTTTCTATTTTATTTACACAGTATTACTAGACGCATGGCTTCACAATCCATGTCTTGTAATATGATGTATAATTATTCTTAAAATCATATAATGTTATGTTTAAATTTCTATGGCCCCTGTAGTTGGATGAATTGGACGGTCTAGTTATTTATGAAGATTATAATTAGGTCCCTTCAATGAGAACATTAAGGATGAGACTATGTATAAGAAAACACCTCTAAATTTTGGTATGTATACAATATATGGTTTATCAGACAAATAAATCCATGTTTGAATAAAAATAGTTTCAGGTGGGTTTGGAACAGATTTATCTAAGGGTAAAACATAAAAACAACGCATTAATCTAGACTTGAACTAGAACTAGTGCACAACAATAGCCCTTGCTGCACCCATTGTTTGACACTCCCAGTAAATATGTTTGTGTAAATTCATGAGCTTAGTACAAAACATTATTAAGGGAATTAATAAACCTATAATATTATGAGTTAATAAATAGATAGAGGATAACCTAGATTAAAAACCACAAAATCACAAGTTAGAATATATTTCTCCTTCAAAAGTTTATCCTATTTGGTTCGAAGTATCCTTTTTATGCTTAATAAATTAGAATTCCATCCCTCTAATTGGATGCTCTTTTCATAGTTAACGAAAGAAAATAGAAGAACATGTGCCAAACATTCAATGTGATAGGTAATGTAAAGATTTCCTTAATGATATGCCTGATATGATAGGAATGGGTGATTAAAACCCCATGATAGTACTTTCTCATCTTGTTAACGTTATGAATAATAACATGAATCATGGAGAACATCCTCATCCTCATAGCAATGAACCATTTTTTGTGGAATCCATTATTCAGAAATTGCCTCACATGTTTAGTGGATTTTAAAATCCCCTCCTTGAGGAACAGTGGAATAACTCCATTGAAAATATATTCTCTATCCATTAGTTCATAGAAGAATACCAATTTGTAATAGAGGTCTATCATTTTGATCGGGAAGATAATCAGTGGTGAAAATATTTCATGAATATGAATCCCCTGGAGGAAATTCATTCCATGGATTGGGAGAAATTCAAGAGAATGTTTTTCAATAAATATTTACCTCAAAACTTCTATATCAAGATGGAAAGTGAGTTCCTCAGACTCAAGCATAATAAAGATTATACAATCGGGGAATATGTATAAAACAATACAAGGCTCTCAAGGTAATTCAATAGATTTGTCATAAACAATGAAATTAATGTGGATCGCTTCTTTAGCGGACTACCACTGAGTCTATGAAATGATATAGAGATTCGCGACTTCAACTGTTATGTAGAGATTGTCGGTTATGCCCCCAAGGTTGAAATGGAGATCAGAGACTCTCAGTGGTGTCATGGGAATGATGATAAATAGAAGAAAATGGGATCTAATTTCTTTGGTCCCGCAAATAAATTCTATGATAGAATGAATCTCATTCATCCCACATGTAAAAATTATGGAAAAATCATCTTGGGAACTATCTAAAGGGAACCAAAAATTGCATCCAATGTCGAAATATGGGACAAATGATAAAAAATTATGACGGGATATGAAAAATCCCACTAATGTGGAAGAAGAAATGAAGGATCAGATTAACATTTAGCCTATAGTGTAGTTTTATAGCTATAAAAATAATGGTAATTATGTGAACTATTTCACTAAGTCGAGGGTTGTCTGAGGCAATAATCAGAATCCTCCAAGGGAACAAGGAATGGAATAGGGAATCATTACGACTGCGGTGGATCTGGACAATGATGAGTTGAAAGGTACTTTAGTTATTCATTCATGAATAGTGAACATACAATTTGGTTCTAATTATACACATTCTTTCATATCATGCATGTTTAGTATAACTATTCAAAAACCACCACAAAATTTTAAGGAATAGTAATATTTGAGAACATAAAATAGAGATTTTATTGGGTCCATTGTTTATAACTCCTTTCCAATTAACCTTTTTGGACTGATCCTCCCAAAAAATCTCATCATACATCTTTCAGTGGAGTTCGACACTATATTGGGAATGGATTGGATATCTTTATAAAAAGCCAACAATAACTGTTTGAAAAGGGTGATCCCCTTCACATCCCTATTAATCATCCAATTCATTACAAGTCTAAGGAGTAGGTTTAATCTCCATTAAAATAATCATCTCATGAGTAAATATTGATGCATTTGAGAAAAAATATCTAGATCAATTGTTTGATACAATGTAGGGAATCATGATTTAGGACATGCCCATCATGAGGAATTACACAAATATATTTCCTGAATATTTTCCTGGTCTACCACCCGACTGAGAGGTTGAGTTATCAGCTGAACATATTACTGTATCTCTATCTACATTGAAGAGAACTTATAGAATGGCCATCGTATAGTTGGAAGAGCCAAAAAAGAAGTTACATGGGAATATAGAGATGGATTGTATATGCTAATGTGCTTCACTATGGGGTGCACCAGTCCTCGTCATCAATACAAAGGATGGATTAGTGTGCATATTCATTGATTATCGTGGTCTAAATAAAATCAACATAAAGAACAAGTATCCGCTTCCACAGATATATTACTTGTTCGATCAGATTTTTGGTCATAGTTATTTATCTATGGGGGAACTTTGGTTGGGATATCACTAATTAATTGTTAGGAAGGAAGATATTCCCATGACTGCCATTTGAATGAGGTATGGATTCTATGAGTTCATAGTGATTCCCTTCAGACACCGTAATAGTCCAACAATTTTCATTGAATAAATGAATAGTTTCATTAGAGATTATCTCGAAAAAAATTTGGTTGTCATTTTTGATGATATTCAAATATACAGAAAGAGAAAGGATGAACATGAAGACCCATTCAATGCATTTTTGAAGACATTGAAAAGGGAGAAACTTCATGTAAATTACAATAAATTTGAGATCTCAATGGAGGAATTATCATTATTGGGGCATGTTATCACCATGAAAGGGATATCTGTGAACCCTTCCAAGAAAAAGGAAATCGAAGTGTGGACCATGAGAAGAACTGTAATAGAGATCCTCAACATTTTTGGTATAGAAGGGTATTATCAACGATTTGTGATGATTTTTTAATGATTGTCTAACCCAATGACCAAGCTGACGCATAAGGAACTAATGATTGTCCAGATTAAAGAATGTGAATACATCTTAAAGGTAATTAAAAAGTAGGCTAATCACTGCACAGGTACTTACACTCCCAACAGGTGGAGAACTCTTTGTGGTGTATAGTAGTTCATATATAAAGGGAATAGTCTCCGTGCTGATGAAAAATAATAAGGTGATAGCCTACTCTAAAAGAAAGATGAAAATCCTTATGAAAATCTATCCTACGCATAATCTGGCATTGGCAGTTGTGATCCATGCATTACAAATCTAGTGGCATTATCCTTATGGCGATCATTGTGAGATATATACCAAAAAATGAGGCTCAAATTAATATTAACACAAAAAGTGGTTAATATGAGCCAGATAATATGGATAGAACTCATCAAGGATTATGAATCCTCAATCCACTACTATCCCGGTAAGGCAAATAGGGTGGAAGCTGCTCTAAGTAGAATGTATCATACATATTTATCAATGATGAGAATTGAAAAGGATCAAATATTAATATATTTTCAGCGGATGGAAATAAGAATCATTATGGGGAGAACATCATCAATTATTTATCATATGATTTCTCAACCATCCCTCATGGAGAAAATAAACGTTTCTTAATGAAATGATGTGAAAATTCTGAAATGGGTGGAATCCAATAAAAATGGGAAATAAATTGAGTTTATGATTGATGATTATAGTGTTATAAGATTAGTGACACGATTATGTGTACCATATGATCTATAGATACAAAATGAGAATCTAAATTACACTAATAGCTCAACCTTCTCTATCCACATAGAGAGAACAAATATGTATCATGATCTCCAAGGGATCTTTTTGTAGGAAAATATGTATATGGGGATTTCTGAATATATATCCAAATGACTGGTATGACACCAAGTGAATGCCAAAAGATAATATTTAAGGGGGACGATCCAATCACTACACATACTAACATTGATGTGGGAGAACATATCTATGTAATTTGTCACTAGAAATCCAAGAACATCCAAAGAAAACATTGTTATATGAGTCACTGTTGATCGTCTTAAAATGACATCTCACATTATCACTATTTGATAGGACATATCATTGGATCAAAATGCTTGGATATATATCAAATAAGTTGTAAGGATATATAGATTACCATTATATATTGTATCCGATCATGATCCGAGATTCACATTGATGTTCTGGAAAAGCCTGCAACATGGTCTATGAACTAAACTGAACATTTGTATGGCCAAGCATCCTAAAAATAATGGAATATCTGAGAGAACTATTCAAAAACTAGAATATATGTTGAGAGAATGTTCTATGGACTTAAAAAAGGATTAGACCAACTTCATCAACTGATTGAATTCTCCTACAACAATAGTTTCCACACAACCGTCCATATGGAACAGTACGAACCCCTTTATGGGAATAAGGTTCATATCACCGTTATTTGGGAACGAATTCAGTGGGAGGTAGATTATGACACTTATAATTGTCAAAGAAATAATAGATAAGTTGATACCCATTTAGTAGAAAATCATGGTAGCCAAATATTGACAAAATGGTTATGCATATAATGGTCGATGATACCTTTAGTTCAAAATGGGAGACACGATATTTCTATGAATATCTCCATTGAATAAGGTCATGAGATTTGGGAATAAATGAAATATATGCCCCATAAACATTTCCTCCTTTGAGATCCTTGATTGAGTTGGAGATGTGGCCATTTGACTGGAACTTCCACCTACCATGTCTACATTACATGATGTCTTTCATGTACCCCAATTAAAGAACTACATAACTGATCCTTCACATGTACTCTCTTTAGAGGTGATATAGTTGGATAATGATCTTTCTTACAAGGAGTATCCTGTGAAGAACTTGGTTCGTAGATCCAATTTTCTACATAACAAGACTATTCACTTGGTCAATGTATTGTTGAGTAACCATATGTATGAAGAGGAAACATGGGAACTATAGGAGGTAATGAAGGAAAATTACATGCAGTTGTTTACAACCAGAATTGAAAAAAAAATTGAGGGTAAAATTTCATAAGGGAGAATAATGTAACGACCCAACATTTTATCAATGGAAATTAACTTTATTATAATTATTTCATATAATCACATGAAATACGAACAAAAATAACTAATATGTATTATGTTACCTTTAAACATAATATTATCACTTCTGTGATTTGAATTTCGAAAATCTGACATATACAGTTGCAATAAGTATGATGTTTGTATTTACATAGAACAAAACTAATTTTTGGTAAATAGTTGCAAACCATTAAGAATAGTAACCTACACCTTTCAATGGTAATATTAACCTTATAAATTTTAAATATTCCAAAATAATAGTATCCTCGCCCATGAATGTATAAATAAAATTTAGGCATATTATAAGAGATTATATGAGCATGGTAAAAGTATTGGTATTTTTATAAGTCATAAATAAATAATTATAAATAATTAATTAGTTTAAAAGACAATATATCTTCCTAAAAGTTGTTAATAAACTAATAATTTTAATTTTTTTGGGTTTTAATATAAATTTATAAGGCATCATGTAATTTTGAAAATCATTATAAAATCTGTTGTAGTTTTAAAATCAATATTTTTCCAAGTAAATTGTAATTTTAATTTAAAATTAAATTAATCATATTTATAAATTTTTTTGGAAAATTAGGTTCTTTTTTGGATTCTACACATAAAAAATGGTTAGGATGAGTTTATTTGTATTTTTATAAAATACATGAATTTTTTATGAATAGTGAAATATGGTAATTTACCAATATTTACATTATAAGCTAAACGGAATACTCATGACATAATTCATGTCGTAAGCACCCAAATATAGAATTAACATGCTCTTATTACTAATTTTTTTAGATTCATTACTATAGGTTTTCTAATGGAAAAATAATAAACTAATGATTACAATATAAAGAAATACCTCCTCCCCTCCACTATAAATTCCACCCACACTCCCATATTCCCATCCCTCATCTCAAGAGTTTTCCCAACATTAAATTCTATTGAGAATCTATCTATGATCCTCCCCCACGTGCGATATCCAGTGGTCTTACCAAAATACAAAATCACTTCCCCTTAAGAGGCTCTAAGGGAAGATTGATTCAAGAGGTAAATTCATCTTTTTTATTAATCTACTTTTTTTTCATTAGCATTTTTTCATTTATTTAATTACCTATCCTAATAAAAATGTTAAAAAAATATAGTACATTAAATGTACAGAAATTTTTTTATGATAATAGAATATGTTATTATCATTTCACTTTTACTATTCTTTTATGAACGTAGTGAAGGAACAGTCGAAGATGTGTTAAATGACCACATTATAGGAAAATGGGTTTCAATTTCTCTTACCGTATTAAATTCTTGTCATGAATCCATTTTCATGTTTGATCCAGAATATAACATATTTATTATGTATAATTTATGGTTCTGTAATATTTTTGTGCTCCGTATTCTTATTTATTAAACAAAATGTGTTCATTGTGGTCAAAAACTGCAAAATAACCCAAAATGTTATCACTAATGTTTTGTATAATGATTCGACTTCACACCAAGAATCAAAAATAAAATTACAACAATTTTTGATTATGGATTTTCAAAAATAAAATATAACTCCATTTATGGACAACCACTCCCATCGTACATGGTGGTCCGAACATGAATAAGTGAACCAATCATTGAAACCAAAGAAGGAAACAGACCTAAACATTTAAACTAAACCCCATAAACATTAAAAATGATCATGAATTAACATAAAATGTTTCTAATAAATGTTTTACATATATAACAGGTTATTTAGTTATTAATTAATGAACATAATTTTATTTTTCAGGTCATTAATATCAAGTTGAGAACAGTAACAGACTTTAGGTAAGGGATCCTCTCTATTTCAATCTTATTAAAGAATTTCCAATATTCTATGCCATTTTATGTATAATAAACAGTTATAGGGTATGATTTTGCACCCCCGATGCATCTCTTGTGTTGTATATGTGATTATAAACCCCTTTATCACTTATTAGGTCCTCTTAAGTACACATGATACCAGTCCAATAATCCGAAAGGGATTCTACCCAAAACTACATTATTACTTCAGGTTGCTTCATATTTCCTTTTACAACAATGAAGTTCTATTAGATTATTTATGTGAATATTATAAATTACTTTTTTAGGTAAGATATTCATTTATCAAAACCCAATCATAATTTACATTAAAAAATATACTTTTTTATGTGATTCCATTCTCATTACTTAATGATATGAAAACCTGTTTTGAGGGAACATCCAGAACTCTAACCTAATTTCAATTTAACTATATCATTTGTCTTAGTCCACCACTATCATTATAAAATCAGTATTTTATTATTAAAACCTTCTTGGTTCACATTTTGTTTTATATAAAAATATTGGTCACTTTTCTATTTAAAATATATCTATAGTATTTTCCTAAAAAAACACAAAAATGATTTAATGCTAAAATATGAAAAATACTCTTCATTCATGTGGTCAATTATTTTTGAAATCACTTACCATAATATATTATTGTTTTCACCAATTAATTCCCATGAATGTTTTAATTCATTTATTTCATGAACACTTTTATGATACATTCATTCATTTTGATTTATGGCATGATTATGATACACATTTCATTCCATGGCTACCCTTATGTTTATTTCACATTGATTATGTATGATTATTAATGTTTCAAAAAATAGTAATGAAAAGTAAAGGTGGGTTCACACAAATATCACTCCAATTTTTTGGGTAATGTCATGTATCATGAGGTATTATGTGTGACAGTCTTGGTAGTTAACCTTCGCTTGTGCTACCATGTATGATGATCTTGGTCGTTAGCCATGGATTGTGATACCATGTGAAACGGTCTTGGCGGTTAGCCATGAATCATGCTAATGTCATGTTTTATGTTTCTAACACATTATTATGACTCAATTTTTTTATGATTCCATGTTTACATGTTATGATTCCATATGTTATATTCATTTTTATGTCTCCATCTTATGCCTTTTAACCCATGTTCTAAAGCTTTATTCTTATGTTTATTCCCTTACTCCGATTTGAGCTCATCTTTTTGTTCATGTGATCCCCAGGGTACCCAATGAATATGTATAGACTCAATGTAATTTAAGATCACATTTTGAAGATCAATTAAATAAGTGTTTTTTAGTTTCATATTATTAGTTTTATGTAGCTATTTTTTTAAGACACTAGACTTCATGATACATTGCTTGTACTCTGATGTATAATTATGATTAAAATCATAAAATGTAATGTGTAAAAGGATAGGGTCAATTTAGTTGCTATTAGAGGATGGTCTAGTTATTTTTTGAGATTACAAATAGAGAACATTAGTAAGATCCTTAATGATTTGACTAAGTATAAGAAAACACCTCTATATTTTGGTATTTGTAGAGTAAGTGGTTTATCAGGAAAATAAATCCTTGTCTTTATACAAATAGGTAAAGGTGGATATGGCATAGATTTCTCTATGGATAAAACCCGAAAATACCACTTTGAGCTAGATAAGAATAAGTACTAGTGCACGACAACAGGCTTCGATGCACTATTGTCTTGACACTACTAGTTGATATTCATTGGTAAATTGGTGACCTTAGTATATATCCTTATTAAGGGAATAATAAATCTCATAGTATTATATAATATGAAATAGCTAAAGGATATCCTAAATTAAATCCTAGGGAATTACATGTTTTGATATAATACTCCATTACATTCTTATACTCTTATTTTCAATTTTTCCTTTTAATGATCAATATATAAGTATTCAATCCCTATAGTTGTACACCCTTTAGCCTAGATGATGGAGGGAAATATGAAAATGAGTGCCAAGATTAAATATGATAAGAAATGTGAAGATTTCACTAATGATTTTTCTAATATGATAATGATTGGTGCCCAAAACATCAGGATAGTAATTACGGAACTGGCTCATGATATTAATAATAACATGAATAATGTGAAACAAGCTCCTCCACCAAGGAAATATGATGTTTCTATTGAATCTTTAATGTGTAAAAGGCCTCTAATTTTTAGTGGATGATTTGACCCCATCCTCATGGAATAGTGGAATAACTCCATTGAAAATGATATTCATTATCATTTAGTGCTCAGAAGAAGATAAAGATGTACTGGAGGTCTATTTTTTGGATGGGTAAGCTGATCAGTGGTGGACATTGATCAAGAATATGAATCCCCATGAGGAAATTGATTTAATGGTTTGGGAAGAATTAAATAGAATGTTTTTAAATTAATATTTTCCATGAACCCTCCATATTAAGATGGAAATGGAGTTCATCAAACTCAAGTAGAAAGAATATGAGTCAATCGGTGTGTATGAAACAATATTTAAAAGTCTTGAATGGTATTCCTTTGGGTTTTTCATTAAAATCGAATGCTTGATTGATAACTTATACAGTGAACTAAATATGAGTATACATCAAGTTTTGAAGATAGAAAACTTTGACAGCTATGAAGAGATTGTACTTTGTGCCCTCATGTTTGAAAATGATATCAGAGACTCTCGGTGGTATCATTGGTATAGTTAAAAGAAAGGGAAAATGGAATATAATGTGGGAGGTCCCACAAATAAATTCCATGATGGAAACAAGATCAATCATCTGACGTTTAAAAATTTTGGGATGAAGTATCTTGGAAACCATCTAAAGGGAACCATGAATTTCTTCAAATGAGAATTGTTAGGAAATATGGATAAAAAATGAAGATAAAAAACAAATAATTCTGCTAATTTGACAAAATAAATAAATTCACAGATCCACACTTAGCCTGTAGAGTATTGTTACAAGTATAATGTGCATTATGAGAACAATTTCCACAAGCCATGTGTTGTGAGAGGGAATCATCAATGACCGTCAATGCAATATGAAAGGGCTTATTCTATCACTATGACTAATGTGGATCCGTACAATGATGTGGTGAAATGTACACTAGTAATTCATTCAATTATAGTGAACATAATATTTTATTTTATTTTCTACACATTATTTTATATCTTACTTGTTTAGTATAGCTAAACAAACCCCACCTTTGTAAAGAACCAAGTTATTCTTATTGAAAATAAATATTTATTTAATTAAATGTATTATTATTTAAAATGGTTATATTACATAGTTACATCCTTAGTTTTTTGTTTTTGGATTTTAAAATAACGATAAGAATTGTATCTATTTCTAATATAGACATTGAATAGTAATAATATTATTAGTATTAATATAGGGATTTAACAAATCCAATTTACTAAGAAAAAGGATGTGATGGCATCATCTAGTATAATTTATCCATATGATGCCCATTTCTCAATGCTAAGAAAGGAGGTGGAGTCACTGGGCTTCACTCTTGACCAATCCCAAGATGAGCTTAAACATGTTAAGCTCGAACGAAACCGCCTACAGAAGAAGTAGATGTTAATAAAGATACCCCTCGAGCGATGTTATCTTAGTTACCCCAAGAGTCTGTCACCATCACTCACCATACCCATTGGTCTTATTGGGGTGAAATAAGCGGTTATGTAATATATACCTATCACTATGATTAAGTACATAGAATATACAATCATAATATTACTGTTAATTTGTAAATACTATTTAAAGCAAAAAAATTATTTTTAGTTAATGTTCGATTAAAACTTCTATTTTGACAATTTTATGGATTTTTGAATTATATAATTTTTAATAAAATATTATTACCAAATTAAATTTTTTATATATAAATGATCGTATAATTTTTATTAATAAAATTGTAATTTTTATTATGTTTCGAATGCCGTTTTTATTTCAAAACCAATTAAATTTCGATAAATGTTGGTTTTTATTTTAAACGTAAAGAATCACATTTTTGAAAAATAATTTAGGTAAAATAAATATTATTTTTGGAATCAGGACATTAGAATTATCCAACGGGGAATTTTTCATAATTCTCTAAGACTATAGAATTTTTGGGTGAAAATTAAATATCGTTTAAATATATAATGTTATTTATGACATTATAATGACCCAATAAGGAAGTAAAAAATTACAATAAACATGATGTTATGCCAATATATGTTTTAAATATAAATAAATTTTATTTTAGGTTAGTTTTATTTATTTTACAGAGTTTTAGTGGACCCTCTCAAACTTATAAAGCATTTTAACAGTTCAAAATGATTTCCTTGAGAGTGTGACTCACCTCCACATAAGCATGCCAAATATTTTAAGATGTTTTGACAAAGGCCTTATAAAATAATTTTTTAAACTCCCATTTGGAAAATCCCATGGGCAAAAACCTTGGTTTGATTATTTTTTTGATTAGATTAATGTTTGGTGTCCAAAACCTAAATAATGAAGAATTTCCTCTCATATCCAATACAAACCCACCCGTGCCCCCAATTATCTTCACTAAAAACCATTGGAGCTAGAAAAATCCATTAAAGAATATTTATAGAATCCTCTCATGGATACCCAAGATTTTAATAATCCTCTCTCAAGCCCCTCTGAATCCTTTGGGAACAAACTTCCAAGTATGGGATTTCTTCATATCTCGTTTTTGTCTAAGATTCATTATGTTGATATACATATGTATATTTGATTAAAAATGTTGAGGTATAATTTATGCCCATTACCATACATCCCTCCTTATGTTTTAATGACGAGATACTTATTTCTCTCTCATTAATGCCTCCCACTTATACCCATAACCATGCCAAAATTCTATAAGGAATATCTCTCTTCACATTTACATTCAAACAGTTTTTTATAATTCTAAATTACATTACATATGTTGGGACATGTAGCTATATGAACCCATTACTGTCTATTGCACATAAATATGCAGATTCACCCCTTTCTCTCTCATCAATGATTTTTATGAACTCATATGTCACATAGTTATGCTGCTGAAATTGCATCACGATTTTCCAAGACAAAGTCATTGTAGATTAAATAGCATGTCCATTTCCATATCAAAGTAATTATCCATTATAAAAATTGAGTTATTTATTATATAGTTACACATATTAATTCCACATTCATTTATCTTAGAGTAATTTATGATGTTTAACAAATCAATGTTATATGATCCATGTGGTACACTTATGAATGAAATGAAATGATTAAGAAGGAAGTTCCCTGATAACGCTCCAATGTAATAAATAAAGATTAGTATAATGATACATCAAGTAAAATAAGGGTTTAATTAGTCTAATTCAAGTGAAATGAGGTTTTTTTCATGGTTCATGTTCAATGATCATTGTCTCATGCAAATATCATGTAAAATGTTGACGCCACTTTTACATGTTATGATAATCATGCTATACCATGGCTTAATGTTAATGTTTCACTTATGCACCATTGATGTGCCTATTCAAAAACATGCATTGCTTTCTTTATGGTATTCATTCTTTACTCCCTTACTGGGATTTATTGATCACAATTTTCTCATCTATTTCCTCATGTTATCCCATATAATTCTAGGTATGAGGGCATGTTGTGGTCATGTAATAGATGTACTAAAAAAAGATGTTGTATTTTTTATTTCTTAAGTTGTCATGTAATGTTTTTAATTTTTTAGGAAACTATAACACTTGATCCTTATAGTTGTCATAAGTTCATGTTTTTTTGTAATAAATCATGTTTATGTGTGTAATAAAGAGCTGGGATGTTTTAGATGGTATTAGAGGATATGATTTATTTGGGAATTGGATTATAAAAACATAGTTAAAGACTAAGGTATAAGACTAATTATAATAAATACATTATTTATTTTTGGTCAGTAATGAGTAAGTGGGTTTTAAAAAAAATACATCCATGTATGGATGAGATAAGGTAGTGGAGGATATGGAATAAATGTATCTTGGGTAAAAACCCAACAACACTGCTTTGATATAGTCTCGAACGAGAACTCGTGCAATAAAACATGCCTTTCTGCTCTCTTTGTTATGAAACTCATGGGGGATATGCTTTGGTATATTAATGATATTACTATGAACGATTATTAATGGAAAAAATTCACCCTAAGTATATAATGTGGGAAGTAGATGATGGATAACATAGATTGAAGACAATGAATTCATAATGTAAGGAAATAAGGGTAATTTATATGTTTCATCTTTTTGTCTTTGGATTCCCCTATATGTGTTTTACTGTATAATATTCTCATGATTATGTATATATTATGTAGATTAGAACAGGAATCAAAAAATTAATGGTAGGGTTACTCATTCTTTTATATCACAAAAGATTAGTAGAACAATCCCAACAACACCTCAAATCATGGAAGTAATGATGTTGGTGATAATTGAAAATGGGGAAATCATTGCATCCATGAATATAACTCCTCCTCTATCATAATTTTTGGATTTAGCATTCCGTAGAACCTCTTCATACTCCATCTGGTGTAATATGAGGCAATTCTTGGAATGTATTATCATTACTTATATAGATACAAAATAAATTTCCATTATAGGGAAATCACTCTCCATACGGTGAATCGATCTCTGATTCAATACATGTGCAAGGTGGAGAATAAATATTCTTTAGCACCAACCCCTCAAGTGTGTATATTACTGCCCTATGAGCATGCATATATCTGGATCTGATGATTGTGTCAAAGGAAGAAACCATACTTTAAGACATGACTATTGTGATGGAATTCAATGAAGTGTTTCCCGAGGAATTGTCTACTTTTTCTCCTAGAATATATTTTGAATTCTCAATTGATCTTATACCTGGGACGTTTATAATATCCAAGGCTCCATATATAATGGTTGTTGCAGAGCATTAAGTGTTTATGAAAAAAATACAAGAGAATATGGATAAAGGGTTCATATTCCCATGTTTTCACAATGGAGTGCACCGGTCCTCTTCGTAAAGATGAAGGATTGGTCAATGCATCATTGAATTTATTTTTGTGAGCTCAAAAAAAATAATACAATGAACATGTATCCTCTGTCATGAATTAATGAATAGTTCAATCAACTATGAGGATCCCAATTCTTCTCAAGGGTGAATTTGAGGTCCGGACAATACCATGTAAGGGTAAAGAATGAGAATATCCCCAAGACTGCTTTTCGTACAAGGTAATGGTACTTGGAATTACTTGTAATGCCTTCATGACACACTAATTCTCAAAAAATATTCATGGAAATGATGAATAGAGTATTTATATATTGCATCAACAAATTTTGTGGTAGTCATTATAGAGTGTATTACAATATTCTCCAAAACCATGGAGGAGAATGATGAGCAACTAAGCACTACATTAGATACCTTGCAAAAGGATAACCTCTATTAAAAGTACAAAACCTGTGAGTTATTATTGAAAGAGGTCTCATTAGTGGGTCATATCATAAAATGCAATGGGATAACTATGGATTCCTCCAAAATGGTTGTAATAAAGGGTTGGTTGAGTCCAATATCGGTGAATAATATCTACAGTTTCCAATGATTTTCTAGATATTATCACCAATTTTTGTGAAATTTCTCACGATTGGCAAATCCACTTACCAATATAGCTCGGAAGGGAGTAAAGTATTCATTAAGTGATGATTGTGAAGATAGCTTCCTGGAGTTGAAAAGGAAGCTTATCACTGTGCCTATGATCACACAACCCACAAGTGGATAACTTTTGTGGTATTTAGTGATGCTTAGAAGAAGGGCTTTGGCCGTGCGTTGATGAAAAATGACAATATAATTTCCTATTATTCTATGTAATTGAATGTTCATGGGAAAATCAATCAAATAAATGATTTAGAGTTGGATGCTGTAATCTTCGCTTTAATATTTTGGTGTCATTACCTTTCTGTGGAGAAGTATGGAATATATAAGAATCACAAAAGTCTCAATTATATATTCTCCAAAAAAGAGTTGAACATGGACCAACTAAGATGGTTAGAGCTGATCAAAGACTATAAATTCTCAATCCATTACCACCTTGGGAAAGCAAACTAGGTGGCAGATGTTCGATGTAGAATGGACCCAAAAATTCTATCATTTATCAGAATTAAAAAGGATACAATATTATTAGATTTGACGATTATGCATGTGGGAATCATAAAGTATAGAACATCATCAATCCTTTCACAAATGATTTGTCAACCGTATATTTTGAAAAGGTTAACAGATACTCAAATGGATGATTTTAAAATTTATAAGAAATTGGAAACTATCATAAAAGGTAAATCCTTATAGTTCAATGTTAATGAAGAAGGAGTTGTGAGACTTGGGACAAGGCTATATGATCCATCAAATCCGGAGTTAAAGAATGTAATTTTGGATGATGTAAAAAGTTAAAATTTTTCCATTCACCTAGGGAAAACATATCTTTATCAAGATATCTAAGATAATTATAGGTGGGATAACATGAATAAGTTGATCGTTGAGTATACATCAAGGTTCCAGGTACGTCAGCAATTGATGTATGAGATGAAGAAGTCGAAGGAGATGATGAAACCATTACTTACACAAATGTGGAAATGGGAGAACATCACCATGGAACATTTCACCAAACATCTAATGACATCCAAAGGAAACAATTATTTCTGGTTTGTTATGGATCGTCTTACCAAGACTGCACAATTATTTGAAATTATAGTGGATTTCTCATTGGATCAACTAGAACAGATATATATTAGGGAAGTGGTAAGGTGGCATAGAGAACCACTATCTATTATATCTGACCGATATCCAAGAGACACCTCTTTGTTCTAAGAGATTCTTCAACTTGCTCTAAATACTGATATGATGTTTCCTACAACTAATGATACTCAAAATGATGGACAATATGAGTGGAATGTTCAATAAATTAAATCCATGTTGAGAGCATCCTCAATAGACATCAAAGGATGATGGTATCAACATATTCCTCTAGTAGAGTTGTCTTACAATTATAGTATCCAGTCAAGAATCCAAATGGATCCTTATGAATCACTTTATGGGAAGCAGTACAGAACCCTGACATGTTGGGATGATGTTGGGGGGGGGGGGGTGAAATCTTATAGGTCCAGAAAAGGTTTAAGAAATAGTGGAGAAAATTAACACCATCTAGAAACACATAAAAGCTTCATAGAGTAAAAAAAAGAGCTACGATGATAATCTTAAACGATACCTAGAGTTCGATTTCAGAGAAATGGTGTTCCTCCACATATCAAAATGGAATAGTGTTATAAGATTTGGGAATAAGGAAAAGCTTATTCAATGTTACATTGTCCCTTTCGACATCCTTGATCGCATTGGAGTGGTGGGATATCTACTAGCACACCAACCAATCCACTCTCAAGTACATGATGTATTCAATGTATCACTCTTAAGGAAGTACATACCAGACCCATCACATTTAATCAATCCAGAGGTGGTACCGTTGGATAATTTCCTCTCCTATTAAGAGAAGTCGATGACGATCTATGATCATATGGAAAACTCTATACGGAATAATATAATGTCCCTCATCAAGGTGTTGTGGTGAAACCATATGATTGAATAGGAAACATAGGAATCAGAGGAAGTGATGAAGTAGAGTTACCTGCATCTGTTTTAGTTTGAGAAATGGGAATTTTTAGGGAAAAGGTTTTTAAAGGGGGAATATTATAATGACCAAAATATTTATTAGTGATTATTCCTATTCATCTAAATAAAAGTATTATTTTGTAAAATGGTTATTTAAAATATGCACATACATCGTTTTATGTTTTTCGATTTTCAAATACCACTATGAAATGTTGTCATTTCTAATATAGTCCTCGAACAGTTAGAATATGACTGTTCTAAATATATGGAATTAACAAATACAATTTACTCAAAAAAAATAAAGAAATGACCTCATCTAGTAGGATTTCTCCAAACGAAGCCCATTTTTTGGACCTTGGAAATGTGTTTTTGTATCACTAGGCTTCCATGTTGACAAATACCAAGTCAATATTTAACATGTGATGCTCTAATTGAACCACCTATGAGAGAAGTGTTAGTTAATAGAGATTACCACCTCAACAATGTTATCTAAGCCACCCCAAGTGTCTATCACAATCACACACCTTGCCCTTTGTTCCTATTCAGATGTTATAGGGGGTTATGATATAAGACCATAGCAATATGATTATGTACATAGAATATAAATTCATTTTATTAACATTAATTTGTAAATAATTTTTAATGCACAAATAGTATTTTTAGTTACTGTTCAATTAAAATATCTATTTTGATGAAAAAATTGATTTTTAAATTAAATCACAATTCCATAAAATATTTTTACCAAATTGATTTTTATTAAAAATAAATTATCATATAATTTTTATGGATACAATTTTAATTTATATAATGGTTTGAAAGCCGTTTCTATCAAAACCGATGAATTTCTGATAAATTTCAGTTTTTATTGTAAAAGTAAACATTTACATATTTAGAAAATTATTTAATTAAAATGAATAATTTTTTTTGGAATTAGGACATCGAAATTATCCAACAGTGAAATATTTAAAATTTTCTGAGACAGTTAAATATTTTCGGTAAAAATTAAGTACCGTTTAAATATATTATGTTAGTTTTTACATCATAATGACCCAATAGTGTTGTAATAAAATACTATAAACGTTATTTTCAGAAAATATATTTTCTTACATTAAAATAATGTTATTTTAGGTTTGCTTGATTTATTTTACCAAGTCTTAGTGGACCCTCTGGGACTTATAATAAAACATTTTAACAATTTAAAATGATTTCTTTGAGAGTATGACTCACATCCACATAATCGAGCATAATCTTTTAAGATGTTCGGCCAATTACCATATAAAATATTGTGTTCTACTACCCTTTGTAAAAAACATTTGAAAAAACTATGAGTTGGTTTGTGGTTTGGATTAGTTTATTGGGCGGTGTCCAAGACCTAAATAATAATTAATTGTAGAGACCCAAAGCCTGACGTACATGGACATTACATTACTTTTGCGGAATACTTAGTACATAACAAAAACACACACCCAAGGACCGTAATTGTTTAGTGTCTTTGGAAACTCGGAATATAATCATCAAATCATGGTGAATGATCTTCCACATCTCCCATAAAGATCTTCCTTTTATTATACCTAAAAAATTTCTTTATATCCTAGGGAAAATAAAACATAATAGGGTGAGCTCAAATGCTTAGTAATGGTAATCAAAAGAAATATCAATCACATCATATTCATAAGAACATAACATTTTGGAAATCTTAACCTGCAAAAGAGATCATTATATCATAAGATGGGATAAATCATAGTAGTGAAATGTAATCCCAATAATCATAACATAAAACATGAAACTTTGTGTCATACACAAATAATCATAGAGAATCATTTCTTATTTGTCAAGACTCATTTCCAAGATTATCTTAGTGGACAAAGTCCATTTCTGAACCGAGTTCATTCCTCATTTCAGTCCTGTTTCACTGAACCGGTATAACCTACCGTTCCAGCCATGTCTATCTCATGAGATATGAAATCTTTACCCAATGCATTGGAGGGAGATATAGGTCCCATCCATATCATAATTATACCATTCTTATGTGTGCCACAAAATCATAAATCCTACATCATTGCATAACCCATGTAATAAAAATGGGATTCTTAAACATCGTGACATCATAAAACAATTCATATAAGATAATGGAATTCATAAAAATAATTCCATCACAACATTATCAAATCAATGTAATAATAGGGATAGAAACATAACCCTTTATTATATTAGATGGAAATTAGTTTTGATAAAACACTTGAACTCCATTCTTGAGGAAAATATCCTTTCTACTTCAAAAACATTTTTCCTTTCATAACATGTCATACAATTCTAAACTAAAATAATTTGATTAAAAATAAACTTGAAAAATTGTAAAGTAAGATTCTTGGAAATAATGTTTTAAAAATCCATTCATGCCGTATAAGTTAGAAAAAACATTCTTCTCGTACTTTTTTCGGAAAAGTCAAAAAGTACCTCGTATGAAAAATGACAAAAGATTCCTTTCATATATTTTACCAAAAACTCACTGAAGGATAAAATTGGATTTAAAAAATTGTAGGTGGATGGAAATAATATTACATATTTAGGAAACATGGATTTGAATGATAAAATACACCCCAGTAAATTCCAAAGTATAAACAATATTGGATAAAAATGAGATTGTGATATTTCCCCTTACCTTAGGTCCGATTTGCTTTGTATGTGTCCGAACCTCCTGTATAATGATTTAAATAATTTCATTAACTTGTTATAGAATCATACTCATTGTTATGATATCATATATGGTTCACTTATGGCTTTATATTACCCGTTGTTTTGTAAATTTCATGGTAAAGAGCGTTTTGGGTAAAATCGTTTCTTTTGTCGTCCGTGTTTTGACTTGTAATTTTTCATATGATTACTTAGATCATGATTACTTAATTACAGAATATAAAACTTGATTTATATATAATATATATTCAGAATATATATATATATATAATAGATCAGTAAATGGAAAGAAATACACCGTTCATGGAGATGGTAGACTGTACGTACGCATGAACGCTGTTTTCTATTCCTTATTGAGTTTAATGGAATTAAGTAGATGACATAAATATATATATACACATAAATATAGAATAATTATTTTGTCATATATTACATTATTACTTATTATATATACTTTATAATCATTCATGAATGGTTAACGTGGAGAATGAATCTCATCGCGTCGTGGAGACGGTAGTCCGTACGTACACACGAGCGATGATATCGTTCTCATGATAGTGGAATTGTAATGGAATGTATGTATACTATTTCAGAATAAATATCAATTTAAAATAATCATATATAGTTATTATGTACACCATTATACCCATCCAAATAAGTTGGTGGTGGAAAATAGATTACACCACGGCGTGGAGACGGTATTCCGTACGTACGCACGCGCGGTGATTTCGTTTTCTATACGATGGATAGATGGTGAAATAGGGTTGTTTCATACATATAATAACATATCTGTATATGAGTGATACTGATGTTATTACTTCATAATGAAACAACCTAAGAAGAAGAAGTGGAAGAAGAAATATGGATGAAATAATTGGTAACAGACATTACCTCTTCTTTGAAGCGCCTCTTTGAGATCTCCTTTTAGGGCACTAAAATTTGTCTTTGAGGAAGACCAGAACCTCTAGGATGTTTCTAGGGAAGTGGAGAAGGGAATTTGGCAGGGGTTGGCTGATCATGATGGCTCAATGTGGTTTGAGGAAAAGAGGGAGGAGGTGCCCTTTTATAAGGGAGGAGAGGGGTACCTTTGGAATAACTAAAACTATTATTTTATTATAAAGTCAAATTCCGTTTTAAATATCTCCAATTTGAGTTATTTGAAATCTAAGGAGGGGATGGGCCTAAATCCCTTAATCAAATATAATTTAGACAAGTTTAGGTTCCTATTTTAAACTTATCATTTAGATTTTACATTAAGTTAAATAATTTTACTTTTACCATGTCTTCTTGTGTTCTTATACTATAAGGTTAATAAACCTACTATTAGAAGCCAAACGAACCCCGAATTGTTTATTATTAATATATATAACCTTATCTAAGTCATTTGTTCGAACCATAGATTTTTAGAAATAAAATAACAATTACTAATATAATATTTGTTTAAAAACTATTTTATGTCAATTTTGACACTATTTAGTAATTGATTTTTGTGAAACTAATAACAGAATGATTAGTTCAGAAAAAGTTAATTAAATCAATACTAAAATGTCATATTAACCTATAAAATTATTTTGATTCATAAAAAGTTTCAAATTACATTTATTTTGGTGTTTATAACATCAATTATGTCAATATTTCATTAATAAGATAATTACTGCATCATCTTTGTGTCATAAATAAATTAAATTATTTAATGTCTAAAAATTACAAATAAAATACTATTATGTAGGAAATAGTTGTATCTTTCTAATGAATATTTATAGTCGAATTTATCTTATGTATAACCCCATATTAAAAATGATTCACTTATTAAGATTTGATTTTAACTATTTTAACCCTTCTTTAAATAAATTAATAATAAATGTCCCAATCCAATCCAAGTGGGCCTAAATGGTCATATTTTATTCCTAAGGTAGATTTTGGTCGAATTAAACTTGTCCAATAGAATTAGTACATGTGTTAGGGTAATAATAATATCATTTTTACCCTTAATTACACTATTTACTTTTAACCGTGGTAAAAAAAAGTAAAAAGTAACTATTCACCAAAAAAATTATTTTCATTTCATTGAACCACATTTTACTTACTGACATCAACCGTGTCTCTCGGATTTTCAAAACTCCATTCACAGAGGCGGTAAAATTATGTTTTATAAAAAATTCATTTTTTTAACTACCACTTAGTGGTTTCACTATTCATCAAAAAATGAATGTTTCCAGAAAAATATCAAAACATAGGACTAAGCTATATTTGATATTATGAACTCAAAAATGATGTCTATTTTACCAAAAAAAAACACATCAGTTGCATTTATTAAATTAAAAAATTAATTCCCGTCGTCAAAACAAATAGCGTGTTCTTAAGAGATAATAACTGTCAAAAGATTGACATTTGTTTATGCCTGGTTTAAATGTGAAATTATATTCAATGACCAACATTGTATTAAATTATAAAAATATATTCTAAATATACTTTAAAAACAATCAAATTAATAATTTATCACTATTAATTATTTCGATTGAAAAAGTTGTTTTTATTTAAATATAGTGTGTTTTAACTATTCATCAAAATATGAAAGATACCAGAATGAAATGAAAATATATCCAAAGTAAATTTTTATTTCATTATTACAAATAAGAATTTTATTTTTTTTCCAATTTGAACTTATAAACATGTCAAAAACTAGATTTAAAGAGGGTGCTCCATCAAAAGGCAGCAAAACTGTTTTTTTTGAAAAATACTTATTTTACCCGAAAAATTTATTTTGTTATTATACCATGTTTTTGAAAATGTGCAAGACAAATAATAATGTTATAAGATTCAAAATTTAGTTAATACTATTCATAACGGCTAGTTCATAAAAATATTATAATAATATATCGTCGTTTAGTAAAATCCGGTATTGCGTACAACACACGCTATCAAGGAAGGTCGCGATTGTGTGTAATGCAATCCAAGTCAGGGTTGCGTGTTGTGAAAAAATCCTTCTTTGTTTCATATAACATAATCCAACCATATTTCATTTATACATTGAATATATATATATATATATATATATACTAAATGTTGCGTAGAATAACTACTATAAAAATTTTGTGTAACACGATCCAAGAATAGTGTTGCGTATACTGCAAGCTAATACGGTGTTGCGTATAGCGCAATTTAATCTTGGTGTAGCATACAACGCAAGACATTAATGAAATTAAAAGAATATTTTTCATAAAATCTCGGGGTACTACATTCTACCCCCCTTAAAATGAATTTCACCCTCGAAATTCATCGGGGTTATAAATGGTTTACTATTCGAAAGTTTCTTTAATAGATACCCACATCGTAAAAAGGAATAGCAAAACCAATCTTTATGAACAAAAGTATGAAACGTAACGGTTACCCAAATAAACTAATCACTGGGTTTCCACATAGGTGAAAATATGGATATGGAAGAGAAATCTAACCATCATGTTCTGATGGAGAGTGGTAGAGAACATGGCTATGGAAATGCCAGCAATCACAAAGCCATAAATTTGTGATGATCTAAGGTACCATCTGATTCATCAGATATAAGAGCACTAGGACAAAATTTTTGGTTTTCAGGATCATTTCCCTATAGTTGATGAAATTGGGATTAGAAGAAATACTTTCATGATTTTGGTATAGTCTCACCGTTTGTCATTCTTTGGACAATTTCCACTTCATCTCTTAAAGAAATGAAGTTGAATTTGTCATTCGTGGTGTGTTAGCAGATCATGTGATAGAATGATGGGTCATTCCATCTGTCTCAAACAAAAGGATAGAAATTTTATAAAAAAATAAATAACTCCATCTATAGTGAGATTAATCATATATGGTTCCTAAAATGAACTTATACTTCATATATAATACCGCTTAATAAAATAAAACTAGTTTCTACTTACCAGGGACTTCCTGTAGGCCAGTGGTAGGCGATAAAGGCCAGTCAAACTTCGGTTGTGGGTTCGATTCCTACGACCTTGTCCGACGCGATGGGTTGTCGCCCGTCATGCAGGTTTTCCTTTTTCTAAAACTACATTACTATAACATCCTATCAATAATATCAAAAACACTTTTATCCTTAGAAAATACTAACTTATGTCCAACATAGTCAATTCCAATATTTAGGCTTATCCATAATACTGTTGTCCAATATCATATTATAGTGAAAATGATTACCAAAGAGTTCATATAACAAGCATGTTAATACCATCGTTGATCCCCGTATGTCATAAGATATGTCTTGTTGGTCACATTAAAAACATTCGAAGGCCTTAATCATGTATTCTCTTGAAAAATGAGCACCCATTGAACCTTAGTGAAAACATTTATGTAGTTAAAAGTTAACAATTTCAATATACCAAAATCCTCCAAATTCTATATACTCAAACCATGATATCACTTAGTCCTTATATCAATCATGAGCTCATGAATACTATCAAAAATATTATATTCTCTTTATCCCTTCATTATGTTCATATCATCTGCTTTCCAAATATATTTCAATCACTTTTCATGGTTACCGATGCCATAAAATTATTGAAAACCACAACATTCCAAAACATAAATATTCCAATATTCCACGATACTATATACAACATTATTCTGGAATTCCATTACATAAACACTTAATCATTCCACCACATCGTTTTCATATTCAACATCGCCAATGGTGATCACATGCAACTTCCCTTTGTCCTTTGCCTTAAGTGGTTGCTCATGTCGATCATCACTAACCCTTGGATTAGGGCATTTATTAGCATAATGCCCCATTTCCTTGCACTTGAAGCATTGAATTGTTGTTGGTGCGTTCTCTGTAGTCTTTTCTTTATTCACATCATTAGATACCCTTTTTCTAATACTTCGACACTCAGCTGCTCGATGACCTTCTTTTCCACACTTAAAACATTTTATAGTCCCTTTAAGACAGTCTCCAACATGATTCTTTCCAGACATTGAGCATAAGGAAACATTCATCTTCTTTTCACCATTATTCTGAGATTTCTCCTTGAACTCCATGTTTCGTTTCTTGTCAAAACTATGAGATGGATAAGTAACACCAACTTCCATTTCTACCTTGATAGCACAACGCACAATTTCTTCATAGATACTGAAGTCTCTTATAGCTAATTCCCATCGATGATTTTTTTAAGCCACTGAAGAATTGATCAACTTTAGTTTCAGGTTGGATGTTAAATCCAGATGCATACCTTGCAAGCCTTGTAAAATTCCCTTCATATATACCAACATATTCATCATCCTTTTTTTAGTTCAAGAATCTCCTTCTCCATATTTGTTCTAAGAATACGGGGGAAGTACTTATTGAAAAATAAGTTCTTGAACTCATCCCATTCCATGGACTCAATTTCATCTCATTGAATCATATTCTTGATAATATTCCACCATTGATGAGCTTCACCTTCCAAACGATATACTGCTAAGATGAATTTATCATGTTCAAAACATTGAAGAACTGAAAATATCTTTTCAGAAGTACCGATCCATTGTTCAGAAATAAGTGGATCAGAAAACCCACTGAAAGAAGGTGGACGTTGCCTCGTGAAGGACTCAATAGAATGTTGTTCCCTTCTCTGCTCATTTGGAAGTCCATAATGAATCATAGCTTATGTAAGTATAGCAATAATATTTTTCACTCCATCTCCCATAAAATTTGTTTGTTCAGGAGGACAATCATTTCATTGTCCATTTCATTGATCAACACGATTTCTTCGGGTTCCAGCCATCGTCTAAAACCCAAAAAGAATAGTGTGAGAGGAAAAAATCATGCTAAGGAAAACAACATAATAAAGGGGGATTATCCTCAATATCAAACACCTTAGGTTCAATTATATGATTGTTACCGTAATTCTAGGACTGTATCCTATACGTATACTTAACTTTAGGGACATCTCTAGACATACCTTAGAAATATCTCTAGGGATCTCACTAACGTTTTCGCATCCTAGTTTCCAATGATTGACTAATCCTCCCTATGATACCAACTGTAGAGACCCGAAGCCTGACGTACATGTATATTACATTACTTTTTCGGAATACTTAGTACATAAAAAAACACACACGCAAGGACCGTAATAGTTTAGTGTCTTTGGAAACTCAGAATACAATATTCTAATCATGGTGAATGATCTTCAACATCTCCCATAATGATCTTCCTTTTTTAAAAACCTAAAACATTTCTATATATCCTGGGTCAAATAAAACATAAAAGTGTGAGCTCAAATGCTCAGTAAGGGTAAAAAAAGAAATATAAATCACATCATATTCATAAGAACATAACATTTTGGAAATCTTAACCTGCAAAAGAGATCATAATATCATAGAATGGGATAAATCATAGTAGTGAAATGTAATCCCAATAATCATAACATAAAACATGAAACTTTTTTTCATACACACATAATCATAGAGAATCATTTCTTATTAGTCAAGACTCATTTCCAAGACTATCTTAGTGGATGAAGTCAATTTCTGAACCGAGTTCATTCCTCGTTTCATCCCTGTTTCACTGAACCGGTATAACCTACCATTCCAGCCATGTCTATCTCATGAGATATAAAATCTTTACTCAATGCATTAGAGGGAGATATAGGTCCCACCCATCTCATAATGAGACCATTCTTATGTGTGCCACAAAATCATAAATCATACATCATTGCATAACCCATGTAATAAAAATGGGATTCTTATACATCGTGACATCATAAAACAATTCATATAAGATAAAGGAATTCATAAAAATAATTCAATCACAACATTATCAAATCAATGTAATTATAGGGATAGAAATATAACCCTTTATTTTCTTATATGGAAAATAATTTTGATAAAACACTTGAACTCCATTCTTGAGGAAAATATCCTTTCTACTTCAAAAACACTATTCCTTTCTTAACATGTCATAAAAATCTAAACTAAAAGATTTTGATTAAAAATAAACTTGAAAACTTGTAAAGGAATCTTCTTGGAAATAATGTTTTAAAAATCCATTCATGTTGTATAAGTTAGAAAAAACAATCTTCTCGTACTTTTGTCGGAAAAGTCAAAAAGTACCTCATATGAAAAACGAATAAAAGATTCCTTTCATATCTTTTACCAAAAACTCACTGATGGGTAAAATTGGATTTAAACAATTTTAGGTGGATGGAAATAATATTACATATTGAGGAAACATGGATGTGGATGATAAAATACACCCCAGTAAATGCCAAAGTATAAACAATCTCGGATAAAAATGAGATTGTGATATTTCCCCTTACCTTAGGTCTGATTTGCTTCGTATGTTTCCGAACCTCCTGTATAATGATTTAAATAATGTCATTGACTTATTCCAGAATCATAATCATTGTTATTATATCATATATGGTTCACTTATGGCTTTATATTACCGGTTCTTTTGTAAATTCCATGTTAAAAAGCGTTTTGGGTAAAATCGTTTTATTTGTCGTCCGTGTTTTGACTTGTAATTATTCATATGATTACATAGATCATGATTACTTAATTCCAGAATATAAAACATGATTTATATATAATATATATTCAGAATATATATATATATATAATAGATCAGTAAATGGAAAGAAATACACCGTTCATGGAGACGGTAGACCGTACGTACGCATGAACGCTTTTTTTCTTTTCCTTATTGAGTTGAATGGAATTAAGTGGATGACATACATATATATACACATAAATCCAAAATCATTATTATGTCATATATTTCATTATTACTTATTATATATAATTTATAATCATTCATGAATGGTTAACGTTGAGAATGAATCTCATCGCGTCGTGGAGATGGTAGTGCGTACGTACGCACGAGCGATGATATCATTCTCATGATAGTGGAATTGTATTGGAGTGTATGTATACTATTTCAGAATCAATATCACTTTACAATAATCATATATAGTTATTATATACACCATTATACCCATCCAAGTAAGGTGGTGGTGGAAAAAATAGATTACATCATGGCGTGGAGACGGTATTCCGTACGTACGCACGCGCGGTCATTTCGTTTTCCATAGGATGGATAGATGGTGAAATAGGGTTGTTTCATACTTATAATAACATATCAGTATATGAGAGATACTGATGTTATTACTTCATAATGAAACAACCTAATAATAATAAGTGGAAAAAGAAATAATGATGAATGAATCGGTAATGGACATTACCTCTTCTTTGAAGCGCCTCTTTGAGATGTACTTTTAGGGAACATAAATTGGTCTTTGAGGAAGACCAGAACCTCTAGGATGTTTATAGGGAAGTGGAGAAGGAAATTTGGCAGGGGTTGGCCGAGCTTGAAGGTTCAAAGTGGTGTGAGGAAAAGAGGGAGGAGGTTCCCTATTATAAGGGAGGAGAGGGGTATCTTTGGAATAACAGAACTATTATTTTATTATAAAGTCAAATTCGGTTTTAAATAGCTCCAATTTGATTTATTTCAAATCTAAGGTGGGGATGGGTCGAAATCCTCTCATCCAATATAATTTAGACAAGTTTAGGTTCCTATTTTAACCTTATCATATAGATTTAACATTAAGTTAAATAATTTTACTTTTACTGTGTCTTCTTGTGTTCTTATACTATAAGGTTAATAAACTTACTATAAGAAGCCAAACGAACCCCAAGTTGTTTATTATTAATATATATAACCTTATCTAAGTCATTTTTCCGAACCGTAGATTTTTAGGAATAAAATAACAATAACTAATATAATATTTTTTTTAGAAACGATTTTATGTCAAATTTGACACTATTTAGTAATTGATTTTTTTGAAAATCATAACAGAATTATTAGTTCGAAAAAAGTTTATTAAATCAATAATAACATGTCATATTAACCTATAAAATTATTTGAATTCATAAAAAGTCTCAAATTACATTTATTTTGGTGTTTATAACATCAATTATGTAAATATTTAATTAATAAGATAATTTCTGCATCATCTTTGTGTCATAAATAAATTAAATTATTTAATGTCTAAAAATAACAAATAAAATTCCATTATGTATTAAATAGTTGTATATTTATAATTAATATTTATAGTCGAATTTATCTTATGTATAACCCCATATTAAAAATGATTCACTTATTAAGATTTGATTTTAACTATTTTAACCCTTCTTTAAATAAATTAATAATAAATGTCCCAATCTAATCCAAGTGGGCCTAAATGGTCATATTTTATTCCTATGGTTGTTTTTGGTCGAATTAAATTTGTCCAATAGAATTAGGACATGTTCTAGGGTAATAATAATATCATTTTTACCCTTAATTACCCTATTTCCTTTTAACCGTGGTAAAAAAAAGTAAAAAGTTACTATTTACCAAAAAAATTATTTTCATCTCATTGAACCACATTTTACTTACTGACATCAACCGTGTCTATATGATTTTCGAAATTCCATTCACAGAAGCGGTAAAATTAACTTTTATGAAAAATTCATTTTTTTAACTACCACTTAGTGGTTTTATTATTCATCAAAAAAATGAAAGTTTTCAGAAAAATACAAAAAATTAGACCATAGATATATTTGATATTATGAACTAAAAAATGATGTATATTTTACCAAAATAGAAACATATTAGTTGCATTAATTAATTTACAAAATTAATTCTCGTCGTCAAAACAAATAGCGTGTTCTTAAGAGATAATAACTGTCCAAAGATTGACACTTGTTTATGTCTGGTTTAAATGTGAAATTATATTCAATGACCAAAATTTTATTAAATTGTAAAAATATATTCTAAATATACTTTAAAACCACTCAAATTAATAATTTATCACTATTAATTATTTCGATTGAAAAAGTTGTTTTTAATTAAAATATAGTGTGTTTTTACTATTCATCAAAATTTGAAGGTTACCAGAATGATATGAAAATTTATCCAAAGTAAATTTTTATTTCATGATTCCAAAGAAGAATTTTATTTTTTTCAATTTGAACTTATAAACATGTCAAAAACTAGATTTAATGTGGGTGCGCCCTCAAAAGGAGGCAAAACTAAATTTTTTCAAAAATAATTATTTTACCCGAAAAATTTATTTTGTTCTTATACCAAGTTTTATAAAATGTTCAAGACGAATAATAATGTTATAAGATTCAAAGTTTACTTAATTCTATTCATAACAACTAGTTCATAAAAATATTATAATAATATATCGTTGTTTAGTAAAACCTGGTATTGCGTACAACACACACTATTGAGGAAGGTCGTGATTGCGTCTAATGCAAGCCAAGTCAGGGTTGCGTGTTGTGCAAGAATCATTCGTTGTTTCGTATAACATAATCCAACCATATTTCATGTATACATTGAATATATATATATATATAATCAATGTTGCGTAGAATAACTATTATCAAAATTGTGTGTAACACGATCCAATAAAAGTGTTGCGTATACTGCAAGCTAATACGGTGTTGCGTATAGCTCAAGGTCATCTTGGTGTAGCATACAACACAAGACATTAATGAAATTAAAAGAATATTTTTCATAAAATCTCGGGGTGTTACATTCTACCCCCCTTAAAATGAATTTCACCCTCAAAATTCGTCGGGGTTATAAATGGTTTACTATTCGAAAGTTTCTTTTATAGATACCCACATCGTAAAGAGGAATACAAAAACCAATCTTTAAGAACAGAAGTATTAAACGTAACGGTTACACAAATAAACTAATCATTGGGTTTCCACATAGGTGAAAATATGGATATGGAAGAGAAATCTAACCATCATGTTATGATGGAGAGTTGTAGAGAACATGGCTATGGAAATGCTGGCAATCACAAAGACATAAATTTGTGATGATCTAAGGTACCATCTGATTAATCACATATAAGAGCACTAGGACAACATTTTTGGTTTTCAAGATCATTTCCCTAAAGTTGATGAAATTGGAATTAGAAGAAATACTTTCGTGATTTTGGTATAGTCTCACCGTTTTCCATTCTTTGGAAAATTTCCACTTCATCTCTTAATGAAATGAAGTTGAATTTGCCATTCGTGATGTGTTAGCTGATCATGTGATAGAATGATGGGTCATTCCATCTGTCTCAAACAAAAGGTTAGAAAAGTTATCAAAAAATACATAAGTCCATCTATAGTGAGATTAATCATATATGGTTCCTAAAATGAACTTATACTTCATATATCATACCTCTTAATAAAATAAAACTAGTTTCTACTAACCAGGGACTTCCTGTAGGCCAATGGTACGCGATAAAGGCCAGTCGCACTTTGGTTGTGGGTTCGATTCCTACGACCTTGTCCAACGCGATGGGTTGTCGCCCGTTCTGCAGGTTGTCCTTTTTCTAAAACTACACTACTATAACATCCCATCAATAATATCGAAAAAACTTTTATCCTTAAACAATACTAACTTATGTCCAACATAGTCCATTCCGATCTTTAGGCTTATCCATAATACTGTTGTCCAATCTCATATTATAGTGAAAATGATTACCAAAGAGTTCATATAACAAGCATGTTAATACCATCGTTGATCCCCGTATATCATGAGATATGTCTTGTTGGTCACATTCCAAACATTCGAAGGCCTTAATCATGTATTCTCTTTAAAAATGAACACCCATCGAACCTTAGTGAAAACATTAATGCAGTTAAAAGTTAACACTTTCCATATACCAAAATCCTCAAAATATTATATACTCAAACCATGATATCACTTAGTCCTTATATCAATCATGAGCTCTTGAATACTATCAAAAATATTAGATTCTCTTTATCCCTTCATTATGTGTTTATCATCTGCTTTCCAAAAATATTTCAATCACTTTTCAGGGTTACTGATGCCATAAAATTATTGAAAACCACATTAGACCAAAACATAAATATTCCAATATTCCACAATACTATATACAACATTATTCTGGAATCCCATTACATTAACACTTAATCATTCCACCACATCATTTTCATATTCAACATCGCCAATGGTGATCGCATGAGACATCCCTTTGTCCTTTTCCTTAAGTGGTCGCTCATGTCGAACATCACTAACCCATGGATTAGGGAATTTATTAGCATAATGCCCCATTTCCTTTCACATGAAGCATTGGAGTGTTGTTGGTGCGTTCTCTGCAGTCTTTTCTTTATTCACATCATTAGAAACCGTTTTTCCATTACTTCGACACTCAGCTGCTCGATGACCTTCTTTTCCACACTTAAAACATTTTATATTCCCTTTAAGATAGTCTCCACCATGGTTCTTTCCACAATTTGAGCATAAGGAAACATTCATCTTCTTTTCACCATTATTCTGAGATTTCTCTTTGAACTACATCTTTCGTTTCTTTTAAAAACTATGAGATGGATGTAACACCCCGAGATTTTAAAAAAAAATATTATTTTTAATGTCTTTTGTTGTATGCAACACCAAAAGAAGCTTGCACAACACGCATCTTTGACTTGCCTTGTATTACACGCAATCGCAACCTTCCTCGATAGCGTGTGTAGTACGCAATACTAAGTTTCACGAAACAACGATATGCTATTAAAATATTATTAAAACTAGCCGTTATGAATAGTAATAACCACTTTTTAAATTTTAGAAATATTATCTCTCAAAATGGACTTCATTTTTGGATTCGGAGTATCGAATTTAGCCTAAGGTGAAATTTTGGTACTTTTCGGATAACTTTCATATTCAGATAAATAGTGAAAATTACTAAATTATAATTAAAAACAAATTTTTTAATCGAAATAATTAATAGTGATAAATTATTAATTTGAGTAGTTTTAAAGTATATTTAGAATATATTTTTACAATTTAATACAATGTTGGTCATTGGACGTAATTTCACATTTAAACCAGACATAAACAAGTGTCAATCTTTTGATAGATATTGTTTCTTAAAAACACGCTATTTGTTTTAACAGCGGGATTTAATTATAAAATTAATTAATGCAACTTCTATGTTATGAATTTGGTAAAATAGACTTAATTTTTGAATTCGGAATATGAAATATATCTTAGGATGAAATTTTGGCATTTTTCTGAAAACCTTCAATTTTTGATGAATAGTGAAACTACTAAGTGGTAGTTAAAAAAACTGTATTTTTCATAAAACTTAATTTTACCGCTTCTTTGAGTGGAATTTCAAAAATCCGACAGACACGGTTAATATCAAAGACTAAAATGTGGTTCAATGAGATGAAAATAATTTTTGGTGAATAGTAACTTTTTACTTTTTTTTACCGCGGTTAATAGTAAATAGGGTAACTAAGGGTAAATATGATATTAATATTACCGTAAAACATGTCCTAATTCTATTGGACAAGTGTAATTCGACCAAAAACAAACTTAGGAATAAAATATGACCATTTAGGCCCACTTGGATTCGATTAGGACATTTATTATTAATTTATTTAAAGAAGGGTTAAAATAGTTAAAATCAAAGTTTAATAAGTAAATCATTTTTAATATGAGGTTATACATAAGAAAAATTCTATTGTAAATATTCATTATAAAGCTAAAAAGATTTAATACATGATGGTATTTTATTTGTAATTTTTAGACATCAAGTAATTTAATTTATTTATGACACAATGATGATGCAGTAATTATCTTATTAATGAAATATTGACATAATTGATGTTATAAACACCAAAATAAATATAATTTGAGACTTTTTATGAATTACACTAATTTTTTAGGTTACTATGATATATTAGGGTTGATTTAATCACCCTGGTTCGAACATATAATTCTGTTATGACTTTCACAAAAATGATATATCAAATAGTGTCAAAATTGACACAAAATAGTTTTTAAATAAAATATTATATTATTAATTGTTATTTTATTCCTAAAAATCTAAGGTTCGGCCAAATGACTTAGATAAGGATATATATTTTAATAATAAACAATTTGAGTTTCGTTTGGCATTTTATAGTAAGTGTATTAACCATATAGTGAAAGAAAACAAAAAGACACGGTAAAAGTTAAACTATTTAACTTAGAGTTAAATCTAATTGATAAGGTTAAAATAATAACCTAAACTTGTCTAAATCCTATTGGTTGATAGGATTTATACCCATCCCCACTTTATCTTCGAAATAAGACCCTTTGGAACCATTATAAACCGACTTTGACTTTAAAATAAAATAATATTTTGAGGTATTCCTAAGGTGCCCCTCTCCTCCCTTATAAAAGGACACCTCCTCCCCCTCCTCCTCACACCAATTTGAGCACTCAAGCTCGGCCAACCCCTGCCAAAATCTCTTCTACACTTCCCTAGAAACATCCTAGAGGTTCTGGTCTTCCTCAAAGACCAATTTTAGTGCCCTAAGAGGAGGTCTCAAAGAGGCACTTCAAAGAAGAGGTAATTACCGTTACCAATTCTTTCATCTTTATTTCTTCTTCCACTTCTTCTTCTTAGGTTGTTTCATTATGAAGTAATAACATCAGTATCACTCATATACTGATATGTTATTATAAGTATGAAACAACCCTATTTAACCATCTATCCATCCTATGGAAAAAGAAATCACCACGCGTGCGTACGTACGGAATACCGTCTCCACGCCGTGGTGTAATCTATTTTCCACCACCACCTTACATGGATGGGTATAATGGTGTAAAGAATAACTATACATAGTTATTAAAACATCATATTGATTCTGATATATTGTATAATCCACTCCACTCCAATTTAATATTTATATAAATGATATCATCGCTCGTGCGTACGTACGGACTACCGTCTCCACGACGCGATGAGATTCATTCTCCATGTTAACCATTTAAGAATGATTATAATGTATATATAAGAAATAATAATGAAATATATGACATTATAAAGCTACTGGATTTATGTATATATATACATATGTATGTCATCTACTTACTTCCATTTCAAGACAATAAGGAAAGGAAAACAGCGTTCATGCGTACGTACGGACTACCGTCTCCATGAACGGTGTTTTTCATTTTATTTATCTACCTATTATATATATATATATACTGAATATATATGATATATAAATCATATTTTATATTCTGGAAGTGAGTAAATCATGATTTAAGTAATAATGATGTCAAGAACAACAAGTCAAAACACCTACGATAAATGAAACGATTTTACCCAAAACGCTTCTTTAACATGGAATTTACAAAAGAACGGGTAATATAATGTCATAAGTGAACCATATATGATATAATGACAATTAATATGATTCTGTAATAAGTCAATAACATGATTTAAATCATTATACAGGAGGTTCGGACACTTACAAAGCAAGTCGGACCTAAGGTAAGGGAAATATCACAATCTCATTTTTATCCGAGATTGTTTATTCGTAAGTATTTACTGGGGTGTATTTTATCATCCACATCCATGTTTCATCAATATGTAATATTATTTCCATCCACCTACAATTGTTTAAATCCATTTTTACCCTTCGGTGAGTTTTTAGTAATATGTACGAAAGGAATCTTTTGTCGTTTTTCGTACGAGGTACTTTTTGACCTTTCCGACAAAAGTACGAAGAATGTTTTTTTTAACTTATACGACATGAATGGATTTTTAAATAATTATTTCCAAGAAACATCCTTTACAAGTTTTCAAGTTTATTTTTAATCAACTTCTTTTATTTTAAAGTTGTATGACATGTTAAGAAAGGAAAAATGTTTTTAAAGTAGAAAGGATATTTTCCTCAAGAATGGAGTTCAAGTATTTTATCAAAATTATTTTCCATCTAAGATAATAAAAGGGTTCTGTTTTTATCCCTATTATTACATGGATTTGATTATGTTGTTATGGAAACATTTTTATGAATTCCTTTATCTTATATGAATTGTTTTATGATGTCATGTTGTTTAAGAATCCCATTTTTAATACATGGGTTATGCAATGATGTATGATTTATGATTTTGTGGCACACATAAGAATGGTATCATTATGAGATGGGTGGGACCTATATCTCCCTCCAATGCATTGGGTAATGATTTTATATCTCATGAGATAGACATGGCTGAAATGGTAGGTTATACCGGTTCAGTGAAACAGGACTGAAACGAGGGTTACTCGATTCAGAAAGGGACTTTGTCCACTAAGATAGTCTTGGAAATGAGTCATGACTAACAAGAAATGATTTTCTATGATTATGTGTGCATGCCAAAAAGTTTCATGTTTCATGTTATGATTATGGGGATCTCATTTTCACTTCTATGATTTATCCCATGTTATGATATTATAAGCTCTTTTGCAGGTTAAGATTTCCAAAAGCTATGTTCTTATGTATATGATGTGATTGATATTTCTTTTGTTTACCCTTACTGAGCATTTGAGCTCACCCTTTTATGTTTTCTTTTCCCCAGGATATAAAGAAAGGTTTTTAGGTAAAAAAAGGGGAAGATCTTTATGGGAGATATTGAAGATCTTTCACCACGATTAGAAGATTACGTTCCGAGTTTTCAAAGACACTAAACTATTACGATCCTTGTGTGTGTGTTTTTGTTATATACTAAGTATTCCGCAAAAGTAATGTAATGTCCATGTACGATAAGCTTAGGGTCTCTACAGTTGGTATCAGAGGAAAGGTTTAGTCAACCTTTGGAAACTAGGATGCGAAAACGTTAGTGAGATCCCTAGAGATATTTCTAAGGTATGTCTAGGGATGCCCCTAAGGATAAGTATACGTATAGGATATAGTCCTATAACTATGGTAACAATATTAGATTAAACCAAAGATGATAGATATTTAAGTTACTCCCCCTTTATTATGATTTTTTTGCATCTAACACTATTCTGTTTGGGTTTTAGAAAATGGCTGGAAACAAGATGATTCACAATAATGGAGGATATGATGGACAATGGAATGATATTCTTCATGAGCAACCAAATGAAATGGGATTTGGATGTCCAAACATCATTATTATGCCAAATCAGAAATCTCACAATATGATCAATAAAGTAAAATTTGGTAAGTTTCCTGACTCGACTAATAAGAGAAAGATGGAGTTCCATGATGATCATAGAGGAAAGAAAGTTCAATTTACCCTATGTAAATCATGTGGGAAGAGGCATCAAGGAGAATGTTTCAAGGGAACTGGAAGATGCTTTGGGTGTGGAAAAGAAGGACACAAAGCAAGTAAGTGCAAAGGAAAAGGGTCGGTTAACACCATGGATGAGGATAATGGTATTGCTACGACATCAAAAATGGTTAAGTGTTTTAAATGTGGAATGTATGGGCATTATGCAAACAAATTCCCTAAGGGAAAGACTCATGAAGAGAATCAGTATGGTCATATGGGTAGTATTTATGTGGATGATGATGAAGAGACTACAAATGATATGTGAGATGAAAGAATTTTTGAAGCTCGGTCAATGGTTTGAGAATGTAGTGGAATGATTACATGTTTATCATGTGTAATTTTGGAATAAAGAGACATCTATGGATTGTTACACTGTTGTCTTTCCTTGTGTTTTGAAAGTGTATGATTAATGTTACCAGTATCCATGAAAGGTTATTCAGATATTTTTTGAATGTAGATGATATGCGCATAATGAAGGGATAAGGAGAAAATTAAATGTTTGATAGTATTCATGAGCTCATGATTGATATAAGGACTAAGTGATATCATGGTTTGAGTATATAGAATTTTGAGGATTTCGGTATGTGAAAAGTGTTAACTTTTAACTGCATTCAAGTTTTCACTAACGTTCAATGGGTATTCAAGAGAGTACAAGATTAAGGCCTTTGAATGTTTGGAATGTGACCAACAAGATATATCTTATGATATATGGGGATCAACGATGGTATTAAATCTCTGGTAATCGTTTTCACTATGTTATGAGAATGGACTGCAGTATTATGGATAAGCCTAAAGATTGGATTGGACTATGTTGTACATAAGTTAGTATTGTATATGGATAGAAGTTTTCTCGATATTATTGATGGGATGTTATAGTAATATAGTTTTAGAAAAAGGACAACCTGCAGGACGGGCGACAGCCCATCGCTTCGGACAAGGCTGTGGGAATCGAACCCACAACCGAAGTGCGACTGGCCTTTATCGCCTACCACTGGCCTACAGAAAGTCCATGTTTAGTAGAAACTAGTTTTATTATATTAATCAGTATGATATATGAAGTATAAGTCCATTTTAGGAACCATATATGATTAATCTCACTATATAATGACTTATGCTAACCTTTTGTTTGAGACAGATGGAATGAACAGTCATTCTATCACATGATCTGCTAACACTTCACGAATAACAAATTCAACTTCATTTATTTAAGAGATGAAGTGGAAATTGTTCAAGGCACGAACAACAGTGAGATTGTACCAAAATAATGTAAGTATTTATTCTAATTCAAATTTTCAACTTTAGGGAAATGATCTTGAAAACCAAAAATGTTGTCCTAGTGATCTTATACCTAATGAATCAGATGGTACCTTATATCATCACAAATCTATGGATTTGTGATTACTGGCTTTTCCATAGCCATGTTCTCTACCACTCTCCATCAGAACATGATGGTTAGATTTCTCTTTCATATCCATATTTTCACCTATGTGGAAACCCAGTGATTAGTTTATTTGGGTAATCGTTACATTTCATACTTTAGTTTTTAAAGCCATGTTTTGGTATTCCTTTTTACGATGTGGGTTTCTATTAAAGAAACTTTCGAGTAGTAAACCATTTATAACCCCGACGAATTTCAAGGGCGAAATTCATTTTAAGGGGGGTAGAATGTAACACCCCGAGATTTTATAAAAAAAAATATTATTTTTAATGTCTTGTGTTGTATGCTACACCAAAAGAATCTTGCACAACACGCATCTTTGACTTGCCTTGTATTACACGCAATCGCAACCTTCCTCGATAGCGTGTGTAGTACGCAATACTGAGTTTCACGAAACAACGATATGCTATTAAAATATTATTAAAACTAGCCGTTATGAATAGTAATAACCACTTTTTAAATTTTAGAAATTTTATATCTCAAAATGGACTTCATTTTTGGATTCGGAGTATCGAATTTAGCCTAAGGTGAAATTTTGGTACTTTTCGGATAACTGTAATATTCAGATTAATAGTGAAAATTACTAAATTATAATTAAAAACAACTTTTTTAATCGAAATAATTAATAGTGATAAATTATTAATTTGAGTAGTTTTAAAGTATATTTAGAATATATTTTTAAAATTTAATACAATGTTGGTCATTGGACGTAATTTCACATTTAAACCAGACATAAACAAGTGTCAATCTTTTGATAGATATTGTTTCTTAAAAACACGCTATTTGTTTTAACAGCAGGATTTAATTATAAAATTAATTAATGCAACTTCTATGTTATGAATTTGGTAAAATAGACTTCATTTTTGAATTCGGAATATGAAATATAGCTTAGGATGAAATTTTGGCATTTTTCTGAAAACCTTCAATTTTTGATGAATAGTGAAACTACTAAGTGGTAGTTAAAAAAACTGAATTTTTCATAAAACCAAATTTTACCGCTTCTGTGAATGGAATTTCGAAAATCCGACAGACACGGTTAATATCAAGGACTAAAATGTGGTTCAATGAGATGAAAATAATTTTTGGTGAATAGTAACTTTTTACTTTTTTTTACCGCGGTTAATAGTAAATAGGGTAACTAAGGGTAAATATGATATTAATATTACCCTAACACATGTCCTAATTCTATTGGACAACTGTAATTCGACCAAAAACAAACTTAGGAATAAAATATGTCCATTTAGGCCCACTTGGATTAGATTAGGACATTTATTATTAATTTATTTAAAGAAGGGTTAAAATAGTTAAAATCAAAGTTTAATAAGTAAATCATTTTTAATATGGGGTTATACATAAGATAAATTCGATTGTAAATATTCATTAGAAAGCTAAAAAGATTTACTACATGATGGTATTTTATTTGTAATTTTTAGACATCAAATAATTTAATTTATTTATGACACAATGATGATGCAGTAATTATCTTATTAATGAAATATTGACATAATTAATGTTATAAACCCCAAAATAAATATAATTTGAGACTTTTTATGAATTCCACTAATTTTCTAGGTTACTATGATATATTAGTGTTGATTTAATCACCTTGGTTCGAACATATAATTCTGTTATGACTTTCACAAAAATCATATATCAAATAGTGTCAAAATTGACACAAAATAGTATTTAAATCAAATATTATATTATTAATTGTTATTTTATTCCTAAAAATCTAAGGTTCGGCCAAATGACTTAGATAAGGATAGAAATTTTAATAATAAACAATTTGGGGTTCGTTTGGCATGTTATCGTAAGTTTATTAACCATATAGTGGAAGAAAACAAAAAGACACGGTAAAAGTTAAATTATTTAACTTAGAATTAAATCTAATTGATAAGGTTAAAATAATAACCTAAACTTGTCTAAATCCTATTGGTTGATAGGATTTCGACCCATCCCCACTTTTTCTTCGAAATAAGACCCTTTGTAACCATTATAAACCGATTTTGACTTTAAAATAAAATAATATTTTGAGGTATTCCTAAGGTGCCCCTCTCCTCCCTTATAAAAGGACACCTCCTCCCCCTCCTCCTCACACCAATTTGAGCACTCAAGCTCGGCCACCCCTGCCAAAATCTCTTCTCCACTTCCCTAGAAACATCATAGAGGTTCTGGTCTTCCTCAAAGACCAATTTTAGTGCCCTAAGAGGAGGTCTCAAAGAGGCACTTCAAAGAAGAGGTAATTACCGTTACCAATTCTTTCATCTTTATTTCTTCTTCCACTTCTTCTTCTTAGGTTGTTTCATTATGAAGTAATAACATCAGTATCACTCATATACTGATATGTTATTATAAGTATTAAACAACCCTATTTCACCATCTATCCATCCTATGGAAAAATAAATCACCACGCGTGCGTACGTACGGAATACCGTCTCCACGCCGTGGTGTAATCTATTTTCCACCACCACCTTACATGGATGGGTATAATGGTGTAAAGAATAACTATACATAGTTATTAAAACATCATATTGATTCTGATATATTGTATAATCTACTCCAATTCAATTCAATATTTATAGAAATGATATCATCGCTCGTGCGTACGTACGGACTACCGTCTCCACGACGCGATGAGATTCATTCTCCATGTTAACCATTTAAGAATGATTATAATGTATATATAAGAAATAATAATTAAATATATGACATTATAAAGATACTGGATTTATGTATATATATACATATGTATGTCATCTACTTACTTCCATTTCAAGACAATAAGGAAAGGAAAACAGCGTTCATGCGTACGTACGGACTACCGTCTCCATGAACGATGTTTTTCATTTTATTTATCTACCTATTATATATATATATACTGAATATATATGATATATAAATCATATTTTATATTCTGGAAGTGAGTAAATCATGATATAAGTAATAATTATGTCAAGAACAACAAGTCAAAACACCTACGATAAATGAAACGATTTTACCCAAAACGCTTCTTTAACATGGAATTTACAAAAGAACGGGTAATATAATGTCATAAGTGAACCATATATTATATCATAAAAATGAATATGATTCTTTAATAAGTCAATAACATGATTTAAATCAATATACAGGAGGTTCGGACACTTACAAAGCAAGTCGGACCTAAGGTAAGGGAAATATCACAATCTCATTTTTATCCGAGATTGTTTATTCGTAAGTATTTACTGGGGTGTATTTTATCATCCACATCAATGTTTCATCAATATGTAATATTATTTCCATCCACCTACAATTTTTTAAATCCATTTTTACCCTTCGGTGAGTTTTTAGTAATATGTACGAAAGGAATCTTTTGTCGTTTTTCATACGAGGTACTTTTTGACCTTTCCGACAAAAGTACGAAGAATGTTTTTTTTAACTTATACGGCATGAATGGATTATTAAATACTTATTTCCAAGAAACATCCTTTACAAGTTTTAAAGTTTATTTTTAATCAACTTCTTTTATTTTAAAGTCGTATGACATTTTAAGAAAGGAAAAATGTTTTTAAAGTAGAAAGGATATTTTCCCCAAGAATGGAGTTCAAGTATTTTATCAAAATTATTTTCCATCTAAGATAATAAAAGGGTTCTGTTTTTATCCCTATTATTACATGGATTTGATTATGTTGTGATGGAATCATTTTTATGAATTTTTTTATCTTATATGAATTGTTTTATGATGTCATGTTGTCTAAGAATCCCATTTTTAACACATGGGTTATTCAATGATATATGATTTATGATTTTGTGGCACACATAAGAATGGTATCATTATGAGATGGGTGGGACCTATATCTCCCTCCAATGCATTGGGTAAAGATTTTATATCTCATGAGATAGACATGGCTGAAATGGTAGGTTATACCGGTTCAGTGAAACAGGACTGAAACGAGGGTTACTCGATTCAGAAAGGGACTTTGTCCACTAAGATAGTCTTGGCAATGAGTCATGACTAACAAGAAATGATTTTCTATGATTATGTGTGCATGCCACAAAGTTTAAAGTTTCATGTTATGATTATGGGGATCTCATTTTTACTTCTATGATTTATCCCATGTTATGATATTATGAGCTCTTTTGCAGGTTAAGATTTCCAAAATCTATGTTCTTATGTATATGATGTGATTGATATTTCTTTTGTTTACCCTTACTGAGCATTTGAGCTCACCCTTTTATGTTTTCTTTTCCCCAGGATATAAAGAATGGTTTTTAGGTAAAAAAAGGGAAGATCTTTATGGGATATATTGAAGATCTTTCACCACGATTAGAAGATTACGTTCCGAGTTTTCCAAAGACAATAAACTATTACGATCCTTGTGTGTGTGTTTTTGTTATGTACTAAGTATTCCGCAAAAGTAATGTAATGTCCATGTACGATAAGCTTAGGGTATCTACAATGGATAAGTAACACCAACTTCCATTTCTACCTTGATAGCACAACACACAATTTATTCATAGCTACTGATGTCTCTTATAGCTAATGCCCTTCGAAGATTTTGTTTTAAGCCACTGAAGAATCGATCAACTTTACATTCAGGTTGGATGTTAAATCCAGATGCATACCTTGCAACCCTTGTAAAATTCGCTTCGTATATACCAACAGATTCATCATCCTTTTTCTTTAGTTCAAGAAACTCCTTCTCCATCTTTGTTCGAAGAATACAGGGGAAGTACTTATTGAAAAATAAGTTCTTGAACTCGTCCCATTCCATGGACTCAATTTCATCTCTTTTCCTCATATTCTTGATAAGATTCCACCCTTGATCAGCTTGACCTTCCAAACGATATACTTCTAAGATGACTTTATCATGTTCAGAACATTGAAGAACTGAAAATATCTTTTCAGTAGTACTGATCCATTGTTCAGCAACAAGTGGATCAGAAGACCCACTGTAAGATGGTGGACGTTGCCTCATGAAGGACTCAATAGAATGTTGTTTCCTTTTATGCTCATTTGGAAGTCCATAATGATTCATATCTTGTGTATGTATAGAAATATGATTTTTCACTCCATCTCCCATAACATTTGTTTGTTCAGGAGGACAATCATTGCATTGATCAACAAGATTCCTTCAGGTTTCATCCATCGTCTAAAACCCAAAAAGAATAGCGTGAGAGGAAAAAATCATCCTAAGGAAAACAACATATAAAGGGGGAGTATCCTCAATATATAAAATCTTAGGTTAAATTCTATTATCGTTACCATAGTTCTAGGACTGTATCCTATATGTATACTTATCCTTATGGACATCCCTAGATATACCATTGAAATATCTCTAGGGATCTCACTAACGTTTTCGCATCATAGTTTCCATAGGATGACTAATCCTCCCTCTGATACCAAATGTAGAGACCCGAAACCTGACGTACATGGACATTACATTACTTTTGCAGAATATTTAGTACATAACAAAAACACACACGCAAAAAACCGTAATAGTTTAGTGTCTTTGTAACTCAGAATATAATCTTCTAATCATGGAGAAAGATCTTCAACATCTCCCATAAAGACCTTCCTTTTTTATACCTAAAACATTTATTTATATCCTGGGGAAAAGAAAACATAAAAGGGTGAGCTCAAATGCTCAGTAAGGGTAAACAAAAGAAATATCAATCACATCATATTCATAAGAACATAACATTTTGGAAATCTTAACCTGCAAAAGAGATCATAATATCATAACATGGGATAAATCATAGTAGTGAAATGTAATCCCAATAATCATAACACAAAACATGAAACATTATGTCATACACACATAATCATAGAGGATCATTTCTTATTAGTCAAGACTAATTTCCAAGACTATCTTAGTGGACAAAGTCCATTTCTGAACTGAGTTCATTCCTCGTTTCAGTCCTGTTTCACTGAACCGGTATAACCTACCATTCCAGCCATGTCTATCTCATGAGATATAAAATCTTTACCCAATGCATTGGAGGGATATATAGGTCCCACCCATCTAATAATGATACCATTCTTATGTGTTCCACAAAATCATAAATCATACATCATTGCATAACCCATGTAATAAAAATGGGATTTTAAACATCGTGACATCATAAAAAAATTCATATAAGATAAAGGAATTCAAAAAAATAATTCCATCACAACATTATCAAATCAATGTAATAATAGGGATAGAAATATAACCCTATATTATCTTATATGGAAAATAATTTTGATAAAACACTTGAACTCCATTCTTGAGGAAAATATCCTTTCTACTTCAAAAACAATTTTCTTTTGTTAACATGTCATAAAATTCTAAACTAAAAGAATTTGATTAAAAATAAACTTGAAAATTTTTAAAGGAAGCATCTTGGAAATAATGTTTTGAAATCCATTCCTTCCGTATAAGTTAGAAAAAACATTATTCTCGTACTTTTGTCGGAAAAGTCAAAAAGTACCTCGTATTAAAAACGACAAAAGATTCTTTTCATATCTTTTAACAAAAACTCACTGAAGGGTAAAATTGGATTTAAACAATTTTAGGTGGATGGAAATAATATTAAATATTGAGGAAACATGGATGTGGATGATAAAATACACCCCAGTAAATGTCAAAGTATAAAGAATCTCGGATAAAAATGAGATTCTGATATTTCCCATTACCTTAGGTCTGATTTGCTTCGTATGTGTCCAAACCTCCTATATAATGATTTAAATAATGTCATTGACTTATTCCAGAATCATACTCATTGTTATGATATCATATATGGTTCACTTATTGCTTTATATTACCCGTTCTTTTGTAAATTCCATGTTAAAAAGCGTTTTGGGTAAAATCGTTTCATTATCGTCCGTGTTTTGAATTGTAATTTTTCATATGATTACTTAGATCATGATTAATTAATTCCAAAATATAAAACATGACTTATATATAATATATATTCAGAATATATATATATATATATATATAATAGATCAGTAAATGGAAATAAATACACCGTTCATGGAGATGGTAGACCGTACGTACGCATGAATGCTGTTTTCTTTTCTTTATTGAGTTGAATGGAATTAAGTAGATGAAATACATATATATACACATAAATCCAGAATCATTATTATGTAATATATTTCATTATTACTTATTATATATACTTTATAATCATTCATGAATGGTTAACGTGGAGAATGAATCTCATCGCGTCGTGGAGACAGTAGTCCGTACGTACGCACGAGCGATGATATCATTCTCATGATAGTGGAATTGTATTGGAGTGTATGTATACTATTTCAGAATCAATATCACTTTACAATAATCATATATAGTTATTATGTACACCATTATACCCAACCAAGTAAGGTGGTGGTGGAAAATATATTACACCACGGCATGGAGACAGTATTCCGTACGTACGCATGCGCGGTGATTTCGTTTTCCGTAGAATGGATAGATGGTGAAATAGGGTTGTTTCATACATATAATAACATATCAGTATATGAGTGATACGGATGTTATTACTTCATAATGAAACAACCTAAGAAGAAGAAGTGGAATAAGAAATAAAGATGAAAAAATCAGTAACAGACATTACCTCTTCTTTGAAGAGCCTCTTTAAGATCTCCTTTTAGTGAACTAAAATTGGTCTTTGAGGAATACCAGATCCTCTAGGATGTTTCTATGGAAGTTTAGAAGGAAATTTGGCAGGGGTTGGCCGAGCTTGAAGGCTCAAAGTGGTGTGAGGAAAAGAGGGAGGAGATGCCCTTTTATAAGGGAGGAGAGGGGTACCTTTGGAATAACTAAAACTATTATTTTATTATAAAGTAAAATTCGGTTTTAAATAGCTCCAATTTGTTTTATTTAGAAGCTAAGGTGGGGATGGGTCTAAATACTCTCATCCAATAAAATTTAGACATTTTTAGGTTCCTATTTTTACCTTATCATTTAGATTTAACATTAAGTTAAATATTTTTACTTTTACCGTGTCTTCTTGTGTTCTTATACAATAAGATTAATAAACTTACTATAAGAAGCTAAACGAACACCAAGTTGTTTATTAATAATATATATAACCTTATCTAAGTAATTTGGCCGATCCTTAGATTTTTAGAAATAAAATAACAATTACTAATATAATATTTGTTTTTAAAACTATTTTATGTCAATTTTAACACTATTTAGTAATTGATTTTTATGAAAATCATAACAGAATTATTAGTTCGAAAAGAGTTTATTAAAACAATACTAACATGTCATATTAACCTATAAAATTATTGGAATTCATAAAAAGTCTCAAATTACATTTATTTTGGTGTTTATAACATCAATTATGTCAATATTTCATTAATAAGATAATTACTGCATCATCTTTGTGTCATATATAAATTAAATTATTTAATGCCTAAAAATTACAAATAAAATACCATTATGTAGGAAATAGTTGTATCTTTCTAATGAATATTTATAGTCTAATTTATATTATGTATAACCCCATATTAAAAATGATTCACTTATTAAGCTTTGATTTTAACTATTTTAACCCTTCTTTAAATAAATTAATAATAAATGTCCCAATCTAATCCAAGTGGGCCTAAATGGTCATATTTTATTCCTAAGGTTGTTTTGGGTCGAATTACACTTTTCCAATAGAATTAGGACATGGTTTAGGGTAATAATAATATCATTTTTACCCTTAATTACCCTATTTACTTTTAACCGTGGTAAAAAAAAGTAAAAAGTTATTATTTACCAAAAAAATTATTTTCATCACATTGAACCACATTTTACATACTGACATCATCCGGGTCTCTCAGATTTTCGAAATTCCATTCACAGAAGTGGTAAGAATAGGTTTTATGAAAAATTCATTTTTTTTAACTACCACTTAGTGGTTTCACTATTCATCAAAAAAATAAAAGTTTCCAGAAAAATACAAAAAATTAGGCCTAAGCTATATTTGATATTATGAACTCAAAAATGATGTCTATTTTACCAAAATCAAAACATATCAATTTCATTAATTAATTTAAAAAATTAATTCCCCTCGTCAAAACAAATAGTGTGTTCTTAAGAGATAATAACTCTCAAAAATTTGACACTTGTTTATGTCTGGTTTAAATGTGATATTATATTCAATGACCAAAATTGTATTAAATTGTAAAAATATATTCTAAATATACTTTAAAACCACTCAAATTAATAATTTATCACTATTAATTATTTTGATTGAAAAAGTTTTTTTTAATTAAAATATAGCGTGTTTTTACTATTCATCAAAATATGAACGTTACCAGAATGATATGAAAATTTATCCAAAGTAAATTTTTATTTCATTATTCCAAAGAAGAATTTTATTTTTTTCAATTTGAACTTATAAACATGTCAAAATCTAGATTTAATGTTGGTGCGCTATCAAAAGGCGGCAAAACTGAATTTTTTGAAAAATACTTATTTTACCCGAAAAATTTATTTTGTTCTTATACCAAGTTTTAAAAAAAGTGAAAGACGAATAATAATGTTATAAGATTCAAAATTTAGTTAATACTATTCATAACGGCTAGTTCATAAAAATATTATAATAATATATCGTTGTTTAGTAAAACCCGGTATTGCGTACAACACACGCTATCGAGGTAGGTCGTGATTGCGTGTAATACAAGCCAAGTAAGGGTTGAGTGTTGTGAAAGAATCCTTAGTTGTTTATTATAACATAATCCAACCATATTTCATTTATACATTGAATATATATATATATATATACTCAATGTTGCGTAGAATAACTATTATCAAAATTGTTTGTAACACGATCCAAGAATAGTGTTGCGTATACTGCAAACTAATATGGTGTTGCATATAGCGCAAGATAATCTTGGTGTAGCATACAACACAAGAAATTAATGAAATTAAAAGAATATTTTTCATAAAATCTCGGGGTGTTACAATAATTCCCGCCCTTTTCATATATTTACCCATCCAAGCTCCCAATTCATTCCCAGAAAAACATTGCATCTCTACCAACACCTAAAATTATCTCTCTATAAACATCCCAAGCCATCCTAATCTCCCAAGAAGCAACTCTCAGGACCCTCCAAAGCCTTTGGGATCACACTTCCAAGTAAAAGATTTCTTCCTCACTCATATTAGTCCAAGTTTCAATATGTTTATATACCTTTTCATATTCATTTAAAAGTATTGGGTTATGATTTATAACCTCACCCATACATCCATTATTATGTATGAATGGTGAGAGACCTATTTACATTTCATTAATTCCTTCCATGTATTCATGTTTCCATGCCGAAATCCCATAAGGAATTTATCTATATCATTTACATTCATGAAATTATTTTGTATTATGAATCTAAATTCCATTAAATATGTTGGTATGTTTATCTATATTACCCCTTACAATCCATTTCATTTTCATATGATGAGACACCCATTTCTCACCTATCAAATATTTGATGAATTCTTATGTAACATCGTTATGCTGCTGAAGTTGTACCTTGATTTTCCAAGACAAAGTCACCATGTAGTGAATACCATGCCAATTTCTCTATCAAGTGTATTCAGTATTATGCCTATTTACATATTGATTATAGTGTTTCATTTGTTAGTTCCACATTACATTATCGTGGAATAGATGATGACATTAAAAGAATCAATGTTATATTATCCTTGTGGCACATTTATGCAATAAATGAAATGATTATGATGGGTGCACCTTGATATCTCTACAATGAATTTGGTAAAGATTAGTATCACGATATGTCAGATTAAATTAGGGTTTAATAATTCTAATTCAATTGAAATTAGGGTGTACTCATTATTCATGTGAAATGAGCCTTTCCTCTTTCTAATATCATGTAAAATGTTGATTTCAAATTTCCATGTTATGATAATCATGTTATTCTATGCCTTTATGTTCATGTTTCTCTTATGGTATGTTAATTTGCCTATTGCCTAACATGTATTGTACTCTTCATGTTATGCATTTTTTACTCCCTTATTGGGCTTTATAAATCACCCTATTCACATGTATGTCCTTAGGTTATCCAATGAAATGTTAGGTATGAGGGAATTCTGGGTTCATGTAAAATAAGTTTTCAATAAAGATGTTGTAGTTTAATGTCTTCATTTTTCATGTAATGTTTTTAATTTCTCAAGACACTGGAACTCTTGATCCTCAGAGTTTTCTTAATGAAATATTAATGTAATAAATCATGTTTAAGTGAGTAATAAATATAAAGATTGTTATAACTTATAAATTTAGAGGAAAAATTATCTATAAGAATATAAAATCTGGAAATTGTTGAATCCATGGTGTATAACTCCTCTCAGATTAACATTTGTGGACTGAACCTCCCTTAAAACATCATCATACATTCATTAGTGGATTTCAATGATTTCTTGGTCATGGTTTGGCTACATTTTCAAGACAAAATCAACTATCATGAAAGGGATATCACCTTTCACATCCAAAATCAACCTCTAATTCATTACAAGTGTAAGGAAAAAGATTAATTTCCATTAGAATAATCGTCTCAATTTTGGGTTTTTCTACCTTATGAGAAATCGTATCTAGCTCAAATGATTAATACAAAGGATAGAACCATGCTTTAATACATGCCCTTCCTTATGGATTACAATGATGTATTTCCCAAAGTGTTTCCAAGCCTTCCTCATGTCTGAGAGGATGAGTTATCAATTGAACTTATTCCTATAACTATTTCTATATCAAATAAATCTTATATAATGGCCACTGTAGTGCCAGAGAATATATAGAAACATTTACATGAGAAAATGGTGAAGTGTTTTATACTCCTGAGTGCCTCACCATAGGTTTCACCTGTCTTCCTTGTCTAGAAGAGAGATGGATCAATGCACCTCTTCATTGATTTCAATGAGCTCAATAAAATCATGATAAATAACATGTATCTCCTGTCATAGATATATGAATTGTTTGATTAGCTACGTGGGGCCAGTTATTTATCTAAGGTGGAACTTCGGTCGGAATATCAACAATTAAAGGCGAGGAAGAAAGATATTCCCAAGACATCTTGTTGAACAAGGTATAAAGACTATGAGTTCATAGTGATGGACATTAGAAAAAATGAATCTCTAAAAATTTTCATGGATTTAATGAATATAGTCTCTAGATCATACCTTGAAAAATTTACAGATGTCTTTATTGATGATATTATGATATACTCCGAGAGCAAGGAGGAAATTTCAAATCATTTAAATACTATGTTGAAGACATTTCAAAATTATAAGTTGAATAAAAAGTATAGTAAATTGGAGTTATGTGTGGAGGATGTTTCATTATTGGGGAATGTTATCACTAGAAATATTATATATGTGGACCCTTCAATGAAAATGGTAATCAATGAGTGGCCAATGCCTAAATATGTAAAAGAGATATATGGAATTTTCAGTCTAGAAGGGTATTATCGACGATTTGTGAAGAACAATTCATGATTGTCAAACCTAATGAAAATGTTGACATGGAAGGGACTAAAGTTCATTCGGACTATAGAATTTTTAGACTTGTTTAAGCAGTTGAAAAAGTGGTTAATCAACGTGTCTGTACTCACACTCCCAACAAGTGGAGATCTCTTTGTGGTGTTAATTTATGCTTCAACGAAGTTCATAGGCTATTTTCTTATGTAAAATGATAAAACGATAGCCTATGCCTTAAGGCTGTTGAAACCCCATGAGTAAAACTATCCTACACATGATTTGGATTTGATGGTTTTGATCATTGTATTAAAAATATGATGGCATTATCTCTATGGGGGGATGTGTGAGATATATAATGATCAAAGTAGTCTAAAATATATATTCACAAAAAAAAATAACTTAATATGATCCATCGAAGATGGATTGATATCCTCAAAGATTATGATTTCTCAATCCACTACCATCTAGTTAAGGCAAACAAGGTGGTGGATGCTCTAAGATGAAAGGATCTTTCATATTAATCATTGATAAAAATTGAAAAGGATCCAATCTTCTTATATTTTTAGAGGATGAATATGTTAATCATTAAAGGGGGAACATCATAAATTTTTCATCAAATGTTTTTCCAACTATCTCTCATAGAGAAAATAAAGGAATCTCGATGAAAAGATGTGTAAATTATGAAATGTGTGGAATCCATTAAAACTGTAAAATCCTATGAAATAATGAATTATAACGAAGGAGTTATAATATTGGGAAAATGATTATGTGTTCCATTTAATGTAGAGTATAGGAATGAGATTATATATAACAGAAATAACTCAACCTTCACAACTCACCAAGGGTTCACAAAGATGTATCAATATCTTCGAGAAAACTTTTGGTGGGACAATATGAAGAAGGAAATTTCTAAATATACAACAATGTGCCTGATATGTCAAAGAGTGAAGAATGAATGGAAAAATTATATTGGGATGACGAAACAACTATATATATCAACATGGAAGTGGAAAAACATCCACATAATCTTTGTCACTGGAATTCCATGGACATTCAAACAAAAAAATTATTTATAAGTCATTGTGGATCATCTTACAAAGACTGATCACTTTATCACGATTTGTGAAAACATATCATTGGATCCACTAACATGGATATATATTAATGAAGTGGTAAGGCTACATGGAGTACCATTTTATACTGTATCCGAACAAGTTATGAGATTCACCTCGATGTACTTTGAATGTATCTAAAATTCTATAAGCATTGAAGTGGAATTTAATACGGACTATCAACCTCAAACTGATGGCCAATCTGATAAAACTATTAAAAAATTGGAATATATGTCGAGATCATGTTATATGGACTTCAATGGAGGACGGGACCATCATCTTCAACTATTTTAATTATATTACAACAACAGTTTGAACTCCATCATCAGAATGGCCATGTATGAAGCCCTTTATGGGAGATGGTGAATAACGCTGACGGATTGGGATTATGTTTGTGAGGGTAAGTTCCAAGGACCTTAAATGGTTGAAGAAATATTGGTGAAGATGAAATCCTTTTAGTAGAACATCAAGGCATCCCAATGTCATCAGATGATTTTTGTAGGAAATCATCGATGAGACCTTGAGTTCAATGTTGGAGGCATGATATTTCTATGAATATCTCCATGGAATAAAATCATGTGATTTGGGATAAAAGGAAAGATATATAACAGGTACATCGACACCTTCGAGATAATTGATTGAGTTAGAGCTATGGCCTATCGACTAGAACATCCACCTACCATTCCCAATGTACATGACGTCTTTCATGTATCTCTCTTATTGAAGTTCATACCAGACCCTTCATTTTTACTCTCTTTAAATATGGTACAGTTTGAGAATGATCATTCTTACAAGGAGCATCCATTGAAGATCTTGAATCGTAGAGATAAAGTTCAACTTAACTATACTAGTCACCTGGTCATATTACAGTTGCTGAACAATAAGGATGAAGAGGATACATGGGAAATGGAGGAGGAAATGAAGGAAATGTACCTACACCTATTTACAACGTAGAATGTAAAATGAAATTTTGAGGGAATAATTTCCTAAGGGGGGATAATGTAACCAGACAATGTTTTATAAATGGAAATTCCAGTCTTATAATTATGTCATATAATTACCTAAAATCCAAACACTATGAACTAATACATACTATTTTTCCTTGAAACATAATATTGTCACTTCTATGATTTTAATTTCAAAATTTTGAGTTACACGGTTCCGATCAGAAAGATGTTTGGATTCCAATAGAACAAACATAATTTTTTTTCAAAAGAAATGTATACTTATGAAAAGTAACCAACCCTTATGTATATTAATGTGATCATTATGAATTGTAAATATTTCAAAAGAATATTAGCCTCACCGATGAATGTATAAATAATATTTATGCATCTTATACGTGATAATGTCACTATAGTAAAAGTATTGGTATTTTTATAAGTTCTAATTAATAAATTACAATTAATTTGTTTATTTAAAAGAAAATATATATTCATAAAATGTGTTTATTAATTAAACCATTTATTTTTTTTATGATAATTTAATAAGACCTTAGGTAACTTTTGAGAGCTTTATAAAATTAGTTATAGTTTTAAAATCTGTATTTTTTTAGTAAATGATGATTTTAATTAAAAATTAAATTAATCAGATTTTGAAAAATCCTTTTTTTTAATTTAGTTAATTTTAATATTTTTCACATGAAAAAATTGTTATGGTAAATTTTTGGGATTTTTCTAAAATTGATGAATTTTTATGAATAGTGAAAAAGGATAATTTATCATATATATACATTATAAGTTAAATAGACTATTCCTGACATCATTAGTGATGTAAGGACCCACATAATGATTTCAAATAAACTTAGTACTATTTTTATATTTGGATTCCATAATATTGATTTTCAGATGAAAAAATAATATAATTATTAATAAAATATTAAGAAAACAATACTCCCCTCCACTATAAAAACCACACATACTACGCAATTATCTTCACTCCTCTCATGCCTTTTTCCTTCCATAATTTATACCAAAATCCCTCCCTAATCTCCTCCCCCGTGTTCATGACCCATTTCTCTTCTCAAAAGACCAAATCCCCTCCCCTTTAGAGGCTCTCAAAGAAGATTGATTAAATAGGTATATCCCTCATTTTTAATATTTTACATTCATTTCATGTTCATTTGTATTCATTTATATCATGACCAATCCTAATAAAATTTTTATAAAAACTAATTTACCTTGTATTTCTATAATTTTGTTATGATAATGGAATAAATTATCATCATTTCTCTTTTAGTCATCATTTACACTAGTAGTAAAGACACCATTCGATATGTGTTAATTTACAAAAATATATGATGATAGGTTTTCAATTACCCTTACCATCATAAATTATTGTAATAAAACCATTTTTATGGTTGAATAAAACCATTAAATATTTATTGTGTATCTTCTATGGATCTAGATTCTTTTTTCACTCATGGTTTTGATTTATATTACAAAATTTGATAATTATGATAAAAAAACACCAATTAACTCAACAGGCTGTCACAAATGTATAATATAATGATTAAACTTCCCTAAAAGTAACCAAATTAAATTTAAAAACCATTATACCATCAATATGTTAAATAGTATAATATATCTCCAACTCTGTACAACCACACTCATCATACATGTGTGTCCAATGATGAATAAGTGAACTGATCATTAAAACCACAAAAGAAAACAGACCCGAAAAGTAAAATTAAACCTTAAAACCAATCAAAAAATTCATGAATTAAATTAAAAATGTTATACTGAGTATTATATTTATATATATAATAGGTACTTGAATTATTAATAAACGATCATAATTTTAATTTTTTGGTCATTAAAATTTAGTGTAGAACACCATTGGACTTAAGGTAAGGGATCTTATATAGTTCACTTTTTATCAAGAATGTCCTCTATGTTATTTCCATTGATGTATAATACATAATGATTGTGTATAGTTTATATAAGGCCCCGGCCTTAAACCTTACTTAATCATGAGTTATTACAAGATTACACATTGAGGATCTTTTCAGGTTTAGAGTTTTAGAGAATTAGATCATAAAACTTGCATTACATTCCACATATAAACAAAGTGGTTACATAAAGATAGTATTCTTCATTTCCATCAATAGAAACATATTTAAAATAAAACATGGATTCATTCTTGACACTTCCTTCACACTATCATCTTATCATGTACCTTTCCCTTGACATGTGAAAACATTTCAAAAAAACTTGGGATGAGCATAAAAAGCTCAGTATGGGTTATAAAAACATGGAAAGGAAACATGGGTACATATAAACATAAGAGTTAAATCATACTTTACCCATATAACATAAGCACATTAACATACCTCATCAAATCATTAGTAAATCATTGAAATCATAAGACATAAAGGTAACTTGAGGCATTCATAACATTCTTACGTAGGGAGTAACCCTCTTGGTTACGTTTGGAATACCCATCACAGTATATTCCCTAAAATCTCTTCGGAGAAACATTAACGTTTCAATCCTTCGCGTTACCCAATGCATTGGAGAGATATATCGGGCTCACCCGCCCTTAGATTATCACGGAACCACCCGTTTTCATAATAATTCCCAAGAACCATAACATAATCGTATCACATAAAACATGCATAAAGGAAACATATCATTCCCACATTTCAATCACAAGATATCAATACAACACAAAAAAACATTGTGAAAACCATTTCCAATACCAAAATATAAGAAAATTAAAACATGATATTTATTTTTCTTTTAAAAACAAGGTATGGCTTGAAGAGGAAGCCGAAACCCAAATAATGGTCACGGCGATAGAGAAGTCGTTGTTTCCGCATACGTACGACAAAAACATTCCCTTTTGTCGTTTAGTAAAACGCTTCATATAAAAAATATTCCTTTGGGATAAACGTAAAAGTCAGAGGGGTTTATACACCGTATAAAATAAGGTTGTGTATAAAACAAAATATGCCTCAATGATAGGAGATTGAGACGAAGTCCCATACCTCGTATCCGACATGACCAGACCGTTCTTTAATCTACTGAATAATAAACTTGAGTTAATCTCTACTTGCTTATGAACCTTTTTCAAGTTCTTTATTCCTTTTATACCATGTTATGAACATCATGTAATCATTTAAGTTAATAATGTTCATTTTGTCGTTATTTGGTTCTTAAGTCAAAAATAGACTTCTTATACTTACATGTTGTTAATTTGGTCAAAGGTTCGTTATATCCAGAATGATATTAATGATTTAGATAACATATATATCATATATATTCATAATATACATGTATTTATAATATTACATCACATTTAGAGGTAAGAAATTAAATGCACCGTTCATGGAGACGGTAAGCCGTACGTACGCATGAACGCTACTTCCATTTCTATTTCGTATTTTCTGGAATGGAATCATAATGATATAAGAGTATATAATAATTACAGTATAAGAACATATATAATATCATTAACTTTATCCTTTACACATCCCACTTATGGTATTAATGAATCAAATCACTTTCAGGGGGCAGTAGTCCGCACTTTCTAAAATGAAGATATCGTGTTTACCCATAATGGAAAACATAAAGGTATGCCCAAAATGAAAAAAAAAAACAGAAGCATAAGGAAAACATAAAAATATAATATATCATATATAAAAATATTGACATCATAATGGCCACCTTTTAAGGTGTTAAATGAGTATTGAACAATCATCGTTTCGGGAGGCAAAATTTCTCCATCCTCGGAAACCATATGTTCTTTAACCATTTGATGTAGTTGTGTGAGAGTGTAGCTCAAATAAATATTATAACAACATTCTAGTATATTGAAGATAATGGTTTTGTTATAAAATAAGTAAATAAAAAGAGTTTATGGGGTTTGAGAGGCAAAATAAAACAAATGAACATGAGAGAATGAATTACCTTTAAAAGTGTAACTCCTTTTGATTTGAGCCTAAAGGCTTCCTTTGAAAAGATTCTGCCCAAAGGGAATCCTCTAGTATGAAGAGAGGGATGTGGAGAGAGTAAATGGGAAGGGTTTTGCCGAGCCAAAGGCTTGAGGAGTGTGTGAAATGGGGTAGAGGTGGGGGCCTTTTATAAGAGGAGAGGAGGGGCACTTTTGGAAAGTAAAGAAATATTACTTTATTTCAAAATGTGTTTCAGTTTTAAAAGGTCCCATATTGATATAATTAGTGTCTAAGGAGATAAGGCTTATAAATCCACTCATCGAATTGGTTTTTTCCATGTGTAGATTTTATATTTTTCATTATCTTTCCATTTTATTTAAATCGTCAAATAATGATGTCATCACTGCATCATTATTATGTCATAAATAATTTAATTTATTTAATGTCTAAAAATTATAAAAAAAATACTATGATGTAGGAAATCTTTTTAGATTTTCAATGACTATTTATAATAAAAAATATGATATTTATAACCCCATGTAAAAATTGTTTTTTAAAACATATTATGTTTGTGTCATTTTTACTTTAACATTTAATAAAAAGTTATTTATGTCATTTCCCAACCAAAATGTCTCCATGGGGTCCCCAAGTTGACCCATGGCTTGTATTGGTCGGACATGACACAACCAATAAGGTTGGGACATGTGTCTAGGTAATTTCATATTATTAAAGCATTATTTATACCTTGAACTACCCTAATTACCACTAATCGCAATTAAAAACTTAATAAGTTACTATTCACCAAAAAATTATTTTAATCCCATTGAACCACAGTTTACATCTTAATGACAACCATGTATGTCTGATTTTTGAAATTCAAAACACAATGATGGAAAAATTTCATTTAAACGGAAAATCAATTTTTATAAGTACCACTTAGTGGTTTCACTATTCATCAAAAATTGATGTTTTTCAGAAAATTACCAAAAACTCACCCTAAGCTATATTTGATATTCCGAATTCAAAAATGAAGCCTATTTTAAAAAATTCAATACATATAAGTCACATTAATTAATTTAATAATTAATTCCCGCTCTCAGAGCAAATAGCGTGTTTTTATGAAACAATAAGTATCAAACGAGTGACACCAGTTTAAGTCCAATTTCAAAGTGAAATTGAATCCAATGACCACCATTGGATTAAATGGTAAAAATATATTCTAATTTCACTTAAAAAACAATTCAAAACATAATCTAATCATATAAACAAATTAGATTAAAAAGCAGTTTTGATGTAAAATGCAGTATTTTTCATTATTCATTAAAAAATGAACATTGTCAGAAAAATACCAAAAATTCACACAAGGTAAATTTTGATGTCCCAATCAAAAATAATAAGTTTATTTTGACAAAAATAGTTTATAAAATTGTCAAAAGATAGATTCAAAAATGTTTTTCCATCAAAAGGCAGTTAAATAATATTTTAAGAATATTATTGTATTTCATGCTTAAGATTGGATTTATTTTCATTTTAAGCCTCTAAAACAATATCTAATTCATTAATAGACATAGATAAAAATATCTATTATTCATTACTTACTTGGGATGTTACATCCTACCCCCCTTCAGAAAATTTCGTCCCCGCAATTTATTTACTTATCAAATAAATGGGGGTACTTATCCCTCGTTGCATTTTCAGATTTCCATGTTGCATCTTCCATCAAGTGGTTTTTCCACAAAACCTTTACCTGCTTAATCAACTTATTCCGTAACACTTGCTCCATGTGGTCAAGAATCTGGACCGGTTGTTCCTCATAAGATAGGTTCTCTTCCAGCTGATCTACCTCTGGACTCAATACATGAGATGGATCTGGCATATACTTTCTCATCATCGAAACGTGAGAAATATTGTGCACCTGAGATAAACTCGGAGGTAAAGCCACTCGGTATGCAACTGATCCAACTCTCTCCAGAATTTCGTATGGTCCAATGAACCTGGGACTCAACTTTCCTTTCTTACCAAATCTCATCAAACTTTTACAAGGAGAAACCTTGAGAAAAACATGATCACCTACCTCGAAAGATAGATCCTTCCTCCGGTTATCCGCATAACTCTTCTTCCTACTCTGAGCTGTTCTCATGTGTTTCTGAATCAGCTGAACTTTTTCTGCCATATCTTCTACCAATTCCGGTCCCATCAACTTTATTTCACCCACTTCATCCCAGAAAGCTGGAGTTCGACACCGCTTCCCATATAATGCCTGAAATGGTCCCATCTGTATACTAGAATAAAAAATGTTATTATATGAAAATTCAACCAAAGAAAGATGTTGGTCCCAACTTCCCTGATAATCCATAGAACAAGCTCGTATCATATCCTCCAATTTCTGAATTGTTCATTCTGACTGCCCATATGATTGAGGATGAAAAGGTGTACTAAAATTTAATTCAGTACCCAATGACTTCTGAAGGCCTTTCCAAAAGTTATAAGTGAACCTGGGATCACAGTCAGATACAATGGAGAGAGGAACTCCATGTAACCTGACTATCTATTTAAGATACAAACGGGAAAGTTGATCAAGAGAGAAAGTATCTCGTATAGCAAGGAAATGAGCAGATTTAGTCAAGCGATCAACAATAACCCAGATTGCATTATTACCTCGATATGTCTTCGGTAATCCAACAACAAAGTCAATGGATATATTCTCCCATTTCCAATCTGGAACTGGTAAAGGCTGAAGCATCCCTTTCGGTAACTGCCGCTCTGCTTTAACCTGCTGACAAGTCAAACACTTCACAGTAAAATCAGCAATATCTCTTTTCATTCCATCCCACCAGTAATACTCCTGCAGATCTCTATACATCTTAGTACTGCCCAGATGAACTGAAAACGGAGAACTATGAGTTTCACATAACAACTCTCTCTTCAACAGTGAATCACAAGGCACACACAATCTCTTCCCAAATCTTAAAACACAATCATTATCAATGTTGAATTCAGGCAACTTACCTTTCTGAACCAGCTCTACCTTTTTCTGCAACTCACTGTCTTGCTTATGTGCTTGCTTGATTCTATCTGATAGAGAAGATCTCACTGATACCTGAAACAAAACAGAAGGTCTTCCTGCACCAACAACTTCAATGCCAAAGTTCATCAAATCCTTAACAAAAAGATCACGTTCCAAACGCAACATTGTTAATGAAGCATTACTTTTTCGACTCAAAGCATCAACCACTTTATTTTATTTTCTCGGATGGTAATGAATTTTACAATCATAATCATTGATTAATTCTAGCCATCTCCTTTGTCTCATGTTCAACTCTTTCTGAGTGAATATATACTTTAAACTTTTGTGATCGGTATATATTTCACACATTACTCCATACAAATGATGCCTCCAAATTTTTAAAGCGAAGACAACAGCAGCTAATTCCAAATCATGTGTAGGGTAATTTACCTCATGAGTTTTCAACTGGCGTGAAACATAAGCAATTACCTGATCATTATGCATTAGGACGCAACCAAGTACATTCAATGAAGCATCACTGTATATAACAAACTCACCATTCCTGGAAAGTAGTGCCAAAACTGGAGCATTCACCAATCTTCATTTCAATTCTTGAAAACAATCATCACATTATTTTGTCCAGATGAACTTAACACCCTTACGAGTTAGCTTAGTCATTGGACTAGATAACCGTGAAAATTTTTCAACAAACCTTCGGTTGTAACCTGCCAAACCAAGAAAACTACGGATCTCGGTTACATTTGTGGGTCTTGGCCAGTCTTCCACAACCTTTGTTTTTTCAGGATCAATAGTAATCCCATCTTTAGAAACAATGTAACCAAGGAAAGAAATTTTTTGTAACCAAAACTCACACTTTCTGAATTTTCCATACAGTTTCTTTTCTTTTAAGGTTTGAAAAATAACCCTTAAATGACTTTCATGCTCCTCTTTACTTTCAGAAAAAAACACAATATCATCAATAAAAACAACCAACATTTTTCACCTGATTCAACTGAGCCATCACTACATCAAACTGTTTAGTTCTGATTCTGACCATCTCAGGATACTGATTTGAAAGGTCGTTTCCCTCTTTATGCCTTCCTAGAAAATCTGCTCTATTTCCACTATGGAAAACCATTCTGAACACAGAAATATCTTAGGCGAAGAAACATGGTAATCCGTAAATGCAATATCATTTCAATCATATTATAATTTAACACTTTTCTAACTCCTAAAGTTGTCTAAACAGACCACTAATACCAACTATAAGGCCCCGGCCTTAAACCTTACATAATCTTGAGTTAGTACAAGATTACACATTGAGGATCTTTTCAGGATTAGAGTTTTAGAGAATTAGATGATAAAACATGCATTACATTCCACATATAATCAAAGTGGTTACATAAAGATAGTATTCTTCATTCCCATCAATGGAAACATATTTAAAATCAAACATGGATTCATTCTTGACACTTCCTTGACACTATCATCTTATCATGTACCTTTCCCTTTACCTGTGAAAACATTTCAAAAAAACTTGGGATGAGAATAAAAAGCTCAGTATGGGTTATAAAAACATGGAAAGGAAACATGGGTACATATATACATAAGAGTGAAATCATACTTTACCCATAAAACATAAGAACATTAACATACCTCATCAAATCATTAGTAAATCATTGAAATCATAATACATAAAGGTAACTTGAGGCATTCATAACATTCTTACGTAGGGAGTAACCCTCTTGGTTACGTTTGGAATACACATCACAGTATATTCCCTAAAATCTCTTCGGAGAAACCTTAACGTTTCACTCCTTCGCGTTACCCAATGCATTGGAGAGCTATATCGGGCTCACCCGCCCTTAGTTTATCACGGAACCACCCATTTTCATAATAATTCCCAAGAACCACAACATAATCGTATCACATAAAACATGCATAAAGGAAACATAAAAATTCCACATTTCAATCACAAGATATCAATAAAACACAAAAAAACATTGTGAACACCATTTCCAATACCAAAATAAAAGAAAAGTAAAACATGGTATTTATTTTTCTTTTAAAAACAAGGTATGGCTTGTAGAGGAAGCCGAAACCCAAATAATGGTCACGGCGACGGAGAAGTCGTTGTCACCGCATACGTACGACAAAAACATTCCCTTTTGTCGTTTACTAAAATGCTTCATATAAAAAAGATTCTTTTTGGATAAACGTAAAATTCAAAGGGGTTTATACATCGTATAAAAGAAGGTTGTGTATAAAACAAAATATGCCTCAATGAAAGGAGATTGAGACGAAGTCCCATACCTCATATCCGACTTGACCCGACCGTTCTTTAATCTCCTGAATAATATACTTGAGTTAATATCTACTTTCTTATGAACCTTTTTCAAGTTCATTATTCCTTTTATACCATGTTATGAACATCATGTAATCATTTAAGTAAATAATTTTCATTTTGTCGGTATTTGGTTCTTAAGTCAAAAATAGACTTCTTACACATACATGTTGTTAATTTTGTCAAAGGTTCGTTATATCCAGAATGATATTAATGATTTGGATAACATATATATCATATATATTCATCATATACATGTATTTATAATATTACATCACATTTAGAGGTAATAAATGAAATGCACCGTTCATTGAGATGGTAAGTCGTACGTACGCATGAACGCTACTTCCATTTCTATTTTGTATTTTCTGGAATGGAATCATAATGATATAAGAGTATATTATAATTCCAGTATAATAACATATATAATATCATTAACTTTATCCTTTACACATCCCACATATTGTATTAACAAATCAAATCACTTTAAGGGGGCGATATTCCGCACATCCTAAATGAAGATATCGTGTTTACCCATAATAGAAACCATAAAGGTATGCGAAAAATGAAAAAAAACAGAAGCATAAGGAAAACATAAACATATTATATATTGTATATAAAAATAGTGACATCATAATGGCCACCTTTGAAGGTGTTAAATGAGTATTGAACAATCATCGTTTCGGGAGGCAAAATTTTGCCATCCTCGGAAACAATATGTTCTTTAACCATTTCATGTAGTTGTGTGAGAGTGTAGCTCAAATAAATTTTATAACAACATCCTAGTATATTTAAAATACTGGTTTTGTTATAAAAGAAGTAAATAAAAAGAGTTTAGGGGGTTGGAGAAGCAAAATAAAACAAATGAACATGAGAGAATGAATTACCTTTAAAAGTGTAACTCCTTTTGATTTGAGCCTAAAGGCTTCCTTTGAAAGGATTCATCCCAAAGGGAATCCTCTACGATGAATAGAGGTATGTGGAGATAGTAAATGGTCAGGGGTTTGCCGAGCCAAAGGCTTGAGGAGTGTGTGAAATGGGGTAGAGGTGGGGGCCTTTTATAAGTGGAGAGGAGGGGAACTTTTGGAAAGTAAAGAAATATTACTTTATTTGAAAATGTGTTTCGGTTTTAAAATTTCCCACATTGATATAATTAGTGTATAAGGTGATAAGGCTTTTAAATCCACTCATCCAATTGGTTTTTTACATGTTTAGACTTTAGATGTTTCATTATCATTCCATTTTATTTAAATCGTCAAATAATGATGTCATCGCTGCATCATTATTATGTCATAAATAATTTAATTTATTTAAAGTCTAAAAATTATAATAAAAATACTATGATGTAGGATATCTTTTTAGCTTTCCAATTACTATTTATAATCAAAAATCTTATCTTTATAACCTCATGTAAAAATTGTTTTTGTAAAACATATTATGTTTGTGTCATTTTTACTTTAACATTTAATAAAAAGTTATTTATGTCATTTCCCAACCAAAATGTCTCCATGGGGTCCCCAAGTTGACCCATGGCTTGTCTTGGTCGGCCATGACACAACCAATATGGTTGGGACATGTTTCTAGGTTATTTCATATTATTAAAGCATTATTTATACCTTCAACTACCCTAATTACCACTAATCGCAATTAAAAACTTAATAAGTTACTATTCACAAAAAAAATATTTTAATCACATTGAACCACATTTTACTTCTTAATGACAACCATGTATGTCGGATTTTTTAAATTCAAAACACAATGATGGAAAAATTTCATTTAAACTGAAAATCAATTTTTATAAGTACCACTTAGTGGTTTCACTATTCATCAAAAATTGGTGTTTTTTAGAAAATTACCAAAAATTCACCCTAAGCTATATTTGATATTCTGAATTCAAAAATGAAGTCTATTTTAAAAAATTCAATACATATAAGTCACATTAATTAATTTAATAATTAATTCTCGCTGTCAGAGCAAATAGCGTGTTTTTATGAAATAATAAGTATCAAAAGATTGACACCAGTTTAACTCCAATTTCAAATTGAAATTGATTCCAATGACCACCATTGGATGAAATGGTAAAAATATATTCTAATTTCACTTCAAAACCAATTCAAAACATAATCTAATCATATAAACAAATTAGATTAAAAAGCAGTTTTGATGTAAAATGCAGTATTTTTCACTATTCATTAAAAAAATGAACATTGTCAGAAAAATACCAAAAATTCACACAAGGTAAATTTTGATGTCCCAATCATAAAGAATAAGTTTATTTTGACAAAAATATTTTATAAAATTTTCAAAAGATAGATTCAAAAATGGTTTGCCATCAAAAGGCAGTAAAATAATCTTTTAAGAATATTAGTGTATTTCATGCTTAAGATTGGATTTATTTTCATTTTAAGCCTCTAAAACACTATCTAATTCATTAATAGACATAGATAAAAATATCTATTATTCATTACTTACTTGGGATGTTACAGTTTAACACCTATCCCATACTACCATAATGATTTATAAGTGATGATAAACCCTTTCTCTCTCATCATTCCCCATTAAGTACACCTGATACGATGCTAATAATTAGTAAGGGATTGCATCTGAACCTCCTTTATTTCTTCGGGTTTCTTCGTCTTTCCTTCTTCCAAAATGATATTATCTTAACTTCTTTATGTGTGAATATTATATATGATGTAAATGATCAAAATTAATTTATCAATAACATTGAATCATTCTCTTTCAGGGATATACATGTTTCAAGTAATTTCCTCCTCAATACGTCATGATTAGAAAACATGTTTTGAGGGAAATTCCCAAAGTCATACCTAATTTCAAGTTCACTATATCTTCTATTTTAATCCACAATTGTATTCATAAAATAAATATTTTATTATGAAAACCTTATGGCCTCACTTGTGGTTTTATATATAAATATTGTTCCCTTTTATATTTTAATGGACTCTATACTATTTTCCTTAACGTCGCACAAAAATGTTTTAATGCTAAAATTTCAAAAATAATCTTATATCATGTTGTTAATTCCAGTGGAAATCACTCACCATGGTATACGATTATTTTACCTTATTGATGTCCTCGTATTTTTTAATTCCATTCATTCAAGTACAATATTCTTACACAGCCATTCATTATGATTTATGACATGATTATGATGCCCATTTCATTCACAGCGCACCATTATGTTTATTTATGACAGATTATATATGAATATTAATGTGGAAAAAATTTAAATAAAAAGTTATGATGGGTTCACATATATATCACTCTAATGCTTTGAGTAATTTTTAGTCCCATGAGACGTTATGTGCGACAATCTGGGTGTTTAGCCTTGGCTTGTGCTACAATGTGCGACGGTCTTGGCAGTTAGCAATTGATTGAGCTACTATGTGCAACAATATTGAAGGTTATCCATGAATCATTATAATGTTGTGTTTCTTCCACATTACTATTTACCTATGTCTATATGATTCCATGTATATATGATATGATTCTATGTTTTACAAGATTTTTTATGTCATTATGTTCTCCCTTCTAACCCATGTGCAAAAGAATTATTCTTATTTTTATTCCATTATATGGGATATTCGCTCATCACATTGTTCATGTGATCACCAGGATACCCTATAAAGATGTTAGAGTTCAAAGAATGATGGAAACTCTTTATGAAGATAATATAAATAAGTGTTTTTTGGTTTTAGATTTTTAGTTTTATGCACCAAGTATTCCAAGACACTGGACTTCACAATCCTTGGATGGTACTCTCATATATAATTATGCTTAAAATAATATAATTTTAATTTTAAAAGGCGTCGGTCTCTATATATATATTTATTTTAAATTAATCTTATAATGTATGTTTGGATTTTGATTGCAACATCCACATAATTTGTGAATTTTTTTTTGAGTTGGGACAAGGTAAAAAAAGATGGAGGTGATGGAGATAAAACTAGTTTCATCGACCTACTCGTGCTTGACTGTGAGGAGACGTATAGTTAGGAAGACAACCTAGAAGATAGTGACTACCTTGAATTGAAGGTATCATGATTGAAGGTCTCCGAAAAAGGACCTAACATCTTATAGTTTAAGGAAAGGAAGTCCAAATGGGGGAATGTAGGTGGACGATCGAGATCGAACGTGGCTGGATCCAACAATCCATATATTCTTCAATGAATCCCACATAGAAATCATTTGGTTATGGGGACAACCATATAAGGTAGGTTTGGGGTTTAAAACCAACAATGACACATCATAGACCTCAAAATTAACCATCTACATGGGTAATACTATCTTTCTTCCATCTTATACACAGGCTGGTACACGGTTCACCTATGCTCTATTCGAAACATGGGACACCTAATCTTGGGCCGGTCTGCTTTTATCCAGTGGTATTGTGTTGTTCCCCCACTTGACCTTGTGGGGTTGTCCTTATATGTTTCTCTTTGTTGTTTGGTAACATAGTAAATTTTTAAAAAACATTATTATACCCAACCAAAAAACATAAACCTAATTGTTTACGACTTATTTAGAATAATTAAATTCTTTTAAAAATAAAATTCTGTTATTCTAATTTCTAATTTTTAAAATTTTCATTATCAAATCTATATTTATAATATAAAATTAATAATTAAAACAATAAATTTCATTTATTTTATTTTATTATTTTAAATTATTATTTTAAATTTTTAAAACATCGAACAAAAAAAATAAAAGACAACTCGACAGTTAAAAACATCAATGGTCACTAAAAAATACAACAACTATTTTTTTACAATATTCACAAAATATATTTAAATACCCATGTCTATGGGTCTTCAAAGTCACAAAACAGATTCCTCAAAAATGGGGATTTAATTTTCTCTTGTTTTTTTCTTTCTAATTATTCTTATTTCTTTTCTTTTTTATTATTATTGTTTATCCAAGAGATGAAGGCTAAATATCTGGTCTTACATTGTTGTTGGGAGGTCTTCCAGTGGCATTACTCGAGTTTTCAATTATTTTTATAAATTATATTTGGTAATTATCTTTTTAATGGTATAATGTGTTAATGTTTTGTTAATAAAAATATTCTCATGTGTTCTCAATATCTTATATTCATTCAATTCAATTAAATTTATTTTCGTAAAATAATAATAATAAATAAAAAAATGACAATTATTTTATTCACACTATTATATCATTAGTTTGGTGTATTACACAATACGATACATTTTCTAACATCATCCCATCATGTTGGTTCCCTAAATTTATTCGGTTAAATTGTTTTACTTATTACCATTTGGATGATTGATTAAGTGGCACAATTTTATGAGAAATTGACTAGAGGAAAATGCTAATCCCATCCCCCTTTAAATTACGTCATTCATCATATCAACATATCTTTATGTGACAACATATTATACTCATATTGTACATATTTGTTTGTGTTAATGAGATGTAATGAAGTTCAATTATTCATTTAGATTATGTTAAAATATTTTTAAGAACATAGAGAAAATACATGGATCTTAGTCAGATATAATTGATAGTGCTTTTTAATGTATCCTCACAAATTCTTTGAATTATTCCCTCACATGTTGATCGAGTTAGAAATACTCTCTAATTGCAATGAAGTATGATGGATTGGTAAGGAGGTCCCCCTAACCAATATATCATTATTTCAACATGATTTCATTAGAAAACCAGTGTAAAAGTACATCAAGTTGTTATTCAGTTTCAATGAAGGTCTGGGTAATGGTCACATAATCCCCATGGATGTTTTCCTTTCACCACTTACCTAGTAAAATACCATGAATTTTTATTGACAATATGTGATATTTTTTATTTATATTAACTAACCAAATGTTCTCAGAGATTTCATGATACATCTATAAGCTCCCTATGTGGATGAGAAAGTTTGAGTGATGTGTATTGTTTAACAACTACTTAATTATAATGGGATGTGATGGTACACATAGTCGTGATCCAAATTTTACTTCTCATTATTCCTAAATATAGAACTATGTGGAGTTTTATATATCTTTCTTATTATTCAAAATTTCAAAATTATCTCCTTGATCTTCCATTATCGTCTCTAGAAGGGATGATAGAGAAATCATTTGTTAAACGAATGACGATATTCCATACATTATGATTTACATGGCCAACATTTTCAAGTAAAAGAGGATTGGATCCCTCGAAATTATCAGCATTGATATGGTCATATGATCATTTTAACATAGAGAATATTTTACATTGTTTTCATTCCCATGATGGTAGTGGATTGATTATACAGAGTCATTGATCAACTATAACCATATTCATTGGACAATATTATGCCATCTAGTGTGAATATATACTTGAGGCTATTTTGATCTATATATGTTACACACTTATCCTCATAATGATAATTCACCAGATCTTCAACATGAAGAACAATACAAATGACCCTAATTCATGTGATAGATTTTTTTCATGTACTTTTAATTACAATGTTGTATAATTTATCAATTTATCATTTTACATAATTAAACTACTAAGCACTTATTTGACGAGACAAATTATACCATTTAATTGTACCCCCCAAAGGGATGTTTGAGGTCCAATGTAGTGATAATCCTATTTTTCAATTCCATAAATATCCTTTTACATTCATTACTCTAGGAAAAGGTACCCCTTCCCAGTTTATTTGGTTAAATTTTTGGAAACATCTATAATGTTTCCCACAAATCATTAGTAGTTCATAGTACATATATGGAAACTATATATTTCCATTAATGAGGTAGTTAAAGGCCACTATAGAGTTTCATTGTCTTAGATGGGTCCTCATAAAACCATTATCTAGAGATATTATATCCACGAATGATACTTATTCCACCCAAAAAAATATATGATACTTTACATTATATGTCCTTTTGAAATGTCATTAGAATGATATTCACAGACTCACAATGTTACTCATGGATTTTAGAGTATATATAAATTTCATCTATAATGTCTACAAAAACATTGTTCTGCTAATCTACATGTAGACTATTCATTACCTCCATATATATTATTGGGTCATTATTGAGACCTAATAGAATAAATATGAGCTCAAAGTGTTCATACCATGTTTGAATGGATTTAATGAGAATATCGTCATTCATAACCATTAATTGGTGATATATTAAATTAAGTTTTACATATAAAATCTCCAACTCCCATATGGTTTTTTGAAAAAAAACATATATCAATGGAAGTGAATAATTGTTATTTATTATTATTTTTATGGGAACATGATAATCAATATAGCGGCCCATTAAACCATACTTCATTTCGAAAGAGAATACCACTGTGAACCATGGTGAACCCCTTGGGAATATTAAACCCTTTTTCTATGTTATTTTGTAACTAATCTTCTCATCATCAGAATTAATAGTGTACATTTTTACAGGGTCCTCTATATGGGTAAATATTATGGTATTGGTTTGATTGATATATAATTCTCTTAGTCTATAAGAAAAATTTAAAATTATCTGGGGAATACATCAATATATAACCTCACAATTGGTATGTAATATATCATGACCCAATCTTTAGTCTCAACTGTTTTTCGGTAGATATTTAGTATCATCGAGAATAAATTGGAAATTTTAATAGAAGATTCTAATTGGAGTACATCCGTCTCTTTAAATTTATACAAAATCATTTGACGATTTCAGATATTAAGAGTAATCTCTCTCTGTCAACAATTGATGTTTTTTATTTATGGATACCCAATCTATCCCAATATAAAAGAAACTCTAATAAATTAGTTTGGATATCAGTTTTAGGATTAATATTCCCATAAAACATTATCATTTTTAAAAATAATCATTGCAGTTTTCCCTGAATAATATCAAAATATTTGGGGTGGTTACTCGATGTTCATAAAAACCATCATAGGTATACTATACTAGAATGAATTAAAATAAAACATGAAATACAAAATTCTTGATTTGTGGTGAAATGTGCATTTACTTTTACTATCAAAATGAAGAATATTTATATTGTAAGTCCTTTATTATTCATTAGTTTTGGATATTTTTATTTTTTATAAAACTTATTATACCATAGATTAGGGAATTAAATTTTTTTATTACATAGTTCTCCATGGACATTACATTGAACTAATATTTTTTAATTAGGATGAAAATTATATCCCTACATATTATTTACCAAACTCTTTATTTTCAAGTACAATATACTAATCAATGCCCTTATCTCCATTACATAAGGAATCATCCATTTCTTTTATGAAATTTTCACTAGTTCATTTTCAAACATTTCTGACAAGTTTTAAATTGCATATTTTTTTATTCATAATTATATACAAAAATTATATGAAATTATATCTTTATCTTTTTTATTGTGTATAAAAAACTCCACTATATTATAGTTTTTAATGTCAATTTTTCAGAAATAATTTTGACATAGTAAAAATATGGCTTAATTCAGATCTCACTAGTTTATAAATATTGTTAGGGAAATAATACCATTTCCCACCACATACATATAAACATTATTAATTCTATTTCCCTTAATGAACATAAATAAATTAATGAATAAGAATAATGAAACTAAAAATTATCTAAAAATCATAATATAAAAACATAGAAGGAATAAAAGATGAATGTAAAGTGTTTCCAATCAAATGGGTCTTTAGGTTTAAATCTAGGATATCCATGTTAATTTACCTATTTTTTTCAAACATACCAATATATTCTAAACATTTTTAATTTATAGTAATGAGTTTGTGAATTTTAAAAAGAATATTCCTTTAGAGTGCCAAACCTAGGCTGTAGTAAGACCTCTTTTTCATGCACTAGGTAACAATCAAGTTCATTTTAAATATACCATTTTTAGGGTTAATACCCCAATTTAAAACTATAAAAGAACCATAAAAATGTGTAGTATCTAGTTAAAGATGCAATTTATTTGAAGTCACAGTCTATATACAACAAAAAAAATCATAGGATATTCTCCTATACCGATATGTATCCCTATAGATATCACTAAAGTATTATAGTCCAAATCCCTCAAAATAACTACACAATTATTTGATATCAACTATAATTTACCAAATAATTTTCAAATATTATTACATTACTATTATCTTAATCATATAATATTCAAAACCCAATGACATCGAGGCCTAATTTTTCTTGAAAAATTTTTTTTGTTGAAGAAGAAACAAAATGATAATATAAATATTTTGTTCTCCATAATGATCATATAAATTCCATTGATCAACTTAAAATGTATAGTACAAATAAGTAGAATGCCTAGAATAATGGGATGGGATATAAATAAAAATAATGGAATAAACATTATAATGAGGCATAATAGGTGAGTCAAACAACAGAAAATGATACTATAAATTATACATCTAAAGAATAATCTCCTGAGAGAATATCATAAAAAACAGTATCATTAGATCGTGGAAAAATGGTTAAGATGAAAAAATATTTAACACAACATAAGAATATGTCAAGTATTACCTCTAGGAAAAAATCACTTTGTGGAGAATGTGACAACATTGGTTAGTATTACACCCTAATACCATACATTACATCTAATTAGACTAAATAATGAACTAATTAATTGGAGATCTATCTTCTCGAACCCATCATAACATGTACATGATTTTTTTATTTCTTAAAAGGGGATCCATAATAAATCATATTCATAAGGTATTTGGGAAATAAACTTAATGAATTTATTCCCCCATAAAATCGTGGGAGAATAAGATAATTATATATGTAAGTGACATATATTAAAAAATAATAATCACATCATTGTATATAATTGGAAGATAATATGATCTAGAGTGATAATGGTCATAACCTAAATAAAGTGGTAGTTTAAGAGAGATCACTTACTATATATTCCATAGTCATTTTATAGTTTCACTTAGCATCCTCAATAATAATATATAATAAGATAAATATTTAATTACAAACATTTTAGATATATATTTTATTTTCTATGACATTATTATGTAAATTTATTATCATTTCAATGAGATATGATGTTAAATTACATTTTTTCATGAGAATATATATCATTTTCCATGGATAGATCACAGGTGGATTATTATTTATGTTCTTTTAAAACTAAACTAAAAAACTAGAAGTGATATTTAATGGGTTTTATTTACATCAAATATTTTAAATGGTCTCAAATTTCACTTTCTTCCAAACATATGGATGATCAATTCAGTAAAAACATCAATGATATATGTTATGTTTATATTTGGTGATTTCTCCAACAATCATTAACATGTTTCATTTTATTAAACACTATGAAAATATATTAATTATAGAGTAATAATTGTTAAATAATTTACATGATTAGTTAATTTAGAGACATTATAATGTAATTTAATCATTCAACGAAGGTGGTAATGGTAAATGTAATCTCTTTGTCCATGGAGGAAGTGAATTAAAATTTTATGGAGAATATGTTTTTTTAGAATTAACGGTTTGTTGGACAGGATGAATGGTAGATATTTTATTAGAATTATAAAATTCTAGATTATATATCATACTCGTTTACCTATTTCATTGTGTATAGACTTTATTTTGGCTTCTGTAGGTGAAGAAAAATTTTATGAATATGGTAAGGGAATTACTTTCTCATTTTGATGCCTCCTATAGGGATTCCAATTAATGCACAATGGAATTGTCTTTGGATGATAAAAATGAATTAAGACATTTTAGAGGGGATTTTTATGGTAAATGGGAAGAAATATTCCAATTATACAAGGGATATAAGGTTTTAGCATAAGATGTTGTTAGGGATGGTATTTATAAGGGGAAGAGAGGGGTGTGTCTGACTATTATATTCATTAATTTGTTATTTTGGCTAATCAACAACAATAATATTGAATCCTATGACTATATAAATAGTAAATAGTGTATGTGTGATTGAACTAATGGTCTTTAAAATCATCCATGACTCAATAATTCATCTATTCAACTTATAATGCTATAGATTATATTTTCCAATGTTTCACTATTCATAAAGAATTAAACTATTTTAGAAATATATTACAAAATTATCCAACCGATTTCTAAATGTGTAGATTCATAAAACTAAATATATTTTACAAAAAAATAACTATGTTTTAAAAAATATATTTCTCAATAAAATACACATTTATTTTAATATTATAACAATTTTTATGAACCTTTGAAATATTACATAACATATTTTAAATTTATATTATCATTATAAAAAACATCATAATAATTCATAAATTCATTTTTTTAAAATTAAATTTCTTTTAAATATATATATTTTTCTATTAAAGTGCAATTTAATGATTTACGTTTTTAATTAATACATATTATTAATCTATAAATTTTAAAACATTTATATAATTTTGACATTGAATAATTATATCAAACTTAATTTTATAGAATTCATATATACTAACTTACCATCCAAAATTGAGAATAATTTCATAATGACCTGGTTAATATTCCTAATGAACAAATTGTTATTCATAATAATCAGAGTACTACTATAAAGGTCATATTACTATGCTAATATTTAGATATGTAATGGTTATATGAGAAATTCACTTCCTATAAATTACTCATATTTCGTTCATTATTTATTCACATCGATTTTGTCTTGAGGTTATGTATATTTTCATTTTCAAAGTGAATATATCAATTTATTACAATCTACTTCAATCCTATAATTTTGGTCATGAGTGTGATTATTCTAGGGGATTGAGAAGATCCAAATTTTACTATTATTATTATTATCTTATTTTCAATTTTTGTCTCATTGTATTGCATTAAAATAGTATCGACATTTTTATTCTCAAAATTTATATATAAAAATTAATACTATAAAATTTATTAGGTTTTATCATGTGGTGGATGTATATTATATTATTTTTTATTAAATGACCTAAGTAAAAAATATTATATAACAGAAAATTACAATTATATGTTATTAGGTTGTTATTATAGTCCAATGATGAATGATACTTAATCAAATAAACCATGGTGAATATTTTTTTACTTTACCTACTTTTCTCCTAGTTGTGTTCATTATTAGATCACTTAACTCCATTAGCTCTCAATTTATATGCTCTTTATTAATTAAAATAACATTGTTTCTTTCTCTTTATTTTAGGGTAAATGAACCAAACATCAATAATTATTTTTGATGATTACAAAAATAACCATATCTACTGAATGAACCATGATATAATTCATAGATATATCAGTTAGTGATGAACCCATATCCCAGATCTTTCACAAGTCATGTGGGATAATTACTATGAAAATTTGATGATTGATTTCCATATTTTTTATAGTCTTTAAAATCTACAAAATATTGATGTCCCCATGATTAATTCGAACTGTTCTGGTTACTAGATCACAACGTACTCCCATTTTTGGAGCACCAAAATATCATCAAGTGGGGTTCACCTAAATGAAAATTATTTATCAACTCCATATATTCATAACCACTCTAAAGACACTATATTAAATACTACGTATATATGAGATCCCCAAAACAACTGATATGAATCATAATTTGATCAAATAATAAGAACATATAGAATTAGGTAGATTATAGGAACATACATCCCTTAACTGGTGTTATGATTGACTGGATATTGATAAAATTGGTTAGATATACATGTGTCAAATTTAACAATCTTTTGAAGTAAATATCAATCAATGAAGATGTTATGTCTTCATTGATCTACATATATAAAAACATAATTTTATTTGGCAATGATCGGGAATTTTTATCATTTATATTTATATGAACCTCTTAATAAATATAGATATTTGGATTATAATTTAGGATATATAAATTGTATTAGGGGAAACCATTCATAGATCTATATATAATGTATTTATTCTACATATGGATACATGGGGAGATCACTAGATAATTAATTAAGTGTTTAAGGAAAGGTTGATATAATCCATTAATTTAATGAAGAATGTACACATCCCTTGGAAAAACATTGACATTGAGAAATAGATGAGGTTTAATTTTTGTTCCACAAGGATATTGTGTAAGGCCATGATTATATGTGGGCTACCCTCAATAATTAAAATGAGATCCCAAGGAATGTACACGACATAGATGGAGAGGAGAAACTATTAATATTGAAGAAAATTTATCAACCATAATATCAAAAATAATACTAGACCACCAATCTTCCTCAATTGTGGATATGTGGGTACCTGTCTCTATTTTTTGACTTATACAATGTAATTTTTCTATTTAGCATCATGGTAGAAACCTTGTTTTCATAATCAAATATTTTTGAATGTGCAGTAACAATGTTATAAAATATTTACCATTAAATAATACACATAATTAAGGTTAAGAATATATTTTTCATAATAGGACCCATTAATATAATTTGGGTATTAGTGGAATTACACTGCAAAATATACAAGATCTTCGGAGATGTTTAGATCCTAAGGTGATGATTCATTTTGATTAGAAAATATATATATTGTATTAGGAAATTATCATTGAATGGAGAAAAAAATATAACGTTCCTAATTCTTTACATAGACTTTATATTTCCATACATATTGAAACATTCTCACTGGTGCAATAATGGATGATATTAATATTTATTATGATGAAAAATCATAAAATATGGTCATAATGGACAACATTTTGGAAGCATAGATTGACCATGGTATTGTTTTTGAGTATTATAAAACATATAAATTAATAAATCAATTTCCTTGTATTCATGATCATGTAGTAGTTCTAATAATAGTTATAATGATATAGAAACACCCAATTACTTCGAGATAGATATTGGTGATAATATCCTAGGAGAACACTCAGGCTAAAACTAGGCTTCCATTATTAGATTTTATCATCATACTGACAATCAAGTAATCATGAACACATATTTCATAAATGACAAAAAAGATGCAATAGATATGTGTCCCAGAATTTATAGAATACTCAACCACAAAATTTTCTAAATGGAAAGATGATATCCCCATTTTAATTGGAAAACTGTAATTTTTATGTTTATCTAGATCAATATCTCTATAATCCTGCCAAATAAATTCATATTAATGATCCTTAATATCGAGATTTTTTTCTTTTGTGGTTATGCTACAAAAAATATAGCATCTTCCTAATTGTGGATCAGACATTAGGAAAACAATTAAGGTTGAAGGAGTGAAGTCGTATTAAATATTTCGATAAGGTTTAGTCGATTATTATTATGATTATATATAAATGAAGTCCAATTATTCTGGTTGGATTGGATACCTTATATTTATAATGTGAGGCTCTAAGAAACCCTTTGGATTAGAATGTATATTCCCCAATTGGGACACTTCAAAGATCAACCAATCATTTAACTTGAGAAAAACACCATCGTGGATGGTAACTATCTTAAGGAGTTAGTGAAGTTAGTGTATTCCATTGAAAACATTATTTATATTACATTATGAGCATAACATAGAGTGAATTAGGGACCTACTAGTGGAGTAATTAATCTTTTTATTGACGATGAGTGGGATTTCCATTCCAACCAAAAATATGTATAATAAAGTATCATTTTCAAGAATATAATGTTTAGATCTAAAACATGAAATGAAAATATCACCATCTCCTATTATATAGAATACAAGGATGAAAAAGGAATCTATATAGTATATTAAGCTCAAATCATGTGTAAGATAAATAATAATTATAGTATTAGATGTCCTTGAGTAAGATAATTTTTCATATGAAAATTACGAATTCAATAAGTATAGGTTATGAAACCAAATTACACCTTCCAAATTCAGTGGAAATTTCCCCCAGATATGTGTTCTGGTACTCCACATTTTATCACACACTAGTAAAGCCTATTGACACTATACAAAAACATTTTCATAGTATAAATCAATCACCCATTGAGCTCATCCATATTTTCCATTCAAATACAGATGCCATATTTATTTAAGTTCCAAGTAATTATTCATGGATATGTCACCATAGGATATGATATTTATAAATGAAAAATGATATACTCAAGAAGCACCCCAACTCCTATAATAAAAGGAGAAACACCAATAACTACAGAAACATTGGTAGAAGCTACTCTAACCAAACATTATAATAAAGAATCAGACATCTAAAATATAATTATTTAATAAACAATTAGATTTCACATCACCTTACTCACTTTACATATCATGAAACATCTAATAACACTTTATATAGTTGTGTTTTTATGGAAGACATCCTATCATCCATAGAAGTCATCCCTATTTTGATAGAGTTTTAAAATACGAAAAAAATAAATGGATGGGTGTGTTTATCATCTGATTACACTAGTTAATTTATTATACAGTATTAGAAGAAATATATGAACCTATATCTCCTTTATAATCTTCCCTATAAAATACATCAATATTACTTTTCCCATAAGATAATTGATCCACTATGACATTTTTGTTGGAAAATATAATGATCACAAACTAGAACTAGTTGATTCCCTTGACCCACAAAAAGTGGTCAATGAAGTTACCATATTGGGTTTTAATCACCAAGATATTAATACCTAAGAAATTGATGAGGTGAAAAATATGGAATTGAGTTATGGTTTTATGGTCAATTAGTACATTGATAGAAATGATTATGTTATAATAGGGCTGATGTTGGAATATTTATTATCAGAAAAGTCATATCCATGGTACATAAAGAGGAAACTACTAGTGTACTCAAACAGGTTTCATCGCAAGAGAGAGTTGAACCAGTTAATGTCTACGATTATGTACCATGAATAGGTGAACAAAAATAGAACCTTTTTCATATTTTTGTATGATTGAGTTGTACTGTATACAATTATGTATTATTATAGCAGTACATTTTTAGAGTATTTTTAAAATAATTTGTTTATTTCTAGACAATCTTGGTTACTAAATATAAGTATATTTAAACTACATTGGTATTTATGATCTCATAGGTTGATGAACATAAGATCCCCTTAAGTAACATGATTCTATATTATATATTAATTTCTAAGAGTGATTCCTATTTAGATTGGAGTCACATAATTTCTGACATTCCCCATGATTTTTTATAGAATATTATCAATAAGATTATTATTAATTATATTAATAGGGATTTGAATAAGAATTTACATCATTTTTACCATATGTTCATCCTCCAGGGATATAAGCATTTGATTGTAGACCAATCAAACACATGGTTAGAGAGATTATTAATTGCTGGTATGGTGATAATGTGTTAAAAATAATCCCCTACATGGTTAAATTGACAACATTCTAGGTATGTATTAATAATTTCACACTTATGTAATATTTTAACCATGTGAAATTGTAAATGATGTCATAGTGGAAAGTAATAAAAAATGGTACATGGAGGATTAGATTTTCCATGATATTGAACAACTATATTAAGAGTTAGACAACTAAATAACCTTTTAGAATATTAGATTGATGAAATTATGAAATTTTTAGAGGTCTAAATGAATGAAACTGTGATGGTAGACACACTATGGTCCAATGAAGATGTAAAAATAATAAATCTTGTTGAGTTTTTTTAATCCATTTTATGACATGAATAAATAAATTCCCAAACTATGAGTTATATTGTGAAGGCCTTGAATTTGTATTTATATTGTTCTTCCTCAGTATAAATAGGGAGAGACTATGAATAATGGATTCTCCACTCCAGAATGAAGGAAAATATGTATTTCATCAATGAATTATTTTGAATCAAATATCACACTGTTATTGTTGACCTTGAAAATCAAGGGATAATATAAAAATTAATATAATGAATTGGTGATTCCACTTGAACATTATAGACATATTGATATGGTAAATCATAAATTCAAAATGAATAATTCAAATAAGAAATATGGGATCAAATATATCATCAATAAACATGTAAACATTGATATATATAGAGTATTGATATGTTAGATTCTATTACAGCAATGTAAGATGAGATAAGTTTGTTAGTTAAAGAACTATAGAATTACATGTCAACATATTTTTTAAAACTTATACAGATATAGGAAATCATGATATAATGACATTATTATGATATATAAGGTAAATATAGTCCATTTAGATATGTAATTTATTAATGACATAACAAGAAGAATATCATGTAGGGGTATGTTTGGAATTTGGATTCCAATGATCAAAATGGCTCAAGTGACATGAAGTCAATCTTTAATACAATTTAGAAAAAACATCTTGACAAGTATAAAATGAATATAGAGTTTCTATAACATTTTCCAAGGTTATATAACCTATCAAGTATGAATTGAAATTTTTTAGTGTAATATAGTAGACCCTATAATTTTTATGTTTTTATACATATTTTTTCCTCATAATTTTCCTTTGTTATTGATTGAGAAATGATTACTAGTAATGAAACCATATATTTTCCAGGAAAAATTTTATATGATTTCAAATGTATATGTTTTTTAAATATTTATTCTTTTGAATGCTCAGTTTATTACTAGGGAATATGGTCAGAATGAAAATAAGAAAGATACCTCTTTTTTCAAGGATACCCTCTATGTGTTTTCGACCTACTTTGTACTATATCTCTTGTATTTTAAATTTTAATGTCGTGTATGATTGACCAATTATACTGGGGTTTAATTTTAAGCACAATTGACCAAAATATAGAGAAATATATCATTTATTAAGGAAAATAATATCCCAATATTAATATAAATCCCAATAAAATTATAGACCATCATATAGATGTAAGGATATAGTTTAGGGTATTGGTTCCTAGACCAATAGTTGGAGGGTATAACAACCCATATAAGGATCTTGAGCCTAAATTATCCCAAACTATTTCAAATATGATGTGAAGATTATGTAAATAACAACAAGAAGTAGTTGAATAAATAAACAATATGATTTAATGAACATGTAAAGGATAACCTTATACCATATTTGAATCACAGGTTACAATAAAATGTTTTCAAGGGAACACGGGGCCAGAGGACTATATCATCAAGATGGATTATTCCTCTAGTTATAAGTTTCTATGATTATTTAATGAATATTATTACTGATTATTAGTATCAATTTGTATATGAATACAGTAATTATAAGTAGACATTAATTCATTATGTTGATACAAACAATTAAATTGTAACTTGTGTTGTATTGTAGAAGATATTAAAATGGTTATTTTTTCATGACATAACACATTAGGTCCCTCCTTGGTGTAACGACCCTGGACCCGACCCGCCACCCGAACAGTGCCGAATGTGTCGGGTGTCACTACCTTAGGTGCACCTCCCCTGAATTCCATATTTAGTGACACTTGACCCATTTGACACTGTTTGGGTGGCGGTCCAGGTCTGGGGTCATTACAAAGTGGTATAAGACCAGTTCTTGACAGAGAGTTAGTAGTAGAGTTTTACTAGCTACTAATGAGTTTGAGGATTCTCGTTCATTCTGCTGGTTTTACTATTTGAGATATGGTATATTGGAGATAGGTTGTTGTTTTTGGAACTAGGTTCCTAGATTTTTCTTGGATGCTTGTAGCCCCAGGTACGAGGGATGGACCGAGTTTTCATTAGTGGGAATTACTGTTTTTCTTTTGCTCAGATTACTATTTATATTATTTCCACATCGGTTATAAAAACCCATACATTACCTACATGGTTATTACTTCAAAATTGAAGAATAGTTATTACAACAAATAAAAAAACCATGAAAGGACCGTATATTTATACTGTCTTTAGAAACTGGGAAACATAAACAACTGGTTCATAAATAATCTACGTTGTCTCCCATTTATTTCATCATATCTAGAGTCCCTTTTTGGCATATCCTACTTAATATCCTTCTTCCTGGCTTGGGGGAAAACATACAAAAGGGTGAGCTCAAATGCTCAGTAAGTGTAAACAAAAGAAATATCAATCATATCATATTTATAAGAACATAACATTTTGAAAATCTTATCCTGTAAAAGAGATCATAACATGGGATAAATCATTGAAGTGAAATGTAATTCCAATAATAATAACTTAAAACATGATGATTTGTGGCATACACACATAATCATAGAAAATCATTTCTTAGTAGTCAAGACTCATTTCCAAGACTATCTTAGCGGACAAAGTCCTTTTCTGAACCGATTTCACTGCTCGTTTCAGTCCTATTTCACTAAACCGGTTTACCCAGCTGTTCCACCCATGTCTATCTCATGAGATATAAATCTTTACCCAATGCATTGGAGGTAGATATAGGTCCCACCCATTTCATAATGATTCAATTCTTATGTGTTCCACAAAATCATAAACCATACATCATATCATAACCCATGTAATAAAAATGGGATTCTTAAATATGAAATAATCATAACATATTCCATAAAAGGATATCGTAAAAATAATTCCACCATTACATAATCACATCAATGTAAAAACAGGGATACAAATAGAAACCTATTTTATCTTAGATGGAATATAATTTTGATAAAATTCATGAACTCCATTCTTGAGGAAAATATCCTTTCTACTTCAATTTTTTTTTCATTTCTTAACATGTCATATAAATTTGAACTAAAATATGTTGATTAAAAATAAACTTGAAAAATTTTAAAGGATTCTTCATGGAAATAATGTTCTAAAAATCCATTCATTCCGTAGAAGTTAAAAAACATTCTTCCTGTACTTTGGTCGGAAAAGTCAAAAAGTACCTTGTACAAAAAACGACAAAAGATTCCTTTCATATCTTTTACTAAAAACTCATAGAAGGGTAAAAATGGATTTAAAAAATTATATTAGGATGGAAATAATATTACATAATGTGGAAACATGGATGTGTATGATAAATATTCCCCAGTAAATTATGAATTATAAACAATCTCGGATAAAAATGAGATTGTGAGATTTTCCCTTACCTTAGGTCCGATTTGTTTCATAAGTGTTCGAACCTCATCTATAATGATTAAAATAATGTCATTGAACTATTAAAGATTCATACATGTTTTTATGATATCATATATGATCATATTCTTAGCTTCATATTAGTAATATTTTGTTGCTACTCGTTATTCGGGTGTTTATTGCTTTATGTCCGTATGTGTGTTTTGTCGAATAAATTCGTATTCCTCTTTTTAGGTTATAGAATACTCATTTTCAGAATGGTATTATTGTAATATATATCATATTTATTCATTAAATTCATTTATATAATCATTATGCAATGATTATCATGTAGAACGAGTCGCATCACATCGCAGAGACGGTATTCCGTTCATATGCACGAGCGATGATATCGTTCCCATGATTGTGGAATTGTATTAGAGTGTATGTATACTATTTCATAATCAATATAAATTTACAATAATCATATATTGTCATTATTTACACCATTATAACCGTCCATGTAAGGTGGTGGTGGAAAATAGATTACACCATGGCGTGGAGACGGTATTTCGTACGTACGCACGTGCGGTGATTTTGTTTTCCGTAGGATGGGTAGATGTTGAAATAGGGTTGTTTCATACATATAATAACATATCTGTATATGAGTGATACTGATGTTTTTACTTCATACTGAAACAACTAAATAAGAATAAGTAGAATAAGAAATAAAGATGAATGAATCGGTAATAGACATTACCTCTTCTTTGAAGCGCCTCTTTGATACCTCCTATTTGGGCACTAAAATTGGTCATTGAAGAAGACCAGGACGTCTAGTATGTTTCTAGGTAAGTGGGAAAGTTAAATGGGAAGGGGTTGGCTGAGCTAGAAGGCTAAAATTGGAGTGAGGAAGAGAGGGAGGAGGTGCCCTTTTATAAGGGATGAGAGGGGAACCTTTGGAAATATAAGAAATATTAGTTTATATTAAATCCCAACACCACATAAAAACATCCAAAATGAAATATATTCTAATATTAAATGATATAGGGTTTTAAGCTCATCAATCAATAAAATTTAGATATGTTAAGAATTTATTTTAATCATTATTAACTTGATTTATCCTTATTTATCAATTTAATTTTATTTGTTGTAATAATATTATAAATTTTAAATTATTATAAATAATTAAATATGTGTTGTGAATTTTCCATAATTTTACACTTTATGACATTTTCGACTATATAAATTTTAATTTATTATTTTTAAATAATTTTGTGATTTTTAAACAATTTTATTATATATTATTTTTATAAAATAACAATAGTGTCAAATTTTACACTATTCATTTATTTGAATTTAAATAAAATATATACAGAAGATATGTTTGAACTAAAATCATTAATATATTCATAAAATGACTTATGTATCCAGTAAATTATTGGAGCACATTAAATAGTTTATATAATATTTATTTTAATATTTTAAAAACCATTTATTTGATATTTTAATTAATAAAATAATTTCAACATCACTATTGTGTCATAATTAATGATAATTATATAATCCCTAAAAATTATAAATAAATTCATATGATGTAGATAATTGTATTATATTTCTGGATACTCTTCATGTTTGAGTATTCATTAATTTTATCACTAAATTAAAATTATTATACTTATAAGATTTAATAAAGTGACATGTTGTCACCTTCTTTGGTTTTAAAAACATTAAATTACTATCATGGAAAAAAGTCCATTAAATGAATTTAATCCAACCCTTAGGTGATATGGGTCAACTTTTAGTCTTCCAATAGGATTTTGGCAGGTGTTAGGGTAATTTTATAATCTTATATTTACCCTTAATTACCTGATTTACCTTTAACTATGGTAAATAAAATTTACTGTATTTACTATTCATAATGCCAAAAACAAAGTAGCCTATTAACATAATTTAGACCCACTGATTCTAAATATGGAATCAATTTTTAAAAATTCAAAACACCTAAGATTTATTAATTAATTTAAAATTAATCTTGTTGTTAAGAAAACATGTTTATAAGATAAAACATTGCCAAAGATTGAAATGTTTTTACCTATGAATTCAATGTGAAGATAATGCTAATGAAATAAATTATATTAAATGGTAAAAGTATATTCTATTTATACTTTAAAACCATTAAATATTATAATTTAACCATATAAATTATCTCAATGAAAAATGTTGTTTTTAATTAAAAATTACCGTATTTTTATTATTCATCAAAATATGAATGTTATCAGAAAAATATCAAAGATTTATCCAAAGTAAATTTGTATATCCTGATTACAAATAATAATTTTATTTTGTCTTATTTATCTTATAATCATGTCGAAAACTAGATTTAATGTGGGTGCTCCATCAAAAGGGGGCAAAACTGCATTCTTTTTTTAAAAATCTTATTTTAACCGAAAAAATTTATTTTGTTCTCTTAACATGTTCTATAAAATGTGTAAGATGAATAATAATGTTATAATATTCAAGATGTAGTCAATACTATTCATAACGGCTAGTTTATAATAATATATCATTGTTTAGTGAAACCCGGTATTGCGTACTATACACGCTATCGAGGAAGGTCACGATTGCAAGTAATGCAAGCTAGGTCAGTATTGTGTGTTGTGAATGATTCCTTTGGTGTCTCATATAACATAAGACATAAAAAAATATTTCTCATAAAATCTCTGGGTGTTACATTCTACCCCCCTTAAAAATAATTTTTCCCTTGAAATTCATCACTTCATTACAAAAAGATGATGATACCTCTCCCTCATCATATTCTCAAGTTTCCTTGTAGCTTCTTCTAATTGGTGGTTACTCCATAAAACATTCACCAAGCGAGTGGTATTATTCCATACGACATTTTTGCTACGATCCAGAATCTCTATTGGTTGTTCTTTATAAGAAAGATCTTTCTCCAGCGGTACAACTTCTCAGCTGAGTACATGTGAAGGATCAGGTATGTACTTTCTCAGGAGAGATACATGAAACACATTGTGAACTTTAGAGAGATTCGGTGGAAGCTTCAATCATTAAGCTACCTTCCCATCTCAATCCAGTATTTCGAACGGACCGATATATATAGGGCTCAAATTTCCCTTGTTTCCAAATCTCAAGACCCTCTTCCAGGGAGATATTAGTAAGAACACTTTATCACCCATTTCAAACTCTAGGACTTTTCTTCGGTTGTCGGAATAAATTTTATATCGACTCTGAGCTGTTCTTAAGTGTTGTTGAATTGATCTGACCTTGTCTGCCATCTCATCAACAAGATCAGGTCCTAATAGCTTTCTTTCCCCAACTTCATCCCAGCATGTTGGAGGTCTACATTTCTTTCCAACACAGGCTTAATAAGTACCCATTTGAATACCAGAGTGAAAGCAATTATTATAAGAAAATTCCACCAAAGATAGTTATTGATCCCAACCACCTTTGAAATCCATAGAGAAAGCTCTCAACATGTCTTCTAGATCTTGAATTATCCTCTCAGACTGACTGTCTGTCTGAGGATGGTAGGAAGTGCTGAAACTCAACTCTGTATCTTGAGCATGCTGAAGACTTCGCTAGAAATTCGAGGTAAACCTCGGATCCCAATCAGATATAATGGACGTTGGTACTCCATGAAATCATACGACTTCCTTTACATTTATCCTGGCAAGCTAATCAAGAGAAAAATCTTCTCTAATAGCAATGCAATTTGCTGACTTCGTAAGACGATCAACTATAAACCAGATAGCATTATTGCCTTTGTATGTTTTAGGAAGTCGAGTGACAAAGTCCATAGTGATATTTTCTCATTTCCATTGTGGTATGGGTAATGGTTGTAACATTCTCTTAGAGTTTTGTCTCCCATATTTAACATGCTAAAAAACCAAGCATCGAGAGTCATATTTAGCAACATCTCTTTTCATGCCATCCCACCAAAAATATTCTTTCATGTCCCTGTACATCTATTTACTTCCAGGATGAATAGAAAATGAATAACTATGAGCCTCGTCCAGTATCCCCTTATTTAATTCTAGGATGGGAGGAACACAAACCCGATTCCTGGACCTTAGTATCCCATCACAATCAAGGTTGAATTCAGGAACATTTCTCACCTTCTTTTGTAACTCTACATCTTCTTTCTGTGCCTCTTTAATCATCACGTGAATAAATGGTTAAACATTCATTTGAGAAAGATAAGATTTTTCTCATTCCAATATAATTATAGGATCCATCCTTTATAAATCCATAAAAATTGGATATTTTGTGATCCTCATCATGGATAAGCTAGCATGGTCTTGTCGAATTAATGCATCTGCTAAGATGTTTGTTTTCCCAGGGGGTAATGAATTGAGCAGTTTTAATCCTTAATCAGCTCCAACCATCTTCTTTGATGCATATTCACCTCTTTTTTTGTGAAAATATACATTAAAATTTATGATCCGTATAAATATCACACCTATCACCATAAAGGTAATGCCTCCAAATATTTAATGCAAAGATTCCCGGAGCTAACTCCAAATCATGGGTTGGGTAATTTTTCTCATGGATTTTCATATTTCACGAGGCATAGGAGATCACTATATCATTTTGCATGAGAACACACCCCAGTCCCTTCTTGGATATATCACTGTAGATCACAAACCTTTCTCCACTGCATGGTAGTGTGAGCACATGTGCACTGACTAACCTTCATTTTAGCTCATTGAAATTCTCTTCACATTCCTCCATCCAAAAAAACATAACTCATTTCCGAGTCAACATTGTGAGTGGATTAGATAACCTTTACAAATTATTCAAAAAATGTCGGTAATATCCAGCCAAACCAAGAAAACATCGGATCTCAGTTACTATTGTTGGTCTCGACCATCTTTCAATAACCTATGTTTTTGCTGGATCCATAGAAATCCCCTCTTTTGAGATTATGTGACCCAAAAATGTAACTTTATCAAGACAAAATTCACCCATGGTAAATTTGGCATAAAGCACCTCCTTTCATAGGGTCTTTAATACAATTCTAAAGTGATATTCATGTTCTTCCTTTCTCTTTGAATAGACAAGAATATCATCTATAAAGTCTACCTCAAACTGATCAAGATAGTTTCTAAAGACTCTATTCATCAGATCCATGAAGATAGCAGGGGCATTAGTAAGACCAAATGGCATCATTATAAATTCATAGTGTCCATACCTTCTTTGGAAAACCGTCTTTGGTATATCCTCCCTTTTTACCCTTAATTGATGTTACCATGAACAAAGATCAATCTTGTAATAGTATTTAGCTACGTGTAGTTGGTCAAATAGGTCATCAATGCGCGGGAGAGGATATTTGTTCTTGATAGTTATCTTGTTAAGTTCTCGATAATCAATTCAGAGTGTCATTGATCCATCTTTCTTCATAAAAAAAAGAACATGTTCTCCCCAAGGTGACGCACTAGAGTGTATGAATCCATTATCAAGATTCTATTGGAGTTGCTTCTGCAATTCCTACAACTCAATTGGGGCCATTATATAAGGTGTCTTTGAAATAGGCAAAGCACCCGATACGAGTTCTATTGAAAACTCAACTTCATGATTTGGTGGAAGACCTGGAAATTCCTCTTGAAAGACATCATAAAATTCCTGTACAATGGGAATATTATTAATCATGAGTTTCTCTCCAGACATTTAAGATAAATAACCTTCATATAGTTGAATCAAGACCCATAAAATGGAAGAAATTTCCACTATAAGGTTATGTTCTTCCTTGCATCGACAGATGATCATAGATTGATCTGGAATATGAAATGTGACTTCCCTTCTTTGGAAACTGAGATGAGGTCCATATAAAGAAAGCCAATCCATACCAAGAATCACATCAAATTACACTATAGGAAGGATCACAAGATTTGCAGGAAGCACTTTCCTACAAACTTCAATCGGAGAATAATTGTAAACTTTTGATGTGACTGTTGTTCCATTAGGAGATGTCACAGCCAACTCAACATTTAATTTTTTAGATAATACGGTGATACCATTAGAAAATTCTTCAGAAATAAAAGAGTGGGTGGATCCAAAATCAAATAAAACTTTTTCTACTTTAGAGTGGATGGTAAGTGTACCTCTCACTACTTCATTGTCGTACTCCACATCGCCGATAGTAATTTCATGTGACTTTTCTTTGTCTTTCTCCTTAAGAGTTTGTTGATGTCAATCATCATCATCAACCCTTGGATTTGGGAATTGATTGACATAATGCCCCATCTCCTTGCACTTGAAACATTAAAGTGTAGTAGGTTCATTCTGTGTATCCCTTCCATTGTTTGCATCATTAGACATATTTTTCCCATTATTTCGACATTCAATTTCCCGATGACCTTATTTTCCACACTTATAACATTTTCTCGTCCCATTAAGTCAATTTCCTCCATTTTTCATTCCACACTTTGAGAATATGGGAAAACTCATCTTATTTTCAGTGTGGTCTTTAGATTTTCCTTTTAATTACATTTTCCTCTTCTTATCAAACCCATGTGACTGATGGGTTACACCAATCACCATCTCAACCATGAGAGCACATCGAAAAATTTCCTCATAGCTATTGATGTCCCTTATGGATAACGCCCTTCGAAGACTTAGTTGTAATAACTAAATAATTGATCGATGTTACTCTCAGGTTGGATAAGAATTCTATAAGCGTACCTTGCAAGTCTTGTAAAATTTTCTTTGTAGGTACCAACAGATTCATCATCCTTTTGCTTCAATTCAAGAAACTCCTTCTGCATCTTTGTTCGAAGAATATGAGGGAAATACTTATTGAAAAATAAGTTCATAAACTCGTCCCATTCCATGGACTCAATTTCATCCCTTTGCCTCATATTCTAAATAAAATTCCACCATTTATCAGCATCATCTTCCAAAAGATATACTACTATGATGAATTTATCATGTTCAGAACATTGAAGAATTGAAAATATATTTTCAGTGGTACTGATCCATTGTTCAGCCACTAATGGATCTGAAGACCCACTGAATGACGGTGGACGCTGCCTCATGAAGGATTCAACAGAATGATTCTCCTTCCATTACTCGTTTGGATGTCCTGGATGATTCATATCTTGAGAAAGTTGTTTGAGCATGGCTACAAGATTCTACATTCCATCTCCCATAACGTTTGGTTCCTTAGGGGGACAATCATTTCATTTCCCGTTGCATTTCTCATTAACACGGTTCCTTCGGGTTCCAGCCATTGACTAAAACAAAGAGGAATAGTGTGATCAACACTAATTATAATAAGAAATCCACATAATCAACCATAAAATTTCACACATAAGGGATTATCATATTTTGTTCATGAACATTTCTAAAACACAAAGATTGTGTTCTATTCTTAGACATATCCTTAGGTTTCATACTAAGGATTTCACATCCTAGTTTCCAAAGGTTGACTATACCTTTACTATGATACCATCTATAATGACCCATACTTTACATACATTGTTATTACTTCCAAATTGAAGCATAATTACTAAAACATATAACAAAACCATGAAAGGACCATATAGGTATAGTGTCTTTAGAAACCGGGAAACATAAACAAGTGGTTCATAAATTATCTACGTTGTCTCTCATTTATTTCATCATATCTAGAGTCCCTTTTTGGCATATACTACTTAATATCATTCTTAGTAGTCAAGACTCATTGCCAAGACTATCTTAGTGGACAATTTCCTTTTCGGAACCGAGTTCACTCCTCATTTCAGTCCTGTTTCACTGAACCGGTTTAACCTACCATTCCAGCCATGTCTATCTCATGAGATATAAATATTTAACCAATTCATTGGAGGGAGATATAGGTCACACCCATATCATAATGATACCATTCCTTTTTGTTTCACAAAATCATAAACCATACATTATAGCATAACCCATGTAATAAAATGGGATTCCTAAACATCACATCATCATAACATAATCCATAAAAGGATATAGTAAAAAGAATTCCATCATAATGTAATAATATCAATGTAAAAATAGGTATATTAATAGAACCCTATATTATGTTAGATGAAAAATAATTTCGATAAAACACTTGAACTCCATTCTTAATGAAAATATCCTTTCTACTTCAAAAACATCTTCCTTTATTAATATGTCATATAATTTTGAACTAAAATAAGTTGATTAAAAATAAACATGAAAACATGTAAAGGAAGCTTCATGGAAATAATGTTCTAAAAAACCATTCATGCCTTATAAGTTAAAAAAACATTCTTCCCGTACTATGGCCAGAAAAGTCAAAAAGTACTTCGTAAGAAAAACAACAGAAGATTCCTTTCATATATTTTTTATTAAAAACTCACCAAAGGGTAAAATTGAATTTAAACAATTTTAGGTGGATGGAAATAATATTACATATTCAGTAAACATGGTTGTGGATGCTAAATATTCCTCAGAAAATTCTGAAGTATAAACAATCTCGGATAAAAATGAGAATGTGATATTTTCCCTTACCTTAGGTCCGATTTGTTTCGTAATTATCCGAACCTCCTGTATAATGATTTATATAATGTAATTGACATATTACAGAATCATACTTATTTTTATGATGTCATATATGGTCATATTCTTATCTTCTTATTAGTAATATTTCATTGCTACTTTTTATTCAGGTGTTTATTGCTTTATGTTTGTATCTGTGTTTTGATGAATAAATTCTTATTCCTATTTTTAGGTTATAGACACCACATTTTCAGAATTGTATTAGTGTAATATATATCAAATAGCTTCATTAAATTAATTTATATAATCATTATTAAAGGAAGATTATGTAGAACGAGTCGCATCACATCGTGGAGACGATATTCCGTACGTACGCACATCTGATGACATCATTCCCATGATTTCAGAATTGTATTGGAGTGTATTTATACTAATTTAGAATCAATATCATTTTCAAATAATCATATATAGTCATTATTTACACCATTATACCTATCCATGTATGGTGGTGGTGGAAAATAGATTACACCACGACGTGGAGACGGTATTCTGTACGTACGCACGCGCGGTGATTTGTTTTCCGTAGGATGGGTAGATGGTGAAATAGGGTTGTTTCATAATTATAATAACATATCAGTATATGAGTGATACTTATGTTATTACTTCATAATGAAACAACTAAATAAGAATGAGTAGAAGAAGAAAAAATGTTGAAATAATCGGTAACGGACTTTACCTCTTCTTTGAAGCGCCTCTTTGAGACCTCCACTTAGGGCACTAAAATTGGTTTTTGAAGAAGACCAGGACCTCTAGGATGTTTCTAGGGAAGTGGGAATGTGAAATTGTCATGGGTTAGCCGAGCTTGAAGGCTCAAATTGGTGTGATAAGGAGAGGGAGGAGGTGCCATTTTATATGGGAGGGGAGGGGCACCTTTGGAAATATATGAAATATTAGTTTATATTAAATCCCAACCCCAAATAAAAACTTCCAAAATATAAGAAATATTAGTTTATATTAATTTTATTTGTGGTAATAATATACTAAATTTTTGATTATTACGAATAATTACATATGTGTTTTGAATTTTCCATAATATGAAACTTTATGACACTTTAGACCATATAAATTTTATTTTATATTTTTTAAATATTTTTGTGATTTTTAACCAATTTTATAATATGTTATTTTTTGAAAATAACACTAGTGTCAATTTTGACACTATTCATTAATTTGAATTTAAATAAACTATATACAGATGATATGTTCGAAATAAAATCTTTAATAGATTACTAAAATGTCTTATGTATCTAGAAAATTAGTGTATAACATTAAATAGTTCATATAAAATTTATTTTAATATTTTTAATACCATTTATTTTATATTTTAATTAAAAAAATAATTTCAACATCACTATTGTTTCATAATTAATGATTCTTCGTTAATCCTTAAAAATTATAAACAAGTTTATATGATGTAGATAATTGTATTAGATTTTTGGAGAATATTCATGTTCGATGTTTCATTAAGTTTATCACTAAATTAAAATTATTATACTTATAAGATTTAATAAAGTGACATGTTTCCACTTTCTTTGGTTTTATTAATAATTAAATTATTTTCAAGGAAAAATAGTCCATTAAATGAATCTAATCTGGCTCTTAGGTGATATGGGTCGAATTTTAGTCATCCAATTGGATTTTGGTAGGTGTTAGGGTAATTTTATAATCTTATATTTACCATTAATTACCAAATTTATCTTTAATTATGGTAAATAAAATTTATCGTTGTTACTATTCATAATGCCCAAAAATAAGAAGTATCCTATTAACATAATTTAGATCCACTTATTCAAAATATGGAATCCATTTTAAAAAATTCAAAACACATAACTTTCAGTAATTAATTTAAAATTAATCATGTTGTTATGAAAACAGGTTTTAGATGTTAAAACATTGCCAAAGATTGAAATGTTATCACCTATGAACTCAATGTGAAATTAATGCTAATGACATAAATTATATTAAATTGTAAAAATATATTCTATTTATACTTTAAATCCATTCAATATTATAATTTAACCATATAAATTTGCTAAATGAAAAACTTTGTTTTTAAATAAAAATTATCGTATTTTTACTATTTATGGAAATATGAAAGTTATCAGAGAAATAACAAAGATTTAACCAAAGTAAATTTTTATATCTTGATTCCAAAGAAGAATTTTATTTTGTAAAATTGAACTTATAAAATGTCAAAAACTATATTTAATGTGGGTGCGCCATCAAAAGGCGGCATAACTACATTTTTTGTAAAATACTTATTTTACCCGAAAAAAATTATATTGTTCTCTTAACATGTTCTAGAAAATGTATAAGATGAATAATAATGTTATAAAATTCAAAATGTAGTTAATAATATTCATAAAGGCAAGTCCATATTAATATATCGTTGTTTAGTGAAACCCGGTATTGCGTACTACACACACTATCGAGGAAGGTGGCGAATGCGTGTAATCCACGCCAAGTCAGTATTTTGTGTTGTGGAAGATTCCATTGGTGTTGGGTATATCATAAGACATAAAAATAATATTTCTTATAAAATATCAGGGAGTTACATCGGTGGCTCACATAATGTGTGATGTTATTGATTGTGATATGTGACCCTTGACCTGGTGTGGTAATGGAGAATGGGACTTTGGTCCAGTATGAAAAGGAATATCGGCTAGGCTTTTGATAGGCACATTTTAGGGTATTTAAATTTAATAAATGCACGTACTCTTATTGAAGTGATAATATCACGTGAATAAAAATAAATTTCCATGCATTTGGGCTCTGAAATATGAATTGGTGAAATTCCTGATAGAATTTCTCATTGTCGAAATGTGATGTGCCATGCTTTATATATTTGTATAATTTAATGTTGTAGGATTTTGGGTCTAACCCTTATGAGATAAAGTAGGTATTATGGATGAGGTAGTGTAACTATTAGGATTGGGTGACTCAGTCGTTGGATTGAGGAAACGTGAGTTGTCGGGACGAGCATGGGACGAGGTACTTTTGATACTTGGATTTGATGAGGGCGGGTAAGGACACGATGTGGTCGGGATGTCGTGGGGCATGGGTTGCGCTGAGGGGGAGTAAGTGTAGTAGTTATGTACTGACTATTACTACATTCCTTATATGCGTATAATATATTTTTATATATGTATTGGTTGTCTGACCATTTATGGTATTCAGAAGATCACTCCTTCACGACTCGATGGAGAGGTAGGTAGGAGATGATACAGTGCCGCATGATCAGGGTTAGAATTTAGTACAGGAAGAGCACGAGCAGTAGGTACAGGCTCAGGGACATGATTAGTTTCATGATCCAGTGCAGGCAGGACAACAGCTGGGTTTGGCAACGTTCGGACCATGTCTTGACGAGCAGGTCCAAGCTACCGTGGTACATGTTTTGTAGGAGATTCACATAGGCGCACAAGGTACAGAGCCTTCTATGGCGTATATGACGTGGGTGTTCCAGTCACAACAACTGCCACTTTTTCAGGGTGAGGGTAGTCTCTAGGAAGCTGATAACTATATAAAGAGCATGGATATGATCTTCGAGAAACTCAAGACGCCTATAGGGTGGAGGGTCAAGCTGGTGATGTACACGATGATATGACCGGAGAAGTGTTGGTGAGATGTACATGTACAAACCCATAGGCATGATGGACTGGCTTGGAAGGACATTGATGATAGGTTGTTTGAGCACTTCTACCTGGAGACACTGAGGGAAGAAATAGTTCATAATTTATTGAGTCTTCAGCAGGGATACATGTCCATCATGGACAACGCATATACTATCACATCATTGTCTTGCTTTGCACATTGTATGGTGAGCGACGACATGGATAGGGTGCGACGGTTCGAGGATAGCTTACGACATTCCATTCAGGTCCAAGTGAACATATTCAGGCCGGGTTCCTTTTCTGAGGCGGTATATCAGGCACTCATAGTCGAGGGAAACGACAGAGAGAAGTCTCGATTGGGCAGGGTGACAGAATCAGGTGATGGTTTAATAGTAGAAAGCGAGGACGAGATGAGATCCAGTTGGACAGTCAGGCTAGGGATTCATCTAGGCCACCTCATGGTAGTTCTTCGGTGATTTTCTCCCAGTGTGGACATACGAGACATGTTCAGGTGTAATGCGATAGGCCTCCAATGGAGTTCCAAGAATGTGTAAAGGACATTCATCTTGAGAGGTTTTGCAAGAAGCCTTCTCAGATAGTCGGCAGGAAAGGACCAGGACAGACTGTAGCGTCTGGGGTTAGTTCAGGTTCGGTACCCGAAGAGGGTAGTTGAGGTTCCGCTGTGCGTGGAGGTTGTGACAAAGATGGTGGGACATAGTTGAGGGGTCAGTGGCCAGTGACTGGAGCAGCATCACAGAGAGGTCAGGTGTCAGGAAGCCGTGATTCAGGCCAGGTGCATGCCGTGGAGCTGCCAGAGGCTGAGAAGGCTTGTGAGCCGACATCGGTTAGAGGTACACCTTGGTGTGGCCGTGATCTCCATGTTTCCTTTTTTCCATGACCTATAATGGCATGACTATTTTGAGTTCATGTGGTGCACATTATATATGTAGTCTAAGTAGATTATAGTTAGTGGTATTGGAACCATATCGGGTGCGTGGTATATACGATATATATGTATGAGGTGTCGTGGGTATTGGGGAATCATGGATGCAGGTTACATGAATTGTCATGGGCATCAAGGCACTGTGGATGCGGGCAATTTGAGGTACTAAGAACGAGATACTCATAGTGGCAGTCACTGATGTGGTGCGGGCTACGTTGGGTGTCATGAGAGTCATGTGAGTGCCAATAAGGGGTAGGGGTGAAAATACATCACAGAAGGAATGCGATTCCAGAGAACAGGTTAGTAAAACATGGTTGTTTTAAGCTTTGTTTGTTGAGACAGAGTAGGCAATTCCTAAGGTGGGGAGCCCCTTGAGGAATTTAGCCAGAACCTTGGGACCGGGGTAGTATAGGGTGTTTGACGGGGATGGGCATGTTCGGTTCCATCTCATGGTTTCATTTGGTAGCTCGGGGACGAGCTACGATAAGGTGGGGAGTTTGTAAGAACCATGTTTTTGGGAAATGGGTCAAAATCCGGACCCCATTATATTTTTTGACTGGTTTCTGAGGAAAATGAAAAAACGAGATGTTTCGAGAAAATTCCAGACTACACACCATCTACTTTTAAGAACACACCGTTTATATGTTAGGTAAGTGACAGCTGTGTGCTCGCTGAGTACATGTCGTGTGATGACCATGTAGAAATTTCATACTACACAGCGTGTAGTTTTCAACATGCCATGTAACCCTGACCGTGTGGTGGCCAAACATGGCATGTTGGATATTTGGCCGGGTAGAACCAGGTACATGCCGTGTTCCCCTTGGACAGGCCGAGTAGTCAACCCATGTATTAGTGATATACATGGAATGTGGTTAAGTATCCAAGGGATAGAAGAGGAACCAATTACATTCCGTGTACCCATATGTACATGTTGTGTACTCATGTCGGCAGGACAGAGGAATCCCAACTGCAAAATGAAGAGTTAAATGATATATACACGACATGTAGTCATGAAGTACAGGCCCTGTACATTCTTTTTTTCATTAAAATGGGCAGTAACCTTTTATTGATGCAGAACCTCAATATCTCACCTGGTTTCATGAACAATGTCGGCCGGAGCACTTTCCTTCTCCCGATCGTACGTACGATACCTTATTCGAACTCTGATTGATGCATTGGAACCCCTCTGTATGGTATCGATTCCGCTTTGGCCGTTCTGTTTTATTTGCATTCTAGAAAGAGTTATAGGTGGTTTATTGTTATTGAATCATTTGTATATTTACCGTGTTCTAGACCAAATTGGTGGATATTTCCGGAGGATTGGCGTTGTATGATTCTCAGGTAGGTGGTTCATATGTAATTTTATGTTTTCGTTGTTTTTTGGGTGATGCGGCCTTTGGCGCATTTTTGGGTATTTTGAGTGGGACATGTTTTATCTACTATTTTATATTGAATTGCTTGTGGGACCTATGGGGTGCCTTTGGGTATGCCCTGTTGCCAGTTTTCGTGAGAGGGCCGGGTGAGGGTTCATGGCTCATCAGGGCATTTTGGTCTGGGAACACTATAATGGTTTTAATTGAAATATTAATGTGTTAAACTATTAGATTAATTTATTAAGGCCAGATATAAATTGCTAGAGGCATTTAAGGCCTCAATGCATGTATGAGACAACACCCTGCATAGTGAAATTCAACTGTTTGGTTTGTTTTTCCTAGTAATGCTTTCTTTTTGAATATGTTATATATGGAATTGCTGAATTGCATCTTCTGGACCCTTTTTGGGTTTTGTTTAGCGTGTCCGGTTACACATGAGTGATGCTGATCACAGGTTGGTGGTTTTCCCAGGTTACTTTGTGTGGGTTTGACTACATGATTGGGCATCATGGACGTCATCTTGAGGTAGTGCGACTATCAGGTTGGGGCATGGCCCAGGATACATGGATGGCACAACCATCAGACACGAGTGAAATTGTCGTAGGGATACGAGGTGTCAGATGTGTTGGTTGATTAGGTACTATTTGGTGAGTACCGCTCACCGGGGACTTTGAGTAGTGTGGACACAGAGATACTCTATGATGAGTTGGTTTTGACCACTCGTGTGGGTAGAGGCCCCCGTAGTTGTAGTTAGTTATTCTGGTTGGGGGGGGGGGGGGGTTCATTCCCTAGGAAGCCATATGGGAGGAGAGGAGCCTTCATGGGATGGGTGTGCCTTCAAGACGTCGGTACTTGAGACACGAGGTGTCAGGAGGCACATGGCGCCAGGTTACTATTCATATACATGCCTTCTGGACGTCAGTACTTGAGACACGAGGTGTCAAAAGGCACATGGTGCCAGGTTACTATTCTTGGGCGTGCCTTCGGGACGTTAGTACTTGAGACACGAGGTGTAAGGAGGCACGTGGTTCTGGGTTACACGATAGAGATTCCGGTGTTGGCTGAAGAAGGTGACACTCCTTGGAGGTTGTTGAGCACCAGAGGAGTTTTTTTTTACTTGTGCACTGTATTTTTTACTGCTTTTCATGTAAATGCATGACTGTTTAAACACATAAATTTGGTACGCAGCGTTGGGTGGTATCTTATTGAGATTTGTCTCACACCCTGCATGGGCTCTTCGAGATGCGTGCATATTTTTTTGGATTTACGTGCAGGAAAGAGGCCAGATTCAGGAGATGGGTTGCATTTTTTATTTCATGGATATGGTATGTACATTGAGGTCATGACTAGCTGGGGTTTACTTGTTTTGGTTACTTTTATGTATTGTCATGCTTACTTGTTGTATATGTTGTTGGTTAGCCTTTTGTGCCTTTTTTATATTCAGTTATGTATGACCTGCTTTAATTGCATGTTTTACTATTTAGTAGTAGTTACATGTTATCAACATGTTTTAATGTTATTTCTGCTGTTGTTTTTTATTTTTATTGCATATGTTGTTAATCTGCATTGATTATGTTTCCGCTCTGCAGGTCTGGTTCGAGTCTGCTGAGTTTTTCTTTCCGTGGCATCTTTACTGTTATACATGGACCAGTACCCTTATTATGATCCTCCGAGTTGGTATAGCCTCCCCATAATACATAACAGACCCTCGCCGCTAGTCGGAAGCCTTTGTATTTTAGGGGAGGTGCGCCTAAGGTACTGACACCTGACATGTTCTGCAGTGTTCTGGTGGCTGGCCGTGTCCGGGTCGTCACACTGGGTGGCAGAAAACTGAGAGTGATGACCCCCAATAGACTATAATAGGATTGGGATGGGTGAACTAAGTTAGAATATGTCACTCATGGTAGGCCTGAGCGTATGATACATTTACATGAACACACATCTCTATACACTGGTATAATGTATCTTTTTTAATACTTGATACTATAAATTCCTTCATAACATCTTATCCCACATTAGATTGAAATGATACATAACTTGAAAAATAAAATCTAAATATACAGACCCACCAAATAGAAGTGGGATCTATCTTTTTCACAATTTCAGGGTTGTCCCTAAATGCAACACCATGTACATGTAATCTCTTACACCAAGAACCACTATGAACATTACAAGCCTCTCATAACTATGCCTTCACTGAAAATCATGTATTTATCATAAGACACATAAAAATTGGGGTTATAACATCCTAAACCCGAAGGCACTAAACTGGTGCGCTGATCTGGGTCTCCAAATGACCTCATGCGCTCCTCCCCATATATGGTAGGTTGCGTACAAGTAGAGAGGGTCTGAATAAACCTCTGGGGACAATATGACATACTAATTAGAGTATGAAACAAAAGATAATAATTATAAATAAGGTAAATAATTAATAACAATAGAAATATATTCATTAGTAACCATTTCCCATAACATGGCACAAATAAAAACAAATCAAGAAATATGTCATGACATAGTAATTGTGAAAAAAGTGAAGATAACCCAAAATAATTACTAAAAGATGCATCCCCAAAATAAACCCTAACTCTTAGATGAATTCATACTACATTCTCGTCCCATACCCAACTCTTCCCCCATGAATAGATGCCTTTCCCTTATCCAGAAATGCAACCATGAAGTCTTATTGGGTATCCAATGGACTCTTAAATAGAGTGTGAGTACAATAATTAGGCGACCACCAGATGTGTCGACATAATATCTAGTCTAAATAGGCATTACATTAAAGTAATATAAAAATGATAAGGGAAAAAATATTACATGGATCCATTAGGTAACCATATTAAATTAATCCATTTCCTATAGAATGTTCATTTTCATAACATTTCCATCCTCATAACTTAATTCATTTTCGTCACGTGTTCTATAGATTAGGAATTTACATCATTTATTCAGTGGAATAATAGAATCAATTACCCCGAATAAGGTAAAAAAGATGATTCATCTATATCACTAGTGATAATCATTTAATAAAAAGACAAATCAAACTCATCTTGGAGGATTAGGGTTGACAGTCTCATCCAAGGAAACCATTGGGGCCTAGATCATCAGTTTTAATCCCTAAATCAGGTTTTCTTGGGTGGGTTTAGAGCCTCAGTACAACCCCGACCATGGGAGGAGCCTCATTCCTATATCTGAAACCACCAAGACATGGGAAAATTTTTATCTAACCATTTACCATATATACTATACCAAAATCCAAGAAAAAAACAATACACTGAACAGTCAAATTTCATTATTAATTCTATAAATAATTAAAATTCACTCCTTAACTAAATATTATTTCTACAATTTACATTTCATTGATCATATATCCAATTTACCTTGATAGATTAATCCACTCAGTAGAATCAACAATTACCTTACATTTTACTAATTAAAATTTACATAAATTCTCATGCATTAAATCAATTATCACATAAACCAATTAATATGACTAAACCCATATAATCACTTCTATAAGAATTTGATAATCCATTTGAAATATTCTCAGTAATCCATTTTAACCTTATTCAACTCATTAAAAAACAATATCTTATCACCATTCTAAAAACTAGTCATGATCACCATTTCTCCCACTTTACGGATTAAATTAAATGCTCATATGTTTACAATGGGATATAATTATTATCAATTTTATTCATAGAATAACATCGGAAATATCCATGTTTGGGATTTTTTGCACACCCCATGGGTTGACCTAAACCAGTTTAATCAACCTCAACACATTCAATTGATATTATATGGGATTTAATTCAACATTTATCCTCCCATTTTACCAAATATTACTAAATTCATAAAATACACCACACCAAATAAGAAAACACCTAAACAAGGAATAATAAAACAAAATCAATACTATATGATATAACTTTAATATCACCAAACTTGAATCCAATGACAAACACTCGCTTTAACATAACCTTATTTCCATATTCAATCATCCATTAAATTCATAACCTATAATTATCTATAAAAGAGAGGTTTAGGGATTAAGAATAAGAAGAAGAGATTTTAGAGAACAAATATAGAAAAGAGTATTTAGAGTAGTGGCACACATATCTAGATCATAGATCTATACCCAACGACAATCTAAATATCCTAAAACCAAAGGAGATCCCCTCTAGGCAAGATTGGAGAGCATGAGTTCATCACTAGGGATGGAGGAGGAAAAAATGGAAAAACATTAGGTGAGAAACATAAAATCATGGGGGGAGGGGATTTTAAATTTTTCATTTTTAATATTCTACACAGTTAGAAAAACTATGTGCAAACAAAGTGTCTACATCGGTCCAAGGGGGTTATATAAAAAAATTACTTGGGGAGGCCCACACAATTTGAAAAAGTGTATGCCAACTATGTGGAAAGCATATATCCAAGGTTTCATGGTTCGGATCCCCTCCTCACATGTTTTACACTAACTATGAACCCCTCATCAAGGATAACATGGTTTGGGTACCTGATTTACACAAACCATGTGTCCAACATTCAATATGCACAGAATGTCCCGATTTCCATTTTTTAATGTCTCGAATCCCCAAAACACCATCGAGACTTCTTATAAACATAATAACCATTCCATTAAAATATAATAATAGCTCTAAACCTAAATTAAAACAATTATATAGCTCCACATTGTCTGGGGTCTTTCAACCTCCCAACCCTATTATAGCTCTTCCTCGAGCCACACATCCAAGCATCACTGATCTACCAATGAAAAGAGATCGGGCCACAAATACCTCATATCTGACTCTCTCTAAAATGATTTTTCATGAAAACTACCATGATTCCAAAAAAATTGAACCAAGGATGTGGTCTTTCCCCACAATATGTTCTCACTATGATCTAAAAAATGATCTATATACTCTTCAATGGACATGTCAACCTCAAACCAAACATTAACCACAAAGACTATATAGGGAATCCTTATAATCATTTCCTAAATAATAACATAAAGAAACATCACACATAGAAACATACCATCATGAAAAAGATAATCATCACCCTATTGTGCCGATCCTCTTCCCACATTAGGGCCCAAATCACTTGGCTCCACCATTCGCTTCATTCAAAACTCTAATGGTGACTTAAACTCTACACCACCTAGAGAAACACATGGTTTTACAAACCAAATATTATGAACTACATCGGTCTAAAACATGATTCCCAATGACCCCATTCAATAACCAGACATCCAAGACACAAGAAAAACACCCATGGCACTAAAATAGTAAAACTCGGGACAACTTTCATTATCAAGGTCAAATCAACAGAATGGTACCTACTCAAGTGCATCTAATACCAAAACACCATTCACATCATAATCCGACCACTTTCATTCTATATTTCTCTCAACGATACACTTTATCTCACCACCAGCATATTTTAGTCATTGGAACCTCATCTAGAAAAAAATACCCCCAAAACCTAAAATTATCAATATCAACATGTCTGAAAAATATTCTAACTCACCATGACTAATTGTACTTGTGGACATCACCCAAAAATTGGCATCTTGCCTTGACATCAAAAATACTGAGAGGGACATAACTAATTCATCCATTTTCAGGATAATAAAATGTGACCTCTCTCTAGAACATCTTTATCGTCAAATATTATATCCACTAATAACACCAAACCTGAGGTGGGTCCTAATTATCACATACATTCCCCTTATCAAATTATTTGTAAAAAAATTCAGAATGTGTCCACATGGTATGTTTTGGGTGTGATTGTGTTTTTTATCAATGAAAAATGAAAAAAATGAGTATGGTTGGTGTTTTGCAAGGTATGTGTTTAAGGAGGTTCAATTTCCTAGTTTTTCCAAATATTTAAATCTCAAAATCGTGAGTTTCATTTTTGGAAAAGAAATTTTTTTCGCATAGGAGTGATCATTACTCGGATCATGAAGCATGAATCATCAATTAAGAAGGAGGTATGCAAGAATAGTTTATAGAAGGTGGAATTTTATATAGAAGGAAAATGGTTTGTGGGGAGGCTAATGATTCATGGAATGCAAACAGTTCATCAAAGCAGTACATGAGATGTCTTGTCATTGGTGGAAATGAGGTGGTGGTTTGAAAATCCATTAAGTGAATCATTTGATAAATTGTGATTTTGATTTTTTATGCCATGATGGAATAGAGTTAGTCAAATGTCCTAAAATGGAATAATAGTTTGTGATAAGTGCACAGTATGTGGTGAAAGTAGTACCATATTAAAGATTTGATAATTCTCATATTAGCATATTTTTAGAAACTTTTTTCAAATATATGTAGGGCTAATCCAGTCATTACATAGATATATTTTCATAAGAAAAATTATTTCCTATAGAAATTATTCCATGTCTGCAAGAGGTCAGTGAGGATGATACCACGAAGGGTGATGGAGTTCACATAAGTGATTTTGTGAAATGGTGTTTGGAGTGAACTATTTTCCAGAAAAGAATATTGAAGTTAACTAAAGATAAAATATATGGATAGAATAATTCCATAGAAGTAGATAATGTATACCGAAGAAGTAAATGGAAACAGTACATTGAAGCGATACACAGAGTAAATTTATGGAAACTATATGCATATGTAGTATTAAGTAGAGAAAGGTGTGACATTTAATAGAATAAGTGATCTATGAATAATTCATGTACATAGTTCATAGATAATTCAATGTGGTTCATGGAGGACTCAAGGAAGATTTAAGAAGCACAATAACAGTTAAAAAAATTAATTTCTAGTAACTTAACAATAAGAAGAAAATTGGAATTGATGTATGGGTGAAGAAGGTTTATCAATAGACCATCTACCAACAACTGTTAATATGTGTTTTCAAGAAAGTGAATGGACCTACATGTCATTAAATTGTGTGTGAATCCCTTCTAAGAGTATTTCTCAAAGGAAGGGGATTATATGGATCATTTCTACCTATGCTGATCCAATGATAGAGAAATATGGAGTTAACCATGGGAATGAAATGAGAGGACCCTATATCTTGTAAAGGATATAAGCTTAGCGATATAAGTGATCTAGACCGATCATTGTAATTGTAAGTGAGCCTTTGTTGATTTGGAACATCAGAAAATCACCATTGAATCATGCATGATCATAGCCTAGTGATGGTTAACTAAGTAAAGTTGATGTGTCCGTTGCATGATTTCCTTCCTGTTCATATATGAAAATGGGAGAAAGCAAGATGTGTGTTTTATTTAGCAACAAAAAATTATATAAAATGAAATTAGTTTTAGTTTTCCATTCGTGATTGACCACCATCATGGTATTTTACCTAGTGGACCTAATAATATGTATCATAGGGAAATGTTAAATGTTAGTCGTTCTCTCATAATAGGTGAAATAGAGTTGGTAAAAAATAATTGAATTATGATATTTGAGAGAATCAATTTTCTACTATAGAATAATCATATGTAGCACTATTTAGGATCATTAGTAATAGTTGTATTCAAAATCGATATGCACTGAATATCAGTCATTATTAATAGTGGTGCTTTATCAAAAGTTGATGGTAGATAATTGGATACTTATTCTAAAATAATAAATTCTTTAGGGGGATCCCCATCAAATAGAATTTATACAATGGTGATTTCATGGAAAACGTCACATGTTATGTGGGAAAAACAATTAAATGTCTATGAATGAGAATAAATGTTCATAGAGACATAGCTACAGGTTTTTTGGATAATGTACGAAGATCTAATAATGAGCCCAACTAAATCTATTAATGCATTCATTGATAGGGTGAATGTTGAAGTGGAATATTTGTGTGGTGATGGAGAAGTCATTAAAGAAATAAACAATGTGAATCATTTCATGAGGAAAAGTACATATTGGTTTAATTAAAATGTTTATGTATTAGAAGGCAATAATCCAAAAAAATATGTCATTGGGTTACTTACATATTAACCTTATTTCATATGAAATGAGAAATAATTATAATGAAGTTGTGTAAAATGGTTTGTCCAATGAAGTTGATATCAAGTCCTTGAAGAATGTATTTATTTAAGAGAGTTAGGAGGAAGATAATTTGGATGATGTCACCTCATTTCTCTCTTCAAACCATTAAATTATAAGAGGAAAGTTCAAAGGTAAACTTCCTCGTGCATGATTATGATGTGGGATGATTGGAAAATTAGCAATAATGTATCCTATGATGGTTTAAGATAATGAAAATGATAATAATGAAATTCCATGGTAGAAGTATTCATCCTATATGAAAGGTAGTGCAATTGAGAAAAACATTATTCGAAAAAGATGAATCTTATTTCAAATGAAGATGAATGTTTAGATGAATTTGAGGAATAAGTGTTGGAATATGGAAAAGATCATAAAAATTATTCTATGGTGGTTGTTGAATGAAATTCTAAAACAAAGGATGAAAGAGATATTGAAGAGGAATATGTACATGGATGAGTTGATCCTTATGGTGAATTAGAAGCTACTCTTGAAGTGGTAGATGTTTAAAGAGAAAAAATAAAAAATATAAAAAAACTGGTTCATGATTCAAAACTCTATATGAAGAAGAAGGAAAAAGAGAAGTCTAATTATAATGAAGAAATTGAAAAACAGAAGCCTTCAAAACAAGAAAGGTCAGAAAAGAAGGTCGAGTAAAAAATCAGAATTAAATAATAGAAAAGTTATATTGATTGTATTTTTTAAAATGGAAAAGATCAAATGAAATGTATGAAATAACTTGAAGATAATGTCTTTAGTGTACGAAAATGTGTTAAGAATCAATAACATTTGTTGAATCATAGAACAATATCATGAAAACAAGTAACACAGAAATTATAAAATCTGATTGTATAGAAATGTTTTCCAGAAATATATAAGGAATAATAAAAATAAAATTATGAGGCCAGTATATAGATTGATAGAAAAAAATTAGTAATTTTTGAAGTCTTTCCCTATTTACCTACCCCAATATTGCTGATTGATTTGGGTATGAAGTAGTGTTAGGATATTCAGAGAACCCAAGTGTTAACTAGTGGTGTAGTATTTCTACATTGTAATGTCCCCACCATTTGATGATACTTTTGTTGAAATATGGGACATGAAAAAAAGGATCATTCCATATAAAATGTGTACTAAAGGGAATATGACCATCAAAGGATGTCGTATAGAGCTCAACTTTCCATTTCATCATTTAATGTCACCATTGTAGGTGTGGTGGATTCAGAAATGTGATAAGATATTACTCATAAAAAATACAGAGGAATGATACAAAGTAGATTAAGGTTGGTTATAAGTAGTAGACGAATCTATCATCAAATGAGGTGAAAATGAAAAATCTATTTTCATATCTATATAATTATACCGGTCTCTCATATTACAATGACTATCAAGAGTATCAATCCTTACAGTGTATGATGTTAAATGAATGGATCAAAAAGAAATGATCTGAGTATGCAGCGGTTTCTTAAATTGATTTCAAGGCATCATATCACATTGGAATATGTATCATTGATAGTTGATGCACCACCCATATGATTGTAAGTAAGGATCTAGTGGTGGAAATCTGGTATGATAAATTAGGTATCATATGAAAAGTTAATTATGAAGGGATGGAATTTTTTTTTTCTAGGAAATAATGGTTTGGGTGAAAAGACATGTGGCATGTAGTTGTATTGGATGTGGAATGTCTTAGTGAAAACATATTATGTGTAATTAAATTATATTACTCGGGATATGCCATATGATTTATCAATAAATTATGTGTCATCAAGTAAAAATATGGGTCTTTTTTATTGTAGGGAATGCGTAAAAATTTGAATCTATACCTTGGGAGTGGAGAAGAAAATATTTTCATTCATTACAAGGAAGGAGAAAATATGTTGTGGAATAAATGTCTTTTCCACATGATCCAAATTTCCATAGAAGATATGGTGAAATATGATGCTACATGAGATCTCACATGATTTTCATGTGGTTTTCAACAAATGTGTGATTCCTTCAAACACATGAATATCATTGGAAATATATATAAGGAAAAAAGAAAAAAGGTCTACAAGATTGTTATAGTTGGTTCTTATTGATTTGTGCAGACCAGTCTCACTAATAGATCTTGATGGGAGGAGATATTATGTTATCTTCATTGATGGTTATATAATAATGACATGCGTTTCATTGATTACCAACAAATCTGATGTATTATGTTGCATAAAACATTTCTAAAGGAAATTGAGAAGGTGTTGGGATGAACAATACAGAAGATACGAATAAAAAATGGAACAAAGTGAAACATTTCCAAGTAGAGGATTATCTCTAGAAACTCAGGATATGATATCACGTTACAATTATAAGAACTAAATAATATAATAGATTTTTTAAGAGAAGAAATTGGATTTTCAACAACATTGGGAAAATAATGCTAATTTAGAAAGACCAGGAATAATTTTTTTAAAGAATCATTACTGATGGAATCCCACACATCAATTAGAGATTTCTATGCCTAAAATAAAAAAAAAGACTATATATGAGCAATTGCAGGTAAGAGATCCATCATCTAAAAACGTTCTAATATTCAAATGTAGGTGTTTAATTATCAACAAGTAGAAACATGAGAAGTTTTAATCCCATGGAGATGATGGGTTATTTATTATCTATTCCAAGAAAATAAAAGCATATAAATTATTCAGTAAGAGTATATGAAATATTTTTGAAGGACATGATGTATGAATTTTTGAATATGATTAAAATATTCAGTGAGTACATGGCCACTCTCATGAGGATAATGATGATGAAATAAGAAGATCATGGGATGCTTTAGTTCATGAAAAAGATCCAGAAAAAGGCTCATATGGTGAGAATGATGAGGAAAAATCAATATATGCATAAATACATAAGGGAAAAGATGAAATTTATAGGAAAAACATAATTGTTTATTATATAGAACTACTGAACATAAGGGGATGAATACTCTATAGAATGCATCATACATATCATAAGTAGATCCAAAATGTTTTAGTGACGCTTTTGGTTGTAATATTTGGGTTCAAGCTATGAATGTAGAGCTTGAACAAATTTAGATGACGTAGTCATGAGAGATTGCTTCAAGGCCAATAGACAAATATGTATTCCAGACTAAATGGGTCTTTCACAAAAAACTGAATGAATATGGTGTTGGTATTCAAAATAATGAACGACTACTGTGAAATCGGTACTCTAAGATAGAATGTATCCATGTTGATGACACATTTCCACCTATTTCATGGGTAGAGACAATTCAATTATTCATGGTTCTATAAGTGAAAATAATGTTCATGATTTTCCATATGGATATCAACTGAGAATTTCAAAATGGGGGTTTGGAAGAAAAATTATATATTGAGTAGCCTTATGGTTTTCTCATTAATGAATATGAGAACATTTTTTTCAGCTAATGAAGGTTTTATATGTTTTGAGCATGAAAAAAAACATTGTATTAATGGCTAGATATGGTTTTTGAAATGTTGGGTTTTCAGCTTGGTGGATTTGATTACAATATATATTTCAACCTAGAGAAAAATCAAAGGACTATATTTATTGTATATATCATTGAAATAATAATTGGAAGATCTAATAAAGTACAATGCAGATTATTTTCCAAATTCAGGAAAATTAGTTTGAGATGTCAATGATTAGTGAAATGATGTTTTTCCTATGTTTTAATGTATCAAAAGATTATAATTGATCATTAATTTCTCATTTTAAATAATCTAACAAATATTTTACAAGGATTGGAATGGATAATTAAACATAGATGAAGACTCACGTGGCTACCTGGATGAAACTGTTATGGGGTGATAAAGAAAATGAAGATAGTTTAACTGAATATAGGAAAATCATTAGTAGTCTATTATACATAAATTCAACAATAACTTCCATTTTTCCACATACTATATAGAGAGGTATCAAAGAAATACTATGAAAGGCAAATGATTATAGTTAAAGGAATAATTCAGTATATTAATGGAACTGTGGATTTTGGATAGATGTATGATGACAAATCTCAGATAGAACTTTTATGATATACATATAAAGATTGGGAAAGTTCAGAAGATGATGGGAAATCAACATCAGGTGGTTCTTTCTATCTTGGTAGATTATGAACTTATTATATAAGCATGAAATAATATTTCATTTCACTGAGACCACTACAAGATGATTATATTTCAATCAATCAAGCATGAACATAGTTATTGTGGATGACATAACAGCTTAGGGATATGGAAGTTGAATTTATGTCCCAGACCATAAACCATTCCAATAACTCATCTACTAATTTTTATTCAAAAATCTATTACATCACTCAAGTACAAATAAAATTGAAATAAAGAATCATTATATCAAGTAGAAGTTGGAATAAGGGATTGTGAATTATGAGTATGTGTCTATAGAACTACAGGTTAGAGAAATTATGAAAACTTTCGTTCCCGAAGCAGTATTGGAAGGAAAACAGTTCTCTATTGGAGTTTAGTTGACTCCCCACACATGAAAAGTGTTGTTTCATGATCCCAACTCCCTAAGGTATAGTATTTTTCCGTTAATGTGATAATATTTTTTCTTTACCCTAGTTTACACCCAAATGAAATAAACTTTTGTTTCGTTGACAAAGGTGATAAATTTTCCTGTTAATAGGGATAAAATGTATATGCCAAGACATGGGGAGAAGCTGAAAGGTAGAGCAACAAGATTGGGAGATTAGAGACATAATGGGATTATTAAATATAATTCTTATATAAGTGATCGATCAATGATTATATATCATGATTGGTGAGGTTCATGATGAAGGTAGAAGAGTGGTTCTATAATTGATTTAAGTGATTCATTAATGAACTTTTCTTTATAATTTGGTTTCTCTAGTGGAGCATAGATCTTGTGGGATTAGATTATGTGTTGAGTAATTCATTGATCACAAACATAATCGTATGATGATAATGTTGGAAGAAAATGGAATAAGTTTTAATGATATATAAATTAACAAATTAATTTAAAAATCAAGAGAGGAGATTGTTGAGAAAAACTATCTCATGGTTTTGTTGTCAATATGTTTTGGGTATGATTATGTTTGATGACAAAAATATATGACCTAAAATTATAATTGTTGGCGTTTTCTAATACAGGTGTCTAATGTGGTGTAGTTTCTCAGTGCTTTCTATATTTTGAGCCTCAAAATCGGGAGTTTAGTTTTGAAAAAATGATGTTTTTCTCTATATGAGTGAACAATATGTGGACCATGATTCACAATTTCCATATTTCAAATGAGATACATGGCTATGGTTCACGGAAGGCGCAATGTTATAAACAAGGAAAATGGTTTGTGAGGAGGCTCGTGATTCTTCAAACACAAAATGTTTATAGAAATGGTACATCATATTTCTCTTCATTGGCTTAAAAAAAGTAGTGATATGAAAATTAGGGAAGGGTTTCATTTTATGAAATGTGTTAGTGATTTTGGAAAACAAAAATGAAGTGAGGCAGTAAGCAGACCACATTCGTATGAATAGTTTATGGTAGAATTAAAATATGTTGTTAAAGCATTTCCACATTGAATATTTGATAAATATAAGATAAAATTATTTCTTATATCTATTTTCCTATATAAGGAGAAATGATACCATCATTACATAGAATAATTTTTATAAGAAAACATAACATCTATTAGAATCTTGTACAGTCGGAAAGAGGTTTTTGAGGAGGATTACGTGAAGGGTGAAGGAGTTCATGGAGGTGATTCTATGATAGGGTGTTTATGGAGAACGATATTATTAAAAGAAAGAAGGTGGTCCATATAAGAAGTTTTCTATGGAAGGAGGAATTCCGCCTAAGTATAAGTGGTATGCAGAAGAGGTACGTGGATGCAGTATGTGGAAGAAATACGTAGATGTGATACTCGGAATTGATACATAGAGTTGGAATGGAGTTGGTAAATGGATTCGGCATGTTGCATTGATTTTAGAGGTGGATCACAAAAGAGGTGATCTGTGAAGCATACCTTTTAAATTTCTCAAAGAAAGTAAGGTGGTTATAGTAGGACTCAATTGAACATTAAACGAACTATAAAGGTTCACAAAATCAATTTCTACAAACATAATAGTACGTAAAAAATTGGATTTGATGTATGGGATAAAAATGAACATCTATATAGAATCTACCTACATATGAGGATGTATGATTTTATGAAAATAAAGGGACCTACATGTCGAAATACTATGTTTGGATCCCTTCCAATAGAATTGAGAAATGGAAGTGGAAGATAGAGATCCTTTCCACAGGGAGTGAGGAAAAGAAGGAAACATTGGTAGTAACCATTGTGAATATGGTGAGATGACCCATAATATTTCAAAGGAGGTAATCACTGGCATATAATTGATCTATCATGAACCATGTGATTGGTAATGATCTTCAGTGGATTTGGTACAATGGAACATCACCTTTGTATTATCATTGGACATATCCCTGTGGGATTGGACCAGGTAAAATAGTTATTTCATGTTCTTGATTTAATTTCTATTCATATATTGGAATCTGAGTAAGAGAGAAGTGTATTTTTTAATAAAGAAGCATTATCTAAAGGGTAGTAGTTTTAATCATTCATACCCAGATCCACCCCACCTATGGGTTTTCCCTAGTAAACCTAACACATATCATATCAGAACACCCCCGACCAGCTTATCTGAAAATACCCACATTCTATTGTGGAATGTAAAATCCTTTTGCTACCAATATAATCTTCTTTAATAAGGCCTAACAATATCGTCTAACACACCTACCTGTTTCATTCACAAATTTTTTGTAAAACTCCACCATAAAGGATACCATTACTATCTAGGACATCTTCTTTCTCCACTATGACCAACAAAATTGATAACACAAATAACATCCTTAATCAATAAAGTTACTATATAAGAATAGTTTGTTACTAAAAACCCATTTAAAAACATCAAAACATACTCCTCACTCCAAAAAATTTCCTTATGGATGATTAAAACTCTATACATTCATTCCTTGACCATAGGAAAAAATAATTGTCAATGGATGACTTATCTTGAAAATTATCAACTTCACTGTTGGCACACCAATTCCCTTCTTGAATAAGATACCTCTACACTAACTGTAACTCCATTTTAAGACAAAAACACCCATCACAGTCCATTATTGACCTCCAATGTGGTTATAGAATCCAAAATCCCCTACCACGAATCATTCTCATGTCTTACGACACCTTTCAACAAATTTTACACATGCATCCTAAATTTAATTTGGAACCTCCTTGAGACCAAATAAAATTCATGGATCGTTCAAACTCCACATCCAATACCCACCTGGACTTTTTTGAGAACTCCATGTGCACTTCACAAGTTTCTCATTATCATCATAATTCCACCATATCATACTTATGCTCTAATCCACACGTCTAGGAATGAGTTACCACTCTCCACCATAAGATTATCATTATCACCACCTTCCACAAAAAATTCCAACCCCCATTGTTAACTCATAGATCAAATACTTAAACCTAAAACATAGATGTATTCATCTAGATATTTTTAGAACAATAAATAATCCTTAGCCAATACATGATTTAAGATTTCATGAACAACACCCATGTATGAAATTGACACTAATTCTATACAAAAAACCTCACCCACGATTGTCAATAGTGAACATCCCATCATATAGCTCCACACATTCCACCCCATTAGCGTATCCTCCAAGATGTCCCATATAGAAAAAATACATTCAAGTTGATATGCATTAAGCTAGATATTTTATATCATACTCATAATGTTGTCAATATGTTGAACATGATAATCTCTAGCTACAAGTATTCTATAATGGCATTGATAAAAACCACTACATGTTATGTATCATCGATGTAACCTCTCACTACATGTACAAATAGATGTGTTGAATTATAAGAGATTACATTGCCCTAACATATCATCAACAACTAGAAACCACCACTCATGTGGGAATACCAATTAAAATAACCAAGGATTCATGACTCTATAACATTCAGTCAGAAGACACTGTTTCCTTTGGCCCCACAAAAACTACCCCAATTAAAATCATCAAACATGATTCTACCAATTTGCAAAAATAACACAAATAACTATTACACCAATCCAAAACCAAATCGTCCCTCACATAACCAGTGCCATCCATAGGTTTCATGAAAAAAAGGTTCCTACTCCCAAGACACATATGTATGTATCTCAAATGACATCATGCCATCCTAGTGCATGCCCACATTTGTCCCTCCTTACTATCCTCTATGTCTAAAAACTTCCTGTGACAAAACAATGAAACCAAATTTAGAACACATGATCTAGAAATAAAAATATCCAAGGAAAAATTCCAACATACTCACATAATCATGCCTCATGGTTTGTATGCATCATCAGTCTTAGTGGATTCCCAACATCACACACAAAAATTAAACTATTTATACAAACAATATGTACCATGTTGCTACCCTCACCTCGGTGTCACCATCATAACAGATGAACTCACCCATGATCCAATCAACCATATCATGTTTTATTAAAATCAACGTCAATACATATATTATTCATCATCATAACAAATTGTTAAAACTCATAAATGATCCAATAATTCAAAAGAATTCATAAAACCACTAAAAGCACCCAGGTGACTACATGAGAATTAAACTAATGGATAACCAAGAATTTTTAACAACACAATTGATGACACACGTAGTGCATCAATTACAAATATAAAGATACAAACCATGCATCACATACTATGGAAAACCAAAATTTTTCCAACCTCCCTTTATGAGACCCTCAATTCATCCAAAACTATGAAAAAAAACCATGACTTCAGTCTCATCACAAAAACCATCCAACATACCACTTATCCATTAAGAAAAAACATATACTCTGAAAAACTATTTGTGCTCAACCACCCAACTACAATACATCCACCTATGCGAAACACAACCAAAAGCACTAAAAACCATCATACCAATCTCACAAGTCACCTTGAAGATTGAACAATACCAAATCCCTTATATGAAGTCATGAAAAGTGGAATCCATCGGAAATCTCTCTAAACCATACACATCATGCCACCAGAAGTCACTGCTCATGGGAAACACTCTCACCCGTGTTCCAATCCACACTGCACCTAAATCACTAAGCAACAACATAATCTATGTTCCACAAAAAATGTAATCATAAACATAAATCAAAAATAATATCCATGCACCATTTTTGAAATCCATAGCACAACTTGCAGGATTCCAATCCACAATGTTCAAAATAACCTAGGTACCATCCTTGAGGTCCAACAAACAATCCATTAGACCACAATGCACAAATGATCCCACACATATATTATTGAACAACATATCACAACCCATTGGAAAGAGTCCCACTAATGGTACCATAATAATATATCCTATTACACATTTCAAAACCCCAAAAGGCCCCATGACAAGAATATAAGGTCTTAAACCAGGGCACTCTCACTCCCCAAACACCCCATACAAGGGAGAGATCAACAACACAAGGAATACCCACTACCCAAATTGACCATATTTTCCATCATTACTCATCCTTTTATAATTGAAAAAACCATGTTAAACTCATGAATTATATTTCAAACCATTATATTTATAAAATTATTAAACGTACCTAGCTTATTCAAGCCAGTACTGTAAATTTTTTTCACAACATGCATTTTATGAGTGGTAGATAGGATTAGAGAACAAATGGAAACTATTTTTATACTATCATCTGTAAACATTTCAGACTACATAAACTATCCCAATAGTCATAGCAACGCCTCTCACATTACCCTCTACAATCCCTACCAAGTGTCATGGTCATCAAGGGGTAAACTAAGTCACACAAGAATAAGGATTTTCATTGATCACTCTTTTAGTTGTTTCACCTCAACCAAATTAAGGTTTCATTGTTAGCCACATTTTCTATTTCACATCTTGTTACAACAAACATTTTTACTCATTTACACCTTTAAATAAAAAAAATTCTTCGTCCATTAGTTATCATTATTTTTATAATAAAATTTAAACCATCTTCCTTAGACACCATTATCATCATATTTCCAAGGATGTGAAATGAGTTATATTATTCATTCCATGCACACCCAGACAATGTCTACTTATTATTATACATTTCAATTATTCCCTAGGATAATAAAATTATTACCTAATTTACAACCTCTTTCCATTCCTTAAATTATAATAATATCATAAAATTGTCAAATAGAACAAAAAATTCTTCACCTAATGGGGAAATATATTTCAACTGTAATGACACATATTCAGAAAAAAAAATTACACTGTTTGTTCTTGGGTATTCCATCATACATGTGTTAGTTAATCCCATCCATGAGCTTATTTATATGATTATAGTAATCCTAATAACCATTATACCATCCCATATATTATGGGAAAGAACATTCTTCTCTGAAACAAAATTGTAACATCTCTAACATGGAGGCAAGTAAAATGGTTCCACAAGCCAATTCTCCACATGACCAATCCACACTAACCCGTAAGCCGGAGGTTTCTAACTAGATGCAAGGGTATTAATAAACACATGGGATAAAGAATAACCTATTATTTCTAGAATGTTAAAGTGTAAAATAGTTATAAATAAATGAAACAACAAATAATAATTAAAATTAATTACATATAATTTCCCAAAACTATGTACAATACATAACCAAACAATATATATGTCATGCCATGATAACATAGAAAATAGTGATTAAAATCCACAAAAATTACTAACACAAGAATAGCCAGAATGGTTAATGAATCACAGTCCAAATCCCTCTTCTATGGTCATCTCATGCCCACCTCAACTCTATAGAATATAGACTTTCCACTTGTACTGACCTATAACCATGAATTTATATAGAACTCCCAAGATAGTCTTGAACAAGGTGTGAATACAACATAGTATGACCCCACTGAGGGTGTCAAAAATATATCCAGTATAAACTTATATTTAATGAATGATTGTATGAAATTATATGGTAATAAAAAATAAAACACAATTCTATTAGTTAACAATATTTTCCTTAATAATTTCCGTCAATAATTCAATTTCATCACTTTACAATCTTTTTCACTTAATTCATTTTAATGACATGTTCATTGGGTTATTCATTTAAATAAATTACTCAACAACATAATAAAATCAATTTCCATTTATAAGTGAAGAAGTTGAGTCCAAATTATCTAAATGGATATACATTTCATAAAAAATACATCCCACTTACATTAGATCCTCATTCCATTTAGTCTCATACAATGGAACTGTTAGGGTCCTAGAGCATCCACCTGACCCCCAAACCAATGATTTCTAGGATGGGTGTTGAGATTTAGTATAACCTAAACCATGAGAGGATCCTCAATCCTTTATCCCACACCACCAATCCATGTGAACATGCTTATTAACCACTTACAACAAATAACACACCACAAACCATGAAAAATCAATACAAATTGAATTCACACTATATAATTCATTCAATACAGAAATCAACTTCACGCCTAAACTCATTATATCTTTTATTAGTTACATTTAATATATCATTAATCCCATTTTAATTTTATACCATAAACAACTTAACATAAAAAAAATTCATAGATTCTCCCAATTAACATTCATATCAATTCCATTTCATTAAAGTATTTATCAAAAACATAAATTCATATTATCATAACCATTTATGGATTTTCATTACATTTTCATAATCTGTTTGAAACATTCTCAATAATCCAGTTTACCCTTTTTCACCTCATGCCAAACAATCCCTTATACCCTTTATAACATCTAAAAAACCACCATTGGTCTCCATTTATTCCTTAATGTAAATGTTGACATGTTTGAAATGGGATCTAATTAATCTCAAATTAATAATATCCTTAGCATCCCAAATATCAATGTTCAGGAATTATGACACACCCCATGGATGTCCCCAAACTAGTCTAATAATCCTCAATATATTCCATTGAATTTATGTGGTAATTAATTCATTATTTATCAACCAATTTTACCCAATATTACTAAAGGAATCCAATGCATGAAAATCAAGATGAAAATGGGATACCATGCAACAATAAAACAACCTCAAGACTAAGGGATATAACTGATAGAACACTGAACATAAACTAAACGACAAAAAAAATCTTACCCTAGGACTTATATTTATAATCATGAACAATTTGAAGCCATGTACTATGATCTAATAGAAATAATAAGTCATTAGTGATTCAGAGGAAGATGTAAAATCTAAAATTGATAATCTATAACATAGAAGTGAGAGGAGTAGTATAAATACTAAGACCATTATTATATAACCAATGACACTCCAAATGACCTAGATTCATAAAAGATCCTCCCCTGGGTTGATTTATGAGTTTTATTTCATCACCAAGGCTAGGGTAGGATAAGCATTAGAGAAAATCAGGTGATAAATATAATATCTAACTAAGGAAATGTTATTTTTCTCTTTTTAAAGTGGTGTAACATTTGGATGCATAGTTTTCTTAACTATATGCAAAAAATTACCTAGCCTCTATCAATGATGGGATAAGTCATATAGTTACCATGCGAGGCCTGCACGTTTTGAAAAATTGTGCACTAACCATGGGAAACACCTTTGGCCAATGTCGCATGATTTGGATCTCCCCCTCATAATGTTTCCAATAATCATTCTCCCCTCCTCATGTAGAGATTTTTTTTGGCACACAGTTTATACTAACCATGAACCAACAATGAAACATGTATGAAATGATATGATTTTCCTTTATTTTGTGTCTTGAATCCCTAGAATGCTTATTATCTTCCACATACACGAGGTAAACATTACTGTTACCTAAATTAAGATGTTTAAACTCAAAATGTAACAATTAAATACCTCCACGATGATATGGATCTTACAAAAGAAGATACATTTTATTGGTGAGTGAAAACATTATTGGTGTGGTACCCCAAAATAAAAATAATTAGAATCAAATAGAGTCATGTACATAACTGAATAAGGTAAAAAAATAAGAATGAAAATTCTCAAATATATATCAAACATTAGACTCTAAGTGTCATGGTAATTTCATGAACTCACTTCCAACTAAGGGATCACTCCTAAGGGTCTAAGGTAACACTTCCCCAAGGGAAACAACTACTTAGGTCCCACTAACACAAATTGAATTCATCAAAGTGGACATACTCATTGTAACATTCCATATTAAAGAAAAAAATAAAACTCCTAATATATATATATATATATATATAAATGTATATGTATATGTATACATAGGTAGAGGATCAAACCCAGGGCCGATGGATGATACATGAACCTTTTTGGAATAACCCACCAGTAAGAAGATCACATACCCAAGATGTCATATATGTAATACTTGTCCCATCGTTGTAAAGAAAGAGAAAGAGTTCAATCCTCAGGACACATAGAGGGATACAGATATCATTCTAGAACTAGAGGTAAACTCTCATCTTATGATAAGATTGGGATTCCATAGTGTACCCACTTAAGGAATGACCACATGTTTATTTCAAAACGAGATCAACTAAAGAGAACACAAACATACTGATATTGACGTTGGAATAATGGAATCAAGTGATATATCCTTCCCAACATGGACAGCCTGACATGCTCTAAGGGTACATGGTTTGTTTCACTATGTCTGGTCATACCTATTTCATGCCATCTAAAATATTGTGTGATTATCAGTATACATGATATGTTTTTATGATGAAAAACATGTAGTGGTCATTCCAGGAACAAGAGAATGTTCCATTTTATCGTGTCCATGTACTCTCTGAAGTATATGATGTGTGACCTATATAATATGACCTATGGGGTACCATGGAATTCTGGGTGTTTACACCTAGTACATGTAGAGCTAGACCACCAATCAACAGATAATGTGTGGGTTCGAAAATTAGTTTGTGAAATTTTATTTTCCACTTATACTCTAGACGTTTCCCAACAAAGATATATAGTGTGTTTTCATCCGAACTACATATAGTGTAGATATAGAATTTTCATAATTACTGAAACATATACACATATTTCATTATGTCACCAAAATATTTAAATTCCACCATTAATATCACCTGCAACACTTATATTCTTATTGAATGAGCTCGTATCATAATCGATGGTTGTATTTTAGAATCCATGTTCATTGAAAAATTAACTCATGCCGCACACAGGGACACATATATGCCATCACCCACAAATATGAAGTCTATCAAGCCACAATGGGGCTTCCATAATTTTCTTATATACAACTTCAAGATGAAATTGTTTACATTCATACAACATGAATGATCTTTAGAAACATGATAATGAAATTTTAAATGAAATTTTTTCCCAGATTTAGTAGAATCACAGAATTATTAAAATTTAAAATTAATATTTATATAAATGAGATAAAATTACATTAAAAATTGGGAAACTGATTATGACTAGGTTAGGCTTATACAATGTATTAGACTGAATAATAAAGAATCTATGGGGTCTCAAAAAATCATCAAATCCTAAATCCTAGAAAAAAATAAAAAATGGGATTAATAAAAATCTATTTTCCAAGGATTATCAATAAATTAAATATTATATCTTCATTTAAATAAACATAAATATGGAATAAACCATTAAATTAAATTCCCTAATTTTAAGAATAGATTGATCGTTATTTTAAAATAATGTCTTAAATTGATTTCAATGAGAGTTGAATAATTTTTCACCAATTAACAATCAATTATAAATCATTCCACACAAATTAAGTTTTCAACCATGGTCATTCTCAATGAATACTCTCTACTAATGATAATAAACATTACCTTTTTCTATAACCAATTTTCAATTTTTGTATTTTTTGTTTTTTGGATATAATTTAAAATTAAGTAACTAGCTAATTAAATATTTTATTATTCCATACATGGATGTACCTAAAATAATCCTCCAATTGACTAAACATTTATAAAACACCAAGAGAAAATCCCATGTTCTATATTTTGTGTATGTTTTAGTTTTCCCATCTGTGAAATTATATGAGATGTATTATTTTACTTTAGAATTTATCTGCATGCATTATATATTATATTAATTATTTTTAAATAATAAATTATAAGAATCCACGGTGTGAGGAATTTCACATAGACTCATTTTATAGCTATGAAAGTAATATTTCAATTAACTGAATGTGTAAAAAAAGAAAAATAATAATTCATTACATTCTCTCCACCATCGAGTATTTTCATCCAGAATAGAGAAAATATATTCAAACATGGGATGGTGTGTGGTGAATATTTGGTTATCCCACTCCAATAGTCTCTCCACAAAGATCTCTTTCTTCCAGTGAATGGACACTGGGGGAATCAATATCCCAGGAAGGATATTCTTCTACGAGTATAAAATAACACGTAGGGGCTCCAAAAAGGTGGATCCATCCTCAATGTCTAATCCCCCCTAGTCAATAACATGACATAGATATACTCATATATAATATGTTATGGTCTTTTGAGTACATCATAATCCTAGACTAACTATTGTAGTAAGGATAAGATGTATGCCACCATGCTATCCATGTATAATATCTAAAAAGGGCCAATAAACCTTGGACATAGCTTATTTCATTGGATAAGTCAATGTTTGACACCCCATTGAGAGACCTTTATGAAAACATAGTTCCATTAATAAAACTCTAATAGATTCTATAAGTGGTACACATTTTACTAATGATGGATCTGTGATGTTCCTATCCACAACAAAATGGGTTTCACCTTCTCTATCAAAAGTCACACCAAGTCTATTCCCATAAGCATTATATCTCATGGAAATATCCAACATTGTGAAAACCTACAAGGTATCCATTATAATGCCTAAAATAGTGCTATAATAATAGTGGAATGATAAAAATTATTGTATAAAAACTCCCCCAATGTTATATGACTATCATAGTTATGGAAAAAACCCTACAAGAAATCCCACATCAAGAGTTCCAGGACCTGAATAAAATTATATATCTAGCTATATATTTGTTGGTGGAATATTGTAATCATATAAAACTTGTTGGAATGTCCTCCAGATATCATCTCCGCAATTATAATATCATGTGATATTCATATTACAAAATAATAATCAAGTATACAATACTAATCTATATTATCTTTTTTACATATATGCTCTAGAAGGCCTCCACTAAACACTTTTCTCAGGTGTAAAAGATGTTGGATGACATGGGGATATAGTCTATTATCACCCAGATAACATCATAATATTTTTTTGATCATTTATGTCCCATAAAAATATAAATGGAGGTATCATCCCTCATTCACTATAGACCACTAAGGGGATATGCTAAAATTTCTCATACCTGATGCTCATCGTTCACCTGGTGGAATTTGAGGCATCAAGATATGAAATCAGATACACTATACATAATTCATGAGCACCGAAATTTTTATTAAATTTCCTTTTAAATTTAATAAATCCTAGAGGAACCAAAAAATGGAATGTATGAAACTATTTTATAACCTTCTCTTGTAGCATGATTTCCAACGTCATGCATACATGAAAAATGATGATACACTCTCCATCTACAGAAAATCCATCAAGGTCATGTCAAATGAATATTTATTCAGGAATGAACTCACAATATAAATATCCATATTTCCCTTAACTAATGTTCTAGAGAAGAAAAGGGGTTACAACGATTAACTGGATACATGTTTTTCTACCCATGTTTATAAATGACATATTATATGAGGATAACTACTCATTCACCCCTCTCACCAACTATGAACGAGTTTCTTATAGATATCATCCACCACCATGTTCCCAATTTTGAGAGAGTAGAATATCTAAATGTCATTGTGCAGCTAGAATTACATCTATTCATTATAACTCATGGTAAGATAATTATATGATAATATACACTTGAAAATATTAATATTAGAAGAGATGATTATTCAATATACCATATTATATTGTCAAAAATAATTCATGGTGAATACTAACACTATTACATCCAAATAATTTATAATATAAATTTAATCTTGTTGTATCAATTATCATAATCCAATTCAAATCACATTATCTCTCAAAAATAGAACAAATCCAATTCATGCTCTAGAGGAATCACCAAACACAAAATACTAAAATACCGATTTTGGATGTCTCACGATAAAGGTTTTCATAAACCTCTATCATAGCTCCATAAAAACCCACTAACACATAATTACCACATGATAGGATAATAGTTTTTTCAATATAGTTAGAGGTGATCCAATAATTGAAAAAGACAGAATGATACTATAAATACATTCAATGAAAATATGGATATCCACACCTATTTAATGATCTTGGGTGGCTTTAAATATGTTACTACTTCGATATTTTCTTAGTAGAATGACACACTCACCAATGAGAAGGAACTTATTTGGATTTTGACCCCTAGAATATAGAAATAAGACATTGAAAGATTCCTATATAGGTAGTTATCTTATAGTATATCCAATATTTTTAAAAAATCTCAGTTACTCTTCCTTTGATTATGATAATATGATTATTCCATCTATTAAGACCAATAAAAACCAGTCCTCGAAGTGAGGAAGGATCGTGTTCATGAGTCTAATGAACATTGTTGGATAGTTCATCACACTGAAGGGAAAAACCATGTACTCTTAGTTTCTGTAATGTCACTAGAAATCCATATTCAGAATATCATCCTCTCTATCCTTGATTTAGTGATTACATGACTAGAAGAAAATCTCCATTAATCATATCTCCTATTTTAAATCGTTGAATAGTTAACTGATTAATAGAAGTAGATAATTATTCTTGATAATAACCTGGTTCAGGTGATGATAACAAACACACAAAATCAAGATGTAATCCTCCTTCATGGTGAACAAGAATATGGCTAACATGGGGATAAAATTGGTCTAACAACGACCATCCACTGTAGATCCTATAACTTCACCTTAATATCTAACACCATTTAATTGGAAATCTGGTATTCTAGAATCAATATCAGGGTAGTATGTAAGTGTATATTTATACATAAGTCAATATCTCAATATATATATAATCCTGAGTCACCCCCATAGAATATATATTCATAATAAACAATAACTATATGAAACTGAATGCTCATAGTATTTACTTTTTCATGGGTAATACTAGATAGTTGTTGATAAAATACATGTATCCTCCTAAAAATGATCTAAAACTTCTTTGTATAAGTTTTCTTTCTCAGTAATGAAGAAAAATATCATCCCATATACCTTGAATCACCCCATTATCTTTCTATGATAGTCAATAATAAAATGGAAAATATAGGGAATTTCCATAAATATAATTTCATTATATTGTCTCATTATGAATATAAATTTATACCACTTTATGATATATCCTCTATGAATCTTTTCACACTGCTAGTAAAAGTGTTTGGTCATCAAATATATCACAGTGGAAGACATTTATAAAAAAAGGATGATCTAATAGATCCAATACAATATTTAGGTCTCAAACAAGGGATGTTTCCATGAAACATTTTCATGAAAATGTCACATTAAATACAATATATAAATTAGGTAATATATAGATCATAAAAAAAATATTATTTAGAGCCTCCAGGTATAAATCCCTTATAGCCTACAAAAATTCTTGTCAATATTTAATTTTTCCCTAAGCCTACAGTAGACCACCTAGATTGGTAGAGGTGGGAAAATAACAAAAAAAATTCAACAAACCATAGATATTCTAGTTCCTCATTTATATCTACAACCATAAAGAAATAGCTAATAAAGTCAGTACCTCTCTCATGGAAGGCCATTAAAAAATTCCCTATTAATTTTACTGTTATTCAATAAGTCCTTATTGATATGTACTCATACATTATAAGTGTTAAATATCATCTCCCTTAGTTGATATGAATATAACTGGAGTACTGAGTAGATAACCATCTATCCTCAGACTATCCCTAAATTCACATTATTAGTTTAGTTCCACGAGTCAATCATTGACTATAAGTGACAATGGTCACATCTCAAAGAAGTTTATTACAAGGACCAATAGTGGTTGATTAATTTATAATGAATTTATCTATAAGAAATGAATACTACGACACATTATCATAAAGAAAAGATGCCTATCAGATTAAACTCTATAGCATAATAATTAGTGCAATCTGCACACAGAGGTCCATGCTTGAATGTATCTATCATTAACTATATCAATGGAATATTGGGATAGGTTAATGAATACAAATAGAAAATATTTGACTCGCATCCTACCCTAATATAGCATTACATAATATTGGATATATAATACTCTCAAATTCACAAGATAAAACACTTATATGAAGAGAAAAACAAACTATTCCCAAGAGAGGGTCTCTATATTGGGCATCTGAAATATCAAGATCCACCATCACATTTTTTGGTCATGGAGAAGTCTTACCGCTAGGTCATCCATCTAGTTAAGAGGGGTCTTACCACGACATGAAAATAAATTTATGACCTCAAGATAGTTCTATATTTCTCATATTGAATCCCAAACGAAAACCATGTAATTCTATATAAATAGAACCCAAAAAATAATCCTTATTGTTTATGAGTCATATACTATAACTTCTATAGGAATTTATTTCTTTATAGGTGGTGGTACTGTCGATAAGCCTCCAAGAAGAACCATCCCCAAAACAGGACCTTGTATTATGACTTAATTATTGTGTAGATCATCATCAGGATAGTAAAAAATAATCCTACCAGACTCTCATAATTTAGGAATAATATAATATTGAAAATTCATGTGGTAAAATTTTCATATTTTTCGAGTTGAATAAAAAAATGAAATAATGCTACAACCTGATACAACATGATGCATGTATTATAATTTTCCCTATAAATAATTCATATATTTCTTGAGTATATAAAACTATTATAAGATTCCATTTGAAAAGACATGTCAATCATTATATCATCACTGGTTTACCTATCATGATCTATGAAATTGAAAAACATTAAAGATGATTCTACTGTTCCCAAACATATCCCTAGAGCAACACTTTCTATAAAAATCTATACTTAAGAAAACAGTTTTGATGATACAATAATTTATTATCCTAATAGATTAGAACCATCTTTTTTAGTGATAATTTATTTATGAAACTAAAATATTTCCCTCAATAGGATAGGGGTAGGTGACTGGTGTTGAGTAGTAATAGCACACACATGGTAGTCTTCTGGATATGTATCATGTACACATACACACATATCCATCCCCCAGTATAACACATTATGATTATGAATTGATTCTATAAATGTTTTCTTTACTCTTAATATCACATCATAGAAAAATAGTACATAACCCAAAATAAAAAGAGTAATATAGACATTTAGTTACCTAAATTTGTGTCTAGGATAATAACAAGAAAAGGGGTGTCTTTCTATGAAAATCCACATACTACCAGTCTTCTCTAAAAATACACACTATGAACCACCCACTCTTGGTTATCCTAGGATTAAATCAAGATAAATGTGTTTTACATACTAAATGAAATGTATGAGAAGATCCCATGATAGTGGGTGTAAAACAATCCGTGTAGTACACCATGATATCACTAAATAGATAGTCAAATTTAGTCTTCTCAATTACACAATAAGGATTAAAAAATTAATAAAACATCGAAATTCTCATAGATATAATCATAGTCGTAGCGTATGGTTATGAGATTCTTCATAAACTAATTGATCTTCATGAGGCTCTAAAGAAAATCTATTCCAATGGAACCCACTACTCAGGCAACCCTAGCACCGATAAAATTGTTCCAAGAGGACATACCCATAACGTACGTACATGCTAAATAAAAAACGGTAACACATATGATATTATTATATAAATTGGTGATCACACCTTGGATATATGGGGGATACCTAATCATTTTTAGAATAATCCACTCTAAAATGGATCACATGCCTTATTTGTCAGATATAAGATATCTAAACCATCGCATTTGAGACATAAATCGAGGATTTCACCATTGGAATGAGAGAGGGATAAATGAATCAATGATGAACTAACCCATAGAGGGGACTTATCAACCTTTTTTCATAGTGGGATGTAATAATTTACACTCATAGGTAAATACCAATGGGTCATAAAAAAATGAATTGGTTTTAGAGAACAGACACATGATAATACTAAATTTGGAATGAGGTAAACAATGCCTCTTTTATTCCCTAGATGGAGTACAAAAAGCAATATTGGGGTAAATGACATGTATCACTACATGTGGTCATTCAAATTTCCTACCATATCCCACTATGTTTTATTATATAAATAATAAGAATGTTGTAATTACATATGATGTGGATAGGATGGGTCTAGTATAAAGGCATGAATCACCTGCCTGAACCTATACACTCTCCATCCTAAATAGGGTGATCCCTGATACAAACGGTGTGTGGGGTCTGATGGAATAATTTGAATATATTACCTATACATTCTGACATGGCTAACATAGTATCTCAAACTATGTGGTACTCCCTTATGGTTATTGATATTTAATATTCTATATAATCACCAAAAGATGTAAGACTGATATACATGACTTGTTTTCATCTAAGATACATGCCATGGAGATAAGGGTTACTATATAATTTTAGAACCTTTTATGACTCTCAAATTAACCAACCCAAATCTTTTATTTAAACTATCAATTTTTACTATCATATTTGAATCCATTTTGACCCATAAAATTTCATTTCTTGTGGCAATATTACATCCACAACTTCGTTGAGAAAGAATACCTCACATCACACCATGTTCCACTCACATTCCAAAAAAGCAAAATATAGAATCTAAAAAATGATCTTCAAAATTTTTTCTTCTTCATAGATCATGATTTATTTTTAAACTCGTGACATCGAAAATTCATTAACTATTCATAGAACCAATATAATTAAATATGCATAAAAACGGGTTCTTTGATATTGATGGACCATTGGCCAATCATAATATTTATCATGATTATTTGATAAATGGAAGGATAATTATATGAAACAAAAAGTGAGGAAATTAACATAATTCATGTTATAAATAGTGACATAGGCTAGGAATACATGGATATCACATTCTTTTAGTTGAATATTCAGAATACTTTAAAAAAATACTTGCCTGAGGACCGTAATAGTTTAGTTTCTTTGGAAACATTGAAATATAATATTTTAAATTGGTGAAATATCATTATCATATCCATTACTGTCCATCAACTTTAGTAATTCTACTTTAAATAATCATTAATATCCTGGGAAAATGAAACATAAGAATCATCTGAGTTTAGAATCTCAATTAGGGTATAAAAAGAGATACATAAAAATAACATGATCATAATAGTAGGTTAACATGAGAATAAAATTTAATGATAATAACATACATATCAAAGATCATATACATGATTCATAGGCAACATATGGGTATTTCCTAAGACATGAATCATAAGGAAATCATCTTTATAGTATATAAGAATATAAGACATGAAAAAACATATTATTTTTCAAGAAACATAATAATATAAAATCATTTCTATAGTAGTAATGGAATCTATACTATGGGAATATTAAAAGTATGGTTTCACGACCTATACCATATTTTTATTAATGGTTCACTCCCAAGGCTATATTAAAAGACAATTTCCTTTACTAAACTAAGTTCACTACCCATTAAACCATCTATATCACATGATATATAAATCATTACCCAATAAAATGGATCGAGATATTGGTCCCACCCATATCATAATTAAATCATAAAAACAAGTTCCATTAAAAAAAATTCATAACCCCTAAAATTAAATGGGTATCATACGAATGTAATCATATAAAGATAAGTGGAAACAGATAAAATTTTCATAGTAATTTTATCACAGAATACACCATGAAAATAAGAGGGTTTCATGAAAATATCTCATTAATGTCAAATGAGATTCATAAACAATTAACACATTGAAGTGAAAAAATATTTATAATTATATAGTACTTGAATGAGATTTTTTTTTCATAAACATAATTCCACCAAAAAATAAACCATTCAGAGAAGAATATGAATAAAACCATTAGTTTATTTCCCCATAATGGAATGACTAACACTTATAGATATAATATCATATTATAAATAATTTCTAAAATAATTTATAATTTATTTTTTTGAGGAAAATAAAAATTATTTATAAAAAATTACATTCATAAAACTTAAAACATCTTTAAACCAGTTTTCATTGAAAATAAACAAAAAAACATATAAATGAATCATTTAGAACATTTGAAAAACTTTTTCATAGAAAACTTATTAAATAAACGTGAATTTTTTTGAAATAATTGTTCTATGAAAATACATTGTAAACATATAAAGAATGATTTTAAATCATTGAAAATATTTTATTGATATACAACATTTTAAAAGCATATAATGGAGGAATTGAAAATAATTTAATTTTATATAAAATAACATCTTTTATGAAGTATTTTAATAAAATATAATTTAAAATCACACAAGTCTATTTCGAAAACATTTTGAAAACATATTTATATTAAAATACATTAAAACATAATAAAAATTTCATGAAAAATTTTTAATTTTAAAATTACATTAAAGAATATGAATTGAAAAAATATTTATAAGAAAATTTTTATTAAAAAGGAATATTTTAAACAATCAATGGAAGATTCAATGGAAGGATGTTCATCATGGTAGATAATTTCGTACATGCCATAGATTACATTTATTCTGAAAATTGATTAGAAAATTGACTTGATTGAAAAAACAAAAATATCCATATAAAACATATTTTATTTAATAATTTTAAACAAGGGAAAAAATATATTTAATTATAATACGAGAATTTTAGAACATTTTTGAAATAATTTTTATAAAACATGTTTTTGAATAAACATATAGTTTATACCAAAGAGGGTGATAATGTTAGAAATTTTTCAAAATTCGTTATTAATTTTCATAAGAAACTAATAGTTGAAAATGTTTATAAAACGTAAATATATCATTAATAACAATTGGAGAATAAAATAAATCAATTTTATTAAAATATGTTTTGTAATATTTCATCAATGAAAAAATAATTATAAACAATCTTAAAAAATGATGAGGTTGTTGTGATAATTTCATACCACTTCGTCGCTTTGAATCATAATAACCATGTATGAAAATGATATTACATGAAGATTAGAATATAATTAAAATAATATTATTCATTACATAACATGTCAATGGGTAGTTTATACACCTAATATAATGATATAGGTGCATAACATTGCATTTGTATCTACAAAAGAGAATCAAGTGAACATTACAATACCAATTTTCAAACGTTTTAAATATAATCCCAATTAAAATAAAATCATAACATTGATATGTAAATAATAAAAATTCATTAAAATAATCATATAATACATTCATTTTAATTATACAGACCACATATTATAAAATATGAGGTGAACAAGTATAGTGTCTCATGGAATAAAAGTGAGATAAAAAACCCTTACCTTAAGCCTTGAATTTGCTTATACATGTTCCAAGGACATGTACAATAAATATAAGTTTAATATAAAACTACTAAACAATAATATTACTATATTTAATACCATTTATTATTTGGTTATGACATTATATTACAAATCTATTAAAAAATCCATGTTAATGTTACATTTTTGGGAAATATCTATTTTCTTTTTCAAATATAATTTGTTATGTTATTCATGATCCCCTTAATTTTATAATGACTTACATATTTAAGGGATGTAAAAATTATATAATTATCATATATTTAATGTCTAAATTAATTTATAATAATATATAAAATATCAAAATATGAAATAGAAAACACCATTCATTGAGATTGTAGGATGTACGTATGCATGAACGATGTTTTTGTTTTGTTGTAATGTTGAAAGAAGGAAAGTGAAATGAATATATGTATATATATATATATAATATCATTAAATAATTATTATTGTGTCATATATATCATATAATTTCACTAAACTCTATTTTAATTAATTTCATGTAATGTGAGAAGGAATCACATCGCTTTGAAGATGCCATAGTCCACGCGTCCACAAATGAAATTATCATGTTTACAAAAAATGTAAATTAGGTATGTTTGTTTTACATAATAATTAAAAAATCATTTGTACATCATAAATTTAATTTAAATCATTTAAAAAAGATTTTACATCATAATTACCTACCATGATAGGTGGTAAGTGAAAAACGAACAACATCTTTTAGTGAGGTAGTAGTTTGAAAAACATAAGAATAGTAAGTTTGTTACCCAACAGATGGATGTGTTTGTATTTTTTGTTATAGAAAATAAATTAAAAAATTATAAGTATAATTTTTGTAATTATTTAATTATATATTAATGATTCAAGAATATTTATGGGATGGAGGATGAAAATAAAACCACGGAGCTTGAAGAAGGATGTTACATCCTTTTTTGGTAACTCCTATTGGTTTTCACCAAAGCGATTACATGGATTGATTTATTACAAAAAATAGGATCATAGTTTGAAGGGAAACATTTTGGGAGATTATTTTAATTGAATTAGGGTGAGAAAATATGCTTGATACATCTAAATATGTGGGATGGTGAGTGCCTTTTTATAATAGAGGAGGAGTAAAATTCATATAATTTCATGCAAATGGAATTACACCCATGTTTTTTATATAACATAGATACAATAATTATCTAAATTAGATAATATTTAGGACATGGCCGAAATGTGAACATGAAATAGCATTTTGATAGGTTCCGAGTTCATTTTCTCCCATTATGTTTATGGCATAGTCCTTTGTTAAATTTATTTTTCTCTTAATTGTAATAAATTATTTTAACCACTAACAAAAATATTTTTTCAAAAATACTATGTTGACAATATTATATATTATAAATATTTAAGATTTAAAATATTTAATACATTTATAAAAATTCCTATAAAATAACTTTAATAAATTAAGTTAAAATTTATCCCATGGATAGGACAACAATGCAACTTTTTAAAGTGAAAATGTCTAAAAGATTGAAATGTTTTTATATCCAATTTCGTTGTGAAATTGGTTCCAATTATCTAAATTTTATTAAATTATGAAGAAATGATATAATTATACATTAATATCAAATTAAATAAATTTAATAAAAATTAATTAGATGAAATAGTAGTTTTAAATTATAAGTTTTTATCCTTCACTGTTTATAAAAAAATTAATCTTCTCAAAAAAGTACAAAAAAATACCAAATTGAATATTAATAATTATATTTAAAAAATAATGTTTATTTTGTCAAATATAAATTATTATATTTTAAAAATTAATATTTAAAATGGTTTATCCATTATAACGCGGTATGATTACCTTTTATAAAAATGCATATTTTAATTCTTGAAATATGCTATTTTATTATCTTATACTAATAAAATCAATTTTATTTATGTCAAAAAAAATTATTAAATATCATCATATCATTTTAAAAAATATTCAAAATATGTCTTTTTTATTTATTGAGATAATACTGTGTTTGTATATAGAAAAATAGTATTCTTAGAAATGTAATTTCATTATTTTCCAATATATCATAAAATAACTTATACAAATTGATAACCAATAGATTGATTTTATATACATGTGTAATTAATATTATCAGAATTTATTTAATCTTATTCATATTTTCCATTCAAACTACGAGGTGATAGATATAATAATATTTTAATAATCATAATAAAATGATAATATAGTTTTGTAAAAACTAGGACTTGTGTGTAACGCAAGGGATTGAAGGGGCGTAGTATTTTGTGTATTATAATCCAAAAATTGTGTTGTATGTACCACAATCAAATATATGTGTTTACATAATAAAATATTAACTTTTCATTGCATGAAACAAAATAATAACATCGCAATTCCATATAAAACAAGCTATATTCAGTGTGAAAAGAAAAAAGTTATAAAAAAGATTAAATTAATTCAGATTTTTTTTAAAAAATCTATGGGTGTTACTTTCTACATCTATAAAATGAATTTAACCCTCTAAATTATTATTGGATATTAATTTTTTAAAACACCAATTTTTATTTCAAATAAAACCCACTTTAAAATTATATACTAAAACACCCTTAAAAATTGGGATATTGGATACATAATGGTAATCCAAACTAACTCATAAAGAGTATTCCACATATGATAACATTAGTGGCATGTGAAAACATCGACATAGATGATAAATATTACTATCATATTTTGATAAAGAGTGATATAGATCACGGTTAACAGAATGTTAACAATAAAAAATCAAAAAACCCCAAAAGGCTAAAAAATGGTAACTAATATCTTCAAAAAAAATATAAAAATTGAAAAAAATTTATCTCATGACACAATTTTCCTAAATATAGACAATTTTCATGAAAGAATATACCTAGATTATTTTAGGGTAAAATCTCCTATGGTTGTTCCATATTCAATTTCAATTACATCTATTATTCTACTAAATGAACGTGACTTTTTCAATCATAGAGCATTATAAAATCATAAGGTCCATAAATAGAATGATAATACATTCCATATATATTTACAACCTATAAAAATTTATCACAATATATCCAATGTGTACAAAACCACAGATGATGAGATAATACTTTAATATCTGAAACATCATCTTATGTTTTACTTAAACCATCCAATAAATGGTTATCATTATAAGCATTACAAAAGAAAAAATAACAATATTTGGAAATATGGTCACTAAATCATATTAAAAATGATCCCCATATAAAATAATTAACTCTTAGTCTTAATATTCCAAACATGTTAATACCTTCTTTGTATATTCTATTGAAACATGTTAATAACATTAATTACCAAAAATCCTTTCTAAAAACATGAATGTTTACTTATTAAAATGATTAATGGACATATTATGTAAATATAAGATGTTGTAAACCTCATCCATGATAACATATATTAAATTTTAAACAAAACCCTTATTAATTTAGATGTCACAAATACTATCTGATTTACTTTATCCATGTCATCATTTCTTGATCCATATAAAGTAGCATTTTCTCATCACCGAGAATATGTTAAGGGTTACCGTCCCAAAATGTAATGTTTTCATTAAGACAATATTGAAATCAATTAGAATTATTTATAACATTATTAAAAATACATAATGGAAAACATCCACAAAAAAATTCTATTATATTCCATGATTCCTAAAACACAATAATTAAATTTCAAAACATACACTCTTCAATCAACAAATATTATTATTAAACAATTACTCAAGCTTAATCAATATAATACATAATAAATATTTCTTAGAATATGAAATATAAACCTTTTCTAGAAGATGATAATCATTAATCTATTCATGATTATTTATTTAGTGTGAATAATAATTAATGAACATTCCATACCTATCACTTTCCATTTTTTGCTTATTTATCTCGACCAATATAACCAATACACATACTACATTACTGATACTCATCATATCATTTCCACTTATTGATTTTCATAATTCATATAATTTATAAACATAAAAAATTAAATGATATTGAAGTTCCTTCTAGTTCCCTCTATTGGTTAGAATCATAAATCATAGTGTGTGAAACAAATACAGTAATGGAAAGCCACATAATAATTAAAATTTACTTATATGGTATCTAAATCATGAATTCTTTATTTAATCGATGAATCCTATGATTTTATCCATGTTTATTCATACTATTATTCTATTTAAATCCATAATTATTGTTGTTAATGAGTTAGGGGATTCCCAAACCATATCCCCCAGGACTGTCAAATTAGGTGTAAAGAAAGGAATATTGTCGTGCACCAGTTTCCAATCAATTCTATCTTAATATAGTGTTTTTGGGTAACCCCAATACACATCTATGTTAGAGGAAAATTACCTTATTGTATCCAAAATTTGATATAATTATAGGAAAACAGTCACTTGATCCTTTAACAAAATTCTATTACATTTTCATAAACATTAACTTATCCTTATACTAATCCATATAGACATACCAAGAAATATCCTTAGAAATATACCTAGTGATCTCACCAAATTTTGGTCATCCTAGTTTACAAAGGTTAAATAAAAATTTACGTTGATATAAACTATAAAAAACCACACTTAACATACAAGGATATTACACCATTTTTGATGAATATTTATCATATTAAAAAATAAATGTCTGAGGACCAAAATTTTATTGTTTCTTTAGAATCACAAAAAAATAATTATCTAATACAGTGAAAGATCATAAAAATATACCTTAAAGGAAGTCCCCTTTAGTAATTTTACTTAAAACCATTATTCATAATCTAGGGCAAAGAAAACATATGAAATGGGTGAGCTCAGATTCTCGGAAAGGGTAAAGTAAAGGGATACATAAGAATAAAATGAGAATAATTGTATGGGATCATGAAAATAACATTTATAGATCAAAACCAACATATTATAGATCATATATATGTTTTATGGAAAGAATATTATATGTTTTTATGTCATGAATCATTATGAAATCTAGATCACAATCCATGATTACATAACATAGGAAAAAGGAAAACAATTTTTGGTATACACATAAGAATATTAAATGATATCAATAGTTGTCAATGAATCATTTAAAATTACATCTTATTAGTATGTGTTCACTCCTAAGACTATCTTGATAGTGATAGATCACTAGAATGACCATATTAGTAGTCATGTTTCCCTCCTAATACCATATTAGTAGTCAAGGTTCACTTGCATTACCATCATTGTGGATGATATCATTTAATGAACTAAGATCACTCCCCATTATAGCAATGTTTATATCAAGAGATATAAATCATTAACTAATTCATTTATGGGAGATATATGTATTTCAAATTTCATAAATATATCATTTAATCAATTTCCACAAGAAAACAAACAATCATATCATAACCCATGACATGAAATGAGTATCATAAACATGTAATTATATCATAACATATGAAAAAGTGACATGTTCCATAATAATTTCCTCAAATGAAAAACACTAAAAAAATCATGTTTCATAAGAATATAACCCATAAATGGGAAATGGGTTTCATAAAAATTTAACTCGTGGATGATAAATTTGTTTTATGAACATATAATCCTTGAAAGAGAAATAAGTTTTATAAATATAATTCTATAAAAACATAAACTATTAAAAGAAATAATACGAATTGATTATTTTGATCGTTTCCCTAGAATTTCATGAGTAACACCAACAGATTTTATCTTAGATGAAAAATAATATTTTAATATTTTTTTTAAAAATAGTTCTTGTGGAAAATATAATTTATTTACGTAAAAATAATTTTTTTAAAAAATTTTCTTTTTAGAACCATTTTAATTGAAAATAAACTTGAAAACATATAAAAATTATTTAGAAAAATTTTGAAAACAATTTCCCTGAAAAACCAATAATCTATCCCTTTTTTAGAAAGTCTTCTTATTTTAAAATTATTTGAAAACATATAAAAAAGTATTAAAATCATTAAAACCATTTTCTTTTAAAATTTATATTAAAACATATAAAAGGACATTTGAAAATAATTATTAACACTTTTTAGGTATTAAAAAATATTCAAAATATTTTCATTGAAGATAATTTGAAATAATAAAAATAATTAATGATAACATTTCAAAAAAAATTAAAAAACATTTAAAATTTATAATGAATAATTGAATAAATTTTGAACAAAAACTTTTACAATTAAATTAAAAATATAGAATTTTCAGAATATTAGGAAATTTTAAAAAAAAAATATTTTAAACATTCTTCGGAAGTATCAATAGAAGGAAAAACATGATGGTTGATAAATCCATACATGTTAAACATTACTTTTGTGCTGTAAAAATGTTTATAAATATGCATCGATTAAAAAACGATAAGTGGATACATTTTTTAAAATATTTTTAAAAAAATATAAAAAATTCATTAAAATGTCTTCTGAATATAATAGAGGAATATTTGAAGATTTTTTAATGCATTTCTAGAAAAATGGTCTTGAAAACACATATTTCGGTCCAGAGAGGGAGGTAATGTCGGATTTTCTTAAAAATACACTCTTAATTATCATTAGTAGAAAATCATTGATAAATAAAACTAATAATTGAAAATATCATGACTAATTAGAGGGGAATAATATAAAATACTATTCTTAAATTATGGATCATAATATTTTATCTATAACGCATAATTATAAATAATCTTGATAAATGATGACTCTGTTACAATAAAATAATAAAACTTGTAAACAATTAATAATAATAACCATGTAAGAATAATACATTACATGATGTATAAAATATAAATAAAATAATTTTATTCATGATATTACATGTTAAATGGTAGTGTATACACCTTATATAATATTATAGGTGTATAATATTCCATGGGTCTCAATGATGGAAAATAGATATTTTTTAGCATATTATATAACTTTTTAAACATAAACCTATGAAATAAATATCATCCAATGGATATGTAAATATCCAAAAATTTAAATTTAATAATCATATAATTCATTCATGGGTAGTTTACACACCACATATAAGAATATATGAGGTGAAAAAGTCTTATGTCGCATAGAAAATAAATGCGAGATGATATAGACAGTGAGCCATTTGAAGGAATCCTAGATGAGAAAAATACCCACAAGGACACGGGGAGTATCAATATAGAGGGTTGTCTAAGGAAATCTGGATTCACTGGTGACCTCTATAGATCTTAATGAGACTTTGATAAGTATGATCTGATGGAGGTTGTCAATTATTTTTTTTATGGGAGGGATCATTCCACAAGTTTTTAACACCAACAATTTGGGTTTAATTCCAAAAATTAAAGACCCATCGTCTATACACTGCTATATGAAAATGAGTTTGTGAAATATCCCTTTTAAAATCATTTCTACTATTATCAACATGAGTCTTTATTCCTCCCTCCCCTGACTGATTTAAAAGGAACAACATGGGTTTGTGACGGGGTTTCCCATACAAGGGATGATTGCCTTGGCCCCTGAGGTTATTAGATATCTCAACATGAAGTTTCACTGATCTAACATAGCCATAAATGTTGACACATATAAGGCATATGATAGTATGGAATAAAATTTTATCATCAAATTTTAGTCATTCATGGGGTTTTCCCCTTGGGACACTAACATGATTTCCAGGTGTATGAACTCTTCGTGGTTGGTTGTTCATTTCATGGGAATGAATCATGGATCCATTAAGAGAGATCATGGTTTGAGACTATGGTACCACATCTCTCACTTATATCAATCACGGATCCAGATGTTATCATCTGACATACCAACTAGATGACCAGTAGAGGTAATATATCTCATTATCATTGTAGAAAATGACTAAATTGTATTTTCACACTATATTTCTAGATGAAATGTTCATTATAATCAATGAGAAAAATAGATATGTTCAATGAATCAACAAAATCATGGAGGATTACAGTCATTGTAGTGGGAAAAAATCAACAGAGTTATGATAACATTTTACCCAACCTGTCGATGCCAGGATATATTGATCATCTCTTTATCTATCCATTTGAATATGAAACGTGGATATTATCCCATATAATACACACGGAATCCTATCTCTTACAAATGGATGTATGTCCACCATGTTGAACACATTATTTCTATACTTATGGGTAATGTCAGAAATTGGAAGATCGGGTTCCTTTCATTTATATATATGATAATTTCTGTGAATAATATCCTTTCATCAATATAGGTTCATCCACTCTCTACTATTAATGTATTAAAGGATGTTTGATTAAAATTGATAAAACCATGGACTACATTGTCTATTATGCACATATTGATGGTAAGAAGAATTGGGACTCATGGGTAAGGCAATCAAAATCTATTGAGGAGGGCGAATCTGGGTTTCATATATTTCTAACACTTTGCATGGAATGCAAGAAAGGGTTTCCTTGGATTTTATTGAAGCATGACCATGGTGGGGTAGGTTAACAGAGCCATAGTATAAGTAAAATGATAGGTAACTATTTTGACACACATCCTCATTATGGAATAAAATATATACTCTTATCATGGCAATTCAAACATACTCCATGTGGATTGTGGGGAGAGAGGGAATTTCGTTCTGGAAGCACTAGTTTGTTGGTTCTAGTATCGGGTTTCCAGGCTATCACTTCACCAATATATCGTTTTACCATGATAGAAGGTATTTTATGTTCATTACGGCGATCATATAAAACATCATATAGGAAAACGTTTATCTCATTGATTTCAGTAATGAACTAGATAGATGTTCTTTGACTGATTCAAACTCAAGTGACTTCTATGTCATTGACTTTTGTAGGACTGTGAGGCAATCTTGCCAATCAGATGTGTAGGTTGGAAACCTCTTAAGTAACTAACTCCTAGAAAAATATAACATTCTTGTGAATATTATCATATGTAATAAAAAAAATATTTATATAATAACACTTTCTAATTTCTATTAATATATAAGAATAAGATATTAATTTTTATTAAATGGGATAATATTCCCAATAACATTCTCGATAAGAAACTAGGGGTTCCTCTGAAATCATATTTTTCACACAATATTGTGTTATACTAAAAAATAATACAATAATTTTATTATATTATCAAATGGTATATAATGCATAGCATTAGGATTGGAATTAATGAACAATATCATGTAAATTTTGAAATATGGTTTACACGTGTATAAATAATGATTCATTGGTTACCATATTTTTTTGAAATGGAAATCAATACCACCTAAATATAAAGAATGTGTTTTTATGAAAACCTATTAAAAAGATAATAATTGTGTTCATAAAATAATATAAGTATTTATGGATTTTTATTTATTCAAAAATATATGTTATGTATTCAAATTAATTTCATAAAGTCATTTAATATGTTTTTTAGATATGATATAAGAAAAAATTCCATTTTTCGAATATTTGATTTTATTTTTCTATAATTGTTATTTTAACTCATTTTGATGGGAACCCATTTAAAATACAACTCTTTCCCTTTTATATGTTTTATTTTACAATGAAACGTTATCTTTAGAATCAGGATTTCAATATTTACACAGGATAAAATTTTGAAATTTTATAGATAACTATCATATTTTGATTAATAATTAAAATATGATAAATTTTAATTGAAAACTTCTTTTTCCATTGAGATAATTTATATGGATATTTATATTATTTTATTATTTTTATGAATAAATAGTATATATATTTATCATTTAATCCAATGTTGGTCAATGGAAATTTCACTTTGAAATTATACATAAACCAATTTTAATATTTTCGTATTTTTTACTTCTTAAAAACCCGCATTTTCGATTTGACAAGGACAATTATTTTGAAATAAATTTATGAAGATTGTGTGTTTTAAAATTTGAAATGCTGATTCCATATTTGGAAAGTAATGTTCCAAATTATTTAAATAAGGAACGTTTATTTTTTGACATTATGAGTAGAAAAATCAGTAATTATTTTTATTTACCTTGGATAATGGGAAAATCATATAAAAAAGGGTAAATCAAAGAAAATAAGGGTAAATCAAGTATATAATGGTAAAAAATAATTTTATAATATTTTAAAACTACCCTAACATGTGTCATACTCCTATTAAATGACATATGGTAGATCATGGAAATTCATGGTTCTATTTTAGAAGCCCATTGAGCCACTTTTATGTGAAAATGACATTTTATAATATTTAATTTAATATAAAGTGAAATATAACATAAAAATGTATTTTTTACTGGAACAATTTTAAGGTTTTGTTATTTAACTTATATATTAGACTATAAAAAGTAATTATAAAGTTATAAGTATTTTCTAAATCAATGTATTTTATTTATAATTTATAGACATTAGATAAAATAATTTATTTATGATACAATGATGAGGTTGTGATTAACTTAATAATGAAAGATTCAAATAAATGATTTCAGAATATTAAAATAAATGTAATTTTTTTATTTTGATTCCATAAACGATTTTTATGGTTTATTTTGACTTATTATCTTTGATTTAATTTAATTTGTTCCAAGGAACCATTTTTTTGTGAATTTGTAAAAACGTAAGTATAAATAGTATCAAAATTGATATTATAAATAAATTAATAAATAAAATAGGTTATTAAATGATATTAAATTCATAAAAATAAAATATTCATAAAAATGATTAATATAAGTCCAAATATGTCATAAGTTTCTTTTTTTGGGTCCCTTTACTTGATATTGTAATTATATTAACCCACAATGGTTAAATAATAGGATATCACTATAAGATTAAAGAGGGTAAAATAATGTTTAAACGAAAAAAATAATGATAAAACAATATTTAGAAATTGTCTAATTATTACTGGATGATATTTATATGAACAAAAGTCATCTTATATATGAAATATATGAGTCTGGGATCTTCTTAAACTAAAAATAAATTTATGATAAAATAAATTTTCATTACATTGTTAAAGTGCATCTTCTCTCACTTATTAATGGACACCACCTCTACCCACTTACTGACACATCTCAAGACACATGACTTGTACAAAATCTACAAAACTAATCCCCCAATATCCCTCCATTCCTCCAAGAATCCTTATCTCGGGAAGAGGAAAATTAGATAATTCTTTTTGGCTCAATCAAAATAAGTTACTTGTTTTAGAGGTAACATCTTTTTTCAATTTCCATTTCATTATTTTCCGTATCTACTCCATATTATCTTCTTATAAATTGATTAAACAACAACACTAATATCATCTATATAATTTTAGGTTTTAGGAGTTTTATTGTAACTAAACTTACACAAAACTCTATTTAATGGATCTTAACCTACTATTTCTGTGTAGGGTGAATTACTATCTAATGAAATGATGATTGTTCAATTTTTTACAAAATCCCATATTAATGGCCAATATGATGGAACTATGATTATATATGATATATGTTATATTTATATTTTTCATATACATTAGTAATTTTTATTTAGTATATATCATTTTTCATTCAATAATCTTTAAATATGATAATTTCATTCGAGGAAGTGCAGACTACGGCCCCCTCAAGGGGATTTGACTTGTTCATGCCATACATGGAACTTTTAAAGAATATATTTAAACAGATTATGTGACATATATAAAATTTTACTTATACCTGAATTATAATATACCTATGTATCATTTAGATTTCAATTCTTTAATGTGATAATGAAATGAATGTAGCGTTCATTCGTATGTACGACCTTCTGTCTCCATGAATGGTGCATTTAATTTTTTACTTCCAAATGTAATTGACTATTATAAATAAATATATACAAGATATATATGATATTTAAATCATGAATAATATTCTGGATATGATGGAATTAGGACCACATTGAAAATATTAATCAAAAAAAGTTCTTTTCTGACTCAAGTACCAAACATCGAGAAAACGTTAGATAAGAACAGAAACAATTAACCAATTGCTATAACATGAGAGAAACTAATATAAAAGGAATAATATAAATTAATTATGTTCTTAATCAAGGTGAAATTGACCTATGTTTTTCAATAATGAACATAAGGGTTGCAGGTGAGGAGTCAGACTCAAGGTAAGGGAACTTCTTAACCCAATTTCAATTATTTGGGTCGATCTTCAACTTCTTGATTATGTCATGCCATGATTAATTATGAAATTAATTTTGATATGTTATCATGTATTTATACTTGATTTATGGGTATTTATTATTGAAAACATAATAGATCATTTCACTGCATTAAATATCTGTGTCATTGGTCGTCTTTTTAATATATTATTTTTGATTGACCTATAATTGTTTTACACTCAATATCCATTTATATTTGGTGTATTTAAATTTTTCACACATAAATATTCCATTATTTTACCCTTAATCAGAGGATGTGGTCTTTCTGATGGATTTTGTCTCAATTTACATTCCATTGAAAATTATTTGATGTAATAAACCAATTAACTTTTATATTGTGAATATATTTCCTTTGGAAATTTTATATCATGAATTTATATATTATTATGATATATAAAGATTTGTTTGATGTTAATACTTAATTATTTTTATTTATGTGTTTCTCAAGTGTTACAATACTCTTTAACCATATCACCATTTTAAAAGATTGAATGATTTATTTTTCTAATTCATTTACATTAATGTAAATGTTTTCATATTGGTTTTAAGGATTTATTAACATGGACATTAATTTTGTAAAATTTTAATTACTATAAAAGTTTAAATGTGGTATTGGACACATTGATTCAAAAATATCATTATTTAATGTTTTAAATTTTTTTGAAATGAATTTAATATTTTAATATCTTGAATATATTTCATATGATTGATGAGTGAAATGTTTATAATTTCAATGTTTTATGAATATGTAATAATACTATGATTTTTGCCGGGTTGTTATGTCATAAAGAAAATATGGGTTCTTCCATTATAAATCGAGGGTGGGTGAGACCATTATATCTATCTAAGTAATTAGGTAATGTGACAATGCTCAAAAATAATTTTTAGGATAAGAGATTTAGGGAATATATTGGGATGGTTATCCCAAACATAACCATGAAGGTTACTACCAATGTAGATGTGAAAGCTACAATGTAATTATGTTATAGATGACACAAGTTACTATTATGTTTTATGATTTCTATAAAGATTTGTACGAATATTATAATTACATGATGTAAGATATGAAGTTTATAATTTAGGGGTGAAATGTATTATTTGGTTAAAAATTTTTCATGGGTTTTAAATAAACATAGAATAATAGATTTATTTATTATTTTATTTCTCTTAATGATTTTTTTATACGCATCCAATGATATCAAATGTTTTTATAGGACATAAAAAGGAACTGATTCAGGGATGGGATCAAGGAAGAGCCATTCTCTTTAAACATGATATAATTTCATGTTCATTTTTTATGAGTTATTGTTTTATGGAAAAAATGGTTAATTAGAAGAAGTGTATACTTATAATATATGATATGTAATGTAATAGTTAGGTCATAATTATCTAAATATATAAACATGAAAACATCTTCAATGTGAAAGAAAGTAAATTCTTGATCAAAACACAATATTATGTAATGTTTAAGGTCATGGCCTTATAATTGGTATTAGTGGAATGTTTTAGACAACATTGAATATTAGGTTGTTTTCATAAGGGTTATGGATATGATCAGGGGTCTATAATTTTAACGTATATTATATGTTAAATTATTTATAATCCCATTTTTAGGATTATTCTATTTTAAGGTGATTAATAGTATTTTTGGAGATATTCAACCTTTATGAAATTAGGGGATATTAGTTTCTGGGATGTAAAATGTTATGTATGAAATAACCTTTGAGGTTTAAAAATGTCTTGGTAATTATTGAGGACTTTATCTCATTTTTTTAATGTTATTATTATTATATAGTTTTTGAAAAAGGACAACAACGATATTATGCGACAACCCATCACGTTGGACAAAGCAACTTGAATCAAACCGAAAGACAAATTGTGACTGGGATTTATCACATACAACTAGAAAACGTGAATTCACCGATTATTATGACTTATTCCTTTTAGTAAAATGAAATTTGTGATCATGAATAAGTTGATTTTGGGAATAGATGTTTTGTCAAATAGATATTAGTAGTAAAGGAAAATGATTTGGTGATTAAGTGATTAATGTTATTTTGGAATAAATTGACTCTTTTAGGAACACTGTATGCCAAAGAAAAATAGAATACTATTGGATTTCATTTTAGGAGTAATGGTTGAATTTTATTTTTGAATAATCTATGTTTTTATTATATGTATATGGATATTTGGGTTATTTGTGGACATGATTTATCTACCATGGAGAATATGTGAATATGTTAATTAATTTTTTGTATGAGACTTTAAGAATTGTCAATGTTATTAAGAAATAAATGTTAAAATTAATCCTGGAAGACAATGTGATCAAATACATCTGATTTTTTATTTTAAATATAATTTTGGGTTTTTAGTTTTGTGTAATTATATGGAAAAAATTTTATTGAAGGGTTATTGTTGAACTTTCAGTGTTTCTTTATTGAATTTTGGAGATTGTGAGTAGTATTTCTTTTTGTAATGATTATTATTTTTGAGAATTATATGATCTTGAACAAACCATTTAGTTTTTGGTTATTCTCTAAAGGCCTGGGAAATATATTGTTCATATTTTATATTTTTTTGATTCCCTTAATGTTGATTCTTTCACTTTAGGCATGACAATGTCATCTTGAATATTTATTATCGGGAGAAAAGATGAGTTTTTAGTTGATATTTATTGAAGGATGAAACTCTACTCAACATGTATGTTTCCTTATGTTATTATTCACACTCATATATAGCTTCCTTAACTTTACTAAAACTAACATAAAACAAAAACATTTTCTATTTAATTTTCCTACTGTGAAATCAGTGACTGTTTAATCAAATAAAAGTTTATAGTTTTCTGGTGTTTAACTTTCTCCTGATGAAGTTTAATGTGACTCCCCATCAGAACAACATAGTTAGTTTATCTTCGATATACTTGTTTTACTTTATGTAATCCTAGTATGTGTTATCACATGTGACATTTTATCTTCCCATTCCTTCAATTAAAGTGACAGTTTTACTGACTCTTTTTTAGGTGTGTGATTTTCAATGATGTTTCCAACCCGAATTTGAACATTTTGAGGATGGAATTTCTAGGCGGGGTTGATGCAATGACTTATGTATTTTTATAATAATACAATTTCATTTCAATTAATATTATTAAATAAAATATTAATTTTACATTAAATATGATGCTTTTTCTAATAGTGTACTTGATAGGAAACAGTCGGATTCTTCAAAATATTAACTTGCACAAAATAGTGAGTTATACCGAAAAATAATATATTATTATTATTATTCTTTTAAATGGTAGTTAACACCTTGAAATTGGAATGGCATGAATGAATAGTATCAATTGAATTTTGAAATATGGTTTACAGTTGTTTAAACAATGATTCATTGATTACCAAATTTATTAGAAGTGGAAATAAAAACCAATTGAATATAAAGATTGGGTTTTTATGAAAACCTATTTAAAAGGGAATAATTGTGTTTATAAAATCATATCACTATTTATGGATTTTTATTTAAATAATAATATATTTTATAAATTCAATTTAATGTTTTAAATTATTATTATATGTTTTCTATATATGATGTGTGACAAAATTAAATTTCTGTTATAAAAGATGTATTTTTCAAAAAATTTATTTTTAACACCTTTTGATGGAGAACCCTATTTGAATCTAGTTTTTTGTAACATTTGTATTTTATATATGTAAAAATAAACTATTTATTTAGAATTAGGACATCAAAATTTAATATGGATGAAATATTGAAAATATTTCTGATAACTATAATGTTTTGATGAATAGTATAAATACGCTAAATTTTAATTGAGAACAGCTTTTTCCATGTAGATAATTTATATCGTCAAATAATATTATTAAATATTTTTAAAGATTAAATGGGATATATTTGTATCATTTAATCCATTCCTTGTAATTTATTAAAATATCGCTTTGAAATTTGACATAAACACATGTAAATTATTTAGTAGTTTTTATTTCTTAAAAACCAACTTTTTGTTTTAACAATGAGAATTGATTTTAAATTAATTTGATCAAATTTAGTGTTTTAAATTTGGAAAAATGTATTCCATATTTGGAATAATATGGTTCACATTCTGTAAATAATTAACATTCATTTTTGGACATTATGCATATTAACTTCAATAATAATTATTATTTCCCATGGCTAAAGCGCAAATTATGTAAATAAGGGTAGAAATATAATATAAATATATAAAACTATGCTAACATGTGTCATAATCATATTGGATTACATAGAGAAAAACATGGACATACATGGGTCTATTTTAGGACCCCATGGAGCCACATTGGTGTGAAAATGACATTGTGTAAAATCAAATTTAATATATCGAAAAATATAACATAAATGTGTATCTTTTACTAAAAGAACATTATGGTGGGGAAATATAACATATATATTCAACTATATAAACTCATTAAAAAGATAAAAGTATTTCATATATCACGTTATTTTAGTAATAATTTTTAGATATTATATAAATAAATTTATTTATGGCACAATGATGATGTAGTGATTAAAATATTAATTAAATATTAAAATAAATGATATTATAATATTAAAGTAATTGAAATTTTGTAATTTTGATGACATAAAAAAATTTCATGGAATATATTGAAAGATTAAATTTTATTTATTTAATTTTTTACAAGGAATAAAATTGTTATGAATATTTAAAAATATTTATAATGAATAGTGTACAAAATTGACATAATCCAAAACCTAAAATATTAAATTGTTTATTAAATGATAATAAATTTCTATAAAATATAATATTCATCCAAAATGGTTAATATATGTACAAATATTTTATATATTACTTATTTGGGTCTTTTGACATGATATGGAAATTACATTAACCTAGAAAGTGTAAATAACATGATATTACTATAGGATTTAAAAGTGAAATAAGAGAAAAGAAAACATAAGGATAAAAAAATATAGTTATCTATTATAAAATTTATTTTATTATAGGAATTAGAAACAAAATAATCTTATATATGAAATAAGTGTTTCTGGAACATTTCTAATGTGAAAATAAATTTATAATAAAATAATATTTGAAGAATTTCCTAAAGTGCCCCTCCTCCCTCTTAGAAAAGGACACCACCTCTACACACATACACTCGGCTCTCATGAAACTTATATCATCCGCATTATTCTAAAATATGATCCAATAATACCTCTCTTCTTGTAGAATTATTAACTTGGGTAGAATAAAATTCAAGAATTTCTTTTGGCTTAAACAAATGAAGTTAACCATTTTATAGGTAGTGTCTTCTCTCAAGGTCCTCTCTGTTATTTTCCTCATCCACTCTATATTATCATCTTATTAATTGATTTAATAAAAACACCAGTATCATATGTATTATATAATTTTTTTATACTAACTTGAACTTCACTTACACACACATCTAGCTAATAGATATGAACATATTGTCTCTCTATACGCAAACTATTGCCTCAGGAAACGATGTGTGTAAAATATTCACCTACCACCCTAAATGATGGCAATTATGATGGAAAATTATTTATATATGATACATATTATATTTATATTTTCCCTAATATTCTTTAATTTTAATACCTTTATTATTTTCATAATGTGTAAATATGATAATTTGATTTTAGGATGTGCAGACTACCGCCCCCTCAAAGTGATATGACTCATTCATGCAATATCAGGAACATATAATTGATGATGTTAGTGTATATTTGAAACATATATAACATATATATTATACATTAATTATAATATATATATATTTATAATTTATTTTTCACTTATTTTATATGACAATTAAATGAAAGTAGCGTTCATACGTATGTAATACATACCGTCTCAATGAATGGTGCATTTCATTTTGTATAACCAAATGTAATGGAATATTATAAATACATATAAACTAGATATATATGATATTTAAATAATGAATAATATTATTTATATGATTTAATTATGAAGACATGGACAATTTTAATCAAAACAAGGTCATTTTTTACTCAAGTACCAAACATCAAACAAAATTCTGTCATGAACTCGAATAATTACTTAATATCTATAACATGTTAATAAGTGATATAAAATGATTATATTTTTTAATAAGTTTGTGAATCAAGGGGAAATTAACCTATTTTTATTATTAATGAATATATCAATTCTACGCGATGAGTCATATTCATGTTAAGGGGTCTTCTTAACCCAATTTCCATTCATTGGGTTGATCATCTACTTCTTGATTATGTCATTATATGATTATGTGTGAACATAATTTTGATGTCATATGTTGTATTTATACTTTATATAGGGGGAATTTTTTGATACACTTAATTTATCTATTTTATTTTCAAAATCATCTTTGTAACGAAATTTCTAAACTCAGTTTCCACTCATTGTGTTTTACGCATAGTATGTATAGTATATTATGCCAGTATTATTTGTGGAATCATTGTTTATTCATTTATGTTTTAATTTACACATCCCTTTGTTTGGATATTCTATTTTTACACATAATAACCCCATTTATAAATTCGTACGTCATTAATGCGATCATTCTGAGGTAAATCTTATCTTAATCTCATTCCATTGAGTTAAATATCCATGACATTGGTTTTATTTTTACATGAATGTGTGTGAATGACCTATGAATTTTTGACACTTAATATCCATATAAATTGGGTATATTTATATTTTTCACACATAAATATTTCATTTATTTATCCTTATTATAATGATATGATCTTTGTAAGGCATTTTGTCACAATTTACATTCCACTGTGATTGATTTCTTATAATACACCAATTCACATATATATGGTGCATACATAGCCTATTGACATTATATATCTTTAATTTATATTTTCTCAATATATTTAATGTTTTTTATGTTATTCATTAATTATTATTATTCATTTTTATCTTCTGTGTTACATGACTCTTTCACTAAAACATCATTTTAAATGTTGTAAAGATTCAATTGACTAAATAATTTTCATTAATGTGAAAGTTTTCAAAATGTGTTAAAGGATTAAATTATATGGACATTAATGTTTTGAAATGTTAATTCCTTTATAAGATTCAAAGTGGTATTGGACAATTTTATTAAAAAATATCATTATTTTGTGTTTTAAATGGATTTGGAAATGAATTGGATATTTCAATATCATGAATAGTTATATTGTGATTGATGATAAAAATGATGAAAATTCCAATATTTTATGATTTTCTGATGGTACATGGACATTTGATGGGTGGTTATATGATAAACCAAAAAACGAGTGTTTATTTGACAAACTAAAGGAGGGTTATCATGTGATCGCTCTTCAATGCATTGGGTAATGTGGTGGAGGTAAATAATAAAGTTAATACTAATGGATTTATGGAATATACTGTGATGGGTATTCCAAACATAACCATAATGGTTACTCTCTATGTAGCTGTGAAAGCTACAATGTAAGAATGTTATGGATGCCACAAGTTATATTTATGTTTTATTATTTCTATAATGTTTTGTAGGATTATTATGATTACATGTTGTAAGATATATAGTTTTTATTTTATGTCTAAAATGTATTATTTTGTTAAAATGTTTACACGGTTTTTAAATATTCATGGAATAATGGTTTTATTCCTTATTTTATATCCCATGATGAATTATTTATGCTCATCCATAGTTTAGGAATATTGTTTACATAAAATAAAGAAAAATAGAGTCATTGATGGGATCAATAAAAAATACATGATGCATGAATATTAAATGATATCATGTTCCTATATAAAGAGTTTTCGGGTTCTGAACAAAATGGAATGTGAGTAGAACAGTATACTAGTAATTTTTGAGATGTATTGTAATAGTAATGGCCTAATTATCTAAAACTCCAAACTCTAAAAGATACTCAATGTGAAATAAAGTAAATTATTGATCAAAACTCCTGATTATAGAATGATTAGTTATGGTGCCTTATATTTGATGTCGTGCATTATCAGCTGAGGAAGAAATTAAACGGATGGACATCCCCATTGAATCTATATTCTATAGTTGTTGGGAGAGTAAGAAGGAGACCTTAGATCACTTGTTATTAATGGGAGATTGGGTTATGGATGTATGGACATTCTTTCGGGACATCACTATTTTTTATTCATGGTGTAGTCAAACATACCCTTCCTTGAAAACGGAGTCCTGGTGTTGATAGTATCGTCCTGGAATGAATGGCATGTTCTATGGTGCTTTCTACTGGATGCTGATGCATTTGGAATGCTTAGAATAAATCCCATCATGAGGGGGGTTAGTAGAATGAAGATATTTATGATTTTCTATGTTGGGTCCATTCTGACTGATATGGTTCATATTTTCATAGATTGGAAGGTATTCCCTACATTGGGGCCACTTTTCGTAGGAATCTAGGCCCTAACCTCCTATTATCAATGGATGATAGGCGCACTAGGTCGGATGGTCTCCACACCACACATGTATCAATATGAATATCGATCGATCATGTGTCAGGGGAAATATCAGGGGTGGTGGTGTGATTCAGGACATGGAGGGCTTGGTTATGTATGCCTTGATTGTCTTCTATGGTATTTGGAACTTCCTACAAGAAGAAGCTTTATCTATGCTCACTGGACTTCGTCTGGCCAGGAAGATCAATATCACCCTTGGTGCTGTGGAGACTAACTCTATAATCATATATTGCTCGCAGGAAGGTATGGTCTCCACACCATGGTCAATAACTTATATCATTAATATGTGTTGTAGAATCTATGGTACTCACCTAGAAACTCTTCATATTTTGCGTGATGGTAACAAGGTAGCTGATTATTTGGATTCCTTGTCAACCCATAGAAGGAACATAGATTTCTCTATAGACATTATTTTTATGACTCGTGAGGGGCATAACCCAGTTAGAGTGGATTCTCTCAGGTTACACCATTTTGTGCCCCTGTAATATTTTCTTGTTCTTTTGGTTATGTTGATTCTTATAATCTATTCAAAACATATAGATAAAGTATGATGATGATGATGAAAAGTGAGACAATAAAACCCTTACCTTATGTATTGACTTTATTTGTACACATTCAACCATCCAATATAATAAATATATGTTTATTATACATCAAACATATGACTATATTAATATTTATAACACCAAATATTATTTTATTACGACTTTATATTTCCCTTTTACTAATAACTCCATGTTAATGTTTCATTTTTTGGTAATATATTATTTCTTTTTTAAATTATTTGGGTTGTTACTCTTGATCCTCTCACATAGATCATGAAATAATTAATTCATGATTTTAAAAAATTATATAAATACAATATCTATTATTTATACCTTTATATATATTAATCTATAAAATATATAAATATGAAATGGAATACACCATTCATGGTGATAGTAGTTCATGTGTATGCATGAATGTTGTTTCTATTTTATTTTTTTATTCAAATAGTAATAGTAAAAGGAATATATATATAATTATATAAATATATTTATTATGGAATATATATCATATAATTTCACTAAACCAACCTTTAATTTATTCCATGTAATGTCTGAATAAACAATATCTCTTTGAGGAGGCGATAGACCAGATGTCTAGAAATGAAGTTATCATGGTTACAGAAAATCGATAGCATGAAGGAATGTATTATATAATTATTATTGAAGAATAAAGGCATCATAATTATCTTGAATATCATATAAAAACATATTTTCCATCATAATTCCCTACCATTAATGGTGGTAAAGGAAACAACGACATCATTTCGTGAGGTGGTAGTTCGTTGTACACAATAAGAGTAAGATTAATCCCAATTAGATTGAAGTGTGTGTAATTTTATTAAGGAAATTTAGAATAAAAATATAATAATATATTTGAGGTACTGTGGTTATTATATAATCATGTAATACAAATGGTCAAGTTGGTGGATAATGAAAATATAACAAATGATCATGGGGAAGGATATTACCTCTTATTTGGGTAACTATTTTTGGTTTGCAACAATGGGATTATAGAGATTACTTTTTAACCTAGTATAGGATTATGGGATGAAGGGTGGGATGTTGGGAGATTATATGAAAATATTTTTGGTGAAACAAATGTTTCTATACTTTTAAATAAGTTGGAGGGGTGAGTTCCTTTTTACAGTGGGGGAGGTGAGGAATTATTGTAAATTATTGGAAAGTGAATTCCACCCAATATTTTCCCATGCCATGTGGCTACAAAAATTATCAAAAATTGATAATAGGGAGTATATGTTCTGAATTTTAAAATAAAATATCTTTTTGAAATGTCACTAGGTTATTTTTTCTTAATGTTTATGTCTTAGTTCTTTCTTAACCTAACTTTTCTCTTAATCACTATAATTAATTTTAATCACATTAAATAATAGTTTATTCAAAAAAATTATTATAAAAAACAAATTTATCTTCTACCAAATATGAAATAAATTTATACAAATTTTGATAGCCTAAGCGGTATAAAATAGTTTAAATTTAATCTCGTAGATGGGGCAACAATGTGATGTTTTAAACTAAAAAGGTCCAACATATTAAATTTTTTTGTATATCCTATTTCATTATAAAATTTGTCAAAATTAAATAAATAGTATTAAATTATGTATAATATATCTAATTATAATTTTAAAACCACTTTATACATAATTTAGCTCTATAAAAAATTATATTAAAATGCACTTTTGAATTGTAATTTATTGTTTTTCATGATTCATAAAAAATTAAACCTAAAAAAATACGAAAAATTCACAAGAGTTAAAATTTTAATTCCCAATTTTAAAATTATTTTTATGTTGTAAAATAATAATTATAAATGTTTCAAAAATCTGATTTAAATTGGTGTTTTCATTATAATCTGGTAAAATTACAATTCAAAAAAATAATAAAAATTTATTCATAAAATTGGATATTTTATCTCATATCAAAAAAATCTATTAGATTAGTAGAAAAATATTTGTTGAATAAATTTTTTTTTTTGAAATAAATTTTCATAACTAGTTTTTATAAATTACTATAATGAAATTATGTTTTGACATATAAAAATATCATTCTTAAAAATTCAATTTATTTATTTTCAATTAATCCTTACAATCACTTATTCAAATTGATAACCAAATGATTTAATTTATATAATTATTTTTACAATTTAGATAATCGTATTTGTAAATTCCATTCCAATTGTTAGGTGGTGTGTAGAATAATATTTTATCAGCCTTCTATCTACCACATGATATTGATAATACTCAATATTGTGTGTAATTCAAATTGAATGTATTTAAATCATATCTAAGTGTTGAGTATAAATAAATTTTGACACTATATTGTGTGAAATAAAGGAAAATATAATTACATTCATATAGCATAACTTATATTCAGTGTTCCCTAAGACGAAAAAAATATCAAAAACATTAAGTTATTTAAAAAATTAACAAAATCAGGGGGTTTAAAATTACTCTTGGATAGAATATTCTATGTAATAATTTGTAATCATTTTTTCCAAAAAATCATTAATTCAAAAATCATGGAATAAAATAATCCATGGCATAGATAATGATGAATGATACATGAAGTAAATCTTAATAAATTTAACTATGACCATCCCAATAATGATGATCAGAAAAAATAAAACATAAAAATAAACATCCATACCTCGATTATTGGATTGATCATTGATGAAAAACGAATCATATGCATTGACAACAAAAAGAGTCAAAGAATATATCACCCATTTAACATTGATAATACATTATCCATTAATAATGTTCTCTACAGTGGGGTATCTCTACTATTAATATTGAGTTGTGTTCCTACCCTTTTATTTTACTATTTCTATTTAGAAATACCGATAGATTATGTTTTATGGATTTAATAGACAACAAATTAACTAATTAGATTAAATTCTAATAATTTCATCGGTGACCACACATAAAATAATATTTGACCTGTAGAGAATTTATGTCACACATAGAGAAAAAGAAATTTTCTGCATCTGGTGGATATCTCATCTATACCATGTGAGATAACATTAAAGATATATTCCACTATTTCTAAATTTATTTGGGAATGTGATATATTATATTTAATATCTTTAATATATAAATATTGATGTTCCTTGGGGCCAAGAATTTCACACCTAATCTATGACTAAATCCAAATGTCTTAATTAAAATATTAAAAAGTCTCAAAAAACAAAAATTATAGTTTTTACATGATACGACCAATCACTTTCCAAGATTAATAGGATTTAGTAATTCTAATGTTTTATAAAATTAGTGAAAACAAGTAATTGTATACAACATAATTTGAGAAGTATAACTCAGACATCAATATGTGTCCTATAATAACATGACTGAAGCAACACATAGTGCATATATTGGGAATTATTCAATTTCAGTGAGAATATAAACTAGAAGAAGATCTTTAGTGGTACCCAGTATTTTATTTTGGTGAGTATACAAGGAATGAACGTTGATAAAAATATAGGGTAGGCGTCAAACACTATGAAATAATATTATGAATGGGGTATTTTGTCCTAATTTTTTAATAATAAAACTATATGTTAGGAACTTTTTCATGGGTTTGGATATGAAGTATAAAAATTAATTTTATATAGAATTGATCAATCTATGTTGTATTATAGTCTTGTAGGATTTTCGACTTGCCACACAATTCAACATCATGTTACAAGGATTCAGATGTGGTGCAATTTAAGTCCATATTACAAGATAAATTATATATGGGCTCTTTATAGAATAAGCTCATACAAAGGGGAACCATGAAATGGTTCTTCTATAATCTAGATCTGTAAGATGTTTCCCTATATAAGTTAGGTATAACCCTTGCTGTAACATCCCAGGTAAATATAGAACAAGACTTTTTCATATTTATTAATACATTTCAATTAAATAATAATTTTACTTTAAAGGGGGATCTATGATTCGATGGCATACCTGCTACACAACAATAGGTTTCATTGAAATCTTACGGTGAACACAATCCTAAGTCATACTAAAAAATAAAAATATATTATTATTATTTTAAATATAAGATAACACCTGGCCATTGTAATGGCGGGAATGAATAGAAATAATTATAATATGATTATACAAGATTTTTAATTGTTTTTAAATTTATCCAATAAATTCTAGAGTCTTAAAATAAGAAATATTCTAATTTTAAGCATAAATACTATAATATTCTTTAAAAGGATTATTTACCAACATTTAATGGAGAACCCCCATTAAATCTAGTTTTGGTTACTTTTCTATATTCTATTTGACAATACAAAATTCAAATTTTTATTTAAGACATCAAAATTTTCTTTTGGTAAATTTTTGTTATTTTTCTGAAAATTTGCATATTTTTATAAATATTGAAAAATACTGTATTTTATTTCAAAACTACATTTTAATATAATTTATTTATATAGATATATTATATTTGTAACTAGTTTAAATCTGTAATTATATTATATTAAATCCATTTGATCTAATTTTGGTCATTACAATATAATTTACTTTGAAATTGTACATAAACATGTGTTAATCTTTTGATAATTATTGTTTTTTAAAAACACACTATTTGATTTGACAACATGAATTGATTTTAAATTAATTAAAGAAAATTATACGTTTTTAATTTTGTAAAATAGTCATTATTTATGAATTCATAATACCAAATATACTTTAGGATTATTTTTTGGTGTTTTTTTGAAAAACATAAATTTTTGATGAATAGTGAAACCACTTAGTTATAGATAAAAAACTGATTTTTTCAATTAAATGAAATTTTATCACTTCAGTAAATTGTAGTTCAGAAATTCGATATACATGATTGTAATTAGTAATTAAATGTCGTTCAATAAAATGAAAATAATTTTTTGTGAATAGTGACTTTTTAATTTTATTTACCGTAGTTAAAGGTAAATAGATTAATTTAAGGTAAAAACAATATCATTATACTACAAAATTACCATAAAACATTTCCTAACCATATTTGATGATTCATTTCTGACCATGGTAATCTTTGGGTAGATTGTGGGACCCCATGGAGCCACTTATTAGTGATAATGACACTTTATTTTAATTAACATTAAATAAAGTCAAAAAATGACATATAAAGTCTTTTAGTAAATTAATATTTACATCAGGTTATATAAGTTCTAATTTTGTCTATAGATATTCATTGGGAAGAGAAAAATATTTCCTACATCTTGTTATTTTTATTATAGTTTTTAGAAATAAAATAAATTAAATTATATATGACACAATAATGAATGAGTAATTACTTCATTAATAAAATAATTAAATAAATAGTATTACTAATAATAAACCAATATCCAAAACATGTTCAATTCGTATTTGATGATTTTATTTTGACCACGAGACATCTTAAATTTGACTTTATTTTGTTTTTGTCATTTAGAAACCGAATATCATTATATAATAAAATAATATTTTCACACGTTCCTAAAGAGTCCCTCCTCCCCTTATAAAAAGGCCTCAATTACAATTCATTACTCACACATCTTGAGACTTTTGTATCATCCAAACCTATCCCTGATAATCTCTCCAGGTCCTTATCTTCTTCCTAGAATTCTTTCCTTAGGCATTAGGAACTTTAATATGTCTTTTTTGGTTCAAACCAAAGGGAGTCACACAAATTAAATGTAACAGTTTCTTTTAAGTACTTTTCTTTTATTTTACTTATCCAACCCATTAAACTATTTTTATTCCCATATATTATTAAAAAAGTATCCTGAATATACTATGATTTTGTTATTTTAAGGATTATAACTAAACATACACACACCTCTTTCTAATGGATGAAGTATATACAGTTTCAATGGAAGGAAAACTAACGCATCACGAAGCGATGATTGTTCAATTATCTCTTACCGAATCTCATGGTGGCCATTAAGATGGAACTGTATTTATATATGGTATATATTATTTATATTTTTTATATATTCTACATTAATATTTATTTACAAACATATCATTATTCTTTCCAATATGTGTAAACACGATAATTTCATTTTAGGAAGTGCGGACTACCACCCCCTCAAGATGATATGATTCGTTTATGACATAAATGGAACGTTTAAAGTATTACATTAACGGAATTATGTAACATATATATCATATTATATTATAAATTAATAATAATATACCTTTTTATTATTATGTTATCATTCCCTTATATATAAAATAGAAATGAATGTAGTTTTCATGCGTACATGCGGCTTACAATCTCCAGGAATAGTGCGTTTCATTTAAAAACTCCAAATGATATGGTATATTATAAATACATATACACTGTAAATATATTATATATATTATATCAATATCAATAATATTATTTAGTAGATATTGAAATTTTGACCACACGGAAAATTTGTAATTATAACAAGATCATTTTTTACTAATGTTTTTAACATAGACCAAATATACGATATGAACTAAAATAATTAACTAATTATTATAGAAGGGTAATAAGTGATATAAATGTAATAATAAATATTTAAATTTTTCTTAAGTAATTATAATTTAACATATTTTTATTATTCAATATGAACATGGAACAAATGAGTCAAGTCGGAGACGAGGTTAGGGATTTCTTAGCTCACTTTTAATTCAGTCATATTTCCATTGTTCACAACTTATTTATTTCATCTGGTATATTGTGTACTGAAATTTGATATATTATATCATTATTCTCTTTATCTTCATGGAATTATGTAATTAATTATTTTGTGATTAAATTTTGGTTGTATGACTCAATTGATTACAACGTGGTAAGGGGTTTTCATCTCACATTTTATTCATGTTAGATTCATGCTGTATTTTCAACTGTTTCTGTTGGTGTGGGGTATGTACATCCCATAATGGTATTATTTTTTTAAAATTAATAAATTTATTGGAATTTACATATTCATTTTATTATCATTATTTCATGAGGTGTATGTTTCGTATGTTACAAAATCGTTAACGGAACCTTTTTAACCCAATTTCGATTCATTGGGTTAATCATCTAATTCTTAATGATGTCATGAAATGAATATGTGTGGAATAATTTTTTATTTATTTATGTTGTAACATCCAATAAATTTTATGTGGATATACCTTTGATACACATAATCACTCCATTGATAAATTCTCAAGTCATCGATATGAACTGAATAAAAGTAATTTTTTCTCAATTTCTATTCATTGAGTTAAAATTCCAATTCATTTTATTTTTTCATAAAGAGAACATGTCTGAAGGACTTATGATTGATTTACACTTAATATCAAATCATATTGTGTGTATTTATATTTTTAACACATTATTATATAATTTATTTATCCATAATCTAAGGATAAGTTATTATAAGAGGTTTCTTCTCAAATTACATTCCATTGAGACTTCAATGTTGTTATTCCCCAATTCACTCTTATATTGTGTATATAGTACTTATTGGAATATTATATCATGAATCAATTTATTCATAGAGTATTAAAAATTTCTAATTAAATGTTATTCCTAAATTATTTGTATTCAAGAATCTATCCTTTTTCTAAAAAGTCTTTAACTAAAATATTGGTTTTAATGTTTTAAAGAATTATTCTTCTAACTATTTCTCATTAATGTCCTTTTTTTAAAATGTTTTTAAGGATTTATTTATATGGATATTAATGGATTAAAATTTTAAATCCATTAATATCTTCTATGTTTTATGGGACACTTTGATTCAAAAATCTATTTCTTAAATGATTAAAATGGTTCTGAAAATTGCTTGATAAAGCATTGATTTTGTAAATATTTTGAAGTGATATATTGTTATTGCAATATGGAAATGTTATCTATCCTTTATTCTTGTTTTATGTATTATGAAAATGATATGGCTATTGGTTTTTATTTACATATAATGGTGGTTCCTTGATAAACCTTGGGCAGGTGAGGACAAAATAGCTCTCCAATTTATTGGGTAATGTGACAGAGGTAAATGTGAATGTTTCTCATAAGAGATTTTGGAAATATACAGTGATGGGTATTCCATGTGTAACACCCTACATAGTTGTGATAGCTATAATGTATGTTTGATATAGATTCCATAAGTAACCATTATGAATTATGATTTCTGTGAGTTATCCATAAATCATATGATTTCATAAGGTATGTTATGATTGAAAAGTATGGTTTCATTGATTTTTATTTTTGATTGTATAATGTTTTCATTTTATATTTTATAAAACTTACTGGGATTTTTATGATCAACCAATGTTTTTGAAATGTTCTCCATAGGTTATAAAGAAGGGTAAAAGAAAGGAATTATTCAAGAAGATTTATATCAAGAAATGAAGTCATGTTTTATTTAAGGAGTATTACTTTGTGAAACATTGGACAAAGTAAAAGTGTATACTTTGTAAATTTTGAGATGTAATGTGAAAATTATGGCCAAATTTTCTAAATCACTAAACCTAAAAAGATCCAAAATGTGAATTATTCACTTAATTAATGATTATGTAACGATTTTAGGTTGTGTCCTTATAGTTGGTCTCAAATTCCAGTTTATATAAATTTATATGTTAGGGTGTTGTTTAAGCATAAGTGACATAACCATAATGGTTAAAACATTATAAAGAGTTATATTTATTTTAGATAAATTTAATGAGATTAAGATAACATGAATAATTATATCATAGTGCTCACCATCCTTATAATATAATATATGATGATTTTATAGATAAACTCACACAGAAGTATTTTGTTTTAGTAAATGGAAGGATCTAGCAGGAACCAACATAAATAATGATGTGAAAGAAACTCCAGTGGTTTTCTTAATGAGATAGAGAATCAAATGGGAGCTACAATGAGAAATATTGTGGTTAAAATATGTTATGGTTATTTTTGAGAAATTTATCTCATTTTTGAGAAAGTTATAAAATTTTATGGATTTCGAAAAAGGACATCCTGTATGATTTTTCACATTCCATCATGTCCGAAGAGGTTGTGGGAATTGAACCCACAACCGAAGGGTGAAAAGGGAGTATTTCCTACCACAGGACTACGTGAAGCCCTTGTTTAGTATGACTAATTATTTTATTAAATTGATTTGAATGATTATGAATAATTGGATCTAATTTTATATCAAATGGATATTCTTTATATAGAAATGACTTGGTAATTAGATGATAAAGGTTATTTTTGAAGATGTTCTCTCTTTTGGGAACAATATATACCTAATGAAAATGGAATACTATGGGATTTAATTTTTGGAGTAACGGATGAAATATTATTTTAGGTATAATTTATGTTTTATTTTAGAAATATGGATATTTGGGGTATTTATGGCAATGATTAACCTATCATAGAGAATATTTGATTAGGTTAAAAACACATTAGTAAGAGACATTAAGAATAGTGGATTCTATATGGAGATAAATGATAGGATTTAATGTGGAAGACTATAAGAATAAATTTTTCTAAGTTTTGGGTTTCAGTAATAGTTTGGATTATATTGAATAATTGAAAGGATAGTTGTGTATTGAATGGTCTTTGTTGAACATTGGGTACTATTTGTAGAATTTTGGAAATTAAGATTAGTATTTATTTTTATAAATGATTATACTTTTATTTATTATCTGATCTTGAAAAAAACATTTTTGTTTTGGATGATGTCTAAAGACAAGGAAACTATACAGTATATCATTTTTGGATTATTTGATATTCTATAAGTTGATTCTAGCTCTTTTAATGTGACCATGTCAGTTTGAATACTCATCGTTAGGAGTAAATATGAGTTTTTGGTAGAAATTTAGTAATGTTTGAAAGTCAACATGACAAGTAAGTATATTTACTTATGGTTTTATTTAAGCTTGTAAATAAATTACTCAATGAAAATTAACTTAAAACGAAAATGTTGTTTGCTTAATTTTCCTACTGGGGAATCAATTACTATTTAACCCATCACATGTTTTTGATTTTGTGGTGGTAAACATTCTCTTAATAACATTTTCTATCACTCACCATCAAAACATGATAGTTTTTTTCACCTCTATATCAATGTATTAATGGAATCATAGTATCTCTTTTCTCCAGTAACCATTGTACTTCTCTTCCATTATTTTAACATGATAGTTTTATTGACTCGTTTTTCATATTAGGGACATTCAATTAAGTTTCTGAGCCCAATTATTTTTTAAAAATATCGAGGAGGCAATTTCCAAAAGTGGGGAAGGATGTAAAATCCCATGTAAATAAAGAACATGACATTTAAATATGTATTAATATTTCTGAATTAAATATTAATATTACATTAAATGGGATTCTATGATTTGATGGCATACCTGATTCCCAACAATGGGTTTCATTGAAATCATACAATGCACAAAATGATGAGTCATACTGCAAAATAATAATATAATATTATTATTTTAAATAGTAGATAACAACTCACCCTTGTAATGGAAGAAATGAACATAACTAAATATAATATGATTATAGAATTTTTTTAAATGTTTCACATTTATCTAATAAAATCTAGAGGCTTAAAATAAGAAAGAATCTAATTTTTAGCATAAATACTCTAACATTCTTTAAAAGTTCAATTTACCGTCTTTTAATGGTGAACCATCCTTAAATATAGTTTTGGTATCTTTTATATATTCTATTTGACTAAATTAAATTCATCATTAGATTCATGAAATCAAAATTTACTTTGGGTACTTTTTTTATTTATCTGAAAAAATTCATTTTTTATGAATAGTGAAAAATATTGTTTTTTAATTCATAACTGCATTTTAATATAATTGATTTATATGGGTAGATTATCATAATAATTGGTTTAAAAGAGTCATTAGATTATATATTTACTGTTTAATCATATGTTGGTCATTGAAATGAAATTTATGTTGAAATTGTACATAAACAATTGTCATTCTTTTGATAGTTTTTGTTTCTTAAAAACACACTATTTATTTTGACAATAAGAATTTATTTTAAATTAATTAATGAAAATTATATGTTATGAATTTGGTAAAATATACATTATTTTTGAATCCAGAATATCGAATATATCTTAGGCTGAATTGTTGGTATTTTTCTAATAAACGTCCATTTTTGATGATTCGTTAAACAACATAGCAGTAGTTAAAAATGACTTTTTCATTTAAATGAAATTTTACCACATCTGTGAATTTAATTTCAGAAATATGAAATACATGGTTTTTAGTAGTATGTAAATTTTTGTTCAATACGATGAATGTTATTTTTTGGTGAATAGTTACTTTTGACTTTTATTTACCTCTGTTAAAGTTAAATAGGGTTATTTAAGGTAAAAAATTATCATAATATTACAAAATTACATTACCCTTTTTATTAACCATATTTTATGAGACATGTCCAACTATAGGAATTATTGGGTCAATTTTGGGACCCCATAGAGCCACTTATGAGTGATAATGACACTTTATTTTAATTAACATAAAGTAAAGGTAAAAATGACATAAATAAAAATCCTTTAGTAAATTAATTTTTACATGAGGTTATATAAGTTATAATTTCGAATATATATATTAATTGGAAATATAAATGATTTCTTACATTATGGTATTTTTATTATAATTTTTAGACATCATATAAAATATTTTATATATTACACAATAATGATGTAATATTTACCTCATTAATAATTGATTTAAAGAAATAAGACTATTGATATTATAAAATAACCAAACCCTGTCAAATGTATATGGAATGATTTTATTTCGACCATACTCATATTATATTTGACTTTAATTAGTTTTGGTCCTTTAGAAACCAATTATAATAATTTAATAAAATAATATTTTCTCAATTTCTTAAAGAGTCCCTCCTCCCCCTTATAGAAATCCATCACTTATAACTCATTCCTCACACCTCTAATGATCTCTTAGATCATCCAAAACCCAAAAAAATAATCCTTGAAGATACCAATCCTCTTCATAGAATCCATACCTTATGAAGATGGCACTTAAAAAATTCCTTTTGGTAAAAAAAAGAGAGTTACCCAAATTAAATGTAACAATTTCTCTTAACTTCTTTTCTATTATTTTAATTCCCCAACCCCAAAAATATTTTTATTCACTTATTTTATAACAAAAACAATATCTTCAATATAATATTATGTTTTCATGATATGTATTAGAACTAAAATTAAAATCACCTCCATCTAATGGGTGAAGAACATACTGTTTCTGGGGATGGAAACTAACACCTCACGAAGAAATTATTGTTCAATTATCTCCTACCACCTCTCATGGTGGCCATTAAGATGGAACTGTATTTAAATATGATATATATTATGTTTATGTTTTATCTATTATTGGGTAATTTTTATTTACAAATATATCTTTATTCTTTCTAATATGAGTAAAAATGATAATTTCATTTGAGGAAGTGTGGACTACCACCCACTTAAAGTGATATGATTCATTTATGACATACATGGAACATATAAAATATTGTTTTAATTAAATTATGTAACAAATAAATAATATGATATTATAAATTAATTATAATATAACTATGTATTATTATGTTTTCATTCCCTTAAATATAAAATAGAAATGCAAGTCTCGTTCATGTGTACGTACGACTTACCGTCTCCATGAACAATGTGTTTCATTTCATAACTCCAAATGATATGAAATTTTATGAATACATATTAAATGAAAATATATGATATATATGATATCAATATCATAAATTTTATTATTTAGATAATGAAATTTTGACCACATCGACAATTTTTAATTATAAAAAGTTCATTTTTTACTGCAGTTCTAAACGTCGACCAAATGTCTGATATGAAATCAAATAATTAATTAATTGATATATCTTGGTAATAAGTGATATAAAAAGTTTAATAAAAATTAAATTTTTTTTGTAATTAAATATAAATTAACTTATGTTTATTATTCAATATGAACATCGAACATACGAGTAATGTCATACACGTGGTAAGATATTTCTTATCTCATTTTTAATTCCGTGAGATTTATGTTTTTCACCACTTATTTATTGCATGTGGTTTATTTGGTTCTTCTATTTGATATATAATATCATGGTTACCTTTATATTAATGGTATTCTATAATTAATTTGGTGGTTATTTACTTTGGGTCATACAACTTGATTGATTACAACCTAGTAATGGGTTTCCATCACACTTTTTATTCCAATTATATTCTTGGCTAATTTTCCACTATTTTCTTTTTTCTGTGGAGTATTTAATTCCCATGATTGTATTATTTATTTAAGATACTTTAATTTATGGGAATTTACATCTTCATTTAATAATCATTATTTTATTAGGTGTATGTTTTGTAAGGTACCAAATCGTAAAGATAACTTTTTAACCCAATTTTCATTCCGTGGGATAATATTCTAATTCATAATTATTTCATGATATTATAATGTGTGGAATCATTATTAATATATTTATATTGTAATTTAAACACCATTTTGTGTGTATATTCCTTTTATACACATAATCACTCCATTTATATATTCTCAATTCATCGATATGAACGTAATAAGAGTAATTTTAACTCAATTTCTATTCATTGAGTTAAACATCCAAGTAATTGGTTTTTTCTTAAAAATAACATGTGTGAATGTCCTATGAATGATTTAAACATTAATTTCAATCATTTTGAGTTTATTTATATTTTGAACATATTATTAAATAATTAAATAATCCTTAATATCTATATATGTTTTTAAAAGAGATTTTATCTCAAATTAAATTCCATTGAGAATTTAATGCTGTTATGCACTAATTCACTCTTATATGGTGTATATATTGTCATTTGGAATATTATATCATGAATCAATTTTTTCTCATGATATTATAATGTTCGGATTAAATGTTATTCCTCGATTAATTGTATTCATGTGTATCTCGTTTTGTTAAAAACACTTTAACTAAAATATCGTTTTAAATGTTTTAATGATTTATTCGTCTAAATATTTCCCATTAATGTACATGTTTTCAAAATGTTTTTAAGGATTCATTTATATGGATATTAAGGGTTTAAAATGATAATTCCATTAAAAATTTCAAATTGTTATGGGAAATGTTGATTAAAAATATCTTTCTTAGATGTTTTAAATGGTTATGAATATGGTTTGATAATGCTTTGATTTTTTAAATATTTTGAAATGATATAATATGATTTCAATGTGGGAATGTAGTCTTTAATTTATTATTTTTTATGTTCTATAAATATGATATGGTTATTGGTAATTATTTACGTATACAAGTGGATTTGTGATAAACCTAAGGTGGGTGAGACTGAGATAGCTCTCTAATGCATTGGGTAATGTAACAGAGGTAAATGTGAATGTTTTTTCTAAGAGATTTAGGAAATATAGTGTGATGAGTATTCAAAGTGTAACTCCCTACGTAGATATGATAGTTACAATTTCTGTTTGATATGGATACTATAAGTTACCTCTATCATTTATGATTTTTGTGTGTAATTCATGAATCTTATGATTTCATAAGTTATGTTATGATTTAAAAGTATGGATTCACTGATTTGAATTTATTGATGGGATAATGTTTTCATTCCTTATTTTATAACCCTTAATGAGATTTTTATGCTAATCCAAACTTTTTGAAATGTTTTCCATATTTTATAAGAAAGGGTAAGTGAAATGAAGTATTCCAAAAGATTTATATCAAGAAAAGAACTCATGTTTTATTTAAGGAATTTTATTTTTTGAATCATTGGACAATGCAGAAGTGTCTTATTTTTACTTTTTGAGATGTAATGTAAATGTTATGGCATAATTCTCTAAAACTCTAAACCTGAAAAGATCCTTAATGTGAATTATTCAATTAAATCATGATTATGTAATGTTTTAAGGGTGGGTCCTTATAATTTCACTATAGTGGATTATCATATATATTATCTCACTGGATCCAACAAAAGAATACATTGTTTCACTACATATCTCGGGGAAATATATGTCATAAAAATGATATATGGTTTCCATGAGGAATATATTGATTCAAAAAAGAAATTCTTCATAAATATTAAATAGCCAAATATTTAAAGGAGGAAATACCTAGATGTGATAATATTACTTCAAAATAGATTTGATGTTGAAGTGTGTAATATCATTGAAATTTGAATACACATTTATTTTTGGAATTTGGATAATATCAATCATAATGTAAAACATTTAAATTATGAAATTATGGGGTGGATCAAAAATTAAAATTATGTCTACTGGCCAAAGTCAAATAATATGGTCCACCACACTGATGTTAAAGTCACATGGGGTATGATTCTATTCACATATGGTTCAATTACAACTCTATTATATAGTTTGGAGTATATATCCATGCATATAATTATAGAAATATTTTTCATATAAGATATGAATACATTATTTTCCAATATAAAATAATGATTTGTGTGTACTGAAGGACTTAAGGAATAATGTAGGGTGATAGAGAAAAGGATAATAAAGAATGTTTTTACACCCTGAAGGCTACACCATCATGTATTGAACATATTTTTGGGGCCATATATTAATAGAAATAATATATTGAGTATATGGACACCATCATGGGGAACCTACATAATGTTAATAGTAAGTTCAATATATAGTGAAAATGTACACACGACATAGTTTAAGCTACCTAAATGTGGTGAGGGGGATATACTGTAATTAGTTCATAGACCAGTTGTTATAATACGTGTAAATTATCCTTTTATATGGCTAGAAGGTGGATCCAGAAAGCATTCAGGAATTTTCCATTTTCCAATCTATCATTTTTTAATACAAAAAAATTGTCTTAGGTAGTATAGATTGAGTAATTTCTCATAATTATATTAATGTAATTTACCTTCTAATTTTCTAAATTTTTATTATTTCATAATCACATGCACTAGATGATAAATCAACAAGATTGTATTATATTAATTTTAAAAATTAAATTTAGATATTAAATATATCCACAATTATTGAAATAATCATGATGCTTTAAAAAATATAAAATAATGTAATAATAATAATATAAAAAATTGGATCTTCTTGATCCACTAGAATGATTTCACTCATGAATAACACAACATAAATTAAACAGAATATTAATAATGCAATATTCATTTTGAATATGAAAAAATATATAATCTTGAGATAAAATAGAAGTGAATGGAGACTGAATGAAATGTGATGTATTTTTATAAAGTTATGATCCCAGCTGATTATTATAATTATGAATATTGGAATAGTAATATGATAGATGGAATAGTACTATGACTGTTATGAATATTAATATAAATATATAAATAGTAACTCAATAGTTAGAATGATATCATCAGTTATGTAAGTGTAAAATAATATTTAGGTATATCATAAAATGAAATATGATATATTTTTACCATGGTACAAGTAAATAATTTTTTTAGAATGAAAAATTAGAAAATTTTATTATTGTAAAATGTAATTGGTTTTTATTTAAGTTTTATAATAAATATAATTAATTAAAAGGATTTTTTTTTTGTAAATTGTTTTTTAAATTAAAATAACATTGTATTATATTACTTATATACTTTTAAGATAGCACATGTAATTTTTCAAAGGGTTATAAAATTGATCATAATATTAAAATAAATATTTTATAAATAAATAAGGGGTTTAAATAAATACCAATTTTATCATACATAGAAATTTTTTCCGTCAAAAGAATTATTATTTTTGAAAAAATATATCAAAAAATGGTTCTTTTTATTTTAAAATATTTTACTGAAATAGATTCTTTTTGATGAATTCTGAAAAACTATAAAATATGTTATGTGAAATTATAACAAAAATAAATGAATTTGTGAGTCATGATTGAATTAAGTACCCATTTTTTCAAAAAAAAAATGATGAACTATATACATTATGTTGTCACATTAATAAATCGTATTTATATTAATGATACAAAATAATATAAAAATGAATATAATTATAAAAAACACCCCTTTATTTCCCTTATAAATACTATTCATCACAATCCCTTCCTCTCCAAAATTATAAGATTTATTTTTCTAAAATTTCAGAAAATTTTACTTTACAATACTCTTCCCCATGTCCTATAATTATTGTTATCATCAAAAGAACAATCTATGTAGACTTAATTGGACACCCAATAAGAGACATTCAAAAAATAAAAGAAGTCTGTGAACCAATTATTTTAATTGTCCATCATCTTATTTCACCAATAAAATCCATCCAACAGGGTAAACTAAATAGGTTATCATATATATATTTTATATTAATATTATTTTTGGATATATAGATTTAGTCATATTCACTTCTGATATTACTCTATAAATGAAATTATTTTCATCAATTTCTTAGTTCACCAATACCATGGGCGATGAGTATTCGTTTTCCATTACCTCTTTCAATGAAAGATTAAATTCAATTATAATGGATAAAAATGATCTAAATATGTATATTCTTTTTGATTCCATGTTATCCAAATAACATAATATGATAACAGAAAATTAAATTAAAAAAGAATGTGATGTTTTATAAAACCAAAAAAATAAACTATCCAAATAAAATTTATATTTTTTCTTAATGAATCATCCATATATCAGAAAAAGGAATATTAAGACCATTTAAATTTTGAGAAGTGCATGGATAGAATTTTATATGACATATAGAGTTATTTTATTATATTAGAAGTACTTTAACAATTATCAAAAGTGATCCATCCTTGAAATCATGATACGAACACCCATAACTTAACAAAATCAAACATCATATATCAATGTAATTATTATAAATGGACATTATAATATTATAAAAAATTAAATATATATGTAAAAGGATCTTAAATAAGTTATTAATGAATATAATTTTATTACAAAATGTTTTAAGTGATGGTGCATAATGACTCTATAACATAAGTTAGATTATCTCTTCAACCACTTTTTTCTTGTATGTTCTGACCATTTTCTCTCTAACACACATTATCTATCTGTTCGATAATATGAAATGATTCAAAATTATATATATATTTATCCATTACATATATACCTATCATATTCCCCCTCTATTTTATTGGTTAATACATACCTTTAAATCATTTCTCAAATGCATTATGATTATGATATATGATTCAATCCCTTTAGTTGGACACACAAGCATGTGCATGTTGTGATTTTTCATGAGATATTATGTATGAGATTAGGGAGTAAAACTAATTTTTGATGGGACTATTTACACTATGTAATTATGTCTTTCCAGTTAACCCTGACTTAAGGTTATGTCATGGTTGATATCTCAATTATTTTCTAATGTTCCCTTGATCTTATGATACCATGTTAATTTTTGTTACCTCAAAATTATTCATGATACATGAATTTTATGATATCCAGTTATTCTTATAGACTCATTACCTTGTTTATTCCCATAGTTTTACTTATATCAATGCACTTTCTATTATTTATCCCAAATTTTGTGATATTATTTTTTGGTTGTCAAAAGGATTAAGGATCTCATTATAGTGATTAATATACTGATGTTGAAATATAATTAATTTTTTTTGTATTATGAATATTTGGTTCCAATCATAGTATGCCTCAAAAAGTTGGGATGTATTAATTAGATGCTTTTATTAATTATCATGTAATAATATGTGTTAAAGGAATGAGTCCCTGTATTTTGTATCAATGAATGGTATAATTATTTTTGTGGATTAAAACTGCAATACATTAGTGAAAACCATTGGGATAAGTTTATGTATATGAGAATATCCAAGAATTTTTGTGATGTACATTTTTTTAGTAACTACATGTCTATGTGGCTCTAACAAGAGTACCTAGGGGAAATAACCCCAAAAGGGTGAATTAGGTACTAAATATACTTTCAACATTTGTTTAATAATGTGACCTTGTAGAACACACATTTTTAATCTTCTAGGGGATATTATGTGATAGAAACATAAAACCAATTAAGACCATTATAATGGACTTGAATAGACAACTAGGGTTTAAAAGTAAATATGTAAATTTACATGAATAACCTAGATTGAAACCTAGATAATCATAAGATAGGATATACTATTAATTTATATTTTAATCCCTATATGTTAATAAATTTACATTTATACGTTTATTATTAAATTTATTGTAATCTCATTTATATGATATATTAGTTAATAGAGGTTAATATGAGAAATTATTATAATAAACAATAATATATATAATGTAAAAATTTCCATAATAATATGACTACCCATATAGGAGTGAGGAATGGTAAATTCATAGAAGTATTAGTTCATCTAAATAATTCTATGAAAATAACTATAATAGTGAAAAATTCTCTATTTCTCTTAATAGATACAATTTTTCTATATAATTCATTACATGAAAAAGGAATTAAACCGTTAGTGGATATTATAATACCCTTATAATGATGAAATAGATTAAATCAATTGAAAAGATACTCTATACCTTCCAATACACTGAATAAGAAAAATTCACACTTGGTTTCTATCAACTTAAAGTGGAATCTGATTAGTTTTATAATATGATCAAGAACATAAATCCTAATGAGGTAATTGATTCCATAGAATTGGAAACATTCAGGAAATTAATTTTGAAGATATAATTTTACCAAACACTCAATCATAAAACGGGGATGGATTTCCTAAAATTTTTGTAAATTGATGAAGAGTCTATCAGGTCGTATAAGGAAAACATCAATAGTTTTTCATTCTACTCATATGACATCATCATCAATTATGTTTGTAAGGTGGGCCGTTTCATTAGTTGGATAAAACCGAGTCTATGAAATTCATTATTGATTCAAGACATTGATTTATATGAAGAGATATTTTTTACCTTAATTTTAATATGGAGATTGGAAACTATCATTTATATATAGATAATAGAGTTAAAAACCATAAATGTTTGTTCACCTCATGAAGATCAATATATAAATAGTGTATTATAAATAAAACCCAACGTCCCATGTGTCAAAAATGTCGGTGAAAAAATCTTGGAAACAATATCAAGGGAACCAAGACACCCTTAAATTGGTGAAATGAGGGGCATTGAGTTAATGCATTCAATGGATATATATTTAGAAAACCTAATTAGATGAATTAATAGAATATTCAGATAACCAACGATCATGTACGAAAAATATTTCAACTATAAGAAACAACAGGATTATGAGAACCATTAACATACTCAATGGATTTTCAGAGGTAATATATGGAAAAAACGTCTATTAATTAAAGAGGATGAAGGGAGTATTCCATCAAAACTGATAAGGTAGATACTGAAAAAATATGTGGTGACATTTTCACTATTTATTAATATTAGAATAGAAAAATTACTATTTTATTTATTATATTTTTTCTTTAATATCATTCCTTTTTTAATAAAAATTTGAACACCACCTCAAAACATGGTGGTTTAGAAATCTATGAGAATATATAATTGATAAATTATTTCATCCCATGTAGGTAACATCACATTTAGAAGTATTTGGGGACTAAATCTCCATAAAAATCATGTTTGAATTCTATTAGTGGAGTTTGATTCTATATATATAATGGATTGGTTATCCATATATAAATCCAACATTGACTATTAGGATAACTAGTTAACTATTCACACCCTGAGTCATCATCCCATTTTGTGAATGTGTAGGAAAGAGTATGAATCTCAAATGGAGTCAAATTCTCAAGTATTTATATTATTTCATTATGAGAAACCATATCATTCCCATGTTATTTTGAAGAATGATATAATTATTCTCTAATATGTGCCCATTAATGAGGATTATACAAATTCATTCTCAAAAAACATTTTTAGATGTCTTCTTAATAAAGAGAATTGAGTCCATAATTGAACTAATATATAAATATATTATTAAATCCAAGACAACCATTAAAATGGAAAACTTTCAGTTAAAATAACTGATGAAACAATTATATGAGAATCAAGAAAAGGGATTTATAGAACATAGTTATTCAATATGGGGTGTATTGGTACTCATTATCAATAAAAAGGATAGGTTATTGTGTATATATATTTTTACCACAAAATATACAAAACTAATATTAAGAACATGTATTCCCTTCCACATGAAGAGTGAAAATATTCATAAAACCACCTTTTGAATATGTTATGGAAACTATGATTTCATATTGATTCACATAAAACTCATTAATGGTCCAATATTATTAATAGACTACTTGAATAATGTATTTAAAGTCTACCTTGATAAAATTTAGGAAGCCATTATATATTCTTTTTTTATAAAATCTAAAATAGTGGAGGATAATTATGAGTATCTAAATATTATCCTTCAGATATTGCGAAAGAAGAATATATATACAAAGTATATAAAATGAATATTATGTGTGGAGGATGTATCATTATTTGGGTATTTTTTTCCCAACATTGAGATATTTGTGGACCCCTATATGGTAAATGAAAAGTAAGAGTATTCTATATTGAAATTTGCAATGGTGATCTATAGTTTTGTCAGAATACATGGGTTTTACCGATGATTTGTGAGGAAAAAATCATTATTGTCATACCTACTATTCAAGTAGACTAAAATAAGGTATTTTTTTGAACTAATGAATGAAAAGAGAGATTCATGTACATGATAAATGGTCATCTCACTACACTAGTCCATATAAATTACTATAGTCTATAACTTTTAATTCCATACCATGATTCTTCAATGAAGGGATTGGGTGGTGTACTAATGATGAGTGATAAAGTACAAGCCTATGCCTAAAGGTAGTCGAAATTTATTTGGTAGAACTATCCAACTAATAATTCAAATTTAGATTTAGTCATTTTTAAATTTAAAAATCTTGTGGAATTATCTGTATGGGGAAACGTTTGAAATAAATGTGGATTATAAGATACTCAAATATATATACACATAGAAGTGGGATAATATATTCCATTTATTATGGTTTGATATGATTAAATAATATTGCTTCTCAATCCTCTAAAATCATAGTAAATAAAATAATTTGGTCAATGTTATAAGTAAAATGGATTCATAAACATTATCAATGTTGATACTTAAGTAAGAAAGAATATTTAAATACTTGAAAATTTATTTAAATGATAAGTATAAAAGATAAAAAATCACCATTCTCCTCAAAAAAGTGTTATAAAACTTCCCTTTATGGAGAAAATAATGGATAAAAATGAGATGATAAGTAAATATATTAGAATTTGGATAATAAAAGAAAATGAAAATTTTAAAAGATTATAATTAATTACAAATATGTTGTATGATTTTTTATGGATTATGTGTACTGTCAAATTATGAGATAAATTTGGAGTTGATTAACGATGCATAGAGATAGACCTTCTCCACACACCCACAAATAATAATTATATAACATGATATATAGGATAACTTTTAGTTAAACATTATGATTACATAAATCGAACATTATACATTAAAATGACTAGTATGATAGAATATAATATCTATAAGGAAAAACACCAAATAGATGATGAAACCATTTATAATACTACCACAGAATTGAGAAAATTATGATTGTACTTTTTTATAGACTTTCAATGAAATCTATAGAAAATAATTATATTTGGGTTGTGTTGGATAATTATAATATTACTCCAAATTTAATTAATATTTGATAGGATTTATGAATCAATCAGCTTTCTAGGATAAGAATTAGAGAATTAAAAAGGATACATGGAACACCACAATTTATTGTATCTGAAAAAGATCTAATATTTACCCCCATGATTTGTATGGTCTCTAACATGCTATAAACACGGTGTTCACATCATTATGGCCAATGATGAAGCTTACATTTTCCTAAATTTTATACTGTAAATCATTTTTTATCATCCCACCATAGTGTTATTGAATGGGTAATTTTCATGTTTTCTATTTTTAGTGATATTTTGAGAAAAAATGTAAAAAATGACTAATTCTTGAATTTTGACAGATTATTACATCAAGGGTATTTTGGTCATTTTATGAAAAATATAATTCCAATTTTTCTGATTAATTTTTTTTAGAATCCTTATTTTATTTCCTTCATTTTTTTCTCCTAGACCTGGAGCTGATTCAGTCATCTATAGGTTCTGAAAATTCATTGAAGTTGGACATTGATTCGGGCATACACCGTGGAGGAACCATCCTGGAAGATTCGTCCAAAAATAGAATCTGAGATTTAAAAATTCATAACTCATTCATCTGGTTTCCAAATTAGCTGAAATTTGGAGGAGATATGGCCAAGATATTTATGAACAACATTTATTAAGGTTGGAATGCGTGAAGAGGTCATTTATTGGGTCTACAACGTGAAATATTTAGGTGGTCTAATTCTGCCTATAAAAGGAGGCCCTCGCCTCCTTCCCAATGCATCTCATTCTCCATATATTCCTTCATGGCACCAAGGACGAGCTATCCACTGAGGGAGGCTGGACACAAATCTTACCCATTTCAATTTTTATTTAGTTATTTCTTTTGTTTATTTTTGTTTTAGTTTTCATTTGTAATTTAGATTTCTAATAAAATTCGTGCATTATTTTTATTTCCATGTCCACCCATCCATCCTGTTTTCTTCTTCATCTTTTATCATTTTTCTTATTTTATACTTCTCATATTATCCACCGTGACCTATTACCATAAAATAAGATTGGTTAACCCGAGACATGGCCCGGGGGAGGTATGTAGAAATATCAATTATTTGTTGCTTAAATTCCAATGTTTTATTAAGTTTGTGATGAGTAAGAGTGATGTGCACGGGTGTAGAGATCTTCCACCACGACACTAATCTCAAACCAATTTTAATTATTTTATTTAATATTTTCCCTGCCTTCTACTGGATACAAGCTCTTCATACAATGGAGTTGAGCCATTCAGTGGTTGAAATGGCATACGATAGAGCCAGGTCTTGAAGATGTCACACTCTCGATCGAGGTGTGCCATCAACATTGATTATAGGAGGAGGTGAAGTTAAGATTTCTAAACGCATTCAATATTTCAAACCAATAAATAAAATAATAGTAATTCATGAATTAGATCTCATAATTGAATTATCAAACTTAAATTAAATATAAATAAGGAGAATGATGGAACCCACAAACCAACCCATAATGCCCAAGTTCATTCTCAATTAATTACATTTTTTCATTTCAGGTCAGTTTTATCTTTTATTAAATAGCATTAAATTCATAAATAAAAACAAAAAAAAAATTAGTATAGTTTAATTAGATTAAGTAAGTAAACGATTGGGAAAACTCCTCAAGTGAGACGACCCTGGTCAGCCTCTATGATACAGTAGGAAAAATTAAATTTCTATTATCATTCCCTATGATAGGTGTGCGTTAAAACTGGTGCTATTTCCGGGGATCTAATAGGTTATTTAGTTTATATTTTCTATTTCAAAATTTTAGATAGTTTTCTTTATTATAAAAACAATATGCAAAAAAAATAATTCCATGATGCATTCAAATTACAATTATTATGCATGGAATAATTATTCACAAGTGCCGAAAGAAGAATATGACTACTCATAGGTGGCCCTCCAATGAAGGGATGATGCTATAATGATATGGTTCAAAAATAAGGAAAGATGACATGGAACATGGATCTCACTTGATGATTTGATATCCATAGCTAATGAACTCAAAACTGACATTGAAATATTCAATGCTAAGAAGAAATTGACACATGTCTTCCCTAATTTCATTCAAGAAATCCTTGAAGTTGAATCCATACTCGAGGTGGTGGAGCATGACTACCTACCTACATCAAGAAATAATCAACTCCAAGAGGTGCTTTCAAATCAAGAAGAGATTCAAGTTCAACCAACATAGGGAGATGATATATTCTTCATCTCAAATTCATTTAATTTTGTTGAATTAAATATGAGTATAACACCCAATTTTTTTGAATTTTTTGAATCATATGTTTCCTATTATTCCATGGAGAACTAAGAGACAAAAGAATATGCACCTGTTGATGAACAACTAGAGCTCCCTAATGTCATGCAATATCTTCTGTAGGAGCCCCATAAAGATATCCAGGTAGGTGAGCCTAAGAAAATCACTCAAGAGGCTTCTCTTCATGCATCCCCCATGAATCCAACACTGGAAGATAATAAGGATGCACAAGTAGCAACCAAGGAAGAGGATTGTCCATACTTTATCCCCCCCCTATGAAAGCTATACCTCATTGTGAAGGGGGACGATATGGTGTACTCTATCAATGGATCATCCATCATGAACAAAGATGAAGCAAAATCTAGGAAGAGACACATGTGGTGGTTCAAATCAAAGAAGCTTCATCAACCTACAGATTATGGATAATAGCTGGTACTGCCCTCTGGAGGTAGTAAAAGATACAAGGTCCCACTTGGGGGATCATACCAAGATTTAACTCTACATGTTTTATAGTAATTTAAATATCAAATTTTGAATTAGGAAATATTCTATCATGTTCCCCCCTCATTTAATTTTGAGCATAAATGAAATGATCCTTGTGAATAATTGAGCAATTTTTCTTTTTTAGGATCATGAAGGAAGAAGGAAGCCCCAAGAATTAGAGGAAGATGACCAAATCATTATTTCAAAAGGGAGATATCTTTTTATGATTCTCATTTAAACTCCTTTCATTTTTAGTCCAAAACATATTTTGAGATTTAATGAATATTCTTATCACTTTTCACACATTAATTGATTTAGAAAGAGATGAAATGGTTTTTGAAATAATGGAATTTAAATGTTTGTTGATATGAATTCTTTTCCCCTGAAATGGATTTTCAATCATTTTAATGAGTTTGACCCATTTTTGAAATCCATACCCATGAAACACTGACTCAAAATAATTTCTTAATCCTATGAGGGATTCTAAAGAACTTTTACATATTCTTCCTAGCACCAACAATTTGTTGAGGGAAACATGAATGTTGTGTGAGAACCAGGATTTTTGAATATTCTCATTCGAAGCATTGGATTTCATGGAATATATATGAAATGATTGAGGCATCTATTTGTCTAGCCACATTTTATCTAGAGACCCACCTTTACATTTATCCTTTGTAAGCCCTTATATTCCATGAATTGCCTTATTGGTTAAATCCACATTACAAGCCAATTTTTCCTTACCTACCAGCACTTTTATTATTTTTTCATGGATATTTCAAGTTTGTGTTAGGGGGAAGGGAATTTCGTGTGCATTCATTGGGATGTGTATCATTAATTTTGGATGCAAGGTGTGTGTCAATACTTTGTGCAGTGGACAATAAGAGAATTGTGCATGTGTTTTCATTTCATTGTTTTTTATTTGTTTTATCCATTTCTCCTTAAAAAATGTAGATGAGCTTTAATTCTTCATTATAAATTCTTTTTTGACTCATTACCTCCCAAAAATCAATGGCATGAATTGTCATTCATTCATTGTATTCAATTTTCAAATCATCCTTCATGATAAAAGAAAAGGAAAATAAAGCTGTGCCTTTATAGAGATTTGAAAAAAATAGAACTTATATAATATCATTCATTATAAAAACTTCTTGAATCATGTACCATATCCTTAAAAGGGGTGTGGTGTTGTGTTTCAAATTTTAATGTGATATTGAGTGAGTAATTTTCTATGTTTTCACTTTATTTAATCATGCATTGTACTTAAAATTCCAACTTCCTCTTTCTATCCTGGAACAGTTTTTTCCATAATTTTCCAACCAACCCTAAGACACATAATCATTTGATCCTTTAATTAACATCTTCATTATTGAAATAAATTTCATGTTTCACGCTATGGAGAAATGAGAATTTTCACAAACCTATGGTGATACATGTGATTTCCAAGTATGAGAATAACTCTTGAATCAATTTCTCTTGAGTGAAGACTGAAATAAAATTCAATGTGAGGTAGGTTGTGATTGGGACATGGATTGATTTATGAGGTTGAAAAATTTCAATGATTTAAATGAAAATAAGATAAAATTATTATTAATATATGAGATATGATATAATTCTATTTTGGATAAGATCATTTATATTTTCTCATTTTTGATTGTTGTGTGGAAATTGATTTGGATGTGTGATGATTCCCAAGGAGTGCAATGATTAAGTGTGGGGGAGTGATGATGCTTACATTTTCCTACACTTTATACTCTAAATAATTGTTTATAATCCCAACATTGTGTTATTGAATGGATAATTGTAACATTTTTAGGTTTTACTGTTATTTTTAGCATAAATGAGAAAAATGACTAATTCTTGATTTTTGATATATTTTTACGTCAAGGGTATTTTGGTCATATACTGAAAAATATAATTCTAAATTCTCTGATAAAATTTTTTCTATAATCCTTATTTTATTTCCTTCAATTTTGTCTTCTGGACCTAGAGCTGATTCGGCCATCTAGAGGGTCTGAAAATTCATTGAATTTAGACATTTTTGGGGCAGACAACATGGACACCATCAATGTAATGGAACACAAACACGGCCTACACACATCAAAATGAGGATTATCCACTTGGGATAGGATGAGAACATCATAGAACGACTAAAAAAATTGGGGAAGTTTGGAATTCATTAAGGAGGTAATTAAATGACATTCTTTTTGACGAACCATCCAAGAATCTTCGTCCAGAAATAGAAACCGAGAATTAAAAATTCATAACACATTCCTCCAGTTTCCAAATTAGCAGAAATTTGGAGGAGGTGAAATCAAGATATTTATGAAAAACATTAATTAAGGGTTGAATGCATGAAGAGGACATTTATGGGGTCTATAACATGCAAATTTTAGGTTGTCGAATTCTGCCTATAAAAGGAGGCATTCACCTCCTTCCAAAAGCATCCCATTCTCTATCCATTCCTTCATAGAACCAATGAGGAGATCTACACTGAGGTAGGCTGGCCAAAAATCTTCCCCATTTCACTATTTATTTATTTATTTATTTTCTTTATTTTTGTTTTAGTTTTCATTTGTAATTTAGAGTTCTAATAAAACTCATGCATTTTTTTTATTTCTGTGTCCACCCATCAACCCTGTTTTCTTCTTCATCTTTTCTCTTTTTCTTCTTTTATTCTTCTTAAATTCTCCAGCATGAACACTGACCCGCAATTATAAGGGGTTAACCTGAGACTTGTTTTGGAGGAGGTATGTGGAAATTTCAAGAATTTTGTGCTTAAATTCCTATGTTTTATTAATTTTGTGATGAGTAAGAGTGATGTTCACAGGTGTGGCGATCGTCCACCACGACACTGAACTCAAAATAATTTCTATTAATTAACTAAATATTTTCCCTCCCTTCTACGGGATACAAGCATTTCATATGATTTAGTTGATCCATTCCATGGTTGAAATGTCATATGATGGAGCCAGGACTTGGAAGATGACACACTATTGTCGAGGTGTCCCATCAACTTTGATTATAGGAGGAGGTGAAGTTATGATGGCTAAACACATTCAAAATTTCACACCAATGAATAAAAGAATATTAATTCATGAATGAGATCTCATAATTGAATTATCAGACGTAAATTAAATATAATGAAGGAGAATGATAAAACCCAAAACCATCCCATAAAGTCTATGTTCATTCTCAATTAATTTCATTTTGTCATTGCTTGTTAAATTTATATTTTATGAAATATAATTAAATCCATAAATTAAAACAACCAAAAATAATTAGTTTAGTTCAATTAGATTAAATTAGTAAAAAATTGAGAAAGCTCTTCAAGTGAGATGACCCTGGTCAGCCTCTATACTGCACTAGGAAAAATTTAATTCATTTTTCCACGCCCTATGACAGGTGTGCGTCAGCCAATCAACCCCAAACCCAAGGAAATTACATGAATTCAATCTAGAACATAGAGGGTAGGTTGGTAGAATTATTTTCTTCTTACGAATGGATGATGAGATCATCATATTTATTTGGATGATATCACATAAATTAATACAATTCACTCTTGAAATAAAATGGATCCATATGAATTAATTTTTGGGAATAAATTTAGGAAAATTGTATTCTATGTTATGTTAATGATCTAAAGATCATGGTATCTGAAATGGTTATGGAAATATTAGAAAAGGCCAAGACTATTTAGATGCACCTCTAGGATTCTCAATGTTCATAAGATATATATATTGAAAATCATTTATGAGACTTATTTTTTGAGTATAGATATAAACTATTCCCATGAATATATCCATGTAGTGAGTTGTGAGATTTTGGAAGAAGGATAAGCTATATCCTTGGTATATCATCTACATTGAGATTCTCAACCACATAAATGGGTTTTCCTAATGACTAGAACTCCCAAAATCCATTTCTCAAGTACATGATTTATTATATATATTCCCCTTGAGAAAGTACATTTTAGATTAATCATAAATAATAAATTTAGGTTTGGTGCAATTGAAAACTGATATCTCTTATAAGGAGAAATATTTTTGGTTCATAGATATAATTTTTTATGTACTAAGACAACTCACTTGGTCAAATTTCTTTGGTGAAGCAAGATATACAAGGAGACAACATTATATCCATAAGAAGTGATGTAGTATAAATAACCTAATATATTTTCACTATATTATAAAAATGAATTTTGGTGGGTTATATTTCTTGGGTGGAATTTAATGAACCATAATTATATCAGTGGAATTTTTATTCAGATTATAGAAATGTATGATATTTAGTAGGCATATACAATATATAATAAAACTAACCCCATATTTTTATATTAATTAAATATGTGAGATTCAATTATAATATGTGATCATTCTGTGTTAATTTTAATATTATTAAATTCATTATTTAATATTTTATGGGAAAAAATTTTAATTTGATATCTTTAGTATAAATCATTAAATTAATAGGACAAAAGATATGAAAAATTATTTTTTAAAAATAAAACATATAAATAATCTTTTATGAATTGTTGAAACAGTTGTAATTAAAAATTAATCCTTTAATTTTTTATAATGTGCTATAATATATAGAATAAAATATTATTTAATCTAAATTTTAAATAAATAATGATAAGATTATTTAGGCTTGAAAGGGATTATTTGAAAAATTAGTTACATAAAAAAAATAATTTCATTCCTTTATGATTATTTCAAATTATATATAAGAATTAATGATCAAAATGAATTTTATAACTTTATATATTAAATAATGAATTTTAATCAATATAATGAGTATTAATTTTAATGTATATATTGTAATATAATCCAACGATTGAATAATGAATTCCTTGAAAACTATTTTATTGACTCATTTTTTTTGTTTATTATTAAATTAAATTATAGAAATTATTTGAATAGAAATTGATAAATTGGATTTCACATTTGGATCCATTATAATTAATATTATCTAATAAGGTAAAAAAATTAATGGATAATTATTACTAAGAACATGTAAATTTAATTTCTATTATTATGGTTAATGCCAGTTTAATATATGGTTAGTCTATAATGAAAATGGTGAAAATGACCAAAACAATTTCGGAAACCCCATTCCATGGATTCATTTAGACATTATCCTCATATTAATAAAATATGAGCTTTTTGGTAAGAAATATCCATGAACATGACTTGACATTGTTGGAAAACATTAAATAATTGTAAATGTGCCACTAACATCAATTATAAAAGGGAACCTCCCTCCCCATACATGAACAGAGTTCTCAAGACACTTATCAAAACAAAACGTTAAATAAAAATTAACACAAAATCTGTTTACATATTCTTTAACTGATTGTATTCGGAAAATACTAACCCTCATTACTTTAAGAGATCTCATGGAAAAATTTCATTGAAAATATTATTTTCTTCATGTGGATAATTCTTTTTAAAATTATTATATTATCACCTTCAAGATTTCTGCAGTAATTAAAATATAATAAATTTGTAATGAAATATTTAAAAATATTTTATTTTTTTGATGAAATAATATTTAACCATCTCATTCTCTATAAAATTGGAAAACCCATTGATTGTGTGTATCATAGACTCCCACCTTATGAAATGATATAATTTTTTATCCATCTTCGAGTCACATGTATTGATAGAGGGATATAAATAATGAATATATATGACACAAGTGATTTTATAATGACTTTTAAAATTAATATAACAACCAATTTACTACACATTCATCCATTAATGAAAATATAATATCACTCATGTGTACGTTTGACCTACCATCTCCACGAATCATTGTGAATCATTATCCAAGTCCAAGATTAAATAATGATCCCAAAAATTTACATAATAAATAAATATGAAATTTATATCATATATATAATTATGGAGAAGATTTAGCTATATCATATGCTTAGTAATAGTAAATTTCATGGAAAACATGCATGAGAAAACAAGATAGTTATCATATGAAATAATAGTAATAGAGAAAGTATATTAATGAATTTGTGATAAGATTTCAGAAAAGGAATATGTAAGTTATTATTAATATGAATATTTTTCTTATATAAATTAAAACCATATCTAAAAGAATTATATAGTAAGAAAAATATTTTTAAACTAAATTGCATACCTATTTTTCAATGATAATTAATGTCATAATTAATGTTTCATCTCTCGTGAGGTAAAAATTTAATTATTACTTGAGATGAATTAATTTATAATACATCTTCACACTACTTCTATATTGCATAAATTTACATTGAAGGTATCATATAATTTTTCCTTTACAAGATCCAATAATTTCTTTATCCAGTATATATTTTATTTTTTCATATATAATTCCAGAATATTCTCTTATTATATATTTAATTATGAAAACAGGTGTTTAGAAGAAAAATTGATTTTATTTAACATCTTATCGCGAATAATTATCGGCATTTCTCATATTATTCAAAATAATTTTATAGATGTACATTTTGTTGCTAAAATGATTAAATAAGGAAATTTTTATTTATTCATTAATTTTTGAAATGCATTAAATGAAATATAATTTTTCTAAATGGTTTCTTATTAAATTTTTTACAAAAAATAAAATGGAAAGATTTTTTATTTATACATTTTTAGAAGTATTTCCTACCATCATTGCCATTTTATGATATTTATGTTCTTTTAACTGTTTTCAATGGGGTTTTAATAAATAATATTATATGATAGGTTATTGTAATATTAAAATTCAATTTAAGTTATATCTCCATTGGAAATGATAGTATTTCAAAACTCATATTTTCGATTAATTTATTGTAATATCTTATATGTCACTAATTTTGTGGATTTTAATAGACCCATGAAACATTAAATTTATTATGATCACTGTACATTACATTTCTTATAAATTTATAATTATAATAGTTTTCTAAAACCTTTATTAAATTATTTTATAATTATCATAAGACTGTACCATATTAGCATAATCTAGGGTTGATTACAAGGAGCCGTCACACACACACACACACTATCATCATATTTTCACTATTATTAATATAACTAATATAAAACTAATTACTATTGAAAATAGTGGGGTGTGGGATAGAGTGAATGTAATTTAAAATACTGTAAAAAGGAAAATTAAATTCAAAAAATAATTATATTAGAATAAATAATGAATGAAAATGTACATGGGAGAGGACGATGATTGATATCATTCTTAAAAATGTTATCAGTATTCAATTCAATCAGGCAATATGGACTTGTAAAACCCCACATTCTCATTTTAATTGTGATTACCCCAAACCAAGACTGTTTCATATAGGTAAATCATATTCAAAATTTCATCTATGAGAGTAGTTTTCCAAATATCACTGTATTTTCCATGATCAACTATATTCAGGAATCCTAAAGTGATGTGAAGGATAAATATTATCCAAGAAGGAGAAATTAAATAATATAGAAAAATTGAAATCACTCATCATAATAAATTTAATAGTCAATTAAATTTTAACAATTCAATGAAGATAAGAAAATAACACACATGAAACTCAATCAAACCTCCATTCCCACCATAGAATAAACATTGAGGTTAACTCTCCAATTTAGTGGAGTTGGTAACGGAATAATATGGGAAAAACATAAAATAAATGAAATGGATAACCATAGATATGAAGAATAAATAACCAATTAAAACATGAATTCTATCAGGAAAATTAAAATACTATAAATCTACGAAAAATGGAGAACAATAGTTTCCCCCAGGTTGACAACCACATGAAATAGAGAGGGGTCCAAAATTTATATCAAAATTAATGAAAATATTTGGATCTAATTCAATTCCCCATAATATTTCACATTGTAGCCCAATTAAATTTGTAATTCTTTAAATTTTCTATTCAATAAATGTGGTCATAGCTATCTTTCTTATGTGACTACAATTTATCATCTTGATTAGACATGTTTGTCCAGATCTAAGAGATATTTAATAAAAAAATATTTTCATACATAAAGGATATTTGAATTCAAATGCTCCAACTTCTAATTCATATATGACCATGAAGGATGCCTAGTATGAAATGTTAATAGTTAATTAAGATTTTACCTATATCCTCTATATATTTTTTCAATGTAAAACTCATTTGGGTTATCAATTAATATAATATAGGACCAACTCCATAATAGAACATATCTATTGAAAATTTTGATGTCTGCATTATGTGTTGGTTTTGAGACACAATATTTTTATTGTACATTTGATACAATTAAATTAAATTAATATAAAATTGTAAGAAATAATACAAAAAATGAATTTCACAATTTTATTTTGAATATAAAAATTATGGGTGAAATAGTGAAATAAATTAAAATAATTAAAATTTAAAAAAAACCCATTTTAGAAATTAGGCGCAAAATAATAATAAAACCTAAATATTTAAAAATTCCCATTAATTAACACTTTAATGGAAAACAATACATATAATTTCAATATATAATGTGTGAAAATGTTAGATTAATCAATAACTATGATCATTGTATCATGGATAATATTACATCCTAAACCATAAACCCTTTCAATATACAATGTTTTACATTGAATGTTATATAATAAAGCATGTAAATATTGATATTAAGTAAGTCTTATTTAAATGAAGATATATATATTAAGACACAATTATTGGAATTGAATTTATCATTTTATTTTGTTGGAATATACCAGACAAACATTCATAGACTATATACATTTATAGATAGTCTATTCTTGCATCGAAAGGTCTCCCGATACATATAAGTTGGAAACATTAACTGTGGTTTTATGTATACCTACACATAAATTAAACTGTCTTGGTTCAAGTACATGATGGTATAAATATCTTTATTTCTGATATAATGATGTCTGATATTAATAATATCTTTCATTGCGAAATAAATTATTAATATTCATGGGATTATTACATTGATATTATCAATAGATTATTTTCATTCCCTAGTTATTTAATAAATATAATATGTTTCATTGTATTAACTATTCCATTTGATTATAATTAATGTATTAATGACATTGTCAACTTTATAAAACACTACAGAACATTTGAGACTACTCTTATTCTATTTCTTATCACAATTTTATGAAGAATAATTAAATGAATGAGTTTCAGTGATGTTTTTATCTATTATATTTTATTCCTAATATATAAAAGGAATTTGGAATGAATTTTTCTATCCAATAATACTAAATAAATAAAATATTTGGGATTACACCCCCCATATCGTTCCCAATTTAACAAAGTAACCACAGTCTCTTGGTTACTAGTATCTACGATGTCATAATCGGTAAAAGACAACCTTTATGGAAAAACCTTCTGGAATAGATTTTGGAAAATATAGACTAGGGAAAATAACCCAATGATTGGATTCTATGTTATTTCTAATTTTTGTATAATATGATAAATGATTTCTTAAGGTAGATATCATGTGGTTTTTTCTACCAATACATCCACTTCTGGATACTATAATGGGATAATGTTTTTACAATGATATTTCAATGGGTAATAATCTTGAATAATGTTTGTCTGAGTATATCATGGACATCATTTTAGAGAATGCCGAATGGGACATTACTACACTATATGTTTGACAATCATAGTGGGTAATATTAGAATTATTTACATTTTCATTATAAAACAATATAATGAACAATATTTTTTTAATGATTTAATGATAATCCAATGAAACATATTTTATAATTTTGGGATTAACAATGAAAAAATATTCATTTTACCTTTAGTGTTACATTTGATTTTGAATTATATGTTATTTTAAAAATATTATAAACATATAACCTTTTGTGAACCATCTAAAATTCCAAAATATATCAATACCCAAGACGTCTATGACATTTACATATGGGTACTTCTGATCTCCACATGTTAGTAACTAGGTCCCAGCATAATAAAACAATTAAGAGGGAATTATTTTTTAGAAAAATTCACTGAAGATAAAAAATACAAGTTATTAATCTCTATACTATAAAGGAAGTAATTACTATAATACAACAGGTAAAAAAATATTGAAAAAATTAAATTAAAAAAGGAAGAAAAATATTCAAGAAAAAAGCTCACACACATCCCAAATAATATGTAGATCAAATATCCACTGGTCACATCTATCACTCTGGGTCCCGATGATAAAAAACATCAACCCCCTCAAAGTGAAGAATTCACATTTCTGGGACCCATCATAAGATAATATACAAGTCCTAGATTGAAAGGGAGGGTGAGAGATAAATATCCTTATAGGGTCTCACCAATATTTCAATAATTAATTCTATAACAATTAAACCAATTACGATATAAATATAAATAAAACGAGGCATCACATGTAATTTACTTTAAGAAAACATTCTTTCACTATGAAAAATATGATTAATATTTCAAAATAGGATTAAATAAACATAATATATATAACATTTAAATATATATAGTTGGATTAAATTGAATAGTTATATAAATAAGTAGAACGTAATCATCTTGGTAAAAATATCATAGTACCCTTTAATAAAACTTTAGGGATGCTTGATTCTGGTAATTGGATCCTCATGCTTATCATTAGTGATATCGGCCCATTGTCTGTACATGTCCCATGAAACATGCCATCAGGACTCAAATACGCATTGTGGAAAATCATGCATGGATAATATTATTTAGTTATTTGATCATAAATATTATTAAAATCGGTCAGACAATAGCATGGTTTTCCTAATTACCTAGTGACTACAAAAGATCACATATGATCTATTCAGATTATCAATCAATTATTGGAAAGTAAATCATTTAAAATTACTTCAAAATACTATTTATTGAGTTTTAGATATCATCATAATTATCTTATTTGATAATAAAATCATAGTTCATCACCAATTCATGAACTTTCAAATCATAATTCATTTTAATCTATTTATCATGTTGTTCAATATCAACTATTTCAATCATATATATTTCAAAATCAATCCATAAATTTTCATAAATCCACACATCAATTTTAGTCCCATTTAAATTTGGGAGGTTTGAAAAATTTCCATATTGTTATCAAAATCAATCAACAATAATCTAAAATTTTAGTTTTTAAATCATTTAAAATATAATTTCAAATCAATCCGGGAAAATCATTTTCAACATGGATTTTTTATTTCAAGATCAAATCATTGGTTTTCACCAATTCATGCATTTAAAAATCACAAATCAATTTAATCCATTAATAATTATGTTTAACCACAAATGATTTCAAGAAAATTATATCCAAATAAAGCCATCAAATATCACTAATCCAAAAAAAAATCAATACAATTTAAATTTGGGGGTTTACAAAATTTCAGTGTTCTTCAAAAAATTAATCATCAATCATGCCAAATAAGTGTATTTAAATCGTTTAAAAAAATCATTTCAAATCAATAATAAAATTTAACATTGCATTTATAGGATGAAATCATATGAAACATCCCACCTTTAATAACAAGATCAAGTAAACACCCATAATTAGAAACAAAAACTACGGATAGAGGAAAATTAGATTAAAAAGGAAAATTTTTACAAAAAAAACATCCTTATAAAAACATGTTAATTGGAAACACAACATCATAGTGCTGTCAAAGAGGGATAGTAGAGATAACTATAAAACCATAGAGAAGAAATTCAACAAAGATAAAATTCTCAAACAAGTCATTTTAAAGGGAATGAATCCCACAAAAATTACATGGGTGTCCCTAGGATTTAAATATGAGGAATGTGGTTTTAATGATCAGAATATTCCACGTATTAAACAAATTCCCACCTAGAATCTGAAAAAAATGATGTGATTCCTCGATCCACTATGTGAATATCCCAAGTGTTTTATGTACTGAAAAGGTATCGCCTCAGGTTAAGAATACCAATATTCACCATTTGAGATCATGAATTTTAATTATAGTGTTTAAAATTTAAGTTTTGATAAAACATTTCATGGATTAATTAAATAAATGGATTCATGTCATCAATTATATCCATAGTTTGAATATTTCATATTGATAATACACAACATGTTTAGGCCAAAAAATTCTTATAACTCAACCCATTCCCCAAGATAACACACTTAATCATTTTACTCATCAATAAATATAATCCATTTACTAGAAAAAATTCATCTCTAATATTTAGGTCATTTTCACCAAAAAAACGTCTCCCTTTCCTTGAAGGACTCACAACGCAGCCAAAAAATATAGAATCAAAGCTAGATTTATTTACTAACAGAATAAAGCTATTACAATGTTAGAATCTAACCACCAAAAACACATATGGTCTCCAAAAATTTTGTTATAAAGATTTCATATCAGAGAGATGTGGAAATTTCACTCTCATTAGATCATTGCGTTCCCATCTCTCATATGATTTAGACCAACAATTGTACATGGACAAAAGGTATTTAATTCTAATAAATAAGCATTATCTCATAATCAATAATACTAACTAAATTCTCAGTTATGGACAAATAAGTATCCATATCAAGATCTTCAAAAATAAAATCCTTATAAGTGTTATAAATATAACCTCGAATGTGAGATACATGAAACATATTATTAATCGAATTAAATTCTGATGGATGTGGAAGAAAATAAGACACATTATCCACATAATCAACAATATAAAAAGAACTGAAAAACATGAATTCAATATTTCCATATTTTCCAAGCCATTGATGAACCTACCGAGGATAATCCCTCATAACACCTAGTTACTAGTATAAAAATCCAATGGCCATCAGAAATGATCACTGTTGGATATATACTAGATCTATTCCATCAATTTCCTCTAACGAATCACCTTAATCATCACCATCATCTACTTATACAATCTTTTTACAACCAAGTATCATTCACCAATATCCAAACAACACTATATAGATATGAACTACTGGTTATTCAAGTCCTTAAAACAATCCATTATGATAGTGGAGTAGTAACTATTATTGTATGAAAACTCAACCGCACTCAAATGATCATCCTATGCTCCACCAAAATCATGAGCCCAAACATGTAAAATTTCATCAACAAACTGTATAACATGTTGTATCTAGATATCTATTTGTGCATGATATTCCGTAATTAAAGATTCTAGGAATCTCATTGACTCCTAGAGTCTCCTAGAGAACATATAGGTAAAATAGGGATCCCAATCAGAAAAAAAAAACAGTTGGTTATATATGAAATAAAAAAATATTATGCATTTAGACAATTATAAAGTCCTAAATATTTGTTGGTTCACAAATGGACATAATGGGAGATTATTTTATCAAAATATAAATCAATAAAAATTACAAATTCTTCCAAATATGATTATATGTAAATACAACAATAATTCACATAGAAGTATAATTTCACATCTAAAATGGCAATGGAAATTGGTTAAGGAAACATAAACGTCTCTAAAGATTGTCCTTGGCCATTTTGAAGGTTTTAATATGATAACAATGTCATTAATTATTCATCTCTAACTTAGAAACCATAATTATTATTGTATATTAGAGACAATATTGGTGGTTCTATGGTTCTCCTTTCACTTTGAATAATATATTTCCTCTGGAAAATCCCATCTCAAAAGAAAATGGAACAACATACTGATTCTAAAAACATAAGTTACCCTCTAAAGTGGAAAACCACTTTCCAGTGGTAACTCCACATAGAGAGAGTTGATATGTCTATGAAATTCATAATCAAATAACTAATATGAATGCATGAAAATTGGAAGATAGGAGGTTAAATGAATTTTAACAAAAACAACCAAAATATAAATCTACTTGACTACCAAATTAAAATGAGAAATATATCCATCAAATTATACTATTAAAATGAATCTTTCATAGAATGGGGAATTAGTTTCATGCTCAATCAATCAGAAATAAAATTCCACTTACTAGGTGTGTATATAACTTTGAAATGAAAATGCTATATGTATTCTACCAAATTACAATATCAAGGATACAAGAATTTTTTATAGAATATATAACTCAAAATTTTTTGATTAGAATAGAGGGTAATACATTCTCTAAAAAGGTAATGTGGCCAACTATTAAGAGCATGCAATGTTGATATGAGATTGAGAACATGGGTAATATAATTATTATCATGTGACCTAAGCTATCTAAAACCAAAGGATATCATGTGATCACCATACATAAGGACAAACCCAAAAAAATTGATGATTCATAAAAGTGAACATAGCCATTCCCAAATCCTAGAAGAGTCAACAAAAGGGAAATTTATAAATTAATTTAAATAAATATATTACACTGAAATTTATTCTCTAAAATAAACTAAACTCCATTCCAAATTAAAGTGTCCATTAGAGACGCCAAATTTGAGAATTATCTTTTGATTCTCCAATAATATCCCAAAAAAACTTAGGAGATATGAATATAAAAAAAATCATTTCTTATCACATTTCATATCACTTCAGACATATCATTATCATCTATAAGGTCATGTAATGAGACACCATTCTTCAAATCATCACTTCTAAAATAAAAATATTAGATTTTGATAAAATAGCATATAGTTAGTGATTTCTCAACATCTACCAAAATACTCTAAAACGTCAGACATGGGGCTCCACCATCTATGAGTAGAATAGGATATTATACACAAATAGAACCATTAGAAACTCAATGTAATCATGGAATATATATTTCAATTATGAGATAAAATATTCTTGATCATTGGTTAGACCAAACGACATAACACAGTACACATAATTTATATACCTACACAAGAATTTTGTTATATGAATGTTATATTATTTTATTCTGAACTGGTGATTACCAGATTTATGATCAATTATTTAAAAAAAATTCTACCCTTTAAAATACTCCAATACATCATCAATTCATGGAAATAGATATATTTTTTACATTGTAACTCTATCAACATTATAGTAGTCAACACATTGGATAAGTACTCTATCAGCTTTATTATCTAAGAGAATTGGAAAAACCAAGGTGATACACATAGTGCTATGAACCATTATCTAAAATGGTTTCCAATTATGTCTTAATATCTTTCAAATACACTAGGGATATAAGGTATGAATTAATAGACAATAGCTAACTACTAGGTTCTAAACGAATTGAAAAAATATGTCTCTCTTACCATTGGAATCCCATCGATATTAGAAGTAAAAAACTCTTGAAACTCAATGAAAAAGAGAGGTAGATCATCTAAAATATAATATAACTCTAATTAAATTGAACAAAATAGATATTTACCTACCCAAATATAAATAATTAAGCTATAAATCTACTCAAACTCGTGTCTCAATCTCCCATTATGACAAGAAACACCACATTTGTCACAATATAGGGGAAACATTGAAGTTAATAACAAATATAAGCCATATGAATAATCAACCAGTCCATATCGAATATTACATCGTGAAAAATAATGTATAAAACCACAATGTTCCATGAATTCTCAGATACTAATATTGAGAAAAAAATATGTGGGAGAAAAACATTTTGGCTATCTCTTCAGTATGAGGAGAGTGGAAATATATACCCTATAATAAAAATGTCAATAGAAAGATTAAAAAAACCAGAACATGTTTCTATATAATTGTGTAAGATGTTCCATTATTAATTAAATATGACACTACCGATGAATCTATAATGAGAGTATCTCTCACATTCACTAGACACGGATCAGCTTCGTATGTAGACTCTTCCACTGTGCAAGAATCTTTAATACTGATTCCCATGACTAGAAATCCAGAGATTTTGTAGAATTTTATTACACTACAAAAATATGATTTTTTATGAATATATATGAATATATGTAATAGAAAATAATGGGAAAAAATTTCTTTAGAGTCTCGATATACCATAAGAATCATAGATCATTGATTCCAGAGTGGAAACATGTTTTTAATACCCAACATTTCCACAATAAAAGTAATTAATAAGGTCCATAACAGGAATTACATGATGTCTAAATTATCCCTACTATCTAGAATCACCATCACACACATCACCATTCCCTTTCATTTAAATGAACTCATAATAATTCAACTAGGACAAAACATAACCCACTTTAACCTTTACTGACCATCCAACTAATGATCATCAATAAATTCTATATCCAACACATCAAAATAAGTTGTGATATTTAATTAGAAAATATATTTTTAGATATATAGTCAGAGAACCATCTTGAATTTTCCATCCCTAGGAATATCATTGGATATAATCATTGCTGAAAAATGAAAATCATAGAATGAAAATTCAAATAATATGGCATGGTATTGTCACCCTATTAGATGTTAAGAAACTCTATGGACATCCCCATGATCATCGACTATGGATAGAACTAATTGGTTAGAAAACCCCTTAAATCAATTCTACATCATAAATTCATGTGTCGACACCATCATCATCAAATCCTTCCATCTATAGCTAGGCCCAATAATCATTAGGGTAAAATATTTCACCTTAATAAAATATATGGTTTCGAATAACACATTAATTAAATACATATTTTTCAACTAATTTTCAACCTCTCTAGGATATGTAGGGCCTTGTAAATATTGTATTTTATGATGAAGAATCTCTTGACCAAGATCCCTAGATTCATCCCATTGATGTTCAAATATCAAAACCTCAACTTGAATAGGTCTAGACAACTATTAACAATTGTTGTAAACAAACAATAATATCTAAATATTATATAGTTCATCCAAGGTATTTTCTTTTGGTGGTTCACTAACAACATACTACTACGGTTTATTCAAACCACTATTCCAAGGAATTATTATACACATCATCAGTAAACTATACTGAAGTAATCAATAATGATTCATAGATCAACAAATCAAACCGGAGTTGTAGTAAAATAAATTCCAAGAAGTATAAATCATGAAGGGGATTTAAACATACTCCAATCAAAACTAGAAAAACTCTTAGAAAATACATCAAATTTGTCCCCAAAAAAACTTTTCCCAAACACCCATGGTGACATAAGGCTCATTATGATGAGATATTTAAAAAATCATAAAAACTACCTATTATGACCCATTTAATCCTAAATATTGCCTACCAAAACAACTCAACTTTGTACTATGATTATGGAAAGATAAAATACTACCTTTGATACCACTTGTTCACGAACTAGAACTGAAACCCTAGTACCCTAAAACCTAATATATATATGGAATGGCTCAAAAGGATTTCCCAACCCTCAATTTTTGGTGACTATCAGTTGGAATCAGATAATATTAAAGTGGAAAATTTAATTTCCACAATATAGTGGGAGATAAACTATATATGTTGGTATGCTCAATAGTCAAAATGGGGAATGTACCAACATCAACATGGTAAAACAATTACAAAAAATATATCATCAAAGGAAACAACAGCATCCAATATAAAATCTCATATATATCATGTGTATCATGGGGATCAAATCTCTTCCATTATTCTCCATGAACTAATTACCGATGATCAAGAAAATCTTATACCTCTATATAAGTATTTACATTTTCTTGGACAAGGAATATGATAATATATAAATAGCTACATAAAAAGGAAGGGTATGATGTTAATAACCGAATATAGTTTCACGATGTGTTTCACTAAAAAGTCCATAATAATTTAACAATGAAATATGTTAATTTTAATAAACAAAGTCATGGCTTGGAATTTACCTATTTTTTAAAACATTATTTCATAATAACATTTATTTTAGATATGTCAAAAAAATATTAAATGAACATTTTAGATACAATGATTCTATAAAGAAGTTTTAATGATTAATATTGTTCTATAAATAAATAAAATTAAGTCATAAAATTACACATATAATAACACCATGTAATAAGATATGTCAGATGTTTTTTTCTGTAATAGTATTCTCAGACTAGTGAATAGTTATATTGGCTCAATGTGTGCTCAATTCATGCGACTAAGGGAATCAATAATCAACTCCGCAATGGGGAAAATAATTCTACAATAATTTTTACATTAAATCTAGTTATAGGTTGTATATCCATAAAATATTTCAAAAATTAACTTTTAACTTCAAAATATAAAAAATGTTTTTTAAATCAATCATTGAATAAATCATCGTTAAATAAATCTTTATAATTTGTATAGAATACCATTATCCAATGTTATGTTTTCAAAATTTAATTATCATATCCAAACTAATTCATATGTTTTAATCAATTCATGAATTTGAAAATCATCATTCTATTTTTGTAATTTAGCACAATGTTAAACCTTAAATCATTCCATCAAATCAATTTCAAAATCAACACATCTGTTATCTCAAATTCACCAAAATTATATAACTCCCAATGAACCATGAGCTGTTTGCCAAATTTATATTATATGTTAAAAAAATCATTATTCATATAAAATATGGCGTCGTAAATCCTTTAAAAATTAATTTAAAATAAAATAAATAATTTAATGTTTCCATTATCGGGAAAAAAAATACGAACCACCTAAATTTAATCCCATGATCAAATCAACACCCTCAATGGGAAACACCCAGAATGATCAAAATATAAGAAAGTAAAAACAACAGTCATAAATCTAGAATTATGAAGGTGTAACTCTGACTCAATTGGACAAACAATATTAAACTACATTCTATTAATGATAACAGGGAGAAGGAAAAAACCATATTTATTAATATCACTAGAGATGAAAGAAAAATTTGATACAATTGGAGGTGATGAACTCACTTAATAATTACATTAGGTATCCCCATATTTGATAGAATATACGTACAGTTTCACAAAAAAATAATTATGTGTGCAAAGAAAAAAACCCATTGGGTAAAAGGAATTCAGGATGAGAATCCTCAATTTATGAATTAAGTATCCCAAGTGGCATATATACTAAAAAGATTTTACCGTAGATTATGAATTCCAATAAAAAATATTTGACTTCTGGGATCCATTTTTTGAATTTATATCATTCACTTCATGAAATTATTTCTTAGCTTATTCTTGAAAAATGTATTCATATTATAAATTACATTCCTAGTGTGAATCTATCCAATGGACTTTACACATTTATTTTAAGAAGAAACCCCATGAAATTTCATCTAACTAAACACAAAACCATAGGGTACCCACTTAAACAATTGAAATATTTTCACATAGACTACATTAATTCAAACAAACATACGTCACTGAACATTATTTCATTTCCTCCAATAAATTATATCCATAATCAAAAATCCAAGAAACACAAATAAAATATATGTATTAAAAAACAAGTAAATAACTTCTTGAACAATAGTATCATGATGTAACATGATCTAATAAAGTGTAATACATTATTTATAAATGGACCAGTAGAGAAATAATGGTATCAATATGTAAAAACCCGGAATTTCAAGGAATTTTTTTTTCTTATTTTCATTGGAATTTGGCGAGTACGTAGTTTCTAACAGCGCCTGATTCCAAAGCCCAGTGTTCCCGAGAACAATTTCCGAAGATAGGCTCGGGTACGTTCAGTGATCAAACGAGCAGGTAATTCTAACATTTAACTCGGTACTCGTAATCAAAATATGAGGGCACCGATGAAATATTAGTGTCAGTAATTTCTTAGGAAGACCATTTCCAGAGTTGCGTTTCCTTGGGTGTGGTTATTAAAATAATGGGTTAAGTAATGAATAAAAATAAAATTTGTGTAACGAATTTTTTTTATATATCTTTGTGGTTTAACATTCATGTGAGGGAGTTGGGGTGGTACCCTCTAAAATCCTAACACTCATTAGTATATTAGTGAGGTGGGGTCCACACGTGTCCCCAACTATTCAAATTCTCTAACCCTCCAAACCTCCCATTAATTTTGTAACACACCCACACCCCTATTAAATGTCGCGTCAACACTCACATTAATTGGACAGTTAAAACTCTTCAATTAATTCAATTAATTGAATGAATTATTTTGAATTTCAAATTGATGTGTTGGGTTGTGTGTTAATTAAATAATACAAGTATTATTTGATTAGGGGTTGGTTCGTTGTGCGAGAGGGGTTGGAGAGGAATTTATCATGCCTTGGAATCCTCTTCATCCTCCTTGAAGAACGTGAAGAATACACCATCGCTGGCGAATAACGCCGGCCTCGGACGAAGGATGACGAAGAATTACGAATCCTAGGAGATCGACGACGCGACGCCGTGTACTGCGACGCCGATGATTCTCATATCTGTGACGCCGACGACACTTACGAAACCTTGTTATGTGACGCCGTCTTTCGCGACGATTAATTCCCGCGACGAACCTTCGTTTGACGATACCTTGAAGAAGGGGTTAATTTCTTGATCATGAATATTTTCATTGTCATTCATCATATTATTCTTGTGCCCCATGTTATTATTATGACGGTTGGAGTTTGGACGGAATGAACACGGCCGACTCTCCTCCCCCTACGATGTTGTGTTTGTCGCAATATGAACAAGGGTGCGCGGTGCAACGACACCACGCAGAAACAAGAAGAATGCAGCAATGAAGCGCGGCGCCGTCGCGCTGCACCGTGGAGGCCAAACAAAGCCGCGGCGCCATTACGCCGCACTGGAAAACCACAAAGAGGCCACAGATTTTTTTTGACGTGTGGATCGATGGGCGAGGACGTAACGGGCAGCATGGTCGATTTGAAGACTTTGCAGTGAAGAGTCGGTCCCGGGAGGACCGCTGGCGAAGACCGCAGGAAAAAAGGACCACCAGAGCGTGTCCGGTGGTCTGCGGAAGAGCCTGCCAGTGCACCACGCCGGAACGGCGGCACCCAGCGCACCGCCAGGAGGGTCCGCTGCGGCTGAAGGGACGGTGGCAGGTGGCGGTCTCGCGGTCGCGCGGCCGCGCGGGACCAGGGGTAGACAAGGTGGTCGTAAAGCTTGGTGGTCAAAGGGAGAAGCCCCCACCTTGGGGGGCCGTAGGTTCAATGAGGGGGGCACCTCCCCCCCCCCCCCACCTTTCCGTGACAGCTCGGCCGAGCCGAGCTGTCTGGTCAGGCGGGCCTCGCCCGCCCAGGCCGGGCCGGGGAGCGCCGACGGGGCTGGGTCATGTAGCTAGGTCGGGCCATGCCCTAGTGGGCCAGACCCGGACCCGAGTCTGGTCGACCCGGTTTGGGCCGACCTAGGGGGACATGAGCCAGGTCGAACCGAGCCCGAACCCCCTATTCCCGGGCAGTTTCCGTTCAAACGCCCATAACATGGGCTACAGACCTACGATCATTGCACCATCAGATGTGATGCAATACTTTGGTCGAGAAGGGAGTTTTGGTATATTACACTAAAAGTTTCGAAGAACTTTTGGTACGGCCAGGTTGGTTCGAAACCGAAACCAACCAGGCCCTCAGAGTGGAGACACATATAACATGAGCTCTGGACGTCCGATTGATGTGGTGTCGACATTGTTGGATTCCTATTGATGATACAGAACTTTTGGAATAATTATCCTAAGGATTAGACACATATGGATAGTGGTCGGGTTGGATTGAACCCGAAATCCAACCAGGCCCATAGAACGGAACAACTTATGACTATCAGACAGGACGTCCATTTGATGATCCACCAGCGGCGTTGGTGATCACGTTGAGAAATAGTCCCTATGTGTATACCCTATATGAGTTCAGGGTACATTTGAGATAAGGTCGGGTTGGTTCGTACACGAAACCAACTAGGCCCCTGGGACGAAAAGGCTAATAACTCACAGATCGGGCATCCGATTGACGCACCATCTGTTGCATTGAGACCCATATGGCGAGGCGGTCCATTGAGATAATTCTTCATGGTACATGGAGTTACTTGGAGTACATACCTGTAGCTCGTGGAGTGGACCCTCCTGGAGATGAGCGTACAGAGTACGAAGACCGTGTAGCTGGCTGAGACCAGATGACTGCTTGAACGACTCGACTTGGAGTGAGTCGACTAGCCCAGTGGATAGAGCAATACTATGTTTGGGTGCAAACCCATGACGGACAGTGCTCCTGGTAGTAGGAAGAAATCCCGCGGTACTCAATAGAAGGAGTGCCTCTACAGGCTATTGGGGGGTGCACTATTTTGTTTGGGTGGCTGCCCCTAGCGAAAAGCACTACTGTGTTTGGGTGGCTGACTCACGGTACTCGACAGGAGGAGTACCTCAGCAGTCGTATGCTAGTGAGAATTACCTCGGAGTTGTGACAGGATCAATGTACTTGTCAGAGACGGGGCTTTTCAGCAGTTACAGTTTCGATAATGAAAATCATGGTTTGAGCTGAGTCTATGACCTTTGTGTTTACCTCATGATTGGGATGGGTCACTTGTTAACTTAGGTATATGTATGGGAATATACCTAGGTAGTGGTTATCCATTGATATCATAAACATTGTGTTTCCTCATGAATGAGATGGGTTACATGATAACTTAGGTTTGAATATGGGCTTATAACTAAGTATGGTTTATCCGTTGAGATCCTTAATTGTGGTTATCCTTGATAGATTTAGTGAGACCTTGAGGTTCTCAGGGTCCCTACAGAGTATCGTATACTCACCCCTGCACGGGCTATTCCCGCACCTCATTGTGTTGGTTGCAGGCAACGAGCAACACGAACAGAGGCCAAGTGTTCGAGGACTGGACGATACCCGGAGGTGGACCTCACGATGAGTCAGTATCTGGATGTGGACTTCACGACGAGACGATACTCGGAGGGGGTTGACGGGCGAGAGCATTGTGGAGGCTATTTGTACTTACCCTTCAGGTAGGATACAAGGTGGACGACCCAGGAGCTGCTTCTATTTTTCTTCTAGTTGTTTGTCTTTCTGGTTGTACTTTCGTTCAGTTGTAGTTGTACTTTAGTTGGGTTAGTATTCTGGCCCACTTACTTTTCAGCACATTCTTTTGTACATAGTGTATTACTTCCACTTTTACTATGTGGTGTTTGTATACTATTATAAAGGAAATAAATTCACAGTTATTGGGATTTATGCCTTTGGTGCTAGTCACCAGCCCCTGGCCTATGGACGACGGGCCTGGGGTAGTCACGACATGAGCCCCAAGGACGAGTCGTGACACAATACCCCTGAAAAATGTATAAATTTACCTATGTTGAATAATAGTACATGTGTTGATGGATTTGTGTTTTTCATGGATATATAATGGTAGATGGAGCATGTTATTACTAATGACCATGAAAATATGGACAAAAATGATTTTCTACGACATGATATGCCAATATTAGAACATTTCATGTGGAAAAATACATAATTATTTAGTGGGACTACTAATCCTATGGTCGTTGAGAAAGGGATTAAGTCCCTGGAAAATATATTTCTATCCCTGGGATGTGATGAATTGGAAATGAATATAATTTTAGGATATTTTCATAATGGATATACTGATCAATGGTATACATTTCTCCATAGTAGTTAGGTAGAAGAAGAAATAAAATATATATAATGAAAATATTTTAAATAAACATTCATTGAATTTTATTTCCTTCATGATAAACAAAATGAAATGTTGATAAAGATATCAATCCTAAATAAAAACTAATAATAAAGTGTTTTGGAGGATGAATCTAAAAAGGAATCTATGATTGAACATTTCATTTAATGAATTTATCCAATTATACAAGGGTCCAATGTTACACAAAAATATTCCAAATATAATGACGTATTAATATGTTCCATTAAAGATGTTAAGAAATTGTATAGATCACATATATTCAAGGAATATGATGATAAAATTAGGATCAATGAACATAAAAAATATTGCGTCAATTATAGAAAATTAAATGATGTAATACACGTAATGTGACAATTTTTGAATGAAAATTCCCAGAAAATGATTAATGTGAATTTGTGTTTGTCACTTGTGAGGAAATAAATGTCAATGAATACATTATTGTAATGGAATAAAATATTCCACCACAAACAAGTTCATTAATTATAAATATATGAGGCATTATTGAAACCAATATACCAAACATCAAGGGAATTTATCATAGAAGATGCTACGTATAGAAGGGAATGCGTATACAATCACTATAAATGAGGTTGATGTTCATAAAGAAGTAGTGTAATGTACTAAAATCAAATCTTTAAATTTAGTTAATGATTTTATTCATTATAGATCCTTTCAATATATTATTTACTACATGTTTTGAATGAAATGTTTATATTTCCCGAGAATAATAAGGATAGATTTAGTCAAAACTCAATGTGTAAGACTCACTGCGATATGGATGTGTTAGTAAATTTCTATTATAAAATATAATAATATTATATTTACTAAAATTATTTTCAAAAATATCATTGAATTTGATATAATTATTGGTATGTATTGGATTTCACAATATTATAATAAGAATATATTTTAATGCGAATGAAAATATGATACATGATGAAGATGTGTAATTACATATCATTAATGTAGAGACATAATCATATATGTCATGTATGGATCCATTCCTTGTAGATATTATGAATGACATTCATGACGTATAAGATAATAAAAATGTTTAGGTGTAAAATGTAATCTCCAAATTGATGATGTACTTATTTTATTGGAATACAATGATTAATTTCTTGAGAAATTACCTATACATCAACAAGAGAATCATGTTTATTTTTCCATTAATTAAATCCATGGAGAAAGGAATATATCAATGACACGATATAGAATGGAAACTATAGAGTTTGTTTAGATAAAGAATCACCTTGAGGATTTTGGTGATAAAGGGTGTATATTCCTTAGTCATTCACCTTGGTAGACATTAGTTCTTTCATTATGAATAATCATATGTCCATTATTTTGTTCATTGATTATAGAAAAATCAATGATATTTTGATGAATGAAAATTATCATATACTTCAGAATGATGAATTATTTAATCAAATTCATAGATGTCAATATTTTTGAAAAATTTACCATCAATTATTAGTAACAAGAATTTCTTGTAAATAAAAAATATATTCTAAAGAAAACATTACACATTTGGTATGGAAATTATGAGTTTCCTATAATTCCATTTGGATTGAATAATGATTAGTATAATTTTATATAACTAATGAATATAATATTGGAGGAAAAGTTTCATCAAGTTATTTTGGTATTATTTTTAAAAAATCATATTCTATTTCAAATGATATGACCTCTATGAGAATAACATGAAAATAATTCTTATGAATCATAGAAGAATAGATTTGTATAGAAAATTAATAATTTTTTAATTTTTGATTTATGAAGATTCTGCCACCTCCATATTGTCTCCAGAGATGGATTTTTAGTTAACCATATGAATATCAATGTAAACAATGAATGGACTACATAACCATATGTGTCATCATTTATTATTTTATTAACCCGTCCCATAGAAGTGAGGAGAAATGGAAAACAATGATGGACTTATGAAATGAAACCCAAGGGAATCCCTAATAAAAATGTTATCCCCCATAGAGGGAGTTGACCCTATGATAGAATAACAAATAAAAGAGATATCAAAAAGAGCCTTATAAGAAAGGTAGCTAGCCGCTCTGTTTCTCACTCATAAGGTATGGGTAATCTCCAAGCCCATGCTAATGAACTCTTAATTTTACGAATATACATAGTTTCATTGCTTTAAAAGGTTACTATCATTGATTTTCATAATATTTTTACTGATTGAAAAAACCATTTACCAAAATTACATTTAAAGGGGTTATTTTCACATAGAAATTTGAATTTGAATAATGTTATGAAAAAATGATAAGAATAATGAAATAATGGTTACACTTAGTCATCTTACAAAATATACACACATATTTTTTTAGACAATATTTACCCCATGATCATGTTTCCTGAATATATATTATTTATGTTTTAATAAATCATAGTTATGCACTTTTGATCATATATGGTCATGATCATGAATTACGTAGAAATCCATGAAAATCATCAGATGGTTCTTGATACTATGATTAATTTGAGAACTACCTACCATCCTTAAACTATGGGACAATACAAACATACCATCCATAAAATAAGAAAAATGTAGAAATCATTATCACATGTCATTAATGGTATGTGGGATCAATATTTAAATTTAGTATAATTTATTATAAAAATATTTTCCATTATATAATTAAAATGGATCCATTTGAAGTATTTTATGGCAATAGATTCCATAATGGAACATATTGGGATAATGTTTGCAAAGGGAATATTATAGTCATTAAACATTTCAAGGATGCACTGGAAATTTTAATGAGTATTAAGATTCATATTAAAAAAATTTAAATAATGAAAAATATTTATTCTAATAACTAAAGGAAGTAGATATATTTTATAGTGATATATGAAGTATTCATGAATTTGTCTTGATTAATTTGTTATATAAATTTTAGTATGAAAGGGAATTTGAGCCCAATGTACATCAAAAATTTTGAAATTCTAGAAAGAGATGGATTTGTGGACAGTTTTTTTTAAAATTCACAAATTCTCACTAAATTACATAATCTGTTCTAAATATAATTTTTAAGGAATTACATGCCAGACCCCACACAAGGGATCATCTCCATAAAGTATAATTAGGACCTAATATTTCTCACTATGAAAGGAAAATATAGATTCTTGATATTAGAGATCAAATATTGAAGAATTATAAGAATTTACTGAAAATGTTACTTTATAAATGTCATAAAATGGAAAAAGATACATGGTGACTAGGGAATGATATGAATAAAAACTAGGCTAATATTTTAAAATTTAATATTCATTCAATTTTATAGGTATTTTTTATAGGTTAGATTTTAGTTCCAGAAAATAAATTAATGTAAGTGAAAATTATAAAATGATTGGATAGTAATGACATTTACATTTAAATATTTCATGGAATAGGAATTTTAAATTGGACTTCATAAATATCTAATGTTATGTTAATAGGTTGAAATAATCCTAGAATTAATTTCTTTAATTTTCCATTATACACAAGAATTTATGATTATTAAAAAAATTTGTATATAAATATTATCAAACTTTTTAAATAATATGTTATAATATCTATAATTTAAAATTTATTAACTATTAATTTGATAAAAATTAATATAAATATATATGGATGTTAAAAGATATATTTGTCGGTAAAATTTTTTTAAAAAGTTTTAGGTATTTTAGTTTGAATTAATTAAAATAATATATAATGAATAATGATTTAAATGGGGTTTTTTATTTTATATCCAAATTTATGAATTAAATTCAACACAATTATGGTTACTATTTATCTAATTAATGTATGTTCATCTTATGCAAAAAAAAGTAGATTTATTGAAAACCTATTATTTCTGTATATTTTATGGGTTTATTTTTAAAATAAAATTTTATATTTTTTTATTGAATTTGATTAAAATGATTTCACATTTAGTATCATCATAATTATATTTTGATAATATGGCCTACTTAATTTTTTCCCATTATGAATAATAAACATAGTAAAAAATATATTATCACGGTTAAGGATAAAATAGATTTATAAGGGGGTTAATCAATAATTATAAGGGTCAATATGACCTCATTTTTTTCATAAAACATATTAAATATTATTATTTATACCTTAAACTTATTACCTTAAAATATAATCTATTTTTAGAAAAATAAATTAGAATGTTACTAGACATTATTTAAGAATATTGAAAAATTAGAAGTCTTCCTCTCACCTCGATTATATAATAGCATTTCCTCCCCTCACATATCCACACCTCTCATGGAATATATCACAACAAAAAACAACCAAAATTTATCCACAAATTTATTGAACACATTATATATCTACAAATCATATAAAAAAATAAACCCTACGACCCTTATTAAGATATCCAAATGATATTTATAGAGGAGAAGGTAATTCTCTTCACAAAGAACTTTCTTTTTGTAGACCTTATTTAACATCCTTATATTATGTATTAATAATTAAATTTTAATAAAAACTGTATCTATCATATAAATATATTATTTCATGTTTCTGGAATAATATTTACCCATCTATTTCTTCATTAGATGGGTAAAAAACCATCAGTATTGTGTATGGTGAAGAACTGCATCACAATCAGATGCAACCTTTTTTCCATAATAGAATCATATGGATGGTCATAATTATGTAAATAATGAATATATAGGATATATAAGAAAAAATATTGATCCAATAAAATTAAAATATCACTCACTTCTTTACCATTTTATCCATTAAGGAAATGATAACACCAATATTCTATCAACATGGTCTACTATCTCAATGAAGGGATGCGATTCATTTTTCATGTCAAACATTAAAGAATGATAATAAATATTTACTATTGAATAAATATGATATGTATAATAATAAAATAATGTTGGATATGATGTATCAATATCCAATGATAATGATTCAGAAATTTAATGACAAAAATTCATGACAAAACAAAGGAGTTTACAGTCAAAAATATAGAAATAATCAATTATTATTAACTAAATGGCAATATGATGATATAAAAGGAAAATATATGATATAAAAATATTAATATATCTTTTATAAATTAATTAAAAAATTTAATCGTTATATAGGAGGATAAAAAGACTTAAACTAATCAGAAGCATGAAGTACGATGATTACAACTGAATATCAACTCAATTGAGACCTATTTGATATTATGGAACTATTTTATTCTATATGGAATATATACAACAAATTTTGTATATTTAACATGATTAAATATTTATTACCAATTATTAATGTTTCAATTAAATTTTATTCTCACAAGGAATTATTATTTAAAAGTTACATAATATGTATGAAATAATTTTATATTCTCACTTTCCTAAGGATTTCATATATTTTTATTGTTGGTTTCTTAAATTTTACCCTTGATAAGATAAATTTATTTTAATATCCTATAAATCTTTGATATGTTAAAATATTTTATACAAAAATAACATCTATTTGGAAATTTAATCAAAAAATAATTGTTTAGAAGAAAAACTATTTTATACCTCTTTTAAATGGGTATATTTTTTTATTGTCCATATTTTTCAAAATTATTTTACACAATAAATTTTTTATTGATAAAATGATTTGTTAAGGTAATTTTATGTTATCATAGAATTTTTAAATGGTTAGAAGTTAATATTTAATATTTTTTCCAAAAGGGAAATTTTTTAATTTATTTATAAAAATAGTAAAGATTTGTTTTTAACACATATGACATTAATAACATTGTGTACCACACTAATTTTTAGTCGATATTTATATTATTCTATAATTTTTATATGGTTATAGACTAAAAATTATTAAATGAAATATAATTTTAATATTTTTATTTTATTTTATTTATTTCTCAAATGGGGATGATTTTATTTCAATTCCTATATTTCAGTAGAATCTTGTTGTCATCTAATATATCTTATTAATTTTGTTTTGTTAAAACTTATCATGAAACATTAACATTATTTTGATAAATGTAAATTAAATTTATCTTAAATAATCATATTATTTGTATCATGGATATTATTTTTTTCGAAACCATATTCCATTTCTATATAGAGTGTTTTATTTATAATGTTATTTTATTGATTAAGGAAAATTTGATATTTCTTTTTCTTAATTTAATATATATATATATATCTCTGTTTGTGATTCTAGGGAATATTGTTAATTACATGAATGGTTAATTATATATTTTAGGAATCAAATGGTCAATATGTTATGATTGGCCCATATATAAAGAAATCCATTTGATGTATCAAAATTTCTCATGAGATAAATCAGCTGAACAAGTTAATTTGTTTTAGTGTATACATACTCATAAATTAATTTTTCTTAACTTCAGGTCATGAACATATAGATATCATGATATTTGAGATCATGAAATCCAATATAATTAATTTTATACATTGAGAATGTAGTTATTATTATCCCTTAGATTATTTCATTGATATTGACCAATGATGCATTTATTCACATGTTATTGATTAAATGGAATGTTTTTTCAATTATCTAATTTGAAATTTTTATTATTAATTATTTACACATAATAAATTCTACTATCTTACTAATCAATTAGGTATACCCTTATTATATTTCCATCCTATAGGTTGTGAGAAGAATTATCTTAATGTGTTTTATGTATGCATAATATAGTGAAAATAATTTATGTTTTATAATTTATTCTCATTATAAAATGGGTAAGATGTATATAAATAGTGATCTATGTCTAATGAACTTGTTGTTCCTTCAAGATTACCCACATTCAATGTATTCCAATTTAATAGTGGAACCACGAATACAGGTTATTATTGTTATGGTTTCTATAATTTATTTAAAATGTATTTACTATATGAATATATGAGGAAGAATTTAATGTATTTAAATGGGAGAAATAATGGAAAATAAAATAATATTAATAGGAAAATATGGAAATTACTGATCCCATAAAATAACTTAACACAGGAAAACACATTAAAAATGAAGCAGAATATTATTAATGAAAAATGAATTTTGAAAATGAAAATATATATAAACATAAGGGATAATAAATGTTATTTAATAACGAAATAAATGTGATATATTTATGGAATGTATGGAAAATTATGACTATTACAAATATGTGAGTAGGAATAATAATACTAAAATTGGAAAAATAATTTGAACATTAAGAATAGAAATATAATCATTGGAATATTTTCCTGGCCATTAGAATATTGACTGTAAAAATGAAATATATAGTTATTTTATAAAATAACATATTCCATATTTATACAATGTTACATGTATACAATTGTTTTATAAAAGAAAAATTAAAAATATAAATGTTTATAAAAAATTAATGATTTGATTGAACTATTATAATAAAAATAATAAGTTTAAAGGAAGTATAATTAATAATATATTTTTATAAAATAAAATTTTGTTTCATTATAATTATAATATAATTTATTTAGACCGGGATTTATTTTTCAAATGATTAGAAAATTGGTCATCATTTTAAAATTGATATTTTCAAAATAAATGGGGATTTTATTAAAAAATTGAATTTAGAATATTTATAATATTATAATCATAAAATTAATTTAATTTCTTGAATATACACATTGAAAAATAGTTAAGGTTTTTTTTATTCTAAAATAGTATCAGTTTTTATGAATACTAAAATATGGTAAAATATGGTATATTAAATTAGAATACAAATACAAGAATTTATGATTCACAAGAGTTGTGAGAGACCATTAGTGTGAAATAAAATTAACCATTAACAATATATATTCACAATCAGTAATGATATTTATTTTCATGTGATAAATAATAAACTAATATATATAATAATAAAAAATTATCCTCTCCCGTTTTTAAATATCACCTTCATGAACACTTATCCTCATAAAAAATAAGACATGGGGATTGAAATAATTTATTCCCAATTTTTTTATTTTTTCTTCCCTATTTAATTATCATACTGATATTGTCTAATGACTAATCCAATGCACCTTAAAGGGAATCCGTATAAGAGATATCCAAATGAGATGGTAATTTCCTCAACATATTATTTTATTTTTACATACTCTTCATCCTCCATATTTTTTCCATTAATAAATGAATAAGAACTATCATATCATATAGGTACCAGATATTATAGTGATAATGGATTATCTACCATCCATTATATCCACCACCACTTTTATTATAAAAAATAAATAATTGTCCATTCAAATTCGTTTCACCACCTTCATGGGTGATGAGTTTTGAAATTACAGTACCACATAAATGGAATGTATAAATAATATTACAAATAACTTAAATAAATTAATTATATATATAAATATATGGTTTTCTATTATAAATTCAAAAAATTATATAATATTAAATAAAACAATAATAGTCCTTCATGGTTGGTAAAACCTCCCAAAATCACTAACAATAAAACATCAACTTTTTTACTAAATAGATCATACAAATTTAAGAACTCAAATTGTAACATGGGAATGGAAAATTTTTTGTATGTAACTAAATAATATTTCTTTTCACTTAGATATTCATAGTCATATATAAAATTAAATTAAATAATTATCTTCAAGTGATCTGACAATGATATCATGAAACAAATTCTCTTATAACAATGAAATTGGCCTTCATACCTCACTGAAATGGTTATAAATTATCATAATAAAATTAAATTTAGTCAAATATATATGAAAATGTTTTTTAGTTAAGTAATTAACTTAATTTATTTTATAATTAAGTATATAAGGTGAATATATATAACTATATTGGAGCCTATGTTATGGGTAATCTCTGGAATATACTTTTTCATTGGGTTATTACCATTAACTCTCAAAATCTATTATCTCACAATCCAAATTAATAAAATTATTATAAATTCTATATATATTTATCCAATATATGTAACTCTCTTATTCACCATCACATTGATGGGGTAATAACTTTTCTTTATGTTAATTTCTCAAATTCTATATGGTTATCAGTTTTTATTGGATCAATTTTAGAGTAAACATTATCATGTACATGATATGATTGGTATTCCTACATATCACTCTAATAAATTGGTTATTAGTTTTTCTTATGAGATTTTTTGTAATGTATTATGGATTTAACCAAATCCCTGATGGGAATTTAGGCACAATTTTTTGTTTTCATGGAAGTTGTCTTTGAGTTACACTTCGATCATGTTTTATTACATTACCATATCCATTTTTTCATGATATTATGATACCATGATAATTATATTAGGGTACCAGGTTATTATCAATGAGAAATATCTTTTATTATATCATTTTTTGACAATTGAATTAATTTTAATTCATTATTATTATGTTTACTAACAAACTAGGATTTATGACTCACCAACACTCTTATGTATTTACTAGGTCATCACATGAGGTTTGAGGAAATCAAACGGGATTTAATATATCATGATAGTGAATAAAATAAATATGGAGTGTTTATATTTTATTTTTTATTCTGTTTGAAGGTTGTCTTCCAAAGACACTGGACCTCATGATCTTCAGGTTTTGTTTTTTTCACGTTTATGTTAAAAATCATATAACAAAATGTGTGAAAATCTTGGGTTTTTATAGAAAATTATTTTTATGTATTTTATTTCCTTGTAAAAATTCGTGAAATGTGTAATAGTTAGGTAACTAGATTATGTTTTTGTAGATTTGATTAATATTTTATAGATTTGAATGTGTTACACATTAACCAAATGGTGGGAAAGTCTATATATTAAGGGTAAGACAAACCCAATGTCAATAGATATACTAAAGCAATAATATGTGATCCATAGGATGGGTACATGAAATTTATGGATTGAGATTTTATTAATGAGGTATGGGGTAGGAAATCGTAAAAGGGATATGTGATCTAATAAAATGGATAGTCATAATGATACTTTCTACACCTTCTATAATAACTTTTAATAATCCAAATCCACATCCTTATGATTTATAAACATATAACTTTTATATTTCTCAACAATGTAATATGTTTTTGTTGGAATGTATAATTTTTTACTACATCGAGAATATATCCGCTATTAGGGAGTAAATAATTATGTTTACCATATAAAAGATTATAATTGCATCAGATATAACATTCTTATGTAAATTAGATGAAAATATACACCATACTTCATAATTATAGATAAAATGTTTGATGTTTGGAAGTTTATAAGGCCTAGATGATGAAGTATAAAAAATTACACCATACATGATTCACCTGATATATCATATTGATATTATTGGATGGTGAGATATATGTATTATAGATGACATTTTATGAATCCTACTTGATGAAGAATGTCATACATTATACAATAAAATGAATCATTAGTTAAATAGTTGAATTATAAAAACACTATATTGTTTTAAAATAATATTATTTTTTGATGGAGACACTATATAGAACCTTCCATGTGATGAATTTTTTCATTTCATAACATTTCAAGTGATCTTGATAAATGTGGTATATGATAGTTAAAAGAATGAGTGAATGTAAACGTGAATTATTGCAGAGAAGTAATGTGTTATATTTGAAATATAATGTTTCTATGAAGTGTTTCTAACATAAATTTTAAGATATAAATACCTTATAATCATTATATATTTTTTTCCTTATGGAATCTGATTTTAGGGATACATTTTAAATTACATCAGTTTTTATTTTATTATCACAATGTCAAATATTTTTTCAGTTGAAGGATACTAGGGTATAGAGATAGAGGTTATAGTGATAGGTCTCATCAATGGTCCCTAAGGATATGTAATTAATGATTGTGTCTTTTCATTATAGTGATGGATTCATTTGTTCAGTAAGAAATAACTTATAATTAGGTGAATATCATGGGAACATTAAGTTTGGTCAATACTTCCTTTCAATTGAAGGAAAATATTTGAAAATATTGTAATAAATAATAATTATATTTTTTTACTAAATTATTACTCTCTTGTTGTACTTTTTTTTACATGTCAATAATTCCATTGTTCACCTTTATCAATGTTTTTTTAAAATTAGTATATAATCATTTATATCTATAATTATTAAGTTACTTGTCATGAAACATCATATGATATCATTCATAATGAGGCTGGTAAAAATTGAATGATTTATTTGATTAAAATAAAATTCACCCCTATTTTGGAAATATATATAGTATTTGGATAATTTTTTTTTGAATAGTTCCATTTTATAATTTTATTAAATTTTATATTCATGTGATTTGAATAATAATTTTACATCGTATCTAATATAGAAGGTTTTAGTTTTTGGACACTTAAAAATAAAAATCCCAGCAGAACATCTATCATATATAATGCATATTATTAGTATTTGAGAGTTTTCATGAGGAATATTTCTATAAATATCGTCATATATAATTTTTTCCTATTGACTAAAACGTTTAAAATTCAATATAATGAAGAAACTAATTTCATAAGTGATGATAAAAATGACCATAATGCCATCTTTCATGTTATAAAAACATTACTATTCTCAATAACATGAAATATCTATTACAATATTTTATCTTGTAAAACTGCGAACAATAAATAAAAGAAACGTGATGAAACTCACCATAAACCTATCACAGCTATATAATGAATATGATCAATTTTTTGGGTAGAAAATATTTAATTTTAATTTTTATTAGGAGACTTTTTTCTCATGTTTTCATCAAATCATTTTGAAAATTTTAGAAAGTCTATAATATATTGGATGCAAAGATTATATAGATGATAAGTTGGTTGAATAGAATATTGATATGAATCTAACATATTGGGAATCTAATATAATAGATCTGCATGATTAAAATCATCTTATAATTTGATATTAGATGATCCTACCAAAACACCCATTAAATTGAAGGCCTATTAAAATGATATGCTAAATAATATAGAATGAATTATAAGGTATGTTTTTTTATACAACTACAAAAGGAAAAAAATCTATATCACTTTTAAATGTTCCATTGTATTTTAAGAAGAAGAATTTAAATGTTTATATTGAAATTAGTTCATCTGGAAAATTTGTGAATGAACATGGTCATCTTTTCCAAATGATGAATAAAATTTATTCCATGATATATTTTTTGTATAATTACCATAAAAATCAAAAGGTGATATGTGATAATAATGAAAATTATGTGATGAAATGTTATGAAGGTATAAAACCCAGTAAAATTAAACCATATTAAAAAATATTAAATAGTAAGGATAATAATGATAGGAATTCTAGAAATTTCAATAATAAAAAAGCTATGAAATGATTAAAATCCACTAAAACATGGAGTCTAAGTGGATGATATTTTTTTAGAAAGTTCTTATAACAATATCAGTGATAGTTAAGAAGTTATTTTCTTCTATTAAAATATTTCATAGGCCAATCAAAGATACATTGAAAAGGTATATACTCAATCCCTAATTTTTTTTGAATGAAATATAACAAAAATTAGATGATTAATATATCATTACATATTCTATTGAAAAAATATATATTACATTATATTATGGGGGTACTCATCTAATATTTAATGATGTTTTTAAATATGTTAATTCATTTGAGAAATAAAATTAAAATATTTTCAAAAACTATAAATGTTTTAAAGATGTTCGTTCTCATTAAAATAAAAAAAATTTATAAATATTCATTGAAATTTTGAAATCATACTTTATAATTAGATTATAAATATAGTTTTATCTAATATAATAAATCAATCAATTTAATATTAAATTTTACGATTGAATTATATTTTTTGATATCTGTAAATTGGATGAAAAAATGTTCTTTAAATATGATTCAATATATTGGTTTTCATAGAGCCTGTGTTTCAAAATAAATAGAAGTTGATAAATATAATATAGTTGGAATTATTTGTTTTCACAATGTGTTTTTTTAAATTAATTATAAATTTTTTTATGGGTTCCAAAATCTAAACAATTATATTTTGAGTGAAAGTAAATTTACCGACCTCAAAAATATCATGTTCATGGATTTTGTTTCACCTAGAAATATGATTGAAAACAATAATTTTCAATAAGATATTAAAATTTTTAATGTTTGGAATGCCACTTTAATATATAATAATAAAATATTAATATAATTTATTCATGATATTTTATTTCATGATATTGTTAAATTTACATTGTTTTATTTTCTTTATTACATAAAAAATATTATCATCGTTGGTAAATTATGTTACTTGGGTTATCATGTCATCTTTAGGAATGATAAATGGAATGTTAAAAGTTGATAAGTTATGTTCATTATTTTTTATATATTAATTATAATTAATTAATATAAAATATATAATACATTCTAATCTATGACCTACCATTCCTTAGTTCTATGGAGGTTTATTCTTGGACTTAGTATATAATTATAGGACATTCTAATTTGATAACGTTAAGAGAACATTCTATGAAAAGAGTAATTATATATTAAATAGAGCCTATATTTAATTCATAAAAATGTTAATATATTTTTTAATTTTGAAAACCAAAAATATCATTATTTAAATCTTTTAGTGAAGCTTCAACATATAATGATTTATAGTCTGTCAATATGAATTTATTATGTCCAAAAAAGGGAAGTATTAAATTAAAATAAATTGTACATGTCTTGGTTTATGTTAAACTACATGTAAGTGCGTATATTATCTGTTGAAAATATTAAAAATCATTTCCAATTATTAAATATTTGTTTTCTAATTTAAAAATGAAAAAATTATACTTTTTATAAAAATTCATAATTATCATAGTGGAGAGCCTTCAAAATCATATTTTGAATAATTTTGATGTATGAAACATATTATACATACCTTAACCACTCTTAAAACACCAAAAATAAATTTGTTGAACGATTAAATATAGTTCTTATGATATTTTTTGAACTATGTATCTTGTATAATAAATTTCCATTAATTTTAATGAGGATGATATTCATACATGAAATTATACTATAAAGAAAATTTTAATTAGGATTTTTAATAAAGCATGTTACGATTTTTGGAGAGGATAAAATCCAAAACTATCTTTCTTTTTAGTTTCTTGATTAAAAGGACTCATTTTGAATAATAAATATTATTGACATAAATTTTACACCAACAATCATGAATTAATTTTTATTTTTTGTTGTATAATTATTAAATATTATCGTGATTTTAATAATAACAATGTACTCTTGAGGAAATAATTCATGTTAAATTTAATGAAGCTATTCCTATTTGATAAAAAACTAGAATCAAATATATGGATGATATTTTTTTTACTATTTTTCAATCTCTTATGGAAAATTACACAGAATTGAGGAAATCTAAAACCATATTTTTTTTGTTATACCTCTTGAAAGGACACTACATGTTTTTGAAGAACAACATTTTCTATACCCAAAGGAATCATAAAATCATCAGGAATTATCCCACTAATAATATCATTGGTGATGTATATCAGTAATGAAAAGCTATATGTTCTATAAAAATTTAATTTTAATGTTGTTCATTTATATAAAAATGAGATCATAAGACACCTACCAAGGCTTTATGTGACGAATATGGGATAATATAAATGATTTTTGAACTTAATAAATATTAGGTGAACATGGATTGTACTTCAATAGAACACACTAATTACTTTACTGTAATTCGAGTAAAATTGTTGTTTCCCAATAAACATGATAAAAATTGATTAATTTTATGAAATGAATAAAGACTATTTTACAAGTATAACCATCAATGAAAATTAATTTTCATTTTATACACATTTTTTATGTAGATATACTTAAAACAATTTATATACTTCTATCCTATAATTTAGTCTAAAAATTTACTCTATATCAAATTTATTTTAAGGGTTCTTATCATAATGGTATGTATTGGAGGATGTTTGTTTAGAACAACCACCTAATTTTGAAAACAAAAAATAGATGGATAATGTTTTTAGACCTATTAATGTACTCTATGGTCTAAAATAATCCTTAAGTTCTTGTTATGATAGTCATACCATATATTTACCTTTCTGTATTTTTTATGGATGATACTTATGAATGAAATTATATTAAAAATTATTTTCATGAACCCCTAATTTTTGTAATTTACATAGGTGAAATTATATATTAGATTTGAGTAGAAAATTTAATTATAATTATATTATTGGTTTAATAAAGTATGAGTATGAAATATGCATGATGGGTAAACCATTTTTTTCATGGATTCCATATTTCTTAAAAACAAAAAAAGAATTAAATATATCAAACCAATTTTTTAAATGAGATCATTATTTTTTAGTATATTTTAATACTAAAGAATATATACTAATATAATAACTATAAAAAATTTGTTATTGATAAGTCTAGGAAAATATTTCATAGAAACTTTTCACAAGAATGATTTTTTTAATACTCTTTATAATTAGTCAACTAGGGTAAATGTTTTTTTATTGTTATGTGAAATATTTTAATATAACACAAAAGTTTCCCATTATAAATTAGTAAAATTATTATTTCATTATCTCAGGGAAAAAATAGATCGTGGATTATTTTATCCTTATATAGAAGATTATAAGAGAAATGTTTTTTAATGGACGGATTTGGTGGATGTAAAATAGTATAAAAAATGAAATTATGAGCATTTAAATTAACAGGAGGGTATTTGGTTTATTTTTCTTGTATGATAAAAATATATATAAATCACTCCATTATTGAAAAACAACATCAAGTATCTAGAAGTAGTTGTTCTTAGGTGTTGTCTATGCAACCAACATTTACTAATATTTACATGAGTTTTAGTAAGAATTATATTGTTTATCATAACATATCTTCCCTAGAATTATGTAACAAACCCATCACATCATGAATTATATAATAAAATATAAATTATATCCCATTTATTTTAGGATCACAAAAAAATGAGATATAATATTTCAATTCAACGAATCGTAACACAAATTTTCTAATATTATTACAAAAACCCACATTTATAATGGATTTGAATATATTGAAAAAAAATAGAATAGACAATATAAAATCGCCATTTATCCCATTTTACATATATTATAATAGTAATGTACTACATAATAAATGTAAAGGACAACTTTCCAATGTTATGAAAATGTATTTCAAATAATTTAATTCAAATTTTTCAGAAATATTTTTCTTATCTATCATAATTTTTGAATATTTTATGAATTAATATGTTTTAGAAAAATAATATGTTTCATCGAACTAATATATGTTAAACCTTTATTTAGATAGAATCAATAATTTTTTATATTTTTTTTTGAAACATATAAGTTGATATTACGAGACAAGCTTGCGTAATAATGGTTATAAATTGTATATCATCGAGGTAAATTTTCATGTGTTAGATGAACATTTTTCTATAATTTATTATAATATATTCTATTATTTTCATATCTCTAAATAAAAATAGTTTTTTTCTAAAATATTTATCAAATAATTAATTTATAATTGAAAAAAATTCTTCACAAATATAATATATAGAAAATGTTAAAAAAACATTAATAATGTAGTATTTTTACTCATATTTAATGAATCATTTTCAACCACTGTTCATTATAATGGTTTAATTATACGCCATTTGGTATTAAGAAGATGGATCCTATCACTTTATAAATCTATATATATGAAAATATTGACACATTTCATTCACATCATAATTTATTAGGATTGTTATCTTAGCATTTATTTCATTTCATCTAATTTAGTTGTTAGATTATCAGTTGGGTTTCAAGAAATTAAAATCCATGGAATCATTAGTAAAAATTTTAATAGTGAAATACTTAAAGAAATTATGAGAGAAATAATGTGGTGTGAAAATAATGATTCAATGATGAAAGAAGCCAAAATTTTCCAAGGATGGGATCATTGTGTGTTTTCAGAGTGGAATTTATTTCAATTATTCAAAGATTGTAAAAGTAGTATAAATGAAATCAATTTTTATTGAATTGTATGACATAATAAACTTTCTTTCACACTTTTTGAGAAATATTATAGTCTTAAAAAAAGTTAAATTGGTTTGAATTCTATTAGTGTGGGAAAAAATATTATCCCCTACTATTTTTCAAATAAGACTACATATTTTGAGAAATATCATATAAAAGTATATATATTTACATCTTATAAGAATGTGTTGAAATTTTTTTCATATATTATTGGAACATGAATTATTTATTTTTTGGATAAAAAAAATATAATACCGGGAAATAGGAGATTAAGACACTCTAAAAGTTTTGGATATTATTTGTTTAACATGCTATGTGTTATAATAATGTTTAATATAGAAAATTTGTTGTTTAGTTTTATTTTAGAACTAGATAATTAAAATTTAATGTTGATGATTCTTCTTTATTCATGGTTTGAAAACATGGTGTTATAAAAATTGATAAAGAAAAAATGTAATAATGTGGAAATTATGGTCAATGAAAAGGCAACATGCATAAAAGAAGAAACCATTAACAAAATGAATTTTGTTTATTCTTAATGTGAATTATTTTGATGAAAATTCCAAAAATGTTGTTTATTTTGTTGAATTTGAACAAAAAAATGAATAATATTTTGGAAAAGGAATATATTGGAAAAATAGCCATTAATGCTAAGGAATAATGTTAAATATCAAGAGACATGTTATCCATAATAATTGAGATTAATGTTTAAAATGAATATGATAGTCTATATTTCACTTTATATGTATCTAAGGCATTATAAATAATGGAAAAATAATATTAAAATATAAGATATTATTATAAGAATAAGATTCAAGAAAAAAATAATGAAAAGAAAATTTTAACTCTTCCTTTTTAAAAGGAATTGAGAAACCATTCTCAAAATGTGAAGATGTTCCATCCGAGTTTTTTCTACTAAATAAATTCCTCTTTCTAATCCAATATATTTCCACATCATATCCCAATTAGAATAATTTTTCATATTTATAAAGAAATAATGACAATAATTTATTATAGATGAAATCCAAAATGATGAAAAACAAGGGAGTAAAAATTGTTGAAGAACCCAGTCTTGAATTAGAATAATTAATTGAAACTATAGAGAAAGATTAGAAGATAATTAATGAAGTCATTTCAAAATAGATGTACACTAATATTCTAAGAGAACATAAGTTGTATAGTTGTTCAACTTCATTATCATCAGAGACAAAAAATTATTTTGATCATACTGAACAATATAATGAATAATAATTAAATGAAAAAGAACAACAACATAAAACAAAACTAATAGAAAAAATTGTGTTCAAAAAATATGTTTATGTCATAGAAATTTCATAATCCCACTTTTCTAAAAATAGTAATATAGACATTCTAGACCCACATCACCATCAATATTAGATAATTCAAGTGATTCCACCGATTCAGCTCTAAGTACACATATAATTGAAATTGAAAAAAACTGAATTAATATAATGAATTAATTGATATATCTGAATAAATTATGTTTAATTTCTTTTAATTCTATATCTTTTCTTATATATTGATGGAAAAATATATTTAAAAAAATTGAGGTTTCACGAAGAAGCATATCATAACCATTATCCAAAATGAGGAAGAGTTGACAAACAGCAAAGGAAAATCAATGTTAGAACCAAGAAATACCCAATGATTCGTCATATATATTATGTATATCAAAAGATATTCTAGGTTAATATATTAAAAAGATGATAGAATAATATGTAAATTAAAATAAATATCCATATTTTTGACTAGTATCAAAATGGAATCTTTTGAATGATTGAGGATGGATGGTGATCCTAAATCACTGCCAATTCACAATCATGATGATATTTTAATGAAAGGGAAAAATATTTATTCATTGGATGGATAAGTATAGAAAAGTAACACTAAAATTGTTGACACTCATAAAAATTCGGATATTTTTCTTAACAATTAGTATGATCTCAAGATCATGAAGGTAGTGATAATGAATCTTTTCAATGAATTAATGATTATTTATATAATTAATTAATGTATTTTTTAAAATAATAATAATTTTTTATGACTATTATTATGTATTTTGTTTATAAATTCCTTATTGTTGATTAATTGTATATTTTCTTACTTGAATAACAATTTTCACATATATATTTTTCCCTAAAATTTCATGTTACATATTCTGTGTCCATAAAACCATTCAAATTAAAAAAATGTGTGATGATATAACATCTTAGCTTTTTAAGATAGGATATAAACACCCATAAAAAATGGGATAAATAATGAAATGGGGATAGAGAATAAACATCCTAGTGAAAGAAAAACGTTATATTTCATTAATTTTATAATTTTAATGGGGGTATATTTTTATTAAAAGAATTAAATATAGATTTTATCTATAAAATTTGTGTTTATGATTATGTAATTTGAGAATATTTTTGAGTCAAAAGGATACTTTTAATAATTTATAATGTTAAATTTGAAAATCAAAATCAACTTTCCTAAAATTTATTCATCATTAACTTCAATAGTTCCCAATACTTAATGATTTATTTTTTGGAATGATTAATTTTTTACCATATGAAGAATATGTCTTACATTAGAAGTAACATTCATATGTTAATCAAGAGTATGATGATAAATGAATTAGAAATAATATTCAAATATATATTAGAGGAAACTGCACATTTTACATAAAATATACAAATAAAATGTTCAATATTTGAATTTTTATAAATTCCAGTAGATGACGCATATAGAATTCCTCTAATACAATTTTTACCTATTAAATTGGATTTTATTTATTGAATGTAGAATAGAATTTCAACACTATAATATTTTATTAAAACTATTTGATGAATAATTTCATAAATTTCACAGAATAAATATTGTTTTAATACTAAATGTGACATAAATAATTTGTATTCATGTAAAATTAGACGACTATTATAAAGAGATGTTCTCGTGAATCTCTAATGTGAATACGGTTTTTGTTTAATTAAATCAAAACTAATAATGACATATTTGGAACATGACTATTATAATAATATATATAAATAGATATTCCTGATTTATGAAAGGAAGTTAATTTATAAGTAAATTTTGTTATTGTTTTAAAGAGTTTGTAACATCTTATATTGAAAGAGTGTTTTATTGTAATATTTTGGGTGTTTTTGCATAATAATTACGATTATGGGTATAAATTATAAACTCAATACGTTTTTCCTGAAGTTACCATTGTTTCTATATTCTTTCTGACTGAGGGATATTATACTAGAGTGACACATATTATACCAATCATTGTGATTTAGTCTTACCGAGGCCTGGTTCACTGAGGTTGTGTGCGATCATTATGTCAATGGATTAATGGGTTTATGAAAAAGAAATATATTATAAGGTGAGTTGTGTATTTACCTTAATTTTTTATAATACATCTATTATAATGAAGGTAAATTTATGAAAACCTTTTTATAATGATTTTGTATGTTTCATACATTATAATTTTTTAATAATTAGATTTTCATGTTTTTTATTTTCGTTGATCATTTATATATAAAATATTTATACATTATTAGATAATCATTTATTATATTGATTATAATGACAATAAATAATAAAAATCTCCTAATACAATTTTGAAAATGATTGAATAGAAATGTAAATTCTATTTTTATAAACTACAATTCACCCCACCCCTTCTTATATTAGGATATAAACTCTCTTGATAAGACAAACATTTAAAATATATTTGAATAAGCAATTACATGATGTAAATTATAACTGCAGCTATTTTAAACTGGTATTGATGTGATATAACATTAATTCTAAGGATGACTATTTACCACATTCGAATAATGGGTTTCATATTAGCAGTATTTTGGATGAGTGTGACATATATAGTTCAAATATTTCTACATATCATTTAATTATAGAGACAAAGCCTCACATTTTTCATATGGGTTATCTCTGTCAATACATATTTTTGGTAGATTAATATGAATGGATTCATTTACATGTCAGGATATTATAAGAATCCCAACAAGAATGAATATGAGTATGAGAAATAGGAGGAAAGAAAATGTTATATTCAGTAGGGCCCAATATATACTGTTTGAGCATCCCTATGTATAGAGAAATTATGGGAATTATGAAACATGTATTTAATATATTAAATTTTAATAGATCAATCCCATGCATATGAGAGAAGAAATGGTTTTGTATGACATGAAACAAAATAAGTATGAATCAATGGAAATGTGGAGGGTATAAATAATATGATAAAATTTTTGAGTATTGTGAAATTTTATTCTAGTATAGGATTATTGATAAGAATCCATTCAACAATGGACACTTACATGAATATAGATATCATTTATAAAAACATAAAATATAAATTAGGCTACTATATGTACTTTAAATTCATGCAAAATTGTTTAAATTTCAATTAGATTAACATCAACCAACAAGGAATCTAATGCCTCGAAAATTAAGTTCATATAATGAGAGAAATTATATAGGTGATTTTAATGTATCTAGATGAAAAACAAATTATTTAAATTCATCTTTATATCAAGTTGAACTGGGGAAATCAATGTTAATAATGAAAAATCACATATAGGAATAAGTATAATTTTACTGAGACATAATTTATTGATTATTTATTGATATAAAACTAGGATATCACAATGTATCTCATAATTATTGGAATAGATTAACAAATTCTTATTGAAATGGAGAAATTTTATTCATAAAATATTTAAACAATGATGTCATATATATTTTTGATTATATACATAACTTTCAAATCCCAATGGGATGATTGAATCCTATATATATCTAAAAACTAATTATGTGGGAAATTAATCATATAATATGTCCATGAATAATGAGTAATAATTTGTGAACATTCACATTAATTTGTATTTTATGTTGGGGAGTTAGGATTAATATAATGGATTTCTATGATTTTTTTGAACTATTGAACAATTAATCACATATCCTTTAATTTCTGAACATCAGAAAATGTATCATATGTCTTGATGTTAAAGTTAATACTATGGTAATCATTAAGCCATATAGTTTAAATTTTTATTCTGAGGACATGTGGTCATATTGTTCAACTTATTTGGATAATAATGTGAATGATGAAATGGACCTATGAAAATTAATTTTTGAGAAAACTATCATTACAAAAGTTGTGGTATTATCTTTATCAATAATAATAAAATAGAATGATATATTATAGTTTATCTCATCAATGCAATAAGTTCCTTAACTCATCATCTCAATAATTTCCGGCTTCATCTTGGATAATGTTTGAGTTTATAAAATCAACAATAGACACACTTACATGAATGTCTATATAAGAAGAATCTTGTGGAATGAATTTGCAACATGATTATGATAGATCTCTAGGATTTGTATTGTTTTAATAATTTTCTAATTAATTCTATTCAGTTCACTTAGCCGTTTCTAAGACTTATAAACTAATGAAAATTGAGTATAGATTACAATTTTATTCTAGGAATATTTCCCCTTGATTGATCGAATGACCTATATCTAGTACATAAGATAATATTGGCATCACTATATAGAATTACTAGTAATTGTGTCATAATACCTTAGATCATGTATTATATTGTTCTATTGTGATTTATTTATTTTTATGCCATGTTTTAGGATATCTGATAGTCTTTTGTTGAAATAATATATATATATATATATAATCCCCATAGCATGATTGTGAGAAAAGATATGGGGCATATATTGTATTCTTGATACAAATTTTAATTCAAGAAAAATTGGAATTGGTACCATTTTCCATTCATATTTTTGTAGGGACACTAAATGTAGTAGTAAAATTATATTTTATGAAACTAATGATTTATATTTTACTTTTATGAAGGATATAGACTCAACACACTATGATATGAAATCAATATCATTATGTATTTAAATGGACACCCTATATTCTACTAGTGGATATGGCCCCAATATATGTATTCAATATTTAATACATTTCGATAATTATTTAGAGGTTTTAATCTATTATGAAGGTTAATTAATTAATTTATAATGTATATGAAATAATGGATTATATTTTTGATCTTTTTCATTATGTCATCATTTATGTATAAAAGTATCAATGCCTCATGATTTCATAAAAGAGAATGGGTTGTAACTGGGGAAAGCATATGAGTTAATATAGAATATCTACATAATAATTAGGTTTTATCCTTCATCAACATATATTTTGGGGAATAATTAAAGGAAACATTTTTAGAAAAAATAATATGAATTTGAGGCATAATAAGGAATTCAATTTAATTCCCAATGATGGATAAATTTATTATTAGCTACATCAGGTAGGAGATGTTCATTTTAGAGATAGTATATTATAGGTGATATCAATCTAATTATTTCATTAGTTAGTTAGAATACATGAAAATAAATTTTTAGTGCTATTGAGTTCATTGATCTCTCTCATATCACTGTTGAAGAATGGAGATACTACTTAATGATGTGCATTGAGAATGATCATATCATTTTAGCCTAAATCATTTGGGGCCATAGTTGTATCATCTATTGTATACTCTTGGGTGATTTATGAATGTGGAATATGTGAATATGTTTTTTTCAAGGGGAATTCAACCATAAAAAATTATACAAAATCAATAAAAGGAATCAAAAATTATTTTAATCTCATAGTAACCAATGATATTCATGATATCTAACTGTAAATCACCTATTAAGTTTAATTGTACCACTAGTACTTGAAAGGTCAATTCCAAGCATGTAATGTGGGGCCATTATTATAAATCATTTATGGAATATCCATCTAGTATAAAAATGAGTAATATAGAATCTAGTTTAATGAGGAGATGATTACAAACCAAAAACCACCATGGTTAAGCTATATGTTTTCCATCGATCTCCATGTTGGGATCTTAGAAAGCACTATTACTGAATAATTGTGATGTTTAGGAATTCATGGGTATAGAAAAAAATTATTATTACTATAGATATTTATTTATTATTTAATTTTATATTATATTTTATCCATCAATAATATATACTGACACCCTCTCTTTTAGTGCCCTTTGATACAAAAAAATGATATCAATTGTTTCATGAAAATCTCTAACAATGAAAAATTACTCATTAACATCCAATGATTGAGAACATACATTATTAGATAAAGATGAGAAACTATATGTCCTTATTGATGAATCATATATTGTCTTCGATTATACAATACAATGATCATGTCTAAATAGTTTTCCTTGACATTTGGAAATTCACTCTCAGTATGTTACATCATCTTACTGAGATAAAAGATATTGTTTTACATACATACATAATATTTAAAATCATAGATGGAACTACGAAATCAATCCTACGTGGACATGTAGAGGATGGTATAATTCCCTAATTTAGTCTAAATCAGGATTAAGTGATATTTTGGGTACTATTTTATATTATTAATTTATTATAATAAATCCACATTACAGTGATATGTAACCTCTTTCTATATTTACAAGATTTAGGGTAAGAATTTTTCGATGAGGCTGGTTATCAAGAATCTAATATAAGGATTATTGAAATATATTTATCTCAATCGTTAATGTTTTGAGGATATATAGTGAAGAATATAGACCAGGTTTTTTGAGCATCAATATAGATTTCAAGGTGGCATACTGCAATGATATGGAATTTTTCTGATGTGACACAAAAAAGAAATATCAAAGGATTCTTCCTCAAGATGTTTTCTCATAATTTATTAAAAATTATTTAAAAAACAACAGTAACACCACATTATTTTTTATACATAAAAACTATTTTATCCTAATTACACTCCATTATATTCCCATAGAAAGGCATGGTGATGTGTTTCATTCGATGTTGAAAAATGGTTCCAAAATTCTTAAATAAAATGGTAATTAGAAGGTAAAAATATACTCCTTGGGGTTCCATTAAAGACATTCCATATTCAAATTCATGGAAAATAAAAATCATAATTTATACAGATTAAAAATCCACGATTTACTGGGATTAAAATACAATAATTACATTGATCAGTATTTTCGTAATTGGGACTAAAAATAATTGTTATGGTAATAATGATTTAGATTCATGAATTAAACATTGACAAAAATTTATTCACTCTTTCATAATGATGTAACATTAGAGACATTTTTAGGTATTTAAAATCTGATATGAATTTTTATTTTATAATTTTATCAAGTACAAATGCTTCAATTGAGGCTTGTTTCAGATTCATCATATGCATTTAATGATTATAACCATAATGGTCATCCAAAGAACCCAAATGACAGGTATCCATATCGATATCCTACATATGAATCTCTATCGTTATCCATTGAATACTAAATTTTTCTATTTTCAAAAAGAATAAGTATTTTTCATATTCATTAAAGGTCATATAGTATCTAATAAAAATTTTCAACATAACTTCATGCATACATAGATTAATCTATAATAGTTCATCGATTATGGTGGAGTTACCTTCCTAACATTTTGTTGGGGAATCCCTGATATCTATTACATACTCTTATTCTAATTCATTAATATCAAAAATATTTTATGAATAGGTATTTTGAGATCTGATAGATGATATGTAGTAATATTCATTATTTTCATTAGAATGAAATCATTAATAATAATGGATAAAATAACATGATTACACAAATACCTAATGGATTGAAACAAAATGTCCCCAATCGATGTAATTATATTTCTTTATTATGATTCATATTCACATGGTAAAAGTTCCATTTTTTATTGAATAAATTTTGGTCGGGCCTAACCTTGTGTAAATATATTCCATGGAATGATTGATATTTATTTACCAATCATAAATATTTCCATTAAATAATGGATACTACATGAATGAATTTTTTTTGATCATAATGTTATAGGGATATAGTTGGGTACTATTGTCAATTATTATTTGTAACTCACATTACCTGATAGCTCTATAAATAGTTTCAATTACTCGTCAATTGGGGTGGTAAAATTGTATATGATGTGGGGGATATTCATGATATGAAGGGTGAATTAATTATTTTATAATATTATGATGACTATATAATAGGAAAAAATAAATATATTTAATAAAATCTAATTCTGCTAAAGGAATATACATAATACTATAAAGAACTAAATTCCAAAATATATTAAAATTTGATATGTTTTTGAATGAATATTTTCATGGTGATATAAAATAAATTTGGGTGATGACATGATGTTCTTCGAAAAATTACAATATATTATATTGTCCCATGAATTGAAATAAAAAATACAAAATGATCCTTATAGTAGAGGTAAATTGTATTTCAATCATCCTGATCAATTTGTGAGATTATGTTATTTTAGTGCTATATTTATTTGCTTGTATTTATTGATTATTGGTTCTCATCATCCTTATTGTCACTTGGAATAGATAATTGTATTAGTTAATGCCCAATTTTTTGACTTTTATGACATTGAACTATCAATGGTACCTTAAATTGAACATTTTTTACCTATATCATGATAGAAATATTAATCATTTTCCTCTAAAATTAGATACTCTATTCCATAGTTTCCCACATTTTATATGTATTCAATTTTCGTTGGGCAATTTACCGTGGTGCCAAATTATGAATTTTAGCCTCATATGAAATTATATCTCCCTTCATCTATCACCATTATCACATAAACCTACAAGAGACATTGTCCCTCTCTTATTTTATGTGTTTGGGGTTTTACCTCCTTGTAAATTGATAATATTATTGTTTGATGGCTGGTTTAGAATAATAAAAATGTGTCTTACATATTCTACCATCATGTTAAGCATATCATTTGTACAATATTCACTTTTCCCATCACATTAGTTATTGACTGAATTTCATTTATTTACATTCATTAAATAATATTAATGGAAAATTTGGGATATTTTTTAAATAATTAACACAAAAATTGAGAACCATGATCATTAAAGGTATAACATCTAAATGACTTTTATTTCCTAACTAATGAATTTGAATTATTCAATCTATTTTATTCATGATCGATTTTATATCCTAATTTATTATGACCGTTTTTTCATTAATAATGATTCATAATGAGCTTTTGAATTTACCAAATAATATTCTATGGGGTTGTCATCCCAAGTGTGTTGCAATTCACTATTTTCATACACATAGTGATGATCCAGTTACTCTCAAGTTTCCCTATTCAATTTCTTCACCACTATGTTCAACTGTTCTAGATCCACATATAATTATAGTATCCAAATAAGGATCTATTTTATTATAAATCACTATCTCAATAAATTTTCAAAATGTAGTTTTTTTCATATTTTTATTATTATCCCAATGATTTTCACTTGAGTTTTCTAATCCTAATCCTAAAAAAACCAATATAATTTTGCATTGATACCAACTATTACAACCCATATATTTCTTATAGTTTATTTATTGATCTATTTCATAAATGTAAACAAAATAAAACCCTATAACATTGTGAGGCATAATTTATTCGTGTAATTCGATTCATTACAAATAACTAATAAATAAAAGTACTACGAAATAAAATAGAACTCAATAACACTCTTTTCAAATTTAATGATCTTCAGAACATGAATATGATATCATAGGGATATATATAAGAAAGAGATGTGAGAGAAATATTAATAAGGTCATAATTAAATCATAACATGATAAGAGAAATACAATTGGATCAGTAGGAATATATGTCGAAATTAAGAGGTGTGAAATTTTAAAATTTGAATATAAATGAATGATAATATGTGATTACACAAAGGCTACATGGGAATGTGGAAATCAAAATAAAGATGAAATCATAAGAATATGTCCCAACTAACCCCTGATATATTCTCCCATAATATTATTAGGATCACATCCTATTAAATATATATGGAATATCCTAAAATAAATTCATTACTCAATAAATTGGAGGTCTATATTTTTTGTAACCCACTCGTCACATTTATATCATGTAAATGCATGATAATTACACATAGATCATACAACAAAAGGTTTTATATAATAAATTTTGACCCAAGGATTATGCAGTGTATATTAAATATATGGACATACCTAATAAATGAAGTATTGGTTCATCTAGTTAAATACCATAAAGTTGAGATGGGGATGGGGATTCACTAAAAAATGTTTTGAAGGAAAAATAATAGGGTAATTGTGGAAACATAATGAGGGAAAAAAATATTCACAATAGTTTTTACTAAGAGATAAATGATTCTATATTCAAAATAAAATGTATTGTAAGAGTGTTTAAAAATATATCAGGATGAATAATTTGATATCAGATGACACGATTTTATGAATGTTCCTAAATAAATATGGTAAGGATAGTATATGATGCCTTGATAAGGAACATGAAAATTATTTTGGAAGGATTATTAAAGTGTTTATAATTCCATTGGATTTCACTATATTTGTAAGAGATAAAAAAAATTCTCCATGGGTTCTGAGTGAAGAGGAATGGTTAATTGTGTAGGTTTCATAGTGAAATATAGGTGGATTAATTATTAATTTTAAAAAATATTTAATAGACTCTATATGGTAAATTAATCAATAAATAAATAAAATAAGTTTTTTACCATGGATTATATCAAAGTGGAATACATTTCATTATTTTATAAGGAATAACCTATATTTTTAAAATGATAACCATTGAAATGTTGAAGTGAGTCATGTTTATAATGAATTGATGTTAAAACTTTTAAATATAATATTAATTTTGGAGGATTCATTAAGGGTTTATAAAAATAAATCAAATAACATCAATAAAACTTTATTTTAAAGGGGAAACATATTTTTATTCATGTTTACTCTTTATTATATTTAGTAAATCTTTTTATATATTCTATGATGTCATAATACAAAATTTATAATTCAACCATATATAATTTTTTTAAAATTTATTTCTTATCTCGATGAAATATTAAAATTTTACAATAGGATAATTATGACATGTGGATTTCACAAATCATATTTAGTTTATAAAAATAATTCTCTAAATATAATATTTTTTACTTTTGATCATAAAATCCCCATTTATGAAAAAATAAATTTTAGTTAAAAAACGTTATTATGACCATTTTAAAAAATATATTTGACTGGGTTAAGTTTTATTATCATTTATATTTAATAAATATTATTTAATAATAATGTCTTATTAAAATATATTTTACCATAATAATATAATGAATTCATAAAAAAGAGTGTCTTTATTGAAACAATATATTTCTAAAATATAGAATTTTTTTTAATTATAATGAAGTCTATTTTTATCAAACTTATTATATATCAATTATATGGGAATAATTTAAAAATTAAAAACATTTATTATGAAAAATAAAATATATAACAATTCTTATACATAGGTTCTAGAAACATCACTGACACATAGTAATCCTGGCATTTGGAAATACAATTTTGTTATATTATCGATGTTTATTAATGTGATTAACCCTATGATGTCTAATGAAGAGGAGTGTATTAATAAATATGTCACATATAGTTATATGTAAAATGAATGTTTTTCATATTTTTTTATTTTGAAGAAAATTTAAAAAGAAAAAGAATTTATGAAAAATATTGTGAACAATTTTATAAAAAAAGTAACTGAAAAATAATATATGATAATGGTGATCAGGTCAAGAGAAATTTTCCAACTCAATACTATCCTTTTTATATTAAATTAAATCTCATTCTACTAAGTTGATTAATTTGAGACACTATATTAGTTTCATATAACTCTCATTGTCTAATCATGATGGTAATGGAAAATCGTACCAAGAACATAGTTTGGTCAAATAAGAATCCTTGTTAAATATTTTTTCCCTGAATATTGTCAAATAAAACAGGAAATACCTTCTATTGTATTTTTTATACCAATAAATCAAGAACACCCACTAAACCCTTTCACACATGTTGATGGTCATTTAGTACTTCACAAGTACGCCTCGTTCATTCAATAATATATAAATAAAAAACGAGAATGGGAAGGTAATAATCATTGAACAAATAAAAAAAAATATTCGAATCAAAAACCACATACGATCGTACATGATAATAAAAACTGCTATATCAAATTGAAAAGAACACCGTAGAAGAGAAAATGATATTTCATTCAATTAGGTCGAATAACTCAAGAAATAATAAATATAAAACTAAATGTTCTACAATTACTCAAATTTTGACCACACCATGGTATGGGTAATTTAGAAAAATGGGGAATAAATATGCATTAAAATACTAATAAACATAAAAGTGAGAAAAGAAAAGACGGAAAGTACTATAGTATAAAATGTCTTCTGAAATTTTTCTCCTTTATAGAACACTATATGGTTGAATCGTATAAGGATCCATTTATATAAGATTAAAGAAATTGATTTTTTTATTGACCCTCTAAATTATTAAGCCATTGGATGCATAAAATATACTTTATGTAAAAATTTATAAGTTTCACATTTTATGGACAAATGTTTCATAAATCCTCCTTCAATATTCAGTGTACAATATCTAAAATAGTGAATAAAAATATCAGTGATATTATATTTTCAAACATTAATTGGAATTATATTTAAAATACAGTTAAAATCACCATAATTGGTGTTTTATAAATTTGGGTTTTTAATATATACTATGGAGATGTCTACACAATCATCTAGAAATATTTTAAAAATTAATTTATTTTTTCAGGTATATATATGGCCGAAATTGGTGATGGTCCAGAAGGAAACATTGTATCCCATAAATAAGTTATTACATTAAAAATTCATCACATAAATATTATCCATATTTTAATTCTTATTATCTAATTACCTGAGTTATTAAAATGAGTTAAGTTGAAAGAATTATTAAATTTTTCAATTTTACCCTCAACCACACCATAAATCAAAAATTGTGGGAAATAAAATGAAATTGATAAATTTGTAGGGAGTAAATCATTGAAAAAATATAAAAAGTAATGACAATATTATCTTCATCAATAACAATTTATTTATCAAGGATAGTTTTCCCTCTGAAACATTGATACATGGGATTTATTTGTTATAATAATAATGGTCGATGAAATGGTTTCATTTATCCAGTTCATTTTGGTTTATCATATCCTCATATAAGTACTAATGATATGATAAATGTATAATGTATATAATTTCAATAGTTATGATTCATAATGACCTTTTAATTCTGATTAGTAAATAACTTATAATGTTATTAAATAAAAAATTAGTTATTGTGTTTTCAATAATTTCATTCATTAATAATACATCTTCTCATTTAAAAAGGTACTTTCGTTTATTAATTTTTGGGTTGCGATAACTTATGTATTCCCATGGAACATGATTCCCACGATATAGTAAACATCTCACTAGGATTCTAAAAAATAGGAAGAAACATACATCTTCACGAGGATAATGCCACCAAGGAAATATAACCATCTCAACGGGCTCCTAACAAAGATAGAGTCCCATATTCATCCAAGGGAACAAATTTCCACGGTGAAATTAACTATCAAACAAAGGGAGTATCCAGCAATAAGATGAATCATAGGTATTATTCCTCACAATAGTAAGAATCATTCCATTATGAGTATTATCATCAACAAAAAATAAAAAAAATAAAAAATTACATCTCAATTAAATGTTGGATTCCCCTATCAAGGAAGACCCCACCCCAATAATATTATTTAATTATTCAAAATTATAGAAATTCACATTTCACCATAAGTCCTATTTTTTCAGTTTCAAAATATCATTTCATTTATTCTCAAATGGTGGATCCCCAACTAATGATGAATTATAAATACCCACATCATACTATGTTACCATTTATAACATTTCATATGTCATTCCAAATTACAAATCATCGCATTTAAAATGTTATTATAAGAACATGTAGTAACCTTTTCTAATTATAAATTATTAAACCATTTATTATGAAAGAATAAATTTTCCAATTTATGGTGATTTTCCAAGTAATATTATATAGAGTTACCATTAATCATAAATTTTCTTTTGTGCCAAAAACATTTATCATCCCAATTATCTAGTAGATTACATTTATTCAAGGGGTCTTCGAAGAACATTGTTTAATTTATGTCTCTATACTAACCATACAAGATCATATTGGGACTTAGTGAGATATTAAAATAGGTATTTTCATTGAGAAATATATTATAAATTCATTTTGGTCATCTTGATAACATATCAATACATGTGGAAATGATATATAATAAAAAAGATGTTAGGGAGTTTTTCTATACCACCTACCTTAAATAGAGTCATCTCTAATCCGAAAAAATCCCAACATCGTAGTATATGTCACCAAATTCAAACAACAGTTCATTTAATTCTATGACTTCTTATATAATGAAAAATAATTTTTGTAAATAAATTAAAACTGAAATGTATTTTATAAATTATATCATACAACCTCACATCTAATGGTGTAATAAATGTATGATGAAATACATAAAAGACATCAATTCTTAGCTAATCACTCGATCGATCATCTATGAAAATATTGATACAATATGTCAATTACAATCTACGAAAAATACATATGACATAACAAGACAAAAATAACCAATTAAATATAATTAAATTTTAAACTATTAGAAGAGAGACCCAAAGATGTAACATAATTAGAAATATAATCAATGAAATGCATTAATTGGAACGGGTCACCCTCCAAAATTATGATACACAGTCGTATATTATTTGAAAAAATCCTTCAATATATGATGGAATTATATATATTATTTCCAAATAATTATAATGAAAAAACCATTGATAAATGATATTTTCAAGTGATATAGAATCATACAAGGATTTTAGAGGATAAAATTTAGTATGAGAAATCCATTACAATGAATGATTCATCAAATGGTGATAGGATAAAATCATATGGAATCCTAAAATCCAAAACCTCCATTCTTTACACCTTTATCATATGGAAATTAAAAGGAACCAATTTTTGAGGATTATGGAAACTTCTATCATTTTTAATCATCATCCAAACACTCAAGGTAAATAAATTCCTTGAAAAATGGTTTCACATCCTTAGTTTTTTTGGAAAAATCCTTTACATGGCCTGGCTAGCCATTGTCATAAAATGAGATATTATTTCACATAATGAGTTCAAGATCTTATCTCGAAGCCCCATTTTTCATGTCTTAAAATTACATATATGCACCCCTATGTTCCATTCTCATCATCAATCATATTCATACTGTTAATGGAATACCTATGGTATTTTTAAAAGCATGACATTCTCCTTCACCCATTAATGATTTATCAAAAACTATAGACTTTAAAAACAGTTAAATAATGTATTGAAACACAATACATGGATATTAAAAAGATAAAAATTCAATTTAATTATGAAATATGAAAATGAAAAATATAACAAAGGAAAGAAATTCTCACTAAAAAACTCGACCCATACACACATGGGTTATTATAATTTTCCCACTATAAAAAATATTATCATAGAGAAGCCTCGTAGAGAACTAACCACATGAACCAAAAAAACATGGTTTTATTACACCTTATCAATTCACTAGATTACCCTAAAGAGCACCGATTGAGATTCTACTTCAATACTCTATATGTGAGTTGAATTTCTCATCATGACCCATTCTTCCACTTATTACAATCACCAAACCCCTAGGCTCTACTTCTTGAAACCTATTTATTTCGATGAATTGTTTTTTAATAAACCAATTCATCACCCATCATTTGGTTCTCCATAACACGAAACTATTTCCAAGTATTGTTATGAGTCACTATGCTCCCCACCAATAAAATATCCTATAAAAAATTCCCCTAATAATCTAAGACCCAATTTACATGGTTTTTATCTTACTATAATAATAAACATGAAAAATAAAAACTATAGATGGTACCATGTATCTTCTACATTTCTAAACTAAAAAATATTAGTGTCCCAATCCCATGAATATTGCCCACATTCATCAAACATTCTCTAAAAGGTCCTAGAAAAACCTCTTAACATTCCCATCATAACAAAAATGATATACCAAAAACATCATTTCAACATTCATCTCTTTCAGAATTATTTCTCCCAAAATGAATCTATATTCAATTTTGATCTCGAATTTTACCCATGACCTTGTCATGAAATATTTCATCATGTGATTTAGCTCAGGAACATTGAAATGAAACATGGATTAATCCATTGAATCACAACACAAAACATGGTTCACCCCATGAATCTCCCTTTTCTCACACAATAAAATTGAAAGAATGATTTCAACACACTAACTCCATCCAACATATCATTAGAATTTCTAATATAGTGTTTAGATAGAGACGGATAAATCTTACGTTATATCTATTCTGCCACAAAAAAATTCCTGACCTTATGAAATCTGATCCATTAAAGACAATTTAAATTATTATATGAGATTTATTTACAAAATCTAATAGTGGTCTCCCAACCATATGAAATTACATTCGACTCCCTACATGTACAGCCCCTTGGGAGAACATTCTGGAAACCAAAAATGTCTTTTAGATAGTATAATTCATGGATAATTATCTCTCTACAAAATCAAAATGATTTCAAAATATTTTTCTTTATTGTATACTGACTATGAGAACACTAATATTTAACGAACATCTTCCCCCTCAAATCAATCTATTTCTAATGTCACTTACTACTTTAAGAATATTTTAAACCCATTAATTTGCCATCAGCCTCCCATACTTTCAAAAATATCATTATGTACTATAAACCACTCTTAAATAGTGACTCATTATAAAAAAAGACACTTCAACCACATGAATCTCTCCTAGGAAACCATGAATGCATTTTTTGTGGCACTACCAAGACCACATATCTAGAGTTTCTGCATCATAATAAAAAATTATTTTCAATAGAAACAATAATAATCAAATATACCAATCCAAGACCAAATAAAGCTAACAAAACCGATTAATATAACCATAATTTCATTGAAAAATGGGTTCTTATTACTGAGAAACCAATTCAAATATCATAGATGTTGTTGTATATTCTATAACAGTATACTACCATCCTGAAACCATCGAATCCCTGGGTCACATTCATCACTATGACAATCCACTAAACCTACCTCAAAACCCCATGAGTTTTACATCACAAAATCTAGAATAAATTTTCCATTTAAAAAATTAACCACACCCATTGGTCTCTCAGTACCAATAGGATCGAGGAATCCTTGATATTCTCCTCCAATAACATGAATTTATACATAATTCATGTCTGACAACATGAAAGAACTGTCACCCATCTTATAATTTCTTGATTATAATTTTCTAAACCAACTCTTAACACCCTAGACTAACCCATACGAGTTCTAAACAAATACCCATATGAATAAATATAAAATTGTATGGTCATGTATAAAAACTATCCTATCATGTGATACCCATATTAAAGCTATCCATTGGAATGAATCGTGTGTCACCTATTTGGAAACCAATACATAACAATTCCCTTCAGATAAACTAGATGGAACCTATAATGGATTTTCCCCCCAAAAAACTATCATTAGTATTTTAAACATATCACAAGGTTATGAAATCATTGTACAATTTCTAGGTCTAAAAAAATTCCTAGGTGGTCTTTCATAAGTCTATAGATCATGGTGTATCATGAACCCTCTTATCCCAACACCATGTGCCATCAAAATGTCATAACACCCCTCTCTAGGGAATTGTAAATGAAAGTATTTATTATAAAAACCAACCAAACACCAATAGTAGAACCATACTCTATGAGATCATGAACTTATATATGCTCCCCAGAGGACTAAGTCCCACAAATAATCGGAAAAATACAACCCACAATGGGTCTTATAGTTATGAACCTCTTCCATACTAACTCACTAGGACATATAATGTATTTTGTTTAAGTAACATATTGTCATATTATCCACATAAAAAATATATCTATATATTCAAAAGAACATAAACCAAAATGAATCAATATATTTGTATTCTTGTAAAGTAGAATGCTAGTATGTACTCATTTGGGGAACATCATATGAGCAGTTTCACACACATTATATAACTGTGGGAATTTAATCCACCAAATATCACACCAGAAAATATATATATCATGTTTATAGTATATGAATTCTAGGATTCATGAAACACTTCTTCGCATTATATTCTATGAGTAAAAATAATCCCACATACCTCTTTCCAACATGAAATGATATATATATATAATAAATCAAAACATATAGACCACATGTGTGTCTGTCAATGATAAAATTGATTAAAAATGAAACATCACAAATCAAAACAACATCCCATAGCCCTAGTAATGAAAGCATCCAACCAGAATTGGTGTTCTTGATAAGCCATCCTAGTGTCCATCACAAAATCCAACATATTTTTCACCTCTATTCTACCAAAAGAAAATAGTAAAAAAAAATAAAGAATATCTATGATACCACTTTGTGAAAACCAACACTAACTCATTCTAAACTAGTGGTTAGAAATGTTTTCTAAATGTCCTCAAGCATTCCAACCCATATGCTCGAAGATCTCAACATGTAGTAGGGGTATGAGGTGGTAATTTGGGGAAAATATTCCCAATATTCCCATGCATGTAATAAAATATAAAATAACACAATAATATCTATTATAGTAAATAATATTATTACATAAAAAAAGTTTAAAAATAATAAATAATATAAAAATTGAAATAAAGGATCAAATATCCATTCAATGAATATAAGAATCTGAACACTAGTATGGTCACAGATACACATGAATAATTTAATAATAACACAAATGGAACACTGTCCACTTCAAACCAAACCACATACTATATCTATATACCATTTGATATATCCTTCATAACCATGATTTTACAATCCTTTGTCAACCCAATATTCTATAATTAATATGTAATGCCTATTTATGTCTACATGTGAAATAATTTCCTATGAATATTGTGAGTAAAACACTCTATGACACCACCAATGGTGTATAATCAAATCCAGAATAAGAATATTGTACATCCTATAATACTATAACTAATGTATTTAATCCATCAATAGATATAGAACATCAAAAAAACCAACCAAACCTCCATATATAGGTCGACACCTAGGGTTTGTAATGTATGATTTAATACTACTAAAAATATCAATTTCCAGTGGTGGATCCACCTATATAGTATGTATCATGAAAATTGGGACTGATTCTCCTATAAAGGTTCAATGACCTAAGTCATGACTCATGTAATGATGTGTCTCACCTATATTATTCAATTAGTGGATCCTCTTTCCATGAGATGATCACAAATATAGTTGGATAATTCAACTAATATAAGGAATCAACATTACCATGAATGAAATAAAAGATAAACATTGAGTGAAACCCCATTCATGAGTCACATACATCTTAATATGAAATACATGTTCATGGAGAATGTAACCATATCATTAGGATCTTCAATAAGATCAAGTCACACGTGTCATCCTTGGATGCACATCACTAAGGGGAAGTAACCATCCCACTGGGATCTTTACCAATATAGATTTAATTATGTATTCCAAAAGATAATTTGTTGAAGGGGTATGAAACAATATCCCTAGGATCTTGACTAGTCTTATGTCACATAAATACTCATAAAGAACATATCACTATTGGGAATATAAAGAATTAACTAGTTTAATCTCTTATATATCTATGAATAACTGATGCCACATCACACGAGACTATGAATCAAGACATCATGCTTTTTTTAAGCAATATAAAATTTGGAAAACAAACGACACAACTATATAAATTGGTGGGTTACACTATCTTTTATGAATTTAGATAGTATACATTTGAAAATAAAAATCCTGTTATTTACATGTTATAATATCCTATATTTCATGATGTGTCCCATTAAAAAATAATTTCATTTTTTACAAGGGATGAATCTCATATCTAGGAAGAATCACCTTTGGGAACATCATAAAACGATAAAATTTATAATATTTCACATATTATGCCAAAAAAATGTAATTATAAGAAATGTTTATCAATATATTTGATCACTAATTATTAAATCATTTATTCTAAATTTGTGGATTCACCAATCTAGGATGAATCACCCATGTAATATTACTCAAAGAAACCAATTATAAAAAATTCAAATGCTGTGAGAAAATAATTTAACAATAAAATTAACAAAAAATTTAAATTTAATAAAGGGGTTAGAATACCACATGGTTGGATGAAATCCCAATCACAATGCCATGAAATCATACAGGGATCATGGGAGGTTGATAAATATGAATTTTTTTCATGTGGTGGATTACTAATCTAGTTATGTTGTTCACACATCATGCTGGAATGATCACATATATTAAACATATTGGAAAATTGAAATAGACAATATGGTGTTTTTTGAGAGCCACTACGTTAAAATGATTCATCTCCAAGACAAGAAAGGATAAAAAAAATTTACCATATTTCCATAGATCCAATATCATTCTTTTAATACCATGATTTCCTATCTTATTTATAGTCTTTCCAAATAATTAATACTAAATTTTAATTTATTAAATTATAACAGAGAGCTTATCATCTAATAGTAACTACCCCAACTCAAGGATCCCAATGATGGTGTCAACATTATGAAATTGGTATCGATATAAATCATCCAATCTTGAAGGACATATCAATTTATCTATCATAGAGATAATGATACATACATTTTACCATTTTACATTTGGAATAAAATATAGAGCACAAAAAAATAACGTTCTACATTACGGAAAATCATTCTATGATTTCTTCTTCATTTTATATAGAATAGAAAAAGATATTATTTACATAAAATAATATGAAATGGTTATTAAAAGATGAATACAAATCATGTAAATAAAGAATAATCAATATAAAATGGAAAAGAGCTAAAAATGTGTAATTATATCATTAAAAAAAGAAAAAAATGAATCCATGTATAATATCATGGTATTAATCTCTTATATATTAATAATTAATTCTAAAAGAAGAAAATGAATACTATTAGATATCTTGACCTTAGACATCATGGTATTTGTACCATTAATTAATTATTTGAGGACATTTATATTGATGGGTATGTATACTGTAGAAACCCATTTAATGTGTAAAACTGATTTTTCTCTTGCGGCGTATTGATTCATCAAATGTCTATATAATTATATTCACCACTATACAATGATTGTTCAATCATTCATCACATATTTATCCATCAATTAAATTCAGAATAAAAATTTCCAATCAGTAAATACACATATTGAATAATGTTATAGATTTGTATCGCTGATCACCTCAATTCTCTTTAGAGCCTTCAGAATTCAACTCATCTACAGATCTATTTATGTTTACTCCAGGTTCTTGATTTCATCAATAAAATCCCTTAGTTGAAACTTTTGATGGTTTTTCCATTGAAGCCTTGGATCTCCAATATCGAGTGGTGACATGTCTTTCTGATCGAAGGCATATCATGATCTAATTTGGGTTTATGGATGATATCATCAGTGGGTGGTCTAAAGCTCCCCGAAGGTGCAGAGGTTTGCCTTTCTATATTCAGCATTTGATTTTTGAATTTCAAATTCACCGAGATAATCCGTATATGGAGATTTGTGTATGATTCTGTGGCCTCCCTCTTCCATTCCAGAACCCTTCTATTTTGTCTATGCTTGGGAACATGGTCGGCCGTTACCTGTGCTCCGATACCAAAACTGATGATGTGTGTTATCCCATATGTTCTCGCATATGTGTGGAGATTGATGTATCCAAGCCTCTAGTTGATTGGGTGTGGATTACTGATGGGAAAGAATTCCGGTGGAGAAAGGATGTTATGTTTGAATCATGGACTGAATACTTCATTTTATGTAATCGTTTTGGTCATGGTGTATCGGCTTTCTGAAATAGTTATTTGAACAGGAGGGTGTGTATGAGGTTGAGAGATGGTTTGGTTTCCCATAATGGTGTTGTTGTGGGGAGTATGATGATGCAGGGGAAGAATCGGTTAGGTTGTGGGTTGCATGAAGAGCAATCCATGTTTCCTCATCATGAGTTGGTGGATTTAGTGGACAGTGGTGTTACTGACAAGGGGACTTAGCTGAAATGGCCAGGTTTGGAGCCTCCTAGATATAAGTTCAGTGATATATTCACTAGGATTAAGTGGGATTTGGGGAAGGTTGGTTCCACTAATGATAGTGGTGAATCTCCTTCAGATTTTAGGGCTACGAGGGGGTATTTGTGAGCCTTTAGTGCTTGAGATATCCTCTTTGATGGAAGGCCCCCAAAGTACAGTGGGTAATATTGTACCAGGAGATTGGTGTGACCAACTGACCATCACTATGGAGCATCAAGATACTAGGATTGTGGAGAGGGATGATCCTTCAAGAACTATTTTTGATAATGTGGAGAAGGTTGTAGACATTGGTGGACAAGCTGGAGGTGCAGCCTCCCTCTCCTTGGACCCTGAGGGTGAATCGGTAGCAAAGGATGCAATCCATGATGAAAAAGAAATTGATGAAGGTCATCTTGATCCAGCATAGGCGGGGATCTACATACATCCTCATCACATGGAACATGGGTTTGTGAATCCTTCTGGGAAATTAATGACCCTTGCGCAAGAAATTGTAGATGATTGTGGTGCTTTGACAAATAGTCCAGCTGGGATGCATGCACTTTCTGGGAGGCAGTCATCCAACATTGAGCTCGGTAATCATTTTGCAGCTCGGGTGAATAGTGACACAGTTTTGGATCATGAGAGGGTTACTAAAAGTGCTCATGAGGATCAAAACTCTACATCTTTAGGTGCTGGTGTTGAATCAATTGTAGTTTCCTTTGGAAATTGTGAACAAGAATTGACGAATGTGATGTCCTATAATTTTGAGGAGGGCTCTGCAATAAATGTGGATGGTGGTTCATTGCGGGATAATATAGTCAGAGAATGTATTGTGATGAAGTGTATACATGGTGGATGTGATTTTGTGTATCATTCCCCCAGTCTTGCCATGATGGATGCTAATGGTCAATCTCAGCATGATCAAGGAGTGAGGGAAGGATATCGTGTGGTGCACATTTCTGGTAAATTGGGGTATTGTTCTAATAGTGAGAAGTAAAATGATGGTGGTATGGTCCAGCCATATTATATTGATATGGTTTAGGGTTGAAAGAAGAATTTTTCTATGAGTGGTAAAGTGAAGACTGACCCACCACGAAGAAAGATGTAAAAATACTATACTCACTTAACAATGCATATAGCTACCACATCATCAAGCGGGTAGGCTAGATGGATTGAAAAATATTCTAAAGAGGTACTTTCATTGGATAATCTAAATATTAGAAGGACGTATGCCAAGATTATGAAACACTATGAAATTTCATAGTGGAAACCGGATACCGTCGAGGACGTAGTATTTAAGGGATGCAGAGATGGGTCTGATATTTAGAATATGTAATTGTCATTCTCATCTTGTTGTGTCAGCATGATGTACTTTTCATTTATTTCTAATAAATGTTTAGTGGTTTCCACTAACTAAGCTTCTAGGTATGTGTATTTAACGGAAATTTAAAATCCAATGATCATTAGAATTTAAATATTTCATGAAAATATTGACAAATGTTAAAATTAATAAAATATAAGTGATGACCATAGATTTATTATCGATATAGGTTCTGAAATAAAATCATTTCAATTTTAGAAATATATAAAATTGAAGTAGAATAATAAGATATTATTTCATTTTATAGTTGAAAACTTGAATCCATTGAAATAATTTATAATAATCCAAATATTTTAAAATAGTTGTTTTCATTTTTTCTCTAGGATGTAATCCCAACAATCCTCATAGCAGTTGGCACGCTCTTTTCTTATTTTCTTGTATTCCGAGTTTTTAAAGGTGGGTGGATTTTATCACTTTCACTACTAACATATTCTTTATGATCAATAGAGGATTATTGGGTGAAAAATAATCCTAAATTTGATTCATCCATTCAGTTCATATCCTATTACTAATCTCTCTCACAGATTAAGTCATTTTTGTGGAACTCTTTCCTATCATTATCTTGATATGGATGCCAGTTAATTATGATGATTCTATCATAAGAGGTAAGAATTAAATTCCCAGGAAATTAGTCATGGTTGGAATTTCTAAGAATATTTAAACATTTCATATATTAGTAAATAATAAATTATTATCTTGTTGAGAATAATTACATATGATGTTTTTTTGACAATGAACATAAGGAATCCCATATCTATTGTGGGAAAAATAATTCTAGGGGTGTATGTTTTATTATAGTCTTACCTAATAAATTCCAGCTTAATTTCATGGGATAGTTATTATAGATCAAGGAATGAGTTTAACATCATGCAGAGATGGATTAGAATTTTAATGTAAAATGTATTAGGGTTTTAGTTTAACATCTTTTCGAGATAGATAAGAAATTCTTATTGGGATGGATTTATGGGGTGTGTCCCTACGAGGGAAGATTTCAGACACTGAATATAGATCATAATTCCATGTTGAGGTAGCTCATGACATTATTTTATTTACATGAAAATATAAACTAAAACATCTTATTGTGATGGATCCGTGAGTTGTATCCCTAGGAGGGAAAAGTTCACACATGGATTATAAGCTAAAAAATCCTATTGAGATGGATCCATGAATGGGATTAATTTCTTAATGATAATTATCAAAACTTCCTATTAAGACGAATTGAGGAGGTGTTCCCCTATGAGGGAATATTTCACATAAGTAATACCGATACGAACACTCTATTGTGGTTGAATAATGAGTGAGTCTACCGTCTTTGGCATATGGATCAGAATTTCATATTAAGATGGATCTCAAAGGTATGTATCAAGGAGGGAATATTTCTCACTGGGATGATTGATCAGAATTACCTATTGCGGTAGATCGAGGAATGAATTTTAAGTCTTTTTGAGAGATATCAGAACATCTTATTGAGAAGGATCAAGGATGTGTTTCCATAGGAGGGATTTTTTCACACTAGGATTATAGATCAAAAAACACTATTTATGTATGCCGAGAAATATTTTTAACATATTTTTGATAAAAATAAGAACCTACTAATGATATAGATTGATGGAGTGTGTCTTTAGGAGGGATGATTTCACAATAGGAAAATAGATCAAAATGCACTATTAATGAAGGATAAGAAATTTTTTAAATTCTTATGGAGATTTATCATAATATTCTATTGATATGGATAAGTGGGGTTTATACTTAATAGGGATGATTTCACAGCAGTAAAATAGATCAAAACATCCCTTTGTTATGGTTTAATGCATTATGTCCTTAGGATTGATGATTTCACGCAAGGATGTTGTGGTTGATGGTATTGATCCTATGGAATACATCTTATATACCCTGTTTATGTAATAGGGATAAAAACACTCATATTTAAATTCAACAGTTTGAGGTTTCTTGATATATTTTATCCTTATAGTATAACAATAGTTGTAAGGATTCTCATTTCATAGAAGGAGCATCGTCAAGGTATTGTGTTCGATATATCTATAAATTCATCTAGATGATAGAAGATTGCTATTGGGGTGATGGCATGGGGATTTCATGTAGAAGCTCCATATTGTCAAAGTTTATCTAATCATTGGGAATGATGTGTCATACATTTTGAGTAATATATGAGGAATTCCATTTTTGTTATATTTCATAGATGGTGTTGGAAAATACCATTTCAATCATACATTGGGCATACTGTGTTAATTATCTAGGGTAAGAGAATATTTTTATAGAATCTTATTAGGATATTATCATGTAGTCTAATTTCATATGACTAGTACCTAGATCTGGGATGTTTTTTTCTAGTACATTGGATGTTGTGGGGACTAATGCTTAATGGAGACTATGTTATGTCTAAAGGAATATTATTCAGAGGACCCCCAACCAATATTGGTGAAAAATTCCACCCGGTGATTCCACATCTACGGATTATGTGATAACATCTCATGTGCCTATTGGAAGGAAATGTAATTCTAACTATTGTGGAGTTGTGGACGTCTAGATGGTTTATGTTAGGGTTCTTGTGCATATATTTGATAGCCATAAGGGTACATATTCATAGAAAAAATATATAGGAATAATTCCCAACACACGCTTTTAGGAATGTGGCAGGATACATTGGTTGTTAATTTGAGTTTTATATGCATCTGAGATGTAGCTGATTGCATCCAAATTTAATATGGTGTCCCAGAAATTTAATTCCATGAAATGGCATCATATGAAAGGAAACACCATTGAGAGGCCCATAAGATATGGTTCATGATGTATGGGGACTTATGAAGGATAATATTATGAGTAATATCTCTTACATATAATCCCAAATGTATTTGGTAATGATTTATTATCTATAAAACATATATTTGTTTTAAGAAAAGAAATAATTCCATTGTCTAGGATATTTTAGTGTTGATATTGAATGTTATGTACTAAAAAAAATAAGGGAAATACAATTTATTATATTCATTTTAATGGAATTTTTTATAGAAATATTTGAAAATGGAATTTTATTTCATATGTGAGTACATTTTTTTGCATATTAATGTTTTTTAACAGAAAATTTTTTTATTCATTTTTAATGTATTTTAATGGAAAATGGGCTTGTGATGGTTATGAATAATAAATAATATATTTTTCTTGTTGATATGTTTTATCTTGGATGGGGAAATAAAATCATTAAATGAATTGTTACTATAACTACCATTATATTTATTTCACACGTAAAAATTATTTATTACATGAACATCATTTGATACAACATATAAGATCGATAGGTCTAGTGTATCTGGGGCTTAGGATCATTAAACAGCAACATAAATCCTGAAATAAATCATCCTTATTTAAAACTTCCATTACATGACTACTACATTCTGTCATACTTTGCGTAGCATGGAATAATCTGAGGACATGAATAAGAAAATGGTGAGCTATAAAGCCCAGTAAGGGAATAAACATTTAATAACATGAGGAATACAGTACATGTTATACAATAGTCATGTCAATGGAGCACAAGAGAAACATTAACAAAATGGCACGATAAATTGTGATAATCATATCATGGAAATATGGAAACAACATTTAAAAGTATTTTAGTATGATATAAAGCTAATTGAAAATGGAGAATGAGTAAACCATAATTTAAAATAAATTAGCATGAGTAAACCCTCATTCCACTTGACTTATCATGATATTAATCATTACCCAATGAACTGGAGCGCTATCAGGGCACACCTTTCTTAAACATCTCATTCCATTCATAAAATTTCCACATGGATCATATAACATGGATTATTTAAAAATGATCATTTATTACATGATAAATGAAATGTTGTGTTAGTACATGTAACACTATTATCAATACGTAAATGTTCATAAAGGTGAATACCCTTGATAGAGAAGTGGGAATTGTATTCACTACACGAAGACAATGGATCGGAAAATCACGGTGCAATTTCGACAGCGTAACAGTGTGTCATAAGAATTCATAAAAATGGTTGATGAGAGAGAAATGGATGTTTCATCATATTTACATGAAATGTAAAGTACAGTGGTCATATAGATACATATCACAACCAATGTAATGTAAATTCAACTCATAATACAAAACAATTTCATTAACGTGATTGAGAACATAGGATTTCCTTATGAAATTTCGGCATGGTAGCGAGTGTACATGGATGGCATTAATGAGAGAGAAAGATGACTCTCATCATTATAGAAATAAATATGTTAGTATAGGGGAGTTGATAAATCATACCCCAACATTTTTTATTGAATGTAAAAGGGTATAACATCATAATAAAATTGAGACAAAAATGAAAAGGATGAAATTCATTACTTGGAAGTGTGATAAAAAAGGCTTGGGATAGGTTTGAGAGAGGCTTCACGGGATATTGGGGAGCCTTGGGAGGATTCTACAGAGAGGAGAGAATAGGTTGTACGAACTTCAAAGTAATTGAGTGAAGTTAAAGTGGGAGGTTGGGTGGTTTTATATAGGAAAATAGAAGGAATTCTTTATTATTTAGGTTTGGGACACCTCATATTAAATTAATCAAAACCAAAAACCGTCCAACAGTTTCGTCCCATGGTTTTTTCCAAAGGGTAGTATAAAAAAATATTTTATAAGTCCAATTTCTGAACATCTTAAAATAATAGTATTGATTATGGGGAGGTGAGTCACACTCTCAAAGAAATTCATTTAAAAACGGAAAATGATTTATACGTCTGGAAGTGTCCACTAAAGCTTCATAAAAAAAATTGCAAATCACATTATTTTATTTTAAAACATATATTGGACTAAAATATCTTTTATTTTATTTTCTTACATAACTTTTGGGTCATTATGATGTCATAAAACACATTATATATTTAAACAATATTTAATCTTTACAAAACAAATCGACGGTCTCAAAAAATTATGAATATTTCAGCATTGGATAATTTCGACATCCTGATTCCAAAAATAATAATCAATTTATCTAAATTATTTTCTAAATATGTGAATTTTTACTTTTGATTCAAAACCTGACATTTATAGAAAGTTGATTTGTTTTGAAAAAAATAGCATTCAAACAATAATAAAAATTACAATCACATTCATAAATTTATATGATATTTTATATTTAATAACAATTAATTAAGTAATATTAATAATAAAGTGTCATTTAATTAAAAAATAAAATAATTCATTAAAAAAGACTTCATAACTGAATATTAACTAAAAATACTAATTGTACATTAAAAAATACTTTGAAAGTAACAATATTAAAATAGATGTATATTAATTATTATATACAAAAATAATGCACTTATTAATAGTGTTATTGTCTTCTTATAAAACCCTTTATAACACCCACATAAGATTGATGGGTCAGGTGTGGGATGGTGACCGAATCATGGGTGGCTCGGATAACATTGATCCTTTGTTAATCTCTATCAACTTCTACTTCACTCGTATGCAGTTCCGATTGAGATTAACATAGTCAAGCTCGGCTTGCACCTGGTCAAGAGCGAACTCAATGACTCCACCTCCTTTCTGAACTCGGATGAATGGGCTATATACAGGCCAAGTCTACTGGATGAGGACCTCTCTTTCTTTGTCGGAGTAAATTGGATTTGCTAAATCCCTATATTTATACTAATTGCATGATCATAGTTCAATGAATATATTAGAAACAGTAACAATTCATAAAGGTATTTTAAAATCAAAAAAAAAACAAATCCAATGAAGTTCATAATTTACATAATGAGACATTTAATTAGATCAAAAAGAGTATTCATTAATAATATTTTGGGTCGTTTTATTAATTCCAACTTAGGAAATTTCTCCCTGGAAATTTTCTTTTCCCACACTAAATTTTTTGAGGGTAACTTTGCTTCATCATTTCTTCTGATTCCCACATATATTCTTCAAAATAGTGGTATTTTCACAACACCATGATGAGGGGAATTGTCTTATTTCGTAGAACCTTTTTTCCGATCTAAGATCTTCAATGGTTTCTCTCCATAAGAAAGATCATCTTCTAACGGTACCACCTCTGAAGAGAGTACATGTGAAGGGTCTGGTATGTACTTCCTTAAAATGGATACATTATAGACACCATGTACATTAGGCATGGTAGGTGTAAGTTCTAGTTGATAGGCCACAACCCCGACACGATCAAGAATCTTGAAGGGGCCAATGTACCTAGGAATTAACGTCCCATTATTTATAATCCTCATGACCTTCTTCCATGGGGATATTCATAGAAACACCATGTCTCCAAATATATATTCAAGGTCTTGTTGAGGGTTATCTGCATATATCTTCTGTCTATATTGGGATGCATTTATATATTGCTGAATGATTTTCACCTTCTCCACCATTTCTTTGACCATTTCTAGATCAAGGAGCTTACACTCACCGAGTTCATCCAAACATGCTAGTGTTCTACACCTTTTCACATAATGGTCTTCATATTGTGTAATATGGATGCTTGGTGGAATCTGTTAATGTAGGAGAATTAAATAATAGGAAGATGTTGATCTAATCCTATATTAATGACCATTGAGCATTTTCTCAACATGTTCTCAAGTGTTTGGATAGTCTGATCAGATTTTCCATCAGTTTGTTGATGGTAGGATGTACAGAAGTTCGGCTCAGTATCCAAAGAATTTTGAAGACTCTTCGAAAATGTAGAGGTGAATCTTGGATCTCAATCGAATAAAATATATAGTTGTACTATATGCACACTTACCACTTCCTCGTTATATAGTCATTCCAGTTGATCCAATGATAAATACTCCTGAAATTGCAGTAAAGTGTGCAGACTTTGTAAGACGATCCCATCACCCCAGATTGCATTGTTTCCTTTGGATGTCTTTGGATGTCTGGTGACAAAGTCTGTGGTGATGTTCTCCCATTTCCAGGCTGGTATGGGTAATGGATGCATCATCTCCTTAGACTTATGTCTCTAAAAATTAACTTGGTGACACATTAGGAACATTGATGTAAATTCAGTGTTATCCATCTTCAAATTATCCCACCAATAATGCTCTTAGAGAACACGATACAACATCATGTTTCCATTGGGAATAGAAAAAATATGATCTATGTGCATCATCCAGAAGATCCTTCTTCTGCTCTGAACATGATGGAACACATTTTCTTTAACCAAATCATAGAATTCCATCTTCATTATCATTGAATTCCGAGGATTACCCTCTTCTAGTAGCTTCTACTTTTTCTGAATTCCCACATATTTTTTTAGCATCCTTTAATCATTCTAGAAGAGACAATTGAGAAATCATTTGTTATTTGATTGATTATTTTCCATTCTTTATATTTCACATGTCCATCTCCATCAAATATAATAAGACTATATCCTTCTCAATTCTGAACAATGATTGAATCATTGAGTCCATTCTACCGTGATCAGCTTCCACCTTGTTCGGTTTCCCAGGATGTAAATAGATTGAGAAATCATAGTATTTAATAAGATCTAACCATCTTAGTTGGTGCATGTTCAAATCATTATGCGTGAACATATACTTGAGGCTTTTGTGTTCAGTATATATTTCACACTTCTCCCCAAAGAGATAATTCCTCCAAATTCATAAAAAAAGATCACCACAGACAACTCCAGATCATGTGTTGGGTAATTCTACTCATGAACTTCTAATTTCCTTGAAGCATAGGCAATGGCTTTTTCATTTTTCATCAAAACACATCCCAAGCCCTTCATTAAAACATCATTGAATACCAGAAAAAGTTTTATACTATTTGGTAATGTTAGTAAAGGTGCAATGATAATCCTCCTTTTCAACTCCTTGAAACTTTCTTCGCAGTCATCACTCCAAGAAAACCTTACTCCCTTCCGAGTTATCATGGTAATGTGGTTGGAAAATCGTGAGAAATTTCTCACAAATTGATGATAACATACAGCTAACCCCAAAAAGCCATGGATATATGTTACCAATGTTGTCCTCATCCACCCCTCAATTGTAGCTGTATTGGAGGGATCCAAATAAATCCCATTTCATGTGATGATATGGGCCAAGAAAGAGATTTCATTTATCAAAAACTAACACTTTATGTACATTACATAGATCATCTACTCCAGCAAAGACTCTAGTATAGTTCTTTGATGATCCTCATGATCCTACTTGGTTTTGGAGTATATTAGAATATCATTTATAAAGACTACCACAAATTTTTCAAGGTAATATATAAATACACTATTCATAAATTCCAACAAGATTTTTGGAGAATTAGTGAGTCTCATATACATTATTATGAATTCATATTTCCCATATCGTGTACAAAAAGCAGTCTTTGGGATATCTTCCTTCATCACCCTTACTTTATAATATCATGAACACATATCTATCTTGGAGAAGTATTGTCCGCTAAACAGTAGATCAAAAAGTTAATCAATTCATTGGAGAGGATATTTGTTCTTTATCATGATCTTGTTAACCTCTCAATAATCGATTCAAAGGGGCATTGACCGATCTTTCATCTTGACAAATTGGACTGGTGCACCCCATGGTGAAGCACTTGGGTGTATAAACCCTTTATCCATATTCTCATGTAGTTGTTTCTTTAGAACCTCAAGATCTACAATAGCCATTTTATATGGAGCCTTGGATATTGGTAACTACCCTTATATAACATCAATTGAGAATTCAAAATCTCTTCTAGAAGGAAGACCTGTAAATTAATCCTGAATGACTTTAGAAAATTCCCTCACAATAGTCATGTCTTCAAGGATGGTTTCATCCATGGACTCAATCATCTATACTATATACTAATTCTCATTGGGAATTAATTTCCATGGTTGAGATGATGGAGCTAAAGAAGATCCATCTTCCTCCTCACACTTATATATAATCGGGGGTAAATTCTCCAAATGGAGAGTGATTTCCCTCTCACAACAATATATGTTGTCTCTATATAAGGGATGACAATTCATGATGAAAATTACATAAAAATCAACCCAAAGGAATATGAAATGGTCTGGTGGGATGTTCAATCCACATATTATGACATGTATGAGTTATAATCATGTGATACAATTATTTTCCCATTTTCCATACTCACCGTCATCTTTACTTCCATTATTTGTGGTGGTACTTGGATTTTTCTACGAAAAATTTAGTATATAAAAGAATGCGTAGAACCAAAAAAAAGTTTGTTCACTATTCAAGAATGAATAACTAGCATACCGGTCACTACATCGTTTTCGGGGTCCACATTTTTAGTAGTGATGGAAAAAAGAACTCCCTTGCTGTCTTGGAGGTTGTTGGTTGCCTTAGAAAACCCCTATCATTGGGAACTGATTTGAAAAGTGCCCTAGATATTTGGGGTGGAAGCAATGAACAACACATTGAGAGTAGAATGTAGTGTTCCTCTCCTCTGTCATAGTCGTTGGTTTTTATTTCCAACCGTTAATAGCCAGGTGCCCTTCTCTTCAACACCTAAAGCATTTCCTCATCACCGTCAGGCAATTTCTAGGGTGAATATTTCCAAATCGTTGTCTTGTGGGGTGAGGGATATTCTTAACACCTTTGGATTTATTCATCGGACAACCAGCATTGAAGTCCACCTTACACTTCTTATCCCATTGATACCCCTAAGATTATATGATCTCCATTTCGACTTTGAGGGATCATCTGACAATTTTATAATAACTTTCATAGTCACGGATCTTTAGAGATTTCCAAATGATAGGGTTTAGCCCACCAAAGAAGCAGTGAACATTACATTCGAGGGAACAAGAACACCAGATGTGTATTGTGAAACCATTGTGATTTTTGACTCATATTCTCTGATAGATTCGTCGTCTTTTTTCTTGTGGTAATGGGAGTCCCTTTACATCATAAGTTCGAGGGTGCATGGAAATTATATTTATCAAAAAACATCATCCAGAAATCCTTATATTCAAATGCCTTGATCTCCTCCGTAGTCTTCGTAGTTTTGATCAATTCCTACCCTTGATCTGCTTCACCCTCCATACAATAAGAAGCCAGAAGATCCTTCCCTTGTTCAAAACATTGAATAATGGAGAAGATCTTTTAAATGGAGTTTATCCATTGTTCGACGATTGAGGGATCAGATGATCTATTAAAAGTGGAAGGCCTTTCTCTCATGAATCTCTCAATAGAAACTATTTCTTTCTTATGGAAGTATGAATGTTTTTCTTGACCCATATTTCTATTCATAGCTTGAGTTAACTCATAGATAATCACAAAAAAGTTTGTGATTACCACTCCAAATGGATTAGACATCCTATATGTACAATCATCACATTGATCTTCAAATCGTTTTTTAGCCCATGTTCTCCTATTACCGACCATTTTCTGGAATTAAAAGGAGAGTTAGGGGTAACACATAAAGGGTAATCCAAAGAAAAAAATTGATGACTTATAAATAGCTTTCATTTCCTTAACTTATGAATCTATTGGAATTATTCTATGTTATCCATGATCTACATTCCAACATATATTCATAGGGGAAATTTTTTTGTTAATAATGATTCATACTAAGCTAGTGAATTTACTAAAGCATATCCTCCGGGAGTGTCGTAACCAAGAGTGCATCATGTCATGTTTTCGTATACTAGGATACCATGGGACAAGCCCGAAACTCCTTGTCAGGGTTTTCAACCCTATGTACATCTATTCCAGAGCCGCCTCTACCTTCTGGTATCCAAATATGGATATATATTTTTTATAAACCACTTACTCAATACTCACCAAAACACTGGGATGTTATTATTATACATAGTCATGTCTCTAAGGGTTTACTATTTTTTTCTAATCCTAATCCCAAAAATAACTAACCATATCATATGATTCCAACTATAACAACCCTTATCATTATTTCACACATAAAAATGAATTATTACATAAACATCATTTGTTACAACATATATGATCATGATGTATAGTGTCTTTGGGGATTAGGATCATTAAAAAACAATTTAAAACCTGAAATACATAATCCTTTTTGAATAATTATTTTACATCACCACTATATTCCCTAGTACTTAGCATTTCTAGGGGTAACCCAAGGAAGTGCATAAGAAAAGGGTGATCTATAAATCCTTGTAAGGGAAATAAATGGAATAAAATGAGGAATACATTAGATGTTATAAGATAGGAATATCAATAGAACACAAGAGAAACATTAACATAAAGGCATGAAAAAACTTGATAATAATAACATGGAATTGTGCCAACAACATTTAACATGATTTTTACATGAGACAAAGGTCATTGCACATGAAGCATGAGTAAACACTCATTGAACATAAATTATAATGATCAAACCCTCATTTCAATTGATGTATAATGATACTAATCTTTACCCAATTCACTAGAGTGATATCAGGGTGGACCCTTCTTAAACATTTCATTTCATGCCTAAATGTGCCACATGGATCATATAACATGGATTACATAAAAATCATCATTTATTACATGATAAAGGAAATGTGTAATTCATACATGAAGCTATATAATAAATATTGAAATGTGTATAAATGTGAATACCCTTGATAGATAAATGATCATGGTACTCACTACATGATGACAATGGCTCGGAAAATTGTGGTGCAATTTCCGCAGTGTAACGGTGTGTCATAAGAATTTATATAAATGGTTGTTGAGAGATAAATTGGTGAATAATCATATTTACATACGATGGACAGTATTTTGGTTATATAGATATATTTCACAACATATGTAATGGAAATTAAACTCATAATACCAAACAATTTCTTGAACATGAATGAGAAGATATAATTTTCTTAAGAAATTTTGACGTGGTAACAGATGTACACTGAAGGAATTAATGTGAGAGAAATAGGTATATCATCATTTAAAATATAAATATGTAAGTATATGGGAGGTTATAAATCATACCTAAACATTTTTAAAAGTATGTAAAATCGTATAACTTCAGAATGAAATTGAGACAAAAATGAAAAGGAAGAAATCCCTTACTTGGAAGTGTGATCCCAAAGTCTTGGTAGTGGCTTGATAGAGGCTTCTTGAGAGATTGGGGCTCCTTGGAAGGATTATAAAGAGTGGAGGGAAGATTATTGACGAACTATAAAGGCTTTGAGTGAAAAGGAAGTGGGATCTTGGGTGGGATTATATAGGAAATGAGAAGAAATTCTTTATTATTTGGGTTTGGGAAACCTCATATTATACTAATCAAATCCACAAACAAGCCCACTATTTTTTCACATGGTTTTTACCATTGTGGAGCATAAAAGAATATTTTATTAGGCCAATGACTAAACATCTTCAAATAATAGGGTCGCTTCTTAGAGGTGTGTCACACTCTCAATGAAATTCATTTAAAAGGGTAAAATGATTTATAAGTCTTGAAGGGTCCACTAAAGCCTTGTCATGAAATCAAAAATTAGAATATATTAATGTTAACAAACATATATATTCCGAAATTATCATTTATAGTATTTTATTTCATCAATATTGGGTCATTATGATGTCATAAAACACAATATATATGTAAAAGATATTTAATTTTTACCAAAAAATTCGACAGTCTTAGAAAATTATGAAAACTTTTGCATAGGATAATTTCGACATCCTAAATCCTAAAATAATATTAATTTTATAGATATAATTTTTTAAATATGTGATTTTTTACTTTTATAACAAAAAAATAGACATTTATCGAAAATTCATTATTTTTGACAAAAATAGCTTTCAAACAATATTATAAATTACAATATCATTCATAAAATTATAAAAACATTTTAATTTAATTAATATTAATTTAATAAAAATAATAATAAAATATTATTTAATTACAAAACTTATTACTTCCTAAAAATTGATTTCATAGATGAATATTAACTAAAAATTTATTTTCTACAATAAAAACTATTTACAAAGTAGCAACAATAAAATGAATGTATATTCATTATTATATACAAAAATAATGCACATATAAATATTGATAATGTCTTGTAACATAACCCCTTATAACACCGGTATAAGACCGAAGGGTAAGGTGTGGGATGGTGACTGACTGCTAGGGTGGCTTGAGAATCATTGTTTCGGTGGCAATCTCTATGAACTTCTACTTCTCTCGAATGCAGTTCCACTCGAGCATAACGTATTCAAGATCGACTTGGGCTTGGTCAAGAGAAAATCATAGTGACACCACCTCTTTTCGAGCTCTGAAAAATGGGCTTTATACGGGGAATGTCTACTAGATGAGGCCATCATATCCTTTGTCTGAGTAAATTGGATTTTTCAAAGCCCAATATTTGTACTAATTATGATATCATTGTTCAACGACTATATTAGCAATGCTCACAATTATTTATGATATTTTAAAATCCAAAAACATATAACCAAATAATTTCACATATTACATAATAATAAATTTAATTATTTTAAGAGGAGTGTTTATTAATGAAATTTTTAGTCGTTACATTTACATTTGGAAAAAAATTACACAATGTGTAACTTATGGGTTATAGTATATAATGAGTTTGTTAATAATTTCTAATTATTAAACTAATGTAATTAGTAATTTTTTTTATTATTTGCTGTAAAAAATTTAATTCATGGATGCCTTAGTTTAATATATTTAACATGTAGTGGATCAATATGTTTGATTAAAAAAAGAGTAAAAATGCGAAAAAATTATTTTGTACATTAAATTATTTGTATTCAAAGTCTCTTGGTGATGAATTAATTTACATCCCTTCGTACGAGGATGACATACTTATTGTCTTATAAAAAAATAAAAAATATTTATGAGATAAAAATAATGTTGGATTTGGAGTTCAAGATGAAATATCTTAATGAAGAAATAATGTTCCAGGGGATAAAGACTAAGAGAGATATAGTAGCTGGAACCATAATGTTATCATAACTTTACTATATTGGAATGGTATTTTTACATTTAGCATTCTGGAAGAAAGTCCGGTTCTATTATCTTATTATAAAATTTTATTCTATATTAGGATAAAAATAATAATAATATGTTTAGTAAATGGTTAATGATCCATATGTATTAGTTTCTGGAATACCGGTGGATGACGTGGTTTGTGAAAAATAGGATATTTATTTTGATGTTGGAGTTCTAATTAGGTTCATGGACAACCATGAAAAAATCATTTTAAATATTTATAGTGGATACAAAGATTTTTGATGGTTGGAGTACCTTTTTACATTATGAATTAAATTTTTTATAGCATTATGGTGATAATTATCAATTATGTGATGTATATAGTATAATGGGAACATTTAGATATGTGTTTAATTTTTTATGAAATATTTTGTGTTAGATATGTTAGTTTCGTAAGTTGGAATCACTATATAACTATGATTCCTTGTATACTAAAATTAATGAAATTAGGATAAAGATGTTTTGGATAAATAACTTCATAGGGGAGTTGAATTTTTTTTAATGGAAATTAATTTCCACTATGAATATTAGAGTTCATTATTTATTTTTATGAACAAGGAATTTTATTCATGAATAAATATTAATAATTTATATTAATCAATTATTTTAGGTTTAATACATGAAAAGTTGATGACATAATAAAAGTCTATAGGAACCTAGTATTCATTAAATATGTTGAACCATATGATACATATTAATACATTGAGGAACTGTTGTCTCACTATAGGGTTTTATTGATGAATAATGGTTGTGTGTTAGAATATGGAAGAACAATATGGGACACTAAGGGCGAAGGTAACTAGTATATAATGAATTTAGTGCATGAAATTAAATATTTAATGGGAAATCACCCATTAATGAGTAAGGAAGTAGAAGATGTCAGATTACGTAAGGTTGTTCAACCATGATCCATGAATGTAGGTTGGTTTTTTATTATCCTATAAGTGATATATTATTTTAGTAGTGTATCAAAATGTATTAAATAATTATGGGACTTGGGTATGTGGACCATAAAAATAAATAGTCATATCACAATCATAGTTCATCCATTACAATGAGGATACTTGTAGTTCTAGGGGAATCGCCCATCCAAGATTGGGGGTTTGAGGGGAAACGACCATTAGACTATCATTATATTCATTTTTGGAAAATATAAAAAAACTAAAATATATCTTATCAATGAGATCAACAATTGGTATTATATACATGAAGAAATTATTGAATTTGACGTTATAAGAGTGTGGAATTTAACAACATGGTTACTAAAGTATAACGAAATATAATGTAGGTATTCTACTCTATAAACATGGATTATGGTAAAAATATGATTCATTTTATGCTCATCATTGAGCTACTATTTTTTAAAATGGTGTGTGTTTTCCTTGTAATTTTCCCCACAAAATACTAAATACATGTGGCCTCTCTATGGACATATAGACCCTTATCGAAACACAAAAAATTATGTGTTATAATTATTTTTATATTAATTATTTATTTTTTCCCTCATTTATTATATTATTGGATTGTCCATTATTGGTTACCCCGTGAAATTTTAATAACATAGTTAGCATGGCTACATGTGACTACATTTCCACTCATGGTGTCTGGAATGTTATAATCCCATTATAAATTCATATGATGGTAATTATTAGGGTGTGTATAATTTATTCCATTTTATTTTTTCATGGATCATGATAAAAGTTGTATCCATGTTTTTCGATATTTTTTATGAAATATTTTTAATTTTTAATTTTTATGATGATTTGAAAATTCGTTCTAGATTCTAAAATCAAATTGCTTTTGAATTTAACAACCCTGTTATATTATATTTTGAGACACATAAAGGATTTTTTTACTTATATTAAACTTGTTAAAATCAATATTCACTCTGTGTGAGGAATATTGACCTTGATTAACTATGATTGTTCATATTTAACTAAATTTTTATTAATATTACATTCAGTGACATAATAACAATATCTTACCCAAATTTGAATAATGAAATTATTTATTGATTGTGTTTGGATTCTTTTACTAATTTGGAATACAGTTTTTTTGATTTTATTGTGAATATTATTGTTTGATTTTGGTTAACCATGTTTATCTAAAACATCATATAATCATTAATTTTACTAATATCTTATTGAAACACATTCATTATATTCTATATTGTGACATTATAATATGTTGATGATGCATGAGAACTATAAATAATTTAATTAACCTAAATTTTGTATAGGTAATAAGATTGATATGTGTTAATATTATTATTATTAATATGATGTGATCATGTAACATCATGATGATAACTCATTTATTTGAGAATAGATGGTGGTAATACTAAACATAGATGAAATCCCCCATTAACAGAATGGTGGAAATAAAATACAATGTTATTCATAATCATTGGGTTTTGATATACCTATATATGTAATATCGTTGCAATGACATATAATGGAAAAGAGATAAATCATGATTCATTAATTAAAATAAAGAAAAACTCATAAAATATAATAATGAATATCCATATTATAAGTGTAGATTCCAACATTAATACCAAATAAGAATAAAATATGAATGACTAATCATTAAATACAATGTTCTATATTTTCAACTACCCACAAACTCTTTTATACCACCACCACCACGCTCTTATCTACACAATCAAAGACCAAAGATTCTACCACACACCACTATAAAAGTGATATACCTACGATTTATCTATAGTTTGTGAAAAAAAAACTATATACACACCATTTTTCATATATATAGAGATATTAGACAAAACTAGTATAAAATACATAACATCATCCCACACTGGTCACTGAGATAAGAACACGACGGATCACAATTTTACATTAAATAAGTTTAAAATATATCAACGAAATTTAATATCAAATGTATTTTAATTCAAACCATAATATTTTAAATAGGTCTATAATAACATGATATTAATAAAAACATCTTCTGTTTTCCACTATTGGGAAAAAAATCCCCATAAAACACACAATTGAATGCTTTCAAGATGACTACCCCCATGCCCATGAGCATTCATTCATCATTCAGAGCATGTCACCACTTATTATTGTCACATGGTGTTCTCCCCTATGGCATGATACACTAGAATGAAAAAATATATCTAGTTGATCCCATGTTCCCTATACTAGATCAGTAACCATGTATGAATCAACTAGGATAATTTACAATGAATTCATGAACACACACTAACCCATTTATTCCATGTTCTCATTTTAATTATGATTTATTGAATCCAATTATGTTTTGAGAATTTATGTAATAAATTTGTGTGAAAATTTATAGAACCATGATTTAAAAACAATACTATAAATATATATCTAAAAATTATTCATCATGGATATTTTTTCTAAGGGATATATATTAAATGATTTTAAAATCCAAATAATTCATGTTCTAGATCTTGAGAAGAGAGTGATATTCCACCTAACACAGTATGATAACTGATCAAAAGGAATCACTCAATGATCTAGGATTATTTATTATTAACATAATATTATCAATATAATTTTAAGGGAGACGTAAAAAAATTTCATAACATAAACAATTAAAAGAGAAAAATAAAATACATAATTATTTAACGAAAGTTTAATTTGGTTGGAATCATTCTTCCAAAACAATTTCTAGGTATTAAAATCCACCTAATTTATTAGATCATCCTTTAAAAATTCTTCAAAATGATCCACCAAATAGTCTAATGATTTTGGGTATTCCGTTTTGTGGATCTTCCCTACATTGAGGTCTCTAATCAAGATGATGAAAAATAAGTGTTCCTTATTATATTCATTCTATGATTCAAAATGAAATCCCACAACAACATGATTAGAATTCTATATATAGGCATGAGAGCCCCTAAATAGAAGTCTATTTGTAGTGATACATGAATATTATGAAATAGAGTGTAAAATGTTATTACACATGAATTCTTATGTCCAAATCATTAAAATCCAATGGAATTTATCTTTGAGATAAATAAGAAATCAAATATTTCATAGATTATTTAAATGATCCAGATTCGTTGTTGAGAGGATAATTATGATTTTACATGGTTATTTTTCATGAGAAAAACTAATTTTTTATCTTAATAACACATTCATATTGTTAGGTTTCATAGATTTTCAGACCATGTGTCAACGATGTGAATTAGAAACATCATGATAATTCTAATATCACACAGATTTCTAACATTTTGAAAAAAACTATGCTCTAACAATTAACCTACATAGAACACCACTTAGCACCCACACACTGAGATAGGGAATTTTTATAGTTCCCTAACAATGATTGAACTGAGTAACCTCAAAGTAAACACAAAATCTTGAAATAATATCAACTAAAACACAAATATCATAATAAAACATTCAATAACATATATGAGTAAATATATTACTAATAGAACCACAAAATGGATAGTGTTACATTGAACCCGACATAGGTATTTTAGTCCATAGAATGATAGAGGTTGGAAATTCTTAGACATAATGTCAATACACTAATCCAGTGAATGAGTATTCTTTTTCTTGTATAAAATTGATATTCATTGATGCCAGAACATATAAATTTCTAGGTGTACACATCGACTTAAAATGAGTATTTCATGCACATACAAAAATTCAAATGAAACTAAAACCTAAATGGATCAATCCATTCAAGAAAAACATGTCCATGTTAAATATGAAATAAAGACTAACTGTAACCACGACCACTAGTAGATGTGATAATGATATTCACTTCATTGAATCAGGAATGAAATGCTATAATAAAATGATCATACCCATATAGTAATGAATGTTAAATAGTGCATCTATCAACGATCCAACCATCAATGAATCCCCAAGAGTCAATTTTTTTTACCTTGGTAATACAATATGAACCCACAATCCATCCTGAAAAATAATAAAAACAATGGGAAACCAACACAGAAAACAATATCTATAAAAATGAGTGGGTGTGATTTTATAAATACTACAATGTGAATATTCAATTGATTAGTAAAACCCTAAACACTATATTAAATATAATTTCCTACCATGATATACCGAAGTTCATCATACACATCATGAAAAACTAATGATTGACTTAGATAACCCAAATCAGTAAATAATATATTAACCAAATCTCGGAGGATATTGAATCAACCATTATCCCACAGAGGGATACTAGGTTTTTGTAAAATATTGTAAATAATTTCCAAAAATTCAAACTCTACACTTAGAGATGACCAACTACAAATATTTCATGAACACTATATATTGAGATGGAATAGAAAACATAGACCCGCTGAAATGGTCATGTACCACCTTCATGAAATCCTTTCTTAAGGGACTCTTTTACATAGAAAATTATAATTCAATCCCCAAACAGGAAAGTTATAGTCAATGTTCCTAACAAGAAGATTCTTCACCGTATAAATTGCTTACCATACATGATTTCCTAATATTTTAATGGGAAATCTAGTTGAGACCATACTAACAAAATAGGAGACAAATTTTGAATTCTATAGTCAAGATAGGGTTTTTATCCATTTCCCTACCCATGAAAAATCAACACCAATATGTTTGAACCTAATAGTAAGACTATGAATATTCGAAAATTCAATTTCGTTGGACTTGGTATGAGAGATGAAAGGAAGGAAACCAGGGAAATGTATTATTATTTATAAACCTAGTATTGGTCTAGGATTTATCTATTGAACAAATATTTATACAATGTATAACTAAAATAAAACACATATACTATAGATATTATAAATATACTATGAAATAATAAATGAACAGTTAAACCAAGATAAAGATTATTTTAGTGAGACCAAACATGAGAAAAAAATAAGGACCTAGAAATAACCCACTATCAACTGGGGATAATTTCCTTGAGGTATCAATGTAAATAAAACATTTTTTATTATGTACAATTTAAAAACCATGAATTCACATATATAATAGAAAATGTATGTCGAGTTCATCCATATTGAACTACTCTTGAGGACTCACACCAGACCTTGTCATTAATCATTGAAAAGATGGGAACATAGAATGTATGATTCTACTAGTCTCATCAACTCATTCTTGATCCATGTATCAAATTATTTAAAATGATGAATAACTATTCAATAAGATGTGAGAGTAACTCGCCAATAAAAGGAATAATATTCTAATTTAATGATAAAAAACATGTAATCCATATAATATTGAAATTACACATCAATGATAATATATTACACCATTGATAAAAAGTGTAAAATGTAATAGAGCATTTATGCCTCTCAAGATCACTAAATACGTGGCTTCTCATTGGATTTCTTGATTCTCATGTCACATAATTTTGATGTGAAAACACTATTTTCCATTCAATGTATCATGTCTACCAAAATCCAAAAACATAATTCACAATAAGAATGAGAACATTTAGTCATGACCAACAGACAAGCCCAATTAGGACAAAATTAACAAACAACATTAATGAACAATCATGAACAGATACCTTATAAATAAGAAACACTATTATATAATCTATTGACCAATCCATATTCATGATAATTTATATCAATTTTGTGATCAAATCGGGAATAATATACATGTTAATGAAAAATAATAGTTACAATATGTTCCACAAATCAGGAAAATGTAAAATTATAAACATTCAAATAAAAAAATAAATTAACATTGTATGAGCATGCATTATACAATATTTCATTAAATAATGTTCCAATGATAACCATATTATTGAAAATAATAAATTAAAAATAAATTATTCCCATCTAATGATGAAAATAAAAATAACTAAAATTAACACATATGATATTTCACAACCTTCAATATTCAATGTATTATTTATTTAAATAGTTACAAAACACTTACAAAATAATTCATGACATCACTTTGAAAAATAAAAAAAAGTGGCATGTTTTTATTATGCCAGTCATACTCAATAATTAACATATATGATAAATAATAATGACAACATGTTAATATAATTATGTATTCATTTCAAAAATGGTTTCATTAGTATCTTTCTTCGATTTTAGGAAATATAGTTATCATAATAATTCCAAAAAAATAATTACAAAAGTCCATTACTTTCAATATATTATAAGTCCAAGTGATACACTATACTTTATGTTATAAATTATTTAATAGTTACATTTATAATAGTAAATTACAATGGAATGAAATTATTTTTATCATATTATCAAAGAAACCAAGAAAGAATACCCTTAAATTTATCTTCGTACTAAAATAATTATGCACCAACATTCATATTATTTAACCACAGTTAATAGATGGTGTTATAAGAATCATAAAATTCAAGGATTAATAAGGAAAATCAATCAACTCTAATGTTTTTTTTACAATATAAACCAGGAAATAATCATTAAAAATGATATATAGTGAGCATTGAATTGCGATTTCAAGAACAAGTTCTTTAATAATCTTCATTTCTAGAAATTCTCGTGTCTTTAAATTATAATTTATTACATTAATACAAATTAATGTAATTATGTGTTTTTATTCTACATCTATAATATCTTCATGTCCCATAAATAATAAAACACAAGGAATAATTAATGAAAAATTAATTATAGCTTGAATCAACACAAAATACAAGGGTAAAACAAATTTCAATGTTCCCACAACTATTTATTAGAAAAAATCAGTTTTATACAGAGAAAAGTTATCCCTTTTAGAAAAAATGGTTTTTCACCATTAAACAATGTATGTCCCCTGATAATCACATTAATAATCCAAGCCTTGTAAGGAGTAACTTTATTATTACAAGTTACACATCTCTCTCAAGATAAAACCTTGGGGATGTGGTGATGAATAACCTACAAAACACTAAATAAAATTTTCATTCCAAAGATCCCTCGTAACATTAAGCATAATACAATGAGGATATCTACTTATATGTTTTCTATATGTTTCATTTTTTAGATGCACTGTCTTTTTTATACAATGCCAACTAAAAGACTAACCAAACTGATACCATTTATTATATACTTACACTAACTCAGGGCCTTGAGATGAGGTAGTGGTTCTACTAACATTAGGTGACACCCCCCAATAAATACTGGCTAGATATTAATAATATTGGTAAACATATTAATTAATAGATTATTTACACTTATAAATAAAACCTAAAAACGAAAATCAAAACACAATGTATATTGACATTATGCTTGAGAAAATTTTAAAAAACTATCATATAATATAATAACAAAGAACAACAATCATATTTAAACAACTACCAATAATAAAAAATAATACTATAGTATGGCATAACCAACATGAATTATAGTTTTCCATACGTGTAATTTCCCATAAGCTATATATGTAAGGCACCATGAAGCTATATGATCCATAAGGAAATACAATAACAGCCCCATAATCAATTGGTAAAGATAGATATTTCATTTTTATTTACAACCTGTCAAAAAAATTATACACACACTATGTTATTGATGAATGCGGTGCATATAGAATCCTAGTAGGAAATAGACCAAATGTTTACCACAAACCCCAATAAAATATTATCAATTTATCTCCCAATATTAAATTAATTATGAGGAAACCATAAGAAAATAGTATATTTCAAAATGATAATATTAGAAAGATTAAAATGTTCAATATTTCCCTATAAATATACATTATAAATAGAGTAACAAGTATTCCCTCTTATAATATATTTTCCAAATAATAACATTTACATGAATTAATCAAATATAATGTTACCAATACTATGGAGTGGTAACTCTTATTTCTTACCAAGTCATCACCATGCCATGTAACCCTTTATTCCTCATATGGGTATAAAACCCTATTTCAAAACAACCTGGATACCTGGTTTGATGAATCCAACTATAGATGGATACCCACATATAAATCAACTAATATACCTTCTAATTTATTCACGATCATAGGTCAATCAAGATATTCCATTTTTAATATTATAAAATTAATCCATTTCTCTTTGGAGTATTTAAAGAAAAAAATTTTGTGAATGATTATTATAAAATAAATTACAAATCATATCCAAAAAATAATTTAAGATGGATAATCATTAATATAATTTTAAAATGAGACAAATTAAATGATATAGATATATAAATACATCATTTTATGAAATGAGAGGAAAGTGTGCGAATCCAACCACATCAAAAAAATAAAAAATCAAAAAATGAACATAATAGAACTATGTTCCTTTTTTACATTCAATCAACGAAGTACAATGATCCACCAATAGAAATTGATCTATGACCAAGATATAGGAATGAAATCCCTTGTGTAATGACTGAACCTCTTTAATTATAACATCACTTCTTATAATAATTTTATATGCTATAAAACACATACATAGCATATAAATCCCAATAAAATCATTTTTATCATAAATAAAGAATGAAATAATTGATATTAATGGATCTTATAGAAGATGTTGTGATGCAATAAAAACATGGCCCTTGGAATAATAACCAGACTAGTAAAAATAGTTATTCATGAAAAAGAATAATAACTTGTCCTATATAAGTATAATTTTTTGGCATCTGATCAGTGATAATATGATATAATTATATCATAGTATAAGAAAAAAAATATTTTCAAAAAGATTAATTAATTTTTTGTATTTCCCTAAAACATAAAAATTTATTTCAGATTACATAATTATAATAATAATTTTAATAAAAATTTAATTTCAAAAAATAAATTCATAAATTAATATTCTGTTTTCAAATGATTATGAGGTAATTTTACTAGTTCTTAATTAATTTTTCAATGTTTCCTAAAATCAGTTATTATTTAGAAATTGGTATTTTTCAAATAAATGTTGATTTTATTTAAAAATTAAATTCCCATATTATTAAATTTATTATTATATATTGTATTACATTTTTGATATATATAAATCAAAAAATTGGTTGTAATAATTTTTTGGATTTTTCTAAAATAGATAATGTTTTTCACACTATATATTCTGATTTTAGTCAATGGGTAGGACCTATAAGAACTGGGTTAATATTGATTGTGAAAAAACAATTTTTTGATGACCAGTCAAATTGGATGGATATTAGATTAAAGTATGTTGTAATCATTCAATTTCATTTTTCATGGATTTCGTTTAACAATGTGTACCATAACCAACTCTCATGCTTACTAATGAAGTGAAAGAAGCTGTATTCTAAATGTTCTAGTAATGGAGACCATATAGGTAATAATATTCATTTTACATTGTATCGAGAATCGTGAAAGGTTCACCCATGTGAATGTAATAGAGGAACAAGAATATATTTTGACTGTGGAAACGAAAGACACAAATAAAATAACTGAAACATAAAATTTAAAGGTTCGGTTAATGCGATTGATGTGAATATTTCCATCTCTAAGATATCATCAATAGTTAAATGCATGAATTTAGGAAGTAATGGTCATTATACAAATCGATGTCGGTGGTATGAGTAATGGTTATATTTATAATGATTATGAGACTGTGGGTGAAATGTGAATAAAAATAGATTTTGTTTAATATAATTATGTATCTTTCTTAATGGATTAAGAATGAATTATAATAGTCAATGTTTTTTTGTATTTTGATTCAATAATTATGAATTGTGAAATATATAAAGATTTTTAATTTTATGTTTTTTACTACAGATTTACAACAGTTTTATGAATGGTTTTCACAGACTTGAGATTTTATTTAAAAAAATTAATATTCATGGAAAACATAAGACTAATAGAATGATTATCCTTAATATTTTCCTAATTTTTAGATAATGATGATTGGATAGAGATATGATGGATATAAATAAGTAAATTGTATAATATTTATTACATTGGAAATAATTTAGGATTTGTTGAAAATTCATTTATTCTATCATTGACAAATTTGGTAATGGTTTTGTATTTATTGAATATATCTACAAAATAGTTAAATAAGAAAACATTCCTGATTTTGAAAAGGATTTATGGTAATTTATGTTATTACCATGTCTCAAGAGAATACATGATATTTTTTGTATATGATAAATAATAGATACATTATGATATGTATGTGATTAAAGGTATGTTGTTTCTGATTAATTTAGTGACCTTATATTGTAATCTCATCATTATAATGGGTAATAAGGTCAACCAAATATGGAATAGTTTATGTTAATCATAAAATGAATTTTTAGAAATTAAGGAATTCTCTATAAATATGAGGATTTAGGTATATTGGATAACATGTTCTAGTATTTATCTTGTAATGGAATATGAAATGAACTATCCTTCTATTCATGGATCTCATGAACTATAATTCTTTAGAAATTACAAATTCATCTACATTTATCGGAATAATACATTTTATGAAATTGAATGAATGAATAATAATGGGGTTTTTTCCTAAATCATGTCTGTATTTATTACCATTAAAATTATTCAACATTTGGAAAATTCTTTTTAAATAAGTTTTTTCCCATTACTAATATTTTTATGATAACAATTAACTCATTATCTCTTCACCGATTTGTTGCTTTTTGGTTATTAACATTCTATGGATCACACAATTTTTATTATCAGTGACCTTTGAAAATATACATTATCATTTATGAATTTCATCCATGTTCATGTTTTCACATACCTCTTGTATTCTCTAATGTTTAAACATTTTTATGTGTTACATTGGGTAAACATTATGTTTCAAACCAACCCATTTTAAAGGAAGTTTTAGTATTAATTTTCAAGTTGTAGATTTATATGTATGGAAAATACATATATTATACTATTGAAAACATATAAAAATATCAAGGGAGAAATTAATTTTATGGGGTGTTTAATTTAACAACCCATGATTTTTTGAAATTTTTTTTCTGAAATAATTTATTCCGCTTGATATTGTAAATTTCACACGACACTAAATATAGCTTTTTTATATGAAATTATTCTGGTTGGATTGTATTATATACATCAAAATGTTAATAATACACTGAAATAAGCACTTATATTTTCTTTTTATACATGAAAAAAAAAATTGGCATGTGTTACACATCATATCAATCCCATTTGACAACATTTGATATACACAATACTTAGTATTACCAAACTAAAATATATTATTGATCTTATTTTGACAATATTACTGTAGTTATCACCTTATAAATGGAATGGAGGTTATGAATAAAATTAAATAAATTTTAAAATTTTATTTTACACATGTAAAAAAGAATAATTATTTTGTTACCAATTTTCTAGAAATGAATGTCATCCCCCTTTTGAAATTATAGGAAACCTTTTACTGGAAAACAATATTTCACAAAAAAATCATAAATTAGTAAATTAATTAAAATATAATTGATAAATAATTAGAAATAATGAAATATATATTCAATTAATTACTAATTTAACAGTAGTATTATATGTTTTATAGACAACAATCAAGAATAAATACAATTTTCTGAAAAAAAATGTATTTTTTAAAAGGTTAATTTTGCATAATTTTAATGGAAACCCCATTTTAAATCATATTTTGGAACATTTATAATTACTATTTGAAATATAAAATTATTTTTTGAAATAGGAATATAAAAATTCTCTTTTGGATTTTTTTGGTATTTTCTTCAAATGTTTCTTTTTTGATGAATATTGGAAAACATAAAAATTTAATTGAACCGAATGGTTTCAACGACTTAACATTTATTGATTTTTTAATAACCCATATATAAAGGGATGAGGGTGAACCCTTGAAAGGCCCTTGGTATTATATATTACAAGGACTATAGGCTAAAGAGACATTACATGACCCGAAATTCATATGGAATTCAACAAGACTATAATTACAAGTAGCATCCCCTCCCAGCATCTTCATCGTGATAGTAGATCTCCAAATTTTCATGTACATATATCCAAGATACTCGTGTAAGCATAGGCTGGTCCTGATTTCCTAGACATAAAATATCATTTTTTCAAATCTTTTGGTTCTACAAGGGTGAGTGCACCTGCTCTGAATCCTCCTCTATAGTGTCTCCTTTTTTTGTAGAGTCTATCTGGGGAAATTTTAATGATAATGTGGCCTAAAGACCGTGAGGTGGACTAAAGGCCTTGATGTGGCCTAAAGGACAAAATGGTGGCCCAAAATCTTTACCTATTAGAAGGCTTTGGTGGCCAGAAGCCTTACCGAATCTAATCACCAATCAGTGGCCAATGATGAATAGTTCAGGCCGCTAGAGTATCAAATATTTTCATACTCTTAAATAAAAAATTAATTTGTTTTTAGTAAAATTATATAAATTATATATCATATAATCAAATATAGGACATTATAAAATATTTGAAATTTAAATTGGATAAAATAATTAAATTTTTGTACATTTTTACATTAAAAACATCATTCTCATCCCATCAACGAGATTAATATTAAATTAGTATTGGACATATATGTAATTTGAATTTGATAAAATGGACTCCATATTATTAATTAGTATAATTCATAATTTCTAATTAGATAAAAATATTTTTTTACCAAAAAAATTATTAGTTATTGTAATTAAAATTAATTATAACGAATAAGGTAAAAATGAGTTTAGTTAGTTGTTAAACATTAACATAAGTGTCTAAATAACATTGAAACATGTCCAAAATAGAATTTATGGATATATAAACCAATAAATATATTTTATTTAATTTTTAAATTTATTTTATTGTCATTATCTATGGAGGGCTTCTCAATAGTGCTTTCCATTTTCAATTTAGCATATTTCCACTCCTCCACTATAAAAGGGAACTCACCACTTCACTTATTCAAACCTATCATATAATATGGGTGCTTAAAAAATTACAAAAATATCCTCTCAAATACTATACCTTCATCTTACAATCCACCATTTGTTAATAAATCTATCCTAGGAATCCCTTTGGTACAAACCAAATGAAGTTACAAAAATAATAGGTAACATCCTTTCACAAGTTCTTATATATTTTAATCACTATCAAACCCCTATAGTAACCTTATTACATGATTATATAAAAAATTAATTTCCCAAATACAATGACAATATCAAATGTAATGGGTTGACTAAAACCTTCCCACACATCAATAAAATGTATAAAAAATATACAGTTCATGCATAAGAAAGAGTACCACCTCGCAAAACGATATTTTTCATTTTTCATTTACTATATTTCATAGTTTGGAATTATGATTTGACTAAAAGTTTTATATGATATATTTTATATTTATTTTGTATTTATGAATTTCTAATTTATATATAACACATAACTTCATGATTTCTATTATTTGGGAAATATGATAACTTTATTTTTTGATGTGTGGACTACCACATCCTCGAAGTGTTTTGATTCATTCTAACAATACTTGGAATGTATTACAGACATGTTTAGTAAAAATATATGATATATTTGAAATATTAATTAAATTTTTATGATAATATATATATATATATATATATCATTTTGATTCAATCATTTAATATGATAATAAAATGGAAAAAACATTCACGCATACGTACGACCTATCGTCTCTATGAATAATGTATTCCATTTCATAATTATATATTTTATAGATTATTGAAAATCTTTATACCCTTAATATATTTTATATTTAAATAACATTTATATTATCTATGTAATTAAATAATTATCCATGTTAGAGTATAAATAATAACAAGTTATAACATATAGAAAAAAACCAAATAGATAATACTCGAAATGTAACATTGTCATGGAATTGTTAATAAATGGGTAATAAAATGTCATAATAAAATAATATATGGTATTATATATAATAATATTGTTATTTGGTAGATTTATAATAATATTATATTGATTATATTGGAGGTTTCAATGTGTTCGAATAAATTCATGACTTATGGTAAGTGTTTTCTCATCTCACTCTATATATTTGTGAGATATATTCCATGTTCACCAATAATTAATTTTTTGTGGAGTGTAAAATTACAATTATATTATTATATTATTATTATAATTAATTTTTGGGGTATTTTTATATCCATATTATGAAAATTATTATATGGGGTTATGGTTACAATGTTTTCAAATCAGTATACTAATTTTGTCTCAATTTGTATTCATTGAGATGCATACCAAGTCATGTACTAATAATTTTTATGGGGTATATATATATCCCTCCAACATTTTATATATTGACTAAAATTATTTTCCTGATATTATAGGCTTCATTAAATTTTTTTCTTTTATGAGGTATTATGATTCATTTTAACCATTGTGGTAATATTTTGTTGCTTCAATATCATCGTCTATTGGGATTTTTTATAACAGTGCTTCCATTAAGGAAATTTTATAATACATATTTCAATAAATCTAAAGAATTTTATTATAATTTTTTTAAATATTTTATATCCATGTAATGGTTCCAATGTTATTTCTAATTGTAATATAAAATAATTAAGAAAATGTTTTATTGAAAACATAACATTATTTTTTCATTTTGTCATAAATATAATTTCATTCAAAACAATGTTTTCTAAAAATGTTTTCGGGGATTATTTTTATATTATAAAATAATTTTCAATGAACTAGTTTGTCAAACATTTTTCCTGATTTCATTATTATTTTCAATGTATTTTTAGATATAGAGTCAATATTCATTTGATCTTTCATTATGTGTTTTCAATGTATTTTCAATGAAAAAGGATTTAAAAGTGTTTTCATGATTTCATTGAATGTTTGTAAATAATTTTCATGGAAAAAGGTTTTTCACAATGTCTTTAGGATTCTTTTGTCAATTTTCAAATCAATTTTCTATGAATTTTTTTAAAAATTTTATTTATTTTATAAAATGTATTTTTAAATAACAAAACATATTTCTCTTGATAATTTTTTTAAAATGAGATTTAATAACATTATTTAAAATAAAATGTTTGTTTTTAAAATGTTTTATGAACAATTTTTTCAAATTAAAGTAATTTTCATTAAAAAAAGTTACAATTGATATTTCCAAAATACATCTAAATCTATGATAACATCCTTTAAAATGGTTTATGACTTTCTGGTGATATTAACCAAGGACAACAAACTTATTCTTTATCTTAATGGTTTATATTTAAGAAAACATGTTATTTATAACTTCTGTTTATCTTCCCCATGTTATATTCTTTGTGAATACCACTTATTATTATGTGTTATTCTTGATGAAATGAATATGAGACCTATCTATTTTCCCCATGTTTTGATATGATGACATCATCATAATACCCATTTCATTTCATGGTATATTATATGATGTTCATGGAACCCATATCATTTTATGGTTCATTATATGATGAATTTTTTATTATCTTGTAAAACATATAGATATGATTTTACTATATATCGAGTGTAAACTATATCCCCCTCAAATTATTTGGTTAATGATTTATATCTCATGATATACTTATGGGAATCAAGTGATTGGGATTGATAAACTATGGAAGATGGGGTAACTAGATATACTCTTGGAAAATGGGGAAACTAGATCCACTATCTGATCATGGGGAATCCCAATAAAATATGGGAATATGGAGAAACATGATACTTTATAAGGATATTACAACAATTTAGGATGGAGTTGTGTCTCGTCTAGTAGATTTAGTCCTCATGAAGATACTTTATAATTCTTTGAAATGATCCTTTACTTATTGGGTATGATTTTTATGTGTGAAATTGATTAAATTTACATAATGTTATGTGTGGACGTGGTTTCAAGTCCACAAGTTTATGAGGGGGAATAATTCCATTTCCTTAACAAATGTAGTGAACTAATTTTTATTTACACATGTTCAAATTGTTATAAGATAGTGTCTTTTCCACATGTCTATGTTTTATACCTTTATTATGTTGTCATAACATATTATCTTTGACATCCTTATAGTTCATATCATATGGACTCCCAATATTTATGACCTGACACTTGATTATGATATTTGATATAGATGGAATGATCTTAAAATTTTATTCTCTTGTTTACATACACGTATCATCATATTAAGATTACGTATCTCATTTCTTTTACCATTACTAAGGTTCTATGTGAACCATTTCTTATGTTTCCTATCCCCATTTTAGGAAGAGAAATTTAATGTATTAGTACTAAAGGTGATGGTATTTTTTGGAAAAATTAATGTACATTCATAATAATAGATTATTTTTTCAGTTTAAAAATATAAAAAAAATTACGGTCTTCAGGGAATGTGTTTTTTCTTATTATGTATATTAATCTAAATTGATGGATTATCCCTGAATATAAGTGATGGTTAATTATAACATCACTTAATTGATCATATCTCATTATCAATATAGACCATATTTTATTTATATTTCATGAAAGCCTACTGTTTCAAAAAAAATCATGTGGTTTTTATTTTAACCTCGTAGTGCTCACATCCTTGTTGGTTATTTCTTTTATGTATGGTCATGAGGTCTTTTATATGAAACATTCATTTTTTTTCTTCTACCATTTCAATTCAAATATTTAATATGTTAGCCTTTTAAAATTTCCATAAATTAGAACATTATTAATCTAGGATTGTATATTCATGATACATTCTCAATGCATCCCTCTTATAAAAAAATAACTAATCTACCTCATTGAAAAATTTCACTAGTCCAGGGATTATTAGATAATTATTTGGGGGACACTTAAAATTTCATCAATTATATAGGTGGATCCTTGTATGATTTGTGACATATTATATAGGTATTCCGATATATATATTTTACTAATGTAAAAAAATTATTTTTGAGGTTTTATATCTCTATGTTATATTTACTATAGTAATGAAATTGATATAATTTTTTAGTGAATGGAATTTTTTTTTAAAAGGGATGGATGATTATTGGGATTATGTACAAGGGATATTTTTTCAATAGTGTTAAAAAATGGAATAAATATAGTATCTCTATGGTGTTCCTATAGAGGGAATACATATTATCTAATAGAATTAATTTTTTTCTCTTTTTATTGCAAAAATTATTCCAAACATTCATAATTTTAAAAAATTATTAATTATTGAAGGGGATGGGTGTGAGTTTCAAGCTCCATCCAATGTGGTTCAGAGGGTAGACTATACAGAATGTGGTATTACTATATTTTCATCAAAAATTAAAAAAAAAATTATACGAGTATCCATGAAAAGGCATTTGTATAAACATTGTATTTTAGTATTGGATTTCATGGAGTTATTTGGTAGTATGGAGATATAGTTACATATCATGATTATATAATGATTTAACATTTAATAAATTTAAATGTTTTTTTACATAACCTATTTTATTTACTGTTATTTAAGATATTTTCTATCTTTTTAAATAAGAGCTGATAAAGGATAATAAGAAAAAATAAAAATACCATCTTTATGATCATATTATGTCGATAATCATCAAAAAATAATATATTAATTTCTAATTTATAAAAATATTCTCAATATACCTATATGATTCAGGGATTGATTATGTTGGTATAGACTCTAGCTAAAACATAACCATATGACTCTTCACAAAATCTAGATAGATTCCTAGGATGTAAAACTCTAAAGACATTATTTTTTTAATAATTAAATATGTGATCCACCTAACTAATAATAATATCTTGAATGATATAAAAACTATAATAGAAAATAAATGTGATGTGGGGATTTACTAAGGATGATTCCATGATGATATTTTAGATCTTCTAGACATGAAAACATCATATGAAATAAAATAGTGATTCCAATAAAGTAAACTACTTCTCTAATTCAACATCCCCAATTTCTCTAACCCCATAACTGTTGACCCCCAAACCCCTTTTAAATATGTAATTATATTAGTTTAGAGAAGTGGATCCACTGAATGGGGAAATATTCAACTTCTAAAATACGTATGGAATATTCATCAATGACTGAGTATAAGTGGAAGGGTTACACAACAATTTTGTAATATTAATATATGTTAAATTTTCTTAAAACAAAACACTCAATATAAATTAAAATTCATTTGTATGAAAAAATATTCATGTTAATTATTATCCTTATTCGAAAGACAGTTTTTTATGTAAGGTTAATGAGGGTTCTTAAGACACTATAAAAGAGTATATCGCTTTTTTAGTACCCTAAAAATGGGTAAGATGAGTTTTCCATGTTGCACGTAAGGTTAATTAAACATTTCCCATTGATTTGTAAGGGATATCAACTGCTTTTAAGGGAAAAATTCCCCCGTATAAGGGTCAAGTAAAATTATTATTTGATTCGTAATGGTATCCTCAGTGTTACATATGGGTACCTAGGTACTACATAAGGGTAAAATATAGAAATATAATGGAATATCTATATTTATAATATTTATTTAAGGGTAACCTATTCACTTTATAAGGGTACACCATAATTAGTATACTTTATGTAAGGGTATCATTGCAAGATTTAATGGGAACTATTAGTTTCCAAAGGCTATATAATTTTAGCCTTATATATATAAGTGTACATATTGATTAAGAAACTATGTTATGTTATTACACATTTACCTTATAAAAACTATAGATTGTGTAAGGTTAAACCATGTTACCCTTAAACAATGCCTTTTTTAGAAAAAAATGAATTTGAAAATCCTCTTATATTTATCTTACCCATCATGACCCTGTTACATATTTTATACTAATTTAAAATATGGAATTTATTGGAATTTATTCTATGACATATTGATAGTTTAGAAATATTATTAGAAATTAATTTAAATACTCCACATTCGAAAAATACTAATTAGAAGAACATAATTGTAAATTTAATTTTATATTTTTATGGTATACATACTTGTTTATTAATATTTTCCAGACCCTTGAAACCTTATAATTTTCAGAATGTTTTAGTTTAGGAATCATTTATTTCTATTTAGAACAATCTATATATATCTCTTCAATAAATTAATGGTCTTCTTCTAGCTTCATGGTGTGGTAGGATTCTCTATTCCGTACATATTTGGGTGTGATTTTCTAAATAAAAAAATATAGGTTTATTTTCATGACAATATTTTGAATCAAGTCCACCAATGAATTCTAGAAATTAATAATTAATGATTAAAATTAAAATAAAAACTAATTACCATGAATATTAAATATGACCTATCACATGCCTATCTCATATTATTTTAGTGATATATTGTAATATCACATGTGGTTTTATAATTATCTATTTTGGATAAAATTTAGATCACATGCATTGTTATAACATCGATAATATTTATGAAGGATGTTCCTTACCATTTGGGTCCCCCATATACATGTTTTTACCGGGGTAAATATTTTTTGGCATGAATAACATGAGGGTTGTACTAGATTTTAATTTCATGTAGGTGAATGTGTATCCAACGAGACAAGTTTATGATGATTTATTAAATGAGTATTTTTGTAGGTTTTTGGGAATTTTTTTTGATAAGAACATGTATGTATATTAATACATTATTATGATATTGATATGATTTCATTTTAAGATATTCCTTATCGTGTATAGTATTGTTACATAATAAGTTCAATTATGGGTTCTAATAATAGGAGAAATTTCTAGACATGATTTTCCCTTCAGGATGGAGTGTTCATGAGATTCCATAATGGAAAAGATAGACTTAAAAATACATTATTGGTATGATTTATACAGGTAATTAGTTGTGTGGATGAACTCAAGGATTCAATTTAAATTAGAAGTATTTCATTACATGATGTCGCATAGTGTAAATCTGAGCAACACTATTACATAAAGACTAGATGACAATGAATGTCCTGTTATATTTTTTACTAGAGGAAATTAGGTATCATGTATGAAATATTCCACGAGGATGTGACCATATCACAAGCCCCATTAATAGTTATTCATAAATCTAAAATCATCTTATTATACTTATCAAATGACGTTAAACATGGTATTTTCAATTTTTTGAGGCAACATGATTACTGAATAACCACACAGTACATGATTTTGTGTTTTAATTTCTTACACATGTATTTTTTATGGAATTCACTGATTATATAATTTGAAATTTTTTAAGGAAGATTTAGTTTCATCCTACTCATTTTATTACTCACAACCTATTAGTAAATTAAAAAACATGTGAAGAATACATTCTTATGGATCTGAGTATGGGAAACAGGCCCATGGCTACTGTCTATTAAAAAGTACATGATGATGTTGGAAGAACAATATTATCTCCAAACATCTACATACTTAATTTTTTTTCAACTACTAATTTTATTAATTGAGTATTGATATAGACATTGGGAGCCCATTTATTTCATGTAAAATTGATATTTCATCATTTATATTCCACATGAAAATCCTTTTATTTTAATTTTTATATTGATTTATAATTTAGATTTTACAGGACACAGTTGGTATAGTCTTCTTGATGATGGAATTTAACCCTTTCAACTTTTCATAATCCTTCTGTACATGGGGAGGCACACATGGCTAGCTGTGGAAATCTAGTTCTCACCCTGTTGTTTGGGTCAGGGTGTTTAAAAATAGTATGAAAGAAAAATTTCTCATTTTTTTGGAATAACCTTGGACATTTTATAAATGAGATTGTTGTGTGGGACTTAGGTGGTGGAGTCTCTTGGTTCCAATCAAAAACAAAGATAACAATCATCCATTTTATCGTTAATAGGATTCCTATTACTATTATTAGGATATCTTGGGGGAATTCATGAATCATGACTAAGTATATTGGATCTCATACCATATATATAACTATTTTTATATATATATTATTTCCTTAGTGAAATTCCTTGAATTGTTAAAACAAATTAGGATATATTATTCATTTTATGATATATCTTTTTTTACTTTCTTAAATGGTATATCTATAGTAGTTTTTAATTATTTATACTAAGTATATTATCATTTTTTTATATATAATTTGATTTTGACTAATATGTAGGGACAAGACATAGGTTAGTTATAGTAGTGTTATATGTAGGGCTATATGTAGACTAATTTAGAACCAATTTTGTGATTAATTAAAGTGTTCAGGATATTCTATTTTATGTTAAAATGATGAAATTCCAGTTATAGAATATAATACCACATATAAGCCCAATGAGAATACCAATTTATGTTGGATAAGGTGATCATGTTTCTTCTATTCCACTAAATACTATGCAAAAGGTTTATCCTGAGAAATCGCTCTCACCTTCTACAACGGTGCCATTAGTAAAACTCATTCGAATCAGGAGTCCTTACAATGAAATCTGTGGTTGACTATACCAAGTATTTTTTGATCCATCATCCTCTATCCATTTAGGTATTATATGGAATAAAGGATAATAATATCTAGTTGCATATCAGAGACTGTATCTTCAACCTCATTGAGACACTAAAAGAACATATGTTCATTTTAAAAACACCCCTCCTACTGGGACCCACTAGGTGCTGTTGGGGAGTCATGTATGAGGCTGGTCGATATAATGACACACTTGAGAGGAATTTGAGGACCTATTTTTATTGGATTTTATTCATTATATTATAAATCAAGATCAAGTACTATAGTTCATAAGTGTAGATGGGGATCCATGTATGTCTCCACACACTCAACTTGTATTAATGTGTTATTCAGCTTTCAAATATTCCACCAAGGAATGTGACTCATAAATCCATGATGTTTGAGATGATATTCTTATCAATATAAAATATTAGTTCTATGGTTTTTATATACAATCATACCCAATGTTTATACAGAATCCATTGATAATCAAGATGATATTTAAGGAGAATCGAGGAGTTGGATTTCTTATACCAATAGTACAATATTAGTTTGACCTTATAATTATACATTATGTAGTGTCTTTGGTTGATGTAATGGTAAAACTAGGGTAATGAGATATTTTTTTTGTATGTTTGTAGAGATTATCTCAACCAATTTTTTTCTCTTAGTAGTTTTCCCATAATTAATCATTTATGGGTTGATCTGCAACTACCATAGGGTCTTTATGGATCCCAAAATCCGGTGATGAAATTTTGTAATTATGGGTAATTTTCAATAGTATTATTATAAATATATAGGCATATGGTTCCATAAAAGATTGAGGTAGGCAAGGTATGTAATCAAGTATCATGAATTGATCCACATAATTATACCTAGATGATGAGGACTGATGTGAGTCCCAAATATTTTCATGGAGCTCAAGAAATAAATTTTTATGAAGTATATTAAAAACCAGCTTATGGGGTTAATATACCAGATTCTATATGATTTATTGTTTTGATAATGGATGATTTATCTACTTACGTTTTTTATTCATATTTTCCCCCTTCTATAATATATTTAAAAATAGTTATTGGACATGAAAGCAAGAAAATTTATCCATTGATATTATTCCGCTTAATACACTATTATATACAAAATTGGACATTCATTAGTGGTTCATAGTGTATCATATATTCTTTGATGGTTATATACATATTTGGTACATCAAGATTTAAGAGAAGAAAATATTCTATGTGATTCTCTATATGGAATGGATGACTATCTTGTGAGCTCGTATTAATTAATATCTAATATTGATGTCCTATAAATTTACAAGGGATAGTTTTTTTATGACCAATTACTAGGAATTGGATTTAGGTAGAGTTATTATATAACTGATTATTTCATAGATGATTACATAATCAACAGTTGTCTTTTCTCTTTCATTAGGATCAATGACAGCCCTGTCGACTTTTCCTCTATTCGTGGATCTCTATCGGGATGTCTTTTCTAATAATTCATATGGAATCTTTATGATAGGGGATTTGAATTTAACATGGACTCATGTATAGTTAACAACTCATTTTGATACCCACCATATAATATGGTGCAATATAGGACGAATGAGGCAAATGATCTAATTTATGAAATTTAGTAGAAGGGATTTATCAGCTTCTGTACTTTTTAATGGGGTGTACCAATGTTTTTTTATGAATTTGTATTGATGTATTAGAGTCTACATCAATTAAATAATGATATAATAGATAGGTATTTTATAAAATATTTGTTTCATATGATCATTTATCTTTTTTAATAGTTAAATGGATCCTATAGGTTCACCATGATTGATCAACAACCAGGCTATCACCAGATGTGGGTTAGAAAGGAGGACATTCTAAAATGAGATTTTCGATGTGGGTATGATTTATATGAGTACTTGGTGATTTCATTTGTATTGATGAATGTGATATAAATTTTTATGGTTCTGTGGAATAAGATCTTCTAATATTAACATGTCCCATTCATCATGGTGTTCATTGATTACATCATCTTATACTCATTGATATCGAAGAAGCATTCTAGACATCAGTATATAGTGATGAGTAAGAATCAAGAACATCGAATTTATACCTAGATGTTTATGTGTTTGATATGGAATCAATAGGCGATGTTAATATGGCATGTTGTTTGAGATAAGTATATCCTCCGTACTAGAGAAAATGGAGGTAGTGTTGTCCAGGTCACATCCCTAGAACATGTTCAATATAGAGATATTTTTGGGATTGGTAGGATATTATTAATTTTTTATCTAGTAATTATGGGTATTTTCATCACATATGTCTGTGTATATAAAAAATGGATTATTATTCCTGTTTTTAGACTTGTTTGAAGAGGCATTTACTAAGAATATGTAGAGGTTCACAACAACTCCAGTAACAATAAACCCAATATGTGGAATATGGTATGTAGTATACATTGTTTCATTAGGAATTGGATTTGGATTGGTAATGATGTAGAGAGAGAAGGTAGTATCATAAGGTTCATGAAAGTTACATCTCATGACACGAACTATGACAGTAATAACCTCAATCTGGTAGTTTTCTTCCATTACATGATGTGTTGTAAACACTAACACTTCAGTGAGAATATTGGTTTCTAAACTAAACAAAAAAACACTATAATAGAATGGCACATTATAACCTTGTCATGAGGTAGAGTCCCCAAGATGTGTATTTATATAAATTTTAACATGAGTTGGTGTATAGACCAAGGAAATGTGACCTTGTAAAATATTATCTTGGTTGTAAGATATAGTTTACATAATAACTTGGTTATAAGACATCAAATAAGAAGTATTTATTGATGATAATGTTGTATTATTGTAGGTTGAAAAAATTATTGAACATGAGATCAATGAATTATGATTCCTTAGTGGTCACATATTCTCTAGATGATTGTGTACATACTATTAAATGAAATAAACTTGAGTGTGATGTGATAAGAGAACAATAAGTTAGAGGTGATCTGATACCTGTGTGGTCATTTGATGATGATGATTTGATCCTTATACACTACAAAATTTTAGAACCTAATTCTATCAAAAATGAGTTTAAGAGAGTCTTTTGTACCTCTTGACGGGCAGTGCATCGTTGAAATCACATGATGTAAGATGACTTTAGAGAACTATTCTGGTAGCTAGGGTTGAAGAGAGATATCAATAGTTTTATTTTCTAATGCCTTAGCCTATAGAGGGTAAATGGAAAAAACTATAATCCTAGTAGTTTTTCTGGGTATTTCTAATTCCGATGTGGATTTGGGAGTATTTTAAAGTGGACATTAAAATGGGGTAACCTAGGACCCTGAGAAGTTATTAAAATTTCTATGTGATTTTCGATCGATAGATGAAGGGATAAAAATATTTTGAAAACCAAGAGTCCCACTTAATTTATGTCCATGTAATGGTTTTTATCTAGGTTATAGGACACATAAAAGGAGTCTCCTTTAGAATCATTCCAATAAAAGACAAATGTTTTATGTCTTGGATTGGGGTGTTCTTATAGAACACCTTAGAAAATCATCTGAGATTTAAAAAAATGTATCACTATTATACAGATTAAAATCATGAGTATATTATTCTCATATTTGATGATATTCATAGATCATATGATCTATACATTGATAGTGTCATTGATGAGTAAATATATTTTGTGTAATTCTATTACATTAATACTATACAAGACATAATAAAATTTATCCATTTGAGGACCATTATGGATATTTGTTCTGCCATCCACCTTATTGGAGCAAGGGGGAAAGGATGTATTTGTTGGGCCCAGTCGGGTGAAGGACACCATATAGAGGGCATAGTTGATAATGAAGTGGTTGGTGACCGCTCAGAGTTGTCAATTATTGTATGAATACTAGAGGAGGAACATTTTTTTGTTTTCAATTGGTGACTTTTTTTTCATTAATGTATCACCTCGTTTGGGGAATCATCGTTTTTTGGAGTAGGGTAATCTAGAAGCATTGTATGTTAGACACTTTGATATCACGTTGTATTTAAGAGTAGTGGCATATCATCAAAATATTCCTCTTTATTATCACGGCATGAATGATGTGTTTTATGATTCTAATTTTTAGTACATTTCTGATCATATGAATGTTAATTATTTTATTGACATTGAGTTGTAAGTAGATTCATCTTATGGGGATAATCTAGTGAGGATCACATAATTGAGTGACAAGTCTCCAAAAGGGAATATGGTACCACTTTTCTTGATCCTATGGAACCATAGCCAGATCCACCTGGATACATGGGAGCGAGAGTCAAGTGATCCAGCTCATTGATATGATTTGTTCAACATATATCATTAATGACACTTGCCATGGATGATAATTCATTAGTGTGTGTGAATTATGGTATTACCAGTTTTCAAATGTTCTCAAAATCTATTATTAAATGTAGTTACTAATTGTTTTTTTTTTGAAAATGTATATTCATACTCATGCATCATAAATATGGTTTATATAGGGAGTATGGATGGATTTTGAGACACTATATAGGTGTAAATTATTTTTTTTATTACCCTACATTTTTTTAATAGGAGTATTCCATATGATTCAAATGGGTAATATTTCATTTCGATGGGATGTATAAGGGTAGACCCTCAATGTGTTATGGTAACATGTCGTAATGTAAGGGTATAGGTAAAATGTTTTACAATATATATAGGTAATTCTGAATTTTCATAAGGTAACTTGGTTAAATATTTTTGTAAATAATACATTTTTAAAGGAATCCCAATTTATATAAAGGTAAAATAAGGGTATCCTATAGTTTCATTGGGGTAACAACTTGTTTTTAATTGATATATATTGGACAATTAGGCATTGTGTTAGGAAATTTCCAAGTTTTTAAATGATGCATTGGGTTATCTATGATATATAAGGGAATTTATGTATTCAATACCAATTTATGGGTATGCCTTATTTACCTAAATAAATTACTATATGATGTGTAAGTGTAATACATGTTACCCATATGGAATTACCTTTGTATTAACAAATGAGTTTCAGGCATTGCTTGTCACATTTTCATCCACATTATGACTCTCTAACAAAATTTAATGTGATTCAAGTGCCAAAAATAATTTGAATGATATATTTTACTCATTTATGATTCCTATCACATATTTAGGAAGAATATATATGTTCCACATTCATGAAATGGATAATGTAAATATTAAATTTTAAAAATTATTTTTTGTGTTTAATATACATGCATTTCTTTCTTAAAAATATCCAAAAACCTTGTTTCTTTTTTATTTTGAGTATATTTGAGTTTTAGTATCCTATAATTCCTATATCAAAGATCTACAAATTCTCCTTCAAGTGATTCATTTATTTATTCTATATTTTATATGTGGTAGATTTCTCTTTTAGTCTTCCTCTTTTTGATGTTCCATTTTAAGGGAGTAACATACATACATCGTATTATTAACATATTTTGAATCAATATATCTAATGTTTTATAGAAATTGATACAAAAATATTGTAATGTTAATAACACAATATTATTAAATAATATCACAAAATATTTATCACATTTCTATCTCATGTTATTCTAGAGAGATAAATTATTACTACAAGTTGTTTTATAATTATTATTTTAGGAATATGTTAATATCACATATATTAGAAATATTTGATAAATTGATAATTTTAAAATTATCAAAGATAAGAAAACTATTATCACATTGTGTGTTTCTATTTATATTAGGTATGAAATAATTTGAATCTGTTATATGTATCCTCTATGAGTATTTTGAGCTTAAAAACACATGTTTGTTGTTCATGTGAAGATTACATGATGAAATTAAACAACAACACCCATTATCATTATATAATATGTTCCATAAAATTTAGTTCTCTTCTATACTCATATTTATATTTTTTATAATTATTTTGTTGTAATACCGTGATATTACTACTAGATTGTGATTTCATGTGGGTGTGACTGTAGCATGTGTGACATATTTCTGATTCTTGATTCCATGTGTTTTATTATAGTTTATTAGGGAATGTTTTATGGTTATCACATGTATTAATTCTTCCACTCTTTATTAAAATTATTATATGATTTACATGTCTCTTTTACCATGATTTTTATATTAACATTCCTTATGAGGTATCATTCATGGTTCCTAGAATGTGTGGGCCGTCATGACCTGATTTATCCTTAGAGGGGGGGTGCACATGACATCCATCAAAGGAAATGATGAACATGAGTGAAGAGTAGAGGTATGATTATGCTATATAATACATGATGAGGATGGAATCAAGGTTTTCGAGTAAATTCAATGCATTGCATCTATCTAGGAAACATAGTCGATTTCCAAGAAACATTATTACTCGAATACTGGAGGATACTAAATAGGATGACATATTTTGTTGTTAGAAGATGCTGAATTGCATGTACATATGATTCTATTAGGATGTTGAGTGGCATGTTTAATATCCTCGTTATTAGTTTTGGTTATATATAATATATCCCTATTATCCTTTTAACATGGGGCCTAAACAGGTATTTTGGGTGTTTATAGAATGTTGGTTGGTTGCCGATAAATCAGTATATGATTTTTTATTGTAATTATTTTATACCATTTTTTATTATAATAAAATTATCTTTTTTCATGTTATGATTTCTGAATGATGAATTGGTAGTGCCCATCATGCTTTATTATAGAACATATTTAAAAGAATTTTCATCCGAATGAAAACATCATGCATTGCGACATAAGAAGGGGAAATGGACATATTAATGATGGATTTATAGAAGATCATGTTTCTGGTTTCATAATAGTATGGTCATCGTGTGACTCCGTAAATTAATTTTTTAATTATTTCACTACTTCATTCATTAATATTCTTTGTCCTCCCATATGAGGACCATGTTAATTTTCTATATAACTGAAATGTAATATTTTTCCCCGTGATACATAATTTTATCGATATGTTTTTTGGTTTAATATTGTACTATGAAATAATAATATGTTTATAGTCTCCATAATAATTGAATTTGGCCCACTATACAAATAAGAATCATCTTGGGTATTGGATGTTTTGAAGGAGTTCATGTGGATGTTGGGTTCAGACTCCTCGGATTTTGTCATAGTATAATAACATTCTCCACAAACCCGATTTCATTATTCAGAACCAATAGGATTCCATAATCAAGGACCATGTATTAATGATAAATTACAACTATAGATTCACCAGGATGATGTGTTGTGGATCATATGTAGCTGAAAAGGGAGATAAGTGTCTACTAGTATCCCCATGATTAACTAATGCACCAAAGACTGCTAGTGAAGATTGATTATAAGTATTAACATACACAATAACATTTTAAATATTATTTTGAATTGTGGAATAAACACTATTTTCCATATGAGAGTATGAATAAAGTGGTTAAATAGAAACATTCATTTCCAAGAATTATTAATAATGCTTCCCATGATGACACCAGCTTACAAATTATTTACTTATCCAATGTCATAGTGATCAAAAAAAAATTATCCCAATAAATGAATTTATTTTAAGAAACATCCTCTCATTTCAAAAACACATGGTGATCATTCTAGACAGACATTGAGATGTAAATTTTCGAAAATTATCATACACTTGAATGTCACATAAAATGCAGGGTAATATCAATACCATGAATAAAAAACTAATATGATCACCAATACATTTTATGGTGTTTGGGATTATAAGGAAAAATCAAATCTATAAATAAATGTAAACATGGATATGTATATGTGATTAATTCCATTTTTGATGTCCACACTCTATTAGAAGTATATAGAAAACTAATTGTCACAATGGTGACATCCTGTTGAACTAGTTTGGATAATGATATTATATTAAAAAATAATACTAATTGTTTTTAAAACACCCCATAATTTATTAATTTCAAACCCAATATTTAATTCTTGTACATATACTTATATCGTCTACTAGAATTTCTCATCAGAACATGGAAATTATGGTTTGTTTATGAAATAAATTCACATCCTAGATGTCTATGTTAATGTGAACATCATGGATAATTTGAAAAACGACTTGGACATCATAGTGATATTTTTCATAGATATATTTGGGATCTATATTAAATATTTAAAGAGATGATAAAGTATAAATGGATATAAATGGAATGATATAGGGGTAATCATTATCTGTACATTCATAACCAAATATATGTAATGACCCCACACATGAGTTTTCCTACATGGTCGTGCCACCATAGAGGAAATATTATATGTTTTATAGATTATATCTTTGATAATTATCGTAAATAATTATCCATACTCCATATTTATAATCTAGATATTTTTCATATTTTTCTTGCATTTCTTATAACTATATTATAATTATCTATTTGTCTGTAATGAGATTTATAGGATGAAATTGTGAACATTTAATTTTTTTTCAAATAATATCATTATATTCCCCATATAATTGAACCCAACAACTATTTAACCTTGAGATAAGTTTTTTCCTCATTATTGACTGATTTTTGTAAATATAGAACAAAATTTTATATGTAACATACCATTTAATAATAGTTATGAATAATATAGGGAAAAATTATCTAACCATATGTGGATATCTACTTATTTGGGATTCTATGAATCATTTTGTGAACATTATTTCATACACATGATAAATGGTAGTATTTTTTAGATAATTCTACAATAATTAGATGATCCATAACGTTATTACAAAAATTGAAATATATAACCCTACTGCCATGGATTCTAGTTCATATTTAAAATAATTATTTGTAAAAAAGATTAAAATGTTTTTAATTTTTAATCCATGATTTTGGAATATCACATTGATATATACTATATTCATTAATAGATTATAATTTTAATTGATGAATTAATTCAAATAATAAGGATTTTTGTTTTTTGTGTAAATTTAGTGAGAAAATGTATTAAGTCGTTTTTATTTCATTTAATTTGGTGGAAAATGAGGCTCATATTAAAAAAAAATTAGTGCTGATTATACGTCATAAATTTATTAATTAAATGTGTTTTAATCAGGGATTATGGTCTCATGGTGCATCATAATAAAATAATTTAGGTCGCATCCCTTAAAATTTCATATATGGTTAGGAGTAAAATATTGATTTTGGAAATTAAAAGGGGTTTGAAGAATAATATGTTGAATATTTTATGGTTAAATATCATAAATCAACAAATATGGACTGAACACAGGTCTCAACTATGTTTCATGGTCTAAAATAATATATTTTTTTGTCTATAAAAAATATTTATTATTTAATATTTTAATAAGTCACGTATATTAATAGATTCACATTGATCAATAGGAGTAGGTTTTTTTTCTAGTCAACTATTTATACACCATGATAGATTTAAAATGATACATTAAATATTTTTATGATCATTTTGTTAGAATCATAAAATAAACATGATTTTATTAGGAGATGGTTAACTGAAGGAAGATGTTAACATATTTCTCACCCATCTAATAAAAGAGTTTTGTAAAAAATTATTGATATATACTCACATATATAATTATTATCACCAAAAATTATTATTGTATGTGGAGCCACATGATTCATGTATTTATAATTATTATATTGGAGTGGATTTTTTATTTCAAAAGTGTTGGGAGAAGAGATATTATAATTCATATATTGTTACAACAAAAATGGTAGCCCAGAAAACATTTTTGATAACCTAGTTATTTTTAAACGAATGTGAGGAAATATATGATATCATTTTAATTTGGATAAATTTAAAAACTTATTTTTGGTCAAGATATAAGTATATCAAAAAAATAAAAAAAATAGTTCGGTTGGTAAAATCTAATTTTTGTTTCAATCAGGCCAACTAGATGTATTTTAATGGTTATAAGAGATAATAAATTGATATTATATGGAATATGATCTTCCCCTATAGTTTTACTTTTATTTTTAGAAATTAATATTTATTCAATAGAAAAAATATTCTTATAATTACTGAAAAATAAATGGATTATTTTTTTCAATATAAAATTTCAAATTTTGAATCCTTAAAAGAATTTTTTTATATTTATTTGATAAAAATTGATATAGAGGGTGATTATTAATTTATATATCATCTTATTATCATATATGATCATTGAGAGTAAGAATTTCATATAATTAAAATCCTTTTGGTGAATATAATATAATTAATTGGGGTACTTACTATACTTTTGTTGTATGTTATATATTATCATTATCATATGAATCCTGGTTTTCATATTTTAAATAATATCTCTCATTACAAGAAAATGCATATCTCATTTGGGATTGATTCTGTAAATTTTATGATAAACTCCTTTTAATGTGGTGAAAATGTAAACACATAATACTTGAGGCACTATAATTTTATATTTTTAATTTTTGGTAATTTTATTTGAATTTATGTTTATAATATGTTCTAGTAAATATTTATATGAATTTCATATGTTTAGATTATTTTTTATGTAAATATTTTTGTAAAATTATTCATATATATATATTTCCAAATGAGGTCATAATGAACATTAAAAATTTATTTAGGGATGAAATTAAAATTCTAATTGTGTTTTTTCTTTCCAAATTTCAAATTTCATCAATATTAATCATTTTAGTTAATGGGTATTCAAATGTCCCATGATTATAAATCATTGATTTTCTATAAAATCATAATAATCATAAATATTAATGATGAAAACATGTATAACTCTATATTTTTTAGGATAGTTAATATTTTGAAAGGATTTTATTAGTATAATTCTTATTCAATTTTATTTTTTGTATTGAAATTATGTAAAAATGGTTTAATAGTTATTTTTCTGAAAAATTCATTTAGATGAATATATTTTCTGGGTAAACTGTTTTATATGAATAAATACATACTTTGATACATATTAAAATGTAATTTTATTTGATGTTTTTTAAATTTAAAATTGTAATAATATTCCAATTTTGTTATTATATTTTCTATTTTATTTTCAAAATTATTCATACCAAAAAATATTTTCTGTTTATTTTTTCACACAACTTTTTTTAGATGAAATGAAAATAGCGGTGGCGGTATAAAATCATTGATGATCTCTATTTCATTTATATATCAAAATTAATAGAAATTAGCTAAAACCCATATATATACTCTTTAAAATTATTTACATTAATTACTCATGTAGAAATAAATGTAAACACAAAATGAATAAATTAATTTTAAATGTTCCACCAAAAATGTTGGTGGAATATCCTTACTGTTTGTGGTATTATACAATAAAAATATTATCAATAATATAATAATGATATAATAATATTGTTGTTTTTATTAATGTATTCTATTCTATATTTCCAATCATCATATTTTTTTAGTGACACCTTATGTATTCATTAATTATAAAAACTGTATTGGTCGTGAAGATGTCCATTATGTATTTGTTACATCCAAACACATTAAATCTTCTCAATCCTAACCCAAATAAAAAAATGTTTCTCAATCAATGGAACCATTCAATAAGATATAAAGTATCAGTAATAAATTAAAACAACCAATATATATCAGGTTTAATGATATTTATCCTCATTCTATCAACAAATTCGAACATATACAAATGATACATAACCACAATAAAGAATGTAAATACAAATAATAATACATATAAACTCCACAAAAAATCAAAAAATATATCAGAAACTATTTTCAGAATTTATTTTAGTTGTCATGACCCATCCCCCAGTGCCCGCATCGTGACTACGCCAAGCCCGCCTTCCATAGGACAGGGGCTGGCGGCTAGCACCAAAGGCGTAATTCCCTAGATCGGGGAAGGAATTTCCTTTATAAAATGTAAACACGCACAACTAGAGAAAAAGAGGATACAAACACTAAGTAAAGTAGTATAACATGATTGCTGAAAGTAAAAAGGGTCCATAAATACAAGCCCAACCGAAAGGTACATCTACAACTGAAAAAAGTACAACTGAAAAGACAAACAGCTGAATGGTGAAGAAGCTCCAAGATCGTCCTTCAGGTTCATACTTTAAGGGTGGGTACAGATGTCCTCCTCATCACTCTGTGTCTATTGGTCCGCTCTGTGTGCCGTAACACCGAGTGTCCACCTCCGAGTGCCATCCAGTCCTCGTACACTCTTCCCCAGTCAGCGTTGTCCATCGTCTGCATCCAACAAAACAAGGTGCGGGCATAGCCCATGCATGGGTGAGTATAACGATACTCAGTAGGGACCCCGAGACCCTCAAGGTCTCACTAAATCCGACAAGGATAAAACACAAAGAAATATCTGAACATATAACCTTCACATAGGTATATTCCCATACATATACCTAAGTTATCAAGTAACCCATGTCAATCATGAGGAAAACACAATGGTCATTGACTCAGATCAGACCAGTATTTTCATTATCGAAACCAAAAATCTTGAAGAACTCCTACTCAATCAGGTACAATGGCCATGTCATGATTATGAGGCACTACTCAAAAACCGTAGACTACTGAGGTACTTCTCCTGTCGAGTACCGCAAGTCTGCTGCCAGACCGGGCGCTTCATCCGTTGTGGGCCTACAGCCAAACCGGGCTCTCCCCCTAATATCCGTCAGAGGTACTCCTCTTTCTGAGTACAGCGGGTCTGATTCCAAACCAAGTGCTATGTCCGCCGTGGGTCTATCGCTAAGCTAGGCGCTCCATCCACTGGGCCAATCAAATCACACATAGTCGAATCGATCAAGCAGTCGTCAGGTCTACAGATACTGGGTCTCCACACTCCATATGCTCGTCTCCGGGAGGATCTGCTCAATGAGCTATTGGTCGATACTCCATGTTTCATGAAGTCTCACATGGCTGTATCTCAATGGACCACCTCGTCATAGGGGTCTCAACGCAATAGACATCACGTCAATCGGACGTCCGGTCTGTGTGTTATTGGTTTTTCCTTTCTAGGGGCCATGTTGGTTTTTATGCTTAAACCAACCCGACCATACTCCAACTACATCTGAATCTCTAGTAGAGTAATCCAAAATAACTATCTCATCAAAAGGAAAACAATGTAGTTGACAGAATGTCAATCAGACATCTGGTCCTTAAATTATATGTGTTTCCGCTCCAAGGGCCCAAAATGTTTCGGGTTCAAACCATCCCATACATACAAAAACATTGCCAAATCCTTGAGTTTAATATACAGGAACGATCTTCTAGATCCAAGGAATCATATGAAACTGACAATGCATCGATCTGAGGTCCTTGGATCAAGTTATGGGCAATTAACTGAAATATTTCCTAAACAGGGGGGTATGGGCCCTGTCCGACCCGGCCCAACCCACCTTGGGGCGGCTCGAACCGGATCGACCTGACCCAGGTCCGGGTATGGCTCGGTAGTGCTCAGATAGCACATCCCGGCCCATGGCCAGCTGAGCGGAGGGGGGGGGGACGCGGCCCCCAGGTTCCTCCTAACGGCGGCCCCATGCCGGCGCCACCAGGCCTCCAAGGAACCCGCGCGGTGCGGGTTCCTTTCCGCTGCCGCCGCGGCCCCGGCCGCGGTGGACTACCACCAGGGGCATCCTAATTGCCACTATCCCTAAGCGGCTGATCGATGCCAGCTACCTCTACCAGTCGATGGCGCCACCGCGCTGGGGACTCGCACCGGAGCGTCTTTCTACATGCCACCAGAGTCATTATGGTGGTCCGTTTTAGCTCTTGTATGCGCCTACGACCTTCTCGGGTCCCTCCCATCACTACAACAGCCTCAAAACTTCGTTTCCCTTCTGTTCACACGTCGTCATGAAATCTACGGATGATGAACGATACGACAGTGGGTCCGAACTTTTTCCTTAGCTGGTACCCACAACTTTGGAGGTTCAAACAATTATTCGAAAAATAATCGCCTAAGTTCATGGGTATGAATCACATAAATAAAAATATACAGAAACACCCTACCATGAAATGACGTCGCACGTCGTCAAATAATGGAAGACGAATGTCGCGGTGGTCTGTCTTCACGTGGGAAGATGAGGTTATCGTCGTTCGTCATACGCTTCCTCTTCTGAGCTCGTGTGTCAGTCCATTGATGATGATGAGGAAGATAGAATAGTCATCGGAGAAGTCCCTCTTCGGATGTGGGTTCCGAGGAAGAATCCAAAGAAGAAGCATTTTCGAGGACTTTGTGTTCTTTGAATCCTAGAGCATTCTCAATCGAGGGAGAAAGTCGTTCTTCATCGGAGGCGTTCTTCGTAGATGAACAGTGTTCTTCATTGTAATAAGATCACTGCTTTTCTATTTCTCCAGAGATCCCCCCCCACAAATATTTGTAGTGGAAAATATTATAATAGTCATGCCATCCATTTAAAATTAATTCAAAAGAATAATTTAATTATGGGTGCTCACATAATTAAATTGAAAAGTTGGGACATTAATGAAGAAGGTGGAATGTGGAGAGGCTCCACCAAATTAAATGAGAGATAGTTGTAAAATTAAATGTAATGGGAGATTAATGTGGTTAAGGGGATTTTTGGGGGAGATAAAATATTTAGGGCACATGTGGGCCACACATCAAAAATATCCTCCCGTTGGAGGTTATGTGGGTGTGGGCCCCACCTCTAACTCTCAATCGGGGGAAATAACCACCACATAATTAGTAAAATTGTACACCAATAATTTTATTATTTTATTTTTAAATCCACATAAATTATCTCTCAACACACATAAAACAAAACATCAGTAAAGGTCCCCTTACGTGAATACTAGAGCTGAGAGTTCATCAGTGCCCTCATATTTTGATTCCGAGCACCGGTTCAACAGTTACAAAAACTCGCATGTACGTTTACTGAACGTACCTGAACAAAATTTCAGAAATTGATTCCGGGCACACCGGGCCTTAGAATCAGGCACCATCACAAACTGCAGACTCGTAAAATTCCAATGAAATTCAGAAAAAAATTTCCTTGAAATTTCAGGGTCTGTAAATTACCCCACCAAAGGTCTTTACATCCACATAAAGCTACAACACTCACTTGGGGAAATAAAGTTGGGTTCTATACACGCATTTTTAGCATCCTGCTCCCATGTGCTCTCCTAGAAGCTGAAAACCAGACCTCTTAATGAGCACATCTATAACAATTTTACCCTTCCCAAGATTATAGACTATCTCTAAGTCATAGTCCTATAGGAACTCAATCCATTACCGTTATCTCAGGTTCAGATTACTCTGAAAGAAGACACAATTGAGACGATTGGAGTGAACCGTAAACTACTCACTCAACGAACAATGGGATAAACTAGCCAATTGTCAGAACTCGACTTCACCCTTCTTCTCTTAAGTTCTATAAGAGATACTAAGATTTCTCCTTTGATGAAAAGGGAAATTTGGTCACATCCCCGTGATGTACCACTTCCTTTGCATAATAAAGTCAATCCTGACACGAATGATAATAATTCATGCCATGGATGATGCCTTAAGGACTCGACACTACTAGCAAGACATCGAACCATTAATCTCACCTCCAAGGGTTGAGTCACAATGTTGGCATCAGTGTTTGGTTACTGAGTCTCCTCCAGTAGAAATCTCAAATGTGAAGGTCAATTCAATAGTTTAAACTAGAACCTCATAGTATTAACCACACAGAAAGGAAGGGAAGAAAACGTCACAAGGACAAGTGTCTTTTATTACTACAGCAAAAAGTACAAAAACACAAAGCAAACACAATAAAAACATTAATGAGATAGAAGCATCATGAACAAAGGCCTCCCTCCCTGGAAGTTGTCCCGCTCTTGTCCATCTACTTCCGGAACTCCATAGTCATATGCTTCAACTCACATAAGATGTGATATCCCATGTAAACATGTTCCCTATGGTCGTGGTGGACCTCCTGGTGGTGGCGGTGGAAACACCACAAAGCTTCGTCCACCACCAGCAGCATGGCTAGCACGTCTGCCTCGGTTTACAGCTCCTTACAGTCTGCCTCGATTGAACCTTTGCCTCTTCTTGGGAGGTCCCGCATCTATGTGCTGATCGTATGTATGGCGGGTCACACATTCACGTGCTATGTGACAAAGCCTGCCGCAGAAGAATCACTATATGTTCCTTGTATTCCTGGCTCTTTCTCCACTTTTGGTTCCCCCCACAACCGATCCTGAGTCATCTGGTCGACCACCTGTGGTTCTGGTCCTCTTGGACTGCTACGACATCTGTCTAATGCCAGCTGCAGAAGACTCCGCTACATTTCAACTAGTGGTGGGTTCCGCTGCTAGAGATTTCTCAGTAAGGAAAAACTTCACTATGAGGGCTCAGTCCAACACCCCTTCCTACGTCGGAATGTTGTGAGAAAAAACTGAAGCTCTAATCTCTCGCCCGAGCCCCTGCTCGACGTACTGATCCCTGAAGAATGTGTCTCGTACCATATATGTAGAGAAGCATGAGAGGTCTGTGAACCTCACTACGTATAGTGCTACTATCATGATGACCTGCTGCAGATGCAGTACCTCTTGTATACGCACCACTTGAAGGGTTCTTGGTACAAACTCTGCCCGGAACAAGCTTTCGAAGTCTGCCCATTGAAGTGATGCCACGTCATGCATTTAGAGAATTAGGCTCCACCATCTGAATGATGTTGTCACGACCCCCTCCGCACAAAGTGTACCCCTCCTGTGCAGGAAATGTGGGATGGGAGATAATGACCCCCCTGCTCTGCCTCCAATAGGCCTCGAGTTGCTAACTATCACCGAGGGTATAATAAACACACAAATGGGAGGCATTACCCTTTAAGAGAACACATGCAGAAGAGAGAGATAAGATATACACCAAGAAACTCAAACGTAGAACTGATATATAAAAGAAACCCCTGTACATATATGAAATGACATTATAAAGTACTACAAGTATAAGGGAAAACTACATTTACCCAAAAGAATGTAAAACGGCAGCGACCACAAGCCCGATAAGCTCCTCCAACCACAAGCTAGTAGTAAGCAGATTGATCTCCAACCTACTCCAAGTGACCAGATAAATAGTTTATATTAATGTAGGGTGAGTATAACAGTATACTCATTAGGATCCTCCGCGAAGCCTCTCGTGAAAATGTAAATAAATCATGCAAAAGCATAGCGAGCAACAAGTGTACCAAACTCGTCACCTAAACAGGTACAGTGAGTTCCCAACCTCACCATGGATACTCTCACCATGTAACTCATACAAGAATGTATCATATAGATAATAATATCAAGGGTATCCCACTACAAATTCTCCACTGGTTTTCCACTTTTCCCCAACGACATACGTAATGTGCATCTCTCTCCAAAGGCTTGCCCGAATACACCTGGGCTAAGCACCAAAATCTGAACCACATGCACCACAAATCCTTTCTCGCAGACACCTGGGCTAAGAACCACACCATCCTTACAACCAAAAGTAACCAGGTAGTTTCCAGGAGCCACCACAGCTCACATAATGTGTTTCATATGTCGGGTATTATACCTCAAGCCATTACATCCCATACACTGAGTAAGGATCCTCAAGCCATCACAACCTATACACGTTAGACCTATAGTATTCCATAGGATAATATATCCAGATTATTTCTGTGTGAATAACCACAAGCCATTATAGCCCTCAAGACACATATATGGGGAAAACTAACCATTGTGCCTAACTGTACTAGTATCTACCAAGAAGAAGAGAGCGGGGTCAAAGGGGGAGTCAGCCATTCATCCTCCCACCAGAATGTTGAGGAAAGACCCCCCCCCCCCCTTGGCTCAAGAATCCCCGGGGTGTCCGTTTCCCTTACTGACATGGTGGATTAGAATACAGAAACACAAAAATTATATAATATATTATAACACACAACCACACTATGGTCATAACCTAGTCTTAGTCTCAACTGCAGCTAAATTTTCTCAGACTCCGGGCTGCTATTTCTAAGACTAGGTATCTTATAAGCAAACAACCAATTAAATAACTTCTTTAGATTACTTCATTCCCTTTTTCATCAATTCCACCTTAAGTTAATTATTTATTTACACAATAATTAACCATGAATAATTCTTCATTAAAAACCATTATCATCACATCCAAAACCCACTGTCCCTTCAAAAGATATAACCTCATCATCATATTCTAGCATCTCTATCCGCATGTGCTAACATCAATTATTGAAACATTCATTACAGGATTAATTTCCCATATTCTCAGGCATTCTTGAAAAGCATCCTATGCTACTAAACACAAGGGGCTTAACACAGTGAGTATATGTACTACCCGTCGAGTCGGTGCCGCCTACAACAAGAGAGTATGCCCATTCACCTTGGAGAGGCTAAACACGGAAAGCACACGGCATACCCCACGTCTCTTCACTACTATTGGAAGAAGGGTAAGAAAGACCCGCTGCTTTAGCAGTGGTGAAAATCAATGAAGATAAACAATTAAAGAATCCACAATCATACAAAAACCACATCCATACCATTCCATCATCCCTAGTGTCCTCCCTAACACCCACTTGCATAAACTGATGCATCTCACCACTCTAGATGTCATCCGCTGCCAAAACGACAAGGCCTCCATTCCCCCACATAACAGAACACCCTCCCATGGTCACACCACTGCACAAGCAGAAGGAATACAAACATCACATCAATTAGGGATCTTGGCCCTTTAACAAGGAATCCGACCTTCAAACAACAAGCCACAAAAGATTTCATGTACACCAACCAACTGAAATAAACACATCATCAACCTCAATTTTATTAACACCATGCTTGAACAACATCCACAACAACAACAACCAGATTTATATACAAGCTTCATTATTTTTAGCCAAATAATTATCAATTAATTCTAGAATTACGTTCTTTATAAATTTCATCAAGAGAAACATGCTAACAATCAAGGCATATATATCACACTATCTAGAAAAACAATAGGCGAACCATTATCACGGCACAAAGTAACAATATGTGACCAAACAAGTTCTTTTAATCCGGTTCATGTATTTAATTTGGTCAATTACATTATGATCTAAAAGAAAAATCATGATAACTCTACGATTGCACATAAAGAATTATATAATCTAGAAATCCCCCACCTCAATGGTTTTGACGGAAACCACAATAGTCTAAGAACACCCCTGAAGACCAGGCTGATTCACCAAGGATCCTCCCTAGATCTATTCTCCTAACACGTCCAAGACCAAAGATCATCATAATTGGAATCCACACACTTAGATCTACCCTTAACATTCATAGATCAAAGATCCCGAGAGAAGAGGAGGACTAGATCTAGGTAGATCTAACAACCCTAACAAAAGGATCACATACCTCGAGAAGCCGGGTTTGATTCATGAAGAGAATCCTCTGGATCGCTTCCAAAATACTTAGGAGAGGTTCTTCTACCACCAAAGAAGGGTAATCCCGATTTATGGCTGCCTAGGGTCTTAAATGAACCATTTAGAGGTAATAGAGTTCAGATCCAAAAATTTAGGATCCAACATTAAGTGAATGCACGGTTAGTCCGCACAGTTTAACAAACCATGGACTAACCGTGTGTTAGCTTCAACCTCGCCAAACACACCTCTCACGGTTAGTCTGCATGGTTATACAAAACGAGAACTAACTGTGTGTTAGCCACTTCCTAAAACAACAACCTTGCAAGGTTAGGCCACCCGGTTTAGGAAACCCGTGCGCCAACCGTGCGAAGGCCATAACCCTTTCCTTAAAATTCCACCCAAACGTACACCAAGTCGCCTTGACCTCCCGAAACACCTCTAGCAGCACAATTTCACAAAGGAATGGACCAGGGAGGTCTGGGACATTACATCATATACCTCTCAAAACATTCTCATCCTCGAGAATCCAAAACCCACCTAATTAAAAAACGAAACATGGTCTAAACAACCACCCACTGAGATACCTCTCAAAAGTGAGAAAGCCACCAAATCAACAAATGAAGCCATCACATAAACATGAAAGTTTCATAGCCACATCAGCTACAATGATACATGGAAGGATTTAGACATCAAAAAACTCTGGATACTGAGCATTTAACTATGATTCTCGTTCCTAGGTACTGTCCTCCATGCCATAGTGTTGCCACATGACACGTACTAAGGGGATAGAACGCTAGCCCAACACCTTCTCCATGAGGTCTTGGATCTCTATAGGTTTCTCCTCAAAGGTGGTATCATTATCAACATCAATCTTTCCCCAATCGATGATGTGGGATTTTTCATGATGATAACAACGTAGCTGTGATACATGGAAAACATCATGTATCTGACTCATATGAGGGGGAAGTGATACACAATACGACATAGCTCCAACATGAGCTAACACCTCGAATGGTCAAACAAAAAGGGGAGAAATATTACTCCCACGACTAAACCTTCACTGCCCACGATGGGGATTAACCTTCAGAAACAAATGATCCCCAACATTAGACCCCAAGGGTCTCCTCTTTTGATCAGCATATGATTTCTGACGATCTTGTGCTGCATTCATCCTCTCATGAATCACCTGAACCATCTCTGTTGTATCCTTCACTAGTTCCGGTCCGAGAATTTCCGACTCTCCGACCCCAATCCAGCATAATGGAGAACGACAAGGTTGGCCATACAAGTCTTTAAACGGCTCTATAATGATGGTGGAATGGAAAATATTATTGGAGAAAAAATCCACCAAGGGTAAGTGCCTCATCCATGAACCTCCAAAATCATGAACACAAGAGTGCAACATGTCTTCATGAGTCTGGATGGTTCACTCCGTCTGACCATCCGTTTGGGGATGAAAAGTAGTGCTAAGGCATAGTTGAGAACCGAAAGCATGTTGGATACCTCTCCACACCCAGGAGGTATAACGAGTATCTCTATCTAAATCTATCATCCTAGGGACTCCACGAAGTCTCACCACCTCCTCTAGATACTGCCTCGACAAAACATCCACTGAGCATGACTCCTTTATTTCTATAAAGTGGGATGAATTCATTAAATGTCCCACTACCACCAAAATTGCATCATAACCTCCTGGAGCTCGAGGTAAACTAGTAAAAATGTTCATTGAGATGTCCTCCCACTTTCACTGAGGAATATCTAATTGCTGGAGAAGACCACCAGGAACACGGTGTTTAGACTTCACCATCTGACAGACTATACATCTAGACACAATTTCCGCAACTGCACGCTTCTGCCCAGGCCACCGAAACCAACTCTTCAAGGATAGATACATCTTTGTCACGCCATGATGCACCATTAAAGGAGAACCATTGAACTATATGAGGACCGTCTCATGCATCGCCAAGGGAACAAAATGCCTTCCACGATACAAAACTCTGTGTTGTTTATCCTCAGACCAACCTTCAGGGGCCTCACCACAAACAACTCGGTCTCTCCAGACCTCGACCTCAAGATCCCTCAAATAGGACTCTTCCACCTTTTGCACAAGGGATGACTACACCGTCATCTGAAAAATACAGCCTCTACCCCCAACTTCTACCATATCAAGATACAAAACTGACATTTCTTCCATTACACTCTAAGAATCACCAGATTCATGCACATCATCACTACATGACTTTCGGCTCAGCGCATCAGCTACAACATTCCCTTTTACAGGTGTAGACAATATATTGAAGTCTTATTCCTGTAATAACTCCATACATCGACATAGTTGTATGTTCAAGTCAGGTTGGGAGAAAACATACCTCAAACTCTTATGATCAGTGAAAACCAGAAAGCATTCACCAATGAGGTAATTTCTCCACAACTTTAGAAAAAACACCATGACTTTCAATTCAAGATCATGGGTGGAATAGTTGCATTCATGGGGACAAAATTGATGTGACCCATAAGAAATGACCGACCTTTTTTGAATATGAACATAGCCCAACCCCATATGTGAAGCATCGCAGAAGACATCAAACTGAACTCCTTCCGCTGGAAGAAAAATGACAGGAGCACTTACTAACTTCTCCTTTAGATAATCAAATGCTTCCTGACAATGATCCGTCCATATAAATGCCTGATCATTCCTGGTCAAAGCTGTCAGAGGAGTCGCAACCCGTTAGAAATTGGCTACGAACCTCCTGTAGTAGCCTGTGAGACCAAGGAAACTTCGAACCTCTGACACTGTCTTGGGGGATTCCCCTGACACAACCGCTTCAATCTTCGATAGATCCACAGATACTCCCTATTGGGACCCAACATGCCCCATGAAAAATATATCTCGAGCACAAAACTCACACTTCGACAACATCCCAAACAACTGATGTCGACCAAGAACTCCCAAAATGGCCCATAGATGCTCTTCATGCACTGCTTCAGATGTGGAGAACACAAGGATATTGTCGATGAAAACTACCACGAACAAGTCTAGGAACTCACAGAACATAGCATTCATCAAACACATTAACATTGTTGGAGCATTCCTCACACCAAACGGAATTACAAAAAACTCATAATGCCCATGATGATAACGGAATGCAGTCTTCGAGATATCCTCATCCTTCACACAAATCTGGTGATATCCTGACTACAAGTCAGTCTTTGAGAACTAACTTTCACCCTTCAATTGATCAAATAAATCGTCATTCCATGGAAGAGGATAACGATACTTTTTTTCACTTTGTTTATGCAATAATAATTGACACATACCCGGAAACTGTTGTCGGCCTTCATCACTATCAAAAATGGTGCACCCCAAGGTGACACACTTGGCCGAAAAAAACCGTACTACAACAGACCATCAAGTTCTATATGAGGATCTCACAAATCAGAAGGGGCCATCATTTATGGAGACATAGAGATATGAGATGCTCTAGGTTGTATCTTGAACCCGAACTGGATCTCTCAACGAGGGGGTAAGGCTAAAACCTCTTCTATAAAGACATCCGGGTACTCCGTTACGACCCTAAGAAATGCCAACTGCTGAACCTATTATGAACTCAACATCATCTCAGCCGCCATGGATGGTAAGGATGAAATGCACCTATGACCCATCTGAGGGTCTCACTCACCAACAAACAACACTCTCTCTCCATCCGCACCAAAGAAAATGGAATTATTTATGAAGCAAACCTCGATAGAATTCACCAAATACCACTAATCCATGCCAAGGATGACATCAGATGGATGTACCCGTAAACATAGGAAATATCCCCAATAGCGGTGTTTCCCCAACACTATCTCACAGTTTCTACATACTTCAATGAATCTAGCTCGACCTCCAAATGGTGTAGTCAACGCCAAGGGCACTGGAAGCCACTCCACCTCAAGTCCCAATGCATGGACAAGGGTAGGTGATATGAAGGAGTGTGTCTCTCATGAATCAAACAAGGCATACACCCTGGTAGAAAACAAGAAAATGGTACCTCAAACTACATATGGATCATCTGGTGGTGGAAACGCTAGAGCATGAAGCTGACCATGACCTCCTCCCCGGCCTCTCTGACCCTGATGACGACCACCACCGTTGTCGCGCTCTGCTCTCTGAGGACGGAGAGAATCATGGGGTTGTCATCTACATTTCCCATCTCCCCTTTGGTGATCTAAAGATGGTGAAACTGCATGGTCCTTCCTTGGATGGAACTTCCACAATAGGGGAACATGGAGCATAATGCCCGGTGCGTCATGACCAATCTGAATTGTTGGGCACTCCCACTGCTGATGGCCACGACCACCACAAGAAAAACAAGCACTTGAACCCACGACATAGGCCTAAGAGTTAGTGCCTCCGGAGAAACGAGATTTGAAGAGCTCGGACCTACCCCCAGCTGAATGGAAACTCTTATACCCTAAAAACCGAGAACCCAGGACTATAGCCCTGCTTCGTGAAGAATCATGCTGACTCCCCTCTCGTGATGATCTGGTCTTGGAAAAATTCCTCTCGACAACCTCTGCCCTCGCCAGCAACTCGAGATATGTCTTCAGCATAAATCGGTTGACCTGGCGCTGGATCACTAAATGAAAAGCCTCCTCAAAATGCCTTGCCCTGACCTCCTCATCTAATAACATGTCTGAAGAATATCATAAAAGGTTATGGAAACGGATTCCAACCTTTCGAATAGTGGACCTCTATTGTAGAATGGTAAAAAGCTCCTGGAAACTGGACACCTAAGTAGTCGGGGAAAGGTACTCATCTCTGAACTTGTCTCAGAACTCCTCCCATGATATCACATACTCCTCACGATCCCCGAGGAACAAGAAAAACCATGGCCTTACTGCTCCACTCATCATCGTCACAGCTAAAGACACCCAGTGCTCTTTCAGAGAACTAATCGAACTGAAGCCAATCTCGACCTCCTCCAACCAGTATTATGTGAATGTATTTGAAACGAAGACCTCATACTTCTATAGACTATGGAACTAAAACTCTTGGAGTGTCTTTCCCCAAGTGTCATTGTCGTCAACCTCTACACTACGGTGACCTGCTGGAACGGCCTGCTAGAAATCTTCTACACAAACCTGACGAGGACGTCGACCTGGATCCATACATGCAAAATATAAAACACATAGATATCTTAATCCTGGAATATGGAAAACTCAACATTTATTAATTTTTTTTGACTTTTTATTCATTTTAGGTTAACATATCCCCAGGTCTACCCATTCAATCATAGGCACAAATAAGAATGATGCATGATCCTTTCCTAGGTCTCTACCCTGAAACTAGTATCACCTTGTTTAGTAGCCATTGTAAACATAATGGTCCATGCATCAGATCATAGGGGGACCTAAACACCTAGGTCTCAGCCGGTCTCCAGTGTATACCTCACTTTCAAAACATGAAAGACATTTTTTCCCAACCAACCCATGCAACCTCACATGTGCCTAACTCCAAAATCCACCCTATCCCTCAACCTACCTCTCATACCACTCTGTCACGACCCCCTCCCCACAATGTGTACCCCTCCTAAGACGACAATGTGAGAAGGGAGATAATGACCCCCATGTCCCGCCTCCAATAGGCCCTAGATTGGAGACTAGCACCGAGGGTATACTAAACACACAAATGTGAGGCATTGCACTCTAAGAGAACACATGCGGAAGAGAGAGATAAGATAGACACCAACTAACTCCAACTCAGAACTGAAATATAAAATAAACCCATGTACATATATAAAATGCTATGAAAAAGTACTACAACTGAATGGGGAAACTACAAGTACCCAAATGAAAGTAAAACGGCAGTGACCACAAGCCCGAACAGCTCCTCCAACCACAAGCTAGTAGTTACCAGCTTGATCTCCAACCTTCTCCAAGTGACCAGAAAAAGTAGTTTATATAAATATAGGGTGATTATAATAGTATACTCAGTAGGATCCTCTCTGAAGCCTCTCATGCAAACGTAAAGAAAGCATGCTAAAGCACAGTGAACAACAAGTGTAACTAACTCATCACATAAACATGTACACTATGTTCCCAACCTCACCATGTCGACTGTCACCAAGTAATGCATACAGGAATGTAGCATATAAAAAGAATATCAAGGTAACCCTGCTACTACTTCCTCACTGGTTTTCCACTTTTCCCCAATGACATACATCCAGTGCATCTCTCTCCAAAAGCTTTCCCGAATACACTTAGGCTAAGCCCCACAATCTGCACCACGTGGACCACAAATTCTTGCCCACAAACACCTGTGATAAGAACCACACCATCCTCAGAACCAAAAGTAACCATGTAGTTTCCGGGAGCAACCATAGCTCGCATACCATGTACCATATGTCAGGTACTATACCACAAGCCATTATATCCCATACACCGAGTAAAGATCCTCAAGCCATCATAGCCAATACACGTTAAACCTATAGTAGTCCATAGGATACTATATCCATAATACATGTGTGTGAATAACCACAAGCCATTATAGCAATCTACACACATATAAGGGGAGAACTAACCGTTGTGCCTAATGGAAATAGAATCAACCAAGAGAAGAGAGCGGGGTCAAAGGGGGTAGTCATACATTTATCCTTCCACTGGAATGTTTGGGGACCCCCCCCCCCAGGCTCAGAATCCCCGGGGTGTCAGTTTCCCTTACTGATAGGGTGGAGTAGCGTATAGAAACACAAAAAGTATAGAATATATTACAACACACAACCACACTATGGGAATTACCTAGTCTTAGTCTCATTTACAGTTAATGTCTCTCGGACTCCGAGATGCTATTTCAAAGATTAGGTATCATATAAGCACACAAATAATTAGATAACTTCATTAGATTACTTCAATAACATTTTCATCAATTCGACTTTACGATAATTAAGTCTTTACACATTAATTATCCATGAACAATTCCACATTATATCCCATTATCATCACATCCAAAACCCTCTATCCCTTCAATACTTACAACCTCATCATCATATTCCAGCATCTCTATCTCCATTGGTTAAAATTAGTTATTCAAACATTCATTACAGAATTACATTCCCATATTTCTTGGCATTATAGAAAAGCATCCTATGCTACTAAACACAAGGGTCTCAACACGGAAAGTAGATGTACTACCCGTCGATTCTATGCCGCCTACAGCAAGGGTGTTGGCCCATTATCCCTAGAGAGGCTAAACACGAAAAGCATGTGTCATACCCTGCATGTCTTCGCCCCTTTCAGAAGAATGGTAAGCAAGACCAACTTCCTTAATTAGTGAGGAAAAGAAATGAAGATAAATAACTAAAGAATGAAAAAGCATCCAACAACCACATCCATCCCATTCCACCATCTCTAGTGTCCTCCCCGACACCCACATGCATAAACTGATGCATCTGGAAACTCTAGGCGTCATCTGCTACCACAACCACAAGGCCTCTATGCCCCCACATATCACAACATCCTCTTAGGGTCACATCATCGCACAAGGAGCAGGAAAACAAACATCACATCAATTTGGGATTTTGTCCCTTTAACAAGGAATCCAGAATTCAAACAACAAGAACCAAAAGATTTCATGTTTACCAACGAACTGAAATAAACACATAATCTGCCTCAATTTGATTAACACCAAGATGGAACAACATCCACAATAACAAAAACCGGATTCATCTACATGAATATTTATCATTAGCCAATTAATTATCAATTAATTTTGGATTTACATTCTCTATCAATTTCATCAAGAGAAACGTGCTAACAAGGAAGTCATGTATATAACACTATCTTGCAAAACAAGAGGCGAACCGTTATCACGACACAATGTAACAACAAGTTCCCAAACCAATTCTTTTAATCTTGTTCATGTATATAATTAGGTCAATTCCATTCTGATCCAAAGGCCAAATCATGATAACTCTACAATTGAACATTAACAATTAGAGAAGCCACAAATCCCCTAGCTGAACAGTTTTGATAGAAACCAAAACGGCCGAAGAACGCCCAAGAAGACCGGGACGATTCACCAAGGATCCTCCCTAGATCTCTTCTCCTAAAACAACCAAAACCAAAGCTCATCATAATCGACATACACACACTTAGATATACCCTTAACAAGCATAGATCTAAGATCCTGAGAGAAGAGGATTAGTAGATCTAGGTAGATCAATGTAACCAAACAAAAGGATCACATACCTTGAGAAGCCTTCTTCGATTCGCGAAGAGAAGCCTCCAGATCGCCGTCAAAATGCTTTGGAGAGGTTCTTCTACATCCAAAGAGGGTTAATCACGAGTTATGTCTTCTTAGGGGCCTAAACGAGCCATTTAGAGGCAAAAGAGTTCAGATCCACAATTTTAGGATCTAACTTTAAGTGCATGCACTGTTAGTCCGCACGGTTTAACAAACCGTGCACTAACCATTTGATAGCTTCTGCCTCGCCCAACACTCCTCGCATGGTTAGTCTGCACAGTTAGATAAACTGTGTGCTAACCGTGCATTTGCGTAACACCCGAGACATTTATGTTATATAAATCATCAAAGAAATATTTTTCTACACAACACTTTCTTGGCTGGCTTTACACTAAATCGCGACCTTCCTCGATAGCTTGCGTAGTATGCAATACCGAGTTTCACTAAACAACGATATGCTATTAAAATATTATTAAAACTAGCTGTTATCAATAGTAATAACCACTTTTTGAAATTTTATAAATTTTATTTTTCAAAATGGACTTCATTTTTGGATTCGGAATATCGAAATTAGCCTACGGTGAAATTTTGGTATTTTTCTGAAAACTTTCAATTTTTGATGAATAGTGAAACCACTAAGTGGTAGTTAAAAAACAGAAATTTTCATAAAACTTAATTTTACCGCTTACGTGAGTGGAATTTCAAAAATCCGAGAGACACAGTTGATGTCAGTAAGTAAAATGTGGTTCAATGAGATGAAAATAATTTTTTGGTGAATAGTAACTTTTTACTTTTTTTATCACGATTAAAAGTAAATAGGGTAATTAAGGGTAAAAATGATATTATTATTACCCTAACACATGTCCACATTCTATTGGACAAGTGTAATTCGACCAAAAAAACCTTAGGAATAAAATATGACCAGTTAGGCCCACTTGGATTAGATTAGGACATTTATTATTACTTTATTTAAAGAAGGGTTAAAATAGTTAAAATCAAAGTTTAATAAGTAAATAATTTTTAATATGGGGTTATATATAAGATAAATTAGACTATATATATTAATTAGAAAGATAAATATATTTCCTACATAATGATATTTTATTTTTAATTTTTAGACATTAAATAATTTAATTTATTTATGACACAAAGATGATGCAGTAATTATATTATTAATGAAATATTGACATAATTTATGTTATAAACACCAAAATAAATGTAATATGAGACTTTTTATGAATTACACTAATTTTATAGGTTAATATTATATGTTAGTATTGATTTAATTAACTTTGTTCGAACTAAGCATTCTGTTATGATTTTCACAAAAATCAATTACTAAATAGTGTCAAAATTGACATAAAATAGTTTTTAAAACAAATATTATATTAGTAATTGTAATTTTTTTCCTAAAAATCTATGGTTCGGCCAAATGACTTTGATAAGGTTATATATATTAATAATAAATATCTTGGGTTTTTTTTTCTGCTTATAGTAAGTTTATTACCCTTATAGTATAAGAACACAAGAAGACACGGTAAAAGTAAAATTATTTAACTTAATGTTAAATCTAAATGATAAGGTTAATATATGAACCTAAACTTGTCTAAATTCTATTGGATGAGATTATTTCGACGCATCCTTACCTTAGATTCTAAATAAATCAATTTGTAGCTTTTTGAAACCGATCTTGACTTTATAATAAAATAATATTTTTAGTTATTCCAAAGGTGCCCCTCTCCTTCCTTATAAAAAAGTACCTACTCCTCCTCTTCCTCACACCACGTTGAGCCTTCTTGCTCGGCCAACCCCTGCCAATTCCTCCTCTAAACTTCCCTAGAGACATTTTAGAGGTCCTGGTCTTCTTCAAAGACCAATTTTAGTACCCTAAAACGTGGTCTCAAAGAAGCACTTCAAAGAAGAGGTAATGTCCGTTACCGATTCTTTCATCTTTATTTCTTCTTCCAATTCTTCTTCTTTAGTTTTTTCATTATGAAGTAATGACATCAGTATCACTCATATACTGATATGTTATTATAAGTATGAAACAACCCTATTTCACCATCTATCAATCCTACGGAATAAGAAATCACCGCCCGTGCGTACGTACGGAATACCATCTCCATGTCGTGGTGTAATCTATTTTCCACCACCACCTTACTTGGGTGGGTATAATGGTGTAAATAATGACTATATATGACTATTATAATGTGATACTAATTCTGAAATAGTATACATACACTCCAATACAATTCCACGATCATAGGAACGATATCATCACTCGTGCGTACGTACGGAATACCGTCTCCAAGATGTGATGCGACTCGTTCTACATGATCTTCATTTCATAATGATTATTTAAATGAATTGAATGAATTAATGTGATATATATTAAAATAATAAAATTCTGGAAATGAGGTATCTATAACCTAAAGGGAAGAATAAGAATTAATTTGACAAAACACGCATAAGAACAAAAAGTTATAAACACCCGAATAACAAGTAGCAATGAAATATTACTACTATGAAGCTAAGAATATGACCAAATATGATATCATAAAAATAAATATGATTCTGGAATAAGTCAATAAATTTTTTTAAATCATTATACAGGAGGTTCGGACACGTACAAAGCATATCGGACCTAAGGTAAGGGAAAATATCACAATCTCATTTTTATCCGAGATTGTTTATACATTGGTATTTACTGGGGTGTATTTTATCATCCAAATACATGTTTCCTTAGTATGTAATATTATTTCCATCCACCTACAATTGTTTAAATCCAATTTTACCCTTCATTGAGTTTTTAGTAAAGGATATGAAAGGAATCTTTTGTCGTTTTTCATACGCGGTACTTTTTGACTTTTTCGACAAAAGTACGAAAAATGTTTTTTTTACTTATACGGCATGAATGGAGTTTTAAAACATTATTTCCAAGAATCTTCCATTAAATGTTTTCATTTTTATTTTTAATCAACTTCTTTTAGTTTATAATTTTACGACATGTTAAGAAAGGAAAAGTGTTTTTGAATCAGAAAGGATATTTTCCTCAAGAATGGAGTTCAAATGTTTTATCAAAATTATTTTCAATATAAGATAATAAAGGGTTATGTTTCTATCCCTATTATTACATTGATTTGATTGTGTTTTTATGGAATTATATTTTTATGAATCCCTTTATCTTATATGAATTGTTTTATGATGTCACGATGTTTAAGATTCTAATTTTGTTACATGAGTTATGTTATGTTATGATGTATGGTTTATGATTTTTGGCACACATAATAATGGTATCATTATGAGATGGGTGGGACCTATATCTCCCTCCAATTAATTGGGTAAAGATTTTATATCTCATGAGATAGATATGGCTGGAACGGTAGGTTATACCGGTTCAGTGAAGCCGGACTGAAACGTGGGTAACTCGGTTCTGAAATGGACTTTGTCCACTAAGACAGTCTTGGAAATGAGTCTTGACTAAAAAGAAATGATTCTCTATGATTATGTGTGTATGCCACAAAGTTTCATGTTTTAAGTTGTGATTATTGGGAAAACATTACACTACTATGATTTACCCCATGTTATGAATTTATGATCTCTTTTGCAGGTTAAGATTTCCAAAAGTTATGTGCTTATGTATATGATGTGATTGATATTTCTTTTGTTTACCCTTACATATAATTTGATCTCATCCTTTTGTATGTTTTATTTCCCCAGGCCAGGAAGAAGGTTATTAAGTAGAATATGCCAAAAATGGACTCTAGATATGACGAAATAAATGGGAGGAAATGTAGATGCTTTATGAACCAGTTGTTTATGTTTCCCAGTTTCTAAAGACACTATACATATACGATCCTTTCTTGGTTTTGTAATATGTTGTAATAAGTGTGCTTCAATTCTGAAGTAATAACAATGTATGTAAAGTATGGGTTGTTATAGTTTGTATCAGAGGAAAGGTATAGTCAACCTTTAGAAACTAGGATGTGAAAGCCTTAGTAAGAAACCTAAGGATAAATCTAAGCATAGAACACAATCTTAGTGTTTTAGAAATGACCATGAATAACCTAGGATACGACCTTATGTGTGAAATCTTATTCTTGATTATGTGGTTTTCCCATTATAATTAGTGTTGCTCACACTATTCTTCTTGGTTTTAGTCAATGGCTGGAACCCGAAAGAATCATGTTAATGAGGAATGCAACGGGCAATGCAATGATTGTCCCCCTGGGAAACCAAATGTTATGGGAGATGGAATGAAAAATCTTGTAGCCATGCTCACACAACATTCTCAAGCTATGAATCATGTAGGACTTACAAACGAGAAAAGGAAGGAGCAAAATTTTGTTGAATCCTTCATGAGGAAGCGTCCACCTTCTTTCAGCGGGTCTACTGATCCATTAGTTGCTAAACAATGGATTAGTACTACTGAAAAGATATTTTCAGTTCTTCAATGTTCTGAACATGATAAAGTCATCTTAGCAGTGTATCATTTGGAAGGTGATGCTGATCAATGGTGTAATCTTATTAAGAATACGAGGAAAAGGGATGAAATTGAGTCCACGGAATGGGACGAGTTCAGGAACTTAATTTTCAATAAGTACTTCCCTCGTATTCTCCGAACAATGATGGAGAAAGAGTTTCTTGAACTGAAGCAAAAGGATGATGAATCTGTTGGTACCTATGAAGAAAATTTTACAAGACTTTCAAGGTACGCTTCTGGTATTATTATCCAACCTGAGAGTAAGATCGATTGATTCTATAGTGGCTTAAAACCATGTCTACGAAGGGCGTTATCCATAAAGGACTTCAATAGCTACGAGGAAATCGTTCGATGTGCTCTCATAGTTGAGATGGAGATTGGAGTAACCCATCAGTCATATGGGTTTGATAAGAAGAGGAAAATTGAATTCAAAGGAAAATATAAAAAGCGCACTGAAAAGAAGATGAGATTTCCTTTATGTTAAAAGTGTGGAAAGAAACATGGAGGGAGTTTTCTTAAAGGGACAATTAAATGTTTCAAATGTGGAATGGAAGTTCATCGGGCATTTGAATGCTGCGATGATGGGAAGAATATGTCTAATGATGAAAACAAAGGAAGGGATACATAGAATGAAACTACTACACTTCAATGTTTAAAGAGCAAGGAGATGGGACATTATTCCAATAAATTCCCTAATCCAAGGGTTGATGATGATGGTCAACGTTAACAAACTCTTAAGGATAAAGACAAAGGAAAGTCACATGCAATTTCTATCAGCGATGTAGTGTACGATAACGATGTGTTGAAAGGTACACTTACCATCCACTGTAATTTATCAAATGTTTTATATGATTCTATATCCACCCACTCTTTTATTTCTGAAGAATTTTTTAAGGGTATCACCGTACTACCTCAACAATTAGATGTTGAGTTAGCTGTGACAACACCTAATGGCACAACAGTCGCATCAAAAGTTTATAATTCTTCTCCGATTGAAGTTTGTGGGAAAGTGCTTCCTGAAAATCTTGTCATCCTTCCTATAGTGGAATTTGATGTGATTCATGGCATGGATTGGCTTTATCTACATGGAGCTCATATCGATTGACAATGATGGGAAGTCACATTTCATATTCCAGATCAATCTATGATCGTCTATTGATGCAAGGATGAACATAACCTTCCAGTGGAAATTTCTTCCATTTTATGGGTATTTATTCCACTAAATGAAAGTTATTTATCTCAAATGGTTGGTGAGAAACTCACAATTAATAATATTCCCATTGTATGGGAGTTTGATGATGTCTTTCTGGATGAATTATCGGGTCTTCCACCGAATCGTGAAGTTGAGTTTTCAATAAAACTCCTACCGGGTGCTTTGGCTATTTCAAAGACACCTTATAGAATGGCCCCAATTGAGTTGCAGGAATTGAAGAAGCAACTCCAAGAGAATCTTGATAAGGGATTCATACGCCCTAGTGCATCACCTTGGGGAGCACCTGTTCTATTTGTTAAGAAGAAAGATGGATCAATGAGACTCTGCATTGATTATGGAGAACTTAAGAAGATCACTATCAAGAACAAATATCCTCTCCCATGCATTGATGACTTATTTGACCAACTACGCGGAGCTCAATACTTTTCCAATATTGATCTTCGTTCAGAGTATCATCAATTAAGGGTCAAAAGGAAGGATATACGAAAGACTACATTCCGTAAAAGGTATGGACACTATGAATTTATAGTGATTTCATATGGTCTTACTAATGCCCATGCTATCATCATGGATCTGATGAATAGAGTCTTTAGAGACTATCTTGATCAATTTGTGGTAGTCTTTATAGACGATATTCTTGTCTATTCAAAGATCATGGAAGTACATGAAGATCACTTGAGAACTATATTAAAGACCTTGAGAAAAAAGAATATTTATTCCAAATTTACCAAGTGTGAATTTTGGCTTCAAAAAGTTTCATTTTTTGCCCACATAATCTCCAAAGAGGGGATATCTGTGGATCCAGCAAAAACAGAGGTTATCGAAAGATGGTCGAGACCAACAACAGTAACTGAGATCTGAAGTTTTCTTGGTTTGGATGGATATTATCAATGTTTTGTGAAAGATTTGTCACAATTATCTAATCCACTCACCAAGTTGACTCGGAAAGGAGTTATGTTTTTTTGGACGGAGGAATGTGAAGAGAATTTCAAGGAGTTGAAAAGAAGGTTATCCAGTGCACCTGTGCTCACACTGCCTTGTAGTGGAGAAAGGTTTGTGATCTATAGTGATGCATCCAAGAAGGGATTGGGGTGCATTCTTATGAAAAATTATATGGTGATATCTTATGCCTCACGACAGTTGAAAATACATGAGCAAAATTACCCAACTCATGATTTGGAGTTAGCTGTGGTAATCCTTGCATTAAAGATTTGGAGGCATTACCTTTATGGTGAAAGGTGTGATATTTATACTGATCATAAATGTTTAAAGTATATTTTCATACAAAAGGAGCTGAATATGTTCCAAAGAAGATGGTTGGAGCTGATTCAGGATTACTACTGCTCAATCCATTACCACCCTGGGAAAGCAAACAAGGTGGCAGATGCATTAAGTCGACAAGACCATGCTAGTTTATCCATGGTGAGGATAAAAAATGATCCAATATTTACGGATTTACAAAGGATGGATCTTGGAATTATAATGAAAGGGAAAAATCGTATCTTTCTCAAATGAATGTTCAACCATCTATACATGTGAAGATTAAAGAGGCACATAAAGAAGATGTTGAGTTACAAAAGAAGGTGAGAAATGTTCCAGAATTCAACCTTGATTGTGATGGGATAATAAATTTCAGGAATTGGGTTTGTGTTCCTCCCATCCGCGAATTAAAGATGGAGCTGCTAGATGAGGCTCATAGTTCTTCATTCTCTATTCATCCTGGAAGCACGAAGATGTATAGGGACCTGAAAGAGTACTTCTGGTGGGATGACATGAAAAGAGATGCTGCTTAATATGTCTCTCGATGCTTGGTTTTTCAACAAGTTAAAGCTGAGAGACAGAAGTCTAAGGGGATGTTACAACCATTACCCATACCCGAATAGAAATGGGAAAACATCACTATGGACTTTGTCACAGGACTTCCTAAAACATCCAAAGGCAATAATGCTATCTAGGTCATAGTTGACCGTCTTACAAAATCTGCACACTTCATTTCTATTAGAGAGGATTTCTATCTGGATCATCTTGCTAGGATACATGTAAAGGATGTGGTAAGATTTCATGGAGTACCCCTTTCTATTATATCTGATCAGGATCTGAGATTTACCTCAAAGTTCTGGAAAAGTCTTCAGCATACTCAGGATACATAGATAAGTTTCAGAACTACTTATCATACTCAGACAGACGGTCAGTCTGAGAGAACAATTCGAACCCTAGAAGATATGTTGAGAGATTTCTCTATGGATTTCAAAGGTGTTTGGGATCAACACCTACATTTGGTAGAATTTTCTTATAATAATAGCTTTCACTCCAGTATTCAGATGGATCCTTATGAAGCTGTCTATGGAAAGAAATGCAGGATTCCAACTTGCTGGGATGATGTTGGGGAAAGAAAGCTATTAGGACCTGATCTCCTTGATGAAATGGAAGAAAAGGTCAGATCTATTCAACAACACATAAGAGCAGCTCAGAGTTGACAGAATAGTTATGCCGACAACCGAAGAAAAGACCTAGAATTTGAAGTGGGTGATAAAGTGTTCTTACGAATATCTCCCTGGAAGAGGGTCATGAGATTTGGAAAGAAGGGGAAGTTGAGCCCTAGATATATCGGTCCTTTTGAAATACTGGATCGTGTTGGTAAGGTAGCTTACCGATTGGCGCTTCCACCGAATCTCTCTCAAGTTCACGATGTGTTCCATGTATCTCTCCTGAGAAAATAGATACCTGATCCTTCACATGTACTTAGCTCAGAAATTGTATCATTGGAGCATGATCTTTCATCTGAAGAACAGCCGATAGAGATTCTGGATCGTAGCGAAAATGTCCTACGAAACAAGACCACTTCATTGGTGAATATTTTATAGAGGAACCACCAATTAGAAGAAGCTACATGGGAGCTTGAGGATATAATGAGGGAGAGGTATCCTCATCTGTTTGTTACAAAGTTACGAATTTTGAGGGGGAAATTCATTTTAATGGGGGTAGAATGTAACACTCGAGACTTTTATGTTGTATAAATCATCAAAGGAATCTTTTTCTACACAACACTTTCTTGGATGGCGTTACACGAAATCGCGACCTTCCTCGACAGCTTGCATCGTACGCAATACCAAGTTTCACTAAACAACGATATGCTATTAAAATATTATTAAAACTAGCCGTTATGAATAGTACTAACCACTTTGTGAAATTTTATAAATTTTATTTTTCAAAATGGACTTCATTTTTGGATTAGGAATATCGAAATTAGCCTAGGGTGAAATTTTGGTATTTTTCTAAAAACTTTCAATTTTTGATGAATAGTGAAACCACTAAGTGGTAGTTAAAAAATTGAATTTTTCATAAAACATAATTTTACCGCTTCTGTGAGTGGAATTTTAAAAATCTGAGAGACACGGTTGATGTCAGTAAGTAAAATGTGGTTCAATGAGATGAAAATAATTTTTTGGTGAATAGTAACTTTTTACTTTTTTTACCACAGTTAAAAGTAAATAGGGTAATTAAAGGTAAAAATGATATTATTATTACCCTAACAAATATCCAAATTCTATTGGACAAGTGTAATTCGACCAAAAACAACTTTAGGAATAAAATATGACCAGTTAGGCCCACATGGATTAGATTAGGACATTTATTATTAATTTATTTAAAGAAGGGTTAAAATAGTTAAAATCAATGTTTAATAAGTAAATCATTTTTAATTAGGGTTTATACATAAGATAAATTCGAATATAAATATTCATTAACATGATAAATATATTTCATACATAATGGTATTTTAATTATAATCTTTAGACATTATATAATTTAATTTATTTATGACACAAAGATGATGCAGTAATTATCTTATTAATGAAATATTGACATAATTGATGTTATAAACACCAAAATAAATGTAATTTGATACTTTTTATGAATTACACTAATTTTCTAGGTCAATATTATATGTTAGTATTGATTTAATTAACGTTTTTCGGACTAATAATTCTGTTATGATTTTCACAAAAATCAATTACTAAATAATGTCAAAAGTGACATAAAATAGTTTTTAAAACAAATATTATATTAGTAATTGTTATTTTATTCCTAAAAATCTAAGGTTCTGCCAAATGGCTTAGATAAGGTTATATATATTAATAATTAACAACTTGGGGTTCGTTTGACTGCTTATTGTAAGTTTATTAACCTTATAGTATAAAAACACAAGAAGACACTGTAAAAGTAAAATTATTTAACTTTATGTTAAATCAAAATGATAAGGTTAAAATATGAACCTAAACTTTCCTAATTTATATTGGATGAGAAGATTTAGACCCATCCCCACTTTAGATTCGATATAAATCAATTTGGAGCTATTTAAAACCGAACTTGACATTATAATAAAATAATATTTTTAGTTATTCCAAAGGTGCCCCTCTCCCCCCTTATAAAAAGGCACCTCCTCCCCCTCTTCCTCACACCACTTTGAGCCTTCAATCTCGGCAAACCCCTGACAATTCCTCCTCTCCACTTCCCTAGAGACATCCTAGAGGTCCTGGTCTTCTTTAAAGACCAATTTTAGTGCCCTAAAAGGATGTCTCAATGAAGCACTTCAAAGAAGAGGTAATGTCCGTTACCGATTCATTCATCTTTATTTCTTTTTCCACTTCTTCTTCTTTAGTTGTTTCATCATGAAGTAATAACATCAGTATCACTCATAAACTGATATGTTATTATAAGTATGAAACAACCCTATTTCACCATCTATCCATCCTACGGAAAAAGAAATCACTGTGCGTGCGTACGTATGGAATACAGTCTCCACGCCGTGGTGTAATCTATTTTCCAACACCACCTTACTTGGATAGGTATAATGGTGTAAATAATGACTATATATGACTATAATACTATGATACTAATTCTGAAATAGTATACATACACTCCAATACAATTCCACGATCATAGGAATGATATCATCACTCGTGCGTACGTACGGAATATCGTTTCCACGATGTGATGTGACTCGTTCTACATGATCTTCATTTCATAATTATTATATAAATGAATTGAATTAATAAATATGATATATATTACACTAATACCATTCTGGAAATGAGGTATCTATAACCTAAAGAGAAGAATAAGAATTTATTCGACAAAACACGCATAAGAAAAAAAGTTCTAAACACCTGAATAACAAGTAGCAATGAAATATTACTACTAAGAATCTAAGAATATGACCAAATATGATATAATAAAAGTAACTATGATTCTGGAATAATTCAATAACATTATTTAAATCATTATACAGGAGGTTTGGACACGTACAAATCATATCAGACCTAAGGTAAGGGAAAATATCACAATCTCATTTTTATCCGAGATTGTTTATACTTCGGTATTTAGCGGGGTATATTTTATCATCCACATCCATGTTTCCTCAATATGTAATATTATTTCCATCCCCCTAAAAAATTTTAAATCCAATTTTACCCTTCAGTGTGTTTTTAGTAAAGGATATGAAAGGAATCTTTTGTCGTTTTTCGTACAAGGTACTTTTTGACTTTTCCGACAAAAGTACGAAGAATGTTTTTTTTAACTTATACGGCATGAATGGATTTTTAAATCATTATTTCCAAGAAGCTTCCTTTACAAGTTTTCATGTTTATTTTTAATCAACTTGTTTTAGATTAGAATTGTAAGACATGTTATTAAAGGAAAAGTTTTTTTGAAGAAGAAAGGATATTTTCCTCAAGAATGGAGTTCAAATGTTTTATCAAAATTATTTTCCATCTATGATAATAAAGGGTTCTATTTCTATCCCTATTATTTCATTTATTTGATTATGTTGTGATGGAATTATATTTTTATGAATCCCTTTATCTTATATGAATTGTTTTATGATGTCACGATGTTTAAGATTCCCATTTTGTTACATGGGTTATGCTATGATATATGGTTTATGATTTTGTGGCACACATAAGAATGGTATCATTATGAGATGGGTAAGACCTATATCTCCCTCCAATGCATTGGGTAAAGATTTTATATCTCATTATATAGACATGGATGGAACGGTAGGTTATACCGGTTCAGTAAAGCAGGACTAAAACGAGGGTAACTCGGTTCAGAAATGGACTTTGTCTACTAATATAGTCTTGGCAATGTGTCTTGACTAATAACAAATGAATCTATATGATTATGTGGGTATGTCACAAAGTTTCATGTTTTAAGTTATGATTATTTTGATTACATTTCACTACTATGATTAACCCCATGTTATGAAATTATGATCTATTTTGAAGGTTACGATTTCCAAAAGATATGTGCTTATGTATATGATGTGATTGATATTTCTTTTGTTTACCCTTACTGAGAATTTGAGCTCACCCTTTTGTATGTTTTATTTCCCCAGGTCGGAAAAAATGTTATTAAGTAGAATATGCCAAAAAGGAAAGCTAGATATGATGAAATAAATGGGAGGTAAAGTAGATTATTTATGAACCAGTTGTTTATGTTTCCCATTTTCTAAAGACACTATACCTATACGATCCTTTCTTGGTATTGTAATATGTTGTAATAAGTGTGCTTCAATTCTGAAGTAATAACAATGTATGTAAAGTATGGGTCGTTATAGTTTGCCACTGCCTCCAACACCAACCTTGCATGGTTTGGCCGCACAGTTTAGGTAAACCGTGTTCCAACCGTGTGGAGGCCATAACCCTTTACTTAAAAGTCCACCCAAAAGTACACCAAGTCACCTTGACCTCCCGGAACACCTCCAACATCACATTTTCACAACTGAATAGACCGGAGAGGTCCGATCCATTACAGATACTACCTGAAGGAGGATGGAAGCAACGATCTCCAGAAAGCCAACTGGAATCTCTAATAGCCTGAAAAATTTAACCAGAGCCTCTAGTCAATCTCAGCCGCCTGCGGGTCCATCTCACCCCTAAACCTGGGTGGCCTCTAGCACTGGAACTCAAGCAGTGCGCTCAAGCGGTGTGCATCGCCTGCTGCTGGAGCTGGTGGCATCGGTGGCCCAACAGGAAGTAATACCACAGGTGCCTCCGCTGGTGCCTCAACTAAGAAGGAGTCCTTATACTGAGGATTCATCGCTTAGCGAGATGTCAATACGTACTACTCTCTGGGCTCTAGCTCGTAGTCCGTGAGGTGGAATCCTAAACAAACAGATGTGACACAGTAATAAGACTATACCTGTTGAGCTGACCAGGTTTGATATGACTTAAAGGAAACTTTTGTAAAACACACATGCAATCAGTGTTTCGTACACCAAGTCAGAAATCAGTAGTCAGGGTCCTGGTGTATAGATATGTCAGCCCTAGCACCAACACTGGACTCCCAGAACTGAAAATCACACTCGGTACTCTTAACACTATTACCTCACAAAAAGAAAGATCAGAGTCCAAAGTTCTATGGTAGAACCGACTCCTCTGATACCAATTTGTCATGACCCATCCCCCGGGGCCCGTATCATGACTACCCCAAGCCCACCTTCCATAGGCCAAGGGCTGACGACTTGCACCAAAGGTGCAATTCCCTAGAACTGTGAAAGCATTTCCTTTACAAAAAGTAAACACTCACAACCAGAGATTAAGATGAAGCAAAGACTAAGTAAAGTAGTATAACAAAAGTGCTGAAAGTTCAAAGGGGCCAAAAATACAAACCCAAAGAAAGGTACACCTAAAACTGATAGAAAGTACAACTGAAAATACAAACAGCTGAATGGTGAAGCCGCTCATAGATTGTCCTCTAGGTTCCTACCTCATGGGTTGGTACTTATGTCCTCCTCAGTACTCCGTGTCTATAGGTCTGCTCCGTGTGTTGTCACGCCGAGTGTATACCTCCAAGTAACGTCCAGTCCTCGTACACTCTGCCTCGGTCGGCGCTTTATATCGTCTGTATCCAACACAATGAGGTGCAGGCCTAGCCCGTGAAGGGGTGATTATAACGATACTTAGTAGTGATCACAAGACCCTAATGGTCTCACTAAATCCAACAAGGATAACCCAAAAATAAGTACCTCAACAGATAACCTTTACTTATGTATATGCTCATACATATACCAAAGTTATCAATTAACTCTTCTCAATCATGTGAAAAATACAAAGGTCATTGACTCAGCTCGTACCAGGATTTTCATTATCAAAACCACAACTGCAGGAGAACATCTTCTCTGTCGAGTACAGTGTCCCTACCATGACTCCGAGGTGCTACTCACTAACCTTAGACTACTGAGGTACTCCTCCTGTCGAGTACCACGGGTCTGCTGCCAAAGTAGACGGTCCGTCCGTTGTGGGTCTACCGCCATACCGCGCGCTCCCCCTAATAGCCATTAGAGGTACTCCTTCTATCGAGTACCGCAGGTCTACTGCCAAACCTGGTGCTCTGTCTTCCATGGGTCTGCCACCAAAATGGGTTCTCCATCCACTAGGCTAGTCGAATCACTCTGAGTCGAATCGGTCAAACAGTCGTCAGGTCTACATCTACTGGGTCTCGGCAATATGTATGCTCATATCCAAAGGGATCCGCTCCACGAGATATTGGTCGATAATTCAAGTGTCACAATGTATCACAAGGAAGTATCTCAAAGGGACTCCACATTATAGGTGTCTCAACGCAACATACGTCATGTCAATCAGACGCTCAGTCTGTGATTTATTGGCTTTTCAGTTCCAGGGGCCCGGCTGCTTTTTAAGAAAAAACAACCTGAACATACTCCAACTGCGTCCAAACCTCGGGTTGAGTAATCCAAAAGAACCGTCTCATCAAAAGAAAACCAACGTAGTTGACTACACATCAATCGGACGTCTGGTCCATAAGATATAAATGTTTCAACTCCAATGACCTGGTTGGTTTCGGGTTCGAACCAACCCGGCCATACCCAAACATCACCCAAACCTTGATTGTATTATACCAAAACAACTGTCTCGATCCTAGGATTACTACTCAACTTATGGTGCATCGATCGGAGGTACGTAGCTCATGTTATGGGAAATTAACCGAAAAAGGTCCCAAAAAGGGGGGTCTGGGCCCGGTCCGACCCAGCCCAACACACCCTGGGTCAGTCTGAATGGCGTCGACCCGAGACAGGTTTGGGTCCGGCCTGGTAGGGCACGGCCTGGCCTAGTTGGTGTAGCCCGACCAAGCCCCCCGATTCTGCTTAACGGGAGCGCCATGCTGGCACCAGGCTGGCGCTGCCTGGCCTCCATGGAACCCACGGGGCACGGGTTCCATTCCTTCGCTGATGCGGCCAATGCCACAACGGACTATCGTCGGCGGTGCGCTAAGCGCCGCTATTTCCAAGCAGCTGCATGGTGCCGGCTGCCTCCTCTGTCCGCCGGCACCACCGCTCCTGCGACCCGCGCCAACGTGGCTTTCCGCGGGCCACCGGAGTCATTCCGGTGGTCCGTTTTAGCTCCCATCTGTTGCTACGGCCTTCTCGGGTCCCGCTCTTCACTGTGACAGCCTCAAAATGCCATTTCCCTTCCGTTAAACCCTTTCTAAGCAATTTGCGCATCATAAAAGAATTGGTGGTGGGTCCTAACTTGTTCGTTAGTCGGTACCCATCATGTTAGAGGCTCAAACAATTATTGAACAAATAATCGCCTATGTTCATGGGAATAAATCACATAAATGAAAATATACATTAACTTCATACCTCGAAAAAATGTCACACATCGTCAAATCACAAAATATGAATGTCTCATTGGTCGGGTGTCGTGGTGGAAGACGAGGTTTTCGTCGTTCGCCATTGGCTTCCTCTTCCGATCTCATGCATCGGTCCATTGACGACGAAGAGGAAGATTGAAGGGTCATCAAAGAAGTCCTTCGTCGAAAGGGGGTTCCGAGGAACAAGCCAAGGAATAAGTGTTGTTAGCGACTTCGCGTTCTTCGAATCATAGAGTGTTCTTCATAGAGGGAGAAATTCGTTCTTTGTCAGAGGCATTCTTCATTGAGGAAAGGTGTTCGTCGCTCTAAGATGAACACTACATTTCTATTTCTCCAGAGATTCCCTCCCCCCAAAAAATATTTTATATGAATAATATTATATTATTCATGCCATACAATTTAAATTAATTCAAAAGTATATTTTAATTATGGGTGCTCACATAATTAAATTGATAATTTGGAACATTAAAGAAGAAGGTGGAATGTGGAGAGGCTCCACCCAATTAAGTGAGGGACAGTTGTCAAATTAAATCTAAGGGGAGATTAATGGGGTTAAGGAGAGTTATTAGGGAGATGAATGGTTTAGAGCAGGTGTGGTCCCCACCTCACAAATATCCTCCAATGGAAGGTTATGTGGGTGTGGGCCCCACCTATAACTCCCCTTGGGCGGAAATAACCACCGTGTAAGTAATAAAATTGTACACCAACAATTTTATTACTTTATCATGAGATACACAAAAATTAACTCTCAACCCCCATAAAAAGCAACCGCGGTAAAGGACCCCTTAAGCAAATACCAGTGCTGCGAGTTCATCGGTGCCCTCAGATTTCGATTACGAGCACCGGTCCAAATGTAAGAAAAACTCCCACCTACGTTTACTGAACGTACCCGACCAAAAGATAATAAATTGTTTCAGAGAACACCGGGCCACAGAATCAGGCGCCGTTAGAAACCGTGGACTCATAAAATTCCATAAAATTTATGACAAACATTTCCTTGAAATTTCCGAGTCATCACATTAATACATCAACATGGAAACTCTAGGAATCATCCACTACTATTTCAAATCCTAAAAAAATAAATTGTTAAAATAAATCGCAACAAATTTCAATGTCATCAATATATGAACCTATATGAACAAATAGAATTTGGGTATTAAATAATACATTACCTAAGGCCTTAAATAAAATTTATGTGTTAATGTTATATTTTATTTCCCAATATGGGTATGTTTGGTGGCATAAAATATTGATTTCATTCCAATAACATAACTAATCATGATATAATATTTTATTCCATCATACGGTTTTGTAATTATTTAAATCATAAGATAAGATTCACTTTACCATAATATGATTTAGAGGGAAAAAATTTTCATATGTTAAAATTTGAATCAACACTCACATAATCTATTAATAATAAAATATTTCATAAGTCAAAATATTTGAGAGAATGTAGCAAAGATGATATATTATTAATGTTATAACCTTAGGGGATTTACTGATATATTTTACATTTATGTATCTCTTCATAATAGGGTTAAAGTATATATAAGGTTGTTTTACCATTTAGATTAGGCAAGAAATCATAGTTTCACTATAAAATAATATTCACATATCGATTATCTCTTTTTCATCTACCATTAAAATATAACCAAGTAACATAATATGAAGAGAAGTATAATCCATATTAAATAACATGTGATTAAATAAACCCAATGATATACCATGGAATTGGAAATCCAGCTGTATTATATTAGGGATCTTCAAAAATACAGTATCATAATGGATGTAGTTGGCACCAATCAATATTGGATATGCATACTGATATTTATTTTATTTATACATGCTTTTGGGTTTCATATATAGTAGATCATGGAAATGAGATTTGTAGTATTTTAAATTGACTATGTGTGAAGAAAATTATTAATACCCCTTCTTTGACATCATATTCATTGTATGTGATTTTATTTAATATATCAAGATAAAAAATAATATATACTATGTAGTACTATATATCAAAAAGGTTACCATTGTTTTTATTTATGGATATTTTAGAGTAATGTTATATCAGAAAATATATCTAGGTTCTAGATTATGGTGTATGATTTCATTTCCAGTTATTTAATGAAATCATTCAGGTTTTTGTTTTATTATAATAAAGAACATGTTGATCATATTCTATGACAACATTGTTCGACCTAAGAAAAACAGAACATCGAATCGCATAGAAAACATCCATGCATATTGGAGAATATTGATGTTAGTTAGATGATAGGGATAATGTGATATCAATGTAATGTTGTAGCATATGTTGTATTGGTTAGCCATTAGTTCGTTATTATAACTGCAAGTTATCTATATGAGAGTGTGATAAATAGAGGAATAAGCTAACAGAATAAGAAACATCATCAATTATTTAACTAGGTTTAGTAATTTATTTAGTTTTCTTCAACCATGAATTTCTCTTGATGTAGGCTGTGTGATTTAATTAAGATTTTTATATTTATTATACATATTAGGTGTTATTAATTTCATGGAATTATAGTCTCTACTGAGTAAATTATCCTTACTAAGAGGGATTTTATATTGAACTACTCACTATCATAGAGGAGTATGAATTTAATGGAATAATGGGTCGGCTCGCTAACACTATGACGTTAATATTTTTGGGATTGATAATTTTATATGATTGTAGGACATTATTTGAAATGAATTTATTCACCTTTTACATGGGATTAATGTTTTTTAATAAATATGCAATTTGATTTAGTCTTTTAATAGAAGCTATGAATAATAAAAAGAGTTACACAACAATATGGTTTAATTATATTGATTTAGTTGTACGAATATTTATTAAAACCATAGAAATTCATAAAATACCTATAAATGAGATAATATAGTGAGAATAAATATCATTCAAAAATCATATGATTCATATTTATTTCTAGGAAATTTGTTACTCCGCACTGTTTTAATATTTTTGTATTTTTAAATAAATATAATCCTTTCGATAACTTGTGTTTCACTAAAAAACATGTTTAAAATGTCCAAATGATATTATTATAGACTACTATAATCTATCTATTAAATTGGTGGTTATAAGTGGTACTATCTATATATTGAAAAATAATTTTTAATCTATTTAATTAATAAATTATTTTGTTATCATTTGATTAGAAATAATATATTAAAAAACATTAAATCAAATGCTTTTATAAAAAAAATATTTATTAAAAAAATATAATTATATAATAATAAATTGAATTAGTTACAATTGGTTGATTATTTTATCTAAATTTATATATTTTATATTCAATCAATCTTTTTTATTATTTATTTTTTTTATTCCAAAGATAAGATTAAATCAATTTTTATTCATAAGAAGTAGATTTTATAAAAATCATTTTAGATGCACTTTTATGAATTATATATGATATTATTTATGAAAAATACAGATATTTAATTTTATATCATTAATTACACATTTATAATATTGAGTATCTAAATTAGTAATTAGTGTAATTTTATTTTTTCTCTAAATAATTATTAATCCTAGAAAAATTTATCATCTCTATAAAGGGTAATTTAGGACAATTTATGTTAAATCAACGATAAATTTACATAATTATTAATCCTAATTATTCTTTGAGGAGTAAGATTCAAAACGTATTACCATTGTGTATTATTTTACTTTTTTATGAATAAATTTCCATTTAAATGACTTACATATTATTTAAATCATTGATGTTGACAATATGTGACTCTGTTTTTAATTTCTATTATTTTCCCACATAGAGATAAAAGAATGATATGAACAAAAATAAATATCCATTTTCATATTAGTGAAATTGTTTTCATTATATGTATTTATTTTTAATTTTTATAAATTTTATAATTTCATTTCATTCTTGTGCTATATTAATACATTTTTTTATTAATTAAAATAAAAATAATAAAATGATTTTAATGATAATAATTTTGATATTATATGAATAATTTATTTGTTTAAATTTATTTATATATATAATACATATTATAGGTGTTTTAAAAAATTATATTTCAATCCCCCTTTACCGGGATGTATATTATGTAAATTTAAATCAATAGTTTAAGGATTATTAAAAATTATATCTTATAAAAATAATATTTTATAAAATTAATTAAAAGACATAAAATTTAATGGTTCATATCCTCATGATCAATTTAATTTATGGTTTTATATATTAGTAATGTTGAGAGGGTTTTTTGGGAGGTTTTAGTGCTACAATTTGGAAGTTGGAGGATTACACGCCATGAAATTTGGTTACACGACGTGAATCTTAGGTTCACAAATATTCAGAAAGGGTTCATGGTGTGGGGATATTCAATTTTAGAAAAATAAAATAATTTGAGAGGTGACATGTTTTTTCATAGGAATTTAACCTCTAGGATTTCACTACGTAAAAAGATATTACATAATGTGAAGCCCCACGACGATTTTTTATTTTAATGTCTTCACGCAGCCAAACCATATTTCACTAGATGATTTTATATTTTTACAGTCCTTCTAGATGAAGACTTGGAACCCTGAGGAGACCATTGAGCCCTACTCCTCCCATTTTCGTCAATTGAATCTGGTCATTGTTCATAGTCACTCTGCTATCAACTAGTGGTATGTTTTCCCATCCTTTTCATATCTTTTCTATTATTCTTCCCCCATCAAAATTCACTACTGTAATTTTGGAAATATTTGGATGATCATTTTGGATATTTTTTATGATAATTTTGAATGGAAATGGCTGATCCACAATTCTAGCAGTGTGTTTGTCACGTATAGGCATTCTTCTTTACCCTACGGTACCTATACGAATTGAAAAGAATTATTGTGGTAGGGTTCTCCAATATTTTTAATATGATTTTTTATCAAGTGGGAGGAATCTAATTTTTTTGAATAAGGATCCTACTTGTTCCACCTTACTCAATGAAAATTATTTGGTTAATTTAATTGAAAAGTGATGTGGCGTGTTATAGAATAATTTTTCCATGCTTGATATTGTTAGTGATTTTTTGATTATAAAACATAAACTCATTACTAAAAATCCTTGCTGATGGTTGACCATTCTTGCAAACAAATCAAATTTCATGTTGTATTGTTCTTGAGAGGCACTTGAAAATGAAAATTGGTTAATTATGTACACATGGCTGGAAAAAGGGTTCCCTAGTATCATAGAGGTTTTTGATAATACACTAAATTAATAAGTATAATTAATTACTGTATTATTCATTAAATATATATTTTTTTTTCTTTGGAATATGGGGTGAGGCATTGTCTAGAATTGATGTGGTTGTGCGTGTGAAAGAAATGGGTCATGAAGTGGATGTGTTGTTTCATGCTGGTTTTTTTGGACAGTGGACTAGATGAACATGTAGTTGATTCATCAACCTAACCATGTAATGGAATCTCAGGTTGATAAATTGATTGATTGTGGAATGGATGGAAATTTTTGTGTAGTGGGCCCGCAACCGGGTTGTTTTTTGTTTGTGTTGATTTGTGTGGGGTGTTTGTGCATTGGGGATGCTGATAGTTTCAATTAAGATACTATAAGGGAGTGGAATTGAGTCGGTGGTGGTTGTATGTTGGTTGAGATGGTGCATTGTGTGGAATGACATTAAAGAATGATCATATTAGTGTTTGGAATGGGAGAAAATTGGAAAGAAAATGTGTATTTTTCTATTTTATGATTATTCCTCTTCCTCTACATGGTCTATGTAGAGTGAATTTTGATTTTTTATTCTTGGTAGCTTCCCATTTAGGGATGTAATGAATAAATGAATTTATTTATAAATAATGTTAATTGGTTAAATGATTTGTCTAGGGTTATATATCAATTTGTGTATTTCTTTGAATTTGTGCATTTAGAGGTAGCAGCAAAGGTGGTTTTTTGGGATACTTGTCTGTTTGAAAAACATTTATGTAAGAATGAGTGTTTGATACATACATATAGATATATAGTTTTACTTCCATGTGATTTCTATAAGCACCCCACCATAAATGATCACTATGTGTCGAACACCCCCCCCCCCCGTTTTCATAGGGGATGCTCTATTTTCATAGCTTCCAAGTGGGGGGATGGATGACTACTCATTGGATCCTATATGCCCCATCATATAGTCATTTTTTCCAATACTCTTTGTTGATGTTTTGTTGAAGTTTTGAGGCCCAGGTGTCTTCAGGTGAATTGTGCTTTCCCAGGTGTCTATGAGATGAGATGTAGTAGGATTTTTCAGGTATCATTAGGATAAGTTATGGTCATTGCCTAGGTGTTGAAAAGCGAGATGTGGTATGGATGTGGACCATGTGTTTTTAGGCGGGATGTGGTAATCTTAGATTTCCCATGTTTCAGGACTATCTATGAGGACCTGCTGATTGTGGACAGGTTTTGAGATGGGTCTTGTGGATGAGTGTGGAAGCACCATGAAATTTTACATTAGGGGATGAGTAGTTGACCAGTGGGATATGGTGTGGGTTACCCAAACATCAATGCACTTATTGTATTACTTTACTTCAATTGCATTATTTGGTTTGTGTTCCATGGTGAGGATAGGATGGATAGTATTCTATGTTTTGTGTTGATTAGAAATTACACTTTTCTCAAAGATTTATTTGTATGATTCTCCCACATGTTCATGAGATACCTTAGGTTTTCTATTTACTATACTTGTATGCTCATCCTATTTATATAAATACTTTTTTCTGGGTTCCAGGAGGATTATAAGGACTATTCTAGACGATACAATCTATGATGTGGGAACAGTTGATGTGTTTTTACTCCGAATTATTCTTTTTTTACTTACATTGGAGTTTATTTTATTTCATTGAGTTATATTTTTTAAACATGGATGTGTGGTGGATTTTAGATTTCATTTATATATACATTGGAGTTGTCTTGTGGATGATACATCTTATCTCATCATCATGGTTACTATAAAAAGTGTAATTCCACCCATTTTTTTGAGAATTATATATCCTAGGTACTGTTAGCCACCCTGGGGCCTACTAGAGGTGAGACTCAGGGGCGCATTATCTCACTTTCTCTATTTCTAGCTCAGGAGGGGCATCCTTTGAGGGAGTGATTGTGATATAAAATCATGAAATAAATCAAATTGGATAATATAAGGTTAAAAATTTCATAAATTTTTCATTTATTTCCTAATTTGTACATTATTATTAAAATTTACAACTCATAAATATTCAAAAACGTTTTTAAATCTTTAAAATTAATATATATTAACTAAGGGTTAATCAAAATTATATGTTTTAAATGATAGAAAACCATTTATTAATTCTACAGGTTTATTGAGTTACAAATAGATATTACCATATCATTGAATTAATTATTATTTTGAGGATTTTTTTCATGAAAAATAATATAATACAATATATATTTTTATGAAATTAAAGTAGTTCCCCTAACCTAAATTATAAAATAGAACCTCCTCTATCAGTTTTTTATACCACATTGAGCTATATATCAATACCAATACCTATCAATTTATTTTACAAAAATATATCCATTTTCATGTAGTTCAATATACCATAATAGGTATTCCTTAAGTCCATTAATAATGATCTTAAGATGTTATTCTGAAGAATATATACTTGTATTACCTAACCACGTTAAATTTATTCCTTATTCCTCCAATTATAAATAACCAATAGTTTCACTAAAATAATAACTTCATTTTCCCAAATATATTAAAATTATATTATAATTATGAAACCACCATTTCCCTCCCTCGCGAGAGTAAAATGATTAGAGAATTTATCACTCATTTGTGCATATGATTTACCATCTCCATGTTGTTATACAATTCATTTTTCATTGATAAATTTTATGAATGAGAATTATGATTTAATTAATTATTAAATATAATATTTATATAATTTTTAGTATCATCTATATGATTTTACCATGATAAATTTTTAAAGAGTGAGACTATCGAACAAAATCATTAATGAAAACAAATGATGTTTTTAGAAGAAATAACGATTTTTACAAAACATTATTATGAAATAAGTGATAAAATAATATATGTTTTTTTAAATGATATGGTATAGGTAATTATTTTCAACATCATGATCTCAATAGATTGGGTAGTTTATTTAATTATTACATTGTTACAAATAGAAGTGATTTCATCATAATGGACTAAATATCATAGAATCCCTAGAAACCCAGATAAAAACATATGTTTTCATTACAAATAGATAGGAGAAACAACATACAAATTTATTTGGAAACACCAATAAACATATATATTAATCCTACAATTAATTCATAATATAAATCATTTATTCCTAGGGAAAAAGAATAAATAATAAATTGGTGATCTCAGATTTTTTAAGGGTAATAAATAAACCAGAAGCTAAAATAAACTTTAAAAACAAGGAATGGTGAATAACTAAAAACACATGAAATTAAAATATAATATTGTTCACGATATGGAACGAATAAAATCCAATTAAAAAATTACACAAATAATAACATGAGAAAACGAAAATAACCATGGATATTCTACATGTCTAATAATCACACGGGTTTTTAGTTACCAAAACTATAATGAGTGAATGAATGCATTCAAACATAATAATCATACCATCAATTATATAAAAAAGATTCTATATATAAAGGGGTACAAATTTTGTCTAGTTTGTATCATAAGGCCATTGAGGGGCTATAGAGGTCCCCACCCATCACTTACTATGTACAATGAAATCGTCATATGAAAGGGGTGGAACATAATCAACATATACAATCTTATAGATAATAAAATATTAAATGTTAATAAAAATCCCTAAATAATAAACATAATTATATATCATCCCATGTAATATGGTGAATGGTATCAATATTGTACGTCCCATGAAAAAATAATCATATATCATCCCGGGTAATATGGTGACTGGAATCAAGATAGTACATCCCATGTACAAATAATTGTAAATGATTTAGTAAATTATGGTAGATGATATCATAAAAGGTAAAACCTTGTTATTAATAAGGTTCAATATAAATAATTACTCTATTAATATTATCATGGAATCTTTAGGGATATGATATTTATTGCTTTACAATGAAACATTCTTTTGAAAAAATCCTTTGTATCTTTCATAAAATAAAATTGAATATATATATATATATATCCCTTAATGGAAAATGTATGGACAATGAATATTAAATTGTTTGTAAAATGGACAATGGATTAGTTATTTTCATAAATCCATTAATTAACTAAGTCAGTTTTTAGGGATAAAATACTTATTTCAAAAAACAAATGGAATATTAAAATAGATTATATAGGCTACGTGAAACTAGGTAAGAAATTGGGAAGTACACTTTAACCAGGCTTGGTTATCTGCAGGAATTGTGGAGGAAAACATACATAATATCTATTCTTCCATTAAATTATGATAAAATAGTATAGAAACATTATTTTTTAACAAATAAAATACAATTTATAATAATTATATTAATGTAATTAATAATAATGTTAGGGTGAATAGATTTATAGTGTAACCTGAATGAAAAATGGTTGTCCATGTACAATCCCTTACAACTATGTATTAAGTCCAATCATATTTTCCTAAAGATAATAATAACCAACAGAAAACTTTTATACCATTAATATAAATATATTAGTGATATTGTATTTAAAATGGTAGTATAATACACCAAACACAATAAATAAGCAGAGAATAAGAGAATATATCACAGAAATAAAAGTCCGAAGAAAAAACTTTTAACTTGTGTCTGAAAGTGTTCTGCACATGCATTTAATGTCATGGATAACGAAATTAGATTCATTAATTATTTGTTTCAGAGTATATTAAACATTTATGTGATTTATTTTAATTTTATGAAGTTCATATATGGTCGTTTTGATGATTTTTAAATTACTTCCTTTAAGTGCGTTTTTTTCATTCTTTTATGATTTGTTCACATTTATTCATGTAAAAAAACATGAAAATAAGAATAGTTATTGAAAAAAGAAATTATATGTTATTAATAAACATACATAAGATTTATTGTTCTTATATACCTATTTCTATCAGATATTAGTATTTTTCATTAGATAAAACATTAATAATAGTCGTTTAGATTATTTTATTGTTTTTTTATCTTAATGAGCTGGTTTATTATGAATTACTAATATATATATATTAATTATAGAACAGTAAATAATTTATGTGACATAATTTATCTTTTTAACCATTAAAATTTATTTTTGTAATGCCTTGAAGGTGTTATTAGTAAGTGAAAGAGTCATCATCTATGAAAGCGGTGAATCGACACCTCAGAGACGATGTTTCCAATTTTTTAACAAAATGTGGGAGAGAAACGAATTTATGTTGGATATCCAATTATTATAATAGCATTACTATATATTTAATATAGTAATGTTTTCATGTAGGTTTGTACATGAGAGTTTTGGAAATCAGAATAAAAGAAAAGAAAATTATATGAAATTAAAAGAACGAAAGGGGATTTTGCCTTTTCAATTTCTCTCCTTGAGAACATCATTAATGAACATTGAAATTGAATTATTAGTGACACCATTAAGATAATAAATTTGTGTAGAGGATTGAAGGAGATATTGTGATGACATTAAACCATATTCGTGGATTTGTATGTGTGCGGATAAGAGGTGGTGATGGTGGTGTTTATAGTGGATGAGAGGACTGTTTTTTGATTATTTTATTCAATAGTTTATTATTAAAGCTTAATACTATAAATCGAATAGATTAATGTGACTACAGATAGAAACTTTTTCATTTTATTTCTAATTAATGGTTCCTACATCACTCATTCCTTATCCATTACTCAATGACTCATGTATTACGCTAATATAGTAATTTACCGTATTTTACAATTCAATCAAACAAATACTTTCAATAAATCCCTAGAAATTACCCTAACCATTTAACAATGTGTATAATTATAAAACGGCCTATATATTATGAAATATCTTTTTAAATATGATAATTTTAATTTTCAATTAAAATACTCATTTATTCAAAAAATACAATGTTTTAAATTATAACAAATTTTATGACACTTCAAATCACTAACTAAGGTATCATTATGTTATATTATAATCATAAGAAAAAAATTTGTAATTCGTTAATCAATTGTTGAAAAACATATATTTTTTATTTACAATATTGATTATAAATTTTTTTATATACTTTTATGTTTCACAAAAAAAATCAATACATAATTAATGATTTATTAAACATTCAATTACTTATTTTATGGTATAAATATGTTATATATTTTTTCATCTTATTCCAAAATATTATTTACACTTTAATAGGTGAGGATACAATTTTCTTCATATATATACTATCAATTATAATAGAAATTATAGTGTTATAAAAGAAGTTATTTCCACTATTCACTATAATATAAATAATTTCAATAAAATAAAAAATAATTCATACTAAGATAATTATGAAATTAATATTTTAATATTTTAGATTATATTATTCAATATAATTTATAATAGTTAGAAAATTTATTTTTAAAATAAGGGTTCAATTAAAGGGCGGTAAAATTTCCATTGAAAAAATATATGCTATTAATATGTGAAATTGTATTTATTCTATTATTTTTCCTATAAAATAACTTTTAGGAATTTAAAAAAATATGATTAAATATATAACAAATAATTAGTTTATTTTTTTTAATACTATTAGTTATGAAAATTTTGACAGTTAGGAAATAATTTTCATTTTAAAACAATGATATTTAATTTTATATCATTGGAAATTAATGCATTGTGTTGTGTGAAACGTATGTTTTCGATGAAATTACATTTAAAAGAGACATACCATAAGGTCTTGTGGTGTTAAATTCTCCCCACATTAAATAAATTGGGTCCTCTAAATTTGAAATTTTGTTTTAATGATTCAATAGAATATATTTTAAAATTACATTGTAGGAAATACACAAATGAAATGTGGTTAATAACATATCCTCTTAATATGTGTGTAATGAAAAAAAGGAAAGGAAACCAAAAAACATGGATTTAGGGTAAGAAATAATTTTTGGAAGGAGATACCATGAACATTGGTGATAAATATAACTCGCATGTGCTGCTGGAGAGTGATAGAGGACATGATCATTAGAAAGTAAACCATTATAAAACTGTAGATATAGTGATTGATAGAAACACAATTGATTTTTCCAAATGAAAAGTAAAAAATAAATTTTTTTTCTTCCAATATATTATATCTAGGGTAGATGGATTCATTTAATATTCAAATAAAAAAATTATAAAATAAATTTACTTGATTAATTTACTTTTCATAATCATAATATCAACCTTTTATTATGATTAGATGTATTTTCACTTAATTTCTCATGCCTAGAAATGAATGTTCAAAAATGAATTTTTCACCCGTAAATCACTTTTATGAATTATATGATCCATTATTAGTTCTTACATCCTTTAAATATTTACTAAACCAATATTTTTTAGAAAAAAGAATCCAATAAACCGTAAATTATCCTCAAACAATAATATCAATTATTCAACTTAATCCATTCCATATTTAAGACTCATAAAAAAATATCCAAATTCATAGTCCAAAATTTTCTCCAAATTTATAAGATATGCTAAACATTTTCAATGATATAATTATTCAAAATTATTCAAAATTAAAATAATATTTCAATCCAAAATATAATTCAACTTTTATCCATTACCATATTCTTCTTCTACCAAAATAACATTAATAACATGGTCACGAAATCATTTTCCAACCCCTAGGTTATCTACATGATAAACTAAATGTTCCAAAGATCAAAATTAAATGTATCCAAAAGATAAAAAAATGGCATGATAATTAGGAATTCATGTAGGAATATGGTAATAGATTCACACTTTTCTCCTTTAGGATGTATTTTCAAACCCGACAACCCTGCCAGAAGTTACTGGTTGTCACCTAGCCCACGAGTTTTATTTTTTTAAATCTATATTAACATATCATAAAAAATATATTTGATGGAAATTATTCAAATAAGGATAATCACTTATATTCTCAATAAAAACCCAATACATAAATTCTTGGCCTATTTATATTTATATAGGTCCTTCCTTGGCCTAATGTTTATCATATAGAAGTGTGAATTGACTCGAGTAATTCCAAATTCCCTACATATAATTAAATAAACTAAAAGTGGATTATAAGGATGGTTTTTATTTCTATCAATAATAAAATTCATTTTTTCTTGGAAATTCATTAATTTATTTCATTATTTCTCATACATAACCCATTCCTCTATTCTATTGAGATATTTTTCTCAGTGTCTACAACCACATTTCATTCAAAATAGAAATTAATACTTCTATTATAAATGGTATCCACCACTATAGATTTTATAAAACATTATCATTTTCTTTTATATTGAGTTTGGGAGTTTGTTAATGTATATTTTGTTAATTATACTTTCAGAAATATAATTAAGAAGGAACACAATGTCTTTCACTTCTATTAATATACTATTTGGTTTCTCATTTCTACCACCTTTTCCACCATGTCCAATGTCATCACAACTCCTTTGTGTTCCATCCATTAAATGAAACTAGAATGAAAAATTGAGTAATAATATTAATGGTGATAAAATTTTTTAATCATATATTGAATATCAGAACACCTTTTTTGAAACTAAAATAGATTCAGTTTAACCTATGTTATTCATTTTCATCATACAATCAATTCATTCATATTGGTTTGTAATGAAAATATGATTTATCTTAAGAATATCCCATGGGAATGTCAAACCAGGTGTGTAGTGAAGCCCATTGTCCTGTAACCGGTTATATTGAGTCAGGACTGACACACCATTTTAGTGTTGTTACCCTTTATTACATCAATTCCATAACCACATGCACTTGTTTATACTAGATAGGTATGTATTTCTAGGAATAACCACATAATATATACCCTACCCAAATTTTAGGATATTATTCTATTTTTTTCATCAATGACTCTCTTCGGGTTATTTTTCTTAATCTGTGTTCACAAAATATTGTTTCTTAATTTTATACTAAAACTACCTTCATACCATTTGTAAATACCCTACCCTAATAGCTATGAGATGATATATTACTTTATTACATTGGTAATATAAACAAGTGATTGCATTCCAATGGACCAAATACTTTTGTATATTTGGAAAATGATATTAGAAATAAGTTTTACATTATTACTTGAGAGGAAATACAACATAGAAACTTAATTGGAAACACCCATAAATGCCTAGATTATCCCTACAAGTCATTCATAATAAACATCTTTGTATCATGTTGAAAATAAAAAAAATAATAAAGGGACGATATCATATTATTATTTATGTTATGAAATATTGATGAATATAGTATCAACATAAATAATACAAAATCGAGAATAACTAAAAACAAATTCCATTAAAATATAATCTTGAGCATAATATATTAATAATAAACATTGATTAAATAATTCCATAAATAATCATATGAGAAAAAACCATAACAAATGATATTATACGTGTTGAATAATCACATTGATTATCAATTACCAATATCACAATGAGGTAATTAATAATTCTAGACATCATAATCACACTATCATTTATTTTTCAAAGACAACATACGGAAAATGTTAAAAAAACATAGTCTAGTCTGTCTCATGAGACAAACCAATGTATCAAGGGGATATAAAAGGCCTCATATATCACATAAAATTATAATTCATTCATTAAATGAACGGGGTGAAATATAATAAACATATAAATTCATATTTATACTATCATATGATATTTCAATAATTATCCACAAACAATAATCATTATCATAACTCATCATGAGTAACATGGTGAATGTTACCAAGATAGTTCATCCCCATTCAAAATATTAAAAAACATTATATAATATATTTTAGAGGGTATCATAAAATATAAAGAACAATTATTCATATTAATAAATATATAAAAATACTCTACTATATTTATTGGGGAATTGTTTATTGGAATATCGTTTTTACATTACAAATAAGATTTCTTTTTAAAAAAACACTTGTATTTGTTATAAAATGATATTATAAATATGTATTTCCCAAAAAATGAATTCTATGAATTATGAGACTATATTTCAGTCATAAAATATTTCCAACATTGTTGAATACAAGTAAAAATAGTTTTTAATAAAAATTATAATAGAACAACTTTAGTGTGGTTTAAGAGAAAATATTGAAGAGATTTTAAAACAAGAAAAACATTTAATTATTTGAATAAAACAAAAAATGAAATACGATAGTTATTCATGATAAAAATAAATATCTTATATAAATAATTTCATCTTAATATAAATTATGATTGGCATGTGATATTGGGTATGAAATTCAGAAGTACCCTTTAATCGGACTTTGTTATGTGGTGGAATTAAAAAGGGAACCTTACAAAACACGGATTCTCCAATCAATAAAATATGAAATGATCTAGATACATGTGGTTGTAACATATTAAAATAATTTATAGGGATTATATAAAAGTAATGAAGAATCACATTGGGGTAAATAGATAGAAATTATAACTCGAATGAAAAATGATGTTTTAGGGAGAATCCCCTACCAGTTTGTAATCAATCGAATCATATGAACCAGAAATTTATAATCACCCAGTAAAGTACATAATACCATGAAAATAAATTAATTAATGATATTATTTATAAAATATATGTATACATTAACCATACAGAAGAAATAAGTAGAGAATATTGGAAATATCACATTAAAAAGTCATTTGAGGAAACACAGACCTTCTGTTCAAAATTGTATTTCACTTGACTAAATGTCCAATAGAATCCTATTAGATTCATTATTAATTAAATTTAAAACTGTTAAACATATATCTGCTATAGTATAATTTTATTAAGTTCATTTATGTTTTTTCTGTTGAGTAGTAAGAATAAATTTTTTAATTTGAGAGTCTTTGTTTCCGTGGTTTTCATGATTCGTTAACATGTATACATGTAAGAATGATTATGTAAATTAGAGGTATTTATCCTAGATAGAAATTATATGTTACTAATGAAATTACATGATATTTAATGGTTGTATTTATCATTTTGTGCCTTAATATGATGATGAGTCAATAGATAATATGTCAATGATATCTGTTTAGATTATTTTGGTGTTTTTTATCTTTACGAACTAGTTTTGTCTTATGAACATATATTATGTATACATACTATCTAAAAATGTTTAAATATGTTGTATCAAATATTTTAATTTTTTTTAACCATAAAATTGGTTTTATGAAAATCCTTGATAGAGAAATTAGAAAACAAAATATTTATCATATATGACGGTTGTGATTCGACAACTTGGGAACGGCGTTTCAATTTTAATAATAAAAATGACAAGAGAAAAAAATTAATAGTGGATAACCATTAATGATTAAAAACATATTGAATATATAAGTTACTAGAATAATCATGAGTTTTTTGATATAAGATGTATGTAAATGATTAAAATAAAAAATTAAATGAATGAATATTAAATGAACGAAAGGGGTTTTTTTCCTTGTGAATTAATTTCATTGAGAACCAACTAAAGGAGCTTTGAAATGTTATTTTTTTGTGACAAAAAATAATATATAATTAGGGTGAGGTTTTATAGAGTTATTATTTATATATTTTAGATTCATAATGGTTTTTGAGGTGTGAAGTGTAGTGGTGGTGATTTATGATATTTATATTGAATGAGAGGGCTGTTTTTTGTAATTTAATTTTATTCAGTAGTTCATTATTTGGGATCAATAGTATAAATATTATTTACTATTATGACTAAATATATTAACTATTTCATGTAATTTTGAACTAATTGTTCCTACATAATCCATACACCATCGATGACAAAAAAATTCATGTATTTAGCTAATTCTGTAAAACACCGTATTTCACTATTCACGAAATTTTTAACAATTTTAGAATAATACAAAAAATTCACCACAACCATTTTATTATTTTTATAATTACAAATTTTAATCCATTTTATTAAAATAATATTATAAATAAATGAAATATATTTTTTTAATTAATATGATCTTTTATACAAAAAATACCCATGTAAAAATTTTGTCTGTTTTTACTGAACATTAAAATATTAAATAAGGTATCATAAAAATATCTTATAATCATATGACACAAATTATTAATTGTAGAATATTTTTAATGGAAATATATTTTCTTTAAATTTTTTTTATTTTTTTAAAAAAATTTACTTAATCATTTATGCATCACAAAAATACCAATACAAAATTATTATTTCTAAAATATTCATTTAATTATCCTAGGATATAAATATGTTATGTTATTATTCATAATATTAATTAATTTTATTTAAACATTTATAGAATAATTTATTATAAAAATTATAAATATATTATTAATTATAAAGAGAATAGAAGTTTAATAAAAATTGGGATTATTTAAAATTCACTGGAAAATAAGTACATTCAGAGAAATAAAAAAATTTGATCCTAAAATGTATCTGACATTCATATTTTAAAAATGATGTTTATATTGATCTATAGAAATTAAAAATTTAGGAAATATTATTTTTAAACTAATTTCTCCATTAAAATGCAGAAAACTGCCATAGAGAAATATAGACTCATATTGAGTGAAGTTGGAGCCATTATTATCATATGTCTAAAAATCATTTGGATGAACGTCAAAATATTTTATTAAATATATAATATATATATTTCATAATTTTGTTAATTCTATTGATTCTCATAAATTTAATCCATAGGTTATAACAGTCGTTTCAGAATAATGATACTTATTATATATCATTGTTCATTTAATCTTGGTTTTGCATGAATTATATGTTGTCGAAAAAATAAATTTAAAAAGAAGCATACAATAAAATCTATGAGTGTTACATTTATGATTCTGGATGATATTTATAATAATTATATAATATTATACAAGATTTTTAAACACCTATGAAGGAGGTCAAAACTAACCTAGGATTTTATTTCACAATCACATTATTATTCAAGATTGTTTAAGTTTATGTATCCAATGGATAATATTCCTCATCCATATCATTGTATTATAAATATATTTTAGAAATAATTTTCAATATTATGTTATGAATGTTTTAAATCATTTTACCACGGTCTATGTTTTTCAAAGGATTTTAAAGGATTGATTGTTTCGTTTTTTGAATGAGGTACATTTCAAAATTTCAAAAAAAAGGAATGTTCTTTTAACTTATACTAAATAAAAGTATTTTCCGACCATTCTGTCTAATATATTATTTTATTCACTATTTAATTGTTTAGAAGATAATATTTTAAAAAAATAATTTCATTTTTATATGAATTGTTCAAAAAAAATTGATTTCAAATTGAATACGGTATTTTAATAAAGAATATTGCAATTATATTCTTAATGTACATTCATATATGTCAATATCATTTGTTAAATATTATTTTTAACTAAGTTAATTATATTATGTAAACATATTCCATATTTTATTATTTATATTTTTATTAATTTTATTAGTGATGTGATATTTTAATACCATTATCGATAATACATTGGATGCTTATGATTATTTTTATTTATTGGCTTAATTATTATCATTTATTATGTTATTTTTAACATGAATGTTTATGTTAATTATATTGTATCTATTTAACATGTGGAATTTATTATAACTAATTTGGGATGGTTGGGGTATGTTATATCCCATCAATCCATGGGATGGTGTGTCATTAGACAAACTAGATTTTGTATTTGTTGACGCCATATCTATTTATATAAGAAGTCATGGCTGGAGGCCTTGATGGTTTGTTTATAATATATGGAATAACGAATTTACGTTATTAAGAGATTAGTTATTGATTTCCATGTGATTATTTTATTATTTATGATATCAATTTATAGTTTTTAACCCTTTTTGTCATGAATAGGGATGAGATGTCATCCGACCTACCATCTGACCCAATTAAAGGCATTAACTGAAGGGTGTTCTCGATCCCCATAGGGATGGAAACTAGTTTTAGTCATGAATGTAATCATAATTTGAATAATTTTATATGAAATAAACAAGGATATAATAACTAAAACTGATCAAATATCATAACTTAAAACAAGAAAACAATGAACATACAAACATATCCAACCAAAAAAACTTTTGAGAAAAACAAAACTGTATACAAACTGAGACTCGCCCACTCTACATGATCTCCATGTGACCTCTTAGTCATCGCCGGCCATAAGACCAACCTACTCAAAATGTATGAATAAAATAGAAACATGAACCATGAAAACATATCATCTATACTGACACCAAGATTTATAAGTAGGGTCTAAATCTAAAATGTTTTGTAGGTAATCTTCATAGTGTCCATGCATATCATTTCCTAAAATATTTCACAGACACTAGTCTGAAAAAAAAATTATAAATTACTATTTTAAAAACTGACTATCATTAAAACACATCTATCCAAATAAATATTTTTTAAAATATAACACATAGAAATACATTCTAAAATGGTATCACTTTCCACAACCAAATTCAAAATCGAAAACCCAAATAAAAATCCAATCTAGATTACCAAACATGAGTTGTGTAGAAATTAAAGGAAACCAAATAATAATTAAAAACTAACAAAGATAATATGAAACATATCGTATATGTAAACATAACAGACAGATAGTAGATCATTAGCCTTTCATGAACATCGCTATAGGAAATCCTTGGACATACTCAGTTCAGAATCACCTGTTAGAATATAGTGCCACTCCACAGCAAACAACCAATTGGACGCTCTAAACTAGCTAGTCCATTGGAACATCCCACATGGCATCTCATCAAATATATTTGGTACAACTCATCAAATAAGGGATGGAAGTTATCCTTCACTCAAACCTATAAATGGTGTCCATGAATCCCATGATAATCATAAGAATAATCATTCTTGGTCAGTTGGAAGGTCCTCACACTAATAGTCCACACCACCATGCTTTCCAAACAAAAACACTGACACCACCTTTGTGATTCCCTCTCTCACATAGAGTATACTCAATTGAGTTTCCCATTATCCTTTATAAGACATACAAAAAAACCACTATGGAAAAAATCAAAATTTGCGACGGGTTATTTGCGACGGGTAAATTTCCCCATCCCAAATAATTGGGTATTTGCGACGGAATTTCATCTCCCGTCGCAAATAGTTTGGCACGACTTGCGTACCAAACCGTGCGGCTTCCGCGCCAAACCGCGCAGGAGTATTTGCGACGGTACCAATCACAAATAGCCAGCGGCGGATAAGACCTTTTTGTGACGGGATGTCATTAGGTCTCCAAAAGAGTGTCGGCATTAACTATTTGCGACGGGCCCTGTCGCAAATACCCTTTTAACCACCGACTGTAATTAATGCGGTAGAGGATATTTGCAATGGGCCCGTCGAAATTTCCCGGCGCTGTAAATACCATTTGCGACGGGAAAAACTGCCCATCGCAAATAGTTTCTCGGCTGGTGGTATTTGCGACGAGACTCGTCGCAAATACCCTTTTAACCACGGACCATAATTAATGCGGGTGAGGGTATTTGCGACGAGGCCCGTCACAAATAACCTCGTCGCAACTAATCTAACCTATATATAACTCCACCATTTTTTTCAAATCACTAAGATCTTCTTCTCTTTCACTCTTCATTCTCTTGTTTTAAGGGAAAAATTTCTTTTAGTTGATGTTTTTTATACATGAGCAATTGCAAGGCATTAATACCTTCAGAATATCAAAGATTAAGGTATTTATATTATATTTTTTAAATAAATATTTTATATTTTAATATTAATTATAATTGTTGTTTATTATATCTAATTAAAGTAGATTTAAGTTGATTTTAATTTATATTTATTTTTAGTATGAAATTGAAATTGTTAGTGATAATTATAAATAATTATTGTTAATTTTCTATAATTAGAGATTATTATAGGTAATTAGCAGAATTTAGCTATAATTACGTATAATTTGTAATAATTACTATTAATTAGTTATAATTTGAGATAATTACATATAACTAGTTATAAATAGTTATACATAGATATAATTATATATAATTAGTTATAATTAGATATAATTAGCAATAATTAGATATAATTAGTAATAATTAGATATAATTAGATTTAATTAGATATAATTAGATATAATTAGTAATAATTAGATATAATTAGTAATAATTAGATATAATTAATAATAATTATATATAATTAGTAATAATTAGATATAATTAGTAATAATTAGGAATAATTACCAATAATTACCAATATTTAGATATAATTAGTAATAAATATATATAATTAGTAAAAATTAGATATAATTAGAAATAATTAAATATATTTAGTAATAATTAGATATAATTAGTAATAATTAGATATAATTTGTAATAATAAGATATAATTAGTAATAATTAGAAAAAATTAGAAAAAATTAGATATAATTTGTAAAAATTAGATTTAAATTGTAAGGATTAGATATAATTAGTAATAATTATAAATAATAAGTAATAATTAGATATAATTCGTAATAATTACCAATAATGAGTTATAATTACAAATAATTAGATATAATTACTAATAATTAGTTATAAATAGATATAATAAGTAATAATTAAATATAATTAGTAATAATTAGATGTAATAAGTAATTAGTAGATATAATTCATAATTATAAGTAATAATTACATATAATTAGTAATAATTACCAATAATTAGTAATAATTACCATGAATTAGTAATAATTACCAATAATTAGGAATAATTACCAATTATTACCAATAATTAGTAATAATTACCAATAATTAGTAATAATTTGATATTATTAGTAATAATTAGATATTATTAGTAATAATTAGATATAATTAGATGTAATTAGATATATTTAGATATATTTAGTAATAATTAGATTTAATTAGATATAATCAGTAATAATTAGATATTATTAGAAATAATTAGTAATAATTATATATAATTAGATTAAACTATTAATAATTAGATATTATTAGTAATGAGTAGTAATAATTTGTAATAATGAGTAATAAATTGTAATAATTATATAGAATTTGATATAATTAGTAATAATTAGATATAATTAGAAATAATTAGTAATAATTAGTAATAATTAGATATAATTAATAATAATTAGTAATAACTATAAATAATTAATAATATTTAGTAATAATTAGTAATAATTAGTTATCATTAGTAATAATTAGTAATAATTAGATATAATTAGTAATAATTAGTAATAATTAGATCTAATTAGTAATAATAAGATATAATTATCAATAATTAGAAATAATTAGATATAGTTTAGTAATAATTAGATATAATTAGTAATAATTTGTAATAATTTCTAATAATTACCAATAATTATTAATAATTACCAATAATTAGTAATAATTACCAATAATTAGTAATAATTACCAATATTTAGTATTAATTAACAATAATTAGTGATACTTACAAATAAATAGTAAAAATTACCAATAATTAGTTATAATTACCAATAATTAGTAATAATTATAATAATTAGTAATAATTACCAATAATTAGAAATAATTACCCATAATTAGTAATAATTAACAATAATTAGTAATAATTTCCAATAATTAGAAATAATTACCAATAATTAGTAATAATAACCAATAATGAGTAATAATTGCCAATAATTAGAAATAAATACCAATAATTACCAATAATTACCAATAATTACCTCTAATTACCTATAACTACCAATAATTTCCAATAATTACCAACAAATATGAATAATTAGGAATAATTAGGAATAATTTGGAATAATTAGCAATAATTAGGAATAATTATCAATAATTAGCAATAATTTTGAATAATTAGAAATAGTTAGCAATAATTACCCATAAGTATTTCTTATAAAAAAATTATATTATCAATATTCATGAAAAAACAATATTAATATTATGAAAATAATAAAAAAATTTATAAAATATTAAAATTATCAATATTCAAAACATGATTTTCTCTATTATTAACATGTTCAAATCTCAAAGGGTTGCCAATTGTCAGGTCATGTGGAATAAGAAGTTTATGTCAGCCATGTCCAATGTATACTATATAATTGTCCTTTCTTGGTTGATCACCTTGCATGTAGCATTGGAATAGGACAACCCAAGTCATGCCCTACTCATCAATAAAAATTATCTCACATGACCATTTACAAAGACCATTCTTCCTTGAAAGTTTAAGGGAATGATACTGATGTCCCATTAAATTTTTAAGGAAAACTGATCTATGTAAAGGGAGTGACATGATTCTTAGAGATGAGAATGGCATTACTTTGGTTGTCCTATTCCAATACTAATTACGAGGTGATCAATCAGGCGAGGACAATTTTAGAGTTTACATTGGACATAGCTGACACAAACATTTTATTGACCATGATCTGAAAAATGGTGACCCTTTTGGATTTGAACATGTTAAGAATAGAGAAAACCCTATTGCAAATATTGATAATTTTAATATTTTATAACTTTTTTATTATTTTAATAATATTAATATCTTTGTCATAAATATTGATAATATAATTATTTATTAGTAATAATTAGTAAACGAAATATTGTTGGATAATGAAGGGAAAATTTGTAATCATCTCCACAATGATGATTACAAAATTTCCTTTCATTATTCAATCTGTTTTCATTTTGCTGTGTATTGCTAAGTAATGCTAAATTAGTATTAAATTGTAATAATTAGTAGTATTTAGTAATAGATTGTAACAATTCGTAATAAATTGTGATAATTAGTAATAAATTTTAAGAATTAGTAAGAATTAGTAAATGAAATTGTCTTGGATAATAAAGGAAAAAATTTTAAACATCGCCACAATGATGATTACCGAATTTCTTTTTATTATTCAAGCAGTTTTCATTTTTCTATGTATTGCTAAGTTTTTCAAAATTAGAAATTAATTATAATAATTAGTAATATTTTGTAATATTTTGTAATAATTAGTAATAATTATCAATAATTAACAATAAATTGTAATAATTAGTAATATTTAACAATAAATTGTAATAATAAGCAATAAATTGTAATAATTAGCAATATATAGGAATAAATAGGATTATATAAGAATAAATAGGAATACATAGGAATAATTAGTAATAATTAGTAATAATTAGTTAGGAATAGTTAAGAACATTTTGGAAAAAATTTAAATAAATATAAATAAATTTTAAGAACATGGCATAATTTCTAGTGGATTGATGGCGCTCCTTTTGCTCGATTACTTTTCTCCTTTCAACTCTCACCAACTCAAAACATTATAAAAAATGTGATTCTATGTACACGTATTCAATCTTGTATGCATGAGATTGGATATGAATTCGTAGTATCATATTTTTTATAATGTTTTCAGGTGGTGACAGTTGAAAGAAGGCGATTCATCGACGAAAAGGGGGATCTTTTGTCCGACGGCTGATTTACATGCATCTTTCTGAAACTGAATTCGGAATGAAGGATCTCATCAGAGGTACACATATTCATTCACGTGCATATGAGAATGAATATGTCTACCTCCTACGAGATCATTCATTCTCATTTGAGTGTGAGAAGGATGGAAGTAAATGATCGTTCAGAAGAAAGAGTAGTCATTAATCCACTGGAAATTGTGTCGCCCTTAATTAATGGTAGTTATTAAGAATTAGTTGTAATTATTTATCTTCTTTTTTCAGATAGTGTTTTTATAATTTCATATTATTCAAAAACAGTGGTGATTTAATTTTTTATGTGAAAAAATATGGAACAAGGAAGTCGACATCAGTGATTATTAGATGACCTCATTTGGATAAATCAGCATAGAAATACAAATGTTTATGGTTTAAATCATATATATATTGATGTTGTTGAAGATTTCATAGCATTTTCATCATAAACAAAAGAATATGTTTTAAAATGCACAATTATATTTCCTTGTAAAAAATGATCTCTGAGAACATATGACATAGTTGACAACATCGAGGGACATCTCATGTGGTTTGGTTTTCAACTAGATTATGTTTTTTGGTATCAACATATTGAATGCAGTTCCAGAGAAGTTCCTAATAACTTGATTTTGGATCTATCACTGTTTAAAAATTTAGTACATGATGTTGCATGTCCATCTGTGCAACAAACTGAAACTCACAATGATATTGATTTAACTCTTGAGTTGGAACCATCCAAATTTTATGAGTTGTTGTGGTATGCTGAGGATATATTATATCCTGGTTTCAAGAAAATCAAATTAAAAGAGGTTGCAAAATTTATGGCTATTAAATCAGATAATGAAATGTCAAACAACAGTTATGATCAGATATTTTCTTTGGATAAAACACTGTTACCTGAAGGAAATGTGTTGCCTACAAAATACTATGAGAGGAAGAGGCTGGTTCCTAATCTATGCCTTATTTATCAGATGATTCATGCATGTATAAATGATTTCATCTTATATTCTGGCGAAAATGATTCCTTGGATAGTTGTCCCACATGTGGTCAATTAAGGTATAAAGAAGCTCTACCAGGGAAGTCTTGATCGATTCTAGTAAAACGGTTGAGATATTTCCCCTTACAGCCAGGTTTCGACATTTATTTATGTCTTAGAATACAACCTCAATGATGTCACCGCACAAAACCAAAATTTCAACTGAGAAAGGCTTGAATCATCCATATGATGGTGATTGATGGAAAAATTTTGACCGTCTGCATCTGTATTTTGCTATAGAAGCCCGAAACGTGCGATTGAGTCTTTCTACTAATGATTTCTGTACCTTTTTTTCTTATGGTATTCATTATTCATGTTGGCCTGACTTTATAACTCTGTACAATTTTTCTCAATGGGTGTTGATGCAGGAGCCTTATATCCTTTTACACTATTAATCCCAGCACACCTGAAAATTAATATTGGTGTTTATTTGAAACAATTTATTGATGAGTTAAATGTATTGTGGAGTGATGGTGTTAATATACATATGATGTAACTGAAAAACAAACTTTCATATTAAAATTTGCATTGATGTGGATGATTAGTGACTTTCCAGCATATGGAATGTTATCTAGTTGGAGTACACATGGTCTGAAATCATGTCCTTATTGTATGAAATACAACAAAGCCGTTATGCTCGTCAATGGAAAAAAAACCATGATATTTTGATTGTCACTATAGATTTCTTCCAACCAATCATCCTTTTCAGAGGAACAAATCTCATTTTGGAAAAGCTAAAATTGAAACTGATGAACTATAAAAGATTATCTCAGTTACAGAGTTGAAATCAGTTTTATTTTCATTACCTCCCATCACATTTGGAACAACAGTAAACCAAAAAAAATCTTGGCTTTGGGAATGAACATAATTGGAAAAAACGTAGCATTTAATGGGATCATCCGTATGGGTCTGATTTGTTGGTCTGCCACATGTTGGATGTTATACATATTGAGAAGAACTGTTTTGATAATTTATTTCATAGAGTTTTGGATACACTAGGTAAGACCACAGATACTATAAAGGTACGATTAGATCTTTCCCAAATTTGCAAGTGACTGAAACCTGAACTATTTTAAAATGTCAGATCACGTAGGATAATGAATCCAAAATCATCTTATACACTTTCCAAAGAGAGACACTTATTATTTTTTCAGTGGATTGCATATTTGAATCTTCTAGATGGCTATGCTTCCAATTTGGGCAGATGTGTTAAAAATGGTTATATTACATGATTTAAAAGTCGTGATTGTCTTGTTATAATGGAAAGACTAATTCCGAATGGATTTAGAGGTTTATTAAATTCTAATATTTTGGATTCGATAATAGACATATCATTTTTTTCGAGAAATTTGTGCAGCGAAAATAGATGACGATGCGCTACGAAAACTGGAAGAAGATGTTGCTGAAATTATATGTAAACTGGAAAAAATCTTCATGTCGGCTTTCATTGAATCAATGGAACATCTCATGTTACATTTTCCACAAGAAGCTAAACGTGGAGGTCCAATGCAGTTTCGATGGATATACCCATTTGATAGATGCATGCAGAAATTGATGAAAAAAGTATGTAACAAAGCATCAGTTGAAGGCTCAGTTGCTGAAGCTTATTTGTAAGAGGAAATTGCTTTTTTCTACTCTCATAATTTTTAATCTCAATATCCCTCAAAACAAAATAACATGTGACGAAATGAGGGGAATGTTAATGAAAAATCGACAATAAATTAACAGTTTTTAATCATCCTAATCTTGGTTTCCATGGAGTTAATGAACGATGGATTTCAGATGGTGAACATCACAGAGCTCATACATATGTTCTACTCTACTCTGAGGAAATGACATCATTTTTCCTATGAGTGCGTCTATCACTTATTCAATAATTTATGTTACAATATTTTAATTGATTTTATTTTTAGGTTATATGATAATTAAAAAAAGAAACAACTTCCACAAATTAAAGCAGTTGCTATTGAAGAATGCAGAAAAAATAAATTCTCATTGGTTTCAAAAACTGGTAACATAAATTATTGATGATTTAATATCAATTATGTTTATTATTACTTATATTGATAATTATCTTAAAAAAATTTAGGTGTCTCAATATACTGATAAAATTGATAATCGACTGTGTATATTGATTAACCCACCACCAAAAATGGTTCAATATTATTATGCATATGTAGATAATACTTTTCGATATCATACACATGGATACATGGAATAAAAAAAACGAATAGTGGAGTTTTCATGAGAGGATGACATCACAAATGGAGGTTCAAGGGGTACATGGATGGGGGTACGGTCATTCAAGACTGATGATACCAGACCCTATCCTCGAGCGACGTCCACATCTTGGTTTCGATCCACAGACACGGAGGTAGGTTAACATGTATAATTTAGTTATATTTATTTAATTTATTTATATATATACTAATTATTTGATTATTTATTAATTTTTCTCAGTTTCACACATGTAGCTATTGGACAGGGGAGAGCTATCTTGCGCAATTATTTTTCTCAGTCATGGATCACATGGAAACAAATTCTCGATGATGTGTGACACGACATGTTCCATCATTGGATGGTACGTAAATAAATAATATTTATTTTGTAATTTATTTTATTAATAACTTGATATTATAAATTATTTTTAGGTTTTATGGTATCCTATCGATGATAGCATGCATGACGCTATCCAGGAGGCATGGAAGGTTTCTATGCATGACCGTTTCCGTCAGTTTTTGCACAATTTGAGTTAGACAGCCATTAAGAAAGCAGAAGTGACAGAATTTGATTAGTCATGTAGAGATCACCAACCAGAGTACATTTCATCTCATGTTTGGGATTGATTATGTTTACCCTGGTTGGGTGGTGGATTTCAGAGGAGATCTTTAGTGGGATAGTAGAACCGGGGGTGACATGAGGTGACACATCGAGCTAGTAGCCATACATTCAGTTCTCATAGAGAGCATCTAGTAAGTATATTTTATAAATATTTTAAATAAATTTAAATATAAACAGTTTATTTTATATTTTTGTAGGTAGTTGAGCATCCCGATATTACAGAGCTCGATGTTTATCGGAGAATAAACAGTGATCCGGCCACAAGAGAGAATATAGGTGATCGCCGACATCAGATTGTGGTTAGTATTATTTTTTCAGTTTGATAATAAACTGCATATAATATTTTCACAATTTTAATTTTAAATTGGAATTGATGTGGTAATATGAGGCTGTGACCACTTAGACATAGGATGAGGGTCAGGACGAGATGACAGAGCAGACCGGTGCTCACCATTTCGATGAGGCGGCATAGATGCAGACGACTCAGTATTTCTTTGAGAAGGGCTGAGAAGTTGGTATCAGTTATCATTTGACTCCTGGCACTTAGTATGGTACTTATGCGATGTCAGCTCTAGCACGAGAGGAGCTCGTGGAGAGACATCATCTCTTGGCTCACAATATTATGAGTAATTGTGAACTCAGGCTGAGCTTATAGAGACGTTCCAGAAGCGGCATGAATAGATGATTCGGCGGCAGTAACAGTAGAAGTAGCATCACGGGGAGTAGATGCATCGATGGAAGCAGCAGCAACAATAGCACGAGGAGGAGATGCATAAATGACAGCAACAGTATCATTAGTAGATGGAGTACATGCGCCGTCTGACTCGTAGTTTAGGGATGGGGTTTTCTCCACCATCTCCTTCAGCTCCACCACCTCCTCCAAATGACGACCCCCCCAGTGATTTTTTAATGTTAAAAACATTTGAATTTTACATTGTAATATGAATTATTTACATTTTTTGTCCATTATATCAGGGAAAATATTACATAATTTAATTTATAATATTTTATTATTTTTTATATTTTTTTGTGAATTTTGAGAATTTTAATATTTTTTATTTTTTTATTTTTTTAATAATATTAATATTATTTTATTAAATATATTTTTTTAGTATTATATTTTTTATTGTTTATTTACTAATAATAATAATAATAATATTTTATTATTATTTTTTTATTTTTTGTGAATATTAAGAATTTTAATATTTATAATTTTTTAATAATAGTAATATTATTTTTTCAAAAATTGTAATTTTATTAAATATTTTTTAAAATTAATTTATTATTTGCGACGGGACCTTTTTCGAAGGTAACCCGTCACAAATAGTCTAAATAAATATTTTTTAAAAACATATTTCCGACGGGACAACTTACCCGTCGCAAATACATTGGTGTGACGTGTAACACCCGAGAATTTTATGTTATATAAATCATCAACGGAATATTTTTCTACACACAACACTTTCTTGTATTGCTTTACACGAAATCACGAGCTTCCTTGATAGCTTACGTCGTACGCAATACCGAGTTTCACTAAACAATGATATACTATTAAAATATTATTAAAACTAGCTGTTATGAATAGTAATAACAACTTTTTTTAAATTTTATAAATTTTATTTTTCAAAATGGACTTCATTTTTAGATTCGTAATATCGAAATTAGCCTAGGGTGAAATTTTGGTATTTTTCTGAAAACTTTCAATTTTTGATGAATAGTGAACCCACTTAGTGGTAGTTAAAAAACTGAATTTTTCATATAACATTATTTTACCACTTCTGTGAGTGGAATTTCGAAAATCCGAGAGACGTCGTTGATGTCAGTAAGTAAAATGTGGTTCAATGAGATGAAAATAATTTTTTGGTGAATAGTAACTTTTTAATTTTTTTTATCACGGTTAAAAGTACATAGGGTAATTAAGGGTAAAAATAATATAATTATTACCATAACACATGTCCTAATTCTATTGGACAAGTTTAATTCGACCAAAAACAACCTTAGGAATAATATATGTCCATTTAGGCCCAGTTAAATTAGATTAGGACATTTATTATTAATTTATTTAAAAAATGGTTCAAATAGTTAAAATCAACGTTTAATAAGTAAATAATTTTTAATATGGGGTTATACATAATATAATTTCGACTATAAATATTAATTATAAATATAAAGAGATTACCTACATAATGGTATTTTATTTGTAATTTTTAGACATTATATAATTTATTTTCTTTATGACACAATGATGATACAGTAATTATCTTATTAATTAAATATTGACATAATTGATGTTATAAACACCAAAATAAATGTAATTTTACACTTTTTTATGAATTAAACTACTTTTCTAGATTAATATGACATATTATTATTGATTTAATTAACTTTTTTCGAACTAATCATTCTGTTATGATTTTCACAAAAATTAATTACTAAATAGTGTCCAAATTGACATAAAATAGTTTTTAAAACAAATATTATATTAGTAATTGTTATATTATTCCTAAAAATCTAAGGTTCGGCCAAATGACTTAGATAAGGTTATATATATTAATAATAAACAACTTGGGGTTCGTTTGAATTCTTATAGTATGTTTATTAAGAATATAGTATAAGAACACAATAAGACACGGTAAAAGTAAAATTATTTAACATAATGTTAAATATACATGATAAGGTTAAAATTGGAACCTAAAATTGTCTAAATTCTATTGTATGAGAGTATTTCGACCAAACCCCACCTTATCTTTGAAATAAATCAATTTGGAGCTATTTAAAACCAAACTTGACTTTATAATAAAATAATATTTTTAGTTTTTCCAAAGGAGCCCCTCTCCTCCCATATAAAAGGGCACCTCCTCCCTCTCTTCCTCACACCACCTTGAGCCTTCAATCTCGGACAAACCCTGCCACTTTCTTCTCTCCACTTCTCTAGAGACATCCTAGAGGTTCTGATCTTCTTCAAAGACCTATTTTAGTACCCCTAAAAGGAGGGCTCAAAGAAGCACTTCAAAGAAGAGGTAATGTCCGTTACCGATTCTTTCATCTTTATTTCTTCTTCCACTTCTTCTTATATAGTTGTTTCATTATGAAGTAATAACTTAAGTGTCACTCATATACTGATATGTTATTATAAGTATGAAACAACCCTATTTCACCATCTATCCATCCTACGGAAAAAGAAATCACCGCGCGTGCGTACGTACAGAATACCGTCTCCACGCCGTGGTGTAATCTATTCTCCAACACCACCTTAATTGGATGGGGATAATGGTGTAAATAATGACTATATATGAATATTATAAAGTGATACGGATTTTGAAATAGTATACATACACTCCAACACAATTCCACGATCATAGGAACGATATCATCACTCGTGCGTACGTACGGAATACCGTCTCCAAGATGTGATGCGACTAGTTCTACATGATCTTAATTTCATAATGATTATATAAATGAATTGAATGAATGAATGTGATATATATTACACTAATACCATTCTTTATATGAGGTATCTATAACCTAAAGAGAAGAATACGAATTTATTTGACAAAACACGCATAAGAACAAAAAGTTATAAACACCCGAATAACAAGTAGCAATGAAATATTACTACTAAGAAGCTAACAATATGACCATATATGATATCATAAAAATAATAATGATTCTGTAATAAGTCAATATCATTATTTAAATCATTATACAGGAGGATCGGACACGTACAAATCATATCATACCTAAGGTAAGGGAAATATCACAATCTCATTTTTATCCGAGATTATTTATACTTTGGAATTTACTGGGGTGTATTTTATCATCCACATCCATGTTTCCTCAATATGTAATATTTATATCCTTCTACAATAGTTTATATCCAATTTTACCCTTCAGTGAGTTTTTAGTGAATGATATGAAAGGAATCTTTTGTCGTTTTTCATACGAGGTATTTTTTGACTTTTCCGACAAAAGTACGAGAAGAATGTTTTCTTTTAACTTATACAACATGAATGGATTTTTAAAACATTATTTCCAAGAAGCTTCCTTTACAATTTTTCAAGTTTATATTTAATCAACTTCTTTTAGTTTAAAATTGTATGACATTTTATGAAAGGAAAAAATGTTTTTGACGTAGAAAGGATATTTTCCTCAAGAATGGAGTTCAAGTGTTTTATCAAAATTATATTCCATCTAAGATAATTTAGGGTTCTGATTCTTTCCATACCATTAAATTGATTTGATTATGTTGTGATGGAATTATTTTTATGAATTCATTTATCTTATATGAATTTTTTTATGATGTCTTGATGTTTAGGAATTCCATTTTTATTACATGGGTTATGCAATGATGTATGATTTATGATTTTGTGGCACAAATAAGAACGCTATCATTATGAGATGGGTGGGACCTATATCTCTCTCTAATGCATTGGGTAAATATTTTATATCTCATGAGATAGACATGGCTGGAACGGTAGGTTATACCGGTTCAGTGAAGCAGGACTGAAACGAGGGTGACTCGGTTCCGAAATGGACTTTGTCCACTAAGATAGTATTGGAAATGAGTCTTGACTAATAAGATATGATTCTCTATGATTATGTGTGTATGCCACAAAGTTTCATGTTTTAAGTTATGATTATTGGGATTTCATTTCACTAATATGATTTATCCCATGTTATGAAATTATGCTCCCTTTTGCAGGTTAAAATTTCCAAAATGGTATGTTGTTATGAATATGATGTGATTGATACTTCTTTTGTTTATCCTTACTGAGAATTTGAGCTCACCCTTTTATATGTTTTATTTCCCCAGGTCGGGAAGAAGGTTATTAAGTAGAATATGCCAAAAGGGACTCTAGATATGATGAAATAAATGGGAGGCAAAGTAGATGCTTTATGAATCAGTTGTTTATGTTTCCCAGATTCTAAAGACACTATACCTATACGGTCCTTTCTTGGTTTTGTTATATGTTTTAATAAGTGTGATTCAATTCTGAAGTAATAACAATGTATGTAAATTATGGGTCGTTATAGTTGTTATCAAAGGAAAGGTATAGTCAACCTTTGGAAAATAGGATGTGAAAGCCTTAGTAAGAACCCTAAGGATAAGTCTAAGCATAGAACACAATCTTAGTGTTTTATAAATGGCCATGTATAACCTAGGATAAGACCTTACGTGTGAAATTCTAGTCTTGATTATATGGTTTTCCTATTATAATTAGTGATGCTCACACTATTCTTCTTGGTTTTCGTCAATGGCTAGAACCCGAAGGAATCATGTTAATGCGGAATGCGACGGGCAATGCAACGATTGTCCCCCTGAGCAACCAAACGTTATGGGAGCTGGAATGTAAAATCTTGTAGCCATGCTCACACAACATTCTAAAGCTATGAATCATGTAGGACCTCCAAACGAGCAAAGGAAGGAGAAACATTCTGTTGAATACTTCATGAGACAGCATCCACCTTTATTTAGCGGGTCTACTAATCCATTAGTTGTTGAAAAATGGATTAGTACTAATGAAAAGATATTTTCAGTTCTTCAATGTTCTGAGCATGATAAAGTCATCTTAGCAGTGTATCGTTTGGAAGGTGATGCTGATCAATGGTGGAATCTTATTAGGAATATGAGGCAAAGGGATGAAATTGAGTCCATGGAATGGGACGAGTTCAAGAACTTATTTTTCAATAAGTACTGCCCTCGTATTCTCCGAACAAAGATGGAGAAAGAGTTTCTTGAACTGAAGCAAAAGGATGATGAATCTGTTAGTACATAGGAAGAAAATTTTACAAGACTTCCAAGGTACGCTTCTGGTATTACTATCCAACCTGAGAGTAAGATCGATCGATTCTTTAGTGGCTTAAAACCAAGTCTTCGAAGGGCCTTAGCCATAAGGGACTTCAATAGCTACGAGGAAATCGTTGGATGTGCTCTCAAAGTTGAGATGGAGATTAGAGTAACCCATCAGTCATATGGGATTGATAAGAAGTGGAAAATGGAATTCAATGGAAAATCTAAAGAGCACACTAAAAAGAAGATGAGCTTTCCCTTATGCTCAAAGTGTGGAATTAAACATGTAGGGAGTTGTCTTAAAGGGACAAGTAAATGATTCAAATGTGGAAAGGAAGGTCATCGGGCATTTGAATTCCACGATGATGGGAAGAGGATGTCAAATGATTCAAACAAAGGAAGGGATACACAGAATGAACCTACTACACTTCAATGCATCAAGTGCAAGGATATGGGACATTATTCCAATAAATTCCCTAATCCAAGGGTTGATGATGATGGACGACGCCAACAAACTATTAAGGCTAAAGAAAAAGGAAAGTCCAATGTAATTTATATCAACGATGTGGATTACTATAACGATGTGGTGAAAGGTACACTTACCATCCACTCTAAAGTAGCAAATGTTTTATTTGATTCTAGATCCACCCACTCCTTTATTTCTGAAGAATTTTCTAAGGGTATCACTGTATTACCTCAACAATTTGATGTTGTGTTAGTTGTGACAACACCTAATGGAACAACAGTCGCATCAAAAGTTTATAATTCTTCTTCGATTGAAGTTTGTGGGAAAGTGCTTCCTGCAAATCTTGTGATCCTTCCAATAGTGGAATTTGATGTGATTCATGGCATGTATTGGCTTTCTCTACATGGATCTCATATCAATTTCCAATGAAGGGAAGTCACATTTCATATTCCAGATCAATCTATGATCGTCTATCGATGCAAGTATGAACATAACCTTCCAGTGGAAATTTCTTCCATTTTATGGGTATTGATTCCACTAAATGAAGGTTATTTATCTCAAATGGTTGGTGAGAAACTCATGATTAAGAATATTCCCATTTTACAGGAGTTTGATGATGTCTTTCCGGAGGAATTACAGGGTCTTCCACCGAATCGTGAAGTTGAGTTTTCAATAGAACTCATACCGGGTGCTTTGCCTATTTCAAAGACACCTTATAGAATGGCCCCAATTGAGTTGCAGGAATTGAAGAAGAAACTCCAAGAGAATCTTGATAAAGGGTTCATACGCCCTAGTGCGTCACCTTGGGGAGCACCTATTCTGTTTGTCATGAAGAAAGATGGATCAATGAGACACTGCATTGATTATCGAGATCTTAACAAGATTACTATCAAGAACAAATATCCTCTCACGTGCATTGATGACCTATTTGACCAACCACGCGGAGCACAATACTTTTCCAAGATAGATCTTCATTCAGGGTATCATCAATTAAGGGTCAAAAGGGAGGTTATACCAAAGACGACTTTCCGTACAAGGTATGGACACTATGAATTTATAGTGATACCATTTGGTCTTACTAATTCCCCTGCTATCATCATGGATCTAATGAATAGAGTCTTTAGAAACTATCTTGATCAATTTTTGGTAGTCTTTATAGATGATATTCTTGTCTATTCAAAGAGGAAGGAAGAACATGAAGATCACTTGAGAATTATATTGAAGACCCAAAGAAAGTATAATCTTTATGCCAAATTTACCAAGTGTAAATTTTGGCTTCAAAAAGTTGCATTTTTTGGGTCACATAATCTCAAAGGAGGGGATATCTGTGGATCCAGCAAAAACAGTGGTTATCGAAATATGGTCGATACCAACAACAGTAACCGAGATCCGAAGTTTTCTTGGTTTGGCTGGATATTATCGACGTTTTGTGAAAGATTTTTCACAATTATCTAATCCACTCACCAAGTTGACTTGGAAAGGAGTTAAGTTTGGTTGGACGGAGGAATGTGAAGAGAATTTCAAGGAGTTGAAAAGAAGGTTATCCAGTGCACCTGTGCTCACACTGCCTTGTAGTGGAGAATGGTTTGTGATCTACAGTGATGCATCCAAGAACGCATTGGGGTGTGTTCTTATGAAAAATGATATGGGGATAGCTTATGCCTCAGGGCAGTTGAAAATACATTAGCAAAATTACCCAACTCATGATTTGGATTTAGCTGTGGTAATCTTTGCATTAAAGATTGGGAGGAATTATCTTTATGGAGAAAGGTGTGACATTTATACTGATCATAAAAGATTAAAGTATATTTTCACACAAAAGGAGCTGAATATGTGCCAAAGAAGATGGTTGGAGATGATTAAGGATTATGACTGCTCAATCCATTACCACCCTGGGAAAGCAAACAAGGTGGAAGATGCATTAAGTCGAAAAGACCATCCTAGTTTATCCATGATGAGGATCACAAAAGATCCAATATTTATGGATTTACAAAGGATAGATCTTGGAATTATAATGAAAGGGGATAAATCATATCATTCTCAAATGAATGTTCAACCATCTATACATGTGAAGATTAAAGAGGCACAGAAAGAAGATGTCAAGTTACAAAAGAAGGTGAGAAATGTTCCTGAATTCATCCTTGATTGTGATGGGATAATAATGTTCAGGAATCAGGTTTGTGTTCCTCCCATCCCTGAATTAAGTAAGGAGCTGCTTGATGAGGCTCATAGTTCATCATTCTCTATTCATCCCGGAAGCATGAAGATGTATAGGGACCGGAAAAAATACTTCTGGTGGGATGGCATGAGAAGAGATGTTGCTGAATATGTCTCTCGATGCTTGGTTTGTCAACAAGTTAAAGCTGAGAGATAGAAGTCTAAGGGTATGTTACAACCATTACCCATACCCGAATCGAAATGGGAAAACATCACTGTGGACTTTGTCACAGGACTTACTAAAACATTCAAAGGCAATAATGCTATCTGGGTCTTAGTTGATCGTCTTACAAAGTCTGCACACTTTATTGCTATTAGAGAGGTTTTCTCTCTAGATCAGCTTGCAAGGATATATGAAAAGGAAGTGGTAAGATTGCATAGAGTACCACTTTCTATTATATTTGATCAGGATTCGAGGTTTACCTCGAAGTTCTGGCGAAGTCTTCAGCATACTCTAGACACATAGTTGAGTTTCAGCACTGCTTATCATCCTCAGACAGACATTCAGTCTGAGAGAACAATTCAAACTCTAGAAGATATGTTGAGAGCTTGCTCTATGGATTTCAAAGGTGGTTGAGATCAACACCTACCTTTGGTGGAATTTTCTTATAATAATATCTTTCACTCCAGTATTCAGATGGCTCCTTATGAAGCTCTCTATGGAAAGAAATGCAGGACTCCAAAATGCTGGGATGAAGTTGGGGAAAGAAAGCTATTAGGACCCGATCTCATTAATGAAATGGCAGAAAAGGTCAGATATATTCAACAACACATAAGAGCAGCTCAGAGTCGACAGAAAAGTTATGCTGAAAACCAAAGAAAAGACCTAGAGTTTGAAGTGGGTGATAAAGTGTTCTTACAAATATCTCCCTGGAAGAGGGTTATGAGATTTGGAAAGAAGGTGAAGTTGAGCCCTAGATATATCGGTCCTTTCGAAATAATAGATCGTTTTGGGAAGGTAGCTTACCGATTGGTGCTTCCACCGAATCTCTCTGAAGTTCACGATATGTTCCATGTATCTCTCCTGAGAAAGTACATACCTGATCCTTCACATGTACTCAGCTCAGAAGTTGTACCGCTGGAGCAAGATCTTTCTTATGAAGAACAACCGATTGAGATTCTGGATCGTAGCGAAAAAGTCCTACGAAACAAGACCACTCGATTGGTGAAAGTTTTATGGAGAAACCACCAATTAGAAGAAGCTACATGGGAGCTTGAGGATATGATGAGGGAGAGGTATCCTCATCTGTTTGTTACAAAGTGACAAATTTCGAGGGCGAAATTCATTTTAAGGGGGGGTAGAATGTAACACCCGAGACTTTTATGTTATATAAATCATCAAAGGAATCTTTTTCTACACACAAAACTTGTTTGTCTTGCTTTACACGAAATCGCGAGCTTCCTCGATAGCTTGCGTCGTACGCAATACCGAGTTTCACTAAACAACAATATACTATTAAAATATTATTAAAACTAGCCGTTATGAATAGTAATAACAACTTTTTGAAATTTTATAAATTTTATTTTTCAAAATGGACTTCATTTTTGGATTCGTAATATCGAAATTAGCATAGGGTGAAATTTTGGTATTTTTCTGAAAACATTCAATTTTTGATGAATAGTGAAACCACTAAGTGGTAGTTAAAAAACTGAATTTTTCATAAAACATAATTTTACCGGTTCTGTGAGTGGAATTTTGAAAATCCGAAAGACACCGTTGATGTCAGTAAGTAAAATGTGGTTCAATGAGATGGAAATAATTTTTCTGTAAATAGTAACTTTTTACTTTTTTTTACCACGATTAAAAGTACATAGGGTAATTAATGGTAAAAATGATATTATTATTACCCTAACACATGCCCTAATTCTATTGTACAAGTTTAAATCGACCAAAAACAACCTTAGGAATAAAATATGACCATTTAGGCCCACTTGGATTAGATTAGGACATTTATTATTAATTTATTTAAAGAAGGGTTAAAATAGTTAAAATCAAAGTTTAATAAGTAAATCATTTTCAATATGGGGTTATACATAAGATAAATTCGACTATAAATATTCATTAGAATGATAAAAAGATTTCGTACATAATGGTATTTTATTTGTAATTTCAAGACATTAAATACTTTAATTTATTTATGACACAAAGATGATGCAGTAATAATCTTATTAATGAAATATTGACATAATTGAAGTTATAAACACAAAAATAAATGTAATTTGACACTTTTTATGAATTCCACTAATTTTATAGATTAATATGACATATTAGTATTGATTTAATTAACTTTTTTATAACTAATAATTCTGTTATGATTTTCACAAAAATTAATTACTAAATAGTGTCAAATTTGACATAAAATAGTTTTTAAAACAAATATTATATTAGTAATTGTTGTCTTATTTCTAAAAATATAAGGCTGGGAAAAATGTCTTAGATAAGGTTATATATATTAATAATAAACAACTTGGGGTTCGTTTGGCTGCTTATAGTACGTTTATTAACCTTATAGTATAAGAACACAATAAGACACGGTAAAAGTAAAAATATTTATCTTAATGTTAAATCTAAATGATAAGGTTAAAATAGGAACCTAAACTTGTCTAAATTCTATTGGATGAGATTATTTCGACCCATCCCCACCTTAGCTTCTAAATAAATCAATTTTGAGGTATTTAAAACCGAACATGACTTTATAATAAAATAATATTTTTAGTTTTCCCAAAGGAGCCCCTCTCCTCCCTTATAAAAGGGAACCTCCTCCCTCTCTTCCTCACACCACATTGAGCCTTCCCGCTCGGCCAAACCCTGCCACTTTCTCTTCTCCACTTCCCTAGAGACATCCTAGTGGTTCTGTTCTTCTTCAATGACCTATTTTAGTACCCCAAAAGGAGGGCTCAAAGAAGCACTTCAAAGAAGAGGTAATGTCTGTTTCCGATTCTTTCATATTTATTTCTTCTTCCACTTATTCTTCTTTAGTTGTTTCATTATGAAGTAATAACATCAGTATCACTAATATACTGATATGTTATTATAAGTATGAAACAACCCTATTTCACCATCTATCCATCCTACGGAAAAAGAAATCACCGCACGTGCGTACGTACGGAATACCGTCTCCACGTCATGGTGTAATCTATTCTCCACCACCACATTACTTGGATGGGTATAATGGTGTATATAATGACTATATATGACTATTATAAAGTGATAATGATTCTGAAATAGTATAAATACACTCCAATACAATTCCACGATCATAGGAATGATATTATCACTCGTGCGTACGTACGGAATACCGTCTCCATGATGTGATGGGACTCATTCTACATGATCTTCATTTCATAATGATTATATAAATTAATTGAATGAATGAATTTGATATATATTACACTAATACCATTCTGGATATGAGTTATCTATAACCTAAAGAGAAGAATAATAATTTATTTGACAAAACATGCATAAGAACAAAAAAGTATAAACACCCGAATAACAAGTAGCAATGAAATATTACTACTAAGAAGCTAAGAATATGACCATATATGATATCATAAATATATTTATGATTCTGTAATAAGTCAATAACATTTTTTAAATCATTATACAGGAGGTTCGGACACGTACAAAGCATATCGGACCTAAGGTAAAGAAAATATCACAATCTCATTTTTATCTGAGATTGTTTATACTTTGGAATTTACTGGGGTGTATTTTATCATCCACATCCATGTTTCCTCAATATGTAATATTTATATCCTTATACAATAGTTTATATCCAATATTACCCTTCGGTGAGGTTTTATTGAAAGATATGAAAGGAATCTTTTGTCGTTTTTCGTACGAAGTACTTTTTGACTTTTCTGACAAAAGTACGAGAAGAAGGTTTTCTTTTAACTTATACGGCATGAATGGATTTTTAAAACATTATTTCATAGAATCTTCCTTTACAAGTTTTCATGTTTATTTTTAATCAACTTATTTTAGTTTAAAATTGTATGACATGTTATGAAAGGAAAAAAAATTTGAAGTAGAAAGGATATTTTCATGAAGAATGGAGTTCAAGTGTTTTATCAAAATTATTTTCCATCTAAGATAATGTAGGGTTCTGATTCTATCCCTATCATTACATTGATTTGATTATGTTGTGATGGAATTATTTTTATGAATTCATTTATCTTATATGAATTTTTTTATGATGCCATGATGTTTATGAATTCCATTTTTATTACATGGGTTATGCAATGATGTATGATTTATGATTTTGTGGAACACATAAGAATGGTATCATTATGAGATGGGTGTGACCTATATCTCCCTCCAATGCATTGGGTAATTATTTTATATCTCATGAGATAGACATGGCTCGAACGGAAGGTTATACCGGTTCAGTGAAACATGACTGAAACGAGGGTGACTCGGTTCAGAAATGGACTTTGTCCACTAAGATAGTCTTGACAATGAGTCTTGACTAATAAGATATGATTCTCTATGATTATGTGTGTATGACACAAAGTTTCATGTTTTATGTTATGATTATTGGGATTTCATTTCACTACTATGATTTATCACATGTTATGAAATTATGCTCCCTTTTGCGGGTTAAGATTTCCAAAATGTTATGTTCTTATTAATATGATGTGATTGATACTTCTTTTTTTTATCCTTACTGAGCATTTGAGCTCACCCCTTTTTATGTTTTATTTCCCCTGGTCATGAAGAAGGTTATTAAGTATAATGTACCAAAAAGGGACTCTAGATATGATGAAATAAATGGGAGGCAAAGTAGATGCTTTATGAACCAGTTGTTTATGTTTCCCAGTTTCTAAAGACACTATACCTATACGATCCTTTCTTGGTTTTGTTATATTTTGTAATAAGTGTGCTTCAATTATGAAGTAATAACAATGTATGTAAAGTATGGGTCGTTATATGACGGGCCCGTCGTAAAACTTATATATATATATATATATATTGCGACGGGCCCATTGAGAAAAATTTTATGTATATATAATGCATATAATCGGGGAAGTATTTGCGACAGTGATGTCTTGTGTCGCAAATAAGATTATTTTCAACCGTCCCATCACAAATAATTGTATTTGTGACTGCGTTTTCTACAACGAGCTATTTTCTACGAGGCCCCGTCGCTAAATCTTATTTGCGATAGTCCCGTTGCAAATAATCTATCACAAATACCAAGAATTCTAGTACTGTACCTATCAGGACATCACTATATTTCAGTTTTCAAACCACATTAAAAAACAATATAAAATTCCAACAGGGCCTTCAATCCACCCTTTATTTCCATCCATTTTCAAAAACAAGGAAATTTTCCACTTTGGAATTAACTTCATAATTGACTCTTAAATGAAAACCCTAAGTGCCCATTTATCATTTTAAATATTAAAACAAACTAAATTTTTATGATACTTTTCACTACTTTTTGAAAATATGTTGAACATATTTATAAAGCATAAAAACGTTGCACTCATGGAAAAATTAACATTCCATTATAAAACCACTTCCAAAACACACACACATCATATAACATTGAAACACACATCTTTATTGGAATTGTAATTTCATTAAACTAACACAAAATTTACACATATTATAATGACACCATAAAAGACACCCATCTAAACCCATAACAACCAAACCACAACCCGACCACATTTTAAGAACTAAATCATGTGAAATCATCACTGAATATGCAAAATTTCACTTTAAAATATCAATCTACATTCATTATACACCTCGAAAGAATATAAATCTGAACATAGATAGGGTAGAACTTTGAAAAGCATTTTCAAACATTTTTCATTAAAAAAACACCAATAAAATTCATACTAGCACATGCCAATCAAGATTATATAATTTTTAAAGCATTCAAGAAATGATCAAGCATTAACAGAATGTTCATGAATGGAAATTGAAGGAATCAACTACCTCAAATATGTAATTATACAACCATGCATCATGAGGAGATAATACTGAGAGACAAAACACACACCCAAACATCAAAGAAGACAACCAAGACATCATCACATTCATATAGGGTTCAGCCAAGAGAGAACCCCAAGTAATGTAGTCAACGAAACCATATAGGAGGACGGGAAGATGGAAAACAGATCATGAATCCAAAGAATCTCACTATATGAACATTTATAATGAATCCATGGATGAATAGAAGTAGGGGAAAATGGTATCAGAGAGCCCCTACGAGTTCCAATGTTTACCAAGGGGGGAGAATCCCGAAGTAGGGTTCAAACAACAGAGGGGAAAGATGTAATTTGACACTTTAATGAATTTGGGATACTCATAGGGTTTGGATGCATGGTTTCTAAAACCATGATCCAACTATGGACCCTATTCTAGATAAAAGGGGCATCCGACATGATTTTTCCACATGGTTCCCAACCCAAGATCCAACCATGCGGAATGACACTTCCCAAATCTTGAACCACACGACACGTTAGCCGCACAGTTTACCAAACTCTGTGTGTGACGTGTGTCATTCCCATAGAAAAAAAATCTAATGCCGTGTATTTCCTAGGAGAATCCAGAAAATTTCTCTTAAACCATGTACTAATTGTGCACCACATGCTGGCAAGGCCTAAATCTACACTTCTCAATATAATATCACCCAAGAACTTATAGATTTAAAAAAAATTCAAATAGGGACTCAATTCTGATCCTCAATGAATGATTCAAATTCTAATAATGTATTAAAATAAATTATTTACAAGATATCAGTGTGATAATTATCCCCAAAAAACACATTATTCCCCTAGGTAGTCACCCAAATAATCGATATTCAAAACTATATCCCAAATAATAAAAAATCAAGACAAAACCACAAACCTTCTGGTGGAATTTCACACCACAATTCTCACATTACCACCTCAATAAGAATCCATATAATAAATAATAGTGGTAAACCTAGGGGGTTATCTTAACCAATAAAAAATACGAACATTTCCTCATAATCTTAACATCACCGCCATTATCATTGGGAATCCCAACCATACCACTCTTTTCTGACTGATACAATAACTCCCAACACAAAATAGAATCCCCCATTAGAAGGGTAAAACCCATGAAAGGAACTCGAGCTAAACAGCAAATAAAAACAAGCAACATTTATCGATTTCCAAGGGCACATATATCTCAAAATGATAACAACTGAAAAATAAAACTGATTTAACAAGGGATAACCACTTAATGATCCAATGACATTGTATCATATAAGATTAATTGAAAATATGACCTCCATGACTCATAAAAATAAAAGAAAAATTCTGAACAAGAAAGATTCTATGACATGAATCATAAAACACCTCTACTCTAAAAGTGGATTCCAGAATCGAGACAAGGTTTTCTAAACACTTAGTTATTTTCGTCCTACATTCAAGCTTCACACTATGGAATATATATGGATCCCTAATGTATTAATAAACCATTTCATCACATCAATAAGTGGACATCATCTAATTAGGACATTTTATTCGGGAACAAATTCTCAAAAAACTTCTCTTGATGACCCAAATGAACACAATAACAAATAACCTTCATAGGATTGTGACAAGATGAATTCAAATGCATGAATTAGACACACATGAAGAACATAAGTGAAAGGTCCAATGAATGAGAATCCATGGCCAATAAGGGAGACTTCTTAATAACCAATACCTCAAGCACACACATCTCACCAGATGTGGAACCTTCATCATAACCATCAACCACCTATTGTACCCCAAAATCATGATGAGCTAAGAATGCCTCATCTAAAAAATTCATAAAAATTAGATCCATTGGGGAGAGGTATCACTATTTAATCTATGGATGAGGATCCCAAATAAAAAAATTATCCTTACACACATCTTGTGATGCTACCTTCAAAGAAAAAGAAACTAACTCCCTAATTTAATCAACATAATCATCCACTAACCTTGATACTTTTGGAATAACCTAGAGATCATCCACATTCCACACTGTCACCACATATAGTATGAGCCATTGGATGAAAGTGGTCTTAAACACATCATAGATCATCCCAACATGCAACAGTGAACAAGAAATTTCCTTCAACTAATCCCAATCGTGACACTCAAAAAAAAGAAAAAAATAAAAAACTCTCACATCATTGGGAGTTCCAAATGACTTGAATACAATATAATATTCCCCAAGACATTACACTACCTCTAACAAAACATGGTCAATATGAACTATCAGTAACAACCATGAAGAAATTGAGGTTGTATGAGATTCACATGAGGACTTGGGTACCTTTATTGAATAATTTTTATGAAAAACACAATATCAATAAATTAAGATCGACATCAATCTAAAAAAATAACCAACAAAAGAAACATTGTCTAATGTAAGTGGATCAGAAATAAAACATTGTAAACATAAAGAAAATACTCTTTTCAAAAACCAATATTTCATTTCATTTTCGAAAACCAACATCCTCCATGACCACTATCCAAATAGAGAAGGCCTCTTTTAAATAACTAGAGTCCAATTTTAAAAATGAAACCAACATACAAAATCATTTCTCATTCAATCACATTTTTGAAAAACTAATCCATGATTTTGGTTTCAAATAATCACCCATGGAATCCTATGAACCATCACATATTTTTTCACCCACATCAAATTACATCAACTATGGAAAAGTTCCAACACCTAATTTATATAAACATCCACACATGTGTGGATGTTTTAATAGTGTAAAAAGGGTCACACATTTAATAAAATCATCAAATTATGTCATTATAACAAAACCCTATCCTAATAATCATTTTCTCTTTTTTTAAAATCAACACACACCATGAAAAATAAAACTAAATCATAACTCACACCCAAATCCTTGTATAAAAACTAGTGGCAATGAATAACCTAGTGACATGGTCAGTGGGCCATGTTCCATGTAATCATCATGAAATAAGATGAACATGAATCGTGCACTCAGACTCCACATGATTCACTACTCTATGTGGGATCATTACATGACACCATCTCACCTCTACCGACATTCCCAATTAACACAAAGAAATGAAGACAAAAAATTGAATCCAAAACTACCCTTAGAAACTAGAGGATAAAAACCAGAAAAAGGTCATGGATTCCTTATTGTATCTACTTCCCAGGTCTAGACATATTTAATCTTCAACTATCTGACATTCCAAATAATAAAGGTCCTACTCTACTACTATTTTTTTCATAAACCAGGTTGGGATTCCATCTCACCCGACATATGAACCAGTTCAAGATATGTCTTCATTTTCATTCTTGATCCCTAACGGTTAGAAACTAGTGTCAGGTGTCAAAGTAATCATAATTGGAACTATTTTTTCCAAAATAAACTAGGATCGAATAAAAAATGATAGCATTGAAAAACTAAATGTTGTATAATAGTTAATATAAAAACAGAAACAAGAACAAAAACCGATGAACAATAAAACTGAATACAAAATGAGACTGAACAATGCTACAAAATATCTGAGTGACCTCTTGGATTCCACTAACCAGAAGACCATGATGCTCTAATAGAATAAAAGAAGAAGAAATATGATCCTCTAAAACATATCGGGTCTACTGATTCCGTGTGGAACAAGTTGGGTGTGAAAATTAAAAATCATGGTGGGTAATTGCCATAGATTCCATGAATTTTCATTCTCCAAATAGTCCAAAAACACTATATTAAAACAAATTAAAAAATATTGATTTCAAAAACATTCTAGAAAGAAGACAAAACATTACAAATATTTTCCATTTTAAAAAACACACCCATTTTTTTCATTCAATAAAATGTCTCACTTTCCACAAAAAATTTTAAATTATAAAACCCCAAATATAAATCCAAACTATATAAACATTAAGAGGGGATACACACAATGTAATGGAAACTAAATAACCAGGAATGACTAGAAAAAGAAATATGAAACATACATCACAATTAAATAGAATATAAAGATAGTAGATCATGGTAATTTTCTAAGAATTACAAGAGGAAATCCCTAGACATAATTGGTTTAGACTCACCTGCCATTATATGGGGCAATGCCACAGACAATAACTAACTAGCCACTCTAAACTAACTAATCTGGTGGCATGACCCACATGGTCTCTCAGAAAATATAGATGTAAAACCTGTCTAATCATGAATGAAAAGAAACCATCACTTGATCTTCTAAATTTCACCCATTAATCCAATACAATGATAATAATAATGATTCTTGGTTAGTTGGAAGGTCCTCACATGTGTGGTCCACACCACTGTGCTTGACATACCCAAACACCGACACAACCTATGTGATTCAAAATCTCTCATTGAGTATCCTTCATAAGGTTCACATCACACATTCTATGCCATAAGAAAATTTTAATCAATCCCTAACATAATTTTAGTTTTTAACCACTATCCAAAAATAATAGAAAATTCCAATTGGGCCTTCAATGAAAAAAATGTCAATCCATTTTCTAAACATTCCAATTTTACAATTTGTCATTATCATGAAAATCATCTCTTCAATAACAACATGTAGTACAATCTATTCCATTATCATTTTAAAACAAAACATATTTACTAGATACCGGCATGACATTTCTAAAATGAACATAAATCCCTATTTTTATTTAGAAAATGGGACAAATTCCTTTACATCTAAAATAAAAACCACCATCAATCCATTGTTAAACACACATAACACAAAAGGATCCAAACATAGTATTATGTCTAAAAATCTGAAAAAATTTACCAATGATATAAACAAGACTAGAACTGAAGACCATATTTAAAACTATATTTAATGTCAATCCAAATCCCTAAATCTAATGGAACAAATTTTATAACACTTTCCCATTTCACAAACCAACATGGAAGAAAACAATAAAATAAAATTAAAAACCAAACTATTACCATGGGAAAATCCCCTATAAATTCAATACACACACCAAACACATTTTTAAAACATGATGTACATCACCTTTATAATTTTCAACCACACTTGAGTAAGACACAAATAATATAACCTAAAAAAGATCATTCATTTTTTAAACAAAATAAAAACACATTATCACCTCATATTTCATTGAAAAAACGTTTCACACATTTTATAAAATTCATTGATAATATATACAAACCGCCTCTAAGATAAGGTTAAAACATGAATGACACAAAAGGTTCCAAATGGCCCTTTATCAAAAACACTAAAAAAAAATTTAGAATAGTGATAAAAATGAAAAAAAGTCAAGAACACATTTGAAACTACATTAAAATTAACTTCAATGTCCCTTGGCTAATGGAACTCATTCCACACCACTAGAAAATTTCACAAGATCCACATGGAAAACAAAAAATGAAAAGATTAAAAAATGGATATCCTATTTTGGCGTGTGACACTTATGATTACTTATATGGAATTATTATATTTATTTTTATTTTCAATCATATTATCCATGTCTGATTTAATTTACATTGTATTCATACCCTTTCTAGGAATCAGATTTCACCATTTTATCTATGTGTCTTTTTTTCTGGTATGATAAGAATTTTATTATGATTTGTATTATGGATTAATATAAAAGTATTTTCATAAAAAAATTCTAAAACATTAAAAAATAGACACCTAATGACATTGTTAGTTTAGTGCCTTTGGAAACCTTGAAAAAATCTATTATAACTTAGTGATAGATCTTCAATGGTTCTAAAAAATGTATTCCCCATTAATTATTCATCAAATAATACTATCATTGTTCTTAGAGAAAGAAATCATAAGAAATGGGTGATCTCAATTACTTAGTGAGGGAAAATAAAGGAAATATATATGAATAACATGAAAATAATGTTAAATGAACATGAGTATACCATAAGAGGTCCATAACCTGCATATCAATGATTAAAGACATGAATCAGGAAAAAAAGATTGTAATTTCATAAGACATTAATCATAAGGGATACAAGAACATGAAACATGAAATCCTAACATATGAATAAGAAATTTAATTATGGAATACACATAATCTTGTAACATATGTCTCGATAAGTCAAGACATATTTCTAGTACATATCTTGGCACATTTGGGAGACTAAACCTATAGGGAGTGAAACACCACCATCCCTTGTCAAATTTATTTCCTTCTAAGGGTTTGGGTTTCCCCATATTCCCATAGTGGATAATGTTTCCCCATCTTCCGTATTCATTGTGACTACATGTATGTGGCATGAAACACGACCATAATGAGTAGAAATACTTTCAACATAAGTGATCGGGTTTCCCCATATACCCATATTGAATCGGGTTTCACCATCTTCCACCATAATTTTTATTAAACATACTACCTGATGCACACTTCAATCCCCTTCCACAGCTCCTTCTTTGAACGGGATTGGGGTTCCAAATATTCTAATAGTTGATCAAGCTCATAGACCAGATTCCCAAAATTATCTCCTAAAAATGAATATTTAACAAATTAATTGGAGGTACATATAGGAATCACCCATATAATAATAAATTAATTCATACCTATGACATAAGATAATAAATCCTTCATCATATGATGAATCATAAAGGGTGATTGGTTTTTTAAATTTCATATCATATCCAATGAAATAAAATTTTTTCAAAAAAAATGTAATCATATCTAATCCAATGTAGTATATATAGGTTTCATAGTAATTGTCTCAAGTCATAATAATTGAAATTAAGTAGGATTCAAAATCAAATAACCCATGGAAGAGAAATGGGTGTCATAAACATCATTTTATTAAAAAATAATTCATTCAATAAAAAGATCAAATGTATTCTTAGAACATGTCCCAAATAAATCAAAATCATTAATAATGGTCTAAATCATGTATGGAGAAGGAATTTGAAATAGCAATTGAAATATTTATCATGTAAAATAAATAATTTATTTGAATATAAATTTCTTATAAAGAATGATTTATAATTTCATATAAATTATTTCATGTGAAATATATTTTTTCTTCTTTGAAAATCTATTTTCAAAATATAAATCATTTTGAAACATTTTTTTACATCACCATGAAAACTCATAATAAAAAACAGAACACGGTTTTAAAAACATTTTCTTTTAAAATAATTAAAAAACTAATAAAATATGGATTAATATAATTTTTTAAACAATTTTCCCTGGTCACATTTTTAATAATCATGGAATCATCTTGAAAACCATGTTCTCTGAAAATATATAATATAATCATGAAACATTTTTTAAAATAATTTTCCTTGATATCTTATAAATTAATCATGAAAATATTTTGAAAATCATTTTCATTGAAAACATAATATATAATCTTGAAAACATTTGGATGTCATTCTCTTTAAAAACATATAAATTAATCTTGAAACCATTTCGAAAAAAAATTTCAATCATAAATTAAAAACATAAATTTAAAAAAAATTAATATAAAATATTTTTATAAACCATTATACAATACTTTATTTATAAAAGACACATATTTCTGCCCAATACATGAAATAAATTTGGATTTTCATAAAAATATTTTCTAATTTTTAATATGTACAAATATGGGGGAATTTTACCATTAATTTTATATAACTTGAATAATTATATCTTTAAAAAATTGACAAGGTTTCTTGATATATGGATCATAAGCCTTCATCAATGGAAGAATAATAATAAACCATCTTGATAAATGATTAGATTGTTGCTATAACCCATTTTCACTTTTGTAACATTGAATCATTATACAATATAAATAAAAAAATTAAATTAATACATAAATATAATGAAATTAAAGAAATTAATTATATAACTTTTAAAAGTAACTATATGCCCATCATCGAAAAATGTAGGTGCATAACATGGATAGTGACTCATATTAGGAAAATTGAAGCTAAATTAATTTACCTATTTGGTAACATTTGAAACAAAATCCCCATGGAAGGAATATCATAAAAAGGATATTTTATTAAATAATATTTATGAATAATAAACATAGAATACATAAATTGGTGTTATATAAAAAACACAAAATAAATGTGTTGTGAATAATACCTGTATCTCACAGAAATAATAAGTGAGAGGAAATTTTCATAATTTACATTTCTACTTTCTTTGTACTCATAAAAACCTCATGTATAATAAATATAAGTTTATTATAAATATTTTTTGAAACCATATTATTATATATAATATCTTATGAGGTTTGAAGATGAATTTATATTACCCTCTTATTATCAAATATATGTATTTTATTTTTCGTCAGTTAATATTAGCTTTGATTCTTCCATGTTTCTTAATTTGATAAATTTTTTGTCATCATACATATATAAATATTTCCATAATTTAAACTATGATATAATTATAATTTATATTCATTATATATGAATTTATAATAATCAATATAATATAGAAATATGAAATTTAATACAACATTTAGGGAGAGAGTAGTCTGTACATGAGCATTAACGATGTTTACATTTTATTGTAATATTTATAGAATGAAATTAAATTTCATATGTATATATATATTATATAAAAAATTATTAATTAATATTTAATATATATCTTATAATTTCACTGAACTTGTCATTAATATATTCAATCATGTGTGTGAATGAATCACATCGCTTTGAGAAGACAGTAGTCCAAACTTCCCCAAATGAAATTATCTTATTTACAAAAAATGGAAATATTGAAATTATGATTTATATAATTAATTGATATTTATAAATAAATCATAAAGATCATATATACCTTTTGAAAATTTAGATTATATAATAATTTCCATCTATGATATTCGGTAATGGTAAAACGAAGAACATTGTTTCATGAGGTGGTTATTCATCGTATAAAAGAATGGAATTTAATTATCAACGAGGTAGAAGTGTGGGTAAGTTTAGGACATACACTTAGAAAAAAATCAATGTTGTACATTGAGGATACTATTGTTATTATTTTAAAATGTGAAATGAATAATTGAGGTGGTGGAGAAATAGAATAATGGAATGGAGCTTGAGAAATGATGATACCTCTTATTTGTGTAACTTATTTTGGTTTCCCCCAAACAACATCAGTGGTTTGAATTATGTAAAATAAAATTCTTAAAAGTGGAATGGAGGTGTGTTGTAATGTGAATTGGGTATATATTGACCCAATATAGTTTTTATAAGAAGTATTAATAAGGGATACAGGTGGTGGACTTTTATATGGGAGGCAAAGGAGACACCTGGTATTTTTGAAAAGAATTGTGTGTTCCCAAAGTATTATGTGATCCCCAAGTTACCAAATGGATCCTAATGGAACCATGTATATGAATTAGCTTAAATATGTCCATCCAATAGGTTTTAGACTAGTTCCTGGGTCATTTTCCAACATATGATTAATGTTTAGTCCCATGATAAGTAATATTTTACATTATCAAAAGTTATTAATATTAATTAAATTTAATAATATATAAAGACCAGAATTTTTACATGTAATTATATCTAATTATATGGAAGTATTATGAGTCCAAAAAAATTGACGTTGTATGATTCTAGGCCTGGAGTGCCCAGAATTAATTTCTGAACATTTTTTAGATACATTCAGTAAACTTGCGAGCAGGTTTTTGTAACAATTGAAATGGTGCACAAAATTGAAATCTGAGGGCACCGTTGAACTCGTAGCACTGACATTCTCTTAAAACGTCCTTCACCTTGACCATAGTAGGTCAAGGATGAATGTTATTTTTCATTTTTTTATGGGAGAGTTAAAATAATTAAAATAAAATAAGGAACAACTTTTATTTTATTTTTAAATCCTCAAATTTGAAAATTTAGTGGTGGGGACCACTCGGGCTTGAAACCTCCCATTTTGAATCTTAAATGTGGGGACCAAAGGAGGGTCGTCTGGAATTTAATGATGGGGATTAAATGACCGGATACAAAAAATATGTAACCAAAACACTCTTTAATTAATATGGTTTATTAAATCTGATTTTAATGTCACAACTCGTCAAATAAGAGTTATTTTTTTAATCATCTTCAGGGAGGTGATTCTGTTGGAGAAAGGGAAATGAGATCTTTGATAAAGAAAACTCAAGGTAAAAACATTGTCCAAAGAGAGAAATACTCCCTTATGAAGAACTTCCTTTGGAATCAATGAATGAGGATGATTCTTGATCAAGGAACGGAAGCATCTTGCGGGAGCGATGAACACCGATATCACCAACAACATCAACTACATCTTCTTCCTCATGCCACCTCCGACGTAGAAATAAGAGAGGTGTTATTAAATTGATTTATGATTAAATACCTTTTAGTCAATTATTCAGGTTCTGGATTCATAATGATGATGACCAAACCTACAAGGCCATCATCCCACAAATATAACATTCCCCATTTTTCATCCATTCTTGGCATGTTCTTTGTGTGTTTTTCAATGCCAAATTTTTATTGATGTTAGAAACACAATGTTTATTCGAACACAAAAAATGGGCTTGAATACCTTGACTCAAGAATCTTGAATATGTAAACAACATATTTTTTGGGCTTGAAACGAATCCGCAATGCCTCACAGAAGAAGGTTGCAACTGACACCTGGCCGACAGCGAGGAAAGAAGGGCAGCGTGTGTTTGTGCCATCGGGTGATGGGGAGGAAATGTCCCAATGGCCACAGATGGGTAGTGTGGAGGCCAGAATTCGGTTGGCTGCATGGAGGAGTGGTGGGGTGCATCCATGCCGCCGTTGGAGTAGGATGTTGTGGTAGCTTGGCCGTGACGGAGGCCGAAGAGCGGCCAGCCATGCCGGCCGCGGTGGAGCCGCGGCGCATGACTGAGCCGCTGGGAGGAGGAGGAACGGTCATATCACTATCCAGTGCCTAAAGGCACTGCTCATTGCCATTACGAATGGGAGGGGGAAGCTCCCCCATCGGTGCCAGATCGAGCGGACCGTGCCATCAGGCCACACCCAATACAAGCCATACCCGCCGAGGATGCGGCCATCTAGCCAAGACCCAGACATGGTTGGGTCATCCCGAATAGAGTTAAGTCGACTGTGTTGGGGTTGGGCCTGGTCGGTCTGACCGGATCGGACCAGACTCATGCTCATCCAGACCCATTTTCTCTTTTTTGGACATATCATACAAACCAGGCATCCTCTTGGAAAATCAACTATGGTTTCAGGATCATTGGATCAAGATGTTCCATTTGGTATACTCTACTAGAATTTGGAATAATTATGGAGTACGGCTGGGTTTGATCAAAACCTTAATCTAACTTGGACCTTAGAGAAGAAACTCTAATAACATATAGAACATGCATCCAATTAATGCGTTGACAGCTGTGTTGGGTTCATTTTGACGTGACAAACCTTTGGGATACATTTCTGTGGGACATTATGGTTGTTGAGGTACTAATGATAACTCTAGGGACATATTATATGGAACTCGAGTGCATCAGGTGCGTGAAATTCAGTGGTTGGCAGTGAGGTGGTGGTTAGCGATAGATAATACACAGCGTAGTTAACTATCGACTCTGGGTGGGTCGGATCCTATGTGGGTCATTGTAGGTGTTAGTACCAACTGATATTGTGTAGTTCAGTGCTCAATGATTCTATGTGGGTCAGCGCATACTGATCTTGTGTGTTTCAGATCCCATTTGGGTCAGTGCTATGCGATCCTGTGTGTGTCAGCACATACTGATCTTGTGTGTGTCAGATCCTATGTGGGTCAGCGCTCAGCGATCCTACATGGGTCAATGTATATCGATCCTGTGTTGGTAATATCCATTTTGTGACATTATTGTGGTTAATACCTATCTAGCCCATGTGGGTTAGACTCCGTATAATCAACAACAGTGCATCTTGAAAAAATATGATGATCTAGCATTGTGACTAATAATCAGTACATCTTTACTTCACTTATAAATGGATTGAGATTAGTATTTACCTTTTTGGTATCCCTCTGTGTGGCGTACCTATGTGGTATGTACCTTTTTGGTGTTACGATCGTGGTATTCTTTCCATCATGGAATATTTGATCTTCGTGCTAATGAGTTGGGCCTTGTGTTTTCTCATGAATGAGATGTGTATACATGTTATCTTAAGTATATGTGTGGTCACATCTATGTTGGGTTGAATCTTGTTTCCATGATTTGTGGTTCATCCTTTGTGGATTTGGAGATACCTTCAGGGGTCTCGAGGACCCTACTATTTTATTGTTATAACGCATGTACCTCGTTGTGTCTTCTACGTAAGACAGATACCCCTGACTGAGGACGAGGGTACCGGGACTGGAGGATTCTAGGAGGTGGGCCTTAGATATGGAATACCACATAGACGATCATTCGAGATCTGTACCTACCCCTCAGGTAGGATCCATGATCGGTGTTCACAAGAGCTTCTTCCCAGTTTTACTTTTACTTCTCAGTTTTCCTTGTACTTTCCAGTTGGTCTTTTATTCTAGCCCTTTTACATTCTGTAAACACCTTGATTACTATATTGTTTAATTTGTTTGGGTTTTTTTCTATGATCTTGGTGTGTGTGAGTATACTGGTAATAAAGGCAACACCTTTCCGTTTTAGGGAATATGCATTTTGGTGCTAGTTTCCATCCCCTAACCTATAGAAGGCGGGATTGGTGTAGTCACGGCATGGTCCCTAGAGGACAGGTCCAGAAAAATTGGTATAAGAGGCAGTTTGGTTCTACCAAAGAACTAGAACTCTAATTTTTTGACTTGGAAATATTTTTATGTGTAATGAGTGTGGTTTTCAGTTCGGTGATTCCAGTGTTGGTGTAGTGTCCGACATGTCCATACATAAGGACCATGAGTTCTGATTTCTTACTCAGCGAACAAAAAAACTGATTGAGTAAGTGTTTTTAAAAAATTTTCATTCTAAACTATTTCAGTCATCTCTCAAGGTATATCTTATTGACCCTAGAACATTTGTTTCTTTTCAGGATGCCTCCACGCAGACATCAATCTATTGTTCCGGTTAGAGTACGTGATGTGAGCCCATCGAGTGATGAGGCTTTGGTGCAGGGAACCATTACGACAATTGTACATTCGAGTGTTGTACCAGCAGCACCACTACCTGTAGGGAAGCCGATGCCACCAGCCCAAGTAGCTGAGGGTGCATGCCACTTGAGTACATTGAATGGGTTATACTTCTAGAGGCCACTAAGGTTCTGGGTTAGAAGGACGCACAAGCGACAATGTTTTGGCTGGAGGCTATGTTAAGGGCTTCCGACTAGTTGGGACACAAGCTGATCTCATGGTGATCCTTGCCACCGATATTATTGAAGCAACATTAGGAATATGGTGGAGCCTAATTCTCCGGGTCCACGATGAGGCAACTCTCATCTGGGTGGACTTCAAGAGACTTTTAGGGCATTTTTCATCCCATCGACTCGACGCTCAGTGCATATAATGGATCATATCCACTTGTTGTAGGGTGGCATGAATGTAGCTCAAAATTCAGCGAGGTTCACTGAACTCTCAGAATACTCAACTGACTTTGTGTGGGACCCTTTTTTAGGGATCAGTCATTTGAGCATGGGATCATACAGATTATTAGATCCTCGATGGATTCTATCAGAATTCCGAGGAAGGAGGGGGTGTTAGAGGGAGCACTCTTAGTAGAGATCTTTCTAGCAGAGCAGTCACCGACAACGAGACCCACCACAGGATGACACATAGTAGATTCATCTATAGCTGGCTGTAGAAAGATGATGTAGAGGTCCAAGAGGACTGGACCTACTAGTCAAAGACCACATGATACATGGTCGATGGTGAAGGGCTCTCGAGATAGAGGAGGACAGGAGAGGAACAAGTAGTGTTACTCATGTGGCGGGCAGGGTCACATGGGTCGTGACTGCCAGACCCATCGTACAGACGACCAGAAGACGGTCAGTGGACATCCTGGGAGAGGAAAATATTTTATTGATGATGTCTTCAGGTAGGAGGAAGAAATGGAAGAGGATCTGGTTGTGCAGCAAGAGGTGTGCGGCTATTCAAGGAACTACCACCACCACAACCAGGTGGTCCACCCCGAACATAGAGATTAAGAGGATAGGGGCGAGCTCATATCTAGGCAATTGAGGATTACGAACACGACTCTTCTGAGATGATTCAAGTTACGACCTTATTCTACTCCACCTTAGTAGTAGTACTTATAGACAAAGGTGACATTCATTGTTTGGAGAATAGAGATACCAATAGAGCCGTTGTCTCGATCCATACAGCTTGAGGCTCCTATGTGAGATGATTAGATGATTACACACTTGTGCCGACTATGTTAGTATACTCTCGGAGGTGAGAGCTTTGGCTGTGATCTTCTAGTAGCAGTGTAGAGGTCTCACAACGTCATCTTGGGTATGGACTAGTTATCCACAGTCCATGCTCAGTTCTACTATATTAGGCACAATGTGTGGTGTCTCCGCACGTATGGGATGGAGTTTTCCATCACCGGGAACATGGGAATCTTTGTAGCACATGATGGACTTACCCGGAATTGGGTCCTGCTGATCACGCATCAATTTTCTATCCTTACCCTTGGAGAGGATTATGTATAGAGTCTGAGCTATCCTGTAGTGGTGGATCAGTACACTTTTGTTTTTCCAGATGATGTTTCGAGTCTAACTCCTCGTATAGAGGTTGAATTTTATATCTACATGTACCTTAGGAAAACACTGGTATCTACGCCAAAGTATTGGATGGATCTCGTGGAGCTTCAAGAGATTCAAGTGCAGTTAGAGGACTTGTAGCACAAGGGGTTCATTAAGCCTAGTGTTTCTCCATGTGAATCCTCGATATTGTTCTCTATGAAGGCGGATGTGAGTTTGAGACTCTTTGTGGACTATCAGTGCCTGAGCCAGCTGAACAGGAAGATCAAGTACCCACTCCCAAGGATTGACGATATCATTGATTAGATGAAGGGAGCACGATTGTTTTAAAAGATAGAACGCATGTCAGGCTTTCACCAGCTCAGAGTATGAGATGAGGATGTGAAGAAGAAAGCCTTCATATGTAATTATGGCCATTACAAGTACTTGGTAATTCTATTCAGCATGACCAACACCCCAGTCGTGTTTGTGGGACTCATTAATAGGACCTTCCATCCATACCTCAAACTCTTTGTGTTAGTCTTCATCAATGACATCTTGATATACTCAGTGACAGAATAGGAGAATGCCAATCTTCTACAAATAGTTTTGGAAACACTATGAGAGTACGATCTTTATGTTAAGCTGTCAAAGTGCCAGTTTTGTATACGAGAAGTACACTTTCGGGGTCACATCATCTCAGAGGTTGGATTTTCGGTGAATTCAGTGAGGATTGAGGTTCTTCTTTCTTGGGATCCACCTATGAGTGTGATGGAGGTGCAACGTTTCCTAGGTTTGGAATGTTACTACCGAAGGGTTGTTCCTGAATTTTCCAGAGTTACGACACCCATATCAGCATTGAAGAAGAAGGTTCAAACCTTCATGTGGTTGGAGAGATGATATCATAGTATCTAGGAGCTGAGGTTGAGACTGAGGAGTTCCCCATATTGATGCTACCTAAGGAGGGAGTTGGGTATGTTGACTCTAGTGACAGATCAGGGTCCCATCATGGATGTGTCGTAATGCATGATCAATCTATGATTGTGTATTGTTCTCGACAGCTGATACATTATGATAAAAACTACACTACCCATGAGCTTGAGTGAGTAAAAGTGGTCATCACCCTGAAGATGTGGGACATTACATGATGTGATAGCGTTTTACAGTCTACTCTGATCACAAGAGTCTCAGGAATATCTTCTCTCAGAAGGACCCGAACCTGAGACAACGATGTTGTCGTGAGTTCCTACAAGACAATGACATCATGATAGTCTATAATCACTGAATGGGGAATGTAGTTGTATATGCACTAAACTAGAGATCTGGTATTTAGATGTCGAGTGAGGTGATGGAACAGCTAGCTGCTTTACAGGTATCGTATGTGGATCGAGATAAAGCAGCATATCTTCAGTCTCTGACAGTCACTTCCCCATTACATAAGCTAGTCGGGGAGGTGCATCTTGGGGACACTGATGACTAGACATGACGTGCTCAGATAACCAATGGACATGCACCTGATGGATTTTCTGATGGTGGGGAGCACGTCATCCTCTTTAGACGATGTAAAATGGTATAGATGGAATTACATGAGAATGTGGTGAGGGAGTTCCATACGTCCCCTCTAGTGGGCGAAGATTTACCAGGACCTCCGGTGTCAACACTAGTGGCTGGGAATATGAAATCAGTAGCAGTGTTTTTATCATGGTACCTCACTTGTCAGCTAGTGAAGGAAGAGAACCAGGTTCTTGCATGCTTAGTTCAGCTATTAGTAGTTCCATAGTTCAAGTGGAAGGAAATTTCAATAGTCTTCATGATGGGTCCTTCATGTATGTCCAGGGGACGTGATTCTATATGGGTGATCATTGACCGACTAACCATGTCGGCCCACTTCCTACCAATCCAAGAGCAAGGTTCAGTTGAGGGATTGGGACACCTCTACATGTAGGAGATTGTATGACTTCATGGAGTTCCATATTTGATTGTCTCTAATCGTGATGCACGTTTCACTTCTATTCTATGGAAGGGGTTGCAGGAAGCTTTTAGGACCCAACATCGTTTGAGAATCACCTTCCATCCTAAGAAATATAGTCCAATAGATCAGACCATACAGACATTTGAGGACATGCAGCGTGCATGAATCCTTGATTTTGGCCGCAGTTGGGAGGATCACTTTCCCTTTGTGTATTTCACATACAACAACAGTTATCACTCCACTATCGGTATGGCACCATTCGAGGTGTTGTACGAAAAAACTTGATGATCACCTCTTTGCTAGACTGACCTAGAGGAGTCAGCAGTCATTGGACCAGAGATGGTACGAGCTACCACAGAGAATGTGTATATCATCCAGGAGCAGATGAAGACTGCACATAGAAGAAATATGTCTTATGCAGACAGGAGACGAATAATTATAGAGTTTCAGGATGGTGACCAAGTCTTTCTACAGGTCTAAACTCAACAAGATTAGTAGTGATTTGGACGGGGAGGCAAGTTATCTCTGAGGTTTATCAAACCCTTTCATGTCTGTAACTGAGTCAAAAAGGTGGAATACCGCTTATCCCATCTACATAAGTTCGAGAAGGTGCACGATATCTTCCACGTATCCTAGCTGAGGAGATACGTGCATGACCCATCTCATATCATCGACCACTGCAAGCTGGACCTCGAGGATGGGGTGACGTTATCTAAGGTTCTAGTAGAGATTGTGGATCGATAGGAGAGAGTCCTTCATGGGTGATCTAAAACTATGGTGCACATATGTTAGGAGCATGGGAACCTTCAGGAGTGCATATGGAGCAGGCGGCTCAGATTCGTTCTCCACACCCCCACCTGTTTCTTTTGATTGTGTTTTGGCTTTCGGGGAAGCAAATACCTGAGTTGGGGAGAATGTAATGACCCATATTTTTCCAATTAATTTTTTTAATTATATGTAAATTTTAAGAGTCCGCTAAAATTTACGGAACGTGATTCCAAGGCCCGGAAATCCCAGAATGAATTCTTGAACTTTTTTAGGTATGTTCTAGTAAAAGTGCGAGTGGGTTTTTGTAATTTTTGAACCTGTCCTCGGAATTGAAATATGAGGGCATCGATGAACTCATAGCACCGATATTTTCATAAGAAGACCTTCACCTAGACTGTAGTAAGTGAAGGGAGAATGTTAGTTTTCATGTTTTTTGTGGAAGATTTATATGAAATAATGTCTTTTATTTTATTTTTACAACCTCCCATTTGAACATTTAGTATTGTGGACTACCTGATCTTGAAATTTCCCGTTATAAATCTTAAAGGTGTGGAAAACATGGGGGTGGTCGGGTATTTAATGATATGCATTAATTGACAGGTTACAAAAATTATGTAACAACCACTCTCTTTAATTAATAGGGTTATTTAAATCTAACTTTAATGACACAACTCATCAATGATGAGTTATTTTATTAACTCCTCTTTAGGGTGGGATTCTTTTGACAAAATAGAGAGGAGATTTTCTGAAGAACTCTCAAAGGAATAAATTTATCCAATGAAACAAATCCTCCCTAACGAAGAACTGTATCCTAAATCTAAGAACAAGGATGATGCATGAGCCCATATCAGAAGCATCTTGCGGGAGCAACGATCATCGGCGTCACCAACTACATTGACTACTTCGTCTTCCACGTGCCACCACCAACGTACAAACAATGTCGGGGTTTTTAAATTGATTAATGATTAAATACCTTTTTAGTTAATTCGTTTTGTTCCTGATTAACAATGATGACAACCAAACAAACAAGGCCATCATCCCGTGCAAATACCATTCCCCCCTTTTCTTTTGTACATCATGTGTACTTCGTTCCATCTTCAACATCGAATTTTTATTGAAGCTGGAAATAGAATGTTTTGTAGAGAGGGACATATGGACATGGATCCATCAACTCAATTATCGTGAATATGTGAACAAAATAATTTTCGATCTTGGAAAAAATTCACAATGGATCGTGGAAGAAGGTGGCGGCTGGTACCTGGCCGACCGCGAGGAAGTAATGGTGGCGCGCATCTTCACGGCCGGGTGAAGAAGAGGTTGTGGCCCGATGGCTGCGGCAAGGAGGGGCGGCCGACATCTGGCTGGCCATATAGAGGAGTAGTGGCGTGCGTCTATGCTTCCAATGGTGCTGCAGGATGTGGCCGCTTGCCCGAGGAAGAGGCTAAAGAACCACCGGATATGCCGGTCGCGGTGGAGCAGCAGATCGTGATTGCGCCTCTAAGAGGAGGTGGACTAGCTGGATCACTGGCCAACAATTTCACATCTGCAAGACCCACTCGGGTCCAGCGATGACTACGTAGCACCTAAAGGTGATTCTCATTGCCATTCCGAACAGATGGTATATGCTCCACATTCGACGCCATCTCAAGCAGGCCACGCCCAGCGAGTCGGGCCGGGCCACCCACTTTGTAGGTCAGGCCATACCACGACTTATCTAGCTGGGCATGCCAAGGCCTAGGCCATTTCGGCCAGACCCAAACAAGGTCGGGTCGACCCGAACCTAGTCGGGTCAGCCCATGCTGGATCAGGCCGGACCTAATTTTTGCTTTTGGGCCATATCTTGTGAACCAGATGTTCGTTTAAAGTACCATCTGCGACACCAATATCCATGGATCAAAATGGTCATTCGGTATAATCCAATTTAGTTTTGGATAATGATGGAGTATGGTCGGTTTGGATTAAACCCGGAATCCAGCCAGGACCTCGGAGTAGAAACACTAATCACTTGTAGACCGAGCGTATGATTAACGTGAAGTCAGTAGAGTTGGGACTCTTATGACATGAGGAACCATTGGGATACATCTCTGTGGGACTTCATGGTGATAGAGGTATGACCGATATCTCGAATGACAATTTCTACTGATTTTGAATGCACCGGGTGCGATGAATGCAGTGGCTAATAGTGAGGTAGAGGATGAAGAGGGATAATGGAAATTTTTGTTACCAATCGACTCTAGGTGGGTCAGATCTTGTGTGGGTCATTGTAGGGGTTTCAACCTAATGATCATGTGTGGGTCAGTGCTCAGTGATCCTATGTGGGTCTGTGCATACCGATCATGTGTGGGTCAGATCCTATGTCAGTCAGCATTTAGCGATCATGTGTGGGTCAGCACATATCAATCATGTGTGGGTTAGATCCTGTGTGGGTTAGCACTCAGTGATCCTATGTGGGTCAGCGCAAACCTATCCTATGGGATAATCATAACAAAAAAGAGGATGTCTTCATATTCAACCATAAGAGGGATTTCATGATCATGTGATGAAAAAATTATGTTTTCAGTTAAGCATGTGCTTACATCAACCTCCACCAGGACCCATGACACATGAAAAAACATGGATATATCAGTAGATCAATCAATTTTAATTGGAATTCTGACATCTGAGGCAAAATAAAAAGGAATCATGGGGTTCTATTAAATCTATTAAGGAAGAATAAATTTATTCCAAACATTATACTGAGTATTATTAAATAAAATGGGTTAAATAAACATTTTCATTATTGAAGGAAGATCATAAATATAATTAACGATTTTGATATGATACCCCATGCCCTAATCTTCAGCTCATATAATGGAAAATAATGGATGATATTCCCCTACCAATGGGTATAAATCTCTTTTATATGTACTTACATAACGAGGAAAAAATTGAATCAAATTGTCAACATTCTAATGATTTTTACCATTAGGAAAAAATCCTTGAAATAGTGGAGAACTCATAATTATTAGATCTGTCCAGTATTGACTGCTTGATGTAAATAACATTAGTATCTCAATAGGTTACATAGAATTATCACACTATATCATATCTACCCATTACATTGTTCACTATCTCTACCACCGTAGGTCTGCACACTCCGTAGACATCAGACATCATCATGAGAGGGAAAAATATATTGATCTATGTTGGACCAAAAAAACTAGCTCAAGAGAAACCAAAAATAACAATATTGTACCAATAGTATTCATGGTGTCCAATTGAATTCTTAATAAGGAATCATCATTTTGAAACATTGGTAGAGGATTCCCTCCAGAAATCAAAATGAAATAAAATAAGTCTATCAACAACATGAGGGAGAGAATCCCTAAATTCCAACATCACCATTATGAAGAAGTATCCCCAAACCATGCTCCATCCATACAGACCACATTCACTAAAACAATTAATTTATAAAATTAATAAAAATAACTTTTTCACATAAAAATTTTCTTTTCTATAATCATTCACTTTATATTATTTTGGTATCAATATTAAATTCTAATTAATTGATAAATAGTGAATTCAACTATATATTTAACAAATGTTTTTAGTAGTATTCATAATTTTCAATTTAATTTCTAGGTTATATCTTATTATATAAATTATTAAATTTTTTAATAATATATTATAGTTTTGGTAAAACTAGGCATTGTGTGTTATAGAATCCATTAAGGAATGATAGTCTTCTATGTAACACAGGTTAACCTCGAGGGTCTATATATAGAAAATATAAAATTATGTTGCATATAGCATAATATTAACATGGTGACTAATATAATTAATGTTAATACATGGTATAGAGCTGAAATAATGACATCAATTAAAATAAATTTATTTTAAAAATGTCACAAAAACTTTGGGTGTTACATTCTACCACCATAAAATGAATTTCCCCCTTAGAATTCATATGGGTTATTATGTTTGTAATTATTTTTAGTTCCATTAATACAATACCAATTCATAAAAATGAATACCAAAACTTCTATTAAAATGTAAAATTTGGTATCATACTGTTTACCCATTGAAATATTAACTAGGATTTCACATAGGTGAAGATAGGTGGAATGTGACAACATGGGAACCATAGAGAAATATAACTATTGTGTACTATAAGAGAGTGATAGTTACCATGGTTATGATAATGTTAACATTACAACGATATAAATTTGTGATGATCTAAGGGACCATTTTATTCATCATTAAAGAGTGTACTAGGATAACTTTTCCATTTTCATGATCTTTTCTATAGATTTGTAGAATTTTAATTAGAGGAAATACATACTTGATTCCATTAAATTTTATTAGAAAAATCACACCCTTTATTTTTGACATGTTCAACTTCCACTAAATATCTTCTTTAGTGAAGTGATGTAGAAATTTTTATTCCTAAAAAAATAAATTGAGCAGGAGTCTCGTAATAGTCATTCATTTGATCTCTAGTTTAAAAAATACAATGGTTTTTAAATATGTATAAATCCTCATATTATTATATAATACTTTATTCTAAAAATCACATATGAGGTCAAACACAAACCATTGTATGAATGGTTATCCATGTAAACCTTCAGAATGGAGGAAGTCCAAAAACATTAGTAATAAATTCACTAAATATCTCATAAACAACATACCATTGATCCCCATTATTTCATATAGCATGTCATTCTAGTCACATATCAAACATGTGAATACATTTTTCATGTATTCTCTTGGAAAATTTTAATGACCTAAATTATTGAAAATACATATAGAAAACATGACTTTATCCTCATACCAAATATTACTAGATATATTAATTGAATCCAACAAGTTATACACTTCATACAAGATTACATACACCAATATTCCAAGAAATACATTATCAGTTACAAGGTATTTCATACTTTCCAATTTAGTTATTGATATATAATATGTATTTTTTTCAAAACACTATTATCATAACATTAGGAATATATTATGGGTTATCTTTCCCTTAATATTGTGTTTCCCATGAATTGCATGTTTCCATTAAATCAGTTTTTCTGTCTATCAGAACCAATCCACATATTCATGTAAATTCATAGCAAAAAAAATGGGACCCATCCTTGTATATATAACCACTAATAATTCACAAATAAACCCAGAAAAGCTCCTATGTTACTCCACTTAATCCATAATATATTAATAGGAATACCTAATAAAATTACATAATACCATATTCCTTTCAAATTTCACATGTAGTGTCCTTATCGTCAGCAAAATAACCATTACTCATACAACATTGTTGATTCTCTTTTCGAGAATTCCACTCCAGAAAATGATTTTCATAATTACCTTCATTCCACACTTAAAAAATTCATCCTTTGACGATAACATAGTAGGCCAATTTTCTCATTTATTGGGTTAATTGAACATTTCATTTCCCTTTTTTGTTACATTCTTTGTGTCTTTCTCTTCCTCATTCAATGTATCTTCATATTCCTTTAAGACATTCACATGGGTGCTTCATCCAAAATTATTGATAAGAATGAAACTGATTCATTTTTCCTCCATGGTCTACATTACCCAAATAATAAGTTAATTTCTTCTTTATCTTCCTTCAAGAGTAAGATATTTGGTTAATGTACACATTATTGATCATGTTATGTGAAAACTGACTAGGAATGATCATAAAATCCTTCAATCTAGTTACCATTCCATTTGAAACCACATCAAAAAATAATCCATAACATTAAACATTAACCTAATTCCCAAGGGTTCCTACCATTTTCTAAAACCCAAAATCATTGAGTATGAAACAATTATCCTCATAAGGAACCACATAATAATAAAAAAACACTTATAGGATGTCTACATTATGTCACCATCATTAATATATAACGCATTAAATTCACCCTATGTTATTCAAATCCATAATAATTCTCAAACCCATCACTATGGTTCATGAAGTGTTTTTTAATTCCCCATGTACATCCCCAAATTGAGTCAAACCAGGTGCGTAGTAAGAATTGTTTTCATATACTAGGTTATAATCAAGAGAATAATGAAGAATATTTTCATAGTTATATTCCAAGGTACATCTGTTCAAGAACCATGCCAACTTGTTATATGTAGATAATGATATATTTCTAGGAAATGAATCACTCTATTATTAACAACGTTTCATTACAAATTGTTATAAATTTATTTATCTTAATAAATATCATGAGACATCTCTTTGGAGTTTCACTATGGTTTTCTAAGAATTGTTTTCAATGGTTTTCTAAATTATCACCCAGATTACAAAAGATAACAACCTAGTCTTAATGTTTGTAGACATTGCATACTTTTTTTTACAATACCTAAAGCATTACAAAAATAGATACCCAATGACCATATTATTTTAGTTCATTTGTTTACATTGAACAAAAATCTTCTAACTCATGTATGATCTTTAATGCATCCCGTAATTATCTCCCCCTTAGAAATTCCAATAAAAAATACATTCTTTATATCCTTGAGAAAGTTAACATAAGAAAGGGGTGATCTATAATTCTTAGTAATGGAAAATAAAGGAAATATATAATCAATCATGAAAATAAGGGTGAGAAAACATGAGAATAACATTCAAAGATCTTTCCATACATATCAAATATCAAAAATAAGAATCATGGCATAAATATTTTCCATTTCCTATGTTATGATTGATAAAGGAAACTATATATTAAAAGCAGAAAGTGTAACATTAAAATAAGACATATAAGTCATAAAAAAAAACATGTAACGTCATTACCATCATGTCAAGAACCATTTTTATAATTTAGCAGGGTACATTATTGGGACAAAACATACTATTAGGGACACAACCATCCACAGTCATAGTTCATTATTATAAGGGATCAGGTTTCCCCACCATCCCATAACAGATCATGTTTTGTCAACTTACCATAGTGGAATGGGTTCCCCATAATCTATCTTCATATTGACAACACCAATTTGGTGGGACACACCACCATCCCCAGTAATAGTCATTTCCTTATAAGTGAACATGTTTCCCCATCATCCCACTGTTGATTTGGTTTCCCCAACTCCCATATTCATAGTGAATACAACTACTGGGGAGGGCACTCCTCTATCCCTAGTCCTAGTCCAGAACAGATAAGGGATCTAGTTTCCCCATCTTCCCATAGTAGATAAATCTCATGGACTAGATTCACATTAATATATCATGAGGTATAAATCCTTTCCCAATGAATTGGAGGGACATATTGGTCCCACCCTTCTCATAATAAAATCATTCATACATGTTCCACAAGATAGTAAAACATTCATCATATCATGACCCATTATAATAGATGGGTTACATAAACATTATATCATAACCCATGAAATTAAATAGGTGTCATAATTATGCAATTATATATCAACATATAGAAAAAAATATTGGATTGTCATTATTTTATCCTATCATAATCCATGAAATTAAGTGGGTTTTTTAGTCATATAACTAGATGATGATAAGTTATTGTCATAAAAAACATTCTATAACGACATAAAACAATCATAAATGAATCTGTTTGATATTACATGGTCATGTATCAAATAAATATTAAACTATAAAAATATTCTGATATCATAGATGGTTATTCATTTTAAAATGTCACTTGAAATATATCATTACAAAATTAAATTATTTCTTTGAAAATCCTTTTCAAAATAACATTCTGAAATATCTTTTATTATAATAATTTTTTTGCAATTTCATTTATAACATTTCATGAGGGAAATATATTTTATAAATTAAAAAATTATTTTTAAAACATACAGTATTTAGAAAGAATTTTTCTTTGAGAACACCTTGAAACCTCATTATGAAATACTGATAACTTTTTTTAAAACGTTTTTCAACAAAAATAACTGGAAAACATAAGAATATGTCATGAAATTTATTTTAAAACATGTTTCCATGAAAATTTAAAATATAATATTGAAAATAAATTAATTTAAAATTTATAAAATAATATTGAATCCATTTTAAAAACCATTTTCGTTAAAAAATAAAAAGATAATATTTAAAACAGTTTTTAACCAAATTTTCCTGAATACCTATAAATAAATCATGATACAATTTTGAAAAAAAAATATCCTTGATAAATTATAAAAAATCATGTAATAATTTTAAATAATTTTTCATTATAGAAATTTTTTTATATCTGTTTAATTGTACATTATACTAAAAGAACATTGAATTTTTTCCATAAGAATAATTAAATTAAAAAATTTGAAAATACACTGTATTATTGTTCATAACTACCAAATAGTTGAAAAGGTAACATTACAAGGATATGATAAGAATAACAATATGGTAAAAAAATCATGATATTTCATGAAATATTTATCATATTATTTCCTCAATGGATGGATAATAAAAAAAATATCGATAAATGTTTGGATTGTAGTTATAAACTGTTACCAAATTAAAAACATAGAATTTTAAAAAGATGGAAATAAAAAAATTAAATGAAGAATAAGATATCATGAAAATATTTAAATTCATGATATGACTTTTCAAATGTATTATATTCATCTCATAGAAAAATATAATTCCCATATATGTCTTGTGTCTAAGAGAAGGAAAATTGAGACTAAATTACTCTACCGATTTAGTATGTTTTGAAACATAATCCTCATGAAATTAAGATAATACATGGTATAAATGAATAAAAATAAATTAATGTTTAATTTTCAAAAATTATATCCATGTGAAGTATACACATCAGGAAAAATTAATGAGTGGTTAATAAGACACGTATCTCATAGAAATAAAAATTTACTTGAAATTCCCTTAACTTATGTATTGAATCTCTTCATTATGATACAGATGTCATGTATAATAAATATATTATATATAAATAGATTTAAAATAACCATATTATTATATTTATTAAAATATACGGTCTTAGTATGACTTTATATTACCCTGTAATTCACAATTCAAGGACATGTTTTCATTTCCGGTAACATTAGCTTTGTTTTTTCTCATGTGTTATTATATGCTATATTTATTCCATATACTTATATAATTATTACTAGAATATAAAACATGATCTGAATTTGACTTATATTTAGTATATATTTATTTATAACAATCTATATAACACAGAATCATGAAATTCAATACACAATTAATTGAGAAGATAGGTTGTATGTTCATATGAATGATATTTCCATTTTTCATTATAAAATTGAAAGAATAAATTTAAATTACATATATATATATATATAATAAAAATAAAGTATCATTAATTATTTATGTATATCATATAATTTCACTAAACCCATTCATAATACATTCCATGTTGTGTGTGAACGAATCCCATCAAATTGAGGGTGTAGTAGTCCACGTTTTCCCAAATTAAATTTTTATTATTAAATGAAATGGAAAGAATGATGGTATTATTTATATAAATATAAATAAATCATAAATATCATATTAAAAATTTCCATCATATTTCTTGACCATGAGGGGTTATATAGTTATAAAGAACAACAACTTTTTGTTAGGCGATATTTCATCGTAAAAAAATAATGGAAAGTTTGTTAACCATTAGATAGAAGTGTGTGTAGGTGAATGTATAACCCATAAAATAACAAAATATAATTATATTTAGGATAATTGTGTTATTTTATTACAATTTAATAAGAAAAATTGAGGTGATGGAGAAATAAAATAATGGAAAGGAAGAATAGGAAGGATGATAACTCTTCTTTAGGTAACTCCTTTTGGATTTCACCAAAGGGATTCCTTGGTGAAATTTAATCCTATAAGGTGAAATATAATATTAAGGTAGGGATTTTTGGAATCTATTTTCACAAATAATTAATTAAATTATGGGGTTTCAATGCTGTGAATAAGTATGATAGTTGGTGGCCTTTTAAAATGGATAGAAAGTAAACACATGTTATTTTTTAAAAGAATTGTGTGTTCCCCAAGTATTACTTATTATGTTAGTGTAAAAGATAACCATTATGGAACATTATAGGTTTAGTGTCCTAAATATATCCATCCAATATGTTTTATAAATGTTTATAGTTCTTTTTCCCACTCAATATTAAGGATTAGTACTTCATTTAGATTGTTTTTAACTTAATTGATGTAGTGTATTTTAATTACATTAATTAATCATTTTAATGAAAATTAGTATGAAATTATTAGACATTATAAATTATTTTTATTCATAATATGGAATTAATATTTAAAAATCACATAATATATATGGAAGAAATTCTTTTTTAATTATTTACGTAGAAGGACCGATAATGCGGGTTTTTAAAATTAAATAGTTGGAAATGTTTTTTATGTATATTTATTCAAAATAAAATGGAATTTGCTTCCAATTACCTAAATTGTATTAATTTATAAAAAATTATTCTCATTAAACATTTAAAATCATTTAAATATATAATTTAACCTCATCATTAAATTACAATAAAATGTTGTTGTTAATTTAAATTCATTATATTTCCATATTAGTAAAAAAAATGAAACATGAGAGAAATATAGAAAAAATTCAATCTAAAAATTATTGATATATTTTATTACAAAATAAAGATTATATTTTCATATTACATTAATAAATATAGAAATATTTATATTTATAATATAATCTATATTAAAATATGGTAAATTGTATTTTATAAAAATATTCTTTTTCATGTGAAAAATTTGGTCTACTCACATACTATGAATATAAATTCTATTGAATGAATTTTGAGTATATTTTATTGAATATATATTATATAAATTTAATTAATATCTTTCAATAATAGTATAATAAAATTACTAATTTAGATAAATTACCCATTTCACTTAAAAATAGTATTTTATAAAATCATTCCCTTTATATTCATTTGTTTAATGTATTAATTTATATTTAATATGTATCAAATGAATTCAACTACATATTTTTATAATTATGATAATCCTAACAATAATAATAAATTTAATATATATGTTATATCTTATTATATTAAATAATAAATTTTTAAATAATTTATTATAGCTTGGTAAAACATTGTCTTGCGCCTTATGAAATCAATCGAGGAAAGTCAGTCTAGACTGTATCACTAGATATTCTCAATGTTCCTTATAGATCAAGTTAAAATTTATCATATATGAAACACATTTTTAATTTTTTTTAAAGAATAATTATTGACATACTGTAGGATCCAACATAAGTCATAAAATAAAATAAATTTATCCAAAAATATTTAACAAAAACATGGGGTGTTACAATAATGGAGTTCTCAAATGAATTATTATATTATATTTTATTTTTTTAATTCTAATGTAAGATGAAATAATGTATCTATTTTTACAGTACCACCAAACTATTAAGTCTTTTATTATGTTATTAAGTCTATATACATCCTGTGTAAAAAAGTAACAATCGACTATAGGCTACTGCGGTTTGGGTCTTTATAATTGGTATTATAAGATGTTTTATAGATACCTCTATAAATCAAATTGGGAAATATAATACTATAATATAATATTATAATATTACTAATGAAACCAATATTATTACTTTTAGATTAGTTATAAATAAATCATCATTATATTTTATGTGTTTCAATAGTTTTGAAATTTTACATTATTATTCATAATCAAATCTAGATTATTACATTATTTATAAATTCATTAAACTTTAGGTCATGGGAACCAAATCAATTAATTTAATCTATATAATTATCTACCTCAATGGAATAGTACTTATTTTTTTATCTATTTTTTATACTGGATATGAAGAAATTATGACAATATTCATACAACTGACTTTGTTTATAAGGAAAAACATTCCCCGCATTTAGAAGCCAAATGATACACTTCATAGTGAAACAATGTTATACCAAATCATTTTTTATAAAAATCCATCATTCTATGGGACTATAAATATATATCTATATGTGAATTTGATAAGTATCTTAGAGAAGATATTCCATTTTTTGGGAATTAAGGAAAGGGATAAGGTTATCAATGTAGTTTATTATCTCTCATGGTTTTTAGATCTACGGTGGTCATTGACTCAAAACACTAATTGGGGATAGAGAATAGATACCGTAGAATGGAATTATTAGAAAGTAATTTTCATGGGAAAATATTTTCTTTTTAGAAAATGATTAGAGGGAAAAATAAAATTATTAATCCTGAGACAAATGGAAAAAGTATTATTTCTAATAATTAATCAATCATTTTATTGTTAGAATTTCCTTATGAGGAGTAAATACATAATAAAAAGTGAATAAGTAACCATTTTATTTATGTCATTCAGAAAATTCTTCAAAGGTAACTAGTCTAACAAACATTCTTCTCTTATAGGGATATAATATCGTGTGATATTGAAATAGAAAATGTATTCTAAAATTCTTATATATTTTAAGTGAAATAATCTAATATGAGAGATTATTTGTATTGTAAATATAGATATAAATGAAATGTGGTTTATGGAAGGATATAATTTCAAACATTCAATAAATGATGATGGAAAAATCATGAAAAATGATTAATTGGAATGATAGTTCTCAAAAATCATTAAGAAAAACTCTACTTGGCCTATTATTTCCTGAGAATGAAATAATCTCGAAATATGACATGATTCATTTGTAAGGAGATTGTAAACTGTAAATATTATTGTCCTAGTTTTCAGGTTAACATGCATTTATAAAAATCATGGGATAAAGTTCATTATTATGGGATAAAAATTATTCAGGATTTACATTCTAATGATGTGGTTAATGTTACATTAATTATATACTCAAATTTAGAAATTTATTTATTTGATTCTAGATCATCCCATTCATTTATATCTTCTCAGTTTTTCTTAAAAAAATAAAAATGTTCTATTCAACTATATAAGGGAATTGTCAATCAAAAAATTTAAAGGAAACCAATTTAAAACAAATATGTGTCAATAAGTTCTAATAAAAAAACATAATTGTTCTCTATTTAGTTATTTTAACATCATACAAATGGATGAAATTTTTATAAAAAATGGAATTAATTCGATTTAAAAATAAAATGCAAAACATTTATTACAACTATATTGATATTATTATTTATGATTAAGATATTTAATTACTTATATTTATAAGGGATACATTATCAAATTCATTTCAGGATCCACCTACAATATCTCCTATAAATGAGATTATTAGTGAAAATGTGTACACACATCATAAATATGAAAAAATTATTCTTAATATTGGGGGTGTAAATATTAGATATAAATACATTGATGAATTTCATAAATAATTAACAAGTTTTTTTCCAGGTATGTAAGATGAAATTTATATTAATTTAATCCATTATGAAATTACTATATCAATGAATTCTTATATAATGTACGCTTGGAGTAAGTATAGTTGACTAAAATAAAAGTTGATTTGAAAGGTAAACATTTTATATGTAATAAATCGTCACCGTGGGGATCCCCTATTATTTTTTGCAGGAATCAATATGGGTCTACGATGCTATAAATTGATTATAATGAAATTATTTCTATTATAATAATTAAAATGTATCATGTAGCTCGCATTTATGACTTATATGACCAACTTCATAGAGATCATTGTTTTTTCAATGATTTAACTTCATTATGGATATCCATAATTATGTGTAATGATGTAAAAAATCCTAAATAAATCATTTTGAATGATTTATAGAACTTATGAGTTTAGAGTAATTCTATTGGGATTTATTAAGTCAAGTCTAATTTTATGTTTCTAATGAAAATAATATTCAAAAAATCTTATGATAATTATTTTTTATTATATATTGATGAAATCTTATTTTACTCCCAGAACCATGAAGACAATTACCACCAAATAAAAATCATTATTCCTAAACAAAGATGAAAATAGTTATTTGGGGGAATTTGTCAACTATAAATTATGGCATCAATAATACTCTTTTCATGGACATATTTTCTGAAAGGGTGGACTCTCATCTACAACAATAAGGACATTGGAATCCCATGAATAGGCAATAAAAATGAAAATAGTCATGATACATCCTTTTATTGGATTGGATGGTTATTATCATTGATTTTTTCAAATTTTTACATGATTATCAAAAAGTTTAACATAACCGACCTATAAATGGTTAAATATTATTAGTAAAAAATAATGTGGAGAATTTTATGGAGTATTAAAATATAGATTTTTGAATGATCCAATATTGACTCTACCAGTTTGATAAATAGATTTGTGATATATAGTTATTTTTATTGGATAGGGTATGGTTGTGTCCTTTTATTGAGATATAGAGTAAGTGTTTAGGAATAAAATTAAGAAAAAACTTATTAAAATATGTATCCAAAACATTATCTTGAGTTACCACCCAAAATATTTCTCCGATGATATGGAGATAATATCTCAATGGTAAATATGGGAGAAATTTATAGATTAAAAGCATTTGTAATACATATTCAAACAAATATTACACAAGATGAGGTAAATATGATTTCTGAAGATGTAAAATTAATATTATGTTTCAATTCACTACAACTTAGGGATGTAACTTAAGGTAGTATATGAATTTAGTACGAAGGATCCATATATTTTGGAAAAAATATGGATTGATAGGGATCTTGTGATCATGGATCTTATAATGATGGATACATTATTTATTCAACAAGTGGAAATATAACCATTTTTTAAAAAGGTTTGCATAACTTAATTATTTGAAAATGTAAAAATTTCATATTTTGAGGATGATAACATTTAAAATAAAACTGAAGTTGTGAATTATTGGAAATTGGTAGACATCACATACAAAGATTTCATTATGAAATTTGAAAAGAAACAGTACATTCCCACTATACTAAAGCAAAAAACGTAATTCATGGATGACTCTTAGTCAACAAATTTCTCTATAAACCATTATAGAACATAACTGTATAGGTATTTAAAGGAAAATTTGTTGTGGGATAAAATGAAGTGGGAAATTTTGACTTCTGTGTCAGGATATTTTGTTTGTAAATAATTGAATGATGAATGAGAAAATCCTAAAGGAGTTATGAATCATTTACCTCTTCAAACAAAGATAATGGATGCAATTAGTATGGGTTTTTTATTATACTACCAATTATTCCAATATTTAATGATTTTAAACAGGCTGTTGATGATCAAATATCAAAATCTGTATATTTCATCACATTAAACGAAGATTTTTTATAGGATCACCTTGTATGAAAATATATTAAGGATTTTTTAATACATCATGGTGAACCAAATTTAATTGGGTCATATATTGATCCCTGATTTACATAAAAAATCCAAGAAATTTATTCATATGATTAATGATACTAATTATTTATTGAAAAACACTTATCATTATCATTCTTATTGGTAGATATAAGGGATTATATAAACATTATAGGACTTATTGATGTCTTTATAAAATTATTTTCAATGTATTTGTGACTAGTATTTACCTTTTTTAGAATTTTATTATAAAATTATTATCCATTCATGTATTCAAATGGTGTTGTATGAAGTATTATATAGAATGATATTTCGTACATCATATTTTTTGGATGATGTTGGTGAATGTTAAATTTTATGCCCATAAATAATGGAGGAAACCATTTCAATGATATTGAATTTTAAAAACCGAATCAACGAAATTGAAATTAGTCAAAAGTGTTATGCCGATAATCAGATAAAATATTTGGAATTTCAAGTGCGAGATCACTATTCATTGAATGTATCTCCTATGAGGTGTGTTATAAGATTTGGAAAGAACATAAAATAGATCCCTAAGTACATCAATATTTTTAAAATACATTATCCAAATGGTGATGTTCTATACCATTTGGAAATTCCACATAGATAATATAAAGTATATGAAGTGTAACATATCTCTTTTTAAATTAAAAACATTTCAGACATGAAAAATGTTATCACATAAGATGATATATAATTCTAACCGAATTCAATATATTTTGAAAATCTTGTCATGGTTTTTGAAACTAAATAAAAAGTGTTTATGAATTACAGGACTCTTTTATAAATGGTACTTTGGAAAAATCATAAGATAGAAGAGCTACATGAGAACATGAGGATAATATTTTAAATAACTAAAAAAATCTATTTATGAGGGGAAATTTTGTAAATTTTAGATATGAAAATTTATTATGAGGGAAGAATATAACACTAGAAGATTATTATGTATTTATCTTCATAAATTTTTTTAATCCATTTAATAACATGCATTTTAGGAAACACTGAGTTCAAATGAAGTATGATCAATTATTATGATAACATTATAACATAAATTTTAAATTGGAAGGAATAAATTGTAATAATTGAATGATAAAAAATATATAGTTTATTCACATATATAATAATGTTTTTATATCAACTGATTAGAAAACAAACTAATGAAGTGATTTTCTAAAAAATGACTTTTTATTGTGAAAAATATATTAAGATCACAATTAATGAATTTATCACTATGTTTGATAAATTTATTTAATAATATATATATGTTATATTAAATAACATGTTTTAATAGTCATATAATAATATTAGTATGCATGGTAATGGAATAAATCCCATTTTATTCATAAAAACAGTATTTTATAAAATGATTTATTGACACATTTATTAAACTTATTTTAAAATTAATTTCATACATGTAGAGGGATTTAATTTACAGAAATTAATAACATATTAATAATAATGAGGCTAAATATTGGTAATTGGACTCCTTTTATTTATAGAAAATGAATAGTTATTTGAGTAAAATTTATCACATTGGTAAAGAGTAAATTGGGTTAATTCAATACTAACAAAACTGGAAGTCTATATTTATTCAACATAATTTTTATTAGATGAATTTAACATCACCCTAATAACATTATGATTTATTTTGAGTTGTTTAATGTAATATTTTTTTAGGAAAATGACTTATATATTATTTGAATCGGTGAATGTTTCAAAATACCATACTATTTGTTTTAATATATTCTATGTTTCCCCATAGGGAGAAAAGTATTATAAAAAAATAATTTCTATATTTATCTCAATTAAATTATTTTTGATGGAAAAAATTATTTTAAATATTTAATAAATATAATTTTACCATAAATTCACTTCAAATTCTATTAGGTGTTTTTTTAATTAACAGAAAAATAATATAAATTATTTAAAAAATTAAATAAAAATTTAATATGATTATTTCAATGTTTCCAATGAATATTATAGATCTATATGAACTATTATAGTGATTGTAAATCATTATATTTGAATTTCACCTTTGTATTTATTTATTTGATTCCAAATTAGATTTATAGTATCAAAATGGACAATAATGAAATTCAATCAAAAAAATTTAATTAAATTAAATTAAAAAAAAACTTATAAATAATATATTATGGATAATATATGATCAAAAATAAAATAGCATGAACATTTATAATCAAATTTTAACATTATATGTCAAAACTATGACTCCTTAATATGGAAAATCATCATACATTTGAAAAAATTAAAATCAAATAAATATTTCTTCACCAAAAAAATTGTTTATAATGTTATGAAAATTTGTCTAAATTTTATTTTTGTTCTTTTTACCATAATAATACACCATATCATAGAATAAAATTAAATTTGAATTATTTTTTTGAGATATTGAATTTATAATAATTTAATCAATTTGGAAATTCCAAAACTGATTCTCACTTCAATTATAAAAGGAGACCTACTTCCTCGCGTTATCAAATGATATTGATCTGTGTCACCCAACCATTTCCTGAAAATTTATTTTAAAAACATCCTTGTCAAAATTATAGAGGTGGTTCTCTCTTTAAACGGCATACCCTTAGTCTCTCATGAATAAATCAAAATATGTTCTTCCGAGGAAGAGGTAATTGCCTTACCTGGTCTCTTTTAAATTATTCATTATTATGATAATTCAAATTATCTAAAGGTTATCATAAAATAATAAATTAAATATTATATTTATATATACTTAAATTATTTTATTATTGTGAAACCACCATTACCCACCATATTCCCCATCAAATTAAAAGTGAAATTAGCACTCATATGTGTGCTAAATGTACCATCTCATCATGGTGATACAATTAACCCTTCATTTCCATTTGATATGGATGGTAATTAAGAAAAAATTAATGTCTATATATGATATTTATATCTTTTTTTTTAATTCTAGAAATTATATTTCATTGATCATAGTAAAAAGAATGAAACAACTGATCAATAACATATATGAAAAACAAAGGGGTTATTAACCAAAATAGTTTTTAACAATGAATTCTAACAAATATTGTGATATAATATTTTATGTATTCCATAATTGATATGATATTATTATTTAATATTATTAAATAATTTTAAAATAAATATAAATTTATTATACACATTTTAAGTAATTCAAACCCAATATATGGTTTTATTTCAAAATCATATCATTATTCAGGATTCTATATGTTTGAGTATCTAGTGAAGAGTATTTATCTTCTATATCCATGTTTTCCTAAAATAAATTAATATACGGTCTAAATATTATAATATTAAATTTTTATTATTTTTTACCAATGTTTTAATTTTTACAAAACAATTTAAATGGAATCGTAATGTTATTTATGAATAAAGTACTTTTCAAAAATTCTAAGAAAAATAAAGAAGGAATGATTTTAACATATAATTAATGAACATATATTTCTACAATCATGACTAATATAGTATTTGAATCTTCCTTTAAATGATTACAAGCTTATTTTAACATAACTTTTTTCTTTTATATGTGCATATTTCTTAAAAAATAAAAGATTTCCATGTTAAATGGGTATTTTCATGAAACATTTTCCAATAATATTTTAAAATAATGTTCATATATATCCGCATATTTTTGTTAAATTTAATCTTTTTCTAAGGATATTCAATTATGAAAAAATCTACCATATTTTATTAATTCATTTATGATTACAATTGTTGGAGATGTACTATCTTAATACAATTCACCATATTACATTGGATGTGTTATGATTATGATTTTTTATTTGGGTAATTATAAACATTTCATATTATGAAAAAAGTATTTATCAAATGGTTTTTTCAGATCCGTTATTTTTAACATAAATGAAATTTCAATGTAAATTATCTTTTCAGATTAGTTATTATTTAATTTATATAAAAAACTATGTTACCTGTTGTATCAATTAGGTAATATAATAAATGATTGTAAAAAGTTTCTTCTTTATGTCGATTTTATAATAACCAATGTGGAAACCTAGTTTTCATGGATTTGTCACATCATTTACTCTATAATTATCTTGATATGTCATTTAATATTTTATGAATATTTAATTAGAGTTATTTCATTTTTATTCAATTTCTAGAAAGAATAATCAATTCTCTCATATAGAAGCCCTAACCCTCATTTCATCCATTTTGTTGACCCTAATTTTTTCCATCATCATACATCCCCATGTTTCATCAGCCCCATTGTTGAACCTTCGATCTATACATCTATGAAGTAATAATCAAACAACTATCATCTCATTATGTCATTCAATGGCACAAATTCCCAAAATCTAATTTTTTTATTCCATGGATTCAAATATTACAATAAAATCTTCATAAACCCATAGGTTTTGTCACCATCGTTGTTTTTCATTATCATATAGATATTCATATCTGAAATAATGTCCTACCATCATTATATACCCTTGTTATCCATATATTTAAGTGAAAAGTTGATTGGAATGCATTATACATAATTTGTTATGATAGATAAATTAATTTCTATATTATATAATAATCATATATTGTTTCTACTTTTTGGAAATGGGGTTCCAATAAATTATTTCACATCTATTTATGCTACTTCACATATTCATTTTTTTACTAAATCTATAAACTTTTATTATTTCGATGATTTTTTGAATCATTCAGTATTTATTCATACACGTACATGTATATGGATATATTTACGTAATTTTAATGAATTTTTTAGTGACATATTTTTTTGAAAAATATAATATATGCATACATTGAAATGTTTATACAGGTAAATATACAATATCATATAAGTATTGTATATTCATGTAAAATTATTTATTTTGATGTGAGTATATTTTTATCTGGAAAAATCGTACATGAAATATGAAGTCGTTATATTATGATTTACATTCAATATAATGTTGACATTATTGGTGAATACACAATAGTAACTATCGATTGGATCCTTTACATATATTTGTTATATTCTAATAGTTGTATTTTAGGATTTGAATCAATTTGTGTTAAATAACCCATTTGATAAAAATAATAATAGACATTGATGAACTTCCACTCCCCATTCATATATTATGTTACATTAAAATTTAAATTTATAGGATTATACAATGGAATATGAATGTTTTTTTTGATATTATATATTCATTGAATTACTCATCCATCACATGTGATTAACATTGAAATTATTTTTCTACAAATAAATTTTTATTTTTATTGGACCAAATCATGTAGAATGATATATTTAAAATATGGATTATCAATGTGTTAATGATGGCGCCAAAATTTTGAAGAGAGAAGAAACCCAAAATATATCCCCATTGATTGCCTCGCGAAGCCACTTTGTGAAGGCCCTAGCCCCACGGTCGCCACGAAGCACAGAGGTGGACCGCTCCATGAGAAAATTTGACATTCGTGAGCCCGCCACGACGGATGGAGGCAGGATGCTCCATGAACATATTTGACCTTCGCAAGCCCGCCGGGAAGGAAATAGACATTATGGTCCATGAACACAATTGAAATTCATGAGCCCACCTTGAAGGAATGAGGTGGGATGCTCCGAATCCACATTTGATATTTGCAAACCACCACAAAGGAAAGAGGAGTGATGCTCAGCGAATGCGTTTGACATTTTCGGCCTTCCACGAAGCAACCAAGTCCCTATTCGTTCCATATACGCTCTACTTCACGACCCCTCATTCCTATAATTACTGGGCTCCCCCTGAGCCCAAATAATGGAAAATCAGACCTTTCAACTTCCCTGTTCCCAAATCACGAAACATCCTTCAACTCTACAAACCATGAATTGTGTGAGGAACTTCTTATCTGCAAAGTGCCTCCTCCTTGTCCCGTTTTCTTCCCCTATTCTTATAGGGATGAATTTTATGAAGCCTGAGGGCCTTCGCTAAAAAAATGGAACCCTCAAGGGTACCCAGGACGTCGTGGAATGTTTATGCTTCCCAAAAAACCCTTCATGTACACAAGAACCCCATGCTAATGCAGGGTCACTATACTGCACGAAGCACACTGCTTCACGACACGTCGCTTCGCGAGAAACCTTTTCTCCATGATGCAGTGCTCTACGAATTCCTTTCCACTTCGCGAAGCACCTCCCATTACCACCCCTTCCCTATGCATAGTCTAAGGCACCCCACTACACGAAGCACACCCCTTTTCAAGTGACCTCTACCACACTGATCCAGAGAACTTCACAAGGCCTCTTCTTATGAACTCCTCTGCTTGGTAATCCCTTTTCCCGGGAGACCCTCCTGCTGTGAACGATGTGATTTCAAAGCCCCCTGGATGACACCACCCATTGCATTGTTATTCCTCATTCCTGTTCTCATAGGCACACTAACACCTATTTATTCTTCGCATAGCCACACTAACATGGTCCCCACGATAGTTCGTTCCATGACACCCCCTCTCCACGGCGTTGCTGATGCCTTCCCTCCCACATGGAGTAGAGGGTACATGTTAGGTAATCCAAATGGGTGCGTAACAAACCCACCTCGTCCGAGATGAAAAACGTTAAACATCCATGAACCATCATCTTTAGCACATGATGTTAAACTATAACATTTCCCCATTCCATGCATGCAGGTCCCCCCGCCTTGGATATTCTCTATGTCCACTCGTCTCCATGAGGATGGGATCACCCCTCAAAGGGGATGATATTCTCCTTATTGAAGTGGAACTTGTATGTGGGGAAAGTGTAGCCACCATTGTGTAAGCCCCTAGGTTTCCTTGCAAGAGGTAGAATCTCTTCTCCTCCTTTCATCTTCGGTACCTAGGGCCTATGAAGGGAATGGTAGGAAACATGTGCTTCTCCTTTATTCGGTACCAAATCCATCTCCTACTTTTCTTTGTTTCCATGGGCCTCCATCATGGAGTAAGTCCCAATCTCTATCCCCCTAGGATGCTCCAAGCATAAGCCCCACTCTACATCCCATGGATGATCCTTTCGAGACGTGATCATCAGGTCTCTGCTGCCTCTTGTTTCTCACACTGAGCACGACTCACGTGGTCTTAGAGTATGCACCGACCCTGACCCCAATGTCTTGGGAAGCCTATAGTGTAATCCCCTTTCCATCATTCTGAACTTCATGCACTCTGATCCCTACCAAGGGAAGGTATGTTGGAAGCCTCCATGATGTTGAAGGCCAACATCAAGTTGTTTCGACACCCCTTCATATTGGTTCAACAGCCCCTTTACCACCCGAACTATGAGGTCATTGATCCCTGCAATGGAAAGGTAAGTAGGAAGCCTCCACAAGGTTCAATCCCAACACCCATAGGACCCCAAGTCCATCTTCACGTCGGTTAACCAACACCTCCCTTACTGAACTATGAGGAATATGATCCATGTCAAGGCATGATACATATGAATCCTCCATGAGGGACAATCCGAACAACCATTTCCCCCAACCATCTCTTTGTCGGTGTGCCAAGCCCCCCCCCCCTTCAACCATAACTATGTGGACATTGATCCTTGCTAAGGACAGATATGTAGGAGGCCTTTCCGAGGATCAATCCCACCACCTGGTCGTTCCGACAACCGTAACGTTAGTTCACCAATTGCTTGGGCAGCCTAGAGTATAAGCCACATGCCACCATTCTGAACTACGTGGAAATTAATCCCTGTCAAGTCATGGTATGAAGAAAGCCTCAATGAGGACCAAGCCCAATACCCATTTGTTCTGATACCCCTTCGGGTCAGTTCAACAGCCCCTTTACCACCCTAACTATTAGGTCTTTGATCCCTGCCAATGCATGGTATGTAGGAAGCCTCTACGAGGTTCAGGCCCAACACCCATCAGACCCCAGGTACATTTTCACGTCGGTTCACCAACACCTCCCTTACCGAACCATGAGGACATTGATCCATGTCAATTCTTAGTATGTAGGAAGCATCCACGAGGTTCAATCCCAATAACCATTGTCCCCGATCGTCTCTATGTCGGTGTGCCAAGCCCCCCCCCCCCATCCACCCGAACTACGTGGACTTTGATCCTTGCTATGGAAAGTTATGTATGAGGAAACCCCAAGGTTCAAGACCACCACCCAGTTGTTCCGATTGTCCTCACATCGGTTCACCAACACCTTGGGACGCCTCAGAGTGTAAGCCCCATACCTTACCGAACTACGGGGACATTAATCCATGTCATGGAAAGGTATGTAGGAAGCTTCCACGAGGTTCAAGCCCACCACCATTAGACCCCAGGTACTCCTTCCCATCAGTTTTCCCCCATCCTGTATAACAGACCTATTTATCGGTAAGTCGTTGTACCCTCAATCAGTGGTAAGTGGTTTCAACCCCATCCAGTGGTAATCCATTGTGACCTTACTCAATAGTAGGTCATTGTGACCCCATCCAGTGGTAAGCCGATGTGACCTCAATCAGCGTTATTCCATTTCAACCTCATCCATTGATAAGCCATTGATAACCCCAATCGATGGTAAGTTTTCATCAGATGAACTATGTGGACATTGATTCCCTAGAACAGGGATATGTAGGAAGCCTTTTCAAGGATCAAGCCCAAAACCATAGTCATCCTCATGACAGTGTCATCCCATTCACCGTCCTTTCCACAGAACCCTCCATTATTCTTTTTGATTCATACCTAGGACGCCATATCCCGGTGGAATCATGCCACCCCATTCCCCGCTCCCACAAACAGCATTCGGAAATCCACCCAAGTGTTGGCCCCAATATCACTGCTACCCCTAGGTGGTTCCTCCATCTGACCTACTCGAGTCAGTGTTCTTATTAGCCTAATTTGTCTCCACTAGACGTTAAAATTATGGAATACCCTATGTTAATGATATGAAGATGAGGAAAACCACAGATACATGCCCATGGAATGAAATTCCACACCTTTGATGTGGTAATCCTCGAGCATCTGCACTCTCGAGAAGCCCTATAATATGGGATAGAAGATAGACACACCAATCCCCAGTGTCCATACACATCAGTGATACCCAGCTTGACTACTCCTCTAATCAAACATTGCTTCCCTGACCCAACCCATTGGACTTTCCTGAAAAAAACGGCATAATTAACTGGTGTCTATGAATATATGGCACCAGGAAGAGTTTCATGAACAACATATTTAGTCTATGAGAGGGACCCGGACTAAGTTGCGAGCTCCGAGGAGGAATCCAGGGAAGGAAGAACTGACATCCCATTATCCCATTTCAAACAAGGAGAAAACATCCATGAATATGGAACGGATGCCACCCAGCTTTGGAAAGAGGGAATGCATTGAAACAATTGCGCATCTTCCATAGATGGACGCGTGCACCCCAAATTTTTTTTTCATAAATATAAATGGTTAACCTGACATGAATATATTCTCCTCAATATGGATATTAGTAGCACTGGGGGCATCAACAGATTGATGTGTCCCTAGATCCAGCTATCTGGCACTCGGTCCAACCAAGTAAATAGTGGTCCTAGCCTGAAACTCACCAGATGTTGGGGTAGTAGAACATTGGAAAATATATTCTATAATGTTGTCAGCTTGGATCCCTCTCACCTGTCACGGAAGAGAGGATGGAACTGGGGCATTGGTCGTTGATTCATTTTTCCTTCATCACTAACGGGTTCATCTCTCTGCTTCTCAGGAATCAGAATGCTGCTGCAGGAACGCGATAATAACTTGCCCGTCTACGTAGGGACACAGCCAACACTAGCACATCCGCTCTATGTGGCCTCACTACTTCCACAAAGACTTCTACATCTGCAAACGTGCGGTGCCCACGCCCCATCAATCCATCAGAAGTTATCCAAAGAATGGTAATTAATCACTCCGTACATCATTAGGAGGAGGAGGGAATAATCCCAACTCGAGATATGGATTTCTTGGATTTGGAGGAGTCTGCACCTCACCGTCAACTCCCACACCGAGGGCCACCTAGGGTACTATTTCTCCCCAGCAGGACATACAACCTCTTTGGGAGCATGTACCTGGAGTCCATTGACGACTCCATTACTTGTGTTGATGAGGTAGGTGATGTCTAACCCAGTCCGGTCAGAGTCCCAATCCAGGGGCTCCCAGAAAGGGCTCCCACCCAGCCACGTCAACACCACCACCCGATCTTACCGGAGGAGGAGCAAGCATGGTATGAACCTGCACCACCAGCCCTGGCTCGTCTGACCCGACGCCAGCGTTGGGCATGTGCTAAAGAGGATACCTACCAAGGGGAATCAACGTCAATAGCTATTGTGGTCCAAGACACCTCTGGCACATATCATCAAGTCCATATATACACTAAGTAGGGGTGCTTATCTTTTCTACCAGGATTGAGTCCCCAGCCACCCCACAGGTAGGCTGCGTTGAATCTCCTAGCTGGAGGCATGAGCAGTGGTTGCCTCAATCCTAACCACAACGATGCCACCATGTATAGAGGTCCTACCCATACCACTACCACACAAAGCCTATGCCTTCGCCGCTCCAAGGCTCATCCTAGAGGTTCACCCCATGCTACCCTCAATCCGAATAATGGTCTTCCCCGCGACAGTTATGCTTGACATAGAAGCCCCTCTTGTGCCCATTACACTAGATATAAATTCATTCCACCTAATCCCAACCACCGGTGCATGGACATTGCCCATCCACACTCTTTTCTACTTGGGGATCCTTCCTAAGTCCTCTCCATAGAGGGTGAAGGTCCTTCTCACCCCGACAACTAGAGGGGTGAAGGACTACCTCGCTCCTCCTACACCAAGCATGGAGGTCCTCCCCATGCTCTTCCTGGTCCTAGTGGAGGTTTTTTCTCATCCAATGTTATTAATTGAGGTCCTCCCCATGTCCCCTTCGACATTTTCCCAGATCTCCTCACACCCCAGTTCTCTCGAGTATAGACTGTTTCCTCCCTAGCACTAGTGCGGCCGAAGGACCCCATGTCAGGAATCAGCCCTCTACCGAGGATCCATCCATGGGCATGAAGGTCAGTCATCGCCGCCACAAGAAAAATCATGGGAAGGCCCAAATGGAGATCTAACCAACCCGCTTCTTAGACTCTGAGGTGAAGTGCGACTCAGCTTGGGAACCCTCTTCTCACTCATCTAAGTGCAGACCTGGGGTAGAGATGAGGCATATCATCCTGGTTCTCTCGGTATGCGAGATCCACATGATTCCCGCATCCTTTATAGGTTTATCTAGGATGATAAACATCTAGAATCCCATAGGGTACTGTCATTAAATAACCACCATCATCACCGGAAGAACACTCTACCTCCACAAGAGATCACTGAGAGATACTCTAGGGACCAATGGCAGGCGTGCAGCAGCGCGACCCAACACCAGCAACCCTAGCTCCTGATCCAGGAACGGAGGTCGTCATCCCCTCCTATCGCGATGTAGCATCCAGTCAGCTGCACTCTTCAGAGGACAACCCGAGAATAGGTGACCAGTCAGCCAATTCTCCATATTGTCCACCACCCAACCTGTCGTCCCAGGGGTCTGCCTCAGTACCGATGCTAGTGGCTCAGCCACCCCCAGTTGGTGAGTTGTGAAATCTAGGGACACACCCTAAATATAAGCTGAGGAGCTTTTGGAGAATCCTTCTGGAGGACCACATCCCTGAAAGGTTCTAGCCCGTGGCACTATGAGATTTTTGCATACCATAGTCCCTCACCCTAGATGAAGCTGAGTGTTTCCGCTACACCCTATGGGTGATTCATTTCAGACTCCATCAATAGTGTGTGGTTTATCCATGTATGCAAGTGCATTTCGAAGACATCAACGAGCAGTGCCATCTATTCGATCTAGTCGTGCTCCCTCTGGCCCAGTGCCCCGAGTTACAATGTCTCCATGAGGCCCTCCAGCAGCAATGTGTTTAGAGTATCAAGGTACTCTGCAAAATAATCATGGATGATTCCCCCACGTGAAAGTCCATGGCTGGGTGTAGTATGCTACCCTCCTATTCAATCCTATCTGGTGGCATCCAGACTCGCTATATGATATCGACTTCATGCCCCCAGGAAGTTTCATGGTCAATGTGGTCAACACAGTGGGAAAGGAGGACAAGCTAGAGTTTCTCGATGGAGACTTACCCCCTGAGGTTGTGTCGCCACTGTAGGACCCATCTGGGAGGATTACTCATCAGTAGGTGAAACTCCTAGGTCTCCATGTGCCGACCATGTAGTTGGTACGCTATCGGAATTCAAGTAAGAGAAAAGAGCACGTCAGAACTGTCAAGCACACCGACCCATCCGCCTTAGTGCAGAAGACAAAGGAAGACTCTGAGAAGGCCACGTAGCTCCAACAACTTGCTGAGAAGAATAAGTTGGATGACGAACTCTTAGCTGAACGCATTGCAGAGCGACGAGTCGGCTAAGGTAATCCTAGCTCGGGGTAGTAAGGTTACACACAACTACTCCATGGCAGGATTCTCCCATCCAACTCTGATCATACTGCTCCTGTGGAAAGAATTGAAGACGGAGCTCATAGAAAGAGGTAATGGTATGTCTTTCCAAACCCCCTTGAATGGAGTGAAAATCCATTGGACCCCGATAAGGATCCCCCAGCATCCCCATGGGCCACTCCACTAGCTGCTCCACGAACCGCTGAGAATGTCTTCTGTGTTGAAGAGCCCGACAATGCGCTCGTGGATAGGGATCCCCATCAAGACAGGGAAACCCGTCCAGGTGATCCCATAGCGGCGCTCATAGCTCTCCATGGGGCATTGGAAATGTGGCAGGTGGAAATCCCACCATATGGAAAGCCATACTCGACATGTGTGGATGATATGCCGATAACTCCAGGCTTCAAGAATCCCACCTTCTCCACCTTTAACAGGATAGGGAATCTTCCGAAGCACATATCCTGCTTCAACTCAATGTGTGGGCCCATGTTAGTCACTCTAGTGCAGTAGGAGGCTGCCAAGCTCCACTGTTTTGTTTAGAAACTAGCAGAGTGGCATTCGACTGGTACAACAAACTCCTCGTCAGATCAGTGGCCAGTTGGGAGGATCTTTGCAGGCAGTTCCTCTACCAGTTCAGCTCTACCAACTAGAAAACGAGGATCTCATCCCTCTTCAAGCGCAAGTGAAGGCCTGATGAACGAGTCGCAGACTTTATCACCCGGTGGAAGGGGCTTACATACTCCCTTGACAAGCCACTGACTCAGGAGCAATTACTGACGATTTTTTTAGGGAAAGTTAGGACAGAACTGGTTCCTTCCATGATCACCCGAAACTACCCTAGATGATTTCGAGACTTCTTCAACAATTCCCAGTTCCTTGAGGAAGCTCTGAAATAGGCCATCCAAGAACGTATGTTTCCTCTTGTGATTCTAGCAAGGAGAGCTGCCAGAGCCGAGCCCATAGTGGTGTCCAAAATATAACCCCTGATAGCTAGTGTTACTACCAGTGGCACCAGCATCGCAGCCTCGCAAAGGTCCTCCTCCTTAGGCATATCCTCTAGCTCCGCAACGTCCTCATAATCGACCAGTGCTTCCGCATAATGTGCCGCCACCGCCCAGGCGGGATAACTAGGGACCACCTCCTTGACATTCCACTCAGGCCCCTCGTCAGGGATAGGCTCTAAGAGCCCACTTTCTGAAAAGAAGGAACTGGGCTTACTCGTTCAGTGAGAATCAGGTCCCCGGTTACATCCGAGTGCCCTAGAACAAGGGATTGTACTCTTTCCTGAGTGAAGAAGGCCTTAAGAGGCGAATCTTAATGATAACCCCAAATACTGCCCCTATCATCATATTTTGAGGAACACCCTCATGCAGTTCTATGTGTTTAAATACTGTCTCCAAGACTCTGTCAACAACAATATAGTCAGGTTGTGCCAGACCTCGGCACAAGTGGTTAGAATCTTTGTAAGGCCAGACAGCGGTAGCGACATCAAAGGTGAGTGGAAACATGTTTCTAACCGTGGTTCCCAGAAGTTTGATGACTAGATGGATCAAAAGAGGTTTTATCACACCCACTACCTAATTCAGGCACTCCTACATTAGTCGGAGCCTTCAGAAGCTATATCCACCACTTTTGTGTTCTGATCTCATCCGGCCTCTTCTCAGAAGAGCAAGCATCTGTGGTGCAAGAAAATGCAATGCGCCCTTCCAATGCCTTTGTGGCCCCAAAATCTTGGTGACATCATGCCATTTGAGATAGGTATCCCTACCACAATTCTCCCAGTAGTAGATGACTCTTCATGTGATTGTCATGGGTACGCTTCGGTCAACACCGTTGAGTTGGTAAACCCCTATATTACTCCCGACAATGGGGAGCACCAGGGGAACCTCCCCAACGTCCCCAGCGGAGGCCAACGTCGATAGATCCGAAACCATATGGGTCATCAAGTTATGTCAGTTGGAACCTTTGTCCATTTGTTCATGCCAGAAAGACTAGATAGCATGCCTAGTGTAGTGTTCTACACTCACAACCTATTCATCCGGAGTAGTTCAGACCGCATCCACCACTGTTTTCTCAATTGGAATAGGAAGAACCACATAGGCCATGCCACGAACAGCTTCACCCTACTATAATCTGATCACAGTTATCCGGTCCTCATCTAATAGAAACTCTTCTAGCTTTGACTAGTGAATTGTGACACGTGCCCAGCACCAGCCGGCTGCCGGTCCAGCCGGCAGGGCACGCCATGCTTCCAATCGCAGAGCGGCCTCTTATAAGAAAAAGTGAATTCCTGGAACAGAAGTATGATGTTCTCAAGTACCATGCTGGCATCACAGTGAGGATTTACATACTTGAATCCCTCCGCATGTCGTCAGAAATGAATGAAGCCCTCACTGAGACATTAAAAAGCCCTCTCCAGTTTGAAATGGAGGTAAAAGTTGCAGAAGCCATTCATGTTGAAGCAGTCGATAATGTCGAATGTTAGGCCATCATTTCATTTTCAGAGGAGGGTGAATTCTCTCTAATATAGTGGCACATCCACCCAGTGTATATCACCGGCCAATTTAATGGCATGGAGGTTCGCTGCTTCCTCGTTGACACTAGCTCTGGGACCAACCATATCCCAACACAGACATTGTGAAAGTTGGGGTTATCCAAGGATCACCCGACTCCCTTAGATTTAAGGATCCTGGGATATGATATGACAGAGCAGACCCCGATCGGCATGATCTATCTGATGTCCCAGTTCTGTGGCTGAGTTTCCAGTACTGAATTTATGGTTATCTCCCAGGACACCACGTACAATGCATTAGTGGGAAGACCATGGATTCATCTGTATTTGGTTGTCCCGTCATCATGTCACCAATTCCTCACGAATGGCATAAATGGCCGAGTAGGTGTACTAAAAAGTGATGTTTCTCCATTAGAAACTTTTTAGGCCCGTTATCTAGATGCTGACTATAATAATAAAAATGATAAGTAGATTCTTGTAGGTGACATTGAGCCAGCCACGGTCAGAACAGACCCCTAGGCAGGTCTGGATGACACATATGTCTTCTTAATCCATCGATTGGAGGCCACGACCCCCGAAATGGGGAAATGGTTTTTTGTCTCTTGTACACGAGGAAGGTATAGTCCCAAGTCCATGAGACGATGTAAAATCACCTCGTACTTCTACACAATCCAGGCTCAGGTGATCCCAGAGCCTCCTACCATCGTACAGTATCGGGATGTCCTCCCCATTGCCATAACAGTACGTCAGACATGCATTTTTCTCTAATCTATAATATGCCAGCTCTGGCTGATGTGCCACTACTAATTTGATATTATCATGCGTGTCCCTTTAGGTTGAAGACCAGATGGGATCGGGTCGACAGCCTTCGCTGTTATGGTCTCGACAGCACCAGTGTTCTCTGATGCAATGACCACTGCGTTCAAGCTGGTACCATCCTCCCATCGGGGTCTAGTAACTCATGAGAAAATTCCCATGTGGAATATCACTCCACAAGTGGAGAAGTAGATTTAGAAGACCCTCCCCCAGCCTTTGAAGAAGGCGTCTCTACCACGGTCGATTAAATGGTATGGGTGAACCATGGTAGCGAGGCAGATCTGATACCCACATTGATCAGTGCCGCAATTTCCCTCATGGAGCAACATCAATACGTGGATTTCCTGAATCAGCACCATTATTTGTTTACCTGGTGTTATGATGAGGTTCTCGAACTAGATCCTCTAGTAGCCACCCACCGCCTCGGTCTCCCGAAAAGTCATCGTAGGTTCATACAGCCTCCTAGAAAGATACACCCTTCTCACGGTGCCAAGTTCAAGACCAAAGTTGATAACTCATCAGAGACATCTTCATCAAGGAGGTCCAGCACCCCATGTGGATAGCCAACATTATTCCAGTCAGGAAGAAGAATGAACATATTAGAGTTTTCATTGACTTCCGAGATCTCAACTATCACTATCTGAATGATGATTTTCCCCTTCCAGTGAAAGAATTGTTGATCGATGCTATGTGTATATTCCAAACCCTCTCCTTCATGGATGGATACTTCGGGTATAATCAGATATGGATATGCCATTAAGATTATATGTCCATTGACTTCATGGAAACCCATGGTACTTTCTATTACCAGGTTATGCCCTTCGGCCTGAAGAATACCGGTGCCACCTATCAGCGGGCCATGCACCGCATATTCAAGCAAATCCTCGGGACATTTGGGGAATTATATGTGGATGATTTGGTGGTCATATCTCTCAAATTACAGGACCATCTCAAGGTCCTTGGGAAAGTGTTCGACTTAATCTGTTCTCCCAATATGAAGATGAACCCGCTGAAATGTGCCTTCGAGGATACCTCCATGATGTTTTATGGCTTTGTTGTCAGGTACCGAGGCATCGAGATCGACCTAGAGAAGATCAAGGCCATCTGTCAGATGCCTCCCATGAGTAATATCCGGGAGCTCCGAGGTTTCATTGGACACTTAGCATACATACCTAAATTCATTACGAATCAATCCGGAAAGTGTAACCCCCATTTTCCCGGCTCAGGAAGAAAGGCTCTTCCTATGAATGGGACAAAGACTGCCAGACTGCATTCGAGGAAATTAATCAGTATCTTCTCCAGCCTCCGGTCTTGATGCCACCTGTCCCAAGAAAGACACTTATCCTTTACGTGAATTCCCTGGAATGATCTCATGGCACCCTTCTCTCCTAGAAGAACAATGAGGGGGGGAAAATAGTCTCTACTACATTAGTCATGTGCTCATCGATACGGAGACCAAATACCCCCCCCCCCATCGAGATGTTCATCCTTGCACTGGTATTTGTAGTACAAAAATTGTTACACAACCTACTACACCATGAGGTACAGCTGGTGTCTCAGGTGGACACTCTGAAGTACATTCTGAATCGCCCCATGTTTACCATCCATCTAGCATGGTGGGTGTTAATCCTCCATTAGTTCAATATCAGTTTACTCCTCCCGAAATCTACCAAGGGACATGAAATGGAAGACTTTCCATCTCCCCATACAACCACCACAGACCATCCCCTGGACATGGATTTTCCAGATATAGCAATCCTCACTTTCGATCCTGACATCCTAGGTTAGCAGATTCACTTTGATAGCGCCTCACAGAGCCCCACCGATAGAAGAATCAGTGATCTTAGGCTCAATAGAGTGGGCATGGATATTTACTTTATTACATTGGTGGAATCCATTCTAACATAATCATTCCTGTTGTCAGAAGGATGAACCAACAACGAGGCAGAGTATCAGGCTCTTATCACTGGTCTCGAGCTGGCTCTCGAGATCGATGTGCCCCATTTTCATGTGAAAGGGGAGTCTAAAAAAGTCATCAAGAAAGTCAACAGTGGATATGTTTTCAAAAAGCTAGAGCTCATTCCATTGTTGAAGCGCACTCTTAATATAATGTCCTTGTTTCCATCCTGGCCAGTGGTTTATCATGTCCCTCGATCTCATAATGGTCGAGCTGATGCTCTAGCCGGCCTAGCCGCATTACATGCAGAACCCGCGAATAATGATCTGATTATACATGTGGAAGACATGGGATTCATTTCCCCCATCACTCCAGAGGATGATGAAGGCCTGCAAGTAGGCCATATTACCGCCAAGTATTCCACTTCAGGACCGCCAGGTTCTCTGGATGCAGTGGTTAAAACGACATTCGAATGGAGAGCCCCATTTGTCGAGTTCATCTAAAATGGTTGCCTCCCGGCTGATCAGGCCGAGCACGAGCGAATATGACTCCATGCGCTACATTTTACCCTCCAGAGTGGTCCCAACCTTTAGTAGATCCTCTACAAGCCTAGTTTTGATGGTGTTCTCCTCCATTTCATCCAAGGATTCATGAATTCTCAGGATAAGCATGAGGTTCCCGCCGGTTCTAGTGGGGCTCACCAGGCAGGGCCGAAGCTGTCCCATCAAATCCAGAGACTGGGGTACTTTTGGCCCTCTATGATCAATGATGGTATCGAGTTCGAAAAATGATCTCATGCCTACAATGTTCATGCTAACCTCCTGCATTGGCTGCAAGAACCTATCCACTCCACCAAGTACTCTTGGCCATTTGCGGTGTGGGGACTCGATGTTGTGGGACCATACCCACCTGTGACATCTCTTCAGTGTAGGTTCATCCGGACATCCATGGATTTATTTTTCAAGTAGGTAGAAGCAGTTCCACTCAAGAAGGTCAAGGCCCGATTCATCATTGACTTCGTGAGATTCAACATCATCCACCGGTTTGGATTACCTTATGATGTCCTCACCAATAACGACACCAACATCCCATCAGCCGAGATAAAGAAATTGTATGCCAATTACAACATCCATTCGAACCATACCTCCCACTATCACGCGCATTTAAATGGGCATATCAAGGCGTTCAAAAAAATCATCTCTAACATTCTGCAAGAATTGATTAGTCCGAACAAGAAAAGTTGGCCATAAAATCTTCCCAATGCCCTCTAGGCCTACCATACGATGACTCATAATTCCACCCTAGTGACCTTGTATTACCTGGTGTACGAAGCTGAGGTCGTCCTCCCCATCGATATCCAACTATCCTCGTTACGCTCATCGGTCTATGACCAATAAGAGCTGGATAGGATAGCCAAAATTCTTCTGGATGAATTGGAAGTTCATGAAGAGAATAGGCTTTGTGATCTGCATGATCTGAAAAGGAATTAGAATAAGATTGCTAAAGCCTTCAACAAGAAGGTTTTTATCCAATGATTTTTCCATGGTGACCTGGTATTGGAACTCAGGGCGCCAATGATCCCTGGTAGTAAACCACCCAAGTTGGAGCCCAAATGGGAAGGACCTTACGTAGTCCACAAGGTTTACCCCAATGGGGCCAACTCCATGGTGACCATTGAGGGTGAAGGTATAACTCCTCCCACCAATTCTAAGTTCCTTAGGAAATACTTTTCATGATCCTGTGGTCCCGAATGACATTATATTGTTCGGTACCGCATGACCCTAAACTACTTTCCAGTATCGCATGACCCTAAACTGCACACTGGTCCCGCAAGACCCTAAACTACACGCCGGTCCCGCATGACCCTAAACTGCACGGTCCTGCATGTCTTTAAACATCACATCATCCTGCATGACATTAAACTACATTTTGAGAGCTATGTGTGGATTGATTCCCACTCTTATGGGAAACGTAAGAACACTCAGGCGCCCCATCTTGAGCTAGGCCCAAAAATATCCCTTTCTAATATCATCATTTGGTATAGCCCACTCAGAGGGCCCTCATGTGGTGTAGTTCAGGCCTCCATGGACTCGTTCAAATGGGAGTTGTGATGATCACAACATGTGCTCCCCCATTCATTTGTTATCCCATGTCCTCACCGTATGACGTTAAACTACATGGACTTCAAGAATTATTTATGGCTTGATTCCTATATTTATTGTGTACTTAGGAATGCTCAGACATTTTTTCTGTTGGCCCAGCCCAAATTCCATAGTCTTCCTCTCTGGTCAAGGAATATGGCAGCGGTGCAATATTTTTCCCCAATTCACATCCAACTATCCTCGATCTAGTAGTATGTACTACTCCTTGGAGACATTCAACTCTTTTAGAGATGTGTACAATAATTATTTACCAACTCCTTTGATTGGGACTCAATCATCCTCTCCATTCTAGAAGGGCACCCGAATGATATGGATTCTAGGTCTATGGTTTCTCATACCACTTCTGGCCAACGCCAGCGAGGATACTGAGGAAAATTCCGATAAAAGTATTGTATTTTGAATATGGTCAATGTATGATGCTCATATGTTTCTCCCATTTCAATTTACTATATCGACACCATGTTTTGAACATGGTCAATAGTTCTCCTACGACATTAGAACCACCCCTTGATGTCCCAAATATTGAGTGTAGTGGTTCATTCTACCTCGGGGATTCTCCAAGCGATGAACTCCCTTTAGGTAAATCCAGGTTTTAGTCCCCCATATGACAAGGAGAGCCGAGACCAGCTCCATGTTTCCTACACTGAGAACTGGTCTTGTGGGCATAAGAGCTGTGATGTGGCAATAACCATGCAAGTGGACGTATGTCCTTCCATCTGAGGCCCAGCCTCAGGCCCCTTGTACATCTCGGGCCCCGACCCTAGTTCTCTCTTACGAGATTGTACAATGTGGTATGATATTATGTCCTCATTCACGTCAGGTTACTCTCCGTGCCGTACACATATCCGGATGAGACATGTTACCCTCTCCATCATCCTCACCGTAAGACGTTAAACTACAAACCGGTCGGGCCTTCCTGACCGAGGCCCAGCCTCAGACCCCTGGGCCTTCATGGGCCCCAACCCAAGTTCTTACATGGAGTGTACGGTGTGTAATGGTATAATGTCCTCATTATCGTCGGGTTACTCGCCATGCTGTACACCCCCCCACACACACTTTAGGGTATCTTACCCCCATCTGCATTCAAGAACTACATGTGGCATGATTTCCATCCTCATGGGATATGTAGGACCGCCCAAATGTCTAGACTTCGAGTCCATCCTCATCTCCCATAAATCTCCCTTACACCTTGGCCCCTTGGCCTACCCGTCCCTAAGGAGGGGAGTATATAGAGTGGCATAGGACTATGTCCTTATTCATGTTGGGGCTGTAACGACCACAACAAGTACCTATCCCTCATAAGAATTCTCTATCCCCTTACTCTATACTCATCCCTTCAAATCAGTTACTCTAATGTTTCGAACCTTTGTTGACCCTCTTCGGTGGTTCACCAATGTACCTAAGGGTATTCTGGTTTAGTTCCTGGAATGTCAGACTCTTCTTGGAAATACTTCCACCCCTTTTTTAGGATTTGTGTTCCCCTTAATCATGGATTCCATCACCTTTCAAAGCCTATGAGAACCCAATGTGGAATGGATTCTAGGACAAAGGGCTTTCAAACCATTACATGTCAACATTCCCAGGGGTTGCAGATAACAAGCCGATACAAATCATGCATTGCGAATATGGTCAGCGTTCGATGCTCATTTGTTGTTCCCATTTTAGGCTAACGAGATATGGATACTATGTTTCGAAAATGGTCAACAGTTATCCTTCATATCCACACCAACCACATTAAGCCCAAAATGTCTATTACATGTTTCACATCATCCTCCACCTCATGATGCCCCAGTAGAACTTCGAAACTCTTGGTACTATTCCTCTGTGCGCATCTGCATGTTAGGATGTAAAAAGATATGATAAGGGCATCATTCGAAGCTCCACACTGATTTTCTTTTGGCTTGTGTTCCTAGTATTGTAGTGAATATATTCCTCCCTTATTTCTCAGACCGAGTTCGAATCACATGGTCTTAGGGATCAAGATGAAGTCTACACTTACTAGAGGATATTTTCTCAACCATGGTTTGATCTCTAATACCATAAACTAAGATCTCTCCCAAAAATACATGTGTCTTGATTCCCATCTTTATGGGTTCTGTAGGAACACCCGGATGACTAGTTTTCAGGTCCAATTCATTTCAGAGCTAGTTTCTCTTGGCCCTTACCTTCTTAACTCTATTCAGGCCCCTTGGCCTAAGGCTCCATTATCAAAATTGTGTATACTATGGTGTGAGATTATGTCCTCATTCACATCGTGTATGTTGTATCACGTCATGTTAATTCCTTCATGTCCAATCCATACGACATTAAACTATGTCTCTTGGTCCTATCACATGACCCTAAATAGTGACATTACCGTCCTGGCTGCATGACAAAAAACGACACTGCATCATGATGTTGTCACTCAAGGGGACACCACGTTTGGTATTGGTCACACACCATGCCATTTTTCAATGCCTGATTTGGCTTGATTATTGAGGCGATAACAGGGCCTACTATCATAGGCACGAATCTTCACAAAAAACCATTCATCTTGAGGGACAAACATGATTTATAAAATACCGCTTATTTTGGTGTGAGGGCCACACCTGCACACCCCTTTTATCCCTGGAACTGACAGAATACCATGCCACATCATAGAACATCAGGAGTTTTGATCCCCATCCTCATGGGGTACGTCTGAACGTTTGTGCACCTTGCCTCAGACCCATCTCAACTCTCATATTTAGTCCCTCGACCTAAAACCTCTCCAAGGAACACATGGTGGTTAGAACCCCAGGTTCACATTCACGTTGGGCATTTATAATTACCCCTCCGTGTGTCTCCCATGTTTCCTATCATCCATGGTTCGAGTTCTACAACCCTAAAATAAGATCTCCCTATGGGAAGGGACTCAACGCCCTCTATCTAATATGTCTCATAGTCGTATTTAGACTCATTTTGACAACAGGCCCGAAGTGTGGAATTTTCATGGGGACATTCCCCTCATTCCATGTCCATGCTTCATGAGAAAGCTATTTGGATCCTCATCCTCTTCCACATAAGAAGGATCCCCTTTCATGGCATGGTCTCATGACGCATCAGATCATCTACCGTCCTGATCCAATGTCTCTAAAGATCTCGAAAGTTATTTGCGGCAGGTCCAATGTTTTGACATTGTCAATGGTCGACCCTCATTTATCTGTCCCCATTCCAGGATAACATGATTTGGATTCTATGTTTTCACCACGGTCAACAGTTATCTTTCATCGTCACACCACCATCATTGTTATCCAGATTTTGAGCTTCATGATTCACACATTTCCACATCCTCATGTTCAAGTGGAATTACGACATACTCGGCCTTAATTCATCTCACATCTAGCTGAGCTACATGGACAAGTTAGCATCACTGGGCTGGCATTCACCGTTCATCCCTATTTCATAACATCACCCTTCATGTGTCAGGAAAGTCCCACCACCACATCTTGTTTCCCACATCGAGCATGCCTTACGTGGGCTTAGTAGTTTTGGTAGGATGTGCACGGACACAACCATGCTTCTCATCATGCTGTATGACATTAAACTGTGCTTCCAGAACTATGTATAGATTGATTAACATCCTCATGGGATACGTAGGGACACCCAGGAGTTTCACCTTGGGTCTAGCCCCGGTAATTAGAAATCATGTTCCTCCCCATTTTCGGCCCCCTAGCCTGACCCCTCGTGGGGAACCATGTAACTGTAATTTTTCCCTGAACAAGTTCAAGATTCCCCACAATGACATTGGGAAGCGACAACCCCCCTCTACAAAGAGAACCTATCTGAAAGAAGAAATGTTTTATGATCAAACCGATGAGTCCATCTAATGTGCTCCCACCAAGGTTGCGTAATTTCAAGAGTGTTGGATTTTGATTGAACAAATCATCACTCCACATTCCTCACTTTGCGTGCCCCTTTTTCAGACCCTCATCCTCTTTCATGTCTAAGGGAACCACTACCTATATGGATACTCGGCCTACGACCTGCCAATTGTCATTGGCAAACATTCCGGAAGACTAAAAAATGACATTTTGAGTTAGGCCCCGTGTTTCGAACATGGTCAGCAGTCGACCCTCATTTTGTATACCCACTACAGGATAATAGAATAAGATTAATGTGTTCCGAATGGGGTAAACCATTATTCATTATTGTCACACCACCACCACAATGTTCCCACTCCTGGGTATCATGATTCACACCTCCTATTCCCATATGTTCGGATTGATTTCAGCGCCCAGGTGTTACCCCATTTGTGCACAAGAGCACACTAGGAAAATGGTAATTCAGCTGTTCTGAGAGATTCACTCTCCAGTCAGGTCCCTCCCCTTTCCTCCCAGAAATCCGAGACAGTTGTTCAAACCCCAGATGCCCGAATCTTGGTTTTCACTCCTATGATTGGATGGGGTGATAAGTTGGTCATCCCATGTTTCTCACATCTAGCCCGACCCATGTGAGCATGGGAATGATTGTTGGACACTCCACGAACATCAAAAGGATGTAATAAACCAATGTAATGAACAAATATCATCCATGATACGACATTAATGAATAAAATCATGATTGTAATTTTAAGGGTTTGTAATAATTACAGTACCTAGGGGTCGACTCCCACATGGACGGATTAACCTTCTCAAAAGGAGAGTTGAAGCTCCGCCACCCTCTGGATGGTAGCGTCAAGGAGTTGTTTCCACTTGTTTACCTCTCGCACTTCCTCGACAGTGAGTCGGTGCAGTTCGCCGACCATGACCTGAGCCCGCTCCACACCAGTCTGGATAAAGGCCATCTCCCCAAAGGATCACTTCATTCTCTCTTCGGTCTCTGCCATGTGGGACTTCAGACATGAGATGAGATTTGATTTCACATTAATAGAATCGAAATGCTGATCCTCCCTGGCCTGCAAGAATTCAACCTCGTTTTCGGTCTCCCAGAGCCTCATTATGTTCACCACCTTCCTCCACTGCCAGCCCACACCGAGGCCACGATCATACTCCCAATTCTTTTCCACCATAAGATCTCTGATGAGCATTTGTGGACACTGGGAATCCGCTCCCTCGTCGCATAGTTCGTGCAATCGTGAGTGATGTCTGTCCATCTCATACAAACATAGTGCTTGGGGGTGTCATTAATGAAGCGCGTGATCAGCTTCCACTATAGGGGATGGAGTATTTTTCTTTACTCCTCGTAAGAATTCATCTCGTCCTATTCGGCACGATTGGAAGGCTAGTATATAAGGAATGACCCCAAAAACTCCTCAGTTGGGTTCAGATCTGGCATCAGATCAGGCGTGGAAAGGCCTGAACTAGCTGGTTGATCCTCATCATCAGATCCCACCTCAATAAACATATGCGCAATCCCACAAGAATTCCCACCAGTGATCGGGAGCACTATAGTTTGGTCTGGTTGGATGTCCACCTCCACGATCATTGGCATGCCCCTGAGAATGGCACTACCAGAAGTCCCGACCAACATTGCCGGAGTGGTCCATGACAATTGAAGGACTGTACACACAAAAAGGGGATGTAAATGTAAGTCAACATGGTCAGGGGATGGCAATCATAAATTCGGTAGTGGAGACTTATAGAGATCAAATCCCTGGCTCTCTCTTGGGATGATGTTGTCGGGACCCTGAGGAGTGCCCCCCCCCCTATACGGTTGGCATGTCAAGAGACTCTGGGGGGTGGCCTCAAGTGTCCTAGCCCCACCGGACATGGAAGTTGATGCAACCACATGTGTGGATCCCGAAGGACCCGTGTCAGCACCCACTAAGGGGTGAGAATGAGGTCTATGCACAAGGTCCTCCTGCACAGTGCAGACCATGATAAGGAATCCAGAGTAACCTAAGAGTAGACACTAAAGAAGGAACTTGGGATTTTTCCTCGAGGCCCTCTGAGAAATCTTCAAGATCCAAGTACTAATCAACGACCTCACCCTCCTAAGATGGACACTCTCTACCCGCCTAGTCTTCCCAAGAGGACTCGTTCGTTTTTTCTGGAATATGGAAGCGTTCCATGAATTCAGCAGCTGATTGTTACGGAGGGACCGTACGACCCAACAACACCCTAACCCGGTCTGTCATCGGGTGCAGGGCACCCTATGAGTAGATAAAGCTTTTCCAACTCAGCTATGTTTTGCTCCATCTCCACTTGGGATAATGAACTAACGGTTCTAATAGGCTTGATCCCTGGAAAGTCCATCTCAAATTGGTTAAGGTTCTTCCATAACATAGATGGGCCGAGGAATTGATGGTTGACTTCCCGGATGTCCCAATCCTCTTGGAATAAAGTCTTCTCCATCAAGTAAATTTGGCGCAGCCGTTTCCCCAGGGCCTGAGTAGAATTTTTGGGGAATCCTTTTAGTGGCCGCCCTTCTAGGTGACTCTATTCTCCTTGGACCACCGGGTCCGCTGCCACTACCTTATCTTCCACTACTGCGTCCCCCTCACCTGGTGTGTGCATCACCACTACAGTAGCTCTGCCAGGGCGGGGTGACCATTATTCCTCCCGTCCTTGGCCCCATGGTTGGCGAGGCTCACCATCACCGTCTATATTGGTTGGCCGCTTCGACATCTCCCCTAGGTAGGCCGCGTCACAACACTGGGCATGTTCCTTTATCATCCTGAGGACGACGGTTATCGGAGGATGTACATTCCACATCTACCCATATTCTTGTGTGAACATGAGACACATATGCCTAATCACAGATGTGTGCTCCTCGTAACGCACCTCCAGGTTGACCTGCGGGATCAGTCGCTGCAGGCACCAGAATTGCCTTTCAAATCACTATGTGGAGTATGGCTTGCAGAGGCACTCGCGGTCCACCCTGGCCACTGAGAATCCACCTCGAAAGGACAAGTGGTAGGCCCGGTTCACTTCCGTCCCCCGGCCGTCATCATTAATGGCCTCTGTCAGCAAAAAAACGGGTTGAAATTGAATTCATCCACCCTCCACACTCGGTTCAGAACTAATTGTGCAACCAGATTGGTCAGAAAGCTCCCCGCGGTATTCCGGATCGATGGGAATTTGTTTGACCCTTGAGGTGAAATGGGGTTCAGATACTCATAGATCCCCCTAATGTGCACCAATATCCTCTCATTAAGGATATGGAATGGCCCACATACTCTCTGTGGTCTCTTCCACTTGCTGATGTGACACAACATGTTATAAAACATGGAGGGCATCAGGATCCCTAGGTTGACCCTCCCTTCTATTGCCAATGTAGATGCCAAGATGAATGTACATGGCCCCACTCCAATGTTGGAATCACAAAACAGCAGGATCCAACCATATATGGGAGTTGTGATGAAGGCTGCCAGCCTAACTATTGGCTGTTTCTCAGGGCTGACACTGAACCCCTAGGTCTTCCACTGGAAATTCTCTAATAGCCTTCAGTACGAGTGTTTGTTACTCCGACCCCCTTTGAGGATGTTCAAGGTGTCTCCGGGAATTAACGGTCTATCGGGAAGTTTAGAAACTTTTTGAACCAATTCTTGAAGTGGACATCCCTCACTACCTCCTTATCCTTCCCTGGAACGAGCTCCATCAATGCCATTTCCAGATGAGACATTTACTCTGGATCCTCCCATGCACCCATAGTAGGGAACAATTCGTCATACCTAGCCCCCAGTATCGGGACGCCGCATGATCTGATGCACTTACCTTAAGCTGATGCCGACCTCACCGTGATGCAAGTGGAAATTATTTGTCCCCGGTGACCATCGGCTCAACAACTCCATCATCATCTACTTCGGTTGGTAGATGTGGAATTAGGAAGCCCATGCTACCTCATACAGTCACACTCTTCTCATCTCTGCACTGAACTCCTCACACGAGGTGACTACCAAGTAGGCCCATGCCCCATCATCTGTGAAGTTACCACCTTGGCGCATGTCCCATTACTCAGTCCACCCCGTCTTCTGGTTCCCCGGTACCGCCTTGAGGATGGTTCGGTACAAAGGAGGAGACATCTCTAGCAGCAATGCATTCCTTCCGACATTGTTCATATGGTTGTGTAAGCAGTTGACAATGACAATCATAAATTCCTCCTGGGCATGACAGTTTGCCACCCTGAACCATCAATGTTGGCACAACATGCTCTGGAACCAATAAGCTGGCTCATCCTTACATTCTTCGGGGATGATGACATCGTCTCTCAACCCAAATCCATATATGGGAAACCTCCTTCAAAAAAGGTATCTCTTCTGGCTCTCTGATAGCAACTCCACCAATGAACTATGGTGCGAGTGGCTATGGACCAACTCTCCTAGACCCATACTATTCGCCACTTTATCCCTCCAGGCGGCATTCGGAATCAACCCCTGGGCAGCTTCATGGTGGGCCTTTCAGGTCTAGAACATAGACGATTTATTGGAAGGTTTGCGAAGCTCGACCACATAGTGTGACCGCGAAGACTCTTGGAGAACACTGTTCGTCGAGCGCTACCTAGTATTTCATGTGCCAGATCATGGAGCAATAACACAGAGTTGAGGAATCACTATGCGCCACGAAGACTTGATTTGTAGATAACACACGCGTAGAACGTGGAGCTTCGCGAATCGAGAGAATAAAAGGAAAAATTTGTAGAGAAGGTAAAGGAAAAAAGAGGCGGACTCCCCCTATTTATAGGCGACGTACTTCGGAGCTTCGCAGTGCTTCCAGTGCGCGCTGAGCTTTGCAACACGCTCGGCCCACACATCCCCTATCTGCCACGCGTTCCCTCTTTGTGAGCCATTATCACAAACAGCCGAGGATTTGAGAGATTAACCTCATACATCAATCCTTGATCTCTCCACGACTCCAATTATGAGGGGGGGGGGGAATTTGTTGGCGCCAAAATTCGATACATAGATGAATCCCAAAAGAAGGCACCATGGACAACCTCAAAAAGCCACTTCGTGGAGGCCCCCAGCACCACGACCACCATGAAGCACAGAGGCAGATCCCTCCACGAACGCATTTTACGTTCATAAGCCTGCTGCAAAGGAAGGAGGCATGATGCACTATGAACACATTTGACATTCGTGGGCCCACCAAAAAGGAAGGAGGAATGACGATCTACGAACGCATTTGACGTTCACAAGCCCCCCCCCCCCCCCCCCCCCCCCCGCGAAGGACGAAGGCAGGATGCTCCATGACCGCATTTAACGTTCGCGGACCACCACGAATGAAGGAGGTCGGATGCTCCATGACTGCATTTGACATTTGAGGCCCTCTGTGAAGCAACCAAGGCCCACTTCATGCTACGTACGCTCTTCTTCAAGGTGCCTCTTTATTATAAATACAAGTATCCTTCTAAGATCAAAAGAAAAAAATCAGACCTTTCAACTTCCCAGTTCCTGAATCGTGAAGCATCCTGCATTTCTCTAAATCATGAGCTTTGCAAAGTACTTCTGCACTGTGATGTGCCTCCTCCTTTTCTCATTTCGATCCCCCCTTCGTAGTGGGATTCCTTTCGTAAAGGCTAAGGGACTTCGTGAAGGAAGGGGAACCCCAAGGGGACCTGGGTCATTTCAGAGCATTTATGCTTCGCGAAACACATTTCATGTACACTAGATCCTCATGCTAAAGGAGGGTCACATTACTGTGTGAATCCCATTACTTCAAGACACCTCGCTGCGCGAGGCAGCTTTCCTCTACGAGGAATTTCTCCACGAATGACTTTATGCATTGCGAATCACCTTAGATGAGCACCACTAACCTATACTTAGGATAAGGCATTCCAATTCGCAAATTACACCCCTTTGCAAGTGCCCTCTGCCACGCGGAGCAACAGAGCTTCACACGGCCTCTACTTATGAACTCCTCTGCTTGGAAATCCATTTTATCGTGTGACCCTCCAGGTGTGCATGATGTGATTTCAAAGTCCTCTGGATGACACCACCCGTTGCGTTGCTTCGCCACATGATTCATCGCATAGGCATGCTAACATCAATTGCTACTTCTCATAGCCATGCTAATGTGGGCCCATCGATGGTTCGTTCCATGAAACCCCCTCGCCATGGCATTGACAATGCCTTCCCTTCCATAAGGAGAAGAGGGTAACAGTTATGTAAACCCTAGGGGTGCGGAGCAATCCCACCTCATCCGAGCTGCAGGACATTAAAATACCAAGCACCATAGTCCGTAGCACATAACGATATACTGTGATCTCTCCCCGTGCCACGCACGTAGGGCCCCCGCTTTGGACATTGTCCACGCCCACTTGTATCCACAACGATGGGATCACCCCTCACAGGGGATGATATCCTTTTTATTGGAGTGGTGTTTGTCCACAGGGAAAGGGAAGACACCTTGGTGTAATCCAGATGCTTTCCATGTAGGAGGTAGCATCTATACTCCCCTTTTCTTCCTCATTCCCCAGGGCCAGCGAATGGTGTGGTGGGATACGATGCTTCTCCTTTCTTCAGTACCAAATCCCTCTCCCACTACACTTTATCACCACGGGCCTCCATCCTGGTGTAAGTACCAATCTCTCTGTCCATGGGTCTCTCCATGCATAAGCCCCACTCTATATCCCATAGAAACACCTTTCACGATGTGATCACTAGGTCCTTGATGCCTCTTGATTCTCACACCGAGTAGGACTCAAGTGGTCTTAGAGTAACCATCGACGCGAACACCAACACCTTGGGAAACATAGACTGTAAGACCAATGCCACCATTTTGAATTATGTGTACATTGATACCTACTAAGGCAAGGTACATATGAAGCCACCAAGAGGTTCAAGCCCCACACCTATTTGTTCCACCACCCCGTCGTGTTGGTTCAACAACCCCTTTACCACCCAAACTACGAGGTCTTTGATCCCTATCAAGGAAAGGAATGTAGGAAGCCTCCATCATCACGTTGGTTCACCGACACCCCCTAACTGAACTACGAGTACTTTGATCCATGTCAAGGCATGGTAAATATGAAGCCACCACGAGGTTCAAGCCCAAAAACCATTTCCCCGACTGTCTCCATGTCGGTGTGCCAATCCCCCATTTTTTCACATACTATGAAGACTTTGATCTTTCCTAAGGCATGGTACATAAGAGGCCTCTTAGAGGTTCATGTCTACCACCAGTTCCTCAAGAACGCCCAAAATGGTTGAGTAGGCATACTCCAGGGTGATGCATCTCCTTTAGCCACATGTGAAGCCCGTTATATGGACGTTGACTATAACAAGATAAAGTATAAGTAGATTCTTTCAGGTGAGATTGAGCTGAAAATGGTCACAATAGACCCCTGGCCACATCCTCCTACAAAAACTAGGCTCAGGTGATCCCGGAACCTCTTACCCCCGTACGGTATCGGGATGTCCTCCCCAAGGCCACGGCAGTATGTCATAAATTCATGTTTTTATAGGCTGGAATAAGTCTGATCTAGTAGACGCACCACTACTAATTTAATATTATCAAGCGTGGACCTCTGGGTTGAAGAGCAGATGGGATCGGGTCGACGACCTTCGTTGCTATGGTCTCGGCAATGCTGGTGTGCTCCGATGCAATGACCACTGCGTTCAAGTAGGTACCGGCCTCCCATCAGGGTCTGCTAACTCTGGAGAAAATTACCCCACCAAAGATCCCTCCATAAGTGGAGAAGTAGATATAGAAGATGCTCCCCTTCCTTTGAAGAAGGCGTCTCTTCCATGGTCAATGAAATGGTATAGGTGATCCATGGTAGCGAGGTAGATCTGAGACCCTCTTTGATCTGTGCCGCCATGTCTCTCAAGGAGAAATATCGGTACGTGGATTTCATGAAGTATCACCATTATTTGTTCACATGGAGTTATGGATAGACGCCTGGACTAGATCCTCTAGTAGCCATCCACTGCCTCGGTCTCCCGACAAGTCATCATAGGTTCAAGCATCCTTCTAGAAAGATTCACCCATCTCTTGGTGCCAAGGTCAAGGATGAAGTTGAAAAATAATCAGAGAAAACATCATCATGGAGGTCCAGTACCCCAACTATCTAGCCAAAATTATTCCAGTTAGGAAGAAGAATGAACAGATTATAGTCTGCATCCAATTCTGTGATCTCAACTGTCACTCTCTGAAGGATGATTTTTCCCTTCCAGTGATAGAATTACTGATCGATGCTACAACTAGATTCAAAGTCCTCTCCTTCATGAATGGATACTACAGGTATAATCAGATCCAGATTCCCCTTATGATGATGAGTCCATAGCCTTCAAGACACCACATGGTAGTTTCAGTTACCCGGTTATGCCCTTCGGCCTGAAGAATACGAGTTCCACCTATAAGCGGGCCATGCACCTCATATTCAAGCAAATCCTTGGTACATTGTGGGAATGGTATGTGGATGATCCGGTGGTCATATCTCTCCAATGCTAGGACCATATCAAGGACCATGAGAAAGTGTTCGTATTCATTTTTTCTCTCCATCTGAAGCTGAACCCGCAGAAATGTGCCTTTGGGGTTAGCTCCCAGATGTTTTTTGGATTTTTTATCAGGTACTGAGGCATTGAGACCGACATGGAGAAGATCAAGACCATCAATCAGATGCCCACCATGAGCAATATTTTGGAGCTCTGAGGTTTCCAAGGCCACTTAGCCTACAAATGTCAATTCATTGTTAATCTAGAAGGCAAGTGTAACCCCTTTTTCCTGGATCATGAAGAATGGATCTTCCTACGAATGGGATGAAGAGTGTCAGACCGAATTTGAGGAAGTTAAGCTATATCTGCTCCATCCTATGGTCTTGATGCCAACTATCCCTAGAAATCCACTAATTTTGTATGTGACTTCCCAAGAATGATCTCTCGGCGCCCTTCTCTCCTAGAAGATCAATGAGGGGATAGAAAGCAGTCTCTACTACCTCAGTCGTGTGCTCATCGATACAGTGACCACATACACCCCCATAGAGAAGAGATTCCTTACACTGGTATTCGTAGTACATAAATTGAGACACTACCTGCTACACCATGTGGTACAACTAGTGTCTCGGGTAGACACTCTGAAGTACATTCTAAATCGCCCCATGTTGACCAGCCCTAGAGCACGGTGGGTAGTAATTCTCCAGTAGTTTGATGTAAGGTTTTTCCCTTAGAAATAAATCAAAGGACAGGCATTGTAAGCCTTTCTATTTTCCCATACAAGCATCACAGACCATCCCCTAGACTTGGAGTTTCCCGACTAGGCAATCCTCATGGTAGATCCTTCCATCACATGATAAAAGATTAACATTGATAGCACCTCCCGGAGCCCCACCGGTAAGAGACTCAATGATCCTAGGCTCAATAGAGTGGGCATGGGTATTGTCTTTATTACCCCGGTGCAAGCCATTCTACGATACTGATTCCTATTATTAAAATGCTGAACCAATAACGAGGAAGAGTATCAGGCTCTTATCACTAGTCTCGAGCTGTCTCTTGAGATCGATGGGCCCCATTTGCATGTGAAAGGGGATTCTGAACTATTCATCAAGCAAGTCAATGGTGGGTATGTTTTCAAAAATCCATAGCTCCTACCATTTTTGTAGCGCACCCCCATCTAATGGCCTTGTTTCCATCTTGGCCGGAAGTTACTCATATACCATGATCTTAGAATGGTTGATTTGATGCTCTAGCCGTCCTGGGTGCATCACTTGTAGAACCTGAGTAGAATGATATGATTATACATGTGGCACACCGGAGATTCATTTCCCCCATCACCCCAGAGGATTACGGTGGCCTACAAGTAGGCCATCCTACCCCCAGTAATTCCATATCAGGAGCCCCAGGTTCTCCGGATGTAGCGGTTGAAGGGACTCTCAACTCGAGAGCCGTATTTGTCAAGTTCCTCTAAAATGGTTGCCTCCCGGCTGATCAGGCTGATCACAAGTGAATCTGATGCCACGCGCTGCAGTTTACCCTCTCGAGTGGTCCCAGTTTTGAGCATATTCTATACAAGCATGGGTTTCATGGTGTTCTTCTCTATTGCATCCAAGGAGTTGAGAATTCTCAGGTCATGCACGAGGTTCAATCCGGTTCTTGTGGGGCTCACCAGGCAGGGCCGATGTTGTCCCACAAAATCCATAGACTAGGGTACTTCTGGCCCACTATGATCAATGATGGTATCATGATTGCCAAAAGTTATAACTCCGAACAAGTTCATGATAACTTCCTCCATCAGCTTCTAGAACCTTTCTACTCCACCATGTACTCCTGGACGTTTGTGTTGTAGGGAATCGATGTTGTGGGACCATACCCACCTGTGACAGCTCGCCAGTGCAGGATCTTCCTAACTTCCCCGGATTTATTTTTCAAGTAGGCAGAAGCAGTTCCACTAATGGAGGTCATGGCCCGTTCCATTGTTGAATTTGTGAGCTCCAACATCATACACCGGTTTGGAGTCCCTCACACCGTCCTCACTGATAATGGCACCAATTTCAAGCAGCCGAGCTGAAGAAATTTTATGCCATGTACAAAATCCATTCGAACCATACCTCCCACTATGACACGCATGAAAATGGGCAGATCGAGGCATTCGACAAAACCGTCTCTAACATTCTGCAAGAAATGTTAGGTCAGAACAAGAAGAGTTGGCCATACTAGCTCCCCAATGGCCTCTGGGCCTACCAGACGATGACTAGTAATTCCACCCAAGTGACCCCGTATTCCATGGTGTACGGATCTGAGGCCGCCCTGCCCATCGAGATCTAGCTTCCCTCATTACGCACATCAGTCTATGACCAGTATGCACCAGATAGGATAGCCAAAATTCGTCTAGATAAATTGGAAGCACTTGACGTGAATATTCTATGTGACCTGTATGATCTGGAAAGGAATCAGAACAAGATTGCTAAAGCCTTCAACAAGAATGTTTGTCATCGATGTTTTCTGTAAGGTGACCTGGTACTGTCCATATGGGAACCAATGATCCCCGGTAGGAAACCACACAAGTTGGAGCCCAAATGTGAAGGACCTTACATAGTTCACAAAGTTTACCACAATGGGGAATACTCCCTGGTGACCATTGATGGTGAAGGTGTAACTCCTCCCACCAATGCTATGTTTCTCAAGAAATACTTTTCCTTAGCATGTGGTCCCGCATGACCTTAAACTGTTTGGTCCCGCATGACCCTAAACTGTTTTTCGGTATCGCATGACCCTAAACTGCACACCGGTCCCGCATGACCCTAAAATTCACACCAGTCCCGCATGACCCTTAACTAGACGGTCCTGCATGAATTTAAACATTACATCGTCCTGCATGATGTTAATCTTCATTTTGAGAGATAAGTGTGGCTTGATTCCCACTCTTAAGGGATACATAAGAACACTCAGGAGCCCCGTCTTGATCCCATCCCCAAAACTCTCTTTTTCTACTATCCCCATTTTGTATAGCACACTCAAAGGTCCCTCATGTGGTGTAGTGTATGCCTCCTTGGCCTCGTTCGTATGGGAGTTGTGATGATCACACCATGTTCTCCCTCATTCTTATGTTCTCCCACATCCTCACTACATGGCGTTAAACTACATGGCCTTCATGAACTACGTATGGCTTGATTCCCATATTTATGGGGTACGTAGGAATGCCCAGTCATTTTGTCTGTTGGCCTAGCCCAAACGCCAGAGTCTTTCACGTTGGTCTATGTATATGGCAGGGGTGCAAAATTTTTCCTCAATTCACATCGAGATATCCTCGATCTAGTTGTATGTCCTGCTCCCTAGAGACATTCTCCACTTTTAGAGATGGGCATAACTATGCTTTACCAACTCCTTTGATTGGGACTCCATCATCTTCTTCATTATAGAAGGGCCCCCGAATGGTGTGGATGCTATGCCTAAGGGTTCTTGCACCACTTCGGGCCAACTCCATCGATGATACTGAGCAAAAACCGATAAAGGTCCCGTATTTTGAATATGGACAGTGTCTGATGCTAATTTGTTGCTCCCATTTCAGGATACAATAGGGATGATATGTTTCGAACATGGTCAACAGTTGTCCTGTGACATTGGAAGGAACCCAAGATGTCCCAAACATTGAGTCTAGTGGTTCATTCTACCCCATAGTTTCTCCAAGCAATGAACTCCCTTCGGGTAAAGCCAGGTTTTAGTCCCCCATATGACGGGGAGACCCGAGACCAGCTCCAGGCTTCCTACACCGAGCAGTGTTCACGTGTTCTTATGAGCTGTGATGTGGCTGTAACCATACAAGAGGGTGTATGGCCTTCCATATGGGGACTAGCCTCAGGCCCCTTGCACATCACAGGCCCCAGCCCAGGTTCTCTCTTACAGGATTGTTCAGTGTGGTATGGGATTATCTCATCATTCACGTTGTGTTACTCTCCATGCCATACACATCTCCAGACGAGACACATTAACCTCTCCTTAATCCTCACCACAATAAGTTAAACTACAAACCGGTCAGGCCTTCCTGACCGAGGCCCATCCTTAGACCCCTTGGCCTTCTTGGGCCCCATCCCATGTTTTTACCTGGAGTGTACGGTGTGGTATGGTATTATTTCCTCATTCACATTTGGTTACTCGCCATGCCATACAACCCATTCTTTAGGGTATCATACCCCCAACTTCTTTTTAGAAGTATGTGTGGCTTGATTTCCATCCTCATGGGATACGTAGGACAACCCGATTGTCTAGACTTCGAGTCCATCCCCATCTCCTAGAAATCTCCCTTACACCATGGCCCCTTTGCCTACCCTTCCCTAAGGAGTGGAGTATATAGAGTGGCATATGATTATGTCCCCATTTACGATAGGCTTGTAACGACCACACAATGTACCTCTCCCTCCGAGGAATTATCTATCCCCTTACTCTATATTCATCCTTTCAAATCAGTTACTCTCAAGTTAGGAACCTTCGTCAACCCCCTTCGGCAGTTCACCAATGTGCCTAAGGGTACTCTAGTTTAGTTCCTGGAATGTTAGAATATTCTTGGACATACATCAACCCATTTTTTAGAATTTTTGTTCCCCTTCATCATGGATTCTATCACCTTTCACACCTGAAGGGACCCCCAAGTGGCATGGATGCTAGGCCTAAGGGCACTCCAACCATTACAGGACAACGTTCTCAAGGGTCACAGACAATAAGCCGATACAAATCATGCATTGCGAGTATGGTCAGCATTCAATTCTCATTTGTTTTTCCCATTTCAGGCTAACATGATATGGATACTGTGTTTCAAACAAGGTTAACTGTTATCCTCCATATCCACACCAACCAAATTAAGTCCAAAATATCTATTACATGATTCACACCATCCTCCACCTCAAGATATCAAAGTAGAACTTCGAAACTCTTGGTACTATTCCTCAGTGTGCATCAACATGTTACGATGTCAAAAGCTTTTATAAGGGCATCATTCGAAGCTCCACACCGATTTTAATTTGGCGTGATTTCTTGGTATTGCAGTGAACATTTTCCACCCTTGTTTCTCACACCGAGTTCGACTCACGTGGGCTTAGGGATCAGGTTGATGTCTTCTCTTACTAGGGGGGTTTTGCTCATCCATGGTTTGAGCTCTATTACCATAAACTAAGATCTCTCCCAAAACTACGTGTGGCTTGATTTCCATCTTTATGAGATACGTAGGAACACCCGGACAACTCGTTTTTGGGTAGCTCAGTTGGGAGATAGTTTCTCTTGCCCCTTACCTTCTTACCTCTATTCGGGACCCTTGTCATGAGGCTCCTTTTTCAGAATTGTGTATAGTATGGTGTGGGATTATGTCCTCATTCACGTTAGGTATGTTGTATCACGTCATGAACATTCTTTCATGTCCAATCCATATTCATTTAAACTATATCTCTTGGTCCTATCACACGACCCTAAAAAGTGACATTGTCGTCTTGGCCGCCCAACAAAAAACAACACTGCATCGTGATGTCGTCACTCATGGGGACACCTTGATAGTTACTGGTCACACACCATGCCATTTTTCAACGCCTCCTATGACTTGATTCTTGTGACGATACCCGGTCCTGCTACCCTAGGCATGTCTCTTCATAAAAAACCCACTCATCTTAAAGGAAAAATAAGATTTATCAAATACCGCTTATTTTGGTGTGAGGGCCACACCCGCACACCCCTTTTATCCCTGGCACTGGCACCATACCATGCCACCTCTTAGAACTTCATGCAGCTTGATCCCCATTCTCATGGGGTACGTATGAATGTCTGTGCACCTTGCCTCGGGCCCATATCAACTCTCATTTTCGGTCCCTCGACCTAAAACCTCTCTAAGGAAGACATGGTGGTCAGAACCCCCGGTTCCCATTCATGTTTTGTTTTTGTAATTATCCCGGCATGTGTCTCCCGTGATTCGTACCATCCATGGTTTAAGTTCTACAACCCTAAACTAAGATCTCTCTATGGGAAGGAACTCAACACCCACTATCTAATACGTCTCATTGTCGTATTCAGACGAGTTTTGTCAAAGATCCTGAAGTGTGGAAATTTCATGGGGAAATTCCCGTCATTTCATGTCCAAGCTTCATGAGATCTCTATTTGGATCCTCATCCTCTTCCACATCAGAAGGATCCCCCTTCAAGGTCTGGTCTCATGCCGCATCAGCTCACCTATTGTCCTGCGCCAATGTCTCTAAAGATCTCAGAATTCATTTGCTTCTGGTCCCAAGTTTCGACATGGTCAATGGTCGACCCTCATTTGATTATCACCATTCCTAGCTAACGCAATGTGGATGCATCATTTTTTCCACAGTCAATAGTTATCCTCCATCGTCACACTACCATCATTGTAATCTAGATTTCAAGCATCATGATTCACACATTTCCACATCCTAATGTTCAAGTGGAATTCCGACATACTCAGCCTTAATTCTTCTCACATCTAAGTGTGCTACATAGACGGGTTAGCATCCTTGGGCTGGAATTCACAGAGAATCCATTTTCCCTAACATCTTCCTTCCTATGTCGGGAAAGTCCCACCAACACTTCATGTTTCCCACATCAAGCATGACTCACGTGGGCATAGTAGTTTGGGTAGGATGAGCACCGACGCAGCCATGCTTCTCATCGCCCCACATGACGTTAAACTGTGCTTCTAGAACTACGTACGGCTTGATTCCAATCATTATTGGATACATAGGATCACCCAATATTTTCACCTCGGGTCCAGCCCCAGGAATTATAAATCATGTTCTTCCCCATTTTCTGCCCCTGGCATGACCCCTCATGGGGAACCGTGTAACTACAAATTTTCCCTGAACAATTTCGGGATGCCCCACGATGAAATTGGGAAGAGACAACCCCCCTCTTCATAGAGGACATGTCTGATAGAAGAAATAATCCATGATCAAACCGATGTGTCCATCTAATGTGCTCCCACCACGGTGGCGTAATTTCCAGAGTGTTGGATTTTGTTTGAAGAAATCATCACTCCACATTCAATGCTTTGTGTTCCCCTTATTCAGACCCTCTCCCTCTTTCATGTCTAAGGGTACCCCCTAACAGTATGGATTCTCGGACTATGGACCACCTATTGTCATGGGCTAACATTTCGGAAGACTAACAAATTACATTTTGAGTTAGGCCCCGTTTTTCGAACATGGTCAGTCGTCGGCCCTCATTTTCTATCCACACTCCAGGGTAATACAATAAGAATAATGTGTTTCTAATGTGGTAAAAATTTATTCTTTATTGTCACAAACCCCCATAATGTTCCGACTCCTGGGTATCAGTATTCACTCCTCCTATTCCCATATGTTCGGATTCATTTCTACGCCCTAGTGTTACTCCATTTGGGAACAAGAGCATGCTAGGAAAATGGGAATTCGGGTGTTCTTAGAGCTTCATTCTCCAGTCAGGTCCCTCCAATTTCCTCCAGGAAATATGAACCGGTTGTTCAATCCCCATATGCCCAAAGCATGGTTTGCACTCATATGTTTGGATGGGGTGATAAGTTGGTCATCCCTTGTTCCTCACATCTATACCGACCCATGTGAGATTATGGAATGATTGTTGGACACTCCATGAACATCACAATGATGTAATAAACCAATGTATAGAAAGTAACTCATGCATGCTACAACATTACAGAATAAAATCATGAATGTAATTTTAAAGGTTTGTAATAATTACAGTACGTGGAGGTCGACTCCCACATGGGATGATTGACCTTCTCAAATGGAGCATTATAGCTCTGCCACCCTCTGGCTGGTGGCTTCCAGGAGTTGTTGCCCCTTGATTACCTCCCTTTCTTCCTCGACATGGAGTGGGCACAGTTCGCCGGCCATGACCGGAGCCTGCTCCAGACCAATCTGGATAAAAGCCATATCCCTAAAGGCTTTCTTCATTCCATCTTCGGCCTCTACCAAATTGGATTTCCACCACGAGACGAGCTCTGATTGCTCATTAAGAGAAGCAGAATGATGATCATCCATGGCCAGCAACTGTTCAACCTCATTTTCGTTCTCCCAGACCCTCTTGATGGTCACAGCCTTCCTCCACTGCCATCCCACACAGAGGCCACTATCATACTCCCGAATCTTTTTTTCCATATGATCTCTGACGAGAATTTGTGGGTGCTGGGCATCCACTCCCCCGTCACACAGTTTGTGCAAATCGCAAGTGTAGTCTGTCCATCTCATCCAAACATAGTGCTTGGGGTTTTCATTAATGAATTGTGTGACTAGATTTCACTATCGAGGATGGAATATTTTGATGTCCTCATTATCAATAGTCATCTCATACCATTCGTCTCAATTACCAGGCTTGTATGCAAAGAATTCCTCCAGAAACTCCTCAGTCGGGTTCACGTCTGGTGTCGGATCAGGCGTGGTGGGGCCTGAACTGGATAGTTGATCCTCATCATCGGATCCCACCTCAATAAACATAGGCGCAATTCCACTGGAATTCCCACTAGTGATCGAGAGCACTACATTTTGGTCAGTTTGGATGTCCACCTCCATGTTCATTGGTATGCCCCTGGGAAGGGTGCAACCAGAAGTCTCGAACAACTTTGCCTCATCAGCCCATGCCAATTAATGGACTATACACGCCAAAAAGGGGAAGTAAATTTTAGTTAACATGGACATGGGATGGAAATTGTAAATTCAGTAGAGGAGACTTGTAGAGATCAAATCTCTGGCTCGCTCTTGGGATGATGTTGTCGGGACCCCGAGGTGTGGCCCCTCGTATATGGTTGGCAGGTCTGGAGACTCCGGGTGGTGTCCTCAAGTGTCCTATACCCGCCGGACATGGATGTTGATGTAGCCACATGTGTGGATCCTGAAGGTCCCGTGTCGGCAAAAACTAAAGGGTGATAATGATATCTATGAACAAGGTCCTCTTGCACAGTGCAGAGGATGATAAGGAATCCAGATTAACCTATGAGTAGACCCTAAAAAAGGAACTTGTGATTTTACCTCGAGGGCCTCCGCAAAATCTTCAAGACCCGGGGACTAATCACCGACCTCACCCTCTTCTGGAAAAAACACTCTACTGGCCTTGTCTTCCGAGGAGGACACGTCCAATTTTTCATCATAGAGAAGCGTTCCCTCAAGTCAGCAGCTGACAGTTACGAAGGGACCGTATGACCCAAAACAAACACTGACCTCGTCTGTTATTGGGTGCAGGGAACCCCGAGAGTGGATAAAGTCCTCCAACATAGCTATGCATTTATCCATCTCCACTTGGGATACTGAAAAAATGGCTCTAATAGGTCTGATCCCTTGAAATTCCATCCCGACGCGGTTAAGGTGCTTGCACAACTTAGATGGGTCGAGGAATTGATGGTTGAATTCCCCGATGTCCCAGTCCTTTGGGAAGGAAGTGTTCTCCAGCATGTCAATATGGCGCTTCCATTTCCCCAGGGCCTGATTATAAATTTTGTGTAATCCTTTCGGTGGCCACCCCTCTGGGTGACTCTATTCTCCTGGGACCATCGAGTCCGCTAACACTTCCTTATCTTCCCATACTGCGTCCCCCTCACCTGGTGTGGGCGTTGCCACTACAACTGCTCCACCATGGCAGGATGCACTTTCCGACTTCGGGCCATGGACCCATGGTTTGGGAGGCTCACTATCACTGACAAGATTGGTTGGACGCTTTGGAATCTCCTCCAGGTAGGCTGCCTCACAGCTCTGGGCATATTCCTTTATCAATCCAAGGATGATGGTTAGCGGAGGCAGTACATTCCACAACTTCTCATCTTCACATGTGAACGTGAGACACATATGCCTAATCGCACATGTGTGTTATACATAACGCATCTACAGGTAGACCGGAGGGGTCAGTTGCTACATGCACCAGAATTTCCTTGCAAATTGGTGTGGGGTGTATGGCTCGCAGAGGCACTCACAGTCCACCCTAGCCACCGAGACTCCACCTCGAAAGGCCAGGTGGTCGGCTCAGTGCTCTTCTGTATCCTGGACGTCATCATTAAAGGCCCCATTCAGCAACATAAATGGGTGGAAATTGAATTTCTCCACCCTCCACACCCGGTTCAGAACCAATGGTGTAGCCAGCATGGTTAGAAAGCTCCCCGAGGCATTCCAGATTGATGGTCGGATGTTCGACCCTTGATGCAAAATGTGGTTCAAATAATCATAGATACCCCGGATGTCCACCGCTATCCACCCGTATAAGAGATGGAATGGACCACATACTCTCTGTGGCCTCTTCCCCTTGCTGATGTTCCACAACATCTTATACACCTTGGGGAGAATTGGGATCCCTAGGTTGACCCCCCCCCCCCCTCATGTCACCAATGTGGATTCCAAGATGAAAGTACATGGTCACACCCCCATGTTGGAATCACTCACCTGCAGGATCCAACCATAGATGGGAGCTGCGATGTAGACCTCCAGCCTGACTATTGGTTGTTTCTCAGTGCTGAAAATGAACCCCCAGGTCTTCCACTGGATATTCTTCAATAGCTGCCAGTATGAGGGTTCCTTACTCCGGGCCCCCATTGGGGATGTTCGAGGTATCTCTGGGAGTTAACGGTCTACTGGGAAGTTCAGAAACTTTTTGAACCAATGCTTGAAGTAGAAATCCCTCACCACCCCTATATCCTTACCTTTCATGAGCTCCATCAATTCCATTTCCAAACATGACATATACTCTGGATCCTCCCATACACCAATAGTAGGGAATAATTTTTCATACCTAGCCCCTAGTATCGGGACCCCCTAAGATCTGATGCACATCCCATAAGCTGATGCCGACCTCCCCATGATGAAAGTGGAAAGTATTGGTCCCTGGTGACCATCGTCTCAACAACGCCGTCATTCGCTACTTTGGTTTGTAGATGTGGAACTGGGAAGACACATATGCCTCAAACAAGACCACTCTTCTCAACACCACCCCGAACTCCTCACAAGAGGTGCCAGCCCAGTAGGCCCAGGCCCAATCATCTTTGATGTTGCCGCCCTGGTAGAGTCCCATTACTCGGACCACCCCTTCTTCAGGTTCGCCAATGCCTCCTTGAGGATTTTTCGGTACAGAGGAGGAGACGTCTCTAGCAGTAATTCCTTCCCATAGACGTTGTTCATATGGTTGTATAAGCAGTTGACATTGACGGGGATAAAGTCCTCCTAGGCATGTCTAGCTTCCGCCCAAAACCATCGATGATGGAACAACGTGCTCTGGACCCAGTAATTTGGCATGTCCCTACATGCTTCGGGGGTGAAGAAATCGTCTCTCAACCCAAATCCATATATAGGAAACCTCCTGCATAAAGGGTAGTTCTTCTGGCTCTCCGATAACAGCTCAACCAATGAACAATGGTTTGAGTGGCTATGGACCAACTCTCCTTGCCCCAGAATATTCGCCACATCATCCCTCCAGGAGTCATCTGGTATCACCCTTTGGGAAACATCATGGTGGGCCTTTCATGTCTAGAACATGGATGATTTACTTGAAGGTTTGCGAAGCTTGACCACAGAGCGTGATCGTGATGACTCATGGCGAAGTCTCTTCACTGAGCGCTACCTAGGCTTTCATGTGCCGGATCTCATAGCGCAATCACAGAGTCAACGACTCAATGTGCACCGTGAAGAATCGATTAATAGAGAACACATGCGTAGTATGAGGAGCTTCATGAATTGAGAGCATAAAAGGAAAACATCACGGAGAACGGAAAGGAAAAAAGAGGTGGCCTCCCCCTATTTATAGGAGACAACCTTCGGAGCTTCATGGAATGTCGAATGCACGTTGATATTTGCAACATGCTCATCCAGCGGATCCCCTATCAGCCTCGCGAGCCCTCTTTGTGGGCCATCAACAGAAACAACTGTGGATTTTGTCGATTACCCTCATACATCGACCCTTGATCTCTCCACGACTCCAAGTCTGAGGGGGAATTTGTTGGCACCAAAATTCAAGATAGAGAAGAAACCCAAATGAAATCCCCATTGAATACCTCACGAAGCCACTTCATGGAGGCCCCCAACATCGCGACCTCCGTGAAGCAGAGTGGCGGATCGCTCCATGAATACATTTGATGTTCGCGTGCCTACTGCGAAGGGAGGAGGTGGTACGCTCCGTGAACGAATTTGATGTTCATGAGCCTACCGCAATGGAAGGAGGCATGACGCTCCATGATCACATTTTACATTCACGAGCCCACCAGGAAGGATGGAGGAAGGTTTCTCCATGACCGCATTGGACATTTGCGACCCACCATGAAGGAAGGAGGCTGAACTCTCCATGACTGCATTTGACCTTCGCAGCCCACCGTGATGAAACCAAGGCCCTCATTGCACCCAGTACGCTCTGCTTCTAGGTGACTCTTTCCTATAAACACAGGGCTCCTTATAATCCCAAAGGACAGAAAATCATTCCTTTCGACTTCCCAGTTCTAGAATTTCGAAGCATCCTTTTGCTATGCAAACCATTCCCTGTGTGAGGTACTTCTGCTCTGCGAAGTGCCTCCTCCTTGTCTCATTTTGATCCCTCTTCCATGTGGGATGCCTTTCATGAAAACTAATAGCCTTAGAGAAGGAAGGGGATCTGAATGGGGACCCGGGTCATTGCAGAGCATTTATTCTTCATGAAACACCCTGCATCTACACTATATCCCCATGTAAAGGCAGTGTCATTGTACTGCGTGAAGCACATTTCCTCACGACACCTCGCTGCGTGAGGCACCTTTCCTCCACGAGGCATTGCTCCGCGAATGCCTTTCCACATTTTGAAGCACCTCCCATGAGCACCACTACCCTATGATTAGGCTAAGGCATTCCAATTCGAAATGCACACCCCTTTGCATGTGCCCTCTGCCACACGGAGAAACAGAGCTTCACAAGGCCTTTACTTATGAGCTCATCTTCTTGGCATTCCCTTTTCCCGTGCAACCCTCCAGGTGTGCATGATGTGATTTTAGAGTCCCCTGGACGACACCTCCTGTTGCATTGCTTCGTTTAATGATTCATAACATAGGCACACTAACGGAAATTTATACTCTTCATAGCCATGCTAATGAGGGCCCATCGATGGTTCGTTCCATGACACCCCCTCACCATGGCATTGACGATGCATTCCCTCCCATAAGGAGTTGAGGGTTATGGTTATGTAAGCCCTAGGGGTGTGAAGAAAACCCTCATCGTCTGAGCTGCAGGATGTTAAACTACCAAGTACCATCATCCTTATCACATAACGTTAAACCGTGACCTCTCCCCATGCCACGCATGAAACCCCCCCCCCCCCCTCCGACTTGGACATTCTCCAAGCCACTTTTCTCCAATGTGATGGGATCACCCCTCACAGGGGATGACAACCTCTAAATTGGAGTGGTGTTTGTCTAGAATTAAAGGGAAGCCACCTTGGTGTAAGACACTTGCTTTCCTTGCATGAGGTAGTATCTCTACTCCTCATTACATCCTCAGTCCCCAGGGACAGCGAAGGGTGTGGTGGGAAACGATGCTTCTCCTTTCTTTGATACCAAATACCTCTCCCACTGCACTTTGTCACCATGGGCCTCCATCCTGGAGTACGTCTCAGTATCTCTCTCCCTGGGCCGCTCCACGCGTAAGCCGCACTCTACATCCCAAAAACGCACCTTTCACGATGTGATCATTAGGACCTCTCTTCCCCTTGTTTCTCACACCGAGTTGGACTCAAGTGGGCTTAGAGTAAGCACCGACCCGAACACCAACACCTTAGGAAACAAAGATTGTAAGCCCAATGCCACCATTCTGAACTATGTGGACATTGATCCCTGTTAAGGCAAGGTACATCGGAAGCCTCCATGAGGTTCAAGCCCAACACCCGGTTGTTCCGCCACCCCTTCATGTCGGCTCAACAGCCCCCTTACCACCCATACTACAGGGTATTTTATCCTTACCATGTCAAGGTATGTAGGAAGCCTCCACGAGGTTAAATCCCAACACCCATCAGACCTGAGTTCAATCTTCAAATCGATTCACCGACACCCCCTTACCGAACTATGGGGACTTTGATCCATGTCAAGGCATGGTACATAGGAAGCCTCCATGAGGATCAAGCCCAACAACCATTGGTCCAGACCATATCTTTGTCGGTGTGCCAAGCCCCCTCTATTTTTACCCAAACTACGTGGAATTTGATCCTTTATAAGGCATGTTAGGTAGGAGGCCTCCACGAGGTTCATGTCCACCACCCGATCATACTGACCATCCTCATGTCGGTTCACCAACACTTTGGGAAGCCTAGATTGTAAGCCCCATGCCACCATTATGATCTACGTAGACTTTGATCCCTTCCAAGTCATGGTATGTAGGAGGCCTCAACGAGGATCAAGCCCAATACGCAATTGATATGACACCCCATCGTGTCGGTTCAACACCCCCTTTACCACTCGAACTATGAGGTCTATGATCCCTGCCAAGGAAAGGTACATAGGAATCCTCCATGAGGTTCAAGCCCAAAACCCATTAGACCCCAGGTCCATCTTCACATGGGTTCACCGACACCACCTTATCAAACTATAAGGACTTCGATCCATGTCAAGGCACGATATGTAGGAAACCTGCATGAGGTTCAATCCCAACAACCATTGGCCCTGACCATCACTGTGTTGGTGTGTCAAGCCCCTCCCCCCCTTTTCCACCAGAACAACATTGACTTCGATCCTTGCCATGGAAAGGTACATAAGAGGCCTCCCCGAGGTTCAAGACCACCAACTGGTCGCCCCGACCTTCCTCCCGTTGGTTCACTAACAACTTGGGCCTCCTCAAAGTGTAAGACCTATACCATACCAACCTATGGGGACTTTGATCCATGTCGAGGCATGGTACATAGGAAGCCTCCACGTGGTTCAAGTCCACCACCATTGGACCCCATTTCCGCCTTCCCTTCGGTTATCCTTCATCCAGCATAACAACCTCCTCTAGCGGTAAGCCGTTGTGACCTCAATTAGTAGTAATCCTTTGTGACCCCATCCAGCGGTAATCCGTTGTGACCTCAATCCATAGTAAGTCATGGAGAACCTGTCCAGCGGTAAGCCATTGTGACCTCAATCAGTGGTAAGCCATTGCGACCTCATCCAGCAGTAAGCCATTGAAAACCCTGAACGATGGTAAGTCATCATCAGATGAACTACATTGATATTGATTCCCTAACATGGAGATACATAGGAATCCTTTTCATTACTGAAGCCCAAAACCATCATCATCCTCATGACGATGTCATCCCATTCATCATCCCTTGCACAGAACCCTCCTTCATCCATCTTGATTCATGCTCGGGATACCACATCCCAGCGGAATCATTCCACCACATTCCCCACTACAACTAACAAAATTCTGGAATCCACCAACGTGTTGGCCCCAATATTTGAATTCCCTCCAGGGGGTTCTTCCATCTGATCCACTCTAATTAGTGTTCTGGTCAACCAGATCTGTCTCCGCTCGACGTTAAACTTGCGACATAACTTGTGTTAAAAATAAGAAGCTAAGAAAAACCTCAGATACATGAGAAGCACTATAATAAAGGACAGAAGGCAAACACACCAATACCCAGTGTCCATACATGCCATTGATTCCCAATCGGACTACTCCTCTAAACGAAGGTTTCTGCCCTAACCAGACCCTTTGGAATTTCCTCACAAAAGCAGTGTAATTAACTATTGTACATGATGATATGGTGCCTGGAAGAGTTTCACGAACAACGCCTTAAGTCTATAAGGGAGACCCGGACTAGGTGACGGGCTCTGAGGAAGAATCCGTGGAAGGAAGAACCAACGTCCCATCATCAATTTTCGATCAAGGAGAAAACGTCCCTGAGTAAGGAATGGATGCCTCCCGCATTTGGAAAGAGGGAATACGGGGAAACAGTTGAGTGTCCTCTACAGACAAATGCGGGCCCCCCAAAGAATGCATCATAAACAGTTCAATTCAAATAAAACATGTATTCATAGAATAAAATGTTATTAATATTCATTTCCCATTATTCATAATATAGTAGGAATAAATCATATATAATATTAATTATATATATATGTATATGAAATACACCACAAATTCATAATTATGTTGTTTTAACTATACTATGTGATTATATTATAATATGAATTAATGTTTCATGTATTAATTCTAGTTTTTCATTTAATTAAATCAGTTAAAATGTGTATGATGAATATCCAAATCAATTTGAAAACAGCGCACTTGATTTTGAATCTGGTAAAATAATTCTATTATATGTTTGAAAAAATTTCATTGCGAAGATAATTCTGAAATCGATAATTATATAACTATATATTTTTTCAAATTACATCCATGAATATATTTTTTGTTGTTACCAAATATATTTAATAATATTTTCAATTATTTACATGAATTTATATTTATAATTTTCGAATTCATAAAATTATATCTAAATTTCAAAATGTTGATATATTCTAATTATGAAATTTTTTGTTATAAATTTAATAACATTTTAGATTGAATAATTTATTCTCTTTGTATATTTTTTTGAATAGTTATTTTAGGATATTTTGTATACATAATAATGAGAAATATATTGATTCAAGAAATATGATTAAATTATGAATATGGGGATGGTTTTAATTCTTTATTGGAATTTTCTAAACAAAAATTCATAAAAATGTCTTTTTTATAACCATTCCTGACATGTCTAAATATGAAGAATTTGAAAAGAATAAAAGTAAATGAAAATCTAATTTCTCATAGTTTTGATCTGAGTTAGAGTCACTAGATATGGAATTGCAAAACATGATGCAATATTAGATGTATTGGTGATAATGATTTTCATGATGATAACTATGATCAAATTAATGAAATGATTCATGATAGTAAAGTAGATGAAACTAAAAAAGAATAAAAAATTGACTATCTATTTGGTGATTCTAATAAACCATTATATTATGGTGGAAAAAAAGGTATAGTTTTATTGACAGTGTTATTATTGATTAACATGAACTCAAAACATTTATTGTGTCTATAGTTTAATAAATTTCCCACAATTGTTTAAAATATTACTCTAGAAGACAAAAAACCTATATATTATCATTATAAAGTGATTAAAATATTATGAAAGATGTTGTTTTGGTACAAATAAATACATGCCTTCCCAAATTAATGTGTTCTATATAAGATGAAATATCATTTTAATTCAAGGATTCTTAAATTTGGAATATCACCATATAAATTCAAAGAGAAATCAATGGTTTATTTAGCAGTTATTATGTTCCCTTATAATGATTTTTTACCACACTATAATTCATCAATTGAAAGTTTTATCTTCAAATTAGTATGATGAAAAATGGTTAAAATGGCATAAGGATGAGATAATATGTGATGGAAAATTGTGTCATCATATTGATTTCAAATAGTAGAAGAAAATTTACCACCAATTTCCTACATTAACAAATGATGTTATAAATATCATAGTTGTACTATGAATGGATATAATAAATCCATATCAAATCCTCCGTATCATAGCTCATGTATTTCCTATTTTTTGGAAATTTAAAACATATATATTTAATTTTTATGTTTAAAATTTATTCCATGTTGACATTAATGATCTATGGACCAAATAAAACATTTAAATGTTATTGATATTTCCTTATCTCCATTGTTTGATGATTTGAAATTTTTGTTGGAGGAATTTATTATGATGCATGATTAGTATAGAGGAAATTATATTCAACTATATGTAATGATTATGTTCACTGTACATGACTTTCCAATAATTGTAATTAATTGGATATAGTGTAATGTGTCATAATTGTTTTTATGTTATAAACCACATTCTTCATATTATATACTACATCTTGGGAGAAATAATTTTACATGGGTCATAAAAAATATTTTTCTATGGAAAAATCGAATAAAATATTTTAAAACATATTCAATGGGTCACCCAAATTTGATATTTCTCTGAAAAAAAATTTAATTTCAATTTCTTGAGAGAGTGAAAAATATTTAGGAGGATATTAAAATACATACAAATAGGAAAAATATTGAAATATTATTATAAAATGGTTAATATATTTTGATCTACCATATTGGTGGTATCATGATCCAAAACATAAAATTGATGTCATGCATGTGGACAATAATAAATGTGTCAGCTTGATTAGAAAATTGATAGATATTATAGAAAATACTATAGGTGGGTTGAATTCAAGATAGGACATACTCTCAATTGGAATTAATTTGGAGTTATCGTAATCTCCTAATAGAAGAAAACATTACATCCCCATATTTTCATAAATTGTCCATTATAAAAAATATTAGATATTTTTTCATTGTCGTAATTATATCAATGTGCCATAGGTTCATTTTTAAAATGAATAAAAAATTGTTTCTCTAAAGGTTTTATGTAGATAGGTCTGGAATCTCATAGTTATTACATCATGATAAAATATATTCATCTAGTTATATAGCTTGGAATACTTCCCATCCATATCATAATGACTATTTTATTGTGTGAATTTTTTTAAATATTATATTTAATAAGTTGATTGATTTGAATATTCAGAAAAACATAGAGAATGAAGGGGTTTCTATACTTTATCAATTGAAATTGTCACTTCTTCTAATTTTTTTTGATATACTAGTTCATTTAATGGATAATTTAGATGGAAAAATAATTATTTCCATCCATGTTGATCTATGATAGATGTATCCTTTGAGAAATGTATATAATTATATTTTAGTGGTTTATTTAGAATACATATCGACCAAAAGCCACCATTGGTGAGCAGGATATTTTTGATATGGTTGTAGAGTTTTGATAAATATATGTCTCTCCAATTGAGCACAATTTTTTTCATACAACACTCCATGAATAAGTCAATTAATGTAGAAATAGAATATCTACCTTGAAAGTAAAATCATTGATAGGTGAATCGATTAATAAGAAACATTATTATATCAGGAATGAAATAGATTCTCTTTAGCCATATATAAAATTTCATATTATTGTATTGAAAAAATTTCTTCCAAAAGATAATGATATGTGGATTTTTAATGTGAATAAAAAACATGTTTTTACATATTTTAAAGTGACCATGATTTGTATATTATATACATCAGCATCATTAATATGGTTTATGAGTGGTCCATGTTAAAATTAATAACATGGTTAGGGCATGGAATTTATGTTTATATATTTTATATGAATAATCATGACAATAGAAGTGTAGTTTATAATTACATTGTATAGGTTTTCATTGCCAAAATCAAATTTCTAAGTGACAATGATAGAAACACAATATCCACATCATGTTCTAATTATAATTTTATTGATGAAGTATGTTATATTTATTAAATTAAGTTTCATGTTCTAATATTTAACTACAAATGGTTTATTGATGAAAAAAATGTTAGACTCGATGAATTTAGAATTAAACTAGTTAATCTCCCTAGATTGGAAAATATAGATATTCCATATATCACTGAAACAAATGAACATTCTTTTTCTATGATCATGATAAATCTAATATGTAGTGGTCTATTGTATTACAAAGAAACAAATAGTATGTTGGTGATGAAAATTTTGATCAGACTTCTGATTTATTTGATATCCCTACTCCAATGAAAATATTTATAAATAATATCAATGAGAACAATGTAGACATGGGTTTTCCTATATAGAAATATCAAGAAAATGGAATTTTGGAAAAAACAATTTAGTATATTCTTTATATTATAGGTATCATATGTTTATTTATAATTTAAATTTCAAAATATTGTAAAATGTTAGATAATTTATATTATGTTCATTATTAAAACATATATTACAGCTAATAATATAATTAGTCTATTTATATATGTTACATTAATTTAAATTACCATTTTTAAAATTAGTTAACATATCTATTAATTTATTTTTTGGAGGAATAATTATTTCAGATTAAATATGTAAATTAAATAAAAATAATAATGTAAGTGTATATTCCAAAAAAATTATTTTTATTAAAAATGGTTTTGTTATGTTGAAGAATCATTAATATTCACACAATAATTTTTAATTTGTTTTCATATTTTATATTTTATTCCCTATCTCATAATTTTTGTTAGAATTTTTTTCATATATATAAAATAAGAATAACAATATGTTATGTTTATATTAGATTACTTTTTTTGATAATAATACATATTTATTTAAAATTTTGGGTATTATATTTGTGTACTAATTTTTTATTTCTTTTATTTGTGTGATAATGATAGATAACTAATTTGATCCACTAAAAATATCTATAGATGAATATACTCATTCATATTTGGATGGACATATGGATGATCTTCTTGGAGAGCCTCATCCTAATTTATATGATATATCTACATACAAGGTGGAATCACACATTTATAACAACATGCAATTGTACATAACTTGAACCATGGGATTCCATCATAAATTTATGATTTTGATACTCTAAGAGGTCAATATTCAAAAAAACTAAAGAGTTCAATAGAAGTGTAGGATAATATAGAAGTTATTATTTTGATTTATGATAGGATATGTGTTGAAAAATTGATAATATCTCAAATGTGGGAGACTATTTTGTTATTATATTTTGTTATTATTGTAATTATATTGATACTTTTTATAGTAATATATGTGTTCCCCATTAATATGAGATAATATATGATATATCTATTACTGGAGGATTTATGAAGAAATTTTTATCATTAGATAATAGTAGCCTTTTGGATTTTAATTATAACATCACAACATATTTCATTTTTGGTCATAGAAAACATAATAATCCATGTGATATATATCCATTTATAGATAAATATACAAGGAATAAATTTCATCAATGTATATGATGAGATTAATTTATTTTAGGTTCAATGTTACCATTTAGATTTTTTATATTAATGTTGTTATTGATGTTATATTTAATCTCAATATTCATCAATAATTGTGTAATCCCTAGGAGATACAATATATGAATGTAGAAACTCATAAATTATCTCAGAGAAGACATTCATTATTACAAGAATTAAAGATAACTAAAAAATTTCAGAAAACGTGAGTTGAGTCTTTAGGCTCTATAGTGGATTACCCTCCTTCCCTCGAGCTAGACATGGATAGTGCAATCAGAATTAAATGAGAAAAATAAAAAGATATATTACATAATAGTTGATGGTTTTATATAATATTATTTTAATATTTTTACATTATTTATTTATTTATTTAGGTTAAATTAATTATTGGTATATTTTTAATCAATATTTTTTTTGAATTATTCCATACAAGATTCTATTGAGCAGTAGATAACAAATTTAGTGTTAATACCTGAGGGTGGGAATGATATTTTAGCTATAGATTTGGGATATATCGAACAAATGAGTTGTCTTTGAGGATACCTAGTTTACGGATCGGTAAAAAAACTATTTCCACATCCAGATGATTCTTCAATAAATGAGTCTTATAATATAAAAATAGAATATATTGAAGATAAATTTTATGATATTCATGTAAATATGGAGGAAAAATATGAGCATCAAAACCGTCGATATTAGTAGACATTAAAATTCATTTTCAGACCGTTGATACCACTCCTCCACCTCCATAATAGACCCCACTCCCCACTTATTCCATCAGACCCAAATCATTCATATCATTCACCTACACACCCTCCTCTACTACTTCCCAATTAGAATGAGTTATATAATGATTATCCAAACCATAAAATTGTTCTATATGGGATGATTTTTTATATTAGTTATACAATTCATCATCAACAGATAGATATAGAGAATCATAGGGTCATTGTACACGAAATTATAGATAGATCTGTAAGAATACCATTACCTATAAAAGAGGTGATTACAGTTGGAAAAATTATCAACTACCATTTAGTTACAACATCTTGAATATTTTGATATATTACTATTGTGGTATGTGTATATTTTTTATTTTATTTCAGTTTATAATAATTTTTTATCATTATAATTTTTAAATATTATTTTAATTTCTTATAGGAATAGTTTATAGATATAGGAATACTATATAGACAATAAAAAATATAATTTTATATGACTTCAGATACAAATTCAACTAGTTTGATTTATTTTAAACTTATTCTTGTTTTTTATTGGATGATTATGTGATTCAAATTTATGTTTTCTTTAATTGGTGTGAAATTACTATGTCTCTTTAGAATAACAATATCATTCAGATTGTAAAATTTGATCAGTTCGGAACCAACATAATGTTTTTTCCATGTTATTGGATAAAAATTAATAGTCAAATTTATTGAAAATTTTTTAATGTTGTTTAGTTTTTATTAGTTATATTTATAAATTTTTTATGAATATTTAAAGGAAAAAATCATGTGGATATATGAACCCAAATTTTATTTCACCTATAGATATGATAATGATTGAAGAAGAATGAACTGTTTATATTGAAGAGTGATTTTAAAACAATGAAATTATTTATGAATTCTTGTTTCATAATATTCAATTTTATGAATCATATATTTCGCATTGTGTTATATATCTATTTACATAATAACCACTAATATTAAGGATTATTTTATATTAGTGTGCATTGGATATTGGATGTTTTTTCCATTGGATAATACTCTTTACTGGTAATTCACTATCTGTGGTGAAGTGTATGAATAATTTAAGATATCTTTGGACACATATGTATCATTTTATTAATATATATTTATATTAAATAAAATTTAAAATTATTTAATATCAATTATGTTCATAGAGTCCATGGTATTTCATGTCAGAGACCACAACAAATAAGAGTTCCAAGATCAAATATTTAAAAGAAAATGTGAATTTTCATTTACAATTACAAAAATTTTGATGTATTACTTAATATTGTTATATTAAATTGAAAACGTCTATGAAACAAATTTTTTATAATCAATAAGGTGTGATTTCTTGTGGATACTTTTTTCCATGTATTATCTTAATAATACTCTATATTTTTTTGATGATTTTGATTTGTTTCAAAACCTATGATTGATTTCTAATAATGTTTTGTTATGTCAGTTTTATAGTAATTTATATTATAATATCATGTAATTTGTCTTTATGATAATTATTCTTGAAACAATAATTTAACCCATACATTATGCTTAAAAATTAAGATTTTAATATGGTATCAACCCAACATTACGCTAAGGAGTTTGTATTCGGATCATAATAATTACATTTAGAAAATTGACACACGTATTGATGAGAAACACTAAATTGTATTATGGATTTATTGTTTTCAATCATATGTTCAAAAAAATTAATGAATGGATAATATATGTTACCCAAAGAAACCCTAAAATATTCAAAATAAGGATACTCTACGTAGCTATTCCCAACGGTGTATTCTCATTGGTGATGTTCTTCAAGTAATGTTTTAAATCTGACAAATTTTCAAGGGATAATATAGAAATGAAAACCAATTAAATGATTAATTTTATTGTTTCAATGATCATTATTTATTTTAGAAAATCTCTCATATTTCTAGGAGAAGTTACGACTCTCCCAATTATTGGAATTTTGAATTTCATTGACCAATCATGCTACTCTTTTGGATTTAGAACAATGAAAAATCTATTATCTATTATATATATATCTTCATAATATCTCTTTATAAACATATGTGATAAGTGATTCACAAACCTGTATTATTTTTGGAAATTCTTTTTACACTGCTATAGAAGACAAACAGCTCAATTAAAAGACTTCATTTTGGAGATATACATTTTCGATCTTGTTCTACTATATGTTTTTGACTGATCTATTTTGTTTATTATTTTAAATTGATGATCTATAGTCAAACTCAATTTATTTAGAATTATTATACCTTAAATTATTTTATTAATGTAGAATAAGATCTATCTTCTACAAATTGGGTTCTACAACGATTGTGATGTTTAACATGTTTCAACAAATCACAACTCTTTTGACTTATTTGAGTTTCAAAAACTCATACTCAGTTGTGGTGGCGTATAGGATTCTTGATCTAAGATGTGGATAATTGATTTTCTATTAGAGAACCTGAAGTTTTTTTATTTGGTCTGGTAATGGTTTCAACTAATAAGACTAAGTTGTGTATAATTTGTCTTATAATAAGAGGACCATTCTAGTAAAATTTTCCAAGCACATTGATGGAGTGTTTGGAATAGTATACTACGGGATATTTTTTCCTCAATCCACTATAAAAAATATGTTCCATTTTTCAATTTATCCTCTATATATTTTCATACAGTATAATAAGAATGAAAATTCACATAAATTATAATGGTTATTAACAACCAAAATTGTGGATGATTTTTAAAATACCAAATTCAACAACCTATTGTGTATTACATTGTATATTATGACAAAAAATTGGTATTAAAGGATTAATTTGGATAATGACATAGCAAAATAAAATGTATGTGGTCTAAATGAAGACATTAATTTATGACCCTAGATAAAGGATTCCCATGCATCAATATCAATACATCAATAGTACAAATTATCTGTGTTTGAAATCAAGGATTAATATTTATCTGACTAATTTTGGATTTAGAGTTTACTCAAATATCATTACCCCATATAATATTTCTGGGAAACCTGAAACATGGGAGGATTTAAAATAATCATAATATGACATTAATTCCAATGGTATGAATTCTATTATTTATTTTCATGGACCAGATGAGTTAAATCTTGTTTCATAATGTCCTACTACTGAGAGAATGTGAAAAACTATTATCGTTTCTTATGAAAGAACATAAAATGTAAGAAAAATGTGTAATGAAATGGAAAATATGAATTTTGAGACCATTAGAAAATTTGATGGTGAAAGCATCATATAAATTAATGGATTTCTTATAGAAATTATCGACAATATTAAATGTTTTGTTGAATCTTGTAAACAATACAATCAAGCCATTAAAGTACTGAGAGTACTACCTTTTAAAAGGAATGGAATATCTCCACTTATTTGAAAATCATCACATGTAAAACATCACATAATGAGAGAACAAAGTGGGACACTGATGATGTTTGATGAAGAAATTAAAGATGAATCTATAGATCTGTTATTAGATTAAGGATTGAAAATAATTATAAAAATGTAACTACTAAGAAACATAACATAAGATAAATGAAAAAAGTTAAAGAGGAGAAAAATTTTGATTCATTGGGTTCTAAAATGTAATTTTCTCATCTAGAAAAAAAATTTAAGCATGTTATATAAGAAGAAAAGAGGATTCATGAAATCATTCAGGAAGGATGTTAAAGAGAATACAAAAGTTATATGTTATGAATGTTTGAAATTGGGTCATATCAAACTAGACATGACTCTACATAAAGATAAATGAAAGAGGAAAGAAAATATACATTAGTAAAATAATGATTATGAGCATAATAGAAACATAGAAATTAAAAATACCTAGAGTGTGTCTAAAACACCTTTAGTCCTTCATTTTATGTCTCAGAGAAAGGGAAATCAAATATATAATCCAACATGTGGTTCAAAGCCAATTAAGAAAAATAAAAGGTACAAAATTATTATTCATCGAATTTAGATACTAATAGTTTCTCAAATGATAATTTAGATTCATATTATTAAATATTAAAATAGGAATATGGTTCTTTGAAAAAAAATATAATTCATTAAAAATTGTTAATAATGTGGTTTTAGATGAATGAGATACATCACTAATACAACATCACGTTTTGATGGAATAATTCAATTCATTCACAACAAATTGTTTTTACCATGAATAAAATATCAAATCATTTCAAGATGAAATAGATACATATAATATTTCTTCTGTTTATTTACTAATGAAGAAAATATATTAAATTATATCCTTGGAAATAATATAATTAAAAGGTAATGATTTTTTATAAGAAGTAAGGGTGGAAAATGTAAACAGTACAAGAATTATATTGTCTCAAATTCAAAAAATGCAACTTGTTATTTTTTTTGGAATAAAAGGACATGTGACAAATAACTATTATTTGAGAAATACTCAAATCAGTGGAATTAAAAGATCCTTTATTTAATAGAGTTTTTCTTAATCTAATGATATATGATATGAAAAAACAATGTAGGTAATGATTCCTATATTTATGTTATTTTACAGTGCTGGACCCAAGAATGTGTGGGTACCAAAACAAATATTCTTTTTTAATACATTTGCATGAAGCATTCCACAATAATATACATTATATATTGTATATGGATAGTGGATTGTTAAGGGATATGAGCTGATATTCATGAAATATTCACACATTAAATAAATTTGATAGAGGTCTTGGAACTTTTATTAACATTTAAATAAAGGATTTAGACTTGTGGGAGATCCAATGACTATGTCAATCAACAAAGTATTGTTTGTTCATAGGATAAAGAACAATTTTATATGAATTTCTAAATTGTTTTATCATATATTCTATGTTTGTTTTTCTAAAAAATAATGTTTTATATTTAATGGAATGTTACTTAAATTTAGATCACCTTTAACTGATAATTTTTATAGTTTGGATTTAAAATCATTAAGAAAAAATAGTTAATTGTTTAACTAATAAGAAAAATGAATCATGGTTTTTGGTACAAGAGGATTGGACATTTTAATATTTATGATTTACATAAATTATGTAAAAAATGTAAGTTTCTTATTTTCCAAGCTGTATGTTTAACAATGATATATTCTGTGATGCATGCCAAATTGAAATGAATCAGAAATCATATTTCAAATATAATAACCAAATTGCAACAACTAAACCCTTACGACTTATCCAAATGGATTTTTTTGAGGAATTATGGAATGAAATATGGGCCAGTATATTATTTTTTTATGTTTCAATATATTATTATTGAAGATTTATTTATGTCTATTTTTTAAAACTCAAAAGCTATGTATCCACTTTTTATGATTTTTTTTAAAAATTGTTGAATATAAAAATGGTTTTAGTATAATTTTCCTTAAGAAGAGAAAATGGTGGAGAATTTGAGAGTCAATAATTTAATTCTTATGTATCAAATCTATGTATTAAATACACCTTCTCTAGAAAACCTCAAAAAAATGGAATACATGATATGAGAAATAAAACTATTCAAGGAACGGAATATAATATTCTAAATGAATACTATCTTCCAACCAAATTTTGTGTAGATTATTTATGTATAGACTACTCTACCATGAATATAGTTTTAATTTGGAATAATTCCAAAAATTTACTTTATGGAATTTTGAATAATAGAGAACAAAAAAGTAAGGTATTTTAATGTTTTTGGATGTAAGGTGAATATCATGAACACTAAGGAAAAACATGGAATGATTGATCCAAAAGATATTGAATGAATATTTCTATGATATTTTGCTACCTCAAAAACATATAGAGTATTTGATAAAATGACAATGATTGTTGAAGAATCAGTCATTTGAAGTATGATGAAACATACCTCTCTATTAAAGAAATAGATCAAACTAATAAAGTCACCATCACATTTGATAACATTAGGCTTAAAACCTGGAAAATGATTTTGAAAATGATATTGATAAAACATAGTCTAGTTTAGAAGAATATGATACTAAAGAACCTAAAGGTGTATTTCCTAGAAAATCTAGAACCTAATAGGACCATCATTTAGAAACTATAATAAGAGATATTGACATAATAATTAGTAGTTGAAAGAATATCTGAAAACCATTAGAATTTTCTGTCTTTATGTATCAATTAAAACCTAAGTCTATTAATGAATCCTTAAAATATGTGATTTTGTTATTATCCATGGAAAACGAGCTAAATCAATAAAAAAGAAATGAATTTTGGGAAATAATTTAGAGATCATCAAATTAAATTGTTATCGTAACCAAAATGGTCTTTTGAAATAAATAAGAAGATTAAGAGATCATAACCCCAAATAAATCAATATTGGTTGCTAATGGATATAATCAGAAAGAAGGTATATTTTATGATGAAGCATTTTTCGCTGAAATAAATATTAGTATCCATTAAAATCATTGTATCCTATTCAACCCATATAAATATGAATTTATATAAGATTGATGAAAAATCAGATTTTTTAAATTTTCTATTAATTGAGGATTTTTTTGTTGAACAACCCCATGGTTTGGAAAATCCTCAAAAACCATTTTTTAAACATACCAAGCCATTATTTGTCCATAAAGAAGAACCCATGTCATTGTATGAATAATTAAGTTTTTTTTATTTTAAATATGGTTTAACTGATGGTTTGGAAGATCCTCCACCCTTTAATAAAAAAAAATTTTCTAATATTTTATTAGTTCAAATTAATATTGATGGTGTTATTTTTGTCTCAACTAATAAAAATCAATTTCATTACATTTAAAATTTAATGAAAAAGTAATTTTAAATGATTATTATGGGATAACTAATTTTTATTTTAGGGTGTCATATTTAAAAATAATAATTTTAAAATGTTTTTAATCAAGGAAGGTTTATTATTGATTTATTGAAAATGATTTTACTTGAGAATAGAAAGACATATATAACTACCTTGTGTAAAAATATAAAACATGATTTAAATGATACTTGAAAACTATTAAACAACCTGTAATCAATAGGTATGATTGGAAGTTTGTTATATCATACTGTATGAAGAGCAAATATTATTTTTTCTTTATTTAATTGTGTTATATTTTATCCAAACCCAACAAAATCCCATCTTAGTGATGTTAAAAGTATTTTTATATAAATAAAGTGTATTTTTTTAAAATCATCTTGACCCTAGATCATCTAATTTTAATTTTACATTATATAAAGATTATAACATTAGAGGCTATATATTATTTAGAAATTTACCTGAGGAACATTTCATTATTTAAAAAAATATTTAGTTTCATAGTCTAGAAATAATCAACACATAGTTCCCATGTCAACCACTAAATAAGAATATGTGTCTATTGGTAGTTGGTGTGAGCAAGTATTATGGATGAAAAACACCTTATTGTACATTGGACTAAACTTTATTTGTATTTATATTTTATGTGAAAATAAAAGTTCAATTAATATTCAAAAAAATTCTATAAGTTATTATAGGTCTATCCAAATTGATATAAGGTAACATTTTTGTAAATATCATGTCCTTAAAAAATATATTTCATTATAATTTTTTAATACCTAATATCAATTAGCTAACATTATTACAAAAAATATTTCACATTCTAGTGTGGATTATATTAATGGGGAGTTATAAATATTTGACTTTAAGTAATTCTTTATGAATTTATTTTTAGTTCCTCTTAGTTTATTATAGTATGTTTTAAGAAATTTGACATTTTTTAAAATTCATTTTAATTTATCCTGAAAATAATTACATTTCTATTCTATTTTATTTATCTTTTAAAAAATAAAAACATAATGAGTACATCCTCGAGAAACAAGTGAATTTGTTTTCCTTATTCTGCTCTCATACTCATCTCTATTGAACTCACATACTTGCTCTCTCTTTCGATTCATCTCTACTTCAATCCCTTCTATCAAGAAACCATACGATATGTAAAGCTCATAATGATCTTTGTATTCTGAGTTGGATAACAATATTTATTCCTCATATAAATCTCAAAAATGTTTTTTACCTAAAGGTAATATATTTTGGCTATCTACATAAAGAAAAACTATCACTCAAGAATGTGATGAATTTTTATGGTTTGGTTTATGTATTTTGGGGATGATAACATGCCAATGGTTTATGAAATAGATATTAATGTGTTTTGTTAAAAAAAATCTCTTTGTAATGGATTCATGGATGACACCATTATCTTTTTGATTGATAATAATGATTTTTTTCCTCTATTGCAATTGATGAGATGTTACGTTGTCCCATGATGGTGAGTTTCAATTCTATTTTAAAAATATTCATAATAGTAGATATTTATATATATATGGATATTGTGATTTATTTTTCTAGTAAAAGAACATTTATAAATGTCTTTACATAATAACATTCTCTTGACCATTGAGTGATGGTGGAGTTTATTCAATCTTATATTTTTTTATAGTACTGTTGAGCTTGATAAGGTTCTCTATCCAGCCATGTATATCATGTTTCCTCTTTAAAAAAATGTAAATTTTAGTTCTTCTCGGTTTTGGATAATAAATCAAAAAAATTATTTTCATGAGGAGATAAATTTGGGATATTATCCTTATGGTATGAATATTTCTATATGTATAGGTAGAAAATGAATGATAGTGAAAACGTTTTTTTGGAAAAACATATCACCACTGGAACACATTGAATGCTGTAATAGTGAAGAATATTTCTTTTGTCAAGAACAACCCATGCAATAGTTTTCCTTCTGTTAGTATGGAGAAACAACAATAGTTATTAGTAGTTTCATAGGGGGATAAAAAGGTTATCACTTTATTTGGATTAGTTTGTCAGATGCCATATGATTAAGGAACATCAAGGCATGAAGAATCTAACATTCACAAATGAATAATAGTATTGTCCATTTTTCCAAAAATTGTTATAAAAACACTACTGGAGGTGTGTGTGACACTCCATATGGTGAGTAATGGGAATATAGAGGTGAGGATCAAGTGGTTGATCAAGTTTATTAGGTGTCTTATAGTCAATAACTTCAAAAGGAAGATATCCCAGTCACTAGAAATCAAATTGTTTCTGATCATGGTGTTTTGGGAGGATCTGATTTTGGAAATAGAATAGAAGGTACTGGTGATCCAGATCATGCTATAATTAAATTTGATCAAGAATAAGAGAATTCTATTTATTCTTATAATTCAATGGAATATTCACATGTTGTAAAGATACAAAAATGTTAGGATCATAATTTGTTTTTAAGAGACTAATTGTAAGATGAGAAGAAAATGTTTAAAGAAAAAAAGGTTGTTTTTATATAGAGATCGTACATTGAAAATCATATGATTTATTTAATAGAAATCAACGAAAATTTCATTTTAGTTAGAGATCCTAAGGATCATGTTGTCATTATGTCAATATAATTTTGTTTATTAATGTATTAGTCTATCAAGAAGACAGGGTTTGATGAATTTAATTTGATGATTGGGATAGAGTTTCTATTTCTCATAGTATGGAATCTAGCATCTACTACTTCTAAACACACACCAATAGAATTTATGAGGATGTTTGAAGTAATTACCTAAGAAATGGATGATTTTAATGAAATGATACACACCCTTTAGTGTGATAGAATACCATTAAATGTTCTTTTGGACAATAATATCCATTTATTGATTTAATTAAATTTTAATGAATCCTTTTTGGGACCACAGACTAAACAATTTGAAGTCAAAATTATATATTTCATACTGATAGAAGAATATATGAATGAGTTTGTGAAAATCAATTTTGTTGAAAAATTTGAAATTAAAAAATAATTTGAGGAAACTACATAATAATTGGATTGATTTGTTGAATATTCATTTTTATAGCTTGTTGAAGTGTAATGTAGATCTTAAAAGTGTATTTCAAGTAATTTGTTAACCCGAAAAAACCATTAGTACCAACCAAAACTGAAATCTAGCTAATAATTTTGAAGTCCCTTTTTAATTTTGGTTTTTACTATATTATTTCATAAAATTTGAATATCTATTTATCTTTAGGTTTTTTATCTCTAGATTTATTTTTACTATTTCAGTTCAATACATCACTACTAAAAATTGTTTTATTTTCTTTAAGCCATAATACATAAATATTCATTTATATTTCTCTTCTATATTAAATTATGGATTGATTCATTTATTCATTCCAACCATCTTTGTCATAAATGAAAATTGGGGAGAATCTATATATTTATGAAATCAAAAACTATATTTGGGATATATGGGGAGAAAATTTTCAACTACAACATTTTCATTTAAAATTTTTCATTATCGAAATATTTTTGTGAAATTTAACATTGGATAAACGTTTTATATATTCCTTTTGGTTTTAAAAATAATGTATTTTCTTTATTTTTTGTTTAGGATTATTTTATGAGTTTTATGATAGTCAAAAAGGGAAGATTGTTGGGTATGTATTTTCTCAAAAAGACTCTATATTTTATGATGTTTTTTATGTTCACAAAAACCCATGATTATTTTATAATAATGTTTTGTTAAGTGAGTTTTAAGAGAATTTATATTCTATATTAAACGAATTTAACATTACTGGAATGATTTTAGATAAAATATTTGTATCCCTATGTTATGCATAAAAACAAATGTTTGTGTATAATATCAACCCTATATTACACTAAAGAGTTTGTGTATAGATCTTCATCCTTACATCTAGAAAATTTAAAAGCATATGGATCAAGTACCCTATGTTGGAGTCAGGATGTACTGTTCTCAACCATATGTACAGGAAAAATTAATTTATGGTTAATATAAGCAACACAAAGGAACATTACACTATACAATTTAATCCAACACTAAAAGCTCAACCCATCGTTGGGTTCCAAATGGTGATGTTATTCAAGTTGGGTTTCCAATATGAGATTATTGGAACAGTCAAAGTAGTTATGATGATCGATTCAAGGATAATTTTCATTGTTTCAAATAAACTTGTTCATTAGAAAACACATCTATATTCCCAATGGGAATTTACAACTATCCAAGTTAATTGAAATTTGAATTTCTGCGACCAATCATGCATCTTGTTTGGATCTGGAATAATGAATAATGTCGTTTCTATTCTATATATTGATTCAGAATATCTCTTCGTAAATATAGGTTACAAGTGAATCACATGTAATTAAGGTTTATTTAATTTCTTTTTATAGACCACATTAAATAAAAATTATGTTAAAGGGAATCATTTTATATACATATATGTTCTATCTTGTTCTACTATATGTTTTTGACTTCCTTATTTTGTTGCTACTTTAAATTGAAAATCTATATGAAACCATGATTTCTTCAGACAATTTTTCCATTGAATACAATTATTTCTGATGAATAATATCAATATATAGATAGTTGTATTCTGTAGCAATTTTGAAGTTTATCTACCTCAAAAAAATATCTTTTGATTTATTTTAGTTTCAACTTCTTGTACATTGTTTTTTTGGATTATGAACATCTCAATCTACGATGTGGATAATTTGTTCTCTATTTTACAAACAAATGACTTTTTATTTGGTCATATATATGTTTCAACTGGATGCACACATTTTTGGATTAATGGCCTTATGATAGGAGGACCATTATATTGAAATATACCATGCTCACTGAGAGAGTGATTGGTAGAGTGTACTAGGGGGTAATGGTTCCCTGAACAATTATAAAAAGAAATGTCTTTCTTTTTATTTATCTGTTTTGTATGTTCATTCATAGTAATAACATCGTATATTTTCATAAATTATAGTGGGTATTAACAACTAGAATTGTGGATTATATTAAAAAGACACAATTCCCCCCCCCCCTCTTGTCTATTACATAGTATATTTTACCAAACATATATTATGTTTTACGATTTATGAATGATATAATTCCATCAAGTATACTGATGATGTTTCATCATTCTATCCTTTTCTATAATATTTTCTGATTATTTCAAACATTTTATTAAGAATACATGATAAATTAGATACTTTTAATTTTTAAATTTTTATGTCCCTTAGTATTATATTTTACAAGAGTAGAGACACATAAAAAATGAATGGTATAACAATTTCTTATGCCCGACTAGATTCTGGGATATTTTTACTACTTACGGTAATACAAAAATATCAAATTGTAATTTTTTCCTTGTTTTTATGATGGATTTATAATTGTCTTATGTTCTAGTATTCTATAGAAAGTTTTAATAAAAATGAATTTATTAAAAAAAATATGTTTTCATGTTACTTATTTTATAACCGATGTGAAAAACCTTTCCATTTGTGCTTTTCAAATCAGTTATCCAATTAATGACATTAAAAAAACATTCACGGGGTTCACAAATCAGTTATCAAATAAACAACATGTAAATCCCCCACATAAATATATTAACAATCGTACTATTTATTAAACTATGTTAAAAAAATATTTATAATTTCACCTACAATAATGTTTCATACTAACCAACAATAAAAAGAAAAAAACATCATGGAAACCCATTTTCTTCATTAAAGTATGTTGGTTTCAATATGAATTTTTATATTGATTATGTATCACCCCTTTTATATGAGGAATTAATTAGAATTATTATTTTACATGTGGTTCCCTATATAGCCCTAGATTCATCATTTGGTCTCATTAGACAAACAGACTTGGGTATTTTTTGGGTCCTACCCAATTTATGTATGATTCATTGGAATAAGGGGTCAATGATATGTTTATTTTCTCTAATATTATCAATTTCTATAATTTTGAATTTTTTTTTCAATGTGATAATTGTTTTACTTATGATTTCTATGGATACATTTTATCTAACAGGATTATTTATATTTAATTATTACATTTCAATTTATATCATTCCATTTTGTTCTATCATTATTTTTTTTTCACTGTACACGTAACCTTATTAACCATTTTACCACCCTTTATCTTATGTGTGTATTTACTTATGATTCCATGAATTAGATTATGATTAATCAGTAAAAATTAAAAATTATAATAATGGTGTTCTCAAATGAACTATTATGGTGTATTTTATGTTAGCAATTATAACATAACATCCATTCATAAATAATTATTTTGAATTCCATTATACTATTTGGTCTGTTCAAATTTTTTTATATCTAATTCCAATAAGATAAAGTAATCACCCACTCTGAGCTATTTGGGTTTGGGTCTTTACAAAATAACATAACAATAATTCATTAATCCAGTTAGGTAGGATCGTGTCAATAAAATGTTCCCACATATTATCTTATATAATGTATGAATGTAAGGATGTAACCGTATGAGTTATGTGTTAATTTTTACATTTAATTTCATTTAAAATGAAATTTAAAACCCTATGTATTAGGATTATGTATGGATAGACTTTTTTTGTCCATATGATTGATTGAAAAAAGAGTTGTTTTCCCGACCATCCTGGAGTCAAATAAAATATGATTGAAATGATTATATATATGTAAATTACCCAGGTATGAATGATTCATTTAGAGGTAGAGTGGGAGAATAAGTGATATAATATTTTGAATTATTATCTTTTAATAAACCAATGAGACTAGATAGAGTTTGATCCTCTCATTGTTTGTCTCACAACATTAAAAAAAATATAATAGAAATATAATGGTATAATATATTATTTATTTTCATAAGGATATGAACCTTTGATTAAAGAATACTCCATTTAATGATAAATTATATCCCATGATAATATGTTGTACATCATATATGAATTTTGTTATAAGTGGAATGAATCACCCATGACAGTACACTACATCAAACACCATGTATAGTTTTATACGATTATTACATAGTTTTAAATATGTGTTCTAGCATCGCAGAATAATTTTTTCATACTATGTCACACATCATAAATCACTCAAAAAATTTACATACTCCATCATATTTCGGATTAATTACATAGTCTTCAATTTGATCATTTTAGTAATCCAAGGAATATCTAGTCAACTTTTTCTTCATTTTGAGGCAATCTGTATGCCAAACTTGTTATCTACTATATCTATATATGAATTTTTCATCTGTGATATATAAATTTCATATGATCAAATTTTCATTATTACTATCACTATATTATTATGCTTATCTCACATATAGGTTCTTATAAATGTCATCATTTTAATATTTTCAATGATACATAGATGTTCTTCAGGAACATACAGTATAATACCTCTTCCATTTATACATTCAATCTTCTATATGAATTGAATTATGATGTTATAGAACTCACTGATTTTTATTATCAATAATTTCTTTTCAAAGTATTATGTCAATAGATTTTTCATTAAAATACATAATATAAAATATAAAAACTCATGGATCATAACTATATAGAGATCACTTCATTTAAATCTATTGGATATTTATGGTTTAAATTATTTTTAAAAATTATGAGAAATATTTCCATAAAATCTATAACGATATTTGATATATATCTTAATTATGATATATAAATTATGAGTACTCATTTATATCCATAAAATCCTTATTATACAAATACATTTTACGATTTCATGGTTTGGAAGTGTTGTAAAATGGAACACCTTCCTATAGTGTTTCATTTATCCTTCATCTTACAAAGTACCATCTATTGATCATAATTCACATAATGTTAATGTATATTCCATCAATATCACATTTAATAATAGTATACATGAATATATTATGAGGTTTTATTAAATGAAGTACACTTTTGAGGAGTGTTTGATTTTATTTTCATTCTACAAGATCATTTATTTACAAAATCTCACGTTATCATCAAATAGAATACAATATTTTCAACGAAATTTTATGGGAAAAGTGAGAAACCAATATAATTGAGAATATAGAAAATTCTTACCTCATAGTAAATAATAATTCCAATCTTTAATAATACAATGTGACTTTAATTCAATATCATTAATAGTAGTGACTCGATGGAGGATTCCATCATGCCTTATTTTTCTTTAATGAGATCCAAAAAGTGAAATTCCATATTCTCCCAATTCTTCACATGCTCTTCCAATATTTTTCCCCTCATTGAGACCATGCATCAAAATCCAATGCTATTTATCAATCCTATAATGTTTGACATCATTCATGTTTACTCACATTTTTATTTCAAACATCATTTTTGTGTCCTCTTTTGATACCTCGATTAAAAAGTAATCCTATAATATTTCATCATTAGAATTCTTGAGGATATATTGTGATATATCTTTTTTACCCTCTTTCTTATATGAATTTTATGAATCAGTGGTTATTGGTTCCCATATCCGTGATCCAATGGTATTATTTGATATTTTATCTTCATGTATAAACAATACCTTATTCTTATTTTTTAGATGTCTGTAGAAAAATGTAATCTCTATTAATAGATGAATATTTTTCTAGATGACCTTGTGATAGAAGGACTAGGATATTTTGAATAGTAATTTCATTTTCACAGCTTCAGAATATGATGAATAAAATGATATGAATCCACAATAGTATTTTTTTACCTATTATTGAATAGTACCAAATGAATTCCTCTAAAAAATATTCTTCATTAGACATTGAGTACCATGTTTCATTTGCTGAATAAAATTTATAATTCTGAAATCTAGACAACCTCATGATGGGTGATCCTCTTCACACCAACCCTACTCATAATACCCTTCTTTTATTTGGATAGTGGCATCATCTTCTTATACTGTAAAATAATTCTGGGACACCTAGTGATGTCTAAAATTATATGGCCTCATATATCGCCTACATTACATTTCCATAGCTATTTGTATTAGAAGAGAAACTTTCCCCTAATTCTTGAAGAAAAATCTCTAGAGAAGGGAAACAACCATGTATCACTACATCGGTAAATTATAGAGGAATCGTTAAACTATTCCACATTACCACAACATTATTCCTTGAAACACTTTGAACTTGAAATAAATGAGTCTGTTATGGATCACTCATTTGGACCACCAAGTTATTTTGGCTACCCTAATTTCCGGCTAATGTATCCATAACCACCACATGGTTATTAAAACATCCTCTCGGTTGAACATCCTAGAATTATACCTGATGGTATGGAATGCTTCATGTATCTCCATAAACCCCCACATTTTCCCAAGAGCTTATGCCTTATCAATCGATATAGTATCCCCCTTATTTCTCTTCAAGAGATAAAAATATCCTTAATCATTAGGTCCGTCTGACCTCTTTCCTCTTCATGGGTTATTTGATCAGAACCAAATATTTTACATCCCTACTACTATGATTCATTGAATAGAAATACAATGTTCCCCAGCCATGGATCAGTCAACCTATGTCTGACTATATAGAGACACATAGAAGCCTAGTAACATATTTAACTACACAATGAGAAATAATCAACCTATAATTAAATACATCAGCATGCATAGATAGAAATTATTATATAACCATGATCTAATCCCACTAAACTATTGGACTTGAGATATCTACTTCCAAACAAATACATAGATTAATTTGGTGACTCACAGATGACATTCTACTATCAGAATACAGAAATTGGTTCACTTGGTTCCCCAATTTATGAATAATTTATGGGGTTTTAAAGAAAAATGGAAGTTCAAGGAAGCATTACATGGTCAAGACAGAGGGTGCACTCCATTTTCTGTAAATATCATATGACCATTAAAAGATATATAACCTAAAATTATTACATTTATGTGGATTCATGTTACAATCATCCACTGAATGTCTTCTATTCTTGAAGCGAGCCGCCAAAAATAGATCCAAGAGACATCAATATTTAATGAACTGTGATATTATTATATAATCACTTGATATTTTTTACCTATAATATTCCACTTCTTATATTCAGTCATATAATAAATACATTATATATTTTCATCATATGTTCATTATATGTGATATATTTCATTTAAATTATATGTAATCACTCTAAAAACATCATATTGTGAATGATTTATTATAAATTCTTACAAAATTTATTTTTTATCCATGTAATATGGTTTATTTTGAAAACTGTTCATCTTATGCTCAGAAAAACATCATATGTATTAACAAATTCCTCTTCAATTTCAATTTTCAATGAAATTTTCAGCACTGAAATAGGTAATATGTTTCACATAACAATAAAAACTACGCAAATCATCTTATAAATGATATCTTTCCCAAATATAATTCCATGTATGATTATTCATCAATATATAGATTCTATATATTCTAGATATATTTTCAAATATTAACACAAAATTGGTCGCGTTTTTTTAAATTCATAAATTTAATTCTTTATTTATAATTTGTTGTACATAGTTTAATCACATAATTAGTTGTTTTCTAGGTTTCCAAGAAGATCAGAACTCTTGTAATTACATGTAAAGTGTACTCAACTATAAAAAATCTATCACATTATTCATAGGAGAAAATAGAACATAATTATACAAATTTGGGTATTATAAGGATACTTGTTATTATATTCATCACATGTTGATATCTTTACCTCCTAGTGGTAGTCCTTTGTTATTGATAAAATAAGAAATTACCGTTGCACTATTTGGATAATCAATCTACCACTTTTTATTTTATGGAAACCACACCATTAAATATCAACACGTCAATATGTGTGCTTATCATCACTTAGCTTTTCCCTGTTGTTGACAATAAATGAAATGGTTTGATTTTAAGGAATTCAATTTCATCATTTCATCATACATATTCAGCGATATTGAAAACTAGATTCATCACCCTTTTTTCATTATAATAATTACTTAAATTATCTGTGAAATGTATAGAACCAATTATTTGTTATCCTTAATGATTTAGTTTGACAATTATGTCCTTTTGTGAGATAGTGTTGTATTTAAATAAATATAGAATAACTCTTACAAAAAATCTCCACATGACTCATTCATACATGTGATACCACTTATATCATTTTTTAAGAGATTATATAAATATATTTTCCTACACTTGTTTATAATCTAATAATATTCAATAAATAAATCAAATATATTTATCTTCTTGATAGATAAATCCACCATAAATTTATCAATTACATCAAACTAATTTCCACCAAAAGAAACAAATTTTACAACATCAAGTCCATAATAAATAGCGTGATTATAAAACCTCTCCAATGAATTTCCATTAGTGTTTTCAAGATTAATGCTTCAAAAATATAGAATTTATTTTAAACCACCTCCACAACATGGTAACTTCCACTAAAGGGTTACAGTCAACAACGCCTCCTTGATTTATATCCATTAATTTAATTCACATTAGAAAAAAGTAGTTTTATTAAAATATTAATTAGGTTTTTTCATTCCCGTTAGTGAGATAGTTCTGGATGAGTGTTTCCTATCAACTGTGATTCTCAATTTTTTTCCACATCTAATTTTGAAGAGTTATTGATGATTGCACCTATGATTTTTTTCATTAGTGAAGTGCCCAGATCAGTGTGAATCACTGAGAGGGGGAGGGGGTGAATCAGTGATCCTTTAAAACTTTTTACTAATTGATTCTTAATCAATTAAACCTCTATGTCTTGTTAAGGCCTCGATCCACTCTTCTTATGTCTCTCAACCTTTCCCGGATAATGCAGTAATGAAAAGGCACATGACACAAGGATTTACAAGGTTCGGCACCAAAGGCCTACATCCTTGCCATGCTCTCCCAGCATGGATTCTCCCATTATAACTTGTTAGAATTACAATGGTCGATACAGCTTCCCACCGTATCTCTCCTGAGTCCCACAGGAGGGTCTTTATACTGCTTCACACAGTGTTACCAGAGTCCCACCGGCCTGCTCCAGAATCCCACTGAAGACTTCTTCCACCCTGAGTCTCACAGGGGGCTTCTCCTGGCTCCTCGAGTCACACGAGTAGCTCTTCTTCTCTTTCAGATTCTTCAAGTATCTTCAGCAGTCTGGGATAAAGACTACTGGCCTTGCTCTGTACCTCTGATCACCTGAGTTGATCAGGTCTTCTCGTCTTGCTCAGGCTTTATCTCCTTCTTCTAAGGATGAACTGGCTTCTCTCTTCAACTACTGAATACTCAGACAACTGATATCTTTAACTTCAGTCTGGTCCAGTCTCACTTCAAAACAACTTCATGCACTGAGTGCATGGCAACTCTGCTTCCTCATGCACTGACTGCATGGCCTTCTCAATACTTCAAGATCTTCTGTCTAGGACAACTCAATTGCACACCACTGATTTGACTCTGTTCACGTGTGCACGTGCATGCATGCATGCATGCACTCCCCTCTTTCTTGTCTTGGTCTGATAAACCCACAAAGGGTGTATTCTTATTAAGCACAAACACCTTCTCAAACTTCACACACTTTATTCAATTTGATTACACACTTAAAAGTGTGTTATACATTAGTTTGAGTCCCCTTCTTTTCTTCTAAGTGTGTTCACTCCTCTTAGTGCACACACTAGGTTCGGCCACTTTGTTTTTTTTCACACACAACTTGTTCTTTGATTTGCACACACACAATGAGTGTATATTTGGCCTTCACTCTTTTTCTTGCACACACTTAACCCGTAGGTCCTCTTCTTGTTTTGCACACACAAAAGGTGTGGTCTTCACTTGGTGCACACACAAGGCTATGCCTCGGCCTCCTCTTGCACACACCCGAATACCAACACAAGGGCTACGGCCTCCTCCTTTTCTTTTTGCACAAAAGGCACAAAATGCCACATCCTTCACTTTCCTTCTTGCACACACTTGGCCTCGGCATACTTCCTTCACTTTAGCACACACACACAATGGTGTGGTCTTCCACTTCACTTGGCACACAAGGCACTAAGGCCTCAGGTCTTCTTTGGTGCACGCCCACTACCTTCTTCTTGTATTTGCACACACAACCCGAGTGTCTTCAAATAGAGGCACGCAAGGGTCACTTGGATCCAAGGCTGGTCGGGCGCGCAAGTTCCTCCTACCGCGGGGCGCGGAAGTGCAACACCCGCGGGGTCTTCCTCCTTCCGCACAAGGGTGTGGGAAGAGAGGGAACAAGCCTCGGGCTCGCAAGGTGTCGCGGCCACGAGGTCTTCCTGCCGCACAAAGGATTAGCGCGCAGGGTCCCCTTCTTCTTGTCGCGCAAAGGTGTTGCGTGCAAGGGACTCCAGCCGCACAAGTAAACTTGCGCGGGACTTCTTCTTCACGAGGCAGAGGGCTCTCACGGATCAACAGATCTTCTACAAAAACATCAGCAAGCAACACCGATGCACGGGCCTCTCTTTTTATAGGCAAAGGGCCTCTGTTCAATCCGCGTGGATAAACTTTTGAATCCCCGAAGTTTTCGGGTGTTTCATGATTTTGCAAATCTTGATTTTCTCCTCAGTTTCCACCGCGGGTTCTTTCCTTATTTTTCTCTACCACGTGCATGCGACTTAGAACGCATGCACTGACTTTGTCTCTTCTATCCCATGCAAAACACGAACCCATGAAGCCTCGGCAACTTCGTTTTCCTCGGCATTCTTTGAAATCTCCCATTTCACGTATGCATGTATATTCTATGCATGGATGGGTTCAGTAGAGCCAGACGATCACAAAGGAGGCTTCGACTCCTTCAATGGTGGCCGGGAACTCGAGAACCTTCGTCGAGAAGGCCTCTGGTTCGAACGGAACTCGCGGGTGGCTTCGGGGTGGCTCGACGAAGGAGATGAGCCGAGAGCCGTCGGATCAAGCGTTTGAGATACATCGGACGGTCGGATTAAATCGCGGCGCACGGCAGATGAGATGAGCGGCTGCGATCCAGCGTGCGATGAGACGGACGGCTCAGATCTGTCCTGGGTGAAATTTCTGCGTCCCACATCGAATTGGCACGCTGTTTTTCCGCGCTTTATCACCCTAGCGCCGCCTCAACCCCTCAGTTGAACTTCTCCCTCCACGGTGCCGCCCTGCACCGTGTTCTCCCTGCAGGCGCGCTCTGCGCCCACACTCTGCTCCCTGCGGGCACGCTACTGGCGCCCACTATGCTTCCTTGGGTGCGCGGGCTTCACCACCGTGTGCCCTCGGGGGCTTATACACGGCCCCTGCCGCGCTCCTCTGGGCGTGCCCCAGGCGCCCATGCGGTGTCCTACGGGTGCGCCCCTGCCTCAAGGATGCTGCCCTGGCCTTGAGGGTTCCCCATGGGCGTGGTGACCTTGAGTCCCACATGATCCTTGGGTGATGACCCTCGGCTGGCCTTCCTTGGTGGCTATTTTTTGCTAAGTAAAACACTTAGGACTTTGTATAAAAACAAAGTAACCAAGTGAAAATGCCAAATGCCACAACTCTTCTTCTTCTCATCTCCTCTTCTTTATTTCTTATTCTTCATTAGAATTCCTCCAATTCTCTTCAACATTTATTCAATACATAGAATGTGGAATTCCCGAAGGTTCTTCATCTTCAACCAAAGCTCCTGATTCAAATAATTCTTCTACATGCTTCTATGATCCAATAAGAGATCAAGTTGGATCTTCTTCAAATTCACATGCACTAAGTGATAGAGCATGGACTTCTTTAGCTCACTTCATCCACTTGGAAGTAGTGGATGGATCATCTTCATCTCCTCATGCATTGTCTTAACAATGCATGGTCTTCTAACATTGTTGTGACATTGTATCCACTTGATACAAGTTCTTTGAACTTAAAGATCAGTTCAACAATAGTCTGATGTAACTAGAGAATGTTTCAACCACATCTCCTATGCCACTTAGTGAATCTCCTAAGTGACATGCATCTTGGTACTATGGCCATTCTCTCTTCATCACCAACACCATCACAACCTTTGTCATTCACATCTTGACATTCCTTGACTTCCATTCATTCCAAGACAACCTCATGCCTCATTGACAACAAATGCAACACAGTGCACTTCAATTAGTCATTGCATAGTTGTTTTCCATCTTCACCCTTTTCCATTACTTCCTTATGTTCATACTCTTATTTATTATGTTTAATAAAAGAAAAAATAATTAGTTTTCTTCATCCACTTATTTTTGTTTTCTACATTGTTAGTGAATAATGTAAGGGACAAAATTTTAGACAATATCACCATACTCATATTTCCCACACAACACCTTGGAATACATTGGATCTCATTCTATGATAATTTATAATCTTTTTTGGGTTCCCTTTTCAAATATTAAAACAAAAATATTCTAGTTCTTTCTCTACAATTCTATTTTGAAAATAATTTCATTGATAAGAATTATTAGGTATCCTGTTCATTCACAGCTTTTTAATACGCAAACAATATCAAATTTCTATTCTTGGAGTGTTTTAATGGTATTTTTTTAATGAGATATTTTTTTAAAATATTATATAGATATATTTCTGATTACTAACATTATTTATAATAGAAACACATATTGATCATCTAACCATGGACTTAGGTCTCATATCATTGTTCCTCCTCTTAAAATAGATAAATATTTTATTTTATAAATGACCCCCATATTTTTATACCAATTTCATTTTAATGACATGTTATTCCATTAGTTATTTTGATTTTTGATGATAATTAAACAAAAAAAATATCCTTTTTAATTCAATATTATGTGATTTTAAATTATTTAATGTGATAAAATACTTTCAACCTTCTCCCATAACATATTTTTACTATTTTTCTAGTGAGGAATATTATCTTTTTGAAAAATCTACTATAAACGATGATATGAGAATGCAATATATATATATATATATATATATATTCTTCCAACAAAAATCTTTTTTTATAGTCAAATCTGTAATGTATGAAGATTCAATCATATTATCACTAGTATAATCAAACAAAAGCTTCACCATTTTCTTGAGACAGGTTTTCAAAAAAAAATGAATGATTCTATATAAACCATTATTGTCCTCACTTACCCAACTATTATATGATTCAAATTAATTTTAGATTTTTGATGCATATATTATTCCTCATGTTATTGTTTTTTATACACAGTTTTGAATCTTGATAGTACATTATCGTATCATGTAATGTAATTGTTACCTTTTGATTCTTGAACTTCATGATGTTATCATTATTATTCTCATATAAAACACTCTTTTTTCAGTTGTTTAACTAGATTCATATATATATATATATTAGTGTGTTTTGATAAATAAATACCATAATACTAGAACTCAACATATATTTTTTTATATTCATCTTCCTCCTTAGTAATGCTAAAATAAGATTCTGAATTTTTTATAGGATCCGTGATAGTTTTTTTATTATGATAAGAACCATAATTTTTTGGATTACTCTATAATTTTCAATCATAATGTCCTTACATACTCATCATATTTTATATTTATTTTGTGGAATAAGTCATCATTTTTTCCAATATTCACCATTTGATGTTTTTTTATCTTCATTTAGTGGAATCCATACTACTTCTGGTTCCATTATCTTATTTACCTAACCCATTTTCAATTTTATTATTCCTTCGATAATTCACGTATAAGGTTCTAGAACACCAATATTTGTAAGACCATATGTATGTATTTCACTGTACATCCTGATAAAATTTTTAAACATCTTAGAAAATAATATACATAATTATTTTACTGTCACAATCATCATTATAATCATTAAAATTACATGAATCTACATTTTTATCTTCAATACATTTATGTTTTATAATGAGCGAAAATTCAATTTTTTTGTTTCTTTTTTTGACCACTAAATATTTTCACATCTCATTATCAAAAGATACATGTCATGAATCTCATCAAGAGATAAATAATTAATATCACTGATCAATAAAACCAACACTAGTTGCTCAAAATCATTAGTATGGGGGTGATAACTATTATTATAGTGTATACCTATTATTCCCATAACTGTAGGTTATTGTGGAATTGAAAGAAAAATATACTAATAAATTTTGTAACTATTTATTTTAGTTGGTTATGGATGGATTATTATAATGGTTTCAATAAAATATTTTATAAAATGTATATAATAATGGTTTAATAAACACTTTTCATATCTTTATATGACTCCTCACCTATAAAACTCCCAAAAACATTAACAACCACTCTTAAAAACATACAATAAATATGTATCAACAAAAAAGTAATATTTATTCAAAAAACTATATATGTATTTAAATAATCATATATATTTTATATTTTATTTTAAATTACTACTTATAAAAATATCATAAAACATTTATATAATCAATTTCATTAGTAAAAAACTATACTCATGGAGATTTCTATGAATTAAAAATATTATGTGATTGTTTTATCTCTCACTAATAAAATTTCTATCATGGTCTTCACTATCATTATAATAAAAACAAATATCCCCAGTTATACCATAACCTCTAACAATGTTATGTGAATAACCCCTAGGAATGTTGTTTCCCCAACCACCACTATGACTATAATCATTATCATCTGATGCATTATTCAATGAGTGAATCATAAAAAGAAAACATATACCATAAACTATTATGGTATAGAGTTGACATGATGGATATGAAGCTATCGTAGCATTCAAAAATATATTAATAACCATTTTAATTTTTGCACACTACTAATGGATAATTTTTTGACATATTCTTCTTTTCTATTAGCCTCTTACAACTTTTATACAACCAAAACTATTATATTTGACTAATTTGATCCATTACCTAGTTTGGATTATACTCTTACCATGTTGAAATTAGACTCTCTAGTGGTTCTCATCACCTAGTATTTGTCCTAAATAATTGTATTACCTATAGTTATTACCTTATTTCTAATAAATGGTCTTAAAATGAAATTTATTTCATCAAAAATTTCTTTTTAAATTTAATTGTTGATATTAAAAATATAATATTTTTAAATAAAACATGCATCATTTGTCATATTTATATTGATTTGAAATTATCACATATTATTTATTATTCTTAAAAATTAATATTACTCATGGTATACAGTGGTTAATGTTCAATACTACTCGCTACATATGATATGGAATATAATTCGACATTAAATAATAATAATCCTTTAGAAACAAAATTTAACCAATTCCAAATGATTTTTTTCTGAACGAAGAAAAAAAATCAATGTAAATATCATTGATGGTATGTATGTAGAAAAATGGGAATCAAATCCATCAATAATACAAAATATTTTCCATGAAATGAAAATTTAGATTCATATGGATGACTCGTGCTTATTGATGATATATTACCAACTCTTTCAAATTGAGTTTTCAATATTATTACTCCATTTTATACCCACCAATTTAACATCAATGATGACGACATTACTATTTTATTTTATTTTATAATTTAATGTATCATTTTCTAGATCACATTTTCATGTTTCATAAGATATCAATCATATTATAAAATTAAATGTATGTATATATACTAATATTTGGTATATACATTCCAGCACAACTAAATCAAACTCATCCTCAAAATTCCAATTATTGGTTAGTAATGATGATATCGACGGACATTATCAATCATGATAAAACTTTTAATGAGATATATATCATATGATATTAATATAGATCAAAATAATTTCTTTTTTTAAAAAAAATAAGACACAATATTACTTCTATGCATGTATATGTCCCATTCATATATTCAAATGAATAATACTTTCTTAAAATAACCTACTTATATAAGGCATAAAAATTGAAAAAGATAAGTATTTTTTTATAAAACTAATATAATATTTAATACAATAATTGTATTGAACATTAGTTAAGACAATAAAATAATATACTATCAATATACCATAATACAAAAATATGACATACCTAAAAAATACCATGAATAAATTATCAATATCAATGTTACCAAAACAATGTTACATATATTTTCAAAAATCATAAAACAATTTATAATTTTAAAATCATGCTTATATTAAATATAAGAGTTATATGTACCCAATGTAGTGTTTTCCAATAGTCCCTTCAAAAAATATAACATTGATATAAAAAAAATACTTGCAGTTAAAATTTTATCAAATAAATTTTTATTGATATTTAATGTAAAACAACTAAAAGACAATCATTATATGTTTGAAATAATCCTCAGTATGATTCTGATTAAACCAGCATACTAGTCACTAATGAATATAGAAAAACATTATGATTTAGTTCTTATTATGATATTAGACTAAATAACGCATGATACATAAGGAGACTAAATATTCAATCATAAATTTTTCTTCCATAATTTAATTATGAAAAAATGTTTTTCTAAAAGTCATAGGGTTTATCTCAATATATAACACATATAGATTTATTTTATTGATCAGGAATCTACCATAAAATAATAAAAAAATTATAAAAATATACATAATCTTAATAAGAAAATCTCAATAAAAATATATCTTATACAATTAAAATTTTGATTTTTAAACATTGGATTTTGTTGGATCAACTAATTACTCACTTCCTATAGCCCTTGTCATTCAGTGTAGATTTTCCTATCATATTATCATTAATAAATTTCATAATAATATGTTTAAATACATCATTAAGATTCATAAAAAATTTGACTTAACTAAATCATATCACATTAGAGTGTTTATCATGATATGTAAAAAGAACTAATTTTCAATAACCAGGTTATAGTTTAGTTAATACCAAACACACCCTCATCGTGTTCATTACCCCTAAGTACATCTTTTCCAAAACCACATCAACATGCATATATTAAAAATGTGACAACATTTCAAGTACAAACACATAATAATTACTGCACAAAATCCATAGGATGATTTCTTTTTGTAGGATTATCATCATGGTTTTAGCAAGCGATATTTATGAGGAATTGTTTTTAAATATTCTAATAAAAAATATACCTTACTCTGATACCAACCATTGAAACCCATAATTAACATATATAACTAATACATTAATGCCATTATTTTTTACAAGATCTCATAAATATTCACAAAACCAATTGAATGTGTGTTTTATTTTATTATAGATTATCCACACAATATTATTAATCAAAATTAGTTTCTAAAAAATTTAAATCATCTAAACCACTTTTTACTATTTACATAGGTTATAATTATCTTCATAACATAGGGAAAGTAAAACGTAATGGGTGAGCTAAAACAATTAGTCTTGGGAAACATGTCATGAAGTAATAAAGTGTTAGATAATGAGAATAGGTTAAAACATAATAGAGGGAAAATTTTATTACTAAAATATATATTGGAATATTAATAGATCCCTTAGTCATTATATAAGGAAATTTTATCTCAAATGAAAATAAATATTGAATAGAAAAATTGTGTTGAATATCTAGAAAAAAATTGAGTCAATGAGCATAATAATTGTCAAAATATTCAGTTATGAGTGTGTGGGAAAAACAATAGAATATAATCTATTTTTCATGGATACCCAAAAATACATTTCACACATCTTTTGTTTGAAAGAACTAATCATGTACATTTTTTCGCATAAAATATTCATATAGTATATGACTTATCTTGGAAGAAAACCTTCTTTTCACCACTTTTTCTTGAGATAAAACCTATCACGTGCCATTTTTCATTGTATAAATTACCCAATTAACCGTTTTTTTTTATATTTAAAATATAATTCCATTTTTCTTAGTATAAATTCTCCCATGTATCCTATTTCTTGAGATAAATCTTTTATACACACTTATTCATTGGGTAAATCCTTACGTGTACCCATTGTCTTTGGATAGTTTCTCCTGTGTAACTTTGTTGACCACACGAGATATAAACATTACGAATTCATTGGAGGGATAAATATGACCCCATCCATATCATCCCTAAATATGGTTTCTATTGAAAAAAATTCAGTAAAAACATCATAGAGATCCCGTGGAATGATAAATGGTACAAACAAAACAACACGATGGAATAAAAAAATTCTCAAGAAGGTAAATGGTTGATTCCAAAAATATAATCTCTTAAATGTATATTTCATAAGGGAATATAAATGGTGGTACATGAATAAAAACTTCAAGAAAATATATATCTTCTAAATATAAATAATAAAATTAAATAAAGATATTGATTTTAAAAAAATATATATTATTATCATAATAAGAAAAGTTGTGGGTCATTTTTAAGAATAATTTTCAAAATAGTCACAATTTATAAATTGAAAATATATGTTTTTGAAATTATTATTATGATACTTTTCCTAATAATGAATCCATGAAGAAGATATAACATTTTAAAAATGAGTAAGTTATATTTTTTATAATTGAAATTTTACATTGAAAAATAATCTTCAGTAATGGTTTCATAAAAAATAAAATATTATTTAATAGTAGTAATATTAAAACATTTTGAAAAAATGTATTTTTAAAAAAATATTCTACTGAAGGTCCTTTAAAATAAATAGTAGTTTGAAAAAAATTGTTTGTAAAATATTTGATTTATTTTTAATTTTATAAATTAATAATTAATAATATATCCTTGAAATATATAGAAATGATTCAAAATGTTGAGTTTTTGAAATAAATCATGGAAGAAATAAGTTCAGGAAAAATTACTTTAACTCAACGAGTGAGTTTATTTAAAAAATAGTATGTGGTTGATATCATTTTAATCTAGATCATTATGTTGAAAAAAATGATATGGGTATTTTAATAATATTAATTACATGAATACAATAAAATAAAAAACTATGTAGTAATCAGAACAGAATATTGATTTTATTGAAAAAAATAATAAATACTCCTCTAAAAATTAAATTTTAGACACCAAAGCCATACATAATTCATAAATTTTTAATAACAGTATAAAAAGAGTTATTACTATAAATAAAAGATTTAATTTCAATAAATATAAGGAAATAATGAAAAAAAATATATATGGGGTATTGTTTACAATAAATGAATTAAAAAATGGTATATATGAAAATCATGTCTTTTGGGATTCATATTTGAGTCAAAAAACCTCTAAATGCATGGGAAAATTTTAATCAATTCACCTTTAATTGGAGGGATTTTAATTGAACATAAAATATGTTTATTAAAATATAATTAATTATATGATATATAAAATTAAATGTATGTGAATCATAGAAATGAAATTAGTTTTATTATATTACAAATTTAACAAATAAAAAAAGTAGATATGAAAATACCGAACCCTGAATTCCATCTAACTAAACTATTTTATAACCTCATTTAAGATGAATATATCTAATTTAATTATATTATTAATAATATAATTCAAATATTTTTATCCATTATATCACTTATTTATAGCAATATTTTATAAATATATCACTCGATTTTAGTTACATTCATAATTAGTTGTTAAAATATTTGATTTCATGTTCTGTACAAACATCATGTGCCAACATAAATCAATACATAGATGGTCCAAAATAATAATTACCATAAAATGCAAGATATAATAATAATTTTTAAAATGATTCCTTAAGAATATTTTTCATTTTAATAAAACATTTTGATCATACCTAATATTAAAATATATAAATGATAATACTATTATTATGTTAGTGTCTCTAGAATAAATTCAATTAATATAATGAATAATAAATCCTAATTCCTTTATAATACTAATGTCACACACAAGAATATTCCTTGTAATTATCACTTTATTTTATTTCCTTATAATAAATAATTGTGAACATAAGCTTCAGAACGTTGGAAATGGTTCTAAGATAAGTATTGTGTCATATTCTCATGAAGAAAATATAAGTAGAGGCGAGTCAGAATGTTTTTTAAATGTTACCCCTTTATAATTCAATGGAAGAGTAGTTTTGGAAGTATCCATAACATTTTCAATAATATAATATTGAAATTCAATTTGAAATTGATCCAAAGTAGAAAATAGTGCAACAGAAGTGTGTGGGGGGTATATATTTTCCCTCTATACTCATATTGTAGATGACATGGAGTGTTTTAGACATTTTATTTAATATTATAAACATCTACCCTACATCACTTTTACCTTGGTAATTAATTTTTAACTGATTTTATATATTATAATTACCAATATTTATGTTTAAGCTACTAGGTAATTTTTAACGTCTAATTCAATATTTGAATAATATAATGTCAAGAAAGTTATTTATGTGTGAATGTTTAATTTATAAACAATCATAATTGTGTAAAAAAATTTACATAGAATAATTTTTTCTATTTAAATTTATATATAAGATATAATTAAAATTATTACTAATTTTAGATATTTCAATTTACTTATTATAATTCAAATATATTGTTTGAGGCTATCCATGAAATTTAAAACATAATCTCTCCATGAAAATTCATTATTCAATGAAAAGATTTAAAATAATTCTTATAAAATTAAGATTTTAATTTTTTCTGAAAATTATTATAAACATGCAATCTAAACTCATTAAAAAATTTCAAATTTACTACATATTTCATCATATTCAGATTTTCTATAATTAGTTACTTTTATATAAGCTTGTCATTAATCATATATTCATAGAAAATATAATTTTTATAAAAATTATAAATTAAAAAAAAAATATTATTGGAAAACAATCAAATACTCATAGTATGTAAATTTTTATATTATATATTGAAAAATGAATTTAAATTTTATATTATTAAATTACCAATATAAGAATAACTTTTTATAATATAATTTCTCATGATAAAGAACAATAATGTTCAGGAAATACTATTTGTAACTGTAATGTGAATTCAATCTTATTTATTATCATCAAATATATGACTTATGGATGATAAATTATTTGTTGGTATATTAAATTCATATATAAAAGTGATATAAATTGATTTAAAACATGATTTCATAACATATAATAATGTATTATGGTTTAAAATGATTATATATTTATAAAAACCTTAAATTTGAGAGATAATAATTATATATTGGTTTCATAAAAAGTTTTAATTACAAATGCTACATATAACTTATACATAAGATCTTGGTAAAGATAAATAGTAGTCGATGTCATACATAGTGATTAATCTATCAATGATTTTTTTTATTTCTACAAGGTTATTCATTTCCCAAAAACTATTTTACTCAATCCATACCTATGAGAGTTCACATTGGACTTTTTCAATAGGATATCCAAGAAATGTCAAGACATTCCCAATCCAAAAAAATCACTACATTATGAAGACTTAAGAAGCAAGATTCGTATTAAATTTTTCTAATATTTGTTTTTAAAATTAATACTACTTTATAAACCATCCAATTTAATGAATATGTTTACAAGGGTTATATTTTTTATTTTATATTTAAATGTATTTAAATTTTTGACAAGTCATGTGTTGTGTTTTTTGGAACACATAAAGAATATTTCTATATTGATGTTATGAATATACAGAAATATTGTGTTTCTCAAAGAAAAATATTAATCCTTCTTAAATTCAGAAAAAATCCATAATGAAATTTTTGATTCCATTATTGATAAGAAATTTAAAACAATCACCTACATACACTTGAAATCAATTGTATTTAAAAGGTTATTTGAAAACCATTTAATATGAAAAAATATTGGAAAAATTTATAAATTATGAGGGTTTTTAATAAAATCATTATATATTTTCATTCAAAAAAGTTATTACCCATATAATAGCATAATAAAATTTTTAATTAAAATTTCTTTTTCTTATCATATAAAAAAACAAATACATAAAAAAAGAAAACAATAGTGATTGAAATATATTCAATGATAAAAATAAAAATATCCACATGGATAACTTTTTTTTGATTTTAGAATGAAATAATACATCATACAAGACAACTTTTTCATGGTATCAAGGCCTTGTTCTAGGAAATCCTAAGTTATTGGGATGAAATAAATCAAATTCCATTACTGGTTTCTGTAATGTGACATTCTAATGCATACACAAACTGTAAATGGTCCCATCTATCACATATTATGTAAAGTGAATTAATCACGTGAATGGGGTGAGTAATCAACATGATATATCTTAAACATAAATATCCATATCTAAGAACAGGCATATATAATTCCAATGTGTTTCCCTAGTAAGAAACAATATATCATGATCATAACCCATCCAAACTAATATGGTTGATGGTATAATTAGATTATATCCCTTGTATATAATAATATTCATTAAAGGATATTGAGATAGTTGAAAATGATTTTAAAATAACATTAAATTATTAATTTGAATATATGATAAAAATATCACATTTAATTGATAATATTTTAAGTAAAAATTTATATAATATTAATAAAATTTCACTCATTAAAATCATGCTTGAATACAAGGAAATTAATATTATGGTCAAATAATGGTTAAAATTTTGGAAAATACATTCATTTCATATAAATTAATAGATTCATTAATTTAAAGACATACGAATAAAATGTAAACATGAGTCATACATATAAAATTTTTATGTATTTATTTTAAAAATTATTATTTAAATTAAATATTAGTTTAATGTAACATTTAACAATCATTGAATCATAAATAATAGAATTAATGAAACATTTTATGAACATGGAAAAATTTGAATGTATTTGACAAAATCAACTCCACTTTTAAAATAATATTATGAAATTATCTGAGGATGAATTCTTGGTAATGTCCTATTAATAATAATTTTCAATGAATTGTGAAAAAGAATGATTTTAATGAAAATTTTATTTTTCTTTAGTTTATTTTTAAATTAAAATAATAATTTGGTTTAATTTTAAAATATATTTTAATCCTTTTGAAATAAAATAATCAAATCATAGTTTTTATATGAACATTATACTTTATTTTACTATAAAAGCACATTATAATTAAAAACGAAATACTATAAAAAATATTCTTCATCATGTTTTCCAATTTATTAAAAATTGAAAACAAGAAACTGATATATTGTAAATTCTTATTAATTTATTCCATATTTTGAATAATTAGTTCCAAATTTGGTAAATAGTTACCTTATATTTTTTTCAAAATATAAATAGTAAGCATTATAATTTTGGTTGCAAAGGATAACAGTAAACCTGTTTATTACTATTTAAAATTAAATGATACAGACTATAATATTACCAAAAATTTATCTAAAATATATTTTCATAGTATATTTTAACATCAGGATTCCAAATATATAATATCTGACCCTTTTATTCCATTTTGATGTTTATATAACCTTTGTAAAATTTTATATAACAAATATATTAAAATTCTATAAGAAGGGTTTATAAACAATAATATTATTGACATAGGTATAACTATATGATATATTTTAATATTAATATTACATTTATAGTTATATAATTTTTATTCATCATGGAAAAATATTTTTTATTTTTATTTAATAAATAATTAATTTAAAGTCTCACACTATACAGATGCAGTAATTATTATAATAATGTGTAATTAAAATAAAAGAAATTAAATGTATTTCAAATATTATCATATTAAATAATTAATATAAACCATGAATTTTATAGATAAAAGTAAATATTATAAAATATTTTCTATTTGTAATTATAATTTAATTTTTTTCATGGAGTTATAAATGTAAATGTAAATGAATACTTCTAAAATTTAAAATATTGATATTTTATCAAAAAAAAAATATATTAATTTGATATAAAATTACTAAATATAAAATCATCAGAAATATGATTCATATATGGTTGATAATAAAAAATATATAAGATTAATCGGTGTTTTAAACATTTATTTTAAATATCATGACAGAAAATGTGTAGAAATCTTTATTGTTGTGGACATTGTGAAAATGGTTACCTGGTGATTAAAACAAAAATATAAGCGTAAAAATATGATATAATTTTTTTTTAAAATTCTAAGATATGAGAAGATTTAAACTAATACTCCTCTTATATTATAATATTATCATTTTGAAACAATTTTTTCATAAAAGTTATTTTATATTAAAAAAAATTATTAATAAATACACAGAGTACGCCTCCCAAATTTTAGAAAAAGAAACCACTTAATCTAAATAATTCACACTGAAAACCCTAATAGGTTCATCCATTATCTACCAAAATAGTTTCGTAAAATACTTGTCCGCCTTATTTAAGAATTTGTTTGAGACAATTCCAATCCTATCGGTCTTAAGGACTTATGAAATTTGTTTTCTCAAATAATACATATTATTTTAACCTTATATTTTAGTTTTATTTATTCTTGATCTTCGATCAAATATTCTTAACCTGTGTTAAAATAATTAAAAATATTAAAATATTGTAATGGGATGTTATTAAGTTATTTTAATAACCATCATTTAAATCATCTTCCTTCAAATTTTAATCATTTCCATTGTTCAGGTGTACGGTAGACTACCTCATCATGAACCAATTAAATTCAATTTCCATAACCATATAACTTGAATGGATAATAAATACCAAATTCATTATTATATAAGATATGAAAAAATTATTTAACATTATTAAATGGTAATATATCATTTTACTTCTTACCTTTTCATTCCTGAATAAATGAAAACATCATTCGTGTGTGTGTGCGGACTACCTCATCCATAATTCAATGTGATTTTTTTCATCCCCATATCAAATGGATGATTTATATTGTTATATTTATATAATTTATATAATATAAATTATATTTTGAACATCATTGATAGGTAAAATAATATTTACCTTCATTCCAAAATTATAATTGAAAAATATAAATGTAACACATGTTTATGTATGAGTTACCATCTCCATGATAGTAATAGAGTCCATTTTTCATAAAAACGTTAATTATTGAATATAAAAGTTTAATTTATGTAAAAATAATACATTCATTATTATTATTCTTTGTATGAAGAAATAATTACCTAGTTTTCAACTTTTATCCTACCAATTTCATTTTGGACTCTTAAACGAAATCATTTCCCAATATTTGATGAGAACATAGAAGATAATGTAATTGTTATAACATAGCAATAAGTGTGGTAAATCTAATAATTAAAATGTAAATTGTTCTCAATGATGTATTTTATTAAAATAAGTTTGTTATTTTGGAATATAAATAACATATTTGATGTCTCAAAATCTTGGTAAGGTACATTCATTAAAAAACCCACCTTTATGGTTTCCTATAAAACTCTCGTTTTCTTCCATATAAATATTTTAAAAATTATTTGTGGTTTTATTTTGATGGAATAATTTTAATTAGAAAGTGAAAATTATATATAAGGTTAATTTCATTCAAATATTGTCAAAGGAATTCTTTTTCAGATTGATTTAACATCATCAACATATGAAAAAAATTGTTTTATTATAACATATATGGAGACAAAGACTCTTCCAACCACTATTATTATCATATAATTTTAGTATTTCTTTATAAGAGTATATATTTAATTAAATTAGAAACTATACATCCTAATTTTATTGTTATTTTCCTATTGATTTTTAAAATTGATTTATATTTCAATAAATAGAAATTTTATATATATAATGGGAATATTTTAAAATCTATAGTATTATATGCATTATGATTTTTATGGCTATTGATAATCATTTATGATGAATGGTGGATCCATAATAACATAGTTTTGGTTCATCCTATTATATCTTTCCAACACATTGGCAAAAGGGATGGAGTTAACTAATTATGTTTTCCAAAAAAGAAATCTTAAATATACTAGGATTATAATTCCATGTCCTACTGCGATGTCTATTTCAAGTGTCACTATGATGGATTATCTAATTATATCCATGATAGTTATTCCATTTGTATCCATGAGGTTTACACTATAAGTATGATTAATATTGAAATTTTTCCTTATGTTACCCACATTATTTATCAAAGGTTGTTATGGGTTTTATGGAAATAATAGGATTTAAAAAGTTAAATGATGATATATGGTACATCATTATGTTTAAAAGTATTAATAATTGACATAAATATTACTTGTTTTTAATGATTTAAATGATACCATTATAAGGTTTATTATTCTTTTATAATCTTGTATAGAATTTTTAGTAAAATAAATTGGTAGAGAAGTTGATTTCTTTTATATGAAAATGTTTATTTTGAGCCCCAATTTTATTTTGAATGTGATATTTTAAAAACAATTACTCATGGACTAACTATTTATTTCATTATTTTTATAATCCATACCGAGATAATTATGATTATCTGACATTTTAATATTTTCTCAATTATTTAAAGGATGGCTAATAGAAAATAATTAGTCACGTCAAAATCCATGATGATATTCTATGAGAAAAAATGTTGTTTTAAATTAAATGTTTTATGTTGTTAAAAAATTTTATAATGAGGTAATTTATCCTATATTAAATTCATATGATAATTTTTTATTTTTAATATCCTAAATATCTAAAAATATTAAACACATACCTATTTGGGAATGAGGGGAAATTAAATCTAACATATAGATAAAATAATAAATAAATTTTTAGTTGGGTACTTATTATTTGTATTTTCTAATGGATTAGATAAAATTAGAGGTTATGGGGTTATTTTATCATATGTTAAAAAAATTATCCCTAACCACAAAGCTATATATGTTACATATAATAATAGTTATTTTTTAGGGTATATGATTTCACTTAAATGAATTGATAAATAATTAGTTGATATGATTACAGTATTATAAAATTCCTCTCGTATTTTTTTAACATTATAAATTATTTTATATATATAAATTAATTTCACGTTTAAATAATGTTCCTTCATATAGATTATGGGTTTTCTATTATGGATGGAAATATATCATTTTAAAAATTATTATCCCTTCTATATTATTTAATCATCAGAGTCATAGAAAATACTTCTCAAATTATTTGAAGTATTTTTGAAAATCCAAATCACATGTAGGAAAATATTTTATCTATAAATAAATGTTTATTACTCTACAATTTATATGAATAATAGTATATCTTATATCATATGTAAAAATAAATATTTTTTTATAATATTCCAAAAAGAAAATACCACCAATTGCATGATCATTTCATTTATGTGATATAGATGTAATACTGGAAGATAAAAGGTATATCTAAAACATAAAATACGACCCATATATTCATATTTATTTTATTATCTATTTTATTTTATTCCAAGTATGGATCATGATTGAATTTATATTGATTTATAATAAGGAAAATTTTATAACATTTATTTATTGAAAAAATTAAAATTTGAATGAGAAAAAGAATCATTATTAATACTTTATGGATTTGTTTATGTATTGAGTTTTATGAATTATGATATTTTGGAAATATTGTAATACTAAAAACATACGTATTGTAATATAGTTGTTTTTTGTTTTCAATATTTGGAAATATATTTTAAATGGATTCAAAACCATTGAAAAATTACATTGTAAAGTGGGAATAATTTCGAGGAGACATTAATGAGTTTCAGGTACATGTGACCCTTCATGTTTATCATATGGACAAGAAAATTTGAGGGATAATACATTTAATTTTCATGTAAATAAGTTTAATTGTATTGATAACAATTATTTTCTTTATGATAATTGATTTTCATGACCCTTCCAAAGTCCAAGCTCGAGCCACAACTACACCAAGCCCACCTCCATAGGACAGGGGTGTTGACAAGAACCAAAAGAATTCCTATTTCATGGAGGCATTTTTCTAAGTACCTATACACACACCCAACCATATAGATGAAGATTTTTAGAGGTAATAACTAAAAGATGTACAACTACTATAAATTAAACCAGGAATGCTTGAACATATAGAAAGTAAAAATTTATGGTAGTGGAAGATGAAATGTATCGGTAGAAAATAAACACCCAAATATAAATATCCCACAACATAAAGAAATTATAAAAGTAAACTAATGAGAAATCCTAGCTCCATAATCCCATGTAAAGACCACCGTATATGGTCCAATGAACCAGTAATTTTTAAGCCATTCTAAAGTCACTGTCAACCTATAATTATCCTTATAAGACATGACACATGTGTGAAAAGTACATCATGTGGTTATTATATACATGCCTAATAAGACACCTTGAAATATGAAGAATGTTTACTAAGAAATAAATATGAAAATAATGATAGTAGATGAAGGAAAAATTAAAGGAGAACAAATCAACCCAAATCAAGAGTGATTGTAACCTCATCCAAATAGAAGGATATAAAAATGGTGTGTATAATAACTACCCATGTAGTCTTATCAACCTATATTAGGAGCGTATACTCATCTAAACATGAAAAGTTAATAACAGAAATAACTTGGAATACCTCACATGTCTTCTCCTCTCACTAATGGATAATAACCACATCCAAGGTGTGTATATAAGAGGATTTATATATATATATATATCTATATATATATTCATAACAAATATAATTCCAAATGATTGAGTAAAATATATCCATATAACAAGTCATCCAAATTTGAACCGTATTCAATAGTTTCAAAAGACTATCAATGATGCCCATATATGTCTTCCAAGAAGTTTACCATCCACGTGAATCAACACGTGATATCTATGTAACATGGTAGAGGGGTCAAAAACTCGATGTATATGTCCCACACCCATGCTGATGGGGGTTTCCACTTGAAAATTATTTGTAGAGTCCCCTTACCCTTGATGCTAGCCCAATTAGATTAAATACCATGAGAGGGTGGGGATGAATCAACGTATGATATATTAAAACAACTACACCTTTGAATGTTATTTTTTTTATATAAAACACTCATCTCTCCCCTTCCCATAAAATTATATGAACAAAAATTAAATCATGTATGAGACATGATTATTTTTACATGGTTCATCGTTACTGGGCTACGTTTCAGGAGAAAACAATGGAAATTTTCAAATGTATCAAATCAATTAAATCTCACTACCATATTACAACATTAAGGAACGATTATATCTATTCTTATGCTCACCACCATTACAAGTATTATTTTAAGAACACTACATTCCCATGGGTAACCCCCTTTATCTATTTCTATGTATCACTGAATATTTAACAGATAATTGTCTTTATCTCTGTTTCTCTCTACTCCTAGAAGGGATTCAATTACATATTATGTACTTGTGTGTCCCTTCATTTTCATTAATGTACACATCTTCAACTATAGGTATATTCTTTGGTGAATTCACGTTTTTACCCTTGTATTTAATCCTCTTTTCCACAAATACTTAGTATGTAGAAATTTCATTCATAAACTATTTTAGTAAATTTGAAAGATTCATTGAATCCGCTAAAATCCTTTCTTCATCCTTGAACTATAGTTCAATGTGTAGAGAGAGTGATTAGTGGATCACATAATCATATTCATACCAATCCTACTTTTCATAAGGACTCTTTTTCTGAGGACTTACCCTCATTCATGCACCATTTTCAATTGCAAGATATTGAACCCCACAACCCCCTTTTCACGAACAGACTTCACGAAAATCCCATTGAATAACTACATCACCATGAACTTTATCTTATGTAGAATCCTATCTCTCTAACTCTTTAAGACTACACCACATTCATCCTAGAGAAATGAAGTTTTGTAATTAATGTTTATATATGTAATTATAGTAATAATTGTCCATATATATGAATAAAAGATCTGAAAAATATGATAATCTATTCTACAAAAATCTCAGATGTGGTACAACCTTCACCATTGATTATCCTATGTAGTCTGCAAAACAGTATGATCCTCTGTAGTGGCTGATCTATTCTGTGAATGAATCCATTTATGTTTCCTTAAATAATAACTACACAATCGTAAAGGATGAGCCATCGCACAATGATCCATTGAGATTTTTTTTTCAAAAATTGTACAACTTTAGGTTTGTTGATAAATTTTCTCTATTTGAAACATCAATAAAGATTATTCCATCATAAAGAATCATTAACTACTTGTGATCATGATAGCGATCAATGATTTTTTCAACACATACTCTAAGCCCACATGAACCACTATTGGAGTGATAAAAAATATTATAATGAAAATTTCCACATACCATCACATTAATCCTTTAAAATACCACTCATATTATTACATCACAAACCTTACCTTTTATAACATGTAATATTTAATTGATCACCTCTAGATTTATCATTTTTATTACTACCCCTATATCACTACCCCAGTTTCAGCTTCCATTAACCCCCCCCCCCCCCCGCATCATCTCCCTTTTTATAGAAACAATTTCTCCTATTTGTTAAAGAACACGAAGGACACTACTTTGATGTCTGCAACCAGGTACAGATCACAGATCATAACATTTAGAAAAAAAATACACCATACCATAGGGATTGGGAAATCACCACCACACATTATCTAGTGAGGGGTTTTTACTATTCTCCTAATGAAATTATTTTTCATTCAAATGATTCTTTGGGTAAGGCATTTTTTATAATGTTTACAACCTATAGTTCTGTAGGAACATACAAAAACATGAGAGGACCATTCACTAATTTTTCATTGATAGAAAGCTACTTCGTTTTACATTTCATTCTACATGAGTAAAATAAAATAATTTTCCTATGATTTATTGATCTTTAATTATTTCAATGGATTTTGATCAAAGAATCATCTTCAACAGCCAGATAATCATGTTGTGGATTTATCCACAATAACTATGTGAATGTTTGAGTAGTCTTAATATATTCTACTTCTATGCTGCTTAATGGAATAAAATCATGTTCCTTTCTCATCTAAGATGTACATAAACCATCATGATAAAACTAAACACCTCATGTTGATTTTTTATCATCTGCTAAATTGGGATAATCAATATATTTACATCCCATTATGTCTAAATGATATTTTTCATTATCAATCAAACTGAAATCCACCACTCCATTGATAAAAAAAGTATTATTCTCAATGCAAGAATGTTGATTTAATTTTTATTTATTTGATACCATGCTTCATGTCCTGTGGATAAAACAATATCAGGTATTTTCACTATCAACAACAATGTACATGCAATGATTTGGTTATTCTATGATATTAAATCCATTTACATCATCATCTCAGGATAGTATTATTAGATTCACTACAAGAGTCTTCATTTTATTGGAACTATCTATTCCAAATCATCTCATATCCTCCTTATTATTTTAATATTGTGAAATAAATGATCCACTCTTTTCTTGTTTCACCCATAAAAAAAATAAGAATGTCAATTCACCTATCAATGAAATTCTAAATTCAAATTTCATGAATTATGGAAACTTCTTTCATTAAGATTTACCCAATCACCTAATGATTATGTTATCGACAAATACCTTCACTGTAATACTTTGATTAATACCATGGATGACAAATATATTGTAATTAACTCTATCACACTAAAAATAATGATTTTTAAAAAACTGGTCTTTCCATGAGTTCCTGCTCATTGTGGTTTATTTAAACCATATAAATCATTCTGCATCCAAAACAACTGTTATAGTCTTCATCAATGATAAAAAATATGGATGGGCAATATAATCGTCTTCTCCTAGAACCCCATTCAAATACACTAACTTGACATCCATCTAGATAAACGTGATCATTATTTTCACTTTTATGGATAATAATAATCTAATTATCTCTAGAATTCCAAAAGGTGAAAATGAATCATCAATATCAATACCCTCAATATGGGATACATTATTCATAATAGCCATAATTTTAATTATAATTATCACAGCATATTATATAATATTGTTGTGAATGAACCATTTAGTCCCAATCAAATTTTAATGTGTTGGAATCGAAATAATGTACCATATATAACTATTCTCAATTTGGTCTATCTATTCATTCATTTCTTGAACCCAACTATTTTTTCGAGATTATTTATCAAAACATTTAGGCTCTACCTAGGATAATTAAGATGATTTCTGTAGTGTCTTCATCCTACCTTTATTAACTAGTGCTTTATGATCACCAATTATGTTATATCTATCAATTTCATCTCAACTCTTCTATATTTGTGATGAAAACAAAATTTTCTCATCATATTCATTATCAAAATCCATTAAATATTCCTTTAACACTAAGGGTTTAAAACGTCCTATTTTTTATCATATTTGAGAATGAATAAACATATTTGTAAAGTCTCAATTATACTCCAGAATTTGCTTCATTCCACACTAGAGATCATATGGAGTTTTCTCTTCTTTTGGGAATAATACTGATATATTTTATGTTTATACTGATTTTTCCACTTCATATTTCCACAATATATATATAATTTGTTTTCTCAATTAGCATTGTTATAGAATTTTTTTGATAAATCAATTTCTTCCCTCAACTACACCATTTTTTATGGAGATATTTCTGGTGAAACTTTGATCATTGTTACATGTTTCTCAAGTTAATCTTCAACATGGATATTTTTTAACTATGTTCTATTATCTATATATATCATCCATATTTTTAACTCAAAATATTCTTAACTTCATATAGATATGTTTGTATTCAACTAAACACATCAAATTTGTGAGTGATGACAGAATCCTACGTCATTCAATTTAAATCATCAATGAACAGAAAATAATATATCCACTCATCAATTGATCAGGGTGAAATAGGTCCACACACACATCAATATGCCCCATCCAAATAATTGTTTTATCCTTTACACTGTTTAGTTATATATTATTCAAATTTCCATCCCTTTTTGACAATGATCACAAGTATGAGTATGATAATGTAATAAACTAGGGAGGTATAGAGAAGCAATATATTTAACAAGATCTTACATGTTTTTTGATTATGTGACCAACACATTTATTCCATAACTTATTTTCATCTTCCTTTGTTTGAAAGCCCATATCTTCTTCTCCACTCATAAGGTAGATATTTCGTTATGTATGTTTTCCCTCCAATATAACTACAACATCTTTTTTTTCTCAATGACACATAATTTTTTGGAAATGTTTTTGGAAAGCCCCAAGTTTCATATTTTACTTACACAAGAAATTTGAGACTCAAACCTTCAGAAACTAAGACATCATCACCTCTCATGTCTCTTCCACCAAACATGGGTTTTCTTGATAAAATAATATCCATACCTTCATCATTACCAAATATTATAATACCTTCCATATTATACCTAATTCTATTGACTATATCCTTATTTCCTATCATATGAGAGTTTCATCCACTGCCAATTATACATATTATAGTGTTATTGGATTAATTGAACAAAATCACTATGACTACTACTTTTTGACCCTTATTTTTTCATCCACATTTTTATATCATGATCGGTAGGGATTGATAATATTGATCTTCTTAAAATATGATAGAAAAACACTATCTTTTGGCGATAAAAATCAAATTTTTTTTAATGTCATTTGATGACTCATTTAGTTTCATATTATGACTATATTAAGTCTGTCTAAGAAATATTCACTTTACTGTTGATGTGAAATATCTGAAAATGTGTTTCGTTGCTCCACCAAAGCTGTGACCATCAAATGATTTCCTGGAATATTGAGATTGATATGGGTTCCTCTATTGGTTTGGTCCTCATTAATACATATTAGTTTTAGAAGAAATATTTTTTGAGTGTCCCATATTTCCATAGCAATGTCACCTATTTCATGATGATTTCATGTGTGTCACTTATAAAACACTCATTGTCCCCTTTTTCATTGAATGTTGGGATTTTTAATCATATCCAAATAAATTTTCAAAATCAGACTGAATTTTTTCGGGTTGACAGAAACTGGTACTACTTACTATTTTTTGATAAATCCTCATTCTTGAATTTTCATTTGTATTCGACTATTTATTATGTTTTACTCAACCTCTAGGCTAAAATTTCATTTTTTATGATTCATTTTTTGTCATCATTCCCAATGTTGTATAGAGAGTCAATATTTTCTCTTAATTTTAACATTTTCTAATATAATTAAGAATTCTACTTCAAGTTCATTGATATGTTTTATTTTATTAATTTGTTTTTTAGACAAAATATAGATTTTAATTTTATATTCTTCAATTTTCAGCATGTAAGCAACATGTTTTTCCGAAATATATGAAATTGAAGACTTCTGTTATTATATTTAATCATTTATCATAGAATTCTATTATTCCTACATCCAAATATTGATTTTATCATCTTGAACCACATTGTGGTTTTTATTCATATTATATATCCAAATATCTATCTACTCAAGTGTGTCATCAAATTTGAACTTAATATCAATTGTTCCTTAAATTTATAATTATTCATTATCCCATTCATCAATTGTTTTGGAATTTCTCATAGCTGTCATAATATCTTCTTATTCATGATCCTTATAGTCCTTTAATGATTCTTCTGTAGATTTATCTGAACATTCATCTTCTTTCAACAACAGATTCTTCTTTTTGAATAAATTTCTATTAAATTTATTATTTCCTTTTAAATTAATTTAAAGATTTATCTTGGGAATTTCAACTTCATCCTCATCATATTCTTAATTTTTCTTTGGACACAATACTAAAAAATTCCCATTCATTCCAAATTAAATCTTACAAGAAGAAATATCCCATAGAACATTCATATTCCCCTTAGAAGATTTATTGAGAAAAATTACATAACATAATCCATGATGTATTTCACTTAATTATATCCAATATTGAACGTATTTATGGACTTGAATACCGCTTAATTGGATACCGCTTTTATTCATAGCATCGTTATCATCATATCTCATTTCTTATTCTATAGGTGTACTCTACAAGTTATCCAATGTGATCTCCATAATATATTTATCCTCCAATACAGAAATCGTTATATTTAAAATAGGTGTCTATAATTTCAATATCTCTTAACAATATTTATGTCTTCAATAATTTCTCCAAGAATATATATGTCTACAAAAAAACATTCAATTGATAAAATAATGTATCAAAACACTCAGTAGGGTGTATTCATAGATCCTTACTATTGTTCTATTGGACATGTAGTATTTATTATATTTATTTTGAGCTACCATCATAAATATTCATATATTTTTCCCAAACAGAATGTGATGATTTACATGACATCACCTTTATTTACTTATCATTGCATATGGATCCCCCAAATGCATCGATTCTTTTTGAGTTAGGATCCAAGTCCATTTAGTCATATTCTAATAAAACACCTCTATATATATTTTCTAAAATTATATGCATGTCTACTATAAATACCTCCATTCCTAGAGATCAAAAGTAGTTCTACATCTGATTCCACTATAATAAAAAATTGACCCCATCAAAGATCTGAATCCTTTTTTATTGAAAAAATCTATTTCTTCTACAGATAGAGAACCAATAACTGTAAATTATTCCCTATGATAAATTTTTTTTATCTAAATAATGTTAAATACATTTAGAGGGGGTGAATTAGCGTAAAAAATATTAAAAAACTTACCCATTAAAACAATGTTTCTTCCTTTTATAAAACACAGTTCTCTCTCTTTCCTATGAAAATATAAGAATAAAAATGGAATCATGCATGATAATTGATAATTTCTACTTGGTTAACCCTCACTAGGATATGTCCATGGATAATAAGATTTCAATGATCCTATATATGAAATCTCCAAAAACTCACTTTCAAATTACATGGTCCATGCTAGATAACATTTCTTATTCTACTCACTTCTATTAAAATGTTTAGGGTCATCTCATTGCTTCCCCAAGTGTCACTCCATATGTCTCTTTATCTGTATTACTATTGATTGAATGGATCACCATATCCTTATTTATTTTCTAAATTCTATTAGAAGGGATTCCCTCATAGTTTACGGGCTTGTAGGTCCTTTCATTATCATGAATGCACACATACTCAATAGTAGGTAGATGTTCTATTGAAGTCTAATTTTGACTGGAAGATGACTTATACCTTTCTAAAAACTATTAGTTTTTTTTTAAATTTCATTAAATAATAATTTTAGTGACTATGAATGATTCCTTGAGTCCTTGCTGAAAAAAAATGAATCCTCTGCATACTACATTTCACCAAGTCACATGGTTGCTTCACAGATCACCCCTTCCACAACATACCAACCTACCACCATGAATAAAATCCTTTTATGTGGACTATCTGTCCTTCATAGATAATTTTCCATTATTGGTTTTATTATCCTCGAAATCCATTTTCATGAACTGAATTCACGAAGAGATCATTCATGGAATTTCTTCTCCATGGACTATCTCTTTTGTAGAATCCTTTCATTCGAACTCTTTCAGACATCACTAGATTCATCCATGAGGAATGACTATTTATAATGAAAATTGATCTATGTAATGATGAGATTAATGATTCATATATTGGAAAATATATTTAAAAATTATGGTTAATTTTCTAATCAATTATTTAATATGGTAGAACCTTTACTACAAATTGTGGTATGAAATTCTCATAGAACATTCATTTTCTATGGAGACCAATATAATAATTGAAATAATTTCATTCCGGCTCATGAAATCAGTGAATCTCATCCAAAAAATATGATCCATCCCATGAACATCATGCCTCCTATAGACTATTACCCTCTTATGAACTGTTTTTCATTCTCTGTCCGTGTAGCATGCTTCATTCTCCGCATTATGCTACTGTTAGAAAATATTTTCATATTTGATTTTACTTTCTTGTTCCACACACAACCAATGGATTTTGTGAATTATTCCTCATGGTATGTGAACTGTGTTCTGCAGAAAAATATCCCTTTTCTAAAATCCAAATTCAATATTTTGAGGCCCAAAAATTTGGAAAACACAAGGAAACAATGAATCCTTAAAAACATGCTTCATCATACATAAAAATACTCATTTGCGGTAATTTGGATATTTCATCAAACACAATAAAACCCAAGAACATTGAGAGTATTCCATGGGTGATTTTTCCCTACACATGCCTATAGGGGTTCATGTATTGTGTCATGAGGACCCACAGTTGATGAAAAGGTGTATGTTTCACTCCATATGTAGAGGAACCACACCCATGATAATGGTGGGGTAACACTTTGTATATATTCCTAGAGGACCTACACCCATGCTTGTTGTGGGGGGGGGGGTCTTCCATTATGGTTTGGGGACCCTCACCCTATGCTGCTTGGGGTAGTGGGGTCCACTAGGTGAGTAGAGAACTCAAGAACAAACCGATGGGGGTTAAACACTATAGAACGGGGACCCACACACGAATTCAATAGAGGGGTTTCAATATTGTGATAGAGGACCTGCACCCTATCTAATAGGGTTTTTCACTCAGAAGATGAAGACGTACACCCTAGTTTTATAGGAGGTTACACTATAATCATCTAGGAACCACACCCTATCTGATAGGGGGATCAACTAGGAAAGTAGTTTTTGAGTACCTGCACCCATGGTGATGGGGTGTTCCACTATAAATGTTATGTAATATATTTCCAAGCTCAAATGGAATGTAAAACTCGATAGTATCTGGTGATTTTCCTGATCACTGCAGTCATCTAGTGTCTCCTCAACTTGTTTCATGCCTATAAAATTTCACACTGTATCCATAAATCCATCAATAAGATTATTATCATGTTCTATTTTATAAAAACTCTTGATATACTACTCATGGCCAAAATATGAGTTCAAATGAAGAAGATACAGATAATAGAAGATTCCTCAAAAGGGGTTAAGGTAAAAATGCATGTGAGGAGTCTGACACAACATATGGTCCTGCTTTACGAAATAGTCGTGTCCCTAGCCATGATAAATCACCCATCCCATATAGTATTACACTCCATATATTTTGACTACATTATTGTATAGGATAATAGGAACAAATCCATGTCCTATTAGCCATGTAAATATACCAAAACATGTTTCTATATACTGACCATGGTTCTGTATACTCAGGTAAATGTCCTTATACATAGTCACATTCATCCACATGTGTCCCCTATGATGTTATACATCAAATGGGTCATCCATATAGAAAATGGGTACACATCGTGTTTGAGGGATACAAGTAGATTTATCCATATCTTTTCCAAAATATTAGTTGCAACTGTAGAGGGGATACATGACATCTGTTCATCATTATAGAAGGCTTGAAGTATGGTTTATTCAAAAAATCATGATCATTAGATCCTCTTATGGAACATTGAATCTGGTCTTGCCACTTCATATATAGTGTTATCTCTTTCAAAAAATGTGGATCGGATAGAAAATCAAGGTGTTTAACTGTCATTTCTTTGGACGTGGCCACCTTTCATCTGTCGCACAAACCCCACACCACTGATCCTTCCACCACCGATTAAATAATTTCTTATAAAAAAAAACTATCATCCTATCTTATGAAACAAAAAATGTATCCATTTCACTGATAAATGGTTTATTGACCAATCTGCAATGGTTCACGGGTTTTGATTGGGATCTGTATTACACGATAATGTCAAACCAGTACTGCGGGGTCTTACCAGTGAAAAACCAGAAAAACATGGGATAAATGGACCATATTATTGGAAAAATGATTATTAATTATGTTTTACTATACATTTATCATGAACTATGATATGGGTTAGAAACCAAGGAAATAAACATAGATTACATTACTCGACTACATGAATTTTTTCACAATTGGCGCAAAACTAAGAACTATGATGGATATAATAAATGAATTTATTCTAAGTGTTTAAATCTCAATTTGATGAATTTTACTTTGATTTTGGATCATTTTTTGATAAATAATGGATCCCTTAATAAATGAGAGAATTTATTGTCTTTTCAGCATCATAATCTAATTTGATATGTCATTTCATTCTCATATGATGAGATCCACCAACAGAAAGAGAAATATAGAATCATTGGAGATTCCAATACTCTTAGGATAACCTTGGCCAACTCAAAATAGAAATATTAGTATAATATATTGAATTTCATTATAAATAATTAATTGAATAATTTAATAATTAACTATCTCACTGAACATACCACCAATGAGAAGAGAGTCAAAACAACCCAGGTTGACCCATATTAGGTCCTAAATACTATAAACATCATGGTCGAGACTCATCCATGGTACAAGATTTTTATCTGAGATTCCTTTTTATAGTTATCACATTTTCATTAATAATATACATTCACGTGCAATATAAAATATATTTAATATTTTTATAAAATTATTTCTAGGAACATGATGCCTCGTTATCACACGCCATTCGAACACCTTTATATAGACACACACACACAGACAAGATATGTATATATATATATATATATATTAATTTTCTTTAATTTTTAATACGACAGAAGTGGGTATCTATAGAATTCCCTCTCTTGTTACTATTCATCTCCAAAAAGAAAAAATATTGGAGACATGGAACCTGAACTTGGCTATGCCACACATAGGCACTCTCCTTAATATTCCCATACTGCCGCAATAAGTGAACCAACGGGGTGGTCTGTAAACACATGCTCATCTCATACTGATCCTCTATAGCTATTGGGTTATTCCCATTGGTGTCTCCATCCTTAATTCTTAGTTCTTCCTAGTTGATGATGTGTATGGGTCATGCACATATTGACTGAGCTGTGACACAAGAAAGATGTAATGAACCCACTCAAGCTGTGGGGGGTAGTGTGAGGTTGTATGAAAACTCCCCAACCCTTTACATAATCTAAAATAGCCTAATAGAACTCATGTATAACATTCCCCCCCATCCGAACATTCAAAATACTCATAATGGAGTGACTCTAAAGAAATAATAGTATTCATGATCCCATTCCATGGGCCCATGAAGGCGATCAACATAAAATTATTATCATTTACTGGTCGTCATCATATTATCCAAAATTTCATGGACATTCTATATTTTCACCTACAGTATCTTTGGTCCCAGAAAACATGTCTACCTAATATCTATCCAGTATAATGGTTACATTAAGGATCTCCTGTATAGGTCCTCAAAAGTTTTCATGCTAATTGTATAGAGGTATCTATTTATTTGTGAAAACACTGCCAAGGTTAGCTAATCATCCATGCCCCTAACTAAGCCTAACACACAACCCTCATCATATTCTCTGACCCCTGGATTTTATGCTCAATCTACTCATCTATCTATGGGTTAAAAGTTGTACTCATCCTGATGTGTGTCTTGAATTCCACCTAAATGACTATATAAAATCATGACATAAAATGAACATCACTATTATAGGCAATCATCAAAGTAAAACTATTATGGAGAATGATCTTCCAATCATTCAACTACCCAAAAATCTACACGGAAAATTACTCCAAAATAGAAAATAAGTGTAGCTATTTTGTCGATCAGTCAATTATCATCCAGATGATGTTATGGACCTTTTATGTCATTGGAATACCTACCATAAGTCATATGGATATTCCATGCCCGTTTCACTCAGAATATCAAGGGGTTGCAACAAAACTACAAAAACATGGTGCTCATTCATCACATACTGACAAGTGAGTCACAAAGATATAAACCCAAATATGCTTCATCTCATTTCAGATGATAAAAACAAGCACTAATGGTCCCTATAAATATCTCCACACCGGGATGTACCACTCAGTGAGAACTGTTTACTCTTGCATCACCTTTTCACACATCATGACAGGAACCATTGTCATCCCCTGGAACAAGATGGCATGATTTAGTCAATTATAATATCAATATAGTGAGAAACATATGGATATATAATCTTGTATGAACTTATAGTTTATGTCTCCCAGTTGGGACTCTATCCCACATGGTCATGGAGTGATGTAGTCAACACCATTGATAGAAGAAATTTTGTACCCTCCTCCTTCAGTATGGTAAGTTGAGAGGATGGAAACTACTCTATATTATCCTCTACTATGTCAGACTGTGAATTATTAATAAGGGAATCTAAAAAAAATTATTTCCTTCCTTGTATTTTAGACAATAGAAAATATATAGTTTTGTAGTAATTTTATCCATCGTTGTGGTCTTAAGATCAGGTGTCTTAGCATGAAGGCATACCCAAGAATCTGATTGTCTATGTAAACCACAAATCCCTACCCTACAAGATATTTCCTCTAAATACTAATGTAGAAGATATTCATTGGGTGTTCTAGGTTGTGAGTTGTGTAGTTCTTCCCAGGGAGTCCAATGTACATCGAACCATAGGTGATAACTACCCACCACTACATTGACATGCATAGGATCACATCTCCTGAGAAATAACAATACACAATGTACTACATGCGATCCTCCTTTTGTCTAGACATTATAGCTCTCTTCAAACTCAGCCTCAACTCCTCAAAGAACCACTGACACTAATCATAACATGAAAATGGATACCATTCCCACATCAGGGTGGTCAAGGAGGATAAAACTCTAGAGATGTATTCCACACACATATGGTAGTGGCCCGCCATACCAAGAAAGATTCCCATCACTAACACACTATTTGGCGGCTCCCAATAAATAACTAAATCGATATTCACTAGGTCTATAGCTAAACCATGATATGAAATTTCATTCCCTATTAAATGAATCTCATTAATAAAAAACTGGATCATTGATAGATTTTTATAAATATTGTGTTGTCGAAGAAAATATATAACCATTCATAATTACAATGCATGATTATCCTATAGTTCAGAGTAGATGAGTATGTAATCGAAGAAAAAACTTTAATGTGGTCCAAATACTACTAGAAAACCTATTTAATAAAATCCATAAACACTGTGGGGGAATTTTTCACACTAAATGGCATAACAAAGAACTCATAGTGTAACAACTGAGCCCCAGTGACATAACAGACACCCCACATTAACATGGTCGTCTGGTCCTGGCCCACCAATTACCAGTAGTTGCCCGCGGGCATGTGGTTCGCAACCAAGGGTCAGCACAAATGCCTGAATGGGTCATTTGACTAATGACAGTACAAAAAGGCCACCACGTGTCCTTTCCAGTCTGCTTTTTCCTCATTCACAAACAGCCAAGGAAACATCCAAGATGGTCACCCAACTTAATCACTACATCAGGCCATGCACGCTTAAATTTGGAGTTCTAATCAGGAAGGATCCCGAAATAGAAGTTGCACAATGTTGAGATGAGTCATATCATTTAGTCATTTAACCATGTGTCATTTGTGGATGTTACAATCACCCCCATTAGATCACAATGTCCTTGTTGTGGGCCCTACATCTCAACTCAGACAGTGCCCCACACTTAATGCTGGGTACAACCTCTGATATGAAATGTAACAAATGGGCCCAAATGGCATAACAAGGAATTCATAGTGTAAGAACTGGTCCCCATAAGGTCACCCATCCTGATCACTACATCAGGTCAAGCATGCTTAACTGTGGAGTTATAATCAGGAAGGCTCCTGAAATGGGAGGTTCACCATGTCGACATGAGTCATATAATTTAGTCATTTAAGTCTGTGTCATTTTTGGATGCTACAATCACCCCCTTTAGAGCACAACTTACTTGTTGTGGTCCCTATATCTCAACTCAGATAGTGAACCACACATAATGTTGGGTACCACCTCTGATACCAAATGAAACAACTAGTCCCAAATGGCATAACAAGGAACTCATATTGTAACAACTGGGCCCCAGTGATAGAACAAACACCCTGCCTTAACATGGTCATCGGGTCCTGGCCCACAAATTACCATTAGTTTCCCGGCTGACATGTGGTCCCCACCCAAAGGTCCACCCACATGCATTAATTTGTCATCTAACTAAATATAGTCCCCACATGCCAACACATTTCCTTTACAGTGTGCTTTGTCCTCACTCACACAGACCATGTGAAACATCCTAGAAGGTCAATCATCATAATCACTACTTTAGGACAAGCATGCTTAACTGGTGAGTTCTTATCAGGCAGGCTCCTGAAAAGGAAGGCGCAACTTGTTGACATGAGTCATATCATATAGAAATTTATCCCTGTGTCATTTGGGGTTGTTACAATCGCCCCCCCCCCCCCCATTAGAGCACAACGTCCTCGTTGTGGTCCCCACATCTCAAACCAAACAGTTCACCACACTTAAGGCTGGGTACCACCTCGGATACCAATATAACAACTGGGCCCCAGTGACAGCAAAGACACCCCACCTTAACATGGTCGTCGAGTCTTGTCCCACCTAGTACCACCAGTTTCCCCACAGATAGGTGGTCCCCACCCAAGGGTCCACCCACATGCCTGAACGGGTCATCTGAGTAATGATAGTCCCTACAGGCCAACACATGTCCTCTCTAGTGTGCATTGTCCTCACTCACACACAGCTTGGGAAGATTCCCGGAAGGTCACCCATCTCGATCACTACTTTAGGCCAAGCACGCTTAACTGTGGAGTTCTAATTAGGCAGGCTCTCGAAAAGAAAGGTGCACCTTGTTGACATGAGTCATATCATTTCGTTATTTAACCCTGTGTCATTTGGGGATGTTACACATTTTTTTCTGTAGCAACATTATAATACCATATTTGGAATATCATCCTAAAGAATTCTAAACTAGTGGAAGCCAAACCTGAGGTAAATCATTCAGAATCATCTCATAACTGAGAACAAGCCATAACGATCATAAATCCTCAACAACGGATACTTATTAATTATTTTTTCCATGTTCATGAAATTATAATCCACGTAATGTTGTAATATATAGTTTCAAATTTTTCAAAAACATCTCTGATGCATCATTGGGGGAAAACAGGGTATGATTAAGCCTTTATCATGAAGGTCCGCCAAATGAAATTGTACCTCTTAGATCATTGTAGGGGATATTTGATATGTGGAAGACAACATCATTGTGGTGTTAGGAAGAATGTCAATACAAATCTCTATCTCCCACCTAAGAGGAAGTCTTCTAATGACCTCATTGAAGAAATCCATATAATATTTTACAACTGTATAATACATGATGACATAGGAGAATATAATACCAAGGGATGTAATCCCTAACCAATGGGTGATGGGCTACATCCTCTTGGTAGAACCTACATTCTCTTCTATGTGATCTCTCTCACTAGAAATGGAAAATGTCATACCATTAGTGCGTAGGAATCTAACTTGGCTGTGGTGACAATCGATCTAGGATTAGACCACGGACATCCAATCCATGCCCTAGATGATTTCATAAAGATCCATCATTATAAAAAAGGTTCCCACACTAATCTCTATCAACCAAGAAATATCTCTCACTACAGGAAGATAAAAGATACAGAAAAATCTTTCCCTGTAGGAACCTCAAGATGAAAATTATAGGATACGGCCTTTTCTAGTAGCTATAACTCTTACACTAGGACTATAGAGAGAAATTAATTATTTTAAAATTTATCTATAAATACTAAATCAAGAGTATAATAAAAAAATATTTTACCCTCAATCATTACATGTGCTTTGGCTCATAAACCTCAAAAACATACAGCTATTCATGACCCCACCAACCTTATCCCTAACACTAATGTGATCCACCTAGTGATGGTGGTGGATGGATATCATAGATTCTTCCAAAAACCATTGCTCATCCATTTTCTCTTCCTGATCTTCCTCTCTAGGGAACATCATGATCGTAGTGATGCCTCTATCTAGGCGGTCCTTCAGCTATGTTTTTCTGCTATTCTAGACATTTGGTCAAGCAGTCTCATTCCATTGACCATGACTAAAAAAATTATAACACCAATGATCTATGGGATACCCTTGTGTTAGGAACTACCTCAAACCAATTTCATGATTTTTAACATGGGGATGACTCATGCTCTGAGATATTGGCACCTGACATCTGCTACTTGTTGCAAATGACTCATCTCTGTAATGCCAACATCTACATCTAGATTTATGGAATCTCTATTGTAAAATTTTATCTATCAATTTTTCCCACTCAAGCACCCAAGAATATATGTGGATGTAAAAGGGTACTACACTAGATTATATCTCTCAGCATAGTCCCTGGTCAAACATCATTACTCAGAATTATCCATCTCAGATCATGATAATAGAGTACCATGTAAGGTCCCCTTAACCATTATATGTACTCATCCACCATTATCCCATCCTACTATAGATATAGAAGTTCATGAATCCAAACCAAGTGAAATACAATAGTGGTATTATTCCTCATAGAAGAGATTCTGGTGGTCAGTCCATGAGAGTGTCCACTCATCAAGATACATAGTATCAAGGATCCACCAGTATAAAACCACTTTGTGGAAAAGGATTGGATATAGTGAAAACACATGATCATTCGGGGTTCGAACAACCTTGAAGATATACACCACCCACTTTTGTTAATCCTCTTCTTTCTAATGATCCATCTTTCCATAGAAAAACAATGACTTATGGCCTTGGAACACCCAGGGAATGCTAAGACTATGTGCATCCTCAACATCATCTACTAGAATAATCTACTAGTTGATAGTTGGTGGTGCCGCAACATACCCAACTAGTGGAAGGGGTAACCTAATGGACCTTAAACTAAGGACACATTGGTCATCAGATCATTATCACTATTTGGAATTAGTATCATAGTCGGTTGGTGTCGTTGATACGTCCAAATAGTTTCTATAATGTACCATACTTAAATGAGAGTATATATATATATATATATATATCAATAATAATGGGATATTAATTAAGAAGTATAGTTAATGACCCAATCATAAATGTTTTATTAACCAATGATGAATTAAAAACATTTCTCAGTATTGCACTTTGACAGGAAAGTTTCCAAGGTCCTGGTGAATGGATACCTCAATTGCCACCACCATTACATGATTCTTAGGCATGAGATCCCCAGATGAGAGACTTTCATAATATTTCCCTAAAACTAACAAAATCATTTTAAGTGGGATAATTCGATTGTCATGCGCATGAATGAACCTGATTTGATGCCATTGTTTCACAAACCTACCATTGTATTGTCTCAAGCCATAACTACCATCAGACATCCTCCATAGAATGGGGTGGGGAGAAGAACCGAAGACATAATTAACTCGTGGAATCCTTTTCCTAAGTAAATTTATGAATACACATATCCATTATGTTAATAAAGTGTAGATGGAGTGAGTATAAGATAAAACACTACCAAAATTTGAACCATTTATGCATGGACCTCTAAATGAAACAAATGTAAATCAGTGAAAACTAAACATTAAGGGAAAAAAATGATCTCCCAACCAGAAATATTTCCCAACCAAACAAAAAAATATATGTAAACTACAAAGAGATCCCAGCTCAATAATACCATTATATGACCACCATACATGGTTTGAAGAACCCATAATTCATAAGCATCCTGAATGTCACCGCTGAACAGACCTTCATATGTGTATCCCCTTTCATGATCCGGAAAATACCATGAAGGGGTGAGTATATATATACATAGTATAAAACCCAAAATGATTAATTAGGATATGTGAGAGATACAATAGATATAGAATGATTGTACAGTAATGATACAGTCAAAGAGAATATATCAACCTAATCCAAGAGTGTAAATATCCCTATTATATTCATGGATATAATCATGATGAGTAGATGCACTACCCATATAGTATTCTTCACCTATAGTAGTAGATAAGATTCATAATACCAAGAGAAAATAAATATGGAAATCATGTGTGATACCCTGCACATTATCTCATCTCCTAGAAATAGTGTACCCAAATACAGTGTGTTAATATTAAAGTTTATATATATAGTCAAAAAAATCCCAAATGATATAGAAATGGGTTCTCCTAATCACATATCAACCCATGAATAAGAGTACAAAACAATTATAAAATACCATGAACTATGCCCAACATTTCACACTTCTAGACATATTGTAGTTCGCAAATTAAAGCCACATATCATTATAGGGCCACACAGTGGAATTAGCACAAACTCATAGTAGAGGAACGACACCCATTCTAATGGTTTGTTTCAATATTTATGTATTAATATAGGACTTGTGACCATGATTATATTGGGATCCACAACAGGGTAATGACGACCAACACCATATAAAGATATAGGGGTTTTACTAGATATGTAGAGTACATAAAACTATGTTGATGGGGGGTTCCACTCTCTACATATCCATATAGATTCCATGCATATCCTGATAGGGGGTTACACTTTTCTATTTTGAGGTCTCGTGTCCTATTCTAATAGGGGTTCCAATTAATAATTAGAGGACCCACACCCATGTTGATGGGGGCGTCCACTATATAGTTTGATGACTCATTCCCTAGTGCAATCGGGGGTTCCACACTAGTCATAAAGGACACACAACCTATCAGATGTGAGGTTCCACTCATAAGTAGAGAACTCACGCCCTAATACGATAATTGGGATCCAATGTAGTCATCGAGGATCCCAACCCTATTTGATAGGGATTACACTCAGAAGTTTTCTTTTCTGGACCCACAACCATGATGATGGGTGGCTCCACATAATAGCTTTAGGACCCCACTACACAACTCTACTAAAATGTCTAACACAGTTGTCTCTATTGATTCTACCTGATCATTTTAATCATCAAGAATCTATTAAAATGAAACCATGCCCAAAGAATATGACATGTTATCTCAAAATCCACCAATGAGGGAACCATAAACTTTTACATGGAAAAAATAATAGATAGGATACTCACATGAAAAAATCCATGTTCAAACATAGAAGAAATGGATGACTGATGTTTCTATAAAAGTGGTCAAGGGGTACATGAAGTGTGAGGGGACCCACAAAACATGTCGTGCTTCTCCACTACCCAGCCATGTTCCTAACTGGACATGGATCGCATACCATGTATTATTACATTCCTTGATGTAAGAATACACACCATGCCTAGACTACCCAGTACTGAGCTGTGACATGTTGGCCATGTCTGTGTATATAAACCAGTTTCTTTATGATGACCTACTGTCTGTGTACTCTAGTACAAGACCATTTCCCTTGATGTGTACTTCAACATGGATTCCTACCTATGGGATCAAACACATAGCTCGCAAAAATTGAAATGGTCTATGCGGTGTGTTATAGGGATACACATCCTACCATCCTTAACATTTCCAAAACCCTATCCACCATCTCTTAGGGGCTACAAGCCATGTATTCATCCTTGTATATAGATTGTTGTCGGATTTTCACCAACAATTCTAGATTATCAGATCTGCTTCTGGCATTTCAAATATGGTTTCACCACTTCAGGTGTGAAACTATATCTAGTAGAAATAGGTCGATCTAGCTGAAAATCACAGTTTCCAGCGATCATTCATCGAGAATCAGCCTCCGTTATTCTATCATGTTCATTGAAAAATCCACATGCCACCGATCCTTCCACCACAAATTAAAATATTTCCTACCATCAAAATGAGCATCCCTTCCCAAAAAACTGATATCTATTCTCAATTCATTGATCCACACTTTTTTATCGATCTTTCATCGTTATTGGGTCCAATCTAGCATATTACCATTCAACGATGCCGAACCGATACCACACGTTAATATCAATTACAAATGAAAAGTTGATATGGGATAAAAAAACGATACAAAAGGTTTGAATGACTTTTTGACATTTTTTAGTCTATAATGATCACGAACAATGAGTGGAGATTAGAAACCAATGAAATAATCATGGATTTCAATACATTGGCACATATATTTTGGCACAATTGGTGCAGATCCATGAACAAGGATATATATTATCAACATATAGAGACCCTATATTTTTACATATAATATTACATGGTTTTAAGCATAATTATTCATTAGAGTAAATGACAATGATCGAAAATTGTAGTTTATTTGAAGTTTAGCTACTTAAAACAAAAAACATGGGCTAAAAACACAACTTTGTTTAATATATATAATGTTATCCTAACATCCATTGAGACCTTACCTCTATTGAGGGCACCCTGGGGAACACATGAAAAAAGGGATGATCTAAAACTCCCAGTAAGTAAATGAACAAAAAATAAATCTTATTCACAAGAGTTAGGAGTCATGAGATAATGAAATCAAAATAATGGTACCTATGGATCAATTAAAATTATCATGGCATCATATAAACAAGGAATCATTGAAATGTGGTAAAAACAGAAAACAATTCTTTAGTACAAATCATGTGTAACCACCAATCCCATTTACTATAGTATTATAGGTCAAGGCTAACCTCCAATCTCATTTACCATAGTAGCATAACCCATGGGTAACCGCCAAAACCTTTCATCATAGCATCTCATGAAACTTAACATCACCCAATGCATTGGAGTAACATCCAGGTTCACCCATATTAATTTTAATGATTTTTTTCCACATAAATAATCATACATATTCAATCTTACAAAAACAAAAGGGTTAGACTTGGAAAAAATTGGGCACCACAATCATGACATAAAAAATAACCAATGGGTTTATAATGTAAGTGTCCATGAAAGAACGTAATTACAACATAAATGGACATAAGTAATTTAAAATAGGAATATATCATGGAACATGATGTCGAAAAGAAGTGAAAACATTTTTAAATGTATTTTAGAAATTTTGGTATTATATCATTTTTTGTGGTATAACGAAAAATACTATAAAGCTTTTAAAATAGAAAAGATGACAATCCTTTATATAAAACCAGAATTAAACCAAGAAGGTTTTCATAATAAAAATACTGATTTTATAATGTCAATGGACTCTTAAAAAAGATTATAGAGTGCACTTTAAATTTAGTGAAATTTTGGGTAGTTCCCTTATAACAGGTGTGCTTATCAAAATGTACTAAAGATGTAATCATTTAAAAAAAACATGTATATCTCCAAAAGAGAGTGATGGAAGGGTCTTCATAAATAAATTTTGTATAACTAAAAATAATTTATAAAAATCACATAAATTGATAAGATCACCCCATTTTTATATAAATAATAATAAGACAACCTGAAATAACAAAGGATGTTTGGGTTGAATTCCTGATGGATTATCGGCATGGTATCAGGTGTAACTAAGAGGGCATGATGAGAATGACAAATGGTTTATCATAATTATTTTAACAACCCGAGATTTTATAAGATACATTCTTTTTAATTTCATTCATATCTTCTATTGTACGACCCACCAAGATTATCTTGTGCTATACGCAACATTGTATTAGCTTGCAGTATACGCAACACTTTTCTTGGCTCTTGTAACACATAATTTCATGTTCTTTTGATAGAAGTTATTCTACGCAACATTGAGTGTATATATATATATTCAATGTATAAATAAAATATGGCTGGATTCTATTATATGCAACAACAAAGGAGTCATGCACTACATGCAACCCTGACTTGGCCTGCATTACACGCAATCGCGACCTTCCTCGTTAGCGTGTGTTGTACGCAATACCAGGATTTACTAAACAACGATATATTATTATAATATTGTTATGAACTAGCCGTTATGAATAGTGTTATCTAAATTATAAATTTTATAACATTGTTATTCATCTTAAACATTTTCTAGAACATGGTATAAGAACAAAATAAATTTTTCGGGTAAAATAAGTATTTTTCAAAAAAATGCAGTTTTGTCGCCTTTTGATGGCACACCCACTTTAAATCTAGTTTTTGACAAGTTTATAAGTTTAATTTGACAAAATAAAATTCTTCTTTTTAATCAGGATATAAAAATTTACATTAGATAATGTTTTGATAATTTTCCGATAACTTTCATATTTTAATGAATAGTAAAAACACGCTATATTTTAATTAAAAACAACTTTTTTCAACATAATATCTTATGTGGTTAAATTATAATATTGAATTGTTATAAAGTATATATAGAATATATTTTTACCATTTAATATAATGTAATTCATTATCATTGATTTTACCTTGAATTCGTAGGTTAAATCAATTCAATCTTTTGCAATGTTTTAAAGAAAAACCCGTTCTCTTTCGACAATGGGATTAATTTTTATTTAATTTATGCAACTTTTGTGTATTGAATTTGGAAAAATGGATTCCATATTTGGAATAAGTGGATCCAAATTATGTTAATAAGCTACTTTTTATTTTTGGGAATTATGAATAGTAACTACGGTAAATTTTATTTTCCATAGTTAAAGGTAAATCGGGTAATTAACCGTAAATATAATATTATAAAATTGCCCTAAAAAATGTCAAAATCCTATTAGATGACTATAAGTATACCCATATCACATAAGGGTCGGATTAGATTCATTTAATGGACTTTTGTCCATGAAAATAATTTAATTATTATTAAAACCAAAAAATGTTACAACATGTCACTTTCTTAAATCTTATAAGTATAATAATTTTAATTTAGTGATAAACATCATGAAACTTCGAACATGAATAGTATCCAGAATGATAATACAATTATCTACATCATAGGAATTTATTTATAATTTTTAGGAAATATATAATTATCATTTATTATGACACAAAGATGATGTAGTAATTGTCTTATTAATGAAATATTGATATAATTGATGTTATAAATGTCCAAATAAATGTAATTCTAGTCTTTTTATGACTTAAACTAATTTTATAGGTTAATATGGCATGTTATTGTTTATTTACGTAACTTTTTTAGAAATTATCATTCTGTTATGAATTTCATAAAAATCATGTAGCAAATAGTGTCAAAATTGACATTAATTAGTTTTTAAAACAAATATTATATTATTAATTGTTTTTTTATTCCTAAATATCTAATGATAGGACAAATGACTTAGATAAGGCTATATATATTAATAATGAACAACTTGGGGTTCTTTTGGCTTGATATAGTATGTTTATTAACTATATAGTGTAAGAAAACAAAAAGAAACTGTAAAAGCTAAATTATTTAACTTAGTGTTAAATCTAATTGATAAGGTTAAAATAATAACCAAAACTTGTCTAAATCCTATTGGATGAGAGGATTTCGAACCATCCCCACTTTAGATTCGAAATAAGAACTTTTGGAACCATTTAAACCTAATTTGACCTTAATATAAAATAATATTTTGACAGTTTCCTAAGTTGCCCCTCTCCTCCCTTATAAAAGGGCACCTCCTCCATCTCCTCCTCAAACCAATTTGAGCATTCAAGCTCGTCCAACCCCTACCAAAATCTCTTCTCCACTTCCCTAGTATCATCCTAGAGGTCCTGGTCTCTTTCAAAGACCATCCTTAGTTCTTTAAGTGGAGGTTAAGTGAAGGCGCGCCAAAAAGAGGTAATATCCATTACCAATCTTTTTAAATTTCCTTCTTCTTCAAATTCTTCTTCTTTAGTTGTTTCATGATAAAGTAATAACATAATTATTTCTTATATTCTGATATGTTATTATAAATATGAAACAACTCTAATTAACCTTTTATCCATCCTACGGAAAAATGAAATCACCGCGCGTGGGCACGTACGGAATACCGTCTCCACGCTGTGGTGTAATCTATTTTCTTCCACCACCTTAATTGGATGGGTATTATGGTGTAATGAGTAACTATATATGATTATTATAAATTGATATTGATACTTAAATAGTATACATACACTTCAAAACAATTCCACGACCATGGGAACGATATCATCGCTCGTGCGTACGTACGGACTACCGTCTCCACGACGCGATGAGATTCATTCTCCACATTAACCATTCATGAATGATTATAAAGTATATATAATGAATAATAATGAAATATATGACATTTTAAATCTACTTTATTTATTTATATATATATATGTATGTCATCTACTTACTTCCATTCAAGACAATAATGAAAGGAAAACAGCATTCATGCGTACGTACGGACTACCGTCTCCATGAATGGTGTGTTTCATTTCATTTATCTATCTATTATATATATATATATATAATGAATATATATGATATATAAATCATTTATTATATTCTGGAAGTAAGTAAATCATGATATAAGTAATAATATTGTCAAGAACAACAAGTCTAAACACCTACGATAAATGAAACGATTTTACTCAAAACGCTTCTTTAACATGGAATTTACAAAAGAACGGGTAATATAAAGTCATAATTGAACCATATATGATATCATAACAATGAATATGATTCTTTAATAAGTTAATGACATTATTTAAATCATTATACATGAGGTTCAGATACGTAAAAAGCATATCGGACATAAGGTAAGGGAAATATCACAATCTCATTTTTATTCGAGATTGTTTATACTTTGGTATTTACTGGGGTGTATTTTATCATCCACATCCATGTTTCCTAAATATTTTATATTATTTCCATCCACCTACAATTTTTTAAATCCAATTTTACCCTTCGGTGAGTTTTCAGTAAAAGATATGAAATGAATCTTTTGTCGTTTTTCGTACGAGGTACTTTTTTGAGTTTTCCGACAAAAGTACGAGAAGAATGTTTTTTTTACTTATACGACATGAATGGATTTTTAAAACATTATTTCTGAGAAGCTTACTTTACAAGTTTTAATGTTTATTTTTAATCAACTTCTTTTAGTTTGTAATTGTATGACATGTTAAGAAAGGAAAAGTGTTTTTGAAGTAGAAAGGATATTTTCCTCAAGAATGGAGTTCAAGTGTTTTATCAAAATTATTTTCCATCTAAGATAATATTGGGTCCTGTTTATATCCCTATTATTACATTGATTTGATTATGTTGTGATGGAAGTATTTTTATTATTTTATCTTATATTAATTGTTTTATGATGTCATGTTGTTTAAGAATCCCATTTTTACTACATGGGTTATTCAATGATGTATGATTTAGGGTTTTATGGAACACATAAGAATGTTATCATTATGAGATGGGTGGGTCCTATATCTCCCTACAATGCATTGGGTAATGATTTTATATCTCATGAGATAGACATGGCTGGAATGGTAGGTTATACCGGTTCAGTGAAACAGGACTGAAACCAGGGTGACTCGATTCAGAAATGGACTTTGTCCACTAAGATAGTCTTGGAAATGAGTCTTGACAAATAAGATATGATTATCTATGATTATGTGTGTATGCCACAAAGTTTCATGTTTTATGTTATGATTATTGGGATTTCATTTCACTACTATTATTTATCCCATTTATGATATTATGATCTCTTTTGCAGGTTAATATTTCCAAAATGTTATGTTATTATGAATATGATGTGATTTATTTTTCTTTTGTTTACCCTTACTGAGCATTTTAGCTCACCCTTTTTATGTTTTCTTTTCCCCAGGATATAAATAATGGTTTTAGGGAAGAAAAAAAAGGGATGATCTTTATGGGAGATATTGAAGATCATTCACCATGATTAGAAGATTACGTTCCGAGTTTACAAAGACACTAAAATATTACAGTTCTTGTGTGTGTGTTTTTGTTATGTAATAAGTATTCCGCAAAAGTAATGTAATGTCCTTGTTCATTAAGCTTCGGGTCTCAACAGTTGTTATCAGAGGAAAGGTTTAGTCAACCTTTGGAAACTAGGATGCAAAAATGTTAGTGAGATCCCTAGAGATATTACTATGGTATGTCTAGGGACGTCCCTATGGATAAGTATACGTATAGGATATAGTCATAGAAATATGGTAATGATCATAGAATTTAACCTATGATGTTAGATATTAATGGTACTCCCCCTTACCTATGTTGTTTTCCATATAATTATTTTTGCCTCTCACACTATTCTTTTTGGGATTTAGATGATGGCTGGAACCCGAAGGAACCGTGTTGATCACTGTAATGGACAATGCAATGATTGTCCTCCTGAACAAACAAGTGTTATGGAAGATGGAGTGAAAAATATTATTGTTATACTTACACAAGCTACGAATCATTATGGACTTCCAAATGAGCAGAGAAGGTAACAATATTCTATTGAGTCCTTCATGAGGCAACGTTCGCCTTCTTTCCGTGGGTCTTCCGATCCACTTGTTTCTGAACAATGGATCAGAACCACTGAAAAGATATTTTCAGTTCTTCAATGTTCTGAACATGATAAAGTCATCTGAGCAGTATATCGTTTGGAAGGTGAAGCTGATCAATGGTGGAATCTTATCAAGAATACGAGGCCAAGAGATGAAATTGAGTCCATGGAATGGGACGAGTTCAAGAAATTGTTTTTCAGTAAGTACTTCCCTCGTATTGTTCGAACAAATATGGAAAAGGAGTTTCTTGAGCTAAAACAGAAGGATGATGAATCTGTTGGTATATATGAAGCAAATTTTACAAGACTTGCAAGGTATGAATCTGGCATTATCATCCAACCTGAAAGTAAAGTTGATCGATTTTTCAGTGGCTTAAAACCAAGTCATCGAAGGGAATTAGCTATAAGAGACTTCAGTAACTATGAAGAAATTATGCATTGTGCTTTCAAGGTAGAAATGGAAGTTGGGGTTACATATCCATCTCATGGTTTTGACAAGAAATGAAAGATGGAGTTCAAGGAGAAATCTCATAATAAGGGTGAAAAGAAGATGAATGTTTCCTTATGCACAAAGTGTGGAAAGAAGCATGGTGGAGATTGTTTTAAAGGGACTAGAAAATGTTTTAAGTGTGGAAAAGAAGGTCATCGAGCAGCTGTGTGTCGATGTAATGGAAAAAGGGTTTCTAATGATGTGAATAAAGAAAACACTACAGAGAACACACCACCAACACTTCAATGCTTCATGTGAAAGGAAATGGGGCATTATGTTAATAAATTCCCTAATCCAAGGGTTAGTGATGATCAACATGAGAAACCTCTTCAGGCAATGGAAAAAGGGAAGTCACATGAGATCACTATTGGTGATGTTAAATATGAAAACAATGTGGTGGAATGATTAAGTTTTTATGTAATGGGATTCCAAAATAATGTTGTATCATGGAGTTTTGGAATATTTATGTATTGGTCTAATGTGGTATTCAAAGTGATTGAGATATTTTTGGAAATAAGATGATATGTGCGTAATGAAGGGAAAATGAGAAAATGTAATGTTTAACAGTATTCATGAGCTCAGGATTGATATAAGGACTAAGTGATATCATGGTTTGAGTATATAGAATTTTGAGGATTTTGGTATGTGGAAAGTGTTAACTTTTAACTGCATTCAAGTTTTCACTATGGTTCAATGTGTGTTCATTTTTTCAAGATAATACATGATTAAGGTATTCACATGATTGGAATGTGACCAACAATATATATATATATGGGGGATAAATGATGGTATTCACATGCTTGGTTGATGACATTTCAACTAATCGTTTTCTTTATACTATGAGCTTGGACCGAAGTATTTTAGATTAGACTAAATATTGGAATGGATTATGTTGGACATATGCTAAGTATTGTTTAAGGATAGAACTTTTTTTGATATTACTGATGGGATTTTATAGTAATGTAGTTTTAGAAAAAGGACAATCTACAGGACGGGAAACATCCCATCACTTAGGACAAGGCTGTGGGAATCGAACCCACAACCGAAGTGAGACTGACCTTTATCGCCTACCAATGGCCTACAAGAAGTCCCTATTTAGTAGAAACTAGTTTTAATATATTAAGCAGTATGATATATTAAGTATAAGTCCATTTTAGGAACCATATATGATTAATCTCACTATAGATGGACTTATTTATTTTTTTGATAACTTTTCTAACCTTTTGTTTGAGACAGATGAAATGACCCATCATTCTATCACATGATCTGCTATCACATCACGAATGAAAAATTCAACTTTATTTCTTTAAGAGATGAAGTGGAAATTGTCCAAAGAATGAAAAACGGTGAGATTATAGCAAAATCACGAAAGTATTTATTCTAATTCCAATTTCATCAACATTAAGGAAATGATCTTGAATAAAATGTTGTCCTACTGCCCTTATATCTGATGAATCGGATGGTACCTTAGATAATCACAAATCTATGGCATTGTGATTGTTGGCTTTTTCATAGCCATGTTCTCTACCACTCTCCATCAGAACATGACGGTTATATTTCTCTTCCATGTCCATATTTTCTCAAATATGGAAACCCAGTGATGAGTTCATTTGGGTAACTGTTATATTTCATACTTTAGTATTTAAAGTTCAGTTTTGGTATTTCTTTTTACGGTGTGGGTTTTTATGAATAATAAACGATTTATAACCCTGACGAATTTCGAGAGCAAAATTCATTTTTAAGGGGGGTAGAATGTAACATCCCGATATTTTATAAGATACTATCTTTTTAATTTCATTCATATCTTCTATTGTACGACACACCAAGATTATCTTGCGCTATATACAACATTGTATTAGCTTGCAGTATATGCAACACTTTTCATGGCTCTTGTAACACACAATTTCAAGTTCATTTGATAGAAGTTATTCTACGCAACATTGAGTTTATATATATATATATATTCAATGTATAAATAAAATATGGTTGGATTCTATTATACGCAACAACAAAAGAGTCGTGCACTACACGAAACACTGACATGGCTTGGATTACACGCAATCTCGACCTTCCTCTATAGCGTGTGTTGTACGCAATACCAGGATTTACTAAACAACGATATATTATTATAATATTGTTTTGAACTAGCCGTTATGAATAGGTTTTACAAAATTTTGAATTTTATAACATTATTATTCATCTTACATATTTTCTAGAACATGGTATAAGAACAAAATAATTTTTTCGGGCAAAATAAGTATTTTTCAAAAAAAATGCAGTTTTGCCGCCTTTTGATGGCGCACCGACATTAAATCTAGTTTTTGACATGTTTATATGTTCAATTTGACAAAATAAAATTATTCTTTTGAATTAGGATATAAAAATTTATATTAGATAAAGTTTTGATATTTTTTTGATAATTTTCATATTTTAATGAATAGTAAAAACACGCTATATTTTAATTAAAAACAACTTTTTTCATTGTAATATCTTATGTGGTTAAATTATAATATTTAATGGTTTTAAAGTATAAAAATAATATATTTTTACCATTTAATATAATGTATGTCATTATCAGTGATTTTACATTGAATTCGTAGGTTAAATCAATTCAATCTTTTGCAATGTTTTAAAAAAAACCCGTTTTCTTTCGACAACGGGATTAATTTTAATTTAATTTACGCAACTTTTTTGTATTGAATTTGGAAAAATGGATTCCATATTTAGAATAAGTGGATTCAAATTATGTTAATATGATACTTTTTATTTTTGGGAATTATGAATAATAACTACGGTAAATTTTATTTACCAAAGTTAAAGGTAAATCGGGTAATGAAGGGTAAATATAATATTATAAAATTACCATAACACATGTAAAAATCCTATTGGATGACTAAAAGTCGACCCATATCATCTAAGGATCGGATTAGATTAATTTAATGGACTTTTTTCCATGAAAATAATTTAATTATTATTAAAACCAAAGAATTTGACAACATGTCAGTTTCTTAAATCTTATAAGTATAATAATTTTAATTTAGTGATAAAATTAATGAAACTTCGAACATAAATATTCTCCAGAAATATAATACAATTATCTACATCATAAGAACTTATTTTGAATTTTTAGGTATTAAATAATTATCATTTATTAGGACACAAAGATGATGTAGTAATTGTCTTATTAATGAAATATTGACATAATTGATGTTATAAATGACCAAATAAATGTAATTTGAGACTTTTTATGACTTAAAATAATTTTCTAGGTTAATATGACATGATATTGTTGATTTAAGTACCTTTTTTGAACTTATAATTCTGTTATGAATTTCCTAAAAATCATGTACCAAATAGTGTCAAAATTGACATAAATTAGTTTTCAAAAAAACTATTATATTATTAATTGTTATTTTATTCCTAAAAATCTAAGGATCGTCTAAATGACTTAGATAAGGCTATATATATTAATAATAAACAACTTGGGGTTCGTTTGGCTTGATATAGTATGTTTATTAACTATATATTGTAAGAAAACAAAAAGACACTGTAAAAGTTAAATTATTTCACTTAGAATTAAATCTAATTGATAAGGTTAAAATCATAACCAAAACTTGTCTAAATCTTATTGTATGAAAGGATATCGACTCATCCCCACTTTAGCTTCGAAATAATACCCTTTGTAACCATTATATACCGAATTTGACCTTAATATAAAATAATATTTTGAGATTTTCCTAAGGTGCCCCTCTCCTCCCTTATAAAAGGGCATCTCCTCCCTCTCCTTCTCACACCAATTTGAGCATTCAATATCGGCCAAACCCTGCCAAAATACCTTCTCCACTTCCCTAGTATCATCCTAGTGGTCCTGATCTTCTTCAAAGACCATCCTTAGTTCTTTAAGTGGAGGTTAAGTGAAGGCGTGCCAAAAAGAGGTAATATCCATTACCGATCTTTTTCAATTTCTTTCTTCATTAACTTATTCTTCTTTAGTTGCTTCATGATAAAGTAATAACATCAGTATTTATTATATACTGATATATTATTATAAATATGAAACAACTCTAATTAACCGTCTATCCATCCTACGGAAAAAGGAAATCACCGCGCGTGCGTACGTACAGAATACCGTCTCCACGACGTGGTGTAATCTATTTTCCGCCACCACCTTAAATGGATGGGTATAATGGGGTAATGAGTAACTATATATGATTATTATAAAGTTATATTTATACTGAAATGGTATAAAAACACTTCAACACAATTCCATGACCATGGGAACGATATCATCGCTCATGCGTACGTACGGACTACCGTCTCCACGACGCGATGAGATTCATTCTCCACATTAACCATTCATGAATGATTATAAAGTATATATAATGAATAATAATGAAATATATGACATTTTAAATCTACTGGATTTGTGTATATATATATACGTATGTCATCTACTTACATCCATTCATGACAATAAGGAACGGAAAACAGCGTTCATGCGTACGTACGGACTACCGTCTCCATGAACGGTGTGTTTCATTTCATTTATCTATCTAATATATATATATACTGAATATATATGATATATAAATCATGTTTTATATTTTAGAAGTACGTAAATCATTATATAAGTAATAATAATGTCAAGAACAACAAGTCCAAACACCTACGATAAATGAAACGATTTTACCCAAAATGCTTCTTTAACATTGAATTTGAAAAAGAGCAGGTAATATAAAGTAATAAGTGAATCATATATGATATCATAACAGTTAATATGAATCTATAATAAGCTTATGACATTATTTAAATCATTATACAGGAGGTTCGGATACATACAAAGCATATCAGACATAAGGTAAGGGAAATATCACAATCTCATTTTTATCCGAGATTGTTTATACTTTGGTATTTACTGGGTTGTATTTTTTCATCCACATCCATGTTTCCTCAATATGTACTATTATTTCCATCCACCTACAATTTTTTATATCCCATTTTACCCTTCGGTGAGTTTTTAGTAAAAGATATGAAAGGAATCTTTTTTCATTTTTCGTACGAGGTACTTTTTTGACTTTTCCGACAAAAGTAGGAGAAGAATGTTTTTTTTACTTATACGACATGAATGGATTATTAAAAAATTATTTCCAAGAAGCTTCCTTTATAAGTTTTCAAGTTTATTTTTAATCAACTTCTTTTTGTTTGTAATTTTATGACATGTTAAGAAAGGAAAAGTGTTTTGGAAGTAGAAAGGATATTTTCCTCAAGAATGGAGTTCAAGTCTTTTATCAAAATTATTTTCCATCTAAGATAATATAGGGTTCTGTTTCTATCCCTATTATTACATGTATTTGATTATGTTGTGATGGAAATATTTTTATTCCTTTATCTTATATGAATTGTTTTATGATGTCATGTTGTTTAAAAATCCCATTTTTACTACATGGGTTATGCAATGATGTATGATTTATGATTTTATGGGACACATAAGAATGGTAACATTATGAGATGGGTGGGTCCTATATATCCTTCCAATGCATTGGGTAATGATTTTATATCTCATGAGATAGACATGGATGGAACGGTAGGTTATACCGATTCAGTGAAACAGGACTGAAACGAGGGTGACTCGGTTTAGAAATGGACTTTGTCCACTAAGATAGTCTTGACAATGAGTCTTGACTAGTAAGATATGATTCTCTATGATTATGTGTGTATGCCACAACGTTTCGTGTTTTAAGTTATGATTATTGGGATTTCATTTCACTACTATGATTTATCCCATGTTATGATATTATGATCTCTTTTGCAGGTTAAGAGTTCCAAAATGTTATGTTCTTATGAATATGATGTGATTGATTTTTCTTTTGATTACCCTTACTGAGCATTTAAGCTCACCCTTTTTATGTTTTCTTTTCCCCAGGATATAAAGAAATATTTTAGGTAAGAATAAAAAGGGAAGATATTTATGGGAGATGTTGAAGATCTTTCACCATGATTAGAAGATTACGTTTCGATTTTCCAAAGAAACTAAACTATTACGGTCCTTGTGTGTGTGTTTCTGTTATATAAAATGTATTCCAAAAAATTAATGTAATGTCCTTGTACGTTAAGAATCAGGTCTCTACAATTATACATCATGATGGTAGTATAGGAGAGGTGTGAAATGATACCCCACCATTTTGTATTACACATAAAAAGGCATATCATAGAGGACAATCTGGATTTAAGAGTGAAATGGAGAGGATCCCTGACCTTATGTCGTGTGCTGTTTTCCAATTGTTATTAATGACTTGAATAAACAAATTAGGTTTATTAATTAACAATTATAGAAAATTTAATATATTTAATTTATTTAGTATATCCTTGTTTTACTTCATTCAAGACCTTTTTGTTTAGTTATAAGGTTCAATTTCATTGTTTTGGTCTGTTTGCTTGCTTGGTTTTTAATGATCAGTTCATGTCCGGATAATCTCGTATAATTAATATGGTTGTGAAGAATTTATGTTTAATGTTATTAGTTAACATATATGATATTACATGGTTATAATAACTCATTTGGTAATTCAGTGAAAATATGAATTATTTTATAAAACCATAGTGATAACCGTTTTGGTTAATCAGTTTTTTTTTATTACAATGAACACATTTTTCTTTATAACCTAATACCATGTGTAGAAATATATTATAGAACCATAAAAAAGATATTTTCAATATATAACATTCTGGTTCAACTATAATGAAAATGATTTCATGACCATAATTAATGTTGTTAATATAAATTGATAAATCATTTTCCTTGAACGTGCTAATGAAATAAATCTCAAATGGTATTTTCATTTAATTGAAATAAAAGATAGGGAAAGGAAATAAGATAATGAAGTATCCCATTAGAAAAATAGAATAAAATTAAATTTAGGTTAATGTATTTTTCATACCACTTGGGTGATGGGAGTTGAGGAAAGTAACAACAAACTAAAAGATGTTAAAATAAATAAAAAAAATTGGAAAGAAGAATATACCTCTTGAGTTTTTCTCCTTTGAGATCCTCTTAATAGGGTATGCATTGTAATTTTGAATAGACTAGGGGTATTTTTACATGGGGAAAGAGCTTGGGAGGAGATTTTGGAATAATATTGGTAAGGAAAAAATGCTTGATAGTTTTGAAGAGATGAGGGAGTAGGGGGGTTATAGTGGAGAAGAGGGGGGTTTTCAAAATTTTATAATCATTAATTTATTAATTTCCCTCAAAAACAGAAATAGTGTTGATTACGTGAAATATAATAGTAATAAAGTCAAGTGAGTTCTATAAAATGGCCATTTAAATCATATTTGACTCAATATTGATGTATAAATTCAGGTTTTATCATTTATTGTGAATTATTGTATTTTACAATTCATAAAAAATTTACTTCATTTAGAAAAATTTAAAAAACTCACCAGAAACATTTTTTGTCATGTCGAATCCAAAAAAATCCATTTTTCAAAAAATAATACTACATATAATTATTTTAATATTTATCAAAAATAAAAAAAATTTATCAAAAATTTAGTTTTAAAACATTTATTTACTTTTTATAAAATATTAGTACATCATACATTCACTTGAATATTATTTTTATACTATCATAGGTAAGGTTACTATTCATTACGGTATATCACTGTCCATAAGGGTATGTAACTATACATAAGGGTATGAAATTATTCACCAAAAATGTTTTTTTTCATATCAGACTCAAAAAAACATACTGATTGAAACCGTATATGTCATATTTTTATAATTCAAACAAATTAGTGAAAAACATATATTTAATTGTCATAAAGAATATAGTATTTTATTATGTTGTAATTTCATGTGATTTGATGACATAATTATAAGAAATTAATTTCCATTTAAAAACAATGGGTCGTTATATTCTTCCCCCATAAGAATTGTTTCCCTCAAAATTTCGTTCTACATTCGAAGCCCTAAATATGTGTGGGTACATTTCCTTCATTGTATCCCATGGTTCCCATGTTACCTATTCATATTTTTGGTTTCTCCATAGTACATTGACTGGATGAGTAGTCTTGTTGATTAGAAAGTTTTTTCGATGATCCTATAACATTACAGGCTCCACCTCATTGAAAAGATCAACATCCAACTGTACGACCTCTAAAGAGAGTATGTGTGAAGGGTTTGTTATATACATCCTTAAGAGGGATAGAAGAAAGATATCATGTAATTTTTCCATGGTTGGTGGATTTTCTATTTGATAGGCCACAACCCTGACACAATCAATAATATAGATGGGGCCAATATAACTTGGGCATAACATTCCTTTATTTTCAAACCTCATGGACCTCTTCCATGAATATGTGCATAAAAATACAATGTCTCCAACTTTGAAATCAAGGTCTCATGGAAGATTGTTTTTATAACTTTTTTGTCAACATTTGGATACCTTGATATGTTGATGAATGGTTTTCACCTTATCCACCATTTCATTTACCATTTCAGTTCCTAGTAGTTTATTTTCACCAAATTCATCCCAATACGCCAGTGTTCTGAACCTTTTCCTATAAAGAGATTCGTATGATTTCATTTCAATGCTCGAGTGGAATTTTTGTTCGAGGAGATTTCAATTAATGTAGGATGTTGGTCTCATCCTAATTTCAAGTCTATATAACATGCTATCAACATAACTTCCTGTGTCTGAATAGTTCTCTCAGATTGGAATTGAGTTTTAAGATGATAGGCTGTACTAGAGCTCATTTCAGTGCATAGTTCATGCTGGAGTCTTTTCCATAACATTGAGGTGAATCAAAGATCATGATTAGAGACAATAGACAATGGAACTCCATGTAGCCTCACCACCTCTTTGATATATATCCCTTCAAGTTGATCCAATGATATGTCCTCTCAAATAGTGACCAAGTGATCTATCTATGTTTGAAAATCCACAATTACCCATATAGAATTGTTTCCTATAGATGTACTTGGATGCCTAGTGACAAAACCAATGGTAATTTTCTCCCACTTCCATGTTCATATGGGTAATGGTTCCATCATCATCTTATACATTTGCCACTCACCCTTCACTTGCTGAAACACAAAGAATTTTGTTGTATATTCACCAATCCTTATTTTCATATTGTCCCACAAAATGTCTTCTCGGAGATCTCGATTCATATTTGTGCTTCCTTAGAGGATTGAGAAGGTTGAGTTGTGTGCATCATTAAGATTATCCTTCATTTTTAGTGGATCAGATAGTAAAAAAATTATGTCCCAAATCTTACAAATCCATCCAATTCAGCCATGAGATATGAGGATTTCCCATTTATGACAGCATCCACCCATTTTAGAATTTCCACATATTTTCTTTGAGCATCCTTTATTTTCTCTATGAGGGATGGTTGATAAATCACTAGAGAAACTATTGATGATGTCCCTCCCTTAATGATTCCCATATACATCCTATGTGAATACAAGAATATTGGATCCTTTTAAATTCTTATCATTGAGAGTGATGTACGATCCTTTCTACTTAGAACATTCACCACCTTATTTTTCATTACCTGGATGGCAGTGGATTTAGCATTCATAATCCATGATGATATTAATCCATCATCGCTAGTGCATATTATGCTCTGTTTGTGCAAATATATACTTGATGATCTTGTGGTCAGTATATATCTCAAACTTCTCCCAATTGAGACAATGATGCCATATTTTCCATGGAAATATCACAGCCTCCAACTCCCTATCATGTGTGGGATAGTTTTGTTCAACGATTTTTACCTTCCATTGGGTGTAAGCTATCACCTTATCATTTTTCATCATCACACATAATAATCCTTTCATTGATGAATCACATTACACAAAAATGATATCTCCACTCATTGAGAGTGTGAGTACTGGTGCCAGGATTGTCCTCTTTGTGAACTCCATAAAATAGTCTTCATATTCACGAGTGCAGACAAACACTACTCCCTTTTATGTCAGCTTGGTCATTGTGGTTTACCATCGTGAAACGTGCTTAAAAATCGTCGATAATACCCAGGTAGACCCAAAAAAATATTTTGATATCTATTACAGAATTTGGATTTGGCCACACTTCAATTTCCCTTTTCATGGAAGGGACTACTGATATCCCTTGGTTGGTGATGACATTCCCTAAGAATGATACATCCCCCATACTGAACTAGAATTTATTGTAAGTTTCATACAACGTATCCCGTCACAAAGTCTTCAACACAATATTCAAATACTTCTCATCGTTATCCTTTATCTTAGAATATGTCAGAATATCATTAATAATGACTACCAAAAATATTCTGAGGTACTCTTTAAAGAATCACTTCATTATATCTATGAAAATATCTGTGGAATTAGAGAGTCTGAAGGGAATCTCTATGACATCATAGTTTCCAGGCCTCGTTGGAATGGTAGACTTGGGAATATATTCTATCCACACGTTTAATTGGAGATATCCTGACTGAAGGTCCATCAATAGAAATAATAGGCCCATGAAGATGATCAAAGAAGTCATCTATCTCTGTAAGGAGATTCTTGTTCCCTATCAAGATTTTATTGAGCTCAGGATAATCGATGTATAGGTCATCTATCCATCCTTAATCTTGATTAAGACGATTGGTGCACCCCATGGTGAAGGACTAGGTCATATAAAACCCTTCTCTAGATTCTCATGTAACTACTTCTTCAACTATTCTATCTATATGGGGAAAATTCAATAATAAGTATTTGATATAGGCATAGATCCAAGGATATGTTCAATATAAACCACATCCTCTCTGTCAAGAAGAATTCCAAGAAACACTTCAGGGAAAACATTATTGTAATCCCTCACAATGGGCATGTCTTCAAGCATGATTCCCTCTTCTGTCTCCATCATTTGATCTAGATATGATATTTAGTAAGGAAATGATATCCACACTTGAGACGATGATTGAAAAGAGATTAATCTTCCTCATTACGCTGGCATATAATTTGAGGATGCTTCAAAATGTGAATAATGATCTCCCTTTTCCAACAATTGATGTTGGGATTGTATAAATGTCTCTAATCCGGGCCCAAGATTGCGTAAAACTCCACTAAAGGAAGTATGCTGAAATTTTATGGGATGTTGAATCCACAAACATTAACTTGGGAGGAGCTATAAACCACATATGCAATATTTTCTCCATTCTCTATTTTAACAGATAACCTTTCCTCTAAATTTTGAGGCGGTTACTGAATAGTTCTTCTATACATTATTTATATGAATAAATCTATAGAACCGGAATCAAATAGTATTTTTACAATTCATGAATGGATAACTAGTGAACATGTCACCACATCATTGTTTGGATTCACCCCCGTAGTAGTGATAGAAAAAGACCATACATAATTCGTTGTAGGTTGTTGGTGATTTCATCAAACAACCATTTTCATAGGGAAATTGCTTGAATAATGTCCATGCTCTTTATAGTTGTAACACTACACCACTAGCTGATTGTTGATCTAATCCATCATTTATTCTTCACATTAGCGGTATTTTTCATTTCCCTTTGGAAATTTTTAGCTATAGGACCAAACATTCTAAATTTGATGAAATTATTGTTTCCCTTTAAACATTTCCCGGGATAATTTATCCCTATACGTTTAAAAGTGGGATGTTCGGGCTTCCTTACATCATGTGATTTTTTTTTGAACCACTAACATTTTTCTCCATTTTTCTCTTCTTTCCACTCAACCCACGAGAACACAGAGAGTCTCCAATCTACATATCAACCTTGAGGGTACAACATAAAATCACCTTATAACTATCTATGTCTTGGATTGCCAACACCTTCTGTAAAATCGTCATCTGCATAATAAAGATGCAATCAACCCTGCTTTTAGCACTCATGAAAAATCAATATGAGTACCTGGAAAGCCTTGTAATGTTTTCTTCATATGTCCCAATGTAATCATCTTCCTTCTACTTGAGTCTGAGGAAGATTATTTCCATTTAGCGATGGAGGGTATGAGGAAAATATTTTTGAAAGCATAATCTTGAATTCCTCCTAATACAAGGTATTAATTTCCTACTGTGGATTTGTTTTCTTGATCAGTGTTCCCCAATGATTAGTTTCACCATAAAAATGATATAATTCTAGTATAACATTGTCTTCTTTAGAGAAATAGAGGATAGAGAATATATTTTCAATAGAGTTACTCCACTATTATGTAAAGAGCGGATTAGATGATCCGATAAACATGAGAACCATTTTCTATATGAAATATTCTACGACAACTTGATCTTTCTGTGGAGGAGGAGTTAATTCCACATGATTCATGTTATTATTCATAACTTAATTCGTTTGAGAAAGTAATGTCATGAAGTTTTGAGCACCATATCCCATCATATCAGGCATATGATTAGGGAAATAATTGCATAGCCTATCATATTGTTTGTTGGAACATCTTCTTCTATTTCTTGAATTTACTTAAGAAAAACAGAATACAATATGAGGGATTCAATACTTATTAATTGAATATAAAAAAAGGAAACCTTTAATCAAAAAAGGATAAACATGTAGAGGAGAAGTATATACAAACTTGCAATTTTTTATGTTTAAATCTAGGTTATCCTCCATCTATTTCTTATAATATTTTCTTATGGGATTATATTTATTCCCTTCATAATGGTTTTTACAAATATCATAGATTTACCAAATCAAATCCCCCATGAGTTTCAATACGAAGTGTTGCGCATGGACCGTTGTCATGTACCAGGATAATCCGGTTCAACAACATAATACATTTCAGAGTTTTCAATACTAGGAAAATCTATGGTGGAGCCATCATTACCTGTTTGTATCTAGATAGGGATTTATTTTCAGGATAATCCACATACTCTATACTTATGAAAATTTATCGATGTTTTCTTATACTTAGTCTCATCCTTAGAGATCTTACAAAAGTTATCTATTATTAATATCCAAAAATAACAAGACCATGCAATTGATACCAACTATAGAAACCCTAGACTTTTACATATAATATTACATGATTTTAGGAATAATTATACATTAGATTACATGCCAGGGATTGAAAAGTCAAGAATCTTTGAAGACTAGGTACATAAAACATAAAAAATGGGGCTAAAAAAAATTCTTCATTTAATATCCATAAAGAGCTCCTAACATTCTTTGAGACTACACATCTTCAAGGGTACCCTAGGGAAGACAAGAACAAAGGGATGATATACAAATCCCAATAAGGGAATGAACATAAGAATAATACATTTGCACATGATTTATGAGGCATTACATAATGATATCAAAAGGATAGTATATATGGAATCGTAAAAAATAAACATGGGATTATATAAACATGGAATCAAAGAAATATGGAATAAAACTAAAACATTTTTTAGTACATGTAATTTCTAACCTCCATTCATGTTTCCCATATTATTATGGTTCAAGGATAACTGTGAATCATATTTCCCCGAGCAGAAAAAGACAAGACTAACCGCCATGACCATTGTGCATAATATATCATGAGACATAACACTACGCAAAGAATTGGAGAGATATCTAGGAACACCCATAATAAATTTAAATGATATTTTTTCCAATATGGAAATATAAATAATCAATATTACATAAATATAATGGTTACCCATGAATAGAATTGGGTACCACAATCCTGACATAAAGCATAACAAATGTGTGTATCATGAATGTGTCCATGAAAGAAAGGAATTATAACATACATAGACTTTAATAAGATAAAATAAGAATATATAATGGAATTTTATTTCAAATAGAAGTGAAAAAATATAATAAATGTATTTGGAAAATTTTATCATTAAAACATTTTCTAATGTTTAACGGAAAATAATAAAGAGAATTTAAAATATAAAATAAGAAAATATTTTATGTAAAACCAGAATTGAACTAATAAGGATCTCATAATAAAAAATATATTTTATAAATACAATGGTATCATAAAATAGAGGATATAGTGTACTTAAAATTGATTTAATGTTTGGGATGTTCCCTAAAAATAGTTTTGCTAATCAGAAATTACAAAGGAGGATGTCTTTTAATAAATCATTTATATCCCCAAAAGAGAGTGATGTAAGGTTCATGATAAATTTATTTTGAACAACTAATCAAAATCTAGAAGATGAACCATATTTTTTATGATAAATACATTTTTATAGAAATCGATATAATGAAACCTGAAAGAAAAATGGTGGTTTTGGTAGCATTTTTTACGAATTATCGGCTTGGTATCAGTTGTACCTAAGAGGGATTTATGAGAGAGAAAATAGTTTTCTTGTAACATATACATCATTATGGAAGTATGGGGTAGGTGAAAAATCATACCCCATAATTTGGGATTACACGTAAAAAGGCATAGCATAGAGGACAATCTTGATTTAAGAGTGAAATGGAGATAATCCCTTACCATAAGTTTGGTGGCGTTCTCCACTTGTTATTAATAACCTGAATAAACAAAAATAAAGTTATTAAATAAAAATTCCATTACATATTTTATATTTAATATATTTAGTATAACTTTTTTAGTTCATTCTAGTCATTTTTGTTTTGTTATAAGGATTAATTTCATTGTTTGAGTCTGTTTTCTTCATTCGTTTTTAATGATCAGTTCATATTCAAATAAATACATATAATGAAAGTGGTTGTCAAGAGTTTATGTTTAATTTTATTTGTGAAAATACATGAGACTACATAGTTATAATAATACAATTGGATATTCAGATAATATATGAGTTATTACACAAATCCTTAGTGATAAATATTCTAGTTAGTCGGTGGGTTTTGATGACAACAAACATGTTTTTCTTTATAACATAACACCATTTATTAAAATGATTATAAAACCATAACTAAGATATATTACATATATCATAATCTGGTTCAACCACAACTCAACCCATATCATGATCAGAATTAAGGGTGATAATATAAATTGATAAACTATTGTCCTTGAATGTGTAAAATTTACACATCTAAAATGGTGTTTTCATTTCATTCAAATAAAATATGGGAAATGAGAAAATATAATGAAGTATCTCATTATCACAATTTAATTACATTAAATTACCTTACTAGATTTATCATAACATTTGCGTTAAGGGGTGTGAGGAAAGAAATAATAAAAGGAATGAGCTTACATGAAATAAAAGAATGGGAAAGATTAATTTACCTCTTGAGTTTAACTCCTTTGAGAGCCTCTTAAGAGGAGAGAAATTAGTATTTGGATGTAACTAGGTGATGTTGGACGTGGGGAATGAGTTTTGGGAGGTTATTTGGGGAGAATATTGGCACGTCACAAGGATTGAGAGTAGTGAAGTGAAGAGAGTGAGGGGGGTGTTTATAGTGGAGGAGAGGAGGGTTTTCAGAATATTATAATCATTAATTTATTAGTTTCCCTCAAAAATAGAAATATTATGTATTCAATGAAAAATAATTGTAATAAATGTGTATTAGTTCTAACCAATGGCCATTAACACCAATTGTGACTCAATCATGATGCTGAAATTATGGTTTTCACATTTATTGTGAATTATCATATTTTACTATTCATAAAAAATTCGAGTATTTCAGAAAAATTACACAAATTACCCTAACCATTTTTCGACATGTAGAATCCAAAAATTAAATCAATTTTAAAAAAATCTGAATAGTTTTATTTTATTATTTAATTAAATTCATAATTCATTATTAAAAAATTAGTTTTGAAACATACATTTATATAATCTAAAACATAGATACATCATACATCCACTTGATGATTATTTTTATACTATCATAGTTATGTTTACAATTCATTAGGTTATATCACTATTCGTAAGGGTATGTTACCATTCATATGTGTAGTTTACTATACACCAAAAATTATGTTTTTTCTATTAGACTCCAAAAACGATACTAATCGCAATCGTTTATGTCAGATATTCAGAATTCAAATCATAGAAAGGACATACTTATTTTTAATGGATAGAGAGTAATTATTAATTCATTATGTTGTGATTTCATGTTATTATAAGCCATAATTATTGGAAAGTATCTTCCATTGAAAAAAAATAGGTTGTTACATATACAATTTAATCAAATGGCATAAATCACAAATTGATATGTCCTGCATTTCTTTCGGATTGTTTTGTTAATGAAATCACCTTCCAATAATTGATCGAATCCATTGTGTTTATAACATCATGATATAATCTGATCGAGAATTTTTTTCATTATCTGATGAGATCTTCTAGTGTAAAGATGAAGGGGAGCATTTTTGTAGATTCTATGATTGTTAGATTAACCCTAAACAATTAAAAAAGATATGTATTCTTATTGAAAATTATTATTTTTGATTAAATGAATTAATTTAATAATTTTTTAATTTATTAACTCCCTGAAACTACATCCAACAAAAAAGGTGTTTGACCACCCCATACCGACCCATTTAATTTTGTGCTTACCATAAAAATTGTGCATCGTACTAAATGTTGATTTCATATATCTGATCATATCCTTCTCATAATAATTTTCATTTTTTTGGAGTAAACACATGCACAATATAAAATCTATTTAATATATTCATAATATTGAATCTGGGAACATTGGTCGTCAGAATCACATGTCGTTTCATTGGATAGCTATATATATATATATATATCAAATTCATTAATGGAAAAATGATTTCTCTACATTAATCTTGAGGTAATTATAGGTTATTTCAATTTGGTCAAAATATTTTTTATCATAGAGATAACAACAAAACCTAAATTAATTTATTTTGATTTTTTTTGTTTAAATTTTTGTATAATAAGTTCGATATTTAATGAACATACATAAATAAGTTAAAAATAACATAATTGGATAGTATTTGAGGATTATGGGTTAACTTATCTTTTATAGTAATATATGAATATCATGTGTCTTAATTGTCATTCATGATATTTAATGAAATGATTAGAATTTATTATATATTATAGGATTAAGGAATATACATTTTCGGTATGGTACATTAATACTTATAGGTGTTACATGTAAATAAATTTTAAATTTAATCTTTGAGGTATATGTGATAAAATATTTCTTATTATTGGTTTAAAAACATGGTAATAAATGTAGTGAAAAAATATAGGTATAATTTTTAATAAATCATCTATGAATAACTTTGGGAGTGTTTTTTATTATTTATTTATTAATATTATATTAACAATTATTAATTTTTGAAATTATATTATATATTTTTTTGAAATTATTTTTTGGATTAATATCAAAATATATGAGTAGTATATCATGATCCCATTGTGTAATTATGTGATCCATTAGAATTTTCATTTATTTCTTCATTCATGAAATAGTCACATTGAATACTAATCATTTGAGGCAAAAGATGATATTTTGGGAGATATTGATTATGGGATGAAATTTTTTATTTCAGGTAATAATATTTCCTTCAGTTCATACAATTGATGATAAAACAATTCTTTAACCATTGGAAATGGGTTGTCAAATTAAACTGATATAAATTTACCTTTATATCATAGAAATCATTGGAGTTTTTACCGATCATTGATTTATGGTTTTTTAGAATTAAATTTTTCATGAACAAGTTCTGTATTTGTTTATAGTAGTCCTTGGGAAATAATTTATTTATTAAACATATATGTTTTCACATCCCATTATTTTATCCTAAATATATACCTAGTTATGTGTTATCTTAGATAAAATTAATTATTACATTTTTTCTATTTTCAAAGGCATGTTCTATTAAACTTTTTAGGATGTCGGATTTCAATAAAGGTATTTTGAGAAGTCAAACCCCTATTTTAGAAGAAATATTTCATATTGTGAATATTTTATTTATAAATTGTGGGTGAAGTAAATATCATGATAACATAAATAAATACATTATTAATGATAACATATATTACATAGAACAGCATGATTCAATGAACCATGAAATATTATTATTTGAATATGATTGTTTCAAGAAAGTCATTCTATTAGTGGGTATGAATAGGATTTAATACATTATTAATTATATAATAAAAATATATTTAATGAAAATTTATTGATTTGTTATTTATAAATATGCACTCAGTTTATATAAATTCCATTTTAAACATCAAAAGTATGTTTTTTTGAAAATAATATAATTTTTTTTAGAAAATATTATAATTAATCTACGTAATAATTATAAAATGAATTTCAGAAATTGAACTTCATTTTCAACATCACCATGTAATGATTATCCTAGAATTATTTTTTATTGTTTTCTAAAAAATTGATTTTTCATAGAATGGTGGAAATACATATTTTATTGAAAATTCTATTTTACTATTTTATTAATTTCAATGTAAAATAAAATATTGGATTTTTTTAGAATTAAATTTTCTATTTTTATTTATAATAATAATAATATGGTTTTAAAAATTCTTATAATACATGAATTTAGTATAAAAAATTATGTACTTAAAAGACAGTTTTCTAAAAAAACCCATTTTTCATTACATTTTTCAGTTTAATTATAAATTTTATATCACCACTTATATATTTTGAATATGGAATTTAAGTTAAATATTAACAATAATTCAGTTATAATTTGGAAAATATTTCCTATTTATTTTTTTCAATATAAATATTATCCCATGTAATGTTTATTACCATGTTTAAAGTTTAATGAGGTAATTAATTTCAGAAAATGATAGGAACATGATCATAATACTAACTGTAGAATTAATTTTATTTTTTGAGTATATTTTTCCATTAGTATCTTATATTTAGTATGTATTAAATTTTTTAAAAATTTCTTGTTGGATTATACCATGGGAATATTTAAATTGTGTAAATGTAAAAAAGTTCACACACTAATATTTAATTACTAAAATATTTTTATCTTTTTTATAACTAGCGCTAATTTGGTTTTATAAATATAATTTTTAAACTAAAATTATATATATTCAGTTAGGTAATTTATTTTGAATTTTTAGATAAATATTGTTACCTTAATTGATTATACAACACTTACGTAGTAATTAATCAAATAAAAAAACAAAATATGAGATATTTATAATATTAAATTTGTATAATATAAAATAACTAATGTGAATTGATAATTCAATATAAAACCCTGAAATATTTTGGAGTTATTTATAAATTTTATTTTAATTTCATTTGTTGTCATGGGGTTATAAATGTCATTTGAAATGCATAGTTATAAAATTTGAATTATTGATATTTTATGAAAATAATATTTTATGAAATGATAAAATTTTTACAGAATCAATTATCTATTAAAGTGAATATGATAAGGTTAAAAATATCACAAATGGTCCATTTATGTGTTTCTCCATTATTAGTATCTTTCTTGACACTCAATGTGTAAAAATCCTTATTTCTAGGATATGTGTTAAAAGGGACAATGCAGGTTAAAACAAAAAGATATGTCTACAAATTTGATCTAAACAAGTAAATAAATTATTCGATGAGATTATTACTGTTATCACATTCCTTGATTCTAGTATTTTAAACTTGGATCGCATTGAACATCATCATTAATATGTATAAAATAAATATTTTATGAAATTCTATGATTTCCCCACCCTTTTAATATAAAAGTGTGAAATTTGACTCATTTTAACACATAAAACCCATTTCTGTTTCACCTATATCATTTAAAATACATTCCCCCAATTCCTATAAAAATTTTTAATGTCATTATTTTTAAAATAATATTCATTATTCGATGTTTTAAATCATTAATAATAGAATATTTTCAAAAAAATAATTATAGATTACATTAATATTTTTTTTATTATTCCACCTCCTTTAAATCCTAGTCAACCATGATAAAATGATCACACTAATAACCTAATAATATGTATATGTTATTTTTATAACATATTATCCTATGTACATCTCCACTTTCATTGAATTGTAGATGAAACAATCTTTATTGTATACGATAGACTATCACCTCATAAACAGATGTATTTCATTTTTACATCATCATATCTCATGACTAGATAAAAATGAAAAAATTAATATTTATATACAATATAAATGTCCTATTAATAATTATCCAAATTAATATATCATTTATCTTCTTACCAATCTATTTTTTTGAAAATTATAAGGTTATGTGTACTTATGAGTGGACTACAGGCTATGTGATGTGATGTGATTCATGTTTCATCACCACAAATGATTGATGATGAAAAAAAGTATATTAATAGATTCTTTATGAAACTTATTATTTTATTCTCATAATGAAAATATAAAATAGTACTATTTCAATTCCAAAATAACCATTGAATTGTATAATCATTTCCCATTAAAAACTACGACCTTTGGTATCCATGATTGTTATATAGTTATTTTTACAAAACCATCATTTATTATTGTTTTAAAAAGGTAAATTAAATAAAAATATGATAATATTTCACAATAATTATTTTTACCTTTATATAATATTGACTAATCTAATCATTTTCAACCTAAAAAATTCATTTTTTACTTATGAATTGAATATCATTAAAAAATCCAATGATTACATAACTAATTAATTAATGGTGATAACATTGTAGAATGTTTGATAAAAAATAATAAACATGAAAATCGTTTTAGGTATGTATATAATTAAAATAAATTATAATTTATTAATATAAATTATTTATATGATGATTCAAACTCTAGGAAAGGGTCATTATTTTAAAAATCATCTTTTGTTGTTTTTTTAAAGAAATGTTTTTCCTCCCAGATCCATTTTATAAAAATTAATTTGGAGATTTATTTTTATTCATTTACGTGAATTATAATACTAAATTTATGAATATTTATGAATATTTTTTATTTTTTTCATAATTAATCATTTATAGAATGTTTTTACATTCATTTGGATGATTAATAAAAATTTTATATTTTAATTATCCAATGATAATGAATTGTCCTTCCATCATAACAATTATTTTATTTTTTAATTCCTATTTAGAATTCCATGTTTAAATAAAATTATTACTCTCCTACTTTATGTTTTGGTTATTTATAATAGTTTTTTAGAGATTGATTCATATTTAAATATCTCAAAAAAAATTCATAAGTATTAAAAACAAATAATGAAAACTATATGATTTCATGTATATTGGTATTTTTATGGTTCTTTGGAAATTTTTATAATAACGGATACTATACGATAATATGATGTTTAGTGTTCCTAATATTATCTCTATTCCATTGGGTAAAGGTACAGTGTTAACCTATTTGTTTTCACTTAATTTATTTTGGGAATAAACTATGATAGTTATTCCAGGTTTAATTATGATTGTTATTTCATGTGTAAAAATTTTGTTTACTCCATGTATTATCAATATAGGTACTACATTTTCATCCTTGTAGTTTACATCATTATTATTATTGATATGAAAATTATTTCTCATGCTACTTATATTATTTATTTTTTCTTCACATGGGGTTCTATAAAAAAATTATGATTCTATAAGTTAAAGTAAAAAACTTTTTTACTCTGTATGGTTGAAAAGTTTAACATTATGAGATATTTATTACAATACTTCCATGAATTAATGAATCATTTGTTATTTTTTTCAATTATTATTTATTATTAAATATTTCATTAAATTATTTGGGAAGAGATGCTAATATCATTCGTAATGAAATGATTACTTCGAGCTTAAGGATAAATTTGAAATGGGAATCATATTAAAAGTATTCATGGAATAAAAGTTCATTTATATCATTTTATTTAACTTACAGAAACTTATTTTCTCATGAAATGTTTTAACATGATTTTTATAAAGTTTATATATTTTTAATGGAGAGGAAGATGTCATGTTTAATGTCGTCATTTTTTTTGATGAGAATAAATCTTGTTTTACATTAAAAGTATTATATTTTTAACAAAATTTAATCTAATTAGAAATTTCATATTTGTAATATAAGTGATTATTATGTTATATTTATGACCTTATTATCTAAAACAATAAACCTACGTTCTAATTTGGAATGAATGAAAAATAAATATGCTCTATATACAATCCTATAGTAAATGTTTAATTCCATGTAAATTCATTATATTAATTTAATTCTTTCATAAGAAAATTATTATGTGTATTCAATTATTATTATCCATTTCATTTCATTTAATAATGTATTATATAGTTATGATGTCAATTATGTTAATTATGGATACATTCATGATATTTGGTTTATTATAGAAAACAAATTAAGTAGACTATCTATCATGAAAGGGTTTTGGTTCACTATTATATAGAATATCAAGCACGAAATAATTAAATTTTTCCTACATAAAATAACATTTTATATGTAATAATGAAATGAGTTCTTGAATATAGAATATCATTAATTTGTGGAAGTGGCAGTCCACATGTACAACTGAGCAACGTTTTCATTTTACAGTTAATGGATAATTATGAAGGTAAGTGAAATATTTTATTTAAATATAATATTTTTTCATGAATAACATTTATATTAATTATATACATAATAATAACCAACCTTGTGAGGCGGTGACGGAAATTGACATACAGGACTTCTTAGAGGTGGTAGTATACACATACACATAATCAATGTTTTAATTTCCACAATAATGGAAAAGGAGATGAACATGTGTTGTTTTAAAACAATCTGAATCTTATAATCGAGATAGAATTGTAATTTTAATAAATTTGAAACCATATATGTATCAAACACAGCCCTAGTAGATCATAGACATTGTATAATTTGTTACATTAGAAATAGATACAAGAAACAATATCCCAATAATCCGAATAGTATAATTGTATTCATAAACAAGATACACACATGAAAATAATATTACATTTTAAGACATAAAATACATAATTTATTGTATTTTATAACACAATTATTCACCATATTGTATCACTAAAATAAATCATTAAACACTTCCTAGTATCTAGTTTCAAATAAATAATAATAAAGGGATATTTTGGGATTCTCAATATGGGTAAATGTGAAATAGAAACTATAAATAAATATGGAATAATCAATATGGGAAGGTATAAAGTTGAAAAAATGTCAATTTAATCAATAAATTGAGCAGAATATGACATGAATAAATATTTATCAAATAATTCCATATAAATATTCTTGTGAGCATGAAACATAACCATGGATATTCTAAATAAACAAATAATCACATGTAATATCAATAAATGAATACATAAAGATGGAAAATAATTTTGGACGCTAAAAATACCATCTAGGACATTTGACATGAATTATATTACCATTAAGGGATTGTTCCAAGATATTAATTTAAATCGTATGCCCCATCCAAAACCTAATATTATATCTATCATGAAAAATTATTATGCATCTAGGTGCTATAAATGACCCCTCACATCACTTATTATGATTACATCATTTCACATAGTAATGGGGTTAAACATAATTCATAAACATCAATATCTAAACTAAAATATTCAATATAAATTTATTCCCCAATCAATAAACATTATCATTAATCATCACGAGTAAAATGAATGGTATCAACATAGTACATTTTTTATTAAACTAATCATAAAACTCCTGGATAGAGAATGTGGATTATATCAATGGAATATATCACAATTAATTCATAATTTTCATAAAAGTATTCCTTCAGAGATTTAAAATGATTGTGAGGATTCACATGTAACATCCCTTGATGATAAATAACATTTACAAGAAAATCTATCTTTTATTTTAATAATATTAATTTCAAAAAATATTATCAAAATAATATCATTTAAAATAATTTTTAAAATAGAAGAATTTATAGAGAAGTAGAAAGATAATTGGTAATAATATAAATTATATAAATTTAAATGAAGATTAAAATAAATTATGGACATAACAATAGGTAATTCCGAAAATTCAAAATACGTTATAATGAACATGTCATATGTATTATAAAATTGTTTAAAATGTTCCATTACAATAAAATGATTTGAATAAATATTTCAATCATTTTTCTAAAATTTGTAAAAAGGTTAAATTTATTAATATATCTTTTTGAGAATGTTAAATCATTTTTTAAAACCATTTTTGTGACACATGGTTTTTGAATAAAAAGGATATTCTACTGAAGAGTGAAATAAATTCATATTTTAATAACAATATTATCCCAATAATTTTAAGAACCAAAGGGAGGATAAATGGTAATATTTAATGAAAATGTTCAAGAATAAAAACATTAAAAGAATGCATACTAATTAAATATAGAAATTTTAAATCATTCCCTCATGTGAGATGTACTAATAAATAATACAGAATGATGATGTGATTGTCAAATAAATCATTACCACATTGGTAACATCTAAATCTTAAGAATCATATAATAAATATAATGTAATGAAAACCTAAATATATAAAATGAATAACAATTAAATATAAAAAGAATAAAAAGTGAAATATATACATTACACAAAATAAACAAGTAGTAAATATTGGGTACGTCTGATGAAATTAGATGTGACATGAGAAATCCTTACCTTTAGTTTGAATATTTACATGTGTTATTTATATTACAAAATAATAAATATATGTAAATTATTTACTATAATAAAATAATATTTAATTTTTATTACTCGTTTTATTTCACTAATATATATGTTATATATGACTAATTAATAAATTATTTATATATTATTACTTTCAATTATATATTCATTATCTATAAAAAATTACATAGGTAGGATGACTATGGTAAATATAATAAATATTCAAAAATCTGAAGAATCATAATCTTGTAATAATTATCAAATTTATAGACTATTTATATTTTAAAAACCAATGATGAATGATGTTTGGGAGATATAAATTTCCTTACAATCATGGAGATGGTAGGTCCTGTATATGTATGAGTTTCATTTCCATTTTTTCAATGATAAATTTTCAAAGAAGTTGAGTAATATTTTATATTTACAAAATCAACATATTTTATAAGTTATTCTTTCAATAAATACATTTAAATATATAATCTGTGTGGTATGTTTATGAAAAGAGTTTCACATCACTGTGTGAATGTGGTAGTCCACACATACAACTATGATGCTTTCATTTTAAGTGTAAGAAAAAAAATATATTAGGATTATAGAGATATAAATATTTCATGAATATCGTAATTATTTCCTTTATATCTCATCACTTCATGGGGATTTAGTATTCGGTATGTATGAGGGATGTTATCACATTCCTTATATAATGGAATATTAAAAAATTATGTATGATATAAATAATACAGAAATATAATTTTGTTTTAAATATTATATATATGATTTGTATCAATAATAATACCCAGTCATGATATGTGGTATTGAAAAAACGGAAGACATAAATCCGTGTGGTGTAGTCTACCATACACACATATATTGATTTCACAATGCACTTGATAAAAGTAATGATTATTTTAGCTAATGAGAATAATAGAGTAACATATTAGATTAAAAAATATTATGAGGTTATTATATAATCTTCTTTAACAAACAATTTAATGATGAGAAGAAAGAAATAATATTAATCCATTAGGTGACGAATGTTACCTCTTCATCAGGTATCCTCCTCAGGTAGGCACAAAAATCATTCATAGGATTTATTTCTGGAAAAAATAGTTATTCTTGTATGAGATGATGGAATTTTTTAATATATTTTTAAATTTATGTTTCTAACCAAAAGAGTTCAAATGAGTGAATGAGATATTATATTAGACTACCTTTTATATTTTAGGTGTGTGGAACACATGTAATTTCTGAAAAGAAAAAGGTGTACCCACATTTTCAACATATCAAAAAAGTCCAAAATTTATTATATGTGATAATTATAAATTATATGGTATATGTATCTAAAAAATATATTTTATTCGTGAATTTAGGTCACATTATGTCTTTTCATTTTGTTTAACACACTAGTAAATTAGTTTTTACCCTAACCGATGTTATTTACTATTTTCGACTATTAAATATTTTGAAAAATAAATATGGATTTATTATATACTATAAATTGTTATTATTAAAAATATAAATATAAATTTCCAAGATTCAATTCATATAATTGGAATATTTTAAATTTAATTATCATGAAATCAAGATGAAAATGTTGGTTTTGAAAGTGATAATGTGAAAATGTTTACAATTCATTTATATCAAAATTCTATTTAATTTTTTTAAAAAAATCAATATAAGAGTAATATAAATATAATGTATAAAATTTTACATTAATGAAGATATAAAATATATTTTTACTTTTCAATTAATTTAAACAAAAAATATATTTAAAAAAAAGTATATTTTTTTACTATTAATAAAAAATGAAACATTTTAGATGAATCCAAAAAATCATACTAAGATATTATAAATATTTTTATTTAAAAATGAAAATTATTTTTTCATATAATATTTTTAATATTGGTAATAATTAATTATATAATTTTTGTGCAGTGAATGATTAACCTCCCATTTAGAAAAATATAATTTCTTATAAAACATTTATTTTTCAATATAATATTTCTAAATTGATATATAATAAAAATATATCCATTTTATATATTTTTTATATGATTAAAAAAAATATGTTTCAAAATATAGTTATTTATATCCATACCTCCAATATAAATTCTCTCGTATAATGGTCATGTTTAAATAATAATATTTTAATAGAGTATCATGTTTCGTGTAATCCTTGTGTTTAATGAGTTATAAGTTATAGAAGATATTAAATTTCACACAAATAAATATATTGTAATGTGTTTGGAATATTTATTACCATACACTATATATGTTTTATTTCATACCCATTTTCATAAATGGTGAACATATTCTCAAACCATGGAGTGTTACATTCTACCTCCCTTAAATAAATCATGTCACCAAAATTTAATCATGATCTTGGTAATTAACTGATTGAAAAACTGAAATACCATTATTAAAATACCCACATCAATTTTTTTTAAATAAAATTTGTTCATAATAGGATATAATTTCAATTATAATGTTTATATGGAATAACACATAACTATCTTTTTATGAAGGATATCATAGTAGAGAAATTATAACAAAAGGAGGGAACAAAATACAAATGTCTATGTATTTGTTGATTTAGATATGGATAATTAATCACAAGATATCAGGTGATCTAGATAATTTTAATGAACTTAAGGCCATAAATTTTTGATTAGTTATTGGAAAATTAGAATCATATGGTATGATGATTAGGATGCCATATTTGTTTCATGATAATTTTATAGTGTTGGTGAATTCTTTTACATACTATTAATATAACGAAATATACTTAATTCATAAATTTTTATTTTGAATAAATAATTCCATCCTTTGGTTGTGCTCAGATAAATTTCCAATTATCTCTTTATACTAAAAAAAATATCCAAAATTTTATTTTTTACGTTTTTATAATTAATAATCACTTTTAATAGATCATATGATCAATAAATGAGTGAAAATTATTTCCATATGTATATAAACATTTTTAAAAACTAATATGGTTATCACATGTTATAAAATATAATACATAAATATAAAATCCTCTATAGTAACAACACTTGTTTGACATTAGTATTAATCCATCAAATTTAAATATTAACTAGGACCACATATAGGTTAGTGGTATGTATTAAACCCTCATCAACATTGGATGTGGTTTAATGCCCCAAAACCATTCAGAATGTTTACTTTTTGTAAACAAGAATTCAGCTAATCATTTTAATAATATTATTATTATAATATATATTATCTTACAAAATTTTAATGTCCAAAAATTATCTCAAAATCAATGGTTATTCATTAGAGGTTATAATTACCTTTATAAAAACCAATGTGTCCTTATTATATCAACATCACGAACATATTAAATGATATCCTCCTCCAATCATGTGTTTTACATGAACATAAACATTCCATTGATTCAATTTTCCTACTCATTGGTACCATTCACTATATGATATTATATCCTTTATGAAATAGTTCTTCAATATATTCCTCATACATGTTTTATACTTATAACAATAATATTTTTATTAAAATAATTTTATAACATAATTATTGTATCGTAACACAATAAAATTATTCCATAAACTTCATCTATTGTAATATAAAAAGTATCTCATAGTCCCTTTAGTTTAGTTTTTACTATATATCTTTGATCCATTTGGAATCCATTTTCATAGTGCCTTATCTCCATACAGTGGAAGTAATGCAGTGTTGTAGATTGTTTCATACCCTTGCAATCACGAACATTGTAACCTTTTCCACACACTTTATGAAAAATCCATTTTCATTTATTCTTGCTGAAACGTGATTCCTTCATCATGTATAACATTTTCAAAGATCATTATTTCCCTTTCTCCATTTATCTGTCATTTTATATTCCATCATCTTCATCTTTTTCTTACATTTGATGTCATTAGTCATATAGAATTATTTCCCTCTCATGACATAATTTGATAATAAACCCTAATATTATTTGAATGTTTAGGAGAATAGTTCCCTTCGGAGTATTATCTTAAACCAAAAAATGAAATAATAAATCATTCTCAAGCATGAAAGTTTGTCTTCATTCATGGAATCATATTCAACTTCTCATTCTATAGACTCAAGAACTGTCTTTACATGTCCTCTAGTTTCTCATGAGGAAAACATTTTTCCAATAAGACTTCCTTGAATGCCATCCAAATGATTATTTTTATTTCCCCATAATTCATAGTGTTTTGAAATAATGATGAAAATTGACTCACATCTCATGACGGATGGAAAACTTCCTAGAAAAAAATTCTGCCACTCACAACATCCAATAGTGATAAATATTTACCCTAATGAATTTATCTGTTGATCAACTAAAAATGGGATTTCAGTCCCATGGAATGATGATTATTTTAAATGCATGAATCCATCTAACATTGTTACAAAATATGGTATATCTATAGATTTTTCTATAAATTTTTTTTATTACTCAAAACATGAGTCAACTTCCACAATATTGGTTTAAGATGATCCATTCTAGTTCCATCTCCAAATAAATCATCATTATCTTGTATAGGCGGTCAATCCCAACTAGAAATATATACATTGATATTATTATTAAACCTTCTATAATGAAAAATTTATAAATAAAATAGAAAATATTATATTATATAACAACATTAAGAAACATAATTTATTTTCCAAAAACTAATGAAACAATTAAAAAAACTGAAAACAATTTGTTTGATAATTACATAATAATAAACATGGTGTCTTTTGGATATCTTTATAAAAAAATTATAATGGTTTTTAAAAATAACTTAATTTTACAAATCCTATCACCTGGGTGTTTCAAATAAGGTGCACGGTAATTCCTATTATCATTAACAAGATGATGATCTTGTCAACCCTAATGTGCCCTTTTTAGACTTATTACACCTAGGTACATATGATCTATAACCAATTAAACTTGTATAATCATGATAGTTTCTTGAAAACCCATAAAATATATTCCATACAAATATATTAGCATGTAATTATATAATTATCCAATATTTATATCATTGGGTTATATTACCTATTATATGTTTTCATATATCTATTTCACACGGTTAATACTAAACATCCTAAGATACCAAAAATACTGACCACGACCACAATAGCTCGGAGATGGTTAATACGTTTTAAAAATGGAATATTATAAAAGGATCCCATTATGATGTACTGAATAGTTTAGTATTCATGGTTATCTATAAACATACATGAAATTTTTATTATTATTTAAAATATAAAATTCATTATGTCCATTTTTAGAACCCTATTATTACCATTAGTGATTCAATGTATATCAATAAAAAAACATCTTGGTATCCTACGAAATATAAACACTAAAAAATGGATTACCTCAGATTTTTATTAAGCACATGTTTGAATCTGATGCTATGTATAAATAATGAATTATTAATATGGAAAGGTAAATAACTGAAAAAAATTCTATTTAATCAATAACTTTATTATAATATTGAAGGAATAAATGATGATCAAATAATTCCATATAAATAATCACATGAGCATAAAAATAACTATTAATATTCTAAATAATAGAATAGTCACAAGTAATATCAATAACTGAATTCATATTAATGGATTTCACAATGGTTTACATGTAAAACATAACATCCAGTCCATTTTCTATGTAATTTAATACCGTCAAGGCCTTATGCCAAGATGTAAGATACAAAACTTTTCTACAGTTGATTTAGGCTTGGTTTTTATTAATATTTTTCTCCATATTTGGGTACATTTTGATTGGGTTATGACATGGGGAGTGTTTGGTTGAAATTTTGACAAATATAAATAAAATGGGGTTGTGACAAATTGGCTCATGATTAGGGACCACCATGCACCCCATCCCATGAAAACTGTGTAACCCTGGATAGTGTGGAATTTCATGGTAGGTTAATGATTTGACTAATCTTGTTCCGTCATATGATTAACCATGCAGTCCAAAAATAATTGGTTCACGATTTAGGCAAATAGTTTTGAAAAAATGTGCATAGTTCCTAGTAAACCCAATGAAGGAATTATATTCAATGAAAAATTAGTTTTTAAGATCCAAAAACCCACAAAACTATCCTATTTAAGCCACTATTAAGACCTATGAGATAATTCACATTTATAGAGCTATCTCGATGAATTACAGACCCTCCTACGAACACTTGTTCATGAATCAAAGCCTGGATCGATGTTCCACTCTTCTCTTTGTATGTGAACCATCTTCATGTTTTTCACTCATTATTCCCCATTCATACAGATTTTATACAGAAATGTAATCTATTGTTATGCATAAAATATAATAATTTTTGTGAGATCTATTTTTATGATTCTAGATATAGATCTATATTTTCATGATCATGATTTCATTAATATTGATTTATGGTTTTTGGATTCAGATATCAATTTAAGTTTTTTGTTGCAGTATATTGTTGGGGATTTATATTGGGTGTGTAATGGACCATACATCTTTGGTCCATTCCTTTGTGAAAATGTGGTGTTGGAGGTGTTTCGGGAGGACAAAGTGAATTTTTTTACATTTTGGTGGACTTGAAAGGAATGTTAAAGGGTTATGGTCTTCAAAGGGTTGGTGCATGGTTTTCCTAAACTGTGCGGCCAAACCTTGCAGGGTTGGTGTTGGGGGATGTTTCTAATGCACGGTTAGTGCACGGTATGTCTAACCGTTCGAGGAGTGTTGGGAGAGCCAAAAGGTAAGGCATGGTTAGCGTATGATTTGTTAACCTGTGCGGACTAACCATGCAGACACATAATGTTAGATCCTAAAATTGTGGATCTGAACTCTTTTTCCTCTAAATGGTTTGTTTAATCCCGTAAGCGGCCACAACTCGATATTACCCTTCCTTGGAGGTAGAATAACCTCTCCCAGCGTTGTGGAGGTGATCCGGAGGCTTCTCTATGCGAATTGAAGCTGGTTTCTCTAGGTATGTGATTATTTTGTTTGGTTTCTTAAAACTACCTAGATCTGCTCCCCCTCTTCTCTTGGGATCATAGATCTACACCTATTATGGGTAGATATTAGTGTGTGGATGTCAATTATGATGTTCTTTGGTCTTGTTTGTGTTAGGAGAAGTGGTATATGGAGGATCCTTGGTGAATCGACCCAGTCTTCATGGGCGTTCTTCGACCATTGTGGTTTCTGTGAAAACCATTGAGGTAGGGAATTCATGGCTTCTATATTTTTTTATGTGCAATCATAGAGTCAGCATGATTTATCCCTTTTGATCATGATGGAATTTACATAACTAAATTCATGAACCAGATTAAAATAATTCGTTTGATTACATGTTGTTTCTTTCTACCGTGATAACGGTTTGCCTCTTGATTTACTAGATAGTGTGATATATATTCCTTTCTTGTTAGAAAGTTTCACATAATGAAATTGATAAATAACGTAATGCTGGAATTAATTGATAATTAATTGGATAAAGATAAAGAGGCATGAAAATGAATCCGGTTTTTGTTGTTGTGGATGTTGTTCCAACTTCGTGTTAATAAAATCGGGCCCGATGATGTGTTTAATTCATTTGGTTGTTAAACCTGAAATCAGTTGGTGCTTGTTTTATGAAGGCCGAATTCCTTACTAAAGGACCAAGATCCCAAATTGTTGTAATTTTTGTTTTCATGCTACTTGTGCGGTGATGTGACATTGGGAGGGTGTTGTGATATGTGGGGCATAGAGGCCTTGTGGTTGTGGTAGCAGATGACGCCTAAAGTGGCGATATGCATCAGTTTATTCATGTGGGTTTCGTGAAGGACATCGATGATGATGGAATGGGATGGATATGGTTGTTAGATGATTGTGGATTCAATGGTTGTTTATCTGCTTTTCTTTTCCCCACTACTCCAGGCAGCTGTTCTTGCTTACCCTTCTTCCAAAAGGGGCGAAGAAACACAGAGTATGCCACATGATTTCCGTGTTTAGCCTCTCCAGGTAGAATGGTTCTACTCTCTTGCTATAGGCGGCACAAACTCGACGAGTAGTATATATACTCACTGTGTTGTGCCACTTTTTTTTAGTAGCATAGGATGCTTTTCTAGAATGCCTGGGAATATGGGAAAGTAATTTTGTAATGAAATTTCGAAGAATTGATGTTAACCAATGGGGATGGAGATGCTGGAATATAATGATGAGGTTGTAACTTTGAAGGAACATTTGACATTGGCTGTGCTGTTAATGAATTTAATGTGGTTTTGTTCATAGTTAATTAATGTGTAATGAATTGATTTACATAACTTGGAATTTATGAAAAAGGGGATGAAGTAATCTAATGGAGAACTTTAATTGGTTGTGTACATATAGGATACATAGTCTTAGAAATAGAAGCACGGAGTCCAAGAGATGTTATCTGCAGTCGAAACTATGACTAGGTTATGCCCATAGTGTGGTTTTGAGTTATAATATATTGTGTAATTTTTCTGTTTCTATACGCTACTCCACCATATCAGTAAGGGAAACTGACACCCTGGGGATTCTGAGCCTTGGGGGGTGTTTTAGCCAACATTCTTGTGGGAGGATGAATGGATGACTACCCCCTTTGACCCTGGTCGATTCTCTTGGTAGATACTAGTGCCATGAGGCCTAACGGTTTGTTTTCCCCATATAGGTGTGTAGAGGTCTGTAATGGCTTCTGGTTATTCACACACATATATTCTGGATATGGTATCTTATGGAATACTATAGGTGTAACTTTTTTAGGTTTTGATGGCTTGAGGATCCTTACTCGGTGTATGAGCTATAATGGCATGATGTATAATACCTGACGTATGATGCATGTCATGCGAGCTGTGGTGGCTCCCGGAAATTACCTGGTTACTTTTGTTTGTGAGGATGGTGTGGTTCATAGACCAGGTGTCTTTGGGCATTCCTTTGTGGTGCACGTGGTGCAGATTGTGGATCTTAGCCAAGGTGTATACGGGAATGCCTTTGGAGAGAGATGCACATGATGTAGGTTGTTGGGGAAAATTAGAAAACCATTGGGGAAGTAGTAGCGGGGAACCCTTGATATTATTTAATATTTTCTATACTATTTTATGTGTTACTTGGTGAGAGTATCCATGTTGAGGTTGGGAACATAGTATACATGTTTAGTTGATGGGTTAGTTTCACTTGTTCTTCACTGTGCTTTATCATGATTTCATTACCTTTGCATGAAAGGATTTGGGGAGGATCCTACTGAGTATACTATTATACTCACCCAACGTTTATATAATCTATTTTCAGTTCACATGGAGTAGGTTGGAGATGAAGATGGTTACTACTAGATTGTAGTTGGAGGAGCTGTTCAGGATTTTGGTCGATGCTGTTTTACTTTCTTTTTGGTACCTGTAGTTTTCCATTTCATTTTTAGTACTTTTGCATGGCATTTCATATATGATCTTAGGTTTCGTTTAGATTTCAGTTTGGAGTTGGAGTTGGTTGGTGTCTATCTTATCTCTCTCTTCCCCATGTGTTCTCTTATGGGTAATACCTACTATTGGAGTGTTTATTATACCCTCGGTGCTAGTCGCCAACCAGGGGTCAACTGGAGGTGGGACTCGAGGGGTCATTATCTCCCTTCTCACATTGCAGGCCCAGGAGGGGTACAATTTGTGGGGAGGGGGTAGTGACAGAACGGTATCAGAGGCAGTTTGAGAGATAGGATGGAGTTTGGAGTTAGGCACATGTGAGGTTGAATGGGTTGGTAGAGAAACATTGTCATTCATGTTTAGCAAGTGAGGTAAACACTGTAGAACGGTTGAGACATAGGAATTTAGGGCTCACTATGATCTGATGTACGAATCGTTAAGTTTACAATGGCTACTAATTAGGGTGATATAGGCTGCAGGGTATAGACCTAGGGAAGGATCATGCATCATTACTCTTTGTGCCAGTGTTTGAATGGGTAGACCATAGGATAGGTTATCCTAAAACAAATTAAAGAAAACAGATAACTAATAAATTTTGATTGTTCCATATTCCTGGCTTAGGATCTCAAAGTGTTTGTTATTTTGCAGGTATGGATCCAGTTCGATGTCTTCATAGGGTTTATTTTGAATATTTCCTGCAAGATGCTTTAGGAGGAAGCCGTAGGGTAGAGGTTGACGACGACGACACTTGGAGGAAGACACTCTGAGAGTTTCTGCGCCAGAGTCTGCAAAAGTACAAGGGATCTGTTTCAGATGTAGTCACAGAAGACTGGTTGAAGGAGGTCGAGATAGGCTTCATTTCGATCTATGCTCGGAAGGAGCACTGGGTGTCCTTATCTATGACGATGATGTGTGGAGAAGAAAGGCAGTGGTAGTTCTTGTTCCTAGTGGATCATGAGGATTCAACGATCTCATGGGAGGAGTTCTGAGATAGTTTCATAGTCGATTTCCTTTCCTCGAATTCAAAGAATACCAGTCACCCGGAGCTTATAACCGTTCGACAAGGGAGTTCCACTATTTGAGAATTTGGAATCAGTTTCCGGAACCTTTTACGGTACGCTTCGAACTTGATACCAGATGAGGAGACCAGGGCGAGGAATTTTGAGGAGGCTTTGCATCGATATATCATGTGCCATGTCACCCCATTTATGTTGAAGACATTCTCGGGGTGCTGGCAAGGGTGGAGTTTATCGAGAGGACTTTTTCCAGGACTATATCATCATGAGAGGGGAATCAGCATGATTCCTCATGAATCAATGATGCGGTCCGGGGTTCTCGGTTTTTAGGGAAGAAGAGTTTCCATTTAGCCGGGGGTATGTCCCATCCATTTACAACTCTTTTCTCCGGAGGAAGCTACTCTCAGGCCTATGCCAAGGGATCGGGCATTTGTTTTTCTTATTATGGTCATGGTCATCAGTAGTTGGAGTGGCCAACCATTCAGAGCAGTCATCGTGAACTAGGTGTTACGCTCCAGGTTCCTCTATTGAGGCAGTTTCTTCCAAGGCATTAGAAGCCAGTTGCACCAGCTTTAGATCAGTAGAGGGTAGATGGGGTAGGATGGGGATAGCCCCATGACGCTCCCAGTCCTCAGAGAGCATAGCGTGTCCATGATGGAGGTCGTAATCAGGGTGAAAGGGGACGTGGAGGAGGTTGTGGTCAGCTTCATGCTCTAGTGTTGCCATCACCATATGAGCTAGATGTCATTCGTGGTACCCTTTTCCAGTTGTCTACCTTGGTGTATGCTTTTTTTTATTTAGGAGCGACACACTCCTTCATATCACCTTCCCTTGTCCATGCTTTGGGACTTGAGGTGGAGAGGCTTCTAGTTCCTTTGGCGCTGACTACGCCAGTTGGAGGTCGGGCTAGCTTGTTTGAAGTATGTAGAAACTATGAGATAGTGTTGGGGAAACACCTATTTTGGGGAGATTTTCTATGTTTACAGATAAAACCATGTAATGTCATCCTTAGCATGGATTGGTTGTATTCGGTGCTGGCTATCGTAGATTGCTTTAGGAAGAAGGTCATTTTCATTAGTGCGGATGGAGAGAAAGTGGTGTTTGTGGGTGAGCGAGACCCTCATATGGTTCATAGACACATTTCATCTTTATCATCCATGGAAGCTGAGATGATGATGAGTAAATCATAGGTTCAGTGGTTGGTGTTTCCTAATGTCGTAGAGGAGTACCCTAATGTCTTTCCAGAGGATGATGTGTCCTTACCCCCTCGACGAGACATCGAGTTTGGGATAGACCTACAGCTAGAAGCTTGTCATATATCTATGTATCCATATTGTATGGCCCCTTCTAAGTTACGAGAGCTGCGTATACAGACTGATGGTCTGTTGTGGTGCGGTTTTGATTGGCCATGTTTGTCACCATGGGGTGCACCAGTTTTGTTCGTGAATATGGCCGACAGTAATTTGAGGTTGTGTGTTGATTATCATCTCTTAAAAAAAGTGAAAATATAGAATATCTATCCTATTCTATGGATTGATGACTTATTTGATCAACTGAATGGTGAATGTTGGTTCTCAAAGATTGACAAACGATCAAGATATAATCAAATGCGTATGAAGGATGAGGATATCCTAAAGACTGCTTTCCATTTTCATCATGGGAATTATGTGTTTGTTTTAATGTCGTTTGGTGTGAATAATGCTCATGCTGAGTTCATGGGTTTGATGAATGTAGTGTTCCATGAGTTCATGGACAAGATCATGGTAGTTTTCATTAATGAAATCCTTGTGTTCTTCAAATCTTAAGAGGAGCATGCATAGCATCTATGAGCCGTTTTCAGAGTTCTTCTTCGACATCAGTTTTTCGGGAAGTTGTCGAAGTGTGGGTTTTGGGATTGAGAAGTCTGTTTCATGGGGCATGATGTATCCCAATAGGGAGTATATGTGGATCCATTGAATATTGAATCAGTTGTGTCTTGGGAATCCCCCAAGATAGTGTTAGAGGTGTGATGTTTTCTTGGTCTCTCAGGCTACTATAGGAGGTTCGTAGCCGAGTTCTCATTGGTTGAAACTCCTCTGACATCTTTGATTAGGAAATACCAGGCTTTCATATGGACTGATCAGAGTCAGGATGCTGTTGAGTATCTAAAGGAGATGTTAGTAACTGCTCTAGTCGTTTGTCTTCCAGTTGAAGGAGTTCAATTTGATGTCTTCTCTGATGCTTCACATCTGGATTTGGATGTGTTCTTATGAAACAGAGGTTAGTCGTTTCTTACATGTCACAGAAGTTGTGTGCCCACGAACTCAAATATGCCACACATGGTCTTGAGTTGATAGCCGTGGTGTTTCCTCGGATGATGTAGAGACATTACCTCATTGGTGAACGCTTTTTGGTTTTCACTGATCAGATGAGTTTTAGGTATGTTTTGTCCCAGCATGACTTGAACGTACAACAATGTCAATGGATGGAGTTCTTACAGGAATATGACTATGAAATATCATATACCCTGGAAAAGGGAATGTTGAAGCTAATGCGCTGATCCGAAAGTCACATAGTGATTCTCTGTGTGAATCCAGTAATTCATAGAGAGTAATGGAAGATCTGTCAGCATTGCATCATGATATGGGATAAGTTGGGGGTAGTGGATTTATTTTTTAGATGATAGTACAGTCATACTTGGTGCAGAAGGTGGAAGACTCCCGGTTTTGGGATCTTGAGGTGGAGGTCTGGAGAGACCAAGTTGTTTATGGTGAGGCCCCTGATGGATGGTTTGAGGATAAACAACACAGAGTGTGGTATCATGAGAGGCTTTTTGATCCCATGGAGATATGCGAGATGGTCCTCCGAGAGTTCCACGGTTCTCCTTTAGTGGTTCACCCTAGTGTGATAGTGATGTACTGATCCTTAAGGAGTCAGTTTTGGTGGCCTGGGCTGAGGGGTCCAGTTGCGGAGTTTGTGTCTGGATGTTTAGTCTTCCAAAAGGTGAAGGCCAAACACCGTGTTCCTTGTGGTATTCTCCAATCATTAGAGATTCTTTATTGGATGTGTGGGGACATCTCGATGGAATTTGTTATTAGTTTACCTCGATCTCCGAGAGGACATGATGCTATTTCGGTGGTAGTGGGTCGCTTAACAAAATCATCCCACTTCATAACAATCAAGGAGTTGAGATCAGTGGAGGTTTTGTTGAGGCAGTATCTAGAGTAGGTGGTGAGACTTCATGGAGTCCCAAGGATGATCATTTCAGATCTAAATCCTCGTTTTACCTCTAGGGTTTGGAGAGGTCTCCAACATGCTTTTGGTTCACAACTATGCCTTATCACTACTTTTCATCCTCATACAGATGGTAAGACAGAGCAAACTATCCAGACTCTTTTAGACATGTTGCGTTCTTATGTTCTTGATTTTTGAGGTTCAGGGATGTGGAACTCACCCTTTTGGATGTTCACTTATAATAATAGTTTTCACTCCACCATCAGTATGTCACCGTTCTAAGCCTTTTATGGCCGGACATGCCATTCTCCATTGTGCTGGACTGGGGTCGGAGAGTTAGAAATTCTTGGACCAGATCTAGTGCAGAATACAATAGAGATGGTTCAGGTGATTCATTAGAGGATGAGGACACCGCAAGATCACCATAAATCATATGACAATCAAAGAAAGATGCCCTTAGAGTTTAATCTTGGGGATCATGAGTTTCTAAAGGTGACGCCCCATCATGGGCAGTGATGGTTTGTCGTGGGAGTAAGCATTCTCCCCATTTTGATGGGCCTTTCAAGGTGATATCTCATGTTGGAGTTGTAGCGTATCGAGTATCGCATCCCCCTCAGATGAGTCGGACACATTATGTTTTCCATGTATAATAGATACAACGTTATCTTCAGGATGACTCTGACATCATTGGTTGGGGAGGGATCGATGTTGATGATGATTACACCATTGAGGAGAAACCTGTGAATATCCAAGACCATAAGGAGAAGGTGTTGCGCAGGCGTTCCATCCGCTTATTTGGTGTCTTGTGGTGACATGGTGGCATAGAGTAGAGTACCTGGGAACATGAATCACATATACGTCCTCAGTACCAAGATTTGTTTGATGTTTAACTCTTTCCATGTATCGTTGTAACTGATGTCGTTTTGGAACATTCATGTTTATGAGATGTAACCCTTTGTTGCATTGGTGGCTTTCTCTCTTTTGAGAGGTATCACGGTGGGTGGTCGTTCAGACCCTATTTTTTTCTCTTTAGGTGGGTTTTGGATTCTCGAGGAAGAGAATGTTTTGAGAGGTATCTGATGTAATGTCATGGACCTCTCCGATCCATTCCTTTGTGAAAATGTGGTGCTGGAGGAGTTTCGGGGGGACAAGGAGACTTGGTGTATGTTTGGGGGGACCTTTAAGGAATGTTAAAGGTTTATGGTATTCACATGGTTGGCGCACAGTTTTCCTAATCCATGTGGCCAAACCGTGTAAGGTTGGTGTTGTAGGTAGTGGCTAACACATGGTTAGTACATGGTTTGTCTAACAATGTGGACTAACCATTCTAGGAGTGTTGGGCGAGGTAGAAGGTAACACATTGTTAGCCCACAGTTTGTTAAACCATGAGGACTAATCGGGCGGGCACATAATGTTAGATCCTAATATTGTGGATCTGAACTCTTTTTCCTCTAAATGGTTCTTTTAACACTCTAAGAGTCCATAACACAGGATTACCCTTCCATGGAGGTAGAAGAACCTCTCCTGACTGTTTTGGAGGAGATCTGAAGGCTTCTCATCACGAATCAAAGCTAGATTCTCGAGGTATATGACCCTTTTGTTTTGTTTCATAGATATACCTAGATATGCCACCCTATTCTCTCAGGATCATAGATATATGCTTGTTATGGGTAGATCTAGGTGTGTGGATGTTGATTATGATGAGCTTTGGTCTTGGTTGTGTTAGGGGAAGAATCCATTGGAGGATCCTTGGTGAATCAGCCCAGTCTTCTTGGGCGTTCTTCGACCGTTTTGGTTTCCGTGAAAACTGTGGAGGTAGGGGATTCATGGATTCACTAATTGTTAATGTGCAATCGTATAGTTATCATGATTTAGCCCTTTGGATCTTGATGGAATTGACCTAATTAAATAATTCAACCAAATTAAAAAAATTGGGTTGATCGCATGTTGTTACTTTATACCGTGATAACGGTTCGCCTATTTATTTGCTTGATAATGTGATATATATGCCTTGCATGTTATCATGATTCTCTTGATGAAATTGATAATGAAAAGAAAGACGAAATTAATTGATAATTAATTGGATGAAGATAAAGAGGAATGCAAATGATTCAGGTTGTTGTTGTTGTGGATGTTGTTCCAACTTGGTGTTAATCAAATTGGGGCTGATGATGTGTTTAATTCAGTTGGTTAGTAAACCTAAAATCTGTTGGGGCTTGTTGTCTGAATGTTGGATGCCTTTCTAAAGGTTCAATAGCCCAAATTTTTGTATTGTTTGTCTTCCTGATTCTTATGTGGTGATGTGACCATGAAAGGGTGTTGTGATATGTGGGGGCATGGAGGCCTTGTGGTTGTGGCAACGAATGACGCCTAGAGTGGTGAGATGCATCCGTTTATGCATGTGGGTGTCGGGTAGGACACCAAGGATGATGTAATGGGATGGTTGTGGTTGTTGGATGATTTTGGATTCTTTGATTGTTTACCTGCTTTTCTTTTCCCCACTACTCCTGGAAGCTTGTCTTGCTTACCCTTCTTCCAAATGGGGTAAAGAGACGCGTGGTTTGCAACATGCTTTCCGTGTTTATCCCCCACCCCCTAGGGAGAATGGGTCTACTCTCTTGCTATAGAAGGCCCAAGAACTACGGGTAGTACATCTAATCACCGTGTTGAGCCCCTTGTGTTTAGTAGAATAAGATGATTTTCTAGACTTCCTAGGAATATGGGAAAGTAATTCTAGAATGAATGATTGTAGAATTGACGTTAACCAATAGGGATGGAGATGCTGGAATATAATGATGAGGTTGTAACATTGATGGAGCATTTGACATTGGCATGATATTGATGAATTTAAGGTGGTTTTGTTCATAGTTAATTAATGTGTAAAAAATTAATTCAAATAATGTGGAATTGATGAAAAATGGGATGAAGTAATCTAATGAAGTACTTTAATTGGTTGTGTGATGATAGGATACCTAGTCTTAGAAATAGCAGCCCGGAGTCTGAGAGACATTAGCCACTATTGAAACTAATAGTAGGTTATGACCTTAGTGTTGTTGTTAGTTATAATATATTCTGTACTTTTTGTGTTTCTATAGGCTACTCTACCCTGTCTGTAAGGGGAACTGACACCCCAAGGATTCTGAGCCCTGGGGGGTGTTTTCCCCAATATTCCAGTGGGAGGATGAATGGCTGACTACCCCCTTTGAACCCGCTCTTTTCTCTTGGAAGATACTTGTTCCAGGAGGCACATCAGTTAATTTTCCCCATATATTTGTGTAGAGGGATGTACTGGATTGTGGTTATTCACACACACATATTCTTGATATAGTATCCTATGGACTTCTATAGGTGTAACGTGTATAGACTGTGATTTCTTGAGGATCCGTACTCGGTGAATGGTATGTAATGGCTTGAGGTATAATACCCAACGTATGATACACGTTATGCGAGCAGTGGTGGCTCTCGGAAACTACCTAGTTACTTTTGGTTGGGAGGATGGTGTGGGGCTTATCCCAGTCGTCAGCGGGCAAGCCTTTGTGTACACGTGCTGTAGATTGTGCAGCTTAGCCCATGTGTATACGTGCATTTTTTTAGAGAGAGATGCATCAGACGTATGTCATTGGGGAAAAGCGGAAAACCACTGGTGATGTAGTAGTGGGGTACCCTTGATATTCTTTACTATATGCTATACTCTTGTATGTGTTACTTGGTGATAGTAGCCATGGTGATGTTGGGAACAAAGTATACCTGTTTAGGTGATGAGTTAGTTTCACTTTTTGTTCACTGTACTTTAGAATGCTTTCTTTACCTCTGCACGAGAGGTTTTGGGGAGGATCCTACTGAGTATACTTTTATACTCATCCTACGTTTATATAAACTATTTTTCTGGTCACTTGGACTCGGTTGGAAATCAAACTGGCTACTATGATCTTCTGGTTAGAGGAGCTCCTCGGGCTTGTGGTCGCTGCCGTTATACTTTCTTTTGGGTACCTATCGTTTTCCCTTTCAGTTATAGTACTTTTTCTTGGCATTTCATATATGTGTTTGGGTTTCTTTTAGATTTCATTTCTATGATGGAGTTGGTTGGTGTCTATCTTATCTCTCCCTTCTTCATGTGTTCTCTTAGAGGGTAATTCCTCCCATTTGTGTGTTTATTATAAACTTGGTGCTAGTCTCCAACCAGGTCATGCTGGAGGCGGGACTCGTGGGTCATTATCTCCCTTTTCACATTGTCGATCCAAGAGGGGTACACTTTGTGGGGAGGGGGTCATGACAGGGTGATTAATCATCAATCAATTGAGATATGTCGTCTAATAGTCCATTCCCATAGTTGAGATATTTATTCGCGTATGAAAAGTTGTATAATTTCCAGATTTAATTTGAAATTTTAATTCCTATATTGGGTTAATTAATGTGTCCAATTGATTATTTTGATTTTTTTTAAAAAATTGATGATTAATTGGGACATCTATTATGATATTAATGGGTTTTAAAATCAGATAATCAATTCAAAAATTAGTTTTATGATTTAGGGGATCTCCAATTATATAACTAATTGTCTGTTTAATTATGATATATTTTTATTTTTGGTTTTTATAATTAATTTGTTTATTTATTATAGATAATGATATTAATGGCTGAGATAATTAATTATAGAATTAATAATAGGATAATGACATCATGAATTAAGAAAATTATTTATAAATTAATTAATCGATAATGATATTATAGATTGAGATAATTAATTTTATAATTAATTATGAGGATTGAGATAGTGAATTAAATAATTAAATGATAAATAAATGTTATCTAAATTGGATTGATGTGAATAATAAATTAAATGATTAATTATTGGGATTTAATTGATAATATAATTGTTTAATTAGTATGTAATTGATGTAATGAATTAGTTTTGGAATTAAATATTGTAATTGACTTGGATTAATTAATTGATTAATTAATTAAGGGTTATTTTTCTCTTTAACTAGTTGTTGAATTATTAATGGAATTTATGTATATAATTTATTGTTGATTTAATTATGTGTTTATGAATGGTTAAGTGGTCATTCAATGTATTAATTTAACAATGGGGACATATTATTTATAATGAGTGTTTATGAATTATAAAATTGGAATTCAAGTATGAATTAAATAATTAGAACATGGACATTCTAATGTGTAGAGTATAAATGTTAACATTGTCAATCATTTATGAAATAGTTATTGTTAAAATGGACATTATAAATTAAATAATCTAAATAATGTAAATAGTATTTTTCTAATACATTATATCCCTCAAACATATTTTCGTCTTCGGAATAAGCCAAAGTAGGTGTTGAGATTCTGGTACCTACGGGAACTCATGCAATGTATCTAGATTAATAGATAATTAAAAATAATGTAATAAAATTTTTATTAATGAATTTTACTTATTTACTTATACATATTCATATATAATTATTTATAGGGTTTTTAGACACCATTTGTGGAGGAAATCATAGTTGTACTCACTCCCTACTCGGACTACCTGACTTGTAGCTAAATTGAATTTATTATTTTTGGATAGGTTAAGGGAAATGACCATATGTTGGGATACTGATTTGGGGATTGATCTTGTGTGATGGAACCATATATGTTTTTGGACTTTCAACGGTGTCCAAAGTGTCTTTATTTTTAGTATATATTTCAGACACATGAAACATACATTAGGATGACTTATTTCTTTCATTAGTTAGATATTTCCTTTCATACATTGATTATATTGAGATATAATTATTGATTATTGTTAAATATGCTTCCACTATTGTTTATTAGTATTCATATACTGTATTATTTTTATGACTGATTGTATTATCTAAAAATTATCAACTTATCAGACCCTCAATGCTAGTAAGAATACTCTAGTATACATTGAGGCTCTCTTGAGGTAATGTGACTGACTGGCTCAGGCCACCGATGTGTGGCACTTGGTTTGGGATGTTACAATGTTATATTAAAAACCTGTTTTCATTTCTTCTTCTTTTTTCATACTAATTGGTAAAATGGTAAACATGAGACTATGAAGAGTCATGGATTGTACATGAGGTCTTGTATTGGAGTTGAAAATCAATGTAGAGGGGAAAATCCAAGTACATAGGGTGGGATTGCGATTTTTTATTAGCTGAATATTATTTCACCATTGGTGATGCACTTTTTGTATGATGTGTGAATCATTTTTAATATTTTATTAGAATTTAACCATAGACAAGAATGGCTTGAGAGTTTAGTTTTCATGCACAATTCTTATAACTCAAGATTATTTTGTGACATATATCATTTTAGGCACACATGGTATAGAGGTTTTCTGGTATGTTATTGAATGTAAACAATTTTCTCGTACTTGTAAAATTGATTTTTAAAAGGCTCCTAATATTAAATTTTATGTCTTAAAATTATAAAATAATTTAAATAAATTGTTATATAAATGTGAAACATGAATATCTTATTTTTTTACACTTTTTACTAAGGACATGGGAGTAGTAAAGCTATTTTTAGTGATACCGCATCAGTTTTGAATGTGTGGAAAGATTTGGGGAAAATACTCCTTGTGAATTGATGTGATTAATACTCTTATATAAATATGATAATTTTATGTTGTGATTATTATGTTGTGTGTTATCATTATAGGTTTATTCCTCCCTAAATATTATTGATTAGAATATATTCAGAGGATATGGATGGAGATGATTTACTAGGAGTGAAATGTGAGGAACTGATAGTGTTGGGTGAGGAAGAAGGGGAATAATTCAGAGTGAAATTTTCTCATATTATTCTTCTCATGGGAAGAGACCTAGGGTGGGTTAATAATATCCTATCTTACCTTAAATGTGAATTACAGTATCTACATCATCATAATATTAAGGGAGAGGGTGGACCATTTGTAGTTGAGTTCCTGGTAGAGTTTATTAAGAAGATTCATGACTATTTGGAGACACCTACTCAGATGATGGTCAGGTTGGCCACTTTTATGCTACATGGTTCATCTAAGTGCTTGTGGGACTTTTAAGAGGGGACTTTAAAGTCTAATGGTATGTTATAGATGGAATTCTAATAGATGTTATTGGTGAAATTCTACTATGAGATGAAAAGGTACAATAGAGCGGTGGAGTTTATGCAGCAACTCATGGGAACATGTCCATCATGAAATATATTTGACTTTTTATAGACCTATAGTGCTTTTCTACATCATTTCATTGAGATGATATAGCAATGGTATGTTGCTTTCATTATGGAGTTAATTGTGATAATTAGTCTCATTTTAACCCAATTCAGCTAAAGAAGAATATTCAGGTGGGGGATTGGGCTCTCATAGAAGAAGGGGCCCTGAATGAGTCTTATATTGATGGAAATATAGTTTCAATTGGATGATCACAAGTTCTGTCTTCTGGGAGTAGGAAGCGCCATTATAAGAAAATTTTTTAGGGTGGTTAAAAATAGAGTTGCAATGGGGAAATGTTAGTTTCACATGATATAAATAAAGTGATCATCAATCATTATGGTAAGCCAATCTACTATCATTAAAACATTCCCTGGCCCCAATGGAATGTAGATATAATGGAATGATATTATATATAGAGATGGTTTATAGGACGTAGATACAGAATGTAAGTTATGTAGGATCTAGATATAACTGGGGTGCTGAAAGAGGATCATATACACCATATTAGCATGGAAGATGGAGTTATATTTGTTGAGTACGTAGAGGGGATGAATGTAGTTATTCTAGGAATGAGCAACCATATCAATAGTGTGGTGCAACTCAAGGGAGTCATACATGATCACATGTAAGAGGGATCAAAAAACAACATATAGTAAATCATATAATTGTGGATAATGAGGCTAGAATTTTGACATTGATATGTACTATCATTATAGCTTTTATATATGCTAGCTACTTATTTGTTACTAGTGCCTCACGTTCCATTATAACTACAATACATGTTAACTATTTGAACATGGAAGTTGTGTTTATGAGAATAATAATAAATATAGATTCACCTTTTGGAGAAGGGTATAGAGACCACTATTTGTGCAAGGGATGTACTCTTGACATCCAAGAGTTTTTTATGTGGGATCTCTACATCCTTGACCTATCGAGATTCAACATAATTTTGTGTAAGGAAATTCTAGTAACATACAAATATCTTATTGATTGTTAACCTATGAGAGTGAATTTTAGATCTCTTATTGGAGAGAATTATATTCACTATAGAGATTTGGATATCTAGGATTTCCGAGATGTGATAAATAATCAATATATATGATATCTATCATCCTAGTATTCATGTTTATTACAAGATTATAGCGGTTTAAGGAATGATATCATTACTCCATAGTGGAACGGTTTAAGTGGTTTTTTTGAAGGATTATCAGGGTTTCTACTCAAGAGATATGTGGAATTAATTATATATCTCTTGTCATGGAGTGATCCAATTTATATTCGACCATACATAACATCACCAACATAGATTAATTAACTCAATACTAATCTAGATTAGTTGGATGATAAGTGATACATAAGTCTATGTACGTCCCCAAGGGGTTCAATAATGTTTTTTAAGAAGGACGACATGAATCTATCATTTTGAATTGATTACTAGAAGTTGAAAAAGATGAATATAAAGAAATAGTATCCTCTTCCATGTCTCTATGATCTATTTCACCAATTGATAAGAGCTTTTGTGTTCTCAATGATCAATCTAATATTAGGTTATAATCAGTTAGGAGTTCATACTTCTGATATAATGAGGACTACATTCAGAATCATCTATAGCCTATATGATTTTTTCATAACTCTATTTGGGATAATAAGTTCCAAATTTTTTTTGTAATTGATAAAAATGATTCTCCATCAGAAATAGATCACATTTTAGTGGTGTTCCATGATTAAATGTTGGTGTACTCCAGAAATCATGATGACCATTACAAACAAATTCATATCTTCCTAAGTAGACTGAGAGAACATCACCTATACACCATTCTATCTAAGTGCCTATTTTGGATCAATCATGTACACATCTTGGTAAACTTTATCTCAAAGGAAGGCCTATCGATGGACCTAGAGAAGGTGTAGGTAATGGTTTCATGTGAGTATCAAAAGAATTTATTCAATATCCATAGCTTTATAGAGTTAGCTAGATTTTATAAGAGATTCATCAATTACTTTTATCAGTAGGAAGAACCACTCTCCAGTTTAACTAAAAAGGGGATAATGATTGATAGGTAAAAATCATTTCTGATGGCCTTCAAAGAGTTGAAAAGTAATTTGAAATTAGAATTGATCTTTATTGTAACATAGGCAAGTGATGATTACACTATATATTTTTATTCCAATTGGATTAGACTCAGAGTTGTGTTGATGGAGGTAGATCGAGTTTTGTTGTGTTGGACATGGAGGATGAGTCTAGAAGAACAAAAATACCATACACATGGCCTAGATCAAGCAGTTTGGTTTTATTATTCGATGCTTTAGAGACATTATCTGTTGGGAGGTAAGATTATGGTGCTTACATATTACAAGAACCTAAGGTAAATATTCTCACAACTAGACTATAATTTAATGAATTTGAGATGGGATGATTATATGAAATCATTCAACTTTGAGCTGGACTATCTACATGGGAATGTAAATGGTGTGTTTGATTCATTGATTAGTAATACCCAGCCTTGGGATGTTCATAAATCTACTGATGATTGCAGGATGATGAATCTACTAGTTTAGATGAATGTGTTAGTTCATGAGAGTCAAGAGAAGATGACCATAATATTTGTTTCCATGGAGTATACACATTTCATGAAAATTAGAGATAAGAAATATGATCATCCAGAGTGTTTGACTTTGGTGGATAGCCTTGATGTTGGGGAATCCCATTCAGATTTGAGCATAGATGATTATGAGATAATTAATGTTAGGAATGGGGTTGTTCTTCATACGATCTTGTGAGAGGAACTCATGTAAGAATTTCCTACCTCAACGTGGGTGGTACGTCTTGGTGTGACCATAATGTTCCATTAAATACTATGATAGTTTTAGTCTAAATGAATGAAAAATGTGATAGTAGGGTTTGTGAGATGATGATAAACCTTTCAGTAGGCAAAGGAAGAGCATCAAGGTCCTAGAGGATTCTTGCATCCATTGCATATACATCAATGGAAGTGGGATTAAGTGACAATGTAATTTGTGGTGGGTGTCCCAAATATGCTAAGGAAGAATGATATTTTATAGGTTATTAAGGATTGAATATTACATGTAGTGAATTTTATGAAAATATAGTAAACCATACCAGTAGTGCAGTTGGGAGAATTATATGTTCTAGACATATTATGTCGGCATGGGGATCCACAGACTATAGTTTATGATAGTGACTCACGATTTACATTATTCTTCAAGAAAGATTGCATAATTATCATTGTACATAGTTATTGTTTAGTATGAATTTTTACACTTAGAAAAATTGAATTTTTTAACGAAATATATATGTTCTTGACGATTAACTATGGGTGAATGTTTTTTGCATCAGCGAGTCTTGGGGGATTCATTTCGATTTAGAGGAGTTTTACAATAAATGTAATTATTAGGGAAATATAGGTAAACCAATGAAAATTTATATTTATGGTAGTCTATAAATATCACATCTATGTAGTATGGATTCTAGTGAGTCATATTTGTTAGAGTTGCTCTCATGAAGGTGATATTGGAGTAGGTGCATGTAATTCAGAATCATGTGAATATTCCACATAGTAGAAAAAATTAATTTTATGATAGAAATTGATGGACACATGGTTTTACTAGAGGAGATCATTAATTATTTCAGGTGTCTCCTAGATTGGGTCATCATAGGATTTAGAGAATGGTCATGTTGTCACCCAGATTTCTGAGACGGTTAGTAGTTGTGGAGTGTATCTAGATGGTGGAATACCAATAGGTTCATAAACATAAATTATATCAAATTAATGATTTATTTTATGTATCAAAACATCTCCAGTATCACCCCTTCCCTTATCATGTGATCGATGTGGATGATGTTGAGATTTAGGTTGATACATCTTTTTAGGATTATCCAATCAATGTGTGGGATCATAGTGAGAATGAGTTTTGAGGAATATACATACTAGTATTTCATTTATGATGGAATCCTGTCCATGTGAATGAGGAGACATGGGAACATGATATTGATTTGTTGGATTAGTTGCCCGTTATTTTTTACATTGAATCTTAGAGAAGCATGGATATGCAGCTCGAGGACTTTCTAGTTTAATGTGCAGATATTGTAATATCCCAAGATATTTTAGAGTTCACTAATGATTTTTTTAGGCAAACAATTCTTCTTCATTTATTAATTTATGTCTATGTTAGAACATTGAAAGTGTTTCATTGGAATCTGTTGAAAAATGATAGAAAAATGGGTTTTTCACAGTTGGTGAACGACTAGTCAAAATAATGTGCCACATCCCAAAAAATTAGGAAAACATTCGTAGTGGGGAACCATAGGTTTGGAACATGACTAGTATAACATTGAACTATCTCAGGAGTAATGGTGAAACACTAAAATATTATGTGTAAGGTATAGGTGCTCAATTACAGAATAGAGTGTTCCTGTACCATGTAAAAACTACACAAGAATTAATGTCTACCAGTAATTTATTTTGAAAATACATCAACACCCAAAACAGACCTATTTTAACCCCCATTCAACCCTAAGAGGTCTCCCATGTTTTTGCAGCACCCCAAATGAGTTCCAAGCCATTATGACCACAATTCCTGATGAATTGAAGCCTGTATCGAAGTCCCACTACAATCTAGGTAAGTGAATACTCTATTGTTTCATCACTCGTTCTTCCACCATTCATTCAGCTCTCCCTTAGTGATGTAATCCTCTGTTATAGATAGATCTATATCTGTTTAGGGAGAAAAATATTTATGATTATTGATATAAATATATATTATCAGAATCATGATTTTGGAATTTTATTCAGATCACTTTTTTCGTTATTGTGCCACTAAATTTTTGGTGATTTTCATTGGGAGAATATTCATAAATGAATTCAGGTATGTGTTATAATATTCAATTCTTATTATCTTGATTATGATGAGGGTATAAAAATTATAGATTTTTTATATTTCTCCAGTAATTTTCCTTCCAAAATTTGGTTAATTAGTGTGTTCAATTGATTAATTGAATTAATGATGAAATAGATGATTAAATTGGACGTTAATTACACAATTAATGGGATTTAAATTTTGATAATTAATTGGGGACTAATTTATGCGATTTTGAGGATATCGAATTAGAGAATTACTTAAGGGATTAATAACATGATTTTGGTATTTTTTATTTAGATAATTAATTGGGGGATTAATTTTGAGATATTAATATTACTAGTTGAGATAATTAATTGAATAATTAATTATGGGATAATAATATCATTAATTGAGATAAATTCTGGGAGATTAATTATGTGAAATTGAAATTATAGATTAATATAAATAATATTTGATTTAATTATGAGGATTGAGACTGTGAATAGAATAATTAATTAATAAATTAATTATAGTGATATTGGGATTGAAATAATCAATTCACTATTATATTAATTACGAGAATTGATGTTATAAAATAACAATATATTTAAAATATAATTGAAGTGATTAATTAATTGTTTATTTAATTAATGGAATTGACTTGGATTAATTAACTTATAAATTAATAAAGGTAAATGTTTGTATTTATATAATTCGTGAATTAGTAATGGAATTTATGTAGATCATTAATTATTTAATTAATTTTTTTGAATGGTAACATGGAAATTATATTTATGAATTAAATAATGGCACATGGTCGTTCTAATATGTATTTATTAATGATAACAAGGTCATTCATGTAGGAATTAATGAAATAATATATGGCCATTTTAATTTGTTGAGTATGAATGGTGACATGGGAATTCCAGTATGAATTAAATAATAGAAACATGAACAGTATAACGCTTAAATTTAAAAAATGGTAAAAAATTACTTCTAATGCATGATATGCCTCATATATGCATTGGGATTCCGAATTATCCAATGATGGTATCAGAGTACATGTGACTTTTGGATCCCGGGTATTCTATGAGGTTAAATAGAGAATATTTAATAATTTGATAAACTGTTTATTTATTCCATGTACATATTTAAGTATAAAACTATATATCATACTATAAAATTGATTTTTTAGAAATAATTGGTTGTGGCCTACTAAGTTTTTCTGATCCTCTACATGGGAATCATGATCTGAAACCAAATTGACTTTATTGTTGCAAGATAGTTTAAGGGAAAATTCCTTGTGTTAGATTTTTAATTTGGGGATGGAGATTGGATAAGGGAACCAAATATGGTTTGGGACACTATTTTGTGTCATTGGTGTCTTAAATTGTATTATTATTTTTAGAATCATGATAATAAAATTTTAATTCATGTTTTCTGATTTATTTGGAAATTGAGCGTCCTTCTTTGATAATATTAGGATATTGGCAATTTTATGATTATATGGTCTTATTCAAATGTTTATTATTATTATATTGGTGTATTACTCTGATAAAATATGGTATAGTCTTTGAATGATAAAATTATTAGACCCTTGTTTCAGGTCAGTAGCCTCTGGAATAAGGGGAGGCGCACCTGCGGTCACGTGAGCAACCATCTTGAGGAATTTGTGTGTCGAACCTGAGTCAGGATGTTACAAAAGATGTCATGAACTGAATATGGTCGCCATAAAAATCTCCACCAAAAATATCCAATGGAAATGTTATATGGGTGTTCTCTATTCAGAGTGACTGGCACAAGTTCTAGAGTATCATAAATATTGGTCTAGGAATGATTTTCTCGAGTATGAATATATAAAAAACTAACAACCAATAACCAAAATCTAAAAATTCATGCAAAAAATCCTTAAATAAAACACTGATATGTATACATGAGCCTATATATTACAAACAAGGTCCAATGATTCATAAAATTATTAGAAAAACATCACAATGAATGCCAAACAATAAGGGTTCATAACCCACGAGCCCTCTCCACAACACTACACCATAAAGGAATCTAACAACCCAAAATGCCATCACCCAAGGCCTTTCCCTTACCTATGTCAAACATGATCAATTCTATATACACCAAATGGGTTTAAGTATGGAATGATCCTAATAACATTATAATACCACCCAATGGATTCCATATTGTATGCAATACATGATTAAAAGGATGCATGATTTAATAAACAATAAATGGTGCTAATAATTTATTAAGAACATAACTTTTAAAAATAAATAGTTTTCAAAGGGAAATTTCAAAGGATGAACATATTTCAATAAAACATTTAAGATACTATATTTTCCATATGAACACATTATAATACAATGATATATATGAAAGAGTTAATGCGAACTAATCTGGGGACTATCCTTAGGCATTGGTTAGTTTTTGTCCTCATGTACCCAGTATCTCGGTGTAATGTAACTATAAAAATATCTGTTCACATGAACTAGCCACTAGTAGGGAACATACCCATAACATAATGTTCCCTAATTATCATAATTATTTTTTTTAGTGTTGTTAATGTTCATCTTTCTAAGTAAAATAGGGAAAAACAACTCTGGATCACTACCGTACTAGTACACGTCTGCCCACCAAGATTCTCGGGATATCCCCTTTGCGATATAATAATCTTAACATGTAACCAAAATCCATTTTCAAAATTAAAAATCTGTTATTGTCTTTCAAATTGAAAATATTTGTTACACGTGATTTTTACTCATTCTATAACACAATAAACACCTTAGAATTTCAATAAAAAAAATTCGAGGAATGTAACCAAAATTTTCACCCAAAATTCATCTAAAATCCTTCAATAAAAACACATTTCCCACCAATATTACCCCTAAACTAAATTTTTAAGTAGAAAAACATTCTAATAAAACATATACATGTATTATAAAATAACCCCCTGAGGTTCAAAATCTAACAGATGTGTAAAATACCCCTTTGCACACAAATTGAATTTAAATATCAATTGTTTAACAACTTCATCCAAAAATAATTTTTACAAATATTACAATGAAGGAGTGGTATTATAAAAATACAATTCAAGAAAGGTTAACAAACCTATTAGTTCTTAAAAATGGAATCACCTTCGAGAAGTGTCAAAACCACAATATCCTTGTAAAAATTTTCAACCGCATCACCTCAACATCACGAGGGTGTTAAAGAAAACCTAAAACAGCAATATTAGACCATGAACCCCAAGATGAATCCATTAGTTCGAATCCCTACATTTATGAAAATAATAGCATCATGAAAAATGGATGTAACCCTAAGAAAATTGGAGGAGGAATGAAGGAAACCCACTTACTTGAGTGATCATGAAGAAATATCGACAAATACATCAATAGGAGAGTCTATATGAATCCAAAACTGATATGAAGGTTTTATTAAGTCTTAGGAGGTCATGTTGGAACTGAAATGGTGAAAAAGAGTAAAAATGGAAAGAGTTTTGAAAGAGACAAATTGCCTTTTCATATTTGGATGATTTGAGAATGCTTGATAAATTTTACCATAACCTACCATGAAGATGAGCTCCAAAGAGGGAGAAACAAACATGGGGGTGATCATTGTTCTAGTTGGCTCAAGTGAGATGTGGAATCAACAAAGAATACTATAACATAAATAAGATATAACAGAAAAAACATATTTTAAAAAAACTGAAAATTGGCTCACGGGCTTGCACAATACCTTAATAAATAACCAAAATCCACCATTATTATGGGTTCTTATGGGATAAAAATGGATATGGTAGTTATCAAATGTTATGGGAGGTCATGTAGGAAGGAGAATGTGTGAAAAATGTTGAAAACCATAGGAGTTATAAGAGAAACAACATTTATTCATAAATCTAGAAAAGATCTCATGGTTTGGAAAAAATCCTGAAAACCAAACCTTTCTTTTAAAAAAACATGGCCTACATCTTCACATAGAAAGATCTCAATTTGAGATAGTACCACCGAATCAGGCACATATAGGGGATCAAATTTGACCCTGTCTATTCCCCAATCCAGGTAAAAGTGGTGGATTAACATTTGAGTAGAAAAGTAACAGTATAATCCTTGAGGAAGTCTAGTGATGAGTAAAATATGATGGGGAACATTCTTCAGATGCATGTGCAGACCAATGATCATAGTTGATGTGTATTAAAGGAAATAATTCAATTGACTCCTTCTATCTTAGAGTTGAGTCATCATGAACAGTAAATTTATGTGCTTTTTAGTAGTCGATGAAGATTCCTCATGGCAAGGAGACGTCTTCTGATTAGTCTTTGCCTCCCAAGAGCATATTTTCCTTCATGGATCAATCAGTAGTTTTTTCATCTCTATAGAAGGAGTAGATGTAGTATTTCCACCATCATTAGTGGGATGTCCATCCCTGTTCCACCAAGATGTATTAAGAATTTTTTTGGGTAGTTCTAGTGGCCAAGTATGAGATGTGACATAGCTAACATCATGTTGATATGTTATACATGTCAGTAGGTTAAAGCGGAGCTTCGAAGGCCCTTGGGTTTACTCCAGCCCGTACCATTTCCTACCCAGAAGTGGGACAAGGTCACCATGGATTTAATTATTGGCCTACCCCATTCACCCCAAGGTATGAATGTCATATGGGTAGTAATTGATCGTTTGGCTGATTCATCCCACTTCATTCTGATCAAGGGTAAAAAAAAATAGATGTGTTAGAATGATTGTATCATCAGAAGGTTGTAAATATTAATTGTGTTCCATCTACTATTGTCTCATATAGATTCCATTGTTTCACATATTTGTTTTGGGGAGGCATTTAGAAGATCTCGGGGTCTCGGATTAAAATGAGCATGGCACACCATCCTCAAATGGATGGTCATACTGAGTAGGAAAATAAAATTTTAGAGGAAATTATCTATGTATTTGTTTTTTAAATTGTAGGTTCTTGGGATATCCATATGGTATTGGTGGAATTTTATTATAATAATAGTTACCAATAATCGATACAGATGGATCGTAATATGGTTCTATATGTTCAGCCTTATCAGTCCAAAATATGTTGGGCTAAGATAGGTGATAGTTCATTGATGGGGTAGATCCTTGTTCAAGAGATTTTTTATAAGGTAATGTTTATTAGGAAACACTAATGATTGGTTAGAGTCTCTATAAATCTTATGTAGACTAGAGGCGTTGATAAATATTTTTTTCTATGGGTGACTTGATATTATTGAATGAGGCCCCTCATCTGGGCCATCGCCATTGAGGAATGAAATGGAAACTGATTCAATGGTGTTTAATACATTTTTAAATCACTAATAGTATTGGAAAGGTGAAATATATGTTTTCTTTTATTTATTAGTTGGTATCCATTCATGACATCTTCTGCATCTCCCTGTTGAAAATGATCAACCTGGATCTGTCCCATGTACTAAATTTGGAGGAGTTGGATATAGAGCCCGATGTGATTGGTTCTAAGAATCCAGTTCCAATATTCGATACCCAATAAAATGTTCTTTTTTCAGGTATATTCCTTTGGTTTATGCCCTTTGTCATCATGGGAACGATGTCTACACAACATGGGAGCAGATGTTTCGGGTTGCGAAAAATTACCCATTCAGGTTTTCTGATCAAGATTCAGGTTGACATTTCAGGGTGTAAATACATTCATGGTTGAGAGAATTGTCTCATAAATGAGATATATTATTGGTATTTTAAATTTAATTTCAATTATTGATTTGTTGGGGGAGTTTCCTAATCATTTTTTTGAGGAAAGGTTGTGTTTTCAAGATTTATTCAAAACCATGATCCCATTTCCATATTTAAAAATAAATTTTGATTCTTTTATAGATCCTCCTGTTTTCAATAATTTTCACCCATTTTACTTCCCACATGGCCTCCCATGACATATTTAAACCCCCATATGCAATTTTTACTCCTATATAATTCATTATAATGGGTGATTTGGGTTCTTCATAAAGGTAATGGGCCAGCATGTGATCTCATTTATTGTATTAAAACAATAATTTTATTCTTTTATATCATATTAACATTAAATATTTTTTAATAATTCTATATCCCACTCGAGCTCAATGAACCTATGATCAGCCCCCATGTTCGTTTCTCCCTCTTTGTATCCCTTCTTCATTACAAAATAGGGAAAAATTTCTCAGGCTTTCCGTAATCCTTAAGATTTGAAAAGGTACATTTCTTCAATCATAAGTCCTTTATTTTTTACTCTTTTACACTATTTCAGTTCCCACATGACCTCCTCCTCCTTATTCAAACCTCAATTTCAATTTATTATTCTTGGAGATTCACTAATTGTATTATTTTGGGCGATTTCTTCAAGATCTATCAAGTAAGATGGTTTCTTTTCCTTTTCTGCACATTTTATTAGGAATTCATCCAATTTTATTGAAGTTCATAATGTCAAAAAAATAGGGATTAATACAGAGGGATTGATATTCGTTTACATGGTCACATATTTTGTATTTATGTTTTATTTAACACCCTAATGGTGTGATAGTGGGGCAGTTGATCATTCGCATAAGGATTTGGTATTTTTGACACTTGTAGAAGGTGATTACATGTTTAAGAACTATTCGATTAATTATGTTTTATTTATTTATATTTTTACCATACTTCTCTATAATTGTTCTTATTGAAAAATAATTTTTGGGGGAATTTATAAAACAATTAATTTTTAAATTCCATTTTTGTGTGAAAATTGGTGTGTTACATGTGTATTCGATGTTAAACCACATGTGGCTATTTTAAAATTCATGGAAGGGTTTTGTTAAAATGATTTTCAATTAAAATTATGGTTTGTGGAAATATTGGTGGGAAGTATGTTATCAATAAGGAATTTACATTAAATATATATCCAAAATTATGTTATGTTCTTTGAAATTATTTTATGGAAATTCTAAGCAGTTTATCGAGTTATATAAAGGATGAAAGAAATGTGTAGAAACTATTTTGAAAGTGTGTGACAATAACTTATGTTTTTATGTGATAATATATTTTGGTAACATGTTTAAATTGTTTGATCACAATGGTGAATGATCGGATGTCTAGGTGACAGACATATACTTGTACACTATTGATCCAGATTGGATTTGTCTCTGTTACGCATAACATGTTAGTAATTGAAATCACTATCAAAACTATAATGATGATTATTCTATACCAATAGGTTATATATATGATCCTTAGTTGTGGATCATGAAAGATAATAGATATTGTTCTGGTAACATTACACTGATATACGGTGTACATGTTACATGAAACAAACTAGTTCCTAGGGATGTTCACAAGATTATTACTCATTTAATGATTCATATTTATCATTATTTTAATTTCTGTTAGGATAAAAAATTCATTATATTACATGTTTTCTTAAAATATTTTCATCCTTTTAAATTTCCCTTTAAAAACAGTTTACTTTTAAAAGTCTCATCCTTTAGAGATGATAACCACTATTTCATGTTTATTAAAACATGCATTCTTTTTATATTGTATTGATTAATATATGGAATATTTTGGTTATTATTTATTTGTATTAGTCTCACGCCATACGTACGCCCCTTTGGTGAAAGTAGAGTTGATAATGTTTTACACAGGTATGGGAAAGGACATTGGTGATGGCGATTTGGGTTTTTAGTTTCCTTCATGGTACGATGTTGTGGATATGGCTCGTGGGTGGTGACCCCTTGTCATGTGGAGTTACTTGTGTAGTTTTTTTGGTACTTTTATGTTCATTTGGACCTAATTCCTCATGTTTATTCTAATGTATTTAGCTTTATATTTAAATAAGGGCTTTTTTGGCATGATTTTTAGATTTCTTTTATTGATTGTTTTTTTGGCTGTTTTACTAATCCATACTCAGTTAAATCATTCCCAAACCAATATTGATGATACACGGGCACTAATGGCAGCCTATGGGGATAGAAAATACCATTTAAGAGTTTCCATAGAATAGGTTGGGTGAATTTTTTATTGAATACTGGATTCTATTCATGACCTAAGAAAACTATATAAATGGGTATTTCCACATTCCAACCCCAATATATATTTTATCATGATACAAACGTATACAATTTGAGGGTATTTTGGGACCATCCTGTTTCATACAATGTCCAATTCACCCCGCGTATGAAAGAGATTAAACATTTTGCGCATAAAAATATATATTTAAAAAAGGATATGGAATGATAATACTTTCTTCAATCAATACACAAAATAAAAATCCATTTGGATAAAAATGTATGATATCAATGTAGTAAATACCTAGTCAAACTGATCAGAAACCACCCTTATAAATAATATAGATGTTATCATCAGACTATATCCACATAATTTAAATATTAACTTAATGGATGTCTTTATATATGAAATATTTTATAGCAGATCACTTGGAACATTACATTCAAAAATTACCCTTTATATGATAATAATAAAAAATATTTTAAAAATTAAAACATCATGAAGTTTTATCAAAAAAATTATCATTGAATATAAATTTAAAAAACATATAATTTTTAGAATATTATGATAATATTTATTTAATAATTATATAAACATGTAAATTAAAATCGAAGGAAATTATGATCATGATGATGTGTAATTCTGTACATGTCATATAAGTTATAGAGAAAATTCGTTTTCACTTTAAGAAGGTTATAAATTTTTTTGTTAGAAAATTGACTACAATAGTTCTTTCAAAAATATTTATAACAAGTAATAATTGGGTAAACATGTTTTGAATAAATAATTTTTAGAAATTTAAAAATTATTTCAAAACATTTTATGGATAACTGGTTTTTGATGAAAATTTATTTTCGACTAAAGAGAACAATAATGTCATATTTTTTAAATTCATAGTCATGCATGTTTTAATTAAAAAGGAGTATAAAACATGGTTATATTACTTAAAAATGTTAATTAATAACTTGAGTATAAGAAATTATAATTTTTTCATATATAATTTCTAAATAATTCTTCTAAATGATATGTAAACACGATAAATGAAAAATAATTAAGAGATTGTGAAATAAACCATTACCACTTTGATAAAATCAGAATCGTAATACCCAATATAAAATAATATTGAATAAAATATTAAATAAAATATATTGAAATTATTTTATGATATAACATAAAATATTTAATAGTATATACACCACATAAAATAAAATAGGTGTCAATATGTAGAATATCCCACGTAAGTAAAAGTGAGAGGAAAAACCCATTCCTTGAGTTTGAATCATCATGTACAATCTATATCATACTGAATAAAAAATTATGATTATTATTTACTTTATTGATAAATTTTTCTTATTTATTATTCACCTAAGTCACTTATTAATATGTTATATATTATTAGTGAATAAATATTTTATACGTTATAGGATTGGATTAAAATTTTATTATGTGGAAACAATGACTTTGGTAGGTTGATAAAGGTAAAAATATTTATTATTTTATAATATAAAAATAATAATCATGACATAATTATCATATTTAAATGTAAATTCTAATTATAAAACCTATAATGATCTCTGGTAATGAAACATGAACTATGTTACATTCATGGAGGTGGTAGTCAAATCCTATTTAAGTCATTCATGTTGTTTTATAATGAAAATATAGTAACATCTCTTCTTTAAGGAGGTTTTTCATATGTACACGATCAACGTTATCATTTTTCAGGCTAAGAATGAAAATGATATATCTTATGTTTTTTAAATATTTTTATGTAATTTTTTTCATTATTATGTAATTTATATCACATCTATTCATGTTAATTATCTATATTATATTTCTTGTAACAAGTTAGTGAAATACAAATCACAGCGCCTCAAGAGGTCGTAGACCAACCTAAACACGATCAATGTTATTGTATCACCTAATGAATGGAAAATAGAAAACATGTATAAGATATAATTACTCTATAGGTATAATTATAGTATATATATCATAAAAATACATTATATACATTGTCATACCCAATCATTAGAGGTGGTAAGGGGAAAATGATTGACATAATTTTGCATGGCGGTAGTCTATCGTACGCATGGATGATGGTTTCATCACCCATATGATAAAAGTGGAGCTGGTGGTAGGTATGTTTCGTAAGATAAAAAATATATCAATATATAGAAGATATTTAGGTTATTATATTATTATTTATTTATAATAATTTATGTTTGTGGAGGATGAAATAAAATAAAAACACTCATTGAAGATTGTCACATAATCTTCGGTTATCTTACATATGTTTTCACTAGAATCCTCTAAAGGATTTTTTATGAAAAAATAGGGCTTATAGGGTGACATTAGGTAATTTGGGAAATTATTTTTATAGTTAATTTTAACACCCATAGATTATATTGTTGTTTTCTTTTTAAATAAATTTGATATTTTGAGTTTCACTCAACACGAAGTTAGAACCCACTACGATATATTAATATGTTACTGTTATAAAATATCCATTAAAATAGTGTGAATGAATAGTATTATCCACATAATGAAATTTAGAATGTTTTTACATTCATATATAATATTTTATGGGCATTATATAACATTTAATTTAATTTAACACATTAGGAGGATATATTTTTTCTAAAGTTAGTTTTACGGCCATTTGATGGAAAACATGTTTTAAATATTTTTTTGGACACTGATAAAAATTATTTTTGACAAGAAAATAATATAATTTTAAAACGGAATGTAGAAATTTATTTTGGATTTATTTATTTTATTTTATTGATCAATTTAATGTTTTGATGTATAGGGGTAAAATATTACATTTTAATTAAAAACATTTTTTGCTAAAATAAATAATAGGGTTAAACTATATTTTAATTTAAAATTAATATTTAATTAAATTATTTAATAATAATTTAATCCAATTATTGAAATTTTAATTAATTTTTCAGTTAATTTTGATAGAAAAAACATTTCGTGCTTTTAAAGGTTTTCACTTTAAAAAATCATTTGCTCGTTCGATAAATATGTCTATTTTAAATTAATTATTGAATGTTTAGTGTTTTGAATTTTGAAAAATTCATTACATATTTGGAATCAATGGGGTAAAAATTTGTAATTTGGTTTCTTTAATTTTTTTGGCATTCTAAATAGTAATTTAGTAATTATTATTTACATAATTAAATGTAAATAGATTAACTAAGGGAAAAATAAAATTATAAATATTATAAAATTTCCCTAAAACATGTCAAAATTTTATTAGATTTTTTGTTGTCAATAGAAATAATTTTTTATTTGACATTATATCATTTTTAATCCACTTGTATGAGAGCATTACATTTTATATAGTTTATTTAAATTAATTTTAAGGATGACATACTCATATAATTAATAATTATATTATATTAAATATAGGGTCATAAAGAATATAAATTTGACTATAAATAGTCATTTTAAATATGAAATATTTTTCTCCATAAGGGTACTTTATTTTTTTTCAATGAAATATATAATTACCTTAAAGTGTTACATAATGAAGATGCGATAATTATTTAATTAATATAAATTTTAAATAAATGATATTAAAAATAAGTAAGTAAATATAATTTCTCATAATTCATGCCATCCATTAATTTTATAGATTAATTCTAAATAATATGGATTTAATAAAGGTTTTATTCCAATGTTATCTTTTCTATTTATTTTTTTAAAAGCTAAGGAATGAATAGTGTTAAAATTGACATTATGGATACATTAAAAAAATATTTTATTAGTGATAAAAAATTAAAAAAATTAAAAATCATCCAAATGATTTAGATAAATATGATAACGACCTCTAAGAATCTTATTTGGTTCTCTATTCATTTTATTGCAAATATGTTAACAGTAAATGAGTTAAAACCAATGTTTTCATAGTAACAGTTAAAGTGGTTAGCTAATGGTTAAATGTTATAGATAAGGGTATGAATGTGACCAAACATTGATAAAAATTATTTTTTGATTGGATTTTTACCCATAATAATACTCACTTTGATATAAATCACTTGTTTTCCATTTGGAATTGAATTTTAATTTATAGTAATTTAATGTGTTGACGGTTTTCCAAAGTGCCTCACAGCTCAATTATAAAAGAGAACATACTCCCTCACTTCATCACACCAAATTTAGAATTCTATCATGACCAAACCCATGCCATTTATACTGAAAAAATTATTACATAATTTTTAGAGGACCTGGTGTTCGAAAAATACCATATCTAGATCCCTTGAGAAGAGATCTAAAAGAAATCCACCATAAAAGAGGTAATTGTTTTACCAAATCATTCATGTTTATTTCATTGTCTACATAATCATGGTGTGTTTTATCCATTATAATGTAATTAAAACAATAATATATATTCAATATGGTTTTTATGGTTACGAGAAAACAATATTATACCCATTATTCATCCTATGAAAAATGAAATCACGACGCATGCATGCGTACGACTTATCGTCTATATGCTGTGGTATATGTTTTGCATCATAACCATTGTATTTGTAGTGGAATAATTATTGATATAATGGATATAAAAAATATATATGACATGATATTTATTATTTATAATAAAAATACAATTCAATTATTTACCCTTTTAACAATAATAACATGATATTTTTGCAGGTGGATATGTACGACCTACCCTCTCTGCAAAGTGATAAGGTTCGTTTTCCACATTAAAATTTTAAAATGATAATAAAAATATATATATTTAGTAAATATAATATCTATGAACATAATATCATTATCCAATGTATAAAAAACATGAATTATAGGAAAAAATGTCCATGTGAAAATGAAGTAGTTAACACAAAAAACAAGGGTATTATTAACAATAATATATAAGGGGATTAAATATTATTACATAAATATGGATATGTCTCTTTCATAAGTTAAATATTAATTCTAATTTATTTTACATGATTTTAAACAACATTCAATTAATATAAAATACAAGGTATGGGTTAATTTCATAGTCTCATTATTATCTGGGATTTTTTATATGCAAATATTTGTTGTGGATTATTTATAATACATGTACATGATTCTTAAAAATATTTTATAAAATATTTTAACTATTATCCTATATATTTTTATATAATTTGTTTCTGATTTTCTACTTTTTATAATTCTTTTTCAAAGGAATATTTTTTCATTTTCCAAATGTGGTGCATCAAAACTTCTTTGACAATAATACACAAGGAATGTATTTTTATCTTATATGGAAGGAGGTGATATATTCAACATTAAAACACATTCATATAATGAGGATTTTTTTATCTATTCATATTACATATTTCAATGAAAATTATTTCTTTTAAAATTAATATTCCTTTTAAATAAAAAGAAGTATTTCTATCAGGAAATTTGAATGACTTTATTGGTGTATTTTCATAATGTCAACATTCATTGTTTGATATTATAAATTACTAAGGTCGGTCAATTATGATACCTTATACTATATTTTATTGATGGTATAATGATAATTTTCATTAAATATTTTCAATTTTGACACCATTAAAAGTTTATTGTTACCATACTCACATTTCATATACTATATTTTCTGTAGAAAAAGTACATTGTTTATGTTTCAATTTTATGAATGCATTGTACTTAGTATCTGACGGGTGGGGAGTTATATATCCCCTCGAGGAATCAATAGGTCTCATGAGAAAAACAAGTTTGGGTATTGGTTAAGGACTTACCTTTTTAGGTATAGTTTCATTTAAGAATCCTTGATGGTATGTTTAGGATTTGAAACATTATGAGTTCCCACGTTATTTGATTACATATCAATATTCCATGTGATTATTTTATTTAGTTGAATATCCTTGGGATTATTTTTATGGAATTATTTGTTTTTCATTCACTCTATATAATTATCATAATATTTTATAAATTTATAGTCTTTCAGTTATATACCTTTCCAAAAAAAATATTTCTTATTTAATGATAATAGATTTTTTTATCTTACTATTACTGAGCATTTGAGCTCAACCATTTCATATGTTTCGATTTTTCCAGGATTCTAGGATTTATGTTATAATTGATATTCATGGTTGGTAATATATAATATAGGTTTTATCAATGTATTGACTATGTTGAACTATATAGTTTGGATTTTAAATTATGTTTCATGTATGTAATATCATTTTAAAAATAGGTAAACTGATGGTTCCTTTGGAATTAATGTATTTTATTTATGCTATTGTAATAAAGTATGCATCCAACTCTAGTATACTAGTAATATGAAATATATTATTGGTTTCATAATGTGTTTATTTAAAACCATGGAAACTAGATTTAGAAAATAATTATTAGGGATCATAACCTAGAGATTGGATTTTAGGATAACCACAGAAGAACATCATAATATTTTGGTAAGGAAGATATTATGAGAGACTTATAAGAAATGTTTATATGATTGGATACTACAAGTGGTTGTGGTTCGGACGCATATGTTCTAAGGGGTTGAAAATCTAAAAAGGTTCATCGAGCATGACATGTAATAACCCGTTACATGACAATGGGTATTACTAATTACTTGTGTTGACACTCTCATGGGATAAGTTTAGGAGAATTAAAATTTTCATTACTGACTGTTATAAACAATTAAAACATTACATGTCCCCAACGAAACCATGTTTATGTTATGAAATTTTGCTATGCATATATTATTTTAATTATGTTGAGTGTCAATAGTTTAAAATTATGCATTATGATTAATAAAATAAAATAATGTGTTAGATTTTTTAGAAATGGTTCATTGTGGAATGAATTGATACCATATAAACACACATAATCTATATTGTTATTTGTCTCCTATTTAAGATAATTATTTTGGAGTGGGAGATGCGACTAGTGTTGAGATAATTATAACTACACTAGAATAGTCGACTCATGTTATGAACACCATCTTTACCTGTATGGGGAATCCTGATCCATGAAATTGAGGGATAATATTATACCTATTCATGTGAAAAAACCTTAAAAATTCCATGGGAATATAAATCAATTTATATAAAACTAACTGATAAGTTCATTAGAGAAGATATATAATTCTTTGGTATGAAATTAAATGGAGAAGGTTTTCATGGAATTTTATCATCTTTTAGGACATTACGATCAATGGTGATCACGGGTTAAAAACATGATGGAGGATGAAGAAATAGAAAACATAGAATAAAAGAATTTTAAATAACATTTCATGGATAAATATTTCCCCTACGGATTGGGAGAGTAGATAGAGGGAAAAGTAATGAATCTGAGGAAAAAAGAGGATGTGTATGTTGGTAAATAGGAATCCCATGATACTAGGATAGAAAATGATGCTAATGATTATGTACCTAATAAGAAAACAAGTTTATAAATTGTTTAATGTGTTTAAAGCATTCAAATTAAGGTAACATATCTCCAAATATTTCTCATTATATGAAGATATAGTCTTGTGTGCTATCTAGAAAAAAATTAATTCTCTATGTCTAATGTCTTTTAGGGAAACCAAGAGAATACATGAATCATTAAACACTATAGAAATGGAAATAAGGAAAATGGTGATATGGGAAGAGTAGAACATTCATAATATAATAAATTCAGAGGGAAACATCATGGAACATGCCTATTTGGGATACGAGTTTCTTACAAGTGTGGAGGGAAATTCCACCAATCCCATGATTATAAGGTGAGGAAATTAGCTGCCAATTTTACATGATACAATTATAAAGAGATGGGACATTCTGAAACTGATTATCATAAGCATGAAATTATCTTTCCAGAGAAATTAATAGGTGAAAAATGCCACAATTATTTGATCACAACCATAGATGTTGGAGTTTATAATGAATTTTTGGTAGGTACATTAATAATCCCCTCAATATTAACTAATTATTTTTTTGAGTTTGTAGATCATAAATTTTTTATATCTACATAGTTTTCCATGAAAATTACACATTTCCATTTTTATTTAATATTGTTATTTTCAATAAAAACACCCATGGGAAGTATCATTGCAATAATGATGGTTTTTATTTCCACTCCATGACACACATTCATCATTCAGATACTGACCTAGTCATCATACCTATTTCTGAATTTGATATATTCTCTTGTATGGAATGGTATTAAAAATATGATTCAAGAATTTACTACATGAATAAGAAAATTAATATTTTTGAGGAAGAAGATGATTCCCTTATCATTAAAGTAAAAAATTCATCATCTAATTATTTTCTATATCCACCCCAACTTGATCCAAAATATGAGATTATTGGGGAGAATAAGATAAATACATCTATGGATTTTGACCATAGTATTGAAATTTAGGATATAATTATTATAAAGGAATACGTTGATGTATTTCTTGGGAAATTACCTAGACATCCCTCATTATGTGATGTTGAGCTCTCTATTGAGGTAACCTAAAGAAATTTAAATGTTGAATACTCCCTATAAAATATCGAGAAAAAAAGTAGGGGAGATAAAGAAACAATTAGTGGAGTTAGGAAAAAGGGAATTATTTAACCTAGTGTATCTATACATGGATGTTATATTATATTTTTTAAGAATAGGGATTGATCTAAGAGGCTATTTTTTGATTATTTGGACGTCATTTAAATTAAAATAAAGAATATGTATCATTTTCTTCACATTGATGATTTATTTTATCATCATCACAAAGATCAACATTATTTAGAATATTGAACTTCATTCTAGATATCATAAATTATGACCAGAGGAGGAATGTATTTCGAATATATCATTTCCAATTAGATATTGAAATATTGAGTTTAAAACAATTAATTTTTTTTAATAATGAGATGTTTTTTTAAAAATAATATTCAAGGAATATCATGATAATATTCTTGTGGTATTCATTTATGATATTATAGTGTATTCTAATAACTAAGATGTTCATGATAATCTTGTTGAGATAATTCACAAGACTCCCAAAAAAACAGTTGTATTGTATTTTCTAAAATTGAAAATTATGGTTTCATGAAATTATTTTCCTTGGAAAATCGTACCAAATGATGGAATCTTTATTGATACTATACAGATGATAGAAATCGAAGAATTTCATAAACCAATTGGAATAACGGAGGTATGTAGTTATATTGAATGTTTAAGTTACTATTGACCTTTTGATCATTAATATACCTTATTAGAAAACTCATTAATAAAGATTAGACATAATGGGGTTAAGATTATATTGAAATAATAATGTGATGATTTTTTTAAAAATCGAAGAGAAAATTGTTCAATGTTCTAATATTTATATTACAATCATGAAATGGTGGATTTTTTATTTGCAATGATTCACATAGAAATATAATTGATTGTGTCCCTATGTAGAATGATATATTTATTTAATATGTACAATGGAATTTTTAAAAACATGAACATTACTATCTAATTAATGTTCTTGTGTTAGAAGTTGTAATATTTTATATATACATAGGAATTTCTATATGTTGAGTAATATGATATATATATATACAGAATAAAAGAATTTGGAATATACTTTCTCTAAGAAAGAAATCAAATGGAGTCTATTGATATAGATTTTTCTACTCTTGTATTATGATATCTAAATGCACTACCACCCTAAGAAGGAAAAAAAGATAGTAGATACAATGATTACGAAGGATGATAGTGTTATGTAGAAAATGAGAATTGAATAGGATCCTATATTGCTAGATCTAATGAATATGGATAAACAAATTTCTATGGAAGGGGAGACATCAATAATTTTTCAAATGATTGGAGAACTCTCTTTATTAGAGAAGATAATGAATTCTAAATCCAATGATGGGAACATCCAGAAGAAAATTAATATTTTGAAGGAATGAAAATTAACAGGATTTGTTTATGAAGATGGGGTTCTAAAGCTTTTGAAGGGGGCTGCGTGTTACATCGATAACAGAGCTAAAAATGAAATTTTTGGTCGATGATCATATCTCAAATTTCTCTATATACCTTAGTATTATAAACTTGTTTTCAAACATAAAGGAAAATTATTGGGGTCCCTACATATAGTGGAGAATTGTTGTCTATGTGTAAATATAGTTGGTTTGTAAAATAGTTAATTCTTTGAGGAAGCATCTTAATGGTGTCCTACCATCTCTTCACATTCCTTAGTGAAAAAGGTTTTAACATGAGATGGATTTATTAATGAGAGTAAAAAATATTCCTATAAAAATGATGTGATATGTGTTTTCGTTGATCGCCTAACCAAATATGGACATTTTTAATATATAAGTGAAGATTTAACTATTGAACAACTAGACATATTATATACTAATGATGTTGCAATACATTATGATGTACATATTTTAATTATTTATGGTCGTGATTGACAATGTTAATCGAAATTATAGATTCATATTCAGAAGTATCTTGATTCCATGATTTATTTAATAAAATTTTACATTTTTCTAGTTGATGGAAAATCTTAATGAACTATGAAAATATTTCAATACATATTGATATCATGATCACATGACTACCAAGCTGTGTCAGATCACTATTTAAATTTGGTAAAATTTTCCTATAATAATATATTTCATTAAAGTATTCAAATAGAAACGTATGATACATTATATAAAAAAGAGATGTTATACTTTATATTTTTTGGATAAAGTTGTTTAAATGAAAACTGTAGGCCCAAAACATATTGAGGATAAAATAGAAAAGTTGAGGATTATTAAAACTCAAATAAAAGAAACTCAATGTATGTTAAATATATATGTCGATAAATGAAGGATGACTTTAAAATTTCTTATGGGTATCATTTTTTCTTCAAGGAATCAATATGAAAGGGTGTTATAAGATTTAGTAATAAAAGAAAATTATTCCATAGTTACATTGGACCATTTAAATTTATTTAATGAATTAGAGAGGTATATTACCATTTAGAAAAGTTGAAATTTCTACAAAAAGTTCATCATGTGTTCTATATATCATTTCTAAGGTTGTATATTCCATACAAACTCATATTATCATTTATGAAGTAATATTACTGGAACCCGATGTATCCTACTGTGTAGATCTTTTAAATACTCTGAATACCGTAGAAAAAGTGTTAAGGAATCTTAAGACTCGGCTGGTAATAGTATTGTGGAAAAATAAAAAAAATGAAGTAACGATGTGGGATCTAGAAGAAATTATGAATAAGAAGATCCAAAATCCTTTTTTTGATATTATGGAATTTTGAGGATGATTTTTCTGGAGGGAATAATGTAACACCCAATCATCTAATAGTTAAATTTATTTTTATAAAAAAATTAATAACTTGAATTTCTCCCAAAACTGAGTTTGAACAGAATATGATCTATTAATAAATGTAATTTATAAACATTCCATTAAAAATTCAGTAATGGAAAGTATTGAACACATTATTAAATTTATAATTTTTTGATATTAAACCAAAACGTTTTATAGTCATAAGATAATAATTAATTCAAATATATGCCTTAAAAGGGTTTATTATTCTAAATGTAGTTTTACAACCTTTTGTTGAAAAATTTATTTTAAATCTAGTTTTGGCACTTTTATAAAATATATTTGAAAAAATAAAATTTTAATTTTAATGTGAAATAAAAAAATATATATTGGTTCAATTTTTGTATATATTAGATAAATTTTATGGTTTGAATAATAGTGATAAAATATTACATTTTAATTAAAAATGTTTTTTATAAAAATAATTTATTTTGTTGAATTATATTATTACATAATTTTAATGTATACATATATTATTTTATATCATTTTATCTAATATAGGTAATTTTTTTCAATTTAAAATACAATTTAGATATACAAACATTCCTACTTTTTAATGGGTTTCACGTTAAAAACATGTTTTCTCTTTTCTAATATGGAATTAATAATTGATTATTTACGACAACATTGCTTTATTTGAATTTTTATAAAATTATTTAATATTTTGGTTTAGTGGGTCTAAATTATTTATATTGGTTTCTTTAATTTTTATTGGAATTATAAACAATAACATTAGTAATTTTTAATAACACTCTTAAAGGTCAATCAAGTAATTGAGGGTAAAAATAATATTAGAAATATTATAAAATTACCCTACCACATTTACAAATTTCATTGGATTAGTGGTTCTTGAACAAAATCATCCCCACGATGAGATTATAACCTTTTTATGCCACATGATTGATTATATGAAATTTATTATATTTTTTTAGTCAAAAAGTTGAATATGAAATACTCATATCTTTAATAACTATATCATCTTTAACATAAGTTTTTACAAAATATAAAATCATTTATAAATAGTGATATTAAGGTTAAAATATTTTTATTCATCATGATAATTTATTTTTAACTTTTAGGAAATAAATAATTACATTAAATTTATACATATTGATGACGTAGTAATGGTTTAATTAATAATAATATCAAATAAATGATAATAAATTATTCAATGAATTATAATTTTATTTAATTAATTTCATCATTGAATTTTATAGATTACCTACACGTATTAGGTTTGTATTAAATGTATTATTTTGGAATTATATTATGTATAAATATTTTATTAAAAGTCAATAATTTAATAGTGTTAAAATTTACCTCAATGATAATTTCAAATAAATAACATTTAATGAAATCATATATAATTCATACAAACAAAAAATCATCCAAATGATTATACTAAAGATTATAATGTAATCTATGAGTATTTTATTTTTCTGCTTTCATTTTAATGAAAATATATTTACCCATAATGAGTAAAAATCAATTTTCTTATAGTAAGAGATAAAGTGTTTATCTAAGGGTTAATTCGAAGAGATAAGAGAAAAAATGGTACCTAAAATTGTCTAATTTTTTTCTCTGTTGATTCATACATATATTCATCATAAATTATAATTCACAAAATTTTATTCCATTAGTAATTGAAAATTAATTTATAAAATTTTAATATTTTGAGGGTTTCCAAATGTTCTTCTCAACTCAATTATAAAGGGCACCTAATCCCTCACATCATTAGACCTATTTTGGACCTCTACAAGACCAGAACCTACAATTACTAAAAAAACCCTTATTCATGTTTTAGAGGTCTTGGTAATAAATAAAAATTAACTCTACATCCCTTGAGAATAGATCTAATGGAAATCCACTAAATAATAGGTAATTGTTTTACAAAATCATTGATGTCCATTTCATCTTATACATCCTATTCATCTTCTATTACCATAATAATGTAATAAATCCAATATCATATAAATCTTCAAATATGTTATTATGATAATGGTAAAACAACATTCCATATTTTCTCTATCCTATGAAAAATGAAATCATAATGCGTGAATACGTACGACTTACATCTCTATACAGTGGTGTAAATTTTTTTCATCATTGCATTATTTGGATGGGAATAATTATAGATATAATGGATATAAATAACAAATATGACATGCTATTTAATTTTTATATATAAAATACCTTTTAATTATTTATCCATCCTCCATTAATTGAATGATATCATCACTCATAAATACATACTACACAGTGTCTCCATGGGGTGATGAAATTCATTTTCCACATTAATTATTAAAAAATTATTAAATTATTTTATGTAATTATTAATATAATATATCTGAACATAATAAAAATATTGAGATTAAATATATATATCATATTCATAATAAACATTACATACAAGAAAAAACATTCATAAGAAAAATGAAGTAGTTGACACCCAAAATAATGGTAATAGAATAATATTCTAAAAAAAGCGATATTAAAAGATCATATAGGACAACGTAAGTATAGTTTTGGATTTGGTATCCATTAGTAAAATGGTGTAAAAAGTTTTATAGGGTTTTAAATAAAAATAATGTATGAAAAGGACACGATAAAGGTTAAATTCACAATCTTATTAATCTCATGAATTGTTTATATGTAATTATCTTGGTTGCACAAGAGCCTCAACCCAATTGGAAAGGACACAAAAAGTGATTCCAAGAGACCTATGATCAAAACCAAGAAGAGGTATAATTTTTGGGTACAATAGCAGTATTGTAGAATTTACTATTCGGTACTATAGTAGTCATAATGATTCACCTGTTTGGGATTTTGGGTCAGCAGTTTGGTCTTAGGGCCCTTCAAGGCCATCAAGACCCCCTATACCTTCAAGAAATAATGGATTTCAGGGCACCTGAAGTCCTCTATGCCACCTCAAGGATTTCTGTCCAACTCAAGGCCTTCAGCCCATATAATCAATGAATTTTCCCCAAATAGACTCAAAAAAAATAACAATCCCTATATGAGGATTCAGGGCAAGACCACCCACTAGTGCAGAGCCAATGGATTTTAAGAATGAAAGGGTATGAAAATGCCATCAGGGCCATATTGTGATTTCATGGGTAGATTCTCCGTATGTTCAAGCGAAGGTGGAGAGATACCATCACGATGAAGCTAGTGCGGAAGGGTAGTTCCATATAGTTATAGTCTGGATGAATTCTCAAAGAGCATCAGGTCATGTAATTTCTAATAAGCATATGGTACACGTAATATCTAAGACTACATTCCTTGCAAGGGTTCCCACCTTATCCATTGAAATGGGGTTTACCAAAAAACAATAATAAATAAGGCCTTCCGACCATTTAGGTCATTGTATGTACTAGGGAATATATATCATCCATTTAGATGTTTCATAATTTTTTTTCAAAATATTTTTAATATTATCCTACAAAAATATAATTCCTTTTCATAACTTTTCTAATTTATATAATATTTTTAATGGAATCAATTCTTCATTTTCCAAATGTGGTAATTTATATCATTTTTGATAAAAATCAGAAGGAATATTTTTTTTAACTCCCACATCATGAGAAGATTTTTCCTCTATTAGAATAACAAAATCTCATGATGTTATTTTTATATGATTTAATTATTATTTTCAATTAAAATTATTTATTTTAAAATTTTACAAAATTTTAAATTAAATGGTATATTTCTCTTAAATTTTTTTTGATGAGTTTATTATAGTATTTTAATCTATGTGAACATCAATTTTTGGATCTTATTATTGATTTATTTTGACCTCTTATGATACCATCTAACATATTTTATATACTATTTTAAGATAATATTGACTGTGGATGTGTTATTTTGATATGATTCATTGTTTATAGTTGATGTATTGAAATTTAATAAACTAGTTTTTTAATAAGAATATTTATGTTGTTTGTGTATTCATATTAAAAATTTATTGGGATTTTTACATATTGGGTATGGCCCTATATAACCCATAGATGAAACAGTAGGTCTCATGATACAAAACAGTTAGAGTATTGGCTAAGTCCTTGCTCGTTTATGTATGGGTTTGTTGCTGAATCAATGGTTGTATGTTTATGATATCAAATATTATGTATTCCCTCGTTATGAAGTTAGTTATGGATATTCTATGTGATTTTATTATTATTATAAAATCCATGTGATTGTTTATATGGAATGATTTTATTTTTATTATTTCCATTTTATGTTCAATATTAATTTTAAATGGTTAGTGTTTCAGTTATATCACATCCTATAATCATTATGCTTATTTTATCCTAATATCATTTTTACACTTACCCGTACTTGGAATCTGAGATCACCCCTTTATTATGTTTTATTTTTCCCAGGACTCCATGATGTACAACATGATTGATATTCATGAAAAAATTAGTATAATATTGATCATCTCAAAGGATTTAATATCGATTATTTTTTAGTTTAAACTATAATGAATGTTTGAAGTGCATAATATTGTTTCCAAAATTGCTAAGTAGATCGATCCTTTGGGATTCAAGTATTGTATATATTCCATGTTAATCATGCAAGAAACTAACTCCAAGACACTAGGTTGGGGAATTTACTTATTGGAAGAACAAAAAGGTTTTTAAGGAGTATCGAAGGGAGTATATAGGGTATCATTTTTTATGTAATGTGAGTTGAATACATTTATTTCTTTAAAATAAAAAGGTATTCTCACATTTATCACATGAAATAACGGTTATAAATAATAGATTATATATAAATATAAATTTTAGATTCATAATATAATCCTTTATAATATTTTACATTGGATTTTTTGTAATTATATCCCTGATTATTTTAGGTTAGCCACTTAGTAAATATGTTTTTACACTAATAACTGTAAATATTTATTTACTATATGTATTAATAATAATGATCATTAATTAATATGAACATATTAGACATTATAAATTATTCTGATTAAAAATATAGAATCTTTTTCCCAAATTTCATTTATAAAATTGTGAAATGATTAATTAAAATTAATCATGCCGTTAGAACGAGAAAAACAATTTTCAAAGAGAAGTTGATCAAAAGTTTAGAAGGGTTTTATATCAAAATAAAATGAGAAAATGATTCCAATTAACTATAATTTCTTAAAAAAATTCTAATTCATGTAATATTTCATTTAAAAAAATTCACCTATTTCTTATATTTATAAATAATTTAATTAAAAATGACATTTTTAATTAAAAATCACTATTTTCCTATATTCGTCAAAATATGATACTTTTTAGAAAAATCCCTCAAATACCCCAAAATATTTATTTTATTATGATTTAAAAAAATATACCTATTTATTAAAATTAATTTTATTAAATAAGTTAAAATAAATTATAAATTACTTCTCCAAATCATAACTAATCCACCTTTTGGAAACACAGTTTTTTGGAGAATATTTCTTTTCCTTTCAAATCATTCTTATTTTTTATCTATTCTATATATTTTTCATTTATTTAATTTATTTTCAATTGAATAAAATATAGTTTTTATTATTTAGTTATTATTATTTGTAACCTCCAACTTAATGGCTAGGTTATAATTGTCATTGTAAATAATAAAATTTTAATAGAGTATCATGTTTCATTAAAACCTGGTATTTTTTGCATTTCATGATATTAATAAGATTGAATTATTTAAGAATAAATATATCCCCTAGTCTTCTAATGTTATATTACCTTAAAGTCATGTTTTTTTCACATTATAAACAATATCAAATCGATGATCATATTTTTAAATCTCTTGGTGTAGAAATATATGGATCTCATCCCTATTGAATAAAAATTTTAGTACTACAAAGAAAATGTGTTTATACATGATTCTAACATTAAGACTAAAAACCAGAAATTAAAAATAAATAGAAATTTGATAACATTATTATTTCATCAACTAAATATATATATTCAGTTATATATCCCTTCTTGTCTTCCTAGGAAAATAAAATGATAATAAATTATGATATTAGATGATTCATAATGGAATGTGTATAATATAATCAATAATAGTATAAATTAAGAATAAATATTACAGAAGATATAATCACTAATAAAATATACCATATTAATAGTATCGTAAAAATCTGACAAATACATTTGATGAACTAATAACATAAATAAACAAATAGACATGAAGAAACTAGTTTAATAATTATTGATTGTGAAATTATGAACATCTTAATTTGACCGTCATGTAATTATGAAAAGGAATCATAAACAAACGTTTATCTAATAAACAGTTATCTAATATACAAAATACAAAAAATATTTTCACTCATGAGACCTATTAATTAAGTAAGGGAAAATAATTTGACCTTCCTATTACAATATAAAACTATTTAATTCCTTATATGATGGAAACCAATAACAATTCAATACATAATCATCACAAAAACTCATATTGAAAATTAATTAATGAAAATTTTTAATATTTCACAAAATAGAAAAATTGAACAATGTGCCTAAAACATTCAGAGTAATATTTCTATTGTTATCATTTGAGTTTATACTTATTATATCGTAAAATTAATCAAAGGGTGCTTATATATATTCACATTATTAAAAGATATTATTAGAATATTTCTTGAGGATTATACTATATTAAATTTCAAATCACGTATATAAAATATTAAATTTTCCATAATAACAGGGAGCATTTTTATTTTAAAAAAACAATGGGAAAATTTAAATTATGATTCAAGCTAAATACTTGTCATGACCACTAAAAATAACATTTTTTTGGAATCCATTAAAACAATGATTATATTCATACCTTTCCTAAAATGATCCTAAACTGTAAAACTATAGGGGGATTCCCTTAAAAAATATGTATGTTAAAAATGTGTAAAATATAATGTGTCAATCATTACATAATAATAAAAAATTGAAATTATTTTAATGAAAATATAGACATTATTGAAATATATTTTTGTCTGAATGGAAAAAATTCAATTTTCCTTAAAATTATTCTTATGAAATCATTATTATATAGACATTAAAAAATGATGTGAAAACAATAAACATATATAAGTTACAAGATCAGAAGAAAAAATATGTTTTTAAGAAATATTGATCATATAATTCTATAATCAGAAACTATGGTGTAAATAATCCTCAATATGGATGAGATTTTGGAATAAACGGTTATCATAGGTCACACATGATTTATATGTTATTTTATCCTCATATATAATTAATATAAACTTATTTTAGTTCTATAAAATTAAAATATTTATATTTTTAATTTCGTACATTTCGTTACATATAACGAATTATCTCTCATTCATTAACAATTGTACTTTAACATCATCAATAATGATGTTAAATAATTTGGTTTCCTATATACTCAGATTTAAATGTTATAGTAACTGATTAGTGATCATTTTTTCAAAATATATGTAAAATTTTAATTATTATATAAATATTTTATATATTAGTTATTTAACCATTGATAATTATCTATGAATTTCATTCAGGAAAAATGAATCACATCACACTATGGATTTCATGGACCATTTATACGCAAGAAATACATTATTAATATTAATAGATCTAAGGGTCATATGGAAAATGATATATATTATTTAGAGAATAATAATTATTTCTTAAATATTATGTATATTTAGTGGTTAATTATTTATTAACATTCATGTACTATAGTGATGAAAAACTAATTACACTGCTATATAGAGATGATAGGTCATACATAAGCATGTGCAATGTTTTTATTTTATAATTGACAGAAATGAGGTGTAAATTAGTTTAATATAGTAATAATAAAATCAATTTACCTTTCTGATACCAATAACTATATTTTTTAAGATGATTATAATAGATTTAGAGGATGTAGATGAATAAATAAACATTGATAGAGATGGTAAATATTATTACCTATTTTTTAGAGACCGCATTCAAATTATCTAATAAACCTTTTTAATATAGTTTTAATAGAAATGAAAAATCCCAATAATGAAGGTAAGGATGATATTGAAGTTATTTTTTATTTTTTTATGAGTTATATTTCTCAATGTTCATGAATATTAATGGCGATGATGTTCCTTTTATAACCGAGGAAGGGACACAAGTGGAACTACATAAAATATTTAAATAATAAAATTCATCCTCATGTAAATTCAACCCCAAATTTATATTAATTTTATGTTTAGATAATATATTGTTTAATTCGATACAACTAATAATATTTAGATATTTTTTGGGGAATTTTTAATGCTAACTCATAGTTTACATCAGGTAATCACATTTTAAACATAACAATGAAAACATTATTTACTGTTTTTCATATTCATTTGTAATGATAATAATATTTTAATTATTACTTGATATTTATTATTTATATTTATAATATTTCTCCCAATTCATAAAATTACATTAGTATGCGTAGTATAAATCATATTTAATAGATGTTCTGTAATCATAATGAAAACAATTTATAGAAAAAATGTGTAATGAATATAAATATGATTTTATATAAAGACAAAAAATAATTAAGATTATAATTAAAATATATACTTTCACATATATAAAATTATCCATAATTTACATTAAAACCAAAAAATAGAAATTTTTCTTTTATGTAAATTATAACTCGATAATAACAATAATAGTTTTTATTTGATCAATAACATTAAATATATTTCAAAAATGTGATGAATATATTTCTTATTCAACATTATATTTATATATTCATTACATAAACTAAAGATATATGTATTTATCTAGAATAATATATTCATAAAAATTCATGATATGTATATATAATTTTAAGGTCATAAAATTTATATTTTTTAAAAAAATTGTATTTTTCAATATTCATCCAAAAAATAGACTTTTAAAGAATAATCTTAAAAAGTCACCCTATTCATATATTTTCATTTTAAATTTTAAAATTATATAAATTTCATAATATTCATTCTAATAATTTTATATTTTTGTTTTTACAACATTTTTGAACAAGTAAATGTATATTGTTCTATTGTTTCCCTAGAAATAAAATCCTACTGTAATTGACACTCGAATGTTAAACTCTTCCTTCAATAAAAATAATAATTATAAATTTTTACATAATGTATCCTCATAAATATATGTGAGTTTTTATTATTCATAATTTAATTACTTTTCCATATTTCCTCTTTTGTTTTACGTTATATGTATTGTTCCATTACCTGAAGAGTTGTTTGACTACTCAAAAAAATATCTCTACTATTAACACTCATGATTGAAATTTTAGTGGAAGAGAAATTTATTGTTAATTATATTTCCACATATGGTAGTGCATTCATTGGTTTTTGTATGTACTTCCTTAAAAAATATATGGCGAACACGTCATGATATTTAGAGATGCTACAAAAGTAATTTCTAAATAGTGAGTCATAAATCCAATTAATTTTAGATTTTCAAAAGGCCTAATGTATTGAGGTCATAGAATCCATTTATATTTAAACCATATAACACTCATACATTGATATTATTTAAATAAAATCTTTTATCAAAAAATTTTATAAATCCTTGATTATGTTATGCCCATAACTCACTTTTATACTAGATGATTCTTTATTTTTATTATTTAAAACATTACATTCCCTATTGTCTCTACTATGAATCTGGTAAAATAAGATACCTTTCACCATATTTGTCCAAGAAAACTATCATACATCACCTATTTTCATATAATAAACCATATGGTGAAATATGATTGATTTAATAGAATATGTTAATATATGAAAATTCCACTAATGGAAAATACTTATCATATATTCCATAAAGGTAAATTAAAGATGAGATAATAAATTTTATAATGTATAAGTATTCAATTAATACTTCCCATCAATTTGATCATCATAATAAATGAATTAATGTAGCTTGATTTTGAGATTCCATTGATGAATCTTATAAAATTATAATTTAAACCATTTATTGTGATATGATAATATCAATTGTGGTGCACCATTATGTATAGAACATCATTAATATAGGGAATCAGGATGTGATCAATAGGTGCACCATCCCTTATAGATATTAATGTTCATACATGGTGTGGTCATCATTAATACGCCATAAAACATCATTCATTTTTGTAGTTCGTGGAAATTTAGTGATATTCTCCAGTAAAATATCTTTCCATTTCCACATAATAATTGGATGAGGGTGATGATTCCTTTAGGATGATGTCGTTCATAATTTACCATTTTAAACACCATAGTTGGCATTTTCCCTTTTTATATTATACCAAATCATTACATCATATAATAATACATTTCGTTTCAACTAGTGATTATAGTGAACCTATATGTATGATCATTATCTAATTATTCACTTTTTATCTCACGAAAGGATGGAAGACATAATAATATTCCAAATATAAATATACCATGTTTATAGAATATTTTTACAAACATTCAATTATAAAAATATTCAATTTTATATCTAATATTTTTATCATAAAAATAAGAACTTCTTCTTTTATCCAATAACTATGGGATATAAATAATTTGGAATAGATGTGATATTTCCCCTAAATTAAGGATTCCCATTTTCAATTTATATAATTCATGAATACATAATTTTTATCAGTCCTTGTTTCAGTCAAAACTTCATGACCATTCTCTCTAAATGTATCATCCATGTTATTTAACTTATCAGGATTGTAGTTTATTTATAAAGTATAATCCTATAGTAGCCTTATTTATTGCATAAGCATCATTGTGATGAATTTTAGTGAGAATATATAATTAAATTTTTTTGTGATCGTTATAAATTTCACATCATTTTATATAAACATAATTCATTCATATCTCAATGAGAATATTATGTATTCAGACACAATAACAGAGGTTGGATAATGCCAATCACGAAACATTAACATCAATAATGAAATGAAAATAAATTAATAGTTATATAGAATTAAAAATCCATGTCCTTCCATTAAAAATTATTTATATTTATCAATAGTATTCATTCTTAATGGTAAATTAAATATATGTGAATTTACTAAAAATACAATTTAATTCTTCAAATTATTCCTTGAATATTTATTGAAAAATATAAAAATTCACTTTTATGTGTAAAATTATATAATGGGTTAGAAAATCGTGAAAAATATTAATCAAATTATCACTAATAACCTAATAATAAAATGATAAATAAAATATCATTTATATTTTTGGGATTTAATAATTCCATCATTTCTTTTTGTGATTGATGGATTGACAAATATTCTATCATTGGAGAAAATAAAATCAAGAAAAGAAACATCCTAAAGAAAAAATTCATGCTTGATATATTTTCTGCATAAATTATTTTCTCTATGTTTCATAACAATTATTCCAAAATGAATCTTATTATTATAATATATTTTAGAATATATAATGTCATTAACAATTAATACTATATTTAATTTATCAATATAAAACGTGAATATTGTTTTCATCATATAAAAAAATTGATGATGTATTCGTTAATCTAATGGCTATTACTGTAAACTCATAATGTTTATACCAGGAATGGCAGTCGGAGTTAGGCCCCTGAGTATTTATTAAATTAAAAGAAAAGTACATCAAGCACATACCGCAAGTCATAAACCCGATTACATATCATAAACATCACCACCATCACAACCCCCATGAGTGTCTCCTTCCGTAGTGGCCAACTCCCATTTCGAGATATCATAAGGATTTATGATCATAGAAAACATCATTATATGGTTCAATTTCTCCAATGAAATCAAATACTGTAGTGATTGTTTTAAGGTGGACATTGTTTCCAGTGGAATCGGAAAATCCAAGTAGTCTTTCCTCGTCCTTCTTCTTGTTGTGGTGGGAACCTCCTTTCCATACATCCTATTCCTATCCTTGAGAACCTCACAATAGGAAGGCCTAACAATCACACTATGGTTTTCCTTGACACTTTCTGAGTCATCCCTAAAATATCTAGTTACCAAGGCATCATGGAAACCATCATCCACCCCCAGGGCCTATTCATGTCTCTTGTTACAGTCAATCACATCCAAACATTGTGGTTGCCCTTCGGTCTCTTGACTAGAATCCACCTCCTTTACTACATCAAATTAAAGAAGTTGTATAGTGTAACCTTCATCCATTGAAGAACCCACCTTCACATGATATACCTCTTGAGGTTTCCCTTCAATCTTTTTTCTAGAAGCCACCTCTTTCAGTGCATCAACTAAGACATTCTCTATAGTGTTACCTCCATTCATTGAAGCACCCACCTCCTCTTGATATACCTTTTTGGGATCCAATGCATGGAAATTATAACTAGTATCAACAGTGCACCCTAAAGCAGCAGATTGAAGCTCCATATTATACCCCTTACAAGTCAGACATGGAGTGGCATCTATGATTTTCCCACATCCATTCGAATTCAAAATCATCCCCCCTTCTTCGGACCAACAATGTTATTACAAGAACCGGGAACACACCACTTGATTTCACTATCCCCATGCCCAGCATTAGTGACACATCCTCCTTAGGGATGTGAAACTACAATATCATACCCAACGTCTCCTCCAGGAAAAGTAGCATCAACATGACTCACACCAACCCGGAGGTCCTTCTTGAGTCTCTAAAACACCACAGCAACAGATGGGTTTCCCAAGTCCGATCCACCCACGACATTTCCAATCTTCACAACATCAAAAAAAATTTGTCCTTGACCAATAGCTTTACCATTTCTTTTCACTGGAACTGAAATGGTTCCACTATGACATTGATCACCCCTGTGACCCACACAATGACACCCCAGATAGTAATCATCCCAAGGCTCAAATACCACTGCTTACTTCTAGTGAAACTCCTCACCAACTGTAATCCAAAACCATTTAATTGGAGACATAGAAGAATCCATCTCAATGCAGAGTCGTGGGATAACATGGTGACTTACCAATGAAATGTATTCATCAGAGTAGATAAAATTCCCTACTATATTCCCTAAAATACAGATAATTGATGGATTTTGATAAAGCGATGGAAGTTGGGGAAAGCATACCCAGGTCACGATAGAGGGTGAGTCCTGGTTCATGAAAATAACAAATGAATATCAAAAAATAATGAACATGAATCCACTGCAGCGTCGAGGAGCTATAGACCAAGAAAAATATAAATCCTCCTTAGAGGATAATTGTATCATCAGATGACTCTTATCAATCATACCCACCACCGCACGAACCCTCAGGTCCAAATTACTAAACACAAATCTATCAAAATCATCAACTGAAGTCCTTCGGTGATTGAAGATAGCCACTGGGGCCAAATTCAAGAGACTCAATGCCTTATAGAACTCTGATAATGAGATCATAAGTTCTGGGTCCCAGGGATGGCAATCTGGAACCATCAGACTCAAAAAAATTTACATAAAGTCAGGAAGAAACCTAGGGTTTTGAGAAAGGTACAAAAGTCACCCGTGGAGTCAATGGTCATGGGGGAACCTCTACCCCCTCCCACCTCTAGGAGGGGGGGGGGAACCATACACAATCATGAACTAGGGCTTGATGCTAGGATCCAATGTCGAGTGCTATCGCTGGATCTGTCACTGAGCTCCATGTGTTCTCATAATGTTTATACCTCATATAATGTATCTTATTTAGAATATATTCTATATTTAATTCCATTTATTGATTCCCAAAATAAATAAAATTTTGAGTCAAATATCATTATCTTGTATTTTCAACAAATAATTATTCATTTTATGGGAGAAAATACTATTTATTTTTAGTAACAACATTTATTTATCAATAATCAATGCACGACATCATAGAGCCATATTTTTCTTGCAAAAATATCAGCTTCTACTCATAGTGAAACCCCAGGGAATATAATTCCCTTATAAAAATACATATATATAAATTTATTTAGTTACAGTAAATCCATTATTTCAATCTTATAGGGTTCATAGAAATAGGTATTTTTCCATGGATGAGATCAGTAGAAATATAAAATTCACACATATGTGGACATATAAGTTGTTTTTTAGGTAACAAATTAATATCTTCATTAATAATAGGTATATAATAAATTAGGTGGTTTTAATTACAATTTATATTTTTGTTATTCTCTTATGATCCATTTATTTTATTAAGGAGAGATACTAGATATGGATTCAGACATGAAATAGACTATGTAGTCTCCCCTTTGAATGTATGTGATTCGATATCTAAAACAAAATATATCAGTACCTGTCAATAATAAATATTCTTATTAAAATTTTAAATCCAATACAAACATGTGTCTTTATTAATTTAATTTACTGTTATAATAATCATGTTTTCAAATAGGCCCTAGATATTGTCCATAATAGGATCTAACTGATATATCCTTATGAAATAAAAATTTCCACACGGATTATTTTTTCATAAATCACTTATTACGGTTCTAGAAAAATTTATAATTTTATTTGAAACATACAAGATATAAATAGATTAAAGATTAAAAATAAAATAAATATCTACCTAAATATGAGGCTATGATAAATATACTTACCAATACAGCATTCAGAACATCAAACATTACGATAGTGAACATTTAAAAATATAAATGACCCAATTTACTTTTATAATAAAATTCCCTTTACACCTGAATAAATCATTCTGAAAGAGCCCCAGATAAATATTGATAAATAATTTAACATTGTAAGATTATTTCATACCTTTTTAATCACAATGCATACAACCTGTCTCTCCAGACAAGAAGAAAACACACTATCACATCAGGTATTTTCCATGGAATCTATTTTTAAAAATATTGAATGTTTTAATTTTTACCCTTACCTTATTCACTTTTATTATATTGAATTAAATCATGGTATATATCCCACAAATTTTTTTACATACGAAAAATAATTCTTATATTAATCCTTCTATGCCAGATGAAAAATGTTATTATATCCTCATATAAAAAAAATTCCTAAGATACCAATTCACATTGAATGTATGACATTAGGCCATAGACAAAGAAATAAATATAACTCCATTGATCAAATACAAAATATACCATGTGATATTATCATATTGTATTATTTGATTCATATTTATAAAAAAATTCATCCTCCATTTTTCCTTATAATAAATGATTATTTCTCCACATCATGTCATTTCTCACAAGAAATGGATTTTTTGATGAGCATATCCTTGAAGGACCTCTAAACCACATTATTTATTTGATTTTAGTATTTACTATTATAGATCAATTAAAATCGTTTAATAGTGTGTCCTTTATGATGATAAATTATCATGATAACATTCACCCTTCCACAAATTCACCAAGATATAAATATATACTCCATAGACATCATCCATTTCATATATACTAATGTATTTTTAGTCTCACTGAATTATGGATATTGGTGATTCATATTTTGATCTAAATTGTATTAAATATGTTGGGGTTCAATAAGTTGATACATATTGTAATGGTTATTTTTCATAACCTACGTTACCTATTGCAATATATTTTTAATTTGATTAGATCGAGATCCAATTTCATTTTAATTCCCATGAGGTGAATCACCACATATATTACATGAATTGAGCCTATTTCAATTAATTTGAATTGGTTCCATTTTTAACTACTCAAATATATTAATTTATCTCATATTAATATGAAGTTCATATAATATTATATAATTAAAAATCTAGAATAACAAAAAACCTATATTGAATATTTATGCATCATTATTCAGAGATTCTCAGTATTAGTGTCTTTGGAAATTTATAAAAAATCATAAAGAATATATTTAAATCCCTATTAATTAGTTTTAAAGAGCATGTGATTCAACAAAATAATTTCCCATGGATGTGCATCATCAGGTGTGTAGTATTAGGGAAATTAATCATGTGGCTTCGATGACTGAGATAACATCCAAGCCACCCCTTTCATGTTATTACCAATAGGTTCATTTGTTTCAATACCGTATCCACATGCCAATATATAGCTAGTGATTTGTTTTCATGGAATACCAAAAATTTGATAATGTTACATAACATTGTTATCTAATACTATACATATACTTTTCCATAGAGTTTTTTATAGGGTTATGTTCCCTTATATATTATTCTCTAAATGTAGTTCCCTAGAATTATAATATACTTCAATTGATGAAAAATATAATATCATAATTCCAGTTACCTAGAGATAGTAGTAATTACTACTATAATAGAAACAAATACTAGGTATCACATCTATAAGGATAAAAAAATTTATTAGTATTGGGAAACAAGATATTTAGATGAATATCACATTACAGTGGGAAACATGAAATACAACATAAATAATTTATTATAATAATTGTTATTTCTATTTGTAATTAATTAAAATACTTCAAAGATGCAATCTTGGTATCCTATAGAAAGGAAAAAATTATAGAGGGTGTTATTATATACTCAGTAAGTTAATGAATAGAATATAAGTAGTCATATGATTAATAAAGTAGGTATAATATTACTAATAAAAACAATAATAATATATTATATATAACTAATACAACAAATGAGGTAAAATACATGGATGATGTAGAAAAATTAATAATCACATAAATAAAAAATATTATATTCATAATGAAAAAATATAAAAATTTTCACCAGATAACATTAAAGTCAACACCTTATCCATGAAAGGAGTAAAACATTTCCAATCTAGTTTGTCCCATGTGGCCTATCAATGCATCGAGGTAATATAACAGGCCCCAACCCTTAAATACAATGTACAATTCATTCATCATATGATATTAGGTAATGATAATTACATTCATTATCAACAAAGACATTCATAGTTAATGGGATGAAAAATAACATTTCGTATTTTTCCAATTCAATATTTTAAAAAAACATGATCACTTGATAGATAGAGTTACATCATGGATGGTATCATTATATTACATCTCCATTAAATCCTAATATTCATAATTTTATTTTGAAAAATATGACAATAATTTTCAATGATAATTATAATAGTTTTTGAGGTAAATATCATTTTAATTTATAAATTAATTAGTTGAAATAAAAAATTCATAGAATATTAGTGAAGAACTATTATTGAAAAAAATAAAGAAAACATTTAATGTAGAATACCATAAAAATAGTAGACATGATTATGGTAAGATCCTTTCATGTAGTAAGTGTTAAAATAAATATTTTTTCTACATGATAGGTAAAAAGTACATCATTATGAATGTGATAATAAAATTCAATTGAAGCCATTTTATATAATTTTAAAAAATGGGAAAATTTGCATCATCCAAAAACTGGGTAAATGTAATAACATTATTGAAAAAATTATTGATAAAATATAGAAATGACAAAAAATTAATCCTGAACAAATAGAAAATTAATTTTTGATTTCATTGAAAACATTCATTTTGGATTTGAAATAAATATGGAGCAGAAAGTGACAATATATATTCAATTTTATATAAATTACTAGACTATAGGAAAATATATGGGTTACATGATAAAAATATCATTTAATTCTATAATTGTAAACATAAATATAAAAAACCCCAAATAAGTATGTTATTTAAAAAACTATGAACACAGGTCTGACATTCTTTGTAAGTGGTTTTATCCTCTTGTATAAATAATTTATTTTATTATAATTATATAAAAGAAAAATAAAACTATGTATAATAAAATTCATGGTTATCATATAACATTGTATCACTTATTTATTAACCATATTTTATTATATCTATAAGTTTTGATGGTAACTACTTCATTTTTCATATATGATGAAAATTTAATGTTATTTTAATTGTATATTCATCATGGTTCCACCATCTACAAAAAAATTTATCATGATTTAAATGTAATATATACTAATTATATATATAATTAGAATAATACGTGAATGGCATACATGGATAATGAATCACAACCCTTTATCGAGGAGGTAGTCCACATGTAAGAATGAGTTATGTAATTACATTTTTTATCTATTGGAATGGTAAGAAGGTAAATGATATAATATATTTTAAGAATAATAATTATTTAATAAATATTTAAAATATATATTAATATATTCATTAGTTCATCCTATATAATTTTCTATGTAATTTAGTGATGAAAATTTAATTACAATTCTTTGTTCAGATAATATGTTGTACGTTTACACAACCTATGATTTCAGTTTTCCATAGGATGGAAAATAGGTTGAAAATAACATTCCCATAATAATAAAATTACTATACTAGTATATTAATTATTATTAAATAAATATTTTAGTTTGTTTAAAAAGTATTTAGATGAATTATAAGAAGAAATACACATTAAAATAGTTGGTAAATAAGACAACCTCTTCTTTAAGAGACCTCAATTATATTACACCATAAGCCTTCACAGGATGGTCAAAGGAGGCATTGAGAATATAAAGAATAATTTTATGAAATATAATATGTTTATTTGTATTGTTCATCTTGGAAAGAGGGTTCAATGATTGTGAAAATTTTTGAGGGGAGGTGGGCATTTGGACACGAGGGGAGGGAAACACATCAAATTTTGAAATTGATTTAATACAATAATTTAGTATTCTAATAAATGTGTAACCAAATTTATTATAAGCATAAATTTATTTATTTCAATCTATAATAATCTTCAATAAATAATATACAGTCATGTTTATATATAATGTTTCCCTTATCTCTTAGATTACACCAGATAATTTTGTAATAACCATAAGTATGGTTAATGTTGTTTATTTTTTTACTAGTAATTATGAACAAAATTTTAATTTGAAAATATTATATTATATTAATTTATTTGATTATAACTATTTAATACAATTATTAAATTGTATTTTTGGTATTAGAAGAAATTGTTTGCAATATAACTATGAAAAACATTACAAAAATCAATTTTTGAAAAAAATAAGCATTTAATGATTTTAAAAATTAAATGATATATAATAATAATGAAATGGTAATTTTCAAATTATAAACAACAAAATATCGTGTCTTTCTTTTCAAAAATGAAGTAAATTGTTTTCAAAAAAATTTATTAATAAGGATAAAAATAATTATAATATATTCATAAAAAATGAAATAAAAACCATTAAGATGAATTTTATTATGTATATATCATTTTCCACGTCCTTATCTAGTAATCAATATTAAATGATTTTTTAGTGATATTATTGAATGTATATCCTATATTTTATAAAAAATAATTAATTAATTATTATCAACATAATTATATTAATAAAAATTCATTATGTCAATGAAACCATTTTCAAAAAAATTTACCCATTAATGTTTTATAATTTTATTTAAAATATAGTTCTTAATTCATAATTAGTAAATTTATATTAATTAAACTATTTTAAAAATATTTCTTAATATGTTTATTCTTATTCATAGCTGTAAAACTAAAAACTAGGTTATAATAACCATAATTAAATAGTATGTCATGGTGCTTCTATGCTTGATGTTTTATGTGTTACATGATATTAAACACAATATTATTTAAGGTAGTATTACATATTGAAATATATAGTTGTTTGAGTCATCCAATCATAATAAATTTGAATCCTCATAATTTGAATTTGATTCTCTCATAATTAAATTATCATAACATTCTAATTAAATAATATATATTGTATCATGAACATTAATTTCATAGTAAATACCCATAAATATATTATCTATATACCTTTATAGAACTGAAAGCTGAAAATGCGTTTCTAAAAACATTCCTTAATATAATACTTTTACATTTCCAAAAATAATCGATAGATTTTTCACTAGTTTTCAAAACATTAAGAAAGTATTTTACCATTGGGACGGAAAATATGATAAAATATAGTAACTTTTTATCACATTTTATGTGCACGATTTCATCAATTTATGTGAATCATTATGGACAAGGTGTTTTTTTTAACCCAAAGAACTAAGATCATCCTCTAAATGATCATAAGATCCATAAAAGGATTGATGATTGTTTCTTTTCACCATAATTATTATTCAAAACCAAAACAATTCGCACATGTTATGATAATAGAAAATATTATAAACCATTATATCATAGAATAATAAAGTAGTCCCCAATGCCATTATATAATCACATATATTTCAACATAAATCATTCCATAAATAACTTTCTTTAAAACTATCCATAATTTACCTGAACTTTTTTAAAATAATAAGTATTGATTTAGTTGATTATATATTCTCTCAAGGTAAATTTGATATTTATATTAAAATAATATTAAAAACTCCAAAAATCTCATAAAAAATTGTATATACCCAAATATTATGACTTCTAAAATTTGTTAATATTTTTTATAAATAACATGAATCATCATTATGAGAAAATAAATTCTTTTATACATCCAAATGATTTATAATATTTAATTTATCAATTAGAATCTCATTTTATAAATGAATAATTTTTTTTCTTCAATCGAATATAGTTCAAAATATAGTGAACATCTTCCAAATAACATTAGACACTTATTAAAAATATCACTTTTAATACCATAGTTATTAGTATGATAAATAATATGTTTTGGATATGAAGATACCATTTTATCTAATAAATCGCAATTACATTAACATAAACAATCATACTAACCACAATTTTTATCAAAATCCATCAAATAATGTCACTAAATATTACATTATTCAACTATAAATAAATTTTACAATAAATCACAATATGACATTAATGGTTTCATAAAAATTAATATTCTATTAAAACTAAATAAATGTCTCTAAAGGTACTCCTATAACATAATTCATTAAAATAATATCAATTAGTTTGAAAATATGAATATAAATAAAATTTAACCCTGAAATAAAATACCACAACACCATACCAATTGTAATCATCTATATTGATACATCTATCCAACAGCATTTTATATAATTCATTAACCAATTATTTTTGTGTTATTCATTTACCCTTCCGAAAAAATACAAAAATAAACCAAGTCCCAAGATTCATCAATGACAATCTAATCATGTTTCCTACATTAAACATAAGAAACTATTTAAATAACACATATTTTTTATATGTAATTTAGTGTCTCATAAATTTTATAATATGAGATTGCTTATAATATAATCATATGATCTGTTTTTATACTTCAAAATATTTCTATTGAGGATATTCATACTCATAATCCATATAATAATAAAATTTAATATAAATTCTTGTTTTCATTGAGGGATTTCAATGGAATGTTTTGTATCAATAATAAACTATGATTTATGATGATTTTGATGTTCTCAAATACCCTTTTTTGTTTTCCATTGAAGCATTGTTTGGTGAGATTTAAATGAATTTATGTTTTATTCTCACGATTTTCACATTACAGAATGAATTTAGAAACACTTTTTTATCGAAATATTACGATGGAAACTACAACGTTTGTGTATGGTATCAACTCTAAATTACGCTAAATAATTTCTATTTCGAACAATATCCCTACATGTGGAAATAGACAAGAGTATAGATCAGAAACCCTAAATTGGGGTCTAGATTTAGTGTTTGCAACACTACGTTCAGGAAAGATGAATTTATGGTTCATCAAGGCTATGATCTGGAAATTTGAATGACTGATTCATCAACGCTACATTCTGTAAAGATGATGATATTGTTCATAAATGCTAAATTCAAGAATGTTGAACTTATGGTTCATTATTACAATGTTCCGGAAAGTTGAACATGTGGTTCATCAAGGTTACATTTGAGATTTTATGCTAACAAGGATAAATATATGGATCATCATCCCTATGATACTTCATTACATATGTTACATAAATATGAACATATTATGAAGTAACCCTACACAACGAGAAATAACCCTACACTACGTGAAGGAACCCAATGATACGTGAAGGATCCATATGCTATATGATGGAACCCTATGTTATAGAGTTCTACCCGACGTTGTATTCACATTTATGATGTTCTTTAACACTTGTTTTAAATATGATATTATTGGAATTTTCATGTAAAAATCGAAGACAAATTAAATGATCATTTTAATTGTTTATATGACCTGACTTTATAAAATAAAATCAATCTTATTTTTAAGGTATGTTTATACACTTCTACTTAATTCAAATTTGAATTCCCATGACCAATGAGGTTATTGTCTTGGATCTGGAATATTTAAGAAATTCAAATTCTCTATGTATTATTTTAGAATATATCTTTAAATATTGATATGTGTGAATCACATAAAATACTATATTATTGATATTAGTTTAATAATGCTATAGTAAAACTAACAACTCTATTAGAGGAATACATATTAAATATATACACGTCCATTCATGTTCTATTGTATTATTACAACTATTTTTTTTTCTAATTATATATTAATGATCTTTTTGCAAATAAATAACTTCAGTCTATTTCAATCATAAAAATAATATTTTTTGAAAAAAAAGACATATCTACTATCAATTGAATTGCACTACAATGGTGAAAATCAATCAGTTTCAATAACTCAAATCTCGTTTTGATTAATTTGAGTATTGGCAACTTGTACTCCATCGTGGTGGAGTTTTAGCTTCTCTAATTAAATTTAGGATAAATAGTTTTTTTATAACTAGAAGACTATATTTATTGGCATAATTATAATGGTTCCAATTTCCTTCACATAGTACTTGGATTTTTTGTCTTTTGATAAGAGGTCCAGGCTAATGAAATTCACCTTGTTTGTAGAGAGAGCTTCTCATGGAGTGGTATAGGGGATATTTGTGCCCTGAACAACTATAAAATGAAATATTCATTTTTTATATTTATCCACAAAAAAATTTCATAAAATATGGGAAAACACTCATAATACAGGCTAATTAAAATAGGGTGTTTAATTTCAGAATTTGGAGAATAATTTTTTAGAAAACACAATTCATCCCAACCCCTATCATATGTGATTTGTATATTATGACACAAATTTTTTAATAAATGGAATGGATTTGGATAAAGCTATAAAAATACAAGAGTTTAAGGTTCTATACAAATATTAAAATGGTTGATCATATAGAAGGGATGCCAATGGTTCGTTCATTACACTTCAATGGTCAAAATTATGGGTTCTGGAAATCAATAATTATAATTTGTTTAAATAATCTTGGATTTAGAATTTATTAAAATGTTTCTACTCCCTATATGATTTTGGAGAATCCGAATACATGGTACATTGCAACCGTGTTTGAATATGTTATAAAATCCACAGATATGAATGTTATTCTATGTAGTCTTGCAGACGCTGAATTTAATTATGTCTAGTAATGTAATGCTACTTATTAAATGTTTTAAACTATTACAGTTTCCTATAATGGAATATATAATGTATTATGGATGAGTAATGTAACATCAAACCAGAAATTTGACACATTTATGAAGATTAATGGACATATAAATACTCAGATGAATGGAAGTCATGCAAAAATTATCAACAATATTATAGCCTTAGGATAACCCTAAAAAATATCTAACCAATATTTGAAAATACTAAGAGAACTATGTCATATATGGTATTTTATATCTACTTCTATATGGAAATAATCAACATTCAAATATCTAACAATGAATGAATTAATAGGTATATTGATGATGTATGAAGATAAAATGAAAGATGAAGCTGAAGATAACAGAATAATTTTGTAAAATTAGAACACTTACCTAATGTTAAAATCCCAAAGGACAAATATAAAAGTGAAACAAGAAGACAGAAAGGAGAACAATTCTAATTCATCTGATTTTGATCTAGAACTGGCTCATTTATCCATATTGCTTAGAATTTTTATAGTAATAATAGATTATTTAAAAAATCCATCAATATAAATCAGTGAGAATCATAAGAAGAGATATGCTATGAATGGAAGAAATTAGGTCATATTAGACATGAATGTCATTAGTTCAGATATGAAAAGATTAACACAAATGAGTTATATCATATAGATACTAATTATGTACATAAAGGAATAATTGAAATGATTTTAAAATAAAGTGTTTCATGAGGCTCTAGAAACTCATCAAGATATAATTCATAAAAATTAGAATCAAATCTAAAAGAAAAAATGTTCTTTATCGATGAAGAACATAAGGTACAAAACTATTATTTATTTAATTTTGATTCTGATTCAAATCGTTAAAATAAAAAATTTGTTGTGTACTCCACAATGCTGGAAGATAAATATGTAATATTTTTAAAAAAATCACTGAATTTTAGAGAATATACAAAATTATATTTTTAGAGAAATATATGTTTCGTTCTGAAAAAACATCACGAGTTAATCGATAAATTTAACTAATCTACTACAAAAATTATTTATAATGAAAATAAGATCAATGCATTACAAGATGAAGTATAAACATATAAAAGTGCTGATCATTTCTTTATAATATGATAAAATATTCGGAATAAAATTCATTGTAATAATATCATTACTTATAAATGATTTGGTATTGTATGTAACGGTGAATAATATAAATTTAAAAATAATTATTCCCTTCCAAACAAAAAAATATTTAATTTTCATCTTTGGGGATCAAAAGAAAATATAACACGATCTGATTATTTCAAAAACTCTCAAATATGTGGAATTAAAAGAGATTTTATTTCAGAAAGTTTATCTGATGAAACTGATATGATTTATAGAAAAAAAGTAGATATGGATTCTGAGATCTGTTCTAACTATCATTACTGGACCCATGAAGATATGGGTACCAAAACCAAAATACGTTTAAATAATTTTTTAGGTAAAAGGATACTAGAACATAAATGCCATTTGGAATATGAATAGTTTCGTCATAAAGCATATTAGTGGAGATCCATACAATTTTCACAAAATGACTCAAATGGATATAGGTCTTATCAGTTTGGGTTATAATTCCAATGGAAAAATAATTGGAGTCATAATTATTGGATATCAGAAGATCATATCTATAAAAAAAACATTATATTTACAATGGTTAATGTGAAATCTAATATGTATTTATAAATGTTGTGATGATTTAATTTATATTGATGTTTCTAAAAATAAATATTTTTTTATGATAAGTTATATATGTTTGTATCACTATGAATTGATAATGTTTATACTTTAGGTTTAAATTCCTTTTGTAAATAGAAAGTGAATTTTCTAACTGTTAACCCAAATGAATCATGGATTTGGCATAAAAGACATGGGCAGTATAATATTTATGTTTTAAATAGTTTATATAATAGATAACTATTTTATAATTTTTCTAGTATTAAGTATTACAATGAATGATTTTGTGATGAATTCCAACAAGGAAACAAGCACAAGTATTCCTTCAAATATACAAACAAATTTCATACATGTAAACCTTCAAAACATAATAATATAAATTTTTTTGTCTATCAAATAGTTGAATTTTTTGATGGAAAATAATATTTTTCTATTTTAGTAGATGATTAGAATATATTTACATAGTTTTAATTAATAAACTCAAAAGTGATTTTTTATTATTTTGAATGTTTTTTTTTACAATTATTAAAATTGAAAAATGTTTTAAATTTATTTAATTGATAATTTATCGTGGTGGAGAATTTGAGAATCAATAATTGAATTCTTTTTTTTCAAATTAAGTTGTCAAACACACCTACACTGAACCATGAAGACCTCAAAAAAATGGAAATTGTTGAAAGAAAGAATAGAGCTATTCATGACAAGTCAAGGACTATTATGAATGAATATAGTCTTCCGACCGGTTTATTGGTATAATCTATAAGAATGTCTTTATATATCATGAGTATAGTTTTAATTTTTTTTATTTTAAAAAACAACCCTGATGAACAATAATATAACAAAAAACCCAATGTAATGTACTTTTTTATTTTGGATGCATGGTATATATCTTGAATAATAAATACAACCATGGTATGATCGATACAAAGGCTATTGAAGGAAACTATTTTGGATTTTCCTGCAACATTTAATGTCTATAGAGTGTTTAATAAAATTTAAAGGATTTTAGAGTAAATAGTTATTGTGAATTTTGATGAAACTAACCATTTAAACATCGAAAATGATCAAACGGATGAAGTCACAAATCGTTTGATAATAGGAGACATGAAACCTCAAAATATGAGTTTGAAGATGATATTAATAATGTTCAGTTCAGTTCAATAGAAAATTAAAAAGAAGAACTATCAGTTATTCGTCCTAGACATTCTATAATCCTAATGAACCAACCTTTAGAAACTGTTATAGGAGACCTAGAAATAGGAATATGAACTAGAATAAATATTTGAAACCTAGATGAATTATGTACCTTTATATCTCAATTATAGACTATATTTATTAATTAATCTTTATAATATAATAGATAGATTTGAGAAAAATAGGATGAGCTAAAAATTTTCAAAAGGAATGATGTTTGGGATCCTTTAGAGATACCAAACATTTATCCAATTTTTGGAACTAAGTGGTTCTTATGAAATAAATTCGATGATCAAGGGATAATAGCCTAAAAATATATATTAGTATCCAAATGTTATAATCAGGAATAAGTTATAGATTATGAAAATACATTTTCCCCTGTAGCAAGATTAGAAGCAATTATAATACTTTTATCTTATACATCTCAAATGAATTATTAATTATATTCGAGAGAAGATAAAATTTTTAATGGTTATTTTATGGAAGAATTAAATTTTTAACAATTTCCTAATTTTAATAATCCTCAAGAAAATCAACTCTATTTTTTAACTTATTAAAACTCTATATGGCCTAAAACATGACCCTAGAGCATGGTATGAAATTTTCAATTCTGTTCTTTTGAAAAATTGATTTATAGTTAGATTTATAGATCAAACTCTTTTTAATAAAACTACATGTTCTGAAACGTTATTTGTTCATATTTATTTTGACGATATTATTTTTTGTTCAACTAATAAAATTTTTGGTCATGATTTTACCAAATTCATGAAAAATGAATTTTAAATAATTATGATGGGAAAAATGAACTTATTAATTAGATTTCAAATTTTCAAAAAAATATCATAGAAATAATTTAATTCAATGTATGTATATCATATATTTATTGAAAAAAAATTTCTTGAAAACTACATGACTTATTGAACATCCAAATGTACTAATATAAAAAATTGTTAGGATGAATATGAGAGACCAGTTTAAAAAAGTTATCTACTGGTATGATTGATATCTTGTTATATGTTACTACTATCAGAACATAAATTATATTTTAAGTATGTATTTGTTATTAATTTCAATCAAATAAAAAATAATGACATTTTACTGCTATAATATTAATTTCATATTTTTAAATTCAACTATTTTTCAATCTATTATTTTCCCCAAATCATCAGATTTTTGTAACATACCTGGTAAATAAAGAACATGAAATTTTTATATTTATTAATATTTGAGGATTAATTATTAATTTAAATTTAAAGGGGATGTTATGTTTTATGGAATACACGAAATGCAACAATGGGTTTTTCATTAAAATCTTATGTTGCACACAACATTGAGTCATACGAAAAAATATTAAAATGATATTATTATTTTAAATGGTATTTAATACATAGAAGTTGTATTGGAGGGAATGAATAGAATTATCCATATTATTATTATACATGTTTTTTATATATATTTACAATTATCCAATAAAAGTTAGATACATAAAATGATAATGAATCAAATTTTAAGCACAAATACTCTAATATTTTTTAAAGGTTTGATTTACCGCCATTTGATGGAGAACAATTTTTAAATATAAATTTTTTCAATTTCATATGATCTATTTCACAAAATATAATTCTCCCTTAGAATTAGGACATCAAAATTTACATTGGTTTATTTTTTTGGTATTTTTTGATAAAATTTAATTTTTTATGATTTGTGAAAAATACTCTATTTTAATTCAGATCTTCTATTTAATATAATTTATTTATATTGGTATATTATCATTTTAATTGTTTTTAATGTTTATGTAGATTATATTTTTACGTTTTAATCCAAATTTTGACATAGGAAGTAATTTCATATTTAAAATGGACATAAACAAGTGTCAATCTTTTGATAGTTATTATTTCTGAAAACATGATTTTTATTTTGACATCAATAATTAATTTTAAATTAATTTTTCGAAATTGTTTTTTAATTTTCAAATATTTATTTCATATTTGGAATTATTTGGTCCAAATATTGTAAATAGGTAACTTTAATTTTTATTCCTTTTAAATATTTATTTCAAAAAATATTTTAATTACCATTGTTAAAAGGTTAAATTTGTTAAATAAGGGAAAACAATAATATTATAATAATAAAAAATTTCCCCAAAATGTGTCATATTCCTATTAGGTGATATAAATCCGACCATGGGAATCTTTGGATCAATTTTGGGACCCCATGGATCCACTTGGGAGTGATAATGCATCTTTATATTAATTACTTAAAATGAAGACAAAAATGACAAAAACATATATCTTTTAGTAAATAAAGATTTTAAAGGGGATATATAAGTTATATCTTAGAGTATAAATATTATTTTAAAATATAAAATGATTTCCTACATCATGGAATTTTTTATAGTTGTTATTCAACAAATAAATAATATTATTTATAACACAATAATGATGCAGTGTTTACCTCATTAATAAATTATTTAAATAAATTAGATTATAATGATTAAAAAAATATTGAAAACATGTAAAATTCTTATTGAATGACGTTTTTTTTCTCACATGAGTCACGTTATGTTATACTTTAATGTGTTTTGGATCTTTAGAATGGTAAAATCATTATATAAAAAATGATATTTGCTAACATTCCTAAAGATCCCCTCTTCCCCATTATAAAAATCCCTCACCTCTAACCCATTACTGACAACTTCATGCAACTTTTATTGTCCAAATATAGTTTATATAAGCTATCAAGATACCTATATTACACCTATAAGTCTTACCTTTGGAATAATTCACTTCAACTAAACCTTTTGTTACAAACCAAACAGAGTTACCTGATTTAAGGGTAATGTCTTCTCTTAAATTATTTTCTTTTATTTTACTTCTCCAACCCCCTAAACTCTTATTATTTTTTATAACAATACCAGTATCCTAAATATACTTTGTTTTTTATGATAAGTATTCGAAATATATTTACACACACCTCCATCTAATGCGTAATGAACATACTGTTTCTGTGGACGGTGAACTACTGCGTCACGAACCGATGATTGTTCAATTTTCTCCAACCACCTCTCATGGTGGCCATTATGAGGGAACTATATCTATATATGAAATATATTTTATTTTATTTTATCTATTTTATAATATAATTCCCATTAATAACATACCATTATTCTTTACATGTTGTATAAATATGATAATTTCATTTGAGAAAGTGCGGACTACTGCCCCCTCAATGTGATATGACTATTGCATACCATACATGTAACGTATAAATGATGGTGTTAATGAAATTATGCAATGTATATAAAATATTATATTATACTGGAATTATAATATACCTATGTATCATTACTTATTTATTATATTAAATAAAAAATTGAAATGAATGTAGTGGTCATGCGTACGTTCGACTTACCGTCTCCATGAACGGTGCATTTCATTTCATATCTCCATATTTTATGTTTTGTTATAAATATATATATATATATGTAAATATATTATATATATGATATCTAAATCACTATTATCATTCTGGAGATAATTTAATTTTTACCACATGAATAAAATTGTAATTATAACAAGATCATTTTTAACTCAAATTTTGTACATCCACAAAATGTCCGATATGAACTCAAATAATTAAATAATTGTTATTACAAGTTAATAAGTGATATAAAAGGAATAATAAACATGAAAAATGTTGTTAATAAATTATAAATTATCTTAAGTTAATTATTCAGGAAGATCTAGGAAAATGCAAGACATGTTGGACTCGAGGTAAGGGAACTTCTTAACTCAATTTCCATTCTTTGGGATGATCTTCTACTTCATGATAATGTAATGATATAAATATGTGTGAATGAAATATGATTTTATTATTCATAATATCCAATTATGATGGGTGTATTTATATTTGTCACACATAATTATTTCATTGATTTATCCTTAATTTAATTATATGATCCTTGTAAATGAACCTTAACCCACCTAGTTTATTCGAATACATCTTCATTTATTATGCCTTTTAATTTCAATTTTATTATGTTGGGATATGTTCTTAAATATATATATATTTATTATTGTACATTTTATGTCCATGTGATGAGATATCATTTTCTATCTCATTATCTATTTTTTTAACTTTAATGTGACGCCATTATATTGCCGAATTTTCGTAACAGACGTCGTCTCGATCTCCATTCATTGAGGCTTATTTTTTTTATACATGACATTATTTTATATAATGTATAAATTACTTTCACATTTCATTTCATTCAAATGGAATATTTTTTCTACAAAGCATTTCACTAAAGGACAAAAATGAATTTTTCTTTTAATATAAGCGCTAACAATGACCTTTTTTCACTGCCTCGAGTATTATTTGGTCTTTAGTATCCTTAACAACCAATAATGTTTTTAAAAGTAAAATAAATACCATATACCATTTTACGTATTTTGGTATTAAATATGGTTTTGATAATGTATTTTTATGTTAATATATTTAAATTATATATTTTAATTGAAATGGGGAAATGTTATCTTTTTTATGTTTGTTTAATGTGTTATGAATATGTTATGGTTCATGGGAATTTTTTACATATACAGGTGGTTCAATGATAAACCTTTGGTAGTTGAGCATGAGATAGCTATTCAATGCATTGGGTAATGTTATAAAGGTAAACGTGTTGTTTATCCTAATTGATTTATGGAATATACTATGATGGGTATTCAAAATGAAAATCCCTACATAGCTATGAATGCTACAACGTATGCAAATTGTGTATTAAATAAGTTAACATTTAATATTTATATTTTCTATGTAATATTCATAAATATTATTATTTCATGAGTGATGTTAAAAGGATTATGTTTCGATAGACTAATTTTTTCATTCATTACATTATAACTGTTACTGACAATTTTATTCTTATCCCATGTTTTGAATTGTTTTTCACATGATTTAATGATTAATAGTGTCAATTATGATATCATAGAAAATTCAGGTTGTCTAAATCATCGAATAGACTTGAATTTTCTAATAGTTTTTTTATTATATGAAAAATTTGAAAAATGAGTAGAGGTTTTTACTTTGAAATTTTTGAGATGTAATGTAATAGTTATGGGATAATTCTATAATACTCTAAACCTGAAAATATCCTCAATAATAATTATTCACTTTATTCATGATTATGTAATGTTTTAAGGTCGTGCCCTTATATTTTGTATCAGATGTAAGTTTAGACAACATTAGTGATTAAGGGTTTTTGTTAAACACATGTTTTGTCCGTCTGTCTATTATTTTAGTAAATCCTTTTTTATAACTTTTTCAATTCATGAAAATTCCATTATACATGGAAGGAGAGGAATAGAAAAGGACATTATTATCTCTTCCTAATGACTTGTCTGCAATAATTATTTCAAAGTTGTGTTGTGATGATTGTGAAACTTTTTATAACATACTACTAACATGAAATAATTTTTTTGAGATATCAAAAACCTTCACTATTCCCCCATATCATCATTGATCAAGGGTTGTATTTAATAAAATTCTATTTTCACAATATTATCATATTTTGAAGAAAGGTAAATGTTTAAACGGATTTTTCAAATATTTTTCCTTATCAGATTATTTTGAAGCATATTATGATTTTGAAAAAGATGAATAATTGCGAGAAACTTCTGAAACATATTTATATTTTCTTTTATAATATAGTCTCTTAGAACATACATATGGTATTTTAATAGTACCACTGATTGAATGTTTCAACTCAAACTCAGTCTGACCATTTTATAAAAATCAGGTTTTATTCGATGTTTTGAAATTATATGTCATACATGATAGTTTTCCAAATTTATTTTTATAAGAACACAATTATGAACCATATTTTACAAGTTGTATTTGGATAAAAGATTAAAATTATTTTGAAGGATCTCTAAATCATTGTTGCAATGTATGGACCTATTACTAACGTGAACAAGATGACGATGAAACCAAGTGGACTCCATGATCACGGTATGGTGTTATTTATTTTTGTGGGGTAGTTTTATTTGAATATATAGTGGTGAAATAAAAAGTTAAAATACATATATAAGACATCATTAATTGGGAAGTTTAGGTCATAATGAGTTGGGATGAAAATAGAAGTTATAAGACAATCATTGAGGTAAAATCATGTTATAGTTATTTTTGAATAGTATATCATATTTTTTGGAATTCTATAAAATTATGTAGTTTTTTAAAAAGGAAGACACATAGACCGTGTAACAACCCATCATGTCAGATAAATCTATGGGAATCGAACCCACAACCAAAGAGCGAATGAGATTTATCTCCTACCGCTGGACTACATGAAGTCCCGAGTTAGTATACCTTATTATTTTTAGTTAAATGAATTTATGGATCAAGACTAATTTGATATAGGGACCTTATGTTTAATAAAATGTATATCATTATTATTGGAAAATGATTTTGTTTTAATGTGATAAAAGTTATTTTGGTATATGTTCTCTCTTTTTGGGAGACACTATATTCCTGTGGAATATAAAATACTATTGGATATCATTTGTGGAGTAATGTTTGAAATTTTATTTTGGAAGAATATATGCTTTTATTGTTGAAATATGGTGGTTTGGGTTATTTCTGGAAATGATTACCATATCATAGAGAATATGTGAATAGATTAATTACACTTTAGTATGAGACATTCAGAGTAGTCAATATTTTTGGAGATAAATGTTAACATTTGTTGTGGAAGACAATGTGATTAAATAATCTTGAGTTTTGGTTTTCAACATAATTTGGTTTATTTTGAACAATCTAAAGGACAATTGTGTATTGAGTTGTCTTTCATGAACATTGGTTACTTTTTGATGAATTTTGGAGTTTAGGATCAGTATTTATTTTTATAAAGGATTATCCTTTTTGGGATTATCAAATCTTATAATAACCATTTTTGTTTTGGTTAATGTCTAATGAACAGGTAAATATATAGTTCTTCTTTGGTGGATTCTGTGATTCTCTAGAATATTGATTCTAGCACTTCAGGGGTGACCATGTCATCATGTATACTCATCATTTGGGGAAAGATGAGTTTTTGGTAGAAACTTATTAATGGATGAAATTATACGTGAAGGTTATTATATTTCCTTATTTTATTATTCTATGTAGTTAATGAATTATTAATAATTATGAATAGGTACTTAAAACAAAAAAGATGGCGGTTTACGTTTCCTACTGGGTAATCAAATGCAGTTTATTTCATCACAAGTTTATGATTTTCTAGTGGTTAACTTCCTCCTAATCATGTTTTCTATCACTCTCTATCATAACATGATGGTTTATTTTCACTTACATATCCATGTTTTCTTACATGGAATATTTGTACGGGTTATCTAAGGTAACTTCTGTACATCTCTTTCTATATTTTAAAGTGATATTTTTATTGGCTCTTTTTTAAATGTGATACTTTTAAATATTTTTTGAAACCCATTTTTAAAATTTTAAGGATGCAATATTTAAAAGGGGGGAAGTATGTAACATAACTAGTAAATAAAGAACATGAAATTTTCATATTTATTAAATTTTTGGGAATAAATTTTAAATATACTTTAAATTGGATGCAATGTTCGATGGCGTACCTGATACACAACAATGAGTTTATTTGAAATCTTAAGTTGCACACAACGTTGAGTCATACTGAAAAATAATAATATAATATTATTTTTTAAATGGTAGTTAATGCCTAAATGTTGTATTGTAGGGAATGAATACAATTAAATACATTATTATTATAGATGTTTGTTAAATGTCTTTACATTTATCTATTAATCTTTAGAGACATAAAATGATAATAAATCCAGTTTTAAACATAAATACTCTAATATTCATTAATAGTCTGATTTACATCCTTTTGATGGTGAGTCCTTTTTAAATATTATTTTTGTCACTTTTATATGTTTTATTTGACAAATTAAAATTATCAATTTTGAATCAAGACATCAAATTTTACTTTGGAATATTTTTTGGTATTATTCTGATAAAATTCATTTTTTAATGAATAGTGAAAAATAATGCATTTTAGTTCAAAAATTCTATTTAGTCTAATTTATTTATATAGATAGATAGTCATTTTAATAGGTTTTAAATAGTAATTAGATTATATTTTTACAATTTATTCCAATTTTGGTCATTGGAAATAATTGTACTTTGAAATTAGACATAGACACATGTCAATCTTTTGATAGTTATTATCTCTTAAACACATGTTTTTTTTTGAAAACAGAAATTAATTTTAAATTAATTTTTGACAATATTGTGTTTTGAATTAGGAAAAATGGATTCAATAGTTGGAATCATGAAATCAAAATTGTTTAAATATGTAACTTGTATTTTTAGTCATTTTAGGTATTTACCTCAGTAAATATTTTATTTACCATTGTTAAAAGGGTAGAACTGGTAAATAAGTGTAACAAAATAATATTATAATAATATAATATTACCCTAAAATTATTCCTATTATTATTGGCTGATATAAATCTGACCATGGGAAAACATGGTTCAATTATTGGGACCCCATGAAGCAATTTTAGAGTTATAATGAAACATTATATTAATTAATTTAACGTAAAGAAAAAATTGACATAAACTTATATATTTTAGTAAATAAATTTTTAAAAGGCGTAATATAAGTTATATCTTCTATTATATATATTCGTTGGAATGATAATATTATTTCCTACATCATTGTATTTTTATATAATTATTAGACATCATATAAAGAAAATTATTTATGGCACAATAATGATGCAGTGTTTACCTCAATAATAAATGATTTAAATAAATAAGATTATAATGATTAAAAAATAAAAAACTAGTACAATTATTATTGGAAGATTTTATTTATAACATGAGTCACATTTTATTCGATTTTAATGAGTTTTGGTTCTTTAGAAACTTAAAATTATTATATAATAAAATTGTATTGGAAAAAATTCATAAAGAGCCCCTCTTCCCACTTATAAATAGCCTTCAACTCTTACCCATTAATCACACCTTTCAATCAACTTAATTTTGGAATACGTCTCTTCATGTAAAGATTTTGGTTCGAACAATAGAGAGTTACCTGATTTAAAGGTAACGTCTTCAATTAAATTATTTTTTGTGGATGGTGAACTACTACCTCACGAAAAGATGATTGTTCAATTATCTGCAACTGCCTCTCATGGTGGCCATTATGATGGCACAGTAATTATATATAATATATATATATTATTTTATAATATCAATATTATTCTATAATTAACATTTTGAACATACTTTATGATTTTCATATTTTATAAATACGATAATTTCATTTGAGGAAGTGCGGACTACCGCCCCCTCAAAGTAATATGATATGTTCATACTATACATAGAACGTATAAATGATGGTGTTAATGAAATTATGTAAAATATATAAAATATGATATTATACTTGAATTATAATATGCATTATTATCATTATGTTTTAATTCCATTAAATAGGAAATATAATTGAAAGCACCGTTCATGTGTACGTACTGTTTACCCTCTCCATGAATGATGAATTTCTTTACTTATCTCCAAATGTTATATACTATTATAAATACATATATATACTGTATATATATGATATGTATGATATCTAAATCATAAATATCATTCTGTAGATAATGGAATTTGGACCACATGGAAAAAATGTAATTATAACAACTTCATTTTTATCTCAGATTCTGATCATCGACCAAATATTTGATATGAACTCAAATAATTAAATACTTTTTAGTACTAGGAAATAAGTGATATAAAAGAGATAATAAAAATGAAAAAGGTTATCATGTATGTAGATATTAACTTATGATTATTATTCATGAATAACAAGGAACATATAAGACAAGTTTGACTCAAGGAAATGGATCTTTCTAACCTAATTTCCATTCTATGCTTTGAACTTATATGTCATGATTATGTAATGATATAAATATTTGTTAATGACTTATTTTTGTTTTATAGTTAATATCCACTTATATTAGGAATATTTATAATTTTCACACATAATTATTTCTTTGATTTATCGTTATTTTAATGATATGATCATTGTAAAGGAACCTTTCACCCTCCTTATTTATTCAAATACCTTTTCATTGATTATGTCTTTTAATTTCAATTTTATTATGTTGCGATATGTTCTATTATATATCAATATTTTTTTACATTTTTGTCCAAGTGATGAGATATCATTTTCTATCTCATCAAATAATTTCTCTATATTTTTAAGTGACTTTATTAGGCTGCAGAATTTTTGTGAGGGACTTCATCTCAATCTCCATTCATTGAGGAAAATTTTGTTTTAAAAACAACATTATTTTATATGGTGTATAAACACCTTTGACTTTTCATTTAAATCAAATGGAATCTTCTTTATATGAAACGTTTTACTAAATAACAAAAAGGAATGTTTCTATTAACATAAGCGGTGACAATGACCTTTTCTGCCGCCACGAGTGTTATTTGATCTTTTTCTTCCTTAATAAGATGTAATGTTTATAAAAGGAAAATAAATACCATATACCCTATTACATATTTTGGAATAGAAAATTCTTTTGATAATGGATTATTTATCTCAATATATTTAAATGATGTATTGTGATTGAAATGTGGAAATGTTATATTCTCTTTATTTATTTATGTGTTATGATTATGTGATGGTTTATGGATATTGTTTATGAATATAGTTGGTTCTTTGATATACCTAGGGTGGATGAGCCTACGATAGCTCTCCAATGCATTGGGTAATGTCATGGTGGTAGACGTGATGTTTCTCCTAAAAGATTTTGGGAATATAATGTGATGGGTATTCCCAATGTAACTCCCTACGTAGCTGTGAAAGCTACTATATAAATATATTAGGTATTCCACAAGATACCATTTATGATTTATATTTTCTACATGTTATTAAAAAATATTATGATTTAAGGAGTTATGTTAAAAGGATTAGGTTTTTAGATACTAATGTTTTGTTTAATTGTTTTATAACCCTTACTGAGCTATTTATGATCATCCCATGTTTTGAAATGATTTTCACAGGACGTAAAGATGAATATGGTCAAGGATGGGTTCATGGAAATGACTTGTTGTCTAAAACATCAAACTAGACATGAATTTTTTATGAATATTTTTATTTTATGAGAAAAATAAAAATTGAGTAGATGTCTGTAATTTGTAATTTTTTTGATATAATGATATAGTCATGGCATAATTTTCTAAAAATATAAACCTGAAAATATTATTAATGTAAATTATTCCATTAATTCAAATTTATGAAATGTTTTAACGCATGGTCCTAATAATTTTACATTACTTTCATATTTAGATTTAGATTTTATAGGGTGTATATTATATTGAAAAATTATCTTAGGACCCTGTCACTTCTTAGGAAAATACATAGTTTCTTAGTCTATTAACAAAAATACATTGTTTCACTCTCAACTAAAGAGGAACAATATGTATCTATTGAAATTTGATGTGTACTTATTTTTTTGTTGAAAAACACTCTTCTAGAGTATGGAATAAATTTTAATAGTATATATATATATATTATGTGATAATATTAGTGTCATTAATATTTCTAAAAATAAAACAATTCAATGTAGGACTACACACATTGATATAAGGAATCATTTTCTAAGAGATGATTCCCATAAAAAGAACAAATCATTAGAATTTGGTAATATAGACTATCAATTAGCTGGTATTTTTAATAAACATCTTCCCAGTTCTACTATTGATTTTAAAAGGGGTAGTTATGATTATTAGAGATTATCTAATTAATTATTAATTTATTTTTAGTTCTCAGTTTTTATATTAGAAATCCTTATTTAAGATGTTTAAATTTTCTTATTTGATTTTGTTTTAATTTATTTTGAAACAAATTTTATTTCAATTTCAACATAATGAAATTAACTATAAAATGATAGTGAGTACATCCTCGATCAGTTCGACATAACTATTTTCCTTCTACCGCTCTCTTTCTCCTCTCATACACATCATTTTATCTTACATAATACCTCTCTCATTTGTTTCCAGTCTACTAAAATACCTAATACTTCATTCCCATATTTTTTTAAACCTACAAAATTAGAAACATTTCGATGATCCATTTATTTTTAGTTAGAAAATAGTATGTAAGTTTTTGATAAATCTCTTAAGGTATTTCAAGGAAAGGTAATATATTTTGTAAATCTAGATTCTATGAATTTTTCTCTTTATAAATCTATGAAATTTCATAGTCTGGTTCATGATTTTTTATAATGAAATATTCAAATGGTTTATAAAATTTAATTTGATTAATTTTATAAAATTTATTCATTTAGTTTTAGTTTTGATGAAGATTACACTCTCCATATGATTTATAATAAGGATTTTTTTTATCATCTTTTTAAATGGACGATTTGTTGAAATTTTCACATGAAAATGAGTTTTAGTTATATTTAAGAAACATTGGTAATGGAAGAAATGCATCTAAAGACATCATGAATTTTTTGGGACATTATGTCTAAAGAACTTTTTTACAAAATAACATTCTCTTGATTGACATGTTTTGATGAAGTTTATTCGATCAATGACTTTTTTGAGGATAGTTGATCTTGATAAGTTCTTATATCTAGACATGTATATGAAGATTATATTTTTGAATCATATTATGTTTAATTTTCATTGAATTATGATATGGTATCTAAATCACTGCTTCCACCAATATTATTGGATGGGAAATTATGCATATGGTGGGATTATTTCCTTGTTTCTACATAGAAATAGAATTATAGTAAATATGATGATTGGAAGATAATGTCACCATAGTAAAGTACTGAATTCGAGAACAATAAATAAGCTTGGGTTTTTCTATAGAAACAGGTGAAATAGTATGCTGCCAGTTAGAGAGGAACATCAACATATGATTCTATAAACTACTCGAGGTGAGAAAATGGTTATCCCTTTAGTTGTATCTATGAGATAGAGGCCTGAGGATGAAAAATATTCAAGGAAATAAGGATCTCATATTCAATGAAAAATAGTTTCTGATAATATTCTATATGTAGTTTCAAAGGATAAGGTTGGAATGGTGGATTTCGTTACACCAGTTGAGAAAGGCGGTCATACTGCTCATGAGAACCTGGTACATGAGAATATTGATCATGAAGCTCATAGTCAACAGATTCATGATCTTAGAACAAATATTATTCATGATCCTTGAGTTTCTGGAGGATCTGGTTTGGGAAACATTCCAAAAGAAGCTGGATATCCATGTCTAGCATTAATTGAAGTTAATAAAGTAGGATAAAATTATCTATAATCATCTAATTCTAAATACAATGATTAAGTTATAAAGATAATTTTTTGGAGGATCAAAATGTATTTTAAGTGAGTTGTTGGAAGAGGAGATGAAAATTATTTAAGAATACTTTTTTTTCTATTACATGATAAGAGTGTGAAACTTTAAAGCATCATTTGAGAAAATTCAATGAAAATATCATTTCAGATGGAGATATGAAGGAACTAACAGAAAAATGTGAAGGGAACTTTCTTCATTAAAAGTTGAATCTCACAAAAAGATATAGTTAGAAAGAATTTAATGTAATGACTGTTAGAGAGTTTCAGTATCTCAGTGAATTAAATAGAGTTTCTACATCTTCTATATTCACGCCACTAGAGATTATAAAAAAAATAGTAAATTAATTATATTTTGGGTTAATTTAATGATAATCTACACAGTATTCATTGTGATATAATTCCTTTGAATATTTCATTGGATAATCCAAAGTCTTTTCTATGCCAGCTCACTTCTAATGAAACATGGTTGGGACAAGTGATTATTCTAGTCATGGACAATCATATATCATACATTTAGTATGATGATTATGTGAATTCATTTGTCAAGTTTAATTTGGATGAGATCATAATATTTGGTAATGATTCCAAGACATTTCTTTATCATTAGATACAAATATTCAACCACAGTTTTCATTTCCAATTAATGATGATGATTGACCATAAATGTGTTGTTCATACCACCCCTCATCGAGAATAACCCTTTGTTCCTAGTAAAACTGAAATCATAATCCATTCATTTTTATGAACAATATTAATTGCAGATTGTACTATAACATTTGAATTTATGTTAAACAGATCACTAATTTCTGCATATCTATATTTATTTATATTTATTTTGTTTCAATCCTTCACTTTTATTCCTAGATGTATTTTTCTATGATAGAATTCATAACTAATAACTTTTACTTTTCTACTATATTAACTTTTCATTATTTCATTTATTGTTTGATCGACAATATTTTTTATATCACAAAAATGGGTAGATGATTTAACATTTGAAACCAAAAAATTTCATTTAATTTAGAAAAAACACGGTCTTCAAATAATTCTATAAAATCGATATTTTGGTCAAATATCTATACCTACTTTTCGTTTTACGAAATCCAAAATTTCAATTGTTTTTCAAAGAGTATGTTATAGGTTTTGTGATAAAAAATAAGAGGTTCATTGGTGGAGATGTATTTTATCAATAATAATATATAATTTTTTGTGATTTCAACGCTCGGAAATACCCATGTTTGTTTTCTAATGATGTTTTGTTCATCAGATTTACCAGAAATTATAATTTTTAAATATTTTTTAGCATTATAGAATGAATCTGAAAACACTGTATTCATACATAAGTTACAATGGAAAGGATAACATTTTTATATGGAATCAACCCTACGTTATGCTAACATGATTAGTTTTAAAACAACATCCCTACAGGAAGTAATTGGAAAGCATATAGATCAACAACCCTACATTTGATTCTGGATTTACTATTTTCAACCATATGTTCAAGGAACTACAATGTTTGGTTCATCAATACTAAATTTGGGAAATTTAAACGTATGGTTCATCAGTTCTACATTTGGTAAAGTTTAATGTTTTGTTTCATAAATTCAATGTTCTATAATGTTGAATATATACTTCAACAATGTTATGTTTGGGAAAGTTAAATATATGGTTCATTAGTGTTAGGTCTGGGATTTTATGGTGATAAGGATAAATGTATGGATCATGATCCCCATGGTAAATTGTTATCAAAATAACATAATGATTATGGTATAGAGAAACAACCCTATACTATGGGAAGGAACTATACACTACGTAGTTCAACCTTACTTTTTATTCTTAATGGAAAAGTTCATCAACCTTTGTTTTTAATATGATATTTCTACATTGATCATGTCAGAAATAAAGATAGATTCAAGGATCATTTTGAGTGTTTAAAATAACCACGATTATCAATGAAAATAAGTTTTATTTCTAAGGGATGTTGTGGCTCACCTATTCAATTGAAATTTTTATTTTTGTGACTTACAAGGTTATTCTTTTGGGTATAAAATATAAAATTAATTATCCATCTATATATTTTCCTTTAGAATATCATTTCAAAAATATGATAAGGGTTTTTCACATATAATAATGTATTGTTGAAATCTGTTTCAGAGTGTTACGGAAAATTTAATTACTCTGTTAATGTACTAAATTATGGAGATATACACAATATATATTGTTCTTTTGTAAGTTTATGATTTACCTATTTATCTGTTGTTTTCATGTCAAATATCTTTTTTCAATCTGATATATTTATATTGTTTTAGTGTTAATGATTTTTTTCTAATGAAGAAGAATAAAATCCATCTAATATTAGATGTGTCCTACTATAAGTGTGAATAATAATTTATTTCAAAATATCAAATATTTTTTTCAATTATTTTATTTTTGGTTTTCTGTACTCATTCATGGTGGAGTATAATATTCTCAGACTAAGATGTGGATAACCTGTTCATTATTTCTAAAAAAAGGAATTTTTTTCAGGAATCTTTTTAAAATTTACAACTTCCTACACTAAGTTGTTGGAATTTCAGTCTTGTGATAAGAGGACTGGACTACAAATTTTTTTGATGATCATAGAGAGAGATTCTAGTGGAGTGTACTAGGGGTAATTTGTACGATGAACCACTATAAAAAACATTGTGCTTTATTACTATTTATCAACTAAATTTTTTCACAATAGAAGGAAACAAATTCTTATTGTTTATAATTAATGGAGGGTGTTTAAATTCGTAATAATAGATGAATTTTTGAGAAAACACAATTCAAATACACCTCTTGTGGGTTTTATATATTCCGACCAATAAGAATTTCCCCTAGTTCCTCTACCGAAATTCAAGGAATGCATATATTTTTTTCATTTTTACATCAATATCATTATGAAACGATCTACTATGGAACACATGTTTTCTCTTTTTTGGTTCACTTAACAGTCACTCAGTTTTAGGTTGTTAGACATATATTTCTAAAGCTATAAAAGAATGTCCATGTGTTTTTCTAATCAATCTTCATTCATGTTTGGTTTATTTTTTATAAAACTACCACATTTTCCTTCACAGCCATTGCAAACATGGTTTTAGTTTGTTCCAATGAATTACTAAAACAAATATATGTTAGTGTGGGTATATCGAATAAAATCATTACAGCTTATCACATTAGAACAATATATTCAATGATATCATTAACTAGGTATTATCGTATTCATTTAAACGATTTATACATAAAATATTGACCATTAATATTATAAAACAGATCTCTCAAATACTAAAATAACACAATAACAACTTATATTATTTGAACTTTTCCTCTAATAAAAATTGTAATGATCAATGATATACAAATACAACAATTTATTGGTTTCTTAATGTTGTTAAATATTATTACATATTATGTATTCTTCAATTTAGAGTTTTAGATTATTATGAAAAAAAATTAAATATCAATCGAATATAATAAAAAGATAAAAATCCTAGTCAATTTAAATTTATTCCTCAGAATCAAAACTTTTTTATTAAAACCAATATTTCATTGAATGTGCATTATATTCTATTAATATGAATCTGAATACTATAAATATATTCAATTTTATAGTTCTTCTTCATCCATAAACCATGTAGAAACATTTGATATGTTTAATGATAAAAACAAACCTAGTTAATTGATATTAAAATAATGGAAACCCTTTCAGAATTTTGAAATTCAGAAAAAAAAACAATAATGATGTATTCGTTTCCTCATTAAAAACATTTATTTTTAGGAAGTCACTTACTCTTGAAATAATGTTTTTATCCTGTTTTTTTAATTTAGAATTCAATAGAAACCATAAACGATATATTATAATTCATAAGATTTTCTTCAAAAACATGAATGGTTTTCTTTATAAACAAACCATTAAACGATATAACATCCAAAATATACATTTATATATACATAAATTTTCTAATCATATCATATCCAAATATTTACATAAAACCATATATAATAAGAACATGAAAGAATAAATTATAAATAACCACATAGATAATTATTACTGATTTCATAAATATGGAATTCATAATTACAAACATCATGATCATACTGCCCTGACCTTGTGAAAATATGTCTTAAAAAATTGAGAAGAAATACACCAAACAATAAAACTATTTTTTATCATGAGACCTATAAATGAATTGAGTGTCTGAAATGATCCCTTACAAGGACTTACTGTGTCTAAAGGATTCTTCATACAATATGGAAAAATAATCAATACTATACAAAATCAACATCAATATATATATGTAAAACAGACATATAGATGATCTATATTTTCCCCAATCTAAAAATATAACAACATGATAATAAGTCATCCATAGTAATATGATGGGTGATATCATATGATTATATCACAAAAATCATAATATTTTTCAATGGATATTGATATAGATGAACATTATTTTAAAATAACATTTTAACTATTCTACGAATACAAGAGATAAATATTCCTTTATTTTGAGATAATTTTAAATAAAAAATTCTTCAATATAGAGATACAAATAAAGTTTGACATTAAAAATTGATCCTAATAAAAGAATATTATTTGTAAATAATTTTCATTATTCCATGAATTTCCCCACCTGTAAAATATGTTAAAATTGATAACTAATTTCACACCATTGTAAAAAGGAAACGTGAGTTTTATGAAAAATGTCCTAAATTATTCATATTAAATTGTGTATAGTAAAAATTTGATGAAAACTATTTTTAACAATCATTTGAATATAAGTAAAAAATTATTGAAACATTTTATAAAAATGGACATGGAGGATAATAGTTTTTAATGGAAAACACCAGAATATGGATTTAAATGAAAATTAATTACCTTGAGTATTACTTGCCACACACATTCATTAGGTCATTTATAATAAAATTTTATTATTTTTATATATTATTATGAATATTATTTAATTATATTCCTTTATCTTTATCCTATTATTTCATTAATTGCAAAACATTACATTGTTATTAAATCGGTGAATTTTATGTATAACGTTTTGAGGATGATTGGTTCATTATTAAAATACCACTTCTCTAGGTTGACTATTGTACAATGGGTTATGGTTATATCTTCAAAATAATAATAATTAGGAACCCATTTTTGTTTTTATAAATTAATTAATATTTTATAACCATCCATCAATATAATATATTAATAATTAATCACATTACTTAGCAGATATGGCATTCCACATGTACGCATAAGAAACAATATCAATATCTAAATATTATGATCACATGAGGTTAAGAACAATTTTTTCATTTGGGGATATAAATAATTCCATTTATATCATATATATAATCAATAAACCCATCATAATTACAATATGACTGATGTGGGGATGAAAAATTAAACAGATCGCTTCATAGAGATGGTAGTCCACACAGACACAAACAAATTTTCCTATTCGCATAGAGTATAAATAGAGATGAATAATGTATTTTAAATAATTATAATACCTTTTTAGTATATTTAAAAACCCTATGATAATAGATCATCATGGATATCATAGAACTGTTATGACGTAGAAGACTAAATTAAATGGAAGAACACTCATCAGACTAGTATCTCTTCTATTGAAACCCATTTTTAGCATTCACCTTAATCTTCAATACAATGGTATTAGGGGATTAAATGAATCTATAAAAATTGTATAAGGAATATATCTAGGAATTTGGGATTATATTTTTATAGACAAATTGAACTTTATGTATGAGTAAGAGTGAAGGGATTGTTATTTTTTATATGTGATGTGGGTGTCACACTTTTAATTATTCTAAATTTTAAAATAATACAATGTAATGTTATGGAAACTAGAACCAAACATGATTCATTTAAAATTTGGATCATGGTATACTTTATATTCCTTCCAAAAAATTATATATGACTATCTATTTAATGTTACAGTTCTAGGTGCCACCCAATGGTGCCCCATACCCGGTTGGTCACATGGCCTCAATGCATTTATCCAAACTCCAGAGGCTTTTGACTAGAAGTAAGGGCCTTTGGTGTGATAGTGTGGAAACTATTCCATCATTGGTAGAGTAACATAGTGGAATAACAACAATACACAATAGTGGAAGCAATAATAACATACAATAAGTAAACTGTGGAAGACTAAATGCAAATAAACAATCGCAACACACACACACACACACACATATATATATATATATATTAATTCATGTCACAAGTACCTAGGAAATCATCCAAACAAGTCACAATGTTGTAATACACTAAAAAACCAATGTATAAAGAAAATATGTAAACAACACTAACTTCATTGCAAGACGCATCATGGTCCCATGCTGTCCAACTCCACAATAGTCACGTATCTAAAGTATAACAGTGATTGCCCTTATCAATACCTACAACAATATAATATTATTGGGCCCAAAATCATGACCCAAACAGGATTTGAGATGAATCCCAGAAGGAAACCAAAAAATTATTTGTGTCTAACAGTCAGTGAATATATATATATATAAAGAAATATGAAAAACGAAGTAATAAACAAGGAGTTGCTCAAAATTAAAAAATCATTCCATTCATGCTATAATCATTTACATTTAACAATCTAAATTACCAAACAATCAAATGCAACCCTCTGGGAAGTTCTCATAGTCTAACCCCTCTAATTAAACTTAAACAAAGACTATCTGAAGAATCACTCACAGTAAATTTCCTTATATGGTCTCATAATGGTATCTACAAACTCTCCAAGGAAGCTCTCAATGTCCACTTCCCCATGTGGTGTCGTTCAGTGAAACTACAGACACTCTGAGGGAGAAAATATTTCCAATACACATACAGCCTTGCAATGTGAAATGTTTGACAGACACTATGGGGAAGCCCTCACAATCCATTCCCCTTATGGTCTAACTACACCAGGTTCCCATAGTTTTGTGAAAGCAATCATGCACAAACGATATCCAATACACAAAGAAAACTTGAAATTAATTCTTGGATAAATAGATACAGTGAATATAAAAAGCATGTCATAGAATAATCATCTACATACTAACAATAGAAGGCATGGAAATTAAATAGCCTAATAGGAAGTTCTAGACCCAACAGTCAATATCAAACAACATGGGAAAACACATCCAAAACAAGGTAAATAATCCTATTCAAAATAAAGAGCCCCAACTAAAGCAATCAAGTAGAACATGCATTAACATGATTAAATTACCTAAACACGCAATACCCAAAACTAGGATATTAAAAAATATTCGCACATATAATTCAAAGAAAATTACATAAAGTCAGAAACCACCTACCAGGACATTTTAGAATCGATATGGTTGATCCTCAGCATTTGAATAGACCCAGAATGTCGTATATCTACAAAAACGTTCAAAACATTCATCCTTGAATAACTCAAAAAATAGATGAAATCAATAGGAGAGGTACTAGAATAAGTAATAACTCACATTGGCTATTACAATGCAATATATTGTGTTTGATTCAGAGAACAGACGAACGATCGGGGAATTAGAGAAGAATCTGGGATATCTGTCACACCTAGATGAGACATAGAAAAACAAGACGATTCTATCAATTAGACATGACCCTAATCCAATATAAAAATTAAAATAAAAATACATGGTGTGGTTCTAGAGGATACACATCATGTATATATCTTTACCAAGCCCTTCTTTATGTAGTCTCGAGCTCACCCCGCACAGCCAAGTACTGACCATTACACAACTATTATATGGCTACCTGTGGCAACCAAATACATGGAATGCTCACATAATTACACGGAGTGTACTCCTAAAAATATGGAGTGTAATCCTAAAATTTCAAGAAACTCTTATTTTTCTCAAAAACACTAGAAATCAAGATCCAAATCTTAAAATTAGATCCATGATCTAATAATCATCCCAATTTAATGATATTTTCAACTTAATTTCTCTAATGATGAGGTGCATAAGAAGAATCCTAGGATAGCTTCGACTACTACAATTACACATCAATATCCCCCTCCCAAGTCTCGTTCTGTACTCGCATACACTGCCATAGCACCCGTACTAGAGGAACAGACACGACATGAATATCTTTTTCATTGTGATCAACAATCCAGATAGTATTATTCTCGAATGGTGTGTCCACCTCAAACTGAACCTCCTCAGATAGAAACAGATGAGATGATTCTGAGAAGTAATTCAATTGCTGAGAAATGTGGAAGATATTGTGAATATCCCAGAGCCTCTAAGGTACCTGGAATGGATTGGTAATTGGACCAAATCTCTCTAAAAAATCAAATAAATTGATGTATATCATTTAATGCGTACCATATCTCTTAATCCTCTTGTGTCCCAACCTTGGTGTGAAATGTTGGAAAACATGATCTTCGACCGTGAACCCCAAAGGCCATCTTCATTTATTACCAGAAGAAATTTTTCATTACTTTTTAGTAACCATCCTATTATAAATAAATTCCACCTTTTATGTGGTCTCTAAGACATGAAAAGGTCCTAGCATAGCTTCCTCTCCTGCTTACAGCCAACATAGAGGTGATCAGCATGTCCTACCATACAAATCCTCATAATGTTCCATTTGAATAGTTTCTTAAAAACTATTATTATAGGAACACCTCATAGTAGGTATGTTCTTCTCCCAAGAACCTCTAAAATCATAGACACATGCTCTTAGAATTTCTTCCAGCACCTGAAATGTACAATCAGACTATCCATCTATCAAGGGATGGCAAGAAATAATCAGAAGTACCTATGTACCTAAATTCCTTTGTAGTCCATGCCAGACCCGAGAAATAAAACATGCATCCTTGTCCAAAATGATGGTGTGTGGAACCCCATGTAAATGTACAATATTTTGGATGTACAACCATCCATGATAATCAACACTGATGGCCTATTTGATTGGTAAGAAGTGATCATCCTTTGTGACTTTGTCAATGACAACCCTTACTATGTCATTCCCTCATGAAGACCTTAGTAACATTGTCAAAAAGTCCATCACGACATCATTACACACACAATTGGAAATGGGAAACTACTTCAAATAATCTCCTTGTCATTGATGTTCCGCCTTCACCTGCTGATAGGTGGAACACCTCATAAAAAAACTAGAAACATATCTCAAAATATATGGCCACCAATGCTGACTGTGTATATATTGATACATCATTATTACACCTGGATGATATACCTAAACCATGGATTGAAAATCCTGAAAAATAACTTCTTATACGTTTGCAGACAGCCACATGTGCCCATAAAAATTAAAGATCTCATCCTAGACTACATTCCATCCAGGAATAGGTTCATCTATTGACACCCTCTCTCGTAGAACTATTCCTTTAGAAATGATAGATGCCTCATTTTCACTGGATCAAGAAGAGTATAGGTAACAGTTACATAAGAAAGAAATTTCTGCCCATGTCTGTCATGGACCTCTAAATGCTTGTTAGAGAATAGAGCCATAAGCTCCCACTCACTACTGGCATCCTGAATTGCCAATATCTGAGTCCTTCTGCTTAATGCATCTACCATTGTGTTGCCCTTCCCAGGTGTGTAATCAAGCTCAATGTCATTGGATAGAAGTTACTCAACCCACCATTGCTATCTCAAATTTAGATTCCACTAAATTAATATGTACTTAATTCTTTTTTTGGTCAGTGAAAACCAAAAAATTATCTCCCAATAGATAATGCCTCCAATATTGTAAATTATGAAACACTCTATCCATCTTCAGAAAATGCATTAGATAATTCATGTCATGTGGCCTCAACATTCGAGACTTGTACACAATGACTCATCTCCCATACATAAGAACTGCTCTTATCCCAATAATTGATTCATTACAGTAAATATTATAGCTTTTTCCTAGCTCTGAAAAAAACTAGCATTAGTGATGAAGTAAAACACTGATTTATCACTTGAAATGATGAATGGTAGAAATCTGTCGAAAATTAATTCTCACCCTTCTTTGTTATGCCCGACTGTGGCAGTGAATATTGTGGAATGTCTTGTATAAAAACATTGTAGTGACAATCCAGCCCTAGAAAACTATGTTTCTCAAAGATGTTTTCAGATGATCAAACGAATCTACTGCTCTCTCATTCTCCGGGTCTACTGATACTCCTATCTATGAGATAACATGACCCCTGAAGTGAATCTGATCCATTCACAAGTGTAATTTTGATAGCATATCATATAATTGATGTTATATTAGTTTACTCAAAATGATCATAAGATTGGTTTCATGTTCATGCCGAATCTGAGAGTACACCAAGATATCATCCACGAAATCCACCACAATGGAATCCAACTGTGGATGGAATACTCGATTTATCATGTATAAAAAGTACAGGTACATTTATGAAACTGACTAGCATTACCAAATACTCATATAGAACATACCTACTCTAAAATGATGTAAGTCGTATATCAGATTGTATTACGCTCAACTGAACAAAACTTGATCTCATCTCATTCTGTGAGAATAATCGGGCTCCTCAATGTTGATCAAAGAGATCATCAATCCTCGGTAAGGGATATCAGTTAATGACAATCAACTGGTTCTCCTTCCAATAATCTACAAAAATTTGGAGGGTACTATATACCTTTTGTCAAAATATAATGGGATAACCCTAGGTGAATTACTGGGCCAAATGAAACCATTTTCCTGCAACTCCACTAACTGACTCTTAAGATCTTGTAACGCTTGTGCATCCATCCTATAAGGAGAATTGAATACCGATTTTGCTCCTGGAACAATGTCAAAAAAAATTATACCTCTCGCTACGGAGGAAAACCTAAAAAGTACACAAGAAATACATCCCCAAAAATCCCACTCTTGTGGAAAGTCTATATGTGATGTCCCCTAGTCATCCAGAAACAAACTAGTAATCTGGATTTTAATTCCTTCTAATACATGATGCTCGGGTCCTACTATGCTCACTTAGACATCCCACTCACCCTTATATAGAAACAAACCACCCACTGGTGATATGAAACTCTCCCTATGATGATATCATCCGAAAAAAACTTTTTGGGAACCAACCAACCTATTCTATGATTGACATCATAACATGTCATTTATAAGTCATAGAGGTCCCACAAGAGGTCTCACAAGCCAACCTCAAGAGGGAACACCTTGCAGTAACATAAACTAGCAGTTCGTGTCCCCAACGATGTGTCTATCATAAAGATATCAGAAGTGGTAAAGATATAGAGCCAATTTCTCTCAACAAAAACAAGATATATGAAACTATTGGAAGCCCCTATATCAAAAATTGCATAAGCTAAAATTGAGGAATCTTGAATCATACCACTAACTGTAGAGGGTCTGGGATCCTTCTAATATTTGGTCTTCTCCACTACAAAAGTATGACATGTATAGTGGTCATAAAACCATGTCTGTCCACCTAGAGCTGATCCAACATATTATAACTGAAAGCATGGCGATTGGCTACCCCGACCATGACCTTGACCTCAGTTTGAATAGCTGGACGAACTCCAGTTCTCATGCTAATGATAATATGGTGGTCCTTTTCCTGAATGAGAAGTCATTGTAGAACACATATCTGCAGTAGCTTGTGAGAATATTTAAAAAAAAATTAACGATGTCCTATCTTTCCATAATATCGGCACTAAATTGGGTCTCTCGGGAAGTGTCACAGCATATTATCGCTCATTCTGAACAAGTAGCATACCACCTGGCTACCTGAAGTAGTATTTCACCTAATAGAATCTCTACGCCTAGACTCCCTATGACAGTTCATGCAGTCAGTCAGAGTGGAACCAACTCTTGATATAGAACATCCTGGGCTCACTACTCAAGAATCCCTTAGGATACACTCTGTGATCAGCATATAGTTATTTATTAATGTAATTGAGGTTGACATGAAGATGTCTACAAGAGATCAAATGTCATTTCTATGTCCATCCTCAAACTTCCGCACTAGGAATAAATCATCACACCCTAGAATGGGAGAGAAGAGCTATAGTTCTGTGAAGCGAGAAGTGTACTCCATGAATGAGAGTAACCATCTCCAAAATGAAGAACTCTCTTGCTCGGTCGACTCTAAAATTATCCCGGTATAAGTAATCATATAAGGAACGATGGAACTCATCCCAAGACACACCCTATTGGTGACTTGCCTATGAAATCACATCCCACCATCTATTGGAGGAATCTCGAAGCATGTACATAGTGAGCTTCACCCTCCTCCCTGGAGGGGTCTCTAGATTATTGAATATATACATCATTGATACTAACCGAGACTTTTCTTCCTGGGGTCTTCCATCCATTGATATATTGGAAGGATGCTGATACTAAAAGCCCCATGTCAACTCTACCATTGACGAGGTAGGATGCAGTTCTCCCATTAAGCTCTACATAAACTTCACGAAGGCTTCATAAAATAGTTCATCAGAACCTCTGTCTGGAATGATAGATGGAGCCTTGACATGCACAATTGTAGGATCGGCTGGTTGTCCCTAATCATCCATGTTCCTTGTCTGATAATATCCATGTATTTTTATTACAACTAGAGAAGATCTTTTAGGCATGACTCTGAAAGGTCAAGTACACACCTTAGTTAAATATTATTAAGTAATGAAATTTATAAGTTCTACAAGGGAACAAGAGAAAGAAAACATTCATTTTTTTCAATATAGGGAAACATAGTGTGTATGAAACTTACACGATGTGTTTCTTTAAGAATTTATATGGTCATGTACTTCTTCCAACCCTGGTTGTGTAACCCCCATAATCATTGATTGTTAATCCTAAGGACACAGTGTGTACTTGAATCACTTCAACTACCCAATTTCCTCTACACGAATATACACATGGCTTGTATCTAGGTAAATATTCAAGGAATTTGTGTCCCGGACATGACATGTACCCCTTATGTCATAACCATCTAGGTCGTTAGTCAAAAGGTTGGTGGCATAGTTGACTATATACATGGTTTGTTTTTTCCACACACGACATAAACTAGAAGGATCTCATCGACCTGTGTCATCGGTCACATGGTCGGAGACACGATCTAATATACACAGCGTGTATGTATGGGACACAATGTGTAGAACCTATACTCTCGTCCACCTGTGTCGTTGGTCACATGGTTGGATACTCATATCACCAGAACATTGTGTGTACACCTAGTACACAACATGTTTAAGAATGGATTTCCACAACCCATGTCTCTACCCACACGGTTGGTCACACGGTAAAGAACAACAGAAAGTGTATATACCGTACATGAAATGTACTTAATACATGTTGTTTTGTCACAAACAGAAGGATACAAGGAGTGTATTCATCATTACACACCGTGTATTCTGGGTTTTTTAATATTGTAATCCTTAAAAACTACTCTAGAAGCCCTTAAATCATTGAATCAGACATTAAAGTGTCAAATTTTGAACCATGGAAGTCCATACTCCCCGAAAATCAATGTTTGTCATTATATATATGTACATCACAGTGAATATCAGTTCAATCAATCACATGATCCACAAAATTCTGATCCATGAGGGCCCATAACACATTAGGGGAAAACGTTTGGTGCTCATCCAAAATAAACGTTACATATTAGAAATACCCTATCAAATATAATGTATTTAATCAAGGAATATATCACAACAACATGAATATCAAGAACAAAATCTTTCACAAGAACATACAATCAGTAATGCTGCTTAAATGTCATGACTAGAATTTGTGACATATGATCTCTAGAAAGTACCTACATGGAAGATGAGCTAAAATAAACTCATCTCATTGGAATGAAATAGATATTGAACCTCAATAATATCAAATATAACAACAGAAAACTTGTTTATCTCCCAACGGTGAAATCAAATCATCTTTAAATGGAAAAACTAGAAAATTGAAATAATCGAGGTAAATTAGTTTCTCCATTTACACTAGTTAGCTACTCCCGGGAACAGCTTATTACTAACCATCTATTAATTAATATTCATTTGAATAGGTACCAAATAGTTAGTCAAGAAGAAAATAATACAAATGATACAACATTGTAACATCCCAGTTATGTGAGCCATCCGTAATGGTGCCCCATACTTAGTTGGTCACATGGGTTCAAGAGAATTTATCCAAAGGCCAGAGGGTTCTGACAAGTAGCGAGGACCATGGGTGTGATATTTGTGAAAATACACCCTCATTAGAAGAGCAACATACTGGAGTAATAATAATAAACCACAACAGAAGCTGTAATAAAATAAAATAAGTAAACAACAAAAGACTAAAAGTAAATAATCAACTGGAGAACATATAAAAATAATGGTGCATATCACAAGTATCTAGGAAAGAATCCAAACAAGTCCCAATACTACAATACTATACCAAACCAAAGTACAATTGAAAACAAGTAAACTACTCCAACAACATCAGAAGTTGCAGCTTAGTCCCTTTCCCTCCAACTCCACATCAATCATGTACCTAAAGTACAAGGTGGATTTCCATTGTCTATACCAGCAGTAATATAATCAGTTTGGGCCCAAAAGCATGACCCAAAAAGGCTATGAGACGAATCCCATTAGGAAACCACCCGAAAATTTGTTCGTAACAGTTAGTGAATATTTATAGTTGGTAATATGCAAACTGATTTAATAAACAAGGATGTACTCAATTGTAAAAAATCATAAAGATCTGTCTACAATCATTTACATTTACCAATCTAAACAACCAAAAAATCACAAGAAACCCTATGGCATGTTATGACAGTCAAATCCCTCTGGTTTAGCTTAAATAAAGACTCTATGAGGATGTAATCACTGTCAATTTCCCTTGTGGACTTATAATGGTTACTATAAAGTCTCAGAGGAAGAACTCAACATCCAGTTCCCCATGTGGTTTGACTACATGTAAATACTAACACTCTTAGGATGCACTTACATCCATCCCCCCTATGCTCTCACAATTTAACAAGTATAATAGACACTCTGGGGAAGTCATAACCATCCATTACCACTATGGTTAACCACACCAGGTTCCCACAAACCTGTGTAAGCAATCGTGAAAAAATGATATCCAACGACCAATGTAATCCTCAATGTAATTCTTGGATAAAAAACAACATTTCATATATCATGAATGTCATAGAATAATAAAAACCTCATAAATTTATAGGAATGGAAGCAAAATATCCTAACAGGCAGTTCTAGACCCATCATTCAATATCAAACATCATGGGAAAACACATCTATAGATAGTTTAATAACCCTGTTCACAATCAGGACCCGTAAATCAAGCAATCAAACATATCAGGCATTAACATGATTAAATTATCTAAACACACAATACCCAAATATAGGATATCATTCACTTTTCGCACATAAAATTCAATGACAACTACGGAAAGGCACAAGCCACCGACCTCAATGTTGTAGGATCGATATAGTTGAACCTCATTCTTTGAATCGATGAATAACATCGTAGATCTACAAAAACATCCAAAACGTTAAACCTTGAACAACTCACAGAAGAAGAGAAATCAAGAAGAGTAGATATAGAATATGAAAGAACTCATTGTTGAGATTCCTACACAATTGACAGTTTTTCATTCAGAGAACCGATGATTGATTCTGGGATCAGAGAAAAATCGGTGATATCTGTCACTTGTGGAAGAGATAGATCCAAAATAATAGAGTTTTTTTATTAGACATGACCCCGGTCTGATATAAAAATAAAAATAAAAATACATGGTTTGTTCCCTGAGGATACACAACAATGTATACTACTTTACCAAGCCACGCTTTAGGTGGTCACAAGTCACCCTACATTGCAATGTACTGGCCATTACACGGCCATTACATGGGTACCTGTGGCATCTAGATACATGGCATGCACTCCTAAGTACTTGGAGTGATCTTCGTAAACTTCCAAAAACTCAACTTATTCTCAAAAACACCAAAAATTAAGATCAATACCTGAAATATAGATACATGTTATAACAATGTGTTATTTAAATCATTATCTTTTTTAACCCCCTCAATAATCCTGTTTATCCTAAACTGTGGGAAGACATTTTTCACTCTTAATGATTCATAAAATGACATAAAAGGTGGATTATTGTTAAAAAATTAACAATGGATGAAATTTTAGATAAATTTCTATCCCAATTGTCATATTTTAATAATTTTTTAAATTTATATCTTTTGATAAAATATTATTTATCTAAATAACAATTAAGGTCAATTTCATTAAAATTCATATAATTTGACTTCTTAGTCACCAAATATTAGTGGAATTATAGTGTAAAAAATTCCAAATAAATACTATTTTTTATAAATGTTAAAATTTATTTGATTCGTGAACAAAATCATCAAATTTTACATTATTTGTTTTTAATGTAATCTATGTTGAGTATACAATTTCCTGCCAAAGAACTGTATAAAAATTCTATAAGTTATTAATTTAATTACACCATCACTAAAAATTAGAAATATATAACAATGATAAAAATATAATATGAATAATAACAATAAAAATTTAGGGCTGGGCATAAATTTTTTTATCCAAGTGATAATATCTCAAATATAATAATTCAAAACATGTTCAAATTTTTTATTTTTTATTTAAAAAAATAATTAAAACGGTTATAATCAATGTATTGTTTTATGAAACTGGAATAATTTAGAATATAAGATGTTTTATGTTTAATTACACATATAAAATGAAAAAATGTATGTTTTACAGATATTTTGTGAGGTTGTCTCTTATTTTTTACCAAATTTCAGTCATTTAACCCTTACAAAGGTGATAAATATTTACCATAATAAATTTTAAAAATGAAAAAAATAAAAGGGGGAAATATAAAACAATTAACTACCATAATTCCACATATTGAAAAAAAATCAATATTGATTTTTTTTAATATTAATTGAATAATTTTAATCAAAATTCTCCTAACATAAAGAAAAATAAATTTAAAAAGGGTCAGTATTATTGGTTGAAAAGATATTATAAAAAAAATTAGAAGACATTATTATATTATAAACTTTTATATTTTTATTAAGTCGGTGTTTTTTTTAGTAAAAATTGATTATGTATTTAAACATATAATTACATGATTAAAAGAATGGAAATGACATATAAAAATGGTATTTTTTACTATTTTTTCATAAATAAAATATTCATAAAAATAAAAAAAAATCACACGATGACAAAATGGACCTTATTATTTGAAATATAATTTTAGATTCATGAAATATAATTTATATTGGTGGGAAAAAGTATTTATTGTATATGTTTACAAATTGAAATGAAACCCATTTTTGAACATAATAAATTTTTGGAGTATAAAATGAATTTATTTTCATTCCATAAATTGTAAACAATATTAGATGACTGTAAATTAATTTTATAAAATATATAAACAATATATTTCATTAACATTATTCATCATTATTAATTATCTCAGTTTGGAATTGATAAAAATACATTGTGTATATACAAAAATTTATAGAAAATTTTGTCCTTCAATCTTATATGATTTTATTAAAAATTTATATTAATTTTCTTAATCCGTACATTTATTTTAAATAAAATAATGTAATAATATTTTATTATAATATTTCTTCTTTTAATTCCTACAAATTCAATGGATAGGTTATAACATACAAATTTAAATGTATATTGTGGTTCCTTTAAAATAGGTGTTGCATGTGGTCCATAATATAAAACATAGTTTTAATTAAAAGAGAATGACATATTGAAATGTTGGTGTGTTACATGTGATATCCATAGATCACATAATTTCATTAGTTTTTATCCATCACAAATTCTCCATTTGGGAAATTATACTGAGGTTACTGCCAAAATATTATTTCATACATAATAAAAAAAATTATAAAATTTAATCTATTAATTTTTATATCCACATATACGAACATGAATTATCTTTCTGTTCATATACATTGCATCTATTGGATATTGGTTTAATGGTAATGATGTAAATTTATATTTAAATACTCAACATATGTGTCTTATATTTTATCTTTATTTTCTCATCATTTTATTTTTTTTCATTGTTAGAAACACTCATCAATGACCATTGGTTCCATAATTCACCAAAGATTGATCTCCCACACTACATAATGGATAAAATCAATATATAATAGAATAAAAAACATATATTATGTTGAAATAAGTTATAATTAAAATATATAATGAATGAAAATATTTATAGGGTTGTATATATGTACCTATTAAAGAATTATCTATGGTCTGTCATGGATCCCTTGGATGGGATGGATTAATAACATTTGTAGTTCTAGTAGGTTCAAATGTATTATATTGGTGAAATATATTTTTATAATGATTAAAATACACTATACTATTTTTTTAAAAATAAGTAAAGAAATTCCTGGAGGGAATGTTGATATATTAAATGGATGCAGAATTTATGTCTATGGAAATTGATAAAAGGGAATAGAATCTTGATACATCGTTGGATAAAAAAAATTATTAATAAAATAATCAGAAGAAATTCATGGTGATTTAATAAGATATACGAATATACATGATTAATATAAGGGATTAGTGAGATATGAAACTATTCTAGATGGAATATCTAGTTAGGGTTCATGCATCAATGGGATATGATGAGTAGTATGAGTAGTTCTGGTATTACCTACCTCAAATTCTAAATTTTCTCATCATTATTTCTAGTGTGTCTATAGGATAATTGTTTCATTGGTGGAGGATCATAATTATAAATTACAATTTATTAGTGATGTGATAATTTTCAATTTATATATATATTTTTTTCAATTAGATATTCAGTATTGAGTAAATTGATCACATCCTTATTTTATTTATAAAATCATAATACATTTTATTTAAATGTAATTCGACATGAAATTTGAAAATAAATTAAATTTTTTGTGATGAATAAATAATTTTATTTATCAAATCTTAAATCATTTATTATGAAAATCAAGTGATATGATGTCACATGAGAGATTATATTCCTTTGATGTTCGGGTGCTACATTAGTGATTGAATACCTCAGTAAAATTTTAAATAGATAATCCATGTTCATTAACTAATGATTATGAATCCTTTGATGATGTTACAACTAATCTCAATGAATTAAAATTTTGAAACATTTCTTTTATTTGGAAAAAATAATATAAATTGAGTCAACTATTCATGGATATGTAAAATATAAAGTGACAGATGATTCAAAAGTGATAAGTGATGTTGAATCTATGTAATGTAATTTACCACTTAGATCACTTACAATTAGAGAAAATTATCTTTCTGAGCCTTTTATCAGATATATACCATTGTGTGAGACTTTCCTTTTCAAATGAATTATTTTTTCATTATAATCCTATATTTTCTAACAATCCATATTTTTTGACAACGATAAAGAAGTTTGTGCTTCATGTATGTGTATCGTGTAGTTTACCTCTTTGTTTTGAGATTCCTAGGGTATTAAGAAATTGTATTTTATTATTTTGATCAAGGGATTTTTAGTATTGTATTAGGGAAAACATTTTGATATGTTTATGTTATATTGATGTAAGAATATGATGAAATGCATTCATAGAGTTAAAACATTTAGAAATTCCAAATGCTATGAATAAAAAAAGTATTACCAATTGTGGTTAATGTGAGTTTGTTTTATAAAAGAATTTTTAGAGTGTTGTAATTGAGATTCACCACTATACCCATTCTATTAATACGTTTTTTCCACTATTTTATTTAATTTCATCAAATGTTTTAAATTTGATTATATTATTATTTATTCTGTTTTAAACAATAAATGATAGTTCATATTTTGGTTGAGTAATTATTTTATAAACTGATATAAAATTTAAGGGTTAATGAAAATTATAAGTTTCATTTTGACTAAATTTAAACCCCATATTTTATTTTATTTTACAAACAAATCCAAAAAAATATTGGGACAACACCTTGTATAATTTCTAGTTTCGACTATTTTTTGAGATTTTTCTTAATTTTAGAACACCAATATTTCATATTAAATACAATTATTCTATGAATATGTAATTATTCATATTTATAAGTTTATTTGTTTAATTATATTATTTTTTTTTAAAAAAATAAAATATTTTTGAATAAGGATTTGTTTTTTTATAACAGGACTTCTGATTCACACACTTATGGACTAAATCCAAAACTAAAACCAACTATTTGATGAGTTAAATTTTCACTATTGGTGGTTTTATATGAAATATTTTTTCATTATTGATTGTGTTTATATTTATCATATAAATATTTGAAATTATAATGTTTCACATAACAAATTTTTCCACTCTTTTCATAATAAACTCATTGAATGATTTCAAAATTAAAAATTATTGAATACTTTTTTATAAATTATTAAAATAAATAAATATATTTAGATAATTTCCTGTGATAAAAAATATTATTTTGTCGAATATATATTTTTCACATTGTATAAACTCAAATGTGTTTGATTCTTGTAGATAGATTTTGTGTGAATACTATTTGGATTATGAGTTTCAACCAATTTAAAAAGTTACTCATATTCAACATTATTTCATTACTATTGGTAATATTTTTCAATATGTTGTGTAGAATATATTCATATATGATAATATTATTTAAAAACATATTGAAATAATTTTGAAGGTATTGGAATTAATAAGGATAACTTTCTAAAATATTATATATTTGAAGAAGCTACGATTAAATGAATTGATTGTTACATTAATTTAATGTTAATGTTGATTAATGACATATTCTGAAAAATTGAAGAGAATTAACTTGGTAGAACCTATGTCTAAATTTGTTAATATTTATTTTGTATATTTTTATTATTGTAATAATTTTTTTACATATCAGGTTTCAAAAAATAAATGTACTCATTAGAATGAAAACATTTTTAATGATAGTGGGGAGAAATTTGGTAAAAAATTTGTAAGAATGTATTGGCTTTTTTAATATGTATGTTCAATAAAATCATAGGAATTTCATAAAAAACATATATGAGGGGTCCTAATATTTAATTTTCATTTAAAATTATAATACAACTTATAATAGATTTTTTTAATATGATTAAGAAAGGATGAAATTCCAAAAATACTGTTATAGTAGAAGTAAAACCAGATTCAATTATAGGGAATCCTCGTAAAATATTGATGGTGATCTAAAATTTCATAGTTCATCATAAGATTGTGTATGAATCAATCTAGATGTTATTACATTTTATTCAGACTTTTCCAAATAAAAAATCTGTTTCAGGGAAAATTTTTCCATAGAATCCTTTCTACACAGAACATAGAGTCTAAATAAAATCATAATTATAATCATTATCGGTTTAATTCATCAGATTATGAAAAATATAATCCATTGGATAGTGAGTAATAAAATTTTTTATACGATGAGGATAATATGACTAATTTTTATGATGTGTTCAAATATGTTAAATATATTTAAAATAGATATAAAAAGATGGAATATAAATATTATATTTAGGTGGAAATCCATATCAAAGATAACAATATAATATAAAATAAAAAATATATATTTAAAAATATTCATAATAATTAAATTCTAAATCAATTATTACATTAATTATGAATATAATTATTTGGTTATTAAATATAGATATGATTTTATCAATTTAATAAAACTATGACACTATTTATATTCGTGCAAGGAAATTTCTTGATAAAATGGGTATGTATATAAAATTTCTAAGAAAATATAATGTGATGTTACATATTTCTGAAAAATTGCATTTAAGAAAAAACTGTTTTGTACTTAAACATGAAGCATTGAACTAAATTTCAATGGGAGGTCACTAGGAATGGTAGTTTTCATGAAACTAATATTAATATTTTAGTTTTCCTAAATATCTTTATTTTAAAATGAAAAAAAACCTATTAAATATTAATGGTTTGAAAAGATGTGTTTTCCAAAAATAAAATTTCCTTGTTTAACTAGAGATTTTTTTGTTATAATGAATATAAATGTTTTTTAGTGAAAGAGAATCAGTACCACGGGCTGGAATAAATGGAAAAAAAGTGGTTTTAATCTACATATGATATGAGAAATGTCCAACATGTAGAATTAGAAAATTTTGAATCAATGTAGAGTAACCTTTAGAGAGAACTCACAAGGTTAAATCATTAGAATCACTTATTTTATATTTAAAAAACATTAACATCTCATTTTTTAATTTTTTAACGTATTCAATATCATATCAATATTAGTTAACTGTTAAATGAGGGTAACCTTATGAAATATAGGAATGAAAATATACTTCTCAAAAATCATAAATTGTATTCATTTTATCATCCAAACAAAATAATAATATTATACTCATGATAAAAAAGAATAAAGAAATTTGATTTTTTACACTACAAATAATGATTTATTTTGTTTATCAAATATATACAAGGATATTGTATCTTTAAAAAATTGTAATTTTTTTTAAATAGAATTATAGTGAAATACATGAACATATTTTTATGTGTAATATAATCTTTAAATAATTTATAATTGGTAAATTGTATAATTTCACATTTCAAGGTAAATATAATGTCTCAAAATTCAAGGCATTTTTTGTTGTGAACATTTATTTATCTTGTTCTAAACCAATTAGGAGTATTCAAGGACAAACAATACATATGCCATTTGTTATGATTATTCTATATTTATTTGGGTATATTTTATCTCATGGAAATTTAATATACTTTTTCATTTCATAATATTTCATTCTTCTATTAAAAATAACACAAACCAGCGTATGATTTCTATATAGAGTGATTATTTTGGTGAGTTTTTAAATTCATATTACGAAACATTTTTTTTGTAAAAATGGTAATAAACATTAATTTTATCCCCATGGACTCTTTAACAAAATAATTTTATATAATTGATAAATTTAATTCATTATAAAACTACGCAAACATTGATCTTTGAATATATTATTTATTGAAATTTTTTAGTTGTAAAAGTTTGTAATGTTTTCTATATAATACATCATTTGTACATTGAAAATTTCTATCTAAAAGAATATTAATTTGTGACCAGAAGAAAGAAAAAAATTCATAGTTTATATTTTTTTGATTCATGGTATTAATCCATAAATCTTAAAAAAACTACTTAAATTTGATATAATGGATAATGAAGGAATTAACCTTGTTCATTATATATCACTTATGGTAATATGGATTTTAATAAATGATAAAAAAATTTAGTTAAATCATTAATGGAATGTTTTATGAAATTGAACATTTTAATTTCTCAAAATTTCGGAAAATTAATCCAATTAATAATGTGATTGGAATATTTCAATATTTTTACTTAAAATTGATTCAAAACAATTATTATTAAACCACTGAATTGTTACATAAATTAATTTTAAGTACATGAAAAAATGAAACCAAATATATAAAATCATTATATGAATATCTAATTACCACTTACCATATAAACTAAATAATCATAAGGAGTCATCCAATTGATAATATTAATGGAGTTATAATACAACAAATTAAAACTTTTTGTTCACTATGAAATTAATGTGGGAATTTTTCAATCTATTAATTCAAACATAAAATGGAAGATGATGCATTAGGTGAAAATTTAGGGATTATTTTTATATAAGAAGATCTTAAACAATTTTAATTAAATCGTATTTGGATATTGGTTTAGTATCATAAAAACATCCAGTAATTAGAGTAAAATGTTTTTTTTTAAAATTAATATTTATGTAAATAGATGAATAGTATTTAAAAACGAAATGACTTGTTGAAAAAGGTTATTTTTATAAAGAATTTATAAACTATTGTGATTCATTGGAAGTAGTACATAGAAATTAATATTTCCAAATATTACTAGACTTTTTAGAACATTTAAATTTAATGTTATTTCAAATAAATGTGAAATGATCATTGAAAAATTGATTTCATCGGTTGGACATTTATGTTGAACAATTTTGTGTATTTAAAGTTTTTAAATTTCAAGGTCACATAATCAGACTAACCATGTCAATGTAAAAACTAAAAAATGCGCAAATTTTATTTTTGACTGACTCAAAATATTACCTAAAAATAATGTTGACTGGGAACATAATGATCCAATAGTTTAAAAAATCTAAAAGAAACCATCACTATTCGAAATTATATATATTTCATTATTTTTAATTCAACTACAAATTAAATTTTTGATGAATTTTTACAAATTAATAAATTATATTTTGAATTAATGTCGTTATGATAAATTATGTAGAACCCACTATTTTCAGGTATATGACCCCTTATTTATGTAATTTTTTTACATAATGTTTGGGATATTTTTTTTGTGGTTTAGAGGGATTTTGGAATTCTTTAGAAGAATTTATGCTAGTTCATGGTTTGAGAATAGTTAGTAGAATCCATGAAACAAATTACAGAAACAATGAAAATGGAATTAGTGGTCAATGGGAAGGCACATAGTGGGAACATATTTTAGCCAAACTTTTCAGATTCCCTTATCTAACCTTGTGATTGTACTGACATATTAGAGTGTGAATACTACACAGTTAATGCTCAATATTAGTAAACATGGGAGCCTTCTATTAATGGTTTTGGCTTGAAAAAATAGCAACTACCCAGCTGGTGTGTGGTTATCCAAACCTTGCATCCCAACAAGTTCATGTACATGAAACCATTCATAAATTGTGGATCAAAATTGTATTATATCATTTTCCACTAATTTCTAATAGAATCATCCTGTTACCCAATCAACAATTTCTCCCAATGATGTACGTGTAATTCCTTTCGATTTGGTAGTCCTTATTATGTGGATCAAAGGGCGGTTGAGGCTCAGATTCGTGTATAAGTTCTTATTATTCATCATTTTACATAGATATAATATTTTCCCCTCTCATAGAAACACATGTCACGTCAGTTAGGGATTTTTACATGTTGTGTTATTTTAATACTGATTTGTTAAAAAAAATTGGGTAATAGAAATGAGAACTATTATCAAATATTGATGATAAAATGCAGGTTATTAGGTTTTTTTCGGTGTTATTATTCATCTCTATGGTTTGAGAGGTATGTGAATTATCCATCTAATCCTATTGATTTTAACATCATGGTTTGACATAAAATTGATAAAATTGGATGTATTATTCATGTAAATCACACTCTTATTTGATGAAAAATATTGTTTGAATTCTTGTTTAGGTTAGAATGGACTAGAAACGTTCATTTTATTATTATTATTGATAATCGACCTTTCAAGGGGAGAGGTGAAACCCTAAAAAGGCCCAAATACTGAGGGAAAATTACATGACCAGTAGGTCTTTGAGGGTATCACCCAGACAAGACAACGTCGAACTACTCCTCCCCAGCATATTTCATTATATCATCAACCCACCATCGTAGGGCTAGATGACTATCAATGCTATGCAACGCCACACAAGACATGTATCGATGTCATAGCCATACCATCTCATTCATCCAATTCCAACGACATATGATCTGGTGAATTCCCCTACTATAAATCCCCATCTAAACCCTTTTCCATTATTCTATGACTGGTACATCTTCATTCATGTGTCATGAAGGCTGTAGGGTGGCCTTAAGTCATTATGGTGGCCCAAAGGCCTTTAGAAACAACTCCTCCTAAGGATTTGGGTGGACCGAAAGCCTTGTAGGACCTGATGACCAAACTGGAGGCCCAAAGGCCGAGATGGATGAATCGTTCCAGTTGCTATAGTGCACGCTACATTAACCTATAAATAAGCCTCCACCTGGATTTGATCTTGGGTCTCTTGGATGCACCTGTCGAGTCCCCATCAATCGGGCTGAGCCTCATTTCCATTATATAAATCATGTGTATTGGATGACAATTGAAAATACGGTTTATAATTTTAAAATCACCATTATAAAATATTAATTATTTTTTTGAAATTATTTTATTTTAGGAAATGAAATTAAACTTAAGAATGGATTTTATTGAAATGGTTCAGTATGATTTGGGTCTAATGGTTGGGTATGAGTTGAATGGGAAAAATAATGGTCTTTACGTACAACTAGATAAATAACATTGAATGGAAATGAAGTTCCACCTTCAATGGATATTCCAAGCTTGTGTGTGTGTTATGGAAGTGTGTCTACATTTAAAAATGTATTCCAAATCATATAATAGATTATATTTATTTTTTGTTCAATAAAGAGGGATTTATCCTAATCCTTTTAAAAATAAAATTGAGATATGATTTAGTATGATTTTTTGTTTTATGATACAAATGATTATGTTACCTTGATTACAAAGACATTGGAAATAACAAATATATGGATTTGTAATGAAATGTTTTTATTGGATAACATATTTTATATAATGAGCTTACAAGTTTTATCCTAGTTCTGAGATCTACGTAGTCATTGGGGAAATCCAATATATTTTTATACTCACCCCCTTCATGGGAACATGGATGTTTTTAGATATTATATATCAAGATATAGGTAAATTTTGGGTATCACATTTATGTAGTGATTCTCATTAATTCTTAGGAAGGACAAGTGTATTTAAATAATGTAATTTATCTACTATAGATGGGTTATGCCTCTTTTGTCATTAGGTTTTATTGCATTTTTTAAAAAAAAAATTCTTTCAGTTCGATTTTGATTGCAATTTAATATTCTATTTTGCTTTTGTTTTTCATTTTCTTGTATCTGAATACTCATTCATAAAATAGTTGGATGTATATTGAATTTATCATGGTTTTTTAATTTAAAAGGGAAAAAAATCCCCAAATGATTTTTTTGGCCCTTGGCATTTATTGATAGCCTCTGTTGTCTTGGTGATGGTACATAAGGATAATATCACCCACCCCCTCTTCCAAATACAATGGTTTAATGGTGGGATGTTACAAATGGTATCAATGTATTTGATCTTTGAAATTTTATTGGTGTTAGTCTCTCTATTGAGATGGTTGAAAGGAGTTGTGATGTCAGAACATGAAATTTAGAGCATTAATGGGTGTTGTTAACCTATTTATGCTACATTATGTTACTAGGGGGTTTGGATAAACATTTGTTTTGAGACACTTCTAGGATTTTTTACATCAAATTCATGGGTTTAGCTTATGAGAATAGAATAAAATGATTTTATAGTAATGAATTCCTTATATGAGTGTTTAGTTCATCGGGATTAATGATTTCAAATTTGAATAAAAAATCATTTATTTTTTAAAATATTTGGGAAGGGTTTTATTTTTGAAAAGTATGGGGAAATTTAAAAAAATGTTCTGAAAGAAAAAATTGGTCAACTTTTGAGTGCTATGTTTCGATATTTGTGATGTGATAAATTTGAAATTTCCAATCATTTAGTTTATAGAGTGTGAGAAGAAATGGATTTTTCTTTTTGCTATAGATAATTTCACCAAGTTTTCACTAAAAAAATCAACAAGAATACACTGATGATAATGTGGTTTCACTTATTCTATATGTGAACCAACAGTTATTCCAATGTATTGTCCATGATATTCATATTGCGGATAGAGGGAACGAAATTATCCAATAAATGTGGATGATTGAGTTCAGTTTCAAATGTAGATTCCACCTATATTTTGGGGTGATTTATAACCTAAAAATTACGAATTGTAGATAAATAGGATGCATTGAATCATTGATTTCCATGGAACACCACTGTATTTCAATTTAAAGATAGATACATGCATGGGTAAATAACATGATTGACAGTAGTGGTATTTTAATGTTTAGGATAAATCAATATATGTAATTACATGGGTTCATTTTTTAGGGCTTTGTTGCAAAAAAAATCTACCCTCATAAATATTGCATTATAATAACAACATACATCTTCATTTTAAAATAATACGACCTTACATTGAAAGATTATTTGGATATATTTGTGAATTTATTTTTCTTTTCACTCAATGTTGTTATACATGAATCCTAGAAGGAATGCCATTTTTAATGAAGGTTTGGGACGGAGATTCCCTCAATGATTTTCATTCATTGTATATTATATTATATATAAATATTCAACAGAGAAAATATGGGAAATGGATATATGAATAAATACGGTTGGATGATGCATGTTGAAACCTAGGGGAAGCAATTGGGACTCTAGTATTAGGAATGAGTGGAAGATGGGAACCTATTAGCAAGGTGGGGTTATAAATCAGAATCATATGGTGAGATTAGTGAATCATCCCCTTAAACCAATGGGTAAACCCATTTTTTTCCAATTTTGTTATATCGATCACATATAGTAATATTGTACAACACAATATAGATAATTTCACATCTATTTTAAGATGGGACATCTACAGTGTAATTTTCCTAGTTCTCTAAGGATAGATACTCTAGGCTCAAATCACATTTCACAGGTAATGTATTCTTCAATGTGATGAGTTTATTAATGATACTCTCATTATTAGAATAGATCATGCAGTAGTGATTCATGGAATACCATGACTCCTCAACCAATGCAATCTAATGTCGGTAAAAAAGAGGGATGCCCAGGGAATTGAATATGTACCGAGATGTCCAAGTGATCATGGATGCACAATCTCTAACATTAACACTGAGATATATTCTTATTTTTAATTCTATCCTCATGTAAGAATTTTTTTGATATTTTTTCGTCCAATTCATTTGTTTCTTATGATTTTCTTGATCTTTTGGGTTTTCATGATTAGACGATACCTTCTATTTAAAACTTCAAACTCCTCTAATAAAATTATAATGTAGATCCTTTATGTGTAAATCATTAATTATAAATATCAATGGTGATGAATAAATATCGGATTTATTTTTTAGTAGATGGATTTCTATAAGTTGATCATGGTAAATTATTTGCTGACATTGTTCAATCCTCACATCGGCTGTTATACAAAATGGTTAGTATTTAAACTATATATTGAATCGATCATATCATTAGTGGACATAATAATGTAAAAGCAATCGAAGCTATATTGATGGAACCAATGTTTATAAATATCTCATATTAGTAGTTATCATTTTCTATATTATATGAAAATTATATTGGGAATAATGATTTCCTAACCCTATTTGATCAATTCCTTGATGTATCTCTAGAAAATTCTTCATTGTTCACGCCCAAATGAAATTTTGGATTAATGATTGGTCTACTAAAAGGAACTACTTTTATATCATATCCAATTTTTCAAATGTAACCTATATAATTGAAGGTAATTATGAATTATTTGGAATATTTAAAAAATAAATGGTTCATTTGGCATAGTTAGTATCCTTGGGATACACTACCTTTATCTTTGAAAAATATGGTTGAAACTCTTAGGATTTTTGAATATTATCATTTCCAAAACTCATTTATGATTGAAAATAAATACCGAATTCTATGTATTGATGATATATTTGATAAATTGACGGGATCATTGTTGTTAAATAAAATTTAAATTCATTTAGGATATCATGAATTACTAGACCAGTAAGAGGATATTTCAAGGATAACATTTAGAAAAATATATGACCATTATGAATTCATTATTATGAATTTTGGTCTTGGTAATTCACCATAAAAATTTCTAGAATAGACGAATCTATTATTTATAAGGTTTCTAAATTATGTTTTAATTGTTTTATAGTTTTTATACCTGCTTACTCAAGGAAAAGTAGGATCATGAGAAACACTTGGGTATTTGGTAACTTGTGAAAACATCGCATGTATTCCCATTTATAAATGAATTATTTCTTGATAAAATATATATGTATCCCCATAAATGTTATCTTTTAAAATTTTATTTTGTGGATACAAAAAATAATGAGGGTGTGGATCTTGGAAAACAAAAAAGAATAACTTTTAAATAATCAGTTTTATCTATCCATTATGGTAATTAACAATATTTATTTCATGACATTTCATAACTAGATTCACCAATGGAAGATTTGAAAAGGAAAAGTGTTCCATTATAATTTTACAATGAATATAATAATAATTCTTATGTAAATAACATTTTACATGAATCATCACTATTTTTTAAATTTTTAAAATCCTCATAAGGATATGTGGTGTACAGTGACTCTATGAGATCATTTTTGGATTATGTGCTTATGAAAGGATGTAATTTTTCTGTTATGGATCATGACTGTTATGGTTTAATAAGAAGAACTATCAAATATAGAATTTAAAATTGCCTATTTTTTCCATTCATAAAAGATATAATGTCATTATCATTTTAGTAGTAAATTTATGTTTCTAACAAATCACTGTGGACGGAAACTAATTATCATAAAAAAATATTTTAATATAATGAATTGAATATGGATGAAAAACCTTCCAATTTTTGAATTTGATTTGATGTGTAGACATGGTATATAGAATTTAGTGGAGGATGGATTAAGTAGCAATTCATATAATTAGTTTTATGAAGAAGATTTAGATTAGTGGCAATTGATGTCATTTACAGAAGACATATCCCTAGATTGTACTGACCAAGGAGATGTTGTGATTTTATTTCAAATTTATTTGTTCCTAGTTTGGCTGAGAAAATTATCAAGGATCAGTGATTTGATTCTAGTTCTTTTTCTCTGATGTCAAAAAAATGCTGGGGGGCTTTGGGGTATTTAAGTAGCATGGGATTTTTTTTGAGGTTTACAGAAAATATCACTGAACCATTATCATGTCATGGAAAAAATACTTTTTTATTATGACCATTCAAATATGGATGTCCATATAGGAACTCAAAATATGTATAAATTTGTGATATCATCATTTTGGTGGGGTCCCATTAAATGTTTTGTGTTAATGATTGTTTTGAGATGCCTCATCTGTCTATAGTTCAAGATATAACAGCAATTACGAGCGGTTATGTTGTAGTATCTACCAATTCCCATGTGGAAATAGGAGATGATAGGAATGTATTTTGTGACATTTTTCTGTTGTAGGATATAAATAATCATGTCTTATGGGTAATTATTGATTATATCATGAAGTTGTCTCATTTTATCTCTATTTATGAATCTTATATGTTAGAGGATATGACCAAAAACTATATTCATGAAATTCTAAAGAGGAACATTGTTCTTATCATGATAATATTTGATAGAGACCATAGGATTATGTGTCTTTTATATAAATCATCACAAAAACTCCTTGGGGCTCAATTCACTATGATTATGGCATATCACTTTCAAATAGATGGACAATCTAAAATAATGATTGTATCATTCGAGGACATATATAGGTATTGTGTGACGGAATTTTATGGATAAAAGGAGGAGACCATACCAATAGTGTAGTGATATTCAAAAAATATCATACATATGGTAGTTTTTATGTTTTGTATTGATGAACTTTTATTTTATCACATTGTTGGATGGAAAAAGTGATACTTAATTGGTTGGACCAAACCATTTTCATAAGGAAATATGGATTACTCAGTTGATCAAAAAGATAATAGAGATGGATTATAGTTTACATAAATCATAAAAAGATGATTGTCAATGAACTCATTTGTTTGAGGTGAATAATCATGTGTTCTTTAGAATCTCTAAAAGGATTTACCATCATCATTTTTAATGGTAGGAAAACTATCCTCCTTGATATATGGTCCCTCAAGAGATACGTGAACATGGTGGTGAGTTGGAATATTGTTTGGTTTTTTAAAAAATATCAGATCAGTTCATTATTTGTTTCATGTATAGTAACTGATGAATTATCCACCGAATCAGGACAATTTGAATTGACGAGCTCACGTTGATCAATAGTTGGATTCTATTTAATTCATGTATCGGTATAATTTTTGGATAGGAAAGAAAATGTATTTCCTGGTAAAAACATATACCTATTATCTGTTTTATTGAAAGATGGTCTTGTTAAGGAGATATCAAGGCAGACAATAAAGGATGTAATTGAGTAGTAGCTGAAAATCCTCCAAGACAATTACATTTTCTACATTCCAGGGAATAATTGACAAATTGTGGGGATAATATAGAACCCCATCTTTAGTTAATTTAATCATAATTTGGGTATTTTAATTATATAGAATGTTCTTTTTTTATTTAGAAGGTTCTTAAGGATTTTGGAATTCATTGTCGTATTTAATAAAGGTGCACAAATCAATAATGGTTAGTAGAAACCTTGAAACACCTCAAGAATACATTACAATGGGAAACGATGGTAATTGGGTTGGCACACAGTTGGTGCATAGTATTCCCAAACGTTGAGGATATTTATGAGAAACCCCAAAATCCCACTATCATTTGAGATAGTGGCTAAAACATGGTCAGTGAACAATTTTTATAATAGTTTGAACCAACTGTAACACCCCACAAATTTAAGGTCTGTATCCTTTTTATTAATATAATCTTGTCAATGGATTTCATTCCATGGAACACATAGTTTAACTTGACAATAATATATTATTTAATGAAATTTATAACCTAGATGATAATTTGGTGATAATAATTTGGACTAACTAAATTATAATATATGGTTTACAACTGTATAGAAAAAAATTTATTTTTATCAATTCCATAGAAATAAATATAATAATTAATATAATAATTAATTTTTTTTTGAAACAAAATTTTCAAAATGAAATATTATTATATTATAAAGATAAACATATTCATTTTTTTGAATGCATTTAATGAAGTATAAATTTTTAATCAATTTTCTAAAATTAAAATATTATTTTTACTATACAAGGGATAAATATAATACCATTTTTTCTTATATATTTTATTATCTAAAATGATATTTCTATCCCATTTTTAGAACTTATTTTGAAATTAATTAATTCCACATACACGTATTGAATAATATAAAATGGATTTCACATTTGGAATGGGGGGTCAAAATTTATTGCATATGTCCCTTTTATTTTTATTCAAAACCAATGAAAACAATTGTAATTTTTCTTACCATGGTAAAAGGATGATGGAGTAATTTAAGGTAAAAATATTATGATAAGGACAATAAAATTACCGTGAAATAGTCCAAAATTTTTTATGATTAATTTTATTCTATAATCATTAATGGTTTGGACATATCACCATTTTTTATACTATAAATGACTATGAACATTATAATATTTTATTTAATGAAAATTCAATGATGTAAAATTCATGTTTTTTAAAATTAAAATATTTTTAATAATGGGATATTTAAAATATATTTTAAACATAAAAATAGTATTTTCAATAAAAATTTATTTATCTTCATCATAGTAATTTGTTATAGATTTTTATGTATTAAATATTTACCCAATTATATTATACAACATTAATTTAGTACGTTTTTAATAAAACTAAAAATTTGAAAATGATTTAAAAATAATAAAAGTAACATAAATTATGACAATTGAGGGATTTCATGATTTATCTAGATGAGATATAAATGTTATTGATAAAATATATTTTTTAAAAATTTACAATCTTGTTCTTATAATTTTCAACGTAAATTTAGTGAATAATATCAAAATTGACTATAATACTATTTTATGGTATTAATATTTATTTATATTATTTTAATTTTAAATAAAAAATATTATTATTATATGGCCTAAAATTTCTTTTATTAACCATTTAAGGTCCAATTTAAACCATATAAGTAAAACATTTAAAATGTTACTATTGACAATGTTGTAAACCTAGTTAAAATTTAAATATGTAATATAAGGTTTAGCCAAAATGATAATGTTTAAAATAACACCAAATCATGTCTAAAATGAATTTTTTATTATATTACACATATATCATATAATATAATCTAAATCATGTTCATTTTGGGGTATTTTGGTGGAAAATTATTTTATTATAATTTAATCCTCTAGGGAATTTCAAAAGATCCCCTTACATCAATCATTAAAGGGAACTTCATACCTCCCTTCATTACACCTCCATGGGCCTTATATATCAACCTAAATCTACTAATTTATCTTCCAAATATTCATAGAAATTGTTTTTAGGTTCAGGACATCCAAAAATACCAACCGTAATGTATCTAAGGGGACATTCATATGTGAATTCGTTAAGAAGAAGTAATCATATTTACCAACTTTTTCATTTTTATTTGTCTTATAATTACTCTTCTAGCATAGTAACCACCATCAAATAAAAAATCTACTATCTTGAATAGCCTGTAAAGTTATTATATCTATATGATAAACAATTTTCCTCTATTTTCGATCTTATGAAAATATATAACATCTTGTGTGCGTAAGTACGTCTTACGACCACCAACAAGCGGCTAAATTATTTTATCACCACAAAATCACTTGAATGGTCACAAAGATGAAAATAATACGTATATATGATAATAATGACATAAATATGATTCTATAAAGTTTAATTACTATGAAAATTTATAGCATTCCTTCTCTTTAAATATGGGAACAACATTAATGCGTAGGCATGGCCAACTGTCTTCAGGAGTAGTGTTGTTGAATTATCTTCCTCTATAACTAATGACTACAATAAAAACTTATATAATGAAAATATATTATATTAATATAATGATGAGAATTACGGATATTATGTATCGATGAGTAATGTATAAGAAATCAGACATTCAAATCATACCTAATATGAAAAACGATGTAGTAATCACTTAGAATAGTATTTTAATGAAGTTTATTAATAAATAGGTGATAAAAGGGTATTAGAAAATAATAAATTGAATGTTAAATATTTTAAGGATTAATTAATGTGTTTCTAATAATATTATATTTATTATATAGTATGATCTTATATAAAATGAAAATTTTACATATTGATAGGGTTTATTTCACAATCTCAGCATTATTCGTGATTGTTTTTATTTAAGTCTCCACTAGGGAATTTTTCACATTGAAGTTTATTATTTCTAAGATTCTTTTTAAAATTATTTTTGTAATATTCTCATTAAATTAAATAAATTTGTTTTACCCATTTTTCATAATTTTTAAAAAACAATTTGTACTAGTTTTTTTTCGATTTTCTAAATAAAGTTCTTTGTGACTATTTAAAAAAATAAAAAACGAATGTATTTTAACATATAATGAATGAATTTATTTTTAATACATGATAAAAAGTAAATTATTATATTCTTCATTTAAAAAACATCAATGTCTTTTTGAAATAAAAGGTTTTACTTTACAATCTAAAATCTTTTTAAAAATATGTGATCCTAAATGGAAAAGTGGTATTTTTGTTCCAAATTTTCAAATTATATTATTAGTATATATTAATATATTCCAATATCATTTATTGGATCTTATGAAACATTGAGTTTTCATTCTTATCCTACCATATACCATATTTCATTGAATTTTTTATTATCAGTTTGATTGGGGATTCACTATTTTGATACCATTCATCAAATTACACTAGATGGTTGATGATTATATTTTTTGATTAAGGTATTTATAAAAATTACATATTATCATTTAAATATGAATGATTATGATGATTATGATTCACCACATTAATGTGATAAACTAATTGGATTCTTTATATGATATATGGGGGACACTATAGACCCTCGAAACTTCTAAAGGACTCACGAGACAAACAAGTTTAGTTATAGTATGTTGTCATACCAGTTTAAGTTTGGAATATTGGAAGAAGACATGAAAATAATTTTATAATGTTTCATACTTTTAATTTCTTAATTATGTGATTAGATATTTGATCCCATATGATTATATAGTCTGTTTCCATATCAATGTATAATTTTCAGCTCATGTTATTATGGAATTATTTCTTTTGCATTTCAGTATTCTGTATTGTGATAAAATAATTTTTTTAATTGGATTTGCTTCTATTATTTTACATGACATAATTTTTTATATTTATTTATGATTGATTGAAATTTATTAATACCATTACTAGGGATTTGATTTCACCAATTTTTTTATGTTTCATTTATACCTCGATTTAATGATGTATATTATGAGTGGTATATATTGTTAATGTATGAGAATAATGGTGCTTAAAATGGAGTTACTATGTAATATTTTATGTTTTGATTCATATTTTAAGATTAATGTATGCATGTAGTTTTCCAAAACACATAAGAAGTGGAGGAATTATAAAACAAGGATTGGAATGATTTTTCTTGATATTTTATTAGAAAAATTTTTTCCTCATGACCAATGAGTTTATATGTAGTGATAATATTTGTAGAATAACATAATAGAATGATAATAATTTTTCTTAGTATAAAACCCTCTTTATATGGTAAGAAAGTAATTCTGTAGACTCTGTACAAAATCCAAAAAAGTATGATTGTTTTTTTATTTGATTGTATTATTGAAATTGTATTTTGAAAAATAGTCTCCCAATTATTTTCATCAAAAATAGATATATTATCATGTTCCATCAATAAATTCGATGAAATATTCATGTATTATGTACAATAAGGGAATAACTCTATGTATAGGTATGTTGAGTAATCTAGAAAATTAAAAAAGGAGAAAAAGGAAGAATATAATATTAGATTTTATAATTTAAAATAAATGAATAATGTAACATCACAGAACATGATTATTTGGAGTGAGAGTTTTATTAAAATATATAGAAAATAGTCGCATTGATTGTTATTGAATGTGAATGGATTAATAAGGTAATGTGATTTCCTTTAAATATATGTATATGGTGAATTGTGTATTTGATTGTCTCTATAATAAAGTTAACAACACCAGAAAAGGGTAGCAGAGAAATGATAACCTTCTTCAATCACAATAGTTGAGGTTATAATTCCAAATTATGTTTTGGAAGCTAAATTAATCATCTCCCCCAATTTATGAAATTCATTATTTGATCCTATACCATCACATTCTTTAATATGTTCCCAATATTCCAAAACTATTTTACATTTTCCATTCACCATAAGATGGGAGTTTTATTTCAAAACTCCTTGTAGATACCGGACTACATCAATGACGTGGAAAGACCTTCTAATTTGGAAATATTGAAAATCCATATTTTCTTTTTTAATTAGCATACATGTCGTTGATTTTGATATAATCAATGGTATGGACTATATTTCAAAATACAATGTAATAATTTATAGAAAAGAGAGGGAAATTAAGGTTTGTGGTGATTAAATGGGCATTCTTATCTTTATAGGGAATACATAAAAATCTAAGACATATTTATATCCATATCCAATACATCATTTAAATGAAATTCATATAGAGGAGAGATGATAAAAACTATAGTTGAAAAAGGTAGTATTGAAATTATGGTTTTCCCTATTACAATGGAATACATTGATGTATTTCATAAGAAATTACCTGGATAACTACCTATGATGGATGTCGAGTTTTATATTGATTTATCCCATGATCAATGACCTATATCTAGGACTCTCTATAGAACGTCCACTATAGAGTTAATAGATTTGATGAAAAAACTAGAGTATTTTTGTTTTAACTGATTTATATTCTCCAATGGTTCACCTTAGGAATCCCATGTTCTTTATTTTATGAAGAACAATGGTTCAATGATTTTTTTCATTGATTATAGAAAAATTAATTCTATTATGAAAAATAAAGATTACCATATTCATTTCAATAAATAATTATTCAAAAAAATTAATAGAGATTATTATTTTTCAAATATTGACATCCTTTCAAGATATCATAAATTGTGTTTAAAGAATAATGATTTTATGAAGACAATTTTTCGAACATGTAAGAATATTATGATTTCACATTACTTCAACATGGATTAACTAATGAACCCTATGATTTTATGGATATTACAAAAATAATCATCGATTGATATCAGGACAATGTTTTTGTTGTATTTATTGATGAAATCATGGTATTATCTATGAACTACATAGAATATGAGAACCACATGTGAAATGTTATTGAGAACCATAAAAGAGAAGGGTTATATTGGAAATTAAGCAAGTGTGAAATATGGATACCAATATTTTCTTTTCATGAGAAAATGTTGTCTCAAATTACATAATCATAGATGATGCAATGAAGACCATGGAAGTGAAATGATGGAAAACACCAAAAAACATAATAGAGGATTGAAGTTTTATTCGGTTTTCTTGTTACTATCTGTGATATGATAAATACTATTCCTACGTAGATTAAAAATTAAATAATATTAAATATAACGAGGTTATGTATATATAGAAAAGGGATCGTGGAAGCTGTTTTGAAAAATTGATGATAATTTTGGTGAATGATTCGATATTGACTCGGCGATATGAAATTGGTGGGTTATTGATTTATAGTGATGCATCATGGAAGATACAATGTTGTGTCCTCGTGAAAAAAAATTTAGTGTTGTAAATTATGAATTAATAAAGTTAACAACTCATGAAAAAAATTATACAACTCATGATCTTTTGTAAATAGATGTAATATTACATTTTATTATATAGAAACAATATCTCAATTGTGAATGATTTGATATATATACTGATCACAATAATTTTAAATATTTTTTCACATGGAATGAACATAACATTAGGAAAATAATATTCCTTGTTATATGCAAGGATAATCATTTTTTAAGACACTACCACGTAGGGAAGGAGAATAAGGTAATAGATGAATCGAGATATAAGGGTCATGGAGTTGTAAACAAAATGATAGATAATAGAGATCATTTTTATTACATGTAGTAATGATGGATATGAGAATTATTATGGAAGGGTACACATAACTACTTTATTTAATTATTCCTAAACCATCTTCACTGGAAAGGATATAAAGTTCCCAGATTAATGATGATAATTTTTTAAATAAAATAAAATCATTGAATGATGTGAAATTGAATGATTTCATATTTGAAGATATGGTTATAATATTTGGAAATATTATTTGTTCTCTCCCAATTACAAGGATAAAAACAAAATTCTTGGATGATTCAAATAGTTCTAATTTCTCGATACACCATGGTTGAACAACTATGTTTTGGGATTTTAAGGAACAATTTAATGGGATAATACAAAGATGGAAATTTCTAATTATGTGTCAAGATATTTTCATTATCTGATTGAATCATGAGAGACTACAATCTGTAAGAGGTATTTATCCTCTATATATTCCTACATAAAAAATTGGATAAAATTATATTGGAAATAATAACTAGAGTACCAAATACACCATGTATGAATGATTTAATATGGGATATTGTTTATGGAATTACTCTATTTTAATATTTCATAAAAATAATGTATTATTTTCCACTTGATCACCTTTCATGACTTTATATTAATTTTGTTGCTTGATTGCATGGTGTAATACATTCAATATTATCTAATCATAACAAAAATCTTACAAATAAATTCATGAAATTTATTTAGAAGGATCTCGATACAAAGCATCGTTTGAGATCCACATCCCACTATCAAATTCATAGGAAGGCATAAAGAACAATACAAACAATAGAATACATATTGAGGTCCTACTCACATGACATTCAATATATATGGGATTAGTATTTACTTTTTAGATAATTTACATTTAACAATAGCTTACATTAAAGTATTTACATTTTTTCATATGTAGCATTATTTGGGAAGAGAGGTTGTGGTCCAAATTATTTGATATATGTTGGTGAAAGGAAGCATGTAGGCATATAACTTGAGGAGTAATCAATTAAAAATATAATGACTATTCAACCCCATATTTATGTATCTCAATGAAAAAATAGTTAAGCTAATAACCATAGGATTGATTTGAAATTTCAAGTGGACAATCATGTTTCTTTAAGGTATCTCTATGGAAGGGTTTTATAAGATTTGAAATGAAGGATAAATTGAACCCCATGTACATTGGAACTTTTTAAATCCTATTAAGAAATGGATATTTCTCTTACCAATAGAAATTCCACCCATCATTTATAAAGTACAAGATGTGTTCCATATCAATTTTTTAAGTACATTCAATATACAAGACTTGTAATAATATTTAACGAAATATAATTAGAAATTGATTTATCTTAGTCTGATGAGCCTATCCAAATTCTGGAAACTTGATGAAATGTGTAGAGGATTCAAATTACCCAACTGGTAAAGGAATTTTGGAAAAGCATTAAGATATAAAAAGAAACAAGGGAACCTGAAGAAATTAAGATAAATAACTATCCAATTCAATTTATGTGGTAACAATAGGGATATTTTAGGGATGAACGTTTTTGATGTAGGGAAGAATGTAACACACTCATATTTTATAGTATGTATTTTTTTAAAAAAATTAAATCTATTCAATGCCTTGTATTACAAGTAACACGATGTACACACAACCAACTATATATTATTGTATGGCCTATAAAGGATCTTTATTAATTTTGATGGATGATGTTGGGAAATATAAATTTTATAATATGTTTTATTTATTTATAATATAAAATTCGTTGGTTATCAATTGATTAGATGTAAAATAAATAATAAATAAAGATGTTTTTTTATAAAAAACTTTTTTTTCTGTGTAATACAGTTATATTATTATAAATTTACGTAGTCAATTTTTGTTATTTATTTTAATGAAACATATATATTAAAAAAAATATCTAAACATTCATATAATATTTTCCCTTTCATTGGTTATTAATAAATACAATTTTATTCTTCAAAACAACATTATCTTAAAAGTGACTTTTATCGCAATTTTCACACTAACATTAAAATTAATTACTATGACTTAATGGAATTTAATTTTATAAAATGGAATCCATATTTTGAATTTGTAGTTAAAAATATAATAAATAGTTCTCAATTATTTTTTGATAAAAAAATAATAACCATATTTATTTTTAAACCATGATTAATATAAAATCGGGAAATTTAGGGTAAAAAAAATATTTTTTCAAAATTAAGGTGGTCCATATTTAGAAAATAGTTATATTTTATTTTATCCAAAAATTAATTATTATGAATTCATGGTTTTGAATTTTATAAAATAGATTCCATATTTTGAATAATGATCTCCATATTTAGAAAATTGTTCTCTCATTGGCTACACTTGCAAAAATAATCAATTCATTTAATATAGTTTATATAATTATCATATCGTAGTAGAAATATTTTTAACTCATCATTGTCAATTCAAAAAAGAAAATAATTGACACAATAATCAATCATGTAGAACAACTATCCTTAAAACCTTCCAAATTCATCGAATTATTATTATTTAAAAAGATATCACAAGGGAAGAACATTATAAAGTATAGAATCTGATTTAACATGCCCAATTTGAAACCCCATTACCAATTTATCTATATTTGATGATGGGATATATAAATACACATAGTATATCTAGGTTATTATCCTTCATTGTTTTAATAATTATCAATTGGTTCATGTCCAAATCCATAGATATGGCCACGAGATCCCAAATAATAAATGCTACACAAGATAAAGAGGAGAGTTTGGTATGAATGACATAAATTTACACATGAGATTCACATTATCGATCGAGTATTCATGCCTTTATGTGATGGAGAGAAGTGAGATGAATGAACCTCTAAGTAACCCCTCTTTTAATTATAAAGAAAGTATGATTGATAAAATTCTATGAGGTAATATATAGTAGTTTCAATGTGAAAAAGTGTGGTCATACCTGATTAAAAAATAATATTATATCTATTAGATAGATGGTGTATGGAACGTAGTAGGCCAATAGCTCAAGGTAAAGCATATATCTATTTTGATATTCCAATAGTTATCTGTGAACATTATTCTAGGTACTCAGTGTCCCACTTATTTTTTCCATTCTTTTGTAACTTCTATTTATAATCTATTTTCACTGAACCAACTAACTGGTGTCACCCCAAAAAATCCCAAATTATTAGTTATTGGACAAACATCTTTATGATTATGATCCTAGTCCCAAAAATCATCTGACATACTTGAATTTCAAAAATATGTTCATCATAGATATATATAAACTAAAGAATAATGTACCTTCAAATTTGGGGACATTAAAAATTAACTCCTATGAATGTTTAATTTATGAGATGAGTTTATCATGAGGTTTTTCTTGAGTAACTCTATTAAATGATCCAAAAAAATTAAATTTCAACTCAATAGTATCCTATTATATATATCTATAATTCAACAAAATAAGAACAAGATGGATTATCATCCCTCACAACTCATTATAAAATCATACCATGATCCAAATCAAATATTCCAAGATTTATTCATCAAACTCCAACTCAACATCCATAAAATAAATCATCTACAAAGGATTATAATATTACATCTAAATTTGTGACATTGGGAATAACATATGTATACCTTTATGTAATTGAATATGAACTATTTGGATATCCACTACCACTATGCACTCAATGATCTCAATAGTCCCGCAAACCATGGTACTAATGCTTACAATTTATTAGATCTTAAATTAGCATATAAAGGTGATATTCATAAGAAAACATGGACTCTCAATACAAAATCCAAGGTTTGTTTCCATTGGATATAATTTTAGTGGTAATTTTTGTAATAAATAACCAATTACTTCAAAAACAAAAAAACCCACACTAAGGTCACATCTACAAAATAAAAACTAAATAAAGCTGACTGACACGAATCATTACAACATAATGGTAGATTATAAGGGAAATTATAGATATCTTATAATGTATCCATGCAAATCCAAAACTGAAATATGTTATTATAAACAAACTCTTCCAATGCTAGTTGGTCAACCGATTCTCCACTGAAATCAAGAATGACTTACCTAATAATATCCTCTAAAATATTGATAGTTGACCCGAATATACCATCATTGAATGGATGATATATCATACATAACATCCTCAAAGACCTCATTTCATTCTACATCACATCAAAAAATCATTATATAATATGATAATCTTGATTATGCCATATGATCATAATTACTTCTTAAAACCACACTATCTCCAGAACATATATCTTTCCTAAAAATTTAAATGAATGAGTATCAAGAATTTGTGAAAAGTTTTCCACTATCATCATCCAATTGAATATAACCAATATAACATATCAACCTTTTAGGGTTTTGTGTAACCCTATACCAAAGTACATCATTGCTTCATCCCAATTACACACTGGCATGAGAAGAGGTCGAATCATTCATCTTTTTTCATTGATGGTTGACCATAATCCTATACTAGGTCCAAAAGTATGGAAAAAATATTGAAAGTTCCTCGTTATACCCGACCACCTAAAATATGACCTAATATTATGATACATCATAGTTGATCTAGTATAAACTCACCACCTCGGCACGTGAGAGTCTATAATTTGTGCTCATATAATATATTTAATTACCAATACCCTTTCATAGACATAGACCATATTATTCCAATCAAAATATTATCCTCTAACTGGGTCATTCCCCCCTCACCATTACAACATCAATTAATATTCATGATCATACTCATGGATGGATTTCAAATAGTTAATCATGGTAAAAGTGAAGTATAATGGATCTCAAATAATTAATCATTTTTCTTCATAAGACACCATCAGAAAATATATTAATAATATCATTAAAATTCACACTTTTTTGATTATTACACTGTAAGATCCAATATCATCTTACCGAGAACATCTGGTACAACATTCACTTTCCCTTATGGAAAATCCATCTCGATGTCGTAATTCTATAGGTACATTAACCAATGACCCTATTAATATTTCATGGACTTGAAGAAGAATATATATTTTATGATATAATTTTCAATATAATACTTAATATCTCACAAAAACGATAGTGTTTTGATCATTTTAGGGAATTTAACATACAATAAAAATTAAAATCATGTGTTGGGTAGTTATAATCCTAGAATTACATCTAACTATACTTATAAGACACTAAATTTCCACTTTTCAATAAGATAACTCATAATATAATACATGCTACATCACAATAATATTTTTATGGGTCCCCATGCACGATAAAAATAAAAATTTAAGTAGATTCTTCATTTTATGCAACTCTTGGAAATCAACCTCAAATTTTTCCAGCACATCAATCATAAATGTAATGGTCCAGACCTCTATGGTCCATTCCTTTGTGAAAATGTTGTGTTGGAGGAGTTCCGGGAGGACAAGGTGACTTGGTGTACGTTCGGGTGTACTTTTATAGAAAGTTAGAGAGTTATGGTCTTCGCACGGTTGGCGCACGGTTTTCCTAAACAGTGCGGCCAAACCAAGCAAGGAAGGTGTTGGAGGCAGTGGCTAACGCACTTTTAATGCACGGTTTGTCTAAACGTACAGTCTAACCGTGCGAGGGGTGTTTGGCAAGGCATAATCAAACACACAGTTAGCGCACAGTTTATTAAACCATTCAGACTAACTGTGTGGGCACTTAAAGTTATATCTTAAATTGTGGATCAGACCACTTTTGCCTCTAAATATTTATTCTAAGCCCCTATGAGGCCATACCTCGGGATTATCCATCCTTTGAGGTAGAAGAACCTCCCCCAAGAGTTTTTTGAGGCGATCCAAAGGCTTCACTTCACCAAATGAAGACTGTTTCTCGAGGTTTGTGATCCTTTTGTTTGGTTTCTTAGATATACCTAGATCTGCTCCCCCTCTTCTCTAGGGATCTTAGAACTATGCCTATTATGGGTGGATCTAAGTGTGTGGATGTTGATTATGATGATATTTGGTCTTCGTTGTGTTAGGAGAAGAATTCTAGGGAAGATCCTTGGTGAATCGACCCAGTCTTCTTGGGCGTTCTTTGACTGTTGTGGTTTCCGTCAAAACCGTTGAGGTAGGGGATTCGTGGATTCTCTAACTGTTTGTGTGCAATTGTAGAGTCAGCATGATTTAGCCCTTTTCATCACGATGAAATTAACCTCATTAAATACTTGAACTAGATTAAAAGAATTGGTTTGATCGTATTTTATTGCTTTGTACCATGATAACATTTTGACTCTTGATTTGCTAGATTGTGTGATATATATGCCTTTCTTGTTAGCATGATACTCTTGATGAAATTGATAAAGAACGCAATGATGGAATTAATTGATAATTAATTGTATAATGATAAGGTTGCATTTAAATGAATCTGGTAGTTGTTATTGTGGATGTTGTTCCGACATGGTTCTAATCAAATTGGGGTTGATGATGTGTTTAATTCTGTTGGTTGGTAAACCTGAAATCTGCTGGTGCTTATTGTTTGAAGTTCGGATGCCTTGTTAAAGGGCCAAGAGCCCATTGATGTGATGTTTTTTCTTGTTTCTTATGCTGCGATGTGAGCCTAGATGGCTGTTGTGATATGTGGATTCTTGGAGACATGTGGTTGTGGCAGCGGATGACTCCTAGAGTGGCGAGATGCATCAGTTTATGCATGTGGGTGTCGGGGAGGACACTAGGGATGATGGAATGGGATTGATGTGGTTGTTGAAAGCTTGTGGATTCTTTGGATGTTTATCTACTTTTTTTCCCCACTATTCTAGGAAGCTGGTCTTGCTCACCCTTCTTCATTAATGGGTGAAGACATGTGGGTTATGCCACATGCTTTCCATGTTTAGCCTCTCTAGGGAGAATGGGTCTATGCTCTTGATATAGGCGGAAAAGACTCGACGAGTATTACAACTACTCGCCATGTTGAGACCCTATATGTTTAGTAGAATATAATGATTTTCAAAAATGCGTAGGAATATGTGATTGTAATTCAGTAAGGAATAATTGAATAAATGGTGTCAACTCATGGGGTTGGAGTTGCTGGAATAAAATAAAAAGGGTGTAATTAGGAAGGTACAATGGATTTTTGGTGTGATGAAAATGAATTTTAATGTTAATCTATTAATGGTTAATTAATGTGAAAAGAATTAAATAATGTAAATAGGAATTTATGAAAAAGGGGATGAAGTAATCCAATGAAGTTCTTTAATTGGTTTTGTGATTATAGGATAATTAGTCTTACAAATAGCATCTCGGAGTCCGAGAGACATTAACTGTAGTTGAAACCAAGACTAGGTTATTCCCATTGTTTGGTTGTGAGTTATAATATATTCTATACTTTTTGTGTTTCTATAAGACACTCCACCCTGTCAGTAAAGAAAACTGACATCCAGGGGATTCTGAGCCATTGGGGAAGTTTTCCCCAACATTCATGTGGGAGGATGAATGGTTGACTACCCCCATTAACTCCACTCTCTTTTCTTGGTAGATACTAGTTCCATGTGGAACATTGGTTAGTTTTCCCCATATATGTGTGTAGAGGGTTGTAATTCTAGTTATTCACACACATATATTCTGGATATAGTATCATATGGGCTACTATAGGTGTAACATGTATAGGTTGTGATGTCATGGGGATCCTTACATTGTGTATGGGCTGTAATGGCTTGATGTATAATTCCCGACGTATGATATATCTTATGCAAGCTGTGGTGGTACTCAGAAACTACCTGGTTACTTTTGGTTGTAAGGATGGTGTGGTGCTTATCCCTAGTGTCTGCTGTCAAGCCTTTCTGGTGCACGTGTTGCAGATTGTGGAGATTAGCCCAAGTGTATATGGGAAAACCTTTAGAGAGAGATGCACAGGACGTATGTCGTTGTGGCAAAGTAGAAAACCAGTGGGGAAGTAGTAGTGGGGTACCCTTGATATTATTTACTATATGTTATACTCCTGTATGCGTTACTTAGTGAGAGTATCCATCGGGAGTTTGGGAACATAGTATACCTATTTAGGTGACAAGTTAGTTTCACTTGTTGTTCACTGTGCTTCAGCATGCTTTCATTACCTTTTCACGAGTGCCTTCAGGGACGATCCTACTAAGAATACTATTATATTCAATCTACATTTATATAAACTATTTTTCATGCCACTTGGAGAAGGTCGAAGATCAAGCCGGTTATGACTAGCATGTGGTTGGAGGAGCTGTTTGGGCTTGTGGTCACTGTCGTTTTACTTTTTTTTGGGTACCTATAGTTTTACCTTTCATTTTTAGTACTTTTTCATGACATTTCATATATATGATTGGGTTTATTTTAGATTTCAGTTCTGAGTTAGAGTTTTTTGGTGTTTATCTTATCTCTCTCTTCCGCATGTGGTCTCTTATATGGTAATGCCCTCTATTTGAGTGTTTATTATTCCATCGGTGCAAGTCGCAAACCCAGGGCCTACGGGAGGCAGGACTCGGGGGGGGGTCATTATCTCCCTTTACACATTTTTGACCCATGAGGGGTACACATTGTGGGGAGGAGGCCGTGATAGAGAGGTATGGGAGGTCTGGATGAGAGATAGGATATATTTTAGAGTTAGGCACAGGAGAGGTTGCATTGGTTTGTACGGAAACAGTGTCATTGATGTTAAGCAAGTGAGGTAAACACTAGAGACCAGTTGAGACATTGGCATTTAGGGTCCCCTATTATATAATGTTCCAACCTTTATAGTTACAACGACTACTAGACAGGGTGATACAGGTTGCAGGGTTGAGATCTAGGGAAGGATCATGCATCATTCTTCTTTGTGCATGTGTTAGAATCGGTAGAACATGGGATAGGTTAACCTAAGATGAATAAAAGTAAAAAATTAATTAAAAAATGTTGAGTCTTCCATATTTTAGTCTTAGAAGCTCTAATTGTTTTTTATTTTGTTTGAATGGATCCAGTTTGACGTCCTCATCAGGTTTTCCTAGAAGATGTTTAGCAGGATCATCCAGTAGGACAACGTAGGGTATAGGTTGACGATGAAGACACTTGGAAGAAGACACTCCGAGAGTTTTAGCGCCAGAGTCTGCAGAAGTACGATAGCTCCGTTTCAGATGTTGTCACAGAAGACTAGTTGGAGGTGGTCGAGATAGGCATCTGTTCGATCTGTTCTCGAAAGGAGCACTGGGTGTCCTTAGTTGTGAAAATGTTGTGTGGAGCAGCAAGGAAGTTTTGGATCTTGTTCCTTGGGGATCATGAGGAGTCAGCGATCTCATGGGAAGAGTTCCAAAATAAGTTCAGAGTCGAGTTCCTTTCCTCGACTACAATGGAATCCAGTCGCCAAGATAATTATACCCTTAGATAGGGGATCTCCACTATTCAATATTTTGGAATCCGTTTTAGGAACCTATTACAGTATGCTTCAGACCTGTTACTAGGTGAGGAGGACAGGGCGAGGCATTTTGAGAAGGCTTTGCATCTAGAGATCCAGCGCCAGGTCACCCCATTTAAACTGAAGACATATATCGAGGTGTTGATGAGGGAAATGTATTTCGAGAGGACTTTGGCCAGGACCGGATCATCACGAGAGGGGAATCGACATGATTCCTCACGAAGCAAGGATGTGGTCTGGGGTTCCCAGTCTTTAGGGAAGAATAGTTCCCGTTCAGCCGGGGGTAGGTCCCAGCCCTTCACACCTCATTTTTCTGGAAGAAGAAACTCTTAGGAATATGCTATGGGATTATGAGCGCGTCTTTATTATGTTGGTCATGTTCATCAGTAGGGGGAGTTCCTGAACTTTCAGAGCAGTAATCGTGCAGCAGGAGTTACGCTCCAGGTTCCTCTGTTAAGGCAGTTTTTTCTGAAGCATCATCCACCAGTTGCAACAGCTTTAGATCAGCTGAGGATAGATGGGTCCGGAAGAGTAAATTCGCATTATTCTCCCCATCATCATATAGTAGAGCTCAATCATGGTGGTGGTCATCATTAGGGTCCGAGAGGCCGTAGAGGAGGTCGTGGTCAGCTTCATGCTCTAGCGTTACCATCACTAGATGAGCCAAATGTCGTTCAAGGTACCCTTTGCTGGTTTTCTACCTTGGTGTATGACTTGTTTGATTATGGAGCAACCCACTCCTTCATATCACCTACACATGTCCATACCTTGGGACATTCGCTGGATAGGCTTCTAGTGCCATTGGCATTGACTACGCTAGTGGGAGGTCGAGCTATATTGATTAAGTGTTTAGAGACTGTGAGCTAGTGCTGGGGAACACTGCTTTTGGGGAGATTTCCAATGATTACGGATACAACCATACGATTTCATCCTTGTCATGTATTTGTTATATTCTTTTTAGGATATTATATATTGCTTCAGGAGGATGGTCGTTTTCATTGGTGCAGATGGAGATCTAGTGGTATTTGTTGGTGAGCGAGACCCGTGGATGGGTCATATGCGTGTTTCATCCTTATCATCCATGGCAGATGAGATGATGTTGAGTTATTCAGAGGTTCAGTGGTTGGACTTTCTTAGGGGCGTAGAGGAGTACCTTGATTTCTTTCCAAAAGAGGTTGTAGCCATACCCCTCGACGAGAGATCGAGTTCAGGATTGAGTTAGAGCCAGGAGCGTCTCCTATCTCTATGTCTCCATATAGGATGGCCCCTTGTGAGTTACGAGAGATACATCTACAGATTTATGGTCTGTTGCAGTGTGGTTTTGTTCGGCCAAGTGTGTCACCATGTGGTGCACTAGTTGTGTTCTTGACGAAGGCTGACGACAGTTTGCGGTTGGGTGTAGATTATCGTCGCTTAATCAAAGTGACAATAATGAATCGCTATCCTCTTCTGTGGATTGATGACTTATTCGATCAACTGAAGGGTGCAAGTTTGTTTTCAAAGATAGACATACGGTCAAGATATCATCAGATGAGTGTGAAGGATGACGATATCCGGAAGACTGCTTTCCGTTGTCATCATGGGATTTATGAGTTCGTTATAATGTCGTTTAGCGAAATGAATGCTCCATCTATGTTCATGGGTTTTATGAATGATATGTTCAGTGAGTTCTTGGACATGTTCATTGTAGTATTCATCGATGACATACTTGTGTACTACACATCTGAAGAGGAGCATGCAGAGCATCTACGATTCATTTTGGGAGTTCTTCATCGACATCAGTTGTTCGGGAAGTTGTCGAAGTGTGAGTTTTAGGCTCGAGAAGTCCGTTTCATGTGGATTGTTATGTCCCAATAAGGAGTAGCTATGGATCCATCAAAAATTGAAGTAGTTGTGTCTTGGGAAGCCCTCATGATAGTGTCAAAGGTCTGAAGTTTCCTTGGTATTGCAGGCTACTATAGGAGGTTCGTAGTCGATATTTCACGGGTTGCGACTCCTCTGACAGTTTTGACTAGGAATGGTCAGGCTTTCATATGGACTGATCAGTGTCAGGTAGCTTTCGAGTATCTAAAGGAGAAGTCAGTAATTTATAAGTCCCCAACCTTAAACCATACTTAATCTTGAGTTACTTCAAGAATACACATTGAAGATATTTTCAAGTTTATAGTTTTAGAGAAATAAATCATAAAACTTTCATTACATTCCACATTTAAAAAAAGTGGTACATAAAAGATAGTACTCATTTTTTCCACCAACGGAAACATATTTCAAATAAAACATGGATTCTTTATTGACAATTCCATCAAACCATCATCACATCATGTACCTTTCTCTAGACCTATGAAAAAATTTCAAAAACATGGGATGAGCATAAAAAGCTTAGTAAGGGATATAAATGTACGAAATGAAAACCTTAGTCCATGCATGAAATCATACATTACTCATAAAACATAATCAAATACCACATCAAATCATGAATATATCATAGAAATAATAAGACATAAAAGGTAACTTGAGGAAAACATAACATTATTACGTAGGGAGTAACCCTCTTGGTTATGCTTGGAATACTCATCATAGTATATTCCCTAAATCTCTTCGTAGAAACCTTAATGTTTAACTCTTTCGTGTTACCCAATGCATTGTAGAACTATATAGGGATCACCTGCCCTTAGTTTATCATGAAATCACCCGTCATAAAAAACAGTTCCCATGAACCATAACATAATCATAGCACATAACATAAGATAAAGGAAATATAAAATTCTCAATGCAATAACCATATAACATTTTAAGATATTGAAAATAATGAATCCTTTCTAAAAACCATTTTCAAATCCATTTAAAACATTTAATAAAGTTATTTTTGAATCAGTTTGTCCCATACCACCTTGAATCTTTTAACATTTTAAACCATTAATATCCATATAAATAAATCCTTAAAAACATTTTGAAAACATGGATATTAATGAGAAATATTTATAAGAACAAATCATTAAAACATTTAAAGCGATATTTTAGTTAAAGGGTTTTTAACAAAATTAGAGACACTTGAATACAATAATTGAGGAATAACATTTAATAAGAACTTTATAATATGATGAGAATAAATGGATTCATGATATAATATTCCAAAGGACAGTATATACACCATATAAGATAGAATTGGTGCATTAAAACAATGAAGTCTCAATAGAAATGTCAAATGAGATGAAAACCCTTATAAAGAAGGTATCCTTAAATTATGGATAAATAAATCTCATAATAGTTTGTGAAAAATATATATACACCCAATATAAGTTTATATTAAGTTTAAAACAATAAAAGTTCATTCACACATATTGAATGGATGATATATTCAATAAATACATGTTTAACCCAAAGAAATCAAAATTGGGTTAAGAAGTTCCCTTTGTAAAATTTGACAGCCTAAAGGCGTCACTTTAAAACATCCAAAAATAGATTGATGAGATAAAATAGGGTCTCTAGTAATATTAACATAAAATTTAAAGAAATAGGAATATAAAATAACATCCCCCAACATAACAAATAGGAGCTTAAAATAAGTGACATAATGGAGAGTACTTAAAAAGAAAGAGAGAGGTTGGATCTCTTAAAAATATTCGGCAGCCTAACGGCACCACTGAAAACATAAAAAATGGATTTATTAGGTAAAATAGGGTATCTTACTTATATTAAAATAAAAATTACAGTAGATTAATATAAAATAACATCCCAATCATAAGAAAGATGAGCTTAAAAGGAATGACCTAAAAGAGTGTACATAAAAAGAAAGATAGGGGTATGATCCCTTACCTTGTATCTGACTTGACTCGATCATTCTTTAATCTCCTGAATAATAAACTTTAGTTAATTTATACTTTCTTAAGAACCTTTTTCCCAAGTTCATTATTCCTTTTATAACACTTATTACCATGTTATGACCACTATGTAATTATTTATGTTAATAATGGTCGTTTTGTAGATCATTGGTACTTGAGTAAAAAATAAACTCTTTATAATTACAAGTTGTTCATGGGGTAAAATATCCATTTTATACATAATAAAATTCATTGTGTAGATATAATATATATAATATATATCCATTTTATACATTAAATTATAATATTACATAACATTTAGAGGTATGAAATGAGATGCACCGTTCATGGAGACAGTAAGTCGTACGTACACATGAACGCTACTTCCATTTATATTTCATATTTATTGGAATTAAAACTTAATGATATATAATATTATTATAATTCCAATATGGTATAGTATATAATATCATTAAATCAATCCATTATACATTCCACATATGGTATTAACGAATCAAATCACTTTGAGTGGGCGGTAGTCCGCACTTCCTAAAATGATGATATCACGTTTACCCATAATGGAAACCATAAAAGAATGCCATAAATTAAAAATATAGAAGCTTAAGGAAAACATAAACATATTTTATATCATATATAAATATAGTGTCATCTTAATTTCCACCTTTGAAGATGCTAAAAGAATATTGAACAATCATCGTTTCGGGAGGCAGAAATTTACCATCCCCCGAAACAGTATGTTCTTTAACCATTACATGTAGGTGTGTGTAAGTGTAGCTCGAATACATATTTTAACAACATCCTAGTATATGTAAGTTACTTTTTTGGTTACAAAATAAATGAATAAAAATAGTTATTGGGGTTGGATAATCAAAATAAAACAAAAGAGCACAAGTGAAGACGTTACCTTAAAATCGGGTTACTCCTTTTGGTTTGAACCAAAATGGTTTCTTGAAGAGCTTCCTGCCAAAGGTAAGGTTTCTAGGATGAGGAGAGGGATGTGTAGAGAAAAAATTATCAGAGATTGGCCGAGCCAAAGGTTTGAGACGTGTGGGTAAGGAGGTAGAGGTGGGGGCCTTTTATAAGAGGAGAGAAGGGGCACTCTTGGAAAGATATAAAATGTTACTTTATTTTCAAATGTGTTTCGGATTTTAAAGGTCCCACATTTATGTATTTCAAGGATAAGGTGATAATAGTTCTAAATAAACCCACAAAATAGGTTTTTTACATGTTTAGGTATTATATCTTACATTATCATTTCATTTTACTAATATCGTTAAATGATGAGGTAATAGATTCATCATCATGATGTCATAAATAATTTAAATTCTATAATGTCCATAAATTATAATAAAAAGACTATGATTTATGAAATATTTTTACCTTTAAAATGACAATTTATAGTAAAAAAAGTTACTTGTATAACCCTATTTAAAAATTGTTTAAGTAAAACAATACATGTTTACCTCATTTTTACTTTTACTTCAAATTAAAGGCATAAATGTCATTGTCTTACCCATGTGGAACCATGGGGTCCCAAAAATAGGCCCATGGGTTTTATTGGTCTTCAATGACTCATCCAATAGGGTTAGGACAAGTTTCACAATATTTTCATTTTATTATAATATCATTTTTACCTTAAATCACACTAATTGTCTTTAATTGCGATTAAAAAAACATAAAAGTTAATTTTCATCAAAAATTATTTTCATCCCATTGAACCAAATTTTAATAAATAATGAAAATAATTTATATTGGATTTTTCATATTAAATTCACAGTAGTGGTAAAGTTCTATTTAAACGAAAAAACAGTTTTTGTAACTACCACTTTGTGGTTTCACTATTCATAAAAAATTCAGATTTTTCAGAAAAATACCAGAAATTCACCCTAAGCTGTATTTGATATTCCGAATTCAAAAATGATTTATATTTTACCAAAATTCATTACATATAAGTTGCATTAAATAATTTTATAATTAGGTCCCACTGTAAAATCAAATAGTGTGTTTTTAAGAAACAATATCTATCAAAAGATTGAAACTCGTTTATGTCCAATATCAAAGTGATATTAATTTCAATGACCACCATTGTATTAAATGGTAAAAATATATTCTAATTTAACTTCAAAACCAATTAAAAAGATAATCTAATCATTTAAATAAATTATATTAAAAATACATTTTGAATTAAAATACAACAGTTTCCACTATTCATTAAAAAATGAACATTATCGGACAAATAAAAAATTTTAAACAAAGTAAATTTTGATTGCTCGATTCTAAAGAAGAATTTTATTTTGTCAAATATTACACATTAAATTGTAAAAAAGTGGATTTAAAAGAGGTTCTCCATCAAAAGGCAATTAATCGACTTTTTAAAGAATATTAGAACGTTTATGCTTAAAATTCGATTCATTCACATTTTTAATCCTCTAACATTTTTTGTAAAAAGTAAAAATATTTGACAAACATATATAATCATTTTGTAGTTATTTCTGTTCATTCCCATCATTAAAATGGCGAGGTGTTAACTACCATTTAAAATAAAATTATTTTATTGTTAGAGTGCAACATAAGATTTCAAAGAAACTCGTTGTTGTATATTGGGTAAGCCATCGAGAATAGTGTTCCCTTTAAATTAATATTAACATTTTATTCACAAATAGGGATAAATATAAAAATTTCATATTCTTTATTTACCTAGTGTGTTACATCCTTCCCCCATTTTGGAAATTGTGTCCTCGACATTTTAAAATTGGGCTCGGAAACATCATCGAAAGTTCCACATTGGAACAAGAGTTGGTAAAACAATCATTATAAATGAAAGAAATTGAAGTACATAGCTCACCTGAGATAACCCATACTAGGATTTCGTGTCGGAAAACATAGATATGGAAGAAAAAGAAAAGGTTCATGTTCTGAGGGAGAGTGATAGAAAACATGTTTAGGAGAAAGTTAACCACAAGAAAATTACAAACTTGTGGTGGGTTAAACATTATTCGATTCCCCAGTAGGAAAAGTTAATAGAAATAATTTTTGTTTTAAGTTAATTTTCATTGAGGAATTTATTTTTGATCATAAGGAAACATACTTACTTGTCATTTTGACTTTCAACTTTTACTAGATTTATTACACAAACTCATACTTTCTCCAAAAGGCGAGTATTTAGGAAGTCTTATTTGCATTAAGAGTTCTATAATATATTTCTTGAGAATCACCTAATCCACAAAAGAGAACGATATATTTCACATGTATTTAGACCCTTACTAAAACCACAATTGTTAGAACAAGATCTGATAAACTAGAAAAGGATAACACTTTATAAACAGAAAATCTACTCTTAATCTTCAAAATTTATCCATCAAAACCCACAGTTCAACGAGGACCATTCGATAAAAAATTTGTCCATAAATTTCTTCGATGTAAACCAAACTATGATCGAAAACAAAATATTTGAATGATTTAGTCACATTTTCTTCCATGGTAAAAATTAACACTTATCTCCAAATAACATCAGTTTCTCTAAAAGTCTCATATTGAAATGCAATTAACCTAATCACATATCCTTCATGATAGGTTAATAATTTCCATAGATAACCCAAAATCAAATTACCCTCAACTCATAAAATCATATAACTAAAAATAATTAGTCAAAATAACTAGGGAATTATTGTATTCCAGTGGTAGGTGATAAATAACAGTCGCAATTTGGTTGTGGGTTCGATTCCTGCAGCTTTGTCCGACGTGACGGGTTGTCACACGGTCTGCGTGTTGTCCTTTTTATAAAAGTCCAAAAATAATATTAACATGTTTTAACCTCAATTGTTTCTTTATACCTATCATTTTCATCCAAATTCATTTCGATTTAAACATATCAATTCATGAAGTCTTATTTCACCGCCATAAAATAAAACAATTCCCAAAATGAACAACAACATACCTTGATCATGGTGTCCACTCGGTTTCATAGTCATCTTGTTCACATAGGTAGAAGTCCCATGCATTACAAAAATGATTTATAGAACCTTAAAAATCATTTGCTTCCTCCATCCAAATACATCTTGTACAACATGGGTCATATGGGTGTTCACAAAAAAAACAGTTTTGGAAAATAATCATGTATGACATATAATTTCAAAACATCTGATAAAACATGATTTATATAAAATAGTCGGACCAAAATTGAGTTTAAACTTTCAATTAATGGTAATTTTAGAATACCATAGGTATGTGCTGAGAGACTATATTTTAAAAGAAAATATAAATAGGCTGGACAAGGGTCTCCTTCTTCATCACCATTTTTAAAATCATAATATGCCTCAAAATCTTGTGATAAGGTAAAATATCTGAAAATGCCTTGATAATATTTACCTTTCTTGAAAATATGAGAATATTGTAAAAATTGGATTTGATTAAATACAACCCATGATCCACGATGATATCGAGGTATAGTGGAGGTGTTTGATATCTCAAACAACTACTTGCAAGTGAGTTGTATGCTACAAAAAGTTTCACAATCATCCGAACATGAATTTGAAATAATTATTGCAAGCATGTCATCAGGAATAGATAGGAATGTCATTTGATATCCTCCTCTTCCCATTTTTAACTGACTTTCCTTGATCTAAAAAAGATATAAAACAAGGATATAACTGAAATAATAGACCTAGGTACTAACTATGAGTTTAACGAAAACTCATAATCCCTAAAGTTCTCTAAACCGACCTTTGATACCAACTATAAGGCCCCAGCCTTAAACCAAACATGATCTTGAGTTACTTCAAGAATACACGTTGAGGATCTTTTTGGTTTTAGAGTTTTAGAGAATTAGATCATAAAACATGAATTACATTCCACATTTAAACAAAGTGGTTGCATAATAGACAGTACTCATTTTTCCCACCAATGGAAACATATTTAAAATAAAACATGGATTCTTTCTTGACACTTCCTTTACACCATCATCACATCATGTACCATTCCCTTGACCTGTGAAAAAAAATTCAAATACATGGGATGAGCAAAAAAATCTCAATAAGGGATATAAATGTACTAAATGAAAACATTAGTCCATGCATGAAATCATACATTACTCATAAAACATAATCACATACCTCATCAAATCATGAATAAATCATAGAAATCATAAGACATAAAAGGTCACATGAGGAATTCATAACATTTTACGTAGGGAGTAACCCTCTTGGTTACGTTTGGAATACCCATAAAAGTATATTCCGTAAATATCTTCATAGAAACCTTAACGTTTAACTCCTTCACGTTACCCAATGCATTGGTGAGCTATATCGGGCTCACCCTCCCTTAGTTTATCACGGAACAACCCCTCTTCATAAACAATGCCCACGAAACATAATATAATCATAGAACATAACTTAAGAATAATGGAAATATATCATTCCAAACACAATAACCATATAACATTTTAAGATATTGGAAATAATGAAACCTTTCTAAAAACAATTTTCAAAACCATTTAAAACATTTAATAAAGAGATTTTTGAATCAAAGTGTCCCATACCACCTTGAAGATTTTAAAATTTTAAACCATTAATATCCATATAAATAAATCCTTGAAACCATTTTGAAAACATGGATATTAATGAGAAATATTTATAAGAACAAATCATTAAAACATTTCAAGCGAGATTTTAGTTAAAGGGGTTTTAACAAAATTAGAGACACTTGAATACAATTATTGAGGAATAACATTTTATAAGAACTTTAAAATATCATGAAAATAAATGGATTAATGATATAATATTTCAAAGGACAGTGTATACACCATATAAGAGTGAATTGGTGCATAAAAACAATGAATCTCAGTAGAAATGTATAATGGGATGAAATCCTATATAAAGAAGGTATCCTTAAAATAAGGATAAATTAATCTCATAATAGTGTGTGAAAAATATAAATTCAACCAATATAAGTGGATATTATGTGTAAATCAATCAAATTTCATTCACACATATTCAATGGATGACATATTCAATAAAAACATGTTAACCCCAAAGAAATCGAAATTGGGTTAAGATGTTCTCTTTGTAAAATTTTATAGCCTAACGACGTCACTTTAAAACATCCAAAAATGGATTGATGAGATCAAATAGGGTCTCTCATCAGATTAAAATAAAATTTACTTAAAGAGGAATATAAAATATCACCCCCAACATAAAAAATAGGAGCTTAAAAGAAGTGACATAAAAGAGAGTACTTAAAAAGAAAGAGAGAGGTTGGATCTCTTACGAAAATTCGGCAGCCTAACGGCGCCACTCAAAACATCCAAAATGGATTGATGAGAGAAAATAGGGTGTCTTAATCATATGAACATAAAAAGTTCAGTAAGAGTAATATAAAATAACATCCCAATCATAAGAAAGATGAGATAAAAAGGAATGACATAAAAGAGTGTACTTAAAAAGAAAGAGCGAGGTATGATCCCTTACCTCGTATCTGAAATGACTTGATCGTTCTTTAATCTAGTGAATAATAAACTTGAGTTAATTTATAAATGATTAAGAACCATTTTTTCAAGTACATTATTCCTTTAATATCACTTATTACCATGTTATGAACACTATGTAATTATTAATGTTAATAACGATCATTTCGTCGATCATTGGAAATTGAGTCAAAAATAAACTCTTTATAATTACAAGTTTTTCATGGGTTAAAATATCCATTATATACAGAATTATATTCATTATGTAGATATCATATATATAAATTATATCCATTTTATAAATGCATTTATAATATTACATAACATTTAGAGGTATGAATTGAAATGCACAGTTCATGGAGACGGTAATCCGTACGTACACATGAACGCTACTTCCATTTCTATTTCATATTTAATGGAATTAAAACATAATGATACATAATAGTATTATAATTTCAGTATGGTATCATATATAATATTATTAAATATTACCTTTATACGTACCATTATGTGATGATTATTTGTCATGAAATACTCAATCAATTAATTTTCCCAAAAAAAACAATGCAATATAGGAGTCCCTGGATTGTCTCTCGAGGAGGTTGCAATTTGAGTTGCAAAACTGTCACTTTTTGTTGTTGGTTTGTTTTCATATGAAATGAAAAATTGGGTATTTTATTAAATACCCAAGAACAGAAAATAAATAAAAACTAAAGAGAAGGAAAATTGGAGAATGAGCTAGAAAATTGATTGGAAATAAAATGGGTTTCAAACCAGAATCAAAACAGTGGTTACGGACAAGCTTTAACATCCCGGACACTCCCCTCTTTCTTGTTTAAAATTATATCTCTAATGAATCACTCAATGCCTACAAAAATACCTCTGGATAAACACCTTATTTGGCAAGGATATCATATTAAGACCTCAATATGATGGTTTCCCCTCCTATAGAAGTGATCTAATTATTTGAAGACCTTCAAATAACCAAACCTAACCGAAATCACTATACTCAACGGCAGGACCTCACCGAAGAAATTTAAATAGTGAAATTGACTATTTTAATTTATAGATTGGGAAAACATCCAGAACAAACAAGTTGAATATATATTTAAAAAATAAAACAACCATTTTCACTCAAGACATATAAATTCAAAAGAGATGCAACATAGATTACACATGAAGATCAAAACTCGGAAGGGAGTGTCCGTCAGTTGTCGTCGTCCGCAACCACTTGGTGATTTTCCACGCATCACTTGATGAGTGCACATCACCTCAATTCCAGAAAGTGTTTACACCATCTTCATCATTGTCTCCAAAAATCCAACCCCCTTTGAAATGAATGAAGAGATGTGGAGAATAGGGGAGGAGGGTTGGAAAATCTTCTGTCCAGATTCAGTCCTCCCAAAATATGCTTCTACTTGGAACACCTCCCAGATGATTCAACCTCTGGAACCTTCTAAAGTGTTGTTTAATAATATGTTATCTGTCGGTCCACAAAATATCAGCCTCTTTGGAGACGTGGTTAAAATGTTATGAATTAATTACTCCATGACTTTTTCTCTGCCCAAGGAGACCTTTCATCTCCCACTTGTTTGACTCGATCATAGTGTGCCCTAATTATTTATTTTGACCATGAAATTAATCTTGAATGTGAATTTTGGAGTCCTATTTCACTCACAGTTGGAATTAATTACATTGGAAACATGTATCCGATGTTATGCTCCATTTATTAAGGTGGGCTCTTCACATCCGAACATGAAAACTCTTCCCAAAGAATGATTTATTTGGACCCATAGATGGACGATTTAGATCTTAATCTAGTTGAAATATATCAATATGACATTCCAGGGGTTCCTATAAAAAAATAATCAGTCTAATTGTATATTTATATAAAATGATATAACCAAATACTCAGACAAGTCAAAAACTGCTTAAAACCCAGAATTAAGGCATTTTTCACAATTTAGCTCAAAATACAACAATATTCCAAAAATGATGCAACATAACATGTAATGACAAATTTTTGAGGATTAAATAATTGATATTTATAAAAAATATATTGAAAATATCAGCTCTATCAATTCCCCCACACTTACAACTTGGTCTCCTGGAGAAGTGATCATTAAAACCAAATCAGTGCATATTCAAAATAAAAACCAATGAGGATCACCAATCAACCACCTAGAATCAAATGATATCATGCCTCATAAAAAATGATTCAAGTTTTAATTTCAGTTCATTCAATCCATTTCAAATCATTTTCTCCTCTCATTCACTTAACACAGTCACCTCAAAAAAATTTTCTCTCAACACAAATATTGATTTCCAACAAAGCCTCTCTCAAGAAAACATTCAAGAATCATCATAGGATTGAATTTTTTTTAAATCTCCACCTGATGTGAGCCAAGAAAAATTTTATCAACTTCAGGTCATTTCAAGTATGTTCTATGGATAAAGGTGGGTGGGTCTCAAATGTTCAAAATTCTGAAGCCAAATAAGGAGGGTTTTTCTCATTTTGTAAACAAAAAATACATCAATATAATCTTCACTCATGTGGGGAATCCTCCTTACTCTCCTCCAATAATTTCATATTTGAGAATCCCTGAGAATATCTTTTCCACCTCATTCCATCCAAATTTTAGCAGCAATAGAAACATTTCTCTTTTTTTTTCAAAAGATCCTGATTGGGCACAACTTTCTTCCATCAAGAGCTCTAGACAGGAATATCCCTTTTCAATTGAGAGTTCCAGATAGGCACAACTCTCTTCCTTTGAGAGCTCCATACATGTATAGCTCTAAGAAATCAAACATCATTCAGTAGCAAAAACATCTCTTCATTGTTTAGATAACCACCCAAAGCAACACCAAATGATGTATCACCCAACAAGTCATCTCCCCCACACTTATGTTCAACTAGATCATGCATTTATACTTCCAGAGCAGGTTGGAAAGGGAAAATGGCTTCTAATTTGGCTATCTAAAAGGAGGTACAAGGAAATCAAGGGCTCAAGAAATATAAAATGTAAAAGGTGGGCCAGAATAAAAGTAAAAATAGAGAAAAGGGGGCTTTCAATCACAAACAAATTACATCAATCATTTCAATCACACTAACCTTAGCCCTCAAGTTTTGATAGAAAAAGATCACATTCTGGTTCAATCAAGAAAGCATTCATTGGTTCAATCTAGAAGTAGGATGAATGTGAAGAAGATGTAAAATGGGTTCAAAATACTCATGGGCAAGAGGTTTGCAATATTAGAAAGCATTCATGTAATGGAATTCAAAATTCAATGGTTTTTTCAAAATTTTGGAACTTGAAACGATGTCTTTTTCTGCATTCATTTATAACCAGAATCAAGGGATCAATTGGTTCACTCATTGATAGGGTTTTAAAATATCATCATGTATGATCAAATGTTTTTCAAAATTGTAAATAAAACACACAATGTTTGAAAAATAAAGGAACACACCTAAAATTGAAAGAGGGAGAGAAGAAAAGGAAAAAAATGAAATGAATGAACACAAAACCCTAATCTACCCAGCATGTTACTCCCCCCACACTTATTTTATGCAATTTTATCATTGTGTAAAAAAATATATGAATATGAAATTCAAGAAACCAAAGACATTACAAAAAAAACTGAGAAGGAAAAACACATCCTGGCATCAATTGTATTCTACTTCATGAAGATGGATCTCCTCCCCCAGAGGATCATGAACATTCTATCTAAATAGCTTCAACCTGTCCCATTGACTGTGAATGGTGTCCCTTTTCTTTGTCCTTTAATTTGGATTGCACAAAAAGGAAAAACATGAGTAACAATGAATGGACCAGACCATTTGGAATGAAATTTACCAAGGAAAAGCTTCAATCTGGAATCAAACAGCAACAATTTTTCTCCTTCCTTGAAGATTTTGTTGAGAATAATCTCACCATGAAATGATTTGGTTCGTTCCTTGTACAGCCTAGAACATTCATATGCATTCTTTCTGATCTCCTCCAACTCCTTCAAACAAAATTTTCATTCTTCCCCAAAAGAAAGGAGATTCATGTTACGTGTTTTAACAGCCCAAAATGATTTGTGTTCTAACTCAACCGGATGGTGACAAGCCTATCGATAGACTATCTTAAATGGCGACATGCCAATTGGGGTTTTGAATGCAGTCCTATAATCCTAGAGTGCATCATCTAGCCTCAAACACCAATCCTTTCTATTTGGGTTCAATATTTTCCAGAATTTGTTTGATATCTCTGTTGGACAACTCAGCCATTCCATTTGATTAGAGGTGATAGGGTGTAGAGTCCCTATGACGAAATACATAATTCATCTATAGTGATTCCAAAGTCTTGTTACAAAAATGAGTACCTTGATCCGGAATCAAGAACTTTGGGAATCCAAACCTTGAAAATATATTTCCCTTCACAAACATGGACACAGTTTTGGCATCATCAGCTCTTGTGGGAATAGCTTATAGCCACTTGGATACATAATCGACAGCAAGCAAAATGTAAAGATATCCAAATGAATTGGGAAAAGTTCCCATGAAATCCATACCCCAAACATCAAATACATCACAAAACAATAGATGTTGTTGTGGAATCTCATTCCTTTTGTAAATTCCCCCTTGAAATTGACAATTTCTACATGTCCTGCATAAATAAAAATAATCTCTAAAAATGGTAGGCCAATACAAACTAGATTCCAGCACCTTTCTTGTAGTTCTTTGAGCCCCAAAGTTTCCTCCAAAGCACAATGTGTGAAAAAAGTTTAGGACAGATTGGAATTCAGAATTTGGAATGCATCTCGTAATCATTTGATCACTACCAACATTCCACAAGTATGGATCATCACAAATGTAATGCCTTGAATCACTCAAAAGTTTAGAAAATTGATTCTTGGAAAAGCAGTGGGGAACATCATCAGAACTAAATAATTCACCATATCAGCAAACCATAGCCTTTCAGTTTGACGAGCATAAAACACCTCATCAGGAGAAGTTTCTTTAATTTGCAGATAGATCTGATGATCCCCATTCAAAACAGATGGTATCCTACTCAAATGATCTGCAACAAGGTTTTAACTTCCCTTATTTTACTTTATTTCAACATCAAACTCTTGTAACAACAAAATCCATCTCAAAAGTCTTGGTTTGGCATCATGTTTCTTCATAAAAAATTTGATTGTAGAATGATAAGTGAAAACAATCACCATAGATCCCAGAAGATAACATCTAATTTTGTCCAACGAAAAGACAACAACAAAAAGATCCTTCTCAGTTGTTGTGTAGTTTGATTGGGCATGATCTAATGTTATAGAGGCATAGGCAATCACATGAGATTTCTTTTCCAACCTATGACTTAAAAAAGCCCGAAGAGAAAAGTCAGATGCATCATTCATGATCTCAAAAGGAAAGTCTCATTTGGGAGGTTGAACAATGGGAGGAGTAATCAATTTTTGTTTCAGCTCCACAAATGCCTATTTACAGTTTTCATCAAAGACACATGGGGTGTCTTTCTGAAGCAATCTAGACAATGGATGTGAAACCTTACTGAAATCCTTAATGAATCTCTTATAAAAACTATCATGACCAAGAAAACATCTCACATCTTTGACAATTTTTGGGTATGGTAATGAAGAAATGACCTCAACATTAGACTTATCGACTTGAATTCCATCCAAAGACACAACATGTCCAAGAACAATCCCTTTACCCAACATGAAATGACATTTTTCATATTTAAGAACAAGTTTCTTATCAATGCACCTTTCAAGAACATGAGCCAGATCTTCCAAAAAACTTTCAAATAATGAGACAAAAACAGTGAAGTCATCCATAAATACATCCATGCATATTTCAAGAAAATCTAAGAAAATACTCATCATATAGATTTGAAATGTTCCAGGAGCATTGCACAAACCAAAGGACATCCTCCTATAAGAAAATGTTCCAAATGGTCATGTGAATGTGGTTTTTTATTGATCCTCTGGTTCAATATGAATTTGGAAATAACCAAAAATCCATGCAGAAAAAAATAATGGGATTTTCCAGCCAGTCTTTCAAGGACCTGATCAAGAAATGGAAGTGGAAAGTGGTCATTACTCGTAGACAAATTGAGCCTCCTATAATCAATGCACATTATCCATTTACATGGAATCCTAATAGGATCAAGCTCACCAAATTCATTCAATGAGATTCGGAAGCCACCATTTTTTGAACTACATGGATTGGACTCACCCATTGGCTATCAGAGATGGGAAAAATAATTCCAGCAGCTAAAAGGGTGGTAACATACTTCTTAACAACCTCTAAAAGTGTTGGATTCAACCTCCTTTGAAATTATCTCATTGGTATAACATTTTCTTCCAAGAAAATTCTATGCATGCACACTGATAGGATGACTCGAGTTAAATCAGATAAAGTCCATCCAATAGCTTTTTTGTGGGTTTTGAGGACTCCTAAAAATTGATTCTCTTGGTCCATCGACAAAGCTTTTGAAATTATAACAAGGAATGATTCATTTTCACCTAAGAAAGCATATTTTAGATTCTGAGGAAGTGGTTTCAACTCTAACTCAGCTGGGGTATTTTCATTGATCAAGGAACATTGCATACAGGTGTGGGTTTTTAGTGGGGTTACATAAATTAAAGGACAATCACCATGAATATCAATTTCAATGTTCTTGGAATTTGATTCTAGTGTAAAATTTTCGATTTCTCCTAGGAGACCACTAGCAACACTATGGATTTCTAAGGATACATCTTAATCAATGTTGAGATCAATAGAATCTTGAAAATCCATCTCGACATTACAAGACTCATCATCCACGCCCTTTTCCCTCTCTTGTTGATCATATTCAGCAACAAACAAATTTCCATCATCAAAAATATCAGCTAGTTTCTCATCATAGGAAAAATCAAGTAACATATTAGTGGAAAACCAATCAATCATGTTCACTTGGGGGGGATGAATGTTCCTCGACGGGGTGTTTCATGGAATAAAAAATATTGAAATGAACAACCTCTCTGCCAAACTCTAGTGAAAGTGTTCCCTTGTGAACATTGATGATTTCATTTGCAGTTTTCAGGAATGGTCTCCCTAGAATGAGAGGTGCATTGGTACTATTCCTATCATCTTCCATATCTAAGACTTAGAAATCCACAGGAAAAATCATGTCTCTCACCTGAACAAGAACATCCTTAATAACTCCTGTAGGCTTGGTGGTACTTCGGTTAGCAAGTTGAATGATGATCCCAAAGGGTTTCAATTATCTAACATGAATAGATGAGTAAACAGAATGTGGCATAACATTGATGGTGGCCCCCAAATCAGGAATAACATCCTTGAATTCAAATTTACAAATGGTTCAATGAGTGGTAATGGTTCCTGGGTCTTTACATTTGATAGGCAAAGCAAGCTGGATCATGGATGAAACATTCCTCCCTAAGTTGAGCTTTTCACATCTTTTGATTTTACTCTTGTGCATACACATTTCTTTTAAAAACTTTTCATACCATGGAGTTTTTTCACAACATCAATCAAAGTTATATTGACTTGAACTTTCTTAAAAGTCTCCAAAACCTCCTTATCCAACTCTTTCTCAGCACTCGACTTCACTGGCGGTTCACTCCTAGGGTAAGGAAATGGTGGTTTGGTTGTTTCAAGGCTATTTTGAGCACTTATTTGGGAAACAAAAGGTCCATACATCCTCTTCCAATCCCTCATCGTTCTTTCAAGAAATATTTCTTCTCTTGAAATCGTGTTTCCCTTCAAAGAACATTTTGAATTTACAGCATTTCCATCAGTTGTGGGATTCTCAATAGCAGTTTCAACAACAGGTTATGGTTTCTACATTTGAGGGGTATTCAATTGTTTTCCACTCCTAAGTTCAATTTCACTCACATTTCCCTTCCCTTTATCTCTCAGATTCACTTGGGATTGTGAGGGAAAACCTACACTAATTTGATTTTTTATGAAACTATGATCAGAGGCAAGTTGACCCATTTGAGTCATTAGGGTATTCAACATGTTTTTTTGTTGGTCTTGTGTTTGTTTTATTGCCTCATGTTGTTTCCTCATTTCTTATTCAATATTACTCTCTGAATTTTGAGTGGGAGGGGCGGCCTAAAAGTTCTATACAGAATGAGCATTGGCTTGGTCATTGAAATATCTTGGTTGTGAATTGCTTGATTGCCCAAGGAAGAAGCCTCTAGGTTGTTCAGGCTATCTAAATCTTTCATTAGAGTGGTTATTCTAGCCTTTATTGAATTTTTGAATTGATTGAAATGGCCTTTGTCTGTTTGATTGTAAGGGTTTTCCAGGAAAAATATCATTGCAGTTTTCAGAAGGTTCCTGCATTTGAGGGCATTGGTCACTAAAATGGTCATTGTAAGAACAAATTCCACAGTAGAGTTTCATTTTAAATGTTGCTTCAAGTTTGGGGTGGAGTTGGTGGGGTATTTGATAACATCATTGACCTCACCATGGTGGTAATATCCGAAAGTTGACTCGCAATAATATTGTTTTCAGGACTAGCAATGGGGAAATCTTAGGCAGATTTCACATGAAGAAGGCCACTTGTTACAAACTATTGAGCATTTTAGACCATGTTTGCAATTAATTTCCTAGCAGCAGTTGGTGTTTTTTCAACTAGAGCCCCTCCTGGAGCAGCATCGATCATGCTTCTATCAATAAGACACAATCTCTCAAAAAAATATTGAATCAAATGTTGGTCACTAATTTGATGGTGGGGGCTACTAACACAAAGTCTTTTGATGCATTTCTAATACTCATGCAAAGTTTCACCTTGAGTTTGCCTAATTCCACAAATCTCATTTCTAATGGAATCAGTTCTAGAAGCAGGGAAAAAAATTTCAAGGAAATGTTTTTTCAATTCATTCTAATCCCTAATCAAAGTAGAATGTGAATAGAAAAACCATTCTTTGGAAACTCCTTGTAACGAAAAAGGAAAAGACCTCAATTTCATTTTATTTGCATCAACGCCCTGGTGTTTCATGTTGACACAAAGATAACTAAATTTTTGAAGGTGTTTATGTGGATCTTCCCCAGGAAAACCATTACGTTTTGGAATTTGGTGAAGGAAACCAGATTTAATTTCAAACCCAACAGGTGCATCAGGATATTCAACTGTATTTTCATGATTTTCATCATAAGATGAAACCAATTCTTTCATGGTTCTATTTTCAACCATTGTAATTTCAATTTCAAACAGGTTTATTCTAAGTGCATCATTAGAATATTCACAACATGGGACACGAGGATTTCTGGTAGCTCTATCCCTAGAGTGAAATGTTCATTCAATTTCAGAATCCAATGGGAACAAATTTAAGTTAAAATTTCGGGCCATGAAAAAACAATTTTCACACAAATCAACTGAAGAAAACTCCCCGGAAATGGTGCCAGTTGATGTGAGGATTATTTGTTGTGAAATCCTCAATCAATTAATTTTTCCCCAAAAAAAAACAATGCAATATAGCAGTCCCTGGATTGTCTCTCGAGTAGGTTGCAATTTGAGTTGCAAAACTGTCACTTTTTTTGTTGGTTTGTTTTCACATGAAATGAAAAATTGGGGATTTGATTAAAGTCTCAAGAACAGAAAATAAAAAAAACTAAAGAGAAATAAAATTGTATAATGAGATATAAAATTGATTGGATATAAAATGGGTTTCAAACCAGAATCAAAATGGTGGTTACAGACAAGCTTTATCCTCCCGGGCACTCCCCTCTTCTTTGTTTATAATTATATCTCTAATGAATCTCTCAAAGCCTACCCAAATATCTCTAGAAAAACACCTTATTTGGAAAGGATATCATATTAAGACCTTAATATGATTGTTTCCCCTCTTATAGAAGTGATATAATTATTTGAAGTCCTTCCAATAACCAAACATAACCGAAATCACAATACTCAACAATAAGACCTCACCGAAGAAATTTATATAGTGAAATATACTATTTTACATTATAGATTGGGAAACCATCCAGAAAAGACAAATTGAAAATATGTTCAGGAAAGAAAACAACCGCTGTCATTCATGAAATATAAATTCAAAAGAGATTCAATAGAGATTACACATGAAGATCAAAACTCGGAAGGGAGTGTCTTTCGGTCATCGCCGTCCACAACCACTTGGTACTTAGCCTCGCATCACATGATCAGTGCATGTCACCTACATTCCATCAAGAGTTTACACCATCTTCATCAGTGTCCCCACAAATCCAAACCCCATTTGAAATGAATTAAGAGATAGAGAGAATAGGGGAGGAGGGCTGGAAAATCTTCTATCCAGATTCTATCATCCCGAAATATGATTCTGTTTGGAACACTCCGGGTAGAATAAACCTCTAGATCCTTCTAAATATTTGTTTGAAAATGTTTTATCTATCATTCCACAAAATATCCGCCGCTTTGGAGACGTGGTTCAATAATTATGAATTAATTACTCCACAACTCTTTCTCTTCCCGAGGAGACCTTTCATCTCCCACTTTTTTGACTCGATCATAGTGTTCCCTAATTATTCAGTTTGACCTTGAAATTAATCTTGAATGTGTTCCTTGGAGTCCTCTTGCACGCCCAGTTGGAATTAATGATATTGGAAACATGTAGCTGATGTTATGCTCAATGGAGGATTGGTTGAGGCAGTATCTAGAGGAGGTGGTAAGACTTCATGGAGTCCCAAGGATGATCATTTTTGATCGACATACTCTGTTTACCTCCAGGGTGTGAATATGTCTCCAACATTCTTTTGGTTCTCAACTATGCCTTAGCACTTCATTTCATCCTCAAAAAGATGGGCAGAGAGAGAGAACTATCAATACTCTTGATGACATGTTATGCTCTTGTGTTCCTGATTTTAGAGGTTAAAGGATGAGGCACTTACCATTGGTGGAGTTCACATATAATAATAGGTTTCACTCCACCGTTGGAATGGCGCCATTCAAAGCCTTGTATGGTCGGCCTTTCCATTCTCCATTGTGCGGGACTAGGGTCAGAGAGTCAGCAATTCTCAAACTGGAACTAGTGAATAATACAATAGAGATGGTTCGGGTGATTCGTGAGAGGATAAAGACAGCGCAAGATCGTTAGAAATCATATGCCGATCATATAATGAGGCCCTTAGAGTTTAATTTTAGGGATCATGTGTTTCTAAAGGTGAATCCCCATCATGGGCAATGACAGTTTGGTTGTGGGTGTAGGCTTTCTACCCATTTGGTTGGGCATTTCGAGGTGTTAGCTTGTATTGAATATGTAGCGTATCAATAGGGTTTCCCCCTCAGATGAGTTGGATACTTGATTTATTCCATGTATCACATCTATTTCGTTATCTTCATGATGACTCCCACATCATCTATTAGGGAGTGATCGATGTTTTGGATGATTCCACCTTTGAGGTGCATCCTGTGGAGATCCAAGACTGCAAGGAAAAGGTGTTGTGTGGGTGTTCCATCCCTTTAGTTTGTGTCTTGTGGCAACACGGTGGAATGGAGTAGATTACCTGGGAACGTGAATCACAGATACGTGCTCAGTACCCAGAGTTGTTTGTTGTTGAACTCTTTCTATGAAACTTTTTAACTGATGTGGCTATAGAACATTCATGTTTATGAGATGGCACCCTTTGTTGCTTTGGTGGCTGCTCTCTTTTGAGAGGTATCATGGTGGGAGGTTGTTCAGAACTTGTTTCGTTTTCTCTTTAGGTGGGTTTTGGATTCTCATGGACGAGAATGTTTTGAGAGGTATATGATGTAATGGCACAGAACTCTCAGGTCCATTCGTTTGTGAATATGTGGTGCTGGAGGTGTTCCGGGAGGACAAAGCGACTTGGTGTACGTTCGGGTGGACTTTTAAGTAATTTTAAAGGGTTAAGTTCTTTTCAAAGTTAGCGCATGGTTTACCTAAACTATGGGGCCAAACCGTGCATGGTTGGTGTTGGAGGCAATGGATAATTCACGGTTAACTCGCAGGTTCTCTATCTGTGTGGACTAACCAGGCGAGGGGTGTTTGGAATGGAAGAAGCCAACACACGGTTAGCACATGGTTTATCAAACCATGCGGACTAACCATGCGGGCACTTGAATTTAGATCCTAAAATTTTGGATCTGAACTCTTTTGCCTCTAAATGGTTCTTTTAAGCCCCTTTGCATCCATAACTCTGGATTACCCTTCATTGGAGTTATAAGAACCTCTCCCAAGAATATTGAAGGAGATATGGAGGCTTCTATTCGTGATCGAAGCCAGTTTCCTGAGGTATGTGATCCTTTTGTTTGGTTTCTTAGATCAACCTAGATCTTCTCCCCCTCTTCTCTCGGGATCAGATAGCTACACCTTTTATTGGTAGATATAAGTGAGTGGATGTCGATTATTATGATCCTTGGTCATTGTTTTGTTAGGATAAGAGGTCTAGGGAGTATCCTTGGTGAATCGGCCTAATCTTCTTGGGCGTTCTTCAACCGTTGTGGTTTCCGTAAAAACCATTGAGATAGGGTATTCATGGCATCTCTAATTATTTATGTGAAATCATAGATTTATCATGATTTAGCCCTTTGGATCACAATGGAATTGACTTAATTAAATACTTTAATTGGATTAAAATAATTTGGTTGATCACATGTTGTTTCTTTGTACCGTGATAACAGTTTGCCTCTTGATTTGCTAGATAGTGTGATATATATTTCTTGATTGTTATCATGTTGCTCTTGATGAAATTGATAATGAAAGTAAAGATGGAATTAAATGGAAATTAATTGGATAATGATAAAGAGGCATGTAAATGAAACTGGTTGTTGTTGTTGTGGATGTTGTTCCAATATGGTGTTAATCAAATTGGGGACGATTATATGTTTATTTCTGTTTGTTGGTAAACCTAAAATTTTTTGGTGCTTGTTGTTTGAAGGACGGATGCCTTGATAAAGGGCCAACAGCCCATAGATGGGATATTTGTTTTCCTGCTTCTTGTGTTTTGATGTGAGACTGGATGGCTGCTGTGATATGTGGTGGCATGGAGACTTGTGGTTGTGGCAGCAGATGACACCTAGAGTGGCGAGATGCATCGGTTTATGCATGTGGGTGTCAGGGAGGACACCAGGGATTATGGAATGTGATGGATGTGGTTGTTGGATTATTCTGGATTATTTGGTTGTTTATCTTCTTTTCTTTTCCCCACTACTCAAGGAAGATGGTATTGCTCAACCTTTTTCTGAAAGGGGAGAAGACACGCGGGGTATGCCACATGATTTCTGTGTTTAGCCTCTCCAGGGATAATGGGTCTACTCTCTTTCTATAGGCGGAAAAGAGTCAACTATTAGTACAACTACTCACCGTGTTGAGACCCATTATGTTTAGTAGCATTGAATACATTTCTAGAATGTTTGGGAATATGGGAATGTAATTTTTATAATGAATAATTGAATAAATGGTGTTAACTCTTGGGGTTGGAATTTCTAGAACATAATGACAAGGTTGTAATTTGTAAGGTACAAAGGATTTTTGGTGTGATGCTAAGGAATTTATTTGTTAATTACTTCATGGTTAATTAATGTGTAAATAAATAATTAACATAAAGTTGAATTGATGAAAAATTGGATGAAGTAATCTAATGAAGTTCTTTAATTGGTTGTGTGCTTATAGGATACATAGTCTTATAAACAGCACCTCGGAGTCCAAGAGACGTTAGCTTTAGATGAAACTATGACTAGGTTATTCCCATATTGTGCTTGTGAGTTATAAAATATTCAGTTCTTTTTGTGTTTATATATGCTACTCCACCCTGTCAGTAAGGGAAACTCACGCCCCGAGGATTCTGAGCCCAGGGGTGGTGTGTTTTCCCCAACATTCTGGTGGGAGGATGAATGACAGACTACCCCCTTTGACCCCGCTCTCTTATCTTGGTAAATACTAGTTCCATGAGGTTCCACAGTTAGTTTTCCCCATATATGTGTATAGGGGAATGTAATGGATTTTGGTTATTCACACACATATATTCTGGATATAGTATCATATGTGATACTCTAGGTGTAATGTGTATAGGCTGTGATGGATTGAGTATCCTTACCCATTGTATGGGCTGTAATGGATTGAGGTATAATACCTGACGTATGATACACGATATGTGAGTTGTGGTTGCTCTCGGAAACTGAGTTATTACATTTGGTTGTGAGGATGGTTTGGTGCTTAGCCCAGGTGTCTATAGGAAAGCCTTTGTGGTGCACATGGTGCAGATTGTGGATCTTAGCCCAGGTGTATATGGGAAAGTCTTAAGAGAGAGATTCACAGGACATTTGTAATTGGGGAAAGGCGGAAATCGGGTGGGGAAGTAGTAGTGGGTTACCCTTGATATTTTTTACTATATACTATACTCGTGTTTGCGTTACTTGGGGAGAGTATCCAAGGTGAGGTTGGGATCTTAGTAGACATGTTTAGGTGACGAGTGAGTTTCAGTTTTTGTTTACTGTTCTTTAGCATAATTTCTTTACGTTTGCACGAGAGGATTTGGGGAGGATCCTACTGAGTATACTGTTATACTCAGCCTACATTTATATAATCTTTTTTTTCAACCACTTGGAGTAGGTTGGAGATAAATCTGGTTACTACTATCTTGTGGTTGGACGATCTGTTTAGGCCCTGTCGTCCCTTCCATTTTACTTTCTTTTGGGTACCTCTAATTTTCCCTTTAAGTTGTAGTACTTTTTCCTGGAATTTCATATATGTTCTTTGGTTTCATTTAGAATTCAGTTTTGAGTTGGAGTTGGTTGGTGTTGATCTTATCTCTCTCTTCTGCATGTGTTCTCTTAGAGGGTAATGCCTCCCATTTGAGTGTTTATTATAACCTCGATGCTAGTCGCCATCTCATGGCCTACTAGTGGTGGGACTCAGGGGTCATTATTTCCCTTTTCACATTGCTGGCCTAGGAGGGGTACATTATGTTTGGAGGGGGAAGTGACAATAAACACCTTCTTGGTAAGAATCATAATGTGCGTTTCCTTGTGAGAAAATTCATAAAATGACTATCTTTATTATCCCAGTAAAAAATAAAACCATTATCTCTCAAAAAAAATACATTGGATGAAAAAAAAAATATAGAATAGAATATAAATTCTCCTAATTAACAAAAATTCTCAACTAATAAATTAAAATTCCCAATTAATTTAACAAATAGGTGTTCTTGGAAGTAACTATGAGGATTAAAATTACATAATAATATCATCAATTAATACAAAAATGATAGAGTCTATGTACATATAAAATATCATGTTAATGATATCCAAATAAACTACAAGGGAATTCATCATCCAAAAGGTAATCACATGATACTTATACAACTCTTATTTAGTACTAAATATTTTCATCCATATGTAACTTTTTCTGAATAAAGGATTGCGGGGTCCAAAATGATTATAAATCATGGAAAACAAGTCATCAATCCGCTGAAATAGATAACATTTCTATATGGTGAATGTATTAATGATATTATAATAAATGAATAACTGAGTTCAACCATTATTCCTATAAAAAAGATGAAATATAAAGAGATGTGCTAGGTTAAATGAATGATTTCTCTAATAGTACCTCTAGATTCACCTATAAATACTTAAACTCAGTTGTTGTCATACAGTTTGGAGTAATTGATAAAATATATGAACCTAGAATGAACTTAATATAAAATTCATTTTCCATGTAAGGATATGGATCCACTTTGGGATAAAGAGAGGGTAAATCTTTTTCCTGGTCTAATGTAATAATAACAGTCACCACTTACAGTATAATGGTTTTGACATAGATAATGTATAAAACCACTATAAATACTCTTAATCCCCGGTTTCCATTAAAAATACATTTCACTACATTCGAAATTGTGAAGGTTACCCATATCTGGAAACAATCAATGCAAAATTGATAACTAGTAAACCAATCCATTCCCAAAATTACATAAAATTTTTTCATCCCCAAAAATTAAAAAATTTCCTAAATTTACATATCAACTGACCACAACATGAGCCTTTATAAATATTTTTAAACGATCTACTATCATTGTAAGGTTTTTTAAGAGAAAACAAAATAGAGAATATTATATTTGGTATATATGATTCCTTAAAAACATTATTAGTTATAAATGAATGGTAATAACATGAATCAGTTAATATAATATATATGATATATGTAATCAATACCATGTCCCAAATGTCTATAGTCCTAGTATGCTATTAACTGGAATATAATCCATTACATAGACTCTACTTGCATTAGATCCACTTCATTGCCCCAGCAATCCTTGGATCACTGGATTTAGTAAAATCTAAGGATTATATAACAACTACTATCAAACCATACCATCTCATTGGTCTAAGGTTCAAATAGTCTCATGAATCTCTATATGATATTGCCCTGGCCAATATTTTTGAGTCTTCATAAACATATAATTCCCACACAAACACTGTCATGATTTTCATCCACAAAAATGGTGGAGATTCCCCATAATATCTCACCATTAGAACATCCTAGGATATTTTGTGAATATTTTTTTGTATTTTATAATATTACCATATAAAATTAATATGAATAACCTTCTCAAATGGTTATAGGTGTTGTAATGTTGACCTTATAAAACTACCTATCATTACCATCGTACATGTCATCCTTCATGTTCTCTTTTTACAAAAAAGGTTATCCTATAGCCTAACTAATGAAATAAATTTATGGTTTACTGAGGATTGTAATGAGAAATAATAATTTATCATACACTATACCCTTACCAATTACAAGGTTCATGTAAATATGTTCTTTTTAATATCATAGGTAATGGTTCCTCATCCATAATCTCACTCATGTTAGAATATAATAAAAAATATACATGATTATTCCCATTATTCCAAGATAAAAGAGTAGAAAAACCAATAAATTTTAAAATGGGGTGAATACTATCTGACATTTTTTGTTCCCCACTACAGTTCCATGAAATATTTACCTCTATCCAATATTAATATGTATGGGATGAACTCCGCAAAAGGGATATTTTTTAAATTCTATCATGATAGACCCTAATACTACTAAGCCTCATTTCTAATGAACCATAATATTCTACTTGGTACCTAATGAATATATAGACAAAATGTTACACATTGTTCCACGTCATTCTATAACAATTTGAATACTACTTCATTGATCTCTATCAGATCGTTAGAATATAAGAGGCCTTCAATTCCACTGAATGTTGTAGGACACTGTAAATCGAAATTATAGGACGAATCAACAATAGTAAGCTTTCTCATGTGTTGTCCTCTACACAAAAAATTACTTTTTGAATCTAAATATTTTAAATAGAAGGACTACCAGCGTGAATATAGTATCATGCTTAGCTATATTTTCCTACTTTTTCGAAGTACTATAAAATAATTTCAGATTATTGATGAATATTGACCAGTATCACTATAAGATTCCATCAGACTTTTTCAAGGATGAATTTTCAAAAATTTGAAATCATCAATTATAAATTCAATTAATGGGTTCAAAAAATATATCTCTCAGTCCATTTACTGACACATATATGTGAACTAAATCATGGTGATTCATACTAGATGATAAAAATGTCTACAACACTTTTTCCCTAATATAAATGCATGTCCATGGTACATAAGAATTAGTGAAAATTATAAATATATAACTTTGTGTATAATTCATAGGTCCAAATATTTACATGTTTTCTATGATACAGCAAGAGGCAGAAATCAAATATTTCTATATAAATTTTTTAAAAATTAATTGTATACCTTATTATAAAAGTATAATATATATGGGATATCATCACAAATAAACAATTACTTTATGTGTCTTAATAAACCTGATAAAAATATTAATTCTATTTTACATTAGAAATAAATATAAAATAGAGTGAATATAAATATTATGTATCCTTAAAATCATTCAATGATTCCATATAAATATAATGGAGAAGGAAAAAAATTGTGGACATGATCAAATGCTCAATAATAGTAATGTGTAGTGGAATCCATATTGAGTGAATATAGAATAAAAAATATGACATGATAAATAACATAAAACACATTCCATTAAATCAATGGAAAGGAAAAAATTTCAAACATGTATAATATCAATGTAATAATCTCTTGGATAATAATAATTGAATTTAATATTAATGAAATTCATAATGGAGGACATAATGATATTATAAATCGTGAATATCATTACCATAAGAGCTTTCCAAAAATAGAGTTTCAACAACGGATTGATATACACCAACATCTCATTTAATAAGGTAGGCTAAATAGCTTTACATATGAGACCTATAAATGAATCAATGGGATATTTAATTCTTGGTTGAACACATCACTACATGTCTAGTCTATTCCCCATATATTGAAAAATAAAATTATTTCCTAAAAAATAATCCTTAACACAATTTTTTTATTGTGTATGAAATAAGTATAATTAGTTTTTTCAAAAACAAATATATAAAATTCCTTGTAATACACAATATATATAAATGATATACCGTATTGAACATAAGTGTATCCCTTAAAAATGAATATGGATATGTAAAATGAAACAAACCCTTAATTAAGGGAATTTTTCAATATAAATACAATGAAAAAAAATTAATAAGAGACAAATGATGACCATCAATTCATAAGAAATAATGGATTTGTATTAAATTCATATCTATTTGAGATTAGATGGAAATGGAAGAAAATATCTAAATTAAAATTTCCTTAAATACATTTCATTGTATAACAATTATAATCTTGTTGAAGAGTCCAAATATTTTATAATGGTTATAGAAGTGGAAAATCCATTGACATCATATACGTTAAAAAGAACCATACCTTTTTGAGTTTTTATATTAAAATTTATAAATTAACCATAGTGAATAAACTATAATGATTCCATAAAAACATGTAAAAATATAAGTACATATTAATTTCCATAATTAATTATTTTATAATACAAAATTTTCGATTGTAAAACTATTTTTAATTATATAAACATGCAATGAAAAAAAATACTAGGCCAAATGAAGAAAGAAATTTTTTTTTATTTAAATCATTTATTTGGTTTATTCATGTTCCATATAGAGGAAATATTGGAAGAAAAAATTATGACTGATTCATAATCCATAGGATATAAAAATTGATATTGTATAGGAATATTTATTTTAAATTTTATTCAATGAATAATATAATAAATCCTATATTAAATGAGATTGTAAGATACATTAATATCTATATGGAAAAATTTATATCGTAACTCATTGTATGTTTAATATTGAATTGAAACATTAATAATCATTAATAACTAGATATTTATTTTAAATAATTTATAGAGTCACTATATAAACCCCATAATTGAAAAAAGCTTTTTAATACAAAATATTTCTCGATAGAGTTGAAATTGAGAAATAATCACATACATCATGATTCAACATAGACTATTATGATTTAAAATCATGTATAAAAATATATATGTTATACATATATATAAACCCATTAAATATCTATAATATTATATATTCCACTTATAATATCACATCACCCATTTGTTATTAATCCTTCACTGTTACCTTTGTTTGATGTTTTAACTATTTCATTTTTCATATACATTTTTTAGAGTTAGGATACATGGATCATGATCATGGTTAAATCATATATATAATATTAATAATGATATAAAAATCATAAATAATAAGTTTTAGAAAATTATAATCATATTTGGAAAGAGTACATGAAAAAAAATTATATCACTTCATAGAGGTGGTCGTCCAAATGTATGCATGAGAAGCATTATCACTTTTTATTTGATAGTGGGTAAGTTGGGAGATCATATATTGTATTTTTATTATAATAAAAATTTCATAATTATAAGATATATATAATTATATATATTAAATAGTTTAAATATAATTACTATCCATGTGAGGCGGTGGTGGAAAAATAATTACATCAGCTCATGTGTTAGTAGTGCATATTACACACAATAGATGGTTTGGTTTGAAATTTAATAGAGTAGGGTATGGATAAATATTATTCCACCAAAATAATAAAATTTAATTTTATGGGAGATACATATCCTATTATATTTTAATGGTTATGAAATAATTTATGTTTTTAAAATATGATGATAAATGAATTTGTTTGGTTAATATTATTAAATATTCTTTGAATGAGCTCCAATTATATTTACTATTATGATCACTAATGGTTGGATTTTGGGTGATGAAAAACCAATATAACTTTTATAATGATTATAGTGATATTTTTTGGTATGGTTTGATAAATATAATTGGCTCAATATGTGTGAATAAGTGAGGGGAGATGATGTCCTTTTATGGGTGTGGGAGAGGAAAGACAAGGAAATTTAGATATGTTTTAAATCTGTTAATTTATTACACTAGATAAATATATAAAAATGGATCATATTACAATTTCATAATGGTATCTTAGATGTAAAATAAAATAATGAGTTTTAATTAAGTTTTAAGTGTTTTATTGAGGCCATATCCCTTTACTTTTAACCACATTAACTCGTATTATTTTTTACCACGGTAAAGAATGTTTGAAATTTTTTAATATTTATTATGATTAAGACTAAATATCACCATATTTATTTTTATTAAATATGATAATTCATATTAATTATGCCAATTTAATATATTATAACTCTATAATTTTTTGAAATTAATTTAAAAAAAATCTTTTGAAACGGGATGAATAGCATGTTTTCATAAAAATGAAATTTCACGAATAATGTAATCCAACATTAACTCGATTAAAATACATAATCATTTTATTAATTTTAATAATTATAATTATATTTAATATATATATATATATATCATTTCAATCGTTCATTATGTTGTATATTATTATTTAACTAAAATGTGTAACCACTACGCACTTTTAAGAAAATATCTCGTTTTACCTCAAAATGATCATGTATTTATTTGGACTAATTGATTATCAATAAAGTTTTAATTATATTTATTATATAATATTTCATTAAATCGATTTAGTAGTAGTTAAATATTACATTTTCAGTTATTTATAAGATAATTTTAAGCAATAATCTAAATAATTCATTATCAGAAAATTTTGACATAATAGATCAAAATTGAAAAACATCCTATTAAATTAGATTGTATCTTCTATGAAATATTAAATTGTAAATTTTGTATATTATCATAAAAATAATTTCTTCACATACTATATTTGAAGCTTGGGATTCAAAATTCTTCCCTCCATCAAAAATTCCATCTATAATATTTTCATGGAATTTACCTTCTAAAAAAATGATGGTTGTTATTCTTTATAACTTCCTAATGTTCCATGTTCCGTCCTATAATTTTTAATATCTCTAATTAAACAATTTTATATGAGTTTCCTTATTTACATTCACATGTTATGTAATTTCAATAATCATTATAGGATCATTATAATATGATATATCATGTTATGATTCTATTTTTTTAAGGTGAGTACTTTTTTGGAGTCTATAATATACTTATTTAATAATTTGAGACCCGAAAAGCATCATGAAAATTAGAGTGGATTGTTTGAAAATTTAAATATTTATCAATATATCCCATTCTTTCTATAATTTTAAAATTTCCAGTGTATATAGGATATTAGTTTACCTTCTTTAATGATACATATAACACCCTTCCATGGGGACAGTATCTAGAAAACATGATATCCCACTTAAATTTCTAAATAATTCCTTCGGTTATGTGAAGTTCTCTTTTTTCTACATTGATATTCTTTAATATGGGTCAGAATAATATTTTCCTCCACTATTTTCACATCAACACATTCTAGGACCACAAGCATCCTTTGGAAAACATATCCCAACGAGTTAGAGTGCAATATCTATTTGAATATAACGATTCCTATCACAATATATAGAGAATTTAATGTAAGATATTGTCATAATAAAACTCTATAAAAAGTTAAAAAATTATCCCATGTATCATAAATTCTATTTGGGAATTACCTCTACCTATCTTCTAATGTTTTAATTAGACTTTTATATTTACCATCTAATTTAATGTTATACACATGGCTCAAATAAATCTTGGTATCATGATTATTCTAAAGAAAGTTGAGAATTTTGAGGATAATAATGGATCACGACCAGATACAATTGAAATAGATTCACTACAAAGTCCTAGAAATTCGTTAATATAGATTCGTGGGAGGAAATCAAGAATAAAACCTTCTATTATAGTGACAAAATGTGAATAATTATTATGTTGATTAACCCATGTGAAATGAATCTACATTAAAGTCTTTAGTAATCTTGGGAAAATATCCAAAGTGATATCATCTGATTCAAAAATAGGAATAGGTAGATGAAGAATGAATCTTATAGTATGACTGATATCAATATTTACATTCTGAAAAATGAAGAATTATGAAGCATAACAGGCTATTTCAAGCTTTATATTATCCAATAAAACACATTCCTTTATATTCCTATAAGTCTTGGAGCTACCAGTTTGTATTGGGAAGTTCGAATTGTTATCATAATCTAACAAATCAATTTTTCAATGTATTAATGAATCACAGTCTCTTTCTAAATTTTGAAAGGCCAACTTCATAGAAAGAATATTCATATTTCCCATCATTCATACATTTAATTTTTTTCTATGTTTCCATCATGAAGATATTAAAATTTTAAATTATTCAATAATTATTATTTAAATAAATTTTGAAAGAAGAATTTATTTTTCCACATCCCTAATAATTAAAAAATCCATTAACCCTAAATCCAAAACCATTGTATCAATACAATAAAAATTTTCAATAGGAATCCATGATATTTCATTCTTATTGAAACTGCTACCTTATTTTCCTACCTGTAGTTGTAGTGTATTGATAAATCATAATCTATAACTAGCTAAATTTGTGTCATTTTTATCCAGTTGTGATCATTATATTAAAATATGTATTTCAAATGAATACAACTTTTTTTATTTCTCACATAATTCAATAAAGAGATAATGTGACCATATTATCCAAGAAAATACTACATCAACCTACACTAGATTTTGGGTTGGATAATGCTGTTTATGAGTATTTAATTAGCTTGATTCATATGTAAAAACTTTATCATATGGAAAATACAAATTCCATTCTACAATGTATCACAATATATAAAAAATATATCATTTATCGATGGTAGTTTAAATAACTAATAATTTATCAATATCAACTTCAATTTTTTAAAATATTATGCACATTTATTTTTTATACTATCTTAACACATTTATATGTTAATTTGGGTAATGGGTCATCCAATCATCAATTCATTTTTAGAAAATCACTAATTGTAAAATAAAAAAATTTAATCAATATACCTCAATTATTTTAATCATTTTGGATTATTTCTTACTTCCAATATCTTCATATAATCAATTTAGATTACATCATTTGATAAAATATAGCCTTGAAAAGAAACACTGGGATCCATAATTCGAACATGATAAATTTCATATATAAATCAATTTCCTGATTTGACTGAATAAATATTCTGAAGTTATTCTCATGGTATTTATATATTTTCGTGTATTCCTTGATTTCTACAATAAATAATAAAAAAATTATTAATATATTACTTGAATTTTTTCATAAAATCCATAAAACTAGATAGTGAAATAGTTAATACAAATAGAATTACTATAATATCATAATTATTCTACCTCATTTGAAATGTATTATTTTAATATATTCATTTTATACTCATAATTGATGAAAGATAGAATAAATTTTAAAATTTTAAAATTATTGATCCATGTTATACAGGTCGAACAAGTCATCAATAAGAGAAAAATGATACGTTTTCATTATAGTAATAATATCAAATTCCCAATAATCAATTCATTTCATCATAGATAATTATATCTTTTTAATTTAATGGAATTGTGATCCTCATTATAAAACACTTGGTTGCATAAATACCTTATCACACAACACATGTTTTTCATTCAACAACAATAATAATTCCTATGTGTTCTGTAACATCACTGGTAAATAAAAAATGAGACATTTCCATATTTATTAAAAATTTTGAATTAAATATTAATTTAACATTAATTTGGATTCCATGTTTGGTGGAATACCATAATTGCAACAACGGGTTTCCTTGAAATTGTACTTTGCACACAACGATGAGTTATACTGAAAAAATAATAATATATTATTATTATGTTAAATTGTAGTTAACACATAGATGTTGTAATGGAAGGAATTAATAGAACTAACTACAATATTAATATACATGTTTGTTAAATGATTTTATATTTATCCAATAAAAGTTAGATTCCTAAAATGTGAATGAATACAATTTTGAGCATAAATACTCTAATATTCCTTAAAATATGGATTTACAGTATTTTAATGAATAATCCTCTATAAAAATATTTTTTTCTACTTTTTATGTTATATTTCACAAAATAACATTATTCTTTAGAAACGGGACATCAAAATTAACTTTGGGTAAATATTTGGTATTTTTTTGATAAAATTCATTTTAAATGAATAATGAAATGTACTGTATTTGAATTCAAACCTTCCTTTTAATATAATTTATTCATATGGTTATATAATCTATTTAATTTATTTTAAATTATATTAAGGTTATATTTTTAACATTTAATCTTATGTTTGTAATTATATGTAATTTCACAATTAAATAGGACATAAACAAGTGTCAATCTTTTGATAGTTATTATTTCTTAAAAAACCACCTTTTGTTTTGACAACAAGAATTAATTTATAATTAATTAATTGAACTTATATTTCTAAATTTTTTTAAAATGGACATCATTTTCGAATTCAGAATATCAAACAATGTTTTGGCTGATGTTTTGGTATTTTTATGAAAATCATCAATTATTGATGAATAATGAAAACACTGAGTTGTAGCTAACAAAACTAATTTGGTAATTTAAATGAAATTATACCAATTTTGTAAATTGAAGGTTTAAAGTCTTACATACATGGTTGTTATATGTATTTAAGGCTCAATAAGATAAAAATAATTTTTAGTGAATAGAAACTTTTGACTTTTAATTACCGTGTTTAATGGTAAATAGTATAATTCAAGGTAAAAATAATATTATAATAATTTTAAATTACCCAAACATTTTTACTAATAATTATGGATGATAAATTTCTAACCATGGGATTCCTTGGGTTGATTTTGGAACCCCATGGAGCCACTTAAGAGTAATAATGACACTTTATATTAATAAATTTAAAGTTATGTCTAAATGTCATAAACATATATCTTCTAATAAATAAATTTTTTACATAGAGTTATATAAGTTATATCTTTAAATATAAATTTAAATTTGAAACCTAAAATGATTTCCTATATCATATAATTTTTTTATAATTTTTAGACCAAAAAATAATGAAAATTTTTATGACACAATAATGATGCAGTGTCTACCTCATTAATGAATAATTTAAATAAATAAGATAATAAAAATTAAAAATTAAATCCAAAACCTGTAAAATTCTTATTGGATGATTTTATATCTAACACTCGTGATATTATCTTCTAATTTTATATGTGTTGGACCTTTAGAAACCAAAAATCATTATATAATAAAATAAAATTTTCATACATTCCTAAAGTGACACTCCTCCCCTTATAAAAAGCCATCACCACTGACACATTACTCACTACTCTCAATCACCTTGGATCATCCAAAAACTACCCAATTAATTTATAATGATCTCAATATTCCACCTATAAGCCTTAACATAGACAGAAGGACCTTCAAGAGATTATTTTGGTTCAAACCAAAAGGTGTTATCAGATTTAAAGGTAACATCTTCTCCTAAGTTCATTTCATTTATTTTACTTCTCCTACCCCCTAAATGCATTTTATTCATTTCTTTTATAGCAACAACAGTATCCTAAAAATAATATGATGTTGTTATGAGAATTATTCTAACTAAACTCATAGACACCTCTACTTAATGAGTGAAGAACACATTATTTCTATGGACGACGAACTACTACCTTACAAAATGATGATTGTTCAATATCCTAATACCACCTCTTATGGTGGAAATTATAATGAACTATATTTATATGTGATATATATTATATTTTTATTTTATATATAATTCATTATTTTTCATTTATATCATACCACTATGGTTTCCATAACGGGTAAACACGATATTTTTATTTGAGGAAGTGCGGACTACCGCCCCCTAAAAGTGATATGAATCGTTCATGCCATACGTGGAATGTATAGAGGATTTAGTTATTGAAATAATAAATGATATTATACTGGAATTATAATATATACCTATGTATCATTTTTTCCATTTAATATGAAATAGAAATAAAAGTATCATTCATGCGTACATACGAATTAGTGTCTCCATGAACTCTGCATTTCATTTTTTCACATCGAATGTTATGTACTATTATAAATACATATATATACTAGATATATACGATAAATATGATATAAACATAATGTATATTATTATGTAGATAATGTACCTTTTACCATATGAACAATTTGTAATTATAAGAAGTTCATTTTTTACTAAAGTACCAAATATCGACAACATGACCATTATTAACGTAAATAATTAAAAAATGTTTATAATATGGTCATAAGTAATATAAAACTAATAATAAACTAGAAAAATATCTTTAAGGAAGTATAAAATAACTTTAGTTTAATATTAATGAGATTAATGACTGAACGAGTCATGTCGGCCACAGGGTAAGGAAACTTCTTAACCCAATTTCCATTATTTGGGTTAATCTTCTACTTTTAAATTATTTCATGCTATGATTATGTAAGAAATACATTTTGATGTCCTAAATTGTAATTTTATATTATTTATGTGTACCTATAGTGAATTCCCATAATCAGCCGGTTTTATTTATAAAACGATATTTGTAAGGGACTTCATCTCAAATTATTTTAATTGAGACATATTTTTATTTATTCATGAATTTCATTAATACGGTGTATAAAAACCTTTGGATTTTCGATTCATTCAAAGAGAATAAATTTTGACAAATAATATTACTAAACGGAAAAACAATTCTATTTAACATTTGCGGTGCCAATAACCTTTCGCTTGCCGTGATTGTTATCTGATCTTTGGTTTCCTCAACAAGATGTATTATTTTTTAATGCACAAATGAATATCAAATACCCTTTTTATGTATTTTGGTATTGAAAATGGTTTTGATAATTGATTTCTTATGTCAATATATTTAAATGATATATTTTTATTGGAATGTGGAAATGTTATCTCTTTTTTATGCTTGTGTTATGTATTATGACAATGATAGGGTTCGTAGAAACTGTTTACGTACATGGGTGGTTATGTGATAAACCTAGGGAGGGTGAGCCTGAGATAGCTCTCTAATGCCTTGGGTAATGTGAAGGTGGTAAACGTAAATGTTTCTCTTAAGAGATTTAGGGAATATACTATAATGGTTATTCAAAATGTAACTCCCTGCGTAGATGTGAAAGCTACAATGTATGAATGTTATGTATTCTACAAGTAACCATTATGTTTTTTGATTGCTATGTGTTATCCACAAATCATATGATTTCATGAGGTTTGTTAAAGAGCTTATGTTATGTATGTATTTATTAAATAATGATTTCTTAATTTTTTTTATAACCCTTAATTAGTTTTTTATTCTCATTCCATGTTTTGAAATGTTTTTCAAAGGACATGAAGATGAATAAGGTCAATGATGGGATCAATAAAAATTCATTCTGTATAAAACATTGAACTAGACATGACTCTATTTTTGAAGAGTTTTTATTTTATAAAAAAAATGGAAACTGAGTAGAATTTTCTATATTGTAATTTTTTAGACGTAATGTAATAGATATGGCCTAATTATCTAAAACTCTAAACCTGAAAAAAACCTCAATGTATATTATTAATTTAATTAAAGATTATGTAATGTTATAAGGATGGGTTTCTAAAGAAGGTATCAAAGGTCGGTTTACAAAACTTTAGAAGTTAGGATAATATTAAATTAATGTCCAAAAATTAATTTATGGAAGGATTAAAATGATATATCCTTTATATATTACCATGATGCTTCGCCTAATATATTTTAGTGTTCATAATGGTTTTTCATAGAGAAAAATGCGTAGTTGCGCAGTAAAGGAATGTAGAGGGAAATGACCTTCCAAATCAACATCCTGAGATGGTCAAAATCATAATTGAATAGTCTATTATAGTGATGGGTCTACTGATTCCAGTGATAAATGGTGGTTTGGTTTAATGATGATATTGAGGTTTATTCCAAAAGTAATGATGTACATGAAAGTCATTTAAGGGCTACCTTTCAAACCATAAAATAAAAGAATTTATTTGGGAAATTAGAAAGTGTGAGTTTTGGTTACACAAAATTTCATACCATGATCACAATGTTTCATAAAATGGAAAAATTGTTGATCCTGCTAAAACAAAAGTTGTTGAAGAATTTCTAATGCCCCCAAATATAACTGAGATCCATAGTTTTCTAGGTTTATTTGGTTATTAGAAGATGTTTATTGATAATTGTGAATTGTTATCTAGTACAATAACTAATTTAACTAAAAAAGTGTTATGTTCATATGTACAAAAGAATGTGATGATTTTTTTTTCAGGAAATTAGAACAAGACTGGTAAATGTTCTAGTTTTAGAATTACCTCCCAGAAATGGTGAGTTTGATTTATATAGTGAATATATGTTTAAAAAATTCATTGTGTCCTTATACAGAATGATTAGGTAATTACTTATGCTTCACAACAGTTCAAACCTCATGAATTAAATTACCTTACACATGATTTGGAATTATATTTTATTGGTTTGTCTTTAAAAATTTAGAGGCATCATTTTTATGGAGTAAAGTGAAAAATATATACTGATCACAAATGTTTGAAGTATATATTCTCTTAGAACAAATTGAACATGAGATGTACGATATGGATTGAATTAATCAAGGATTATGGTATGCCCAATTCATTACAATCATGGAAACAAAAATAAATTGGTTGATTCTTTGAGTTGAAAAAGTAATATTACATTAACCTTGTTACGATTGGAAAATTGTCCACTGATTAAAGACTTGTTGAAATTTTTCATAGAAGTTTTTGGTGTTTTACATTTTTCTATTTTGTTTCTAGTTTGAGAGAAATCATCTCTATCAGACAGAATTAGGAAACGATAGAAGGAAGAAAGTGAGTTACATAAATAGGTAGACTTGGTTTAGAAGGGTTATTTTCGGGATTTTGTCATCAATAATGATTATATTTTGAGGTATGGGAAGAGATTATTTGCTTCATGTAATTCATAGTTGAAAAAAGAGTTTTTATTTAAAGATCATAGTTCTCCATTTTTAGTTCATACTGAATTACAATGATGTACAGTGGTCTTCGGGAGTATTACAGGTGGAATGGAATGAAAAATAAATTTCTAATTTTACTATGAAGTGTTTATATTGTCAGTAGGTTAATGAAAAGTGGAAGTCAATAAAAGGGATGAAACATCATTTAATAGTTATATAGTGGAAATAGGTATATATATCCTTGTACATCATTTTATGATTACCAAATACATCTTGAGGTAATAATGAAATCTTGGTTATTACTTATTGATTGATTAAATATCCTAATTTCTTTCCTATTCGAGATACTTTGTATCCTGATCAAATTTCTCGGTTGTATGTTAAAGGGATAGTTATGTTTTATGAAGATACCCTCTCTATTATATATGATCATGATCCCATGTTTACATCTATCATTTGAAAAGGCTTTCAGAAGTCATTGGGTACTGAATTTAAATTTAGTGCAGCTTTTTAACCCTAACGCAAATGGGTTGTCTGAACGAACAATTTAGAACGTGGAGGATATTAGACATGCCTATTCAATAGATTTCCAGGGACCCTCTGACCAAAATATTTCATTGGCTGAATTTTCTTATTATAATTTTTTTCATTCAATAATACATATGGCTCAATTTAAGGCATTATATGGGGATTAGTGTCGAAGTACAACATTTTTGGATGATGTAAGTGAAAGGAAACGAAATGGGACTAGAATTTTTAGAAGAGATGGCCGAAAAATTTTAGTTGATTCAGAAGAACATGATAAAATATCAGAGGAGGTAGAAACTTTATATGGATAATCGAAGGAAGGATCATTCTTTTTAGGTAGGATATCATGTTTTTCTTAATGTTTCTCTATGGAAAAGTGTGATGTGTTTTGGTGAAAAGGGAATGTTGGGACCGAGGTTCATTGGACCTTTTGAAATCCTTGAAAAAGTTGGATCTGTTTCCTATAGAGTGTATTTACCTCCATTTTTATCCCAGTTACACAATCTTTTTATGTTTCAATGTTGAGAATGTATATTCTAGATTCATCTAATGTTTTAATCCTAGAGGTAGATTAGTTGGAAGAAAATCTATCTTATGAGGAACAACCAGTCCATATTCCTGACCACAGGGAGAATGTATTATGAAATAAGGTAATTCATTAGGTAAAATATTTTTAGAAAAAAAATACATTTGAAGAGGAACCGTGGGAATCTGAAAATGATATGATGGATAATTACCCCCACTTATTTTGTAAGTGAATAAACATTGTGAGGATGCAATTTCCAAAAGGGGGAAAGGATGTGACATCCTTGGTAAATAAAGAATAAGACATTATAATATTTATTATGTTTTTTGAATTAAATATTAAATTTACTATAAAGGGGATTTTATGTTTGACTGCTTACCTAACATACAATAATGGGTTTCCTAGAAATCTCATGTTGCACACAACGTTGAGTCATACTGGAAAATAATAATATAGTATTATTATTTAAAATGGTTGTTAATGCCTTGCCTTTATAATAATTATAATGAAAAGAACTAAATAACATATAAATATACATGTTTTTTAGGTGTTTTTACATTTATCCAATAAATGTTATAAGCTTTAAATGGGAATGAGTCAAATTTTAACCATAAAAACTATTATATTCATAAAAAGGCCGATTTACTGCCTTTTAATGGAGAACCCTTTTTAAATATGGTTTTTTCACTTTTATGAGATATATATGACAATATAAAATTATTCTTTAGAAATGGGACATAAAAATTTAATTTGGGTAAATTTTTTGTATTTTTCTGATAAAATTCATTTTTAATGAATATTGAAAATACTGTATTTTAAATAAAAACAAAGTTTTAATTTAAATAATAAATATGTTTATATTATCTTTTTAATTGGTTTTAAATAATAATTAGATTATAGATTTAACATTTAATAAAATTTTGGTCATTGTATGGAATTTCACATTGAAATTTGACATAAACAACTGTCAATCGTTTGATAGTTGTTATTTCATAAAAACACGCTTTTTTTACAAACTATAATTAATATTATATTAATTAATAAAAATTATATGTTTTGAATTTGTTAAAATAGAGATAACTTTTTAATTTAGAATATCAAATATATCTTAGGCTGATTTTTTTTATGAAAACATCAATTTTTGATTAATAGTGAAAACACTATGTAGTAGTTAAAAACTGACTTTTTTATTTAAATGAAATTTTACCGCTTTTGTGAGTTGAGTTTCAAAAATTCAACAAACATTGTTGTTATTAGTATGTTGAATGTGGTTCAATAAGATAAAAATATTTTTTTTGAATAGTTAGTTTTGACTTTTATTTTCCGCTGTTAAAGGTAAATAGGGAAATTCATTTTAAAATTAACATAATAATAATATTAAAATAGTCTAACATGTGGCATAATCCTATTGGTTTATACACATATAACCATGGGAATCGTTGGATCGATTTTGGGACCCCATTTAAACACTTAAGAGTGATAATGTCACTTTATATTAATTAATTTAATGTAATGAAAAAAATGGCATAAACATATATCTATTTATATATCAATTTTTACACTGTGTAATATAAGTTATCTCTTCGTCTATAAATATTCATTTGAAATATATAAATACTTCTTAAAGAGTCTTATTTTTTTGATATTTTTTACAAATCAAATAATTAAATTTATATATGACTCAATAATGATCCAGTGTTTACTTCATTATTGAATGATTTAAATAAATAAGAATTTAAAAATTACTCCAATATCAAAAACCTATCCAATTCATATTGGATAATTTTATTTTGAACAAGAGTCATAATATATTTTGCAGAAATATTTTTTGGACCTTTAGAAACTAAAAATCATTATATAATAAAATAATATTTTCAAACATTTGTAAAGAGCCCATCCTCCCAGTTATAAAAATCACTAACCTCTAACCCATTACTCAAACATCTCGAGACCCTTGGATCATCCTACCTCTACCAAATAAGTTCTCAATATTCAACTATTCCACATACAATCCTTAACATAGGCATAAGTACCTTCAATAAATCTTTTTGGTATTATCCACATGGAGTTACCCGATTTAAAGGTCAGATCTTATCTTATGTTCTTTTAATTTATTTTACTTATGCAACCCCTAAACTATTTTTATCTCTTTATTTTATAAAATAACTAGTATCCTAAATATACTACGTGGTTTATATGAGAATTATTCGAACTAAAATTACACATACATCCTTCTAATGGTTAAAGAACATACTGTTTCTATGGGTGGCGAACTACTGCCCCCATAACGATGATTGTTCAATATTCTCCAATCGCCTCTTATGGTGGCCATTATGATGGAACTGTATGTATATGTGATATATATTATTTTTATATTGTTTATATACTTATGTTTTTTGATTTATATAATACCTTTATGGTTTTCGTAATGGGTAATTGCGATAATTTCATTTGAGAAAGTGTGGCCTACTACCCCTCAATATGATATGACTTGTTCATGCCATACATGGAACATATAAAGGACGAAGATACTATAATAATAAATTATATTATACTTTAATTATAAAATATTCATATTTATCATTATCTTTTCATTCCATTAAATATGAAATAGAAATGATTGTAGTGTTCATGCATACATATGGCTTACCGTCTCCATGAATGGTGCATTCCATTTATTATCTCCAAATGTTATGTACTATTATAAATATATATATACTGAATATATATTTCATATATGATATTTACATCAATAATATAATTCTTTAGATAATGGTCCTTTGACCATATGAATAACTTGTAATTATAAGATGTTTCTTTTTGACTAAATTAGCAAATATCGACAAAATAACCATTGGTAACATAAATGATTACATAATGTTCATAGCATGGAAATAAGAAATTTAAAAGTAATAATATTCTTTAAAAAGTTTATATGAAAGTAGAAATTAAATTTAGTTTATTATTTCAGGAGATTAGAGAACAAATGGGTCATGTCGGACACAAGGTATGAGAACTTCATAACCCAATTTCCATTCTTTGGGTTAATCATCTACATTTAAATTATGACGTTCTATGATTATGAACTAAATAACTTTTGATGCCCTATATTGTATTTTTACATTATTTATGTTTAATTATTGTGAATACACATAATAATTATTTTTTATCTACTAAATTATCTTTGTAATGGATTTCTTCTCAATCTACTTTCATTGAGGCATATTTTGATTTATAAATGACCTTCTTTTATACGGTGTATAAAAACATTTGATGATTCATTTCATTGAAAGTGAATATTTTTATATGAAGAATTTTACAAAATGAAAAATGGAATGTTTTATTTTTATCATATGCGGTGACAATGACATTTTTTCCACTATGAGTATTATTTGATCTTTGTCTTCCTTATCAAACCATTGTGTTTTTTCTTAAAAAATAAAAATAAATACCATATAAATGTTTTATGTATTTTGGTAATGGAAATGGTTTTTATATTTGGATTTTTGTTTTAATATATTTAAATTATATATTTTGATTGAAATTTTGAAATGTTAGCGTTCATTTAAGCTTCTGTTATGTTTTATGACAATGATAAGGTTCTTGGGAATTGTTTACATATATGGGTGGTTCCGTGATAAACATTAGGGGTAAGCCTGGGATAGCTCTCCAATGAATTGGGTAATGTGACAGAGGTAAACTTGAATGTTTCTAGTAAGAGAATTTGGGAATATAATGTGATGGGTATTAAAAATCTAACTCCCTAAATGTTTATGAATGATGCAACTTAAGTATGTTATGGATGCCACAATTTACCTTTATGATTTTTTATTACTATGTGTTATTCAAAAATCTTACGATACAATCAGTTACCTTTATGATTTTTTATTACTATGTGTTATTCAAAAATCTTACGATAGAATCAGGTATGTTAAAGATATTATTTTATGTATGTATTTTTGAACTAATATTTTCTTTCTTTGTTTTGTAACCCTTAATGAGCTTTTTATGCTCATCTGAAGTGTTGAAATGTTTTTCGTAGGCCATAAAGATGAATATGGTCATGGATGGGATCATGTAAAAGTAATGACGTCTAAAACATGGAATTGGACATGACTCTTTTTTTCAAGAGTTTTTATATCACGAAAAATGGAAACTAAGTAGAAGTGTCTAATTTGTAATTTTCGAGATATAATGTAATAGTTATGGACCAATTCTCTAAAACAATAAACCAAAAAAAAATCTTGAATGTTAATTATTCATTTCATTCATGATTATGTAATGTTATAAGGGTGGGTCCTTATATGTTAATTCTATTAGGAGCCTTTGATATAGGTATTTCATAATGGGTTAAATCAGAAGAAAAATCAACTTCATGATATTGTTGATGTATGTCTTAGACCTAATTACATACACAAATTTATACATGTAAAATTGTTACATAATGAAATTGAGAACTACATATATAATTTATAGATACAATACTATATTATTTGTAACACCCTAAGCTTCCATTGTACACATTGTTATATATAATTTCATATCTTACGATGCATGCAACATCGATTTCAGTTGCACCATGAACTATGAAACTAGCAATTTAAAAAGAGGTTATGAATAGTATTAAAAATATTATAAATTTTAAAAAAAATATTTTTCAGAAGAGGCTTTATTTTTTAATTTTGAATATCAATATTATCTTGTGGTTATTTTTTTGATATTTTTCTAAAATGTTTTAATTTTTGATCAATAGTGAAAAATGTTGCATTACTGTAACTAACTGACTTTTTTGTTTAAAATAATTATTTTACATAAAATAATTAATGTCACAATAGATATATTATAAGTATATTATTCAAATTTGGGTCATAGGAATCATTTTTATAAATGATTTAGTCATAACACTTTTGTTATTATTTTAAACGTCTCTTTTACCCGCCTTTAAACCACATATGAGGATTATCATTAAACATAATTTTACATATCCTATTAATTTAATATAAAAAATGACAGAAATCTTCATACACAGTATTAAAAATGTTGTCTAATAGAATCAAAATATTGTTTTTGAATATTATATTTTCAATTTTATTTACCATGACTAAAGGTAGAAATGTTAAATAAAGCTAAAAATAATATTATCATAATATATAATATCACAAAATCCATTCCTAATCTCATTATATAAGTATATATAAAACAAAATAAACCTTCTGTAGAATATATGATCCTTTTTAATCCACTTTTTTAATATTATGACATTTATTATGTTTTATTTAAATAAGAGTTAAAAATGTCATATTGAAATTTTCATATTTATTTTATTTTTCATATCAGGTTATATAGTTTGTATTGTAAACATCATCTTTTCTTTATAAAAATAATAAATATATATAAAGTAAGATATTTTATTTATAATTTTTATACATTAAATAAATAAATTAAATGGTGTATCAAATATTATCCAGTAATTGTTTAATTAATTGAGATATTATGTAAATGATATTAAAAAATAAAATATTTATTATTTTACATAATTAAATACATAGACTAATAATTTAGATAAAATATACTATTTAGAGACATATTTAAATTATTGGTTCGATGTTATAATAAATGGATAATTTTTTTAATCATGAAATATTGAATAGTATCAAAATTGACATAATAGTTACTTTAAAATAAAAAAATTTCAAATAAGGATAAAAAAATAATAAAAATATAATGCTAAAAAAATAAATATAATAATTTTATGTATTTTATAAATTATAAATATGGGGTTTATTTGGAATTTTATAGTAATTGTTTACCATATAATGTAAAATACAAGAAGACATGGTATGAGTAAAACTATTTAACTAAGGGTTAAATCCAAAAGATATGGATAATTTTATGATAAAAATATGTATAAAATTCATTATTTGAGGGTATTTTGTACCATAATTATTATATAATAAAAATGAATCACTTTGGTGAAATTGAAAACAAAAAACAAATTTGTAATAAATTCATATTTCAAAATAATCCAAAAGTGCCTCTAACCTATTTTCTAAAAGGGAAATTATTATTATCTTTAATTAACACCTATAAAGTAATTTTTCTCAACCAAAACCCTACCAATTATACTCATAACATCCCTCACGTCATCGTAGAGGACATAATTTTTGAATAAATCCATTCTAGGGAGTCCTTTTGTACAATCCAAAAGGAGATGCTTGAAAAATATGTAATTTTTTATCACCTCTTTCGATGTTCTGTTCTTCTTATTCTTCCTCTTTATATATTTATTCACATCAAAATAATAACTCAGGTTTCATAAATATATTTATATGTTACCATAATATTGGGAAAATAATATTCTTTATTTCATCCATCAGAAAAATAACAATATCAACATGTGTGGGTACATACAACTTATCGTCTCCACATCTTGGTATAATTTGTTATTCAACCATAATTTATTTGGAAAGATATTATGATGAGTATAATGGAAAAAAATAATTAATATGATATGATATTCATAATTTATAATTAAAATTCCATTTAATTTGTTATAAATTAACCATAAAGGCAATGATATCTTCCCCTGTGAGTATGTACGACCTACTATCTCAATTGCATGATGAGATTCATTCCACGCGTTCACCATTTAAGAATTGTTATAAAACTCTTATTATGACTATATATAATTTTTATTAACTTAATGTTATAATATATATGTATAAAAGTAATATCATAATCATGAAAAATGACTTACGTGACTATACTAGAATGTGAAAATGAACCAATTAACAACAGAAACAATAGAAATACTACAATATTATTAAACAAATGATATAATATGTTAATATATGATATCATAAATATAGATATGGTTTTGTTATAATTTAGAAACATAAAATAACAATTATAACAGAGGTAAACTCATGATTAGTTTATAGAAAGTACAAGCTAAGTGTTAATTTCCATATCTTTTTATTATCTGCGATTGTTTATATATAAGTATGTATTGGGATATTTATATCATACACATCCATGTTTCATAAAATGTATTTCAAAATTTAATCAAAAATTTTTTAATGAAAGTTTTAATCTTTTTTGAATTTTTATATAACATGTCTTGAAATTATTCTTTCTGTCATTTTACAAATGAGGTACTTTTTGACAATTTTGACAAATTATGGAATGAATTTATTTTAACTTATACAATATAAGGTCTATTTTCTGTCATTATTACATGTTAATGATTTAAAAATTCCCATATATTATTACAAGGTTATTTTCCAAATATATGGTTCTTTTTATAATTTCATTTTATTTTAATGTAAAAATTGGATATTTCACTCAAACCATTTAAATAAATTTATTAGTGTATTTTCATTTATTTCAGCATCCTTTTTTGGATTCAATGATTGATTGAGTTTTATTTATTATAATTCAATATTCCATATTTTTTTGATTTATTTACGATATGTTTGACTATGGATTTTAATTTTTTATACTATTCATATTTTATGGTTAAAGTATTACCATTTTATATGATTGTTTTAAAACAAATGATTATTTTATGTTTCACCTTTTTCGTATGATGAATGCATTAGATTTAGTATGTGTTGGTCATGGCCTACTATAGCCCCCCGTTGCATTGGTAGGTCTAATGTGGAAAACTACTATCTTTTCACGAGGTCTTATTGTTATTTTAATGGTATTATAATGAGACCTTGATGGTATGGTAATGATGTCTGTTATTATTCATTTTCTTATTACTTGATTAGTTACTGATATTGTGTTTGATTTTTAAACTAGTATATTATACATGTTACTGTTTAAATTGCATTATTTGATTTATTATTTCAATAAAATTTTGAATATTATGTTTCAAATTCTTTTGTTTCAGTTTTAAACCATTCCATAAATGTTTATGATTCTTTATTATAGCTTCTTATATATTTTTTATCTGTAAAGATCATCTGGGATCTCTAATTTTTTTATTTTTATTTTTACTATTATGCAATGAAGCATATTATGATATACCCTCAATGATAGTTCATGGGATATGATAGTTTTAAAATGGTATAATATGTTGATTTTTCTTCCAAGATGTTATGTAAAACATGTGTTTGTGCCTAGTTTTTATCAAGGATACTGTACTGATCGGTCCATCAGGAAATTATTTTTTGTGATCCTGCCAATATAATTAAATAATGCACCAAATATAGAAATCTAGGGTTGGGGTGTTATATTATTACCCAAGAATCTAATTTTTAAGAGCTAATAGAGGTGGATCACTAAATACCTAATATAAGTATCTCTCTCAGTTATTGAAAAAGAAATCCACATCATAATAAGAGAACATAATTTCATTTTCATAGACTTAATTTATTTTCCTTATATAATAAAATAGAATCCATAAGAATAATTTCAACAAATTTATCCATATGTATAATAATAAAATATATAAATATGGAAAATATATGTATCCTAATGAAGACATATTGGAACATCCTTATTGGCTTATGATTTTCAAATAGAGTCTTGATTGGAAATTCACTCATAAGATATGAGGTAAATATATAACATTCATAGAAAACATGGAAGTAATAAAAGGGTGATATGATTAATAAAATATAGTTGATTAAATAATTATAGTAAATTATTAAATTAATGTCCACCATATCATTATGAACTTAAGAATCATATGTACTGATCAGATAAATAGGATTTTATCCCCTTCGATACTTTTAAAGTTCATTCCCATTAAGCTTGAAACATTTGGTGACATTATTCCCCATTTATCTATATTTAAACCATTAGGTAATAATGATTTATTTCTTCTAATTGCATTAATTATCAAAATGACCCCTATCTATGAACTAATAAAAAACTACCACTCCCTTCAAACATTTTATTAATATATTTATATCCCCAATTTTCATATGATTTATATTGCTTAATTTTATTCATCTTATTTGATATGATCCCTTTTTTAATAGTTCTAAACTGGAAAATTATTCTCATAATTTTTATTGATGATATTATATTTTTTAAATTCATTCTCCAATATAATGTTAAATAATTTAATTTCATCATATGATAAAAAATATTGATATATAGATTCCCTTAATAGTCACATATTAATATCTTAACATAAATAGTCAATAATTTTATCTAGATTACATATGAAATATATCATATACTTTGATATTATTTTAATGGTATTCCCATTATATATAACACTCTCTTATTCATTATTCATTAAGTTGATGATTTGTCTCTTTATTTCATTACATTTCTCGCAAGAGAATCATTTATCCAAAAAAATGTTATTTTAAATGATTTTAATTCCATATGATATATTTATTTTTTTCTATTATATTATTCAAGATATACGACAACAATTAATCAATATAACCTATATGATAACACAATACTAATAAATCCTTTTAACATTCATTACATCCCCAACATAGAAATACATTTCCATGGGATATAATAAATTCCATTCTTGAAAATGGATTAGTAGTTCTAATATATAGAGGCTTATATATCATTTAAAGATCCAATATATGTGTAACATAACAAAGAACATCATGATTCAAGATATAGATTAGTTTATTAGTCATAACCTTGGTTTTCGTCACTAATATGGTCTTTATCGGCTCAGCTTTGATAAATGTCATGTTGGCATATTCTGTAGGGAGATTTCTACATTGTATATAAGTATTGATACCATTATTCCTTCCTTGAACCATTTCTAAGAAATTTTATATATTAAATTTTATCATAAAATTCTTATTTTGTATCATAGTATATTATTCTAAATCAACTCTTACAAATAATATTAATTAATATATTATGTATAACTATTATTTGAATCATAATAATGGTATCCTTGGAAATATCCTCAAAAACATGTAAAATAATTCCAATCATTCATATCCATTTATAAAGAGAATTGAAATAATTAAAGAATACAATTTCGAAATATCAATCTTGGTGTGAAGTCATAGGCCCACATATCATGCATTTATAATGACCAACTAAACACCAAATCCAACCCATTTAGAGTAGTTACCCCGAGGTGCATATGGGACACGACCACATCCACCTACTAAAATATTGATAAAGATGTATTTTCTAGAAAACACCGAAAAATATATTCATTCCTAATACAACATGATATATTCTATTAAATATAATAATCCATAGAGTCGATCATAGTGTTATGATCTATAATCTAATTATTAATAAATCATGTTACCTTGGTGTTCTACATAAATTCCATTATTACCAACTATAATAACCCAAATAGTTGTAACCATGATCCTGAGTACACTTTATTTCATTAGAATAAGTTTTAATGGGCCACATCCCAAATGAAAAAACTAGAATTGTAGTCCTAGAGAACCCTAAACAAACCAAATATATGTCATTCATGGAAAATAAAAAAAATTAAATTATATATTATTCATCTTGGAACTCATTCTATGATTCATTTTTCATATCCTTTGTAATATAGAAAATATGGTTGATCTCCAACACTCATTATTGATTATGTTTACTGTATTATATAATGAGAATTTATGGTATAATTGACATGGTAAGATAAGTATCATAAAACACATTCCACTTAATACATTCTTTATAAAAAATGAATCCATAGATTTAATAAATGTAAATATATATTATTTTATAATAACTATAGATTAAAGGATGGAAATTATTAATTATAGTCTTAATGATATTTAAAATCATGATATATTTACTCTTAGGGACATTCACTAAGACATTTTAAACGTTTGGATTGTATACATAAAAAATATTTAATTGGGCCTCCCCACTATTTTCTCCCACATGCCCATTAATAAATCGATGGGATATATAATTCTAGGACCCACCTATTTCATCATTTATAGTGAATTCCTCAAATATAGAATGATCATTTTAATTAATAAAAAATATATATCTTATCACAAAAAAATAGTAATGAATATAGAATAAATAATCTCAGTATTTCCCTAGTAAATCATATAATGGTCATAGTTTAACGCCACATGTATATGTAGTCTGTGGTTTATAAAATATGAATATAAATAATTCAATAAAGATGGATATCTATGATTAAAAATTATCACAAGAATGTCAAAGTGTTTAGATAATTTTATTAACCAAAAAATAGAAATAGATAAATGATAAAAGTCAAATAATCAAAGTTATTTGATTTTTAATTAAATAATGTATTTTGGAGATTAAAAAAAAAATTGTTGAGAAAATTTTAATATAAATATTAATCAATGGATTTTTTTAAATGGTATATATTTTGATGACTCTATATTTTATATAATGGTTATGTCGAAGATAAAATTTATATAATTAATTTATGTTAAGAAGACACATTCATTTTGAATTTTTATAATGAAATTAAACATGAAACATTATTAAAAAACACAAATATTCTTTTAAAAACATAAAAAATTCATGGATAAATTTAAATTTTCATAAAATCAATTTTATTAAATAAAAATTTCTTTTTTAATACAATTTTTAAAAAAATTGTACTGAAATAAATATATAATTGATTACTAAGATACTAATGATTGAATATTATTTTAATGTTTTCTACTATTGATTAAATTTAGAAAGTGTGGGAAATTGGAATATAGCATTAGGACTCCTATAACATCCTGATGATAAAATAATTTAAATATCTTATGAAGGATTGACTATATGATTTATTCGATGAAAAATATAGGAAATCCCAAAATAAATGCGATCGTAAAATTATTTATTATCATCAAAACATTTTTTACATTATAACACCATTAAATATTAAAATAAAATTGAATGTTTAATTATCATTAATAAATAGATAACTATATTAAATATTTTAAAGGGTAAATATTTATGATATATAAATGAATATAAGTGCATTATAATAAATATGAATCAATAGAGTGGAAACTGACAAAACATTATTTCTATATGACTCATCCTAGTTAAACATGCTTTAAATTTCAATATAATAAATTAATATTTATATAAATATATAAATATACCATATAAATATTTATAATATAATATATGTTCCAATTATAATATCTTATAACTAGTTTGTTAAAAATATTTAAATTTTATCTTTGTTTCAGTTGCTAACTCCTTTATTTTTCAAATATATTTTGATTCATAAGTTATAGACCATGTATATTAATAATATTTATATATTATATACAATACTAATCCTGATATATGATTCATAAAAATTTATTATATTCATATTTAATATCCATCATGAAAGTGTTAAGTAACAAGTGAATCGCATTGCTTCGTTGAGGTGGCATGCCTCACATAATGACGAGAAGTGTTATTATTTTTTTATTGGAGGAGGGTATTTAGGTATATTATATATTATCATTTTAGAATAATAATTATTAAATAAGAATAATCTATATTCATAATGATTATAATTATTACAAGCTATGTTATTTGATAATGTTAAACAAATTATATCAGTTTGTGAGTTTGTAGTATGTTATACAACAAAATCGAAGTTTTATTTCACATATCATATATAATGTGATGGTCAATAATTATTACATAAATATAATAAAATCTATATATTTAATAGATTTTATTAAAATTTATTGTAATTGTTAATACATTATTTATTGTTGTAAATAAATATGAAACGTTGATTTCTTTAGTTAAGATGAATGCCTTCTACTTGAATAAGATCCATTGTATATCATCTTATAGATCCTAGTGTTGGACTTCTGGGAAGACCATAACCTAATAAACATTGATATGAAGGTTTTGGGGATATTATTTTTTGGTTTTTTAGAGATATAAGGCTTTAAATCATAGAATCTGTCGGGGGACGTGGGGTTATTTTATAAGTTGTATAGGGGAAACACATACAATATTAGAAATATTAAAATATATTAATGAATTACTTAATAATAATTGATCAAAAATTGGTTATAATTTTTTTATAAGTATTATGGTCAATAAAGAAATTGGTTCATGATTTCTTTTGGTGTTATTTTGTAAGAAAATCATTTAATTTTTTAACCCATTATCCTCATTTTACACCTAACTATATAACTAATATTTTATTGTTTTTACCCTTCATAATGACTTAAAATAAAGATGAAAATATAAAATTATATTAATTATGATGAATTATATTATTGAATAAGTTAGAAATTAATTTAATAATAAACACATATAACCTGATGAATCAAAGTATTTTAATAAAATATATTTTTCAAAAATATGATGATCTTACATTAACTATAGGACTAATAATGATCCTTTTATGATTTCAAATTCTTATAATTAGATATATAATATATAAATTTTATTTAAATAAATCATATTTCTATATAATTTAAATCAATTAAAAAAAATTAAACATTTATAGATATTATTATTTAAAATATTCTTTTTTAACTCTAAAAGATCTTGTATTTTTTTAGTAAAATTATAATAAATACATTGTTAATTATAATTATAAGAAAAAAATATTATAAATATACATAGTATTATTTAAATTCCAAATTTTAAATTGTTTATAAATTGATATTTCTAAGTGAAAATTTCAAAAATTCATTCTGAAAATATTTTGAGATGGTAGATCAAAATCGATATTCATCAAATGAAATTAAAATTTTTGTTTTGTGAAATTTTATTATATGAATTTGAATATAGATTTATGAAAATAACATGTTAAGTAAATATATTTTAATATCATGAGTTACACATTTTTACTAATTAAACCATCATTACTGATAAGAAATAATATGTGTGACATGTGAACCTACATGCTACTCATGATGCATGAATGATCCAAAATAACATAAAATGTGACTACCAAATTATAGTCATGATAAATAAATTATAATAACATTATAAATACTAGTAATATGAATATCATGGTTACTGAGGGGGTCCATTTTGGATGTGATAACAAGGAAAATTCAAAGAACCCCATCCAAAGTCCCAACAATCCATCATCTAATATATTAAACCACCAAATCATATAAAAGATAAATAAAATGTCTCCCATACCATTTTTAACACACTAGACTAAATTAATGAGTATAATATAGTGTTTCACATGAACTTATACCGACCAATCTATACGTAAGCCTATTCTGATTATAGGTGAGGGCCAAAATGAGTAGATATGTATACTATTACCTTAGTAATTGATATATAAAAGTACAAAATAGAGGGAATCAATTCGGGTAAATAAGAAGAGTTAAAAGGAAACTGGAGATCATTTAATAGAAACATTGACCAACGTTGTACAATATGTTTTACAAAACAACAATAAAATAATTAATGGAAATTAAAGTATTGAAGAACAAAATATGTAAGTTTATAATAGATTCCAAAAAAATCCACCCACAATCCAATGTAACTCTTCACATATTCATTTATCCTTCATCTCATCCACATTATATTGGGACCTTTTACATTACTCAATCTTTGACTATAAAATATATATAAACACCTAGATTCCAATGAAGGGGGTGATTATAAACCAAATGAGACACTACCTATATATCATTTATATAATCATAACAAATATATAAAGGTGTATGAAATGATATATGATTAATTAAAAAGTAAAAAAGATAACATATATGGTTATTATGTTACAAATAAACTAATAAAAAACCTGACCCACCTGATTTAGTTCCATACCATAAGAGATGTTATTTAAATTTTCCATAATTCACAGAACAACACACATGGCTATTTTAGTTATCATAACATGGCACAATTACATCATGCCTTGAATAAGTCCCTAAGGTTTTTCACTATAGATACACTATCTCAGTTTGATCCACAAGGCCTTTATTCACCGTTATAAATATATGTTATGACCTCATGACCATACTGACCTTACGTCTCTCATACATTACTCCACTATTTTAATCAAATTTTATGTCTCACATTCTCCCCTACTGAGGTATTTACCAGATAATGAAGGGTCTACTTGTAACATGATACAAGATAGTATAATCCTATGATGATAAACATATTTTTATCCATAAGTCGTGTATTGGAATTCCTAGAACCATATCCCAGAAAAAATATTCAAATTCAAGAATGGTCTCATGGGACACAGATGCACAAACTCAAGAATTTGATAACATTTAAGGGATCATAATATACACATGAAAATATAAGAACAAATTATTATATCGTTTATATAATTTTCATTTCATAGTAAGGAAAATGTTACCTAAAGAGTATCAAAGACCAAATAGAATAAAAACCACCATGATCAACACCACAAAAAAATAACCAAGAACCGTCCTCTATTCATCTTATGAGGTTTATATAATCTATCTTCAATATGAATAAAATGATATGGGATAAAATACAATTAGACTGACCGAATAAGAACTATTGTCACAAAGGGATATAGATTTGATTAGGAGAGAGAGAGAAAAAAAATGGACGCTAATAAATCCGGGATCTATTCCATTAAAAATATTTTAATTATATATTAGACCGAATTGGAATAACCATTACATACCACGACATCTTGGATCTATTATTAAACTAAAGGGAATGTGGATATTTATTTTACTATCTCTTTAACATGCCAAATGGGAGTCATAGTATCTATTTGATCCTTAAACATTAAGCAGATGGGAAAGATAATGGGATATCCACATTATAGGATCCTCTCCATTATTTATAAATGTAAGGGTATTTATCTTAAAATGATAAATATTAAATAAAGTTTGAGGAGACAAAATATTTTCTCTTCATGATTATACTGCATCTTTTATCCTTTAGTTGTCTGGTATCACCAAGAATAGCCTAGTAATTTTACCTAGTTCTTAGGTTGTCATGAGTAATTACACTAGTAGGATGGTGGAACAAATTTGAATCATGGGATTCTATTAGCTCTACCAACTTGTCATTTTTTATGAAACAACATTCTGGTGGCACTCTAGCAGCTGAAATGCTACTATTTGGTGTCCTTACCTCCCTAAGAAATCATTATATTATCCAAAAAACACTTCTACCATTTTATAATTGTCGATAAAAACAAAAACAACATATGTACAAACTTCATTAAAACATAAATTGTAATTTTATGTTGTTTTAACAATCATCTATTGTAATAGTGATATGGAATTCATTATCTATAGTAAAATTTTCAAGGCCATTTGATGAAAAGATGGTTTTAATTCAATATCCAATATCATAAATAATTATTTCCATTGAAACATAATTAATTTATATAAATTTATGTCTCAAATTAAATTTCTCAATAATCGCATATTTTTCCAATAATGAATAAATATTTAACTCAACCATATCAATTAATCGAATTATGTCATTAACTATAATCCCATATTCATTAATAAATATTCATTTTAAATTCATTAAATAAAACTTATTTCATCACAACATAGTTAAATGACCATTGTTGAAATACTCTAATATTAATACTTTCCCAACAATTCTAAAATAAGAGGCATTTTCATATCAGGCCCTTTTATCCAATTCACTAGAATGACAATATGACATTATAGTTTCTAGGAGAGCATCATGTTGAATTCTCATTTTCACTACATTATCAGTTATTACAAATTACATCCAAAATGATCACTAATTATTTTCAATAACAAACAATAAAATTCGGACCAAGAGACAGTGTCAATATGAAATATTAGTAACAAAGATATATATTTTAATATTATAAAATTATGAGAATTTATTTATTTTACATTATTAATGGGATATACATAAAAATAATTTTGACCATGTATTATACTCCTTAGTATGAAAATCCTCTCTCCTTATCAATGTAAACAAATGATAAATTATTCTTACTTCCCATCATTTTAAAAATTGTTAAAAATATTTAATATATTTTTGAAAATAGATGATATGCGATAATTTATAAACACTCAAAGTACTTACAAAATGTAGTCATAAAAAATAAAAACTAATGAATTATATGTCATGTTCCATATCTTTCTATTGAATTCATAATATATCCAATGAATATGAACAAGGAATTCACCATTTTTGGTAAGTGATGAAAAATTCGCTTCAATTTTCACATAATAAATGTTTTCATTTCTTATAGGTAGGATACATCTCAATATCACTACATTTAAATATATTGAACAAAAAAACTATATATTCTAATGATATGTGACCTTTTAAAATGTAAATTTTACAATGATTACAATTTTTTAATTAAAATATCCATATTTATAAATATTTATTTATTGAATATATCCAATCTAAGGGAATAGGTTCCCCAAAAATGATTTCTATTGTATTATGAAAAACTATATAGAACATGATTTTGGAAAATGTTGAAGGAATATTTATCCCTAACTCAAAAATTATTACAACATCCTTCAAATTATCAAAGAAATTATTCAATCTATTTTTTAAATAAATATCTCTATCAAATAAATATTCAAACCACCATTACCCATAAAATTATAGTATTAAAAAAATATTTCAATCAGAATATATTCATAAAATTGTAATTGATAATTATTTATTCTTTGATAACTCAGTTTCAACTCATTTTTTTGACTTGTTTAGATATACTGCTTGGATATGAATTTTGAATAATTTTTTATCAAAAAATTAATGAAAATTTATTTTCCAATGAAGATTTGATCAGCTAAAGATTAGGTGGAACATTCTAGTTTTTTTCTCTTACAAATATAGATTTCCATTTTTTAATACTAAATTACACAAAGGAGCGTGAAGATTATTAATCAAATTTGGTATTCCTACTGAAATTTAAAATAAATAAAATGTCATTTTAAAATCTATATTTATTAATTTTTATACCAAAAAGATAATTACTTTTTTTTCATAATAAGGTAAATAATATAATATACATTAATTCATCAAATAATATTTTCTTTTAGTGGAAACATTATTTCTCTTCATAAAATTAATTTGATCATTCTCCAATAAGAAACATAAATCCTGAATTTCAATAAGAATGTCTTTTCTAGAAATACATGGAGGTGGATTCATAATCGTAATTGTATTATAGAACCTTCGATGATTATTTTTGTCATGATGGTGAATTTCAAGTACTCATTAATGGACAACATAACTAAAAAAATGATGATATGTAACATTTTGGATACCATATTCTTCATGAAAATTTTAATTATGTTTTTCCCTCTGAGCTCCATGTAGAAATAATTACATAATATAAAATATAATTTATGAACATCATAAGCATGTAGACACCCACATATATGAACACCCATATTCCAACAATTATTTTACTTTTTTATTAATGGTTTCAAGAAATTATATATATCATTTATTATTCCACAAGATCAAAATATGGGTATAATCATAAAATTGAATATGTTTTTGTACCTAACCATATGTAAAGGATATAAATGTTAATAAAAAATTTTCAAATGATTTGTGAAGTAAAAAATTTAAAATGAACATATACAAACCATAATATTCAAATCCAAACCCAACATTAAAAAAATCATATAAAAAATTATTATAACATGCATAAAATTCTCTCAACTAAATTTAATATATAGGATAAAACAATATATCATTATTTGTAAATCATTCATAATCATGACATTACATTTTTATTATTTCATTAGACATGAAACCATCTTATATCCTAATAATTAATGCATAATTCCCCATTAATTTCTATAGATTATGAGATTTTGTTTATATTCATTCTGAATAAATAAAGATGTTCCAAATTTTTAAAATTTGTTTTTTACAATGGTTCCCCCAAAAAAATTACTAAATTATTTTCAAAAATCATGATGATTATTATTAAATTATACTAGATTTTCAATTAACATCATTCACATATAATAATTTATAGAAATTTTATCATCTTTAGGAATTAATTACATAAAAACATGTGAATATATGTGATTTAGGGAATATAAATTTTATACAAAAATTTCCAATGATATAATCAAATATAAATATATATCATCTTCATTTTATCATATTTCATATATAAAGGAGTGAAACATAACCTATCAGTTTTACCCTCTCAAAATTATCATTTTCATTAGTTACATTATGTGTGCGCATATCATATTTTTTTTTCATTAGTAAACTAATTTTTTGATGATTATGAATAAATAAAAATAGACCAAATATAATATTCAAAATTATACTCATTTAATTTTAATCGTGAATTTTATAAGATTACCTCTTCGCTGTATATTTAAACCATATATAATATTTTATTTGAAAATAATTTATCAATATAGTAGTTCCCCTATTCAAAAATTAATAAGGTATTCAAAAATTATAAAAAAAGAATGTGTATAAGACCAGTGTAATGCCCCGATCCCAGTTACCCAGAGTCGGTGCATTATTTTAATAAATTAGATTGACTACAAGGAATCAAGTCCCAAAGGACCGATCAGTTTAGTAGTCTTGTAAAATATATTACATACATGATTGTTATATTACACTTCTTTACATAAAAAACAACATATATAATATTTTATGTATTCCATTATTCCACTGGATTAACCCTACATATCAATCACAATACACTTCTTGGAATCCTGGGAATAATAAAATATAGAAATTGGTGAGCTCAGATTCTTAGTAAGGATAACAATACTGTAGAAACATTCATAAATAAGCATAAACATTTAAGTCAATGTATAACTATAACAAAAGAATTTTAATAATGAAGTTTATCAAAATATGGAAGAAATAAAATGATGTAATTCCATTTAATTATTCACATTGATATTCTACTAGTCGAATAATCACAAGAAATATCACTAACCACTTTCATAATGATGGAATGAATAATGCCAGACTATCATAACCACATTTTCATGGCCTTGTGCCAATACTACAAATAATATTTTCTTAAGGCCTTGTGACAAGACACTAGTTTGCCTCTTTTGACCTACCGATGTATCGAAGAGCTATTGCGGGCTCCACCCGTAACTTACTATGTCCACTGCATTCCTCATTTGAAAAGGATTAAACATAACATAAACATTCATTTTAAAACTAGCATACTAAATGTCAATAATTTATCCCAAAACCATTAATTGTATAAAAATTACACATCCATGTTCAAACATATCACAAAAAATTCAATACAATATGGAAAGATTTGTATCATAATAAATCATCTTCAAACATGTTTAAAATCTATCAAAGTATGTTGACATAGATGAAAATGGTTTGTAAAACTCTTTGAGAGAAATATCCCTTTTTCATAAAAACATTAAAAAGTCAAAAAATTTAAAAAATGAAGACATTTAAAGACATTTATGAATCAAATTGTCCCATACCACTTTGAATCTAATGAAAGGAATTAACATTTTAAAAACATTCATGTCCATATAAATAAATCCTTAAAAACCATTTTGAAGACATGGACATTAATGAGAAATATTTAGAAGAATAAATATATTAACATTTCAAATAATGTTTTTGTAAAAAGTGTGACTTAAAAGAATTTTTTTGAAAACAATTTCCTGAAACATGGACATGGATAATAAATACGTCCCATTAGATACTTACGTAAAAACTACCTCGGATAATAAAGAGATTGTGAAATTTTACCTTACAAATTTGGTAAATTACGAAACATACACCCCATGAAAGAGGTATCATACAATGAATACGTAAATAAAAATAAATTAAAGTGTATTACAAAAAAAATACTATTATGAGAAGTACATAGACCACAAAAAAGGTAACAATGGCAATATGGCACGAATCTCATGGTAATAAGGAGTTAGATGAAAACCCCTAACATTACACATTCCTTTAGTCGAGGGTATGATTAACCTCATGTATGAAGACCGTAGTATGTTATTAAATTATACCAAAACCATATTAATATTTATTATATCATTCATTATTCATTTATGACTTTATACTACCCATTTAATAATAATTTCCGTGTTAAATTTACATTTCAGGTTATAATCGCTTTCTATTTTGTACGTGTTTTAACTTGTTACTCTTGATTGTATCGCATAGATCATGATTTAAATACTTAGAAAATATATAACGTGATTTATATATCCTATATATTTAGAATATAAATATGTATAATAGACTTATATATGAAATGGAAAACACATTCAATGGAGACGGTAGTCCGTACGTATGCATAAACACCGTTTCCGTTTTCATAACGTATTGAATGGAACTATGTGAATAAAATATATGTAACTCCTTATATATATATATATATATATCTCCAGTAGAATTATGATGTCATATATTACCAACATATTAGTAATATATATTTTTATAATCATCGATGATTGGTGAATGTGGGAATTAATCTCATCGTGTCGTGGAGACGGTAATCTGTACGTATGCACGAGCGATAATATAATTTCCTTAATGGTGTTGAATTGGATGGTATATTAATATTATATATACATTATCAGATTATTTTAATTATTTAATAACATATTACACATCATTATTTCCATCCAAATAACATAGTGTTGAATAACAAATTACACCACGGCGTTGAGACTCTAAGCTGTACGTACGCACGAATGGTGAAATTATCATTCATAAGATGGATTGAATAATGATAATAGTTTTGAAATATTTATAATAACATCACAGTATATAGAAGATACTGGATTTATTTTTTTAGAATTTAAATAACAAATAAAGAAGAAGTGGAAGAAGAAAGTAACTTGAAAGAGGGTGGTGAGATCATTAACTCTTTTTTGGGTTCTTCCTTTTGATTTGATCAGAATGGATCCATAAGTTGGCTTTATGATCAATATAAGGCCTCTTTGTTGAAGTGAGGGATGTTGGGAGGATATTTGGTCATGTTTTGGCCGATCCAAATGGATTTGGAGGTGTTAGTTTGGGAGAAGGAGAAGTGACCTTTTATAAGAGGGGTGAGGGCCACTTTAGGAAAAGATTAAAGAATTAATTTATTATAAAATAATATTCTATTTATAATGGTTCCAAATGAATTTATATAAATCCTTATATGGTTATGGGTCGAAATAATCTAAACCAATAGGTTTTAGACAAGTTTAGGTTACAATTTTAACCTTATCATTTAGATTTAACTCTTAGTTAAATAGTTTAACTTTTACAGGGTCTTCTTGTATTATTACTATATATGGTTAATAGACATACTATATACATCCAATAGAACATCAAGTGGGTCATTAATGACATATATAATATTACTTAATCCCTTTGGCTGATCCTTACATTTTTAGAAATATTATATCAACCAATAATATAGTGTTTTTTTTAAATATTAATTTATGTCAATTTTGACACTATTTGGTATTTTGTTTTTGTGAAAGTCATCACAACTTTATTGCTTATAAAAAGATAAATTGAATCATCTCTAACATGTCATATTCACCTATAAAATTTTTATATGTCATAAAAACTTTGAAATTATATTTATTTTAATATTTTTAATAACATTTATTTGATTATTTCATTAATAAGGTAATTACTTCATCATCATTGTGTCATAAATAAATTCAATTAGTTAATGTATATAAATTATAAATAATATACCATTATATATTAAATCGTTTTAGCTTTATGATTAATATTTATAGTCGAAAATATAACATATATAACCCTCTGTAATTTTTTTTTGCTAAAATATATATGCTTATGTCATTTTTGTATTTAGCTTAACTTAATTAATATAAAGTGTCAATAACACTTAAAAATGGATCCATGGGGTCCCAAAATTTGGTACAAATATGCCCATGGTCAGAAATGTATCAACCAATAGGGTTAGGACACGTTTTAGGGAAATTTATTTTTATTATAAAATTATTTGTTTACCCTTATTTACCGGATTTACCCTTTGACCATGGTAAATAAAATATTTACCGAAGTAATTATTCAAAATGTATCAATATAAAAGTTACCTATTTACTCAATTTGGACCTCATGATTCTAAATATGGAATCAATTTTTCTACATTCAAAACACAAAAGTGGTAGAAATTAATTTCAAATTAATTCACGTTGTTAAAACAAAAAGCGTGTTTTTAAGAAATAATAACTATCAAAAGATTGAAACTTTCTTATGTCCAGTTTAAATGTAAAATTATGTCCAATGACCAAAATTGGATTAAATGGTAAAAATATAATCTAATTATACTCTAAAATCTCTCAAATTAATAATTTATCAATAATAATTATTTCGATTAAATTTTTTTTAAATTTTTTTTGTAAATTTCATTATTCATCAAAATATGAAAGTTATCCGAAAAGTTCCAATAATTAACCCTAAGATAATTTTTATATTATGAATAAAAAAATGAAGTCCTTTTTGAACGAAAAAATGTATAAAATTTTAAAAATATGGTATTACTATTCATAACAGCCAGTTTGATTGGATGTGTTGTGTGTTAGAAATTGAAGTTGTGTACAACAAACGCTACTGCATTATTCAAAGAGAAGCATACCATGGAAGCATGGCGTGTAACATTCTCCCCTCATTCAAAAAATTCTGTCCCCACAATTTGAAATTTTTTTTCAAAAAATAGTGGATTAAATTAGAAAATACCTTTGGGAAAACCCACATCGGAAATTAGGTTAATAAAATTTAGTCTTAATAAAGGTAAAAGGGAAGTGAAATGGTCACCACCAAATTATGATATCGATTAGGAGATCATTGGTGGAAATTAGAGACATATAATTGGAGGAAAACATATATATTTATAGTTAGTTATTGAGGTCATCAATCACAAACATGTGTAAAATTGGGGGCATTAAATTCACCAATCTATGATGATTTAAAATTTCATCGGTTCAACAAAACATATGGTATTAGAATAACACATTTTTGGTTTGAATATCCCTTCAATAAAATATAAGAAATAACTTCTTCATAGAATAAGAGACGAAGAAAAACATATACTTAACAAGTAGAGTCCCATCCATTAACTAATTTCTACAAAAAACTCATCTTTCACTCTAAAAGATAACAGAACGTAAAAATATTATTCTCTTTATCCTATTCGTATAGGGTTCAAAAAAAATGAATTTGTATTTCATCTACCTGGTTTATTTGAAAAATCTACATTATTAAATCCAGGACATCACGTGGGCCAGTGGTAGGTGATACACCATTGTCACCCTTCGGTTGTGGGTTCATGTCTCGTGGCCTTGTCGGACACGACTAGTTGCCTCCCGACCTCTGGGTTGCCCTCTTATGGAAATCCTAAAATAATCTCAAACTAGAATTATCAAAAATACTTCTGTCCAAACTCATAATCCAAAATTTATAAGTAATGTAAACTTAATGAAGATCCTTTTTTCCACTTAATAACATGTTAACACCTTCATCAAATATTATTTTAAAACACTGTCTCATCCTGAATTACCATAAAAACTTATTGATTACATTCATGATCCCTTATTCCTTATTGAATACTAGGTATACACCTTCTACCCAAAAATGTTGTAAACTCCAACAATGATGGAATATAAAAATAATCAATCAGTTTCTAGGTATTCAAGAATATTCAATATAATTTATCCAAATCAATCATGTATTATTCCAAAATCACTACGTCGGTATCAGAACCATATTATGGTTTATCTTTCTCTCAACCATAAATTTTCCAAAAATTTAAACTGCTATTGAGTCACTTTTCATGGTTCCACACAATCACAAGTCCATAATGAAATAGTACTGTAGTACAATCCTTATGTACTTAATAATTATTTTAACCAGTACATTGCTGATACAAAACTCAAATGACATAATTGTCTAATAACAACATAATAACATTAATCATTCCTCCTCATCTGTGGTAGTATCATAAATTCATTATTATCCAATATCATTATTTGTGGAGTACTCGAATGATTTGGAAATAGGTTCGCATAGTGTCCCAACTCCATGCAGATGATGCATTGTACATTTTAAACCTTTTTCATACCCATGTTGTCACGTACATTGTGTCCTTTTTCTCCACACATATAACAAACTCATATTCCCTTCAAGAATGTTCCAGGGTGTTTCTTCCCACAGTTATCACAAATGGTAATATTATTCTTTTCCCTCTCCCCATTATCCATCTTTCTCTCTTCCATCCTTTTCTTTTCGTTCTTCCCATCGAATCCATAAGACATGGAGAATTATTTAATTATCTTATTAACACATGATATTATTTCTTCATTTGTTGAGAATACATGGGATACTATTTATTTTCTAAATGTTGGCTTAATACCATGAAAGATGTGATCATTCTCACTCTTTGGATCATATGTATTGCTGGAGTTGACATTTATTCAATTGGGTGTCATTTCTATATAATAGAATAAACTAGGTCAGTTTATGAATTGCAATGAATAATTACAAACTTGTAAAATACCTAAAGTAAATTGAACGGTTTATATATATAATACATAATCATTAAGATTTTTTCATTGAGGAATTATATACCCATAAACCAATCATAATGATTTTTTAAGAAAATGAGTATTATCCTAAGCATATCACCCAGGAGTTTCGTAATCAAGAGTGCAGCAAGGCTCGTTGTCGTGCACCAGTTCCTATTCGACTCTATATCAAAGCAGTGTTTTCAGGTTTTACCCCTAGGTACATCTGTGCCAGAGCTTCCTCTACCTGATCATATCTAGACAGGGATGTATTTTTTTGGAAAACTCACAAAATATCTACACTACCAAAATTCTAGGATTCTCTTATATACTAATCCTCAATGTCTATCTTAGGCCTATGTGCTCTAATATGAGTTTATCTAATTCTTTCTTCCAAGGTTATTGCTAAACTTCTTCTAATACCAACTGTAATGCGCTGACCCCAGTTACCCAGAGTCGGTGCATTATTTTAATACTTGTTCATGATTATAAGGAATCATGTCCCAAAGGACCGATCAGTTTAGCAGTCTTGGAAAATATATTACATTAATTAATGTTACATTACACTTGTTAACATAAAAAATAACATAAATAATACTTTATTAAATTCATTATTCCCTTTAATTAACAGTACATATCAATCACAATACACTTCATGGAATCCTGGGAAAAATAAAACATAGAATGGGGTGAGCTCATATGCTTAGTAAGGATAACCATACAGCATAAACTTTCATAAATAAGCATAAACATTTAAGTCAATTTATAACTAAAACAAAAGCCTTTTAAACATGATCATCAGAATTATATGGCAAAAATAAAATGAGGTAAGGCCATTTTATTATTCACATGGATATTCTACTTGTCGAATAATCACAAGAAATATCACTAACCACTATCATAATTATAGAATGCATAATGTCATACTATCATAACCACATAGTCATGTCCTTGTGCCAAGACTAAAAATAAGATTTTTCAAGGCCTTGTGCTGAGACACTAGTTTGTCTCATGAGACCTACTGATGCATCGAACAGCTATAGTGGGATCCACCTGTCAGTTACTAAGTCCAACGCATTCCTCATATAAAATGGTTTAAATATAACATAAAAAATCTATTAAAAATAGAATACAAAATGTCAATACTTTATCCCTAAACCATTAATGGTATAAAAATAACACATCCATGGTCAAACATATGAAAATACATTCAATACAATATGTAATATTTGTATCATAATAAATCATCTTCAAACAAGTTTAAAATCCCTCAAAAAATGTTGACATAGATGAAAATGATTTGAAAACCTCTTTGAGAGAAATATCCCTTTTCATGAAAACATTTAAACGCCATACCATTTAGAAAGGAATACATTTAAATACATTTTTGAATCAAAGTTTCCCATAACACTTTGAAACTTTTCAACGGAATTAACATTTTAAAAACATTATTTTCCATATTAATAAATCCATAAAAACCATTTTGAAGACATGGACCTTAATGAGAAAGATTTAGAAGAATAAATATTTAAAACATTTGAAATGATGTTATTGTAAACAGAGTGCCTTAAAATAATTTCATTGAAAACTATTTCATGAAACATGTACATGGATAATAAATATTTACCATTAGATAATTACATAAAAACAACCTCGGATAATAAAGAAACTGTGAAATTACCCCTTACCAATTTGGTAAGTTACGAAACATACAACCCATGAAAGAGGTATCATACAATTAATATGTAAATACAAATAAATTAAATTGTATTACACAAAGAATACAATTATGGGCAGTATATACACCACAAAAAGTTAACAATGGCAATATGGCACGAATCTCACAGGAATATGGACTTAGATGAAAACCCCTTACCTTGTACATTATTTTAGTCAAGGGTATGTTTAACCTACTGTATGAAGACCATAGTTTGATATTAATTTATACCAGAACCATATTAATATTTATGATATCATACATTATTCATTAATGACATTATAATACCCATTTAATAATAATTTCCTTGTTTAATTAACATTTCGGGTAATAATCGCTTTCTTTATTGTACGTGTTATAACTTGTTACTCTTGATTGTCTCACTATGATCACGATTTAAATAATTCCAGAATATAAAACATGATTTATATATCATGTGTATTTAGAATATAAATATTTATAATAGACATATATACGAAATGGAAAACACCGTCTATGGAGACGGTAGTCCATACGTATGCATAAACGTTGTTTCCATTTTCAAAACGTATTGAACGGAAATAAGTGAATAAAATATATGTAAGTACACACACATATATATATCTAAATTAGCATTATTGTGTCATATATTACAAACATATTAGTAATATATATTTTTATAATCATCTATGACTGGTGAATGTGTAAATGAATCTCATCGCGTCGTGGAGACGGTAATCCGTACGTATGCACGAGCGATAATATAATTTCCATAAAGGTGTGGAATTGGATGGTATATTAATTATATGGAGAAATTATCATATTATTTTTATTATTTATATACATATTACTCATCATTATTTCCATCCATATAACATAGTGTTGATTATCAAATTACAACACGGCGTGGAGACGATAAGTCGTACGTACGCACACTTGGTGACATTATAATTCATAAGATGGACATAATAATGGAAATAGTTGTGAAATATTTTTAATAACTTCACAGTATATAGAATATACTAGAGTTATTATTTTATAATGGAAATATCAAATAAAGAAGAAGAGGAAGAGGAAAGGAACTTGAAAGAGGGTGGTGGAAACATTACCTCTTCTTCGTGTTCTTCCGTTTGATTTGATCAAAAGGGATCCTTAGGTTGGATTTATTATCAATATAATTCCTCTAAGATTAATTTAGGGAATTTTATGGGATATTTGGGAAGATTTTTGCCGATAAAAATGGAATTGGAGGTGTGCTTTTGAGAGAACGGGATGTTCCCTTTTATAAGAGTGGTGAGGGTCACTTTAGGAAAATATTAAACTATTAATTTATTATACAATCATATTAGTTTTATAATGGTTCCAAATGAATTTATTTAGATCCTTATGTGGTTATGGGTCTAAATAATCTAATTCAAAAGATTTTATACATGTTTAGGTTACCATTTTAACCTTATTATTTAGATTTAACCAATAGTTAAATAGTTTAACTTTTACCATGTCTTCTTGTATTCTTACAATATATGGTTAATAAGCATATTCTAAAAATCTAAGAGAACCTCAAGTGTCTCATTAATGACAAATATAATATTATTTAATCCCTTTGGAAGAGATTTACATTTTTAGTAATATTATATCAACCAATAATATAGTATTTGTTTGGAATATTAATTTATGTCAATTTTGACCCTATTTGGTATTTTGTTTTTGTGAAAGTAATAGAAACTTGATTACTTCCAACAACATACGTCGAATAAGCCTCTACATGTCATTGTCTTCTATAAAATTCGTGTATGTCATTAAAACATTTAAATTTATGTATTTTAATATTTATAACACCATTTATATGATTCTTTCATTAATAATGTAATTACTCTATCATCATTGTGTACTAAATAAATATAATTATTTGGAGTCTATAAATTATAAATAAAATACCCTTATGTAGGAAATAATTTTATCTTTTTTATGAATATTTATATTCTAAAATATAACATAAATAACCCACTGTAAAAATTGCCTTTCTAAAAGATATATGCTAAGGTCATTTTTGTATTTACTTTATCTTAATTAATATAAAGTGTCATTATCACCTAAAAATGAATCCATGAGGTCCCAAAATAGACCCAAATATTTCCATAGTTGGAAATTTATCAACAAATAGGGTTAGGACACGTTTTAGGTTAATTAAGTTTTATTATAATATTATTTTTTACCCTTAATTACCGGATTTACCCTTTAACCATGATAAATAAAATATTTACTGAAATAATTAATCAAAATGAATAAATACAAAATTTACCTATTTAAAAAATATGGTCCTCGTTATTATAAATATGGAATCAATTTTTCTAAATTCAAAACAAAAAAGAGGCAGAAATTAATTTCAAATTATTTCTCGTTGTTAAAACAAATGCGTGTTTTTAAGAGATAATAACTATCAAAAGATTGGCACTTGCTTTTGTCCAGTTTAAATGTAAAATTATGTCCAATGACAAAAAATGGATTAAATGGTAAAAATATAATCCAATTATACTCTAAAATCACTCAAATTCAGAATTTATCACTATAAATTATTTCGATTAAAAAAGTAGTTTTTAATTAAAATTTAGTAAATTTCCTTATTAATCAAAATGTGAAAGTTATCCGAAAAGTACCAAAATTTACCCTACGATAATTTTGATATTCTGAATCCAAAAATGAAGTCCATTTTAAATGATAAAATGTATAAAATTTTAAAATCTTGGTATTACAATTCATAATTGTTAGTTTGATTCGTTGTGGTGTGTGTTAGAACTCGAAGTTGCATACAACACACGCTACTGCATTATTTAACGAGAAGCATACCATGGAAGCATGGGGTGTTACAACTAGTAAATGAATAATTTTAAAATGAAAATACAAAAAAATAAAATTACATTTGAAACACTTTTGAGACATTTCAAATATCATTCACTAATCTACTATCCAGTATATTATATAATTATCTTATTAATTTCCATATAGTAGACTATAAATAAAAAAGAAGGTTACTTTATTAATATATTGAATACATAGAAAAAAATAGATTTTACAAACAAAATAATGTTAAAAAAACCACAATTATTAACATGATACAATATCAACATTTTTATTTTAAAAAATAAAATTATTAATATCTTTAAAATATAAAAAAATAAGTTCAAAGTGTCATATATATAGATATATGTTTTTTAGTTGAGAATAAATAAGTAATATATTAATATAATAAAGAAACATTGGAAGTGGTGTTAACATATTTATTTGTATCTGTATAAATTTTGGAATGACTGGTAATTAATAATGAAGTGTATTAAAAATAATTTCCAATTATGTAGCATTATTTGAATTTTTAGTGTTTTATAATAAAATATTGTTATATTCTGTATCATAATATAATTATAATATGTAAATATTTTACAAAATAGTTTAATTTCATACTATATAACTTATTTATGTCATTTTTTAAGAGGAAAATAACACTAATGATTCAATTCCTAAACTATATAAAATATCCCAATATTGTTTTTTTCTTTATACAATTTACAAACATATTTTTTAATTATAAAATTTTTACAAACTATTTTGTTGACCAATTCAAAGAGAATTGTTATTTTTAAGGTGTACTATATTGAAATAATATTCTTAATTTGATATGTTTTATTTATTGCATATGTAATTTATTTATTAAATTGATAATAATACTACAAAACATAATAATGTCAATGAGTCATAAACACTTATACCAACACATAAAAAAGTTACATCATTTTTCATACCATAAAAATTATATAAATAGTATTTAAAATAAAAATAATTATCTTATAATTAGAAAACATTATCATATATAACATGAATAACATATTTTTTAAAAAAATGAATTATATATACCATAAATATAATTGAAAATAAACAAAAACCCAAAAAATGATTCATTGAGTTATTAAAAAAAATAAACGATGAAATGGTATTGATACAATGATACTCTCATATTTACATACCCTTTTATTGATAAACAATATATATCAAAAAAAATTACTCTATCCTTCTAATGTACTCAAACTACTTATAACAAAATGACTAAATCCTAATAACCTTCCATACCCACATTGTTAAATCAAATAACAATGTAAAGTGAATTTAAATATATATGTTATGAATTAAATATGATAATACTCACCCCATTTACCTTATATTATCCATAATTCTAATGATACATGGATAGGAGGCCTTTCAGATCATCTCTATATATAGGGGAATTGTGGCCTTTCGAAGCATTGCCTCATTCTTTCATAGTATCCATACCTATATTGATACAATTATCGAAGGCAGTAGTAAGTATCAAAAATCTAGGAAGTTGTCTTGTAACACCACGTTACATGTTATTAGGTATGTTCACCTATTTTATGAGATTTTATTTATTTTATCTCTTCACATGTTTTTTTTTTGATTTTTTGGAGTACATTGATTGATTCTAAGATTATTCATGATTGGCGCATGGTTTAAATAACCATACGTCCAAACTATGCCACATTTCTAGTAGATTGGGTAGGGGTTCATGGTTGGTCCATAGTTGTACAAACCAAGAAGAAGAATAGTGAAACTTGAATATAATGGGTTGCACGGGATGTTCATAGTTTAAATAACCATGCATCTTAACCATTAATCTTTTGAACTAACCATGAAATAGTTGTAGGGTTGGTGCATGGTTAGTACTGACAATGCTACCTCACCCCAAAAATGTGACATATATGACATATTTTAAAGGTAAATTTAATTTAATTTGTATTCATTCTTTTTTGTGGATGTTTCTATGCATTTTTGAGGAAAATTTTTGTTTTCATGATTTGTGCCAAACCGCGAGCCCATCTCCATATTTAAAACCCAATTTTGATTCCTTTATAACTCGTTAATTTTTTGACAATTTTCACCCATTACCCATCCAAAATATAATAATCTTACCTATTAACCCCAAAATATCCATTCGAAGCCTTTAGTAATCCATAAAAGTGGTATATTTGGGTTATTAATTAAGGAATTGGGCCAGCCTGAAAGCCCATTTCCAGTTTGAAAAAAAATATATTTAAAATCATATTCAATTTTAATGAATTTTTTTTGATTAAAAATATCAACCAGTCCCACTGGACATAAGTGTCCCCCATTCTCTTTTCCCTGTCTTTGGATCTCATTTGAATTTCAAATTAGGGACGAATGTCACTGGCGTTCTCAAATAATATTGATTTGAAAAGGTAACTTTTCTCATTCATAACTCCTTCAATTTTTACTCTTTTACCCCAATTTATGTTCTCACATAATCTTATAATCCTTATTCTTACCTCATAGTAATTTATTGCTTTTTTAAAATTTATCTACTAGTGTATTTGTGGCGATATTTCCATGATCCCTCAATTAAGTAGGTCTCCTTCAATCTTATTCCGATTTTCTTAGAGTTCCTTCCTTTTTCCTTGGGTTTTATCCATTATTCATGAAGATCCTTATGTCAAGCACATTTGGTTTTGAATCTAGGGTTTCATCTTGGGTTTATGGGCCTATTGATCTGGTTTTATGCTTGATCTAATTCCCTTGTGGAGCAGCGATGGTGCGGTTAAATTTTCGCACAAGGATTCAATGGTTTTGGAACTTTGGTAGTTGATTCCATGATTAATAAATTATATATGTGTTAGATATTATGATTTTCTATTTTTATCACACATATTCTTCATTATACGTGCTTTGAAATCTTGTTTTGGTCACATTTGTTAATAAAAATATTTTTAGGTGCCAATTTTGTTTTAAATTGTATGTTTCACAAGTCTATTTTATGTTATTCAAATTGGGGATATTTTATAACTCATTTAATGGGTTTATTTAAATGTTATGGGCTCTGAAAATTATTTTATGGTAAAAATGGGTATGAAAATAGTGTTCAATGTGGGGTTTTTAATGGATTTTTTTTTCAAAATACTGTTTTGTTTTGTGATGTTATTTAATTGAAATCTTAAAAATTTTAATGGGTGTTGTAAGTGGTGAAAAACATGTGTAGATACTATTTTGAGTTGATTATGATAAAAAATAATATTTTTATGTGATAATGTCTTTTGGTATCATGTGAAAGTGGTTTGATCACAAAGGGGGAAGACGAGGTATCTAGGAGGGTGGTTATGTACTAGTATGCTAGTGATTCAGAGTGGTCTCATCCCTATTTCACTGATAAAAATATATATTAACACACTAACACAAATATATTGACGATTTTTTAGGACCATTAGGTTATGATTATGTTCCCAACTCGTCTATCATGCATGTGTATAGATTTTTTTTCTATGGTTACATTACACTAAGGTATGAGGTACATGGGGCCCGAAACTAACTAGTTCCTAAGGGTGTTCCGAGATTTGTGCTCACTGACACTTTTTTAATTTTATTTGGAATATAGTGATTTTTTCTAGAAAATATATTAATTTTTATATTTTAATTAAATTTTCTCACTCATGGAAAATTACCATTGAAAACTATTTACAAATAAAATTTTAATTCTTTAGATATTATTTCCACCACTTTATGCTTCTGAAAACTAGTATTCTTTTTATCTTGTATTGTTTACACATTGGAATATATTGGTTTTTTATATTTGAATTAGTCTCACACCCTACAAAAACCCCTTGGGAGTATGTGGTCTTGATCATGGTGGATACATGTAAATGAAAGGCCTTTGGTGACGGCGATTCGGGTTATTACCTCCCTTTCATGGTGTAGTGTTGTGGAAAAGACTTGTGGGTGATGTCCCCTTATCGTGTGGAGTCGTTGGGGATATTTTTATTCTATATTTATGTGTCTTTATAACTCTTGTTTTATGTTTAAATCGTTGATACCCAGGCTCTTATTCCAACCTGTGGGGGTAGGGAACGCCCATCGGGGCTTGTAACGAGATGGTTTTGGTGCTCGTTTTGATTGCGACCAGATTCGGTTTGTGAAAAAATGGTATCATAGGTGGTTAATGTTTTTTAGTTTTATTATTATTTTCTGATGAGTCGGGCTAGATATTAGCTAAGACCATCGAGACTCGATGTTTTGGTCATGAGTAGTGTTCTTGGCCCACACCTCTCTTAGAATACCGTGAGTCACCATAGGACATTGAGATTATTTGTTTGACATCACATATAGGTGAGATTTTTGGGATAAATATGACACATGGACATTAGGTGGATGTGGGATAGTTTCTTATGTTATCATTATAACGTGTTTGGATTATTTATAATTGATGTTATTGATGAAATTTTCAAAAAATTTGTACCGATTTTTTATCTTGTGATTGTTTCCATTTTGTAGCAACATGCCTCCCCAAAAAGCTCACATTCATCCATTGGATGAATCTGGAGAGATTTATCCCACACCGCATGATCAAAGGTTAGTAGAGGTTGTGTTTTGGGATGTCCATGCTCTAGGATATAGACTGACTCCAGTTTTAGCTCACGTTAGAAAGTATGATACTGGTCTAAGGAAGGACAAGGCCTAAGAGTTTCTAAAAAATAATCATCCCACATTATAAGGTTGCATAGAACCCCAAGAAGTAGAGTAATGGCGCGAAAAGATCAAGTGCATGTTTGAGTTCTTGGATACACTCGAGGGGAGTAGGGTGGATTGTGGATCTTTTCTATCAGAGGATCACAGCCGCAGGTGGTGGGAATCAGTACCTCAAACTGGGATGAATGAGAAGATATGATGGGGAGGACTCAAGGGCTTATTCAATAAACAGTATTGCCCTAACGTCTTAGAATATTATAGATCTGGAGTGTTCATGGATCTCGTTCAGTGGGATATTTCTGTGATGGTGTATGCCAAAAAATTTGTTGGCCTGGTTTTCTATACTTCGGAAATCATCTCTAATGAGCGAATTAAGGACCAAAGGTTTGAGAACGGATAATAACCATAGATATACTCCCATGTTTTTTTATGCTGAGGACCTATGAAGATGTGATTGATTGGTTGTGTATAGTGAATAGTTACTAAAATAGAAGGAACGAGTTTCCCTGGGATAGTATCAATAGTGGGCAATGGCATCTCTTCAGAGACGAAAATGAAGTTGGAGGTGCAGGGGAAGCGGGGAGGTGGTAGTTCATTCCACCCTTTAGGATGTTTTCATTTGTGGCTTCTGATGCGAGATCAGTCATTTTCCACCAGTGTGGATGGACGAGGAACATCCGAATATAATTCCGATTTCCTTTGAATAAATGTTATCAATGTGAAGTTATGGGTGTCTAGCAGTGATTTTTCATGGTGGAAAGTCATCATTAGTGTGTGGAATGATCTGTGGCTTCAAGAGGAGTGTAATCTTATTCAGATCCATCAAGAATGTAGGGTATCTTTCTTGTTGGCCATGGGGGAAGGTTTGGGTCATCATCTGAGAAGATATAATTTAGGTCACATCCATTGATAAGTCGTCATCCTCAGGAAGAGACCACACAACTCGATGTGGTGGATCAGACACAAGTTGGATCAGAGGTGTGATCATCGATAGTTCGGTGTACCTTTGTGATTGTTTCTTCTATTTATTCTACTATTTTTTATATTGGTTCCTCTATTTCATTCATTTCTTCCACTTTTTTGGAAAATCTGAATTTCCCAATCGAGTTGTTTTCTTTTATGATCGAGTTGGTGATGCCACTGGGAAAGAAGGAGCAGGGTCACCGGGTCTTGTCGTGTATTCATTCTGTGATAGGGGTTGAGACTGATTGGGACTTCTTGGTCTTATAAATTGATATATATGATATAATACATAGAATTTATTGGCTAGTTCACTTCAAGGTAAACATCTATTACTATAGGCAGTATGTCAGTTTCACAAAACATGATGGACCTCATCAGGTTCTTTTTTGGGGAATGTGATCCTTGGTCGAGTCGTGTGGGAACAACACTCCCAATCTGGGAGATAATGTTTCTCAATTATTGTAACATACCAAGTAAGTAATGAATAATAGATATTTTATCTATGTCTATTAATTAACTAGATAGTGTTTTAGAGGATTAAAATGAAAATAAATCCAATCTTAAGCATGGAATACGCTAATATTTTTAAAAGATTGGTTTACTGCCTTTAATGGAAAAACATTTTTGAATCTAATTTTTTGACAATTTTATAAACTATGTTTGTCAAAATAAACTTATTATCTATGATTGGGACATCAAAATTTACTTTTTGTGAATTTTTGGTATTTTTCTAACAATGTTCATTTTTTAATGAATAGTGAAAAATACTACATTTTACATCAAAACTACTTTTTAATCTAATTTATTTATATGATTAGATTATCTTTGGAATTGGTTTTGAAGTGAAAATAGAATATATTTTTACCATTTAATCCAATGGTGGTCATTTTAATCAATTTCAATTTGAAATTGGACTTAAACTGGTGCCAATATTTTGATACTTATTATTTCATAAAAACACGCTATTTGTCATAATAGCGGGAATTAATTATTAAATTAATTAATGTGACTTATATGTTTTGAATTTTGTAAAATAGACTTCATTTTTGAATTCATAATATCAAATATTAATTTAGGGTGAATTTTTGGTAATTTTTTGAAAAACATCAATTTTTTATGAATAGTGAAACCCTAAGTAGTAGTTACAGAAATTGATTTTTCGTTTAAATGAAACTTTGCCACTTTTGTGTTCTGAATTTCAAAAAATACGACATACATGGTTTTCAATAAGAAGTAAAATGTGGTTCAATGAAATTAAAATAATTTTTTGAGGAATAGTAACTTATTAAGTTTTTAATCGCGATTAGTGGTAATTAGGGTAGTTTAAGGTAAAAATAATGCTTTAATAATATGGAATGACCTAGGAACATGTCCTAAACATATTTGATGTGTCATGGACGACCACGAAAAGCCATGGGTCAACTTGGCGACCCCATGGAGCCACTTTGGTTGGGAAATGGAAAAAATAACTTTTTATTTAATGTTAAAGTAAAAATGACACAAACATGAGTTTTGTTACTAAACCAATTTTTATATGGGGTTATACAAGTCATATTTTTGACTATAAATATTCATTGGAAAGCTAAAAATATTTCATACATCATAGTAATTTTTTTATAAAATTTTTACATTAAATAAATAAATGTATTTATGACATCATAATGATGTAGCGATTACCTCATTAATAAAGGATTTAAATAAAATGAAATGATAATGTAAAATATATGACCTACACATGTACAAAACCTATTGGATTGGTGTATTTAGAACCCTTATCACCTTACCCTCGAATTATATCAATGTGGGACCTTTTGAACCCGAAACTCTTTTTAAAATAAAGTAACTTATCTTTACTTTCCAAGAGTTCCCCTCCTCTCCTCTTATAAAAGGCCCCCACCTCTACCTCATTTCACACACTCCTCAAGCCTTTGGCACGGCCATCCCCTGCCCATTTACTCTCTCCAAATCCCTCTCCTCATTCTAGAGGATTCCCTTTGGGCAGAATCCTTTCAAAGTAAGCCTTTAGGCTCAAATCAAAAGGAGTTACACATTTAAAGGTAATTCATTCTCTCATGTTCATTTGATTTATTTTGCTTCTCCAACACCCTAAACTCTTTTTATTTACTTATTTTGTAACAAAACCAGTATCTTCAATATACTAGGATGTTGTTATAAAATTTATTCGAGCTACACTCTCACACACCTACATCTAATGGTTAAAGAACATACAGTTTCCGTGGATGGTGAATTTATGCCTCCCGAAATGATGATTGTTCAAAATTCCTTTAACACCTTCAAAGGTGGCCATTAAGATGTCACTATATTTATATATGATATATAATATGTTTATGTTTTCCTTAATCTTATGTTTTTTTTCATTTTTGGCATACCTATATGGTTTCCATTATAGGTAAACGCGATATCATTATTTAAGGAAGTGCGGACTACCACCCCCTCAAAGTGATTTGATTCGTTAAATACCATATGTGGGACGTATAAAGGATGGTACTATGATATTATATATGATATTATACAGGAATTATAATATACCTCTATATAATTATGATTCCATTCTATAAAATACGAAAATAGAAATGAAAGTAGCGTTCATGCGTACGTACGGCTTACCATCTCCATGAACGATGCATTTCACTTCTTACCTCTAAATGATTATGTAATATTATAAATTCATACATGAACTGGATATATATGACATATATTATATCAACATCATGAATACCATTCTGGATATAATGGATACATGAACAACTTGTAATTATAAATGGATTATTTTTGACTCAAGTACCAATGATCGTTAAAACGACTGCTATTAACTTAAATAATCACATAGTGTTCATGACATAGCAATAAGTGATATAAAACGAATAATGAACTTGAAAAAGGTTCTTAAACAAGTAGAAATTAACTCAAGTTTATTATTCAGGAGATTAAAGAATGACCGAGTCAAGTCGGACCTGAGGTATGGGACATCGTCTCAATCTCCTTTCATTGAAGAATATTTTGTTTTATACACAACTTTCTTTTTATATGGTGTATAAGCCCCTTTGACTTTTACGTTTATTCAAAAAGAATATTTTTTATACGAAGCATTTAGTAAACGTAAAAAGGGAATGTTTTTGTCGTACGTATGCGGCGACAACGACTTCTCCGCCGTCGTGACCGTTATTTTAGTTTCGGCTTCCTCTACAAGCCATACCTTCTTTTTAAAAGAAATATAAATACCATGTTTTACTTTTCTTTTATTTTGGTATTGAAAATGGTTTTCATAATGTTTTTATATCAATGTGTTGTATTGATATATTGTGATTGAAAGGTGGAAATGTTATGTTTCCTTTATGCATGTTTTATGTGATACGATTATGTTGAGGTTCTTGGGCATTATTATGAAGACGGGTGGTTCCGTGATAAACTAAGGGCATGTGAGCCCGATATAGTTCTCTAATGCATTGGGTAACGCGAAGGAGTGAAACGTTAAGGTTTCTCCGAAGAGATTTAGGGAATATACTGTGATGGGTATTCCAAACGTAACCAAGAGGGTTACTCCCTACGTAAGAATGTTATGAATGCCTCAAGTTACCTTTAGTTCTTATGATTTCTATGATTTACTCATGATTTGATGAGGTATGTTAAAGTGATTATAGTTTATGGGTAAAGTATGATTTCATTCTTATGTATATATGTACCCATGTTTCCTTTCCATGTTTTATAACCCATACTGAGCATTTTATGCTCATCCCAAGTTTTTTTGAAATGATTTTCACAGGTCAAGGGAAAGGTACATGATATGATGATAGTGTCAAGTAAGTGTCAAGAAAGAATCCATGTTTTATTTTAAATGTGTTTCCATTGATGGTAATGAAGAATACTATATTTATGTAACCACTTTGTTTATATGTGGAATGTAATGAATGTTTTATGATCTAATTTCCTAAAACTCTAAACCCAAAAAGATCCTCAATGTGTAATCTTGTAATAACTCAAGATTAAGTAAGGTTTAAGGCGGGGGCCTTATAGTTGGTATCAGAGGTCGGTTTAGATTACTTTAGGAGATAGAATTTTATTAAATGATTATCCATTTTTTTTTTGAAATGATATAGAATTTGAAGATTACCATGTTGCTTCATCGAAGACATGTTTGTTCAGAATGGTTTTCCACAGAGGAAACAGGAAAGAAGTTCTGGGAAGGCATACAGAAGGAAATAAACTTCCAAATCAGCATCCTGAGATGGTCGGAATTGGAACTGAACAGTTTGTTGCAGTGATGGCACAATTGACTCATGCTATAAATGGTGGTGGTATCCATGCACGAGATCATCCGATCAACCGCAGAGGAACATGTCAGTGGTGGAACATTTCATGAGGCAACATCCCCCATCATTCAGAGATTCATCTGACCCTGTGTTAGATGAAGGGTGGATTAAAGCACTAGAGAAAATTTTAGATGTCATGGGGTGTTCAGACAATCAAAATGTTAGTCTTGCTATTTACCGTTTGGAGGGTGAAGCAGATCAGTGGTGGTCGATGGTTAAAAATATCAGGGACGCTGATGAGATTGATGCTCTCGACTGGGATGAATTAAAAGGTATGTTTCTTGAGAAGTATTTTCCTAAGGCTATTCGACTTAGGATGGAAAAGAAATTCTTGGAATTGAGGAAAGAGGAAGACTCAGTGTCTACCTATGAAGAAAGGTTCACTCGATTGGCAAGGTATACTCCAAATTTTATCCGAGACCTTGATAGTAAAATCAATCGTTTTTACTCAGGATTAAAGCCAAAATATCGAAGGGAATTATCCTCTCTTGAGTTTAAAAGTTATGAAAAGCTTTTTCGATGTGCTGAGAAGGTGGAAATAGAGTTTGCCGATGACCAAATGTTCTATAACAACCAACAGAAGAAGAGACCAAGGTGGCAGGAGAAAGGTAAGAATTCTTCAAAAAAGTCTGATGGTAAGAAAACTAAGTTTCCAGTTTTTGATAAATGTGGCAAAGGGCATGCTGGGGTATGTCTTCTGAATTCTGGAAAGTGCTACCGATGTGGTAAGATGGGATATAATGCTCGTGATTGCACTGAAAAGGATTAAGGTGAAGCTAAGACCAAATTTGATTTATAGTTAGTGAAATGTTATAAGTGCAATGAGATGGGTCACTATGCAAATGAGTGTCCGACAAAGAGCTTGAGTGATGGGAAGCAGTTAGACTACAAGCAGAAAGGGGTGGTGAAATCCTTTGCAACTACTTCAGCAGATGTCGGGCCATCAAATGAAGTTGTATCAGGTACTTTTTTTGTTTTTTCAGATTATGCCAGTGTGTTGTCTGATTCGAGGTCTACACATTCTTTCATCTCTGAAACCTTTTCTAGTTGAATGGGAATACCATCTCAAGAAATGACTCCTGAACTTTTGGTAAAAACACCTGGGGGAAATTTTGAGGCAAAAAGAATTTATAAGAATCTTCATATCCTTATCTGTGGAAAGAACCTACTTGCAAACCTTATTGTTCTACCTCTAGTAGAGTTTGATGTTATCCTGGGTATGTATTTTCTCTCTATTTACCATGCTATGATTGACTGTAGATCTAAAGAAGTTTCTTTTCAGAAAGACTTTTAGTTTGTGTACAAGAATGAACCCTTACTGTTGATAACTTATCAAGAGGCCGAAAACTTGTAAAAGATGGAAATTAATGTTACCTTGCACACATCGTTGAAAATAAAGGAACTGTTCAGATTAATGATGTGCCAGTGGTAAATGAGTATCCTGATGTTTTTCCTGATGAGTTGCCTGGAATAATACCAGATCAAGAAGTTGAGTTTACTGTTGACTTAGTTGCTGATGCTAAGCCAATTTCAAAACCTCCTTATCAAATGGCTCAAATTGAACTTTTAGAGTTGAAGGGGCAATTGAAAGATTTATTAGAGAAAGGTTTCATTCGACCTAGCACATCACCATGGGGTGCTCCTATTTTATATGTTAAAAATAAATGTGGTTCTATGATACTTTTCATTGATTATAGAGACTTGAATAATATCACTGTTAAGAATAAATATCCTTTTCCTCATATCGATGATTTGTTTGATCAACTCTAGGGTGCTAAATTTTTTTCAAAGATTGACTTGAGATCGGGGTACCATCAGCTTAATGTAAAGGAGGCAGATATTCCGAAGACCGCGTTCTGTACGAGATATGGCCATTATGAATTTTTAGTAATTCCTTTTGGGATAACCAATGCACCTGCTGTATTCATGGACTTAATGAATAGAATTTTCCATGAGTTCTTGGATAAGTTTGTGGTGGTTTTCATTGATGATATTTTGGTTTTTCCTAAAATTAAAGAGGAGCATGAAAGACATTTAAGGGTTATCTTGCAAACCTTAAAAGAAAAGAAACTGTATGGAAAATTCAACAAGTGTGAGTTTTGGTTGCAACAAATTTCTTTCCTTCTTCATATTGTTTCTAAAGATGGAATAATTGTTGATCCTGCAAAAACAAAAGTTGTGGAAGAATGGCCAAGACCCACAAATGTAACCGAGATTCATAGCTTCCTTGGTTTGGCAGGATATTACCAAAGGTTTGTTAGAATTTTTTCATGATTATCTAGTCCAATGACTAAGCTAACTCGGAAGGGTGTTAAGTTTATCTCGATAAAATAATGTGATGATTGTTTTCAGGAATTGAAAAGAAGATTGGTGAATGCTCCACTTTGGAACTACCTTCCAGGAATGGTGATTTTGTTACATACAGTGATGCTTCATTGAAAGGACTTGGTTGTGTCCTAATGCAGAATGATCAGGTAATTGCTTATGCTTCACGAAAGTTGAAAACTCATGAGGTAAATTACCCTACGGATGATTTGGAATTAGCTGCTGTTGTTTTCGCATTAAAAATTTGGAGGCATCATTTGTATGGAGTAAATTGTGAAATATATACCGATCATAAAAGTTTAAAGTATATATTCACTCAGAAAGAGTTAAACATTAGACAGAGGAGATGGCTGGAATTAATCAAGGATTATGATTGTACAATTCATTACCATCCGGGAAAAGAAAATAAAGTGGCTGATGCTTTGAGTCGAAAAATTAATGCTTCATTAGAAATATTGCGTTTGGAACGTGATCCATTGTTTAGGGATTTGATGAACTTTGGCATAGAAGTTGTTGGTGCAGTAAGTCCTTCTGTTTTGTTTCAGGTATCAGTGAGATCTTCTCTATCAGGCAGAATCAAGAAAGCACAGAAGCATGACAGTGAGTTGCAGAAAAAGGTAGAGCTGGTTCAGAAAGGTAAGTTGCCTGAATTCAACATTGATAATGATTGTGTTTTGATATTTGGGATGATATTGTGTGTGCCTTGTGATTGACAATTGAAGAGAGATTTATTATGTGAAGCTCATAGTTCTTCGTTTTCAGTTCATCCGGGCAGTACTAGGATGTATAGAGATCTGCGGGAGTATTACTGGTGGGATGGAATGAAAAGAGATATTGCTGATTTTACTGTGAAGTGTTTGACATGTCAACAGGTTAAAGAAGAGCGACAGTTACCGAAAGGGATGTTTCGGCCTTTACCAGTGCAAGAGTGGAAATGGGAGAATATATCCATGGACTTTGTTGTGGGATTACCGAAGGCATCTCGAGGTAATAATGCAATCTGGGTTATTGTGGATCGCTTGACCAAATATGCTCATTTCCTTGCTATACGAGATACTTTCTCTCTTGATTAACTTTCCCGTTTGTATCTTAAAGAGATAGTCAGGTTACATGGAGTTTCTCTCTCCATTGTATCGGATCGTGATCCCAGGTTTACTTCTAACTTTTGGAAAGTCCTTTAGAAGTTGATGGGTATTGAATTAAATTTTAGTACAGCTTTTCATCCTCAATCAGATGGGCAGTCAGAACGAACAATTCAGACCTTGGAGGATATGCTACGTTCTTGCTCTATGGATTATCAGGGAAGTTGGGACCAACATCTTTCTTTGGTTGAATTTTCATATAATAATAGTTTTCATTCCAGTATACAGATGGAACCATTTTAGGCATTATATGGGAAGTGGTGTCGAACTCCAGCTTTCTGGGATGAAGTGGGTGAATGGAAGTTTATGGGACCAGAATTGGTAGAAGAGTTGGCAGAAAAAGTTCAGCTGATTCAGAAGCACATGAGAACAGCTCAAAGCAGGAAGAAGAGGTATGCAGACAACAGGAGTGAGGATCTATCTTTTGAGGTAGGTGATCATGTTTTTCTCAAAGTGTCACCATGGAAATGTGTGATGCGATTTTGTAAGAAAGGAAAGATGAGTCTAAGGTTCATTGGACCATATGAAATTCTTGAGAGAGTTGGATCAGTTGCTTACCGAGTGGCTTTACCTCCGAGTTTATCTCAGGTACACAATGTCTTTCATGTTTCAATGTTAAGGAAGTACATGCCAGATCTATCTCATGTTTTGAGTCCAGAGGTAGTTCAGCTGGAAGAGAACCTATCTTATGAGGAACAACCGGTCCAGATTCTTGACCATAGGGAGTAGGTGTAACGAAATAAGATGATTCACCAGGTAATGGTTTTGTGGAAAACCCACATGAAGGAAGAGGCAACATGGGAATCTGAAAATTCAATGAGGGATAAGTACCCCCATTTATTCAATAAATAAATAAATTGTGGGGATGCAATTTTCTAAAGGGGGGAAGGATGTAACATCCCAAGTACATAATGAATAATAGATATTTTATCTATGTCTATTAATGAATTAGATAGTGTTTTAGAGGCTTAAAATGAAAATAAATCAAATCTTAAGCATGGAAGACGCTAATATTTTTAAATGATTGTTTTACTGCCTTTGATGGAAAAACATTTTTGAATCTATATTTTGACAATTTTATAAAATATGTTTGTCAAAATAAACTTATTATTTATGATTGGGACATCAAAATTTACTTTGTGTGAATTTTTGATATTTTTTTTGACAATGTTCATTTTTTAATGAATTGTAAAAAATACTGCATTTTACATCAAAACTACTTTTTAATCTAATTTATTTATATGATTATATTATCTTTTGAATTGGTTTTGAAGTGAAATTAGAATTTATTTTTACCAATTAATCCAATGGTGGTCATTGGAATCAATTTCAATTTGAAATTGGACTTAAAATGGTGTCAATCTTTTGATACTTATTGTTTCATAAAAACACGCTATTTGTCATAACAGCGGGAATTAATTATTAAATTAATTAATGCGACTTATATGTTTTGAATTTTGTAAAATAGACTTCATTTTTGAATTCGGAATATAATATATAGCTTAGGGTGAATTTTTGGTAATTTTCTGAAAAACGTCAATTTTTTATGAATAGTGAAACCACTAAGTGGTAGTTAAAGAAACTGATTTTTCGTTTAAATGAAACTTTGCCACTTTTTTGTTCTGAATTTCAAAAATCCAACATACATGGTTGTCATTAAGATGTAAAATTTGGTTCAATGAAATTAAAATAATTTTTTGGTGAATAGTAACTTATTATGTTTTTAATCGCGATTAGTGGTAATTAGGGTAGTTTAAGGTAAAAGTAATGCTTAAATAATATGGAATGACCTAGAAACATATCATAACCTTATTTTATGTGTCATGGCCGACCAAGACAAGCCATGGGTCAATTTGGGGACCCCATGGAGCCACTTTGGTTGGGAAATGACATAAATAACGTTTTATTTAATGTTAAAGTAAAAATGACACAAACATGAGTTTTGTTACTAAAACAATTTTTATATGGGTTTATACAAGTCAGAGTTTTGACTATAAATATTAATTGGAAAGATAAAAAGATTTCCTAAATCATAGTATTTTTTTATAATTTTTTGACATTAAATAAATATATGTATTTATGACATCATAATGAAGTAGAGATTACCTCATTAATAAAGGATTTAAATAACTTGAAAAGATAATGTAAAATCTATGACCTATACATGTACAAAATCTATTGGATGGGTGGATTTAGAACCCTTATCACCTTACCCTTTAATTATATCAATGAGGAACCTTTTTAATCCGAAACTCTTTTTAAAATAAAGTAACTTATCTTTACTTTCCAAGAGTGCCCCTCCTCTCCGCTTATAAAAGGCCCCCACCTCTACCTCATTTCACACACTCCTCAAGCCTTTGGCTCGGCCATCCCCTGCCCGTTTACTCAATCCACATCCCTCTCCTCATCCTAGAGGATTCCCTTTGGGCAGAATCTTTTCAAAGGAAGTCTTTAGGCTCAAATCAAAAGGAGTTACACATTTAAAGGTAATTCATTCTCTCATGTTCATTTGTTTTATTTTTCTTCTCAAACCCCCTAAACTCTTTTTATTTACTTATTTTGTAACAAAACCAGTATCTTCAATATACTAGGATGTTGTTATAATATTTATTTGAGCTACACTCTCACACACCTACATCTAATGGTTAAAGAACATACGGTTTCTGTGGATGGTGAATTTATGCCTCCCGAAACGATGATTGTTCAACATTCCTTTAACACCTTTAATGGTGGAAATTAAGATGTAACTATATTTATATATGATATATAATATGATTATGTTTTCCTTAATATTCTGTTTTTTTTTTCATTTTGGGCATACCTTTATGGTTTTCCATTATGGGTAAACACGATATCTTCATTTAAGGAAGTGTGGACTACTACCCCCTCAAAGTGATTTGATTCGTTAAATACCATATGTGAGACGTATAAAGGATGGAACTATGATATTATATATGATATTATAATGGAATTATAATATACCTTTATATCATTATGATTCCATTCTATAAAATATGATATAGAAATGAAAGTAGCGTTCATGCGTACGTAAGGCTTACCGTCTCCATGAACGGTGCATTTCATTTCTTACCTCTAAATGATTATGTAATATTATTAATGCATGCATGTACTGTATATATATGAAATATATGATATCTAAATCAGGAATACCATTCTGGATATAATGTATACATGGACAACTTGTAATTATAAAGGGATTATTTTTGACTCAAGTACCAATGATCGTTAAAACGACCATTATTAACTTAAATAATTACATAGTGTTCAGGACATGGCAATAAGTGATATAAATGGAATAATGAAATTGAAAAAGGTTCTTAAACAAGTAGAAATTAACTCAAGTTTATTATTCAGGAGATTAAAGAACGACCGAGTCAAGTCGGACCCGAGGTATGGGACTTCGTCTCAATCTCCTTTCATTGAGGCATATTTTGTTTTATACACAACTTTCTTTTATACGGTGTATAAACCCCTTTGACTTTTACGTTTATTCAAAAGGAATCTTTTTTATACGAAGCGTTTACTAAACGAAAAAAGGGAATGTTTTTATCGTTCGTATGCGGCGACAACGACTTCTCCACTGTCGTGACCGTTATTTGAGTTTCGGATTCCTCTACAAGCCACACCTTCTTTTTAAAAGAAAAATAAATACCATGTTTTACTTTTCTTTTATTTTGGTATTTAAAATGGGTTTCATAATGTTTTTATATCAATGTGTTGTATTGATATATTGTGATTGAAAGGTGGAAATTTTATGTTTCCTATATGCATGTTTTATGTGATACGATTATGTTGAGGTTCTTGGGAATTATTATGAAGACGGGTGGTTCTGTGATAAACTAAGGGCGGGTGAGCCCGATATAGCTCTCCAATGCATTGGGTAACGTGAAAGAGTGAAACTTTAAGGTTTCTCCGAAGAGATTTATGGAATATACTATGATGGGTATTCCAAACGTAACCAAGAGGGTTACTCCCTACGTAAGAATGTTATGAATACATCAAGTTACCTTTATGTATTATGATTTCTATGATTTACTCATGATTTGTGAGGTATGTTAATGTTCTTATATTTTATGGGTAATGTATGACTTCATTCTTATGTATATATGTACCCATGTTTCCTTTCCATGTTTTATAACCCATACTGAGCTTTTTATGCTCATCCCAAGTTTTTTTGAAATGATTTTCACAGGTCAAGGGAAAGGTACATAATAGGATGATAGTGTCAAGGACGTGTCAAGAAAGAATCCATGATTTATTTTAAATGTGTTTCCATTGATGGGAATGAAGAATACTATCTTTATGTAACCACTTTGCTTATATGTGGAATGTAATTCATGTTTTGTGATCTAATTCCCTAAAACTCTAAACCCGAAAAGATCCTCAATGTGTAATCTTGTAATAACTCAAGATTAAGTAAGGTTTAAGGCGGGGGCCTTATAATTATCATCTCTCGTGATAGAGGATGACGTTTATAATCATGATGGTGGACTACCACATGAATTTGATGTGTTTCTGAAGGTATTTTCCGATGGGTTTTCATGGTTTTCCTCAGAGCGGGATGTGGTGTTCTCGATTGATCTAGCATCAGGTACACACCATATATCTCTTCCCTCGTATTTCATGTCCTCCACCAAGAAGAGGAAATTAAAGATACATTAGGATGACTTAGAAACCAAATAATTCATTCTCCTAAGCATCTCTCATTAGCGTGATATTATATTTATCTTGAAAAGGATGACATATCCACCCGATTGTGCAGTGACAGCCGAAAGCTGAATAAGGTAACAATCAAGAAAAATATCATTTTCCTCAAATAGATGAAATTTTCCATAAATTGAAAGTGGAACTGGGTTTTTTAATCTAATTTCATTTGGGATATCATCAACTCAATGTGAAAGAGGCAGATATTCGAAAGACAACCTTTCGAAGTATGTATAGCCACATCGAGTATGGTCATTCCCATCAGATTAACCAATGATCCAATAGTATTTATGGAACTCATGAGCTGGGTGTTCCAACAGTATCACAATTCATTTGTCCTGGTATTTTTGGATGACATCCTAGTTTATTCGTGATTCAAAGAGGAACATGAGCATCACTTTCAAGGAATTTTGGGAACTTTACGATAGCATCCCCCTTTTGCAATGTTGTACAAATTCACTTTCTAGATTAAGGAGGTAATAATTATGGGGCATGTGATCTCAAATTAGGAGGATTCCGTGGACTCTTATAAGATCAGTGCATTTGTGTCATGGGAGAAACCAAAGAATATGGTTGAGATCAAAATTTTCCTCCGCCTAGATGGTTATTATAGGAAGTTTGTTTCAGATTTCTCTCAGATTCCTTCACTAACGACCGCGATCACCCGTAAGGGGGTGAAGTTTTTATGGGGCCCAAAAATTCAGCCATCCTTCATGGAGATGAAGAGTAGGTTGACTAATATCCCCATTATGATATTTATAGAGGCTGAAATGTTTTATGTGGTGTATTGTGACAGTTTATGTATGGGTATTGGGTGTGTGCTTATGTAGGATGGTCATATGGTGGTGTATGGATCTCACTAACTCTGACCACAATAAAAGAAATACATTACCCTATAATTGTAGTTAGAAGATGTGAGGTAGTATTTGATGACATGGTGTCACTAATTCTTTGTGGAGATGATTATGGTATACTCTGATCACAAAATATTGGTCTATATCTTCTCACAGAAAGAACTCAACCCGAGTTAGTGTCGTTGGATCGAGTCGTTGTAGGGGTTCGACTTTGACATTCTCTATAAACCATGAATGGGTAAAGTGGTGGATGAAGACATTAGAAGAAGTGTCCTAGTGAAATATTTGAGTATTTACATTGATGAGTGGACTCTAATGGAACTCTTTTATCAGATGCATGTAGAGACCACAAATAAAAATGAGGGTGTGCTCCTTGTGTGCTTTTAGTTGACTCCTTCTCTTTTGAAGCAAATTTAGTTAGAACATATTAATGATGATAATTCTCAGCAGTAAAAGCAATTTCTTCATGATGTGGATACATATTCTGTTTTTTCGTCATAACCCATAGCCATTATGTGAATTGTGCTCTCTTTATTAGTTCTGTTATCTCTGCGGAAGGTGGTGATATCAGATATCCACCAGTCTCAACAGTATGTCCATCCGGGTGCCACCAATATGTATTATTATGTCCGTTAGAATTTCTTGTGGACTTTTATGAGGCGATACATCAAGTACTTCATGTAGATATGTTATACATTCACGTAGGTGAAAAAAGAGCATTAATGGCCCTCCAGTTTACTCCATCCAATACCCATTCATACCTGTAAGTGGGACGAGGTTTCCATGGACTTCATTGTTGTCATTACTAGTACACCTTGGGGTTAGAATTCCATTTGGGTAGGGATTTATCATCTGACCAAATAATCCATCTTCATTCCGATCAGAGATACAACTAATGTAGATGAGCTGGGTTGTTTGTATCTTCAGGAGGTTGTAAGGCTCCATGGTGTTCCTTTAGCATTTGTCTCATATAGAGAACCCTATTTCATATCTCAGTTTTGGGAAGGCCTTCATATTTCCCTGGGGTCTTAGATTAATATGAGAAAAAAAATCCATACTCCAACGGATGGTTAGATAGATCAGAAGAATCAGATTTTAGTGGATTTTCTTTATGCATATCTTCTGTATTTTGGAGGTTCCTAGGACAACCATTTGCGATAGGTTGTGTTTTCTTATAATAATAGTTTTTAATACTCGATTTGAATGACTCCTTTTGAGTCACTCTATGGTCATCCTTGTATCCCCCTGTGTTGGGATGAGGTAGGTGAGACCTCACTACTGGGGCTGAGTGTGGTTAAAGAGATGTATGAGATGGTCAGGTTGATTAGGATGTTATTATTGACAACTCATAGTTTCCATAAATCATAAGTTGCCCAGAGGTGTCGAGAGCTAGAGTTTTATATGGGTGATAGTGTATTCATGAATGTGGACCATCATCTTGGTCATTATCAATTAGGAAATAAAGGGAATATGATGATTCATTATGTGAACCCTTTTGAAATCACTGAGAATATTGGAATGGTGACATATACGATGGCCATATCGTCTCAGTTGAAATCCATCAATGAAAAATTCCATGTCATTAAGTTGAATAAATAAAACCCGGATCAATCCAATGTACTAAATTGGGAGGAGTTGGGTGTAGAGCCAGATTTATCAATTTTTAGTAGTAGGTATGAAAAGTGGATTTCCAAGATAATTTTCTTTGGGGAAACTCTATTCCATTAGTCTAGGTTATTTGTAAGCATTGAAATTATACTCATGAGACTTGGGAGTGAATAAAGTGGGTTGATAATGAGTACACATTCTTGTTTTCCGATCAAGCATCAGAATGTCTTCTAGGGCTGAAATTCTTTCATGGTGGGGAAACATGTCACATACATGACTTATTATAATGGTAAACATCATTTAATTTCCATTATATTTTTTTCTGTAGATTTTTAATGAATATTTAGAGGGAAGTGTATGTTTTCTTGATTTGGCCCAAACAATGAGCTTATTTCCAGATTTCAAAACCCATTTTTTCTTTTATAATGATTTATTTTTTCAAAATTTTGCACCCACTACACTTAAAAAACTGCCTCCCATGACCTATTAACACCACAATATCAATTTGGACCCGTTATGAATCTACAATCATAGTGGATTTTTGATTTTTAATAATGAATTAGGCCTACCAAGAATCCCATTTACAGTTAAAAAATGATTTTTTAAAATCTTATTCAATTTTTATGATTTCTCAATGATTCCACATCTCACTCGATCCCACTGATCATACGCTCACCCTCGTTCTCTTTTATCCCTCTTTGGATGATATATGCATCTCGAATTTGGGTACAACATCATAGGATTTCTCAAATTGTCATGATTTTAAGAGGTTACTTATTTCCTTCATAAACCCTTCAATTTTTAATATTTTCCTTCCATTTCCTTTCTAACTATACCTTATCATCCTTATTCTATCATCACATTCATTTTTTTCTATTTTAAAATTCATCTACTAGTGTATTTGGTTAGATTATTTCAGGATCCCTCATGTGAGTGGGTCTCCCTCATTCTC